>OY998266.1:16637435-21437435 GCA_963922045.1 Persicaria maculosa
CGATATCTAAAAAGAATTCAAGCTCTAAAGATGTGACGAGTTTGATCCCCCCCTACGCTCACCCATTGTAATGGGCTGAAGTGTCATCCTATGAACCTAAAGAAAAAAAGACTAGAAAACCCAAAATAACCTACACAACGATTGAAAAAACATAAGAAAAAATTTCCTGCTCGTGAATTCAGAAAGATTACTTCACTCTTATTTCACATTAAAAACTGGTAGCATTAGTTTGAATTAGATATAAAAGCAGGGAGAAGACTACATGAAAGAAAACACTGCCCCATTTATAGTGTTGCATAAAATGGAAGCATCTACGCACCATACCTCATGATGTTTCTTTGAAGCTTGGTGTGCAGGCCATAGAGCCTCGGATTTTAAAATGACATCGCAAACTCGACAAACAGGTTGATCAAATTCATTATACCTGAATGCATTCAGAAGTAGAGGTATAGAGGAAAGAAATATTCCCAATCAGTTTCCAACAAAAAATAATACTTCAAGAAAATTAAAGCCTGCAGAATCAGCAGTGCAACATGTATAGTGTCTACATTTCCTTCTTATATATATTCCCCAGGTTAAGTAAGAGCTAAGACTGAACTAAAGAGTGTAATCCTACAGAATAAAGAATGGAACATCTTAAGACTACCAAATGCAACAAGATCAAATATCAAATAACTTTTCCATATGATCATTGATCACAACGAAAACTTACACCACCGCCCCTCAATAGAAATACATGAATGGTTACTTTAAACTATAAAATTTTATGCACAGCTAGCACAATTGAGTTTGAGCATTTAACGAAACAATACCCTAAGGAGGAATTTGATATCGAACAAGTCAAATTCAATCCTAGTCGGTATTAATACCAACTAGGTATTTATACCGGACACCCAGGTATGAGCTATTTCAAGGGAAAGGGGGAAGGAGAAGAGCTGTGGTGGTGCAGTGGTAACCCTAATTTCATACCAAACTCAAACCAAGCCCCCAATATCAAATATTCATACACCGATGCTAAAACTCAGACATCATGGTACAATACAATACAATACAGGTTAAAGAAAAACCATTCAGAAAAATCTTCGCAGTAACAGGAATTAGAGGTTACTGGTGTGATAAAGATTGAAGTAAATCACCTGACAAGAGGAGAATCAATGCGGGATTTCTGAGCCTGTTCTTTCAATTTGGCACGAAACAAGGCCTTTTTTCTTGCCTGAGGATCCATTCCTTTAGCTACAAATCCTGCAGTAACACTGAAGATGGATTCGTGGTACGCCCTATGGTTTGCCGTTCCGGAAAAGTCGAACCGAAATCGGTCGGAAATTTCAACCAGAACGATGATGGCGGCGAAACCAATCGGCGTGCTCTCAGGCGCAGTCGAGAGGAAAACAAACAAGTTGAAGTGCACTAACAGATTGGAGAGGAAGAAGAATAGTATCTTACAGAGAACAGAAGAACGACAAGGGCCTCTCTGGTTTGCTATTTGAAATAACCCAAAACAAAAAAAAAAAAAACCAATTTGGCCCAACTAATTGAAACAACCGAAAAAACACCAATCTGATATATATTTTGTGGAAATTTGAGATGAATGAGGAGCTTTAGATAGCTTGATCTATTCGATCTGATTTTATTTACATTGATCGCATACCCTATTTATAGGAGATGATACATGCATACATTGTGTGTGTTTGAGCATGAAAACCGGGAGGGAATTCAGAAGGTGGTTAATTCACCTAGGTTAGAGAGTACACAACACTCCCCCTTGAATAATCACCTTCTGTCGTGACTCTTAGGGGTTAGACAGAGGCAGATCCAAACGGGGGCATATGGGGGCACGTGCCCCCACCCTCATCCGACGAACCCCATATATGTATTCTCCTCGTTGATAGCTTCGTTTTGATATATAATACACATTAATCCGATATCCGAGTAAAAAGTTATGAATGTTTGAAAATTGAAGGTATAATAATCACTTTAAATCTTATTTAAATAACCCACAATCCTTTTATATTTTATTTAGATTGACATTCGTATACTATAATTTATCTTGAGATCTTTGAAATGAGATGTTATATTACTCATTTCGACAATTAGGTAAGAAATTACGAAAGTTTAAATGGGGAAAAATGTCAGATTTTCTACTTTGCAAGAGATATCGTCTCATCGAGTTGGTTTTAGTGTTGCCGGTTACAAAATTATAGTGGACAGAGCTTTATCTGCTATGAGTATTATCAAGTCATATTTGCGCAACAAGATAAGAGAAGATTTTCTCTCTTAGTGTTTTATCTGCTAGGTTGAAAAAGATCTTTTCAAGCTCGCGCATTGATAATGAGATTATCATTCAATATTTTTAGAGTATGGAAACCCATAAAATGAATTTACCCATGTCAAGTTGAACTATTTCATTATAAAAACTCTAATTAGCCATGAAGATTGTTTTGTTCTAGTAACTAGTTTATTTTTTTATCGCTATTTTGTAGTGTGGAAGACCTTATGTGTTGTACGAATTTATGTTATTCATTGTCGTTTGTTATCGGTGTGCCCCCACCTTCTTCGAGTTCTGGTTCCGCCACTGGGGTTAGATACAAATTTGCTTCTGACATACGCATTGGTAATGCTGCCTCATTAAAAACCTTGTCAGGAAAAACCCAGTGGGATAAAAAACCTGATCGAAGGAAAAAAGAGTGCAGCGCGTATGATTCTCCCCCTGAGTTTGACATGCTTAATGAGCTTCTCGAAGACGACACATTCCGATCTTGCGCACTAGTTGTTCGAACCTCTTTGGTGGCAAGGACTTTGTGAACAAATCGACGAGGTTCTCATCTGATCGGATTTGTTGGACTTCAATTTTCCCTTTCTTCTCAAGTTCATGAGTAGAGAAGAATTTTGGCGATATGTGTTTGGTCTGATCTCCTTTGATATAGCCTTCCTTCACTTGCGTAACACAAGCCGAGTTGTCTTCGTATATCACAGTTGGTTTGCCTTTGATTGACTTGATTCCAGACTCTCTCTGTATGTACTTTATCACCTTTCTGAGCCATATAGATTCTCTACCAGCTTCGTATAATGCTATCAATTCGGTATGGTTTGACGATGTCGCGGTCAAAGTCTGCTTTGTGGACCTCCATGATATGGCTGTTTCTCCAAAGGTGAAGACATATCCATTTTGGGATTTGACCTTGTGTGGGTTTGATAGGTATCATGCATCTGCATAACCAACAAGAGTTGCATTTAGACATTTTTCATAACACAGGCCAAGATCATGTGTGCCTCTAAGGTACCGGAACAAGTGTTTGATTCCGTTCCAATGCCTCCTTGTAGGAGCTGAGCTGTATCTCGATAGTAAATTTACAGCGAAGGCAATGTCAGGCCTTGTATTGTTGGCTAGGTACATTAGGGCACCAATAGCACTTAGATATGGTGTTTCTGGGCCAAGTATTTCTTCATCATCTTCTCGGGGTTTGAATGGGTCATCATGTATATTAAGGGAGCGAACGACCATAAGTGAGTTCAAAGGATGAGCTTTGTCCATGTGAAATCTTTTTAGAATTTTCTCGGTATAATTTGATTGATGGACAAAAATTCCATCTTTTACGTGTTCAATTTGCAAACCGAGACAGAACTTGGTTTTCCCAAGATCCTTCATTTCAAATTCCTTCATCAAGTACCTAGCTGTACTTGCAATCTCATTCGGGGTTCCAACAATGTTGAGATCATCAACATAGACTGCAATGATGGAAAATCCCGATTTATATCTTTTGATAAAGATGCATGGACATCTCGAGTCATTCTTGTATCCTTCCTTCAAAAGGTACTCGCTAAGACGATTGTACCACATTCGTCCAGATTGCTTCAATCCATATAATGATCTCCTTAACTTGATGGAGAACATTTCTCGAGGCTTTGACTTGCAAGTTTCAGGCAATTTTAGTCCTTCGGGGACTTTCATATAAATGTCAGTGTCAAGTGACCCATATAGATATGCAGTCACGACATCCATTAAGCGCATCTGTAGTTTTTCAGCCACTGTCAGGCTAATTAAAAATCTTAAGGTAGTTGCATCAACTACCGGTGAATACGTATCTTCGTAATCAATTCCTGGCATTTGTGAAAAACCTTGTGCCATAAGCCTTGCCTTATACCTTGCTACCTCATTTTTCTCATTTTGTTTCCTCACAAAGACTCATTTGTAGCCCACTGGCCTTATCCCCTTTGGTGTCTGAGTTACAGGACTGAAAACTTCACGCTTCTCAAGTGATTTTAATTCAGCCTGAATTGCTTCTTGCCATTTAGGTCAATCTTTCCTACGACGACACTCTTCAACTGTTTTTGGTTCAGTATCGTCATCTTCATCCATCATTTCAACTGCTACTGAATAGGCAAAGATTTCATCGACAATGACATCTTTCCTATTCCACTGTGTTCCTGTGGATACATAGTTTATGGAAATTTCATAATTGTCAATTGTTCTGTCTTCTTCAAGAACACTCTCCTTTTCATCTTGCTCAACAAGATTCTCTTCTTCTGAGGAGTTTGCTTTGTCTTTCAAGATATCCTCATTATTGACCTCTTTGTCCTCGTCATTTGGCTGAATCATTATGGGATTACCAATCATGCCCTTTTGCCTCCTCGGTTGTCTTGGTTTCAAATCTTTTGAACCAAGTGGTCTACCTCGCCTTTTACGTATAGCAGATTCATTAGCGATTGGCTTATTTGGTAGATCCATAGGTACTTCAATTCTTGCAGGGGCATTTACAGCGGGTATGTGTGACTTCGTCACTTTTGCTATATCAGTAAATGCATCAGGCAACTGATTAACCACTCCTTGCAAATGAATTATCTTTTGCACTTCTTGTTCACACACTTTTGTTCGAGGATCAAGATATGACAATGACATGGCATCCCATGTGACCTCGTTTTTATTAGGATCAATTTTGTTCTTTTCTCTCCCTAGAGTTGGGAATGTATATTCATCAAAGTGGCAATCAGCGAATCTTGTTGTAAATAAGTCACCTGTAGTTGGTTCAAGATATTTAATAATTGAGGGAGATTCATAACCAACATATATTCCCAGTCTCCTTTGAGGACCCATCTTTGTCTGTTGCGGTGGTGCAATTGGGACATAGACTGCACATCCAAACACCGTTAGGTGTGACACATTCGGCTCCTTGCCTGACACAAGTTGCATCGGGGAATATTTATGATATGCAGTTGGCCTGAGTCAAATCAAGGCTGCAGCATGTAATATTGCGTGTCCCCAAGCTGATGATGGCAACTTGGATCTCATCAGCAGTGGTCTAGTAATCAGTTGTAATCGTTTAATTAATGATTTTGCAAGACCATTTTGTGTATGTACATGCGCTACTGGATGCTCAACTGTAATCCCAATGGACATACAATAGTCATTAAATGCTTGAGAAGTGAATTCTCCTGCATTATCCATACGAATTTTCTTTATTGTATAGTCTGGGAATTGTGCTCTTAATCGTATGATTTGAGCAAGAAGTTTAGCGAATGCGACATTTCTTGTCGACAATAAATTCACATGTGACCATCGTGTGGATGCATCTATTAGCACCAAAAAATAACGGAATGGTCCGCACGGTGGGGCAATCGGCCCATATATATCCCCTTGAATTCGTTCTAAGAATGCAGGAGCCTCGACTGCTATTTTATTTTTCGAGGGCCTGGTGATCAATTTGCCCAACGAACAAGCAGTGCAATTGAGATCACTTGTATGAATAACCCTCTTGTTCTTTAATGTATGACCAAGTGAATTCTCAATGATTCTGTGCATCATCACTGTACCTGGATGGCCCAATCGGTCATGCTAGAGGGTAAACGTCTTATGGTCATCCAGACTTGGTCTGGTTACCATATTAACCTCAAATGGACTAATGTAGGTATAATATAGTCCAGAGGAGTAAGCTGGTAGTTTTTCTACCACTTTCCTTTTGTTAGATACATGTGATATCAGACACAAGTATTCTTTTTCATTTTCATTCATGGTTTCAATGTGAAAACCATTCTGACGCACATCTTTAAAGCTCCATAAATTTCTTTGAGACTTGCTTGAGTATAATGCGTCTTTTATTACCAATTTTGTCCCTTTCGGAAGCAAAAGGCAAGCCTTCCCAGATCCTTCGATCATTTTTGCCACACTTGATATTGTGTTGACATTTCCTTCAAAGATTGTCAACTGAGTGAAGTATTCTTTGTTTTTCAGGATGGTGTGGGTTTTTGCACTGTCCACTAGACATTGCTGCTTATAACCAGGCTTAACTCCAGATGGATTCATGACTTCAAGAATTAGGAAAAACACATAGTTAGACATTATATTACATGGTGGAAATTAAACTTACACAAATATCTTAAATCACCTAATGAATATCTTACATTACATGGATAGTACAAGGAAACATATATTACAAGCATTCTTAATTTATTTCATGCATAGAAATTTAAAAGCTAGTGCCTTCATCTTGGCCAAATCCATCACCAAGTTCATTATCTATGTAGTCATTGATATCCAGGTCACCCGGCACGAGTGGGGTATTAGTGGCAACAAAGTTTGTTTCCATATTCTTCCCATTTTCCTTGAGAGAGGCCCGGTACAGCTCACATAAGTGTTTTGCTGTGCGGCATACTTTGGCCCAATGACCAGTCATTCCACACCGGTAACATTGTGACTTTGGTTTATTTGGGGTTTCTGTTGAACCCCTCCGGACCTTTGGCTTCATCCCCTTAGAGAATGATTCTTCATGGTTGCCTTTCTTATGGAAGGATCGGTTTCTCCCAAAGCTTTGTTTGTGATTGTTGCCACGATACTTTCCCCTTTTGTACCCTCGTGAATTTTTAGGGTCATTATCCCCTTTTAGGTTGGCATTCATAGCATCTGCAGCATTCGCTTCGGGGTATGGTGCTGCGCCAAGGGGCCTCATGTTGTGGTTTCTCATCAGGAGCTCATTGTTTTTCTCCGCCACCAGCATTACATCTATTAGTTCAGAGTGCTTCTTAAAGCCACTCTGCCTGTATTGTTGCTGTAACAGCACATTAGATGCATGCATTGTGGAGAATGCCTTCTCCATCTTTTGCCCATCTGTAATCTCATGACCACATAGCATTAGCTGCGATGTGATTCGCTGCACAGCAGAGCTATACTCCCTGATATTTTTGAAATCTTGAACTCTTAAAGAGTTCCATTCATATAAGGCCATTGGGAGCAAGATATTCTTCTGATTTCCATATCTTTCATTCAGATTATCCCATAGTTCCTTAGGATCTTCCACCAATAAATATTCAGATTTCAGGCTTTCATGAATATGGTGGCGAATGAACACAATGGCTTGTGCCTTTTCTTGTGGACTGGTGGTATTGTTAGCCTCAATGGTCTTTTCAAGACCTCTGGCCTTAAGGTGTGTTAAGGCATCCACCCTCCACTCAAGGAACTTGTCTCCTGAGAGATCCAGGATATCGATTTCTCTCTTGGTGATGTTTGCCATAATAGTTAGCACTTCAGATCTCAAAAACTCAGTTGGTTTTAGATCTCGTTCTGATAACGTGATATATATTTTGTGGAAATTTGAGATGAATGAGGAGCTTTAGATAGCTTGATCTATTCGATGTGATTTTATTTACATTGATCGCATACCCTATTTATAGGAGATGATACATGCATACATTGTGTGTGTTTGAGCATGAAAACCGGGAGGGAATTCAGAAGGTGGTTAATTCACCTAGGTTAGATAGTACACAACACAATCAAATATTTTCAAAATTATTCTGTCTAAATCTCGGTTAAATTTGTTGAATTATAATTTTAAACTCTTTTTTAATTTTATATGTTAATTGAAATTTTTCAATAAATAAATAAATAAGTAAGAATGAAATTAGGATAATATAATTGACGTCATTTTTTCTCCAAATTGAATGTGGGTAGAATCTAATGGAGAATTAGAAAGTGATTTGAAAGGGGAAAGCTAGAAACTCGATTGGACATAGAGCAATTTTGTATCAGCCGACACTATTTTATTGCTCAACTGAAAAGAGAAAATGATGACGGTAGTTTCCTCCTAATTTCATACTCCCTCCGTTCGGTAAAACATGTCGTTTACTATTCACGCACGCTTTTTTAGAATGATAAAAAACTATATAAAATATCTAGTTTTCTAATAAATTTTTTAACAATTTCGTAGTTATTATTAATAAGTACAAACTTGTTAAAATTTTATAAAAAAATAAATATTTTATATAGTTTTTATCATTCTAAAAAAGTGTGCAAGAATAGTAAACATGTTTTGCCGAACGGAGGGAGTACTTTCTAATTTATTTACATTTTTTTTAAATTGTTAAAACTTCTATTAGAATATAATATGATTTATCAAATTTAACCTACATTTGAACGAAATAATTTCGGGGATGGTTGATTAGTAACGAAAGGTGTTTTTTTGGAAATATCAATTTAAAAGGCGATTTCCGTATATTTAAATGGTGGTTTTATACAATTTATCCCCCTAATTCAATAAGAATGAGGTTATTAGCAAGATGGTAAAATGACTACTTAGCGCGTGTTTGGCAATTTGGGGGGTTTTTAGGGGTTGGATATTTTTTAGGAGGTGGAGTTTATTTCGTGTATTATGGAGGTGTGAGAGGTGGAGATTTTTTTTAAAAAATAACCTTGTAAAAAAGATGATTGATGTTTGGTGGGTATAAGGTTTTTTTAAATTCCATAACCCCCCAAAGCCCCACCTTAACCTACTACCAAACACGCCCTTACAAGATTATTTTACCCAAATTACACAAATGTCCTTTCTCCACTTTCATTCATACTCCACCTCTTCCCTTCTCCCCTCCGTTTCTTATCACCTCGGCCTTGATATCTTCGATGATTCCGCTTCCCTCTCTACCGCCAACCTCTGTTGTTTTCCTCCCAGTGAGGTTGTTTTCCGTTCAATGACACTGACAAGAGCTGTGGTCTCACGGGATATTGCCCTTACTTGCCTAGATTTCAACATCCAACAATAGCACGAGTTGTCACTAGTGACAAAAAAAAAACAACGGATGGAACATTGGGTATGTGGCTTTTTACACAATTTAGGAGATTATTTAATTCTCAAAGTCAAGTTCTTGGGTTTATTGGACGACTTGATATTATTGTGAAAACATGGATTTCAACATGTTGAGGTTGAGATTGACTCTCATCTAGTAGTTCATATGACGGATAACAGATAAGAACTTGTTCAGGTTCATCCATTTTATAGCATGATAACTCGTTGTCAAGGCTTCCTTATTAGTTATTAGGGATTGAAACATCTGATTCCACAATATATTTTATGAAGCGAAACAAGTTGCAAAAACTACCTAGCAGATTTTGCCTTTTGTTTTCCCTCGGTAGCACATTTCTATCTTGACATACAAATATTTAGGAAATTTCCGACACTGATCCAATATATATTGTACAACTTTTTGTTTAATTAAACGAGATACTCCCACCCTTTCACCCCAAAAAAATTAATTATATATTTTTGTTGCTGCAAGAGGTAACTTAGTGAAACTGCAGTCATTTATGCAATGGAACTGCTTTCAAGTCACATTTTATATATGTGAAATAAAATACGAAAGTTAAAAGAACACAAACTAAAATACTCATAATAAAACACAAACTAAACTGGTAAATTTATACCAGTAAAGTCAAAACAGGATGAACTAAGAATACTTGGGCAAACATCTAAAGCCACTCACTGTACAATGCAGTTAGCACTGGAGATTAACTAAAAACAAAACAAAACCTACATTAGATAGACAGGTTGAAGTTTTCCCCCTTAGCAGGAAAGCTACGCTCTCTACTCTGTATTCGATCCCACCACCACCACCAAAAACAAGATTCCCTACTTTACCAGCTGAGTACCAATTTACCGCCACCGCCACCGTCGATGGGATAGGACAAGGATCAGGTGAAGGTGAAGGGGACGACGGTTATGTGTCTAAGCGGGTTGTCTACATCTACACCCCCGGCATGCTCCACGAACCCAGCCGGGGTTAAAAAGCTGCCATGGCAGACGCACACGATGCACACTTCTGACTGGGTGTATTTGTACAGGAACCCGGTGATTGTCTTGCCGTTTGGCCCGTTCCCTGTAGTAGACACGTACGGCATCTCGGAGAGCAGCATTGCTTCATTGCTCTTCTGAGCCGGGGGCTTTGGGGGTTTACTCGGGTTTACTACACTGGCTTCGTTTGTGTGGGTTGGTAATGATATTGATGGCTTCTTGCTCGGGGAGGTTTTAGACTGGACTGATGACTTTCGCTCGATGTGGCAGGATTTGGGTTTTGATGAATCAGTGGCTACCTCGACTGGGTTCGGTGCTGTTTCAAGTGTTTGGATTGGTTCAATCTGGCAGGATGTCGAACTGCCCTCTGCTTTACCATTGCCCGTTGTTGGATCATTTGTGGTCATAGGGGCTAACGGGCGAGACTGACTTGAATGACTTCCACCGTCACTACTCGATCCGCCTGCAAAAAAATATCAGACATGTTGTAATGACAGAGAAGTTTCAAGCAGGTAAACCAGAACACAGAGCTATATAATGATAAGGAACTGTAATTGGGATGGGGATTCAGTGATTCATAGTTGCAGAAGTTGCTTCAGATGAATCACCGATTCACCTTGCATCCTAATTGGTCTCTCACAATCAACACAATTACACAACAGAACTACAAAGTATCATACGATTCATGGAAGTGCATGGAAAGCTGCTTGTTTCCTGCTCCTATGAGACATACATACATACATACATACAATCTCTGATCTCTCATATTTGTAGTAGAAATCGGATTCACCAGGTCGTGTACAAAGGCGCACTTGACCAGCACAGGAATCCCAAGTTAAACTATTTCAACTTAATTGGCTTTTGCGTCCTAACTATTCCACATCTTATGTTATATGCCCACCATCACCAATTTTAAAACCACCAGAACAGCTGTCCAAAGTCCAAACCTCAAATGCAAATCATCTATAATAAGACTTTGGAGCTACATTTCAACATTGAAAGGAATACAATGTATTGTAGGACCATAAATACTTTTTTAAGTGCTTCAAGTTGCAAATACTCAAATCTTTCTTACCAAAGTAAAGTAATAAAACAAGAAGCTGGAAAGACGAAACCAATCGTGCCATGATCGAGATTCCTTGTAGCGCAGATCATACTGAGAGATATCATACTTTTTTTTTGGCAAAGATATATCATACTTTAATTCTACTATAATGAGATTATCATATCACCACCTATACTTATTAAGATCATTGGGCCACAATTTTATCCTTATTTTGGCTGCAACTGGGCAAATGGGGCTTAACCTAATAAAAATGACTATCAAATTCGTAGTAGTCAAAAACAAACCATCAGATGACCTTTCCCTTCATCGAAATTGTCATCACCTAACAAAGATGACATTTTTTTTTGTGTTGCTTGATTGGTTGATTTGAGTTTCATAATCTTTCAAATGCAACTACACACCCAGAACCAAATTCAAATCTATTGATCAGGCACCAATTTTTCAATCCAATTCCTCACAATTGGTGGTGGTTCTACACCTGAAATTCGAGGGAAAAAGCCATGCAGGATTCATGAAGTACAATGCATTGTCAATTAATCTGAAGAAAGTGACATGTTTCACAGATTAGGTCATCTGATGATGCCAAAAATCAAAAAAGGAGAAAAAGGAAGTACCTTGGCCGGAAGAGCTCCGGTGATCGGAAACGCCTGGAGAGCTCCCCCTTGAACAGCCTGAAACCGAATGTTTGGCGTTATCCACACGAGCGCTACCGTCGCCGGAATTCTTTTCCGCCACCAGGTACGGCCTAAAACCGGCGGCAGCAACCGCCGCCGGCTGAAGCGCGCTCCCGTCTCCCCCAACTAAGCCCGGCATCACCATGTAATAAGGCAGCCCGTTAAACTGATTTCCATTAACCCTACCCTGTGGCCTTACCATAAACGACGTCGTCACCGGAACCGGAACCGGCACCGGCACAAGAGGCGCTCCTTCAAAGCCATTACTGGCGCAGTACCGTTGATCCCCCGTACGACGCCGTTTAGAGAAATCATCTCCTTTGGAGTTTCCGCAAAACGCATTCGCCTTCAATTTCCGCTTCTCCTCCCTCTTCTTCCTCGCCTCCTGCCTCCTCAGGGCCTGCGCCTCCCTCTTCGCCTCCTTGTCGAACCCTAACCCCTCCGAATCGAGGTCCGATCCGGGCCGTCCCTTCCCCCAGATCGGCACGCTGAGGCTCAGATCGCCGGTGACTTCAGGAACGGGACTCTTGGGCTTGGAAAGGTGGAATTTGCGGCCGATTGACGGCGCGGGACGTAACCCTAGGCTGAGTTCTAGCTCGTCCTCTTTCAACTCGGCTTCCGTGGCTGCAGCTAATTCTCTCTCCTGATCCTCCATTAATTACCGAACCACGAAATCCAGAATCAGAACGAAAAACGAGAGGATTAGGTCTTAGTTAGATTTCAAAGTGAGAGCAAAACCTCCATGAGAGAGAGAGGAGAAACAATGAGTTTAAGGTAATTTGTTTTTTTAAATTGAAAAAAGAATAAAATCTTGAAAGGGAGAGGAAGAGGGAGAGGGAAAGGGAAGAAATAGAGGGAGGGAGGGAGGGGGAGGAGACGGACACGTGGTGGGGCGACGGAAGCGGGAAACAACGGTTCGGGTTGACACGTAAGCGGTCTTTGATCATGATTTATTTAAGCGTGTTCTAACAAATCTAATTGCTGTTTTACAGAGATTTTTCTCGTGATTTTTCCTAGGTTTTATGGGTTTGCTTTCACTTTTTTTTTATCTGAGAAATTTTATTTTTTGGTTGATGCAATCAATTTGTTTTGGAAGATATAACTATATAAGAGTGAAGTCTTATTAATTTTGTTGGTAAGAATAATCCAGTCTGAGATCGCTAAAGATGGCTTGATCGGAAGAACGGGGAGCAGGCCGCACATTATTTAGTGTAATTAAGGCCTTTTGTGTGTTTAGTTTTTAATAATTCAGAGTATGATTTGCCGGATGATTGATTTGACGTTGTGTTCAACTTGATGATTTCATCATTATAGTTTTTCTATTAAAAATAAAGTGGCTACCCGCTGGAAAAAATATACTCCGTATACTCCTTATTTTTTTTTGGCCAAAAAAGACAAATGAGTATATTAAAATACCCCCAAAGACAAATTGGTATATTAAAAGACTTTAGGGACAAATAAGTATATTAAAAGTGTTCTCGTGAACAAATTGGTATATTAAAAGACTTTAGGGACAAATAGGTATATTAAAAGTGTTCTCGTGGAACAATTAGTATATTAAAATACTCTAGTGGACAAGTAACCTTATTTTACATCATCGAACTTCCTTTTCGTTTTTTTTAAAAAAGTTTTTTTTTAAAAATTATTTTAATATATTTTTATAATGATTAATTGGCTACATACTCATATAATCTTATCCATTTGGTTATATAATCATAAAAAAAATTAAATTTTGTATTTATTTCTATCAAATTTTAAAACTATTGGATTTTTATCATTATTTGTCACTAATAATATATATTATATAAATTTTTTAAATAAATACTTTATTACAATGGTTGTTTATATAAATTACACAAATTAAATTGTCCCGAAAAATATGAGCTAGTATTTGTTTATAAACTACACAAAAAATGTTTAATAAAATAAAAATGAAATAGGAGAATTTTTATAAAACCATGCAGGATGAAATAAGTTAAAATTATATTTCATATGCTATTATTATTAATTAATTAATTAATTATTTTGTAAAAATAAGCAATAAGTGTTTTAACTTGCGATCTGTAAACCAACTATTAAATAAGTGTTTTTTTGTAATTTATACAAAAAACCAATAAATTTTTTATGTAATAATATTTGATACAACATTATTAGTTACAAACATATGGAAAAAAATATATTTTTATAATTTGATAGAAATATATCCATTTTTTATGATTATATAGTCAAATGAATAAGAGCTAAATAAAGAATGAATTATTTAAAAATATATAAAAATGTTTTTATTAAGAAAAACCAAATGACATGAAGCCAAATGAGGCAAAAGGGCTATTTGTCCCTTAGAGTTTTTTAATATACCAATTTGTCCATAAGGGCACTTTTAATATACCTATTTGTCCCTTGAGTATTTTAATATACCAGTACGTCTTGGGGGGTCATTTAATATACCTATTTGTCTTTTTGGCCTATTTTTTTTTTAATAAAGTAAAAATTCGGTTGGATGTACCTTGATGATAGCATCCTTTTGGATAAGATTAATACTCCCTCAGTTCGGAAATATAAGATCTTTTATTTTTTGCACGTAGGTTAAGGAGTTAAATACTATATAAAATATTAATTTTTTTAAAATTAATTTTTTACAATATAACACTTTTTATTAATAAGTATTAAAATGTAAAAAAATAATTTTAAAAAAATCAATATTTTATATAGTATTTAGCTCCTTAAACTACGTGCCGAAAAATAAATGATCTTACGTATTTGAACGGAGGGAGTAAGATCATTATTTGATATCAATGTTGTCTCAAAGAAGAAGTGGTTAAGGCATGCAACCTTATCAGTTACCCTATTCCATTTCCAAGGAACATGGGAAAATGTTGTTGTCCCGAAGATTCTTATTAACCATTTTATGTCCCCCATTAAAAGTTTGATATCCTAGGGGGCATTTGTCGTGCTCTTTTAAATTTTGAATGATTGTGCGAGAGTCACCTTCGATGACTAGATTATTGATATTTAACCTGCTAGCCTGTAGCAGTCCTCTTATGGCCAAGACCTTGGCCATAATCGGGAATTATTTACCAAAAATTTTGTTTCCAAGATGGATTGGGTTGCCTCTCCAGTCACGAATAATGTATCCTCCGCTTCCCACCCCCACCGGGGAGATTGCTCTATCAAAGTTCAATTCCATACAAACGTCGTCTGGTTTACTCCATCTGATATTCTTCCTACTCATATTTCAAAAGTTTGTATGGTGTAACCGTTAAAAGAAGTTATCATCGCCAATTAAAATATATATTCCGTATAGTATAACATTTGAACCCCAAAATAAATAAATATAATAAAATGGTTAAAATGATCTCTCATAATAAAATATTTTATTCTAATTAATATTTGAACCGCAGATATCTAATTAAAGATGGATAATCTTCCAACCAACTAACTACAACAACAACAAAAAAAACTTATGTGAATATACCAAATAAAACAATTTAAGTGTTGATTTATAAAAATTTAAATGTATTTTAACTATAAGATATTTGGTAAATAGACTCTTGTTATGACAAAGGCCGACCCTAGCTTTAAGGAAATAACTACTACATCCAAGTCTACTAAATATCCACAACCTAGTCATTGGAGGTGACTCTCTTACAATTACCCAAAACTTAAAACAATATGGTAACTATCTCTGAGAAACAGAGCTTCTAATATGAGACATTAAATGGATTACTAAATATTTCTTGATAACAAAAATTTTCAATGTGTCCCGATTCACTCTTCTTCTGGGCTTGCACTGGTATCAAATAAAGATCTTATTCATCTTATCCGAAAGGATGTTATTGGCTAGATCCAACCATCCGAATTGTTACTTTATAAAAATAAAGTAAAAGCCATATAAAAAATAGATGGATGAACTACGTGTTTAAAAATAAAAAAATATTACATGTTAAATTGAAAGGAGTATAAATTATCTAGTTTTTCTAACCCTAGGAGCATAGATTAAAAACCTAATTTTAGTAATAACATAAATCCTAGAACACTCCATCCCATCATGATTCATTTGCCGAATCCGAAAATTGGATTCATGTAACAGGAGAAGATTTCCCACTCCTTAGTCGTAAAGAAAGGTGGCCACAAAAGAGGAATTAAGTGGACAAAAATCTTTAAATACATCAACATTACAATTTTTAGCTTCTTATTCTATCTCATAAGGGCACGCGATAGAAATATCACAAATCATTACTCCCTCGGTTTGATAAATCATACTACATCGTTTATTATTTATACATATTTCTTATAATATATATATATACTCCCTCCATTCGACAAAACTTGTCATTTTAGCTTATTTCACAAGTTTTAAGGCAATTAACAAATGTACTAATTTACCCCCAATTATTACCCTCCTTTTTTACTTTATCGAAAACTACAACTAATAAACCATCAATCACATCAAGGGCATTTTTGTAAAGTGAAGGGCAAAATACATATAATGACAAGTTTTGTTGAACAAAAATAACACCCTAAAATGACAAAATTTGTCGAACGGAGGGAGTATTAAACATCAAATTTCTAATACAATTTTCTACTTACGACTAATGACTCCGAAATTATTTTAAAAACATTAATCCCTTCGTTCTTTTTTAAATGACTTCGACAACTCACTCATGCTAAAATTTACCCATATTAAATTTCTTACTTGCTAGAAATAGGTATGAAATTATTAATAAAAAACATTATTTTATATTATTTTTATTATAATAAAAATAAAATTTAAAAATCTAGCGATTTTTTTTTGAGAAAGAATCCAAACATATTTAAATTTTAAAGCTAGATAAATGGAAGGATTATATTTATGACAAGTGAATAGAGGTCAGGATACACGTGGCAGATAGTGATAAGTTGTAAGGATAGCTGAAAAAGGGACGCGTGTTCCCTTTTCTGGTGATATAGTATTTCGTAGATGTACGTCTGTCTCTTTCTGGTCTTCTGAAACGCCCCTTGGACGCATTGCGTATAACACAGACACGTGTCCAAGATCTTCTCCGTCGCCCCAGCGAATCTCCACCGTCGCTTTCACCACCCCCGGCTTTCACAACAACCCAAGCGGCCCCATCAGGAAACCGCCACGTTGCGGGCTACAAACCAGCCACGTCGCATTTCAATTTTCACCTCCCCCACACCGGGGCCCACCTCACATGCAATGGCCTGTTTTGGCTCCCACCGGCAGGAATGACACGTCTCTGGATGAAGGGCCCCGCGGGGCCTACCCGCCAGTTGGCAGAGTTAATGAAGCCTTTTTGCTCTTATTTAGTGAGCTGTACACGTGTCGTCACTCGGTTGGATAGAAGTAACATCTTGCGTTTAAATACGAGTATAAATTAAAGGAATAAGACTGCGACACGTGTCGATGATTTTTTTTAAAAGTGGGGGCTGTTGCTGTTGCTGGGTAAAAAAGCGTAAAAAGCATGGGTATGCTGCGGCGAGCGTGATGCATGCGGGGCGCGTGTCGACGAGTGAGGAGCCATACTGTTCGTCACGTGACAAGCTGCAGGGTAAATGATCTATCGATGGGCCTTGGTTATGGGCTTTTTAATAATGGTCTTGGGCTTACGGCCCAAACGATGTGGTTTGGTATTACTCACATATGTTTTTTTTTTAACCGGAAAGAATTTGGAGGATTGACAATACAATCTAACCAAGAGCATCCTGAAGAATGATACTATGGAAAACAATATCGGTAGGGGGAATTGAGAAGGAGAAGCTTGACTGCTTGAGTTTAGATGATATAAACGACCAAATGCACAATTACCTTCCCTAAAGATGTGTAAGATCTCAAAACCCGAGAAATGATGGAGAGATAAAAGAGAGTCAGAAAAATCATCTAAATCTCGCCAGAACAAGAAACACCAAATTTCAGATTATTAATAATGTTGAGGTTGTCACCTTCCATACTAATATATTTAATGTTAAGATCAACTGCCTTTAAGAGACCTTTCCACAATTAGGGCTGTTATCTGAGTCGAACAGCTCGAGCTCGGCTCGGGCTCAGCTCGGAAAAGCTCAAGATCGGCTCGTTTGAATACGTAAAACAAGCTGAGCTTGAACAAGGTTTTGGGCTCGAACCAAGCCCGAGCCGAGCTCAAGCTCGAGCCGAGCCGAGCTCAAAAGCTCATTTTTTTTCTTTCCAAAAATACCCCTAGGGCAAATCAGGATCAAAAGAAAATAAGCGCTTGAAATGTCTGTCTACCCGTCTCCTACTCTCTCTCCAACTCTACTCTATCTCAGTCTTTGGCTCCTTCCCTTCAGATTCAGATCTACTCTTTCTCTCTTCCGGTCGACTCCTTCAGATCTACTCTCTCTCTTCCGGTCGACTTCTTCAGATCTGCCCGTCTCCTACTTTCTCCAATGGCCGACTCCTTCCGATTGACTTCTTCAGGACCCGATATCCCTTCTCTCAGTGAGTTAGCCTTCATTCGGTCGAAGTTTTGGATCTGAAATTCGTAGGTATGGTTTTTGTTTTTCTCTAATTGAAGTTATGGAAGTTGTAATTAGGTTTCTCTCTAACCTTCGGTGGTTGTAATTTGTTTGTTTTTTTTTGAAATATATGAGACTTCTCCTACATCTCCTCCTAGGGTTCTTCGTTTCTCTCTCAACTGGGTTTCTCCGAAGATATGGCGTCGATCTATGACCTGTCCGACCACCAGATCTGAATTAGGGTTTGTTCGACCACCAAATCTGTGATCTGTCCCTCCTGTTGTTCAAGCGGTGCCGACGAACCCAGTGCCTATTACTCCCCCCTCAGTTCCTCGTGGTTCCTCAGTCTCAGTCACTCCTCTTTAGTTCTTTGTACAACTCAAAAATGTGGTTGATTAGAAATTTTTCTATGTTGTTCAATGTTCATCTTCCTGTACAGCAAAAAATGTCGCTCGTAATTAACAAATATGGTTGATGGTTGATTAGAAATTTGTAGAACTTAAAATTGATGAATTTTTTTTAAGAAATTTGTTCATCTTCCTTTTGTTCTTGTTCATCTTCCTGTGTAATTTGCATTTAGTTAGGCCTTTGGATACAAACCGAGCCGAACGAGCTTGAAGGAGCCAATGTGACGAGCTCAAACGAGCTTAGGCTTGTTCGTTGAGCTTGTTCGAGCTCAAACAAGCTGAGCTCAAGTTTCACCCTGGGCTCGCGAGCCGAGCTTGAGCGCCAAAAAAAGCTCGAATAATTTTTGGGCTCGAGCTCGGCTCGGCTCGTTTCCCGTTCGAGCCAAGCTCGAACATGTCAAGCTCGGCTCGTTTGGCTCGAATGTCATCCCTGTCCACAATCATGTCACAATTAGGGCAATTGGTGGCGAAACCAAGTCCTCGTTGTGCTAATTTAGAAGTTGTTGGGAGGCCATTTTTAGAAATGCGCCAAATGAAGTCCTTAATATTTGGAGATGTATCTAATTTCCAAATCCAGTTAAAATTAGATCGCATATGATATTATGGATCATATCAATGGTCGAAGCTGTCAAGAACCAGCCATTCTTGCTCCATTTCTAGTATAATCTATCTTGATTGATGAAAATTTTATACTTCAACTCACATATGTATTTTTTTTAGAAGATAAAACTATATAAAATATCAATTTTTTAAAATAATTTTGTTAACTAGGAAATTGATAAAATAAAATTACTAACCTATGTTTTGTTGAATGGACTAATGGAGTGAGTATTAGGTTTTGATCAAATAAGTAAATTTTTACCGAACTTCGATGGACCACTTCAATGTATACTGACTGACCAAATTGGGAAATACTTAATTTGATTTGAAGTTGAAGCATAAAATTTTGAAGATTATGTGCAAGTTGTTTGAGATGGTTTAACTTTAATAAGAACAATGACAACCCATATAAGACTTGTAATATTTAAACTTTGAATATAGTACTTTTTTTTTTCTCTCTTTCACATCGGAACACATCTACTTCATTGTAACTAATGGTGAACGCTAACTTAGAAGCTACCCTAGACCGAAACGCATTTCCTACTGTTACCATTAAAACTAAGATCGCTAACTAATGAATCACAAGACTAATTAATATCCAACCTTGCTAGCTATTTTTGGGCTACTAAGATCCAACCATGAATGTAACTTATCACTCCTCTTTAGCTTCCTCTGGAGATGGACTGGTTTCGATTGCGAAAACAACCTCGCCATTAGCCTTCTCCTCCTCCTCGGCACCTTTAGACTTGGCCTTCTCCAATGCTTGGATCAAACTCCGCAAACACGCCTCAACATCGATGTTGGAGGACTTAGGCATTAGGCTCTCAGCAACATCAGCCGGTGTCATGTTCTTCTCACCCAACAGCCTCTCAATCGTATCGAATAACGGATGTGAGTCAAGATCCAAGTAGTTGTAGGCTAGCACCTTGAACGCGTCGAAACAACAATAGGATAGCTCAATGTGCACATCCATTCGCCCTCTCCGAATCAGAGCTGGGTCCAGCTTGTCGATGTAGTTTGTGGTGAACACAATGATCCTCTCTTGTCCACACGACGACCAGATTCCGTCAATGAAGTTTAGCAACCCGGAGAGAGTAACCTCTGTGCCCTTCCTTTTGCCCTCTTCTAGCTTCGCTTTCTTCACCGGATCCTTGTTGACATCGTCGCCTTCTTTGGACTCCTCTCTATCCTTTTCCTTTCTCCTTTCGCCCGTGAGATCAATCGAGCAGTCTATGTCTTCTATAAGAATGATCGACTTGTTCGACGTCTCGATCAACAGCTTCCTCAAATGGATGTTATCCTTCACCGCGGTGAGCTCCAGATCATAAATGTCGTACTCCAAAAGATTGGCCATGGCTGCAACCATCGTCGACTTACCCGTTCCAGGGGGACCGTAAAGGAGATACCCGCGCTTCCACGTCTTACCGATCTTTTCGTAGTAGTCCTTCGCGTTGCTAAACCGTGTAAGATCATCGACGATTTTCCGCTTCTTTTGTGACTCCATGGCTAGTGTGTCGAATCTCCCCGAGTGCTGGAACTCGACATGGCTCCACATACTTCCCGGTAGGTAGTAACCTCCATCGGATCCAGCTTGTGTGTTAGTGTAGAGCTTGCGCTGTCGCCTTCTTATCTTGATCGCCTTGCCTTCTTCCAAGACATAGCTCAGGTAAGAGGTGGTTACCAAATCTCTATCTCGCCTGTGGAATTCCAACCGGTAAAACCTGTAGAAAAGAGACAAGTGTCAAAAACGTCGCAATTAATGTAACGAAAATTGGTTAATGTAGCGAAATTCGGCCGCTACCTTTTCTCGTCGGATGCAGGATAAAACGAGATGCCAGGCGATTTGTTGAGGGTCTTGCTAGAGATCCACCAGACGGTAACGCCAAGGTACTCGTCGGTGACCTCTTCGTGGTCAGCAATGCTGAACATGAGAGACTTCCCATGGAGGAAGTTGGCCTTCATACGGTTGGCTTTGATGGAGGATCTCTCGCCGAGGTAGGTTTCGATGGCTGCGTAAGCTTGGTTGCGGTCGAATCTCGTCCCGGTTAGCTCGTCGAAGGTGATCACTTGGTAAGGCGAAAAGTATCCGCGCATCCTCTTGCTGTAACGGAATACGATTTCGGTGAAGAAATCGCGCAATTGTTCCGGGAGAAACTGCTGGTACATTGCCCAACCGAACATGACCGTCGCAATCACCGATCCTAGCTGCATAAACGAATCGAGCATCGTCGCCATCTCCATCTCGATCGATCCCTTTCTCGCTCGCTCTATCCTTTGCACTTTGCAGTGTGTTATGTAGAGGATCGAAGCGGTGGACCCTTTAAATTAACAAAAAAAAAAAAAAAACAGTGTTGTGGTTTGGGTTTCTGTTAGGAGAAGATACTTGAAATGGAACGTAGGATTGACCCAGCCGTTGCAAAGAAAAAAGAACGCATCACTCTTCAGTCATCAGTCCTTGTGTGGTAGTTGTGGCAACGCTTTTCGAGCGGCCTGCGCCGTTGCATCTCCTGACACAAGTTTCATCATCTTTCTTTGCAATATGGAAAGGACAAAACAAACAAACCAACAAACTTTTATTATAAAAAAAAACTAAGCATTAAAAATTATTGATGATTAAAGTTTTGATTATTTTTTAAAATTTATGTATATTTTTCTAAATTATACTCCTTCCGTTAATTAAAACTTGACGTTTTACTATTCACGCACGTTTTTTTAAGTGTTAAAAACTATATAAAATATTAACTTTTTAACATATTTTTTAAATAATTTCATACTTGTTACTATTAATTATAAATTTATAAAAAAAATTTAAAAAAATGTTAATATTTCATATAGTTTTTATCATTCTAAAAAAGCGTGCATGAATAGTAAACGACAAGTTTTAATTAACAGATGGAGTAGATTTTTATATCTGAAATTTATAAATAGGTCACTATAAGTTAGAGCTGCTCAAAATTTAAACCAAACCGAAATCGGAATCGATTTTACGGGCTTTGATTGATTTTTTTTTGAACCGAAAAGAATTTGGCAGGAGAACATAGCGGAGCTCACTGGCCAAGAGCATCCCGAAGGATGATAGAACGTAATTCGTTGTCGTCATGCAATGATGTATAGGAATCTAAAACAAGTCCGCGAAAGGTAATCAGCAGCCTGGTTAGCTTTCCGGTATACATGACGGACCGATGAGTAGCCGAAGTAGTTTAAGGAGAGAAGCGCGTCAGAGACGAGCATTTCTATCGATCTCCTGGGGTGGACCAGCATCCTTTCATACTGTTTATTACCGTGAGATTGTCACCTTCTATTATGATGTTGGGAATCATTCCATCTATGGCGGCATTGACTCCCTTCCACATGGCGTAGCTTTCAGAACCTAAGACAGAATTGAAGGGTGAGGGGCCGGATCCCATGTGGATGGGCGTGCCCTCATTATCCCTTATAATGTAGCCGTAGGAGGCCCTACCCGTGGCGGACAAGGCTCCGTCGAAATTAAGTTTGTACATTCCAGCTCGTGGTTTGTTCCACTTAGCTTGTTTTCTACGAGGGTTGGGTGTGTCGTGTTTGGGTTGTGGTTTTGGCCTATCGTCTATTGGTTTGGCCATACTCCATACGAAGGCTTGGTTTTGATATATAGAAAGCATGTATGGTGCGACAGTCAGCCCTAATATCCCCGAATAAAGATTTGTTTTGCAACCAAACACACCACCACACCATAGAGAGTTTTGAGAATAGGTTGCCTCCAATTGTAGCTTTTATGCTTTATTGTTGCAAGTGTTATTGGGCATTTCCAAAGTAAGTGGGGTATGTCCACGTAGCAGGAGTCGCAGAGTGGGCAATTTGCAGGGATACCAATTCCTTTAGAAGATAAGGTGGCGGCTGTGAATTCCTTTCTTAGTTATTTTCCATAGAAAAGTTTTGATTTTCGGTGTGGTGTCTAGGTTCCAGATTCATCTGATGTCTGGCCTCTCATGCCTCTTTAGGCTATGTATTAGATCTACTGCCGAGGCAGTGGAGAACCATCCATTTTTACTCCATTTTCAGTATATTCTATCCGTGGTTATGTTCCTTGGGATGGGCTTTGATTGATTTGAAAATACAATGGTCCAGTCCTCGGTTCACTAAAACTAAACAAAAAATCAATCCAAGGTTTCAAGATCAGAACCCGACCATAAATTACGGTCTGCATCTAATGAACTGGAAATGTGTGTCGTGTGTTAAACTTGAAGCAACAAAACACTACTAGTAGTATAATCATTTAAATCTATATAAAATCTTAAAATATGAGTTTTTTCGTATGGATCACATTCACTTAATTCTCTCCTTCTACAACTATTAACCTTTTCTTTTCCTTTTTTCTTTTTATAATTTATCTTTATCTTTGACATAACGAATGAGTTTAATTTAAAATATTAATGTATAACCTATATCTACTTGTAAATCTTTATATATTATCACAATGGGTCGGAGTTAGACCTGTCAAACGGGTCATTCGGGTCGGGTTCGGGTCGGGTCACTTCAGGTCCCGGGTACTACGGGTCCCGGGTAATACGGGTTTCGGGTATTTTCGGATCCCGGGTAATACGGGTTTGACCGGCTTTCGGGTCATTTCGGGTGGATTTCGGGTTGGTCAATTTTTTCTTTTTTAAATTTAAAAAAATCATGATTTGATAATTTTGCGATAAATTTAAAATTCTAAAGTTAAAGACGTTGTTCATAAGTTCTGCTGCTTGTAATTATATACTATATTTGATCTAAAATATTTGATTTTTATTATTTCTCGTAATTTTTAATAAAATGTAATAATATATAAAATATCAAAGTTTCAAATAATTTTTTAAAAATAATTTCATACAATTAGTAATAAGCATAGCATTGTTTTAATGTTTTAATATTTTTTAGAATTTTTATCTTCTTAAAAAAGTCCGTTGAAAAATAAAAAATCAAATACTATCGATCGGACGGAGTATTACACAATACAAATAAATATAAAAGTTGATTTGAAAATGAAATATCAAGTGATTGTAATTATAAAATGTAATAAATTAGAATCTCCATAAAAAAAATTTAATCATATATAATTATAAATCAATCGGGTCAATCGGGTCACCGGGTCAAATGGGTAAATCGGGTCAAAATTACCGGGTCAATTGGGTCACCGGGTCAAAACCCATATTACCCAGAAAATTTTCGGGTTTCCGGATTCGGGTCGGAAAAAATTTCCGGGTCGAAATTCCCGGGTTTGGGTCGAAATTTTTTCGGGCGTTCGGGTCGGGTCAACCGGGTCAGGTTGTGTTTTGACAGGTCTAGTCGGAGTCCATCTTGAATGAGCCTAATACATATTTTCTTGTGAGTTTTATCTTATCAGTTTAATTCAAAATATTAAATTAATATTTTATTTAATTATAGGTAAAACTAATTAAATTAACTCAACGTTTGTAGAAGTGTTAAAAAATATCCTCACCTTTTAACTGGATGGAAAATAACTCAACCTTTGGAGGAGGTGGTAACAAAGTATCCCAACTCATTTTTTCGACCATAAATTAGGCCAAAACAATTATATGAATTTGGTCAAGAGATATCATTCTCATTAAATTAAACAACTCAATATCATCCAAAATGCACCAAAATCTTAATTTCACTAATTATATGTCATCTTTTTTGCCCGATTTATAGTCGAAAAAAGAATCGGGATACTTTGTAACCACTTCCTCCAAAGATTGTGTTATTTTTCTTACAATTGAAATGTGGTAATATTTTTTTAACACCCCTCTAACGGTTGGATTATTTACTTCTAAATCTTTTATTTTTAAAAGATCGCGCCATGGTGCGGCAACTATACTAGTAAATATCTTAAAAGTCATACAAATCATTATTGAAAAACCACCATTTTTGTATTATTATTTATTGGCAAAAGACTTTCCTCTTTAAATTGGAGATTTAGAAAAAAAATATATATACCTAGCTCATTTTCTATATTATTTCGTCATTTTTAATTGAATAAAAGTTATCATAGTATTAGCATTTTTTTTACTTTAATATAATTTTATAATCAAAATTTAATAAATTTATTAAAGGAATAAATGATCTAAATAAAAGTTATTATATATTATTATATTAATATAATTCTTTAACCAACAAATGGCTAACAAAATTCAAAGCACTTAATGGTCTAAGAAACCTACTACCACTACTCCACTAGCAATGAAAACGACGTCGCCTAGCTTGGGGGGGAGAATGGAGATGGTGCATGTGAACTGTGAACGATGTTTGAATGTTTCCTATCCCCTATGTAGAGTAAATTACACATAACCACCCGTATATTATAGTACTTTTCACATAATCACCCATAAAAACTTAAATTACAATAAACCACCCATAAATTAGCTATCTTTTCATAAGATCACCCATCCATTAAACCTCTATTTGTTTTGTTTAAAAGGATTAAAATACCCTTAATTCAAGCTTATTTGTATTTAATGCAATGATTTATTTTCATAAGACTTACCATTTGTTAAATAATCCGATTTTACTTTTATTTTAAAAAAGGATAAATTATAATAAAATTATTCATGTTCGGCTAATTTGTCAAATGATATGTAGAAGCTTAGCTTATTTTTGTTTACCAAAAAAAAAAGCTTAGCTTATTTTTTCAATGATATGATTTGTAATTTAAGATACAGGCTAATTTACCCTTCTAAGCAATAATCTTGTTTTATTTTAGAGTTTATCTCTATCTTATTCAACATTTGAAGCAGGGGAGACTATTAGGAGCTATGGCAAGTATCGACTCTACACATTGCAAATCCAATTTAGATATATATTGGTTGGAGTATTTAGGGTGGGTTTGAATTCCATTCCATTTTAATTATAATTCAATTATTTACCTCGGTTTATGTGAGTCGTTGGTTGTATAGCTAAAAATCTCATAAAACTGAGGTAAAATAGTAATTTAACCAAATAATCACATACATCGAGATAAAACTATTACATTATATATAATTAATAGATTGTGGAATCCACACCCACCCTTAATTTACCTTAAATTTTTTGTCTACCAAAGACGACATTGTCTATTTTGCATTATAAACATAATACAATCGGAATCCAAACACTTGAGGGTCTGTTTGGATTCCCAAGTGATTATGCTTATAAGCATAATCACTTTAAAAGTGTTTGGCTAAAAAAATTATAAGGTATTTAAAATAATAGAATTTAAAAATAAAATACCTTATAAATTATGTCAATTAATTATATTGGGTGTGTTTGGATTCCCAATGCATTATGCTAATTATAAGCATAATCACTTTTAAAGTGTTTGGTTAAAAAAAATTATAAGATATTTAAAATAATGTAATTTTAAAATAAAATATTACATAGATTGTATAAATAAAATACTAAATATTGTGTTAAGTTTGTAATTACCTTATAAACTTAATATAATTAATTGACACAATTTATAAGGTATTTTATTTTAAAATTCCATTATTTTAAATACCTTATAATTTTTTTAGTCAAACACTTTTAAAGTGATTATGCTTATAAGCATAATCACTTGGGAATCCAAACAGGCCCTTATATACATGCAACATCTTTCCTTTACAAAATACAAACAAATAAGTTTGAATTAGGGGTATTTTAGTCGTTTTAAACAAAACAAATAGAAGTTTAATGTGTGAGTGGTCTTATGAAAACAAGTCAAATTTATGGGTGGTTTACTGTAATTTAAGTTTTTATGGGTGATTATGTGAAAAGTACCATAATTTAAGGGTAGTTATGTGTAATTTACTCTAATTTCTATTTGCATGCAAGACTTATGTTCAGTTTTAGGTAGTCTGAATTAACCTTGCTTTTACCCTTGCTTTTACAGTGCAGTAGGTATATTCCCATGTGCTATATGCAGGTTTTTTGTAATCATTCGGCTGTTAGTTATAATTAACTGGAAACAGATTTTTTATTTTTTTTTAACAACGAGTCTAACTCACCTTTTTTTTTTTTTTTCCAGTAAATCCCATTTAGGTAATTCAACTGGCAAGAGCTATTCATATGTATTAGATAAACTGGCTTATACCGACTCACTAGACTCAATGAAAGTAATAACTACGTCTCACACATAACATAATCTATCCTCATGGATTAAAAAAAAACCCTTCACTGAAAACAATGAAGGTCAAGTATCTCTCAGCGCCTACAATAGAGCTTTAGGGTTCATTCATGGAATGCAACTGACATCGCATGTCGGTTATCATTTTATAAAGATTGAGGTAGATTTGAAACATTGTGGTTTCTCTTGTTGATTGGCAATTGGTATCTACTATCTATATATCCACCCTCTTCACACCCTGGTAAATCCAAGACTTTTGTGTAGAAACAATATGTTCAAACGAATCGAGTCGCCAACACATTAACATCATTTTTAGCTTCATCTCTTAGTCTCGGGTTTCATTTTAGTCCACCTTTTGTTTGTGTGCATGTGATATTTCTGTTAGCTAGCAATGATAAAACTCAATCATATTCAGTATATCATCCTTGCTTGCAAATCAACTAGCTCGGGTTAATTCAATAAAACTCGAGCATATTCAGTATCTCATCCATGACAAATTTCAACTATTTTATAGCGTGTTTTTCGGATAGGAGGATTTCGATAACATTTGATTAATTGACTTGAGTATTTGGATTAACTTGTTTAGGTTTTTTTTTTCTCTCGTTTTGCTTTGTAAATATTTTATAAAGTTGAAAACTAACTTACATGCAATTTATTCAAATTAACCTTATCAATAATCATTTGTTGTCTTGTAAATAGGCTCACTCCTAATTAATAAATAAAAAAATAATAAGCATTTGTTATTTACACCACAAAAATTTACTAAATCCACGCCAAAATAATTTTTTTCTAAAAAAATTGCCCTTCTTGATCCGTAAACCTGTATATCAAGAGAGGCATGTATTTTTTTTCTCAAATATATCAATAGCCTCGGTGGTTTGGACATGTGTAGAGGAGAGACCCAAGTGCGCCAATGCGCAGATGCAACAACTTAACGATCGAGGGTTCCCGATGAGGAAGAGGGCAACCGAGGAAAAACTAGAATGAGGTGATTAGCAGTGTTCTAAAAGGGATAACTCACTAACTGCCTATATTTTCATACTTTTTTTTAGCATTATAAATACCTTAGAAGGGTTGGGTTGGAGAGGATCCAATTTCCACGTCGTTTACCTAGTTCCAGACATTCATAGTTTTAAGCTTTTCGGATATTTCTGCTTGAAGACTGTTTTGTTGAATGCAAGATAAGTTCTTTCAATCTAGTTATGTATTTTTTCCATAATGATTTATGTGATTAAGTCTGAATCTATGTTTGACTAATTTTCTAATTCTATGGTTAGGGTGGTCCCAACAATGATAAGATAGACATGTGCGTGATGATTGCTTCAATAAATTCTATTATTTGTTTGAGTTGATCCATGAGTGCTTAATCCGATTATGTTTTGATTGGAATCCTTTTGATATTCAACATGCGCCTACTGTGAATTGAGATTGGATATATAGATAAAGTTGCCAGCTTTGTTAGAAACCATGGATTAAACCTAGAATATTGTTTATGAGCAATCTATTTAATTCTCTTGAGAATAATAGACTATCGTAGACAACCTAGGTTTGAACTGGTTGTGCATACCACGCATGCAAATGTTTGATCAATTTTCTCACTAGGGTCTAAGTGCTTAAAGATTCCAACTTGATTGATTTTGCAACTTGCCCAAACTAAGTGGTAATTAATTGAAACAAACATATTTATTGCGTCACACGTATTGCTGAGTGATAATGAGTTTAGATAGTTAATATACATTCAAATATATCTGTTTAATTTGTTGTGGCGAACCTTAATTATGAAATGTTTCTCATCATATATTCATAAAGACTGCAATTTTCTTTTTTTCTTATTTTCTTATTTCTTCAAAAATCATTTCTTTTATTTGGTTAGTTGACTAGTTGGTGTTCTGTAATTGATGTTCACATGGTCTTTGTGATTGGACACTCGATTACTACAAACGACACTGTACACTTGTTGGATCTTGGTACCGGTGGAAGTACATAAGGAGGAAACGTCAAGAAGAGGAAGAGGAGCACATACTCTGAGAGCAAGTGTATCAAACGATCTATGTTTAGTTGCTAAAAAATGACTCTACTAGATGGACGGAGAGAACCATTGACCATTTACTCTCGGAGGTTCATAAGTTTTCAAAAGTGTTGAAAGGTAAAGAAGCTCTGCTTGGGAGGCAACTCAAGGTTAGTTTTCTATTTCTTTTATATTTATTACTTTTACTCATTTTCATATAGTTAGTGTATTACCTCTTGGTTGAGTTCTACATAGGGGATAATGTAGGATTTAAGTATGGGGTATAGCCATATTCATTCTTTTATTTTTATTTTTTAAGTTTTGCATTTTTGTGTTTATTTTATTCAAATTTTTGTTTGTTATTTTTTTTCTCTTTTTTCATTATTCGTTGAGTCTTATGTTTAATTTATTGATTGATTATATCCCAAAATTTTTATAAATACCACAATGATAGGATCTTTGTCTACGATGCTAACATTCGCCCTATATATCTTATATATGTCATTATTCTTTTGACGAATTTGGCTAGCAAGGAGTTATTTGACAGGACGAGCATGATGAATTCCCAGACAAAAGCCTAGTGAGATATGCGCCTAAAGGGCTAAATTTACGTACATGAGTCCTCTTATTCTTTTTTATGTGTGACACTCACTTTTGTTGCTTAATCTTCATAACATGCCTTAGACTCTTATTCAAGGCTGCATTATACGACTCATGTGCATAAAATTAAGGCGATTGAGGTATCGATTTCATTAGCTATTTTTTCTTCCCTCTCTTTTCATGCCTTTTGCATAATCTCGCTGCTTGAAACCCCTTTGAGCCTATATCCTATTCTTTGGAACTCCACAAAATTATCCAAGCCATATTATTTTAGCCTTTTTACCAATCTGAGAAATTGGTTCCATTTTATTGAATGGTTGTGATGATAGAGTGGCAAAAAACCAAGTATGAGGTGGATGTCGTTGGTGTCATGATATATTCTTCTTTGAATGATATATGCAATTGTTGAAGAAATTCCTTGGGACAGGAGGAGGATAGAATTCACTCTTGGGCAAAAGTCAAGACGGATATACACGTGTACGCTTGATAACCGATGATCATGTGAAGAATAAAATTGAAAATTCACACATAAATAAGCATTAAAAGAGAAAGTAGAAAAGGTCGAAGAAAGAAAGAAAAAAAAAAGGCAAAAAGAAGAAAGAAAGGGAATATGATCGATTGAATTTGAACTGCTCAATGGAGAAATTAAATGATTTGTGATAGAGTTAAGTATTATTAGTTTGATTTGTGAAGTTTTTGGTATTGGTGTTTTACCGGTTGCTCTTTGGTACCTTTTGTCCCGGATTTTTTGCACCACATAACCTAAATATTTTCATACCTTATCTTTCTTTACCTTAGCCCCATTACAACCCTTATAAAAGTCCTTATGATTTTTGTTGTGTGCATGGTCTCAAACGGTGGAGATGTAGAACGCTGAGCAAGCTAGCCAATGATATAGATAAGCACAATTATCGAGACCGAGCTTAAATTTCTTCCCTTAAACACAATTGAGTGAGAGTGATTTATATAAATATCCTTGTGAGGTTTGGGGACTTTCGATCGTTTTGTCTTATTGGTAATGAGGAAACATGTTATGATGACACTTGTCTTGTGGTTTGATCTAATTAGTCTTGCTTGGGGACAAGCAATGTATGTCTAAGTATGAGGTATTTTGATATCAACTTATTTTATGTGATTTTAGGTGTCTTATGAGTAGATTTTATCTCTATTAAGTGTCAGTTATATGCATTTTATATGGTTTATGTGTTATTTTGAGTATAGATGTCTACACGTGATATATGTGAAATTTCAGGTGTTTCAGTGCATATTTGGACTATTTCTCGAGCCAAGGAAATGAAGCAAGGACGGAGTCGTGTTTGGGACAATCATTGAAGGTGGAGCAAGCTTACAAAGAGCATCCGAGAGCCATGAGTTGACGCGAGAGAGTCATCGAGGTCAAAATCAAGGAAGCAAAGCGGAATCTCAGAGTCGGAACCCAAGCATATCGAGTTGGCACCACGAGCAGGACAGAAATCACGAAGTATCGGATCGATACCTGCACCTATCAAATCGATACCTGCACATTCCGAGCACAAAACTGAACAGAGGCACAACATCTACTCGATACCTGAAAGTGTCGACTCGATACCCTTCTTCTCCGCGTGAGTCTCTTCAGGATTTGGGCAAATCTTCTATCCACCTATATCTTCTATCGGGATTTGGGTGACTCAATACCCTTCTTTTTTAGCATTATAAATACCTTAGAAGGGTTGGGTTGGACATGATCCAATTTTCACGTCGTTTACCCTAGTTCCAAACATTCATAGTTTTAGGCTTTTCGGAGATTTTTGCTTGGAGTCTGTTTTGTTGGATGCAAGATAGTTCTTTCAATCTAGTTCTATATTTTTTCCATAATAATTCATGTGATTGAGTCTGAATCCATGTCTAGCTAATTTCCTTGTTCTGGGGTTGGGGTGGTCTCAACAATGCTGAGATAGATATGTGTGAGATGATTGCCTGAATAAATTCTATTATTTGTTTGATTTGATCCATGTGCTTAATTCGATTAATTTTGTGTTGATTGGAATCCTTTTGATGTTCACTGCGAATTGAGGTTGGATATATAGATAAAATTGTCAACTTTGTTGGAAAACATAGATTAAACCTGAAAATTATTTAAGAGCAATCTATTTAATTCTCTTGAGGATAATAAACCATCGTAGACAACCTAGGTTTGAATTGGTTGTGCGTATCGCGCATGCGAATGTTTGATCAATTTTCTCGCTAGGGTTTAAGTGCTTAAAGAGTCCAACTTAATTGATTCTGCAACTTGCGCAAGCTAAGTGGTAATTAATTGAAACGAACATATTTATTGCGGCACGCATATGCTGAGTGATGATGAGTTTATATAGTTTACCTTCAAATATATCTGTTTAATTTGTCAGACATGAAAATTTATTTGGTCTATTGAGGATGCATTGTTGTGGTAAACCTAACTCTGAAATGTTTCTCATCATATATTCATAAAAACTGCAATTTGTTTTTTTTTCTTATTTCTTCAAAAATCACTTCTTTTATTTGGCTTAGTTAACTAGTTGGGGTTCTGATTGATGTTCACACGGTCCCTGTAATTCGACACCGTACACTTGCGGGGTGTTGGTTTTAGACCGATCAACGTGCAATAGGATAAAATGGAGGTATGATATTCACTCGCATTGAGGAGGGTTAGCTTTACAAGGCGGATATTGTTTTGGAGGTGCAAAATGTACCCATATTTTCATTTTTCTCCCTTGCAATGCTTATTATCTGACGTTTTTGGTTTGTTTTATTCTATTTTTGTTTTTACTTTATTCTTATTTATATTTATATTTATATTCATTTTGTATTGCATTGTATTTAATTTATCTATACTATGAGTCTCTCGAAAATACCCTCTCGATATAGTCAGGGAAATGATGCCTACAATTCGACTCCCAAACCCCGCTTATAGCCGGACATACTGGGATTGTTTTTGTTGTTGTATGTATTAATTTTAATTAAAAATTCATACTCCGGTCACATGTATTCGTGTTCATGTAAGTTACAAAAGATGTTTTCATGTAAGCTAGTTTACAAAATTACAAATAGCAACATATTGTACTTGGTGTTGTGATGATAATAAAAGATGTGTTCATGATGTAAGTTAAGTCTTTGCAGAGCTCATTATTCTAAAGTTTGTAATTCGAAAGTTTAAATGCGTGGTTTGATTTTGGATAGGGAAGGTAGATCCATCGCTTAAGGAGACAATCACTGTTTCCATGATAGGGCGAGTTGTCGATTTCGGATTGCCTGATCTCTGTTTAACAATGCTCAGCCAGCTAACAAAGCTACTTGGCTCACTTTAATGGCAAACAGCATTTCAATTCAATGGCAGTTAACACTTGTTGAAGAGGACAAGCTTGCTGGTGAACCTGAGCTTGTTCTTTATTATAGATCAGCAGTCTCAACTGAGCCCAAGTCGATTGACATTGTACATTTGCTCTTCGACGTCAGCTGTTTTATCATAACTAATGTCGAAGGCTCACTTAGAAGCTACCCTAGGCCGAATCGAGATTCATACAGTTAACATTAAAACTCAGAAAACAAAGCATATAAACAACACAAAAGTCAGTGAGTAAACACCATTAACGAGCCGTAATAGTTCCGCCTCTACACGATTGAGTTCAGCGACATCATGAGTTGCCCTTCCATGACGCTGCTAGCACAAAGGCAACGGAGAAAAGGAAGCAGGGCATTAAAACATTTAAACCTGCCTTCGTCGCAGTGACATGAATAAAGTTTATGTTGTGCCATTCTTTACCTTTTGACATAGTAATAGCAAAAGTCTGCCAATATTCCGGTCTGGACGATTTCTGCAAGCAGAACCATGGGCAACCACAGGTAGCCCTTTCCGACAAGTAGCAAGTACTGGCCACTGCTTTCGTAAACCTACCGCACCAATTTAAGAGACATTCTGACCGTTCACTCAACAAAGAATAAAGAGATTCGTAATCATTAAGAGGATTGAGGGTAGATTAGAAAAGGTGATGGTATACAAACCGAAAGAATCCAATGTGCACAGCCGAGGAACCTTGCCAGGCCTAACGCAAACACATAGCGTGCTGTAAACGGTTCAACCATCTGATAAAAAAAGTTCCTGAAAGTCAAATAAGGATCAATGATACGACGATAACTAGAGAAGCGAAGCTACCTTTGCATTCTGCATCAAACGGAGCTGAGGGAGCACAGAGACAGATTCCAAGTACACACAAAACGCCCAAAGCATCCGGACGATGATTGAATAGGATGACTTCGGATGGACGAAAAATGCAAGAACAGCGCACGGTACTACCTGTGAGTAACGAATGGCGGGCATTTCTTAGGAATTCAGGAATACCATGATTCTATATCAATACGCGAAAAGGGATTTACCACTATATATAGAGGCATATTGTCCAACTCTTTGATATAGGTGGATTTCAACTTGAACCGGATCATGTAGATCACCCATAAGGTAGATACGAGAGTTGCAAAATCGAGCACGGTATGGATGTCCCCTTCCATCATAAAGCTCAAACAAACCCTGACTGCAAGGAAGATGGCCGTGAGTTCCTGCGACCTTAAAGAGAGGCCTGAAAGCACAAAAGACGACAGCAGCAACAGGAACCCGTTCAGACGTCGACCGATGAAATGGTCATATCAGATCAAGTTTTCTTTTTCAGTCATGGTAGTTATCAAACAAAAATTTACCCTTTATTCAAAAACAAAACATCAAACTTGGCATCATTTCTACATGTGCTGATGACAATTGACATCTTGATGCAAAATTGCAAGTAATGGAGATATAAACAAGAATGTAATCTCATACACAATCAAATTAGTAAATTACTTGTAAGATTTTCAGAGCTTTTTCTCCGAAATCTCAGGCTTAGAATCAGAATCTTTATCATTCATGCATAGAAAAATAGCCAATTTCACATACATGAGTAGTGATATGGTTAGCTAATTTCAAAACTACCATTAAAAATTCCTGTTAAACAATTAAAAAACCACAGATCTAATAAACACAGCCAATTTCACATACATGAGTAGTGATATGGTTAGCTAATTTCAAAACTACCATTAAAAATTCCTGTTAAACAATTAAACAGCCACAGATTTAATAAACACACACAAAAAAAAAGTAATAAAAACTGGATCTTGATTTGCATGCCAAGTCCCAGTCCAAGTTATTTCAAACCCAGATCACATAATATAAGAGATAACCCATAAAATTATAAAAACCATACAGATCAACAAAACAATGCATTACAGTAAAGATGAAAGTTTCCTCCTTTTGATAGAATCTTAATCATTCATGGATAGGAAAATAGCCAATTTCACATACATGAGTACTGATCTGGTTAGCTAATTTTTAAACCACCATTAAAAACTCCTGCTAAACTATTAAGAAGCCAGATTTGATAAACCGAAATCTTTTCATATATATATAAAAAATTGGATCTTGATTTGCATGCCAAGTCTCAGTCCAATTGCAATCAAACCCAGATAACCTATCAGAGATAAAAACATACAAACCACACAGAGCAACAAAGCAAACCATGAATCTCTTTAAATAGCTTACCGGAACAAGTTTTATGGGTGGTGAGCTTGTAAATAAGGAGGAGGATCCCGGCAGCGTGGATGGCTTCAGAAGCAACAAAGAAATGGGTTTGGTCCTTAACTGAGTATCTGAGGCCCACCAGAGTACAGAAAGAGAGTATGAAACCCAGGAACACCTTCACCTTCACCGATTGCCTTCGAACCCACAGGAACAGGTAATTCAGTGTAGAAGACCCCCTTTTCCTCCCCATTTCGCCTCAAAGATTCAACCTTTTTTTCCCTTAAGAGGGGTTTTGGGGGCGTTCGGTTCGGTGGGTTGGAAGTATTTGGCGAAAAGTGGAGAAATTAAGATGAGGATTTGGAAAAGGAGAAATTGTGGGTGCATGTGAAGATCGAAGGATTTTGGGGGATGATTTTGTTCCATTTTAGGGCTGGAAGGATATTTCATTCCGTAATCTGAACTGGGGTGCGAAGTGGCGGGTGCGTGAATGGGATTTGCAGAGTGTTTTTGCCCGGTGTTACACGCACACGGGGTGGACGGATCATCGGTTTTGTTTTGTTCCTTAATTTTTTTTAAATTTTTTATACATAAAAATAAGAGGGAACTTTGACAAAGTTTGACTTTTGTTATTAGTAAATTGAATCGACTTTTTCAGGTGAGCCAAATGTCAAAAACCATGTTTATACGTAGTATTTGGTATTGTTTGATTATTAATTTTTCAAAAAAGATTGCGTAAGAACTTTTTTATTTTATTTTTTAACTAGACAATACTTTTAGGGGAAAATTATCTAGCTTTTTTTTTATTATCCATAATTTGGGTAAAAATTAAGCACTAGGACAAACGAGAGGTGAAATTAGGAGAGTGTCCACAATTGACACTTTTGCCCTTCCTTCCCATTTTCCTCCTTCCCATTTTTTAATTTGGTCATTGACCATTGACCGGTCAAAGACATTGACTTTTGGTGACACATGTGTGGTGACATATAAATTTTGTGATTACAGTTTCGTTTTTATATATATTTTTTACGGGGTCACTGTCACCACTCTTTAACAGTAGTGACACGTGTGTGGTGACATGAAATTTTTTTATTACAGTTTCGTTTTTAGAGTTTTTTTACGGGGTCATTGTCACCACTCTTTGACAGTGGTGACATGAAATTTTTTTTATTACAGTTTTGTTTTTAGAGTTTTTTTTACGGGGTCACTGTCACCACTCTTTAACAGTGGTGACACGTGTGTGGTGACATGAAATTTTTTTTTATTACAGTTTCGTTTTTAGAGTTTTTTTTACGGGGTCACTGTCACAACTCTTTAACAGTGGCGACACGTGTGTGGTGACATGAAATTTTTTTTTATTACATTTTCGTTTTTAGAGTTTTTTTTCTTTACAGGGTCACTGTCACCACTCTTTAACAGTGGTGACACTTGTGTGGTGACATGAAATTGTTTGATTACAATTTCGTTTTTAGAGTTTTTTTATGGGGTCACTGTCACCACTCTTTAACAGTGGTGACACGTGTGTGGTGACATGAAATTTTTTTATTACAGTTTCGTTTTAAGATTTTTTTTACGGGGTCACTGTCACCACTCTTTAACAGTGGTGACACGTGTGTTGTGACATGAAATTTTTTTTATTACAGTTTCGTTTTTAGAATTTTTTTTACGAGGTCACTGTCACCACTCTTTAACAGTGGTCACCACTTGTAACCAAAAGGAAAACCCTATGATTAGGGAAGCACAAACCCTAAAGGGGCTAATGAGAAGCCAAAAGAACATGTGATGTACATCATGGTTTAGGGTTTAGGGTTAAGTCTTTAGGGTTTAGGGCCAAGGCCCTAAATCCTAAACCCTAAACCCTAAAATGTTAAGTACAGTACGTCGTTAAGAGATGACTGCTGTCACCAAATGGAAAACCCTAGGACAAGGTAAGTACAAACTCTAAAGGGGCTAATGAGAAGCCAAAGGACATTAGGTGGACAATTCTCCTTCAATATATGAATGGGTAAGAGAGTCATAGACGCTGTCATCACTATTAAAACAGGGTCATAGACACTGTAACTAAAATAAAAATACATGTGGTGACAGTTCTCCTCTAATACATGTGGTGACAGTTCTCTTCTAATATATGAATGGGTAAGAGGGTCATAGACACTATAACCAAAATAAAAACAAGGTAATAGACGTTGTAACCAAAATAAAAATAGGGTCATAGACGTTGTAACCAAAATAAAAACAGGGTTATAGATGTGGTAACCAAAATAAAAACAGGTTCTTGGACGCTGTAATCACAATAAAAATAGGGTCACAAACACTGTCACCACTATAAAAACATATAGCAATGTATTTCATGAACAACAACATCTTAAATTTCCTATTTCATTTTGCTTATAAAAGACGAGGATTTATGTTCACAATTCTCTGAACAAAAGCCAAACATGCAATTCAGTTTCCCAATCAAACTTGAGTACAGAGAAAGTCCAAGGCACTGAATCTATTCCTATGGTTTCAGACAACATCCTCCAAAATTGTGTAGGTCAACATCTACGACGGAAGCATCCATGCAAAACCTACATAGTGCAATCTTAAACCGGTGGAGTCCTCTAATCTATGCAATTTCAATGTCTCTCATGCTGCCGACATATAATCAGTAGATCAATCAATCCAATATGAAAGCAATTTCAAAGGCGAGCAACAAACAAAATCGGCCAAATCTAGTAAAAATACAAGAAATTTGTTAAACCAATCGGCCAAATCTACTCCATCTACCTACCATCTACCTAACCATGGCAAAAAAAAAAAATGACAGCAACATTTGCTTTCCAAGGAAACCAACAGTACTCTACCCAAGGATAATGAAACACAAACACCATAGTACCTGTGACATTCTCATATACAAGGAAGAAGAACAACACCAACAGATTATTAAATAAAGCAATCAAACAATCTCACAAGAAGCAACAACATCGAAAATAAGCAAATAAGGAACAACTTACAGGTGGTGAAAGTAAGGCCACCGAAGATGAAGCCGATAATAAACTCGATTGCATCTCCTCACTAGCGACAGTCCGTAAACTCACTGTCCTCATTCCTAAGTCGCTCATCCTGATGGAAAGCCAAAAACGGAGAAACGATTTCAGCGCCGGCGAGGGAGAGAAAGCCGACGAGGGAGCGATCTTCGATCTCCGCTTCGTAGTCCCCAAAGTGTCGATTCCTGAAGTGGAGATCTCCAGTCGAACTGTGCGAACTTTGAATTTCTTCAATCCGTCTTCCGATCTCCATTGTTCATCCGCTGAATTCGTCTTTTCCGAAGATCTGGTTCACCGCCGCCATTGGCATTTTCTGCTGGTGGAGGAGGCAACGATTTCAATGGCGTCGCCGGTGGTGGAGGTGGTGGTGGTGGTGGTGAGGGAGGCATACACATTCGAAATCCTTCGCCGCGGACGATCGTTGTGGGACGATGCTCTGGCGATTGCTCCCGATCTGGTCTCGAAGAACCTCTCGAAAGAGATCTGGGAAGGGAGGAGGAGGAGCACCATGGGAGAGAGATCTAGAGGAGGAGGGGCACCATAGCTTTTTGGACATTTGCGGTTCTCAGATCTGAAAAAAATCAGGTAGATCTAGATGCGAGGAGGGAGTAATAGACAGGGGTAAAGATGGTATTATAAAATGTTTGTGGACATTTGCTAGCAAAGGGAAAAGTGTAGGACAATTTGTATTTGGCCCAAAGGCCGGCAAATTATCTTTTGCGCTGTTTACTTATTTAAAAACAAAACTAATTAAATTAGTACAGTTTCTACACTATTGCGCTGTTTTTTTGAATAAAATAATATCAAAAATGGTTCTTATTATTTAAAAAAGTGTATCAAAAAAAATTATAAAAATATTATAATTTGATTATAGAAAGGTATAATTTGATTTTTCATAAAATGGTTCTCACAATAATATAATACTATAATTTTTGTTCCAATGGATAAATGATATAATACAAATATACAATACTACTTCCGTCTCATAATCTAGTTCGTTTACTTTTTAACACATTTTTTAATGTGTTAAAAACTCTGTAAAATATAATTTTTTTTTAAAAAAAAAATCAAACTTATTAGTAATAAGTTTGAAATTATTTTAAAATATTTGATTTTTAATATTTTATAGAGTTTTTAACACACTAAAAGCGCGTTAAAAAGTCAAATGACTAAATTATAAGACGGAGTAAGTATAATTTATTAACTAACCATTCAAGAACGTGCAGGTGATAAAACTAGTTTTTTTTTTTTTAACTGAAAAGAATTTGGTTGTTGCGCCGGGCAACTAACCAAGAGCATCCCGAAGGATGATACTGCTAAGCGCAGCGTCGGAAGGAATATGAGTGCCTGAATAAGAAAGTCGGAGATGGGAGAGGCAGTCCGCAACACAATTACCTTCACGGAAAGTATGAGTAATCCCAATTTCAGAAAAGTGATGGAGAGAGAGAAGACAGTCAGATAGAATCATGTCGATCTCACCAACACTAGAACATCCAGTTTTTTAACTTTTGATGATGATGAGGTTGTCACCTTCTATTATTAATTTTGATAGTCCCATCGAGGAGGCTGTAAGTAAGCCTTTACAAAGGCCAAAGCACTCAACTCCAAGAATGGAGGGAATCGCAGACAAGTTGGTCTCAGAGAAGATAACTGAGCCGAAGGAGTCACGAATAATAAATCCATATCTGGATAAAGAGTCGGAAGCTGAAAAGGAGCCGTCAAAATTAAGCTTATACCAAGTGTTTGGGGGTTTCTTCCACTTACAATTTTTCCTGTTTGCCATTTTCGTTTTAGTATACTGCATTGTAGTAATGGTTGAATCAGAATCTTGTTCCTTGGCACAATTCCAGTTGTAGATGTGGTCCATTATGAATGAAACAATAGCTTGGGGGTTTGGAGTAATGTTGTCGAAGGCTTTTTTGTTCCTGAAGAACCAAAGAGACCACCAAGCAATAGCAAGGGTGGAGAAGCGAGCTAGTCCAAGTGAATGACGAAGATTAAGTAAATTATGAAATAAATTTGTATTTTGGTTGCAGATAAGGTTTATTGTATTGGCTATGGAGGGTGACAGATGTTGAATTGTTGTTGTAGTAATCGGACAGCGAAAGAGTAAATGGTCCGTGTCTTCATAACATAAATCGCAGCAAGGGCAGTTGGTGGGTATGCCCATACCACGAGAGGCTAAGTTGCTAGTAGTAGGTAAACCGTTTTTAGTGATCCGCCACAAAAATTCTTTTACTTTCGGTAGGCAGTCTAACTTCCAAATCCAGTCAAATTCCGAGGTAGTGTGGTGTTTGTTTTCTTGGATCATTTCTATAGCGGAGTGCGTCGTGAACCAACCATTTTTACTAGCAGTCCAGTAGAGTCTATCTTGTATTGTGTTACGCGGAATAGGTGTCTGAGCCATTGTGGCAATAGTTGAAGGAGGTAGGTAAGGTTGAATCATGGTGTGAAGTTTGTTTATATCCCACTCTTTGTTTGTAGTAATGAAGTCGCTTACTTTTAGATTGGAGTTGATGTTAGAGACATTTGTTGCACTGGTCCAAAGAGGGGTATGACCAAACCAGAGATCATTCCAAAAATTAATGGAGGCCCCGTCACCAACACCCCAACGGAGACCCTTTTTAAATATGTGAAGAAGAGAAGTAAGTCGTCGCCATTGCCAAGAGAAGTTACCTTTCCGTGTGTACTGAAGAATGTGATCTGTTTTTAGATACTTTTTCTTGATTAGACGTACCCAAGGATTGTTAGGTTCTCCTAAAATCTTCCACAAGAGTTTAAGTTGAAGTGCTATGTTCATGTCTTCAGAGGAACGGAGTCCTAGACCCCCATTACGCCGGGACTTACAGACCTCAAACCAGCTAATGAAAGGCCGGTGTTTGGGGCCTTTGTTCCAAAGGAAAAGCCTATTAATTCGGTCGAGTTCTTTATGAATGGCAGTTGGGAGGAAGAAGCATTGCATAATATGAAGGGGCTTTGCTGCCAGAGTTGGTTTGATTAGAGTTAACCGTCCCGCTTGGGAGAGGTTACCCACTGTCCATCTGTTCAGTTGTTTTTTTAGCGGATTCAATGAGGTAGTTGAAAGTGTTAGATGTGGCCTTTTTTGTGATAATAGGGCAACCCAGGTAAATTCCAAGACCCGACGTAGGTTGAATTCCAAGTTCGTGTTTTAGCATCAGTTTAGTATGGTTTGGGACATTGGTTGTTGTCTGGAACAAAGATTTTTGAAGATTTATTTTTTGGCCAGAGTAGGAGCTGTAGCAGTTTGTAATGTTGTTAATGTGATCACAGGCTGTTTTGGTTGCTTTAGAGAAAATGATGATATCATCTGCAAAAGCCAGAAAGGGTATACTTTGGCAGGAGCGGGAAGGGGCAACTCCAACATGACTATGTGGTTGGCTACTTATGTTTTGCAGTCCCCGAGCAAGAACCTCAGAGACCAGTAGAAAAAGGTAAGGTGATAGGGGGTCCCCTTGCTGGAGACCTTTGTGTGGTTGAAAGATCTCAGTAGGTTCGTTGTTAACTAGAACTGAATAGGTGACAGTGGTAATGCATTCTTTAATCCAATTAATAAATCTGATAGAAAAACCAAAGCAGGTCATAACATCGAAAAGGAAATCCCAGTTTACCATATCAAAAGCTTTTTCCATGTCTAGTTTAATAGCCATCTAGCCACTATGACCTTTCTTCTGCTGAAAGGAGTGGAATATTTCATGGGCAATGAGGATATTGTCCTGGATTGTACGTTTGGCAATAAAGGCACTTTGGTAGGGGTGGATTAGGTGCTTCAGACAGGTTTTTAGTCTAGTTGCTAGTATCTTGGAGATAATTTTATATAGGGTAGAGCATAGACTTATTGGTCTGTAATGTGATGTAGTAGTTGACTTGTCATTTTTGGGAATAAGTGCTATAAAGGTGTGATTGATCTGTTTTAGAATTTTTCCAATAGTGAAGAAACTTTTGGCTGCTTTGATAACAGAGGGACCTACGATATGCCAGTAGCGCTTAAAGAAGCCAGTTGGCAAACCATCCGGGCCAGGGAATTTGTCATTTGCCAGGCCAAACACTGCCTTTTTTATTTCGGAATTGGTGACTGCGCTTGTTAACAACTCATTGTGGGCATCTGAGACATCCGGGGTTATGTGCCGAAGCAGGGGGCATTGTTGATGCAGTCGTCGGGGTGCCGAGAATCGGGTGATAAAGGAGGAGTTAATTTCCGCACGAATGTCCGCATCCGTGGTGAGTAAAGTGCCATTAGTTGATTGAAGTAATTTAATTATGTTCCTGTTCCGTCTACCTGTAGCAATACGGTGAAAATATCTGGAGTTTGTGTTAGCGGCTTTTAGGTGTGATCGCTTAGCTTTGAGAGCCCAATAATTTGTTTGGAAATTTAGCATTTTGTTGTATTTTCCCAATAGACGTTTTTGTTTCCTATCTATCGATTGGTCATAATGTTGCATGAGCTGGTTTTGAAGTTTCTGGAGTTCCCGTTCGGTGTGAGAAAGCTGGGTAAGGATGTTTCTCATTGTTTTTTTGCACCATATTTTACTTTTGATTTTAAGGGAATGAAGTTTTTTGACAATCTTGAAAAGTGCAGAACCCGAAGGGTTGATACGCCCGGCCTGAAAAACCAGATTCTCATAGTCTTTACGTTTACACCAGGCCATCTCAAACCTGAAGGGCAACATCGGTGGTCTGCAATTTTTCGTGAGCTCAAGTGTGATTTGAGCGTGGTCAGAAGTGGTGAAGGGGTGATTTTTGGTGATAAGATGAGGCAGGTTGCTATAAATATCCTTATGTACAAGAACCCGATCAAGTTTTTCATAGGTATTGTCAGGGCCCATTAATTTTTTACGCTAGGTGTATTGATTGTCGCTAGTAGGTATGTCAATTAAATCATGATTAAGCAACAGGTTGTTAAGTCTTTGCAGCCGATAAGGAGGCAAGATTGAACCTCCCATCTTGTCAGTAGGGGAGAGAAGATCATTATAGTCACCCATAATAAGGAAAGGGATAGAGTGAGAGTGGATAATAGATAGAACTTCGTCCCAGAATTTGGGTTTGTCTTTATCATTAGGGGGTGCGTAGATGAAAATAATGAGAATAGGAATATGGTTGGTGCTATTTTGATATTTGGCTATTATATATCTCTTATATGATGTTATGATGTCAAAAGTTTCATTGTGTAAGTGAGAGGATTTCTAGTAGAGTGCTAAACCACCCGAAAGCCCGACTGAGGGACAAAAGTGGAAATGATCAAATCCCGCTTTGAGCCAGAAACAATCTTTGGGTGGTTTTTGGAGCTTAGTTTCTGCCAAGGCCAAAATGGCAATATGCTCGGCCTTGCAAGTAGAGTCAATTTCAGTCCAGATGTTTTTCCTAGCTAGACCACGCACATTCCAGAAGCTAATCTTCATATGTTAACTCTTTGATGTTTTGGGTAGAGACAAGTTTTAGCTGAGATAAAATCAAGCTAAATGATGGTGTTGGGGTAAGAAACCCCTTGATTGTAAATGTTGGAGGTAACTTATGCCGAGCTAAATTAGAATGGAATTGCATAAATAAAAAGATTTTAGGAAGGTAAGCAGAAGAGAGTATAAATCTATAATAGTGTGAGTTAGAGAAGTTAATAGTATAGTAATGTTTAATAGTCCAAACAAACAAATGGTAGGTTGCATGCAAATTTCTAATTGGTATGCAAACCAATATACAGAAACTATTTCCGTAAAATGAGGGTGTGGGAATTGGTATTGTTGAGCTGTAAGTTGATGAGCTCTGAAGCCATGGAAATTTGCCACAAACACATCTAAGCAAAGAAGCCAGAAAAGTATAGTGGAACCAGTGGCCCTGCAAAAGGAGTGTATAAGCATACAGAGACAGGTAAGCATTTGATGTGTGTACAACAAAGTAAACTGCTGAGCTAAATTGTTGTTGATCTGATATAATTAGGTAAAGCATATAAAATTTGTCAAGAGGTAACCTGGAGTCCCAAATCCAAAGGAAAACGCCTGGGAGCCACCAGATGGTCCAAGAGTGTTGTAGTAAAATAATAATGGTTTGCACTCGTAAAGAAAACAAAAGAATATGATTATTAGAATTTTGATGATTAAGCTTTATATGGTGCAGTTTGATAATATGAGTTAAAGTGATCTTTATAGTTATTGGTGCACTTGTATAAGGAATTAAAACAAAGTGATTGGAGTAGGTAAGAGAGTAGCAGATAGACCAATCCATAGCATAATTTGGTGCACATTCAAGCTAATAAACTAAAATTACAAAGGAATAAAGCCGCAGCCAATTCCAAATCAGCCAGAAAACAGAACCATAAGAGTTGGAGTAAAAGTGCATGAGGTACATGTTATAACGAGAATGAAATTAGCGAAGAGCAACACAGAGATTTACGTGGTTCAGCAACGGTGTGTTGCCTACATCCACGGGCAGAGAACCAGTTTTCTTATTAGAGGAAGCAAAACAGATTAGGGTTACAAGGTTGAATGCCTCTAGGGTAGGCCTGTAGGAGATTATATAGCCTTACCTAATTCTAATCCTATTAGGATAAGTATATCAATATCAATAAGGCCTAAAGGGATAAATCTAAATCTACATAAATATATCTTTATCTATATCTTATTATAGATAAATCTACCTATAATAAATATATCCCTAAAGATAAACTCTATTAGACAGATTCAAGTTATTCCAACAAATCTCCACCTTGACTTGAATCCTCTCAGATGTACCAACCGCATTGTAGCGCCAGACGTACTAGATGCAATGCCATGCCAGATGTACCAGATGCGCTTCAATGCCGGATGTACTAGAATCTCCTCTCAGAAACAGATGCACCATGACAAGTGCCAGACGTTCTTCTGCCTCAGATTTGTCCTCGTAGGAGGACCCAGATTGCTCCGCAGAGCAACTCAACAGCTGGTGATGTTATGCAAGTCCAAACAATGTTGGAACTTGCTCTTCGGAACTGGCTTGGTGAACATACCAGCGGGATTATCAGCTGTCCCCACCTTCTTCACCCTGATTCTCTTCTCAGCCTGCCAGTGTACTGACTCACCTGCAGAAACAGCAGCCTTGTAGTTGGATGGAACACCATCCTTCCCCTCCTCGGCCACATGCAAAGCATATCCCACCAGATCGTCAGACCTGGATCTCGCAGGCCCCCTGATGTCAACCCTTCGTGGTCGATCTAGAGCAATACTCTCATGTACAGCTCCACTTGTTCCTGTGTCTAGTGGTATATTCTTTGTCACACCAGTATCTGACTCAGTAGTACCTGTCTGTGATGATTGGTCAGTGACCAACTCAGGTGTCTGAGTCTCTGTTGGAGTGAAGTTCAACTCCACCTCCTCAGCAACAGTCTCCCTAACCTTGACTGAAGCAGCATCTGCAGCACCTGTGACTGCTGAACCTTGTAAGGCATACAAAGTTCCCTTTCCCTGCTTGACTCCATGCAGAACCACATCACAACCTCTGAACACACGCAGCTTTCCACCATGACCCGTGTAACTGAACCCCTTGTCGTCTAACACCGTTAGGGATATCAGATTCTTCGTCATGGATGGCACGTGCTTGACATCATCCAATGTGCGAAATTTCCCATCATCTGTCCGAAGCCTGACTGAGCCGATCCCAACACCCTTGCAGATGACATCGTTTCCCATAGAAACATTGCCCTTGTCTACACATCTATATGTTGTAAACAACTCTCTTCTAGGACATACGTGACAGGACGCACCTGAGTCAAGAAACCACACATCATGATCTATGCGATTACCTGCTAGTAGAACAATATCATCCTCAGAAGTATTTCCACCATGAACTACTGCTGCAGATCCAGATTTCTGCTCTTGTTCCCTCTTCTTAGGATAGTCATTCTTCCAATGACCTTTCTCCTTGCAGTAGTTACAAACATCGTTTGGTTTAGGGCCTGATTTGCGATCTTGCCGATGCTTCTTCTTATTGCCCTTTCTACCATCAGATTTGCCTCCGTTTGCCACAAGCCCGAAAGCCTGATTGTCTGTAACTGACGCGGTTGCCTTCAGACGCAACTCTCTGCTGTGAAGCGACGATCTAACCTCTTCCAACGTGATGGTGTCCTTCCCAACGACGAACGACTGAACGAAGTTCTCGTATGTGGGGGGTAGGGATACCAGCAGAATTAGGGCAGCATCTTCGTCCTCCACCTTAACATCAATATTACGCAATTCAAGTAATAGAGTGTTAAGTTGATCAAGATGATCTCTGAGTTGTGTACCTTCCTGCATACGCAGCCCGAACAACCGTTGTTTCAGAAGCAACTTGTTCGTCAGAGACTTTGTCATGTACAAAGACTCCAACTTTAGCCACAAGCCGCCTGCGGTTTCCTAATCAGCAACTTCTATTATGACATCGTCTGCGAGACACAACATAATCGTCGAATGAGCCTTCTCCTCCAGAAGGCCGTACTCAGCGGTGGTTGTATCTGCCCCCTTCTTGATCTGCCACAGACTGAAAGAGTTTCTTCCAGTAAACTTGTCAATCTTCACTACAGATCCAGACATCATTCTCAACAGAAATCACAACCAAGGCTCTGATACCAGTTTGTTATAACGAGAATGAAATTAGCGAAGAGCAACACAGAGATTTACGTGGTTCAGCAACGGTGTGTTGCCTAAATCCACGGGCAGAGAACCAGTTTTCTTATTAGAGGAAGCAAAACAGATTAGGGTTACAAGGTTGAATGCCTCTAGGGTAGGCCTGTAGGAGATTATATAGCATTACCTAATTCTAATCCTATTAGGATAAGTATATCAATATCAATAAGGCCTAAAGGGATAAATCTAAATCTACATAAATATATCTTTATCTATATCTTATTATAGATAAATCTACCTATAATAAATATATCTCTAAAGATAAACTCTATTAGATAGATTCAAGTTATTCCAACAGTACAGTATAAAGCTAGTTTTATACAGAGTATCTTTCAAAGAAGTCTCGCCCTCTACAACTACGTCCATATTTCAAGAAGTTGATTTCCATGTCACCATTTTAACATAAATATATAATTAACTAAACTAGGTATTTTGATATTTAATCTATTATATAATTGTGCATGGTTTATTTTTATTTTGCATGAATATTTTTTTTATTGGTTTGTAAACTTTGTTAGATATTGTCCTGATATAAAATGAGCTTGGAATTTGCTCAAAGCCATGTCTGGTCTTCTATGGTTTTTATTTTAAAAAAAAAATAGTTGGTGGGTAAGAATGGCCTAATGAATACTTAACTCTCTGCACTATCTCAAATATGTGAGCAAGAAAAGCATTTGAAGACTAATCTCGTTTTATATCTTTCTTAAGATGAGAAGTCTCATTTTCTACGACTATGTTTATTTTTCATTTAATATTTAATCTATCATCTAATTATGTGCATAGTTTATTTTAATTTATCGACTTTTTGTTTTTGTTGAGTGTGTAAACTTTGTTAGCTTTTGATATGAAATAAAATGGGCTTAGAATTTTCTCAAAATCTGGAATCAAAATTGCCTGGAAAGCGATGGCAGGTAGAGGAGCGAGGAACTCCCAAGGTCAAACTTCTGGTGTCGGAAACACTGCATATCATTCTAGTATGCAATTGGTTGCTACACCATTTAATGGATTAAATTTTACGAGTTGGAGTCGTGGTGTGAGAATGGCTTTGAGTGCGAAAGCCGAATAATTAGGATTCATTATATGTAGTTGTGTCAAACCTCCTGAGGACAGTTATGATTATTTTAAAAGGGAGAGAGCGGATTATACTGCATATGATCAGCTTCGTGTTGTAGGGTGTTTCTGTTATGCATTGCAACCCCATCATTATCGGGATAAATTAGGTGTTATTCCTCGACGTTGTGTCTTGTTGGGTTACCCGACAATCTAGAAAGATTTTAAATGGTTTGATATAGATAGAAGGGCGACTATTATTAGTATACATATATGTGCGTTTTGAAGAGAATGTGTTCCCTTTCAAAGTTTCTGATCCTTCCTCATGATAGAGGCCTTGTCACCATGTTATTTGTTATTTTGATGATGATGAGATAGCTCAAGGCTTTGTGCCTGATCCTGGTTCTTCTACAACTAGTTCTCCTGCTAATGGGGTACAGATGTCTCCTATGGTTGATAATTCAAGGGAGTTTAGGATTGATTCACTTAGCTCTCTTGAGTCCACTCCTTATGTAGCTCCACAACCAGTCCTTCGTAAATGACAGGTTCATCGTCTAGCTCGGTTGAATGATTATATATGCTCTGGTTTGCCTTCTCGGTTTCCTGATTCTAGATTCGAGGATTCGTTGTCTCAATCTTTTGTTGTTTTATCAGTTCAAAACTTGGCCCATCATTCTTCTGAGTATTTTTAATCCTTGGTTCATATGTGTGATACCTTTGAGCAAAACAGCTAAAGGAATCACTCATTGGGAGGATGCTATGAAAGCTAAATTACAGGCTCTTAAGATTAACCATACTTGGACAATTACTTCCTTACCTTCAGGTAAGAAACCTATTAGATGTAAATTGATCTTTAAGATCAAATACCGACCAGATGGGTTGATTGAACGGTATAAAGCACGGTTGGTGGCTAAGGCTTACAATCAAGTGAAGGATAAAGACTATAAGCAAACTTTTTCTCTAGTTGCTAAACTCTCAACTGTGAGGGTCATTCTTACTTTAGCAGCATTTGAGGGATGGGTTTTGCATCAATTGGACGTGTACAATGCTTTTCTCTATGGATATTTGGAGGAAGAGGTTTATATGTTACCTTCCCCGGGGTTTATAGTTGGAGATGGTCAGGTTTGCAAGCTCAATAGATCCTCGTATGGGCTCAAACATGCTAGTAGACAATGAAATCACGAGCTTACCAAGTTTATGATTAGGTTGGGTTATATTCAATCTAAACATGATTATTCTATGTTTGTTACGAACACAAGATGTTCCATGACAATGGTTGTCATGTGTGTTGATGACATGTTGCCTCTTGGGAATTCAAGCACTGAGATCACCAACACTAAGAGTGCTTTACATCTTGCTTTCACTATCAAAAAAAATAATAGGTATTTCTTGGGCATGGAAATTTCTAGATCTTTTGCATGCATTTTAGTCAATCAGAGGAAGTATATATTAGACATTTGATCTTAAAGATGCAAAGATGGAAGCCTACAAAGTGTCTTCATTGGAAGAACAGGGAGATCCTAGATCTTCTGGCATTTCCTATACAGTTCAACAACCGAGTCAATTTCTTCATAACCCATTGCAAACTCATTGGAATGCAACCATGTATCTTCTTCGTTATCTCAAGGTCAGTTTCAATCTATCTTTGTCATATCTTGCTTCTTCTTCATTGAGAATAAGTGCATACAGTGATACTGATTGGGGTAAGTGTTTTGATACAGGGAGACCCTTGACTTTTGCGTTTTTCAAGGTTCCTCTTTGATTTCTTGGAAGACAAATAAACAAAAGGTTGTTTCTAAATCATCTGCAGAAAGCAAATATAGAAGCATGTCAGCTGCAGCTAGTGAGTTAGTGTGGCTCCATGGTTTGCTTTCATATTTGTCCATTGATGTTGCACTTCCCATCACATTGAATTGAATTGTGACAACAAAGATGCTCAAGTTCTAGCTGCAAATCCTGTATTCCATGAGAGGACAAAGCATATGCAAATTGATTGTCATTTCATTAGTGAAATGGTTTGGTGGGGCTTCATCAAAACTGCTCATATTTCATCCTCACTTCAAATTGCAGATGTTTTGACTAAGGCATTGGGTGCTCATCAACATAGATTTTTGTCTTCCAAGCATGGCCTTGTGATTCCTATCACATGTCCAGCTTGAGAGGGTAGATGAGAATGTATGCACATTTTAGCTTATAATAATAGGAGATTAGGATGAGTATTTGTAATAGCAACAAAATATCAAGTTGGCCTTGTTCTATACAAGTAGAGGTAGTAGGCGCCAATTTCAGTTGTAGAAAATGAAACTGGAATCAAGATATGTACTCTTTCTCTCCCTTGCAATAAGAATGTTTGTTTTTGGTTTTTCTTTTTTATTTGGTTTTATGAAATCTTCAAAATTTGGGTTAGATTTATCTAGTCCGAGTTTTTGTCATCAATCACCCTATATTTATTGATCGCTCTATTCTCCTCTTTTAAATTGCACTATTTCAAACCTTAAACTAGCAAGAGCATGAATCATCTACTTGATCAAATGAAAATATGAATAAATTATTCTATTCCACCCTTAAAAATATGAATTAAGGCTCGATTATATGTTGATAAGGTAATTTGTTACCTCTACTCTGAGTATCTATTCTGCCCTTAAACTATAGTTCCAGTCAGGTTCAGATTTATCACTGATAATGCAAGGTCTGAGGAAGCAAATGCACTACTATTCACTGGAGATTTGTCGATGCCCTTTACAGACTTGCAAGGTGGACCACAAGGCTGATCTAATTTTTAGAGTTCTATAATATTTTTTTTATTAAGTCCAATTTGATTTCAAGATTACTAATACTAAAAAGTAAAAAGCATAAAAAGACAACGTCCTAATGAAATAGGGATTTTAGAGGAAGAGCTTCATGACTATGGATCGATCTATCATCCATCTTTACAAATTCAAGTGAAAGTTTACATGCTGAGAAAACCAACACGTTCTAAATGTTTCTATCAAATCTTTGTTCCTTATTCTGTTGATAATTTATCAACTTGATACAATAACCGCTTACATCAATTGATTTCGTAGATCAAATTAATTTATTCTATGGTTAATCTTTTTTCTTTATTCTTATTTCATGATTAATTTTTTTCAAAATAAATTGACAAAAATAAAACCCAAATCAAGAAATCAATTTTAGCAATGTTAAGAGTAAATTGTCAAAAGTGATCTATTTTAGCATTCCTGCACTAAAAAAATCATGTACTAATAATTTATAAATCTCGTGTGTTACGCACGGGTACTGAACCAGTTGATTTAAAAGGAATAAATAAAAATATAGATTGGTCACCAAATATATATATATATATATATATATATATATATATATATATATATATATATATATATATATAGATTTGAAATATAAAATGTGGAAGTTCATCCAACTCCCCCAACCCCCTCCCCAACATATGGGCTCTAGTAGTCAAATGGGCTGGACTAGGCCCATTAGACTAAACGAGCCCAAAGGAGAAAGTGGGGCCCAAGGTGGAGGCGTGGGACAGAGGGAAAATCCAATTGTGCTGGAGTGCAGTGTAGAGATACAATTACAATTTACAAGGCACTGCAATTTTTGGGAACTGAGAGATCCTTTCGGACGGATAAACTCACAACTCACCATAGATATCCCTCAATTGATTCATTCATCCCGATTCTCTTCTTCTCACATCCTCCATCTCCATTGCTGCAACTCCTCACTCTCTGCAACAGCTATGTCTGCCAATTTCTGGACCTCCTCTCAACAGTTAGGTTTTCTCCCTCCCTCGATTCTTCCTCTTCCTATTCCTATTTTGATCGTTTGATCTATTGATGGATTTCATCGTTGTGCTTGTCTAATCTTCGAATTCCGTTAGGCTTTGATCTTGAGAATTTTTTTTTTTGTGTGTGTGATTTTGAAATTTGCATTTCTTCCCAACTTCTTTTGGCGTTTGGGCGCAGCAAACAGCTGTTGGAGGCGGAAAAGGTGAATGCGGTGCACGAGTTGGACAGAGCTCGTGGTCTCACCCTTGATGATTTCAAGCTCATCAAGATGAGCATGGCCAGCTGTATCTTCTTCGTTCTCTTTACTTTTCTGGAGCTTATTTTTGTTGATCGTAGAGTTAGGCATCGAAAGGAACAAATCAAATTAAATAAGTTCTGATGCATCTCTTTCATTGATGGAATTTGATTACTTTCTTGGCTGTGTTGTTCAGTAACAGTGTCTATTTAGGGATTTGATTTAGTTGGCTCTGGCCAATGGCTTTTTATTTCATGACCTGTGTTGGTTTGATAAAGAAATCGATTGTTTGTTGATCTTGCGTTGTTTCAAGATGAATTCGTAGTGGTAGGGAACCGAACTTCATGGATTTTTCATGATCTTTGTGTTTTGAGAAAATATTGGAGCATAGACTAAGTGCATTCTGCATACTTGCAAAGATTTTATGCAATATAGAGTTTGTTGAAATCATTATATAACTTCAACTGTCTTTGTTATTTGTTGCGTGAGTTGCGTCTAAGGATATCTGTAATCTTTGAAATATGTTGCATAATTTGCGTGTAAGGATATGTTAATTTATGTTTTTCTTTACTTCTTTGTTGTTTAAGTGTCAATGAGACTTTGATTTTGCTGATATTATAACAAATTAGCACCATCATCTTGTGAAGAAAAAATGCAGTAAACCTCTCTTCCAATTCCAAATATTTGTAATTTACAAGTTTGGCATTTTGGTTTCCAGATATTTCGAAGATGGCCATTCCCTTCAAATTGAGGCAAAGGTATGAAGCTTTACCTGTACCATTCCTGCTTTTGTTTAAAATGCCTAAACTCTGTCACATTTGGTATCCCAACTGTTTTCCAAGCACTCGGCCATGTCTTGACCTTATATAAAAAATCAGGTTATCATTTTTGGCTTAGTTATTACTGAATTTTCTGAAAAATGAATCTCTTTACCAAGTGATATTGGAATGCATGTATTTTTGGACTTCTTGTTCAATACTTGGTCTAGATACCAGCCCTTTTCAGGATGAAAGTATTTTAGGAAAGGAGAGGTCACCCATTTGTAATCCATATGCCTGTTGCCCTCACGCTCTTGTAATGATCTGAATAGAAAATATACAGGAAGGGAAGTGCATATTAGGCAATAATATCATATGATACATGTCCATAGTTCATACTTGTGACAACGCCCTTTAGATGTCGAGGGTAATGTTCCAATCCTACCACAAGATGCTAATTTGACCATACTGTACTTCAGCCAGAAAAATATGATAATTTTCTAATTCCTTGTCAAGTGATTATTGTAGAACTATGAGTTATGTGAGCTATTACCATTTATATCATCATGTACATCACTTATACCCGCCTATTCACTACACCATCTTCATCTAAGAGAGTAAAATGTTTAAGAGTGCCTTTGTTTTCAGGGTTGTAGCTACAGCAATCGCATACATGAGGCGTGTTTACACAAGGTACTCAAGTGGTCATTGATATAATTTGTCAATATTTCTAAGGAAAATGATGCAAAAGTAACCCATTTAATGGGTGTATTTGCACAAATATCCCTACTACTGTGCTAGCCTTAACAAATCACATATCACCCTTTACAAAACCGCATATCATCTTTAACTAAAAGGTTAATTTTGCAAATATAATGTGAGGAGTGCACTAGTTTAGCGCATTAGTCCATGCTGAACCTGTTTGTGCTTGGCTATATGTTTTTTTTTTATTTTTCAGAATATTGGGGATGGCTTGGGCTCTTTTTTTTTTTTTTTTGGAGCAAGCTTGGGCTTTTTTATGCTAGGGTATGGTATCTTAGAACGGTACTTTGAAGTCTTGCCATATTATTATGCTTTAACATGTATAATGTCTTTTTTTTTGTGGGCTAGGTAGGCTAACCAACCCACCCCCACCCCCTCCCCCCCTCCCCCCCTCCCCCCCTCCCTTGTAGTAGTTCAACAAAGGAAATTATTAAAAGACGTGGTTTCACTTTTATCCGAATCACATGTTGATTCGTCACATGTTATTTTACAGGAAGAGTATGACTGAATGTGAGCCGCGGGTACTGGCTCCAGCCTGCTTGTATTTGGCATCAAAAGCAGAAGAAACTACCATACAGGCTAGGCATCTTGTAAACTACAACAAAAGAAACTGTAAATACTTGTTGCTAGTTACTTTGTTTGGCTTGTATTTATAAACTTCAGTTGTTGGCTTGATAATTGATATATGCTTTAACATAATTTCTTCAGACCCTGATGATAAGTACCGATATGAAGTTAAAGAAGTTCTTGAAATGGAAATGAAGATCTTAGAAGCCCTCGAGTACTACCTTGTTGTTTTCCATCCTTATCGTTCATTGGCTGAGTAAGCAAATCATTAACCTGTTGTTCACAATGTTTTACTTATGCAACCATATGACTGAGAATACCCTTCGGATTTTATCATCATTTCGTTGTAGATTGCTTCAGGATGCTGGCATGGGTGATAAAGACATCATTCAGTTCACTTGGTAAGAATCATCTGAAGCTCTTTAATTAATCACATCTTCTGTATTTAGGCTGTTAGAACCCATTAACAAGTTTTTCATACCATCAAGGCCCATTGACCATCCTCCTTGGTGCATGCTGCATGCATGCATATGTTTTATTATTATTATCATTATTATTATTTTATTTCCTGAAATTATATCATTGGAAAATCATGCCTGACTAAAAACATTAGCTGTCATGAGCAGATTTTGCTTCAGAACTCTTTTGGAATCCCTGAAAACTTTCAAACATCTCTTGTAAAATTATTCCATGGGGTAGCGGGTTAATGTTGTACTAATTTTGACATTTCAAACTCTACAGGGGGCTTGTTAATGACACTTATAAGATGGATCTAATACTCATACATCCTCCACATCTGATAACATTGGCTTGTATATACATCGCAAGCGTATTCAAAGAGAAAGACACCATTACATGGTTTGAAGAGCTTCATGTTGATATGAATGTGGTGAGCCTTCTGATCCAGATTTCTCGAGTTTCACTAGTCCCTCAGCTGTGTATATAATATTGGTTGGTTCTTATAACACAGACATCTCGCACTGTAAAACTGAATTTTAATGGTCATTTCTTCCGATTTTGTACATGTATAAGATAACATTTCTGATTCTGATTTTTTTTCCTCATTTTGGTAGGTGAAGAACATATCAATGGAGATATTAGATTTCTATGACAGCCTTAAGACGAACCTTGAAGTTAGGACCAAGTCTGCTTTTGACAAGCTACAACTTAGGCACTAACTGGTTCAGTCACAGTTTTTCGCCCTGGCAACTCACTTTGGGCCTGCTGTGGCCTATGGTAAAGAACTCGGTAACCCCTTTTTGTCATAGCTATGGTAATTTTTGTGTTGATATGGAAGCATTTGATTGCTGGCTCGAAGCAACAACGAAATCCAAGAGAGAATTCCTGTATTCATTCTTATGTATACACAAGCTTTGAAGCCGCTCGGCTGAGCTTTACATGTAAATGTGGACGGAATTCATATTGTTCAAGAGCTTCACACAGTGTCTTTTGAATCTTTTGACAGAGGTCTTGGAAGATGATGCTAACTCAATTCATTGCCTTTATGATCTTTGATCGGACGTGGTTACGTTCTATTGATTGGGTGGTTACTTGCACGCCGAGACTCCCCACAAAGGGGCACTGATTTAAACTTGAAACTATAAACATATGAGATAGCAAAAGATATCAAAAGTATCCACAAGCAAAGGAAAAGGTAAATTGTGCTGAATGCTGATGATTACTAGGCAACTAGAGGCCATGTTCAACCTTATTCCTCTGCAAGCCACAATCGTTGCCTCGCATCCCAGCTTATTTCTGGTTCCGTAACAGTTGCCTTGTGTTGCTTGTGGGATCGGTTCTTGTTAGGGCTCTTGGAGGGGTGATCCCTTGACTTGGGTTCCTCTTCAAGCCACAACCGTTGCCTCGCCTTCCAGCTTATGCCTGGTTCTGAGACAGCTGGTTTGTGGTGCTTGCGAGACCGATTCTTCTTTTGGCGATCCTTTGACTTGTGCTTAGAGACTTGGGATTTGGATCTTACTGATGACCTATGAGGATCATCTGTGGCCTTCTGGTTAGGTGTTGATTGCATTGATGGGCGCTGAAGCTCATTAGGTTGGTTACGGGCTGAATGAGACGAATTAGGCACAACGTTCGAATTCAAAGCATCGAGATTGTCAGGCTGGTGAGTCTCTGTTGTGGTTGTTGGGTGTTCATTATGATGGACAGGAGACTCTGTTCGGTTGATGAGGAGACTCTGTTCGTCATTATGATCGTCAGGCTGACAAATCTCTTGGTCTCTGTTGCGATTAGTCTCTGTTCGGTTGATGAGGGGCTCGTGATGGTGGTGCTTCTGCTGCTGTTGACGATGATGATCGACAGGAGACTCTGACCATGGTGCACGATGGCCAAGAGGAAGACGGCCTTCCATGGCCACATTCATCCCCAAGGCTAGCACCAGAAATATTAACACGATGAAATAACGTTTAAAGACCTGCAACATATATAGCATTGGAAGGGTAGGCACATTCAAATTCAACCTCTACACATAATGGATCATCCAAGAGAACATACAAATACAGTACACAGCAAACGAGCAGCATCACAAGATCAAACCTGTCCCAAAGCCGATCTAGCAATATAGAGCTTTTTACTTGTCCAGCTCCTACGAGGAAGATTTTTATCTGCGTGTTCGAGGGCATATCTCAACATATCTACTATGGCCAACTCAGTGTCGGGATCGTGACTTTCTGCACAATCAATCAATACCCTTTTTAAGGTTTAGTTCAATGCACTATTCTCCCATACAATTGCACTCATTCTAGAGGTTATGTAGTGATTCACTTAAGATCAATGAGTTGACAACTGCTACGAAACAAACCCTAATCTTGTATACTGAACAAGAAACAAGTTACAGTCTTTGTCACCTGGGATGTCAAAAATTTGCGTAGGCGGAACACCCAGCAGCTCGCCCAGGTAGATTTGTACTCTTGTTCGTTGTTCAAGCGAGAGTAAATCGCCATGTGTGACCACAATGACAGGCTTATCATCTACAATCACAAGTGTACGAAGTGTGGGACTAGCGGTATCACAACAAATTACGACTGTTTCTAGAGAGAATGAAGAACAGGAGATGGAATTAAGTTGAAGGAAAATGTCATGCCTCTGAATGACAAATATGGAAAGTTGTATGTCCGAGCTAGCTCTTCAGCACATTGGTTGTCTCCCCTGTTCATATACGTAAGCACCGAGAGTGCATCAACGACAAATATAACAAAATTAACCTTCCTAATCGGCTCAGCAAGCATGCCACCACCTCGAATTTTGCATTCCGATGAAGTCCTCTCACTCGAATAATCCCAATCCCTGATAACATGATCATCAAAACATAGTAATTCTTCAGCAAGTATCATCATTCAAAGTTCAAACCCAAAGCAAGCTCCAAGAAAATCGAATATCATCACACCTGATAACCAACTCCCCACTGCGAACCCCATTCGTCATCCAACTCTTAATCAGATCCTCGTTATCGCGTACTCCATAAGACAAACCCCGGCTGTCAAACAAGCAAAATGAGCTCGATTGTCTTGGAAACATATACCTCTGGAGAAAGTATGTTCCATCTGCCAAAGCTGCAGAATCTGTCATCAGAAGACGAAGGCTCCATCGATTGCGAACAAACAAGGGAAAGCAACAACAAAAATTAGAGAGCAAGTGAAGCCACAAATACATGAAACTTGAGCTCTATCTGCAGCTAACTTGTCGTCTTCAAACACTCTAGAGATTCTATTTATAAGACTGCTCTTTCCAGATTTTTTAAAACCAACTAGTAACAATGTAGTCGTTTTCGGAACATCAAAGTCGCTCAAGGTTTCGCCTTCCTCCTTATCAATCCATGAGCCAGGGCTATAGCTGCAAAATACAAGCAAACAGCTCTTAGTTTCAAACTTCGCCATCAGCTAATGGCGAAGTTTTAAGGGTGATTTTCTACAATTTCTTGATTATTAGGGTGGTTTTGTGTAAATAAAACTAAGCTGTTTAGACCAACAATTGAAGCTAATTCCTTTGGAATGAATGATTGAGAGACTCAAAAAATCAGACCTTAAAAGTGTTCTTTTGGCTTCATTGAGAGACTCGATTCGAGCCGACGAATCTCTGTCGCTGTTGATGATATAAGCTCTCTGCAAAAGCTGCCAACTCCAATTCTCATTGAATGGAGGATGGTTTGGTGAATTTTGATTGTTACCTATTTGATCAAACCCTCCAGGATGAAACCCACTTGGATTCACAGCTTCATCTTCCAATTCAAACCCTAAACCATCCCTAAACTCCAAATTCACATCAAAACAAGCCTCTTAATCACAAAGATCAAACCTTTTTCCTATAAATTAAATTAGTATACCTGCTGCGGTGTGAATCATCGTCATCAAGGCATTCAAGGGATGAGTGATCATCTGAAGAAAAACAATCTAGAGATTCTTAAATTGAATGACTCAATCCGAATAAAGGGAGCGAAAGAGGGTTACCTGTTTCAGGGGGAGAGACGAAAGAGGAGGAATCATCTCCGCCGCCCATGGATTGGGACTATCTAATAAGCGATTTTTCTGTTGGGATTCAGCTGAAGAAGATGATTGAAAATGGAAGATGATGATTTTAGGGGGGATTTGTTTTTGGGATATACTTTAGTACTTAACCGCTAAGGCTGCAGGTGGCAGCTTGGAAAGGTACGGCTCCATTTATCTGCTTCTTCCACGTATCCTTTTGACTTTCTGTTAACCCTTTTAATATAGTGGGTGAAATACTGTGTATATCTGGGCAATTCAGAGATTAATTGTAGATTACAGGTGAAGTAAGATTTGGGTTGATCAAGTTTAAGTAACATACAGAAAACCACTTCACAGTTATAGTTTTTCATGCTCGATTCAGTTTGATCAAGCTCATTCTTGTTTTGATTGAATGGTCATATCCTTTGATTTTGATCAAGCTCATTCTTGTTTTAATTGAGTCCAACCCTTATCTGGAATGGATGATTGGATTGTTGTGATTGGTGACCAATCAAATAAGATCAGGTTCTTGTCCTCAGACAATGAGTAAAAAAAAAACTGAGCACTTTGTTATAAGAAATCACTTGTTTGTAAATCTGTGAATGGATGATATATGAAAGGTTTGTAGTAGTTTCTATTTTTTTTTTTTTTTTTTTGAACCGGAAAGAATTTGGCAATAAGGAGACCTTATATACCAAGAGCATCCAAACGGATGTAATCACGAACCAAAGAATCGTCAGGAGTCATAGAGCTAGAGAAAGCGAAAGAGAGGTGCGAAAGTCGGTCCGCAACTCGGTTAGCCTCCCGAAGGACGTGACGAATCTCATAAGTATGGAATAAACCAAGGGAGACTAGACTGTCTGAGACAATCATATCCGAGTCTCCCGAAGGTTTCCCACAGCCCTTGAGGCTGTTGATGATGGTTAGATTATCGCCCTCAATGATAAGTTTGGTAATGTTGAGATGTTGGGCCGCGTTTATTCCATTCCAGAGGCCCAGACCCTCCGCACCAGTGACTGATGAAATGGAGGATGAACCAGTGCCACAGTAAACTGGTTTGCCTGTATGGTTTCTTATGATGTAGCCATAGGAGCCTTTAGCGGAGTTAGAAAATGCCCCATCGAAGTTTAGCTTGTATGTGCCAGGGGGAGGGGGAGACCATCTAGCCTGATTCCTTCTCCTAGCAGAATTGGCCCGGGTTTCATTCTTGTTTGTTTGCGGAGTTTGCTCATCGGTGAGATTTTCAATTTGTTTCGAGCTATTCCATAGGTAGCTTTGCTCTTTGTAGAAAGCCATGATTTTTTTAATATCTGTTTTTGCATTATCAAATAGGGTCTTGTTTCGTGAGTACCAAATACTCCACCAACCCATTGCCAGTTTCGTGAAACGTTTGGTTCCTGTTCTCTCTTTTATGTCACAGATGATATTATTAATGTCAGAGCCGTTTGTGAAGCAGTAATTTAGGATGGTTGACAGGTCAGAATCTAGCTTTCCTATCGTCAATTGGGTGATAGGACATTCCCATAGTAGATGCGATAAGTCTTCGAAATTTGAGTCGCAGTGTGGGCATGTGGTAGGAATTCCAAACCCTCTTGATGCAAGTCTTGATGATGTAGGTAGTCCATTTTTAGAAATTTTCCATAATAAGGTTATGACTTTTGGTGGTAAATCTAACTTCCAGATCCATCTCATATCAGATTTTTTATGCCGTTTTTTGTGGTTGATCATTTGTAGTGCAGAGAAAGAACTGAACCATCCATTTCTGCTCCACTTCCAGTATAATCTGTCAATATGTATATTCTTGGGTATCGGAGATGTTTCTATCATTTCAATGACATCATTCGGCAGAATATTCTGGAATGAATTACGTAGTTTGTCGGTGTTCCATTTTTTTTCGTGTGTTATATATTGGTTTATGGTTACGGTAGTGTCGATTTGCATATGATCCGATATTAAATTGATAAGGGGTGATTCGCCAATCCAATGGTCGTTCCAGAGGTTGATATTTTCACCATTTCCAATGGACCAGCGGATACCTTCTTTGAAAAGTGGTAGTAGTTTCATAAGTTGAGCCCATTGCCAGGAGGTTTCCCCCTTTTTATGGTATTGTAATATTTGTTTATTTCTAAGGTATTTTTCTGTGACTAATGTAACCCACGGATTGTTTGGTTCCGCAAGGATTTTCCATAATAATTTAAGTTGTAAGGCTTTGTTCATATCCTCTGAGTTTCTAAGCCCCAGACCCCCATTAGATTTTTCCTTGCAGACCTCAAACCAGCTGATAAGCGGCTTGTGTCTAGGTCCCTTGTTCCAGAGAAAGTTTCTATTGATTTTATCTAACTCTGTGTGTATTGTTTTTGGTAAGAGAAAGCATTGCATAAGGTGTAAAGGCTTGGCCGATAGTGTTGTTTTAATTAATGTGCATCTTCCCGCTTGTGACAAACAGTTAGCTTTCCATTTGTGTAGTTGTGTTTTGGTTGTTTGTAGGAGGTCAGAAAATGTGGTCTTAGTTACTCTTCCACCGATGATTGGGCAGCCAAGATAAGGCCCTAGATTGCTTGTATAATTAATTTCCAGTTCATTTTGAATCATATTTTTTTGACTTGCTGTTATATTTGGGGTTGTTTGGAATTGTGATTTGTTTCTGTTTACTTTTTGTCCTGATAGTGACGAGAATTCTCGGAGTACCTTATTTATTTGATCACAAGCAGTTTTGGTTGCTGATGCAAAAATAACGATATCATCTGCAAAGGCCAGAAATGGGATTCTGTAACCATTACGTGTTATTGAGATACCCAAGTGACTTCTGGGAGCCAATGATTCTTTGAATAGCCCGCGAGCTAGGACTTCTGATAAGATGAGGAAGAGATATGGTGATAGCGGGTCTCCCTGTCTAAGTCCTCTTTCAGGTGTAAAGAGATCTGTGGGCTCGTTGTTTACCAATACCGAATAGGTGACTGTGGTTATGCATTCTTTTATCCATCCAGTGAAAAGGGGAGAGAAGCCAAAACTATCCATTACAGATAGTAGGAAATCCCAGTCAACAAGATCAAACGCTTTTTCCATATCAAGTTTCACTGCCATCCAACCGGAATTTCCCTTTTTTTTAGAGAATGAATGAAAAATCTCGTTTGCTATTAGTATATTGTCTTGTATCGATCTTCCCGCTGTAAAAGCACTTTGCAGTGGGTTAATGATCTTGGGTAGAATCTTCTTTAGTCTTGTCGCCATTACTTTGGAGATTATCTTATATATTGTTGAACATAAACTTATTGGTCTGTAATGAGATGCCATAGCTGGGTTGTCTCGTTTTGGTATTAGTGCTATGAAGGTATGATTTATCTGTTTTAAAATCCGGCCACCAAGAAAAAAACCTTTGACCGCCTTGATGACAGTCGGGCCCACAATATGCCAGTATTTTTTAAAAAAACCAGCTGGGAACCCATCAGGGCCAGGGGATTTGTCATTGGCTAGGCTAAAAGTGGCGTTTTTAATTTCACTGTTCGATATTTGCTTAGTAAGCCAATCATTGTCCTCGTCGGTGACTTCTTTTGTGATGTAACTAAGAAGGTTGTTTGGAATTGTTTGTCTGCGGGTGTTTTGGTATCTTTTTGTGAAATCATCTCTTATTGCTTCCCTTATTTCTGCGTCTGTAGTAACCCAAATTCCAGCTAAAGTTTGGAGAGATTTGATAATGTTTTTGTTTCTTCTCCCTGTTGCTATTCTGTGGAAATACTTAGTGTTTGCATCTATGCATTGTATATGGTTTCTTTTAGCTCTTTGCCCCCAGTATGTGTTTTGATAATTTAGTAACGAAGCGTGTTTTGTGGTTAACCTTTTGATTCTCTCGTCAGTTTTTTGGTCATAAGCGTTGCAGAGTTGTATTTGAAGATCTTGTAGTTCGTTTTCTACCTCTGCTAGTTGGCGAAATATATTGCCATAAGTGAATTTACTCCAGATTTTACTCTTTCTTTTGACCTCTCCTAGTTTCTTTGTTAGTTTATACATATGTGATCCCGGTGCATCGACACGCCATGCGTCTTTAACCAGAATTTCAAAGTCCTGTCTAGTAGTCCATGCTAATTCAAATTTAAATGGTTGTAATTTTGGTTTTTGTTTATCCATTAGGTCAAATGTAATTTGGGTGTGGTCGGATCTGATAAAAGCATGATTTTTTGTATATAGATTGGGGAACTGTTGCAGAAGATTATGACTTACCAAGGTTCTGTCGAGTTTTTCCAGAATGTTATTAGCTCCTTGAGAGCGCTTCCTCCAAGTATATTTATTTCCAATTGTCGGTGTGTCTATAAGATTGTGTGAAGTGATGAATTCAGAAAGTCTATGGAAGCGATGCGCATCCGGAGTGATTCCACCCTTTTTGTCCGTTGATTCTATTATTTCATTGAGGTCTCCCATAAGGATAATTGGGTCCTGAATGCTCTGAACCTTTTGGGATAGAGAAGCCCAGAAGCAGTCCTTATCACGCTCGTGAGGGGGAGCATAAACAAAGAGAATCGTGATAGTGAGTGATAAAGTATGATTGGTGTATTTTGCTTGAATGGTTCTGTTATCAGAGTTGATAATGTCAAAAGATTCATTGTTAAACTGCGTAGTTTTCCATAGGAGGCAAATACCACCAGAGAGCCCAATTGATGGACAAAAGTGGATGTTGTCAAAACCTGATTTTTTCCAGCAATTATCCGGAGGAGGTTTTTGTAATTTAGTCTCCGCAAGGGCTAAAATTTTTATATGTTCTGATCTGCAAGTTGATTCGATATGGGTCCAAATGTGTTTCCTGCTAAGTCCTCAGACATTCCAGAAGCTGAATTTCATTTATAAGGATCTGTGTTGTTGGGTATAAGCTCGTTTAAGACACCAAATAGGCGAGAAACGAACTGGTAATACTTAGGTTTGTTTTGTATTAGTTTGTTGCATTCCTGTTGTTTGTTATGGATTATATTTCTTAATTTCCTTATTTTAAGGGATCTCAATAGGTTAATAATTGTCGTTGAACTCTTAGACGGTTTGACCCTTGAGTGAAGGTACCTATAATTACGTTTTGATACAAGCCTGAAGGATATAAGGTATCCGAAATTCTTTAAGGGACTCAAGTTTGTTGGATATGTAGTGAAATCAGGTGAATGTGTATACCGAAAAAGCAACGAATAACACCAAAACAAAGAGTTTACTGAAGCAGCATAGTAGTTATAGATAGCTAGATTTGAATTCTCTTTGTGATACCGATTTGGAGTGGTAGTACATAGATGCAAGTGGAGCTTTGTGTTGTCTTGTATGAGACCCTGAGGTGTAGTATATGCTTGTCCTATAGAGCTGCTGCGTATGTTGTGATTGTGGACAAGCTTACAAGGTTCCTTGGGGTAATCCTGCAGATGGAAGCAAGGTTCCAAGTGCTCGAGAGAAAAGCTCCCTCGAGCCAAATCAGTATCTGTATGAGCAAGCCCAGATACAAAATATAGTGAAGAGTTAGTCTGCTGAAGTGTATTTGTTTTGTTTATTTTCGTTTTCAGAAGATGTAAGATCAATAGTGTAAAGATAATGATGTTTGTGGAAGTCAGCAAACCAAAGCAATAGTACATGGTAAGATAAACAAACCAGGATACAAAATATAAGATTAAGCCTACATAGCATTGATGATAATACTCAATATGATTTAGGATCCATATAGTACAAGTAGGTTCAATGACCTTACACAGATAGGATATAAGGCCATAAGCAGAATATGTATTTAAAGTGTTCAAAAAAGGTAAGTTAAGAATGATGGCATTACAGCAAGGGTGTAGACGGTTTGGAGTATAAATCAAGTGATGATGTTGATTTTTGCCTCGAAAAGACACACATAAAGCGAAATTTGATCCATTTAAGCAAAATCTGTGGATATATGAGTTATTGATAAAATAGATAATAAAACTAGTTGCCCTTAAGGCGGTGGCCGAGAAGATAAACCATAGCCAAGGTGAATGTCTTACGAAGAAGGAAGATTGAATTTGGTTGTTTTGGGTTGATGCATTGAGTTGTTTTAGTTGGTAGTGGGCCGAGTAATTTCTGATCATTAGTACAGAATTGATAAAGATACAGGTAAAGTCTCTTGAACCATACAAATGCAAACAACATAAATTAAGTAGATGAAAAGGGTTCTTGCTATATTTGAGAGCCTTCGGTGTTGTTCGGATGCTTAATGGATTATTCCAAAGGTAGCGTAAACCTTTATCAGGCTGATTAATTTTCCTTTTTCCAAAGTCGCACTTGGTGGACTTGGGAACGGAGGATGTAGCGTGGGTGTGGCTCGAAAGCTTCCCAGTTTGTAATTGGGTCGGTTGGGTGTCGCTTGTAAGCTTCCCAGTTAGTGTTTGGGTTATTTGGGTGTCGCACTTAGGCTTCCCGTTAGGTGCTGGTTGTGGGATGTTCTTGTTTGTAGCAGCATTATCCTTAGAGGATCTGCTCGTGAACGAGCAAGTTGTTTCCATATAAGGGTTTGCGTCAGAAATCAGTAGAGCAAATACATAGGTAATCAAGCAAACCAATTTGATAAAACAGGTAAGCAAACAGGTCAGATCAAGATCCGGGTGATATGCAAAGAATTTGTATATCTTGCTTTCAAAAAAGGCGGACTTAGCAACACAAATAAGATGTAGAGATTGAAAGGGTAAAATTAGAGATTTTTTAGGATTAAAGGAAATGGAAAGTAGTGCATGATTTCGGATGGTGGGATCAAATTGAATATATTGTTTAGGCCACAATGATTCAACAGATGAAGAGAAGATGAAAGGAGAGTACCTTCTAAAAGATATAGCCATTTCAAGTGAAGCTTCGCTTGAGCACAGAGAGACAGGAACACCGAGCCAAGCCCGCACACCGAACAGCAACCACGCCCGCTCCCAGGGAGAGAGAGCGACAACCCGCCGGTACCGGGGAGCAGAACAGGAATCCCCAGACCCTCGAAGCAGCTTGGTATACCATCGACCGTCAATATACCCCCAGATTGAAGACCTCATGTTCTTCGATTTCTTCTTCGGGCGTCTCTTTATTCGCCCCTTTCTTTTAATTTTTCGAAATTGGTAGGGATTATGGTCGGGATTAGGAATGTGGATTATGAAAGCCTTCATGGTCTTTGATTCCGGGAGGATTGAGATCTTCAATTGGATGAAGGGCTCCATGAGACCCTCACAATAGATTCCAATAGAGGGAGAGAAACAGGTGATATGTGATTTGAAGAAGTTGGGCTGATAATTAGCATGAAGAAGAAGGCTGCTTGCCCATAGATTGAAGAAAATCAAGAAGATTAGAGTTGGGATTTTTTGCAGGTTGAAGGTCGAGGGTGACGGGAGTATTTGGGTTTTGGGGGCGCGTTCTTTAGCGCGTGGAGTGGTATTCCATGATCATGTAGTTTGATCCTTTTTGGTTGTAGTAGTTTCTATTTGATTTGCAATAAGCCCCTTTAAAAAAAACCTTCAAAATTTGACCAAAAATATTATAGTTTCTCAATTCGCTTTAGGTATATAGACAAAGACACTTGCCATAAACTCATATAACAACAAAAAAAAAAGTTTGGCAGAAGTTAACCGAAAAAAAGTAGCAACTACCAAATGTGGAGAACTTCCGATCTTGCTCACACACGAGACTCTAGAAGAATCAGACTTCGATTCCGACTTCGAAAAATTCACATGAAAACCAAGCTAAGAGGATTCTACAACAACAAATGCTGAAACCCAAAATCAAAGGGTGATCATAAACAATGAAGGTTTTACCTTTTTTCTTTTTGGCCTCTCATCTATGTTTAATGCTTATAGTGTTTATACTATATTATACAACCAAAAGTGTATAGTCAACAACTGAATTAAGTGAGGGAACTAGAAAACATAAGACACTAAGTATATCTAACCCTGAAAACCATACTACTTTTACCCCCACCCTTCCACCTCTCCCCCTATTTCCTGCAACTCTAGGCAGTCTAGGGATCATTCATAATCAGGTGTATGGCGTACACTTATCAGATGATAACCCCATCAAATTAATGATATTCATCTGTCAGATTTACATTTACATGAACAATCAAAACCCTCCGAGCAACTAACCTCAAGGCATAATATCATCCATCTACCACAATCCGAAGAGACTTGTAAGTCATTTGATCTAACTAAAAGAGAAGCACTGCTGGAAATGCAATAGGCGAAAAAAGCTCATCTAGAGAAACAATCATCTCTCACCTTAATGAAGAACAAGATGAGTTCTGCTTCAATAAGGAATCACAAAAGTAAGAACAAGGACATTAGCAGATTCTATAAGAACAAGGACATTAGCTTCTTTTGAGAGTTGCTGTGATTGTTGAAAAGCCATTCATGTGTGTAGGGCTCAACCATGTCTTCCATTTTGGGTCTACAACAAATATTTCATGAAGAACAGGAAGAAGATGAATCCTGTCAGCTTGATTAATGCAGCCAGAACAATAGGCCTATATGTACAGCCTTAGATCTAGTATTACAAGGAAATCAAAGATATGGAAGAATAAAAACTATCTAAAAATATACAAGATATTATATCTACATATCCTAAAATATCTCTAGAATAATTCTGAATAAAATATTTCTTTGAAAGATATTCAACACTCCCCCTCAAGCTGGGTGATAAACATCTTTCATTCCCAGCTTGGAATTTAACCAATGAAACCGTGAAGTATGGAGGCATTTTGTCAACACATCTGCAATCTGCTCATCCGAGGGAATATAAGAGAGAGTAACTAGACCTCCTTCAAGCTTCTCTTTTATGAAGTGTCGATCAATTTCGACATGCTTAGTTCTGTCATGTTGGACTGGATTGTGAGCTATGCTAATGGCTGATTTGTTGTCACACATCAGTTTCATTGGCCCTTCCCACTTCACCTTAAGATCATTCAAAATAATCTGTAGCCATAACAACTCACATAACCCGTGTGCAAGTGCCCTGAATTCGGATTCAGCAGAAGACCTAGCAACCACATTCTGCTTCTTGCTTCGCCAAGTAACCAAATTTCCTCCAAGTAAAACACAATAACCAGAAGTAGACCTCCTATCTACAACTGATCCTGCATAATCTGCATCTGTGTAAGCTTCAAGAGTAAGGTTGTTTCCTCTCTTGAACAAGATTCCTTTCCCAGGATTGCCCTACAAATAGTGGAGTACTCTGTAAGCCGCCAAAAGGTGACATTCTCTAGGGTCATGCATAAACTGACTGATTACACTAACAGAGTAAGCTATGTCGGGTCTAGTATGAGATAAATAGATGAACTTCCCACACAACCATTGATACATTTGCTTGTCAACCGGTGCTTCTTCCTTTGCTTCTCCAAGCTTATGATTCGGATCAATAGGCGTTGGAGCTGTTTTACACGCACTCTTACCGGTTTCTTTCAATAAATCTGCACTGTATTTCTGATGGGATATAAAGATCCCTTGAGAAGAGTGAGCCACCTCAATTCCAAGGAAGTACTTCAATTTACCAAGCGATTTGATCTCAAACTCAGCTTCCAGTTTTCTCCTTAGATTCTCCTTCTCGAACTCATTGTCACCTGTGACAATAATATCATCGACATATGCTAAAAGGATGGTTACTCCCCCTGAAGCTGAATGCTTGATGAACAAAGTATGATCCCCTTGGCTTTGTCTATAACCCGCTCCTTTCATGACTGCTGCAAATCTTCCAAACCAGGCCCTTGGTGACTGTTTTAGACCATAAAGAGCTTTCTTTAGTCTACACACCTTGGTAAAGGCAGGAGGTGTGAAACCTGGTGGCACTCTCATGTAGATTTCTTCATTCAGTGTTCCATGAAGGAATGCATTCTTAACATCATACTGTAAGAGTGACCAATTGAAGTGAGCAGCCAAAGATATCAAAACTCTCACAGTATTCATTTTTGCAACCGGTGCAAAAGTGTCTTGATAATCAATCCCATAGGTTTGAGTGTAGCCTTTAGCTACAAGTCGGGCCTTGTATCTTTCCAGTGTCCCATCTACTTTATATTTTAAGGAATATATCCACCTGCAGTCAACCACATTCTTTCCAACAGGTTTATCAATAATCTCCCAAGTCTGATTTTTTTCTAGTGCTGACATCTCTTCCTTCATGGCTTCTCTCCATTCTCTTATCTTTAAAGCTTCCGAAACAGATGTAGGAATAGGAATTTGGTTAAGGCTTTGAAAGAATTTTTGGTGAGATGGGGAGAAGCGATGTAAAGACACATGGTTAGATAAAGGATATAAGGGCCTTTTTGTGCACTCTCGGGTTCCTTTCCTAACAGCAATGGGTTGCTCAATATCTGGATGAACACGATCATTAGTTTCAACAGATGTATGGATATTAGGAGCATATTCCATACCTTGTGGGATGACATGGCCAGCAACAGTGGCCAATGACCCATTAGCTGTCATGATTTTCTTGTTTTTGGAATGTTGATAAGTCTGAAACTGGAGGGAAGATTTAGTCATATGGTCAGTGGCACCCGAGTCGATGATCCATTTTGTGGGATGACATGTTTGGGAAGCTTTAAAGCATGAAGAAAATGAATTGTTACCTGATAAAGCAAGAGAGCATTGACTGGAAGAGTTACCAGATTGGTTTTCAAGAGATTTGAAGAAGTTCCTGAATTTTTCAAAGTCGGCTCGAGTCATCCCTGCCTGAGCATCTACTTGAGAAGCCCCTTGAGTCGTCGTATTAGCTTGGGGTCTGGATGAACTCTGGTTGCTGTTCCAATCTCGGTTAGGGGCTTACCGTGTAATTTCCAGCACTTGTCTTGAATGTGGCCAGATTTCTTGCAATGGCTACACCACCTATCATCTTTCCTTCCAGTCTTGGCAGCAAGAGCAGAACTTTCAACGGGAGCCGGTGTGGAGTCAAGCATTACAGCCCTCCTACTCTCTTCTGCCTTCGCAAGGAAGATAACCTCTTCCAAAGTTGGTAGCTCTTCTCGCCCAAGGATCTGGACCCTGATCGGGTCATATTCAGAGCTTAATCCTGCTAGAAAGATATAAGCTCTGTTCTTGTCTTGATACTTCCTCCATGCTGCAATATCTTCTTTGCACTTCATTTCAAGAACTTGATACTGATCCAGTTCTTGCCACAAGCTTTGCAGGAGATTACCATACTCGGTGATAGTCTTTTCCCCTTTCTTGGTGGAATAGGACTTGATAGTAAGTTCAAACGTCAATGCCTCAACCTTCGCCTTGGAGTAAGACCTCTTGATGAAATCCCAGACATCTTTCGCAGTCTTCAAGAACATACACGATACACTCACACTTGGTTCCATGGATTCCCATAGTCAAAACATGATCATTGAATCTATCTCATCCCAAGTGTGAAAGTTGGGATCTTTTTGATCTGGAACTCCCTCGGTTAGATGGTTGAGCTTTCCTTTTCCTTTGAGATAGGTCTTCACAGCCTGAGACCAGATGAGGTAATTTTTTCCATTGAGTTTGTAGGCAGATTGAAGACTTTGGAATTCAGCCTTCTTTTTTGTGGAAGCAATTTCAGTATCGGGTGTGTTTGACATGGTTGAATGAGGAAAGGCAAAAGCAGCAACAAAGGCTACTGAAGGAAGAGTTTGTCTTCAAAAGAAGAACAAGAATACGACAGCAATGAAGGCTGACTGTCAAAGGAAAAATATAGCAGCAATGAAGGCTGCCTGATGTAAAAGATTAGAGCAAATTAGGCTCTGATACCATGAAGAAGAGGAAGAAGATGAATCCTGTCAGCTTGATTAATGCAGCCAGAACAATAGGCCTATATGTACAACCTTAGATCTAGTATTACAAGGAAATGAAAGATATGGAAGAATAAAAACTATCTAAAAATATACAAGATATTATATCTACATATCCTAGAATATCTCTAGAATAATTCTGAATAAAATATTTCCTTGAAAGATATTCAACATTTCACTCAATACTTGTTGTCTAGATGAGGCAGTTTCATAAAAGGAGCTTTGTGACTCCTCTTAGCTTTTGGGGCAGCAGTAGATGAGATCAACAAATTCACAATTGGCTAGCAAGGATCTAAGAAACCTTTAATCTTGGTCTCCCCTTCAAGCTTATGATCAATTTCATTTCCCTTTTCCTTAGTTGCAGATTGTGGGACGATGAAATTTGCATTGGATCTATGATTGTGGGCTGCTGACATTGTCAAATTGATAGTTGATTGACACGGGTATGTGACACCATTAAAAGCTTGTGCTCTTTTTTTCACTTGAATCCTATGATTTATGACAGTCCCTTTATCTTTGGGAGCAGGTGAGGGGATGATGGTGCTTGCTTCATCAAGTTGTCGTCCATTCTCAGTTGTTCTTTGCAATTTACTAGGTTGAATCTCATTCTCTACAACAACATCAAATGGATTAACAATGAAATAACAAGTAAATGAAGTTAAAATACCATAAACAATAACTTCCAGTTCCAAACACAAAGCAGAAACTACATCATCACATCACAATTGGCAGACCAATTTGAAAACTATTGCTCTCCAAATTCCAAGTGTCGCTACTCATCATAATGATTTTCAAATACTTGAAAGATAAGGATATATTAACCCCACTTTATACATGCCAATTTGCGCATATAACTATTTGAATTGTAAAACTTCTATTTAACCCTCCAATGTTGATATTTTATTTTCAAGTCACCCCAAAGCATAGTAAATGTTTAGAATCTGTTAGCTTTTTTTGACCTAATGATGAAAATATCATTGTGTATGATAATTGATTGATTATGTTACAAAGGTAAGGCTATTTTGGCGAAAAACTAATGAGGATGAAACAAGTTAACATTATAACATTGTGAGAAAGGGTTGGCTAACACTAATGAGGATGAAAGGTTTCTTCATAGGGTTGGCTAACACTTTTTTTTTTTGAATCAAGATAAAGAATTAGGACGGACGACGCCGATCGGTCTTCAGTCCTAGAGCGTCCAAGCGGACGAGATCACGGAGATCAGGATCCTCAGCTAAGCTGTCGTCGGCAGGGTAGCAGTAAGCCAGGCACGCAATCCTGTCAGCAACTGCATTAGAATCCCTGAAAATATGGCGAATAGCAACATTAGCAATAGAATGTAAGTTTAGGATGGTGTCAGTCATCAACAGCTCAATGTTCTAGGGGCAAGACCAATCCCCTAAAAGAGCATTAATGACGACAAGGCAGTCTCCTTCTATCAGAAGGTTTTGAATACCCAAATCTAAAGCCCTGGACACTCCCTTGTGGAGTCCCGAGGCTTCTGCGAACACTGCTGAAGTATTATCACAATTTCCCGACCCCAAGGAGACAACACTCCCCTGATCGTCACGAATTACAAAACCGAATGTACTTTTCCCAGAAATTCTATACGAACCGTCAAAATTTAATTTGTAATAACCATTAGGGGGTTTATTCCAAAAATGTTTGGTATTTTTACTAGTTCTCTGTTTGTTATTTGTTTTATGAATTATCCCGTTCTTGTTTTCCAAATTTGAAGCTGTGGTACCAGCTGTAATGTCAAAACGATCCTTCCAGTTGAAGAGATTAGTCTGGCAGAAGATCGCAATTTCCCTACTAGTAGTTGTAATGTTATTATTGAAAGTTTGTTTGTTCCTGTGAAACCAGATTCCCCACCAAGCTGTTGCTAACTTGACCATATCGTCCCTTGTTACAGCGTCGAAAATAGAACAAAGGATTAAGCTTGGTTTAGTGGTATGGTCTAGAGCCTGTAAGGGAGGCAAAGCAATACGAAGTTCAGACATCAGGGCTAACGTCATAGGGCATTGAGTTAACAGGTGTAAAATAGATTCTGTTGTACAATTACAAAAGCAGCAACCAGACGGGACAGGAATATGAATTCTTTGTAACCTTTCTGTCGTAGGTAAACCATCTCTAGCAATTTTCCAAAGGAAATGCTTAATCTTTTGTGGCATATCTAATTTCCACAACCAGTGGCAATCGAACCTGATAGTTTCGTCGATGTGTTTGATAATCGAATGAGCCGAAGAAGAAGAAAACCAACCGTTTTTGCTTGGGCCCCAATATAGTCTATCAGAGATACTGTTAATGGGTAAAGGTGTATCCAAAATATTCTTGATTATATGTGGTGGAAGAATATATTGTAATTCTGTATTTATTTTATCGGTATCCCATCTGTTATCATCTGTAATATACGTTTGTACTAAACAGTTATTTGCAGTATCTCCAATCGGAGTCGAAAGATATTGTAGTAAGGGAGCTTTCTGAACCCAATTATCCTTCCAAAATCTGATCGTATATCCATTTCCTACAGACCAGCGAAGACCTGGTTTGAAAAGGTGCCTAATGGTCATTAATTTTGACCATTGCCACGAAGTACTACCTTTCTTTTGGTATTCCATAACAGAAGAGTGTTTGAGATATTTTGTTGAAATGACTCTTACCCAAATGTTATTTGGTTCAGCAATAATTTTCCAAAGTAATTTCATTTGTAATGCTATATTCATATCCTCTGCTTTATATAAGCCCAACCCCCCGCGCATAGTATCTGTGCAGATTTTATCCCAGCTAATCAAAGGAGTAGAGGGCTCTTTCTTGTTCCAAAAGAACTGTCTATAAGTTTTATCTAGTTCCTTAAGGATTGATTGCGGGAGCATAAAGGCTTGCATAAGAAAAAGTGGTTTAGCACTGAGATTTGCCTTGATAAGAACTTTACGTCCCTCAGCAGATAAGGCCGTTGCTTTCCATTTAGATAGCTGTTGTTTAGATTTTAAGATTACATCAGTAAACGTATCACGATTGACCCTACCATTAATAATAGGGCAGCCCAAGTATTTTTCAAGATTTTTAGTATGAGGGATACCCATAACCGAGGTAATCGTTTGAATAGCTGTTGTAGTTGTAGCTGCTGAAACTTGAAAGCTGGATTTATGCATGTTTACCTTTTGCCCCGACACCAGACAGTAGCGGTCAATGATGTTTGAAAGTGAAGTACAAGTAGTTTGGTTGGCTTTCCCAAACAGAAGAATATCATCTGCGAAAGCCAGAAAAGGAATTCTAATTCCGGGATTTCCTATGCAGAAACCAACGTCCTTTGAACTTATAGCCTGTCTGTTAAGAGTTCTGGCCAAAACTTCTGCCACAAGAATAAAGAGAAAGGGTGATAGAGGGTCCCCCTGCCAAAGACCCCTAGTCGGGTGGAAACGTGTAGATGGTTCATCATTAATAAGAACAGAATAGGTGACAGTCTGAATGCATTCTTTTATCCAAGCTATGAACTTATTATCAAATCCAATTTTTTATAAGACTACCAACAGGAAGGGCCATTCAATTCTATCGTAAGCTTTTTCCATGTCTAGTTTTAGAGCCATATAACCGCACTTAGCTTTCGAAATTCTGAATGAATGAAAAATTTCGTGTGCTATCAGAATGTTATCCTGAATTGCCCTTCCTTTAGTGAAGGCACTCTGTAGTGGATGGATTAGTTTATCAAAAAGTTTTGATAGCCTATTTGTTATTATCTTTGAAATAATCTTGTAAATAGTAGAGCACAGACTAATAGGCCTGAAATGATTAACAGATTCCGAATTATCTTGCTTTTGTATGAGTGTAATAAATGTATGGTTCACCTGTGTAAGTAATTTTCCCGAATGGAAAAACACTTTGACTGCTTTAATAACCGAGGGACCGACAATGTCCCAATAAGTGTGGTAGAAACCAGCCGGAAGACCATCTGGGCCCGGAGACTTATCTGGTTTAATTGAGAAAAGTGCATTTTTGATTTCTCCGTTCGTCACGGAAGAGATTAGGGCAGCATTCTGTTCAGCTGAGATCTCTCGAGTGATGACTTCGAGGTCAGAATCAAAGGAGATTCCATGGTTGTACGAAGACTTGAAGCGCGCATGAAAGCTAGATTCGAACTCAGATCTAATCGACGCATGATCTGTTAGGTGAAGCCCTGATTCGGAAATAATGTGTTTGATTGTTTTCTTCCCCCTTCTGACGGAGGCAACCCTATGAAAATAATTCGAATTTGTGTCATTTAATCTTATATGTTTTAATTTGGCTCTTTGGCTCCAGTACCTCCATTGGAAGTCGAGCATTTTTTCTCTTTTGTTTTGTAATCTATTGTGACGGACAAGAGTCTGTTGACTGTAATCGTTAATTAGTATATTTTGTAGTTTCAGAATCTCTTCATCTGTGTCAAAGATTTGTTTATGGATATTGTTGAAAGATTTTTTATGCCAATTTTTTGTTAATTTTTTAAGTAGCGTAATTTTTTTAACCAGTTTGAACAAATAGGATCCTCGCGGATTCTCACGCCAAGCCTGTTTGACTATGTTTCGAAATTCAGGTTTGGACGTCCATGCCATTTCAAATCTGAATGGTTTATTTTGTGTTATCGCGTGAGTTCTCAAATCAACCGAAATTGGTGCGTGATCAGAGGAAGTGAAGGGGTGAATTTTAACCCGCAATCCATCATACTTTGAAATGATTTCATTTTGTGCCAGAAGGCGATCTAGTTTGGCGAAACTATTGTTCGGCATACCAGTTTTCTTCCTCTGCCAGGTATAATTTCCCCCGTGAGTGGGGACTTCATGTAGTGAGAGATTGTTCTTTAAATCATGGAGTCTGGTAAATCGAGACTGATGGGGTATAATTCCCCCTAATTTATCACTCGGGATGGCAATCTCATTTAGACCCCCCATTATACAGAAGGGGTTGTTTAAGGTTGTGGTGTACAAAATTAGCGAATCCCAAAACTGTTGTTTATCTGTTTGTTTTGGAGGAGCATAGGCGAAAATAATATTAAAGGAGAAATTCAGTTCCACATCGTGATATAGTAGATGAACGAATCTATGATTAACAGAGACAAGCGAGATCTCTCCTTGACAAGTAGGAGGGTCCTTCCAAAGGAGGCAGATACCGCCAGAGAAACCAATGGCAGGATCAAAAGCAATATGCGAGAAGCCACATTTTTTCCATGTGTAATCTGGAGGCGGATTGTTGGTTTTGGTCTCAATTAGAGCTAAAACAGTAATATAATTATTTTTACAGAACAATTCCGTATTTGTCCAAAAGTTGCGTTTTTTCATACCGCAGCAGTTCCAAGAGCATATATTCATGGAAAACTATTTTTTAATCGTGATTGTATGATAACTACGAATTTTGTTGTCAGAATCAGCTGAGTATATTGAATATGATGTACTCTATAATTGTCTATAGTTTGGTGTATTGTCGAATGAAATCTGTAGGTATGTAAACTGACCGTATATCTGAAGCTCAAATATATACTTAGGTGATTTATTTGGTTACAATTTTTAATACCAAGAAGATAGTAATAGTTTGCAAGTATATATAAGTTTTGTGTATTATACGGAGTAGAATCCTGTTTTAGATCCAATTGCAATCTGGTGCAGCAGAAAGAGAACCAGATCCCAGTTGAAGGATTATAATATATGGTAATAATGTGGGCAACCATAATGATGCAATGAATCTGTGTCTTGATAGGCATGTATGATCCCCGTCTGGAATATGTTATGTAATAGATAGTATGTACTTTTGAAATAATTAGGTGAATAAAGGTACTGTTGTTGTATACATACAGCAAGTAAGTAATGAATGATGGAAAATGTTTGTAACACTGTATTTTTGGTAAGCTCTTCCATATTGCCGTGTAAGGCTTAGTGTTATGTAAACTCCTGATTGGAGTAGTTGTGTTGTAATGCCTGTAAGGCGTTTGTGTGAAGTAGCTGTGATCTCCACCAATTGCTGAAATGCCAGCCGAATCCAGGAGGAAGCAGCCTACAGGAAAAAGAAACTGGCACTGGCAACGACCTTGTATGTGAATCAATGGTTGTTCTAAGCAGCTCGCATTTCTTCCGAAGTAACTGCAAATTAAGAAAAGGAGACGTGGAGAGTATCGAGTATGACAGAACAAATAATGGTAAAGAAGCATGAAGTAATGTAGGTAAAGCAAATGCATTTCATTGAGCAAATAAACATTAGAAAGGGAACTTGAAGCCCCAAAACAGCCAGCACAACACACAAAGTAGAGCATAGGAGCTCCACCTTCCCGCGTGGTCAACGGGGCGATAAGAAACTGCACTAACTCCACCAACGGAGCGAATAAATTCAGCAAAAAGGTAACAGGCCAAAAATGAAGGACCACAAACCGATCGAGACAAGAGCAACGACCCAAACAAACCAAAATAACTGCATGTTGTGCTATCATAAAAAACTAAGTTTTACGCTTCTTCAGACCGGAGGAAGCAGAATCCTCTCCACGGTTATGGCCACTGCAGTCCCCAGCATTGGTTGCATCCCCATGCTTACCTATAGCAAGTCTTGCCATCCTGCGAGAAACAGAGCGAGAGGACGCAGTAGAGCGCCTGGAGATCATGGATTCCGAAGAGATAGCGCTCGCAGGAGCAATATTGATAGCATCCTCAGTGGGCAAGATTGATTGCCTATCAATGTCCATCATAGGATTTGGAATCGCAGGGGATGCCATCACAACAGTGGCATCAACAGTGGGCACAGCCATAGGATGGGCCTTGCTAGTCCAACCCAAGGTGTCATCATCAGAAGGGGGTAGACCATCCTCAGCTGGGCCAGGGGGAGCATGAGAGGGCTGAATAGGCTCAGTGATCGGCGCAACCATCTGGGATGGAGCAACCGCAGAAGGCAGGAAGTTCACCTGAATGGAGCTTAAACCCGACATATAAGGTTTATGGTTGTTTTTAGAGTAAGCCGGGGCCACCTTAGCACCTTTAGGTCCCACCTTAACCCAGTCAGCCTCATCGGAAGAGCCAGTGCCCTCTTCGGGTGGCAGGATAGTAATGGTAGTAGTCGATTTTTTCACAACAATTTCAGGACAATCATCATAACCATGAGAGAAGCTGCCACAAGAGCCACAGCCATTCGGAAAATCCTCATACCACAAGCGGAGAGGAAGAGAGCTATTAGAACCTGAAGGGACAACAATGCTCCCGACCAAGCGATCGAGGCAAATACAAGCAGCAAAACGAGTGTAGCTAACTCGAATTTTCTGATGGGAGAACTTATCAAGGCGGATGAAAGTTCCGACCTTGAATTGATCGAGAATATCGATGATAGCTTCGCGACACATGAACTCAACAGGTAAGTTAGGAATGCGAACCCAGATGTCCACATGAGTGATTTCAGCAGTCAAAGGACTGAAAGTAGGAGACCACGGATTAAGAACAAGTATAAACCCAAAGAAGTGGTAAGGTCGGCACTCCCACACCCGATCGAGGTCAGGAAGATTATTAAAACGAATTTCAAACCAACCACAAGTTCGATCAACAATAGTTGATGATCGAGAGCAAAAACGCCATTCAGCCCGGAGCTTGGGGAGAAGGGTTTCAAAATCGATGTCATCACCTCCAAATAGAGTTCCCAACAGAATATGTTGGTTAACAATAGTAGCTTTCTCACGAATGTCAGCCATTCGAGCAAAGAAAGCCGAATGATCAGCCGCCGGAGGAGAGGACCCCGACGCCGGAATGGCCCCATCCTCCAAAGACACAGATTTTCCTTTAGCCTCAGCAGAGAGACGAGGTTGAGGGGGGGTCAAAGGAGTAGTATTTTCATTGAGATTTTGAGGTTCAATTGGAGAGGTAGGGCTACTCATGGGAGCCAAAGTAGAAGCAGGGGCTTGAGTATCTTTGAGAGCATCAAGGAATGTTTTTGAGGGATCCATGAAGAAGGGAGCGAAACCAACAATAAGGGCACACAGACACAAATAACAGTACTCAAGAGTTTGGAAACCCAGATTGGGGCGGATAGCCCATTGATAGATGGTTAATCTGCTTAAATAGAGGTTTTGCTGGTAAGCAAAGTAGCTAATAGTAGGTAGATGAGTAGAGAGAGATATACTTACAGAGGACAGGCCATAATTGCAGACGAAAAAGCAAATCGGCGGACAAGATGTCGAAGAGAAAAGCCACGCCAACCATGACAGAGGAGAGAAGTAGCCGTCCGGCGATTTCCGACCCCCGTCAAGTCTCATAAGTGCCCCGTAGCAGAACCCGGGTGTCAGGCAAGTGGCCCACTGTTGGGTCTGTGTGGACCAATCCGGAGGCATCACCTCCTCCTTGCTAGCCGAGTTACGGCGGACTCCGAAATGAGTGATTTGGTTGGTGATGAAATTGAAATCGGGGGGCCACAATTGCAAGAAACCCAGTGGTTCCAAGGCAGATGAGGTCGCGGTTCGGGGGGTCAGGTGCTGGTGCAGCGTTGCCGTTGCGGGAAGGTTGTGGTAGCCATGGCGGCGGAAGCCATCTTTAGGGTTTGGAGAAAGGGGTTTGAGGAAAAGGGAGCGTTTGTGGTGCGTCATTTTTAGGGTTGGCTAACACTAATGAGGATGAAAGGTTTCTTCATCCCAATCTTTTTTTTTGTTTTTTTTGTTTCATAGGTAGGTAATTAGGACATTGTAATTGGAGAAGAAATTCGAACTCGTGACTTGTTGATCACTACATATTATTCTTATCATTTAAGCTAGTAAGGCTCGACTCTTCTCTTAATCTTTAAAACTAATTGTGAAAGGGAAACCAACTAGTTCTTGTTTAAGTATCCACTTTAGAGTTACACCTTCCATCAAAATAGGCATTTACTGCATCATAAGGTAGTGAAAAACTGAAGCCAAACTCAGTACTTGCTTGGATTGGATTTGTTTGGTGTTGGGCTTTGGGAATTAGAAGCTTTGGTTGGAAGTGCAAACTCAATCTCTAATGTTCGGTCAAATTTTCATTTTTTCAATCCCTTAAACTTACAACACATCCCCAGTCCCTATATGACCCACTTATATTATTTTAACATTTTATTGGATGTTTGAAATGGGCACCAATGATTTCGATTTTATGGTATTGATAAAGAATTTTTTTTTTGTTCAGACTGATAAAGAATTTATAATGTAAACAACCCTAAAAATCAACTTCGATCCAAAATTTCAACCCAATATCTTAATAGGTTTACTTATCCAAGACATATCTTCGATAAACAAAATTGAAACCCCAAACAAATTGAATTACATAACCAATTAAACTTCCAAAATTTGGGACAATATATAATGATGAATGTATCAGCAAAGTTATAATCTGAATAAACAGATAGCTAGCTTGTAGATTTAGTACAATTTTGTCTGGCCATGTGCAAATCTACAACAGCCCATCATCTGATGACACACTACTTATTCCTCTCCTTTTAGTCGACGAGAGACCCGGTGAGGTGAACGACAGTTTGTTCTCAAATCAGCTTACATAGTTACATGGTTCCTGTTGAACCCTTGCTTGAATGGTGTTCAAGGTTGGTAAACTTCAGGAAGCTGAAGGCCTACACTGGAAGCAGACTTGCCGAGTATCCTTTTCATCTCATCAGTTCTGTCGACTGCAATGTTGTATGAGAAGAGCAGCTCCTGCATAGAGAGCATGAAACAGATGCACGTTTGAGGGGGGCTGATTCTGTAAAATCGACAACACCCAGGCCCAAGCAACACAGGACAGGGGCATTAAACAAACTATACAGATGCGTCTGCCAATTTATTGAACATGAATGGCAATATTTTCCTCCAATTCCTCTCGGAAGAAGAGGATATCATTTCCAAACCTCCCAAGTGCAGCACTGATTTTATCGTTCATTTAGCAAAACATGAACCAACTCGCTTCTGAATATACCACTAAATCTAAAATCATACTAATAATGGTGAAAATGGCTTATAACTAGTTCAGAAGACAGTTTACCAATAGCTTTTATGCATCTCAATAAAAGCCCTGCTAAATCGGGCATCACACTAATAATGTTTAAACTGCATAGTGCATATGATTCAGTCATGATGATGGTTTCCCAATAGCTTGGATACATCTATAAAAAAAGGCCCTCATCAATCAGACAGTTTCAGAGGTGCAAATTCTTTGTCAAAGCCTTTCCCTAAACAAGCTAAATTAAGAGCTTATATCATGATAGAGAAAGCCAATAGCCAAAGCCTGAAAACAACAACGAACAATATACTACCTCACACTTAAAATACTATGGTATTCATGGTTACAAAATAAAGAAACATGTTGAAAAAACTTGGAATTACCTTCTGATAGTGAACACTGTTAAGCAAGAAAGCATAATCGCGAGCAAGCTTCAACTTATATTCAGCAGATGAGGGGTCTGACAAACCACAACTCTTCTTGAATTCATCTCTTATAAAGTTAGTAAAGTGTCGCTTGTAGCCTTTGTTCCCGATGTTCTTCTTAACTGACTTGAGAAGATGGCGGTAAATTTTGACAGCATGTAAAGCTTCCGACCCCATTCTATGACCGATGAATACTCAATTTTTTAGGCTTACCTTCCCTACATATCAAAGAAATTGCTTATGATACATGTAGAGATACAGTAGAGCAATGGTAGTCAGTGAACCAAACAGATGAAGATGATTTTTCTTCAGAATAAGAAGAAAAAAAAAAAGCATTCAGATTTCAGATTGCAAATAGATAGTTATAAGATTGGATTAGATCTAAAAAGGTTTTGGTTTTTTTCACATGGCCGTTCTAATCTGTGGCAAATGGAAATCATTTCACCAATCCGAAAAAAGGCACTTGATTTATTCATGTCATATGACAAATCTATTGATACAATCGGAGTTTTGAAGAATCTCATAAACGACGGAATGGATTCAATGGATAATCAATTACTATACTGCACTACACAACACAACAGCAGGATCAAACAGAAACTTGAAAATACTTCCTCAGTGACAGAATTAGGTCTAGAACCACAAGAAATTCCAAAATTAGTGTTCTATTTAAAATCTCATGGAGGCTTACTAGATCTCGCGATCAAAATCCTTTATAATCCAAGTGAATCGGACAGAGTAACAGAAAATGGAGCGAGAGAAGAAAAGAGAGTTTCAAAACCTAAAACCAAAGTACCTCTAAAGACGATAGGTGGTCGGAGACAGCCTCTAGAGTGCGACCGCTATAGAAACGGCGGGGTGACGGTGACGACTGGCTGCGGATGCGGATGGAGGATTGGGGGAAAATCAGGACCTTCTTCTTTAGTTAGGGGTGTCTTCGTAATTTACTCCTCTCAGCTCCTTAGATCGTGGAATCAGTGATTTTTCTACGTCTGAATCGAATAGTGTATCATCTGTTTAAATGGTTACATTTGATTTGAAGTTTATTATAAATTCGATTGTTTTCCATTAGAGGAATGAAATGTTAAATCTCCAATTCCTTTCAATTTTGAACTTTTTAACTTGAGGTTTCGATTCTCCATTTAAATCGAACCATCTTTATAAGAAAATAAGGTTAAATTATACTCTACTAGTATTCGTTACCCGCGCGGTTGCGCGTTTTGTTAATAAGTTATATTTTATTATATTAATTATATTAAATTATTATATTAGATAGTTAATTGACGTGGCTTAAAAAAATAAAATCAAATTGACGTGGCTTAGAAAAATAAAATTATATATAAATCTATTATATTCAATTTGATCTAAAAGGTAGATAACGCACCAAATATTCCTTCTTCATCTTTTAAAATAATAAATAATATAGTTTATTAACAAAAGCATCAAAATAATAAATATGTATAACAACTAATTCAAGTTATATTGGATAGATTATTGATCTAAAAAGATAAGTTTTTAGCTAACTATATTCATTTATTAATTGATATGGGCCATAAATATAATACCACTTTAATCCAAAAACTGTCACGTAAGCAAAAATAATCTCGCTTTAATCCAGAAAATTCCGTGGACGCGAGATCGCACCAAAGCCCGTTTCAGGCCTCTGTTTTAGTATTTTATATAGATTTGTGTGTTGGTTGAGTTTAATGGCTATTATTATCAAACGAATCTAAGAACAACAACAGGCTTCAAAATTAACAATGTGCAAAATTAACAAATGTATATAATATATCCCATGGAAATTGAATTTATTTCATCAAAAAATAATGGAAATTGAATTACTTATAAAGGACATGTATACGTAGCTTCATTAATTTAAGAGCTCAATGAGGTCGCGGACAAGGTGGCTCATCTTCGGTATCAACTCGATGACGACTCGCCCTTGCATCATTTTGAGCTTCAGGCTCTCGTCCAAAAGAACGCACGTGGGTGATGGATTAGCAGAGTTTGACATCGTCCAAATCTTTTCCTTGTATCAAAAAAAAATTGATTGAAATCGAGTATTTCTTGGACTTCTATTTGTAGGGAAGAGAATCAAGTGGCTCATGAACTTGCTCGTATCAAGCCTTGGAGAACCAGGTTTGATATAGTAACACAAATGCGAAAGTGTCATTCTAGCCTTACCCATATGATCGATATAAGGGGAGTGGCATCTAACAAGAGACTCAATCCCTTAACTAATCAGTGGTCTCGAGTCTAAATTGTGTATAGAGAAACGGATGAGGATCGTCTAATCCAAAATAACGGTTCGTTTTGGAGTTCACTTGTCTTCATTAGTGGAAAACCATAAAAGAGTAACCCCATTTATTGAGAAAAATAATAAAATCATTTCAACCAATAAAAGTAAGTGGACTACAAAATAGACAATTTTCTCTTAAAGCAGACGAGGATCATGGTTCCACTTAGTACAATTGGGTTGCCTTTCAGTAGCGTAAACAAACTTACTAGCTACTTCCATATCTTTCGATACACTAATGTTCAAAGAGTCCGATGATGACCCAGGCCTCAAACCTTAATATATGTCACTTTTGTCTTAAAATTTAAGTCATTTTACCATTTATTACGTTTTTTTAAAATAAAAAATTAAAGGGTGAATTGATGAAATGTCCAAAAAAGTTGTCCTAATTGGTGAAACGTCCACATTTTGGGACAAATTGGTGAAACGTCCACATCTTGCCCATAGCAATTTTATCATTTTGTCAATAGCAATTTTATCATCTTGTCAATAGCAATTTTATCATCTTGCCTATAGTCTAACTCTTTGTTCTTTTTCTTTTTTTTTATTTTTTTTATTTTAACATCTTGTCGTGCAGAAATAAGAGTATGTTGAGCATGTGCAAAAATAACTGCATGTTGAGCAAATAAGACTCAAGTCTAGTTTTTTTTTTACATTTTGTCGTGCAAAAATAAGAGTATGTTGTGCATGTGCAAAAATAACCGTATGTTGAGCAAATATAACCGTAAGTTGTGCAAATATGACCCAAGTCTATTTTTTTTTCATTCTGTCGTGCAAATATAAGAGTACGATGTGCAAATATAACCGTATGTTGAGCAAATATGACCCAAGTCTAGTTTTTTTTTAAAAAAAAAATTTTAACATTTTGTCGTGCAAATATAAGAGTACGATGTGCAAATATAACCGTATGTTGAGAAAATATGACCCAAATCTAGTTTTTTTTTTTTTGTTTTTTTTAAACATTTTGTCGTGCAAATATAAGAGGAATCAATCTCCGAGCTTGGCCTCTCCTCCTCGATGCCAACGATTTGAGTCTTCGCTCCGGCCTCAACCGCCCAGACAGCCGCGCTCGCCACCACATTCGGCTCACTCCGGCCTCGCTCGCTCGCTCCCTCCGCCACTCACTCCCTCCCTCGCTCCCTCCGGCCTTCGCATCCGCCTCGCCGCTGCCTCGACCGGAGGAGCGATTTCGAGATCTGAGATTCGAGTACATCGTCGTCATGTCTGATTGCTCCGCCTCGCTTGCTCGATTCTCAGATCTGCTCGATCTCTCCTCTATAGATCGATCGAGATCGAGATCTCGCTGCCGTAGATCGAGATCGAGATCTCCAATCCGGCGCCATAGATCGAGACCTCCATCGCCTTCAATTGGGAGCGGAGAGAGATTGGATAGACGATGACAATAATCAGATAAAAAATAAATAAATTGAGAATTAGTATATATAGTGGACAGTTTTCCAATTTGTTCAAAAAGGTGGACAATTCACCAATTTGTCCAAAAAAAGTGCATGTTTGGCAAATTTTTTCAAAATTAAATTTCATATTTATTAGTTTAACTTCTTACAAGAGTGTCAAAAGTAAAACGAATAAGCTTTATCATAAAAACCAATCATCCTATTCCTATCTAATTGTACACAATATTTTTTTTGGATGGAAAGACGAGGACCAAGGCCCCGGGTAGAAATTTTTGTACACAAATTTGATTTTTTTTAAATTTTTGAAAAAGGAAAGTGATTCGATCTATCAAATATCACCAAATCTAAGTAAATCGAGAGGTCGTACCCAAATTGAATTCTCATAATAATGCTAATAAAAAAATACAAAATTGATTTTTTTTTGGTGGGAAAATTGATTTTTTTTTTAAAAAAAAAAATCACCCCAATCTTCAATTCCTTAATTTTTACTATATGCAATATTGTAAGTATAGGAATAAATTTAAACTTAATATGTTCATGTAAGAATTAAGATATTAGTGTACATTAATGAAGAGAAAAGGTCAAAATCAAGCTTTCTCCCAAACATAACCTACAGCTTCCATGTAGTTGTTCCACAAGTCGGAGACTATGGTGGCGACCATCTCCGAGACCCCTTCAAGCGCCTCCGGAATGTCGCTAATCGCGCCTTGGATTGACTCTCGGGTCTTCTCCATAAGATCGACCAAAGACCCTGATGCAGAAGTGACCGATTCCACGATCCCATCCTTGATGAGCTCCAAGATCTTGGCCAATATGGTCGTTATAATTTCCATTATGAGCCCCATGGCGAAGGTGAGGACCGACTTGATCACTTCGGCTACCTGCTCAAGTATGCCCTTGGTGGCCTCTCCCGGGACTCGACATGTATGGATCAAGAGGACGAGGAACTCAGCTATGAACGAGAAGATTGCGCGCGAGATGAGGTTGGAGATTGTGGTTATGGTGAAGAATATGACCCTCAAAAGGAGGGCTATCATTTTTGTTGTTGTTGTATAGTTTGGTGTTGTTTTGGTTCAATGCAGAGAAAAAGAAGATATGAGGGATTTAATATTTGTTTTGTGATTTGGAAAATGGAATTCATTTGGTTGAAGATTTCAAAGCCTTGGATAATATGATAACGATATTAACAAAGGTTTATGCATTAGTTTATTTGGTTGAGTAATGAATCGTCCAAAATTTGATGGGTTTGGTTTGTTTTCATGGGTTTTTATTCTTCATATTTATATTTGTATATACGGTGTTACTTGTTGGCCTCACCTTAATTTTGGCAGTTTCTTTATGCCTCCCAAGAGAAAAATAAAATAAAATCATTTTGTAGGACTTTATATTCAATAAGCAAAGAATTTCTGTCACTTCTTGTGTGTATATACTATACATTAATTAATTTAGTGAAATTGTTAATTAACTGACCATGAAGTTATATACTTATATTAGGGAAAATTAAGGTAAATATTCACAATACTATAAAAAGTTATGCCTAGTGTCATCAACTTTAAAAGTTGCAATAAATATCACAAACTTTTAATTTGGTTATGCTTTATTTGTCATGGGACTTGTCATCAACACAATTTTACAAGAAAGATATAATGTGAATCATAAAAGATATGATATACGACATCATAACTCGTTAAGCCATATCATATATTTCGTCGAAAATTTGTATTGATCGAAGATCTCGTGACAAATAGTGCATGCAACCTAGTTAAAAGTTTATGATATTTGTTAAAACTTTAAAATTTGTATAGTTCGAAAGTCTCGTGACAGATAGCACGTACAACCTAGTTAAAAGTTTATGGTATTTGCTGCAACTTTAAAGTTGGTGATACTATGTAAACTAAATTTCAATTTAAGATTCCTAGATATTTTTTTCATAAAGAAGATTTTATTTGTCCCAAGTTTTTAAAAATTGAACAAATGGGTTAACTAGACGGATAATATTTATGTGAAATTGAACACCCCTCAGTCAAATTTGTTATAAGAGATGGACAATTGGTATAAATTACATGTTTTTTTTTGTGAATGAACTGAAAAAGGCATAAAAGTTGATTTCTTTTAACTGGTTTGGCTCCTGAGAATCTGGTCTTTACACAAAGCACAACCTGTCTTTGTCATTCCATTGCTTTAAGGCTTTCTTAAATGTGCAAGTAATTTATTTCTTGTATTTTAAGTTTTTTTTTCCTTACCAAAAACATGTTCAATTTCAGGTATCTTGCTCAAAGTCAGGAAGCAAGCAATTGGATAAATCAAATTTGAGATAAATGTCATTAATTCGAATCATTGGTTTAATCACTATAAGATCTTCCTAAAACTAAATATAGCAAATCTAAAGTATCTTAAGTCCTTTGATTCAATTATAATCCCCTCTACTCTTAGACTTGTGTGCAATAACGTTTATTTAATTTTTCCATTTTTTTTATTTCTAATTTAAAACTTCTTAACATTGTTCATAAATTCATAATTTTGTATTTTGCAAGCAAATAAAATGGTAGCTACCTTTTTTTTCTTCTTTTTTTTGAGCAAAAATGGTAGCTACCTAAATACATTTGGTGGTGGTGTGTGTGACATGTACAATTTCACACGTCTTGCCGTGGAAGGCCTGCAAGTTTTGTTTATTCTTTGGATTGTTAATCACTCAATCCATTTTGCAAGATTATTTTACCAACATATACCTTACTAAATTACCCCCCAACATAGTGCAACTTTGAGTTCTTTTACCTATTGTTTTTAGCAATATCTAACTTTTAATGGTTTTTTTAACCTATGATTAAGAAACTCAAATCATGAAAGATTTTCTACCAAATAAAAAAGCAAACTTAGAAAAGTAATATTTTTTAAAACAATTTGTCTATTACGTGTCTTAATGACATAAGATAAGAATACTTTGTTGGGTAAGAAAACCTTGAAAGAAAATAGGTGAACCCTATAATCTAATTTTAAAATGGTTAAACCGGGTGTATTTAGAAAAAATATTGTCCAATTTGACTTCTTCTCCTATGCCCAGTACATATGATAGAAAAACCATTTTAAAAAAAAAATCAATCTAACTTTTTAACCTATTAATTTGAAATATAGGTTAAAAAGACGGTATTTTGAAAGTTGAAGAGGTAAATCCAGTAAATAATAAAAAAAACTAACCTTATCAATAATTTAATATTACACTTATTATATAGACGAAATTAAATTGCAACCGTAGAATAGTTTTGCAACGAGGTTAGGCGAATGACACAAAACCGACAAATTACATCTAATCCTTAAAACTATAAAATAATGTCAATATTACATCATAATTTTATAGTTTGCTACATCCAGTCTTTATTTATATGTACATATGCAATACCAATGGACCATTTCTGAATGAATTTTATGTTTTGATATATATTAAAGTCCATTAATTATAACAAAAGTCAATTTTAATGATGCAATTTTATAGTCACGGACAAACCGGAAGAATAATACTGTATAAGATACGTCATGACAGTATAAAACAACCAAAACTAAATGTTGCAATTTGACTTTGCACTTCTTAAAAAAGACCAAAATATGTCATAGAACCTAACACTATCAGTTTTGTATGCAAACAAGTTGGAACATGAAAGCAACAATGTACTGATAATATATAATCGCGCACGCGGTTTCCTCATGGAAACTCGACAAGGAAGAACATTTGATGAGAACACAGTTTTGAAAAGTTGAGATGGTGAAATCACAGGAGATGTCACCTTCCTCTTCCTCGTATGACTTTTCAAAAACAATTTGCCATGCCATTTACAAACCATAAGCTTAACTAATCCAAACCAGCACAAAGTGCTCGTTTCAGTGTGTACAAATCAAGATATCATAGTATCTAGTATAACCAAGATGAAATCAACTCAAAAATACAAAAAGATTACCTCAAATCAAATCTTTCAACTATTTCAATGCAATTATATCTATCCATCTCCGAATCCAAAGGGAATACTAGGATTCACCACTGATAGCACAATTCACATTCCAAAAATGAGATTTTACAAATCACATATAGCAATACTCTAAAAACGATCCATGGCCAACTTAGATCTTAACTTCAAAGCACAGTTGCAATGCGTCTAGAGGGTGCTGCGCTAAATTCCCTGAGGGCAATGCATTTTGTCCCATAGAAACCTGATCCGAAAAGAAAAACCCAAGGAATGATGTAAAGATAGGACATGGACAAATTATGCTCAACCTTAAGTATTTTCTTAATCATCTCTAACACCTCAAGGCTGTGAATGGCTTCCAGAAATCCTTCCTGGGAAGGCAATATCTCCAATCTGCCATTGTAGAGACATTCATCGAGAGGCTTGCCTTGCCACTAGACTATCATAGTATCATGTAATGATGTATTCAACTACGACATGTACAAAGGTGTGCAGAATTATTCTTCCTCTTTCAGTTATGTGGAAGTGGAATTACAAGGATAGAAGCCCTGTGCTAGAACCCTATGCAAATTCGAAGCCAAATACCCTAGATCTAGGAATTGGTTTGATCAGAGAATAGCCAATACTAAGAGACGTCGTGGTTTTCAGATATTTCAGAGAGAAGTTGGAGGTTGGAATCATGATTAATAACTGAGTGCCTTCTAATTGATTTGGAATTACATCATCAACAATTCAACAGTTCAAATCTCCATTCAAGAGATATAAACTGAAGCATGGTAAGAACCTAAACCATTTACTGTTTTAAATGCAATTATGTAAATGAACACCCTAAACCGGGTGGGTAACACTGCATCATTCAATTCTGCAATCAACTTATTGATAACAAAGCCAAAAATGAAAACTAATTCTGTCTGCTCATGAGTGCGTAGATGCATTTGTAAATGTGCATTTATCTGTTCATGCAGATACTAGTAGCCAAAATTTTTGCCAAATTACAAAGCCATAATATCTTAAAAAAAAAAAACAAAAGCTGGACAAAGTGTAACATACTTGCAAGATATAACATGTAACATCATTCTGCAGTAAAACAAAACAACTTAATCGTACCTTTTGATTAATACTCAACATTCACAAAGCATCCATGTCTGAGATACAGGTTCATCTCCTCCTCGGTCAGAACATGGTCTAGAGGTGGAACGATTTTCCTCAGAGATAGCCTGCCAAAAACCATCCAAGGCAGGATATCTCTATTCATATTTCGACAACGGTTCAAGTTAATCTCCTTCAGTCTGGTGCACTTGCAAACCACTGCTCTCACTCCCTCAGATGTTAACCCTTGGCAATTCATCAAATTCAGAAACATTAGGTCTGGGCATTTTTTGGCTATATCAATCAGGGACTCATCGTTAAGACCTGACCCAGACGCTGCCAACAACTCCAGTTTCTGAGTGTTCTTATCCAGGTCAAGATTCTTGACCCCTAAACAGCCATTGATCTGCAAATTCTTTAAACAGCGACAATTCCTCAATATTTCCCCAACACCCCTCCTGGTTATGCTAGGGCAAGAGCTCAGTTCTAGCATCTCCAAATTTGGACAAGCTAAAGCAATCTTCTCTAGGGATTCATTGCTCAGGTGCTTGTTATACGAAAGATTAAGGGTTCTAATTTGAGGGTTAAGGGCATTACTCACCCCAAAACCTTCCTTTCCCACAGTGGTATGCTCCATCTCAACTGTTTGTAACATGGGGCACTGCTTGATCAAAGTGAAGAAGGTCGAATCTGAAAGCTTTCCACAGTAATTAAGCTTCACATTCCTCACCTTTGTGAGGGACTTTGCAAGGGTGCACATTGACACATCAGTAAGGAAATAAACCCCTTCAAGAGCAAAGTAATCAAGAGAATGGTAGCTTCTAATGAATGACAAAACACCGGCATAGGTGAAGCTCTTACAATGGAACAAAGTGAAGCTCTTCAATGGGAGGTTGGCCTTCACCATAGCATAGAGCAAAGCATCAGAGACATCCATATACGAGAAATCAATGGCTGATAAGTTCAAAGCGCAAGAGAGAGGCTCGCGAATGTCATCCATCACCACATCCATCCCGTGTAATCCAATTTTCTTCAGGTTATGGCAGGCCTGCAATGCAAATCCAAGACCATTTTGGGTCACAAAGCTGCACTCTTTCACCACAATCTCCTCCAAATTGGGGCAGTTCTCCGAGAGCGAGACTACGCCCTTATCAGATACCCAATGGTTCCCTTCCAAATTGATCCTCCTCAAACCCTTGAGCTTCGAAGCCAGCACGGCGATTCCATCATCAGTGGCCATCCGATCAGATCCCAGATCGCCTAAATCGCCATCGCCCTTAGGATGGCTCATATCCAACTCCTCCAGGTTGGGGAAAAAATCAGCAACCATCTCCAGATCATCATCGCACACAGCGGAGAGCGAACTGATCGTCAGCGACCTGACACCGCTAAGAATCGAGGCAGGCAACTGCTGGAGTCCTCCGACGGGGAGACATTCGTGGTTGGATAGGTCTAGGGTTTCGAGACGGAAGTCGAAATTGGCGATCTGGAGTAGAATCGGAACGGGATCGCCGGAGAATTCAGCGAGGGAGAGGTGCTTGAGGTTGGGGAATCGGCGGAGAAGCGATGGAAGGGAGTGTGCAGTCGGATCGAAAACTTTGAGGGTTTTCTTATATCGATTCGTGATTGAGAGGAAGCACTTACAGACAAGAGACAGTGGCTGGAGATGGCGATCCTGGTGCAGCTTAGAGATGATGTGCTCCCAGATTTCCTCTGGGATGTCCAACGAGCTCTCTCTCATGATTTAGGGTTTGGGAATTCAAGGCCTCACAGTGAGTGAGTGTGAGTGTGAGTGTGAGACGCCATTGAAGAGTGCATCCCCCGTTTGGATTGCATGCATTATGAAAGTCATCATCCATATCACAGTTTATTTTGAAAAATTTATTAAGGTTTTACTCTTTTTTTTTTGAAAAATTTATTAAGGTTTTACTCTTTATCATCATAAATTGCACCCCAATTTTTTTTTGATCATCATAAATCAGATGAATAAGTTGGAAAATTAGTTTAATTCAATCAATAATATCCTATCTTCTACTTAACAAAATAAATTAAATGCTATACTTTTCTTTCCTTTTTTCAGGTAAAAAAGAAGAAGAAAAAATGTTCGATTATACCAAGAACTAAGCCAAGCATAAAACGCGCACTGCAGTGAACATTCCAAAGCGTGTGTGGCTATGTATACCATCAAATAAAGAAATTCAGCAAGAAAATTCAGAATCAAGGATGAAGGATGATGCATCATCATAATAATCTTCATTACCTATGTTCTAAGTGACTAAAATGGAAGATTCACTTAAGGAATCACTTCAACAAATCTTGATCCATGGCCAAAAGGTAATCATATTATATAGTAAAAATAATGTGAATTTCACATCTACAGCAGATAACCATTGCCAAAAGGTTATCTATCTATCTCAACATGTGTGGATTAGAAGATGCTCTGATTTCTTCTGTCCAGCCATCACAAGAAAACATCTTTGGAGCCAATCTATCTCAGTAGTCTTCATACCAAAAAATCTATCTCAGTAGTCTTAATACAAATCTGCTGTAATAGGATATGCAAAGACAGATCTTGACCAGTTATCTGTATAACTAATCTATAGATTGATTTACAAATTTCTGTGTTAAACAGCTCTTCTGCTGTAATAGGATATATTCAAAGACAGATCATGGAGAGTAAGCTTACAAATCTCCGTTCCCTAATCATTCATGAATTCAATGACAGGAGATGGATCAAAATTGCCCAAGCTGACACATTTGATGACCTTTAGTGTTGTGGTTCAATTGCTTGCATAACTTGGGGCAAATTTCACCACACATTTACACTTATCAAAGCTGACAAACAATTTGTATTTCATTGCACAATATATGTCAGCAGATGAAAACATAGGTTCAATATATACCAAGCTAGATACTTAATTTCCATCATTTATCCTGCCGGTAACTTTTCTCTAGATTAACTGATGCTGATCCATGATTCAAGTGCTTGTATGATTTTGAGTAGGACGTTGATAGATCATGTACTTGGGAACAACTGAAATAAATTCATACAGAAACGACAATGATTTCCGGACATTTTCATTTACTCGCTGCATTGATTCAGTGAGAGCTGAACCTTTCTGATCGCCAGTCAGTCAGTAGTCACTCACTTCTCTCGCCTTTTCTAACTCTCCGCGTAGATGCTTTGGTGGCCTTTCTACGTCTTGGGTAGGGCATACCCTTGACATCTTTCCGCGCCTCTGGTGATCTGCATTTTTAACATTCTCCTACACTGTTGTCACTCTTTTTTATCCATTCCTGCAGTTGAAACAAAAAATGACAGAGTGCTATAGATTGAGACCTACACTACGTACATATCCCCCTTTTCCGCAGATCTTCAATTTGCATAAAAACATCAATTAAGTAGATGAGATGATGAAGCAAATGGTGGATCCAACAACCAAAAAAAAAAAAAAAAGACACTTGCCTCTTCCTCTTATGGGTATACAAACAAGGATCAAATCAAGTTATTCTCAAAGTGATTGAATGAGTTATAAGTTATAACCCATTCATTCAATTAGTAGGCAAAGGGAGACAAAACAGTGACAGCTGAGTTCATGTGTTGACCCACCTTGCCCTAAATTCATGATGATACAAACAACCAAATGGGTCCTCCTTTACACTGTCTCCAACTTATAGGTGAAACAGTGCCTTTCACCTTCATTTGTATATTCCCTTTCACTTCACTATTTCAAGAACAAACCTGATAATTGTTAAAGCTATATATATGTGTGTGTTTGGAGTTATTGGATGCCCCTTAGGCCTTGTTTGTTGAACCTTCATTGTCATATAAGTCATTTGTGTCGATGTATTATTACCATTCACAGCCTTACCAATCATCGATCATTTTTATGATTTTCTTACATTATAAGTATGTTTACACTCAAATCATTCCAACTAAGCATCTAGCACTTGTCAAAAACTATACATGTTAAGTACATTTGCAAAAGCTACAGGTTACCTTAACCCGGCCAGCTATACTGAAGCGACATCGACGATAATGACCATAGGACCGGAGCAAGTCCTTACTGTAGCAGTTGGATTTTGTGCTTATGTGACACTCGACTCTTTAGTGATTGATTCGTGATTTTCGACTAATCCCTTGATTTTGTACAACATTAATCTAGTTATTGGAAGGAAAGATGCTTCTAACTTTACCAAGATGGAGTCCGTGACCAACATCTTATCATGTCTTTCTAATGTCAGATACCTAGCTTGTTCATATCGAATATATGACATATATCTATAGAGTTGTCTTTCCATAATATAGTCCCATTTATTAAAGTATGTAACTTTTTACAAAATCTAGCTAGTATATATCCTCATACTTAGCCCTGAGGTATGTCAGTTCGACTAATATATAATTATGATTTATAGGTACGAAGTGATTATTCGTATGTACATACATATGAATAATCTTTTGTTACTTACAAATAATTACATTTGTTCATACATACGAATAATTACATTATTATATACGAATAATCGCTTGGTACCTGCGAATAATTTCTCTGCTCACAAATTACACCATAAGGGTTGCTTACACGGGATCCAACCTCTATATATATATATATATATACACACACACAATCTCGTAATTGTGTTACTGTGATGAATATTTCTTAAATGTTGCCGAATATTGTTGAATATTTGGGAAATTGTGAATAATTGAGTGACTGTGATGAATATTTGATTAATTTTAACAAAAGCTTTGATGAATAATTGAGTGACTGTGATGAATATTTGATAATTTTTTGCCGAATATTGATTTGTTAACATTTAACACCGTAAGAGTTGTTAACACATGACCTAACCTCTAAAATACATACACACACATATATAGGGTACAGAGTCTTGTAACAAAAGTTAGGTCAATACAATATTTACATAAATATAAGATATGCTATCACACCCTCGCAGTCGAAACGAGAGGAGACCTAACAGTGAGATTGTCTCTGAAATCCAGGAAAAGAGAACGAGGCAAACCCTTAGTGAAAATGTACGCATACTGAAAAGCGTATGTAACATGGAGGACCTTGACGTGACCGATGGCAACCTTCTCTCGGACAAAATGAATGTCCAATTCGACATGTTTGGTGCATTGATGTTGAACTAGATTCGAAGCAAGGTAGGTGGCCGATATGTTATTGGTGTAAACCAGGCTAGCACGGGACAAAGGGCGCTATAGTTTAAGAAGAAGATTGCGTAACCAGGTGCATTTAGGCACAACATTTGCAACACCCCTGTATTCGGCCTCTGCACTGGATCGGGAGATGACGGGCTATCGCTTAGCAGACCAGGAGTCAAGAGTGTGATTGAGGAAAACACAATATCCCAACGTAGAACGTCTAGTATCGGGACATCCAGCCCAATCAGCATCAATGTAGGCTACAAGAGCCGGCGAATTAGCAGGCAAGATGGAAATGCCAAAACCAAGGGTACCGTGTATATAGCGAATGATACGCTTCAATGCAGCGAAGTGACGTTCTCGGGATCATGCATAAACAGGCAAACCTACTAAACAACGTATGCGATGTCAGGTCCGGTGAAGGTGAGATATTGAAGTGCACCTGCAAGGCTCCGTTAGAGTATAGGGTCAGGGACAGGGGGGTCAACATTAGGACCAAGCTTGGAGCCTGAATCAATAGGTGTAACAGTCGGATTACATGAAGACAAATTAGCACGGTCAACAATCTCCCGGACATATTTGCCTTGAGATAAAAACAAGCCATGACCAGACTTACACACATCAATGCCAAGGAAATAGGACAACAGACCCAAGTCTAACATAGCAAACTCCCGACTCAAAAGAGTAGTGATGTCCTAACGAAGTTGATTGGACGAGGCAGTGAGAATGATGTCATCAACGTACACCAACATATATGCCGTGTGGATCCCGCGGCGCAGAATAAACAGAGAAGAGTCACTATGGCTACCTATGAAGCCAATACGGAACAAGGAGGTAGCGAACCGCTGGTACCATGCCCTAAGAGCCTGTGTCAGACCATACAACGAACGGCGCAATTGACAGACATGCGTTGGGAGAGTGGGATCAACAAACCCAGGTGGTTGAAACATAAATACTTTCTCCTGAAGATGACCGTGAAGGAAAGCGTTCTTGACATTAAGCTGGTGAACAGTCCAGGAGCGAGAAATTGGGAGGTGTAACACAGTTCTGATTGTAGCCGGCTTGACAACTAGACTGAAAGTCTCATCACAATCAATCCCAACCTCCTAAGAACGGCAATTGGCAACCAGCTGTGCCTTATAGTTCTCTAAGGAGCCTTCAGACCAAAACTTATGGTGGAAAAGCCACATATAATGGACCACATTAGCCGTGAGAAGCCTAGGGACCAATTCCCACGTTCCATTACTAATAAGGGCACGATGTTCGACGACCATGGCAACAGACCAATTAGGGTCAAGGAGGGATGTCTTATGAGAGGAGGGAATAAGAGAAAGGTGAGAGGTGAGCTTTGATGTGATGGTATTAAGGTAAAAAATGGTTCGGGGCCTAACGATCTCAACCTTCCCTCGTGTGGTCATGGGGTGATTGTTGAGTGGAGGCTATAATGGGGGCGAGTGAGCCGAAGTAGGGGGCTAGGCGACGAGCTAATAATGGTGGGTGATGGGCTGGTGTCAAGCGAGACAGGCTCTATGCGAGGTGCCGGTGAAAGAGAACGGAGTGAGTTCAATGAACTAGCAACTGGCGGGAAAAGATAGAGAGGTGAGATCGAGTCCGAAAATGTAGGTGGTGCAGATGCTGATTTGAGAGCAAAGGGAAAGACGTATTGGTCGATGGTGACATGGCGGGACAAAATGACACAGTTAGTGGACAAATCAAGGCAAATGTAGCCAAGATAATTGTCCGAGTACCCTAAAATGACACAAGGGGTAGACCGGGGTTGCAGTTTATGAGCTTTTCGCGAAGACATATTGGGAAAACACAGACAACCAAAGACCCGCAAATGACTGTATAGAGGAGTACAATTGTAAAGGGTCTGAGTGAGGCTGTTGTTGCCCAAGTTTGGGGAGAGTAATATGTTAAGGAGGTAAGTGGCAGTGGAGACTACATAGTACCATAAAGAGTGAGGTATGGTGGCATGGAATAAGAGAGTCCGGACCATGTTGTTGATGGTTCTGATGACACGTTCGACCTTACCATTTTGAGGGGAGGTATATGGACACGAGAATCAAAACGACAGGTCGTGAGACACAAAACACTTGTGACACTCATGATTATCAAATTCTTTGTCATTATCAAATTGCATGGTTTTGATTTGGCGATTGAATTGGGTTCTAATGTAATGATAGAACCTATCAAAATGATCGAACATCTGCGACTTGAATTTTAGTGGATACACCCAAAGAAAATGCGAAAATCATCAAGAAACACAAGATAATATTTGTGACTAGCAAAACTAACAACAGGAGAGGTCCAAATATCATTATAAATAATATCAAAAGGAGCAACAATAATAGTTTTAGACTGCTGAAAGCTTAAACGAGAATGTTTGCCGAGTTGACAAGATTGACATAGAGTGTTACCAAGCATTTTATTGCAATTAGGTAAATAAGACTTCCTAAGTAATTCAAAGACAGGGGCGTCTGGATGATCGCGACAAGCATGCCAAATAGAAGGTGACACAACAGATAAAGCGACGAGGCCAGCTGGCCGAGAGGTGGAGGGAGGCAGACATGTGACTGGGTATAGCTCACCGAAACTAGTGCATCTCATTCGATTGTTTCCCGTTTGAAGATCCTTCACAGAAAAACCATTGGGGTCAAATTCCACAGAAACATTATTATTAGTAGTAAATTTGCAAACCAAAATCAAATTTTTAAGCAGCTGTGGGGCAAACAGGACATTTTTTAGGTACAGGGGACGATGAGTGACAGGGATAAGGGCTATTCCTTGACCCATGGTTGGGACATGCTTGCCATTGCCTACAATAATCGAATTTGAGAAACCCGAATTAATAAAGGAAGTGAGATTACCTTGGTTGTTAGACATATTGGATGACACTCATGTGTCCATTTACCAATTGTGGTCCTACGGCTACAAGGTCATTGTGTTAAAGGCCTGATTGAAGGCTTTCGTCGATTGGAAACCATAGGCCGAGTCAGCGAACATGGCGTTAGCAGGTGGAGTTGGGGCGTGCGGTCCATGGCCAAGGTGGCCTACTATGGGAAGGGATGGGTACGGGCAAGGTCTAGGCTACCACCCGAAGTTCCCGGACCACTGCTGTTGTTGCTGGTTAGGCCCGGAGATCTGCATCCAGCCGAAAGGGGTTCGCTGAAACAAGACAGGGCCGTTGTCGTGCCCGCGTGTGCCACGGTCGCGGCTCCTAGTGTTGTCGCAACCCACGTTGTCTGACAATGGGGGACTTGACGCGGGCTTCTCTGGTGGATCAGAAGCGGACGATGAGGATGCAACAACCAATGCCTTATGTTCGGCTGCGATGGCATCGCGTTTAGAGCGACGAGTTTCCTCCGGGTGCACTATCGAGCGAGCGTCGTCAAAGTTCGGTAGAGGTTTACCGTGTTGGATGAAGCTCGCGACGGTGCCATACTCGCTCGGGAGACCTGTGATCAATTGGATGACAAGCTGTCGGTTGAAGACCTTGGCATCCACATTAGCAAATTGATCAGAGAGATCCTTGAGGTGTTGACAGTAGGCCGAGCCCAACGGAAAAGATTCAAGACGACACCTTGCGAACTCGTTCTGACAATTAACGGCGCGCGATGCTTTGTTGTCTTGGAAGATGGCTTCAATCCGATTCCACGCCTGTTGTGCGGTCGCACCCGATTGCAAGATTGTGAGCAGGAGGTCTTGAGAGATTGTGGCATAGATCCATTGAAGAATAATGGCATCAAGCTGATCACATAGGGTGTCATCAACATCATCCAAGCGCGTGATTGCAGGATCGATGTGATCCAGGACTCGATGAGCACGGGTGGTGACTTGGAAGAGTTCCGTCCACGAAGCGTAATTTGTGTTGGAGAGATACAGGGTAAGCGGAATCGAGTTTTTGATTTTCGAGATAGCCAGGGCAGAAAGGAAAGAGGGCTTAGACAAGCCGGAGGTTGAGCCCTGGTCGGTGATCTTTGGAGTTTGATCATCCATGGTGAATAAGGGATGAGCGCTGAGGGGGAATGCATCGGAAAAGGAAGAGGAGGATCGAAGGAGAGCAGTGACAAATGAGGGAGGCCGAAGGCGCTAGGGTTTAGGCTGATACAATGTTAGATTGGATAATCCCCCTTAGGGTTGCCTTTTATTCATTCTCAAATATAAATAGGGTACAAAATCTTGTAACGGAAGTTAGGTCAATATAATATGTATATAAATGTAAGATATGCTATTAGATGTGAAACTCTTTTAATTTTTTCACATCTAAACAAGGGTCAACTCGGATGGGTGGGGTTAGTCTGATGATAAATTTCAATAAAATTACAGGTCAGGTTCGTGTTTGAGTTGATCTGGCAAGTTTTGCCAGCTTTAATAAGGATCATGAGTAAGACTTATGATTATCGACCTCTATCCTTGATAAAAAAAAACTTTACACATTAAACACTATTAAAGTTACTACTCCGTATAATTTAACCGGTCTTTTTAATCTATATTTGAAGTGTATGAGTTAAGAACTTTTTAACATGGAAATATTTCTTAAAAAAATGTAAATTCTAATAAATCAAATTTTTTTAAAAGCTAAACTTAATTTAAAAAATGAAATTATTTCCAAATTAAGGCTCTAGTTTATGCATTAATATATTCATTACATTTACTTTATTCTTTGTTTCTTTCCCTTGTTTAGGTGTAACAAGTATAAAAGCTTCTTTTATTTTGGTAAAAAAAAAAGTAGAAAATTAATTAAGGATGTGATCATGCACTCTCCTTGATCAATTAACTACTTTTTAGCTTTGTTACTTACAAAGAGGAAGTGGGTGAGAAAGTAGGAGTAGCAAGCAAAGTGTCACATGCTAGTACAAAAGATAAAATAGATAGAGTAGAAATAATTAGTTTATTTTGACGGAAAGGAAAAGATTACAATACTAAGATTTCCAAATTTTTTACAGTACTTCAGTGAATTGTCTCATAGTAGTGGAGGATCTTTTAGAGGTCATTTTTTCTACTCATTATGTCTTGAAAAATGCAGGATTATATTCTTTATTGGTGGTTCTTTTGGTGTTAATTTCATGAGATATTGCAAATGGTAAAAACATAACAAAAACAACCATTCATATATAAGTTAGAAAAACTGATAATATAATCTCCAAATTAAAGAAGAATAATTAGTTTCTCTTTTGATTAAGAAAAACTTTTTCTACCAGTATAAAAGAGCCTATTAAAAGTAAATTTATACTCATTATTAAAAGTATGAATATATTTAAAAATTATTAAAAAAATTACTCCGTAATATTTTATAAAAACTTTATCTGCTTAAAAAATGTATAAAAAAAATTAAACGATCTATATTTTTTTTAGAGGTAGTACAACAACTACAAAATCCAATAAAAATAGTAAGGATACCTAAAAATGCTCTAAATCACATTCATTTGATTTAGGGTCGACTTTTCTTGTGTTCATAGCATTACTCAATGACATGATATCAATCCTCATATTTTTAGAGGTAAAGGACAAAGTGATAATTATTTTTCTTGATAAATTACTAAAAATAAATAAAAATTATCAATTAATTTGATTTACAACTACTAAATTAATATTTCTATCCTTAAATATCAAAATTTTAAGACCCTAAAATTTATATTATATCTAAAAAAATTATTACCTTTAAATTTATACCGAATATTGCTTTTGATTCTAAGTGAATTCTTGATGGTTAGTTCGTGCAAATGTAAACTCTATTTTTTTTTAATCTCAAAATTAGTGTGCATTTTAGAGCATGTCATGCATTGATGTTACACCACTAACTTACCACTTGACATTTCCCAAAGTATATGCTACCCTTAATTATTATAATATTGACTATTAAGGTTTATTAAATAGATGTTATTCATATTTTTAGTGTTAAAATAATGACCATAACTCCACAATGTGAGCTAATTAAGTAGGCGATTAGGTATAGCCTCACAATGCAGGGTTTTTGTCTTGTCCGGCATGACTTTATACAGTTACATCTGAAAATTGCTACTCTACGAACCATTTTAATAGCTCAAAAACTCCAACAACGAAAATTACAGTATTAGATTTTTTTTATTAATTGGTGATATTTTTTTCCCATTTAACTATGATTTTTCTAAACTTGTTTTTTAAGAACATAAGTTAAGGGATCAAATTTTAAAAAAAGTTCAAATTGTAATTATTTAAGTCATTTAAAGTGATTTTTCATCTATATTCTTTTTTTTATATGAGGAAAAAATTGGGGAAAGGGAATTCTTACCCGATATTTTTCATATTTTAGCCATTTTAAGTGATTTTTCATCTATATTTTTTTTTCTTTTAATGAGGAAAACATTTAGGGAGGGGAAGTCCTGAGTTCAAATCGTCAGTCCCCGTTCTTGTTCACTTCTCCAGTCTAACCTCACAAACCTTTTCTTATTTTTTTCTTTTACTATTTAATTCTACTTTTATTATTATTTATAAATAAGATTGTGTGAAGGAGGGGGACAAGGAGAAGGGACAGAAGATATGACTCCAAAAATCCTGCCCGATATTTTTCATGAACATTGATAAGTATAGAATTTTTCTACCAAAAAATAATAATCCTTACAAAAACAATTAAAAAAATAAAATAAATAACTTAAAAAAATCAAATTAAGGTTCTTAAGAGTATATGTTAAAGTTCTCTAACAAAAATTATAGGTTAAAAAGATTTTGTTAATAAAAAAATAGGGTTTAATTATATATTAATATTTTTTCTAACATGGAACATACATTAAGAACCTTAATTAGAAAAAATTCCTACAATTAAATTATTTTACTTTTTTTAAATATTATTTTACTACGATCGATATTTTATTTAATATAAAATATTTTCCAATTAAATTTCTTTCAAATATTAAAATGTAGAGAATCTTTTTCAACTATATTTTTTTTATTAGGAAATAATTTGAGGTCGGACAGGCCCGGAACCTCGAGAGGCCGACAAAGTCGGCAGACGGCTAGCCGTCTAAATATACAACATAGAAACAGATAAAACAACATAGAAACAGAAAAAGGTGCAGTACAAGCGGAGGGAGGCACACAAAAGCAGTCGAACAAGCGAACCAAGCCCAACCAAGCCGGAATGTTCTAATGACTTTTTTTTTGGGAGAAAAAAATAAATGTCCATATAATAAGACCTAATTAATTAAATGTCCATTATCCAAGATTTATTAGTTATATGTTCACCGGTCACCCCTAAACTGTTGCTCGCTATTCTAATCAACACATATTTTCTACTCAAGCGAGCTCCAGTTTCGCTCGCGAATGTGGTTCACAGTTTCGCTCAGTTATCTTTCAATTTCGCACAACAATTTCGATTATATATCGTTTGTCATCATAATAAATTTATTTCACCATAATCAGCGCATATTTTCTACTAAATTCGTTTGTCAACATATTTATCCACATATATATATCAACATTTTTATATAAATTTGCCTGTCTCATTATATTTTCTACTACATTCATCTGTCATCATAATATCAGCTCATATTTTTCATTAAATTCGTTTGTCATCATAATATCATCACATATTTACTATATAAATTTGTTTGTCAGCATAATCAGCACATATTTTCTACTAAAGTCGTTTGTCAGCATATATATATGTGTGTGTGTGTGTGTGTATGTATATGTATATGTATTACCATATATATATATATCAACATTTTTATATATATTCGCTTGCCTCATCATATTTATTTGAAACTATATGACAATTGCATATATTTTGCAGATAAATTCGTTTATCAGCTTTTATGTGTATTTATCAACACATGTTGGTACACTAATGAAGATTTAAAAGATATGCTAACCATAACCCAATGACAGATAAGTTGACAAACTTTAACACATAACTGACACCACTTCATAGATAGCTAAATTTCAACATGAAAGATAGCTGACAAAGATGAAACAAATGTCAGCTTATATGCTTATTTGCCTAGTTAAACAACCATGACAGATAGTTAATTTTTAAAATGACAGATAGCTGACAAATGATGGAACATAATCTAACAAGGGGTAACAATATCAGCATATTCCTTACTGAATATTTAACAGAAAGCAACATATAAAATGAGAACTATAAACCAACCAAACACTATATTACATCATATATAACCATTGTTCTAAAAATCTCATCTAGACGCCGCCTAGGCGCTAGGCGGCCCCCTTCCGCCTAGAGCTAGGTGGGCGCCTAGGCACGTCTAGGCACCTGCCTTGACTGCCTAGGCGCTAGGCGGCCCCTCACCGCCTAGGATCCGCCTAACGCTTTTTTAGAACACTGTATATAACACAAGAAACCCAACAAGTATGTTCCAAAATACATAACCAACGAGGATGTTTAAAAAAAACCTAAATATCAGCATATTTGACAAATGTTTTTACACAAATACTAAAATTGGAAGCTCCATCTTCATCATGCATGATATCAGGTGCCCTTTATCAGCATCCAATGCACAATCCCCCTCATGAATTTCAGTAGCTCCATTCACACTGTCAGCATCCCCTAAAGCACTGTCAGCATCCAGTGGAGACTCCGCTTCATGAATGTCAGCAACCCCTACCCCCTCATCCACAATATCTATTTTCTCCTTGACATTAATTTCAACTTCTTTCACCCCATCATTTTTTAACTTCTCCTTCACATCGGATATCATCAACAACTCCACCGACTTTTTTCTTAAGATCAATAATCTCTTCCTTTAAAATTACAATCGTACTTGTAAGCATCTAACACATGTTCTTCCACTTCAAACACAACTCCTCCACCCATTTAGGCATCTCTTCATTGTCAACTCTAAAATTGTGTGCATCCCCCCCCCCCTCCCACCCAATGTCAGCTCCCTTCTCCCCTTTGTTAGTTATAATATTATCCACTTTGTCAGCTCCCTCCTTATTTTAGTTAGCCTTTTTAGAACCATCCATAATCTTCCTAATAGCAGCCTCTGACCTTTTAGAGAGACCCCTCCTCGAAATGGCACACGAGAGTGGCTTACTCTTCTGCCTCTTTTTGCCCTCCTTAGAAACACCCAAATTAGAAGCCTTTCATTTCAAACTAGAGCGCACCAAATGAACTACCAAAGGACTTCAAAATCAGTAGAATCAAGGGACAAAGTAGAAGCACATGCAGAATCCACACGAGTAGACAACAGTCGCTCCACTCCTCAGCATGTGAAAAATCTTTCCTAACATGCTTCACATTATAATGAGGGCATTCCCAGATCTGGAAAAAAACAGTCTTGCCGAAACAGTCAAAAACTTCATCAACAACTTCTTCTACAAAATCTATTCCAGCCTTGGTGATAGGGTTTTTCAATCAAATAAATTTATAAAATCGAGACCCCGCTATAATATAGTAGAGTCAAGTTCGTTCATAGAGAGATAGGCAGTTCCTAAGCATAGTTGCTTTAGAAGAACAAAGAATAGCAAGAACATGTGGAAAGTAGGGATTTTGGGGGTTATAAAGTTGCTGATTTTAGGGAATTTTTTTTCTAAATATTCAAAAAATAATAATTATTTAACAAAATATTCACACTTTTAAAATATTTACAAAAATATTCATTTTTTGCAGTTTTGACAGAAAAACGCGGTCTTAGACCGCGTTTTATTCGTAAGATGACATATTTGAAATTGGAAGAAAACGTGGGAAAAAATTAACGAAAGAAACGCGGACTCAAACCGCGTTTCTATCGACAATTTTATTTTATTTTTATTTTGTGATGAAATTTATTTTTTTAACCCAAAACCGCGGTTTAGAGCCGCGTTTTTTGTTTTTTGTTTTTTTTTTCCTTTTTCCAATATCTGGGAAATGGGGGAATTGGAAAGGTTACTGTTCATCTTCCTTTACCAACGTTTTGTTCAAAAACAAATTGTTTATCTTCCTTCTTCAACCTCCCCTCCGCCAAGCCGAGCTCGGACCACCGACTTCCACTCTCCTCCGACCTCCGGCCTCCTCTCTCCTCTAACCTACGACGTCGTCGATGAGCTCGGCACCCCTCCGCCATGGTCGGGTCCAGTCGGCCTCTTCTTTGCCCATGCTTTGAATTGGGTCTCCGACTTCCGACCTCCGGCCTCCTCTCTCCTCCGACATCCGATGTCGCCGAAGATCTCGGCCTCCCCTCGGCCATACTCTGCGTCTCTGAGGTTGTTGAAGAGGTCGACCTCCCCCTTCCCAATTCTCTGCAATTGAAAAATCCAAACCTTCCCAATTTCCCATTTCTAGAAATTGCAAAAAAAAAACAAAAAACAAAAAACGCGGTTCTAAACCGCGTTTTTGGGTTAAAAAATAAATTTTACCACAAAATAAAAATAAAATAAATCAGTTCGCGTTTCTTTCGTTAATTTTTTCCCACGTTTTCTTCCAATTTCAAATATGTCATCTTACGAATAAAACGCGGTTTTATACCGCGTTTTTCTGTCAAACCTGCAAAAAATGAATATTTTTGTAAATATTTTGAAAGTGTGAATATTTTGTTAAATAATTATTATTTTTTGAATATTTAGAAAAAAAATTCGATTTTAGGATTAAATTCAATGTAAAAAGGATGTAAGGTTTAAGGATCACCACAACGACAATCATGCATGCGGACACCACAAATCACATAAAAATTACACTTTTATCCATTAAAGAGGTCAACTTTCGTAAACCAAATAAAGCAAACAATCAACTTTCACCAAATTAATTAACTTTACCAATTATCTTAACTAGTTTATTCAAAACTTTCGTTTTAAAACCCTAATTACTATCCAATTCACAATTATCTCTTTTAATTTAATTACAAATAAATAATTTCCCCAACTTTATAAGGTACTTAAGCACAAAGGATAGATAAAAGCACTCAATTCATGCATTCATAGCATCGAACACGCATGACTATCGTTGGGATCACCCCAACCTTAGTAAAAGAACATTACTCACACATTGTCATGGTGAATAATATCAAAGACATGAAATTTCAATTGAAAATACAAAAATTTAATTGAAATAAAAGCTGAAAAATAACTTCACAATAGCGTCTTGATAACCTCACAGCGTAACTCTAAACTTTCGCCTAAGAACACGCCTAAAAAAGCTCTCAATTTCGCCCTAAAACCATCTCTACAACCGTTGGAAAGTTACTTTAGAAAATTGTGTGTAATTGTGTCTCTAAAACCAACCCTAAAGGGTTCTATTTATCCTAAAAAACCTAATTCTATCTTAGAAAAAATCAGAATAAAAAGATTTATCTAATTCTATCTAAAATTGGGATACAATTCAGTCAGAAAATGCGTCCAGACGACCCATACCAACCCAGGCACGCCCGGTATCAAGCATTGTTCACCTCGGTATGGCTTCTGTAACTCAATCTTTTCTCCATCAATCACCCCTTCTCGGATCAGTACCAACCCAAGTGGGTCGGTACGAGGGTTAGTTTGGCTATTGTAAGCTCAAACTTGTTTCTCGAATCTCCGTCTTTCGGATTGGTACCGACCCAGGTAGGTCGGTACGTACCTCGATATGGGCCTAATTTCACCAAGCCCATGTCTGCTCGTTTCGGCTCGGTTTGGGCTTGTTTTGGCCTTGGTTTGGTTCATCTAGGGCTTAGTTTGTGCTCGTTTTGGCTTGTTTCTCCTTCGTTCTTGCTCGTTTCACTTCCATTCTTTCTCATGCACTATTCTAAGTTCTTTCCACTCCTTTTCATGCTCTAAAATAGCTTCAAAAATCTAAAAACCAAAACAAAAGCTTGTGTAGACCTCCATATTTCAAAAAATATGAAAACCTACTCAAACGACACTAAACACAACACAAAACTAAAGGAAAAAGACTCAAATTGACACAAAGAACACTATAAAATATGACTAAAAACATAGACACCAAGCCTTCTGACGAGCGGTGAACCGGTCGTTGATCTCGCTAAAGATAAATACCTAATAATAAACATTAGTATAGTGAATAAGTACAGGTGTCGATCCCACATAGAGCGTCTATTTAGTACGATTTCCTGTTAACTATGCAGAATAAGGCGAGAGAGAATGTAGTAAAGCAAAGTAGCTGATTGATGTTTGAAAACATGAAAGCAAAGTAACAAAGCAGAGTAGCAGTGAGTGAATATTGTGATGAAGGTGGTTTCATCTACTTATCTTGACATGGTTGGGTTATCTCGGTTCTTCTTATTACCCTAGGGACCGGTTTGTGCACAGTGTTGAATAGCTTCCTGATTCGATCACTACCAACTCCCTAAACTCTTGCATGGGGTTTAAGAAGCATTAGGTCCTAAGTCTTCTTAGCAATTCAGTAATATAATGTACGCTTTATAACAAGTTGTCACCTGGTTGTCAACCCAGCCCTTGCCTTTTACCTATAAGCAATATTACTAAAGTGTCGATTTCCTTACAAAAACTAGTTTCCCAACCTGTTATCACTAGATGTGTTTGCTACTATATAGGTTTGACCCGCAGGAGCGGAGATAGTCGAAACCCTTAGCTAGATGCAAATTTAGTCAAGGTGATCAATCAAGATAAAGTAACAACATAATAACAATATAAGCGCAAATGAAACAAGATAATAAAATAGAAAGAACCTGAATTGATAACCAAACCAACGTCTTGACAAGTAGATGGGTGGAAGATTAGCCCAGCATGGCTATCTTCATTCAAAACATAAAAAAAAAAAAGAATAAACCTAGGGTTTCTGCTCCACGAGGGAGGTGGAACCCTAAAAGAGAGAGAAGAGAATAAGTCTGTGAATATGCGTTGGAAAGCTCTTTTCGAGGATTACAACTCTCATGAAGATGTCAGAACTTGATTCGAAGTGATTTAAAGCCAAAAGGTGCGGTTTCTCCACTTTCTTCGGTTCGACTTGTTCCTTAGCTTCCCAATTTGGCTTCTAGCGCTTTCTGGCTTGTTCCTTGCTCTTTAAGACTTCTTCTTTAGCTTTTCCAAGCTCTATTTGATCCATGATTCCTCTACCATTCAAATCTCGGATCTATTTCCTGTAATTAAACATTGAGAACGCGTAGATTTCGACTTCTTCTACTTAAGAGACAATGAATGAAATTTATGCTAAAAACCTATCTAAATGCAACCTAAACGACTTAAGAACTACCTAAAATGCCTATACAGATCATGCATTATCACCTTCCTTAAAAATTCTCCATACTTTAGAAAAATAGGGGCATGTTCGCAAAATACAAAGAATCCAGATAATAAAATGAAAATAACAAAATGCTGACAAATGATCATTACGCAAAATAATGTTGACAATCAATGAAAACTGAAAAGTACAAATAACAAGCTCACTACCTCCCCACTGAATAGTGACACTGCTTGTTTATGACTACTTTTGCCATTACACACCCAATGTAAAGAGATTGGGTCATTGTGAACATATTTAAAAGTACACCCCAATTTTTCAGCAATAGAAGGGAAAACTTCTAAAATCCAAACCTGTTTAATACACATACAATAACAGCTAATTGTCAGCAATAACTGACAAATAAAATTAATTAGTAAAATCCAAAAGGAAGTACAAAAATCCTCTGGAATGCTAGAGGATATCCAAACAGCTCATATACCCCCTAGTTTTGACACCCTTCTCAACAAAAGAAACCTTTCTCATACATTTAAACAAGACACGATAACTTTCACGGCTCCAATGAAATCTTTAAAAATTTTCAGCATCACATGCAAGCGCTAGATCATCCAAGATCACAATCTCAAAACATTTAAATAACAACATCTTCCCAATAATCAAAAGTTTAGCCATCACTAACCTTTTTGGAGATTCTTTAGGTTCAACTTCAAAAATCTTAAGTATGGAGACCCTGTCCTTGCAAAAAAAAAAAAAAAACTCTTTAAATGTAACAACCTTGAGAGGAGAAGGATTATATTCAATAAATGGAAGATCGGTTATGACATGAAACTCAAGTAAAAAAAAAAGAGCAATAATCCCATCAACTTTAAACCACATTTCCATCTCTTTATTTGTTACAATTTCATGCAATAACATTTGATGTACTAATTGAAAATTAAAACACAATTTTGACTCTTAAAGAAAGACTTAACTCTAAACCGCTACTCTTAAGCTGCCGAATATCAAAATCTGTCAACCCTCGCTTGATGATTTCGCATACTTCAGGGCCGGGTAGGAGTAAAGATTATTCCGTGAACAAAACCTCTCTTGAGCGGATAACCAATAGCTTATTTCCTACAAACCATAAATATGAACACATGACACACAAAGAAACATCGAGAACTGAAAACAACACAGCGGACAAAACTAAAAACTAGAAAAATCAAAAGCAAAATACTCACATTGAACTGCATTTTATAGGATTCTAAATCAGAAAAGGAAGATCCTACACATGATAGAAAACAATACAAAGGATTACCCTAGGCTCGTGAACAAGTTCATAAAAAACGAAGAAACCCCTAACAACGAGTTTGTTCATGGAAAACGAAGAAACCCCTAACAACGAAACCACAACACTAACCTCGGTATACATTCCTCGATTCAGCCATTGCAAGAATCAAATAACGATCAGTAGTAAAAGAGGAGACGATGATCAATTCGAACCAGATAAAGAGCGAAAGAGAAATGATAAACATAGAGGATAACAGAGAAGACGTACAATAAAATTGTCCGGTAAGACAATAGACTAATATGAACTGTCTAGAAAGAGAAGAGAAGAAAATTGAGAAGACAATCGACTAATTTGAAATGTCCGATAAACAATGGACAATCTACCAATTTCCTCTTTTTTTTCTTTTGGTTTGATCTCTCTTATTCCAAACTCAATACATGTAAATGGTAAAAATCGACTAATTTGAACTGCCCGATAAACAATGGACAATCAACCAAGTTCGGAAGTTCCTGAGTATTGTGTTTATTTTATTCTTTATACCGAGTACAGTATTTTATTTTAAAAAGATGATTGATGACAGACCAATCAAATTTAGAAGATGATCAGGAACTTGCAGAGCTGATAATTTTAGAATATATCACCCCATGATTGATTGCATGATGAAATAATATATGTTCAGTAACAAGGCTGTCACCTCAGCATTTTTTCTACTCAATACGGAGTAGTATTTCTACATTTTAATATACTAACTCCACTTAAAAAATTTCAATTCAAAGCATCTCTCTCATTTAATTAATTAATTGATTCGAGTAATTCAACAATAAGAGAGAGAACAATAATACAACCCACCACATTAAAAATTAATTAATTGTCTAAATGCAACAAAAGAATAATTATTTTATACAAACCCTTTTTTAAAATAAAATACAAGAAAAAACTAATGATTAAAATTACCTAACAAGCAGACACTAGCTCCTCCATCCACAAAATATTCCACTATTTTTAATAGCAATGCTTGATGATCTTTCCATGCCTGATTTCCACTACATTTTAATTTTAACTCCTTTTCTTGGAAAAAGAACTGTTATTTTTCCATATTTAACTTGTTAAACCCCAAAAGAAAAAGATTCCATTAGAATGACACTTTTTATTTTTTTTTAATGTATTAGTCTATAAAATTAATTATTGAAACTAAAATTTTTATTAGACAATTTCTAATTTACATGGACCCAAGTTAAAAAAAAAATGGTTACCAAAAAATTAATTAATCAAAGTACTCTGATTCATTGGGCCTGGACAGAAACCACCCACCACCGCCAACCTGGGTTTCTTTTCATGCCTCAATTAATTAATTAATTATTTATTTAATTATGATTATGAAAAAATAAATAAATAATTATATGTTTAATAATTACTGTATTTCTTCACACTTTCACAGCCTTCAGTCCTACAACTAATCACTCAACACAGTAAAAAAAGGAACAGAAGCTTCTATGTTTGATTTTCATTTCATTTTTTAAAATACAAATTCGATCAAGTGAGTAATTAGGATATAATCCCCCATTTGAGATTTTGCAAAAAAAAAAATCAAAATTTTGTAAATATTGTGCATGTAAATTTATCTTGCCTTTTTACCACGAGAGAAAATAAAATTGGATCGACATGATACACTATAGAGAATAAAATTGATTTTTGTCTGCGAGGGATTTCTTGTATTAATTTTATGAAATGGCCGAAGAAAAATCTCTTATGATATCTTGTTTAACATCACTCGTCTACACCAGTGCTAACCGTACCCTTAGAGAATATATGTGTTTTCTAACTTCTTGTTATTTTTTCGTTTACTTGTATGATTATTTGCATAAGGGTTGCCTATTTAATGATGTTTCCACCTTGGCATATTGCCTAATATTATGAATCTCTTTCATTAAAAAATACACATAAGAGAAAATAAAGTAGGAACTAGAAAATGATATATTTATCTATTTTTTTGAACTCCTCCCATTATAAAAATATATTACAAGAGGTGGTGCAACAAAAGAATCTGCACCTACTGACTTGATGATCACATAAGAATAGTACAATGAAATTGGATACTTATATAAGCAACTTCCCATAGGAAAAAAAAAATATATTTTGAGAAGACAAAAAAATCATTGGAAAAGAAGAAAAATAATTGGGGAAAAAAAAGGGGGCCAAAAAAAAATTGAAAGGAAAAAAATCTCCTTTGTTGATTAGACCTACAGATAGATAGCATGACAGTTCATTGCACCAACTCAACCCAATTAAAGTCTCTTTCTATGTACATCAGCCTCTCTCTCTCTCTCTCTATCTTTCTCTTCCTCTTTGGCCATCAAATTAATCAGTGGAACTGATTGTTTGTTAGAACTCAGTTTTCATTGCTGGTGCTTGATTTGATCCTGCATAATCCAAAAGCAGTTGGGTAATTAAGATGATGCAACCCAGGCTGGGTAAAAGACAATTTTACCCCTCACAAGTGTTACTATTTACTGCCTTGGATCTTTACCTTGTACAGGTTGAGGTTGAAATGTGTTATTTTGCACTAAATGAGTGTTCTGAGAAAAACCCATTTGAACCAGGGTGTGCAGGTCACCTTCACACAACTGTAACTGTGATATAAAAAAAAAGTGAGTAAAAAGATGGTCAATTTGTGGAGATGATTATGGCTAATTAGTGACTAATGACAGTAACTTTGTGTGATTTGACAGAAAACTGTTAAATTACTTGATTTGAGGGAGATAATGGAAGGGTGAAAAAGAGTTGATTGATTAATTACCTCAGAGACACCATTATTGAACCCATCAATGGTTGGTAATTGCAGATCATGATTTTGATTGATTGGGTCCATTTGATTTGGGCATGGTGGGCCCATCCCACTTCCTGTGATGCCATTTTGCTGCAATGGGTTTTGAGGGTGCTGCTGCCCTCCATAGAGGGTTGGTGCCAAACCATCCAAAGGGTATGTTTGTTGCATTGAACAACTTGGTTGTGATACCTGAATTGTTTTAAAATAAAATTAAAATTAAAACCCCATGAAACAAGAAGAACAAAATTATTTGATTCAAAACTTTATGTTTTACTCTTACATTCTTCTGGAAGAGATTGTCTGTGTTGAAATCAAGCCTTGGGTTTATAGTAGCCACCTTCATTGACAAAAACTGGAAAACATGCCAGATTGCGAATCAATCAATCAATCGATTATAGTGTATATGGTATCGACTTAGGTTTAATCCAAAATTGAACTTACTTCAACTTGTCGTTGTAACGATTGTACATAATTTATGATCTCTTCGAGCATGAGTGCTTTTCCGGTAACCTAAATATGGTCAATAAGAAAGGAAATCTTAGAATTTACTCCAAACAATCAATTAATGCAGTAATTGTTAATAAGGAAACTAAAAAATATAAAGTTATAAACTATTTGTTCACCTTGTTGCACCCTGGTACAAGATCTTGAAGTAGCTTCATTCTTTCACTTATCTTCTCTCTTCTGACCTGAATTTCCCAATAAAAACCATTAAAATAAATCACATTCATTCATAACAAGATAAAAACTGCTCAATTTTACCAACTACAACAAAGGGTAAAAGGGGGTAAAAACTAGGTTTAACTGCGGAAGTGAAAAGGTTAAAAAAAAATACTTACTCTCTCAGCAAGACTATGGCTATCAGTTGCTTGGCCCCTTCTTGCTCTGACATGAATGTAGTCCTTTGGTGCCTCAGGGGGCTTCTGGTTTGCCCTGTTTCCACTCTGTTTCTTGATTTCATCTTCGTCTTCATCTTCTTCCATTGCCTCCTCCTCCTCCTCCATTTTCTCCCCGTTCAACTTGCTTCTCTTTGATTTTGATTCGTCTCCGTTTTCCCCCACCTATCAATTAACCGCGTTAATTGTAAAATTCATGATCTGCGGATTTGGCCAATAAAATAAAAATCCCCAATTTTTAAGTACCTTTGCAGGAGAAGGACAGGGGATGTCCCTGCATTTGCCCTTGGGTACAGACTTCCTCTTTCTGGAATTCGAGTTCGAAGATGCCGTTTGAGCTCCGTTGATGGAAGGGCTGCTGGAAACCCGTTGGAGCTTCCCACCGGCGGTGAATCGGGTCGGTAATTCCGAGCAGTTGTTGGAACAGGGGAATGGGTCTCCCCTGCCGTTGAAGCTCCGGCTTCCAAAGGGGGAAAACCGGGCGGCTCGCTCGACGAACCCAGGATCTCCGGGCATGGCGGGTAAATTGGATCCGAGAGGGGGGACAGCGATTGAATTCCCCAGGCGGGTGTCGAAGTTTTCTGCTAAATAATTCATCTTCGGCGGGGAGTTCAACGGGGTGCTGTAGCAGGAGTTGTTTGTGCTGAGATAAGGGGATGATGAGGCTCCGGCGACACTCACCGGGGGATTCTCCGCCTCGCCGGAGTTGCATATGCTTCCGAGCTTCCCAATCAGCTCCCTGATTACGAAGCTCTCGTTGGAAATTGCAGAAATAGGAGACGAAACCATGGAGCTGATCGCCGACTCGAAGAAGCAGTCGGAGGACTGGGTCGCCGGTGCCGGGAAGTGCCACTCGGCCATCGCCGATTGGTCGAACGGGAGATGCGGCGGCATTCCGGTGTTGAGGAAGAAGTGCTTATCCATTTGAAAAGAGAAATTGAAACTGAAATTGAAATTGAAGAGAAGGTGATTGGAAATTGAGAATGCCCAGAAATGGGTTTTTACATTGGGAGGGAAGCTGGGAGAGTGAAAGATGAGACAGGGGAAGTCGAAAACAGAGCACTAAGGGGGTGTTTGGATGGATATTGATTTTCGTATTAGGGAAGAAAAGTGGAAGTTGTTTGGGTGCACCAAAAAAAGCTGAGCGAAGAAGCCAGAGAGAAAGGGAAGGTGGTGGGCTGTGTTTGGATCAATTTATATATAGGTATATCATATAGCCTGGTCTTTTGACCTTTTACTTTTGGAAGCACCTTTAAACCAAACGCGCCCCTTTTTCGTTTTCTTTTTTTTCGTTTTTTTAAGTGTTGTGAATTTTGAGGTTATAAATATAAATATTTAAGGAGTATTTGGTTAGTAATTTTACAATATGGTTAAAATAATGTAAATTTAAATGTTACTATTATCATTTAATTATAAACTTTACGTAATAACATGTGTTTAATTGAAACAATTTACAAGGTATTTTATATAAATTTTATGTTATTTTAAACACATTATAAAGTGTATTAAATATTATTTAAGTGTTTATAATTATAATACATTATAATTATAGTGTATTGGAATCTAACCACACCCTGAATAAATGTCACAAAAAAAAGACCTAATAAATATTTTGAAATATTCTTCAAAAATATTTTACAGTAGATTTAATTATAACTAGTACAATTCCCGCGCCATGACGCGATTTTTAATAAATAAAATTTTAATAATATAAAAAATTAATAAAAGTTAGGATAACATAATGAAAGTAGACTTAAATCTTTAAGAAAATGGTAAAAATGTTTATAATAAAGTTAGGCTTTATCAAAAGGTTTTTAAATTAAGATATTATATATTGATATAGATTATTATTATAATTATTATTATCATCATCATCATCGTCATTATTATTATTATTATTATAATATTAGACATTAGAATTAATTCAATGTTTTGAATTAAACCCAATGGTTAGTAAATGGGTAAAAAAATAAAAGGGAAAAAATGTAAATGTATGAAAGAGATTAAGAGAAAAAAAAGGAAAAGAAACAATAAGAGAAAAATTGTGATTAGTTGAAAATCCTTAAATTAAGGAGGTGTTGACACATCAGCAAAAATCTTCTAAATTAAGGTATTGTATAGATGGTTAATAAATGGGTAAAAAAATAAAAGGGAAAAAATATAAATGTATGAAAGAGATTAAGAGAAAAAAAGGAAAAGAAATAATAAGAGAAAAATTGTGATTAGTTGAAAATCCTTAAATTAAGGAGGTGTTGACACATCAGCAAAAGTCTTCTAAATTAAGGTATTATATAGATATAGATATAGATATAGATGGTTAGTAAATGGGTAAAAAAATTAAAGGGAAAAATGTAAATGTATGAAAGAGATTAAGAGAAAAAAGGAAAAGAAATAATAAGAGAAAAATTGTGATTAGTTGAAAATCCTTAAATTAAGGAGGTGTTGACACATCATCAAAAGTCTTCTAAATTAAGGTATTATATAGATATAGATATAGATATAGATTGTTATTCAAACCGAATGAATTATGTTTTGATATGCTCAGGCTTGGCTCATCTTTGATTAACCTCAAGCCGTCAAACCAATGACCCCTTGCTCTAGTGGCAAAGGAGAGGTAACCCTTGTAAGAGGTCAAGGGTTCAAATCTCATTCTTTACACATTTGTGTAATTAATGGGTGTTCAAGTCTTCATTGACTTGGGTGAGCCTGTCTGGTGGCTTGTCGCCTGACTTACCGGTTCGCGTCCTTTGCAGGTTAGGTCTCGGACCCATGGGGATTAGTCGACAACCCCGGAACCCCCATGTTAAAAAAAAATGGCAAGTTTTCTACAAGCTTCAACTTTTTTTTTGAAGTCGAGTTTGGCCTCACTTGCTTGTTTTATCTCATTCAAAGCTTGTTTGAGTTTATATCGGGGTCATTTACAAAAAATAAAATAATGACTCATAACAGAAAATAGCCCTAGAAAAAAAAAAGTAAAACTAAACCCGATTCAAGGCCGGACTACTCGACTCACATATCACTTGTAAATTATACTACACATTTAATCTCAATTCACTCCATCTCTTTCCTCAAAAACCCTCCAACTCAAAATAGATAATTATTGACAAACAAGAAGATTAAAAGGTAGCAATATTAAATATAATTAGATAATTAATAATTAAGTGCTTTCGTTTAAAAAAAATATAGAATATGTTCCTTCCAATTTGGGAGAGACCTATTCTATATTTTGAGAGTCCCAAAACTTCCCACCTTAAATAAGTTTATTGGCAGATCTAGGCCATTTTTTTTTCTAATCAACTATCTTAGAATCTCATTGTGTGCAACATTTTTCATGAAAGTGGTAACTTCAATTTCAATCATTCTTATATATGGAGAAGTCTGTAGTTTTCATTTTTTTTTTTATTTTTTTAAGTTGACACATTCCTTTTTCTACCAACAAAACTAATGTTTTCAATATATAAATAAAAATGTAATGAATTTATGCACAACATATACGATCATAGATGGATAGGTCTCCTTTTTGGGGAAGTGGAAAGCGCCAAAGGGGTGTGTGTTTGGCGGAGAAAGGGAGGTTTTTTTGCCGGGCCTTGGACGCCAAATCATCTTCCAAAGGCCAACCCCCACGCACTTTTACTAATTATACTCTCTCAATTCCTTTTATTATTATTATTATTATTATTATTATTATTATTATTATTATTATTATTATTATTATTATTATTTCTATTAACCAATTACTATTTACAAGAAGTTAGTGGGTAGCCGAGATATTATCTGAGCACCCACTCCCTTAGCGATAATAAAACTGAGTCTAGTAAAAATATAAGCGGCAGCACGAGCCCCGGCATATACTATTCAACTCAATATAAAGTGTTATACCCCGGATAATATATGGCAAAAATCTCATAAAAAATGAAAAGAAAATTCCTAGAATATGACTATTGTTGGTTTCATCAAATCATATTATGCATCATTTTTAATTGTTTCTCATCTTTCTTTATCCATTTTTTTTAGAACATATAGCTAATTTATTACTCCGTAGTATCTAAAACACTAGTGATGAATGGGTAGATTTACACGAAGGGGAAACAAGCACATAAAATGAAAGAACAAATAAATTGACATGAAATATGATGGAAGGCCCGAGGTTGGAGTCGGTATGGCAAAACCACAACCTAGTAAAGAACTAACACAACATAAATTAAGACTGTTCCGCTACATGGAGCCAAACAATTCAAGAAGCAAGCGATTAGCGATCACGAGGGGTTGGTTGTGAGGTTCCGATGCACACAACTTTTATAGTGTACACAAACCTTATTATATACGTAGAAATTATTACAGTAGTTTATTTTTTCATGATTATTAATCTATTTTCACATGATTATTTATCTATAATACTATAATTATTTGTCTGTATAAAAAGTGTAAAGAAATGTGAATTTCACTCTAATGAATAATTGCCATTACCACCGAAATTTCATTCCAAAGAATAATCACTCAGTACCATGAAATAATCAGAAATTACTTTTAATCTCATCCGTTGATCTTTTTAGTTCGATGACACAAATCTGTTAGCATGATACACCATAAGGGTTGAGTACATATAAGTATGAATAGAAAAGCATAAATGGGTAGGTTTTAAGAGATGTAATAACTTATATTCTAAGCAATTGTTTGTAAACAAAAGGGAAAATATGGACAAGGAGTAACATTATCATGGAAATGGTTATGGTGCCATTCATTTGACATTTTCCATGGGAAATTTCTAGTAAACCAAACCTAAGCTAAAAATAGATAGGGAATATTCAAGAAATGCAATTGGTCCCATCCCTGGAAATTTGTTTCACATTCATCATAATTGTTCTCATTATTAGCAATTTTCTTCAAGTTTAAGCTTCAGATTTTGCAAATTGAAAAACATAATTCCAAAATATTTTCAAAATAAGAAAGGTGAAAATAACAAAACAAAAAGAGATAAAAGAAAAAAATGGTGATAGTGGAGAATGGACCATGAATTTGAGTGAGGATGTTTACTGCCCTTCCACTCTTCTCCTACTAACCCAAACACAAAGCATCAATGATTTTTCCTTTTTCACAATTTTATTTTGCAACATCAGATGTATAAAATTTTGATTATTTTGATTTTTATATTAAGGGTCAGCACAAATTGTTGGGTTATAAAGTCAAAGTTAATTAATAAAAACTGTGCGTAATTGTGTGTGTCAATTAAACTAACAAATTGTATCAATATTTAAAATATAAATAAAAAAACATAAAAAATGTAGTATATATAAGATGATCAATGAAGCTTAATTAAATTTGATTAAATTAATCTGGTAAAGCAGGGTCAATGATTGAATTAAATTCCTCTTCTCCGGTTAAACCGATTTTGGTCGGGTTCAGATGAAATGGAAAAATGGCTCCATTTTCTAGGAAATACCAGTACTACAAGTTAAAGCAACTTATATAATAGTAATATAATACTACGTACAGCATAGGATGAATTATAAATACATCTAGGGTGTTGGTATCGAGAAAAGATATATTTACCGCTAGTTTTTATTATTTTCATTACTAATCATCGAATGACTATACGCTGAGTTAAACATCCCGTAATTGCACTCACCGCAGATTACAACTAGCGGTGACATGAGTTCCTTTTGCATACGATTTTGAACCCCATTGCATGTATATCAATGAGATAAAATTCAAACAAAACCGCATGTGTATGTGGTGCAACTCAAAAATAATCAAAAGGCCATGCAGACCCACCACATGAACCTGCGGTGGGTCTTGTCAGTTCATTAACGTCAATCAACAATCAAATTAGAGTTTGAAACCCACCACATGAGTGTGCGGTGGGTTTGAAGCCTAAAGATGGCCAGAGTCGGCCTCCATTGGCCATATCTAGTATAACCTCCCCTTCTCTCGTTCGCCCTCCCTTACATTCGTATTGTCTTTCTCCGATTTCCCACTTTTCGTTCTCCCTCTGTCATTGTCTCCGTGTTTGATATCATTTTCCAGTAGAAAAAAAATATGGTGGCGAGAACTAGACGTGTTGGTGGTGATCTTGGCAGTGGACATGGAGTCCGCAACATTTTACAGGTAAATATACATTTATGTTATTATAAAATGTGTTTGAAATGAATATGAAAATATTACTAGAATGAGTTACCTATGCAACTTAGATAATATAATAAGTGGAATTTTAGATTGTATTGCAATGTTGAAATATGGAAGAATTATAGTTATTGTTGACGCGATAACTTAAAGGGTGTGAAGAGGGCATGGGTTCGAATGTGAACTAGCTCTGATCGAGAAGGAGAAGTCAGTGACGAAGTTCAGAATGTTGGAATGGGACATGGCAGGGGATATGGTAGGGGCGTGGTAGGGGACGAGGCCAATCTAGGTCGAATATTGAGGCAAGGGTAGAATGTTGCACTACTATTGGAGATGTGGGAGAGAGTGATGGTCCGCTTGCTGCATCGAGTACGGTTCTAGAGGCAAACATCATGCACCTTAGTTTCAATTAGGGAATGGACAACAATGAAGAATTCATGATAGGATTCATCTACCAATATCGCGGGTGTCAGTCACTACAACAAGTGTTGAACTTGGGACAAGAAGAACGTTCGAAGACAATTGCTAGTGGAGCTACAGTTGCATACAAATCACTATCATTATTAACTAGGATTAGAGGAACTTATCATGAGGGTGAACTACTATAGAGCGTGACATGATCTGACTTATTGAAGGAAGATTCCAATCATGGGTAAAGTTTTTATGATGGTTCACTAACGTCCATTGTTTGTACCGTCATAGAGATTGCGAATGTTGTGACTCTCCCTATTTGCCACTAGTGGTCCATCATTGCCCCCATCCCAGGAGCTAGACGGGGTCACTTTACTCGGTCACAACAACCATTTTGTATCGGTATGATCCCTCATATTTATATTTTTCTTCATAACTATACAATTTTCACTTCAACTTCCAACGTAAATTTCATTCGCAGATTTGGTTGTTGCCTGGATCACTAGTGCGTGCTAGAATTTCGTGAGTTCTAACACCCCAAATTTGATTCTATACCTTCAACTAACAACGAGTATTAGCAGCAAGTACAGGTCGATTCGACAGAGAGTGCATGCGACTTTAGTCAAATGTAGTAAGTAAGCGAGCAGTTCGTAATGAGAAGCAATAGTAATGATGAGCTAAAAATAGTAAATGAAGTAATGATTGCAATGAAGATAATAATATGAGAAGAAATATAGCTTTACTTATATTCACAACATTGGTAAATCCATGATCATCGAGTTGTTTGGTTATGCTTGGTTATCTTAGTGTCGGTTTGTGCACATATTTGTATAGCTTCATGATTCGAGGGCAAGCCCTTTGAACAACAGCTGGCAAATAAAATCACTGAGGAATCGATCAACTCCCTAAAATCTTGCACGTGGTTCGAGAAGCAATAATTTCCTAATCAAATAAGCATATAATTCATGTGATTCTCGCATATTCAACGTGTCACCTAGTTGTCAACCCAGCTATCGCATCCGCTAAGAATAACACTAAACTATCTGTCATTACCCTTTCATATTCATGAACCCCAACCTATTCATCAAGATATGTTTGCTACTATGTCGGATTAAGGCCCGTAATAGTAGATTTAGCTATAATCACTTAGCATGTTTTTTACCTATCTTAGTGGGCAATTAAGACGGATAAGCAACGTAACATATAAAGAACAAGAGTAATGAATAACCAAATATGCATAAAATAAATAATAACTATAAAATAGTATTCAAACAACCCTCACATGTCTTTAACCAATGCATAAAATATAAGCAAAACTATATAAAAGGTTTAGCCGAGCATGACTTACTGAAAAGAGTGGAAAAAGGTAAAAGAGAGAAGTGGAGAGTGAATTATGTTGTGTGGTGTGTGTGAATGTGTTGAATGGAGCTGAAGAGAGCTGCATTTATAGGCATAGGAAACCATAGGAGTTGGCAACCTTAAGGCTGAAGCAAAGCCCAATGGGCTAGATCCGCACTCGGAGAAAATCTTCCAAAATCTGCATCGGCGGGCGCCGACAGGGTATGAGCGGGCGCCAATCCTATCTTCCCCGCAGGAGTCCTTAGTGAGCATTGTGAGTTGGCGAGTGCCGGTCCCAGCCGCGGGTGCCACCTCTGCATTGTCTTTATTTCTTCTTCTTCTTCTTGCCTTGTCTAGTTCGTTTCTCCTTCCTTTTTTCTTCCTTGACTCTTCCTTAAGCTTCTAAGGCTTTGTATTATAGATTTCCTCTTTCTTCTTTAGCTTTATTTCCAGGAATTTGGATAAATAGGCATAAAACGCGTAGATTCTGAACTTTATAACTTTCAAGGCAATGAATGTACTTTATGCTAAAAACCTAACTAAATGCAACATAAATGACTTAAGAATGACTTAGAATTCCTATAAAAATAATGCATTATCAAATCTCTCACACTTACCTTTTGCTAGTCCTCAAGTAAAATCATTTCGAAACATAATCACTGTATCCTACAAACATAATCCTTCATGAATTAACCTTCCTTAAAACAACATTTTAAATAAGTGAAAACAATGGTAAAGTAAACTAATGTCCTAGCATGTATATGTGTGATCAAATAGCCCGCATGCCTTATCCATCCAACCTCACAGGGAATATGTGTTTCACTCGCTCTCATGTGTTTAGGCTTTAAGACGAACTCTCAATTCAATTCATTACACAAGAATCATCTTAAGCATTGACATTTATATAATATTATCTCCACCCAACACTTCAAAACAAATAAGTAACATTAAGAGAACTTTTGCTTAATGGAAGACTTCAAAGAAGACTCCATTCGATGTGGTTGTAATGGGGTATGGTATGAAAATAAAGGTAAGGAATATATTTGGCTATGTGGTGCTTTTAATTCAGGGTACTAAGATTCCTATAATTCCAACATAAACCAAACAACTAAAAAATAAGCAAGCTTCCATATGATCGCATTTTATCCAACTCTCTCACATATAAAATGATAAATTAGGCTCTTTATACTTTTTTTTTCTCTTTCTCTTCTTTTTCAAATTTTTTCTTTTTTTTCTTTTTCTTCTTCTGAATTTTTTCTTTTAGAGCCACTAATAAAATACAATGTGAGGAAATAAAGCATATAACATTACATCTCTCTTGAAACATTTTCACAATATGCATAAGCTACTAGCTTTTTCCTTTTTCTCCAAATCATAACCATAACCAACTCTAATCCTAATTTCTGGAGGGTTAGACTCATTATCAGCTAAGGATAATATTAATTTTGTGGAGCTTTGAAAAGAAATAGACTAAGGCTCAAATTGGCTTCAAACAGAGGTATAACATAAGGTAGATATTGATAAATATGGCTAAAAATGGTGCCTCTTTCCTATGAAACTTATGACTAATGAGTATGTAATATAATAGGTCTCAATAATAAATAACTATACCAATACTCAGAGATTAATGTATAATTAGAGTAAATCACACACAAAACAAAGGGAATAAATATAATACTCCCTCTGTTAATTAAAAATTGTCGTTTACTATTCATGCACACTTTTTTAGAATGATAAAAACTATATGAAATATTAACTTTTTTTTAAAATTTGTTTTTATAAATTCATACTTAATAGTAACAAGTATGAAATTATTAAAAAAAATATATTAAAAAAGTTAATATTTTATATAGTTTTTAACACCTCAAAAAGCATGCATGAATAGTAAAACGTCAAGTTTTAATTAACAGAGGGAGTAGAAGGCCAAAAATTCTCACTAGGACAAGTTTTTTGTTGGATTTAAGTTATACCTAGGAACTTAAATCATACATGCTCAATTATGTCTACTTAATATGTTTCACAAAAAAAAACTAAATTTAGTAATAAAGGCCAATTAATCCAAACTTGTTATGGAACTTAAATGATCAAAATATTTGAGAACTAACTGATGGGTATTTGAATAATGATATAATTTAATGCAAGTATGCATGATATTTTTGGTATTTTTGACATTTTTGACATTTTTTTATTTTTTCTTTATTTTTATAATAATATACAAAAACAACTAAAATATGCTCTAATGTGCAAAAATAAAAATAATATCTAGACGACTAGACTTAAGATAAGCCCTTCTCCCACACACTTAAACTTTTCATTGTCCTCAATGAATGAAAACAATAAAATTAAAAATTAAAAATAAAAGAAAATAAAACACTCAAGGGGAGAGTATGGGTGACTAACCGATTCATTTGTCTTGAGGCGAGTGCGGTTCTGGCACTTGCGATATTGCTAACCACTGGATTAGCTTGTCCATTTTGAGGTTTGTAGCTGCCAGTAGCTTTGTTTGTTGGAGCAAAGCTTAACGGGTTTCCAATCGATCTATCTTGATCTCTTGTGATAATTTCTGTATTTATTTCAAGATGGTGTTCAGAACATCTCCTCTACTGCTCGCGTTGATTACTCCTCGCTCTGTATCCAACAATCCTTTAATGAGGTAGAGAGCAAGGCCGTCCTACACAATCCCATGATGCAGACAGCTAGCCTTGAGCTTTTTGAAGCATTAAACATACTCGTATAGTGATTCTGCTGGAGATTGCTCGACATTGGATATTTGGATATTCCCTTCTTGACTTTGTTATGTCGAGTAGTTGGAAAGTACTTGTTCAGAAATATTTTCTTCAATTCTATCCAGGACTTGATACTTTCTGTTGCTAGATAGTAGAGCCATTCATTTGCAGCGTCTTTAAGAGTGAATGGAAATACTCTAAGCATCATGTAGTCATTAATGATTTCATTTGGTTTAACATGTTCGCATACCGTAGTAAATTCCGCCAGATGCTTGTTTGGATCTTCTCCGTTCCTTTCGTGAAAATTGGGCAACAACGATGCCCATCCTTATTTGAATTCAAATTTTGAGCTTGTTGGGAGATCTGGGAGCTTGATGGATAGTAGCGGTGATGGGAGAGTAGGCTCCTTAAGGTCTCTCAACATGCTTTTGGTTGATCTTCATTGTTGGCTGTTTTGCTTGAATGTTGTCTTCGTAACCTGAAAAAAACTTCATTCAATTTATGTGTCACAGGGCACTAGAGAAAGATTAGTAGAACGAGTGTGAACCATACAAGATGGCTACACAAAAGCTTACAAATAACGTTTAATAAAAAAAGTCGACACTTCCCGACAACGGTGCTAAGAGTTTGGTGCATGCTAGAATTTCGTGAGTTCTAATATCCCAAATATGATTCTATACCTTTAACTAACAACAAGTATTAGCAGCAAGCTAGGTCGATTCCACATAGAGTGCATGCGACTTTGGTCAAATGTAGTAAGTAAGTGAGCAGTTCGTAATGAGAAGCAATAGTAATGATGAGCAGAAAATAGTAAACAAAGTAATGATTGCAATGAAGATAATAATATGAGAAGAAATATAGCTTTACTTATATTATTAACATTGGTAAATCCATGATCATTGAGTTGTTTGGTTATGCTTGGCTATCTTAGTGTCGGTTTGTGCACAGAGTTGTATAGCTTCCTGATTCGATCACTATCAACCCCCTAAAATCTTGCATGAGGTTCGAGAAGTAATACTTCCCTAATCACATAAGCATATAATTCTCGTATATTTGATGTGTCACCTGGTAGCCAACCTAGCTATCGCATTCGCTAAGAATAACACTAAACTATCTGTCATTACCCTTTCATATTCATGAATAAAAACCTGTTCATCAAGATATATTTGCTACTATATTGGATTAAGGCCCGCAATAGCGGATTTAGCTATAATCACTTAGCATGTTGTTTACCTATCTTAGTGGCCAATTAAGACGAATAAGCAACGTAACATATAAAGAACAAGAGTAGTGAATAACCAAATATGCATAAACCAAATAATAAATATAAAATAGTATTCAAACAACCCTCACTTGTCTCTAACCAATGAATAAAATATAAACAAAACTAGATAAAAGGTTTAACCGATCATGACTTACCGAAAATAGCAGAAAAAGGGAAAAGAGAGAAGTGGAGAGTGAATTGTGTTGTGTGGTGTGTGAATGTGTTGAATGGGGATGAGGAGAGCTGTATTTATAGGCATAGGAAACCCTATGATTCGGCAACCTTAAGGTAGAACCAAAGCCCAATGGTCCAGATTCGCCCTCAGAGAAAATTTTCCAGAATCTGCATCGGTGGGTGCCGACAGGGTATCAGCGGGCGCTGATCCTGTCTTCCATGTGGGAGTCCTTAGCAAGCGATGTGAGTCGGTGGGCGCCGCCTCTGCATTGTCTGCATTTCTTCTTCTTCTTCTTCTTGTCTTGTCTCATTCGTTTTTCCTTCCGTTTTCTTCCTTATCCTTAAGCTTCTAAGGCTTTGTATTATAGCTTTCCTCTTTATCCTTTAGCTTGGTTTCCAGAAATCTGCATAAATAGGTATAAAACAAGTAGATTTCGAACTTTGCAACTTTCAAGGCAATGAACGTACTTTATGCTCAATTGCACGATACAGAGCATACCGACGTCGGGATGGTGGCCATCCGCTCACGTACTAGGATTGTAGTTTTACCTTTGTTTGCTTTCTTGGATTCACTACTATTGTATTCATTCTTGGACTATCTACTTTTTTCTTATGTATGGATTTCGTTGGTATCTAACTTCAGATCGTTTCACAATAAGCAGGGTTTTTTATTTTATCCAAACCGGACCAAAACATCACATTTTTCTCCCCTGAGTGTCTATAACCACATGAGGATGCGGTGGTCTTCTACTTTTTTTTTACCCCATAACCCATGTTACGGTGGGCTTACACCATACACCCCACTCACTCCTAACTAGATACGACAATGGACTTTATTGAGTGTTTAACCCACCGCATCACTATGCGGCTGTTAGTGGTAGACAGAGTAAAAATTAGCGACGAAAATATCACCCTCATATATATTATACTATTGTACTCCGTATTTGTTATGTTCTATGGACTTGATGGCCCAAAGCAGTCTAGCCCATGATCGGATTAAACGAAGTCCACGTGAAACCCTGATGCTCACTAATTGAAATGTTACGCTTCAAAGCTTGAGTATATAAGAGAACCTTCAACTAGGGTTCCTCACTTTGATCCTTCAACTTTTGAGGTAAGAGAGAGAGAGAGAGAGAGAAAGCTCTGCTAGGGTTTCCTTATTGACGATGAGCTTGACATCAATCGACTATGAAGGGCTCTTGATCAGAGCGTATCTCACCAAGAGACTCTAATCTAAGGATGAGACAAAAAAAGAAGCCTCCTGCTTCCTCCGGAGGTGAGTTCCTTGCTCGTATGGTGGTTCCGGCGAAAGATCTGGTCTCCGACCCCATATTTGAGGGAGTTCTTTGTTTTTATCTCTTCTAGATCGTTCTTTGTTTTCACATTTCTCGTCTCTCCTTGGTTAAGCTTGGGCTCGAATAAGTTACTACAACTTTGTCTATAATCACAAAAATGAACATAGTGGATCGGGCATGAGTCTCCCCCTACTTAAGACTGCACGAACGTAGAGTTTAGTTTCGAACTATGTGACTATTCTTGGTGTTTCTGTTGCCTTATAGTTTCGTGGTTCATGTTTTTATAGTAACTACTAGCTTATACATAGTTTGAATTCTATTACAAGGGGTTAAGTTTACCGTCTTGCTAGTAGCTCTTTTGACATATTGCCAATAACCTTTATAAATTTTCAACTGTATTTTTGTTGCTGGTGTACCTCAAAATGTTTTAATTTTTCTTTTTTTTTTTATCTATAAAGAATAGTTCGATATTTTTTATATATTACTTTTTCTTTTAGGTAATTATTGAAATTTATCCAATCATAAGTTTATGTAGTGGTTGTGGGGTTGCATCACATGCTAAGAAGTTCGAAGTTCGAATCCCCTTAGAAACATAAATATGGAGTCGCATGTGAGCGAGAGGGTCAACCCCTTAAATAGGCAACACAGTATCCGATCCAGATGCAGAGCGTCTGAGTCGATTGAACTGGACTAAGATAAAAAAAAAATTTATTGAAATTTAAAAATTGAGACTAAAATAAAACTAAAGTTTTGACTATTTATTTATTTTTGCTATAATTAATAATTCTTAGATCATTGGTGATCGACTTTACATGTCTTGAGTATCTTTATTCTGGTCGAAATATGGTAGACATGTAGAGTATCTAGACCCACTTAATTTCTAGCAATTCATGTATTTCTAATCAGTCAGTGAGATCAAGCGTTTTCATTCTTTGTCAACTTTAGCTCGTGTTTACGAAAATTTAGATTTTGTATATCCATTTGTGAATTTACTAGTGCAATACCCGCGTCTTAAATACGTGAAATTTTTTAGAATATTGTTCAGCTATATATTGCGCGGAGTTTTAAGATTAGAAAAAATATTAAACTGATTCAATCACAATTTACGTTTAACAAAATAAAAAAAATTCAATTTATAGTGAAGTTAAAATACAAAATATAGAGTAAAAAACATTGATTCATTCACAATTTAATTTAACATAAAATAAATATTAAACCGATTTATTCATAATTCACTCATAACATAATAAAAAAAACTTACAGTATATTTAAAATACAACATGTATAGCAAAAAATAACCGATTCAATAACAATTCACTTTTAATACATAATAAAGAATATTAAACTTGCATTAAGTGAGATTGATATTCAATCACAATTCAGTTTCAACAAAATAAAGAGTAAACTGTTTGAAAAATTGAATACCTCACCTGGAACCAGAATAACAAAAAATTATAACAACACAATGTATACCAAAATTTGAACAACATAAAATACTAACAAGCTGATTGAATCAATCAGAGAGGGAAAAAGAACGAAAAGCCTGTAAATATTAGGAAATGCGAAAATAGACAGTAGAAGAATATTGTGACATTTGTGATCAATCCTCCGCTATATATTAGTTTTATTCTCTCTAATTTATATGTTTGTGGGCAGTTTGGAGTGTATACCCGATTCAAAGAATATATTGACGAAATTAAAAAATAACACAATTGCATTGAATAATGCATAATATGAGGTTACAATATATATTAATATGCATAATTCCACATATATAAAATCACGATAAATTAGTATCTATTATTTTTAATGTATATTGACATTTGGAGATGTTTGTGATAAATTTAAGATGAGAAACATATATTTAAACTTTTCAAAAATGCAATTAACCAATAAGAAATTTAGTTCAATGTAAGTAGGCCTTTTCGGGGATGATTGTGATAAACTTAAAATAGGAAACATATATTCAAAAATTCTGATAATAAAACCGATCGACCAATAAAAAAAGATGGTTGATTAAAAAAATTCATCTATAATTATGAGCGCAACACATTGGCTAAATGCTAACAGATTTTACTTAGGGCTGGTAAATGGTATAGAAATTATCATACCAATCACTTAACAACCACGTATCGACTGTGTTGGTTACCACTCTGGTGGTAACTGACATGGCGGTAACCATCGTGGGGGTAACCACGTGTAGTTCGTACGGTAATAGTAATTATATCTGAAATACCATTGTTACCATAGTTACAGAGTATATTTATTTATTTTTTAATTTTAATTTTTATTATTTAATCTATTTACCTAGTGGAGATTCAGAGTATTTCCAGGTTCGGGTGGGGTTGCATCAGGGATCAGCTCTTAGTCCGCTGTTATTCACTCTTGTTTTGGATGCACTTTTCGCTCCTCTTCAAGAAAAGGTTCCTTGGTGCATGATGTTTGCAGACGACATTGTGCTAGTGGACAACACAAGAGCGGGTTTGAACCGCATATTAGATAACTGGAGGGAGGTGCTTGAGTCCAAGGGTTTCCGTTTGAGTAGGAAAATGACCGAGTATGTGCAGTTTAGTTTCGTAGAGCTTGGAGATTCTGATGCTTCAGTTCGGTAGGGGGAAGATCTGGTTCCCGGGAAAGATTTTTTCAAGTATCTAGGCTCGTTTGTGCAAAGCGACGGTGGTATCGGTAGGGATATCGATCACGGGATTCAGGCAGGGTGGCTGCGATAGAGGAGGGCGCAGGTGTGCTTTCAATAAGAAAGTTCCTGCAAAATTGAAAGGGAAGTTCTATAAGGTGGTTGTTCAACCAACGCTTTTGTATGACTCTGAGTGTTGGCCTGTTACTAAAGCTCAAGAGCAGAAGATTTCAGTGGCTGAGATGAGGATGTTGCGCTGGATGAGTGGGCATACGAGACTTGGCAAAATCAGAAATGTTGACATGAGGAGCAAGGTGGGAGTTGCGAGTATCATGGACAAGATGCGTGAGACCAGGTTGCGTTAGTTTGGTCACCTGCGGAGGAGACAACTTTCGGCACCGGTTCGTAAGAGCGGGAGTTTGGATCTTGGAGCTACCCATAGGGGAAGAGGCGGACCAACGAAGAGTCGGATGAAGGTTATCCGACATGACCTCAATCTTTTGAACATGTCGGAAGATATGACTCTAGATAGAGACCACTGGCGGAGGTGCATTCGGGCGGCTGATGTTTAGTGTCCTGTTATGTGGTGTTTATCTTCTTTGCATCTAGGTGTCTTTTTTGCATTCTGCTTGCTGCTTTTCTGTTCATTGGGTCGGTCATTTATGGGTCTATCGAAAACACTATCTCGGCTAGTCTGGGGAAAGAGTGCGTACATCCTGATTCCCAGACCCCGGTTAATCGCGGGATATATACTGGACTGTTGTTGCTGTTGTTGTTAATGTATTTACCTTTTTCAGTTTTTCAGTTTTGAATTTTGACTTTTGACCTAGATTCCATTCTAGCGTGCGGTCATAGCCTCCAGGTTCCCCTCTCTCATCTATAGTCATCTCTTTGTTGAAGACATCTGCCTCTTACAACGGCTGCAGGTTCGATCTCGAAGAGGTCGCTCGCCCGTTTGGTCGTTCAAAACTTCCTGCCTCTCCTCTTAGTTGAAGACGTTCCGCCACTCCAGTCTCCAAGTTGTTCGCCCAATATCTCGTAAGTTTCTTTAATTCAATAACCTTGATGGCTACAGTCTGGTAATCGTGGGATTTCAAAAAAATACAAATAGAATTGTAGCTTGGTTACCATCGTAATGTACCGATGGTAACCACAATTACGGTTACCAACATATATATGTGGTATGGAAATTAGCTTGCTATCATATTTGGTGGTTGATAAATGGTAATCACTATTTTGTGATGGTTACTATACTAGGCCAACCCTAATTTTACTTCCAATTTAGTGTATTTTCCAAATAAAAGGAAGCGGAATTAGTAAATTCATTTGCAAGAATATCCACATTTTGGTACTTATGCAAATTCACATAAAATTAAGAATGTCTTTTTACTAAATAATGAAATATATTTAAGAGAAAAAAATTGATTAAAAATACGAAATATGTAAATATATAATGAAAGTTGATGATGCAAAAAGGTGTTTTATGCATTCAACCCACCATCAATTAGCATACAAAATTGCTTAACTTAGTTGGATTTCATCCACTTAAGGCGCATCACATGATGAAGCATAGTTTTTTCTACTTTTTATTGTCGGCTTCCATGAAAGCTATTATGAGCTCTTACAATTAAATAATTAATCACCGTAAAATAATTTTTTTTAAATAATATCACTTGAAAATGGATTTTGAAGTGATTATGAAGCCGCATCATCTTACTAAGACTGCAATAAAATCAGCAGTTGTTCTAAAGTAGTGGTGGTAATGGGATTTTGTAGGGAGAGTGAAATCTTTGTTTTCAACTGTATGTGTAGTATGATGAATACATTTGTGAAATTTTGTTAAAGAAAACTACAAAATTTGATTTAAATACTCCCTCTGTCTCAAAATACATGTCTTTTTAGGACGGAGCACGGGAATTAAGAAGTAGGTTAAGTGTAATGATTAGATGTAAAAAGTAGGTTAAGTGTAATGATTAGACTTGTATTTATTTCTTTTTTTTTAATTTGTGAGGAGGAGAGTAGGGGTGATGTAAAAATTAGAGTAATGATTAGACATAAAAGTAGGTTAAGTTAATGATTAAAGCTAAAAAGACATGTATTTTTGACAAAATTATATGGGCTAAAAACACATGTATTTTGAGACGGAGGGAGTATGTCATTTTGAATGGAAAAAAATTGAAAGGAATGTAAATTATTGCAAAAAGGTAAACACTGAAATTTGAACCAATGACTACTTATATTAATTACTCTACCTCCCCCCTCCTCCCGAAAATCATCAACCAATTTCAATGAGCATTTGTCGAAGGAAGGTCTATCCAAGATAATACACTTATAACTCATGAAGTTTTTCCATACCTTCTATAGACAAAAAGGAAAGAATGGATGGATGACTCTAAAGCTAGACATGAAAAAAGCTTATGAAAAAAATTAACTGGAACTACATTGGATTGAAGTTGTACTAACAAAATTTGGATTTCACCTTTTATGGACAAATTGGAGTATGAAATGCATTACCATCATGACCTTTTCTATCCTAGTAAATAATTGTATTGGTAAGCAATTCAAACCAAAACGTGAAATTCATCACGGTGCAAACCATCTTCTCACTAGGGGAGTAGACGTACTACTCCCCTATCTATTAATAGGTAGTACACTACATACATGCGGTCAATTGAAGCATCGAATAGCGAAATTATTTAACAAGATAAATAAACAGCAAAAAAAAAAAAGTTAAGCATGTTATAGTGAGGAATATGGGTAATTATCAGAAATAAAATAGTTTTTAAACATAATACTCTAGTTACTGAAAGCAGCTGGATAAGATACTTGAAACAACAATTAAAGAACTTGAAAGATTTAAAGATGGTATATTGGGGGAAGGAAAAGGATTGAGCCACATAGAGAAAAGGAAATACAAGGAAAGAAGAAATCTTTGATGGCAATGACTTCCTAGTGTAGTGATTAAATTCATTTTCGACGGCTTAAAAGTTCATTTGAGGGAGGAGACGGTGTGTATTGTCATTCGTGATCATGAGGGAGAAGTCCTTGACTATAATATTGTGGTTTTTGGTGGCGTCTTTGTTCTAGCTTCTTGTTGAAGTCCAATGGTTCCGTCATATTGCTTGTGGCTAAAGACCTTGGCACGAGTTGGATTGAAGTTGAAGACAAAAACCTTGTGGTGATTAACTCTGTTATAGGAGCTTGAAAATGTCCTTGGGAGATCAAGATGTTCGTGGCTGATGTCTTGAATCTTCTCCAGTCCTTCGACTTCGCCATCTGCAGACATATTTTATGCAAGATCAACCAAGTGTATTTTTATTGTTTCACCAAAATGAGTTCTCCAAGGTATCGAATCTTTCTCCATTTTCTCTTTGTGATTCGAGATCAATTAAGTGGTGGATAGAGTTGTACGACTTTGTTACTCAGCTAATTTTCGGAGCATGCTCTCATACCTAATTAGTCCAAGTGTCACTCGTTGAGTTAGAATAAGGTTCCATAATATTGAATGATTAAGGCTCTGTTTGGCAAAATAAAAATCCATCAACTAACTTATTGGACATTTTAATTTTGATATTATATAGTTGTTAATGAAATAATTATAAAATTTTAGTTTAATTAGCTTTTGGAATGAGAGTATTTCAACAGCTACTCACTGAAGCTTTTCATAGCTTATGATTTTCTATTCACAAGTTTCCATCGGTTACTCCAACTGCTAGGTTTACCAAATATCATACTAGCTTATTAAAATATATTTAACACAAATAATCCATCAACTTCAGCTACCCCATCAACTTCAACTACCCTATCAGTTAGTATTTTGTCAAACATAGCCTAAGACTATGTTTGGTGTAAAAGGGTAGTTGATAAGGTAGCTGAAGTTGATTGGATAGCTGAAATTGATGGATTATTTGTGTCAAATATATGTTACTAAGTTAGTATGATATTTAGTAAACCTAGCTATTAGAGTAGCTGATGAAATCTTGTGAATAGAAAACCAAAAACTTCGAAAAGCTTGGGTGTGTAGTTATTGAAAATCTCCGATTTCGAAAGCTAATTAAACTAAAATCTTATATTTATTTTATTTAAAACTATATAATATCAAAACAAAAAACTCCGAAAAGCTAGTTGATGATGCAAAACATAGCCAAATAACCTGGCATATAAGGGCACATGACTAATCCTCTTTTTTTGTTAATTGATTTTGGTATGAAATTTCACTAAGCTTATTACACGTGTATATTGTACACGATCATCAGTCTATTGGCACAATCTATCTCCCAGTAGTACGTCTTCGCCTTCTTCACCCTTGACAATTTCGTCTTCGATCGGGATGGTTCTTATTTTCTTTAAACCATGTGTCATTTTTTTTCTTCAGTAAATTAGTTTATCTTTTTAATTAGGTTTTTTTATTCATCAGATATGTCCGGTGGATCAAATCCCTTTTCTTAAAAAAAATATTCTATTGGTACATTAAAAGTTAATAGTCTCACTCCCATCTCATGAATTTAAAAGGTTGGAAAAAGAACAACTTCACCTAAATTTCAAGAGCTTATTTTCACCAACTTTGTTCATGGTTGGTGTGATGCTCGCAAATAAAGTCTCCAAGGGGACAAAGTTACTTAACCCTCCTATAAGTATTATATCTAGTTACTGTACTATATGACCTACTTTTATTTCAAAGAAGAAAAAAAAAACTACTTTTGGTTGCATATAAAATATACACACTTACTACTTTTGGCACTACTTGGTGACACTCTTACCACACTATGAATCTTATGTCCATTCCAACAAACACCCATGAATAACTAGCCTATAATTTGCCATCTTGTAGGATGTAGAAATAGGCATTCACAAGACATTGCAAGATCATATACTTTATGGTATGCCAAATCAATTTTCTTATGGATTTTGTTCATCAAAGGTTAACATAAATCTAGCTAATTAGTCAAATATAGGTTGATGAAAATTAATGCATAAGATTGGGTCCAACCATAAACATAGATCTAATTTGAGACAAAAAGGTCAAATTACACAAATCTAGCTAGCTAAGGCAAAAACCAAAAAGGGGTTATAAATAATGTGTCATTATATTAGTTAAATCAAATCACAATATAAGGTGAGCAGTTGGTGTTTTGACCGAAGCCATTTCAATATCTATGGGCGTCACTACCCGCTCACCATATATTATATAATTTTCTCTTTAATTATATTTAATTGGTACATTATTTTTTTAGTATAGATAACGTTCATCAAGGAGGCACTATGGAAATGTAATTTGAATTCTGAAAATCACAAAGTTTGAAATTAACGAGACCTTTTTTTGGACCTATCAAATACAAAGTGAACTCTTACCACTAATTCGGACAAAAAATGTTACGTTATCAATAGTATGGGATGGTTTAATTTGGTAGGTAACTTACATTATCTTTAATAGATTCTCAATTTTGAGAATTTTAAGGGTCGTTTGGTATTGATATACGTATATCGGGTATGAGTATCGGTATCACTCATACTCATATCTATATTTGGTAAATAAGTATTTTTGCCCCTTTTCCATATCTCCAAAATTTGGGGATATTAGATCTTTTTTTAATACTTCATCTCATTCCCCTTCTCTTCCATTTGCTGCCCCTTTTCTTCCATTCACACCATCTGGTGAGCACAACTGCATACGGAGACGACAACGGTTGTGACCGTGGTTAAAGATGATGGCGATGGCTAGGGCTTCAGATCTATCACGAACTTGCCCTTGTCATCGCAGAAGACGAAGCAAATAGGCAAATAGGTTCGGTGAGCGTGATTGTGCAAACTGAAATTTGTAATCTGTGATTATGCGACCAGAGCAAAATTGACCGAGTAGAATCTCAAGAAAAAAGAATCGATTCTCAAAAACCTAACCGTACACGAATAGAAGAAGTTTTGTACAACTCGTTCACTAAAAGCTGCCCAAAAGCCAAAACTAGGGCTCGTTCAATTTTGGATATAAAATTTGATATCTATATGTAATAACCTAAGCTACCAAACGGGATATCAGATATCGGATATCAAATTTGATACTCATATCCTTGATATTGATATCTAATTTCCATACCCATATCTGATATACGTATATGGATACCAAAAATGCCCTCAAAGTTTTTAAAGAATTTTAAAAACTTTTTTTTATCTAACATACGTCACATCTCATTTTGCAAAAGAGGAAAACAATAGAAAAAATATGAGAGGTTTTTCCAAATCTATAGCATTATCCAAATCTTTGAAATAGAAAAATTGTTGGGGTTGAATCAAAAATAATTTGAAAAATATGTATTTTGTTTTCTCATTTTGGAGAAATTTTATAGGATTTGTTAGAGATGGTCTTTGAAACCCAAGAAATATAATAGATATGGAGTCTGTATGTATTTGGTTAATTTTTTTTATGACGAGGAACCCCCCTTCGATGGTAAACTCCGATCACTTTACCCAGCCGGCAAGAACCCCCTACCAGGTAAACCGGCTTGCGCCGACTGGCTCGACCCACTAATAGGGAGCAAACCTTGGATTTTCACCCAATGAAAGAGGTAGAGACAAGGATCGAACCCCGAACCTCCTTACCACCCTCCTTACTCCACACCACTGGACCACCCCGACTGGAGCAGGTTAACGTTTTTTTTGTAAACACGGTAAACTCATGGATTTAACTTGATAAGAATTTAAATTCTTTCAATTTAAAAGAATTTGAGCCTTCTTTTTGGTAAGTTCTAATTCTCATCCTTATAAAAATTTCAGGTCTCTTCCATTTTAATATCTAAAATTAAAAAATCAAGTAAATACACTTTATCAGTTATCATGAATTAAACTAATTTAATTCCTAGCTATTAAGTAACTTAATAGATTTTTTTATATAAGGTAAGATCTTGAGAGGTATCAAATCTCGCTGACTCACTACCCAATATCATCTTTTCACACAAGTGAAAGGAGCTTTGAACGCAAAAGAAGGGCATCGTGGTCCATTACATGTTGCAACTTCAACCGCTTGATTGATTTCGCGGAAGGCATGTACACAAGACGACCACTCGAACTACTAGAGAAATTGCAGGATGCATGCCCGAGATAATAATCTCGATCTCCCACGAACATTTTCACGTGGCGTTGATCGAGTTGATGATTGTAAGGTTGTCTCACTTAATGTCGATGCGCTTGAGATCAAGACCCCTTATCTCTATTAGGATGGATTGAAGAGCGAAAACTTCAACCATTAAGCAAGAGATAGAGTGACAATGAAAACTCCCAGAGAAGATGATCGATCTGTTGGCTTTTTAGGGATTTCTCTTCCATGTTGAATTGAGTCCTGATTTGTCTTGTAGTAGAAACATATGATCCAATGTTACTACCTAATCTAATCCGACCCGGTCATCCACTGGCTATTGAGCAACGTTGATAACTCTGCCACTCAACAATGTACAATGTTATTTAAAGTACATCTAAAAAAATGATAATTTGCGATGTATATAATCTTTGCATTAACAAATTGATTGAGATTAGGTACATATATCGATTATATATAAAGATTTATTAATTAAATGTCCACCGATCACCTCTAATTGGTGCCCGCTTTTCTCAATTCAGATCTCCTCGAGTTTTCTAATCCAGCGAGCTCCAATTCCGCACGCAAATGTATGCTTCATAATTTCGATCAGTTATCTTTCAATTTTGCATAATAATTTTGATTGTATATCATTTGCCATCATAAGATATGCGCATGTTTTCTAAGAAAGTTGTTTTTAGCGTAATCAACACATATTTTCTATTAGTTCGTTTGTCAGCACATATATATATAGCAGCTTATATGTGTATTTGCCATAAAAAGAGAAGCTGACAAACCATGGCAGATAGTTGACAAACAATGGGCATGTAGCTGACAAACATAAGCTCACAAAAGCATTGCAAATAGATGACAAAAATGTTGGAAATATCATCATATTGCACATATTAAAAGCAGTGTAATTTCCAGCTTGGTTAATTCACCTACAATATACAGAATACACCTACCATATAATATCAACAATGTAATTTTGTCAACATGACAGATGTTTAAAACACAGAGGCTAAAATTTGAAGCTCCAGGTCTCCTTTAAAAGATCTGCACACATTAGTTCGCGATACCGATAAAGTTTATCTTGAGTAAAAGAAAAAATATCGCCACCAAACACAAGAGTTTTAATCGCCTTGATGATAAAAATACCACAACAACACCTGCAATTTTGCAAACGTAGAAACCAAATTAATATGAATACGTAGAATCTAGAAGGTTATTAGTTGTTATGCATGTTGATAATTGTATCTATGAAAGTACCAAAAAAATATCGAACTTTGGTAAAAATACACATACCCAGTTTTATCATTAATAACATTAGGGACTCTCTCTACAGTGAATGTTGGTGTTCCTTCAAAGTTAGTGTAAATCCCACATTTCCATAAATGATGAGGCATCCACACAAATATGCCCCATAAATCTTTCCTAATCGCCTCCTTTTTATTGATGTGGATGTTGCAATCATACACCAGAACCTTCCTTTCGACAATGTTAATCTCTAGAGCAACCCAATGTTGGTTTCTTATATTGTAGGGTGTATATATCCTCTTTGCATTCTTCTACTATTTATCAAATTCCACGGGATACAAACCAATAAAATAACTTGCTATATTTTCCTAAACTTCAAAAGCTACATCATATGAAGACACAAAACCTGGTAAATAAAACTGATAAAGTAGCCAGTCTAGGATAACAACATCCTGATATTTCGAAGGATGTTCTGATACTCACTTTCACATATTTTACATAGCTTTCTCAATATGTTGGCAATGCATATTACACATATTTAGAAGATTATCATCAAGAAATTTTGTTTTAAAATTTAAAATAAAATCCATATAAAATATATATACTTACATTTCCATCCATAATTTTTCTCCTCGCATAGACAACTTCAAAAAATTCTTTCATCAAAACACCATCGGACCCTTTCAAAAAAAATTCCTTTCACACAATCACAAGAGAAAGAAAGTCAGCAATATCAGAAATACCATGTTAACTAAACAAAATGACAATATCCAAATAAGCACCTATTCCCCATGATGTACGAGTACAAAAAGATATGATCATCTTTAGATAATAAAAACTTTGAATAATAGTATTTCGAAATTTTGCCCTTCTTCCCAATTTCAAAAGGGCTCAAACAAAAAACTGCTAGCTTTGGTTTTGAAACTGTTAATTTATAGAAAGTAATGCGTAGTTACAAAAGATGACAATTCCATCAGGACTCATCAAGTCCCGAATCCTAAGACTCAGGTGGTAAGTATACCCAAAATCCTACTCAAAAGTCTTTAATCCACCTAAAACCTACTAGCTTTAGGTAACATCAGATTCATCATGAACATGAGAATGTTCTTCTTTCGACATGAGAATGTTCTTCTTTCGATGCCTTAATTGTTCAATTTCATAATGAACATGAGAATGTTCTTCTTTCGACACCTTAAAAAAATCAAAGCATTCAACAACAACATCAGATTCATCCTCACTAAAAATAATGAAACCCTTAGTTAATGGAAGATCAACTGCTCCAGTATGAATCTCAGCATCACTTAGAATAATGTCAGCATTGGTTGATGAAAGGTCAGGTGCTTTAGTATGAAAGTCAGCATCACTTGGCACAATATCAGCCTTGGTTGATGAAAGGTCACCTGCTTTAGTAATAACAATTTCAAAATCACTTGCACCATTAATGCTAGCCTCTTTTCATTGAATATCAGATGCATTAGTAATAAGATCAACATCAATTGCCTCATTACCAACAGTCGCTAGCTACACACTTCCCTTCATCAATTTCAGCATTGGGAGTTACAGTCTCGGGACTGAGAGGAGTCTTAAGAATGAGAGGAGTCTTCATTACACGCTCATTTAAGACTTCATTACCCTTCTGAACCTTAACATTCTCTACCCCATCCACAACCTTAGTTGCAGGTTCCCCTTCAACACTAGCATTAATATCAGCTTGTTCAATAGGGTCCGAGTCACGAGCAAGATCAACAAAAGAAAGCATAGAATCTGATGCAATAGGCTTTTGCCTCTCAACAAGTGTGATGTCGATTCCAGCTTCACATAAAGTTCCTTCAACTTCCAATGAACTTGGAATGTCAGCTTGCACAATGTCAACTTCTTTTGCATCATCATTTTTCTTTTCAAATTCAAGACAAATCTCAACATCCATTTTCAACCAGACAAAACATGAACAACAACCTTCTCTGGAAAATCATCAGAAGGAATATGTTTTGAATCATGGAATTTTGCCCGCATGGACTCAAATAGGGTAAATTTGTTTTCAACACTAGTAACCCTACCACCAATATCACCAACTTCCCTAACTTCTTTTTGTATTTCAATAATAAATTTCTCTAACATAAAAACCCTGCTTATAAGCTTCAGTGTCCAATCAAGAGTAGACACTAAAGTATCCAACTTCAATGACATCTTTTTTGCCCATTTCGGCATCTCTCCCTCGTGACCATTGTTGTCAGCACATTAAAGATCTTTCTCAAACTCTTCATTGTTAGCTACATAATTGCCTGAATCAAGACCAGAATCACCCTTTTCTTTGATGCTATATCATCCCCACAAACATTACCCCGTACAATATCTGAATCTTAATTATCTTCATCATCTTCCCCCAACCTTTTGTTAGCTACACCAGCAACTTTGTCAACTTCATCCACCATTATGTTGCACCCTTCAACCCGCTGTCCATCCCTTTTTCATCACCCTCAACCACCTTTTCAGCTCGATCCAACTCATTGTCACCTACATTCAACCCTTTTTCAGCACCATCCTCTTCATTGTCAGATATTTCAGTAATTTTTTCAACACCTTCCCAACCGCTTCCGTATTTTATACACAACAACTCCCCCCTTTTAAATTTCACAGCTTTTTTAGTCTTTTGAATTTTAAATTTCAAACCTAAGCCCTCGTCTGCTTGACTTTCTTTAACAACAACAAATCCAGATGCTCCCCTCAACTTTCTAGACTTTCCCCTCTTCCGAAAGACATATATAGGGGCTTGGAATTTTCTTCTGCCTCTTGTGGCTCTTATTGTCAGCATCAAAATCAGTAGTTTTTCGCTTCAACCTCGCCAATGGGATTTCAAAGTCGTCATTAATCAGCTACAGGAGAAGGAGAAGGAATTGTGGGGACAAAAGAAGGAGAAGGAAGTGTACATATCAAAGCAACATCGCCACCAAACCTCATCATATAACATTGCTTCCTCACACGCCTAACATAAGCCTTAGACCTTTGATGAGTACAAAGAGCTTTTCATCTCAAACACAGCCTCGCTTACATGGTATCAGAGCCCATGAATGAATACATGGAGCTTTTCACCACCTTCTTCATGATGCACTCAGCCGATGTCACCGTCGATGATCTCGTCGGCCTACTCCTTCAAGAAGAGGACAGAATGGCATGAGATCTTGCTCGTCAGGCTGCTTTCCAACCTCTCAGCGCCTACCATCCCGGAATTACCATCAGTCAACGCCGCTTCTCGCAACTCTACACGCTCTTCTGGCCCTCAGGATCCCCGCAATTCAGAGACCTGCAACCCTGACTCGACCCCATTTTCAACTCTGCAACAGGCCTGGTCACGAGGCTATTGATTGTTGGTAGAGGGGGGATCAGGTGGATTTTCCCTCCCGTCTTCCCAATCTCAGGTACCCGATGAAGAAAGCCAATGTCGCTGAGCATAACAACCCCTCCGCCATGGACCCCACCTGGTACTTTGACACCGGCGCTACCGACCATGTCTTCTCGGACCTTCGCAAGCTCACAATATCGGATGATTATTCAGGCTCCGACAAGCTTCAACTCGGGAACGATAACCATTTGTCTATTTCCCATATTGGATCGTGTTCTCTTCATAATATAAAGTTGTCTAATGTTCTTATTGTCCTTCGCCTTACAAAACATTTGATTAGTGTTCTTCAATTGTGTCGGGATAATAAGGTTATGATGGAATTTTGGCCTGATTTTTGTCCTGTTAAGATATTTCAGGGTTGGCTTCTATTCCAAGGAACCATTGAAAATGGCCTTTGTGACCCTCAACATCAACCATCTCAACGACACCCACCACCCTCTCCAGCACACGCACATCCCTCCACCGGTGGCACTACAGATTGGGGTATCCTTGTGAATCCATCCTACGACGATTAGTTTCTAAATTTCAGCTTCCCATCACTAATAATAAATTTTCGAACATTTGTGACCCTTTTTCAATTGGACAAGAGCCATCATTTGCATCTTCCTTCCTCGCATGTTGCTTGCCAAAAACCCTTTGATTTGATGTATTTCGATGTTTGGGGACCATCCCCTACATTTTCATTAAATGACAATCGTTATTTTCTTTTATTCGTTGATGATTGCACTAAATTTACTTGAATATACTTTCTATCTCATAAATCGAAGGTTCTCCAAACCTTTTTGCAGCTCCGCACAATGATCCAAACACAATTTCAATGTGAGATAAAAATCCTCCAAACCGATTGTGGTGGCGAATTTCGCAATGTATTATCCCTTCTGCGTTCCCTTGGGATCACTCATCGCATTTCATGCCCTTATACACAAGAACAAAATGGTGCAGTTGAACGAAAAAATAGAACGATTGTAAAAAAAGGCATAACCCTCTTAGCTCAATCTTCCCTTCAGAATTTTTTTTGGGAACATGCCTTCAAAACTGCAACCTACCTCCACAATCGCACCATCTCCCCAACCTTAAATTTTACCACCTCTTACCAACTTCTCTACAATAAGGAACCTGATTTTGGATTCTTAAAAACCTCCGGTTGCCTTTGTTATCATTTCCTTCGCCCCTATAATTCAACCAACATGGACTTTTGTACTCTCCCTTGCACTTTCATCGGATACAGTCCCACTCACAAAGGCTACCTTTGCTTTCACAAAGAAACTTCTCGCATATATATATATATATATATATATATATATATATATATATATATATATATATATATATATATATATATATATATATATATATCCCGCCATGTTGTGTTTAATGAGGATCTCTTTCCCTATGCAGTGCCCATTTCCATTTGCGTGTGTCCTTCCCCCTCCCCGCCCTCTAACCCCGCCACACCCACCCTCCTTGACCTTTCCACCTCCTCGGTTGTGATCCCGGCATCCACACCTCACCAGTCGTCACCTACAAGCAGCATCTCCACACCACCCGACCCTCCCAATCCATCACCTAGATACCAAAAACACACGCGGTGAGCTCCCAAGCCAAACAACCCACCCACCCAGCCATGTCTAGCTACTTCACGCCTGCCCCCAATACCACCCATCCTATGACCACCTGGGCTCGCTCCAATAATCTCAAACCCAAGTCCTTCTCTGCTGCCATTATTCCTTCTCCTACACTTGAGCCAAAAACAGTTCCCAAGCCTTAAAACTTGAATGTTGGCGACTTGCGATGAAGGAGGAATACGGTGCTTTAATGAGAAATAACACTTGGTCTATTGTTCCCCGTCCTCGAGACTCCAACCTTGTTGGTTACAAGTGGATTTGCAGGATAAAGAAGAACTCGGATGGCATGATACAACGGTACAAAGCTCGGTTTATCGCAAAAGATTTCAGCCAAGAAGAGGGTGTTGATTTCTTTGACACATCCAGCCCTGTCATTAAGCCAACCACAATTCGGCTTGTCCTCTCCTCCGCTCTCTCATATGGGTGGCATATCAAGCAGCTCAACATCAATAATGCTTTCCTCAATGGTGATTTATCGGAGGTTGTCTACATGGAGAAACCGAAAGGGGTTGAGGATCGGACTCATCCCAACCATGTCTTTCAGCTGCACAAGGCACCCTACGGTCTCAAACAGGCTCCCCGAGCATGGTTCACGAAGCTCAAAACATACCTTGTCCAAAATGGTTTTCGTGCATGTCAATCGAACACCTCTCTATTTTTCCACAAGTCGTCGGCTGCCATCATATATGTCCTAGTCTATGTGGATGACTTAATCATAACCGGCAACCAGGGGCGGATCCTCTTTAGGGACAGAGGTGGTAGTTTCCCCGCAATCAAAAATAATATAGATTTATTGGATTTTTTGCTAAAATATTGGTACCTCTCATCGATAGCTTCGTTTTGATATATTATAAGCTCAAATCCGATACATGAGTAAAAAGTTATAAACATTTCAAGACTGAAGCAATATAAATTATTTTTCACATAATTTACCAAATTAATATACTTCTATCATACTTATCATTTGTTAAACGTCATAACTTAATACTATAATTAAACCCAAAAACTTCAAATATTGATGGTTTTTTCAAAAAAAAAATTAGAGTTCAATTTTTCGCCCCCTCAACGAATCGCTTCAAGATCCACCACTGTCGGCAACAACCATGCTCTTATCCGTGCCTTCACTGCAGACCTTTATCGAACATTTGCTCTTAAAGATCTTAGTGACCTTCACCATTTCCTAGGCTTGTAAATCATCAAGTCTTCCACGGGTTTAACCCTCTCCTAGACCAGCTACATTCGAGATATTATATCCAAAAGCAACATGTCTTACTCCAAACCCATATCCACACCGGCTGATCCTTCCACCCGTCTTTTCCATCAGGGTGAACCCTTCATGGACCCTACCTTGTATCGTCGAACTGTTGGCTCCCTCTAGTATACTACCATTACTCGTCCGGATATATCCTTTGTAGTCAGTCGAGTATGCCAATTTATGCAATCAACGACAACTCTTCATTGGCAAGCAGTGAAATGCATCCTTCGGTACTTGAATGGCACTCTCGATCACCCCCTGCATTTTGATCTGACCTCAGCTAGTTCACTCCTTGCCTACTCCGACGCTGGCTATCCGACCTCGATGACGGTCGTTCATAATATGGCTTCGCCATTTTCCATGGAAGTAACTTGATAAGCTGGACGTCGAAGAAACAAAAGGTTGTTGCTTGATCAAGCACTGAGGCGGAATATCGTGCTCTTGCCTACGTTGTTTCCGAGCTCATGTGGTTGCATCAACTCATATGTGATCTTCATGCCAAGGTTCATTTTGCTCCCACTATCCTGTGTGACAACGTCGGTGCAACGTTCATGTGTAAGAATCCGGTAATCAGCACCCGGTTGAAGCATATCTGTCTGGACTTCCATTTTGTTCAAGAGCAATTAGAGTCTGGTGATCTGAAGATTTTCTGTGTATCTTCTGTTGATCAATTGGCGGACATCTTCACCAAAGTCCTGCACAAGGATCGCATATCCTTCCTTCAATTCAAGTTCCAAGTTCGCCCCGCTCTTGGGCTTGCCGAGGGGTAATAACGTGTATAATTGCCCAGTCAAAAGAGTTGTTAGTTGTTCCTATTTTTCTACACATTACTTTGCTCCACTCTCTCTGTTATCCCTTGTATATAGGATCTCATAGTTATCTATTAGTTCTTTTACTTATAATATATATATATATATATATATATATATATATATATATATATATATATATATATATATAAATTGAATGAATACACAAAGCTTTTCATCTCAAACACAACCTCGCTTACAAATCAAAAATATCATCAGCATCTTCAAAATCCATCCCAGGTTTCCTTACAAACTCCCCATATGTTGGGTACATGGGAGCCTATTATTCAAAAGTATAAATGCAGAAAATCAATGAAAACTACAAATGTTGACAAATCATTCATACATAAAAGATGTTGACAATCAATAAAAGGTACAAATAAAAACCATATATGCTTGAGCATAACTAAATTCAACATCACAAGCCCAATGTAAAGAGGTTAGGTCTTTCTCAATATACTTAAATGTGCATTTGAATTTATCAACAATGGAAGGGAATGCTTTCAATATCCAGGCATGTTAAATACACACAAAACATGGTAATTTTTAAAAAGTGCTGACATTTATAAATAGTTAGTTATAAACAAAAGGGAATAAAAATATCACCAAAAATACTAGAGGATATCCAAACAACTCATATGATCCCCTAGGATTGAATCCATGCTCAGTAGAAGACAACCTTCTTAACCCTTTTAATAACCTTCAATAATATTTCCTCCTCCAGTGATATCTTTCAAATTACTCTCGATCACACGCAAGAGCCAAATGCGTCAACTCAACAATCTAAGACCTGTTAAGCAATAAAACCTTCCCAATTTTACGAAGTCTTGCCATGAATAACTTCCTTCGAGAGTTCTTAGGTTAATATATCACCATAAGAGACCTTATTCTTCCCAAAAAAACTCTTATATATAACAACCCTTAAAGGTACAGGATCAAATTCAATAATCGGAAGACCAGTTATGACATGGAACTCCAATAAAGAAAAGCGAGCAATCAACCCATCAACCTTGAACCACATTTCATTTTTTACCTCATGCATTACCATCTAATGAATTAATTGAAAAATGTAACACATTTTTGTCCCTTGAATAAAAACTAAGCCTAAACATCAATTCTTCAGCTTTTGAAAATCAGATGTTGACAACCCCTGCTTAATAACATCACAAACTTCGAGATGGAAATAGCTATGAGCTCGATCCTTAAATCTTTCCTCCAAAGGTATCCAATAATCTACTTTCTACAAAATAAAGACATGCCTCGCATAAAACACAGAATAACACCAAGAAAACTAAAAAAAGGACAAACAGAAAAAAAAACAAATACTCACATCGAACTGCGAATTATAAGATTCCAAGTCAGAAACAATGACAACTACACATATTAGAATATATAACAAAGCATAAAAAATGCGTTTAAATCGAATTCAACAGTACAAACCCCCTAGTTACTAAACCGGATAAACCCTAAGAAAGAGAAGTAGAAATCGATAAGGAATCTCCATGAAAGTACACTAATTTCCGCGTTCTGTGCTTGGTTCAGACATTGATAGTTTGCAAACGAAGACAATGATCGAGAGTAAGCAAGAAGACAATGATCAACTGAGTGAAGACGGAAATAGAGAGAAAGAAACAAGTCGTTAGAAACACAGAGAGAGGGAAAAGGGAGAAGATAAATTGTACAAAGTAACCGACCGGCTGAACATTTAACTAATTTAGACTATCCGATGAACATTGACTTAATTAGAGAAAGAAATTAGGCCTCTTACGTATAAGCATATAAAGTACATTGATTAAATATCAGAATTGCTATTTGCACGGTGATTTTCTCGCCTATTACACGGAAAGTATTTGTAATGTTATGTGATACTTTCCTATGTCTTTTATGCTTGTTTGTTACATGTAATATTGTATGTATACTTGTAACATGTATGTGCATATGATGATCATACATATAACATATAATAGGTATATATACTATGTATGGATGCATATATTTCCTAATCTTTGGCTGAGTTGTATTGAGCTATAAGCTTGATCCTCTAAGAAAGATATTAGGGTATATATGGAGTGATAATACATAGATTATATATATCTTATTATATGTATAATATGTATTAAGTAATGTTGGGATTTTCTCGGTTTGGGCTCTAGCCCATACAAGAGAGACAGAGGCCCATGACAGCTGAAGAAGAACTTGGTAGCCCAAAGGTGTTGAGCTTTGGCCTCTCATTTGGTGGAACGTAGCGTTTTGTCTTCATTGTTGGCTCCTTCAGATGACCTAGCTATATAAAAGCCAAGAGTTGCCCTTCAGTTTCACTGTACCTTGACTCCGCCTCTTCAGTTTTCAAACACTCTATTCGCTAGGGTTTTCTAGTGTTTGGGGTTCCATCACCTTAATCTGCGATTTCAAGAGAGATCTAGAAGAAGGTGGTCAACGGCGCTTCCCTGGAGGATTAGAGACTGTCGGAGCTCATGTTTGGGTTATTGATCTTCCTTCCAGGTTGTCTAGGGTTGAAGATCGAAGTCGTCTTTGATCTTCTGGTTTCCACACGGGGGGATTTCCTTCTCATTTGCTTTCTGATCACATGCATGCTTAGATCTAGGGTTTATTATGTATCTGTCACTTGATTGCCCCTGTATGAACTCTTTCTAGTGGATTTGGCCAACTCCTGAGGCCCCGTGGATGTAGGCATAGCCGAACCACGTAAAATCGCTTATGTTCGTTCTCTTGCTTGCATGCTCGATCTTGTTCTTCCATCTCTTGCTTTGATTCTTTCGCTTCCACATCAAAATCTCATTTTTGATCTCGATCTTTAGGTTTTACAACGTGGTATCAGAGCTTGAGTGTCCCGATGTTGATTCTTTGCATCATTCTTGATTCCAGAGATAAAGATCGGACTTAGGGCCTCAGACGGACCTAAAAAGGCGACATCGCTGGTGTCGTACCCCCCTGCGTGACATACCACACCTTGTTTGCTAGATCTAGGGTTTCTGTGCTTGATTCTAGCATTTGGTGTTTAGATCTATCTTTTATCTGCGTCTTGTGGTGTTTTTAGTCAGATCTGTGTTTGTCTACAGGATTCAAGACTTTCTTGAATCTCAGTTAGCCTTCAAAATTTTGCTACTAACTTGGTTCTTTGTGTTTTCTTACGAGGTACCTGTAACAATGGGAGATAAAGGCACTTTCCTGAAGCCTTTCAATGGTCACACTGACTTTGCAATGTGGCAAATAAAAATGAAGGCTATTTTGATCAAAGAAAAATGTTGGACTGTTGTGACTTGCAAATTTCCTAAGATTACTCCAAAGGAGACTATACAGGATTTAGATCAGTAAGCTCACAGTGAAATTATGCTATGTTTGGGTGATGAAGTGGCTAGACAGGTTCTTGGTTATGACACTGCAGAAAAACTTTAGGAAAGTTTGAAAAATCTTTATCTGCTAAAATCTCTCGCTTCTCGTGTTAACCTGTTGAACAAACTATTTACCTTCAATATGGATGTTTCTTGTCCTCTGTCTGAAAATCTTTATAAATTTCTGAACATTATTCAAGATTTGCAAAGATGTGGTGATAATGTTGAGGAAACTCAGCAATGTGTTTTGTTATTAAATGCTTTGCCTGCTCAGTTTGACACTTTTAAAGATGTTGTTCAATATAGTACTGATAAATTGGAGAAAAAGGTTATCCTTGAGTCCATTATTCAGAAAAATGATGCTTTCAATGTTTTTAGAAACAAATATGAGCCTAAATCTGATCCTAAGCCTGAGACTAAGAATGAGGTTCTAGTTTCTAAGGGTAAGTTCAGAGGCAACAAGAATAATAACAATAAAACCAAAAGGAATAAACCTCATAAGGATAATAGTAAACCTGAGCCTCACCAGCATGATAAAACTGACAATGATAAGTCAAATCTGATGTGTACTTATTGCTCTAAGTCTGGTCATATTGAGAAACATTGTTTTAAAAGAAAAAGAGATGAAAAGGCTGCTGGTAAGAAGCCTAATGTTTCTGCTGTGTTTGAGTCTCATCCTTATTATACTCATGAAGTGCTTGCATTGTTAAATACTGTTGACAATAATACCTGGATTTTAGATTCTGGATTCACCATGCATGCTACATATCATAAAACATGGTTTCATGATCTTAAATGTTTTGATGGTGGTACTGTGATGCTGGGTGATCATTATGTGCTTAAAATTAAAGGCTTTGGGTCTATTGCTTTAAAGATGTTTGACAATGTGGTTAGAGTTATTAAGGATGTTAAATGGGTCCCTGCTTTAAGAAGAAATTTGATGTCTGAAAGTGCTCTTGAAGAATTACATTATGATGTTTTCAGTTCAAATGGTGTGAGAGTTGTCTCTAAGGATGGTAAGCCTGTTATTAAATGCATTAGAAAGGATGACTTATATGAATTGCTTGCTTCTCATGTGATAAACTTCTCTGTTGTTGCTCTTATTGCATCTAATTCTGTGAAAACCATGTCTATGAGTGATACTCTTATGTGGCATAACAGATTAGGACATGTAGGCAATAAGGGCTTAGAACATTTGCATAAATCTGGTATTCTTGACTCTAAGCCATGCACCATTGAGTTATGTGAAAACTGTGTGCTTGGTAAACACACTAGGAAAGAATTTAAATCTTCTGTTCATGTCTTTGCTGCTCCTCTTGATTATGTTCACTCTGATCTTTGGGGCCCTGCCCACGTGTCTACTGTTGGTCATAAAAGGTATTTTATGTCCCTTGTTGATCATTACAATAGATATGTTTGGATTTATTTGCTTAAGACGACTAAAGATGAAGCTTTTGAATTTTTTAAGGTGTGGAAAACTAGAGTTGAAAAAGAATATGGGTTATTTGTGAAATGTTTAAAAACTGATAATGGCTTAGAATTTTGTAATTCTATGTTTAATGAATTCTGTAAAGAGCATGGCATTAAGAGATATTTGACTATTCTTGGAACCCCTCAGCAAAATGGTACAACTGAGAGGTTGAACAGGACCCTTCTTGAAAAGGCTAGATACATGTTAATCTCTTCTGGTTTACAGCATTGTTTATGGGGTGAAGCTGTGACTACTGCTGCATATTTGATTAACAGAACTCCCTCCTCTGTGATTTCTTTTAAGACACCTTATGAGTTATGGACTAAAAGAAAACCTAACCTAAATCATCTTAAACCTTTTGGTTGCATTATTTTTTCTTACATCAACCAAGGTAAGCTGGAACCCAGGTTACAAAGATGTGTCCTCCTAGGGTATCCAGAGGGAATTAAAGGTTATAAGTTGTTACTTGTTCAACCTAGTGTCTATAAAATCATTCTGATTAAGAATGTTATCTTTAATGAGCATGAGTTTCATTTTAAAGCTTCTGCCTTTGCTGCACTGCCTGCACATGACACTGACTTGCAGGTACATGATAAAGATCAGTTCTATGTCCTTAGGGACATAGAACCTGACTCAAATGATGAATTTGATGGTGGTTTTGCTATTTCTCCCTCCCCTCCTCTTTCTATTTCTTCTTCTTCTCCTACCCCTCATGCTTCTATGATTATGCAACCTCACCAATTGGGTGGGGAAGCTAGTAATGAATCTGTTTTACCTTCCTCTTCTGCTTCTCCTATTTATGTGAATGAGGATGCTGTTGTTGAATCTGTGTCTGCTTCTGGTTCTGGAAATTCTAGTTCTTCAATTGCTCAAAGGCATGATTAAACTGATTGGCAGTTGACTAGGGATAGGAGTCCTAGGACTGTCATTCCGAATAAAAGATGTATTACCAATCTTGTTGAGTTTGCTTGTCTTGTGTCTTCTGTTGTGAAAAACTATACTCCTGATACTTATGAACAAGTTGTTAAATGTGCTCACTTTAAACACTGAAAGCATGTTGTGGATGAAGAAATTGAGTCTATGAAAGTTAATAAAACCTGGTCTTTGGTTTCCAAACCTGTTGATGCTAGATTGATTGTTGTAAATGGATTTACAAACTTAAAGAGGGAATAACTAAGACTGATCCTCCTAGATACAAAGCTAGGTTGGTTGCAAAGGGTTTTACTCAAAGGGAAGGTGATGATTACAATGAGATCTTTGCTCCTGTTGTGAAATATAAGACTCTCGGATTGTTGCTTGCTATGACTGTTGTCTATGACCTTGAGCTTGAACAGATGAATGTTAAAACTGCTTTTCTTCATGGTGACTTGGATGAAACTATATATATGAAACAGCCTAAGGGCTTCATTGATTCTGTGCATCCTGACTATGCATGCTTGCTTAATAAATCTATATATGGCTTGAAGCAATCTCCACGACAGTGGAATATCAAGTTTGATAGATGTATGAGGTTTAGCTTGGGTTTCAAGAGAAGTAAGTTTGATACATGTTTGTATTTCAAAGGTCTGAAGCATACTGATCCTGTGTTATATGTTCTTCTCTATGTTGATGATATCCTGCTTATTTCTAAGTCTGTTGATTGCATTCATGAGATTAAGAAGAACTTGCAAAAACACTTTGACATGAAGGATTTAGGTATTCCTAAGAAAATTCTGGGCAAGTCCATTATTAGAGATAGAAAGCATAAGAAGCTTTGGTTGCATCAATGTGATTATGTTCAGAAAGTGCTTGATAGATTTCATGTGACTGGTGATAAAGTGAATCATATTCCTTTAGGTCCCCATCTAGACTTAACTAAAGTTAAAGAAAAAATGTCTGATGTTGAGTATAAAAGAATGAAATCTATCCCTTATGATGCACCTGTTGGGTCTGTTATGTACTCTATGATATGTACTAGACATGATTTCGCTTTTGCCATAAGCACCCTTAGTAGTTTCATGTCTGAGCCTGCTAAGAAGCACTGGTTGTCTATGAAATATCTACTTAAATATTTGCTTGGTTTTGTGAATTTGTCTCTGCTTTATGCTGAACATGCTTCCTCTTATGATTTACATGGTTTTGTGGATGCTGACTATGCCAGCAATAAGGACACTAGAAAATCAATTACCTCCTATGTTTCTACCTGGGTTGGTAACTGTATTTCCTGGAAGTCTCAACAGCAGCCTATAGTTTCACTTTCATCCACTGAATCTGAATACATTGCAGCAACAGAAGCTTGTAAAGAAGCTATCTGGCTGCAGGGTATTCTTAAAGAGATTGAAAAGAAGCACTATACATCCATATTGCATATAGATAGTCAAAGTGCTCTTTATCTTTGTCGTGACCCCATGTATCATGAAAGAACTAAGCATATAGATGTGAGATATCATTTTATCAGAGAAAAAGTTGAAGGTAATGTGATTCATGTTAAAAAGATAGATGGCAGATATAATCCTGCAGATTTTGGTACTAAAATTGTTCCTCAAGATAAATTTTTGTACTGCAGGAGCTTCCTCCACTTGGAGGAGCTCACTTGATCTGTTTGCTGAGCATGGGCTGAGGACGCACCTGGCAGAAGAATCCACTTGTTATGAAAGTTAAAGTCTGTTCAGTGCAAGACTTAGAAAAGTACAGGGGCATTTGTAATGTTATGTGATACTTTCCTATGTCTTTTATGCCTGTTTGTTACATGTAATATTGTGTGTATGCTTGTAACATGTATGTGCATATGATGACCATACATATAACATATAATAGGTATATATACTATGTATAGATGCATATATTTCCTAATCTTTGACTGAGTTGTATTGAGCTATAAGTTTGATCCTCTAACAAAGATATTAGGGTATATATGGAGTGATAATACATAGATTATATATATCTTATTATATGTATAATATGTATTAAGTAATGTTGGGATTTTCTCGGTTTGGGCTCTAGCCCATACAAGAGAGACAGAGGCCTATGACAGTTGAAGAAGAACTTGGTAGCTCAAAGGTCTTGAGCTTTGGCCTCTCATTTGGTGGAACGCAATGTTTTGTCTTCATTGTTGGCTCCTTCAGATGACCTAGCTATAAAAGCCAAAAGCTGCCCTTCAGTTTCACTATACCTCCACTCCGCCTCTTCAGTTTCCAAACACTCTCTTCGCTAGGGTTTTCTAGGGTTTGGGGTTCAATCACCTTGACCTGCGATTTCAAGAGAGATCTAGAAGAAGGTGGTCGATGGCGCTTCCCTGGAGGATTAGAGACTTACGGAGCTCACGTTTGGGTTGTCGTTCTTCCTTCCAGGCTGTCTAGGGTTGAAGATCAAAGCCGTCTTCGATCTTTTGGTTCCCACACAAGGGATTTCCTTCTCTTTTGCTTTCTGATCACATGCATGTTTAGATCTAGGGTTTATCTTGTATTTGTTACTTGATTGTCCCTGTACGAACTCTTTCTAGTGGATTTGGCCAACTCCTGAGGCCCCGTGGATGTAGGCATAGCCGAACCACGTAAAATCGCTTGTGTTCGTTCTCTTGCTTGCATGTTCGATCTTGTTCTTCGATCTCTTGCTTCGATTCTTTCGCTTTCGCATCAAAACCTCGTTTTCGATCTCGATCTTTAGGTTTTACAATATTTTCAATTGCGGATCACGAGTTCGTGGTAGAAAAAGTAGAAATACGTGTTCGCGGAGTACAGATGCGCAGGAAGGTTACACCTTCTCCGATCTCTCTCTCTGACTCAACAATGGCAGTGATGCTCACCTTCCTCACAACCTCCTTAGTCCCAAATCTCTCTCTCTCCCAAAATTGTCGTAGTGCTCACCTTTCTCACAATCTCCCACCGCCTCTCCCGAGAAATCTCCGACCGCGTCGCCGTTGACCTCAATCCCTACGCCTCCTACCACAGGCCGCCTCTCCCTCCACCAGCACTTCGCCTTCCTCGTCTCCAGCTTCATCTCCTCCCTCTTTCTCTCCTTTCGCCTCCCCTCCCACCGGTAGCCCTGACGTCTATCTTCTCCCTCCTCTATTGCCGCAAATCTGGCCGCTTCTCCCTCCTCCTCTGAGAACAGCGCCTTCCAGATCTGAAGCCCTGGGCACCTTACAGTCGCTCTCCAAATCGAAGACCTTCTTCTTCCAGATCTAAAGATGGGAAATTGTTGCAGTGACAGAGCGAGTTTGAAAGGAAAACTGAAAAACAGAGGAGATTGCTCTGTTCAGACAAGTCTAAAAAAAAAATTACAACTGTGCATTGCGAGTGCGCGGTTGCGAAGTGTAAACGGCGAATTTTTGACCGTGTAAATAGTAAGGTCCTTAAATATATATCTGCATTTATATTTCAGCCCATGAAACCACCCATACTACAATCCTTAAAGTAACTCAATTGGGCATTAATTATTAAAGGCGAATTTGCGGATATACCCTACCCAGAAAAAAGGGTTACAAAAGTACCCCTAGTTCTACCAAATTGCAAAGGATGCCTATTTAGGCATATTTGCAATAAAAGTATTGTGTGTTTAAGCATTTTTTAAATTAAAATAAATATATAAAATTAGTATTTTCTGAAATTAAAAATTAAGAAATATGATTTTCGGATATTAAAATTGGAAAAAAAAACAGAATTTCGGAATTATTTATGGAAATATGAAAAAAACAGATTTTCTGGAAAAAAAAGATTGAGTTTAGGCATCAATTTAATTAAAATAAATATATAAAATTAGTATTTTATGAAATTTAAAATTAAGACATATGATTTTCGGATATTAAAAATGGAAAAAAAATAGAATTTCCAAATTATATATGGAAAATGGAAAATACAGATTTTCTGGAGGCATATTTTTAATTAAAATAAATACATAAGATTAGTATTTTATGAAATATAAAATTAAGAAATATGATTTTCGGATATTAAAAAAGAAAAAAAAAAACAGATTTTGGAATTATTTATGGAAATGGGAAAAACAGTTTTTCTGTAAATAAAAAAAATTTCGGAAAAAAAAAGAAATAATTAAGAATTATTTTGTAAAGATAAATGTTATATAAAGATATAATCTCCTTCCAAAGATACCTTCCAAGAAAAAAAAAAGAAATAATCTTTTAAAGATATGATTTGCAACCGTTTAACCTAGTAAAAGAGAGTTTGGAGAAATTGACGTGTGAATTTGCAACGTTTATCATCTTCTTCTACAATTGACGGTTAATATCTGAGAAATTCATGTCATCCGTGCGTCCGCTCCTTGCATCTTCAACAAAGTGATCGCATAAATCATAGGTAATTATGTGCAACCCTACTTCAAATCCTGTCTCCCTTTTATTTTAGTGCAATGTTGTGATTGAACATATCCTGTCATGTTTGCTTATTTGTTAGGTCGAAGCAACTATGTAATTACATTGATTACCAATGGGGAGTGGAAGTTGCAAGGACAAAAGTATGTTTACACCGGTGATCGAAAGTCTAAAGCATTGGTTGTGTCGGAAAATATAAAGTTTGATGCATTGAAGGTGAAAATTGTGGAGAAGATTGCCTTTGATGATAAAAGGTACGAGTTAGAGATGAAATATGTGTCGCCCCATGCTCCAAATTTCCCTCCTTATGATGTTAATGATGACGATGATTTTGAAGCTTTTAAGTTTTTGAATATGAAATCGTCAAAAGATGGAGTATGGCCAATCGAGTTGTACTCAAGTGTTAAAAGTAGAGGGAAAGGTGTGGAGGATTGGGTTGATATTAAAGAAGGTGATCAAGAGGTTAGAGTGTTGTCAAGTGCGCCGCCGTTGACACAAACGCAGACTCAAGAGAGAGTGAAGCAAACTGACAGGATAAGTTTGGCGGATGACAGGACTATTGACGAAATCCTCAGTGAGGATGATGAGGCATTCGTAGAGAAGCCTGACAGGAATTTAGGTTCAGCTGACAGGATGAAAAACAAAAAGCCGAGTTATAGTCCTACCCCTGTCTTGTCTATGAGCAGTGATGAAGATGACAGGGATAATGTGACAGAAAGAAATAAAGGAAAAGATTTCATCGATTTGACTATCGGCGAAGAAGAAGTCAGTACACATGAAGATGTAAACATGGATGGTGGATGGGATGAGCTAGAAAGGGCCGGTTTGATATGCACTGACAAATAAATTGAACAATATATGGGGTTTGAAGAAACATTGAATGATGGTGATATGGATATTTTGAAACAAGTGGAAGAGATTGATGAGGTTTATCGTCGCAATGAAGGGACGAGTGACGAATGGGCTAAGTTTGAGGCAAAAGAAGAGAAGGTTGGGGATCATAGGTCTCACGACATTAAAGTTGGGGATTACTTCAACACAAAGGAGTTACAAGATGCGTTAGTTGCGATGGCATTGCGAGATTGTTTTGAGTTGGGTGTGAGGAAGTCCGACAAAAGCACTTATGTAGTGGGGTGTAAGGACAAGTCATGCATATTCATGTGTCGTGGTTCAATATACCGCAACACTAATATGTTTCTTGTGCGCAAGTTTATTGGAGTGCATAGTTGTGGCTTAAAATCAAGGCAAAACCATCACAAGAATGCATCTTCGAGCATGATTGCAGAAAAAATGATTCCAAAGTAAGCAGCAATATCTTGTTACATACATATTATGAATGAATGTTAGCAATTGCGCATGAGTTGATTGTTTTGAATCATGTTTATTTTGTGAACTAGGTTTGCGAATTGTGGAAGAGGCATCAATGCGAAGGACATAATGAGAGAGATGAAAGAAATGGGAGTGAATGCAAGCTACCATAAGGCAAATCGAGCACGGTTGAAAGCCCAAGACATTGTTAGAGGTTCAGCGGAGGAAAGTTACAGTCGGTTGTATTCATGGATGTTTATGCTTGAGAAGTCGAATCCAGGCTCACATACAGCGGTTGTTAGAGATGACAATGAACGCTTCAAATATGCTTTTTGGAGCTTAGGTGCATGGATCAGAGCAATGCCCCATTTGAGAAAGGTATGTTATACTCTTAGAACTCTCTTATTCTGTATGACAGGATATGTTATAAGTATGACAGGATTCACTATGAGCGGATAACATAAAGTTTAGTATAAGTCAAGTCACTGAAAATGTTGTTAATGTATGTGATAATTATAGGTGATATCAGTGGACGCTGCTCACTTGAGTGCCAAGTATAGAGGTGTTCTATTTCTAGCAACAGCGAAAGATGGAAACAAGCATATTTACCCTCTTGCATATGGTGTGGCGGATAGCGAGAATGATGCTTCTTGGTCCTTTTTCTTCAAAGAGTTAAAGGTTGTTGTGGACGATGATCCGGAAGTTGTGTTTGTCTCTGACCGTCATGGAAGCATTGGTAATGGGTTGAGAAACAATTATGTGTTTGCAAAGCATGGATATTGCATCTTCCACATCTATCAAAATTTCAAGGGAAGATGTCGTAGAGGAGACTTGTTAGATCTTTGGAATAAGGTCGCGAAGGCATACACCAAGCAAGAGTTCAATCATTTGTATCAACAACTATGCAAGGAGTCTCCAGAAGTTGGTAAATACGTCGAACAGGCAGGGGTTGAAAAGTGGTCAAGGGCACACTTCACCTACAATAGATATGATATAATGACCACCAACAATGCAGAAACGATGAATTCTAGGTTTAAGGAGGAACGTGGCTGGCCAATTGTTACAATGTTTGATGCAATATTGGAGATTATGTGCAAGTGGTTCTGTGATAGGAGGGAGAAGTTTGCAAAATGGAATGAAGTAGTTCCAGAGGAAGTTAAGAAAATACTTGATGCTAGATACATGAGTTCTGTTAGAATGAGCATACAGAGGCTGAGTCAATTTGAGGCGGAAGTAACGGATGGTACATCAAGGTTCGAGGTCAATCTGCATGCGAGAACATGCGATTGTAGAGTATTCCAGGTTGATCAAATTCCTTGCGCTCATGCCATAGCTACAGCAAAAGATAGGGGGGTGGACGTTGCTGATTTGGTTGATCCCATGTTGAAGATGGACCGATTACAAGAAGTGTACAAGGAAACTTTGCATCTTGTTCCTCCTATGGAGCGCTGGGAAATTCCTGCATCGGTTGCCACTATCACCTGTCACCCACCACAAGTGAGAAGGCCTGTTGGAAGACCAAAGACGAATAGGTTCCGATCACATTGGGAGAAGAACTGGTCGAAGGCTCGAAAGTGTGGCCGGTGTGGAAAGCGAGGACATTATCAAACTAGATGTACAGCGCCTTTGCCATGATCACAAAACCCCCTTCACAATTTATATGCAAACTTTTTAGTTAGGGATTAATTGGCTTTGTTATTTGTCACTTATTCATTTTATGTTGTTTGGATCTTACTTCACATTGATTGCCTTTATTGCCTATTTATCAATTGCAAAAAAACTTATTTTGGTTGATGACTGCATCCTCCCATTCTCTAATTTATTTCGTCACCCATGTATAAGTATGTCCCCGGTGAATATGAAAACGTAGGTTATGTATCCTGACATGTTTATAAAGATTTCCTGTCGGTAATGAAGTAACATCCTGGCAATACTAGTTTTTTCATCCTGACATGTTTATAAACATTTCCTGTGAGTAATGAAGCAACATCCAGGCAATACTTGTTTTTTCATCCTGACATGTTTAAAAACATTTCCTGTCAGTAAAGAAGTAACATCCTGGCAATACTAGTTTTTTCATCCTGACATGTTTATAAACATTTCCTGTCAGTAATGAAGCAACATCCTGGCAATACTTGTTTTTTCATCCTGACATGTTTATAAATATTTCCTGTCTGTATTGAAGCAACATCCTGGAAATACTTGTTTTCTCCCACTAATCTAGGGTCGTGACAGCCTGCAGTAGGCCACAAAACAGATGAGTTCACTTGAGCTCATATGAGTGTTTCGCTTGATATACTTGCTCTATGAACCGTCGATGAGTGTTTCGCTCCTAACGCTTTTGTTCCTGTCAGCTAATTAAAGAAAATCCAATTCTCAAATGATTCTAATCTGTCAAGCAAATCAAACTTGAAGATGACAAAATTGAGTCCGTGCATCTTGCCACATTTGAATTTGTGGATAGCCTCCATAATGACAGGAAATATAGGATAATATGCAGATTTGAGCAAGACAAAACTATAATAATAATAATATATAGGATAACCCACGAATACTAAACCCAAAATACTAAGCCAATATACGAAACATTAAACATGAACCGTGGAGGTTCCATAACATCAAACATCTAGTACAAAGTTCAAAATCCAAAATACTAAACCCACGAATCTTAAGCCTAAGGTTTTCTGGTTAGCCTAATATAATACGAGTCGAGTTCCGAGCAGCATATAGACATCTACCCGTCAAAAACCATCTAACTTTACTACCCACACACACTATCACATGGACTCCCATTTGCCATCCCACACACATTGCGCGAAAGCTTTGCGGTATCCATCAATAAACTCGTCCGATATCGCCTCCAACGTCGACCTTCCAGTGCTCAAAAATTCAATGTACTTGAGCGTGTATACCCCGCAATCACCCCTGCCAAATACATACAACACAACGTTATGCATAAAAACAAGTGCTATTAATCAATATAAATAATGAAATTGCCTCTCTTACACTCGCTGATTCGATTTCAAACCGGGGACGCGAGTGACCTTGAATGGCTTTTCACCCCATTTTTCTACCAACTTGGCCATTGCTTCAACTTGCTTCAACACTAGGGGAAGTCCTTTTGTCACCGATTCTAACAACTTTAGTAAAACATTGTCCTTGAACAACCCGTGGTCCGAATCATACACATACACCGACCAATCTGTCAAACTGATCTTCAGGGCTACCCAATGTTTGTTCTCTAAGTTGAATGGAACATAGAGATGTTCAGCATTTTCCCAACTCTTCCCATTCATTTGCGGCAACCGCCCTTCGACGTACTTCAACAGAATCCGATGCGAACTGTCTGAGCTTTTACCAGCCTTGTAGTCTTTCCACAGAGCATGAATTTGGTTCACCCAAAATCCATCTAAAATAATCTCGGTCTTATAATCATCTTTCAATATCTTCTCCCGAAGAAAGTAAAGAACTTGCTCCATGTGCTGTTGTGAAGCAAATAAAGAGATTACAAAAATAAAGAGAGTATAATTCAAATAAAGAGAGTAAAAAAAAACAGAGTAAAAAAAAACAGCGAGTGTAAGAGAGCCTAATTGATTCAAATAAAGAAAGTAAAGAACTTGCTTCAATATCTACTGATATAGCTGTGTCCAGTTTTCCAAAATATGAACATGTTAGTGAACTTACCTCAGTTGTCAACCACATTTGAGGTTCAAGTAGCTTCTTAAAAAATTCCTTGGTTAATGTTCCCCCAGCTAGGCCATCACGAGTATCCTCGCTGCAATTTTATAAGAATATTAGGGACAAGGTGTAATTATTATGATTCCCAAACATTAAATTACAAGTGAACTTACTTCGGTGAATCAACCCACGCACTCAGCTCTGCTGATGGAAGGTTATCTCCACCACCGTTAGCTACTTTTGAGGACCTCCCACGTTTCTTGTAAGTGACAAGCGGCGTCTGCACATTTTCCAACTCGATGCATTTCGAGTCTGTATAAGGGGAGGACATATGTTTAGACTTCTCTTTTTTGCGAACCGGAAGGACCCTTTTCAGATTATCGACCACCTTCTTCGATCGAGTGATTGGCTTCCTCTCGAGTGGTTCCTCCCTCTTATGAGGAACTATATGTACCTCCTCAAATGCACTCCCCTTTGCATCCTCAATGATAGTCTCCTTAGATAAGTTAGTGAAAGGTTGCTCTCCATCTGCATTCCCACCAAAGACTTTCACTTTATCACTGGAAGTAAAATCGCAACTCCAATGTGCAGACTTTTCCTGTCATTACAATAAGCATAATTTAATGAACATATGCTAAACAAATACAATTTAATTCACACAATAAACTACATTCTATTATAGGGTATTCCATACCTCGTTATCGTTCCTATCATCATGTTCATCGAGCAACGAATCAACTTTGTTCATCGGAGACAGGTTGGATGTTTCCCTATGAGGCAGAATTATCTTATCTAACCTCTCTTCTATCCTTTGAAGTCTTTCAACCAATGACTTCTCAATCCGCCTCATAGTATGTGCTAATTCTGTGATAGCACCCATGACATGTTTTGAGTTTAGCGAATCTACATTGCTATCCATGTCATTCGTCCCAACATCAACCTCTAATTGCCTCCGTTCAGTCCTCCTTGTACTAGCACTTGTCTCTATGCTCTTGACTATGTTGTCAAAGTGCTCATCACTCTCTTCGTCTGAAAAATAACATTTTGATAGTATCTCTTCCTCGTCTTCTTCGGCCACCAAAATTGCGTGGACTTGCCTTGCTTCATCGGCCAACTCATTCTGTAATTGCTCATGGTCAGGCTCCTCCTCGGAAGACCATCGTATACTGCGAGGAATTGCATCTTCACTCAGCTTCCTTGCATACAGGATCGCAATCACAGGCACAGCTTCATAGATCCAAATCTACAATTACATTCAACGATACTCATCAAAAAAAGTAACATTGTATAACTACAAAGGAAACACTTCCATTTGCTTCATTAGTTCATATATTATTTAGGTCCACACTGAAACCTTTTGCAACCATCTCCTTGATATAAACTGAAAGCAAGCATCAATAGATTAACATGAAATATGATTCTATGACAAAGTGTGCCAGGACAGGAAAAAGAAAAGCAATTAGTCATTTTGATAAACAAGATAATCAGCACACCATTTCTACATAAAAAAGGCATGCCAATTCATAAAAATTGAGATTCAGATACTTGTTTATTCAAGCAAATTTAAACAGCAGACATTCAAAACCTATGAACTTGAATATCCACTGAGACATGGTTACATGGACATGGTTTGTAATTTGATAATCAAAAGACATGAATATGAAGACAATAAACTTAATACTCCCACTATTTGACACCCAAAGTAAGGAACAAAAACACCAAAAAAATAACTACTGCATAGTTGAATTTTGACATAAAAATAAGGGGGATAAATATTTCTGAAACAAACCAGTAGCTAGTCAGCAAATAAATTTTCATAATCAAGAGTTAAAGAGTCAAACAAATAACTAGTGGCTATGAAGAAATTACCTGAAAAGCAAGAGGCAATCCTTGAATGGAGTATGGAATCCTACCCCGAGGTTTTGTTTTTTTAGCTGTCTCCAATCTTCTGCTTAAAGCCTTTGTCAAACTTCTATGCAACTCCAAGTAGCCCTTCCTTCCCCATGGATATGCATAAAACCTATCCATATTTTGTAGAAGCTTCACGTGCATAGGATTGACCTTTCTCTTCTTATCACCCCCAAGAATTATACACTCCACTAGCAAAAGCAATGCCAACTTAAATTTGTAGTTGTTGTCATCACGCACCGCTTTGAATCTCTCCAAAAGAGCTTGCACTGTCATCTTCTCACCACCCAGGTCACCAAAAAACTTTTTCATCACAACGTCTGTGCCTTTGATGACGACATTCGGTGGGCGATCGCAGCATAAACCAGTAACAATGCAGTATTCCTTTATTGAAAACCTTGTTTCCTTTCCACCAACATCATACCATGTCTCCCACAACTTCTTTGTTTGAAGTTGCTTCATCAATACACCATGTATAAGCTGCGATGAGTACGATACCTCTTTCATCATCTTTACGATTTTCCCAAACGGTCCTTTTAATATTCTTTCCCAATCTCCGGGGGTGAGACGTTCTTCAATCTCAGAAATAATTGTCTTCCTTGCATTTAGATTTAATCTTCCATAAACAGAGTCCCCAGTGTAAAACTTATATTGTATCTGCGGATAAATCAATATTTGCAAGTAATTTGAGAGAAAAGTAGTTAACATAAGCTAAAGCTTCAAGCTTTTTGGGAATCAGTCATTATTACTTTCTTCTAAGTGAAAACTAATAATTTGCTTAACCTTTCTACTATGTTTATTCATACAATCCACTCAACCACAACCAAAGATATAATCACCAAACCATGGCACTTACATCTTTTTTGAAGACTTTCCCCTTGACTTTGTCGTTGGCGGGTGCTTTCCGCTTCCTCTTCCGTCTATTTGCTTCATCCCCGTCAATGTCTTTCATCTCCTTCGAACGACAAGGGGTAGAATCCTTCCCACCTCTTGTAATGGCCATGGCTGAGAGACATAACTTAGGTTTAGAAACAACAAAATCAGGATGTAGCTTCTTTTTACATACCTAGACATACTGAGTAGCATATCATTTATATACATCATATTCAAATAAGTAAAAACAAATGGCATCCCTTTAAAAAAAAAGGCCAATGCTGACACAGAAGGTGAGTAATAATCTATCAAACGATCCAATGCTGCCTTTTAGAGGCCTGGATCAGAATTCTACTTCAAACAAATAAGCTGCACAACAACTAAAGATCATAGCTTTGAAGAGTCTGGAAAAAAGAATCAAGAAGGAAACTTTAAAGTCCAAAACTTAAATATAAAGCTATTGTCAAAGTAAATAGAGCAAATACGAAGCTATTGAAACAAGATCACTCCTGTATTTCAATAGAATGTGGCACAGAGCATACTAGTTAACAGGGATAAAGAGCGATTTTGGCATGGAGGAAGCCAGAATTGGCTAATAGAGCGTTAAATGTAGCGAGTATAGCCCTGATATTTGGTCTTCATTGGTTCTTGCACCACCCAGTTACATCTCACTTCTTAAGTAGTTTTCATGAGAGGGCGAACCCTCTGAAAAGATAATGACATATTATAACATGCTCATTCCCCTAACAAGTCATACCAACTGATTAAAATTGCTACTCGAATCTGAAAAAGTGAAAGTAATGGAAAATGTAGGATAAATTACATACATTTTGCAGTTAATAGTAAACTTCTTAAAAAGGACAAGTACATGCCTAAACATGCATTATATTTGATTGGAAATAAGAGGGCAAACTCAAAAGAAAAAAGGATCATATTGCAAAGTAGTATGTGAAACAACTTTCACTTGCAAGTAATTTACATTCATGAAAATTAATGTGTACAACAGAAACTGCTATATGCATTTGGGATGATAAGCAACATAAACTTCATTCTCGGATTTTAATGACTGAGAATGTATGAAAAGAAAGAGATTCATCACATAGAGACAAGTCAATAGGAGATTTTTAAATTTAAATACAATTTGGAAGAGCAATAAAAAAGAAATTCATATTTATACACCAATCGTCTATTTTGCCTTCCAATTAAATAAATGAACTTTTCTCCAAGCTACTTAAGAATGCAATCACCAATTTTAAATGATTGCCTAGAGCTTGGAGTTGCAGTCCGCGAAACTTTAGCCAAGTAAATATTTCTTGAGCTTTCGGGTACAGGTTCATCCATAAAGCCAAAATCAAAAACCCTAGACTATGGACTGCCAATTTTCGAACAAATCGGATGTCCATGTTTCAGTCATCAACGATTGCAATTGAAAGCATAGGCAAGCAATTAACAGACCATCAACAATCACCTCAGATCCTAAGTCTCAGATGCACTACCCACTGTTGTAATAAACAAAATAGAATGGAGGATTCAAGCAACAAACCTAGGGTTTCTGAAATCGATGACAGAGGGCTTCCACGGACGACACTGGACAAGATGGTAACAGATGGTGACCGCTCCGATCTCCTCGCCGGTGTTTATGCTGGCTCAGACGATGGTGGCGGCGTAACAGTGGCGGTCGTGGATTTGGGGCGAAAACGAGCTACTGATGGCGAGAGGAGTTCGCTGCCAGAGGAGAGGAGTGATGGCGAGACTGAAGACCGTAATCCGGTGACAAGCCACCGGCGGAAGAGGAGGTACACCGGCGTCGGAGGCGAACCGACGGAGGAGGAGTCGCACCGTCTTCGGCCTTCTTCTTCGTTCTGCGCAGGTTTGTGTGTTTTAATTTTCTGATTTCTGATTTTTTCCACTTTTTACTTTTCCACTTTTCTTTTTGTTTTTTCGTTTTTTTTTCCTTTTTGATTTTCCTTTTTTTTACAAAATGTTTTTTTCCTGGTTTTTAATTATTTTTGGTTTTTTTTATCTTGGGCACACTTGCAATTTTATTAGGCATTTTTGCAATAAAATTAAGCATTTATGCAATAAAGTAAAAAATAAGGCATATTTGCAAATCACCTATGGATTTTGGGTATTTTTTGCTATTCTTCCATTATTAAATTACGGGGATTAGGATATCTCCAACATAACAGGCAGTGCTAGCTAAGTTCCTTATAATTAATAAACAAGCAATTATATGAATTACGGAATACTAATTAATTATATCTAACCTAACCCATTTTCATTAATATATAATTCTGATTGTTGATGGATTATTTTGGTGGTACTACTTTATTGTGTTACACGGACGTTGGTGCCAACATAACATTAATCAAGCTGATGTTTGCTTCGTTGGAGTTTCAGCATCTTGTCCGCCGCTTTGCACTACACGTACTGATCAAAGTGATCATCCATCTGCTTATTTTAATTTTTAACTCTCTTTATTGGTACATTTTAATTTAATTTAATTTATCATAATTCTGATCAAAGTGATCATCCATAGGCTTACGTTATTTAAAAAAAACGGAATCCCATACAATAACAATATCTTGGAGATCGAGAGGCCGAAGAGAGTCAGTTGACGGACCAACCGTTACGATACAACCAAAAACAAATACCAAAAAAGAAAAACTCAAATATAAGAGATTTCAACAAACAAGACCAGTAGAGAGAGTCAAAGGGGACCAAGGGGGAGACTGCGAATGCCAAAAGCATGAGAAAGTCGAGAAACTGACACGACGTCTCGACGTCAGGGAGACAGAGGCGGAAACCCGACAACAGGAAAAGACGTTTCCTGAGAAAGTGTGGATCAATGACGTTCCCCTCACCTAGATGAGTGATCTTCAAGAATCACGAACACTACCACGGTCAACTCAATCAGAAGGTCGTCCGAGACTGCAACTTCAACTGAAACTAAACGTAGCCGCACCAAATAAACGACACAATCTAATGGAAAAATTAAACAAAGATTAAAGGAAATGGGTTAAAGGGTTAAAAACGAGTATCACAGGTCATAAGAGTTAAAACGGTATAAAAACATTGTCCGGGAAGGTCATCTATGTAGTTTGTTGCTTGCTGCTTGATTTTGTTAATATTTGTGAGAAATCTTCCCTTGAATGAGAGATTGATTTTTTTCCCCCAAAATTTTTACTTGGGGTTGAGATTATAAGATTTCGGTTGTTCCCCGAATGTTGATGGTAGTGGTGGTGGACCAGTGGTGGTGGAGGGTGGACGTTGATTATGGTGAGCGGGTGGTGGAACCCTTATATATATAACCGGTTGGTTTTTTTGTTTTTGTTTTTGTTTTGTTTTGTTTTTAAGAATCTACGAACTTGGTGTGTAAGGATAAAATTCACCTTTACACGCCAAAGGTTGTTAGGCGAACAAAGTCAAGCAGACTGAACAAGCACGCCAAGGAAGGAGTGTAACGGCCCGGATATAAATATCCGGGATACGTTTCGAAGGTCGGATACCTTCGTTCGGATGTTGCAATTCAGGTACGGGTCGAGGTTTCAAACTTCTAATCAGTCGAAGTCTCAAAAATACAATTTAAACGAAAGTAAAGCGGAAGTATGGTTTAGATACAAAAGCCAGGGCAGAGCCGGGTCAAAACCAAAACAGAGTGGGCGATTGCCATTTGTCAAGTTAGAATATATTAGGCGGATTCTTCGATTCGCCAAAAGATTTCCCCGTCACAGAAGCATGGAGCAACAAGAGCGGTACCTAACACTATCCACGAAGTCAGGCCTGGTGATCGCCTACGGGTCCTCTGACCGCGCTGAGGCCACATAACATGCCTATGCCTAAATAAAAGATGACTAATGCGGTACAAGATTTAAATCACACTATCATGCCCCTATTATATATAATATGCGGAAAAGAACTGTAAAGGGCCCAAGACAATGCCAAGTGGCATATCCCTCTCCTACCTCTGCACCCCTTCCCGTTAGTGCAAAGACTGGCCAGTTCGGGCTATAGCATAGCACTCTCTTCGTGATGGTGCACTTTACCACGGTATCATCATATCATATCATATCTAATCATCATATCATATCTCATCATCAATATCATAAATCATGCTCATGCCCGATGGTGCTGGGCTAATCATATCATATCATATCATATCATCTCTTGCCCGATGGTGCTGGGCTATCATATCATGCTCATATCGACTCGATAGACTCAGGGCACCCGATGGGGCTGGGCTACCCTATGACCCTAGCAAAGACTCTAGGACTATCACAGATAACGGCCGTTCTGTATTCAAACACACAAAGTAAACACATGCTCAGTTCAATGCAATCCTAACATGATACTACATGGCATGCTTTAATATGCAACAAAACTACACATTACATGACACATCAGGTAGGAGGTCCAGGTTACTGAGTAAGTCCCATAGGATACTTACCTATTGATGCAGAACAGCAAGATAACACAAGCAAGGGCCCAAATGTAAGTCCAAAGCAATCCAAAAGCAATACACACCTATCATCAAGTCATTTCCATAAGCTATCGGTTCACATTCATACATACAGAACCCAAGTTCTCAACATCCTCAAAACCAACCGATAGTAAAACTGTTTTCTAAAACCTTTTCGATACGATCAAATCGACCAAAATCATTCTTTCAATCAAACCCATTGATAAAATCATACCAACCATATTTTCAAACTCATAAATCCCAAATTAAGTCAACTCATATTCAAAATGATGTCTCAACTCATACTTGGCCAAATTCCGACATTAAACATTTAACTCTAAAACCAACTCTCTCTCCAAAGCACATTATAGAAATCATTCCGGCATGTTTCTTATTTCAAAACACTATATAAATAATTCTCAATACTAAATCATCAAAATAATTCTAAGCTCACAATTAATACTTATAAATCAAAACCAACAATTCACTTTAAAATCCTAGCTCACATAGTTAAATCCTCTTAAAATGCATCAATTAAATAAGCCAATCAATATTATCCTAAAACAATATACAATATATAACGATTAATTTCCAGAAATTATAATTATAACCAAATCCCAAAATAATAATAATATTCAAATAATTTACTACTTACTAATCATATAATCTCAAAACAATACCCATAAATATATTTATAACTCCATATCAAATAATTTTGCTTTTAAAACCTTCTATTATATTTTAATATTTCAGAATATATATATATATATTCCAAAATCCGAAATAATAATCAATACCACATATAATATATATGTATATGTATATATAACATAGCATTTAACAATCCAAAACAACAATAACAACCCAACTACTGCCCAGCTGGCCCAAGCTCCCAGCCCTAACCCGCTACTCGGACCGGCCCAAAACCCAAGCCCAGCCCTCATCCTCAAAATCTGATTTCTTTTTAACCCAAACCCGAACCCAGATGCCCCTGTTCATCATCTTCCCCCCGTTTTCGAACAGAGAAAGGAAGGAGAAAGAGGAAAGCGAGAGCAGCTCGCCGGAGGCGACAACCTACTCCGACCACCCTCAGCCTCTTCGATACCCCATCCCGATACCCATAGATCCAGAAAACAAACAAGAAAGGGGAGAGGAGCGAGTGCTCACCGAATCGTCTTCGATGTCGCCGGGAACTCGTCGGGGAAGTCGATTGGCTCGCCGGAGGCTGAAGTGCGTCAGTTCTATCCTAGGACGACAGAAGGGGCTTAAAAGTTCGACCCTATAAGGCTTCGAAGCAAAAGAAAGGGAAAACGAAACCTTACCGAATCCTAGGACGCGAAACAGAGGAAATGGAGGTGGAATTGCACGGCGGCTCCGAGGATGCATCGAGGCTCCTGTCTGTTGGAGGTTCACTGCTCGAAGGAGGAGATGAAAATGGAGGCTCTTGGTGCACACAGTCGTGGGTGGGAAAGTTGGGTTCCCGGCTTGAATCGAAGAACCAAAAGGGTGAGTGTTTGGCTCCTGGGCTCGGATTTGAAACAGAGGGAGGGGCTCTAGTGGTTGCGGGTGCCGACGATGCTGAAGGTTGTGGTGGAGCAGCTGCTAGGAGGTGAGAGAAATCAGGAGAAATGGAGAGAAGAGGGGCGCTTGTAGGGAAATGGGTAAGAGGAAATGAGGAATGGGTTGGGGGTTGCTTGGTTGAAGCTAAACAAGCAGAGAGAGGGCTGCAGAGGGAGTGCAGGTGGGGTAATGAGGGCAAGATGCATATTGGAGGAAAGAATACAGGTTGTGAGGGAGGGGACCAAAATTGAGAAGAAGAGACAAAGAGGTGCTGGTGCTGCAGGGGCGTGGGGGAGGAGAGAGATAGAGAGAGAATAAAGAAAATGAGAAATAAAATAGGGAATAAAAGAGGTCCCCACAAGATATTTTGAACCCGAAAAAATATCCTGAAACCCGCTCGCCCGAACGAATCCCGACTAAATCGAATTTAATTAAAATTTAATTTACTAATTACAAGATAATGGAATTAAATAAATTTTATCAAACTCGGAGCTCGAAGGCGGAACTAAATCCGTTAAAATCTAAATTCTCAAAACGATGCCGGAATGTCTTTAAAATCAAACTTACGCTCGAGGACGGGTTTTCTCACATTTTTTACCGATTGAATAAAATAATAATATATTACTCAAAATAATAATATAATAATATAAAATACATTCGGTCTTTACATTTATCCACCTCTAAAAACAAGTCTCGTCCCCGAGACTAAAATCATTTAAAACAATGGGGATGAAGTTTTAAAATCGGTGAGTCCAAGTACCATGTCCGAGGTTCTTGTAATCGTCTCGGTTGCGTCTTCCGAGATTCTCACAACATCCTAGTCACGGTCGTGACATCACCAATTGGTCTTGTCAAGTGTGTAATATGCGCCCTTATTACATCCTCGCTTCGACTTTTCGGAAGTACCACAACTCTAAAAGCATTATAGCATCCGACTAGGTCTTAGCAAGCAATCTATAAGCGCCCCTATAAAATGCTTGTATCCACTTTGTGAGACGTCATAATGTAAATCCATTTCATAAATTCTCAAAGCGCTTTGTAAAGGGAAAGGTTGTCATCCAAATCATTGAAACTCTCAATTTCTTTAAAATCCCAAGTTGGCCATTTTTAAAACCGCTCGAAATCTTCAAATTCGATGTTTAATCAAGCAACTTTACACCAAAACAAGTCAATTCCTTTCAAATCAAGATTCCGTCAAAATCTCCCAAACACCAAAACAGCTTCTCGCATACCAATCAATCAAATTCAGAAGGTAGGAGGTGGAATCATCCACCTCTAAGGGCTAATCCCATATTCTCTTCCTAGGTTCCAAAATCATTCCATCATCATTCACAACTCAACATGAACAAAAGTAAACCAACTCATCAACTCATAACATCATCAACCACCTCTCATATGGCAATCCTCAACATCAATCATGATAATCTCAACCAATCGACATCGTAACCGCATAACATGTTTACCCATAGCATAAAGTATACCATTCTTTCAAACACATCAAAAGCAACAACAACATCTCAACGTCATATCACGAGTCATAAAGTGTATCTACCTCATACCGAAGGCATCACAAGTGCATCATCGAATTCTCATAAATCACGCAAGCACACATGTCAAGAGATCAAAGAGGTTAGGTGTCATGGAGTCTGCACACTACTTCTAGTCAAATCTCACGATCGCATCTCAACATCACACACTAGTGGAACCAGTCATAACAAGGGATCTCATGTAAAGCATAAATTCACATAGTCATCCTATCCAATCTCTATCCAGCATTATCATAACATATTATCACATCAATCCAACAAAATCATGCTACTAAGATTCAACCAAAAAGGGAAGATCAACAGTATATCAACATCAAAATGTCATCATGCTTTCCAGACATCATCTTAGCTCATCACAATGTCATATAACGATTATTAGCAATCATGCACCATCATCTCATATATACACATAAGTCATATCTATGCTCCAAGTCATATTCATCACTTACCTATTCATAATCAGGCTTATCAACCATATAGTATAACATCATGCTTTCACATAACAACGTATCATCATCTCATGATTCATTCAACACATTATAACATGATTCTAGAACAACATAGTAAGATAGCAATGTATCATTATATCATGATCATACTTGTCACTGCCAACTAGATTTCAATATTGCATATCAACATGTAATATCATGCCATACAGGTTTATCATGGTTGCTATCTAGCATCAAGCCAGTACATATTAATAAATCATATAATCAAGAAGACCCTCACATCATACCAATCACTCAATTTCCTTAACCGATCTCTAACCATTCTACCAAGGGACCTCACTCACATGTTCCAAGAAGAAGCAATCATTAACATTATTACACAGAAGGACTACATCATATCAATCAGCATTTATCAATAGCATCATTAGCTCATCATTAAGCATTGCAACTGTGTTTTTAAAGTCTCAATCTACTGTCATGCTCAATAAGTATTGCAAAACATCATATATGAACCTAATCAAGTCAAGCTAGCACATCTCGTCATAGCCACATCTAATAAACAGTTCAGATTCTCAGCATTTGCAGTTCACATTATAGGCAAGGAATTTAGATCATGCTTGGCATCTCAGAGTAGCATCACATTAAGTCATCAAGGCACATTAGGATTGTAAGGCATCGAATCATATCATCATAGTCAACAGACAATCAAGCAACAGTCATCACATCAACAAGCAGCTTTCAACATCAAGTCAGTGCAATATCATCATCAACAAGCTCAGAAAGGGTTAGCAATTCGAATAGAGGACGTTCCCACCTGCAAGTCATATCGTACTCAACTATCGTGATCCTCGAAACGAGCTTGTTCCGTCGACATTATCGATCCTGAGGCCCGTGGGTTATGGGCCCACGCTTCCGCTCCGCTGCTCTATCGCTATTTGACTTCCCGATCCCTTTTTTTTCCATGCGGTCGCTCATCCAAGGTAATGCGTAGGAGTTTAAGTTAGCGGAGATAGGGGAGTGACAAGAGCGGATGACCCAATGTTTCTTTCGGAGACGGAATAGACCAAAGCTAAAGACGACATGACTAGAGACAAGACTCTGACTCGGGAATAGTAACGATGCCCTTAAGAAGGTCTATAGGGTCACAATTGTGACAACACGCACGAATTCATTATGGAGCATATCAATCACATCAATCCACACTAACATGTACCTATCTCGGGGCAACATTCGTATTCATATCAAAGACACAATCAAGTCCTACGCTGATGTTTGTGAAACAAGCTAATATTCTAGTATTCCATGGAACAGATATGCCTAGTAACTTCAAGCAAGATGGGTGGCACCAACAATGATCATACATAATCCGAAGTCATGCGGAATATAGTGAAGATGACGAGCATCATGCATATGAACAATGTAAAAGCATGGTATACACATCAACAAATGAGTCCAAATATATCATGGCAAGGTATGTTGTAGCAACCAGGTGAAACATCATACGGGAACGCATAAGAGCATCATAGTAACTATCACATCTAACAACAATGATCACTTAAGAGGTTAAGGATGACATGTAATCATATGACGAGATACATCTAGAGAGCATAGACCCTACATGATACAAGCAATACATAATGTGATACAAGCATAGTCAAGATTCATTAAGAGGATTTCAAAATAATATTCACGAGACATGAGGCATCGTCAAAAGTAACAAGAAGGACATCATGGGTGCTAGATTATGATCATGCTAAGAACGAACCATCATAGAGTACACATATGGTACGATAGCTGTCACATTATAGTACAAGCATGATATGAAATCATTCAGAAGGTCATATTGGAAGTCATAAGCTCTACATGATACTAATAGCACACATCGAACATGAGTACAACTAGTGTAATTCAACTAGGTTCATTCCGATACTCATGCGTCATGTATATGCAAAATCATGATATAGAGTGGTGTGTGATCATGCGAGGTGTCAAGTCATACATTCATGCAAGTGCGAGAGGATATCATAGAGTAATAGAGAAATAGCGTCGGGCGATAACATGTAAGCATGCTAGGATCAACCCTCACGGAAGGCAAGTCGATCATTAAATTCAACATTGAACTCATCAGGATGAGTGAAACATGTTAAGAGAACAGAAAGAGGAAAGAGCCACACTATCAGGTACCTAGTTCAAGAGTGAATCAACAATAACGTAGGCAAAGTAGAATTCGCACAAGTCACAACCAAGGGCCCAACATGTTACTAGTGGTTCAATATAACATATGGTACATACATGCACTTGACTGGTTAATACGACGGTATGCAAGAGTTCATTCAATCACATCTCAACGACATAGTGGCACGAGAGGAAAACGCAACGAGGTATAGAGCAAGTCTAAGCAACATGGCTAGAATATGAGGACATGAGTTCAAATTGATGTATACTAGGATAGAACATGTATTTATCAAGACTCGTTCACACTACCATATTCTCACTTAGCACAATTAACGCATAGCAGTTACTAGAATAATCAACAACAATTAATCGTAGAATAGGTGGGCATGCTATAGATTCTTGTCACATAATGAATGATAAGCATCGAGGCATCATCGGCTAGCATGCTAAAGAGTACATCTTATGAGGCATTCATATAAAGAAGAGTCGATCACACTATCATGAACCTATTCATAGAGAGTACATCAATTGTACAACTTCCTAACATATGACATCTATAATCGTGCCCTAGTATGACAATGTAATATACTAAACAGATCATGTCGGGATGATATGGACATAATAAATGTAGTTCGAACCTATACAATGGTCATTATGAGTATCAGAGCACATAAGCACAAATTCACACTAAGGATCAATTATAGGTCAAGGAGTAGTGCATATAGAATCACACAATCATGAACAGGGCAATCAAGATAACCCGATAGAAGTCCATAAGGGCAACATTGACTCTTCCCAACTGACTCATTACCCATCTTTCCCGTGGGACTCGGATGCGAATTTTCGTGACAAGAAGACACTGATGGATCGTCATAGAAATTGATAAGGACAGCCCCGTAAACATCTCACTCTCTAGCTCGGAATTACATCAAGGACCGTCTTCCAATACTCTCTCGGACAACCCTTATATTCAATCATGATTTCCGACACCATGTGTTTACCAACCCAATTCCCGTGGAAGACCGATATTCGAAGGGAGGACTCGATTGAATTGTCAAAAGGGTCAACATAGAGGAGGGGCTGTTTCACACAAGCTGGCTTAACCATAGGGAAACAAGGATACTCCCGCTATCTCATTCGCACAGATCATTCAGTATTCAATAATTAGTTAGGCATATCAAGTACTCGACACAGAATCAGTCAATGGCAATTACAATGATCTCCTTGGAGTCTTCCTGACCCGTCTGTAAAGAACAAGCTAGTATTTCGCCTACCCATTTCCGACTACATCCAATAGGGATGGTCTAGCACCTTCTCTACCCTCTCGATCCCTTATTTGGTCGGTTTTTTCCTCTTTTACAACAAGTCCAGTTCATATTTAGTCCAATTGAGTTAGGCATATTAAATTCATTTTGCCCCTTTAAAATACTTTCAAATCTTTTGAAATTTATGGGCGGTTTTCCAAAACATACACTCGACCCTAGCGTACCCGAATTGCACAACCTGGCTCTGATACCAACTTTGTAACGGCCCGGATATAAATATCCGGGATACGTTTCGAAGGTCGGATACCTTCGTTCGGATGTTGCAATTCAGGTACGGGTCGAGGTTTCAAACTTCTAATCAGTCGAAGACTCAGAAATACAATTTAAACGAAAGTAAAGCAGAAGTATGGTTTAGATACAAAAGCCACGGCAGAGCCGGTTCAAAACCAAAACAGAGTGGGTGATTGCCATTTGTCAAGTTAGAATATATTCGCCGGATTCTTCGATTCGCCAAAAGATTTCCCCGTCACAGAAGCATGGAGCAACAAGAGCGGTACCTAACACTATCCACGAAGTCAGGCCTGGTGATCGCCTGCGGGTCCTTTGACCGCGCTGAGGCCACATAACATGCCTATGCCTAAATAAAAGATGACTAATGCGGTACAAGATTTAAATCACACTATCATGCCCCTAGTATATATAATATGCGGAAAAGAACTGTAAAGGGCCCAAGACAATGCCAAGTGGCATATCCCTCTCCTACCTCTGCACCCCTTCCCGTTAGTGCAGAGACTGGCCAATTCGGGCTATAGCATAGCACTCTCTTCGTGGTGGTGCACTTCACCACGGTATCATCATATCATATCATATCTCATCATCATATCATATCTCATCATCAATATCATAAATCATGCTCATGCCCGATGGTGCTGGGCTAATCATATCATATCATATCATATCATCTCTTGCCCGATGGTGTTGGGCTATCATATCATGCTCATATCGACTCGATAGACTCAGGGCACTCGATGGGGCTGGGCTACCCTATGACCCTAGCAAAGACTCTAGGACTATCACAGATAACGGTCGTTCTGTATTCAAACACACAAAGTAAACACACGCTCAGTTCAATGCAATCCTAACATGATACTACATGGCATGCTTTAATATGCAACAAAACTACACATTACATGACACATCAGGCAGGAGGTCCAGGTTACTGAGTAAGTCCCGTATGATACTTACCTGTTGATGCAGAACAGCAAGATAATACAAGCAAGGGCCCAAATGTAAGTCCAAAGCAATCCAAAAGCAATACACACCTATCATCAAGTCATTTCCATAAGCTACCGGTACACATTCATACATACAGAACCCAAGTTCTCAACATCCTCAAAACCAACCGATAGTAAAACTGTTTTCTAAAACCTTTTCGATACGATCAAATCGACCAAAATCATTCTTTCAATCAAACCCATTGATAAAATCATACCAACCATATTTTCAAACTCATAAATCCCAAATTAAGTCAACTCATATTCAAAATGATGTCTCAACTCATACTTGGCCAAATTCCGACATTAAACATTTAACTTTAAAACCAACTCTCTCTCCAAAGCACATATAGAAATCATTCCGGCATGTTTCTTATTTCAAAACATTATATAAATAATTCTCAATACTAAATCATCAAAATAATTCTAAGCTCACAATTAATACTTATAAATCAAAACCAACAATTCACTTTAAAATCCTAGCTCACATAGTTAAATCCTCTTAAAATGCATCAATTAAATAAGCCAATCAATATTATCCTAAAACAATATACAATATATAACGATTAATTTTCAGAAATTATAATTATAACCAAATCCCAAAATAATAATAATATTCAAATAATTTACTACTTACTAATCATATAATCTCAAAACAATACCCATAAATATATTTATAACTCCATATCAAATAATTTTGCTTTTAAAACCTTCTATTATATTTTAATATTTCAGAATATATATATATATATTCCAAAATCCGAAATAATAATCAATACCACATATAATATATATGTATATGTATATATAGCATAGCATTTAACAATCCAAAACAACAATAACAACCCAACTACTGCCCAGTTAGCCCAAGCTCCCAGCCCTAACCCGCTACTCGGACCGGCCCAAAACCCAAGCCCAGCCCTCATCCTCAAAATCTGATTTCTTTTTAACCCAAACCCGAACCCAGATGCCCCTGTTCATCATCTTCCCCCCGTTTTCGAACAGAGAAAGGAAGGAGAAAGAGGAAAGCGAGAGCAGCTCGCCGGAGGAGACAACCTACTCCGACCACCCTCAGCCTCTTTGATACCCCATCCCGATACCCATAGATCCAGAAAACAAACAAGAAAGGGGAGAGGAGCGAGTGCTCACCGAATCGTCTTCGATGTCGCCGGGAACTCGTCGGGGAAGTCGATTGGCTCGCCGGAGGCTGAAGTGCGTCAGTTCTATCCTAGGACGACAGAAGGGGCTTAAAAGTTCGACCCTATAAGGCTTCGAAGCAAAAGAAAGGGAAAACGAAACCTTACCGAATCCTAGGACGCGAAACAGAGGAAATGGAGGTGGAATTGCACGGCGGCTCCGGGGATGCATCGAGGCTCCTGTCTGCTGGAGGTTCACTGCTCGAAGGAGGAGATGAAAATGGAGGCTCTTGGTGCACACAGTCGTGGGTGGGAAAGTTGGGTTCCCGGCTTGAATCGAAGAACCAAAAGGGTGAGTGTTTGGCTCCTGGGCTCGGATTTGAAACAGAGGGAGGGGCTCTAGTGGTTGCGGGTGCCGACGATGCTGAAGGTTGTGGTGGAGCAGCTGCTAGGAGGTGAGAGAAATCAGGAGAAATGGAGAGAAGAGGGGCGCTTGTAGGGAAATGGGTAAGAGGAAATGAGGAATGGGTTGGGGGTTGCTTGGTTGAAGCTAAACAAGCAGAGAGAGGGCTGCAGAGGGAGTGCAGGTGGGGTAATGAGGGCAAGATGCATATTGGAGGAAAGAATACAGGTTGTGAGGGAGGGGACCAAAATTGAGAAGAAGAGACAAAGAGGTGCTGGTGCTGCAGGGGCGTGGGGGAGGAGAGAGATAGAGAGAGAATAAAGAAAATGAGAAATAAAATAGGGAATAAAAGAGGTCCCCACAATATATTTTGAACCCGAAAAAATATCCCGAAACCCGCTCGCCCGAACGAATCCCGACTAAATCGAATTTAATTAAAATTTAATTTACTAATTACAAGATAACGGAATTAAATAAATTTTATCAAACTCGGAGCTCGAAGGCGGAATTAAATCCGTTAAAATCTAAATTCTCAAAACGATGCCGGAATGTCTTTAAAATCAAACTTACTCTCGAGGACGGGTTTTCTCACATTTTTTACCGATTGAATAAAATAATAATATATTACTTAAAATAATAATATAATAATATAAAATACATTCGGTCTTTACAAGGAGACTAAGTGATTCAGTGGCCGGCCAACCAGCAAACCGGGAGGAGGGATGAGGGAACAGGTTGTGCCCCACCCGACTAGAAAGAACCGATCGAATAGCCAGAAAACCACACTCGCGGCGAGCCCAGGGCTGACGGCGACTCACCGGAGGAGCATCTCCTTCAGAGAGAGTGTTGAGTTGACGGGTTAAGAGGGGCCGAAGTAGGTTGACTAGTAAAGAACAGTGGATCGGAGGGCAAAATTGGGATGACGATGTGGAAATCGGGGAGGGAGCTAATCTTGAGAGAGGGTTAAAGTAGAAGTTATTGCAGGCTTGAACATAGGCACAGTCGGAGAAGGTGTGGCCGGAGACGATGGTGGGGTCGGCCATGAGAGAGGACTCCACATGGGGCTACTTGGGGTCCGGCTTGGCGGATGAGGAATGCGGTAATAAATTGGAGGTTGGGGAGATATGATTGTGTGGAGTTGATGTTTATAGTTTAGGTTGTCAAATTAAATTGGGGGTTTTGGTTTAGGAGTATTCTGGCGATTATCCTCTCTCAAGTTGTAGATAATGGTGGTGGGGGTTGCCCAAAAATTAGATATTATAGTTGTTTTTGAATCTGAGGTTGAGATTGATAATTCTGGTTTTCCTCTGAGGTTGAGATTGATAATTCCGGTTTTCCCCCGAATGTTGTTGTTATGATGGTGGGTGGGTAGAGATGGTGGTGGTGATAGGGTGGTGTTTGATTTTTTATTAGTGAATTGGTGATCTTAGAGCATTGTTTGGAAGACGGGTTAATGAGATATCTGCTTATGTTATTTAACTCTCTTTATTGATACATTTTAAATTTAATTTAATTTGTCATATATTCTGACTACAGGTAGACGAAAAGCAAGTTTAAGATCATATTCTCTTTAGTTTTTATAGTTTTAAAGGGCCAAGATTATGAATGGTCTAAAAAATTTATCGGTGTGGGTAAACAATTTTTTTATAGACCATTTTGATATTACTTTTTATAAAAAAACAAAAGAATTTTTAAAAATATTTAGAAATTAATATTCTAAAATTATGGTATTTTTTTCTAAAAAAGTGATATGTAATGTTGAATTAAGTAACTACTTTTTACTCTGCTCTAGCTAAATGAGGCTAGACAAGTTATTTGTTCAAATATTCTTTAACCACTAAATATTATCACATTTTGTGTCTTTTTTTAACTACTTCACCTATAGTTGGATTTATAATTTTAATTAAATTTAGGTTTATAAAAAATTTTAAAATTAAATCTCATACAACTCTCGTTTTTACACAATTCGACTGGTTTTTCTCGAAATTTTAAAAATACACTCTTACATACTATTATTAAAATAGCGCTATGTGATCCAAATTAAATGACATTTTAGGCTTTTTCAATTTTATCCAATTGTCTCAAGTTTTCTAGGCAAATAAATAAGAATGATTTATTATAACTTTTATGAAAAATTGTTTTTGTTAACTACTTTTCTTTTAAACTTTTCATCTCATTTTTTTGAAAGAGGCGTGGAAGGAGATCTCTTAGTAAGATCTTCTTTTAGTTGCATCTTTTCGGATGAGATTTTGGAGAGTAGGATAAGAGAGATCGAAGAAAACATTCACATTGTGTAAGAGTGAAGATACCCGATCAGCAACCAAGTTGATTTCATGGAAAATGTGGCCCATGCCAACTTCTTGAAATGATCGAAGAAGGAGCCAATAGTTGGTGATAAGGATCTCCAAATGTAGAAAACGTTGTTGATGACTGAGAAGCGGTCGCCTTCCAACAGAACTCTAGGAAGTCCAACCTAAATCGCTCTATATATGCCCGAATGGAGGGCAGTGACTTTGGCGGCAACTACCGAAAGGGAACCACACTTTGAGAATCCAATCGCGACAACATCTCTGAAGTGGTTTCAAATAACAAAGCATGTCGTGGCCAAAATGTGAAAAGGACAAAGTCATCAAAATTCAATTTGAAAAACCATTTGGTGGTTTACCCTCTGTTTGGCACCAAACCATACTATCAGTTAGCTTTTTGAAGCTTTTGATTTTGATATTATATAGTTTTAAATGAAATGAAGGTAAGATTTTAGTTTAATTAACTTTTGAAATTGAAGCTTTTCAATAGCTACTCACACAAGCTTTTCGGAGCTTTTTGTTTTTTATTCACAGGTTTCCGTTAGCTATCGTAACATCTAAGTTTAACAACATCATACTAGCTTATTAACATATATTTAAAACAAATAGTCCATCAGCTTCAGCTACCACATTAGTTTTAGCTACCTCATCAGCTACTCTTTTACCAAACATAGCCTTAGTCCATTTACCATTTTTCTTTACCCTCTATCTGTTCTTATTGTTGATTGTTTTTGGGGTCTTTATTTCTTCATCTTCAATATAGTGTTTTGTTGAACCCCAGGTCATTTGGTAGCTTTTGATCTGGTACTCAACCTTGTGTAGATCTATTCCATTTTGGTTTTCTGATAGTATTTTGTTTTCGTTTGTCCTTATATACCACCAACATTTGGCTAGTTCGGCTTTTTGTGTCTTAGATCCCTTACTGGTTATTTCATTTGCAACACCTTTCATTGTTTTATTTTTTATGTTCTTTTGTAGCATTATTTCTTCTAGTTTATCATTAATTATTTTTGTTAATTGAAGTTGTTTAGTACATTTGGTGAAGAGATTAATAGTGTCTTCTTTGGCTTGATTACAAAATGAGCATCCGAGGGGGATTGCAACCCCTTTACATGCAAGTCTGCTTTTTGTCGGGAGTCCATCAAATATTAGTTTCCAAATAAAAGTTTTAATTTTCAATTGTATGTCCATTTTCCATATTCAGCTCAATTCTCCATTTAAACTGTTCTTGCTTTTGGATATGAGTTTTCTTACACTAGTGGGGGAGAACCATCCTTTTGTAATTATTTTCCAGTGGATTCGGTATTTATATGGTTTGCTAGGATTCTTATCCTTTTAATCCTTTCTACAGTTTCATCCAAGACGTACTACCTTTTTTATTTCTTCTTCGTTCCGCTCCTTGTTTCCTGTTGCATAGTGTTTCACTTTTTCATCTATTTTTTCCTCTATCTCATTAATTTGTTTCCCCTACAGGACTTCACCCTCTATCTATTCGTCTTTCTATAATTTTATTATTTCGTTTCCTACCTACCAGATTAGTCATTTGAGAAATTCATCCTTTTGAGGTATTTACATTGTCTTTTTTTGAGGTATTTTTTTCTGTAATCACTTTTACCCATGAATTTGATGATTCTACTAAAATTTTCCATGGTAGTTTCATTTATAATGCTTGGTTTATTTTTTTGTCTTTTGAATTCCTAGTCCTCCAATTTGTGTTGGTTTAATATTTTATTTCAGCCTACGAGGGATTTATATGCTTGGTGGAATAAAGACCGTAAACTTTTCACTTTTTTGTGAACCGAGAAGAATTTGGTGAAAAGTCGAAAGACAATCAACCAAGGGCATCCCGGAGGACGAGATCGAGGAAAGCCTGATCATTGGGCATGAAGGAGCTGGAGTAGGAGTAGTCGATATGAGTCAAATAGTCCGCAGCTCCATTAGCCTCTCGAAAAATGTGCGTAATATGCATAGAAGAAAAGTATCGAGGAATGGAAAGGCAATCGTAGATGATAATCTCAGCTTTCTAGGGGCACATTTTGTTATTTTTGATACTGTTAATGATAGTGGAATTATCGCCTTCAATAAAAATATGACTTATCTTTAGGACAGAAGCATGAACCAAGCCTCGCCATAAAGCAAAGGTCTCACACCCAAGAACAGTGGGGATAGGTGAAGGACCAACTTCAGAGAATATAGTTTTACCTAAGTGGTCTCGTATGAGAAAGTCGTAGGTACCGACATTGTTATCAGAAAGGGCACCATCAAAATTTAATTTAAAATGTTCGGTCGGGGGCAAACTTTTCACTCATTGATTTATAAAGAGTGTAAGCATTTTATAATTAAATGGTAAATTTTATAAAGTTTGTGTAAGATCGATGTTATTTAATATTTTATAAAGGTGGGTATGAGATGGGACGGGATCAAAATGAGATTCACGTTTTTTTAGAATTATGTCGATTAGTGTCTCTGGCTGGACGAAACGAGGCCGAGACGGAACAAGTCTTATATATCCCTCATATAAAAAAAATATCGTAAAAAATATCTAAAATCTCATCAACTCAAAGGAATAATACAATAAGATCGTTCAAATTTTAAACAAAGTTACTTTTTTTATCTTAATCCAGTTCGATCGACTCAATCGCTTTACATCTGGATCGGATACTGTGTGGCCCATTTAAGGGATTGACCCTCCCACTCACAAGCGACTCCATGTTTCCAAGAGTATTCGAACTTCGAACCTCTTGACATGGGATGTAGCCCCACAACCACTAAACCAACTTGTGATTGGTTCAAACAAAGTTACTTATTCAAAGTTTCTTTAAACAACTTAAAATTCAAACAACTTAACGCTTAAACTCTCTTAGCGCCACTGACATGTTAAAATTAAACCCCCAACAAACAACTGACGTATATAAAAGTGAAATAATATAAAGACACTAATATGAAATCAGTCAAATTTAAATGAATATTTTAATTGAAAAAATAATAGTAATACATATGTTTTAAAACTTATTTTAATGTTTAAATTATCTTTAATACAGGATTTGCAAGACGATGAATTCTCATTAGGATCGGTATCGAATTCACTTATTTTTTTTTTCCAAATTTCATTGGGATTGGAACGGAATCAGTACGGAACCGAAATTTATGGGATTTGTGTTTAGAGGCGGAGCTAGGGGGTCACGTGACCCTCCCCTCATCCGATAAATTACCTAGGTGTATTCGTCTCGCCGATAGCTTCGTTTTGATATATAATACGCCCCAATCCTACATCTGACTAAAAAGTTATGAACGTTTGAAACTTACAGGTGTATTAATCACTTTAATTTTATTTTAATATACTATAATAATTGTATATTTTACTTAAATTGATATTCACATATTATAATTCATCTCGAGAGCTTCGAAATCATATGTTATACGGAGTATTACTTATTTTGAGAATTTGTTAAGAAGTTATGCAAATTTAAATTTTTTATATCTAGTTATACATTATTACATGTTAAGAATACAATGTTTATTTATTGCGTTTTATATCTTTATTTTCGTTTTATATCCTTATTTTCGTTTTATATCTTTGTAGTAGTTTATAATATTGTTTGTCACTAGTTTTGTAATATCGTTTGACACTAGTTTGTACTATCGAACACACTGTGTATATATTTTACAACTTTTTCTCGATCTTATTGTCTACTACTATGATGACCCCCGTTCAAAAATTTCTGGCTCCGTCCCTGTTTGTGTCCACCTATAATATTTTATTTAAAATTGCACCAAAAGATAAAATGTTATTAAATGCATGATTTAGATCGAAGAGAGTATTAATTATGGTCTTTGCTAATAATCACCGTCTTTCTTAATCGGAATTCTTTAACTCGTACTCCGTATTATAAGTGAAAATTGTATTAATTAATTATCTTACCCGTACATATAAGGTCCTCTTTTTTTTTTTTTTTTTGGCCAGGATATAAAATGTCCTCTATATTTTGATATATACTCTCTCTGTTAATTGAAACTTGTCGTTTACTATTCATGCACGCTTTTTTAGAATGATAAAAACTATATGAAATATTAACATTTTTTTAAATTTGTTTTTATAAATTCATAATTAATAGTAATAAGTATGAAATTATTTAAAAAATATGTTAAAAAAGTTAATATTTTATATAGTTTTTAACACCTCAAAAAGCATGCGTGAATAGTAAAACGTCAAGTTTTAATTAAATGAGGGAGTATTTTTTTTTGGCTCATGATATAATTTCCTCTATTTGGGTACGTATAATTGCAACTAAAGGTGTTGCTGATGAGTGCTTTTCCTTTTCCTTGGCTTTTCCAATATTATACTTAATTAAATTATTTGTTTTTGTACGATGGACTAATTAGCTAGATAGCATTATTTTGTAAACAATAAAATAGGTATATGCTCCATTTGTCCTGATTGATGAATACTTATATGATAGCTAGTGAACTAGTTAATGATAATGATATTTTAAATCAAATTTAGTACATTAGTAGTATGATTAATTAGGTTATAAAGAATGGATTAATTAACTATTATAAATTGGACGGTTCTTTGGGAAAACCGGAGGAGGATAATTCAGCAAAACGAACGGCGGAACGAAACCGCAAACCGGATGATAACTTTCTTGGTCGGTTCAAGTTACACCCAATCGGTTCCCCCCTTTTTTTCCCCTTTTTTTTTCTTTTTGTTTTTTAAAAAGGAAAGGTGTAAAGTTGACTTCTATATAAATTATTGGAAGAAAATGCTATTTTATTAAAAAAAAATGGTATCATTGGTTATAAACTACTCCATCCGTTCGGCAAAACTTGTCATTTTAGGATGTTATTTTTGTTCAAAAAAACTTGTCATTGTAGGTATTTTGTCCTTTACTTTACAAAAATGCCCTTGATATGATTGATGGTTTGTTAGTTGTATTTTTCGATAAAGTAAAAAGGAGGATAATAATTGAGGGTAAATTAGAACATTTTTTAATTGCCTTAAAACTTGTGAAATAAGCTAAAAAGGCAAAACGCCGAACAGAGGGAGTATAATTTACATGTTTAGAGTTGTAGTGTAGGTGGAGAAGATTATACAAAATAAATGGTATGAACAAAGCTTTTTAAATAAAATTAATATGAAAAATTTTAGAGCTGGATCGGAAAACTCATCTGACAGATAGAAAATGCTTCATTATAGTGGTCGAAACTTATATCATTAAAAGATGAGTCCATTGCATAATTCAACTTCTGAAAAGACAGATAAATCAAAGGGGAACCACTAAAAGGAGGACAATTACCGAAGATATAAATAGACGAGAACATCAAAATTAAAGAATTCATAGGCAGAAATCACAAATGAAAAGTAAGAGAACTGGCTCTTTATCTACCCATGACCCTAGTCACAAAAATAGAGAACATGTATATACCTGATAACCTAACTGAAGACAAGTTATATTGGAAAAATGGAAAGGAAAAAAAAAAGATGGTTCTCCACGGCTAGGGTACTGAGATATATCACAAAATATAACACAAATAAGCAAAATAACACAAACTGGCTACGAAAATGGAAGTTGTCCCAAAGATAAAAAACTTCATTTGGAAACTATATTTGAACGGAATCCCACTATCAAGATAAGGAGTTGTAATCCCTACAAGATATTTCATTTACAAAATATTTGATTTATTATATACTAAAAATACTCTTTATTTAAAATAAATTTAATTATATACTATAAATACTATCTATGTAAAGTAAATTTTGCATCTGGGTTGTAAATTAATTAATATTTATAGTTTTTAGCTTGCTGAGATATAAAGGAGATTTTAGAGTAGAAAAAAATTATATTTTCTCTAAATTCTTTACTTTTTAAGAAAATAGTGGTTTTATTAGAGATATCATTACTATAGCTTATCAACCGTCATTTATTAGTCTTAGTAATTTAATAATTGGTAAAGAAAGACACTTATAATATCAATCAATCCGATAACGCGAATCTGGAAGGAGTAGGTAGTTCTCTCAACATTTTACATCCTTCAAATATCTTTCAAACCAATATAATGGGTAAAGAAAGACACTCATAGTATAAATCAAGTCTTTCAATGGATAACAAATAGTGTTTTTGATGACGCTATACCAACTTGAAAAAAAAATAACTTGTGAAATGGAAAGCTTCATTATTATCTCAAGCAGGTAGGTCAATTCTTATAAATGCAAATTCGAGCTAAAAAACAAACTACCAGATGTAGTCCTTCCTTCCACTAAAAGGAATTCTCCAAAACATAGATCAAATCAACAAGAACTTCTTCTAGAACAAACTTCATACAGAGAGATATACACCACTAATAAGCTGGGAGAAACTCTGTACACCGAAAAAGCATCGTGGCTTAAGATTTAGAAAAGTTGAAGATATGAACATTAGTTTACAAATGAAGTTGCTCTGAAAATTTTATACACATTATGAAACAACATATGGGTTAAAATAATAAAAGAAAAGTACATGCAAAATGAGTCAATTATGGAAAAATCCAAACATAATACATCATGACAGTTTGAAAGATTATTAAATCTACGAGCCTTTCTCCACAAGTGTCCCCTATATATGGATAGTTGGGAATGGTCACTCCATAAATGTATGGAGGATCCTTGGATTATTGATCTATCCTTGGAGTGCTTCTAGAAAAATCATAACATTAATCTTTGGGTTTCGAACCTTTTGGATGATCATAAAATTGGAATGCAAGCCTTCTGCTACAACTCTTCCCTTCAAACATAATCCAAAAGATACAAACCATAAAAATTCTTGAGTAAGACACACCCGATAAACTGATATAGATACCAAATACAAATGGATTCTTCACGACAAAGCCCACGCATAAACTAATCAACCAATCTCCAAGTGATGAAAATAATTACACCTGGATTTGGAAACTTAGGTTGTGTTTGATAGTAGGTGGAGATTATGGAATTGGAGATGTGAAAGGTGGAGTTTATTTTTTTATATAAAAAAACTGATTGGGTGTTTGGTGATTGTAAGGTTTTTAAATGAGATTTGAGATAAAAATGTCTAAATTACCCTTACCCCTACCCCTACCCCTTCCCCTTCCTTGCTCCAATTCCTCTGCCATTGAAATCGACAGCCATCACCAACTCTTTGTTGCCTCCTCCTCCTTCTCCCTAGTCCATCACGACTATCGCCGCCTTCCGTCCGACTTGAGATATGGAATTGTTGCTCTCTCTCGACTCTCATCTGACCTTTCTCTCTCCCTCAGACCCTTTATCTCCCCTCCCTCTCTTTCTTTTAGTTCTTGCGGCCGCCGTTGAGGGTCTGAAACTGAGCTCTCACAACCCTGCTCTCTCTATTCAATGGTTGTTGGGTTGCTGCGAGAGTGGGGTTGCCTCCTCCTTAGATCTGACTCTGATGCTGACACCGAAGCCTCTCACCAGTTATCGGGGTTGTTGGGAGAGTGGGGCTAGTTCAACTCATTCGTACGAGTTCAAAGGGCCAAAAAAACACAGCAAAAATAAAATTCAAAACCTTGAGAGCGCAAGCTTTTTTTAACCAAATTTAACCCCCCAAAACCTCCACCTTCCATGTCAAACCTTTTGCCAAACACAACAAGTTACATGTTTTTTTTTTAACCTCCAAAACCTCCCAACAAGATGTTGTCAAACACATCCTTCATATTCCCCCTATGATTAAGAATCTCATATGGAAAACAACAATTGGCAGCTTACCGACGAAAACACAATTGAATAAATATTTTAACAGAGTGTCCTCCCAATTTTACCCATATAACTAGAAGGACAAGGATCTCAACATATTTACTTTAAATGTCCAATAATACGATCGATAGTGTCCCAATATGAAACAATAACAGGGAAGCACATCCCATTCTTGACGCTAACCCAAAACTTTCTGGATAACCTTGTAACCAGAAAGAAATAAATAAACACTTAATGACTTGTATTTTTTTGTATGGCAGGCGGTTTGGGAACTGAGGAATAGTATTATCTTTATCAAAAGCATAAACATATCAATGGCACAAATCGTTCACAATAAAATGACGAATGTGAAAAATTGGACTCAGGCACAAACAAAAGAATCCAAGCAACAACAGAGAAAACAAAGACTTCCCAATTGGGAACGCCCACCAAGAGGCTTCTACAAACTAAATGTAGATGACTCTGTGAAATCTTTGGGCGATTACAACGTCGGAGGAATCATTTGGGATAGTAATGGTCAGGTTATTGATATATTCCAATCTATGATCCCGCGAGGATCTGTGTTCCAAAAACAGAAGCAATGGCTTCCTATACTAGGATAAAGGTAGCACTCGAAAGAGGAATAAGGAACATCATAATTGAAGGGGACAGTCTTGGAGTAATCACAATCATTGAAGATAGCACCAAAATTCTGTGAGAAATCCTTAGAACGATCAAGAGAATTTATAATTTGAGAAGTAATTTCGAAAGCATCTATTTCAGGCACTGTTATAGAGAATCAAATACTAATGTTGATTATATTGCTAAAACTAGGAAAACTTGTAATATGATTAATCTCCCTTTGAATAGGGAGTTATGTACATTCTTAGGGATGATCAAAGATGATCTTTGCTAATCAAAGACATATTACTTTTTGCTTATTGTAAAAAAAATTACCTCTTAATGAATAAACTATATCTTTCAATCCACTATTTAATGAAATTCAAATATATTTTAATTATTTTATTTTTGGTTTCGTTCTCCAAGCATTTAACCATAGAGGGTCGGTAGATGACCGATAGAGCACAAAACCAAGTGTGATTTAATTTAATTTGTAATCTAAAGTTATGAAAACAATAGTTTTTTGTCCCAAAAGTAGTGAAAACACGATTATATTTAATTTGATGGGGTTTGATTAATTAATATATAATATGAACATTTTAAGGTTGTTGGGGGAGAAATGAAATATGATTAATTAGGTTGTATTTGCCAACTTGGAAATACATTATAAGGTGGACACCCCCTGACTCCTCCTGTAGTCCTGTTATAAATAATCCAAACCACGTTGTTTTGCCAAATATGTTGGGGGCTTCGAACCTCCCTTATCACGACGTACCCTACAAGGCTACACACATCTTATTCCATCTAATTAGCGTACGTAGTCGATCTCCAATTATCTATGCAACACTTCTTTTATACATTAATTCAATCCTCTTAATATGTATATTTAAAAAAAAAATTATACTTTGTAATGATTCCGCTTTTCTAGTTTATTTTGACCCCCTTGCCACTTGCCTTGCTTGCAAATCCATGATCTTTTGGGCGTAGCTTATTTGAGTTTTTCTATGCTGTGTTTTTTGTGGTCTTAGGTGTACAACCGATTTATTGAAGGTGTGACGTTCTGAGTTGGGACTAGTTGAGATCGTGATAATGTGTTCCAGACGACTCCGTTTTTAGGAGGTACTTCCCTAGAGTTCGTCTTCTCTGCTCACACGAGATAGAGTCGTGATGTATCATTGGTTAGCTGTGTTACTATGGTGATGCTTGACTTGGTTCTTAATCTGTGCCTTCGATTTTATGGTCTTAATTTAGCATGAGCTTCACTTTTTAATATGGCACAATTAGCTTGTTGTTGCTGCATCTTTTTTCATTTTGTATTTTTCTTGTATTGTATCATGACGATTAGTTCGTCTGTTGCTGTTGCTGAATGATCGGGTACTGTGTTGTCTAATCTTTCGAATCCTTTGCTATATCAATCAAGGCTCTATACTTTGTAAAATAACTAGAGATAGAGGCAGTACCTTGCGTGATTGAGACAATTTCTTTCTTAATGTTGTACATATCTATTCCACAAACTTTGCCATAACGAGATTCCAGCTCATCCCAAAGTCCTTTGGTTGTATCAATGTACACCACGCTGCTTCTGATATTGGAACTGAGACCGTTAATCAACCATGAGATTACCATATCATTGTTGTAGAAACGTATGTTTGGTGTAAAATCCTCCTTATGGTTTCATTCCTCATCATATGAACATATATAGATTACAAGTGAGTCAGATTGGGCTTTTAGGCCCATATATGCTATACAATATGAATATGTAATCTATCAAACCCCCGCAGTCGAAAGTGGAGGGTCCCAAACAGTGAGACTGGAACGGAAATCGAGGAACAACTGACGAGGTAAACCCTTGGTGAAGATATCAGCGTACTGATAGGAGGATGAGACATGTTGTACACGAACATGTCCAATAGCAACCTTGTCCCGAACAAAATGAAGATCAAGCTCAATGTGCTTCGTGCGCTGATGTTGGACCGGGTTGCTGGCGAGATAGACAGCAGAAACATTGTCTGTGTAGACCAGGGTTGCCTTCTGTAGAGGGCAGCGGAGCTCAAGCAGGAGATTGCGCAGCCAGGAGCACTCAGACACAACGTTGGCGACACCCCTGTACTCAGCTTCCACACTGGATCGAGACACCACAGACTGACGCTTCGCCGACCATGACACAAGAGTGTCATTGAGGAAGACACAGTAACCAGACGTAGAGCGACGTGTATCCGAACATCCACCCCAATCCGCATCCGTGTAGGCGATGAGGTCATGCCGTGAGGAAGGGGAGATCGTGGTTCCCATATCCAGTGTACCACTAATATACCGAATGATCCGCTTCAGGGCCTGAAAGTGCGGCTCTCTAGGCGCATGCATAAACAGGCAGATCTGCTGAACGGCATAGCTAATGTCTGGCCATGTAAAGGTAAGATACTGTAACGCCCCAGCAAGACTCCGATACAATGTGGCATCATCGAACAGAGGACCAGAGTGGGCGCTGAGCTTGTTGGAGGAATCGACAGGTGTGGCGACAGGCTTGCAGTTGCTCATCTTGGCCCGAGCAACAATTTCGGCCGCATACCTACTCTGGGAGAGAAACAACCCAGACCCATGACGTTGTACGGCGACCCCCAAGAAATAAGTCAACGGCCCTAGATCAGACATGGCGAACTCAGAGCTCAACTGGGCAATGATGGATGTCCGAAGTGCATCAGAGGAGGCGGTGAGAATGATGTCGTCGATATAAAGTAACAGGAAAGCTATGTATGTGCCTCTACAATAGATAAAGAGGGAGGAATCGGAGCGGCTACCAACGAAACCCAAGCGGAGCAGATGGGATACGAAGCGCTGGAACCAGGCCTGTTTCAGACCATACAGAGAGCGCTTTAGGAGACAGACGTGCTTGGGACGATCAGAATCAACGAACCCTGGCGGCTGAAACATATAAACGGTCTCATTCAGATGGCCATGCAGAAAGGCGTTCTTGACATCCAGCTGATGAATAGCCCAATGTCACGATAATGCTAAGCTCAGCACCACCAGGATAGTGGCCGGCTTGACCACGGGGCTGAATGTCTCATCACAATCAATACCTACCTGCTGAGCTCGACCATTAACCACAAGGCGAGCTTTGTAGCGTTCCAACGTTCCATCAGAGCGGAACTTGTGTCTGAAGAGCCACATACAGCGGATGACGTTCGCCTCGGGAGGGAGAGGAACAAGAACCCAGGTACTATTCCTTATAAGGGCCCTATATTCATCGAGCATAGCCGCCTGCCAATTCGGGTCGAGGAGGGCTGTTTTGTGGGAGGTGGGGATGAGGGAAAGCGAGGTCGGGGTAGAGGGGAGAGGGGCATTGGGTAGTGTGGGGGCGGGGTGGACTGCGGCGGCGGGGAGGGGTGCCGCGGCCGCGGCACTAGGCTGCGGCCGCCGCACGTGGTCGTCAAGTGGGGCTCGAGGTGGGAGGCTTGTGGGGGGATGGGATGCGTGCATAGAGACAATTTGTCGCGGCCTGAACACCCCGGAGATGCTTCGGGTGTGTGGTCTGGAGGGGGCTGGTGGGGGTGGCGGGGAGGGATTGGGTGGTAAAGGGGGGGAGACGGTTGCACCAGGAGAGCGCTGGTCAAGGAGGAAGAGTGGGAAGGGAGACTCCGACTCAGACAGAGACACAGTAGGTGTGGGAGAGGGGAGAGGAAAAGGGAAAGCGAGACTCATCGAAAGTGACATGGCGTGACAGAATGAGACGATGGCTTTGCAACTCAAGGCAAAGGTAACCACGATGATTAGACGGATAACCAAGGAACACGCATGGGGTAGAACGTGGGTGTAGTTTGTGTGGGGCGGTGGAGGACTGATTTGGGAAGCACAGGCATCCAAAGGTACGAAGGTGATCGTATTTGGGCATGGTGCAATATAATGCCTGAGTGGGTGAGTGATGCTGGAGGGTAGTAGAAGGAAGGATGTTGAGGAGATAACATGTGGTTGATAAGGCGTGAGGCCAATAGGTGAGGGGAATGGATGCGTGAAAGAGGAGAGAGCGCATCATGTTGGTTATCGTCTGAATGATTCGTTTTGCCTTGCCGTTTTGTTGGGTTGTATATGGGCATGAAAGGCGATAAGAGATTCCATGGGTGGTGAAGAAGGCATGAAAGTCCTTGTTATCAAATTCACGCCCATTGTCACATTGGAAGCATTTGATGGATGTTTGAAACTGTGTTTTAATGTAGGCATGAAATTTGACAAACATAGGAAACACTTGGGACTTGAAGTGCAATGGAAAAACCCATAAAAAATGAGTGTAATCATCAAGAAATAAAAGGTAGTACTTGTGACCATCCTTGCTAGGCACAGGAGAGGTCCAAATGTCACTATGAATGATATCAAAGGGTGCAAATGTAGAGGTCAAAGACCGCTGAAACGGCAGTCTTGCATGTTTGCCTAACTGACAGGAAGAACATAAACTAGAGCGTAGCTCTTTATGGCAGGGGACAAGACTCTGAGAACGAAGGACATCTAAAATGGCAGCACTGGGATGGCGAAGGCGTGCATGCCACAGGCTGGACGACGATGCCGAGAGGGCGACCGGATACGACTGACGGGATGTAGATGGCGGTGTGACAGGGTAGAGCTCCCCGGTGCTGTTACATCTCAGGCGAGTAACCCCCGTAATAAGATCCTTCACAGAGAAACCAAAAGGGTCAAACGCAAGGAAAACGTTATTGTCGGTAGTGAACCGACGGACAGAGATAAGGTTTTTGACAAGCTTTGGAGCAATCAGGACATCGTTAAGGTGTAGGGGGTGGGTTGGGGTCTGTAATGTGGCTTGGCCAATACCCAAAGTAGCGAGGCGACCACCATTGCCGACGATAATAGAGGGTGCAAGACCTTTAAAGGAAATAGAAGAGAGGGTACCTGAAGAGTTCGTCATATGTGAGGTGGCACCAGTGTCCTTGTACCAAGAGGAGTCTGTAGGTGTCAGCGGCATAGAGGAGAAGGCGTGTTGCTCATCAGGCGGAACATAGTCTTGATCAGACGATGTCAGATAGGCCTGAGGACCGGCAAGTCGAGAGACAGGATAGCCAAAGTGCATCCACTGAGGGTTGAAGCCAAGCACTGGGGACCATCTAGGGGCGGCGTTCCAAGGGCGAGTGCCACCCGTCCACCATTGCTGCGGGCGTCGCACGAAGCTGCGGCCGCTGCCAATACCGCTGCCAATGCCGCTGCCAATGCCGCTGCCGCGGCTGCGGCTGCGGCCGCTGCCCTGCTGCGGAGAGAACGCCTGACCGAGACGGGATGGAATGGAGATGGTGAGGGCGGAATGGAATGGAGACGGGATGTCGGCCATATTTCCGAGAGGGGCGGCGGAAGGGAAGGAGGCCGATGGTTAGGGCGGCGGAAGGGACTGCCGAGAGGGGAGAGGTGGCGGAAGAGAGGGGAAAGGTTGGATCAAATTAGGGTTCCATGAGGAAGAAAGGCTGATACCATGTAGAAACGTATGTTTGGTGTAAAATCCTCCTTAGGGTTTCATTCCTCATCATATGAACATATATATATTACAAGTGGGTCAGATTGGGCTTTTAGGCCCATATGCTATACAATATGAATATGTAATCTATCAATTGCAACGTTCCCACTCACCAAATCTTGGTGCATTTGAAGGTGGTTTCGATAATCTGCATTGATGAACCCTAGTTTGTTTTTGGCAGATAGTGTGATTCGCATAAACCTCCTCCATTCACCAAAATTCCTTCCGTCGAACCCTTGCGTCACCAATTGTAACCCAGGGTGATCACTCGGATGAAGAAACAACGGATCTGTAGAATCTGGAACTGTTATCATGAGCGATCAAGCAATAACCCAAACTCTGTTCAACTCAAGACAATAGAGAACTCAAATACGAAACACGGAAAACGAACTAGAAGTGATTGATATCACTGGTCTGATACCAAATTTGAACTGAAAAACGAGGAAAATGAATGAAAACTCAAGCAAGGTGATAAAGATTGACCACAACCGTGATTTCTTGCTCAACAGAAGAAAACGATTTTGTTACAACAACTTGAATAACATGAAGATGTGAACCTGTATATGAAATCAAGTCTGGGTTGGGCTGGCCCATATTTAAGGCCCAACTTATATATCTCAATATGAAAGAAGAAAGAAAATGTTGACTTGAAGTTGTTGACGTATCAAGACACAACAAGCTTCGTTGTGTCAGATCTCTCCTGAGATCTAACTCCGATCAGTTAGTGAACACCATTGAAGAAGATTTCTGTAATTTCTGTATTATTTCTGTCAACCGATTACAAGCTGCTAACAACCTATTTATACACATAACTACAACTAGCTAACTATGGTTCTAACCGTCTAACTCTAGTTAACCCAACTAACCCACCTGTACATATCACTCTCCTCCTAATACTCTCCATATCCCCCCCTCAAGGTGGACGGGTAGGATGAAATACCAGTCCCAGCTTGCAAGACAAATTCAGATGTTGGACAGCACCCAGGGGTTTGGTGAAGATGTCTGCAATTTGCAAATGAGAAGGGACAAAAACCGTGGAAATTAGCCCTTCCTGAACCAAATCTCGAATGTAATGGCAGTCCATGCGAATATGTTTAGTGCGCTCGTGATACAAAGGATTGATAGCCAATTGTTGGGCGGATTTGTTGTCACAATGCAAAGGAATGGGTCGAGCAGTTGATTCAAACAAATCCTCAAGTACCCCAGTCACCCAAACAATTTCACTCCCAGCTTTGGACATGCTTCGATATTCACTCTCCGCTGAAGATTTTGAAACAGTTTTCTGTTTCTTAGTTTTCCAGGATATCAAACAATCCCCAAGGAAAACACAATAGCCAGATAGTGATCTGCTCGTATCTATACAGCTTCCCCAATCAGCATCTGAATAAGCTCGAATGTTCAAGGAACTGGAGCTAGGATAAAACAGAGAGCAATGAACTGTGCTTTTCAAGTATCTGAGCAGGAACAAAGCAGCACGCATATGAGGAGTCCTAGGAGAAGCCATAAATTGCGTCAATTGCTGAACTGTATAGGCGATATCAGGCCTTGTAAGGGTGAGCTATAAGAGTCGACCCACCAATCGACGGTATGACTCAGCATCATCCAAAATCTCACCATCATGTACACTCAAGTGTTGATTTCGTTGCATAGGAAAGTTAGCTGGTTTGCAATTGACCATGGACGCATTTGACAGTAAATCCATGACATACTTGCGCTGATTCAAAATGATCCCTTTATCAGATCGAGAAATCTCCATCCCAAGAAAATAACGAGCAAGACCCAAGTCTTTGACAGTGAAAGCTTTATCAAGTGACTGTTTCACCAAGGCAATCATGGCCTCATCATTCCCTGAGATGAGCATGTCGTCAACGTACACAAGAGCAACTGTAATCATAGAGCCCTTCTTAAGCACAAATAATGAATAATTGTGTCTTGACTGTTGAAAACCCAGAGAGTTGAGGTGCTTAGTAAGTTCAAAGTTCCATTGACGACTTGCCTGTTTAAGACCATAAATCGACCTATTAAGTTTGCAAACCTGCCCAGAACCAGCCTTCTCATAGCCAGGGGGAGGACTCATGTATACTTCTTCATCCAAGTAGCCATGAAGGAATGCGTTATTTACGTCCAATTGGTGAAGCTTCCACTGTCGAACCGAAGCTATGGACAAAAGGATGCGTACAGTGGCAAACTTTGCAACAGGAGAAAAGGTCTCCTTGTAGTCTCTGTCCTTCACCTGATTGTAACCTTTGGCTACTAGCCTGGCCTTGTACTTCTCAACTGACCCATCTGCTTTAAATTTTACTTTGTAAATCCACTTGCATCCTATTACATGTTGCCCAGGAGGCAATGAAGTAACAGTCCATGTGTGATTTCGTTCAAGAGCCTCCAACTCAAGTTGCATAGCCTGCCTCCATTCAATCACCTTTTGAGCTTGAGAAAATGAAGTAGGTTCAATCACTGACAACACATTGAACAAAGATCTAATATAATCAGGAGAATGATGTCCCAAATCGAGTGGATTCACCACTGAGAACACAGATGACCAGGAAGACTCCTCTGCATCATGATTTCTGGAAGGTAGCTTTGAAACAACAAAATCCTGCAGTTTAGCTGGCTTAGTGATCTTCCTGGCAGCTCGAGGTAGTTCTAAACCCACCACCTCTGTATCAACTTCCCTCCTAGGAACTTCTGTATTAGCATACTCACCACTAAAAGAGGGAGATGCTGAGTCAGGAATCACTGCAGTATCATTCACACTTTCTGATCTTATAGGAGAACCAACTCCTATATTCTGAGGGGATGTGGACACAGAAGGAACCACTCGTGTATCTATGATATGTCTTGCTGGCAAGATCATATCATCCTCTCCAAAACCAACTCTAGGCAAACCACTCCTGTCACTCAAACTCTCTCTGTTGTGATCTGTTTTAAAAGGGAACATGCCTTCCCTGAAAACAACATCCCTGCTCACAAACATCTTGTGAGTATCTAAATCATAAAGCTTATAAGCTTTATAACCAGGAGGATATCCCAATAAAATGCACCTTCGACCTGTGGCCTCCATTTTTGCTCTGTGAACCTTGGGAATATGAGCAAAACATAGGCACCCTATCACTCTAAGATAACCATAATCTGGTTTCTTGTGGAAGAGCACTTCATAAGGAGTCTTCCATGATAGAACAGAAGAGGGTAAAAGGTTAATGATGTGAGTTGCTCCTAAAATACACTCACCCCAAAACCTCATAGGTAGACCTGCATGAATTCTAATGGCTCTGGCCATCTCAACCAAGTGTCGATGCTTCCTCTCCACCCTCCCATTCTGTGCAGGGACATAAGGAACTGACCTCTGATGGACAATTCCTTTAGCTGCTATAGCAGCACCCAACTGAGCATTAACAAACTCAGAACCATTGTCAGTTCTGATCATATTGACTTGTGACTCAAATTGTGTTTCAACTTGAGCCAAGAAGGCAATGATCACCCCTGGAACTTGCCCTTTATCACGAAGCAAAAACGTCCAGGTAGAACGAGAACAATCATCCAAAATGGTTAAGAATAACCGAGCTCCACATATAGAGGCCTCCCTATATGGCCCCCACAAATCCATGTGAACCAACTCAAAAGGTCTAGAAGCAATAGAAGAACTCATATGAAATGGCAGTTTATGCATTTTAGCAAGCTGACACACATCACAACTAAATTTTCTGACACTAGGTCCTTTAGCCCAGTCAAACAGATGCATCTTGGACATAGACACATGACCAAGTCTTGCATGATTCAGATTTATTAAAGTGTTTGTAACAGAAGCAACAACACTACTTACTTCCAACTTTGAAAACGTTTCATCAACTCTCTGACCACCACATGATCCAGGTAAGCAAGCAAATCCTTCAAACTTGTAAAGACCACCAACTCTATCTCCTGAGGCCACCACAGTTTTAGTGGAAATGTCCTGCAACCAGCATTTTCGTTTGGAGAACACAAACAAACTCTTGTCATCATTTAACATCTTGGAAACAGACATTAGATTATACTTGAAATTTGGCATGAACAGCACATCTCTAAGCAAAATATGCGAATTCAGCTTCACACTGCCAGAAAACTTCACTGATTGTGTGATTCCATCTGGAAATCCAATCACAATAGGCTTTGCAAGAGGATTCATGTCGACAAACATGTCTCTGTTGCACGCTATGTGATCTGAAGCTCCGGAATCCACAATCCAAGTCAAGTTTAAGCTCTGTCGTCTTTGTTCAGATCCAGAGTGAGAGATCATACCTGCAAAATTGACAGAACCAGCAGAAGGATCTAATGGAGCTTTCCCTTTTATTGCGCGCAGGACCTCAGCAACAACTGCATTGACTAAAGTCATGTCAGGCTGACCATCTCCTAAGCCCTGAGCACTTGAATTCATCATAGTAGCATCATCACATGAAATAGGATTGTCAATTTCCACCATATCCTGCACATTAGCTATCATTTTATCAGATTGAGCACGTTTGGGACCATTATACCAGTCTGGAAACCCAACCAGTTTGAAGCAAGTATCCTTGACATGACCACGTTCTTTGCAATAATTGCAAAACAACTCCATCTTCGCCTTCTTGTAATCCTTTTTCTGATCATTGTTCCTCCATTGTCCAGTGTCCGCAGAACCAGAGTAACCTCCCCCAGTGTTAGCAGAACCAGAAGTGGATGCCTGATTACCACTTGATGATCCTTTCGAGTAACCTCCACCATTATTCACATAACTCCGAGTAGCTAGAACCTCATGCTGTTGAGAATCGCCTCCAGTAATGCCTTTCTGTCGTTCGATTTGAAGAACCTTGTGAAATGCTCGATTGACCGACGGAAGAGGATCCATGGAAAGGATGCTACTACGAATACCTTCAAAAGTATCTGATAACCCCATCAGAAACTGCATCAGCCGAGTCGTAGCATCTCTCTCCATCAATTTCTTCAAAATAGCGCATGAACACATCTTGAGACCTCCGCATTTGCAGATCGGAATCGACTCAATCTCCTGTAACTCGTCCCATGCCTTCTTCCTTTTGCTGTAGTACTCTGATACACTTGAATTGCCTTGTTTTATTTCACTGATCTCCTTCTTTATCTGGTAGATAAGAGGTGCGTTTGATTCGGCAAAGCGTTCCTGTATCTCCTCCCAAAGTTCCTTCGCGGAATTCACGTACATAAAGTTCTCTGCCAGATCTGGTCTCATGGAATTAACTATCCAACTTGTAACCATAAAATCGCACCTTAACCAGCGATCGTAGTCGTCATCAATCTCGGACGGCTTCTCACACTTCCCGTTGATGAAGCCGAGCTTCATCTTTGCCCCAAGTGCCATCCTCACTGCTCTGCTCCAGCTGTGAAAATTGAGACCAGTGAACTGAGCTCCTACCAATTGCATTCCCGGATGGTCGGAATTAGAGAGGAACAACGGATCTGCCTGATTCGCTCCAAAATTCCGACCTCCCTGCAATCCACTGCCTCCATCATGTCCTCCATTACCTCCGTTACCTGTGCTTTCTACGTTTTCCATGGAAAAGCTGCTATCCAGAACCACACAATCACAGGAAAGGTGTTCGTGTAGGCTCTGATACCATATCAAGACACAGCAAGCTTCGCTGTGTCAGATCTCTCATGAGATCTAACTCCGATCAGTTAGTGAACACCATTGAAGAAGATTTCTGTAATTTCTGTATTATTTCTGTCAACCGATTACAAGCTGCTAACAACCTATTTATACACATAACTACAACTAGCTAACTATGGTTCTAACCGTCTAACTCTAGTTAACCCAACTAACCCACCTGTACATATCACTCTCCTCCTAATACTCTCCATATGACGTCGAAGCTTCTTCTTCATATGCCATCAACTTAAGATCTAAGCTAAGTAGATTTCAAAGATATAAGGGGCTGAGGTTGAACCCTAGCATCATGCTTAATTTGTGATTGCTTTCGGGTGGTTGATCATATCAGACTCATCATACATTTTTATACTTTTGGCTTGATTGTACGAATCACATTCGTTGCAAAAAATTTCATGTGAATGTCCATTTATTCGTGGCAACTATCCTTTGAAATCTAACATCTTTGCACTTGACGTATTGCCTTAAAGCGACTAGCCAACTTGAGTCGCTTGACCAAGGTCCCATAGTCTCATACCAAACTGCTTTGATGTCATATAACTTTCGATGAACCAATATAATAGGGGGGGGGGGTTGTATGTCCGTAGGAGTACATCAAACATCAACTCAACCCCAATATATAAGCTTAATTAGTGAGGTTGCAATACCATTATACATATTTCCAACGTGTTGTTTTCTAAAATTAACTTTTTAATACATTTAAAGACATCAACAAGCTTTGCTTTGATAAGTGGCCCAAACATCATAGGGTTCATTAAGTTATAAAAGGCCCATTTAACTTTCATAATGTTATCTATTAAGTTTCAGCCCATATCTCTTAATGGGCTTCATAATAAGTGGCCCAATCACATTGTTCTTCCTAATTTGGTTTGCCCAAAATAATTTATTTTCCAGACAAATATGTTTTTTTTTTCTTTTTTTCACAATTAAGCAAGAATTAAATCTTCTTTTCAATGAAAAGTTAATATAATTTAATACTAAAATTGAAAACTATTTTTTAAAAATTCTACATTCATATAATAATCGATTACAATACATTTATCATAATTTATTATAATACATGAATAATCACACTAAATTATTCATTGTATTACAATATATGTAATCTCTATGGTGGTAATATTGTATTACAGTAAACGAGAAACATAGTATCACAATACATAAGTTATTGCATTACAATAATATTGAGATATGATAAATTAATAATGTTAATTATAATGTACTAAATTATTTTATTAGGGATTGAATATAATAAATTATTAATTTTTTTCTTATAATATATATTATCTTTGAATAATTTTTTGTACCCATTTTTCAAACTTATTATTCAAGATGTTAACTTTTTAAAAAAATAGAAAGTATTGAAGGATATAAATTGAATAATGTATATGAAAAGGTCTAAATAATTAAAGAATTTAATATAGGGTTTATAAATTAAAAAAAACAATGAAAATGGTCTATAAACTCCATTACCCCAAAAATTAATGGCCCTGTTAAATTTTTATAAAGATTATCTACATATTGGCAATGGAAAAATGTATTTATTTGACATACTTTAAAGTTTGTCAAAAATGAATAAAATAAGTTCCATGCTTAAAATTACGTATAACAAAATTATCTATGTCCGACCACAAAAATTAAAATAAAAGCTTATTTTGTTTGAAAAAATTGCCCTAGTTTCAACTACCCGATCCCAATCCACCAAAATTTATTGTTTAACTTTATACCAAAAGATTAGCATTTGAGAATAATTCGTTCTTTATTCATTATAAATTTATAATTATAATTTCCAAACTCTATCGGTACACATTATAAATATACATATTTTATTTATTTATTATTAATATTAACACACATCACAATTCACACCACACCACATCACATCAGCTCTTTTGCTTATTGTTGTTTATAGTAGTATAAAATAAAATAACATGGCAGATGCATCCAAGGTTTTATCATTTTACTTATGAAAGATATATATTATTATCAATTAAAAGGCCTAATTGCATATATAAAAAGTAAATAATATATTTTATATGATACAGTCAAGACCAAATTGGAAATTTCCCATAAAAATACCAATCTAGACTTTACTCTACATAATTAGATCAGTACTCATCAAGTCATTTAAAAAATTTCTTAAACTTGTGTATTTTTTTATACCGTGTTAAATTTTATATATAAAAAAAAGAAAAGGGAAAATGCGAGAAAAAGAAAATAGAAATCTAGGGTTTAAGCGTGGGATTTGGGAGGATGATCGGTCATCTCAGCACGCCCCCACTATAAATAACTCCCATTTTTACCTTCTCCTGGAAGCTTTCACTTTCTCCTCTATACACCGATTTCCATCTCTAGCGATTCCGGAGAATAAAATCCTCTTCTGCAATGGATACTCTCGCTTGTTCTAGGGTTTGATTGATGCATTCGTCTCAGTAAGCGAATTCTAGAAACTACCTACGCAGATTTTCGGCGCATCCGGAACCGATTTTCGCTTCCTCGCGATGGCTAAGATGGTGAATTCGTTCGCTCTCCTCGGCGACGAAGAAGGTGACGACATGACGGTTCTCGTTGAGAACTTCGCTAAGAAGGTCGATGTCGCTCCCGTTGATCCGGCGGCGTCCGCCGCTTTGGTGCGCGATAAGAAGCAGCCGCCGCTCAACCAGTCGAAGGGCCAGCAAGGGAATGGAAAGCCGGCCAAGTCTCAGCCTTCCGAATACGGTGGTAATTTTATTGATTTCTTTGTTCAGATTTGAGAATCTTTAAGTCTTTTTGGGAGATGTATTTCTGTCTACGCCGCTCGCTGAATTAGGGTTTATGGTAGATGCTTCGCTCTCTGATTGGTTAACTAGTCCGATGATTTATAATCTGTAACGTTAAATTGTGCGGTAAGGGCATTAAGATCTTTGTTAATATCTAATAATCCCCTCTCGATTCTGTTTGGCATGATATGTATATATATTTAACATTGATTGTTGATACAATGATTTAGATTGCTGTTTTTTACTAACCTTGTGTCTATTTTGTGCTACCTTGTTTTTGCATATGTCTACGTCTTTACTAATTATCAGCTACTTTTGTGATTTCATTACCACAATGCAATATCCTTGTGATTTTATTCCTTCTACTGGACAGTTTGAACTGTTTTGATAGTCTTTTTCTGTTGATTTTGTCGATTGCTTCTTTCCCCTTGATAATGTTACTGTAACTGATGCGTTTCATGATTTCAGTGAGACCTGAGGGAGGAAGAGGAAGAGGAGGTCGTGGTCGTGGTGGGCCTGGAAGGGGAGGATATGGCAGAAATGACTCAGAGAATTATGGAAATGATCAGGAGAATGGATACAGGCGTAATTATGGGGATGATTCAAAAGGGAATGGATATGATGATTCTTACCGTGGGCGTGGCCGTGGTCGTGGAGGTGGTAGGGGAAGGGGTCGTGGAAGGGCATTTAACAATGAGCCTGTGACTCGTGATGAGAAAGAAGGATCTGGGGATAATACAAATGTTGAGGATGCTGCTGATGGCTGGGAACAAGTTCCTTCAACCCATTCAAGAGGGTATGGAAATTATGTCAACAACAGGGATGAGGAAAGGCCCTTCAGAGGTGGAAACAGAAACTTTGGTGGTGAAAGGAGAGGCTATGGTGGTGGAAATGGTGGATTTAGGGGAAGGCGTGATGAGGTGAACTATGGAAGGGGTGAACAGGAAAACAATGAAGAAGTGAAAGTGAAGGAGATTGTCAATGAAGCAGATGGCAATGATGTGATTGTTGAAACAAACAACTCCAATGCTGAATGGTAATATCTGACACTTCCATTGTCAGATTTCACTATACTGCATTCTTTTTTTGTTCAATTGCTTTTCTGTTTTGTTGTCCTAATATGATAAAAATTTGCTATACCCATTGCTACATCTAGAAAACATCCATAGTCATCCAATGTCACATACTGATGTTTTTTTATAATATGTTTTAAGTGATTTTGTTGCAAATTTGAAGGCTTATTACTAGGAAAGAATATTGTGAACTAGTAATTCATCTAAAAGCTGGATCTGAAAAATAGTTTTTGATTATAAATGATACGGGAGTAAGTTATACCACTTAAGGTACTGTGTTTCCCTAGTATTTTTGAACCATGGTATGCATGATCCTAATTCTCTATGTGGTCTATCTTTCTCATCACTAGTGATCATAGGATTTGCTTTTACATGCTGATGATATCCAGTGAATAGATTCATCTTTCATAATAACAATTCCCTTATAGTTGGTCATTGTAATAAGGAGTATCATTTGTAGCTTATTTCCATTTGACAATAAAAATTGCTTGATTACTAAAGTCTGTTACATGGTGCATGATACGATTCATCTTTCATATGGAACAGGGATGCTGCTGCTGCTGCTGTTGTTACTGAAGAACCAAAAGATGCTGAAGCTGATGAAAAGGCCCAGGAAGAGGGTGTGAAGGTTGAGAACCCTGTGAAGGTTGACAATGCTGTGAAAAAAGAGGAAGAGGAAGAGGTAGGGGTTGAGTTTTAGTATAAAAAAATATCCCAAGTTGTTTTTGCAGTTACCATGATTATTTTTGTTGTGGTGTCTGTAATTGTGAATCAGGATGAGAATTTGATGACGCTTGAAGAGTATGAAAAGCTGGTTGCTGAGAAGCGCAAGGCCTTGGAGGCACAGAAGATTGAGGAGAGGAAAGTGACTGCAGATAAAGATTTTGAGGCCATGCAACTGCTAGAAAAGAAGAAAGAAGAGATCCTGCTGGTAAGACACCTAGTTCACGAGTCCTGTCCTTTGCATGTCTTCATTGTCGATATTATATTTTGTTTCAAAGTTTTCTTTCTTTTTCAGAAACCTGAACCAGCTAAGCCAAAGAAGAAAGACGGCCTTGAGAAGGATGAAAAACCTCGCAAGGTAATTAGAAATGCTACCTCTTGTGAATTTCATGGAAGAATATAAAACTCTGTTTCTGCTGATCAAGAATCATTATCATAGAATATGAGTTTATCTTAAGCTATCACCTACATTTGTTCATATCCTGAGTGTTTCCTTCCCCAATTGTTGAGTGGTAGCTCTTTTTTATGTCTAATTTTGTAATTTAATTAACAAACAATAGTTATTTCTTATATTGCTTGTCCTTAAAATTTGTACCATTGGCTTTAGACTCTGAGCATCAATGAGTTCCTGAAGCCAGCTGATGGTGAGGAGTTTGTGTACCGTCGTCCTGGAAGAGGCCGTGGACGTGGTGGGCGTGGTGGTGACTTCAAAACCGGAGAACGTGGGGGACGTGGTGGTGACTTCAAAACCGGAGAACGTGGGGGACGTGGCGGTGACTTCAAAACCGGAGAGCGCGGGGGACGTGGCGGAGACCGTGGGGGACGTGGCGCTGACTTCAGAAATGGAGACCAAGGAGGACGCAGCGGTGACTTCAGAAATGGAGAACGTGTGTTCGGGAATAGTTACCCTAGAGGTGGCAGAGCCCGTGACAGTCCCAACATTCCCATTGGTGACCAGAACCAGTTCCCTGTCCTGAAAGGCGCTGGTCGAGCAGTGGAGGCAGCTTAAGTTTTGAGCACACGAATGACCCGTATGATGCTCTACTAGTTTTGTATTTTATGGCTACCGAGTTATGTAGTGTCAAACTGTTTGGAGGCTGGTTTTCTATCTAAGAGTTATCAAGAAGGGTGTTGGATGTTACTTTAGCTGAGACTTACGTTTGCACTTTCTATCAAGCTAGTAATTTGTTAACATTTTGATCTTTCATTCTCTATAGAATTTGATATTTATAGTCCTCTGATGAAGCTGTGATTTATTATCCATCCCTTTTGCTTGTTATCTCCCCGCCTGCAAAATGTGAAATGCAGAGTTTTTGCTGAATCTTATTTTCAACGAGTGATCCATGAGTAAAAACTGGCTCTACTAGGGCTGGCAAATGGTACAAAAATTATCATACCAACCAACCACAAACCACACTTGTTGGTAACCACACTTGTGGTAACCACCATGGTGGTAACCACGTGAAGGTGGTACGGTAATGGTAATGAAGTCTAAAATACCATGGTTACCAAGTATATATATATATATATATATATATATATATATATATATATATATATATATATATATATATATATATATATATATATATATATATATATATATATATATATATATATATTATTTTTTATTACTTTTTACCTTTATGGCTTTATGTTTTAACATTTAACTTTTTAGTTTTTAGTTTGTGTTAATTTAATTAACACAAATTTAAATTGGTCCTTTACTGAGTAAAGGGAAAACTGGAAAGCGGCAGTCGTAAAAGTGCTCTTCGACGTCTTCCCTAGTTCGTTCAATTTCAAAGTTATCAGACAAAAACAAAGGGGAAAGCCGAAAGCGGCAGCCCTAGTCTCTCCGTTGAGTTCGTTCAAGGCTTCCGAGGCCGTTCAAGCCTCAAGGGTTGCCCAATTTTAGAATTTCTCACTTGCTCTCTCAAGTCTCAATGGCTCGTCGTGGTTCATTCGGAAGAAGCGGTGGCATCGAAAGGAATGCACGAGGTAGAGGGTTATTTATCCCTAGGCCGGTTGAAGTTGGCCTTCCGGTAGGTGGTCGAGGTACAACCGTTAAACTTGGTTTATTTGATTGTGAACTTGTTTGAATTGGTTTGTTTGAATTTATTTGAACTTTTAACAGATGGTAACCATGGTAATATATTGATGGTAACCACAAGTCGTGGTTACCACATGTGGTAACCACAACCACGACTTGTGGTTGGTACGTGGTATGAAAGTTTTCGTACCACCAGTTGGTGGTTGGTACGTGGTAATCAACATTTTTGGGTGGTTACCGTACCATGCCAACCCTAGGCTCTATAGCAAATGGGCTAGACATCGTTGAGAATGATGCGGTGATGGAGGTTTTGCTATGACTGAATGGGGGTTTAGGGAATTCAGGCCTATAAGTTTATTATATAGACAAGTTGTTGTCGAATCAGACTAAAATGCATATTGAATGACATCATATAGCTCCCAACCAGAGTGCCTTGGTGAATTGTGAGGGACAATATTTTAGTTGCATTTGAGGGCATTCCATCGCGTGGGGTATGAGGAGTGAAACGTGTTGCTACAGACATATGGGGCTAGTCAGCGCACAGCCCACACAAAGAGTGCAAGAGGTTTGCGCGTCAAGGTGACCTCTTATCGCTCTATTTGCACATTATTTGCGATCATATGAAGTGGCTTCAGGGTAAATGGTGAATTATCAGCAAAAAAAAACCGGTATCTCCTTCAGTAAAGGCACACCTGAGAGGGTCAAGAAATATCTTGGTCTCCCTGGAACAAGTTCACCTAACCTGAAGATTCGGAGCATGATTTGGACATCCGAGATTACGTTTATGGCAAACCGGGTCAGGAGAGAATTCATTCCCAAGTAAAAAATTCGAGATGAGTTACTAATTAAGGAAGAAGAATCACTCTTTGCTCTGAATCCTATGGACTGTTCCGAAAAATGATGCGTTCAAGCTAAACACTGATGCAACTATGCAAGTGTTATGGTAGGCAAAGATTCAGGGCAAGGTGCAGAGATGGAGCCAGATAGCTGAGGGCCAAGTGCAATTGCAATATATGTTTTCATCTTCAATGTTTGGCATGTCATACTCATCAAGGCCCTGATTGGTGACAAGGTCAATAAAAGCTTGACGAAAAGACAGCATTTTGGCAATGCCAAGTACACATAAATGTCCTTTATCACCAACTGAAAGTCCACAATAAACTGATCTATTACACACTGCCAAGATTTGATTCCACAATGGAATGAAATGAAGTTCAATTATACTATTACAGACCTCAGCATACATGGGGAAGTTCCTCGTATGCTGAGATGTCTAAAATCCTCATATGCTACATTGCTTTCAGAAGGCACACGTTCATCAGCTCTTTTCATTGTCAACTCAGGGAAAGAGGGTGCTCAATCTAGACACTTAAAGAAAGACAAATTTTACTTCAGAACAAGAATCCGCTTTGACTTCTGAAAATGAATCCATTATTCACATAATCAAACCTTCATAACTTAAGGGTCATAACCAAGAAGCAAAACTGAGTTTATTCTACCAAGGAAAGAACAAATTCCGAAAGCAGCCATTTTATTTTGAGGATGAAATTGTGATGGACCAAATTCTATGCAGGGGCAAGCAAATACAACCGGACCACATAATTGCCAAGATTCAATGCGTTGTGTGCTAACCTTGAGTTTTTAGAAGATAATGTCATCATCCTTCTGCATGCTCGCCATTAACATGTTCTGCGCTGCAGTAACCGAAACCCCCTTCTGTAGAGAAAACTTCTCTGTAGCTTGTTCTGCTGCAAACTCCCTGGCAGCTTTCATCTGCTTCTCAATTTCTTTCTTCTTGAATCCTTGTACCTTCTTCAATCTGAAGAAGTCCTCCCTTTCTAGCTCATCCAGCTCTCCCTTGATGTAACTGATTGTGTTTTCCAATTTGGGTTTCACGACATTCTCCAGGGCATTGACCCTGCGATTCGTAGTCTTAATTGCGTCATCCAGTGTCAGAAAGGAAGTCTGAAGAGAAGCTAGCTCCACAAGTGTCTCGATAGCCTTGACATAAGCAGCACGGCACTGCTGCACTTGCTGCCCACCTCTGGCCAATCCAGTTAGGTCATTTTTGGTCTCTCCATCAGTGTAGTGCTCAAACTTCGGAAGCTTCACCCCAGCAACATTCTCTTGCCTGGATCGAACCTTAAGGGTAGCAGTCTGAACGTTTTCAAGAACAACGTGCTTAATATTTTCACCAGCAACATATTTAGCCTCAGTTAAAGCAAAGGAGGAAGTTTTCATAACATCCCCCATCGATTCCTTTGTTGAAACAATCTTCTTCAGAATTTGACGGAACTGCACAGTCAAAGCATCACTTTTCTTCTTCAGAAGAGCATGGCCTCTAGTAGCACCAACAAGACGAGCCTTAACAACACCAAGCACGGTTACAGTAGGCACAACATTCAACCGCTGGGTTTGGCCCGACATTTTGGTGTATGCAACCTTTTTAGCTGGCTTCAAATAAGATGCAAGTTACCATAATGTTATGACAAAGATAACATAAACATTTAAAATGCTATCTGAATAAGAGAAGTGAATACTGTTTCTAGAATCCAAGAAAAAAACAGGTTATGTAGCCAGTCACACAAATTACCACTCAAGAGTTAAGTAACCTGGGTGAAATAGAGAATGAATAATCGAATATACCTTAATACAACTTCATCAATGAAAAGAATATGAAGCTGAGCCAAAATCTATACTTTCATCACCATTAAAGAGATGGTTCTTTTAGAGATAACACATAAGAAGTCGAACCAAATATATACTTTTGACATATATGAAGAATTAAGCAAGGTCCAAAACCAGGAAAGGGAAACACTTTTGTTGGTATAGTTCAGTTAGGAATTGATGTTTCTGATTAGATCCAGTCGAATAAGATCTTTATAACCTAAATTTTGCTGGCTCACAAGGCAACCAGGACTAGGTTATTCGGATCGGAATATAGAAACAGCCAAAAAAAAAAAACAATAACAATTAAATTAAATTCGTCTATTAAACGACGAGAAGGAGCAAAAATCAACTAAATTAGATGGATCTAAAACTAAAAGAAACTCAACGAAACCACAATTCGACTTTTCACTTTGCACACGGGCACCACGAGACACCGAAACCTAACAATTCAGGCTTCTCTATGAAAAAAGGCTCGATTCAAACAGGCATTAATCTCGCTCAATTAAGCCAACAGAAGAGAAATAAAAACATAAACACCATGAAAGAGGAAGCAACAGGAAAGATCAAAACCTTGTTTCGTACCGGAAAGCAAGGGAAAACGATCACGGTCGAAGAACAGGGACGAGGCTAGTCGGACGATTTCTCCAGCGAAGGTGAGGAAGAGGAGTAACGTTTCTATGTGCGAGGAAGACAAACTGAGGCGCGATGCCGATGATGGATTGATGGAGAAGAAGACAGATCTCCTTTTTTCTTCAATTTCCCATGGATTCTTCGGAAAACCAGCACATCTGTGCTCTCCTTTGTCGTCTTTCTACTGGATTAAGATGGGCCGAAAGGCCCATTAACAAGATTTAAGGCCCAATGTGTGCAACCTGTGGTTCATGTAAATTAGGCCTTTAACCCATTTTTTTTTCCACATATTGTTTTGGTTTTCAGAATTTGCTTTTTGACTATTATGAGTCATCACGAACAACAACTTTTAAACTTTAAAGAACAAGTGTTGCACTATATTGGAAAACTATGATAGATTTTGTCTAGCTTATAAGAAATTTATTTTATTATGCAGTGGTTGATCTCCAAATAACAAAAAAGGGAACCTTGTATATTGATATTTCAGAACAAAGGTATGGATTCGACTGACGCCCAAGTAACAAGAACACCAACCACCAACCACCAAAGTTAGATCAAAGGACAAATGAAAGCTACAAATCTCTATCACATTATGAATTTGTGTTTGGATAGAAGGGAGCTCTAATTAGGTTGTAAAACACAAAAGGGAGTAGAAACCTCAACAAAGCTCTGAAGTCAAGGAAGAGGAAAGAGGTGAATAGTGAACTCGAAGAGATGCTTATGGATCTATAAGAACATGAAGTAGAATGGCGTCGTCTGCATTAGTTGAGAGCCCATTTTGTGTGTGTAATGGGCCAAGCAGACAAGGCCCAAATCCAATATATTCATAATATATCATAGGGTAATTTTCAGGAAACCACCCCTTAAATGTGGCCTTTTGTACAAAACTACCCTATAAAATCGAAATGGCAGAAAACCAACCTTTAAATAGTATCCATTACTAAATCGTCACCCCACCTTACTGTTCTGTCAAAGTTCTGTTAGAACTCAAGGGGTGAGTTTACTCAGTGAGTCCACTCGCCCAACTCGGCCGAGTCAACTCATTATCTTCTTCCTTCAAATTGAGTGGTAGGGGCTTTAATGGGGGTTGGTTAATCTGAATCCTACTACAAGGCTTAATCCACGGCCTCTTATGCGGTTCGTCTTCTTCTTCCATCGACTGGCCAAGTTCGTCTTCTTCTTCTTCATTTCGCAGCGTACCTCTACAATTTGATATTGACGACAAGGGGTCGTTGTTCATGGAAAATCAAGGGCAAGGCGAGGCCGTTAGTCGAGTTGGATTCGTCCGGCGGCGAAGAGTGGTTGTTCCCGGCGAATCGAAGGCAGGGCGAGGCAGATTCGGATTCGCCACTAGATCTCCGGAGTCTCCTCCTCATGGTTAGATTTCACACTGGGGGAGGCGGCGAAGGGTCGATGTGGTTGTGGGTTCGATGGCTTCGACGATGCTCCTTTCTTTCAAGTGCGGGTGGTGACCGCGTCCTAGCATCCGCTTGAATTGGAGAAATCCAATCAGGAAATGGAGAACTAGAAATTTCAAGGATTATTTGGTGGGATATGGAATATTATTCGGTGATATTGAATAATTATTCATAGAAATAAGAAGTATTTTTTATGAATTTGGGATTTCTGAAATATGAAACATTATTCGGTGAAATTTGAAATATTATTTGCAAAAAACAAAACATTATTATGTATCCTTTGATAAATTATTCATTGGAATTGATGAATTTTCATATAAACTGGATGAAAAAAGATAAAATAACATTATTCGATTAAATTGATGAATTTAAAAAATAAACGATAATGAGGCTGCTTACAAAAAAAATGGGGGAATTAAAAAAAACTACGTACAATCTAAAGAGGTGTGGGAGCAAGGGAAATGGAGAGTGGGTGTGATAGCCTGCATGGGTTTAGCTCAACTGGTCACAGGGGTGACATTTGGAATAAGAGACCAAGGATCGAGTCTCACCAGCGGCAGTGTGGGAGCAACCTCTCAAATGAGGGGGGCTCCTTGTGCGCAGTGAGCACTGGTCTTGGTCTTGACCTCTGTGGTCGGTTGAGTCACCATGATTTACCTCCTCTCACAATTCCCTTCGGGCGGGGGTGAGGGGCGCCCGGGGTGAGCGATTTCACCTTTTGGAACAAGAGAGTGGGTGTGATATTGACGCGGGGCCCACTCTTTTTTAATTAAAAAAACTTAGAAAATTTGGATTAATCTCCACATTCTATTTTTTTCAATCAATGGTCTATAATTGTGTACAAGGTACCCTAAGGGACGAGTACACCCGAACCACATCCTATATATATAAGGAGATAAAGGAAAAATTTACATATAGATTAATAGTAGACATTATGGAATTCAATTTTTTGAATTAAGCCCACTAGTTAGTAATTGTGTTAAAAATAAAAGAAAAAATTTGATTAATTCAGAGAGATGATGGGTAGAAAGGAGAGGATGAAGGAGATGCTGACACGTGCATAAAGTGTTTTGTGTGTGTGCATGCGCGCGTGCGTGCGTGTGCGTGCGTGTGTGGAGAGAGAGAGGTTCGGGTGTACTCACCCCTTATGGTGTTAAATGTTAACAAATCTGAATCATTGATTGATGAAAATGAATGATTGTGATTAATCCTAAAATAAAATCAATTTTTAATTAAATTAAATGGGATCCACTCCCCAATTTGGATTCACTTTCCTCGGAGAGAGAGTGAGTTTTACCCTCTTTCACATTGGTATGTGGGTACTTTTGAAGTTTTTGTATTATTCGAATGATTACTAAGGTTTATTCGTCAATATATATTTAAATATAATTATAATTTTTTTAAAAAAATCTCACATATAAACGAATAATTCTTCGCAGTTCAACAAATAGTTCTTTTTATATTCAACGGATAACGTATCAATTGACCTTTTACGATGCATTATTCAATCGATTGCCAAGGTTTATTCGACGATATATATTTAAATGAAATTATAATTTAAAAATAACTCACATATAATGAATAATTATTCGTAATTCAATGAATAATTACTCTCAACAAAAAAACCTAGCAATGATTATCTCAAAATCTGGGTCGATGAGCCATCGCATCCGCCTCCTCCAACTTCTGACCAGTTCGAACACCAATGGAAGAAGGCAGGGCACAAACAGGTGGGGATTGGATGGAGAGTGAAGGTGGCAGCGATGATTTAAGGCGATGGAGCTTAAAACTGGGTGGTGATGGCTCACTTCTTGGCGTCGGAGGAGGCAGACTCATCGGTTTCGCTGCTCTGATTCTCTCTCTCTCCCTCTCTCTCTCTTCAAGACACCATCGCCAATTCAATTCAACACCAGATTCTATCAACATCAAACTACTGTAAAAAAAATAGAATTATTCAAGCCACAGATCAATGAAATTAATTTACCTCGTTTGACTCGAAACCCCTAACGCCCCGTCTCCTCATTATCGTTATCAATCCACCTCAGATTAGGCTCCGCCGCCTCCACATCGACATCACCAAGCCCGACTCCCATCACCGCCACCTCCACATCTAGAGCACTGGCGCCACTCGTCTCCTCTGCCATGGGAGCAAGAAGGAGGAGTCGATCCAACATGGGAGCAAAATGACACGAGAGCAAGAGTCCTCCATCGAGAGCACTACCAAGTCGGAAGAAAAACATGGAGGACTCGAGCTGCCAACGATTGAGAACAGAGAGAATGGGGCTGGAGGGAGTGATTGACTTCGAGCGGAGGGAGGCTAGGCAAGGCAGAGGAGCAATTGACATCGAGCAGGGAGCGACACTTAGGGTTCTGACGATCGAACCGAAGAGAGAGAGAGAGAGAGAGAGAGAGAGAGAGAGAGAGAGATAGAGAGAGAGCCTTAATACACGCGTTAGGTGTGGGTGGGTTTTTTTATTTTCCATTTAATTTACAATTAATCCCATAATTGAAATAATTCGGGCCATCCATTTTACCTAGGGCCCAAATTGTTAACATTGAACACCATAAGAGGTGTTAACATATGATCCATCCTCTCTCTCCCTATATATATAGATTAAAATTTATCTATGAAAAAAAAATTATACTCCCTCTGTTAATTAAAACTTGTCGCTTACTATTCATGCACGCTTTTTTAGAATGATAAAAACTATATGAAATATTAACATTTTTTTAAATTTGTTTTTATAAATTCATAATTAATAGTAACAAGTATGAAATTATTTTAAAAATATGTTAAAAAAGTCAATATTTGATATAGTTTTTAACACCTCAAAAAGCGTGCGTGAATAGTAAAACGTCAAGTTTTAATTAACGGAGAGAGTATTATTTTATTGCTATTTAATTTATTTTTCTGTGATTAGGAAAATATTCGAGAAATCGGGTAATACTACTTGATTTTTTAAAAGGTTGATGGATTGACAAACGGACTAACCATACATCATGATACAATACAAACACAACACACAATGACACAAAACAAAAAAAAAAGCTCAATGAAAGGCTAAACACGACATACAAAAAGGAAGATCAAGCGAAAGTAAAACCATGAAGTTGAAGAAGCATACCAAGAACCCAGTCAAGCACCATTGGCTAGTGGTATATCACCACTCGAGCTTTTGTGTACAATGAAGACGAACACCAAGGTAGCACCTCTCATAAACGAAGTCGTCCTGACCACGCTGTCACGACCCCGATCAATCTCAACTCAAACTGCCGCATCTTCAACAAATCCGAAAAACACCTCAAGGTTTTTATTTAAATTAAAGACCTAGGTCAACAGATTGACAAACAGACTAACCATGCATCATGATACAATACAAACATAACACACAAAACAAAAAAAAGCTCAATAAAAGGCTAAACAAGACATACAAAAAGGAAGCTCAAACGAAACGAAGACCATGAAGCTGAAGAAACAGACCAAGAACCCAATCAAGCACCGCTGGCTAGTCGTATATCACGACTCGAACTTCTGTGTACAATGAAGACGAATGCCAAGGAAGCACCTCTCATAAACGAAGTCGTCCTGACCACACTATGACGACCCCGACCAATCTCGACTCAGACTGTTGCATCTTCAACAAAACCGAAAAACACATTGTGGTTTTTATTTAAATTAAAATTTATCTATGAATTTTTTTATTAGTTTATTGCTATTGCTATTGCTATTGTAATTTCATTTCTTTTGTTCTTTATTTTTTCAACATGGATTTTCAGAAAGAAAAAATCGAAATGTGCTACTATACAATAATTTAATATACCGCGTTAGAAGAATAAGTTGTTTTAAAACTAACAAGATTCAAATCCAGATTTGATCGAGAAATTCGAGGAAGTTTCTTTAGATTTCGGTGAGGCTTGTCCTGTTTGGACATTAAGATATACCGATTATTTCAATCTATCTATATATATACATATACTAAAACCGATGCATAACGTCCTATGTGGCGCGTTGTGGTTGATTCTAGAGAGAAAAATCCTATGTGGCGCATTGTGGTTAATCCTAGAGGGAAAAATTAATAAAATAATATGTTGTCATAATTTATAGAAAATTATATTATATAAGCCACAATCTATCTATATATATTTTAGTTCATTGACAAAATATAAATAAAAAATATTTTATAGTCATACTTACCAAAAATATTAATAGATAAATATGTAGTATTTATAAATAAAAGTTAAGATAAAAATAACAAAAAACTTTACCATAGGGGCATCTTATGATTGATTCTAGGAAAAATATTAAAATAATATGATATCATGGTTTATAGAAAGTTATCATAAGCCACAATCTATCTATATATATTTTAGTTAATTGATAAAAATATAAATCAAAACTATTTCATATTCATAGTAATAAAAAAATATTAATAGATAGATATGTAGTATTTGATACGTGATATTTTATTTATATTTATATTATTTTTTCGTGAAAAAATTATTTATATTTTTTATTTATTAAAATATGTCTGAATTACTTATGATGTTACATTAACGTATTATCCGTGCATAGAACGGGACCTACACTAGTTGATAATATTGTTTTGTAATTATTTTAAAATTTAGGAAAATTTACAAAAAAACCACCCGTTAAATATAGGTTTTTAGAGTATCTTCCCCCCGTAAGCCAAAATGGCTAAGGGAAATAACCTACCAAAAGAGAATATTCTATAAAATATTCTCTTTTTGCCTATTGTACGATTTTATTGTTCCCACCGTAGGTCAATTTTGGCAGGCTAAATTTCCTATAAATACTAATATAATTTAGAACTTTCACATCTCATTTCCGTCATCTGATTTTATCTTTATCTTTTCGATTTGAATCAACAATGAATTCTTCTCAAATATCATCATCATCTCACTCTTCAAATGAAACTATTAAAAATTATGACTATGGTAACTTTCGAACGAGCAATTACGACTATATACATGAAGATGATCAAAGTTGTGGCTTCGGAATAGGAAATGGTTATGAAGAGAGTAATGCGAATCTACCAGAATATTATATGTGATTATGATTCAATAGTTGGTAGTTTCATCTTTACTTGTTTTTTCTTCTTTAGTACTTAAACAACTTAATATTTATTTTTTATTATAATTTTGATGAATCTATAATAAAAAAATATTAATGTCCTTTTCTAAAAAATATTATTTATGTAATGATAATTCAAATATGTCAAATATTATAGTCATATTGAAGAACACTTGAATATCTTTTTAATAGAACAACTTTTATTTTTAATTAAAAACCATAACTATAAAATATATAGGTTTATAATTGTATTATTTATAGATTTACATAAATATTAAACACTTAAAATAAATTAATAAATAAGTAAATAGCATTTGGCCTACCAAAAGAGGAAGCCAAATTTGGCCTTTCTTTTAGAAATAGGCCAAAAACAAAAAGGCTAAAATGACCACCCATTGTCTATTTCTATTATGGTTTTGTCAAATATATGTGATATTATAATATTTTAAGCTTTATATTTAGGGAAATTTACATAAAACCACCCATTAAATGGTTTTTGTTAACAAATCACCACCCATTGTCTAATTCTATTAGGGTTTTGTCAAATACATGTGATATTATAATATTTTAAGTTTTATATTTAAATTAAAATCTCAAATAGATTTTAAAATATATTTTAATAGATTTAAAAAAACCTTTTTTAAAAAAACTTGATGTATATATGAACAAATTTTCTCTATTTTATTCCTAAAAATAGTTATAAATTTTAAAAAATATTTTATAGACTCCTTTTTTTCAATCAAAATTAAAATAATTGTTTAATTTTAATAATATTTTTTATACTAATAATTAATGTCTCATTTTCTTTGTAAATACTTACATTATATACTAAAAATGAAAAAAAAATCTAAATATTTTTCAGGCTCAAACGTATTTTTATTAAAAGTATCTTTATTAAAGTCTACTTAAATTTTAAATAATATTTTTCACATTTAGAGCCCCCACCCTCCAAATAAATTTAAAATTTTTACACATATTTTGCCCCTAATATATTAATATAATTTTTTTTACCCCTACGATACATATAGTTAAAATATACTCAAGTTTAAAATTTAAATTTTAAGTATAAAATATACTATATTTAATGGAATTCTAATAAAAATATGTGGTGGGTGGTAATTTGAAAAAAAAACCATTTAATGGGTGATTTTATGTAATTTTGTATTTAGCGGGTGACTAAGTGTAAAAATCTATATTTAATGGATGGTTTTATATAAAATTTCCTAAAATTTATGAGTTTGTAATTGGGACCTGTATTATTTTTAAATGGAAGATTGGAATTATACCAATTTGTTGATGAGAAGACTTATTAAAATTAATAAAACAAACACGTTTTTTTCATATGTGTCTCGTTTAAGAAATAGAGTAGTTGATAAGGTCGCACAACTTTGTCTCTCTCTTAAAAATCAGTTATTTTCAACCATCCCAATCTACATAACCTCATCCATATGGGCGCTAGCTATGCTTTGTTTCCCCCGATTTATTTCCTTCTAAAAATAAATTGGTAAAAACAATGCAGTGCTCCGATACTTCCCGCCCTGTATTTTATGAGATTAAGACTCATATTTATTACTCATGTATGGAAAGTAGATATTTTAAAACCAGTCAAACCTATTTCTAACATAATTAAATACTATTCTACCATAAAAAGCACAATCCTATCCTATATATCTATATTTATTTATACACTAAAGAAGGAGTACAATTCGACACGTGTCGAATTCTCCTTTACTTTAGTCCTACGTGACAATGGTTTATTCCATCACGTATAATGTGTCATTTTGTAAAATTTTCGGATTTTTTTATTATCATATGTGGCAATTGAGATGGCAATTGATTATAAATAAGGATGGAATATTGATCAATATCCATGTTCATACAAATCAAACGTGTCCATATATACAAATTTCAATCAATCAATTCCTATGATTCTCCTGCAATTAGGTTATATAAGTATATATTTTATAAGTGTAAAGACTGAATATATATTTTATATATTTATATATATTATATTATTATTTTAATAAAAAAATGTTAGTATTTATTTCAATTTGTAAAAGCGGAGAAAAAGTCGTCCTCGAGCACGAGTTCAATTTTAAAATCCTTCCGGCATCAATTTAAATTTAGGATTCTGACGGGATTTGATTTTCGACTTTGAGTTCGAGTATTAATAAAATTTATTTAAGCTCCGAGTTTTGATTGAAATTTATTTAATTCCGTTTATCTTGAAATTGAATTGAGATTTGATTAAATTTGATTTAGTCGGGATTCGATCGGGCGAGCGGGTTTGAGTCTCTTCCGCTAATTTGAATTGGTATTGTGGGGGCCTCTTTTAATTTCTATTTTATTTTATTTTTCTTCTCTCTCTCTCTGCTCACCTCCCACGCCAACTTCAGCAATGGTCCCCTCCCCCCTCCTCTCTTGTCTTCTTCCCAATTGCTTCTTGCTCACACACCCTCACACCTAAAGTTCTATCAGACCCACCCCATCCTTCCCATTTCATTTTCAAAACCCCCAAAACCCACACCCCCTTATCCCTTATCCTCTTCTGTCAAGCTGAAGCAGCCCTCCCTTTCGTTTCACAATCGACACCACCGAGCCACCACACCAACACCAGCACCACCATCGTCACCTTCTTCCTCCTCCACCATTGGAGCCACAACCGAGCCCTCTTCAAACCCCTGTTTTGCCGACAATGAGCCAAGCTCCACCTCCCTCCGAGTCTGAGCAGCAGCATCAAGCATGAGCTCCATAGAGCTTCCCCTGAAGCCGAGCGCAACCCCTCTCCCTCTCTTGCTCGATATTGCATCTTCGGTTTGGGTAAGCTTACTTTTCCTTCTTCACTTCAAAACCGAGCCAAAGATCCTCTTTTATGACCGAATCTGTCCATCCTAGGCCCATTTGTAAAGACCCGAAAAAGTTTAAAGTATTATTTTATTTAAATATTTAATTATGTCGGATTTGATCCGTTAATTCGGAAAGTTTTGAAAATTTCCGTTCTCGAGCCAACGGTTTATTTAAATTCTTTCAAACATTTCCGGCATAAACTTGTTACTCAATTTGGGGACGAAATAATTCCGCTTTATTTTTCCAAGGCTTAAAAATATTTTCGGGTTTCGTTATTTAATTTGGATTTGATTAACTATTTTAAATCGTGTCGGGTTAAGGTCGAAAAGCGGGTTTCGGGACTTATTCCCGGATATAATAGTTGACATTCACCATAATTAATATCCCTCTTCCTAGCCACCCTAAGAACCCTACCCCAACAGCTCTAGACCCCTCTTTTTCCAAACAACTCACTGTACTCCCTCCTTCAACTGAGACAGCCCCTAAACCCACTCCCTCCCTTCTTTATATTTTCATTGCCTCAGTTATCAGTCCACCACCATCACCTCGACACTCCATCAGCTCCTTTCACCTCCTTCTGACGCCATCTCCTCCTCCCCGTCTTGCTCTGTTTCCGGAACCGCCAGTACCAATCACCACCATCCTTCTCTCCCTATCTGTTTTGCTTCCAATCACCACCACCTTCACCTTTGTCGAGACACCAACCGAGCACCACAGCAGAGCGCTGCCAGAAGCATCACCGACGGCACCAATTCCCCTTCAATCCCCTGTGTTCGCCTCGAAAAAGGTCGGTAAGGTCTTCTCTTCGTTTCCGACTCACAGCCCTTCAATTCACTCCTTTATGACCCTTCACACTCAACCCAGGTCCCCTGAAGCACCCCCCCTTCTTCGACGAGGCAGCAGCAGTCTTCGAGCGCCCGGAGTCGGAAATCCGCAGCCTCGTTAACCTCTCTTTCCCCTTCCTCCTTCCTCGTGTTTTGATCTATTCTGTGTGGGCTGGGGTCGGGGAGACATGTCGATCAACTGGGTTCGAGTCGGGATGGGAAACGGAGCTCCGGCAGGGCCTCCTCTCTCCTCTGTTTCCCTGGCGCTGAGCTTATTTCGAACGGGGGAGGGAGACGGGTTCAAGCCCTCATGGTTCACCCTTTCTTTTATTTCTTTTTCATTGAACCGGTCCGGTTTGCCTCCTTTTTTTCGGTTCACTTAAAAACTGAAACGGGTTTGGGCCTGGGGCTGGGCTCGGGTCCGGGTTTGGTAACGGGCTAGAGATTGGGCTGGCCTCTTTAGTTTATTTTAAAAGGTTGTTGTATTGTTTACTTGTCATAATATATATAGCTAGTATATATAATATTTATTCGATTATTATTATTATTTGAATTGTTATAAAATTATTTATTTAGTTGTTATGAAAATTATTCCAAGTTACTTATTGAATTAATTAATTCTTTAATTTATTTATTATAGTTTTTTTAAAATGGATTTATATGAGTGCTTCTTTAATTGGTAATACACATTGTTTTAAAAGTTGTTAGTGTCATTGACTTGTTAATTCTTTACTTATTATTAAATTGTTCAATTATAATTTCTGAATTAATTATTTATTTATCTAATTTGCTTTGTTAAGATTTAATTACGTGAACAAATTATTTGTTTAGTCTTGGTATTTAAATGGGTAGTTTGGATTATTTAATTGTCGAAATTTATCTAAAAAAATATTAGAACAAAAGTTTTGGAAATAAACTAACTTATGCCGGAGTATTTTAATAGTATGATATCGTGAGGTCGGTTTAAAGGTTTAAATGCTTTAATATTGGACTTTGGCTAAGTATGATTTTAAAAGAATTGTTTGACTATCGAATTGACTTCCTTTGGTCTTAAATGACCTTGATTAACTTTGGAACCAATTTATTTGAGTTATGACATGAATATGAATGTATGTGAATTGAAGCATGATTGGACATGGTAGAATCTTGAATTGAATTATGAAATATGATGATATAAAATGATGGAGATGATGATGATAACGAGAATGAGGTAATATATGATGGAATATGAGATGAGACGAGAATATGCGATGATATGGCTTGATGAAGATAAATGAGTTTCTTTTGGCTTTACTTAGCTTCGTATTTGGTTTTGACCCGGCCATGCCGTGGCAACTTGTATTATGATAAATCTTTCTTTATGCTTTCGAACTTAAAATGTTTTGAGCGACTTAGGCTAGTAGGAAAGGTTCGGGGGACCTAACGGCCCTATCGCGAATTTTAGGGTGCGAAATCCCTTCTTGATTGTTAAAACTTTGTTTTAAAACTCAACCCGTACTCGAATTGCAAGATCTGAACGAAGGTATCCAATCCTTCGAAACGTAACCCGAATATTTATATTTGGGCCGTTACAAAGGTGGTATCAGAGCTTGGGTTGCGCGATTCGAGTACAAATGGGTTGAAGTATGATTTTGAAAATCGCCCAATGTTTTTAAAGGATTTTGAAGAGTTTTAAAGGGCAAAATGAATTTAATATGGCTAAATTAATGAAGAAAGCTTAATAAACTTGACTTAAAATAAGGAAAATCGGAAAAAGGGAAATCGAGTGGGTAGAAAGGCGATAGACCATCCCTATTGGATGTAGACTTGGGAAAGGGTAGGCAAAACTTAGCTTTGTACTTTACAGAGGGCCTGGAAGACTCCAAGGAGTTTGCCCCGTCGTGGTTGGAGTAGCAGGGTAGGGTATAGAGGCCGAGAGGATAGTTGCCTCTCCGGTCAGTTGCCCCTCGAAGGGCAGCTTCTAGATAGATTATGTGGTTTTATATAAATTGGGCCCGAGGGCGATCCCCCTCGAAGGGGATCTGAATATAAACTGTTGAGTGCTTATGTGCTAGATGCCTTGTCTTGACATTCCTCTTCATGTGTTCCTTCCCTCGGTCTAGGATTTTATTTGATATATTCTTGGGAATGTGTTGAAATTCTACAGCTAGGATAGCGAGACGTCCTTTCTTATCGTTTGGTTGGGAATTGTCGACCATAGGGGTGATCTTTTCACATCCTCCATTCATTGGCTTCATGATCCTTTCATTTTTCATTTTACCTTTCCCTACCTTCCATCCATATTGTCAAATGATATTTCATTGGCCTTCTTTTCCTAATATTAAAAAAAAAATCTTTCATGGGAAATCGGGTTGGTAATCTCACTACATTCATGGTTCTTGTTCAAGTGCATTGATTCCTTAAGTGCCTGATATGAGAGTAGGAATGTATGAGGCTTGAGGATATTTTCTAGAGTAAGGATGGGATAGTATTGGAGAGTGTAGAATTGGTATCAAAAGTCTAAGGTACTAGGTTAGGAAAAAGCTGAGATGTCCACTTAGTCAATTAGAGGTGCTACCCAACCTTGCTTTGGGATACGTGTAGGGATTAGAAATCTAAATTTTTGTGATTGAGGATACATAAGGAGAGGATGATACTTATAAGGTTTGTAGTGGAAGATGATTCTTTAGAGGTGGATTAGCGATGGGAATGTCTGCAGATATGGGGAGTAGAATAAGGGTATTGAAATAATGTGAAAATTCCTCTTAGAGGTAACAAGGGGATGAACCGATAAGGAGATAGGTAAGGGGGATGACTTCGGTAAGAAGGCCTAATTTGGTCGTGTGAGGGATAGAGACGATTTAGGGGTCACTTCGATCGTAAGGGTGATTGATGGATTTTGGAGGTCGGAATATTTTGTGCGGAATATCGAGAACTATCCGAGTGAAAGATATTGAAGTGTTAATAGTTATAGGCAACGGAAATCTGTGCTTGTGACATCTTAAGAGAATTGAATAAATAAGGCATGGGAATTTTGGAAAATTTAGAATAGGACGGCATGTAAGGATCGTAATCTGGGATCGTAGCAGATTGAGTGATAGTTGGCATTTCGAGTAAATATGTATGAAATTTGGGAAATGCGATTTGGTTCATGAGTGCTCGTATGACTTACTTAGGCAAACCTCATGTGTGGATCAATTGAGAAGAGATGCAGTAAGGGTTTTGCTAAAAGGTTCAAGATTGGGGAGCTTTCAGATCTTTGGGTGAGTTTGGGATTTTAATACTGAGAAAGAAAGGGATGAGGTTTTGAAATAATTGATCTTGATCTGTGATAATTGGGTAAAGTATTAATTTAAGGTTTTAGGTGAGTGAATAGGAAAATTGGGATCGTGAGCTTGGGACCGTACTGAGTAATTGGGGAACTTGTTTGACTCGCGCTATTAGGTTCTTCATGTGAGTTGTAGGCCCTTGAACTTTTGCGAGAATCGGTGAGGGACCTAGAGGTTTGATTTTACGGAGGGTGAGATGCACTAGGACCTGGGATTCGGAATATGACATGAGTCTTCTTGATGCTCATTTACATCTTGTTGAATACTTCTATGCTACATGATAAGCCGTTGCCTTCATTCCAGCAATCATGGTGGACACCAGACATGGACCGACGGGGCGTGGAGGCCCCGTACATAGAGGTAGAGGACGCCCCCGTCGTAGGACACCTACTGTTTCGGCCGGCGCTAACACTCCGACACCCGAGGGTGGCGAGACTCAGGTCCCCCTTCAGCAGACCACAGTGGGGCAGATGGATCGAGCTGCGATCCTGGAGGTATTGCGAGAGTTTCTTGGGGAGTCACAGTCTGCAGCACCCGGGGCCCAGATTCCTATCGAGCAGCCTATAGCACCTGAGCCCGCTCGAGCTATTCCTATGGCTGTTGCGCGACCCGAGAAGCGCATCGACTGGGTGAAAGTCATGGGGCAGTGTCACCCACCGCAGTTCTCAGGAGACGCCGGAGAGGATGTCGAGATGTGGTTCCGTCAGCTAGACGGGATCTTCGACCATATCGATGCGCCAGCTACAGAGCGACAGAGGCTAGCAGCAGGACATCTGCGGAATGACGCCTTTGATCGTTGGTCCGTGTACAAGACGGAGCAGACCGAGTGGAGTTATGATGCCTTCCGGACTTTGATGCTGAAGGAGTATAGTCCCCCGGGGACTCAGATTGCTCGCGAGGTGGCATTTTATCGTGGGACCTACAACCCATCTCTCTCTGTTGTTGATGTTGTCCGCCAGTTCAAGAAGGAGCTGGTTTACTGTGCACACCTATGACCCACTGACGAGAGTCGCATTCGATTGTTGTCGATGAGGTTGTCACCAGCGGTACTACTACATGCTTCTAGTCTGGGCGCAGTCTCGTTCGATCGTTTCCTGGAGGTGGTTCTTCTATACGATCAACAGCGCATTCTCTCTGATGCTGCTTGTGCTTCCTCCCTTTCTGAGAGGAAGAGGCCGTGGCCTGATGAGACTAGGGGAGAGATGAGACCCAGTGGAGGAGGATTTAGAGGAGGATTTCGGGGAGATACATCGAGAGTACCATTTGCAGCACCAGCTCAGAGCGGAGGGACTAGAGCCCGAGCTACATGTTATGGATGCCATGAGTAGGGACACGTTCTGCAATCTTGTCCAAGGAAGCACACTCTGTGTTTTTCATACGGGACTCGAGGGCATCGATCTCATCGCTGCCCCAAGACTGGAGAGATGCCATCTGCACCAGTCCCCAGATCTTCGGAGGCTCCTAGGCCACCAATACTGGCTTATCCTCAGAGCCAGGGGAGAGGATTCCAGGGCGACGAGAGTCGTGGTCACGGAGGACGGTCATCAGGAGGGCGAGATGCAGGCCTGCCCCCACTACCCTATGTTTATCAAATGAGCGCAGAGGAGTATTCCGCCCCTCCTACTGCAGGTAGTGTGATTCTACATGATTGACTTTGTGTTTAACTGTATGCTTGGTTGTGACTCTATGAGTGATGTTGATGTGCGGAATTCCATGTTTTTATGATCTATTGATATATGATTGGTTGATGTTAGAAATTGACACGTTTATAGATTTTATCATGACGATGGATTTTGATGAAATGATATTCTGAATTGTTAACACTTGGACCTTGATGTGAGATAGACTTGAGGAATTGAACCTAGGACGTGGAATATGGGATTAGCCCTTAGAGGTGGATGACTCCACCTCTTGAGGTTCTAAAAATTGCGTGACTAACGTCGGATTTGAAAGATTTTGAACGATACTCAAAGGGACTAACTTGGATTTTGAAAGACCAAATGCGATCGAGAATTTCAATGATTTTGAGGCAAATTGTTGTATTTATTTATTTATTATTATTATTATTTATTTTATTTATTGTGAAACCCTTTTGAAACTTACCTGTTTCGGGTAAATCTATAATACTTCACGAAGTGGATACAAGCATTTTATGGGGGCGTTTGTAGGGTGCTTGCTAAGACCTAGTGATGATATTGTAGTACTTTTAGAGTTGTGGCACTTCCGAAAAGTCGAAGCGAGGATGTGATAGGGGCGCTTATTGCATACTTGTCAAGATCAATTGGGGATGTCACGACCGTGACTAGGATGTTGTGAGAATCCCGGAAGACGCATCTGAGATGATTGCAAGATCCTTGGACATGGTCCTTGGACTCGCGTTTTAAAACTTCCTCCTCTTACTTTGAAGTGATATTAGTCTCGGGGACGAGACTTGTTTTTAGAGGTGGATAATGTAAAGACCCGAAAAAGTTTAAAGTATTATTTTATTTAAATATTTAATTATGTCGGATTTGATCCGTTAATTCGAAAAGTTTTGAAAATTTCCGTTCTCGAGCCAACGGTTTATTTAAATTCTTTCAAACATTTCCGACATAAACTTGTTACTCAATTTGGGGACGAAATAATTCCGCTTTATTTTTTCAAGGCTTAAAAATATTTTCGGGTTTCGTTATTTAATTTGGATTTGATTAACTATTTTAAATCGTGTCGGGTTAAGGTCGGAAAGCGGGTTTCGGGACTTATTCCCGGATATAATAGTTGACATTCACCATAATTAATATCCCTCTTCCTAGCCACCCTAAGAACCCTACCCCAACAGCTCTAGACCCCTCTTTTTCCAAACAACTCACTGTACTCCCTCCTTCAACTGAGACAGCCCCTAAACCCACTCCCTCCCTTCTTTATATTTTCATTGCCTCAGTTATCAGTCCACCACCATCACCTCGACACTCCATCGGCTCCTTTCACCTCCTTTTGACGCCATCTCCTCCTCCCCGTCTTGCTCTGTTTTCGGAACCGCCAGTACCAATCACCACCATCCTTCTCTCCCTATCTGTTTTGCTTCCAATCACCACCACCTTCACCTTTGTCGAGCCACCAACCGAGCACCACAGCAGAGCGCTGCCAGAAGCATCACCGACGGCACCAATTCCCCTTCAATCCCCTGTGTTTGCCTCGAAAAAGGTCGGTAAGGTCTTCTCTTCGTTTCCGACTCACAGCCCTTCAATTCACTCCTTTATGACCCTTCACACTCAACCCAGGTCCCCTGAAGCACCCCCCCTTCTTCGACGAGGCAGCAGCAGTCTTCGAGCGCCCGGAGTCGGAAATCCGCAGCCTCGGTAACCTCTCTTTTCCCCTTCCTCCTTCCTCGTGTTTTGATCTATTCTGTGTGGCCTGGGGTTGGGGAGACATGTCGATCAAGGGGGTTCGAGTCGGGATGGGAAACGGAGCTCCGGCAAGGCCTCCTCTCTCCTCTGTTTCCCTGGCGCTGAGCTTATTTCGAACGGGGGAGGGAGACGGGTTCAAGCCCTCCTGGTTCACCCTTTCTTTTATTTCTTTTTCATTGAACCGGTCCGGTTTGCCTCCTTTTTTTCGGTTCACTTAAAAACTGAAACGGGTTTGGGCCTGGGGCTGGGCTTGGGTCCGGGTTTGGTAACGGGCTAGAAATTGGGCTGGCCTCTTTAGTTTATTTTAAGAGGTTGTTGTATTGTTTACTTGTCATAATATATATAGCTAGTATATATAATATTTATTCGATTATTATTATTATTTGAATTGTTATAAAATTATTTATTTAGTTGTTATGAAAATTATTCCAAGTTACTTATTGAATTAATTAATTCTTTAATTTATTTATTATAGTTTTTTTTAAAATGGATTTATATGAGTGCTTCTTTAATTGGTGATACACATTGTTTTAAAAGTTGTTAGTGTCATTGACTTGTTAATTCTTTACTTATTATTAAATTGTTCAATTATAATTTCTGAATTAATTATTTATTTATCTAATTTGCTTTGTTAAGATTTAATTACGTGAACAAATTATTTGTTTAGTCTTGGTATTTAAATGGGTAGTTTGGATTATTTAATTGTCGAAATTTATCTAAAAAAATATTAGAACAAAAGTTTTGGAAATAAACTAACTTATGCCGGAGTATTTTAATAGTATGATATCGTGAGGTCGGTTTAAAGGTTTAAATGCTTTAATATTGGACTTTGGCTAAGTATGATTTTAAAAGAATTGTTTGACTATCGAATTGACTTCCTTTGGTCTTAAATGACCTTGATTAACTTTGGAACCAATTTATTTGAGTTATGACATGCATATGAATATATGTGAATTGAAGCATGATTGGACATGGTAGAATCTTGAATTGAATTATGAAATATGATGATATAAAATGATGGAGATGATGATGATAACGAGAATGAGGTAATATATGATGGAATATGAGATGAGACGAGAATATGCGATGATATGGCTTGATGAAGATAAATGAGTTTCTTTTGGCTTTACTTAGCTTTGTGTAGCGGTAAATGGGTCCCTTTGTGCTTAGACTTATAATTGTTGCTTATTAAATTGTTAGGTGATCCGTGACGTGATTGGCTTGCTTACTGTTGGTTTACTGCTTTTGCTGTTCTGCTATTCCAGGTAAGTCCTCCGGGGCTTACTCAAGTTAGAACCTCATGCCTGATGTGGCCTATAGTATGTAGGCATTATAATATCATGTCATATAGTAGCATGCTTAGGTTCTGCATTAACATATGAGCATACGTATTCTGAATGCGATTGGTAGAAACGGCCGTAAGTTGTGAGTTTAGAGTCGTTGCTAGGGTCATAGGACAACCCAACTCCATCGGGTTTGTCCTGATAGAGTCATCTGAGAGCATGATTTACTGAGTTATATATATATGACTGCGGCGGTGACCGAGTGTCCCACCCCGGCTGAGGTGTGGACTGAGGCATGAGATATACTGCGGCACCGACCGAGTCGCCTGGCCCCGATTGAGGCAGACATCCGACCCCGGCTGAGGTACGGATATGAGAGAGATACCCGCCCCGACTGAGGCATGGGTTTTGAGAGATTGGGACATGCCACTTGACATTCTGTGTAGGCCCATTTACTGCATTTCTGTCATTATATACAAACCGTCAGCATGCTTGTGTGCTTAATATTCCAGTATTGCATTAGATCATTCTCATCTAGGCTTAGAGCGTATTATATGTCCTCAGCGAGGTCTTCAGGGCCCGCATGAGTGGCTCGACCTTGACTTCGTGGTTAGTTTCAGGTACCCGTACCCTTGCTTGATTATGTGCTGTTGTGGCGGGGGATATCTTACGGCGCAGTGAGAGGGAGAGTAAGACCGACTGAACTCCACACTTTTTCTACTTATTTCCTCGTATTTGGTTTTGACCCGGCCATGCCGTGGCAACTTTTATTATGATAAATCTTTCTTTATGCTTTCGAACTTAAAACGTTTTGAGCGACTTAGGCTAGTAGGAAAGGTTCGGGGGACCTAACGGCCCTATCGCGAATTTTAGGGTGCGAAATCCCTTCTTGATTGTTAAAACTTTGTTTTAAAACTCAACCCGTACTCGAATTGCAAGATCCGAACGAAGGTATCCAATCCTTCGAAACGTAACCCGAATATTTATATTTGGGCCGTTACACCATTCGAATCTCCTCTCGAGCTCTCGCAGCCGGAGCCGCCCTCGGAGCGTCCCCGGAGTCGGATTTCCGAAGTTAGGTGAGACTCTTTCCCTCTCTTCTCTCTTTCCGTGTCTATCTTCTGGTATGGGTGAGGGTCGGGATAGGATGTTGGTCGGTTTGGTGGTGGTTGTGGCCGGAAAGGGAGCTGCCGGCGGGGTCCGTTTTTCCTCCCCTTCCCTTGCTTCGAACCCTCTGCTCTGTTTTGAAGGTTGAAGACGGGTCCGGTTCGGTCCTTCTTTTCCTTCTTTTCTTTTGGACCGGTTCACGCCTGGGGAGGGTTGAACCGTTGGCCCCGCTCCCCTGCCCCGTCAGCACACCCGGGTCCCCCTCCATTCTTCTTTTCTGTGGGGTTGGGACCCGAATTCGGATCCGGGTATGGGTATCCGGGTCTTGGGCTGGGTTTTGGTTTCGGGCTGGGTTGTTTTCTTTGGGTTATTTAAGAGATGGTTATGTGTTTTATATATTGTGTTATATATATGGCTAAATATGTTATATGTTATGTTATATATATATGTTATATGTTTTACTATTTCTGATTTTAGGAAAATGAATTTATATAATTATATGTTCTGAAATTATTAATTTTTATATTCAAAAAGGTTTTAAAAAGGGGTATTAATTGATATGGTGTTATAAATATATTTATGGATTGTTTTGAGATTATGTGGATAGTAAGTGTAATTATTTGAATATTATTATAGTTTTGGAATTTGGTTATCATTATAAGTTCTGGAAATTAATCTTTATACATTGTTTATTCGTTTTAAAATAATATTAATTGGATTATTTAATTGATGCATTTTATGAGGATTTAAACATGTGAGTTAGGAAATTTAAAGTGAATTATTGGTTTTGAATTATAAATATGATTATGAACATAGGTTATTTTGATGATTTAATATTGGAATTTATTTATATAATGTTTGAAATAAAATGCCGGAATGATTTCTATAATGTGATTTGGAGAGAGTTGGTTTTAAAGTTAAATGTTTAATGTCGGAATTTGGCCAAGTATGAGTTGAGAAATCATTTTGAATATGTGTTGACTTAATTTGGGATTTATGAGTTGAAAATATGGTTGGTATGATTTTATCAATGGGTTTGATTGAAAGAATGATTTTGGTCGATTTGATCGTATCGGAAAGATTTTGGAAAACGGTTTTACTATCGGTCGGTTTTGAGGATGTTGAGAACTTGGGTTCGTGAGTATGAATGTTAGTCTGGTAGCTTATGGAAATGGCTTGATGATAGGTGTGTATTGCTTTTGGATTTGCTTTGGACTTGCATTTGGGCCTTGCTTGTGTTCTCTTGCTCTTCGACTTATTCAGGTAAGTATCCTACGGGACTTACTCAGTAACCTGGACCTCCTGCCTGATGTGTCATGTAATGTGTAGTTTTGTTGCATATTAAGCATGCCATGTAGTATCATGCTAGGATTGCATTGAACTGAGCATATGTGTTTACTTTGTGTGTTTGAATACTTATCTGTGATAGTCCTAGAGTCTTTGCTAGGGTCATAGGGTAGCCCAGCCCCATCGGGTGCCCTGAGTCTATCGAGTCGATATGAGCATGATATGATAGCCCAGCACTATCGGACAAGAGATGAGATGATATGATATGATATGATTAGCCCAGCACCATCGGGCATGAGCATGATTTATGATATGATGATGAGATATGATATGATATGATGATACCGTGGTGAAGTGCACCACCACGAGGAAATGGCTATGCTATAGCACCGAACTGGCCAGTCTCTGCACTAACGGGAAGGGGTGCAGAGGTAGGAGAGGGATATGCCACTTGGCATTGTCTTGGGCCATTTACAGTTCTTTTCTGCATATTATATATATACTAGGGGCATGATAGTGTGATTTAAATCTTGTACCGCATTAGTCATCTTTTATTTAGGTATAGGCATGTTATGTGGCCTCAACGCGGTCAGAGGACCCGCGGGCGATCACCAGGCCTGACTTCGTGGATAGTGTTAGGTACCGCTCTTGTTGCTCCTTGCTTCTGTGACGGGAAATCTCTTGGCGAATTGAAGAATCCGGCTAATATATTCTAACTTGACAAATGACAATCACCCACTTTGTTTTGGTTTTGACCCGACTCTGCCGTGGCACTTGTATCTAAACCTGGCTTCTGCTTTACTTTCATTTGAATCGAATTTCCGCGACTTTGATTGCTTGGGGTTCGAAATCCCCGTTTTGGAATGCTGATCTTCGAGGTTTGAAACCTCGACCCGTACCTGAATTGCAACATCCGAACGAAGGTATCCGACCTTCGAAACGTAACCCGGGTATTTATATCCGGGCCGTTACAATAAGGATGGAATATTGATCACTATCCATTTTCATCAAATCAATACGTGTCCATACAATTCTCAATCAATCAAGATCAATTTCGAAAATTCTCCTGCAATTAGGTTATATAAGATATATTTTATATTTGGAAATAAAAATATTTATATTCAATATTGGCCACAATCCACGGCATGAATAATTAATAATTATCCTAATCAACTTTTTTCCAAATATAATTGTTAATACAAATCTTCAATAGCCTATCTATTAAATGAAACTCATTAGTAGCATTTATATCAAGCCGTCGACAGACCACAGACTCCCACACGCCATAGTTTTTGTCCTGCAGAATTTGTTGTACTTCAACAGATATCATCTCATTCCAAGCCCTCTAAATACACCATGAACATTTCAAATTAGTCAAGGCATTTCATCAAACCATATATATTTGTATATATTTCTATGTTTTCTTTCTAATGCATCTTTGAATATTTTTTTGTGTTTTATTTCTAATGTAGGATTACCAAGAGGAACGATTTCCAATTCTTTGATGATTTCAAGCCAAGTGGTCGGTACAATATTAGAGTATGCGTTCTTCGGATATAAAAGACACTTGATGAGATAAAATCAATCAATCATGTAAGTATTTTTTAGCCTTAATCCAATATTTTTTTCACCTTTATCCCTTAAAAAATGTAACTATTTTATATCCATGTAAAATGTAGGTGGGAACTTTTGTCACAGTTGGAACCATTGTCGATTTTAATGATACCCATGGATGGTTTTATTAATTACAGCACAAGATTTTTTGTGAATCAGACATAACAGAGATCAATCATATAATATCATAGATTGGTTAGTTGTTCGGGACATTATCATGAACATAGAATATATATTTGTTCTTCCACTTACCTAATGTAATTCGTTATTATATATGTTTTGTTGTAGATTTCTGCGGATGATTACAAATGATAGTGAAGATGGCATAAAAGAGTTTCATGATAGTGGTGAAGATAGCCAACAATTTGAAGAATTTCTTCCATGATCCTCTTGAGATGTTTACAATAAAAATACCTATATTTTTGTCGTATTTCTGTCGAACTGTTGTTTAATATAATGCTTGCTATATACTTTACAATAACAACATCCTAAAAATATATTATTAATTTTTCAGAATCAGAGCATCCAAAATGTTTTCATTTTTATATATAGAATCAGAGATCTGGTGGGTTCTCACGTATTAGAGGCGGGATTGGGTTGTGGGAGGTCGCCGCTGCTGCTTTCCTCCTGTCGATTTTCGTTTGGGTTTTACGTTCCCTGGAAGGGGCGACTTGGTTCAGGTTCTTTCTCAAACTCTTTGTTATAATTATTCTCACTTGTGGAAGTTGTTTGCTACTGGAATATACAATTCTAACTCCATTCCAGGTGTACTTGTTGCATTGTGTTCAAAACCACACCGTCCTCTGGTGTTTGATCAAAACCGTGTTTGAGGCGTTCGCCTCTTCACACCATACCTCCCGAAAGGGCTCGGAACAACTTGTAAAGCCGGAGGGCTCTAAACTCACTAAGGATATCCCTCACCCCAACATTAACTCCTTTTGTAAACCTACCTTCTGGACCAACATTAACTCCTTTTGTAAAAATCAACAAATTCATCTAATCGCCTTAACTGAAACGAAAACTGAAAGAATACCCGAAGAGAAAGTTTGGAGAAGCGCAGGGTTTGATAAAGCAATCTGGTCTCCGACCACTGGACGCTCTGGTGGGATTTGGGTACTCTGGAAGTCACACTTCCTTACAAATGAAGAACTTTCTCTAGAAAGGCAATTTGAGAGAATCATTATGATCAAATACAGAAACTTTAACTCAAATTTCTCATGCATAATTATATTTGTGTATGGACCTCCTGAAGAAAGAGATAAAGACGATTTTTGGTGGACAGTTAAAAATTTGATAAATTCCACAGACCTGCCATGTATGGTGATTGGAGATATGAACGAGATTAGTTATGGTGAAGACAAATTTGGAGGAGCAGAAATAAACTCTGCACGATTTAGACGACTTCTTGATCTTAAGGGATCATATGCTCTATTTGAAATACCTTTTTCAGGGAACCCTTTCACATGAAGAAAGAAGATTTCAGGACTGGATAATATTCTTGAAAGACTTGATAGAGCAATTGTCCAGCATCAGTTTCTGGAGGAATATCCAAATCTACAAGTTATCCACCATGCATTCACATCGTCTGACCATTGCCCCATCTCCCTAGATTTGTGTAATGGTGAAATGCATAAGGCCCCACCATTCAAATTTGAAAACATGTGGCTTCACAGGAAAGACTATCGAAATATTGTTAAACAAGTTTGGAGAGCAAATTTCAATAGTTCAGCAATGTTTCAATTATCTTTTAAGACAAAAATTTTAAAGGCAAAATCCAAGGAATGGAATAGTAAAACATTCGGAAACATTTTCCGACAATTAAATGAGGTCAAAAAAAGTCTTCTAGATTTACAAAAGGATACACCAAATTGTCAAAACAGTCTCATGTTCACAAAACAAACAAATCTTCTCAAGAAAAAGGAAGCGTTACTAGCTTTTCATAAGAAATTCTGGAATCAAAGAGCAAAAACTAAACACCTAAAACTTGTTGACACAAACTGCGGATATTTCCATAGGACTGCAACCGGGAGAAGAAATAGAAAGATTATTAGAAACATTACAACTGCTAATGGAACCCAAATCATTGGAGAAGAAAACATTAAAAAGGAAATTCAGCTGGATTTTGAAAGACGTTTCAAAAAAGATGGGGAGAACAGATCAAATCTCTCAAATTACTTATCCTTGATAAATCCCTCTATTACGGAGTGTGAAAATGAGGGACTGATAAAACCGATTACAAATAGCAAAATTAAAAGAGCACTTTTCAGTATGGGCAAAAATAAGTCCCCGGGTCCTGATGGGATGACGGTAGAATTTTATAAATCGTATTGGGACATCGTTGGTCCCTTAGTGACAAGAGCAATCAAAGGTTTCTTCCAATCAGGTAAAATGCTTAAACAGATAAACCACACATTTATTACCGTCTTACCAAAATGTGATAACCCAACTACAACAAATAACTATAGACCAATCAGCCTTTGCTCGACTATATATAAGCTAATTTCAAAAATCATTACTGATCGCCTAAAAGGTGTGATTGGAAAGCTCATTCATCCTTTACAAGGAGCTTTTGTATCCGATCGAGCAATTCAGGACAATATATTAATAGCACATGAGATCTTCCACACATTTAAAAACAGAAAAGGAAATGAAGGATGGATGGCGATAAAACTAGACATGGAAAAAGCATACAACCGACTTGACTGGGATTTCTCCCTTCAAGTTCTTGGTAAATTCGGTTTCCATCCAACTTTTATTGGTTGGATTAAAGAATGTGTAGAAACAGTCTCATTTTCAGTTTTGGTAAACAACGGTCCTACAGATTTATTTAAACCATCTAGAGGAATCAAACAAGGAGACCCGTTGTCTATTTTTTATTCATCTTGGGCTCTGAAATCCTTGCCAGAAAATTACAAGCTGAGGCCTCAGTGGATTCAGGAACCATCGGTTTTAGATTCAGTAGGGACGGTCTCTCTGTTCCTTTCCTCGCTTTCGCGGATGATATCATGATCTTTGCAAAAGCCACATCAAGTGCAAGTGAAAATATCAAGAAAATTATTGATGAATACTGCAAATTCTCGGGCCAAAAGGTTAATTTTCACAAATCCTCATTCCAAACAACTTGTGGAGTACCTAGAACTAGAGTTCAAGAACTAGAGCGAAGTCTACAAATTCCTCATACAAGATCACTAGAAAACTATATGGGGTGCCCCATTATTAATGGAAAGGTAAATCAAGTGACCTTTGAAGGAATTGTATGCAAATCAAAAGAGCAACTTTTTAAATGGAGGGCTAATGCCCTCTCCCAACAGGGTAGAGCTGTCCTAATTAACTCAAATCTCTCATCAAAACCTCTCTACACAATGCAAAGCTTTATGTTGCCGAACAATATACACAATAAACTAGACCAAATCAACAGAACTTTTTTCTGGAACAAAGACCTCCAACATAAACCACTTATAAGCTGGGATAGAATCTGCAAGTCAAAAAGTAAAGGTGGAATCGGGCTTCGAAAGTCTAAGGATATGAATAAGGCTTTACAAATGAATTTATTGTGGAAGATTCTTGCCGAACCAAATAACTACTGGGTAAAACTGATAAGATACAAATATCTGAAAAATACTGAGCTTCTACAATATAACATAAAGGGCAATACATCTTGGCAGTGGAGAAACCTGTGTAGGCTTATAGATAAATTCAAAAAAGGCCTAATTTGGTCTGTAGGTGATGGGAGATCAATTAATTTCTGGACAGACAACTGGTTGTCAACGACCCCACTTTTGGAAAAGATAAACCCTCTACAAGGAGTACATGTTGATCAAAAGGTCAGCGACTATATAATGAATGGAAAATGGTGGATTGAGAAACTGAAAAATGAATTCGATAACACAATCGTAAATGAAATATCCGATGTTCCTCTCCCTATATCGCCATTTCCCGATAGACTTTTCTGGTGGCCTGATAGAGAGTGTTGGTTCACAACAGCAAGTGCATTAAAACTCATTACAAACTCTGCCAATGTGACAGACGATCCCAATTCATGGATATGGAAACTTAATATTCCCCCAAAGATTAAAAATTTCATGTGGAAGCTAGCTCAAAAGGGGCTCCCAACGACATCTCGACTATCTCAAAGGGGTGTCTCTGTCCCTACTCCCTGTAAAATGTGAAACCACCATTTTGAAGATGAAGCTCATTTGTTCATGGAATGTCGTCTCGTAAAATATCCTTCTATGCATATATAATCTATCCAAAATATCACACGTAACATTCTAAGGAACACAAGAGATATTAAAGTGATCATGAGTACCCTTGGAGATAAACTTAATATCACTGAGAAAGAAACACTAGCTTTCAAATGGTGGACCATTTGGTTTTACAGAAATCAAATTACCTTTCGGGACGATCACATACCTTCAAATATAGAAACACAATCCTTCGTCCACAAACTCCGGGAGAACTGGAGAAAAGCATGTAAACAGGAGGAAGATTTAGGAATTGAAACTGCAAAGGTCAAGTCTAGTCGAAAAGTCAACAAATTAAAAATTAAATGGAGAAAACTGAGGATTGGTTTCATGAAACTGAACTTTGATGGATCATCTTCAATCGTGAATGAAAGTACCATGGGGTATGTTATCCGTGATTGGGAGGGAAAACCCATTACTTTGGGATACAAACTTATAGACAACCAAACTCCTCTCATGGCGGAAGCTCTCGCCCTGAGAGAAGGTCTTCTTAAAGCCAGAAAACTCCAGATTAGAAAACTCGAGATAGAAGGAGACACACAGATTATCATCAATCACCTCGCAAATAAAGAAAAATATCCATGGGAAATTGAACTGACTATGGGAGATATCAAAACAATCATTCAACATTTTCAAGAAGTATCCTTCTCGCATGTCCCCCGCATTGGGAATAGAGTGGCAGACAAGGTTGCACACCTTAGCCGCTCTTTGCGGGGTAATGCACTTTCAACAAATTCAGGTCTTTTAGACCTCATCCGTCAGGATGCGATCGGCTAGGTCTCTGCTAGCCGAAATATTTCCTTATCAAAATATATATATATATATATATATATATATATATATATATATATATATATATATATATATAGGGGAGAGATCAGGTGAGAAGTATCTCTACCGGTAAGAAGAAAAGAAGCATTCTTATTGGTGGAAACAGATCTGATTTTTACCTAAGGAAAAAACACCTCACGCGCTTTCCTTTATTCAATAAATAAAACACATCTCTGCTTCTTCCTCCTAGGCTCCACATCTCCTCCTCTTCTACCAGCCATTCTCAATGTACGAATTCAAAATTCATGTTATAGTCTAGCAAATACAATACAGGAACATCTTAATTTGGGGATTTTGAAGACAAAATTGCACAGCGTTACGAAATTGTTGAAATCGAACCAGTTTTCTGAAGAATCAGTGCAGTAATTTCTGAATTTCTTGATTGGTACCAGTAGCGATAGTCCATGGCTGAGATCGTCCAGAACCAAACGAGTAAACTCTGCGCAGAAGAGAAATGAAATGAAGCTCACAAAATCTGGCGAATACAACATAACAAAGTCCAGACAGATTGGGATAGAGAATGTAGCGATTCGAGTGTGTGTTGGTGAAGAACTGTGAGATTTTTACCTCTAATCCTACGGAGGAGATCGATCCGGTGTTGTGCGCTCCTCCTACGCTTTCCCTCCATTCCAGTTCCAGAGTTCCCAACTGTCTTCTTCAGAGTTCAAATTGAATAGCAAACGTTTGCAAGAGGCAAACTCGGGAATTCGTCTTTTTGTACATTGAGAATGGGAGCCATTCTCAATGAAGCTACTTGTTACTTAAACTAGGTTCAGTGACTTAATAAAGAGTGGTTCAGTGACTAAATAGAAAGTGGTTCAGGGAATTAATAGAGAGTGGTTCAGTGACTAAATAGGAAGTGGTTCAGTGAATTAATATAGAGTGGTTCAGTGACTAAATAGAGAGTGGTTCAGTGACTTAATAAAGAGTGGTTCAGTGCTAAATAAAGAGTGGTTCAGTGAATTAATATAGAGTGGTTCAGTGACTAAATAGAGAGTGGTTCAGTGACTTAATAAAGAGTGGTTCAGTGCTAAATAGAGAGTGGTTCAGTGACTAAATATAGATTGGTTCAGTGACTAAATATAGATTGGTTCAGTGACTAAATAGAGAGTGGTTCAATACTAAATAGAGAGTGGTTCAGAGGTTTAATACCAAGTGGTTCAGGGTTTTATACTAAGTGGTTCAGAGTTTTTATACTAAGTGGTTCATGGGTTTTTATACCAAGTGGTTCATCAAATAAATAGACTCTTTATAGCTTCATGAACCACTTCTTGATAACTTCATGAACCATTAGAAATAAAATGGTTGAACCAATACGAGTAAAATAGCTGAACCAATACAAAGAAAAAGCCTGAACCACTAAGAGTAAAATGACTGAACCACTATGACTAAAATTGCTGAACCACAACAAATAAAATGGCTGAATCACTATGAATAAAATTGCTGAACCAATACAAATAAAATGGTTGAACCACTTCTTGTTAATTTTTTTTTCAACAAAACATATACAAAGTGGGTGTCTATGTGTAGATAAAATTAAATTACACTCAAAAATATATTTTTTATATTTGTTTAAGTGAAAATGTCAAAAAATAAAATTTAAAAGTGGATGTAAAGGTTTTTATATGTCTACGTAGCTTTTTCAATTAATTAGTAAGTTTTGTGTGTTGGCGCGTGTAATTAATTAGCGTTACTGTGAGGGTGTTACTAATTAATTTGGGTGGGTATTACTAATTAATCGGTGGAATCCGCGTGCCTCCTATTTTTAATTTATTTTTGGACACGTGGACCAATCAAATCACTTCTTTCCTTCTCACCGGTAGTGTGCTTCTCACCCGAACCCAACCCTATATATATATATAATCAGAGCATCCCAAATTCATGTTTGGTTGTTTTTTATAAAATCTTTTCCTGTAAAAAAAGATAATGCATAAAAGCAAAATTTGTACAACAAGATATTTTCTTTGAACATATGAACACGTAATGGAAGGCAACTAGAAAATTTTAGGTTTTCGAAATACAAAACCAGTGGTTGCGGGGAAGGTCTATTATTCAATTGAAGCCTGCATCAATCCAAGGCAAACAACCAAAAAAAATCAAAATCAAATGAATTGGGGGAAAGTTAATCAAAAATAAAAAAACTAGCTCAACATGAACCCTCAATTATAAATCAAATACCTAATTTACGAATCTAAATTAAGTTGGCAAATAAACAGTAGTTCAGGGACTTTACTTATTTGAGAGGCGAATGTCGGCAACGAAGATAGGGAACGAAACCTAACCACCATTCGAGGCGTTGGGGTCGGCGGCTTTGGTGGAGCAAATCTGGCCGCCGTTGATGATCCGTGGAGACGTCCGCCACAGATTTGTTCAGGTGAGGTCTGTAGTTGATGACCAAGGGCGAGATAGGCAGCGGGTGAGCTAGAGCGAGGTCACCGATGACAAAGAGGATTTGCCAATTCAAGGCGCGCGGTGCTGGAGTTGTAGACTGACGAGAGAGAGGATTACAAATATTTCCTGGGATAGGGATGTGAGAGACGACTCAATTTTAGGTCGATCAGAAACATATACACTTTAATTGGTGTCTTATTTGCATATACAACTATATTAAAACTCCATTTTTTTTTATCAGTAAAACTCCATTCTACTTTGAATTACATGAATGACAGATAGGTGGATAGGTGTCAAGATGTTCAGTTACAGAATATAAATATCATATTAGTGCCACATAAAAATTAGTGTTAGTTAATAAATAGATTTTATTTATTTATTTATAATAGTACCAATTACATTTACTATACTCCTAGATTATATATTCTTTATATTATATGGACCATTTTATATTAAATATGGATAATTTTTTTTATATTTATAAAATAATCATTAGGTTGTGGTATTATATGATAGCATAATTAAATATTATTTTTTAAATATTATATTATAATCAATTCAATTTGATTAAATCATATGCTTTTTGAAAATAATACTTTAAACCGATTTTATTTAGTTAGTATTCAAATTCAAATTTTGACATATATAGCAAACTGTTTCAAAACGTTTTAAAGTGTTTGATTTAGCTAAAACTAGCTCAGTACCCGTACAAGTGCGGTTCTTTTTAAATATTAATATATTTGATATTAGAATTGTATAAAAACTATTTATAATTGAACTTTATTTTATACCTACCATTATACATCACTAAAAAATATTAAAATAAACAGCATTGATATTGTAAAAATAAATATGATTTTATTTTGATTTTATCCTAAATATCTAAACCAACCAACAACCAAATCTATAATATCTCAACTTATTTCGAAATGATATGGAATTAAAAGAAAATCCAAATTTTCAAAAAAAAAATGATACGTAGGATTGATGAAATTCTAGAGCGTGACCTAGGATCAAGAACGGAGAGAGTGCCACGTGTCTCACAAAATTCTTCTTCAGTATTATTAAATTAATTAATTAATTAATTAATTAATTAATTAACAGATATTGAAGTTAGTATATAGATAAGAGATTGCAATAGAATTTAGAATCCAAACAATAAGATTGCAAAGATTACGTTTTGGTTAGTTAGAGATTTTAGATATTGCATATCAATTAGGTTAGTAATTTAATTTTTAATTGGATTATTCAAAATAATGTAATTAATTTCTAACTAAAAATGTCCTACATTAAAGGAGAAGCCGTCACATGGCTTAGGCGACTTCTCCTTTAGTATTATAACTAGTTTAGTACCCGCACTATTGTGCGGTTTTTTTTAAATTAATATATTTAATATTTCATATTAAAAAAATGTATAAATTATTTTGTTTGTACTCTAAACTCTAAGTACTAATCACCTCGAAAACTGTAACGTTATATATCGAGTGGGGGCAGAAGAACACAAATTGAACTAAATCAATTCGATTCTCAAAAAATGTATAAAAAATTTCTATAATTAAACTTTAAACTCTAAATACCCCTCACATCTACACATTGTTAATTATTATATATATATATATATATATATATATATAGTTAACGGTAAAAATGAAATCTGTATATGGGAGCCGAGCCTTACCTTTATATCTTTCAATTTGCAATTAATTACTATCGGCATATATGAAAATCAAAGCATAACCACCTGATAGGCAAATCCTATCGGTATATATGATTAGTTGTATTTATTCTATCGATATATATGATTATTTCTATTTATTAATTATTAATTAGTCTATCATTTATAAGGACATTAATTTGATTTGAAATTAATTAATTAACAAATCCTGTCGACATATATGAAATCATAACCACCTAATCGACAAATCCTATCGGTATATATTAATTAGAGTAATTAATTAATAAATTAAAAAAAACCCTACTTTAACAATCAATTAATCGGCATATCTTAAAACTAATCGGATAAGTGGGATAACAATCATAACCACCGGATAAGTGAGATAACAATCAATTAAATTTTTAATTTTTAAATCTAATTTATTATTATTAATGTAATTAATCTAATAAGTAACAAATCCTAAATAAAAGCGACTTATTCTTTAGTATCACTAGTGAGCATACCCGTCCTACGCACGGGGCATGGTTCAATAAAATTAAATCTTAATATATTAAAGTTTTATATGCTTAGTCCTTATTAACGAAAATAAGATCAAATGCTTGTGTGTATTTTTGTTGTCATTGTTAGGGGTTAGAATCGCATATTGTTTTGCGTTTAAGTTTTATATGTATATATCTAAATATCAATCACATTATGGAATTGAATTTTAAAAAAAACAATCAATAAAACTAAAAGATTCATTTCACTAAAACAATTATTATTATTATTATTATTTAAAAATTTATAAAGTTATTTTTTCATTTGTTTTTAATATAATTATTCAAATTATTCATATTCTTGATAAGTCTCTATCATTGTCAAACATTTAATGGAATATAATTAAAAAAATAATGTTATTAAATAACTGAAAATAAAATAATACAAAACGATAAAATTAAATTACATTAAATATACATTCTATTTCATGTTCTTGTTATGTGCCTCTTAGTTACACTCTCTCGTATTCATCTGCTTACTCCAAATGGTATCAAAACCTAGAAAAAAATAAAAATAAGTATCAATTAAGTCATAAAAAATTTTTAATAGAAGATCAGCTTAATGAAACATATACCCTAGACTCTAATAAAAATATATTAGATGATTAAACTCTTAATGAAGCATGCCTTAAACTCTAACAAAAATAATAAAAAGATATTAGATGATTAAACTATGAAATTTTTTAAAAGAAAATTAAAACAACTGATTTTGCTATTTAATTCGAAGGGCTAGATGGAGCTTGTAATCTGATTAATTTTTATAATTATGTAAATAACATGTAATTATTATAAATAAAAGTATATTGATATGATAAAAAAAATGCATAATCAAACTCCAATAAAGTAAAACAAAATTGTTTAGTAAATAGTTGTGTTGTAATACCAAAAAACAATAAATATAAATGAACTAACAAATAAAAGGATGCTAAGAAAAAAGCATAATAAAACTAACTTAGATTATAATAAAATAAGACAAAAGATCTCTAATCTCTGTAGCTTAAATTGTGAAAGATTCAGTAAAAAATGGAAAATATATTCAAAGGGAAAATTTGGTGCAGTTTTAAATTGATAATTACTTGCAAACATCAATTATTATATTTATGGTCAATTTTATTTATAAGAACTCATAACTCCTTTAATTTATTACTCGGTAATTTTTTGAGAAAAGTAATCGCTACATAATAAATTATATGATTAAGTATATTTCTTAATATGTTTGTAATTTCAATTTACATAGTATTATCGTTGTATTTAATTAGGGGATTGATTGCACATAATTTTTTTAACCGTGGTAATTAAAGGAGTTTATTATTTCAAAATCTAAAAATTGAAAACTTTAGAAGGATTTAACCTAAATGTCATACTCTGCATGATTTGGTTGATTATTTTTAAAACTGAATATCATTATTTTAGACCTTTCTTTTAAATATGTTAACTATATATATGTATTTGATAATGATTTTTCTTGTAGTTGTTTGTTGGTACGTATAAACTTATGATCGAGTATTGATATTTTGAGAAGTAGAAATTTAATTTATAATTTATAATAATAGAAAAAAATTATTGTGCGTCAACGAAGGGTCTCTACATTATAAATATTTCAATTAAAATCTAAAAATCACCAATTATTTAAAAAATAAATATCAAGTAACAACTAATTGAATAGTTAAATTTAAATCCTTAGTATTTAGAATAGACAATCAAGCCCATATGTTTTGGATAACAATCGAGCGACCAATAACTTTACATTATCATATACCTAGAAGTTTTACTTTCTCAACAATATGAAAACTAATCTAATACACTGCATGTGTAAAGAGATAAAAAAAAAAAAGAAATAGCAAATGTTGAAATAGATGAGTCTCACCATACAAATTGTCAAGGTATAATAGAAGCTCAAAATTCACCACGCTCAAAATTCACCACATTTCAGTACTTCAAGACCATGGACATAATGCAAAGAAACGGGTATATTTGAATGCAAAAACCCTTCAGAGGACACTTAACCACGTACTCAAACCTGCAAGAAATAATGGATGATTATCAGATCCATAATCCATAAGTCAATATATATGCAAGAAAATAATGGTTTTTGAATAGAAGAAAAATTTGCAAGTGACGGGTGTTGGCCGGGGTAGGGATTGCATCAATTTGCCCTATATATATCAAGGAGTAAAAGATAAACGTCCATAATTTTGTCAACAAAATGAATGATGTTAAAAGCCTATAACTAATTAATTTTTTGAGGGTGAAACGGCTATAATTAATTTTGTGAATTAACTAAATGTTAGTAACCGGCTGGATACCTAGGCTATGATGATACGGAGTATATAGTAACGGCTAGGATAAAAAAGAAGGCATCGTAAGTGTTGTGAAATTATTTCACAAAGATGAAACTCCTAATCCCACTAAATGGCTAATCACACTAAATGCCTAATTGTGATGCCACTAATTTTGTATTAATCCCACTAAATGGCTAATCACACTAAATGCCTAATTGTGATGCCACTAATTTTGTGAGAAAAGAAACAAATTGAATAAACATTTATGAAGGCTTGCACACAACTTTTCTTGTTATATATATATACCACTAATTTTGTGAGAAAAGAAACAAATTGAATAAACATTTATGAAGGCTTGCACACAACTTTTCTTGTTATATATATACTATTGATGATTATTATATAATTTTCTTTTCAAAACTCCGATCGGTAGAAAATTTTCCTAATCTAACCACCTATAATATGTAATCTAATCCATAAATATGAGATGTCAATGATTTATTTTACACGGTAGAAGTCAGAGGTTTTCAAAACTTACACCCTAGCTAATTAATAAAATTTGATAAAAAAAATCTGATCAAACCTAATATATTTTCAAAATTAGTACCGGATTTGATAAGATTTTGTACCCATCTTAACAGCTCTGAAAGATTTGTTTTTAAAAAATTTATGTTTAAAAAATTTATTATGAGTTATATTTCTAATGTAGAAAAAGGAAACAACTTTTAAAGATTTGTTTTTAAATAAATTATTTCAATAATATTAATTACTATTATATATGATTTGTCATATACTTGAAATCTATAACAAAATGGCTACTACTAATCATAATAATGAATCGAAATAATTCATTAAAAAATCAAATGAATGGTATATTTTAATTAAAGACAAAAATGAGCTCAACTAATGCTAACTATACAACGGATGTAAGGCGGATCCTTGGAACATTTCGGAAGTCGACGGCGTTAGAGGCATGCGGGAGTGGCCCTGGATAGCTGGATGTAGAACTTTCAAGTTACACCTATGGAAGGTTCGAATGATCTAGTTCGATTCAATGTCAGAGGAAGGATCTTTGAAACGACAACACCACTACCCATTTCGTTGTAGGGCGAGAATCGTTCTTGGTGCCACTTTGGACGCCAATGGGAACCTGCGACCCCAACCGATCCTTGATCGAGTACTTCATCGATCGGAACCTCGATTGTTTTGGAGCCCTCTTTGAACTGCTTCGGACAAGGACGATCCTACAAAAAAAACTCAAAAATTAAACAACCCACAACACTATAAATAAAATAACTCACAAACAATTCAGAATAATCCCTACAAAAAAAAAAGTTAGTGAAACCTAAAGAGGGGATGAAAAGATTGGAAGCAGAAAAGAGATGAAAGAATTGAAACACATCTAGAAAGCCAATAATGAACCCAAGGGTCTAGGGTAGTATTTATACTGCAACGTACACAACCATTTTCAAATAAAGGTTATAGCAAAAAAAATATATATATTTAAATTTAAAATATTAATAAGTGGATCTCGATCAAATCTTTAATTTATCTTTTTAGTAGTTATCCTTACAAAAAAAATAGTTATTAATGGATAAATATGATAAATTTTTATTTCAAAAACTCCTCAGTAACGGCAAATCCTATCAATTAGAAGAAGTAACGGCAAATCCTAACGGCAAGAGAAGATTTAGAAGAAATTAATTAAAACAAATCTTACTTTAGCAATCAATTAATATATTGATTTTCAATCTAATCCTAAATAAAAAAAAAGCTACTTTAAAGGAGAATGAAGTCGCCACATGGCATAAACGACTTCTCCTTTAGTATTATATATACTATACTATATATACTATATATAGTATTGATAAATCAATTAAAAATTAATTAAGATAAATCGATTTTATTTAGATTTGCAAAACCTAGTCTCGATCCTATAAGTGAATTGAAGATAAGTCTGTTTAACAATTAAAAAACAAATCCTAATGTCGATCCTATTTTAAGATAAATCAATTAACAATTAATTAAGATAAATCAATTTTATTTAGATTTGCAAATCCTAGTCTCGATCCTCTGAATGAATTGAAGATAAGCTTGTTTAAAACAAATCCTATTTTAAGATAAATCAATTAACATTTAAAAAATAAATTTGTTTAGATTTTAACAAATGATAAATCAATTTTAAGATAAATCAATTAATCAATTAATCTCCTTTAACAAAAAAGAAGCTAGATTAAAGGAGAAGCCGCCACATGTCGTAGGCGACTTCTCCTTTAGTATTATAACTAGTAAAGTAACCCGCACATGTGCGGAATTTCTTTAAATAAAAATATTTTTTAACTCTCTGTCACCGGCTATAGTAGGTTAATAAATTGTCATATTTCAGTTCTTTACTTTATTGTTTTTCATTTGTGTGAAATGAGTTAGTTTGTCTTTTGCATTTCAAATATATATATATATATATATATATATATATATATATATATATATATATATATATATATATATATATATATATATATATATATATATATTGTATGAGTGTTTATGATAAGAAAATAAAATTGATCATTTTTTTCAAATCTAGATATTATAAAAATCAAAGATATTGTTAGGATGATCGTGATTAAGATTGTAAATTTGAAAAAAAATTACAATATTAAGATATTGTTAGGATTAGGTCAATGTCTTATTAGTTATTCCGTATTTGAATAATAATAATAATAATAGTAATAATAATAATACAACTCCAAAGATTTTAACCGATTATTTTAAATTTTGCTCAATAAAAAATATTTGAGTTTAATTTTTTTAATTTAACAAAATAAGATTTTTGTTTGTTTAACAAACAAAAAAAATCGGTTTTAAGTAAAATAGGTTGAAAATTCAAATAATGTTGTGTAAAAATAATTAAATAAGGTGTCATCATTTTTATTCAGCTCAATTGGGAGGGGCGTCATGTGAAAATAACAACTCAATTATTATATTCTTAATATAGTTAATTTACCTCCATCATAAATCTTATTAACTTTTATGTTCGTATACGATGAGTATTAACCATATCATTGCCTACGATTAAAATGAAAATAATTAAATCACTCATCTTCTAATTAATTGATTTGTATAAAATATTGATTTTCGCAAATCTTTATTCATTTTCTAATTGATTTTTTGTAATTAATTTGTATAAAATAATTGAAAGGAGGAAAAGAAAAACAAAGATTATATAGAAAAAGATAGCGTGGGAAGGAAGCTAAAACCTTAAAAATCAAAATAGATAAATCCATACCACTTTATTTATATTACAAAAAAATATTATTTTATTTTGATCTTATCTAGTGAATATCTATATCAACTAACCATAATATCCAGAATATGCAAACTGATTTCGTATGTATAGAGAATTAAAAGAAAATCCAAACATTAAGTTTCTTAATTGGATTATAGGCAATTAAATGAATTTGCAATTAATTTGCTAACTTAAAAATCCTACTTTAAAGGAGAAGTCGCCACATGGCGTAAACAACTTCTCCTTTAGTATTATAACTAGCACAGTACCCGTGCGTTACGCACGGGATTTGTAAAATATGTTATATTGTTGTAATAACACATAATTACTAACGACTAAACAACTTAAATTTTAATTATTTTGATTGTACTATGTGACATCCATCCAACTAAAGAAATATCAATCATCATAAGAATAAATCAAATCCAAACATCCAAATGATAAATATACTAAATTGGTTTCACTCACTCGATCCACATCTTCGATCAATAATTAAAATTGTGATAGGCAGCAGAACTTAGAATACAGAAGGCCATTATTGAAAGCGACTCTACAACCGTTATCAATGCCATCAACCAGAAAAACAATACACCATGGGAAATCTCTCAAGTAATAGAAGAGATACAAGCACTGAGCAAGGACTTTGAACTCATCAAATTCCAACACTGCTACAGAGAAGCGAACCGTGCAGCTGATTTTATTGCAAAATCAGAACTGAATTGTAACTTTATTTTAGATTATAGCTGCGAATTCCAGAACATCATCTTTCAAGATGATCATGGATACCCCTAGTATCCAAAACATTGCCTACTGTAAAAAAAAAAAATTAAAATTGTGATGTATAAATCACGACAACTTCATTAATCCATCAACTTGAAGAATTCAAGGCGTCAGTGCACAATTTTGGTTCTCGATGTATCTTTATTTTTTTAAACCTATAAAATAAATGTATTACATATTAAGAAACTCTTGCAAGAGGTCATTGGTTCAAATCCCATTTTGACACATTATGAGTAATTAGTAAAAATTTGTTTGTTAGAAAATTTGGTTAATTAAGTGCTAATAAAAATTAAATTAATAAAGTAAAAGTTTGTTTGTTAGAAAATTATGGTAACAATATCAAAACATGGAAAAGAAAATACATTAATTGAAAAAATAAATAATTAAAATTAGAAGCATTAATTAATTTTTGTTTAAATTGAAGGTGGGGCCAGGTTTAATATGAAATCGTCACATAAGTCTATAGTTAAGGAGAGTTTGCCACGTGACTTGAGAAACAGCTGTTTTAGTATTATATTAGATATTGATTTGGAATTAAGGACCCGGTTGGTATGGATTCCCGAGAATAAAAAAATGAGTAACGGAATGAATTATTTCCAATTTAAGTGTTTGGTATGATAAAATAATATTTTCGAAATAATTCCTGTGAATCATCCATTCCTAATTTTGGGGCTAATTTCAATCCCATCAAACTACTAGAGAATAATAATAAAAAACCCATTCATTATCTACTACTACCACTATTACTACTACTATTATTATTACTATTTTATTATTATTATTATATTTTTATTTTTAATAATAAATATATTATTAACTATTATATTATATTTTTATTACTATTATTATTTTTATCATTATTTTATTATTTAAATTATATTATTATTGTATTTTACTTTGATTATTATTATTTTTTTATCACTATTTTATTATTTAAAATATTGGATTTTGGATTTTCTTAAAAAATTATGTAACTTCAAATTTTTGATTTTACAATTTTTTTTGTTAACCATTTTATTTTTAGCTAAATGGTTTTTTTGGTGAAAATCTTAACTAAACGATTTGTTATATCAAATCTGAAAAAAAAGAAAAGAAAATTGGGCCTACTAATAAAAATCTTATTATTTATTGTAACTAACCCAGGTTTACATTTGATGATTTTTTAATTTTTAAAACTATTTTTAATTTGAATATTTGATACTGATTTTACCCAACAATTAAATTAGTAATTCACTTAATTATCACCAATTATTTCAATCTATTATATATAATATTTAAGGAGAAGTCGCCATCTCCTTAAAAGTAGTCTTATGAGCCAATCATATATTTTGAATTTTTTTAAAGAAATAATTTATATATTTATAAAATAAAATTAGACCCAACTTTTTTGAAAGAAATAATTAATATTTTTATAAGATAAAATTAGACCCAATTTTTTGAAATTTTAATATAAAATTTTATGATCACAATTTTAATCACAATTTTTATGGATATAGATAGCCAAGTCCACTTTACTCCAAATTCAGCTTTCGGTGGGAATATGTTGATAACAATTTTTTTAAATATATTTTATCAATTTTTTTATAATATAAAATTAATATATCTATAAGATAAAATTAGACCCAATTTGATTAGATATTGATATATTTTTGGAGAAAATTTTATTCTAACTCTGTTTAATCAATATATCTATATATGTATAAGATAAAATTAGACTCAATCTAATTAGATATGGATATATTTTTTAAAAGAGATTAGCAATTTATAAGATAAATTTGGACCCAATTTTTTAAAATTTGGTAATATAAAAATTTTAATCACACTTTTATGATCACAATTTTTATGGATATAGATAGTCACGTGCCCACGTCCACTTTACTCCAAATTAAAGTTTCGGTGGGAATATATTAATAACAATTTTTTAAATATATTTTTCTCAAATTTTTTATAAGATAAAATTAATATATTTATAAGATAAAATTAAACCAAATTTGATTAGATATGGATATATTTTTGGAGAAAATTTTATTCTAACTCTATTTAATCAATATATATTGATTAAATAGATATATTAATTTTATATTATAAGATAATATATATATATATCAATATACCTACATATGTATAAGATAAAATTAGACCCAATCTAATTAGATATGGATATATTTTTAAAAGATATTAGCCAATTTTTAGATTTTGACCTATATTATTTGGTTTTTTTGGTGTTGTTATTTCAGGTTGTTTGCTTCGGATAAAGAAATAAAATTTTCAAGATTGTTAATATTATTTCAGAAGATGTCTATCTCTTTTTTTGGTGTTGTTATTGCAGCTTGTTTTCTTCAGATAAAGAAATAAAATTTTCTTATCTTGAAGGTATTGATATATTTATGAGATCTATTTTTGGAATTTATACATATATAATTATGGATATATTTTTTACTTTTGACCTATATATACTTTATATTGTTAATACTATTTCACAAACGTTGACGTCTTCTCCCTTCTTTTTAGTGTTGTTCTTGCAGGTTATTTACGACTTTGTTAATTGTATGTATATATTATAACAATTTCTTTTAATTATATGTTAATTATTTAACAATTAAAAAGTATTGAAAAAATTAATTAGCTGATTAAACGGGTATTAATATTAAATTTATTTAAATTAAAAAACCGCACACGGTGCGGGTACTGAACTAGTAATAACTTATAACACAATCTACCAAAACTAAGATAAGTATCACGTCAATATTTTATTTAAATAAGATAATCATCACTTAGATATTTTTAACCATGTATGCTTTATGGAATTATTGCCTAATTTTTAATTTATAAATTTAAATATAGAAAATTTTTAATTAAGGATCCATGCTTATATAATTTATATTATAAGTTACTACTTCATTCTCAAAACTTAACTCATTTACTATTCTGATCGCTTTTTAAAAATATCAAAATTATATAAAATATTAATTTTTTATTGATATTTTTTATTATTTTTTATTTATTATCGTTAACTATGAAATTAAAATAAATAAATAAATGATATTTTATAGTGATTTTAGCTTCTTAAAAAGTGGTTCTGGGATCTCAAACAACTTAAATTATGAGACGGAGGAGGTAATTAAGCTGGTGTCCTTTCTTTTTCAAATCATATCTAAGATAAATTAATAAAATAATATTTGTGTATAATACCCAATTCGGTTCATAATTAGCATGTTTGAACAATTATAGAGTAAATATTTAGTTCAATTATGTTTTATAATGGTCAAATTTGGTGAATGTCCATTTTAGATGTGAATATTAAGTAAATGTCCATTTTTTCACAAAATTAAATAAATGTCCATTTTTTCCAAAAATACCCCTCCTTCTCATCCCTAACCCTTCCTCCTTCCCCTTTGACCATTTTTAATTTTAACATTGACTGGTCAACATTGACCATTTCGGTCAACGCCTGCATTTGATGACAGTTTTTTGGTGACAATTGTGTATATTTTTTCGGTGACAGTTATTATGATAATTATTTTGGTGACAATTGACTTTTTTAGTGACATTTTTTTTTTTTTCTAGTGACATTTAACAGAATTTTTTTCTCGTACTAGTAAACACTGTCACCAACCTATTGTCATCAATTACATAACATTGTCACCAACTTTTTGTCACCACTAATTTTCACTAACTACATACTATCACCAACTGCAAAATATTGTCACCAAACTATTGTCAAAAACTACGAAACACTGTCATCAAATTATTTTCACCAACTTATTGTCACCAAACATTGTCACAACCAATTGTTACCAACTACACAACATTGCCATCAATCTATTATCCCTAAATAGAGAATATTATCACCACCCCCTATTGTCACCAACCTACTTTCGTAATCTGTTGTCACCAAATAAAATTTTAAAAGTTTGACTAGTTTATCTCATATGAAATTGTCACCAAAATAGTGCCACCAACCTATTTTCACCAACTACAAAACACTGTCACCAAAATAAAATGTGTGTACAGTACTAATGACATCACCGTTTGTCACCTAATATTAACTCACTTTTGTCACAAAAATATTTTACTAATTTACTGTAATCCAACCAAAAGAGAAAAAAGCCCTAAATTTCACTCAGTGAAAAAGCTTAAACAGATGCAAAATCTAGAGATAGGGCTAAGATTTTGTGATTTGAAATCAAAACACGGAGTCAATTTCTCAAAATTAATCAAATTCAACAGTCAATTTCTCAAAATTAATCAAGCCTTCATTATCTGCAAACGGGGGGAGATAAGCGTTGACAACTAATCAAAGAGAAACCCTATGAATTCATCATCACCTTAAATCTCATGAATGAATCCTATGAATTCAATTTCCGATCATTGTCGGAGGTGGCGCAATGGTGCAGTGGTGGCGCTTTCAGTGGTAGGGGATCCGCTCTTCGGTCATTGTCAGAGGAACTTCAAGCGCGAACAGAGAGAATAGATAACGGAGAACGGGAGGAAGAAGAACAGAGATAGAGAGAGATGAAGCGAACGAAGCCTGCTGGGAGGACGACGGAGGAGGAGAGCGAGGGAGGCGAGGAATCAGCAGATCGGCGGAGGAGAACGGGAGAAAGGGACAGAGAGGAGCGAGAAGACGGATTTTCTGATTTTCTGATTTTTATATCAAGGGCATAATTGGAATTACAGGAAAATATGGACATTTACTTAATATCCAATTAAAAATGGACATTTACTTAATTAGCTTTTGTAAATGGATATTTGACCTAATTTTTTCTTTTATAATTGTTATGTGGTATATTTAATTTACACAATTTTTTTTAAATTCTAAAAATTTTAATCTTTTAGGACTCTTTTTATAAAAATAAAATTCCTTACAATTTTTTAAAATAAAAGCTACGGAGTATATGTTTTTACAATTTGGTTAGAAAACATGATTTTATCATTATATAAACACTACATGTTTTTTTGGTGAAACGAGAGACAAGGCTCTCGGGCGATTTATTCTGGAACCACGTTACAAGTTACAAGCCTCGAGATAACCTTCCCTCGAACATTGTCCAATTAACACTACATTAATCATTAATTAATAATTTTTTTTGTCAATAATAATTACAGTAATAATCTAAATAAACATGATATATATATAGTGTTACATACACTGATACCCATATAACTATTTTTAACTAAAAAAAGCCCACACAAGGTGCAGGTACTGAACTAATACAATACTAAAGTAGTAACTGTTTTGCCAGATGTCACATTGTGGTTAAAAATTTTCCTGCCTTTTTTTAGAGACTAATATTGTGCCATGTGTTCATTTTTTTCCACCTATTTTTAATTTATTTATTTTAATAATTATTTTATTATCTATGGTAATGATATTATTTATGTACATTTATATACATGTGTATATCTAGATAATGCTACGTGATTTTTGTGTCCTTTTGATTTTCCTACCGAATCATATATTGATTTTTTTTTAAATAGCCAAAAATCGAAAAATAATTAGGGAACTAGTCAAATTCTGAAAGATTTTAGGGAATTAGCCAAAACAGGGTAAAGTCGTTGTTACAAACAGCGACTTTACCCAAGATTTTTTTTAAAAATATTAAAAAATGTAAGTCGCTGTTATAAACAGCGACTTACCTTATTTTATTTTTAATTTTTTTAATTTTGGATTATAAGAAATTAGTTTTATCTGAAAACTGGAAAAAAAAATACATATTGGAAGAGTCGCTGTTATAAACAGCGACTCTATCCCAAATTTTGAAAAAAATAATAAAATAATAAAATCGCTGGTATAAACAGCGACTTTAGAATTTTTTTAGATTTTTTTTTAAATTGTCAAATATTGATATAGGTGAAATGAAAAAAAAAATAGAACCGCTGTTTGTAACAGCGGGTTTCTTATTCATCACTCCCCCAAACTTTTTGCCCTTTTCCCGTAGGCGTAGCCCCACCCCTGACCCCCCTCTCTCATTCTCTCACTTTCTCTCTCCATTCCCCTTCCTAATTCTTACGGAGTATAATAGTATATCATTCTTTACTCCCTCTCTCTCTCCGTACCCAGGCCCACTCCCCTATTCCCTCCTCCCTCCAGTTTTTTCCCTCCCTCACTCTCCAATGTCTCCATCTCAAAGTTGTCCTTTTTTTATATATATATAAAGGGAGAATCGCTGTTACAAACAGCGACTCTCCCCGGTATTTTTTTTACGTTTTTTTTTATCTTTTTTAACCTTTATTCGATAATTTTTTTTAAAAAAATACAAAGTCGCTGTTTTAAACAGCGACTTTATTATTTTATTTTTTTTAAAAGTTGGGGTAAAGTCGTTGTTTCAAACAACGACTCTCCCTAAAAATGTATTTTTTTTCCCTTTCTGTTAATGTTAATGAAATTAAACCCAAAAATTAAAAAAAAAACGAAATACAAGTAAGTCGCTGTTTATAACAGCGACTTACATTTTTTAATATTTTTTTTAAAAGCATTGGGTAAAGTCGCTGTTTCAAACAACGACTTTACCCTGTTTTGGCTAATTCCCTAAAATCTTTCGAAATTTGGTTATTCTCCTAATTATTTTTCGATTTTTGGCTATTTACAAAAAAAAATTATATATTATTTGTGATTTTTTTTCCTTGCAATATTGCCTTTGTTTTGCCAAATCAAATCACAGATGCATCAATTATCAAACAATCACAAAAGATGGCTTAGTAGGGAAAAACCCTCTGTTTTTTCTTCCTCACCGGAAAACTTCAATGCCTTGTTTAAGCTGAAGAACACAACTCCGATCACCTCTTCGGAGGCCGAATATCACCTCTTTAGAGGCCAATAACCCCTCTTCGGAGGCCAATAACCAAGCTCGTCGATCCAAGGCTTACGGCCTGCCCTTTGCCTTTTGCCGCCGGTCTCTTTTCCGTAGTCGGTGGCTACAAACCACCACCTTTTCGGAGGCTACGAATCCCTTCTCGGAGGCCATTAACCCCTCCTCGGAGGCCTTGATACCAGCCTTGTTGGACCAAGTTCGCGGACCCTTCCACCCTCGTCTCCCTTCCCTTCCCTTCTTCTGGTTCGGCGAAGCACACCCCCTGGGTCAGCGTTTCGGGCTGACTTGGCTAGCCTGGTGTGCCCTCACTTCACCCTTCGCCTCGCTCGATTTTGGGGGCGAATCTCCCCTTGAAATCTCTAATTGTTTTGGGGCTTTTTGCCCTAGTTGATATCCGCCGGTGTTGGCTCATTTCCGACGTCCTTCTGTTGTGCTCGGTGTTCTCCGATGTTGGAGGGTGGGGCTGCCTCGCTCTCCGCCGGTTTGATCCCTGCACCCTCTTCTTTCTATCGGTTGTTGGAGCTTGGGCTCGGTCCTAGCCGCTTCCTATCTCCTGCCTCTCCCCTGTGCACCGCTCCTCCATCCTTTCCCGTGTGGCGTTTGGTGGTGCCGGCGGTAGATCACACTCTTCAAGAGTTGCAATTGTTGCCTTAAGCTTTCTGGTGCCTGAGTGGCCTTGCCTTGGGCCCGTGGTGGGTTCTTTGGGCCCAAGGCTTTTGCCTTGGGTCCAAGGTGGCTCGAAACAGGAAAATAAAAAATAAAAATATATAATAGAATAAAATAAAAAGAACATAAAAACATTTTTCGGATTTTTCTATTTATAAATATATATATATTTTTTAGTTATTCACATATATATAGTTTAATTCGAAGTAGTAATCGTTATATATATATATATATATATTATATGGTGTGGTTTGGGTGTACACACGGGTGTACATTGTATACAGAATATTATTCGGTGAAATGTGAAACATTATTCGGTGAAATTAGAAGCATTATTCGGTGAAATGTTTTTTTTCCACCAAATTATACTAAATTTGAAACATTATTTTTTTGCAAAGGATGGATATTGCTAGTAAAAATATTTTTTTCCACAAATTATACTAAATTTAACAAGAAGAAAGAAGAGGCTTGTTTGGTTAAACATAGGAAGTATGCTTCCTAGGAAGTTACTTCCCATGAATTCAATTCCCATGAATTATAATCCCCACAAATTTTAAAAAGTTGTTTGGTTAAGTTTTAAGGTGTAGGAAATTTAAATGGAGAAAGTTGAATTTTTCCATAAAAAATGGTGGAATTGGAACTTACCTAGTCCCCTCTAGGTAAGTGAAATTCCCCCATTTTGTAGGAATTAGAATTCCTGGGAAGTCAAATTCCTGAATTTTTTCGTGTTAAAAAAAGCAACCAAACACAGGTATTTAACCTACTTCCTGGGTTTTCAAACTTCCTGTGTTTTTTAAATGCTAACCAAACGAGCTCGAAGAAGGAAATTCAAGTTACAAGTTCACCTTAGCAAACAACTAAATAATAGGGTAAATTAAGGTGGCGATAGATTAAATTTCACATTTGAAATTGAACTAATATCGTAGTTATTGGCCATTTAAGATTCACATCAGGAAAAGGCAAAAGAGCGTGCATATGGTGATTTTGTTGGATTTACAAGTATATATAGTAATCACAACTTTACTAGCTAGCTAGCTAGCAAAATTTTCTACATATATATAATAAGGATTACTGACAATTAATGAAGCTAACTATCATATAAGTTGTGACTCGTCTTTGTTTACAGATGAGAAAAATTTAGTAAAACCTTTCACTCTAAACACTCTAAATGGAGATACATAATGGTTGTGAATGTGATGATTGTGCAAGCAACCTAGCTCGATCGACTGCCATTTCCTGTAAGCACTATTACTACTTTGAATCCTTTTAAACTTAATCGGACTTATCAGTATGTGTCTAATATGATGGATTTAGATACTTGTCAACTAATGTGGGTGATTTTTACATATCAACTTAACTACATTATTTATCGTCTACTAAGAGTAATTCTCTAATTTGTTGAAGATCGAGTTTTATATATGGCAATGATATAAATACATTTTGATTAGAAGATACAAATTATGAGATAATTAAGATAATGCTTTGGAGCTTGGAGAGAATTGGGAATCATTTCCTTTCGATCTTCCTTTCTAAAGGAATAGTTCACCAAAACTCATGTGTAGGGGCACCTTACAAACATGGGGTACACTTACTTGAATTGAGGCTGCAAGGGCCTTGTTGTTTCATTCACGTCCATCTACCTATTTATTTTGGATTAAGAGTGTCCTATTGTTTACATACCTCGACAACAGGCTTCCTACCAAGCTTCTACACAAAAAATACTTTTTATGAATTCATCTATGAAGAGAAATCTAGGTATGTCCATCTCAAGAGCTTTTGATGCATTTGCTTTGCTTTAAAACTAAAGCTAGGAAGAGAAAAGTTCCAATCTTGAGCCATACCATTTGTCTTCCTAGGATGTCCATTTGGATAAAAGGCCTCTAAAGTTTTGACCCAAACCCCAAACACAATATCTTTTCCATGCATGACACAATTTTCCCTTCACAAAACCCTCATGCTATAGCTTCTTCTCCAAAATTTATTTCCTCAGTTGTAATTTGTAAGTGAGTCTTATCCTTGAATTTGTAAATAAAGAGCGGCCATATCCGGGGTTTGAACTGGAGACCTTTGGGTACTACCCGCAAGTCCTTTCCAGTGAGTCATTCCGGAATGGTTAGTGAGTGAGTCTTATCCATCTTAGTCACACGAAGCAGAAAAACCTGATTTTTCTCAATAGTGGTATCAGAGCTATAGGTTCATTTTCGGAAAGTGTTAGCTCGTGTGGATCAAGATGGAGGCTAGTGTCACTTATGATGGTGACATGTTCAAGCTCACGGCGCGCCGACAACTACTCTTCTGGGAAGCCGACGATGGAGGATGATCTCTATTGTAAGGACCTGTACGCACCCGTCTTCAACAAGGACAAGCCTCGGGGAAAGAGCGATAAGGAGTGGGATCTCCTTAATCGAAAGGCGGTCGCTATGATACGTAAGTACATTGATAAAGCTCTTTTTGAGCATGTTTCTAATTACACATGCTTTTGAATTGTGGACAAAGCTTGAGTCCATGATTCAAAAGAAATCGCCTCGTAACATGACCCTCCTAGCTAGACGGTTGGTGAAGATGGAGTATAAGGATGGCCAAAGCATGATTGAGCACTTGAATCTGGTGTGCATACTCATGAAGAGTCTCTACGGCCTAAAGCAAGCACCAAGACAATGATACAAGAAGTTCGACTTTTTCATGGCGGATCACAATTTCAAGAAAACCATGAGTGACCACTGTTGGGTCCCTCCTTAATGGGTTGACAAAGACCCAAAAATAATGGTTTGCCATTAAAGCCCAATGATTATGGCTTAGTGGGCTGATTATAGCCAAACCATATGAATGGAAAAATCTCTTGAAAGCTCCAGAAGAATACCGAGAGGAAAGTTCAAGAATATTGTGGATAAATATAACACAATGGCCAATATAATTAGTTTAGGAGCTTTCTAGATTTATTGAGAGAGTAGTGTAAAACCGACCTAAGCCCCTATAAATAGGGGAATTGGCCATGCTTTGCATCATCCAAGCAAAGCTAAATCCAAGTAATAGCAAGTGAGTGGAGTGATTTTAGTAAGAGTGAATGAGTTTAAAGTGAGCCTAGTGAGAGTTATAATTTGTAAGTGTTTCACTATATAATACAAAATTCACTTTTATACAAAAGTGAGTCTTATCCATCTTAATCACACTAAGCGGGAAAATCCAATTTTCTCAACTTCCTCAACCTATAACTAGGGTTGTTATATGAGTTGAACAGTTCGAGTTCGGCCCGGGATCGACTCGAAAAAGCTCGACTCGAGCTCGTTCACTTACCTAAACAAGCCGAGCCTGAATATGATTTTAAGCTCAGTTGAAAGCTCGACTCGTTTGATTTAAGCTCGAATAACTCAAATTTTATGAAATTCTAAAATTTTCTTTAAGTTAATATATTATACCAAGTAAAATTGTTTAAAGTTCGAAAAAAGTTTGACTTGAACCAGTTCATTTACTAAAACAAGCCAAACTTGAACAAAAAAAATTCGTTTAAAAATTAAGCACGGCTCGGCTCGAGCTCGTTTAACAAATAAATCAAGTTTGAACATACCAAGCTGGGCTTGTTCGGCTCGGCTCGAGCTCGTTTAACAAATGAATTAAGATTGAACATACCAAGCTCGACTTGTTCGGCTCAAATAACACCCCTACCTACAACTTTCTATTCTAACCCTTGGCCAACACCCTTTCCTTCTTCCACTCTTTTGCTGACCCTCCCTTGAGGAGATCAATTAGAACTCATACTCTTCCAAATTACCTTTCATATTAGCTATATCTAACATCTATCATGCTCATGATGAATACTACTTTAATTTGTTCATATACACTTCTTCCACATCTTTTATTGCTCCTCACCTGGATGCAGCTTATTATGTTATTTTAGGTATTTGAAAGGCACCCAACATAAAGGATTTGTACTGAGTAAATCTTTTGGATATTGCTCCTTTAACCTATTGTGATGTCGATTAGGATACATGCATGATGTCCTTATACCAAATAGAAAATATGTAAGCAATTTTGTTGCACTGGTCAAATCAAAGTTTATTTTATTGGAAATTAAATTAAAATAAAATAAGTGTCTCCCTTTCTTCAGTGTGGCTAAGTACAAGTGATCCTTGAGACAGATTTGTTCAAAATTTTCTTGATTGAGTAGGTTGTTGCACAAGCTTTGGGTTGAGAAGATCACCCCTATCCCAATTGAATTGTTATACCTACTTACAAAACCTGAAAATACTATGTTTCACGAAAGAACCAAACACAACGAACTCGACCGACACTTTAATTGATTGGGATCGAAAAGTTAATAGAAGGCCTCATTAATTATTAGCTTGTCAAATATTCCTAGCTTCTTCATTGCAATTAGTTGACTCTCTCACCAAGCTAGTCTTTGCCTAGTTCTCGATTGAATTTTATCCTAGCCCAAGGGTTTGGTTACCTTGGCCATTCCCATAATCCCATGGTTTCGAAGATGGGTATATATATATATATTGGGATAATTAAGGATTAAAACAGGTTTTATATTTGTGCCTTTATATATGCTTGTGTCTTGTATATTATTTTAAGTAGTACCAATGTTTATCTTCCTTAATTGTGATACAAAACATGCATAATATAACAGATTTTCCCTCCCAAACTCTCGCTCTATCTTTCATCTCAAACTTAATTCATTGTTGAGATTTGCCCCAATTTCTTAATTCTGCACAAATCCTACCTTATATATAGCTTAAGCTTTCGTATAGTGATAAGATAGTTATTTATGTTTATAAAATGATTAAAGCTGATATTTACGATCGATGTTATAGTGATTATAGTGCATATAAGCTACGTAAATAGTTGTTCATCTAGATGCGCTGACTAACCGTCCTTGCATAATCAATTTCACACATTACCCTAATTACGCTAATTCAATCGTCATGTTTTATCGAAATCGAATGAAATTGAAAACCCACCTTGCTTTAAAAGCAAATTAACCTAGCTTTTTTATTTTGTGTGTGACTAATTAGTAAATACGGTAGTTAAATAGTGAAATCTAAGGCAAATGACATGTTTAGGTTTGATATCTTGGTCAGGCATCATATCAGGCATGGAACACGTTATGTCATTTTTTTAACGCTGAAAATTAATTAAAGGGTGGTTTAATTGAAGGCCAACAAAAACCTGCCAAACACGCGCTTAATACGCGCGGAAGATGCCTTTTTAAATGAACTTCAAATACTTTAATTACTGTCGACTTTTTTTTTTTTTTTACAGTAGGCAAACATTAGGAAGACATTGCTAAAAAAACAAGGCACTTCCTTAATCATCATGCTGGATGATGTTACAAAGATCCCTATTAAAAGGGAGAGTGGACAAATTACAATTTCCTCTACTTCTAACGATGTAATCTGCTACCTTATTTGCTTTCCTATAGCAATGTCTGAACTGAATATGATCAAAGGAATCTGAGAGTAGGTTGATCTTCTCCACATGGCGCATAATTTCCCACTTGATATTAATGTTTTCTCTTATCGCTTTTATAACTTCCAAGTTGTCCCCTTCAATGATGACTTTTCGAAATCCTCTGGAAATAGCTTGCTGCATTCCAACACAAACTGCAGAAGCTTCTGTTTGGAGAACTGAGCCTTGCCTTGTCTCCTGATGAAAAATATCAATAACCTGACCGTCGGAGTCTCTGATGACTCCCCCCACATGGCACCCGCCAATGGGATTAACCGAGCCATCTACATTAATTTTGAGGATAGCTCCTTGTGGTTTGTTCCATTTAGCTTTTAATCTTTTGTTTTTGGACTTGGTTTTTTCCGTATTTACATTTGTCAAATTCCAATTTGTAATATTGCATATAGTCTTTTCAACCATAGATGTTGTATCCTCCAAGTTTTTGTTGTTAAAGATGATTCCATTTCTAGTTTCCCATATTGTTTGCCAAATGAAACAAAGATCTTCAAAATGTGAGTTTTCGTATCTAATCATCATAATATCTTCTATTGATAGGTTTCTTCCTCTTAAGCTAAGGAGGATTTACCTGTTAATTGTTCATAACCCAAGATTACTGACTGAGTGATTCGACATTTCATAAAAAGATGATGGACATCCTCATCTTCGAAGTCACGGAGGCAACACTGAGATGGGACTCTATTAATATACCTTTTTAGCCTAGCCTTTGTTGATAAACCATCAATTGCTATCTTCCAAACCAAATTCTTTAATCTAGGTGGTATTTTTAATTTCCAAATCCATTTATAGTCAATTTCACCTTGTTGTCTTGGGTACGTTTGTTATTTTGGTCGTGGATTTGGTTGTAAAATTTCCATTGGGGTTTGGTTTCCAAATTAATTTATCTACAGTATCCCAATCTGGAATTTGAATTTCTAATATTTTTTGAATTATTTGTTGTGGGAATAGTTGATTTAAAATTGTTAAATTCCATTGTTTTTGTGGAGTGATTAGTTGTGCTACTTTCATTTTGGGGTCGTGGTGATTTTGGTGGTTAATTAGAACTTGATCAGGGATCCAAGGGTCATCCCAAACATTGATAGATTCCCCATTTCCAATGACCCAAAGGAGGCCATGGTGGAACTGATCTCGTAGTTGTAACAATCTTCCAAATTGCCAGGAAGTGTTTTGGTTTGATCTTTGTCTAATTGTATCAATTTGGAGATATTTTTCTTTTATAACTCTAACCCAAATATTATTTTGATCCGTATATAATTTCCAAAGTAACTTCATCTGCAAGCTTATGTTCATTTCTTCGGCAGTTTTAAATCCAAGACCCCCTTGACTTTTTGGTTTGCATATATTCTCCCAGCTAATCAAGGGGGTATATCGTTGTGACTGTAGTTTATTCCAGAAAAATTGTTTATTGACTTGATCGATTCGATTGAGAATTCCTTTTGGTAATAAGAAATTTTGCATTAGGTAGTTTGTCTTGGAGCTGAGATTAGCTTGAATAAGGACAACTCTCCCTGCCTGGGAAAGTGTGGAAGCCTTCCATTTAGATAATTGTTTTTTAAGGTTGTCGATGGCATCTTCAAAGACACAATTTTTCACTCTTCCACTAACAAGAGGAATACCTAGGTATTTTTCAAGCGTTTTTGATATTGGAATTCGCATTTGTTGAGCTAGAGATCTTGCAAGTGTCATATTAACATTCGCGGAAACCTGAAGTGAGCTTTTGTTATAGTTTATCACTAGTCCAGACAAATTTGAGAAGTTATTTATCATATTTTGAATAGTATGAAGACTCTTATGTGAAGCATTAGCAAAAATAATTGTGTCATCTGCAAATGTGAGGAAAGGGATCGGAGTTCCATTTTTTGTTAATTTAATTCCAATCAAGGGGTCCTCCATGAGGGCTTCTTCATGTAATTCTCTTGCTAAATTTTCCATGACAATAACAAATATGTAGGGTGCAAGTGGATCCCCTTGTCTTATACCTCCGTGTGGTTTGAATTGCTTACCCGGACAGTTATTTACTAGAACCGAGAAGGTTGTGGTAGTAATACATTTCATTACCCAATCTATCCATTTGGGATGGAATCCAAACTTAATAAGCACTGCTTCTATATAATTCCAATTAATCTTATCGTAGGCTTTTTCCATATCTAATTTTAAAGCCATCCAGCCTTTTTTGCCTCTTTTCTTATGAAAACTGTGAAAAACTTCATGAGCGATTAAAGTGTTGTCTTGGATTGATCTCCCTTCAATAAAAGCCCCTTGAAAAGGGTTAATGATGTTAGGAAGAATTGGTTAAAGTCTATTTGCTAACATTTTTGTGATTATCTTATATATTGTGTTACACAGACTAATAGGTCTATAGTGATTAATATTCGTAGGGTTATCCATTTTAGGGATTAGGGCAATAAAAGTTTGGTTGATTTCCGAGAGTAGATTTCCAGAGTGAAAAAAAGCTTTAATTGCCTTACAAAGAGAAGGGCCTACTATGTGCCAATATTTAGTGTAGAATTCAGGTGGGAAACCATCAGGGTCAGGTGTCCTGTCCTCAGCCATACTTTCAAGTGTGATTTTTATTTCAGCATCTGTAGGAGGTTTGATTAGGTTTAAGTTTTCCTGTTGTGTAACTTGTAAATATATATTTCTAATTTTGTCTTGAGAGATGACATTTAGTTGGGTTGTGATGAATCGTTCTGCCATCTCGTTTGTGATTTGCTCTGCTATTTCGTGTGGGTCATTTAAGATAACACCATCTTTTGTTTCAAAAGAGGAAGTGGATTTCCTAAAGTTTTTTATTTTAACTGTTGTTTGATAGTATTTTGTGTTTCGATCTGTTAATTGCAAATGTTTGATCTTAGCTCTTTGTTTCCAGAAATTGTAGTTATAATCTAGGATTTGTTTTCTTTTATTTTCCAATCTTTCGAGTTTTTCTTTATCACGAGCTGTGATGGTTCCCCAAGGTAGATTTATTTGGAGATCCATAATATCTTTATCCACCTTTAGAAGTTGTTTGAAAATATTATTTGAATGGTTTTGGCACCATTCTTTAGTGTTCTTTTTAAGAAGTCTTTGTTTTTGTACTAACTTATAACCAAAGGAACCGGATAATTTATTTTGCCAAACTCTCTTGACTATTTTTTCATAGTGTGGATTAGTAGTCCATGCCATTTCAAATCGAAAAGGTGAACCTTTTCTCATCTATGGATCGCCTAATTGCATCGTTATAGGACAATGATCAGAACTTGAAAACGAATGGTGTTGAACTTTGAGATTTTTAAATTTAATTGCAATGTCTTGGTGGACCAGAACCCTATCTAGTCTCTCGTACGTGTTAGTACTGGAATTGTTATTTTTCCTCCACGTAAATGGGGATCCTGTGTAAGGTATGGTGTGAAGGTTAAGCTCATCTTTGACATATTTTAATCGGCGAAATCTAGCAAGAGTTGGACAATTACCCCCGATTTTTTCCGTATCATTTTCAATGTCGTTCATATCTCCCATTATTATGACCGACAGCTTATGTGTTTGGACAAGCGCTATGATTTGTTCCCAAAATTCAGATTTTTCATTCTCCCTTGCTGGTGCATAGATAAACATTAAGGCTAATTCACAATTATTGATGGTAATTCTGAGCATAATATATCTATCATTTTGTTCTATTACATATGCATTGTCCAGAGTTTTGTTATGCCTTGTTAAAACCCATATGCCTCTACTATAGCCATTTGATTTAATACAGAGAGATTTATGGAAACCAGCACCCCGAATCTGAGCATCCGAGGGAGGTTCCATAGATTTAGTTTCTGCTAATGTGAAAATGTCAAGTTTGTTTGCTTGTCTTATGTGGCTTATTTCTTTCCAGAATAGAGGACGTTTCGTCCCCCTAACATTCTAGTAACCAATACTAATCATAAAACTTATTTTGAACTAGCCAACGGCTGGGTATACAATTTGTCTCATAAGATTTTTTACGAAGTTTGAAAATAAGTTTGTGATAAAGTTTGTTTCCAAAGGGTTGGTGCGGCCTTCCACCACACAGAGAAGGGAAACTCTGATGGGGAAACAACCAAGTTTTAGAGGAGAGAGTTGTGTTGGGCATCTTACCATATTCATTAATACAGTCAACCAACACCAAAATAGATGCCACAATGACCTTGAGCCTGCAAAGAAACAATAAAACACTAAAGCCCCAAACACCAAGAGATACATGGATTATTCCCTGGGCTTGAAACCAGGTCTGTTGCTTTTCAAACTTAAAATTGATAAAGTGGCATATTATTAAGCTAAGACTAACATTTACAAGACTAAATCTCTCAAGATTAATTAGAACATACTTGTACTCCCCATAACAATAAGAGAAGTCAAGGTCATCAATCCGGTTTTGAGTTATAGTCTCATGGAGAAAAAAGTAGATAAGGAAAGGGTACTGATATCGATCATAACTAAACCATAACAATTTGGATCTCAACCAAGCAAGAATAGTCATGGAAAAGGAGACTAACAAATACCGCATGTGATGCATGCAATCTAAATTGATATAATGATAGTTCATAATAATAGGGATAGAGATAACAAGCACCACAATAAAAACAGTCCGATAATGACTATAAGGGAATTTTATAGGAATGCGGAAATGCTCTAAGACGATTAGAAGGGGATATATAGGTACATGGAGAAACTTAGCTGGTATAAGGCAACGAGCCTCCTTGACCAAAACCCACCGCCAGACTTTCATCTTGACAACACCATGTTGAGGTAGTGCTAATTTTGGATTGCTGCGCCGAGCAATCCGGTTGCATGCGATGATTCGGACCTGAAAGGCGGGTATTTTGGGTCCAAGAGTTTTGAGATAACAGGTTATAAGACTAAAGGTTTTGTGTTGAGATTTTGGTTTTAAAGATTTGGGTTTAAAATTGTGATTTTTCGTCTTTTGAAAATAATTGGGAAAAGCCTGATGTGTAAAGATATCAAGAGATCTCATTTTCCGACCACCTCTGAAGGCATGCAGCCACCAAGGCGTCCGAGACAAAGGACCAGGCAGCCACCAAGGGAGAGTATTACAGTCGACTTCACCTTTGGAGAATAAAACTATACCTTTATTAAAATTTAAAAAAAAAAACTGAAAGACTATTGAATGATCGATAACCTTTTTTGTAAAAAATATTACATGTATTTAGGTTATTTATAGCTAGGATAGTTTTTCGAGTCAAACGAACTGAGTATTGGTTATTCAAATTTAATCCATTTATAAATAATTTTAAGTTCAAATCGAGTCATTTGAAATCGAGATTTAACATGTACTCATACTAGTGAACGATCCCGTGCTACGCACGGGTTTATTTAGTACTCATTGAAAAGTGATTTTTTTAAAATATATTTATTTTATAATGTCAATTTTTTTTGTTGCATATATAAATATAATTATTATATTTTTATCCATTGTTATCTTATTTTCTCAAATAAATTAAACTAATCTATGTTTATCCATTTGCTATTTAGCTATATAATATTTATTCTAATTTTTTTACTAAAATATAAATAACATTATTTTTTAATTTTCTCCTTATTTTATTGAAAATATAAATAATATTATTTTATTCTTTTAGGTTTTACCTTATTGTATTCTTTTAATTTTCTTCTCCAATTTACTCAATTGATTATTCTCTAAGTTTCATACTTTTATTTAATAATTCTTTTATTCAAACTAAAATTTCAATTTTATTTAATTTGATAATATAAAAATTTATACTTAATGAACACTTCTTTAACAATTGTGGTAGAAGAAGAGTTTTTATAAATTTGAACAGAAAGAAAACTTATAAATATATAATTATAATGGTTAAATGAATGGGCAATAAATGACCCAAAAAAGCTTACTTTACTATAGAGTAAGATAAGATTTGATCGTTTACTAAATAAACGAGCTCAAGTCAAATTTTTTTTCAAGTTGTAGTTGTTTATGACATAGTAATTAAGGATAAATTTTATAAACTTTATAAAATATAAGCTATTCAAGCTCTAGTTTAAAAAATTCCATAGTTAAAAAAAATCACATAAACAGACCTAATTTGAAACGCTCTCTTTGAGACGCGTTTGTTTGCCGCTGTCGCCGAGGTTTCGGCCCCGATGGCATCAGCGCACCATCACCGCCCACAATCATGGCCTCACTGACTCAGCTTCACCGGCTCACGGCCTCAAAAGGTGCCTGCCTCCAGTCCTCTCCGGTCTTCCGTCCTCCGTCGCCACACAACGATCACCGTCGGTTCCACCGCCATCATCTGGGTTCCACCACTTCTGCGTTGCCTTGGGTGGTTGTCTGTTGTAGGTCTGGCCTTCCTCGACCTCGCCTGTTTGCACGGTTGCACCGCATCGGCTTCCAACAGTTTTGCCTCCATCGCCTGCGCCTTCTCCGGCTTTCACCACCAAGTGTTTTTATTACGCTTCTTCTTTGTCGGGGGTTTGATTTTACAGTTCGTCCTTCTTTCCCCATGTATTTGTATTGTTGTTCAATTTCCTTGCTCTGTCTCGTCTCTGTCGCCTCTATTTTGACTACCTAGTAGTCTTTTACGATCTCGTTATCGTCCTTGAGGGTTTGAGACGGGTTGAGGGGTTTTTTTTATTGAGCAATGGTTTGGTTTGGGGTTGGATTTGCGGCCTGGTGTGTTGTGTTGTTCTTGTTGTAATGCAGGCCTTATGTGAACGATGTTTGATTTGTTGTATCTGAAGACGTCGTGGATTTGTGATCGATATCTGATGGTTCTTCAGAGTCCATAATCTGAGATGTCTGCTAGTGTCCCCAGAGCTCTCTGTGTGCGTCCTCCGTTGGCGGATTGATTCGTTTGTCGTGTTGGTTTTGTTTTACGATGTAGGATAGCTTACACGTTTATTTTATTTTTGCATTTTCATTTTTGTCATTTGCTTCGTGTTATTTCCTTTCTGTCATTTGCTTCTATTGTTTGATTTGATTGTACATGATGGTTAGCCCATCTAACGGCTTGTCCAGTTTCTCGGTTTCTCTAGGATTGTCTAGAGAACTGAATTTTTATTATGCTTTAAAAAAATGCACTAAAAATTATGCTCAACTCATTTAGTAAATAAACAGAGAGTGAACTAAGTTCGAACTACTCGACTTATGTAATAGCAATTCATAAATATTTTTATAGGTTTCAAAGAAATAGTAATAATAATTTCAACTATATATATATATATTGCAAAAATAAAACTAATCGTATTGCAATCATCCATCCAAAAATGGTTTCATGCAACGAGGTGCTTTATTGAAAAATGACATGAAATTCTTATTCAAATGACATCCATACAGGCATACACTATTATAAGTTTCATCGTTAAAACAAAAAGAGTATTAACCTTTTGTGCATGTTAAGTTTGAAATTTTGAACTTTATTTAACATTACGCATTGGTTAATTTTTTTAGAAAATATATTATCTCAATACACGGTTTTGAAATCTTACAACATATGTAAATAGAAATAAATACATCTAAATTAGAAATGAATTTCAAATAAAATAAATGCAGTGTTTAAGTGGTACCATTTTTATTATTATTAATAATAATAAGAGGTACCATTTTGATAGTAGTGGGATTACCTTTTAGACTTTTTATTTTTAGTTGCTTCTTAGTGATACAAAGGGCTTACTAACTTTGAAGTAGGACAAGCTTCCTTCTGCCACGTGTCCACACATCATAATTTTCTAGTTTTATAACTAGAGGAATGACATCGATTAACCATAGTTTAAGTAAATCGGCCTTTTGCAACCACAATTTCATAACATAATATTACTCTATAAAGATATATAATCACTTTACTTACCCTTAATACATTAACCATTGTGTGAGAACGCAATATACTAAAGTCTCAAAGTATAGATATTACATTTTCATTTAATAAGATTCTTGATTAATTAGTTAAATATGAGAATGGAAATTTTAATAACTTATATTTTAGAATATGAGAATTCGAAATATCAAACAAATATGACATTTTAAGAGGCTAAAAAGAATAATGGATGAATAGATTTCATGAAACATGTAAGACAACAAATTACCAATCAGTTAAAAAATAAGAGAACAAGCACGCAAAAGACAACTATCAACCATTTAATCATTTACAGACTTTACAATTGAACAAGTTAAGCACTATCAGAGTAAAATACAATGGAAAAACATTTATATTTGCTCTCCCGTCCCCTTCTCTTTTAAATTGGAAATATATATATAGCATGAGCAACACAACAAAAAATAACACTTTTCCCTTTTTAGGGTTCTTTAATTAACAATTAACTAAATTAAAGACATGTTTTATATTATCATTTATATAAAAAAATATCAAAGAACAATAATTTTTTGTCAAAATGTACCATATATATATCCAACGAAAACCAATATTATGATAAAGATCGAAAGTCTTAATTATTGTATAATTGATTTTATCTAAATATGATACAAATACTTTTTTTTTAATTTCATGTTAGTTTTGTTTCCCATTATAGAAAATAACTATTCTCTCATCCAATCCAATCATTTTTTTAAAATAGTACTATTTTTAAACTAGTACTATTTGTTTCCCAAATTGTATACTAGTATACAATATTGTATTATATAATATATATTATAATATAATATTGTATATTCTAAGGCATACTAATTGATTATCAAAAAAATCCTAAATACAAATATGTACGTATGTGTTCATTGTCATGAAGCATAAATTAGCGTGGTTAAAAGGATTAGATAATACTCCCTCCCATTCGGCAAAACTTGTCATTTTAGCTTATTTCACAAGTTTTAAGACAATTAACAAATGTACTAATTTACCCTCAATTATTACCCTCCTTTTTTACTTTATCAAAAACTACAACTAACAAACCATCAATCATATCAAGGGCATTTTTGTAAAGTGAAGAGCAAAATACCTACAATGACAAGTTTTTTTTGAACAAAAATAACACCTTAAAATGACAAGTTTTGCCGAACGAAAGGAGTATTATATTAGCTACATGAACAAATATGAATATGAAAATTTGATTTTTGAAACTGCTACTTGAACTAGTTTATTGTTGAGCATTTGTTAACAATTTTTATTTATTACACTCCTAAAATATTTCTTATAATTTCTGTTTTCTATTGTTTGCAAAATTGTCATCATTGAAAGTTATTTTGTTCCTGGTGGTTCATATTCTCTAGCCTAGAGTAGCTAGAGTCAATTTTTATGTTTTGTTTAATCGGGCAAAAATATCATTTATGACTTGTCTAATTGTTCTGTCGTTCTTGTTTGTGGTTCTTATAATGTTAGTTATCATGTTATTGATCTTAGAGAGCAATTGTAGTGAGTGAGTACAATTTGTGAATAGGTGAGTGGCGTCATCGTCAGATTGGTTACATAATGTGCAAGGAAGGAGAATCGCTACTCCCCTTTGTACTAGTCTCATTTTTGTTGGAGTTCAATTCATGACTAGTTTCCAAATAAAGTTTTTGACCTTTGGATGACTATCGATTTCCCAAATCCAATCAATATCACTTTCTCGATTCCTCTGATTTCTTGTAATTTTGTCAAGGGATGTTGCTGTTGTGAACCAACCGTGTCGACTAGCTCGTCAATAGAGTCGGTCTTCTATATCTATCATTGGTATCTTGATGTTTTGGATTCTTTGTATGATATTAGAAGGCAATACTTGACTAAGCTTGACAATTTTCCACGACTTATCCGATCCTAAATAGAAATGAACTCTTTCGTTCTCGTCAATTGTGAAAGTCGGTTGTAGTTGATCGATGGGTTTCCCTCCTTCCATCAATTCATCTTTCTAGAATCGTATTGTTTTTCCATTTTCAATTTGTCAGACGAGTCCATTAATAAACTCATTGTGTCATTTATAACTCTATAAGATCTACAAGAGAATGTTCTATCTAATCACATCTCTCAATCTCTATTTAAACTACCCCTCTACTACCTTTGACTGTCTCAAAGAGAGAAAGAAGGATACAAAATAGTCTTTAATGAAAAATATGATGGTTAGCATAAAAAAAAGCTTCAAAAAAAATTAATAATCCACCCGTTAAAGAAAACATGCCACTTTAATTTACTATATATTTGCGTAGCTTTCTAATGAGTTAAAAATTATAAAAAGTATCAACTTTTTTTTAATTATTTGATATATATATATATTCATGCATATTAGGTACGAAGTAATAAATATAGAATTATAACGAAATTAATTAAATAATTTATTTTATATAATTTTTATTATTCTTAAAAAATTTATCTGAATAATAAATGACATATTTTTTTAACGAATACAGTTGTAGTAGCGAGCTAGATCCTTCGTCAAATCTATTTTATTTCACTTGTAGTCATTTTTTTATAGCTTCTAGCATTAGGTTTGTTTGGTGAAAAGTGCTATTATAAAGAATTGTTCTTAGTTAATACTTTATCCATTTCATAATTTAATTCATTTGATTTTTTCGATAGGAAAAATGCTAAAAATATTATTAAATATTAATTATTTGTTATTATTTTTTTTAATTTTATACATTTGATTTTTTCGATAGGAAAAATGCTAAAAATGCTAAAAATATTATTAAATATTAATTATTTGTTATTATTTTTTTTAATTTTATACTGTACTTATTAGTAATTAGTAATAAGTATGAATTTTTTTAAAAATAATATTTTAAATAATTTTATCAATAATAAAAATAATATATGTTAAATCATAATTGAATTAGATTTTGAGGAGGATGGATTAGTTTTTTTTTTAATACTTGCAGTTGTAGGTAATAATACAAGGAGCGTAACTGTAAAAGTAGTTTTATTTTTGTCTGAATTTATTTGTATTCTCGACATAAAAAGTAAAAACACTTAAATTTATTAATAGAAAATTAATTAATAGTAGAAAATTAAAATCCAGTTCAACTAATTTATACACAATCAATCTGAGGCACCGTCAATCTTGTATTTTTCCCCAAAATTAAATGCAACCATAGCTTGATGCATAAGACTTTTGAAGTGTGATTAAATTCAACTCAGTCTCTCGTTAACACTCGCCAGCTGGCTTTGCCTCTTCATTCCGTGGCTGCTTACTCCCCCCCATCTCTGTACCATTTCAAGTTGAATCCCTCACCTCTCCCTCTTTAATTCCTCACTCTTCCTCAGCACTTCGCATCTTTTTCTCTTTCAACCCCGATTTTCATTCAAAGCAAGTCTCTTTCTCTTTCTCTTTCTCTTTCTCTCTCCGTGTGTTTTGTGTTACCCACTTTCGTCGGTTTCGGTGCCTCGCTCTCACTCCCTCTACCCAATTTTACAGAAGAAACCCCCAACTGGGTATCGATTGATTTCCGATTGAATCATGGTGGGGCTCCGATCATAAACCCAGTTGACGGGAAGTTAAAAAGGAAGGAACTTTCTTGAAGGATCCGGAGATGGCGAAGAAGGAGGTGGCGGTGGAGGGAGATCCGGCGATGAAGATGGCGGAGTTGAGGAGGGAACTGAGGAGGACGGTGATTGCGATTGTTGATGAGGAAAAAGACGATTCTGTCCTCAACACCATTGACAGGGCTAGGGAAGTCCTGTTTGCTCTTAGGGATTTGCAGGCCAGCAAAACGGCGTCGTTGGGGCTTGATGATGTTTCCCTTTCTTGCCCTGACGAGTTCAAGTGCCCTCTCTCTAAACACCTCATGAGGGATCCTGTTGTCGTCTCCACTGGTCAGGTACAAATTACAATTCAATCACGCTTCCAACAGCTCCGTTTCTTGTTCATTTCTTTGATTTCTTTCCATTTTAAAGATTCCAATCTTTTAAGTTTCCAATTAGGCGTTTGAGGAGTGATGGGTCTTTTTTATTTCTATGAAACCCTTTTGATTCATCTTGATTCTTGTTGTTGTTTGAATTCAACTGTCTATTTTTACTGCTATTTTTGGTGAACTTGTTTGTGAGACAGTGCAATTGCTAGCTTATCTCATAATTTCATGTTGTGGGTATTTTTATTTCAATGTTTGTTTGTTTGTTTGATCCTGTAAAAATGCAGACATATGATAGACCCTTCATCCAAAAATGGCTGAAAGGAGGGCAGAGAACCTGTCCAAGAACACAGCAAGTGCTTTCCCATACCCTCCTAATCCCAAACCAATTGATCAAGGAGATGATATCCCAATGGTGCCGAAACCGCGGCATTCGGTTTCCTGATCACCCGCCTGAGTCAGTTAATGGAGAAGATGTATTGATGCTCAAGTCGGATCGAGATCAGTTCTCTTCACTCCTTGACAGGGTATCCTCCTCCTCTGTTTCGGACCAGAAATCGGCTGCCAAGGAGCTCCGCCTCCTTACCAAGCGAATGCCGACTTTTCGTGCCCTCTTTGGAGAGTCCACTCTTTTCATCACCAAACTCCTGAAGCCTTTAACCAATCGGAGCTCGTTATTGAGCCAAACCCACCCAGATCTCCAAGAGGATTTGATCACAACTGTTTTGAATATATCGATCCATGATAGTAACAAGAAGCCTGTTTGCGAAAACCCTGTGGTTCTTCCTGTCCTTATTGAGGCACTAAAATTTGGAACAATTGAGACAAGGAGCAATGCAGCTGCAGCGTTGTTCACATTATCGGCCCTTGATTCCAATAAGGCATTAATCGGACAATCAGGTTCTTTGGGTCCCCTGATTGAGCTACTGAATGACGTCGGCAACCAACCGTCAGCAGTGAAGGATGCAGCCTCGGCAATCTTCAACCTATGCATCCTACACGAGAACAAGGGAAGGGCGGTGAATGAGGGGGCTGTAAGGGTCTTGCTGGATAAAATCAAGAGCGGTATCCATGTGGATGAGTTGCTGGCCATCCTTGCAATGCTCTCTAGCCACCAGAGGGCAATTGAGGAGATGGGCGACTTAGGAGCCGTGCCTTGCCTCCTCAGGGTCATAAGGGAGACGTCTTGTGCGCGGAACAAGGAGAACTGCATTGCAATCCTTTATTCTGTTTGTATGAATGACCGAGCGAAGCTTAATGAGATGAAGGAAGAAGAGAGGACCTATGCGACGTTGTCACAGCTGGCGAGGGAGGGCACATCAAGGGCTAAGAGAAAAGCAAATGGGATCCTGGAGAGACTAAACAGAGCTCTGAATCTCACACACACTGCCTGATATAAAGAGGGGAATGCATAAGGGGACCGAAACCGATCTCTTCTTCCCTTGGAGAGGATGGTTTGGTGCAATCTTCAATCAGAAATGTATGTAAATTTTTGTATCTTCTTTAGTCCTTTTTTACTTCCCTTGCTTTCATCACTCTCACTTTGTATATTCTTCTGCTTGTGATCTCCAATTTTCTTGGGTTTTTTCTTACCTGGTCCTTTTCCATGGATATGAGTTTGATAAGCTTTTGTGAATAAAATAAATTAACCAGTGAGCTCTCCATTGAATGAAACATCTATAACATTTCCTGGTCTATGATACTTGAATGTCTGTTTGAGTTAATGTGTTGATTGCTGATAAGTAGTTTTCCTTTTCCCTAATCTTCAAGGGTGTCATTTTTTCAGCAGTTAACAGTGCAGTTGTAGTTTGAGATGAATTGTTTAATTTGATCCACAAGGCACAAGAGATGTTCTTCCTAGGGCAGATTATGTCTGGTTGGAAGAGTTATCTTATTCTCATACAGAGGAGAGATTCTTGAAGAAACCACCAAACTTGTCCTTTTGAGTTTTAAAAAAACACATAAATAGGCCATCCCTACTTGATGACAAGATAGAATATGGCCAAAGGATTCAATGTATATATAAATAATAAAATATAGTGGTAGTGATATTGGGGATTTTGAGTGTTTTTATGTGACCTGAAATGTATGGTTGATAAGAAATAGGAGCACACAACAAGAATAATGTGTATGATATTAAACAGTTAGGGCATCTGTTCAGAGGCGTGGTGGTCCTTGCAGGTCCATCCATGGTGGACAAGCCAAACTATCATTCATCACCCACCTGCCACACCCTTTTTTTTGTTCTCTTTTGTTTTGTTGGGTGTGTATGCATATTTTAAACAAATACTAATAAATAAATTCACGAGTATTTTTTTTCTAGCAAAAGAAGTGAATAAATATACATGAAGATAAGTGACTGGAATTGACCATACATTCCTATTCATTTACTTAGATTTATCTGGTGTATCGAATCTCTATTTTGAAAAACAGACAACAAAACCTTGTAATAAATACTGGAATATATTTTTGGTGGTTGTGGAATATCACCGGTTACTTGGTGTATGTCTGATTATCAATTTGTTCAATCTCTTGTTTTGCTAAAAAAAAAGGTAAAACTGTTGTTGTTTCTCCTTGGTTAATATCTTGACAAAATGAGGAAGTAGTTGAGTTTCAACTTTTGTTCATCCTTGAGTAGTATCTTGAAAAAGTGTAGATTTTGAATCGCATTACAAATTATTCTCTCCAAAGTCAAAATCAGTGGATTTTTATTGTTAGTTTTCAAGATCTGGTATATGCTCATAGCATCTACAAAGTGTTTCTAAAACCTTCAAATTGTTGGATGGATTTTTCTACATAAATCCACAAGTGAGAATATAAAAATTGGTCATCCCCACAACTTGTATTTGGGTGGATGCTTCCGTAATGGAATAGCAATCAACTCTCCCTAAAATAGGATTAATGCATTTAACCCTGATGGGGATTTGCAAATTTCACACTCCATCATCTTTTTTTATGGTGGAGGGAGAAGTGTAAAAATTGGCTTTTTGAAATGACAACGATTTTTTAACCATTCAATCAGATTTTCGGTCTGTGAGGATTTACTTTGTAAGCTTGACTAATCTTATAAAACTGGCGAGAATATGAATACTAAAGTGGGACCAGTAGCCGTCCATGAGACTCGACTCGACTGGCAACGATAAGGGAGTGTCTTTAACATATACCTCTTCCGAGACACTCGTCTGCGCAATCCGCGAATGGTCAAGTAGTCATATTTTGTTTTTTCATGGGAACCAAGGATTTTGACCCCACCACACCCGGTGCAAGAGCATGGTGGTTTGCTACTTTGTTCTACCCTAGATAGATGCTGCTTTTGTTTGATGGTTTCATGGTGTTTGGTAAATGGGAATAAACTTTGGTGGACAAAATATCTCCTCCTATATATAATATTAATTTCCATTTCATGCAAGAACTAGTCTTTATATTGATTGTACCTTTGCAAATCAATTTCATATCTAAATAGGTAATAGTGATGTGAGTTTTATAATTCATTCTTTCTAACCTTAACACACAAGTTAAAATCCAGATTTAGAAATTGTTTTGTCTACAAATACAGGTTAACTCAATTGATACGAAAGGATATCAATTTGGTGTTATTCTCAACCCAACTAAAGTTTTTTAGATTAAAAAACAATACAATCCGATAGATATTTTTCAAATTAGGATTCTTAACTTTTATCTTTAGAAAATCATTAATAATTTTATATGGATTATTTTAGGTGAGATTAATTTAGATTTAAGTGAAGTTAGTTTTGCGAAATTCAATACTTTGAACAGGTTGATCTTGTATGCTAACTTCAACTACAAATATAATATTTCTTTTTTAGCTTCCTTTTATATGCTAATAAATGTGAATTCCCACTAACTTCAAGGTTATGACCAATTGATAATCTTGTTTTTTAGTTCAGCATTGCTTTCTAGCTTGTTCGGCTATTCTTTCTATTATTATTTATACCTTTTTTTAATTGAACAAAAGAACTATTCCTAAGTACATAATTTCTCTGAACTAGTAACCTAACTACCCAAGTACATAATTTACCAAGCATCCTAAAGAGGTGTGCCCACTAAATCTTAACAGCAGCACAAAACAAATCTAAAGAGGTGTACTGAGTTCATAGTTATTAGATTTGTGATCCTGGTCGAATCGGTAGGATCATACGATCCTAGTAAGTTTCTTATCCGAATTGTGATAAATACTCATTAGTGTTAGAATCGGGTTAGAAATTGTCTATGATCATTAGGATTGGTTTAGGATTGTAAGCTGCTATGTAGTGATGATTTAAGGGTATAATTTGGGCTCAATAGTGAAACACATGTTCGGATGACGTTTATTTTTTTCTAGTCTATTTTCCTAATTAGTATGAGTTGTGAATTTGTGAATATTAAGAGTTTAATTTTTTTTTCCTCATTCACTGTCTCATTTGAGAGATTGAGAATGAGTCTGCTCTCAACTCTAAAATTCAATTTCATCATATACCGTGGTTATGATGACCTTGGATATGATAATTGAAGAATTGTATGATTTGTCTTTTTTGGTTATTATCATAATAATATTATGAGACTACAGTATGCAGTATTAAGTATGAACGTATTATTTTGTTTAATGGATGTTGTGTGGTCTATTATACCTTCTTGGAATGTTCACCTTGAACTAATATGAAATGTAAATGATATTATTTGGAGATATTTTTTTTTACTTTTAAATCAAGGTATTTGCTTGGTATGGTTTCTTTTTATTATATTAATGATTTTATTTTATCTCATTTGTAAGATCTTACAATCCTATGATTCGATCATATGGTTCCGCCTCAATTTAATCAAAGGATCTCGATCCTAATGACCTTACTCGAGTTGACGCCCCCTTAATAAGAATTGGACTAAAAAAAATACTATTACCACAATTACTATAATAATAGTTAGGAAAATTGACGAAAAATAATAGAAACTATCAGTCGTGAACCGAAAATAATACAAAATTTAAAAATGACTAATTAATATACAAACTATGTGATAGCATGCATTTAGATAGTCATAATAGGTTTCATTTAGCTTAGTTAAGATGCATATCATGCATGGTTTAAGCACAATTTGCATATTTGCTCTCTATGTGGATCCGAGGAGGAGACATGGGTTGATGAAACATTAGATGAGGATGTCTAGTTGATCGAGGACTCTTACATGAAGATCTAAAGAGGTCATGAGAAGAAGAAGCGAGCCTAAATGAAGAACAAGTCTGCAAAAGTTGTCGCCAGACATGCTGAACTTGTTTTGCACTTTCTAGAGGCCTCGGTTGTCCGATCGACTATTATGACCATGCGTTGGAAAGCTCTTTCAGAGAGATACAACTTTCCTGTTGACATCGAGAGCTGATTCAAAGAAGATTTTTCGTAAAAGACCGATGCAGCGGCCGCCGCATTAGGCTGCGGCCGCCGCCTTAGTGCTGCAGCGATACGTTTAAGGTTTTTGCGCAGCGACGGTTTTTTCTATCCAAGACCTATTTATCTATCTTTTGGAGGCCGACTCTTGGGACGATTTTTAGAGAGGGCTTAGCCCTAGGTTTCCACTTCATTTTCTATTCTACGTTCTATCAGACATTTGAGAGATTAAGCAATGTTTACCATGAGGAACTAAACTCATCGATTCTGCCTATAATTTGAAGCTTTATTTAGATTGATTGTGAGTTTCTAATTCTCGTTCCTTAATTCCTTGATTGAATGCTTCAACTTCTTTGCGCTTATTGAATTATTGTTTTGTTCTATCTTGTCTGGCCAACTAGTTAGATCAATTCAATTGCTAGGGTTTTGTAGATTCCTGATTGTGAACCTTAGCCTAAATAGCAAACTTATCCCTTTAGGGCTGATTGAACTAATTGGACAAGTAGGAAGTTGAATGTGTTGTTAAATCCCTCTTTAGGGACTGCAAATACCTTGGTTAATCTCTGAACTTAAAGCTATCAATTGGGTTAAATCCTTCTTTAGGGACTATTCGATTGATAAGGGTTTCTAGGACTGATTGGACTAGTAACTATATTAGGTCGGGACAAGGGCATTCATAGGAAACTTAATAGGACGAGAAGAAGTTACAAGGATCATTTCAACCAAATAAAGTGGAAAATTGTAGGTAGAACTGCTTCTCTCATTTGTTTGAATCTTAACCATTTACTATTGCTTTCGTCAATTCACACACTCCTAAAACCCCCATTTGGTTACTAAATCGGCACTTGAATCATACTTGAGCAACAAATCTCCCTGTGGATCGACCTCTTACTTATTGTTGTACTAGTTATAGGTTTGACTTTACTTTGGCGGATCAACGACAAGTTTTCCCTCCGTCACTATGGCTTAATAAGGGTCTGTTTGGATTCCTATTAGATTATGTTTATAAACACTTGTTTTTAATTATAATGTAATTAAATTTTAAATGTTGTTTGGATGACCTAGGTGGAAATTTTTTTTTAAGTTAGAAATGATTTATTTGGATTCCTATCCCCTCCGCGGCTCGCCTCCGTTGCTCCTCCTTGTACACTTCGGTCGGCCACCACCTGCGGCTTCAACCCGGCCCCTGCTCCTGCCTCCATCACCACCCATTCCCCCACCACTGGCACCGTCTTTGACTCTTGCACCACTGGAACCGATCCATCCCACCTCCGCCTTCCTCCAGCATCACCGGTTAGCCTTCAACGGCCATTGAAATTATGAAATATAGTTGGATTCGGGCAAAGTCAAGAGATTGAGGCCGAGTTTGAACAGATCTGGGCGAAATCGGGAGGAAGGTAGGGTTTTTGTGTTGGTCTTATTCAAAGTACAGCCTCCCAACCAAAATCCCCAATCTGCAACTGGTCAATTACCTTCAACCCCAAATTCCAAATCAAGGGTTTGTAAAATTACCTTAGATTGATCCAAAAACTTACCTTTTGTGGGTATTTAGGCGGTTGAATTTGGTCAATTTCAAAGAAATTTTGTTTTGGGTTGTGCAGAGGTAAGAAATGGTGGTAGGTGGGGGTTGTGTTGATCTGGGCGAAATCAGGAAGAAGGTGGGCAAAATCGAGAGGTGAAGGAGTTTGACGGCGGAGGGGAGGTTTCTCGAGTGGTGTTGATGGAGGAGATCGACGGCGGAGCTCCAGTGGGCGGTAAATTTGAGGATGGGTTGTTGTCGGTGGAGACGGGCTAAACGGCGTCTCCGTTGGATGAGGATCTAAACGGGATAAAGAGTGGGAGAGAAATGTATTATACTTATAATTTAATTCTCTATTTAATACATTCATTTTAATTATAAACATAATACAATGTCTATCCAAACGGACCCTAAACCAATTTGATATAACCACCAAAATTCCATTTAAAGTGTTGATTTAGCAAACAAAAATGAACTTTGGACTTGAAATATAATTAACATAAAATTTAGGAAGAACATACTTACATCAAAATTTGATCTTCCTCCTCTTCCCATTGTTCTGGATCTTTTTCATTCCCCATGGAAGACTGTTCTTCGTCCCAAAATTGATTCCACTCCGGTTTGTCTCAAAGCTAAAAACCGTGTATTCTTCATCCCAGAGCCATCGATGGAAGCAACTCCAGTCAACCGGTCTCCTATCTCACCCCGCCTCCTCTAGTGTTTGTTGTTATACGCTCCTTTCGGGGTTAATGCAATCTAGACTCTAGAGCAAGGGGGGATTTGCTTAGAATGTTGTCATTAATGTTTTGTATGATGTTTTTGTGGACAATTTGGAGGAAATCAGTTTCGATTTCGAATTTTAAAAAATTAGAGTTATTGAACCCAAAAATTCAGATCCAAAAAATGAATCAATTTATTTGAAATCAAGACTGTTAATTATATGCTTAGGCGTAGGTATTTTTTGAGGTGGAGATTTTTTTTGGAGATTATGGAGGTGGATATTATTTTGGAGATGCAGAAGATGGAGTTTTTTTTTTAATAAAAAATCTAATTGGGTGTTTGGTGGTTGTAAGGTTTATAAATGGCCGGGTATTGGGATAAAAATGTCTAAAATGTCGCTACTCCTTCGCCTTCCCCTTCCTTGTCCCAATTTCACATGTGAACTCATCCTCAACTGATAGTCTGTTTGTCTCCCCAAAACCTCAATCGTCACTCAATTTCTCGATTCAAATCGTCTGATCGAGGTTCTCTCTCTTTGTGATGTTTTCTCTCAATTCGAATTTCATTTCGTTGCTTGAAATTTGCCATTATTTCAATATCACCTCTGTCACCAATAATTTCAACAAACCATCCCCTCCACTTGGTATCCCGACGTGGATGTTTTGAACACGAATCCATTTGGAAAGCTCTCTCTACTCAACCCTCCCGTGTCTAACTCTGGCCTGAAGGCGCTCATGAGCGACTCCCAGTAGTGGTAGCACCAGCACGAGCGGCACCTAGTAGTGGCACCTCGAGCAATTGGGATTGAAGAGAAGAGAGCGGAAGGGGAGCAAGAAGGACACTGCTCCTTTTTTTAGGACGACAACAATGTCGGATCCTGGAGCGGTTAGTTGAGGGGGCGGAAAATTGAACTCTAATTTTTTTTTCCCAAAAAAACCATCAATATTTGAAGTTTCCGGTTTAATTATAGTATTAAGTTACGAAGTTTAACAATATGATAGAAGTATATTGATTTGGTAAATGATGTGAAAATAATTTATATCATTTCAGTCTTGAAACGTTTAAAACTTTTTACTCAGGTATCGGATTTGAGCTTATAATATTTCAAATCGAAGATATCGACGAGAGGAATATGTATATTAAATTTTATTTTTCATTGGGGGGGGGGGGATTGCCACCTCTATCCCTAAAGAGGATCTGCCCCTAACGACAGCCATGATGAGGGAGGAAGGAGGAAGGAGACTCGAAAGAACGAGAATGGTGAGGGTGCATTGGGTCTGGAGAGAGAAGGGCAAACTGGGACAACGAAAAGAAGCCTCGAAAATAACCTCCTTAAGCTTACCCTCCCAATGTGCCACCTTCAGCTCCCACAACCCCTACCAAACCTGTCACCAAACAAACAACTCAGAAGCTCTTTTTTTTTTTTTCACACCCCGCACCCCCAAACCTCCTACCAAAGTCATTTCCAAACACAACCTAAGTATGTTGGACTTCCATGGACATCAATGCATCAATGGATGAGAGATTGAGAGAGGTGAAGAACGTGCTAAGTAGGAAGCAATTGAAGTTTTATTTTAAGCATTCTCCTTAAATTTTATATTAATTATATTTGAAGCCCAAATTGTATCTCTGATTGTCAAAATAGCACATTGATTAGAGTTTTTGACGACCATATCAAAATTACATTTATTATATCATAGTTTATATACAAATTAGTTATTTTTAAAATTCGTATTATTTTTATTCACGAGTGATAGTTTGTATTATTAATTTTTTTATCATTTTTTTGATATTATATCTCGTATTAAGAGCATCCCCAAGAGAAGCTCCAAAATAGAGAAAAATGGAAAATTTTGAGAAAATGATGGATTTTAGGTTTCAACAGCTCCTCCATAATGTTTTGTAAAATAGAGAATTGAAGAGAGAGAGAGTAAAAATTTATAGAGAAAACTCTAAAATTAAATGCTTTCATCAAGTCCTATGCCAACCATTCAAGTCATAAATAAAATTTAAATGAAATTCAAAATATAAAGGTTAGTTGCACTTATAAATATTATATAGTATATGAAACTAAAATGGGATTTAAAATATAAAGCTTTGTTGGATTCATAATTTCCTTATATAATTTAATATATATTATAAATATTAAATAATATGAAATTAAAAAAAATTAAAAGGTTGATATTTTATAAAGTTTTTATCATTATTAAAAACATACATGATTAGTAAATGACAAATAATAAAAAGAGGACATTGATATTTTAACAAAAAATTATAATAATAAATAATCAAATTTATTTATTTTATGAGATAAATATCGTACAAGGTATGAATACTATACTAGTTACCTAAATCTCAATAAATACATTTATTATATTATGAAATTATGCATTAATTATAGTATATAATAAATGCAGAAATCTGTATAATAGAGAAACTGTTGGAGTTGGAGAGTAATATTTTTTAGAGATTTTGCTATTTGGTTCTCTATTTTAGAGATTTTTTAAAGGAGCTATTGGAGATGCTCCAAGAGATTTAAAATTAGATTCATCCTAAAAATATAGAATCGCTTACTAATATGAAAAATCAAGATATTTATATGTCATAACACAATACGTGGGTGGATACTAAGTAGTCCAAGTGTCATGTTTCCATTACGTTATTGCTAACTGAAATGCTAAATAGTAGATAGTCACATGGTTAGCCCTAAACTAATAATTACAATGAACTTGTTTGTGTGGGTATCTTGGGCTCTTATCCTTGTTGTTATATGGGAATGAAATGAATTTCCATTATCTTGGAGCTCCAACTGGCCGGTTCTCATTTGACCCACCAACTGCGAAATCTAGCTCTGATTTGACACTTCATATATGAAACAAAATCACTTTTGTTTCTAACAATCAAAGGGTAAGAGGAAAGAAGATGGTTTAAAAAGGAGGGTCTACCATGTGTATTGCCATAGCCAAATGGAAACATAACCACCCTACCCCATTAATGGAGCTTCACACTCTTCTTCTTCCCTTTATTGTGCATCCTATGGACAAGGTGGGCATTGCCCCATAACTACTTAAACTAACCCTACTCATTGCTTTCTTGCAAAACTCCAGCTAGACGACGCATCGACATCCACCACAGAACTAGTTCACAAGCTAGCTCACTTCGCATTGGATAGATCCAATAAGAGCTGATAAGTGTATGCAAGGGGCACATGTGACACAAATTTAAGGGGATAGCAGATGACTGATAATTTGTACAAAAAATATTCGTAGGATAAGCACAGAACAGTACATAGTAAGGTGATAGGTTCAAAACTTCAAAATCAGTTGATGTAACACAATCCAGAGAAATTAGGGTAGGGGATAAAGAAAGGGCAGTTTGTTTAGCTTTACTAGTACAACCATGTTTGATGAATTATTGAGCATGTGACGAGGGAGTTAAAAAAAAGGAAGAGAATCTTAAAATGATGAATCAGCTGAGAGTGATTTGTCCATTTTTTCTTTGTTTTTGTTCAAGGTAGTGACTGGTGAGGAGCAGTTGCAGAGACTCTAGGGTTCCTTTTGGAGCTTTCCTTGATGCATTTACTTCACTGTGAACAAAAAATTGCACAAATGCAAAACTCATGTACTGAACTCTGTTCAACACACCCACCTGTTTTCTGCTAACTCCACAGAAATTTGAGCGAACAGAGATATATATCTGGGGATTTGAATTTTGGGAGGGAACTCTCTTTTACCGACTCTCCGAAAGATGACGTTACGAGGAGGAAGGTGGTGTTTGGATGGCGGGTTTAGCAATAATCCAACATGTTTAGCAACCTCATTTGTTATCAGACTGGTTTCTATCTGAATTGTTATGTTTGCCTTTATAAATAATGTCATCAAGAATTCATGAAACTTTAAAAGGATTCCATATCAGAAGCTGAAACTAAAGCTGGAAGAAGATTAAAATGACCCCCAATCCAAACTAAAACTCAGTTTCCATATCAACAAATGAAGCTCATACTGGTACATCATACATGACATGATGATAAAAATTACATTTATAACTGGCACTAGTCAGAACTCAAAAAAGTTACAAATATGAAACCCAAGGGATATGTATCAATCCAGAAAAGCACTCAAACAATGAATGGTTGTATATTATACCTTTGACTGCTTATGAAAAATGTACATACTGAAGCACCTAAGCTGGTGTTTGGTCGTCCTCCTTGTTGCTCAGGGAAGAAAGATGCTCGCGTATGGATTTTGCAAGCTGAGATGACTCTTCATCCAACTTTAGTGACAGTCTTTTCAAACTCTGGAAGAATACCCCCCATGTTAATCCAGTTAAAAACCATTCATGTAAAAGCTAATGCACATAAAAAATCCGCATACCTCAGAGGCCCAAAGGCGATCTCGTGCCTTGCGGGGAATTATATGAATATGTGTCTGAAAGAAATCGCAAGACAGTGAGGGTTAGGTTTGTCTATTCACATTTCGAGAGAAGTTGCAGGTCTTTATCAAATTATAAAGAGCACAGTTGGCCTAGAAAGGTGGCAGACTCTAGTGAACTTGTAGAGTGAAGATGAGGAATAGAAGAGCTTAGGAAAGAAAGAATGCAATGCTCACATGAAAAATGACTTGACCAGCAGCTGCACCATTGTTGACTAATAAGTTAAAGGAATCTGCATAGGAAGAAAAATGAATCCAGAACGTCAAAGGATTGCGACTACCATTTTCTATGCAAGGATATGTGCAGTCAGGACATGGTGGTTGCAATTTAAAAAAAAAATTAAATCAACTCCTTTGATTACAGGAAAGCTCGGAGCTAAATCTTCATAAGATTAACTTAATGATGTTAACTATTTTGCCAGTGGTCGTTGATCAAGTAAAAGAAAAACGGGAAATTACAGCAATCATTAAAATTTGAGATCATACCACATCCTGTCGCCTTCATAATTGCTTTGCTAATGAAAGGTATTTTTGAACACATGGCAGCTAATACCTGCAGAAGTGCAGAGCAACCACTTCAGAGAAGACGGGATACAAAATTGCTATATGGAGTATTAATATTGTGTACAACAACATTCACTGACAATAGGGTCTTGAGGGCAACGGCGTACACACTCTTACCCCGACGATGTCGAGAGAGTGTTTCCGAGAATTAATATTGTCTCTCTAAATATAAACAGATTGAAGCCAAGGCACTATTTGGATAAAGTTCATGCTGACTGCCTTGATGATGTAACTATGTAATGTAATCAACTCCTATATCTATCAACAGAGAGAAGGGTAGACTGATAAATAATGCAAATTGATATCATCACCTATGATTTATAACTACACACACAAAAAAAAATTCCATGGCCAACATTTGAATATTTGATCACTAGACATCCATCCCTAATGTGCTCAATAGTGCTAAATGGATGAATGTTCATTTATCCGCTTATCCTTTATCATGAACACAACTGATGCATTCATTGTGCTTACCATTCACCATCATATAACACGTTGAATTTAAGAGGCAATTGATAAAAGGTAGCTGCTTTATAGTTTATAGGACAATGTTGACTTCAACAACGAAATCTTCCAAGTATGATTATTGTGGTTCAAATTTTGCCTTGTATGCAGTTACATGATAGCTTTAATATATAAACAGTATACACAGCCTATATTATAGTTTCCCATCTTTTGTTAACTAGATTCCCATTAAAATGATTTACAAGTGTCTCAGTGTACTAAGAAAAACAAGGGGGTACATTGATTTGTAAGTGTTGAGCAAATCTAAGGTTTTTTTTATCTGTCCAAGCTAAAAAAAAACAGACAGTGTAAGCTTTAAAACAGAGCTACTCCATGAAAGCACTTAAATTCGTTGCATAGATTAGGATCACTTACAGTTGGTGGAGTTGCATCTAAGGCACAACAATGGATTTTTGGAATTATGAGAGCATGCCTGTAGGTTTAAAAGTGATAAATGAATTAAAAACTGTGTTGCAAAATGCTGCTCTGAAGATACTAAATTCATGGGACAATCTCCCTTCCCATTAGAAAAATGTAAGGCAAAGTTAAATAACTATCGACATTTTGAATGCATTCATGGGGAAAATGTGAATTACATGCATTTTCACTGGAGAACATAATCTATGGCATGCTGGTTGCCTGCTTCTAATGCAATGTTCTAATACTTTGCACATGAATAAAGCACCAAAATAGAAGGGCTCTATAGTATAGACATAGAATTTAAGAATCTTGAAAAATCAACTGGAGGTGAAGCCGTGAAGGCGAATGGTAACAGATGTGATTCCCATGCAACCATTATCCAAATCTGACATGGAGATCACAATAAAATCTAAAAAGTGAACTTAGTAATGCATCGCAAACTGATAATACATTAATACCTTACCCACGACTGAGGGGGTTCCTGTCCAATATGCACAGACAATTTTCATCTTCGTAAATCTGTAGCAGAAACAAAAATAGCATCATGATAATGGATCCCAAAAGCGGAAAACAAAAAGAAGAATAACTTGAACATACGGACACTAGCACCAATCTGCACCCAGAATATACAATATGTTATCATATCAAAGTAGCATGAACTAGGACTAAATTGAAGGCATGCATTTAATTAAGTCCACAAAGCCACTGATTCCAAAGTCAAGAAAGTGATTATCATTTGCTCAACTACAACATTCGGAATGAGGTCCAGCTACATTTCCTTCACACCCTTTCCCAAATTATGAAGAGTTGATGTTTGCAGCAAATTTCAATTCTCTTCATAATAGAACTTGATACAGATCATAAAACTTCAGCACCTCTTTCAGTAGCAAAACCACAAACTGCTTCCTATTCATTGCAATTTAGTGGTATAATCACAAAGCTGATGTCTTTTCAATCTAGATCATATCAAACCAATCATCATCCTTTCACTATGCTTAAATTTCCGTCATCTAGCTAATACAATCATCCTTCATATTTATACCTCGAAACACATAAGCATCAATTTACTTCGATGGACTGCACATTTCAATTTCAAACACTTTCCCAAATTATGAATACTTAATAATCGCAGAAAATTTCATTCCTTTTTAAAATCTAACTTCATACAGATCATAGAACTTCACATCTTAGCAAAACTACAAATTGCTTCCTATCATTGCAGTCAAAATGACATGATCAAAAACCTTATGTCTGGTCATTATAAGCCATATCTGTTCATTTGTGAACCTCACCCTTCTTCAATTTATATCTAAACCAATCATAGTATGCTTTAAACTCCACAATCTAGCTAAAAATTCATCCTTTGTATTTACACTGATTACAATCACATGACAAGATCAAAAAGCTTATGTCTGTTCATTCTAGGCCATATCTAAACCAATCATCATTCGTTTGCTATACTTAAAACTCCATAATCTAGCTAGTCAAATCATCCTTCACATTTATACCTTGAATTCAAAGGCCTGTACATCTTAATTTCAAATTCAGAGCAGAACCTCCATCTCAGCGCAATAAAAACCAAAACTCCAAATCCGGCAAAAACAATTAAATCAGAAGAATAAAAAAGCCCTTACTGGAGCGAAAAAAATCAAAACAAACTGATTCACCTTGTAAGCAGGAGATTCGCCTCTGATAACCCGGCAAAACACACATCGGTCCTCGAGATTCGCCTCCTCCTCGTCCGAAACCCTCGGGTGATTCAAATCGTCACCAATCGACGACGAGGAGCAAGCAGAGGCGCAGACGGCGGGGAATCGTTGGCGGTGCAAATCGGCGACGGCGGCAGGGCGGAGGTGGGAGTAGAAGAGCGCTAATCGGCGACGAGCGGCGTCCATTCCTTGGTGTCGAATGGATCTCGCTCTCTTTCAAGGACAGGTTCTGGGAAATTTGGTAGGGGTTGTCGCCATGCTTGCTGCAACTTGAAGAGTAGAGAGAGTGAAAAATCGGAGAAAACAGAACGCCTGTTTTTTGTTCTCTTGTTCTCGTCGTCCCGCTTATCCGTATGCTAATACTTAAAAAGGACACGTGGCGTTCTCTAGTCGTCCGGATTTTGTGGTCGTCTTCCTATTTGTTGTTTTTTTTGGGGGTAAATTGAAGAAAACCGCCCTTAAAATAGACAGTTTTTAAGCAAACCATCTATAAAAATTGAAATTGCACAAAACAAACCACAAAAAAATATATGTTAAAGCAAGCCAAACCCGTTGTCCTGAAGTGGTAAATCTATAGAAAGGGTAACGTAGTTACAAAAGGACAGCCCAGAAGAGGCTTGTCATAAAGTGCCAAACCCGTTGTCTCCTTCATTTGAAAGAATGTACTAGTGTTATGCCTTAGTTATTTTTTTTATTTATAATTTTGATCATATTATATTGCTAGTTATTGATAAGAAAATTATATTGATATTATAGTAATGATAGTTTTTTTTAAGTAAATAAGATATATTTATATGAAATTATTTAAAAATAAAATTTAATATAATCTAATTAAGGTGATAATTTTTTGATAAAATATAAAAACTTAGAAATTTTTTTATGAAGGCTAGTTGATGGTCGAATTTGAGTTGGGGAAATTTCAAGGTGGAAATTGAAGTGATGGTAAAATAGAATTCTTATAATTTGAGCTTCAACCCAATGCTCTAAAAAACGCTTGGCGGTAGGTTAGGGTAAAGAGTCTTGGTGGGGCATAGGCGAATTTCATGACTGGTCTTTGTAGTCTAGGTGGGTTTTGACAACTTTGACGGCTTTAGCGGTGATGTGAGTTCAAGGGTTTAGGCATGAGTCTAGACGGATTTTGAAAGGTTTTTTAGAACCCATTTGGTTTTAATGGTTTCGGATGTTAGAGGTAGTTCTTTATCCCTTTTAATTGATGATTTTTTTCACCTTTTCTAAATATTAGCACAATAAATTAAAAATTGATTTATTTCTCCTACTCAAGATCATTTGTGATGTGTGGGTTAAAGTCAAGCGCTTTTTCTCTACTCAAGTTTGGGCTTTCAATTTTAGCTTCTTTCTATGCGATTGTAGCGTTACATTAATGAAATTGGATTGCATTTTTTTACACACGTTAAGTTTCTAAACTAGTACAGTTCTAAACTACTGCGTTATTATATGAAGAATATTACTTTTTCATATCTATGGGCCATACATAAAATTTTTAAAGCTTATCTAGAAAAGATAAATGCAAAGAAGAATGGAGAGGGATGATTTAAATACATTATAAAACACAAACAAAGAGTGCCCATGAATGCATGCAAAGATCATATATATGTATCATTTCTTCACATTTCTTCAACCAATCCCTTACCAACTTCTCCTCCTTTGCTCAAGTACAATCTTAAAAGAAACCTTTCAAAGCTAAAATTTCTCCCTATATAATTGCATAAAAGTATGACCATCCCTAATACATTCACCCAGCTCAAGCTCAAGTATCTCAAAATTAATGGCGAAACTAAATTCGATTTTGCTAGTGTTTCTGATCTTAGGGTTGTCCTTTGATTGCTATGTTGCTGACAAGAGTTCCGATGATGATTCACATTCCTTACATCTTTGGTTTCGAGGAAGAAGCATCAATGGCATTAGGAGATGGTTTCCCCCTCATTGGTTTCGTCCGGCTTTTCCCACGAGAGTGATTCCGCGAATTTTTGGATGGAGAGCGGGTGGAAGGGGGTATGCTAATGGTGGAGCAATATCATATCCTCGCGTCGAAGTTGATGGAGGAGGCGGTGCAGGAATCGGCTATGTTGGGGATGGTGGAGGAATCGGATATAATAATGGTGGTGGTGGCATTGGAGGAGGTGGTGGAATGGGATATATTGGTGGGGGTGAAAGGGGTGTTGGATATGTCGGTGACGGTAGTATAGGATATGTTGGTGGTGGTGAAGGTGGAGGAGGAGGAGGTGAGATCGGGTATCCTGGTGGTGGAGGTGATGTCATCGGAGTGGGATATGATGCGGGAAGAGGTCTCGGGATAGGATATGTTGGTGGTGGAGGAACGGGATATGTTGGTGGTGGAGGAATGGGATATGTTGGTGGCGGTATAGGTGGTGTCGGAGGCAGCGTAGGAGTAGGTTATGGTGGGGGTGAAGCTGGAACGGGATATGTTGGTGGTGGTGTAGGAATAGGTTATGGTGGTGGGGGGGAAGGAATGGGATACGTTGGCGGCGGCGGTGGAATCGGATATGGCGGAGGTGTCATTGGTGGCGGAACAGGATATGTTGGTGGAAATTACGGTGGTGGAATGGGAAACGTTGGGAGTAACATCCCTTACGATAAACCTTGTTACGATAAACCTTGCTTAGGGAAAGAGTGCACAAATGAAACAGAAGGTAATTGCACTAAAGGTTTCGGTGGTGGTGGTGGATATGGAGGGGGAAGTAGTAGTGGTGGTGGGTGTGGAGTAGGAGGTGGCGGTGGTGGATATGGAGGTGGATGTGGAGTAGGAGGTGGTGGTAGTGGATTTGAAGGAGTTAAGGGAGGCGGTGGAGGTTGTCGTTGCAACTTCTTTGGACAACCTATGATTTGTTTGCCATTGGTGTGTGGTAAAAACGGTTGTGTATTAGGAACAAAAATACCAATAGACCTAGAAGTAGACATGGATGGGTTGTTTTCTAAAAAACAAGAGAATGTCCCAACAAGTGAACAACCTAATAAGATCGATAATGGGTTGAAAGACCAGCCCAAACAGAATAGTTAAATACCTTAAATTTGGCCTTGTATTATTGTTCAACATAAAAAAAAATAAAGTTGTCGATTTTCATCTAACACTATTAAAGTTTTAAGCATACAACTACAATTGTGTTTTTTGTTGTATAAGGGTGAAAATAAGTAATTGATAAAATTAGACATATCACAATATGCCATGGTGTCTAATACTCTATTCTTTCTCCCCATCACCCATAAATCTGATCACCTGTATCCACTCTATATTAGTGAGTGGATAGTGTGAGTGACTATTGGATAACCAATAAGAGCACATCATTCATCCATTGGGAAAACTAACATAGACATATTAGAATTCATATATTAAGCACATATATTATTGTTGAGATAATTCATATTTTTCGGTTGTTCAAAATATTGTAGAATTAGATCATAGATAGGTCAACCTATAAAGTTCAATGGGGACTTGAAATTTAAGAAGAGACATGAATTTATAGAATTCTCTTGATGGTGGAAGATTTTTTTTATATAAGGTAAGATTTCGACTAGGACGAGCCTAGCAAATAGCATCCTATCGGATGAGGTCCAAAAGACCTGTATCATTAGAATCCTCTCGCTCCGTGGCAAAGTGGCTAAGGTGTGCAACCTTGTCAGCCACTTTGTTGCCATCCCGGGGAATATGAGAGAACGAGATTTCATCACGTCTCCTTGGAGGAGCAATTTTATATCAGACATAATAAGTTCAATTTCCCATGGGGTGCATAAATTGTCCATCAGGTGATTGATTATGATTAGGGAGTCATCCTCAATTTGGATTTTTGGAATACCTATTTGTTTTACCTTTTGAACCCATTGCTTCAGCGCAAGCACTTCCGCTTTGAGAGGACTTTGTTTACCCACCTTCTGATGTCCAATCCATAATTGATGTCCATTACAGTCTTAGATGATGCAACCGCATGAACTGTCCTGTTTAGAGAGAGAGGAACCATGGAAGTTTAATTTGAGAGTGTCTATCGACAGTTTTTTCCAATTCCTTGATTTTTTTGTTGCTCTTTCTTCCGAGTACTACTCGGACTATGTTATATTACATGTTGAATCAAAATCCTCATTGAAATTGCATGCTCGGGACCAACTATCCATAAATGATCATGTTGTAATGTTGAACTCCTGAATAGTTGGAGTTATTGCATATTAAAAGGTTATCTGGTTTCGAAAGAACTAGGTAGTCCACCATTTTGTTGCTAGAATACTTTTACTTTTATTATCTATTTTGTTTCCAATATACGACATTAATGGTATGTTATCACGTGAGTGTTAGATTAGTGCTTCAATGTTAGTTGTTCAGTCTAAGAGAGAACCCCTTGAAGGGTATATCCATGACATTCGAAAAATAGGTGAGTGTCTTCCTCCTCATCACCGTTACAGAAAACACAAGTACTAGGAACAGACACGCCCCAACTTGCCAATCTAGCTTTGGTAGGGAGACCTTGCTGACATAATTTTCACATGATGTTTTTGATCTTTGGTTGAGTATCTAGTTTCCATATCCAATTGTTAACTTCTTCCTCACCCATTCTTTGTTGTGAGATTAATTTATAGACACTACACGTTGAGAACCAACCATTTTTGTCTGCCCACCAATACAACTTATCCTCGAAGCGGTTAATTGGTAGTGGAATTGAGATTATATCATCAACCATTGATTTTGGGAGGGAAGCCTCCAACTTCTCAACCCACCATTTTCCGCCCAAAATGTAGTTGCTTACCAGTTCTTCCCTATTGTTTATGTGAGGGCAATTACAGTAGACGATAATGGACCAATATCAACCCAGTTATACGTCCTCCCAGAATCTGATATTCCGACCATTACCCACTGACCAGATCAGGCCAGTCTTAAATTTTCTTACAAGTGGGCAAAGCTTAGCCCACATGTTGTACGGTTCAACTAATATTTTCCACAACAATATTTTCATCTGAAGAGCTAGCCTCGTTCATCTCACTTGCTTTATGAATTCCCAATCCTCCTTTTGACTTTGGTTTGCATATCCTATCCCAGTTAATAAGGGGATAATGTTGGAGGTCTTTGTTCCAGAAGAAGCTTCTATTTATTTAATCAAGCCCTCAATGAATTGTCGTTGGGAGCATGAAATTAACTTTTCATTGTATATAAGGGTTTGGCAGGCAAATTAGACCCAATAAGAGTTGCATGACCTTGTTGTGACAAAGTATTTACATTTGAGTAAAAAATTATGAATGTTTAAAAAAAGTACGTATATTAATCACTTTAATTTTATTTCAATAGACTATAATATTTTTTATTTTACTTAAATTAACATTCACATATTATATTCATCTCGAGAGCTACGAAATACGAGGTTATACTAACCATTTCGACAATTAGATATACGTTATGCAAGTTTAAAAATTTTATATCTAGTTATGCATTATTATATGTTAAGAGTGCAACAAGTTACATATTGACTAGGGTTGTTATTTGAGTCGAACAAGTCTAATATTGTTTGATTATATTTAGCTCATTTATAAATGATTCGAGTTCGAGTTGAGCCTAAATTTAGATTTGAGCTTATAATGGGCTTGTTTAGTAAATGAATGAGCTCGAACGAAGTTTTTTTCAATTAGTTTGTAACTTAATTTACTTGCTCTTGTGATAGTAACTTAAATGAAATTTTGTAAATTTCCCAAAAGTTGAGTTTAACTCAACCTAAGCCGATCTTTCAATTAAGCTTGAAAATGTGCTCATGCTTAACTGATTTAGTACATGAAGTTCGAGCTGAGCTTTTATTGAGTAAAATCCGAGTCAAGCTCGAGTTACTCAGCTCATATAACAACCCTAATATTGACTTAATGTTTATTATATTGTATTTCCTATTCTTATTTAGTTAAATTTTTTCAAAGATTTTATTTTTTTAACGAGAAAAAATGATAACGTTTTATCATAAATCAATGACATTTTATATTAAAATAACATCATTTATTGTTGTATTTGTTGATGGGTAAAATTTTATGATAAAAATAAATAAATAATATGGCATTACATGTCACAAATATACCCGACTATACACATATTCAGCACAAATTTATTCATTTTGACTATTTCGATACTCAAAGGAATTCTTCCATTGCGGTCGTCGTTGTGTATGTTCCTCCTAATCATAATGGTAAGGAGGTCTTCTGGGCCTCGCTGCAGGCTTACTCCGCCTAGTGTCTTCATCCGATCGCCTTAATGGGTGATCTGAATGAGATTTCTTCGCCGAACGATAAATTTGGAGGTGTTGTCCCTTCTTTACGCCGGTTTGCTCGTATCCAATCTGTTCAGGATTCACTTCACCTGATTAAGACCCCGACCTTCGGGGGTCAGTTTACCTGGCGTTGGAAGAAGTTAGGGGAACCTGACAATTATTTCGCTAAATTAGATTGGTTTCTGCCGCATAGTACCATACAAATGAGCTTCGACTCGCTGAGGGTTCAGATCCACCCATTTACTTCATCTGACCATACTCCAAATTTGGTGGATTTCCGAACACAAGATAATAATTACAAAAAAGCTTTCAGGTTCGAATTGGCCTGGACAACGAAACCATAATTTACTAAAACTGTGACGCAAGTGTGGCGTCTTCATCGTGTTGGTTCTCACATGTTCAATCTAGTTAAGAAGACTTCCTTTCTTAAAACTTTAGCGAAAAGATGGCATAAATCTACTTTCGGTAATATCAATTGTCAGATTCTTCTCACGGATGATGCCCTACTCACTCTACAAACTGCTCTCCTTTCGTCTGACTCTGAGTCAGATCTTTTAAGGCAGAAAAGACTGCTTAACAAACTTGAGCATCTGCTCCACGACGGTTTTTGGGGGTTCCTTCTGGAACTTCTAATTCAACGGATCATCTTTCGGTCAAAACCCATAAGCCCTGTTTGTGGCAAAAACCTCCTCCGTCCTTTTATAAACTAAGCTTTGACGGTTCGTTCAAATCTGATGGCTCGGGTTCCTTCGGTTTTGTTATTAGAAATGACAGCGGTGATATTGTTTCCTTGGGTAACGACCCCTGCAATAACAACTCCGCTCTTTACGCTGAAGCTTTGGCGCTTCGGTTGGGAGTTCTGAAAGCTAAGCAACTTAATCTTGACAATCTTCTTATTGAGGGTGATTGTCTGATGGTTGTAAAAGCTCTCCTGGGTGATTGGTCTTGTCCCTGAAATATTGAGCTGCTACAATCTGATACGCGAGTTGATCTTTTATATTTCACTAACGTTGTTATTCGTCATATTTTCAGGGAATCAAATGCTGTAGTAGACAGGATTACTCGTCTTGCTTACGGTAACCTTGCCGAGGATAACTTCTCGTCGGACCATCTGCTGGCTAATCTCGTCCGTCAGGACGCTCTAGGAAGACCCCCGGCTTGTCAGGAGCCTCCCTAACTCTTATCTTGTTTCGAAAAAAAAATAAATACATCCATGTAAGGAATGGTTTATATATTCCTCCCCAATTCAAATTAATGACGGGATAAATTTTAATATTGACCCTCAATTATGTCTGGTTTAATCTAGGAGTGTTATGTGAATACGAGTAGCTCGAATTGGACTCGTACTCACTCGATAAAAAATCGGCTCGAGCTCGTTCATTTTCTAAACGAGTCGAGTATGAGCACCTTTTTAGACTCGTCCAAAACTCGGCTCGTTCGAATTAAGCTCGAATAGCTCGAATTTTATGGAATTTCTAAAATTTTGTTTAAGTTACTTTATAATGATCGAGCAAGTAGAATAGCTTACAGCTCAAAAAAAAGCTTGGCTTGAGCTCGTTCGTTTTCTAAACGAGTCGAGTATGAACACATTTTTAAGCTCGAGTCAAAATTTAGGCTCGGCTCGAGTTCGAGCTCGTTCATATCCTAAATGAACTGAATATGAACAAGTAATACTTGATTCGTTCAGCTCAAATAACCGCCCTAGTTTAATGGGCATAAAGCGGCTAAACTAATGGATAGAAACGGCTAATTCAATATATGTCAATCGATCAATGGGTACATTAATGTATTGCAACTTGTAACGGGCAGCATGAGTGTATATAGATAGATCCCAGTTCATGTATATTGGGTTCTTCTACTCTAAAACAAGAAGAAAAGGGTGATTTTGCAAAGCCAAAATTAGAAGAGGTTGCTATTCATCAGAGAAGACAACAGTGTTGTCAGTGTTAGGCCTCATCTTGCATAAAATAAAGAGGTATAACTTCTTTCTTAAAAATGTGTTGTTCCTAGTGCAGGTACGTACGGGCATGGATGAGTTTAGGTGTAGGCTGGCTCGAAACATTCCGTTTCGCCTCCTACATCGAAGACTTGTAGGCTGGCTCAAAACAAAGCCAGACAACACTGCAGTACTGCACATCCGACAAACAATTAAAGAATAGCTGATGAAAGACTTGGGAGCCCGATGTTTACATTTGATTTGAAGAGCTCTTGTGGCCTAAGAAACAGGAGCCCGATGAAAGACTTGGGAGCTCGAAACATTGTTTGTCATCCGACAAACAATGCATCTTTCCGCACCTCTCGATCACTCACCAATGAACGTGGCATGCCCGTGACCCAAGTTCGTAAGCCTATGCCATGCCACCTACCACCGAAGGTTTATAAATTCCCCTGAAGGTCGACCGAGTCAGCCTCGAACGCCCGACAAAAGGGCATATAAAAATATGCATGAAATCATGCTTTTACAGAGGAAGAAAAAAACTGCTCAGACAGTCAAGTTTTGGACTCTGTTGCGGACTACTTGTGGCGTATACAAGTGAATAGAAAGTTGTAATGAGAAGAAGGCTATGAATGGAGCATTTTAGAAGAAACAGTGGCAGCCATGGAACTCTACGGTGGCAGAAGCAGACGGCGAAAGATGACTTACCGACCACAGTTTTCCATGGACTTCCCGGCAAGGTTTCGGTTCTCTTCCAATGAGCCACGACGTCGATGTTCTTCAAGGGTTGTGCGATGAGCCCCCCGTCAAGCCCATGACTTGAATTTCCAAGCCTATGTCATCCAACGTGCCACTAAAGGCAAACAAATTTCACCGAACCGAATCTCAATCGATTCATCCTCGAACGCCCATAAGGGAGCATGAAAACACATGAAATCAATCATGCTTTCATAAAACAACTGCTTAAACAGTCAAGTTGCGGACTCTGATGCGGGCGACTCAATGTGTATCGGAGTGGATGGCAGGTTGAGACCAAGAGAATGCACTGCAAGGAGTGTGTTGAAACAAATAGTGGCATCATTGGAGCACTGTGATGGCAGTCAGGGGATCGATAGTTCACCTGTTTTCCATGATTGTCTGCAGGCTTATTTCAGGCAATGTCAAAGAGCTGTTTCTAGCGAGCCACTGAATTGACGCTTGCAAGGAAACCTCCTAGATGATGGAGAAGTACAGTGGTGGTGCCTAGTAACCTTTGTATCACTCATATATGGGACGATCAAGATTATCTGAAATGATCGTTAATCAAATCAATACTATCTACTATACGTTGAGGTCAAATGTCGTTCCGATGATGTTGGAGGAGGAGAAAACGTCCCTGGTGACATTGTTTCCAAAGAGGAGGCACCCCACTGTTCCATGAAACAAGGCCCAGTCACTCATCAACTAATACAAGAGCATTCCAAGATATCAAAATTATTTTAGATTGCTTATAATTGAAAGCAATTTCAGATGTTCACTCCCAAACTATGAGCTAAGTAGGAAAATCGATATCAAGTTGTACAAACCTCGAGTTCAGCCGCAATTTCCAAATCAAAGTCATACCAAAGCATTAGGGAGGTTTGATGCTCTCAATGAGCTACGTGGGAAACTCGATAACAAGTTATATAAACCTTGAGCCCAGTCGCAAACTCCGAAAAACAGAAGAATCAAGTGGCGCAGCTAGAGGCCGGAGGTCCGTGGTGTGGCGATAAATCCCATGGATCATCCTCACGGCGGTGGAGAGGTTGAATTTTGGTAAGTTGGCGAATGATCAGCTTCAATTTTCTTGAAATAATGGAGTTTGAACTTGACGATATTCTGAAAAATAACCCCTTTTGTAAAGCGGTAAAACGTTATAAACAGGTCACCCAATACAAAAAAACATAAAGGTAGTTCACCTTCAACAAAAGACCTTTAATTATCGCGAATAACATGAAAGATCTGTTTGCTAAAGTCCACGACCAAAGTTAGTTTTCACAACTTACTAAAACGAAAGACCCTTAAATTGAACTCGCGATCATCAAATGATCGCGAGTATAAAATAACTAGTGATCGTCATCCATAAATTAGCAATATATATTCACGTAACTCAAAATAGTAATGCGGAACTACCTCAAAAAACCTTACGATGTTGCAAAATGTCACCCTAACACCACATCACCACCTGCTTTACCAGCACATACAGCACGCTGGTAAACTAACACCTCGTTGGTGCCTCCTCAGAAGATGTTGAACGCGTTGGCATGAAGCCATGCATTACACCCGTCGTTTCCCACCCATGAGGTCGCCACCAACGACTAGCTTAAGAAACCTATAAATACCTCCATCCTCCAAACGGAAAGGGATCCGATTTTGAAGGGAAGAACGAAGAGAGCTCTGCAATCCTCCTTGAACTAAATCCCTCGGAGTTGAGTTTTTGAGTCCTTTTGATCGGAGAAGAACGCCTCTTGAATATAACTTCATCTTCAGATAACCTTTAAAGACGACGATTGAACACTAAAACTTTACATCACGAACATTAGTATCACGAAACACATTCTTCCCCGAATATAATAGTTTCTTTTCGACATTACATGTACAATATAAGAGATTTGTCGTCATTTTGAGGTAATAAATATAGATGATTTTGCAGAAACGCTTCAGAACTTGTTTTAGGTTTCAATTGCAATGTGATAGCGAATGGAGGCGTTGACGGTGTAGCTGTGTTGAAGAAGAAGCTTGACCAGTCATGAAGTGATGAAGCCAGAAGCGCCCATCATGCACACCACCTCTCCTCATCCGCCCATCTCTCGCTCTCGCTCTCGGTCGCTGAAGAGGAGATTGCTCTCCTTTTTTTAAAGGGACGAAAATTGAATGCGATGGAAACAAGTGATAGCTCTCGCCTCTCGGTGCTTGATTTAGATATATTTATTTCAAATAAATATATCTAAATCAAGCACCGAGACTATCAAATTACCCTTGATCATCTAGGATCCAGGGTAATTTGATAGTCTCGGATACACTTGATCATAGCTTGTGTAACTAACTCCTTAAAATCTGTAACAAACAGGGTTAATCAATCAATGAAGTGTTCATTCTCTTTCTCTTCGTCATCTTCTTTCTGGTTCTGTCTGTTTTTTCACTCTCTGCAAACCTTGATTGCTTCCATTGTTTGATCTCGAAATCCATCTTTCCGCACAAATTGACAATAATTTTAGTACGAATATAAGTTGGCATATCCTTAAATTTAATTTTAAATGTAAGTAGGTGTAATATTGTCAGCATCCATGAATAATAATGATAGGATGTGTATGTACTATGTACGGTAAAAAGTTAAGGAAAGTAGGTTGTGGTTAGTTGTTTGGCGTCACAATCCGAGAATTGCTTGATTGAAAATACCGACTACCTCAAGCACATTTTTTTAATTATAAAAATTATATAAACTATTAATTTTTAAATAAAGTTTTAAAAATTATTTTATCTTTATTAATAACAACTATCAAAAATATTTTTAAAAAATAATATTTTATATGATTTTAAATAGTAAATGATACAGTATATTTTAAGAAAAGGAATATTTGATTGATTGTAGAAGGGATTCATGAATTCATCGATCCACAAGATATGATTGTGTATCACATATATTCATATCACATGTGGCAGATACCTTGATTGATTCTCATTAATTCATCTAACTAATTCTCCGAAAGCTAAGTGCCACATTAAATTGTCATCGGTGCCAAAATATTGTACGTTTCTTATGAATTATGTAAGTTTATAACTCACGATAAGAGGTGGCATTGAGCCATTGGGAGTCCAGAGTCCCGGATGTAGAGCTTTACAGTTCCAACCTCGTAAAAAAATCTCCATCGCGTGGGTCTTATCCACCATTTTTTTTGGATACAGAAAAAGTAATTAGGAACGAGGACGACACATGCGGACCCATCTTTTTCCTAGAGCGTCCTTGCGGACGAGAACTACCAGTTTTGGATTGTCGATGGAGATACCGTCGGCAGGGTAGCTGTAGGCAAGACGTGCAATCCGGTCCGCAACATCGTTTGAATCCCTGAAAATATGACGAATAACAACATTATGAAAGTCGAAAAGGTCAAGCTTGATATCTGATAGTAAAAGCTCTATGTTCCAGGGACATTTCCAATCGCCGAGGAGTGCTTTCACGACCGTGAGGTTGTCACCTTCAATTAGTATTTTGGAGATGCCTAACTCTTTTGCGTGAGACAGTCCCATCCGAAGGCCAAGAGCTTCTACAAAAGGAACCGAGTCACCAAGACAAATGTTCCCGCCGAAGGAAAGGACCGACCCCATGTCGTTCCGAAGGACGTAACCATAGGAGCCCGATTGACGATCCATACAAGAGCCACCAAAGTTTAATTTTACAAATCCCGCAGGAGGGTTGTTCCAACCACCGTCGCGCCTCCTAACACAGGAGCTTGACTGAATCGAGTTTGGATAGGTATTACCACACGATGGGTTGTTCCCGCTTAGTGTATCTTTTTCTGGGTTGAATTTGGATGCTTCCTCCCATGTCTGTAACGTAGTGAGAGTAATTTTTTTTATAGATTCGATCGAATAGGACTGGACATCCCAAACGACATTTGATTTCTGTAGAACCAAATAGCCCACCAACAAGTAGCAACCTTCGCCATTGAAGACAAACCAATTGTATTTTTAATAGAATGTAAAGATTTATAGTTTTGAGGACCATTGAACAGGTCGTTGTTAGCGGTACCTAATGAGTTGATTCCCAACTTCTGAAGAAGTTGTTTTGTTGCTTTGCAATGAAGAAGCAGATGAGAAGTTGATTCATTAGTCTTATCGCAAAGAGCACAACCCGCAGGGACGAAAATATGAGATCTCACAAGTCTTTCTTTTGTTAGATCTCACAAGTCTTTTCAAAGGAACATCTTAATTTTAGGGTTGACTCGGAGTTTCCAAATCCAATTGCAGTCGTAGTTGCTGATAGAAAAAGGGTCCTATCCACCATTGAACATACACGTACAAGCATCGAGAGTTAAAAAAATTAAGGCAACATTAATTAAATTTTTTTTTAAGATTTGAGAATTTGGGTGGTGTCAGCTGGTCTTATTAGATCACCACTCAAGAGCAAAATTAATTAAAATAATCTAACATTTGGAGCATGTTAAAAAAATATTCTCTCTTTCAACGGTAAGAAAAATAACTCGACTTTTAGGATCGAACACTAGGTCAAAAAAGGTGTTTTACATTGGGTATAAAAGCTCATATACACCGGTTGTACAGATCAGTGTGGTAACAAATAGATTAGTGATGGAACCGGCGTAGAAAGAAAGAAAATCTGATGCAGAAAAGTACACTAACGCACGTGTGGAGGTGATTTATACACAGTTGACGTGAACCGGTGTATAAACCCATTTTTATTATAAAAAAAATGAGGTTTATTCCCAGTCTAATTTTACCTGGGTAACTATAACCTTACAATGACACAATTCCACCATAACCACAAAAAGAAACAAAATCACAAGAAAAATAACCTTACAATCAAATGTACAATTCTCATACATACCAATAAAAAAAAATTTCCATATGAGCTTCTTCTACAAAATTTGAAGTGTTAAAATGAATTAGTAACATAGACAAATAGAAGAGAGATCTAGAATTCGAAATTGAACTAGAGATTCTACTAACAAGTCATCTCATACATGATTGCACAAAGACAAAAATATATAAAACCTTTTTCACACTACAGCTTGTGTATCAATACTTCTGAGCCTCATTCCAACAGAGAAGGGTTGAAGATTTTTCAAGAACCATTTCACATGTAAAGTGAATTCAAAAGAACTTAACCTACAAAATAAGTACCATGTTAATAGAATGTCACACAAAATGCACTAAAAGTCTATATAAAGTACTGGATTCATATTTGGCCCTATCAAATTCAACATCAGGTAAGCTAAAAGCAGCACACCCCCCCCCCCCAAAAAAAACACCCCATCTTTCGTATCTTTTTTGTCAGAAAGTAAGCATATGACCAATCTGTTCCATTGGTCATACATGCTATAAGAATGGTCAGAAATCTAAATAGAAAAAGCAATTGTAATAAAAGCACATTGCTGAAAATTGAGGCCCACCTTATAACAAACCTACATTGTCTAGATTTAAATATGGCTAAGAGGCATCCCAAGTACTAACCTACCATCCCTAATCTTATGCCCAACCCCCTTTTTTATCAAACAAAGAATGATCAACAACACATTCAATTGCAACAAGCAATAACCAGAAACTAGGAACAAGCAACCAACCATTCAAACTATAATTTTAAGAAAAAAATGGAATTGAAAACTAACCTACAAACATAAAATATTATTAATTACCTATAAGAAATCCTCTTAAGAGGGCCTTTGACATCAAAAGATTATGCACTAGTCTCTTGGTTGAAGCTACAATTGTGATACAAAGAAAAAAGTTAAAAGAATCATATAAAGAAAAATATATCCTAGGGAAGTGAGGTTTGTAAAACAGATATAATTAATGTCAAAGCATATTATATAGGATGAAGTGGAATCATAGAGAACATATATAGTTGAGGCAATATTCATAATTTATACAAATGAATAATGACAAGATATTTAAGTATGGAACATTAACGACATGAAAGAAGCACCTATGCAGTAGGAAATTAAGAGATTATTGCTTAATGTTTCATCAAATAAGTCTTAAGTTACATAATGCAAACAAAAGCCTTGATTTAAGATGGGAAATAAAGCATTCGTATTAAGGTTAAAGGCTATAAGAAGTACAAAAAAGATATAGAAGAAAAGAAAAAAGAAAAACAGAAACAACAAAATACACAAAAATATCAAAGTTACTCATCTAAATAATGCCTAAATAACACTAAACAACTTACCAAAAAGTGAACAAAAAAACTTGGTGTCACTCTTAATTGTATGTTCCTCGTCCAAAACCATGTATTGTCATTTCACACACTTTAAAGTTTAAATACTTTTCATCAGTTATAGGAAGTTGGTAGCTACTGATAAGTATATGAAATCCAGAATCCCTATAACATAAAAAGAAAAGAAAACATAGTTGCTTTTAAACCGGAAGTAAAAGTACACGATGTCAACAATTAGATATATACACAATTCTCAATGAGGATGCCTTAGGCTCCTCAATAAAAATCAGTAGAGGTTTATAAATGAATAAAAATGTCTTGAAGAAGTGGGCAGAAATGAACAAAACTCAATTCTTTAAAGGTTTATAAATGAATAAAAGGAGATATTAAATGAGTGAGTTCACATAATTTCTATTAGAAGAGTAACCACTTAAAGAGGTTTTATCATCCATCGGGTTGTACTTTAAAGTTTTAGATTGTAGTGAAATTATAGAAGTGAGTCTCTCATTTCAAATAATTCTAAGTTGTATTTGTATTTGAAAATGAATAAAACTCTCTTCAAAGAGTTGACAGGAATGAAAGCGAGATTACATCACTATTAAGGGTTGTCCCTCAACTCTTCAAATTCCAAAAGACAAGCAACTTATTCAATCCCATGTTATGAAACATTGGTATAAACTAGAAAATGATATGTTGAGACATTTGTATTCCTAACGATATGAACATAAGGTATAAATCAGATAATACAACTTAATTAACTGGTAACTAACTAACTTTTAGGACACGATTTCACCCCCAAGCTTACTTCTTGTTATCTTAATTCCTCTCTGTCAACTTAAAATGCCAAGACAACAAATAATGAAATCAGTTCCTTAAATAATTGAAAGCCTAAATTCTAAACAATGCCTTGATTTCACTTTTTTTTTTCTTATATTAGTGACGTAGATTGAATGTAGGCTTTGATGAGATTAAAATCAAGAAACTAAATTTACATATCAAGCAAAAACCTAGACTGAAAATTCTTTACCAAAATCGAAAACTCTAGAATTGAACCAAAGAAACCTAAACCTAGATCTGAAGCACTAATATATGGAGGAATCAAAACCCTAGATTGAACTTCCTAATCATTTTGAAGCTGCTTCAAATCAGTGAAGGCTTCAAATAAACAAATGTTTAGAAATTAAATAACCAGAGATGTTCCTTCCCCTCGAATCAGTTAGACCCGCAATCTCTTGAGGCTTTCAAATTCAAATCTATGTGCGCCTATTGACCATGTTTTGTCCTTACTTTTATTCCATCTCTTGTTCATATTTTATACTTTTGGGTTGAGAAACTAAAGAATTTGTGTAGTTTATGTTTATTTGCAAGATATGGAGGTCTACACAAGTGTTGGCTTAATTTCGCAGGATTTGGAACATTCTTAGCAGTTGTGAGACGAGCTGAAAAAGCACTCGAGGTCGACACAAAAGGAGCTGAAATCGGCTAACCATAAAGAAGCTAAGCTACTGGAAGAGAGCTAGACCTCGACACAAAGGGCTCGACCTCGACACAAAGGGCTCGACCTCGACACAAAGTGCTCGACATTGACTGCCCATCTCGATGTCGACTGAAGAAAAGCTAGCCATGCTGAGGCTACGGCAAGAGGAGATGCATCGACCAATCCAACCGAGGTCGATGCCGACCTGACCACTCGATGTCGACTGCAGTAGATGCGCAATAGACGCGCAATAGACACGGATTGGGCAGGATCTTTGGGAGATTACTTAGTCATGTTGTTTATCTATCTTCTCCTAAGATATTTATATCCTTATGGGTAATTTCCACTTTACCATAGGGAATTTTATTTAGATAGATTTAATTTTAGATAGAGATTTATATTTTCCAATTTAGATAAAACTTTATTTTCTTAATAGGCAAGTTTAGTTAGCTATAAATAAAGACATTAGTCCTAGGGTTTAATCATCGAATTCTTGAGCAATCAAGCACCAATAGAGTTTGAGAGACAGCCAAAGGTAGAGAGAGAAGGAGACGTTTGGTTGTACTTTTAAAGTTTTGGGTTTTATGCAAAGTTTAGTTTTTATGTTTATCATTGCTTTCATTATGACCATGAGTGAGTAGTCGTCCTACTTCTAGGGTTGGGGTGAGCCCGACAATAGCCGTGTGTGTGTGCTTGAATCCTTGATGTCTTATGTGTTTATTATCTTCTATTCATGCTTAATCCGCTGTGAAAGTAGAGGACCATTCCTTATTTGCAATCTATGAAGTGAAAGTGAATTACCTTGTGAATTTGGATAGTAATTAGGATTTGTTTGCGAAAGTTGACTAACCCCTAATTATGAAAAATGATAGAAACAAATAGGTTTTTATGCGAAAGCCTCTATAGTTCTATTTGTTGATTGCGAAAGTTATCGTTTGATGATAAAGGCATAAACTTTTCTATGATTTGAGTGTATAGCTAGCATGCATGGTTGTTGTCGCGGTGAATCCCTGACTTGGAAACTTTAGTTTATAAGTTTACAAACACAAAAATCCCTGCTTTGATTTCTGATCATAAGTTCCTTACCATCCTCAATTCTTTCAACCGTTCTTTGTCGAACACTTTATGCTTTTCTCACTTTCTGTTACTGCCATCGATATTGACTGTGCCCACTCGATATCGACTGACCTGCTGTTGCTATTTGGAAGTCGACAGTTTTTTGAGTCGACGGAACTTTTGGAACTCACTTGACATCGACCTACCCAGTCGACGTCGATTTATTATTTTTATTGTGTAGGTTTTGTTTAGCACTAGAAATCGACTGCCCCTGTCAATATCGATCACTTCTGTCGATATCGAGGCTATTGGTCGACAGTGCAGAGATGTTTAGAGACTATCCAGGAACCGTTGACTCGCCTTCTTGAGGATCGATCCAGATTCCCTACTGCTACAACGAGAGGGAGTCTTGTAATTTATTTACCGGGAACGAGGATTTATTTGCTTTAGCTTTATTTATATATTTTATAGCAAGAGGCTTTCCCCCTCCTAACAAAAATCGAACAATGGATGGACTTGAATCAATTGAAGGTGGCACATGTGCTTTAATACGATGGAACTCCAGTACTAAGAAGTAGTAGACGAAGGGTGTTCCAGTGGTACGTGTCGGAGTCGAGAGGAGAAGTGTTGGCTTCTATCTTTGATTGGGATCAAGGGTCGAGGAAAGGGATTTGAGAGAGAGAAGGGTAAAAAATGAGGACTGAGGGAGGAATCGGCATGAGATTTGGTGAGGTACTGATGAGACGTGATTGAGCCATGAGGAGGGTTGAATATCTCAAATCTGAGGGAGAAAGAGCACAAGAAGAGAGAAAGAGAGAGGTTCTGTCCAAATTTCTCCCCAAACTCATTTGCCTTTGTTTGATTTTAGCTGAACCGCTCCCTAGGTTAATTTTTTTTTTTGTGAACCCTTAGGTTAATTTTATTTATATACACAAAATCTTTATCCACTACTCATTTTACAACTGTTTATTTAACCTCCAATGTATATACTTTACACATTAGTTATATATATTTTAAGAACACTTATTACACCGGTCATAATAAGGAACCGATGTATAAAAGCAAAACATGTTTGAATACAAACATGGAACCGATGTCTATTTAGCGATGTAAAACACCTTTTTTGGCCTAGTGGAAGTAACAAAGTATCTCGACTATTTTTTCGACCATATATCGAGCCAAAAATATTGACATGAAATTGATCAAATGTGTTGAGAGAATGTGAAGAGACCAAAAGAGTCCCACGTTAAAAATATGAAAGATCAAGCCTTAGTATATAACCTAGTGGGATACATCTCTTTATGCCAATTGGTTTTAGGATGGAACCCCGCTCGGCTTATGTGCTAGGCTATTAGTGCATGGGTGCAATTGTGCAAACGACCCCCGATCCCGAGTCCCAACGGACTTCAGTATGACCCAAAGAGTCCCACGTTGATAATATGAACAAAGAAAGGCTAGCTAAAAAGAGAATGAGATGCTAGACCCGTTGTCCAAGTGTCAACTAGAGGCAAAAAAAAGACCCTAGTTGCACTTGCGGAGGCGTGTTGAGAGAATGTGAAGAAACCAAAAGAGTCTCACATTGAAAATATGAAAGATCAAACCTTAATATATAACCTAGTGGGCTACTTCTCTTAATGCCGATTGGTTTTAGAATGGAACCCCGCTCAACTTATGTGCTAGGCTATTAGCGCATGTGCGCACGTGTGCACACGACCCCCGATCTCGAATCCCAACGAACTTTAGTAAAATGGTACCCCCTCCGTTCGGCAAAACTTGACGTTTTACTATTCACGCACGCTTTTTTAGGAGCTAAAAACTATATAAAATATTTAGTTTTTTAAATAATTTTTTTAACAATTTTGTAGTTATTATTAATAAGTACAAACTTGTTAAAAAAAATTTAAAAAAAATAAATATTTTATATAGTTTTTATCATTCTAAAAAAGCGTGCGTGAATAGTAAACGACAAGTTTTGCCGAACGGAGGGAGTATCATTTTCAGTAGAACAACTTAATATCATCCAAAATACAACAGAATCTTAATTTTGATTATTATATATTAGGGCTTTTTTGTCAAATTTATTGTAAAAAAATTAGGTTGGATATTTTGTTACAACCCTCCTAAAAGTTGGATTATTATTTTTAAAGTTAAGAAATAGAGATACTCCATATTTTTTAACATTGTTCTAAAGGTTGTATTATTTTAGATAGTTTCATAAATAAAAATAACAAACGTCAGGACTATTTTTCGGCAGATGCATAATATCGGAGTCGTGCTATTCATCGCATAAAGTTTTGGTGTTCCTTGGTCTCGGTGATGAAAGGAAAAACAAAAAGGACTAAAGGAAAATAAAAAATAAAGTTTTTTATTTCTCCTCATTGTGGGAGTTCAAAACCTCCTTCGGGAGTCTTAAACCTCCATCGGGAACCCAAATTCATCCTCTCCGGTGGATATCGTAAGCTTTCCGTTAGCAGAATCGGCATATTTTCCCATATCCTCTTTTAGCCTCCTCTTTAGATTAGTTTCTTGGGCTTTCGATCTCCTGGGTTCTTGTTTTGGATGTTCCCACTTTTTCGGTGGTTATTTGCGCCGCCCTGCCACCATGCCCCTAGCTTGGCCGAGGGTGGCCATTATTGGCTGCAATTGGTCCATGGTATCTTTCTGATTTGGGGTCCTTTTCTCCCGATTTTGAGATGTCGACCTTCAATTTGGGCGCCCCCAGCTGAGATCCCTTCTTTCGAATCCTTTGGTCGGTTTCGTTTCGTTACATTTCGATTCGATTCTAACTTTGACTTGGTGTTTATGTCTATTGGGTGTCCGATGCCTTCGCCGTAGTTGTCGGTCTATTTCGTCGTTGTTGGTGGGTTTTCGTTTGCCTCCACTCGCTTCAGCCATCTTGTTCTGTTCGTTTGGTGGTTGGCTTCGCTTCGGTCGCTCCATTAATGTCATCGTCGTCATTGATGGGGTGGTCTGCCTCCAACGTTGAAAAAACACTCTCCTTTGGAGCCCCACCTTTGGGAGCCACCAACCCGCCTCTCAGCGTGAATAATCTTGATTTCGGCCACCACCACCACCAGCTCGCCACCACATTTTCCGCAATCCATCTGCACAGCTCGTTGTGCATTGTTTCCACGCTCGACGCCGGTTCTGCTGTTCTCAGCCTTCAGTGGTGGTGGAACCCCCTAAATCGAATTTCAATCATCGGTCTCGTCCACCGTCGGCATGAGCAAACCTTGCTCCATTGGTGAATGAAAAGAATGGAAGCGTTGCAAAAGAAAAAAAAAAGAAAAAAAAGCCGCTCTTCTGGTCTTTTGGGTCTATTTTTTGGTCCTTTGTGCCCAAGTTTTTTGTCCTTCGGGACCAAGGGTGCTGGCAATGCTAGCTAAAAATAAATTTTAACTCTCATATTTATAAATAATTCTTTTCTTTATAAATATTTTATGCAACTTCTGTGGAGTACTATATACTTTTTTTTCAGTTGTATACATATGTAAAATTCCCTTGCTTGCAAGGTTCAATACCCCTCGTCTTACGAGCATTGAAATCCATGTCTTGATTGACCGGTTTTCAGGTATTTTTCTTCAGGTAGTGTGTGGCTCTGTCTTTGGTGTTCTTGAGGGCTTTACAACTTGGTTGGGTTTGTAGCGTCCAGAGTCGGGACAGGTTAGGATCGTGGTAATGTGCAAAGGGCGACTCCGTGTACGAGAGTATGTCCCTTTGAATTTCGTCTTCACTACCCATAGGAGTTAGCTAGAGTCTTGTTGTACCGTTGTCCGCGGTGCTACTCTTGGTGGTGCTTGGCTTCATTCTTCGTCGGCGTCTTCAACTTCACGGTTGTCAGTTCGTCTTAGTTTCGTCCATCTCAGAGTGTCTGCTATGTGTTGATGACACCTTTCTTTTTATTTTATTTTCGGTGTATGTTGTATTGTTTGACAGTTCATCCGTCCGTCAACTTTTCGGCCTCTCGAGTTTCAGACATGTCTGAGCTCGGATTTTTACTTAATAAAAAAAATCGGATCCAATTTGTTAAGGGGTACATATTTTTTTAATTTCCTTTTTTCCCGTATTTATGAGGTTTGCAGTTCTAGAAAATACAACTGAAATAAATATTTAGTTTATGTCCATATATTTTTTAAATCTCCCCCAAACATAAAAAGAATTAATGTGAATAAAATTAATTTTTCTATCCTATGCCCTATAAAAGTCCAAATTTAAAATTATATTTCAAATTTTAATTACTTTAATTTTTCTTTTAGTTAATTTATTATAGTCGATAATTTTTTTAATAGGGAAACCTGCTCAATTTAGGTTCTTATCTTATATTTTTAGGCCATAGGATAGAAAGACCGAAATTATAAAGTCGGCCTGTTTAATTTAGAAAAAACACAAACACTATATCATTTTTTATATTTTGAGTTGATGAGTTCGAACACCTCCGTAGGAGCATTGAAAAAGTATACTCCCAACTAAAAATAAGTTGGCTGTCAACTTTTCGTCCATAAGGCTGATGAATGGATGATAGTGAAATGTGTTGAATATTGTAAATGGGCCTCCTTCGAAATTTCAAATTAGGTTTAATTAGGGTACAATGTACCTTGCTATAGCTATTTTGTGGTTGTACGTGTACATGTTGATTTGTTTGGCCTCCTCCCACATTATGCAAAATTGATTACCATATCAAACATATAAAAGTAGAAGGTGAAAGTGGTTTGGTTGCAACCAGTGGCGGAGCCAGAAACATTTTGGAGGGGGCACAGTTATAAATGTGCGATATAGTTGTGGATTAAATTGACATAAAGAATTCTATGTAATACTATAATAAATTATGTTATTTTAAGATAAAATGTTATCGGTTTATGATAAAACGCTATCATTTTTTTCACGCCTAAAAAAAGAAATATAAATATATAAATGAAATATCCGAAAAAAATTAACTAAATAAGTATAGGAAACGCAATCTAATAAACATTAAGTTAAGGTTATGGTTGTTATATGAGCTAAAGCTTGGCTCGAGTTTAGTTCAATAAAAGCCCGGCTCGAGCATCATTTATAAAATGAGTTGATTATGAGCACATTTTTATGCTCAATTCATGATTCAGCTCGGATCGATTGAAACTCAAATAGCACGAATTTTGTGAAATTTTTTTAAGTTACTATGTCATGAGAAAGTAAAGTTGCATAATACTTGAAAAAAAACTCAGCTCAAACTCGTTCACTTACTAAACAAGTCAAGTATGAGCTGAATTTTAAATATAGGTTCGACTCGAGCTTGATTTGTTTCTAAATGAGCTAAATATAATCAAACAATACTAGACTTGTTTGGCTTGAATAATAACAACCTAGGTAATATATAACTTGTTGCACTCATAACATATAGTAATGTATAACCAGATATAAAAATTTTAAACTTGTATAACTTCTTATCTAATTGTCGAAAGGATTATTATAACCTCTCATTTCGAAGCTCTTGAGATGAATTATAGTATTTGAATGTTAATTTAAGTAAAATCTAAAAGCATTATAGTCTATTGAAATAAAATTAAAGTGATTAATATACCTTTAATTTTAAAACAATCATAACTTTTTACTCAGATGTCGGATTAAGGCGTATTATATATCAAAACGAAGCTATCAACGAGGAGAATACACCTAGTTAGTTCGTCAAATGAGAGAGGGGGCACGTGCCCCCCTAGGCCCCCCTTCAGCTCCGCCCCTGGTTGTAATAATAGCCATCCAATTTGCATCATGCTGTTAGAGATAAATAATTCTTGGTAGAGATAAAATATTTTGCAAGGCCTTTGGTTAGAAATATTTCTGATAAAAACCTCATTTTATGATCGAATGCCTCTAGTTAGAAATATTCAACGAGAGGCAGTCGATCTCGTGGATAATATTTTATGATAACAGAAATAGTTTTTGGTAGAGATAAAATAATTTAGTTGTGTCAATCGATGAGTTATAAATTTCACTTCTCTAAAAAAAATGTGAATGCTCTAAAATTTATGAATATTTACTTAAATGCAAGATATTAATCAAGGGTAAGACCAACCTTCCCGTAGTTGTGCTAACCTAAACTATCACTTTTTATTACAGTAGTAACTGAAGAATGTTAAATCTTAAAGATTTACTCCGTATTAAAGTTCAAAGAGTTGCCCCAATAACAGGATTAAGGTCTCGTTTGGTTAAACGTAGTAATTTCACTTCCTAGGAAGTTACTTCCTATGAAATAAACTTCCCATGAATTTTACTTTCCGGAAAGTATAAAAATATGTTTGGTTGAAACTAAATTCACATGAACTCAATTCCTATAATTTGTTTGGTTGAAGAGGGAAATCTCATAGGAATTTATTTAAAATTACTCTTATAGCCTTTATTTATTCACACACCCTTTTTATTATAGGGATAAATTGGAAATTTTCTTAATCAAAATTAAAATAAAAATGAGATTTGGGAAAAAAAAAGAGAAGTAATTTAGAAAAAGAAAGGGGGAAGTAGATCTTACCCACCCCCCTCATGGTAAGTTGAATTCCACCATTTTGGAGGAATTTCAATTCCCAGGAATTCCAATTCCTGGGTTTTTTAGTTTTAATTTTTTATATCAAACACATGTATTGTCAATCACTTCATGAGTTTTTATACTTCCTGGGAAGTAGATAGCTAACCAAACGATGCCTAAAATGTGTTAGATTACCCTTAGACACTTGTGTATTTTGGTGATAGGAAACACTAATATAGTGTGCGTGTATTTCTAGATACACTTTGCAAGTGATTAAATTGGTTTGAAGTGGGTTATATGACTTATATCCTATGAGGATGCATGATAAAATGATCTTGCAAAAATAAAAAAAGAGGCACATGAGGGAAAAAAATCCATGAGAATCTGAGCGGCCGAAAAGACAAATATGTATATTAAATGAACCCCCTAAGACAGTAAGACGTATTGGTATATTAAAAGACTTAAAGGATAAATAGGTATATTAAAGGTGCTCATGTGGACAAATTGGTATATTAAAAAACTCTAAGGGACAAATAGCCATTTTGCCTCATTTGGCTTCATGTCATTTGGTTTTTCTTAATAAAAACATTTGTATATATTTTTAAATAATTAATTCTTTATTTAACTCTTATTCATTTGACTATATAATCATAAAAAATGGATATATTTCTATCAAATTATAAAAATATATTTTTTTGCCATGTTTGTAACAAATAATGTTGTATCAAATATTATTACATAAAAAACAAAGGATGACAAAGCAAAATAAGAGGTAAAAACTAAGTTGATAAATGGAAACCCACCCGAAAAGCTCCCAAATACACCACCTGAAAAAAAAAAAACCTTTCTTCTTCTAACCCTAACCCCGCTAGCCGCCGCCTCTAAAACAAACCCTCTTATCCTCTTGCTTCTCTGGCATGCTCGTGTCGGCCACGGCACCGCCTTCACTCCTCCACCGGACCCTCGTTCCCCCCTCTTCTGATGCTTGTAAGTGCCCTCGCGGTCGTCCAAGTCCGCTACTCCCTCCCAACTCCCACCAAGCGGCCTGCTATCTTCTGCTGGCCTCCCGCCTCTCACGATGTCCGCTCCGTCGTCTTGATCCACCAGCCTTCACCTGCAATAGAGAGCGGAAGTCTATGCTCTCTCTCCCTCCCGCTGCGGCCACAAAGACAGGGATGCTTCCCCGGCGGCAGGGCTCGATTGTTGTCCGCCCCATGGCTGTGGTACTTTCTCTTCAACACATCGGCAGATCCCCGTTGGCGTGACCACCTCTTGCTATCGATTGGTCACCTACATACCTTGTCCCGACGACAATGGCGCTCCCAGGGCTATTACCTTGATCCCTGGAGACGGAATTGAACCCCTTATCACCGGCGCTGTCGAACAGGTAATGAAATCTAAAATTATTCAGTTAAAATTGTGGCCTAACAGCCAAGATAACAATATCATGATATGTTGGAATCTAAAAGTGTTCACCTACCCGTTTTTTGTTCTCACAGATATATATAATACACAAAGCTTAACAGCTATTACCTACTCAAATACTGATTCGATTTCTATATACTTACATCAAGTCGTCCTTTGCCTGTCCACATCTTATTTCAACTCTAATTTTACCAGTTGTACACTAATTGAAATTGGTCTAAGGACTCGCTTAAATTTTTCGCACCTTCTTTTGTTCCATCTACAATCCCAATCTATTGCTCCTACAGTTTATTCGACTCATTTCAATGGTGTTCCTGTGATCTTCCTTTAAGAACTGTCTTAAGCTAAATTATCACAATAATTGGTTAATCTCTCTCAATCCCTTACATAATCGGTGTCATATCCTATATACTTACTCCTTTCACTTTATTTACTTTAGGAAACCATGGATGTTCTGTTGGAATTTATATTCTAAATGTATCACCTATTTGATTGCTTTTAGCCATATTCATAGTATGGACTTGACTTATATTTGGTTACCAAATAAGTTTTGCACTTTCATGATATACAGTTCGTTCAACAGTACTTCACGTTCTGGTGCTTTTCAGTTTTTTTCTCTTTATAATTTTGTTCTCAGATTTGATTTAGAAGACATAACTTCTCCTTGGTGCCACATCTTCAGGTCTTCTTTGGGTTGGCTTGATCTTTCTTGTATGTTGGTTGTGATTTGCTTCACTTGTCGTAGCTCTATAAGGATTATGTGGACCTGCTTGTTGCTCTCTTGTATAGGTGTCCCAGCGATTATCCCTTGTTTTGTGATTCATAGGGAGTGCCTTTTGCAAGCTCGGATAGTAACAAATTTTATGTCGAATGCAATTATGTTCTTGGGTATTTGTGTTTACTTATATGATACCCTGTTCAATTGTTGTAATACATTGGCTATCGATTATATTACCATGTCTCCTCAAAATTTTTGGATCAAATTTGAGTCTAAACAGCTTAACAGCGATCTCTCTGGGTTAACACCCCTCTTCATTACCTTAACAGACGTTGAATTCAACTACCGTAAATATATTTGGATGGGCTATCAAGATCTGAACAATTATGATTTCCATATTTACTGGAGCAAAAAATTCGGTCTTACTAAGAGATCACTCCAAAACTGTATTCAAAATAGATTCAAATTTAACAACAGGGATGGATTGATTACAAACAGAATAAAGAGTATTGATCATAAACCTATTTGTAATACTCATTCCATGCAATTATACAATCTATGGCTCACAAAGCTAGAATATTTAAAAACAGTTTTTAAATGACAAACATAGCATACTGGAACATTAGAGGAGTTCGAAAAATTAATCTTTGGGAAGACCTAGCTTACATTCGAAAAAGAAATAATCTAGATATTTTAGTTCTCACAGAAACAAAATCAAGTAAAGGACCTAATGAATCACTCTATAAACGAGCAGGCTTCAATAACGCCCATTATATCCCTTCTAATAGAACCAAAGGTGGAATTTGGATCCTAATTAAAAACTCAAAATTTACAGAATCAATCAAAGAATTAACGAAAACAGATAATTACATCATATACCTTGGTGACATTAGCAACTTTAAATTCATAATCTGTTTCATTTATGCACCCTCCAATCAAACTGAAAAAAACAGCTTCTGGACCGAACTAATAACAAATATTCAAAAACAATCCTTACCATGTATGATAATGGATGACTTCAATGAAATTGAATCTGCTCAAGAAAAAATAGGTGGAGCACCACCACACATTAAAAGATTTCAAAGAATAGAACAGATCTCAGAGGAATTAGATATCCATACAATTCCCTATACTGGAAGCCCAATCACATGGAGAAAAGGAGAAAACTGTATCAATAATACCTATGAACGATTAGATAGAGTTATGATCCATACAGATATCTCAAATCAGTTTCAAAATTTATCAGTACACAACCACCCCTTTACAACCTCGGACCACTCCTTAATATCCATATCTATTGGAACAAATAAATTAAGAGCTGGATCACCCTTCAGATTCGAAATGTCCTGGACCAACAATCACAATTATAACAAATTAGTTAAATCAACTTGGGAAAATAAACTACACGGATCATTCATGTTCACATTACTACAAAAACAAAAACTACTAAAAAAAAATACGAAAATTTGGTGCAAATCACACCCTAATAACAATTTTCGTCAAATAAAAGAAATTGAAGACCAATTCCTTCTTTTACAAACAAAACAGACCATCGGAACTTCAACTGACAATATAAATAACAAATATAACAGACTCTTAAACAAACGGGAATCCCTTATGGAGTTTAATAACACTTTCTCGAAACAAAGAGCTAAATCAAACTTTTTGAAATTTGGAGACAGAAATATCAAATACTATCAATCCATATCAAAAATAAGAAATTCAAAAAATATTACTCGAAATTTTATTGATAAACATGGAACATTAATTGAAGACGAAGATCAAATAAGAGAAGAAATTACCAAAGAACTAGCTGAAAGATTCATCTTAAATAACCTGACAAGCAATAACAACACATTTTTTCCTAACTTAATAAATCACACCATCACTAATTCTGAAAACCTTGCCTTAACAAAACCTTTCTCAGATAAAGCAATCAAAGACACTTTATTCTCAATGACAGATGACAAAAGCCCAGGCCCTGATGGCTTTCCACCAGAATTCTACAAAAAGTACTGGGACATTGTAGGTAATCTCTTATGTAAAGCAATCAAATCATTTTTCCATTCTGGAAACCTCTTGAAGGAAGTAAATACAACTTTCATAGCTCTTATTCCGAAAATAGACACACCTTCTAACATTAACCACTATCGACCAATCAGTCTGTTCAATACTATCTATAAAATCATCTCAAAATTACTAGCTAATCGTCTGAAACCGATCTTACCGCGTATCATAAATCCTTTTCAAGGAGCATTTATTCAAGGTAGAAATATCCAAGACAATATACTAATTGCTCATGAAATTTTCCATTCTTTCCACAACAAAAAAGGAAAAATAGGATGGATGGCACTAAAACTTGACATGGAAAAAGCCTATGATAAATAAACTGGAACTTTATTGAAACAATTCTAAATAAATTTGGTTTTGACCCTAAATGGATTAATTGGGTTATGACTTGTCTTACCAAAACAAGCTTTTCCATCCTAGTCAACAACTTACCAGGACATACATTCCAAACACAAAGAGGAATAAGACAAGGAGATCCTCTTGCACCTTATATTTTCGTAATAGTAATGGAACTACTGGTCAGAATGCTACAACAAGAATCCCTAGAATGTGATCCTTTAATTGGTATTAAACTCACAAACAATAGCAGTCCTATCCCTTTCCTCTCCTTTGCTGATGATACACAAATCATTGGATGCGCCGATGAACTAAGTTTATACACAATTAAAAACATCCTAAATAGCTTTTCTAATTTATCGGGATTAACCATCAATTACAATAAAAGCTCCCTACAAGTGTCCAAAAATATACAACAAAATAAAGCACAATCCCTCGCCCAACAACTAAATATTCTCATTACCAAAACAATGGAAAAATATCTTGGAATACCACTCATTAGTGGAAGAATATGTAATGCTACCTTTGATGATGCTATACTAAGTCTCAAAAAACAGCTCTCAAAATGGAAATCAAACACTCTCTCACAAGCCGGCAGATCAGTACTAATTCAAGCTAACCTCAACTCTAAAACAAATTATTTAATGCAATCTTTCCTTCTTCCTAAAGGAATTCTAAATAAAATTGATCAAATAAACAAAAATTTCTTCTGGAACAAACTTCAATCTGATAATTATCACTCATTAATCAGCTGGGAACACCTATGTACCCCCAAAAAGGACGGCGGATTAGGATTTAAATCAGCAGAAGAAATTAACATTGGAATGCAAATGAAACTCCTCTGGAGAATCATATCCGATCCTAACATCTTGTCAAAGGTAATCACAGAAAAATATCTCTCAAAAGAATCGTTAATGGAAAGAGGAAAATTCAAAACTTCATGGCAATTTGGAAGGCTTCTAAATATTAGAGACCTCTTCTCAAAAGGATTACTTTGGCTTGTAGGCAATGGAAAAAGTATAAATGTATGGAATGATATATGGGTAAATGAACAATATCTTGAAACTTTTCGAAATAATCAAAACCCTAATCTAAAAGTCTGTGACCTTTTCACTAAAGACAATTCGTGGGATATGGATAAATTGAATAATATCTTTCCTCCTAACATCGTCCAAATGATCAGCAACATACATATCCCAACCAGAAATATTCCTGAAAAACTCATTTGAATCTATAGTAACAATGGAGAATTTACAGTTAAATCCACTACTTCCCTTTTCAACACCAGTAACACAAATAAAATTAATGCAAACTGGATCTGGAAACTTAACGTCCCTCCAAACATAAAAAATTTTATATGAAAGATTATCCTGGATATCTTACCTACCACAGTACCACTGGCCGATTAAATAAATATATAAATAGAGTTCCCAACACTTGCTCTCTCTACAACTCTGACATAGAAGACACAAACCATCTCTTATTTAACTGTCAGATCACCAAATCTCTTATAATAAATCTTGGCATCAAATTAAAAAAATTATTTATTATACCGGACCTAACAGACAACGCCTCTGAAAACATCATTAACACCAAAACACTCAATAAAGACTTCTCTGACCTTTGCTACTTATGGCACATCATATGGGAACTCAGAAACAACATTATCTTCCGAAATAACAAAAACAAAAACATCATCAACACTCTATACCAAACAATTGACAACATATCTTCCTGGAATAAAGAAAATAATAATTATATAAAACATAAAATCAGTAGACCTCAACATAAATTATTTTGGAAACATCCACCTCCTAACACGATCAAAATCAATGTAGATGCCTCTGTTAAAATTATCATGAAACTCAAATTGGTTGCATTCTGAGAAACAATTACGGTCAGGTAATTCATATATACAAAAGCAACATTAGAAAATGCTCTATTATTTTAGTAGAAGCTGTGGCTATATATGCAGGTATAAGACAGGCAAACGACTAGGGGATCAGAAGAATCATTATTGAAAGCGACAACGCAACCATCATCAATGTCATCAATCATATAATCAAAACCCCATGGGAGATAGCACAATTAATTGAAGAAATCAAGTCTCTAAAAGAAGACTTCGAATCGATCAGTTTTCAGCATTGCTACAGAGAGGCAAATCATGCAGCCGATTTCCTTGCAAAATCTCCTTTAAATTGTAATAGTATCCTAGGTTCTTACTGTTACAAGTTCCAAAACATCATCTTTTCAGATGATCATGGATGTCTGTAGCACATCCAACTCTTTGTCTACTGTAAAAAAAATTAAAAAAAAATATTATTAGATAAAAAATTTATTGGTTTTTTGCATAAATTACAAAAAAAACACTTATTTAATAGTTGGTTTACAGATCGCAAGTTAAAATACTTATTGCTTATTTTTACAAAATAAATAATTAATAAAATAATAATAATAATAATAATAATAGCATATGAAATATAATTTTAACTTATTTCATCCTGCATGGTTTTATAAAAATTCTCCTATTTTATTTTTATTTTATTAAATATTTTTTGTGTAGTTTATAAACAAATACTAGCTCATATTTTGCGGGACAATTTAATTTGTGCAATTTATATAGACAACCATTGTAATAAAGTGTTTATTTAAAAAATGTATATAATATATATTATTAGTGACAAATAATGATAAAAATCCAATATTTTTAAAATTTGATGGAAATATATACAAAATTTAATTTTTTTTTATGATTATATAACCAAATGGATAAGATTATATGAGTATGTAACCAATTAATCATTAGAAAAATATATTAAAATAATTTTAAAAAAAAAACGAAAAGGAAGTCCGGTGATGTAAAATAAGGTTACTTGTCCACTAGAGTATTTTAATATACTAATTTGTCCACAAGAACATTTTTAATATACCTATTTGTCCATAAAGTCTTTTAATATACCAATTTGTTTTCAAGGGGTCTTTTAATATACTCATTTATCTTTTTGGCTGAATCTGAGCATGGTCAAGAAAATATCAAAGAATTTTATAAAAAACACCAGAGAAAGTTTTTGAAGGACAAGTTAGAGTCATCACATATAAAAAGACAGAAAAGTTCATGTAAAGGTGTCCTTTGAAGGACTTGTCCTTGAAAAACATGTCATTAATTAAGGAACAAATTGTCTAGTGATGGGTGTGAAGATTAATGAGATCTTAGGTGAGCTCAACAATATATCTTTGTTATGTATTATTGAAAGATCAAATAAAGACCAGATTTAAAAGTTATGAAAATTTCATTATGGATGGAAAATGTACATTACATACGAATTGATTGGGAAAAATATTTTGTTGGAGATAATATTCCATAAATGGGTAGAGCTGGCAAAACCCGACCCGAACCCGAAAATCCGACCCGGTCAACCCGAAACTGATTGTTCTGAACACCGATCCAACCCATTCATTTTGGACCCGAAATCTGAATGAACCGAACCCGATTCAACCGAAACCCATTTCAAAACGGATGGAGTATTGTGCAAAAACTATGTAAAAAAATTAAAAAAACATATTATTTTATATAGTTTTGAACTCCTTAAAAAGCGTGCAAAAAGTCAATAGACTTATATTTCAAAACGGATGGAGTATTGTGCAAAAACAAAAGAGTGACAAACTATATAATATTTGTAATATAAACTCAATTATATATATATATATATATATTACATTAGTATATTATTAAATATTCTAAAATATTTTAATAATAAATAGGAGTAATAATTAATCTAGACATTTTATTTAAAATATTATTGGATTAATTATTATTTACCACCCATCAAAGTTGATGATTATTTTAGATTTATTATATATATTTAAACAATTTTTCTTTTACATATATATAATTTTGTATAGCATGATATATTTTTATAAAAGGAAATTTTATGATAAAGTAGATATATTTATATGAGTTTTGTTTATAGATAGAATGATATATTTTTATAGAATGAATGTTTATATATATATATTTTACAATTATTAATCAATCAAATGGCTAGCTAGACTAGGAGGAACGAGGACTGAACTTTGTGGTCGACACCATAATTATAATCAATGGAATCCAAACACAACATGTGTTATATAATTATTATAAACTAACATACTAATTATGTACTTTATTTTTAGTTATGTATACATTGAAAATGATTTCACCGTGTCCGACCTCTCTTATTAGTGCTTAATACTCCGTTTCCTTTTAAGTGACTTTTTCAAGTCATTCACGTAGTTTTAGAACGATCAAAACTATATTAAATATTAATATTTTAATAATATTTTTTAATAATATTATACTTATCACCAATAAGTATGAGATTTTCGAAAAAATATTTTAAAAAATTATTATTTCATATAGTTTTTCACACTTTAAAAAACGTACATGAATAGTAAAAAGTCAATTAAAAGGAAACGGATGTAGTATATAGTTCATCATAAAACTAGATTTTCCGTGAAAGATATTTGTCAATTGTGACAGCACATATGCACTTAATTAATCACAATAGAAAATTCGAGGCATATTTTTTTTTAGGGGGGAACCAAATTAGAAGTCGGGTTCACCTCACAATCTCACACTCCCTGTGGAGTTATTAAATTATGAAACAAAAAAACAATTGGAGTTGTTAAATTATTTTAAAAATATAAGCTCAATTTAATGTGAATACAAACATCGACGTTTTCATATTTGACTCTGATTTGAGGCTAAAAATGGACAATTAGGATTATAATTAACTTGGGGAACACTTAATCAGGGAACCTATAATACGTTTAGTTACCTTCTGGAAGCCCAAAAAAAAAAAAGCATATGCTGTTTCAATTTCTCCCAAATTCCGGTACCCTCTTTCTTACTTTTCGGTCCAACTACCTCATTTATTAATTAATTTATATAAAAGGAAGATAAAAATCAAATAGTTTAATCGTCTTGTTCCCCACGCCTTCCTCATTTCTGCCCCTATTTCCTGGTAATTACCTTCAAGTTTTCAACATACTTTTGCCCTTTATTTTGCCCATAACTTAGAACAGTTGAGGAAAATAGTAAATTTTAAAATTACATCCAATAATTAATTTTTGGTGTAATATATTGGATTTGGCTAGAGTAAAGTAATGTATTATATTATACCATTGAAAAATTATTATCTATTAAAAATGTTTTGATGGTAAAAGTTTAATTAACCCTCCTTCTTTAGGGCCCACCCAACAAAAATATATTTTTTTAAAATAAAATAAAATAAAATCGGGAGGAAAAAATAATTGTATATGGTACGTGCAATACTACAGTGGATCAAAACCCGGTTATATCGAAGATTAGGAGGAAGGAGGAGATGTTGAGCGAGATGGGCAATGTACCGGCAAGATTGTATGTGGTCCTATATGTCACAAGGTAGGTGTATAACAATTCAAACACTACACATTTTCTAGCATCTCTTACACCTTTATACAACTTTTGCTACTTGTTTTGAGTTTCAGTTTCCGATTGAAAGTTTTATATATATTGTTGGATGATCTTACCAATGCATAATTGATTTTCCCTAAAAAAAAGATTAAAATACAACAATTCTAATAGCTAGAATTAATGTTTACCTTCTTTTCTATTTATATAATCCTATTTATAAAATTTATAAACAAGTTCTAAGCAAAATAGATACAAATGCATACGATGGCTCACAAAAATGCTACTATTAAAGAATCAAAGATTGATGGGCGAAGATCAAGTTTGCCATAAAATATATTGCACAATTTCCTTCGCGAAAAGTCACAAGGGATGGGCAATGTGTACTTGATGTAACTGCAGCAAAAAAATTATGACAATCTCAACAACACTACCAAACGATCAATGACTAGAGATATCAATATTTTCAACGATCAATGACTAGAGATATCAATATTTTCAACTTCATATAACATAATCAAACGATTTAATTTCTTCCAAGTAGTATTTTATAAGAGTGAGGTTATTGACAAGACGGAATTTGTTAAATTGAAATTTGTTAAATTGTCCATGCCAACTAGCCCTCTCGTGCTCTTTAGAGGCGTCATTCCATGTCATCTAACATTTTTAGGTCCATTGTCCTCATTTGGAGTCTGAAAAGGAAGAGCTCTTGTAGACATGAGTATGACTAAAATCATTTATAAACCACTCCCAACATCTTTATTATATCCGATTAGGGATGTGGTGTTGCTAAGGTGATGAGGAATAAATCACAACTATAGAGAAATTACTAAATTTGAGTCTCTTTAAAGACTCCGACAAGAGACAAGATTGCAAATCAAAGAGAAATAAGTTATTTTAATTTAATACTTTAATACTACATCCGATCCGTAAAACATGTCGTTTACTATTCACGCACACTTTCTTAGAATGATAAAAACTATATAAAATATTTATTTTTTTATAAATTTTTTAAACAAGTTTGTATTTATTAATAATAACTACGAAATTGTTAAAAATTTATTAAAAAACTAGATATTTTATATAGTTTTTATCCCGTAAAAAAGCGTACGTGAATAGTACAGTGACATGTTTTTGCCGAACGGAGGGAGTACATAACAATAATGGCGTTTAACATTGCCATTAATTGAAAATGTAACTAATAGCCCCTACTTAATAACCTTTTAGATTGTCGACCATAAACCCCTAATTATTCATTTTGTCCAAGCCTATTCAAAACAAAGATCAAATTACCCTAAGCTCACTAGGCAACACTCTACAGTAAGCTCGACTTCCATGAACAAGGTCATGCAGCAAGCTCGACTTCCTTGAATGAGGTTAGCACACACCCTCGGCTACCTTCTGGAAAACCCTAAAACCTCCCGTTTCAACCACATATACCCAAATAAATATCAATATCTAAATATCAAATCTTACCATGAAAACTTGCACAAATTCACCAAAATTATTTGAAATTGTTCCAAATTTGCTTCAACTCTCATACAAGAGGGTCGAGGTAGAGAACGATAGCTTCAACGAGATGCCCTTGTACCAAGGTTTAGACTAAATTTTAATTTTTTTTCGTAAATAAAAAGGACTTGTTATGCAATTTAGTGAAATTTATCTAGGGAATAAATAGTATTAGCTATTTCATCAATTTTATAAACATATTTGGCAGTTTCCACGTTTTGGAATATGCCACCAAATGGCCCAACGTTTGAAAAATTCCAATTCCTTGGTGTAGATTATATAGAATCATCCTTTACGTCACCCGCCGCACTTCACAGTTCATCCCTCCCAAGTTCCATGTGATCTTCTCTCTCCCCAAAATATTCAGATGCTTCGTGTCCAAGTAAATTGTACTCGCCTTGACCACAACCATCAATTCAATCTACTCTTTCTTAATTTGATTTCAATATATAAACCATCTTCATGCATTTCATCGCCCCCAAAAGTAATCTAATTTATTTAAACCCCCAAAATCGCACTCCTCTGTTTTCTCCCCATTGTTCTCATCTCAATCCATCATCAGAGACTCAAACAAGTGAACAACGCCGGGAGGGAATCCGATTCGGTCTGTTCAAGTTATGACCGATCGCAGATTTGAAGATCAACAAGATGAAACAGTAAAGATACCGACTTTGGATTTGAATTCTCTGAAGGTGTTATGCCTGCTCGGCCGGGGCGCTAAAGGCGTCGTCTTTCGCGTCCGCTCGCCGGATTCCGGCGAGGATTTGGCGTTGAAGGTGGTTTTGAAGGCGTCCTTGAGAAGCAAAAGCAAAAACAAAAACAGCGGAAGCAGTGGAAACAGCCATGATCGTGAGAAGAGCAAGACGCGGCGGATCTGGTTCGAGCGGGAGGTTTTGAGGAATCTCCGGCATCCGTTACTGCCGAGGCTTCGCGGCGTTCTCGAGACTGAAAACGTCGTCGGATACGCCATCGATTACTGTCCTGGACGGGATCTTAATTGGGTTAGGCGGCAGCAGAGCGAGAAGATGTTCTCCGATGACATTATCAGGTAATTAATAAACTCATCATTTGCGTCAATTTCTCGTTCAAATGGTGATTGTGAAATGTGAAGGCCGAAATCTCTCATTTTTTAGGGTTCAGTTTACAAAGTTTCCAAATTTCATTTTTCCAGATTCTACGCAGCGGAATTGGTGTTGGCGCTGGAGTATCTGCACAAGTCCGGGATCGTTTACAGAGATTTGAAGCCGGAAAACGTATTAATCCAAGAAAACGGCCACTTAATGCTGGTAGATTTCGATCTGTCGACTAAACTCGCCCCGAGATCGCCCCAAACCAGGCAGAGTTCGCCTGCCCCAGAAGCGAAATCGGAGCCTCCGAAGAAAACCAAGTACCCGAAAGTCCTCCGCTGCTGCGACTCGGGCGTCTCGCCGGAGAACTCAGAATCGTCGTCGAAATCGCGGTCCGACTCGGTGCACCCAGCGGAGTCAGAACCATTGGAGAAGTCGAACTCGTTCGTGGGGACGGAGGACTACGTGGCGCCGGAGGTGGTGGCCGGGAAGGGGCACGACCACGCGGTGGACTGGTGGACCCTCGGGGTGGTGCTTTACGAGATGCTGTATGGGACGACGCCGTTTAGGGGGGCAAACAGGAAGGAGACGTTTTACCGGATCCTGTCAAAGACGCCGGATTTGGTGGGTGAAACGACGCCGTTGCGGGACTTGATAAGGGGGTTGTTGGAGAAGGACCAGGGGAAGAGGTTACAGCTGGAGGAAATCAAGGGCCATGAATTCTTCAAAGGGGTGGATTGGGAGATGATCTGGCAGATCGAACGGCCACCGTTCATCCCATTGAATCCAGCGGTGGAGGAGGAGGACATGGAGGGAATAAAGGGAATTGATGTGGAGAGGATTGTAAATGGAATTTTCGAGAGCAAAAGTGAAGGGGAGAATAATAATAGTAATAAGAACAAAGGGGCGTGGGTTGGAGGGTTAGATCAGCCCCCCGAATCTCACAAGTTTATGGTTTTTTAACTAAGTGACATCTTTATTTTTTAATTACTTTTTACGAAAATGACTACATCGGTTTAATTTTGGTAGTTGAGAATGTAAGTTTTATCGTGTTTATAATATAAAATAAATTAATCATAATATAATTATTTTATTTTCATTTATGCTAGTGTTGTAAATGTACATTTAAAAAATTATTAAAAATTAAGATAAAATAGTAATGGTAATATAATTAAATATTGATACTCCTTATAAATTAAGGTAATGAAAGTAATAATTTGTATTGATTTTTATCTTTGTAATTTTTTAAACAATTTTGATTAGTTATCGAAGATAGTGATAATTAGTAAAAAAAATTATGAAAAATGTTTGTAATAATAATGAGTTGAGAGGAATAATGTGATTTTATTAAAATGTGTGTTAACAAATTCTTATAACGTTGGTAGTGGGAGTACATAACATGTTTTGAAATTTGTGATTTGTTTATATGCATTGTCAAATGTTGACAAATTTGATGAGAAATTGGTATTGACTAAACTTTTTCGGTGTTTAAACAGAATGATATAAACTCAAAGGATTTATTAGTCTTGATAGCATGAGAACAGGGCAGGCTTCTAGAAAAAGGTTTTAAAAATTAAACATAAACTCTTCTCTCCCACTGAATAAGTATCTTTAGCTCAAAGATACAGAGATTACAGTGGAGAATGAAGTGCTAATTAAATCTAAAACCCTCTCAACTCAACCCTAGAAATCAAGCAAACCGTTTTTTCTTTTGGAAAAATAAATCTAAAAAATACAACAGAATAACTGTAGAATTCTACTAAAAATAATAAAATATTGTTAGTCCAATTATAAAAGTAATCAAATGCTCTTTTCATTTAAACAAATTGCTCATACAAGTAAATCAAACTTTCATTACTTTGATAGCGAAATGTGAGAATTTGACCACAACCAATCACTATAAGTCTACGAGTGATTCAAGACAACGTTTTTATTGCATATCAATTTTTTCTTAAAACAAGAAAAAGAATAGAAGGATGCATGGAATGCGGTGAAACTTGAAATGAAAAAGACATATGAATGAGTTGAAGGTTTTTGTCCTTTTTTTTTTTGCAAAGTTAAAAAAAAAAAATTTGTCTCTTGCATGTAAGAACATGTCACGAAAATATCTTTTTCGTTTCTCTTCAATGATGGTCCTAGTGACACCTACCTTCCGTAGAGAGGGTTTCACCAAGGAGCAGTAGCGGATTCAAAAAATTTTCCGGGGGGGAGGGCTGAAAAAAATTTTGAGAATTTTTTTTGCACGTTTTTATGAAAAATAATTTTTTTGTTTAAATATATTAGAAAAACTTTAAAAATTTATGATTTAATTAGACAATTTAATATAAATTTTTTTTTATCAAAAGAAGGGAGAATGATACTGATAAAAGCAAAACTAGCAACAAAACCAAATTATATAATGTAAAATTTTATATTACCAACAAACATTAACAAAGAGCTTGATCAAATTAATAGAATTTTTTTTTCTAAAATAAAGACAAAGTTATAAAGGGTGTTCATACCAACCACTTGTGGGGTTAATGGTCACTATTATCCCTTATATATATATATATATATATATATATATATATATATATATATATATATATATATATATTACGGATTGACTCCGGTGAAAACCTCAAATTGTGGTAAAAACCGTGAAAACTACTTTATAACTTGGTTTATTTGAAACCTGTGCTAAAAACCTCAACTACACATTGACTATACAACTCAGTTCAACCTAAAAACCGTGCTAAAAACTCCATTTTTAAAATAACACATGATTTTATAACTCGGTTAAGCCTAGAAAACTGTGCTGAAAACTCATGTTTTAAAATCAAATAGTGACTTTATAGCTCGGTTTTATTTAGAACCGGGCTAAAATATGTGACCTTATAGATCGGTTCTATTCATAACCGGGCTATAAAGCTAGTGAACCGGGCTAAAAAGTCGGTCCTCACAGGTTTTTACCGCAATTTTGGTTTTCACCGGAGCACAACCCTATATATATATATATATATATATATATATATATATATAAGGTGTTCCTACATAAAATATTTAAGGAAAGGGTCAGTTATGTCGTACTGAAAGGTATTCACCATTTTACTAGAGAAGAGGGACTGAGATTAATAAACGCGTTTTCTAAATACACCGCTAATTTTTACTGGATACACCGCTAATCTCCGCAACCCCGTGCAGACCGAGCTCTGCAACCCCTTGCGGATCTCCCCAGATATCGTGTCAAACACGCCCTAAAAGTCCATCGACAAAAGGTCCGCAAGACGTTGCGGAGAGAGGTCTGCATTAGGATGCGGAGTTCCCTAACCTATATGTTAAAAAAATAAAAATAAAAAAAAATAAAAAATCTCAAGGGGTTGCGCATTAGGATGCATAATCTTAACATCTATTTTTTTAAATAAAAAATCTTAAGGGGTTGCCCAAACACTCCATGGATTTGCCACTTATCCACTGATAGTAGTTGAGTGGGAGTGAATGGGGGCGCCAAAGGCTCAACGAGATTGAAAATGAGGGTTTGGTCTTTGGTGTAATTTTTAGAAAGGGGCTTGGAGTTAAGCAAAATTACATCCTTAATCCCTAAATTTAGGAGAAAATATTACAAATGGAGTGTTTAGGCAACCCCTTGTGTCCAACTTTCTCAATTGTGACTTTAAACCACTGCACTTTCTCAGTAATATATTTTATATTGTTGAGATGTATTACGCATCCTAATGCGTATTTTTTTTTTCTCATTGGAAGGAGAATCGGACACAGAGTCGCAACCGGGTGCCGACTTAACTCCGTAAGGAGTTGCGGAGTTAAGTCGGCGTAAAGGCTGTTTGGCACAACGTCAAAAGTATTCCGCAACAGAGTGCGGAATTAACTCTGCAAGGAGTTGCGGAGATTAGCGGTGTATCCAGTAAAAATTAGCGGTGTATTTATCAATCCCCTTAATAAACCATGCACAAGCTAACTCGTGTAATAAGGGAGATAAGTGACAAAATGAATAAAAATAATTAAGTCAAAGGAGAATGAGAAAACTAGATACAGTTTTAGAAATGAAAATGTATGCACCAAAAAGAATTTTACGATAAAATGTATTTTGACTTAGGTCAAGTGCTTATGAATGATAACTCAATTTCTGAAGCTACTGTCTTTCACGAGGTCATGTTACGGACACTCATGAGAGCCCTGAGCGGGCTCTCATTAGGCAGCAAAAAACTGAGCATGGGCTACACAAACACAAGATGGGGAGTAGCCCTTCCCCAATTATTGTCTCTGTTAAGTATGCATATGCTAGGGAGTATGGTAACTACTGTCGGGTAGCTCACATGTAATAAAAGGCTAAGTATATAAAGCCTTAGTTTGTTATTTCTGTCAGACAATTTTTTACATTTTCAAATTGTACTGAATTCCTCAGTTTGAGAATAAAATAGAAGCTTCTCTTGCTTCCTCTTTACTCTTCATCACCATGGCTGAGATGATGATTCACTAATCATCATGGTATCAGAGCTTGATGATTGAATCAATCATATTCATCTCATCTCTTCTTCTCTGATCTGTCTCTGTTTTCTGGATCTGTCCTCTGATCATGGCAAATCTCGATGAACGTACTCCAACTGATGGAGGTGGTCATCGTCGTGGTGATTTTCTTACTGCAGCTGATATCAACAATCCGTTGTTCATCCATCCATCTGAGAATTCAGGTATGATTCTCACTACTATTCAACTGACTGGAGATAATTTTCGTCGCTGGAAGAAGGCTATGTCCAAAGCTCTCTCAGTGAAGAACAAGCTAGGTCTAGTGAATGGATCTATTGCTGAATCTGATGATCATTCTGTTATGTGGAACCGATGCAATGATATGGTTTGCTCTTGGATCTTAAATACTGTGTCAAAAGATATCTACTCCACTCTTGATGAATTCGATACAGCTCGAGAGATGTGGTTAGATCTAGAGGAGAGCTATGGCCAACGAAGCGGTCCTCTCATTTTTCAACTGCAGAAGGATGTGCAGGACTGCAGTCAAGGCACTTTGCTCTTGACAGAGTATTTTACTAAGCTCAAAGGCCTGTGGCAGCAATTATCTGGTCTTGTTCCTCAGATCCGATGCAAGTGTGGCAAGTGTGAATGTGATCTCAATGCTCAGCTTGAAGCACATGATCAAGAGGTGAAGTTGATGAAGTTTCTTATGGGGCTGAATGACAGCTATTCTTCTGCTCGTCGTCAGATCCTTCTGAATACACCTCTTCCAACTGCCAGCACTGCTCATGCCTTACTGCTTCAGGATGAGTCAAGTGTGAAGGCATCTAATCCTGCTACATCTGTTGATTCCACAACCCTGAGTGCTTCTTCAAACCGTGACAAGCCTAAGAAGGACAAGTGTGAGCACTGCAATGGAAATCATAAAGCAGACAGGTGCTGGGAGGTGTATGGATATCCCCCTTGGCATGTCAAGAGCAAAGAGAAGCCTCAACTTCGTCGGTTTGGTTCTGATCAAAAGCCAAGGGATAAGGAATCTCTTGACAAGAAATACAGAGCTAATAGTGCTGCTGCTTCTTCACCATCTACTACTACTGCATCTGGTGACTCTCTTCAGGCACAGTCTCCGTCCTTGGACAATCAGCTACTTCAGTCCTTACTCAAGCTTCTTGAGCAGAAGAAGGATAAAGGTGCTGAGGTGAATATGGCAGGTATTGTTCATTGTTGCAATACTTCAATGTTCTCAAAGTTATGGATTATTGACAGTGGAGCCACTGACCATATGACATGTAATCAGTCATACCTCAAAACCTTAAAGCCTGTCTCACCTTCCCTTGCTGTACACCTACCTTATGACACTTCAAGGAGTGTAACTCTTACTGGTGATGTCCACATAAATTCTCACTTCACTCTAAAAAATGTTCTCTATGTTCCTCACTTTCACTTCAACTTGATGTCTATTAGTCGCCTTATTCATGACATGAATTGCTTTGTCTTTTTCTTTTCTGACAAATGCATTATTCAGGACCATGCCAGGAGGACAGTAATTGCAGCTGGTAAGGAGCTTGGAGGCTTGTATTACTTGGTACCTGATGTCAAACTGGAAGCTACTCTCCTTGAAGATCCCTCAGTTTTTGATCTTATACCACATAAGTCTCTCAAAAATGCTTTCTATTGTACTGACAAACCAAAGTTGCCTATGTTTCTACCTTCTGTTGCTAACTCTGATATGAGTGCTATATGGCATTTTAGACTTGGTCATGCCCCGTTAGATAAATTGTCACATGTTCCATCTATTTCTTTTCCTTTGAATAAATTCAAGCATGATCACACATGTTCTATTTGTCCTCTTGCTAGACAGACTAGACACAGTTTTCATACTAGTGACTCTCATGCTTTGACTGCTTTTGCCTTGCTTCATTGTGATTTATGGGGACCTTTTGATACTCCAACCTATCAAGGGCACAAGTTCTTTCTCACTGTTGTAGATGACTACAACAGGAGTGTTTGGGCTTTTTTACTCAAACACAAGTCTGAGACTCCATCTGTCCTCCATAACTTCATTGTCATGATGGAAAAGCAGTTTAATGTCTCTGTCAAGACTCTCAGGAGTGATCAGGGCACAAAGTTTTTTAACTCTGAATTAAAATCTTTTCTTCTTTCAAAGGGTATTGTGCATGAGAGTTCATGTAAGGCTACTCCTCGGCAGAATGGCCGTGTAGAAAGGAGACATAGATATATTCTTGAAACTGCTAGGGCCTTGAGATTCCAAGCTTCACTTCCTATTCGTTTTTGGGGTGACTGTATTCTCACAGCAACCTACATCATAAATCGTCTCCCTTCTCCTCTGATCAAACACAAAACACCTTATGAAATGCTGTTTCTCAAACCTCCTGATTATGACAGATTGAGAGTTTTTGGTTCTCTGTGCTTTGTGTCCACTCACTCCAATCACAGAGGGAAGTTTGATCCTAGATCTTCTCCCTGTGTTTTTCTTGGCTACCCTTTTGGGTTCAAAGGTTATAAAGTCTACAATCTGTCTACACACAAGTGTGAGATTAGCAGAGATGTCAATTTTGTGGAAACTGTGTTCCCTTTTGCTAGCAATGAGGACCTCTTCTCAAATATTTCTTCTTCACCTTCTTCAACTGATGTTGCCCCTTTTGTGGATATCTTCCATTCAGTTGAGGCAACTTCTTCCCAAAACTCTCCTTCCCTCAATCTTGTTGTCCCTTATGAGACTCATGCTGAGTACTCTCCCTCTCCTGTCCCCCCTTCTTTTGATGACCCCCCTCCTCTGATTGACCCTCAGCCTGACCCTCCTCCTCGACGATCTTCTCGCACCTCTCACCCTCCAGTTTGGCAGAAGGACTATATATGCACCACCACTACTCCTGACCCTGCTCTTGCTACTCCTTGTAAGTTCACTTCTCCTTATCCTTTACATTCTTTCCTATCTTATAGTCATTGTTCTCCCTCCTATCACTCTTTCATTCTTAATGTGGCTTCACTCACTGAACCATCAACTTTGCAAGATGCATTGGGTAAAGCAGAATGGATTAATGCTATACTTATTGAACTCTCAGCATTGGAGGAAAATCACACTTGGACTTTAGTTCCAAGGTCTGAAGCTAAATCATTAGTGAGCTGTAAATGGTTGTTTAAGCTTAAGTTTCACGCAGATGGCTCTCTTGATAGACATAAGGCTCGTCTGGTTGCTCGTGGTTTCTCACAGTTGGAAGGCATTGACTACAGTGAAACCTTTGCTCCTGTGGCCAAGATGATCACTGTCAGGACTGTGCTTGCTGTTGCCACTATCAGAAATTGGTCTATCTCGCAGATGGATGTTACTAATGCTTTCTTAAATGGAGATTTGGAGGAGGATGTATTCATGGAGTTACCCCTGCCTACTCTTTTCTGTAAAATCACTCTTGTCCTCAGGGGGAGTGTATGGGTGAGGACAAAGTGTCTCAGATGGTATGCAAGCTTAATAAGTCCCTATATGGGCTTAAGCAAGCTCCAAGGCAGTGGTTCTCAAGGTTCTCTCAAGTGGTGAAGGAGGCTGGGTTTGAACAGTCTAAATCAGATTACTCTTTATTCTTTAAAGTCACCACAACCTCATACACTGCTTTGCTTGTGTATGTAGATGATATGATTATAACTGGAGATAGCACAACTAAGATTGAGAAACTAAAGGCTCATTTGAATCAGAAATTCAAGATGAAAGACCTTGGAAAGATGAGGTACTTTCTAGGAATTGAATCTGAAGTTATTGATCAAGGTTTACTGATCAATCAGAGGAAGTATGTTCTAGAGCTACTCAGAGACACATGCATGGAAAATGCAAAACCTGCAGCCACTCCTCTTGACCCTAAGGTGAAGCTATCTATGGAAGGAGAAAGATCAGTGGTGGATGCTGCATCATACAGAAGGCTTGTGGGTAAGCTTATCTATCTTACCATTACAAGACCCGATATATGCTATGCTGTGCAGGTACTCATTCAGTTCATGCATCATCCCAATGATAATCATTGGAAAGGTGCTAAACATGTGTTAAGGTATCTAAAAGGATCCCCTGGACAGGGATTGCTTCTGTCAAAAACCTCTAAGCTGCAGCTGAATGCATTTTGTGATGCTGATTGGCAAAGTTGCCCAATGACACGAAAATCCTTGACAGGATTCTGTATAATGCTTGGTAGCTCTCTCATCTCATGGAGAACCAAGAAGCAGAGCTATGTAGCTATGTCTTCAGCTGAATCTGAATATCGAGCCATGGCCACTGTATGTTGTGAGATCACCTGGCTACTAAAGCTACTTGAAGATCTTCAAGTTGATCATCTAAGACCTGTCAGATTGTTCTGTGATAATAAATCTGCAATACATATTGCCAAAAATCCAGTGTTTCATGAAAGAACGAAACACATTGAAGGAGATTGTCATCTTGTGAGGAATAAAGTTTTGTGCAAAGAAATTGAGCCGGGATACATTCCAACAAAGGAGCAACCAGCTGATATTTTCACCAAGATTGTCTCTTCTGATCAGTACTCTAAAATTCTATCCAAGTTAGGAGTTTATGACTTGTTTTCCAGCTAAAACTCCTCACTTGAAGGGAAGTGTTAAGTATGCATATGCTAGGGAGTATGGTAACTACTGTAGGGTAGCTCACATGTAATAAAAGGCTAAGTATATAAAGCCTTAGTTTGTTATTTCTGTCAGACAATTTTTTACATTTTTAAATTGTACTCCCTCCGTTCGGAAATATAAGATCTTTTACTTTTTGGCACGTAGGTTAAGGAGCTAAATACTATATAAAATATTAATTTTTTTAAAATTAATTTTTTACAATATAACACTTTTTATTAATAAGTATTAAAATGTAAAAAAATAATTTTAAAAAAATTAATATTTTATATAGTATTTAGCTCCTTAAACTACGTGCCGAAAAGTAAATGATCTTATATATTTAAACGGAGGGAGTATTGAATTCCTCAGTTTGAGAATAAAATAGAAGCTTCTCTTGCTTCCTCTTTACTCTTCATCACCATGGCTGAGATGATGATTCACTAATCATCAGTCTCTAATAATTGAAGCCACCCTTGCAGGGGGTTCGAAAAGTTCATGAAAACTAACGGGAAAGAAAAGGCAAAAGATACGAGGGAGTAGTCGGCGACGTTATTCGTGAACTGTTCTTATTTGCATGATCGGACTTGGATTTAAAGGCATGAGACAAAACTTTAAAATAAAGTCCTCTAATATACTTGGCTATAGTTGAATAAAAATTTTTTTCATCCCAAAATCGACAAAGATAATTTATTATTGAAAGAAATATTAGCATATACCTATATAATTCCTAATTTCTTATAAATGAAAAGCTATAATGGAAAACTAGGATGTCATTGTGAAAGGGAAAAGTCCATTCTAAAGCATGTACTATTATTATGCAACGTACAGCGTAGATAAAAAAGTCACATATTCATGCCTTAGTTTTGATGTGTTCATACCTTTCACCATGACATGAAGGCCATGACCACATGTGTCGGCTTCTTTGGATATTGACTCAATCCAGTTTCACATAGTTTGAGTTTGAGGCCCCATTGAAAATGAAAAAGAAACAAGCAATTTAACATCGATCAAACAGATTATGATCATCAATTGAATTTTCCTCATCAACAAGCTCTTCCATGGGTATAACTAACTCCCAACAACACATGGACAAGCTTTCAATGTGATCAAGATCCTCAGCACTTATGTCAGCTCCTTTTGTTTTATCAGTCTCAGAGGCTGAAAATATGTACACAAAACTCCTATAATAACTCACATTCCATACACTCTGTTTATCGGCAATCTGATCAGGTTGCAAGTATATATGGGTGTAGTTGATTGTATCTCAAGTGCATTTCATTGCATTACACAAAGCATTTACAACATTTTACAATCCTAAGGCATTAATTTCCAACACCTCCAAAGGCAAAGACTTCAACCTTTTCATATCGTCAGCGCTCCAATCCCAGCAAATATCATAGAGGTAAAGGCCTCTCAACTGATCCAAATTGGCTACAGCATCAACACAAAATGTTGTGAGATTTTTGCAGTGGGATAAGTCTAGCACTCTTAGATTGGTCATGTTTCCAATTTCTTCGGGTATAGTTTCAACGCTAGACTCACGCAAGCTAAGCACTTCAAGCTTTGCTAGAGTACTTATGGTTGACATAAAGCCGCGTTTTATGTCACAATACTCCAAATGCAATGTGACAAGGTTCTTCAAATCTCCAATAGATGATGGACAATCTATGAATGTTATCCCAGAAATGTCTAAAATCTTGAGGCTTTGCATCCCTTGGAAAAAATTATCTGGGAGATGGAGAAATGAGTTACCCTTCAATAAGCAAGCTTGAAGTTTAGGCAACTCCAGACCATTTACACACTTATAGTTACAGTCAGGCGGCATAGAGATGGCAACACAATTTTCATAAGATTCCCTAGTGTACCAGCAAGTACCCGCATCCAGCACTACAGGCAAAACATCATCACCTACAAACAAACAATCATACATTGAGGTAAATGTGCAGAACCATATAGCCTAATTAAAAGTATGAATAATGCAAACAAATTAACTACTAACTATACTTGTTTATAGTTACATATTTCTAGTCACAACCGGTTCCAAAGACAAACAACTTTTGAACTAATATATTAAGCTTTATACCATATATAGACACCTCAAAAGTTGACCTTATCAGAACTCAACAGTCCAATCAGCTTGTCACAAAATGATCAATAACCCTTTGAGGATCCTCTCTAGCATTACAAAATTATTTTAGGCTAAAGTTTATCTTGAAAAAAGTTTTATCTGAAAAATTATGTTTAAAAATATATTTTGTAAGTAGTAGGGTTTTTAAATTTTAAAATTCTGTTAAACACGATTTTTCAAGATAAAAGTTTTCACACACACAGGGTAATTAACAGGCAAAGACTCGCTCAAGCCCCAGAATGTAGGTGTAAAGTTACAAGCCAATAATTATAAAACTAAAATTAACATATAAAGGAACTTGTAAAGTACAGTTTTACTTCTTGTATGCAGAGTATTTCTTTTCATTCGGCAGGGAACTGAAAAGGTGATTGCAAACTTGTAAACTAGTACTGAACCTAACAATCGCAAAATGTAGAATTACAGGAACTAAGTTTTGAGTATTACCTTGACATAATGCAGAGATGACAACATCTTGAACAATATCATGCATCACAAGATGATGTGATTCATTCCTCTCCAATAGTAAAGATAGAGATATCAGTTCATCAACCCATGAATTTGTTTGGTCCGCAATAGAAGCTAATGAACCATTTTCAAATAAACCAAGTCCGATCCCATATCTCAGTAACCTTGCTACAGTTAGATCCATACCTATATGGTAGATTTCAAAATTGACCAAAAGTCAGAATACTAAAGTGAAAATTGAAACTTCGATGTTCATGTTTTACCTAAAGTACTTTTAAGGCATGATACCTTGCTGAATAAGGCAACAAAGCAAGAAAAGCTTCTGTTTCTCCCCGCCCCGTATGAAGTTATTGCAGAGTTCAAGAATTGCATGTGGAACCTTCTTTAACTCATCAACTTCCACCAAAGTATGCCTTTCCACTTGATCTACTATAGCTTCCCAAGAAGACCAACTCATAGGCTTCAATGCACATGCCAATGAGTTAATTACTAGAGGCAAGCCTCTACATTTTACGAGTAAAACATCTTCCATATATTGATACCTTCCTTGTGCAATTTCAATACTTTCATTCTTATCGCTAAGCCTTTCTTTGAAAAGAATCTTAGCTTCATCCAAATTCAAACAGTCTACTAAGAATTGCTTCTCAGCACCCATGTTTTTACAGATATCTGCATTCCTTGATATTAACACAACTTTGGAGCTTGCCCTTCCATCCTGACCATATGAAATTCCAACCTTCTGCAAGTCAATTGCACGCTGTATACCATCTAATATGATTAGAATCTTGCTTTTCTGTACAGGTTTTGTGTCATTTGCTTGCACTCTCTCCATGATCTTTTCTTCAAGTGCACTGTACAAACAGTGAGCTCTTATTTCTTCATCATCAACTGTTTCCAATTGAAGACCTATTTTAATTGCAATTTGGGTCTGAATAAGCTTGATATCAGGAAAATCGGAGACTTTGACCATCACTATGTCATCAAATAACTGATTTCTCTGAGCATATCTAGCAAGTTCTTTGACCAGAACTGTTTTGCCCACACCAATCATCCCATATATACCAACTATGTTGATATGAATATCCAGTAAAGCTTCCAATATTTCCTGTAACATGTTCTCCCTCGACTTCAAATTCTTACAGTAAGAAAACCCACTAAAGTAGGATGATAAACTTAAAACTTTTTTCTCTTCAAAGATTTTTTCAGTGGCTCTCAACATCTCACCAGCTACCCATGAAGATGTTGGATCCCAATAGGTACCACATAGGCGCTTCTTGTGAACCATATTATGCTTACCTTTAATGATACCATTTGCCTCTTCTACAATCTCATCAGCTTTTTCTAACCATTTTCGAACCTCATCCTTACTATCATTTTCACCGATTAGAAGAATTTGAACTTCAGCTACCTCTTCCATAAGCAACTGAATTTGAGTTTGGAGCACCTTGATGTTTTTCTTGAGAGACACAACATCACATACTCGTTGTTTCAATTTGTTCATGGCTTTGTATCCAAATTTTCTTGTACTTGATAGTGCCCACTGCATAAAATTGCCAGATTTGCATATAATGAAATACAAAGACCAAAAAAGAATCAGGTAGGAGCTATAGAGCTGGGAAATTAAGAGATGGCTAATCTTCATTATACCTTGTAAGCTATTTATCAACGCATATTATTCATTATGTTTTTCATTACAAACTACTTTTTGGAACAAATTTTATATTATACGTTTCTTCTCATCACCTTATAAGCAATCAAGGGTTTTCACAAATTTGTGCCAACGACCAGTGAGGTTACTAGAATCTAGTGGCAGTAGGTGGATGCTAAGTATAATAAGGTCAGGATTGCCATTTTAGAACTATGCTGCTTTCACTCTTTGACCGGGGATAGCCTTTTCCAATTAGTGTCTCTAGTACTAGTTCTTATTTCCTGCAGTGAGGAAATTTCAGAGGATTCATGTTTTTTATGCTACTTGAGATCTTCTGTGTGTGATTTTGCTCAGTAACAATGTGGTTAATGGAGATAGCCAGATAGGCGTACCTTTGTTTTCTTCTTGAGGCTGCAAAGAGGACTATGAATCATTGTATTGGTAGCATTATGATCAGAAGTCTTCGTCTCCGTTAAAACTTGGTTGAAGACAAAAGTGTATCCTTCGGCCTGACAAGGGTTCTCGTTCCAATTCCCGAATTCAAGAACTGCTGCATTTCCTCCCATACTATGCTACAAATTATCAGAGCAATTGTAAAAGGAATCTAACTACAAACACTTTGCTCATCAGGAAGAAGTTAAAAGATTTATAATGCTCTTGTTGAAATATTAGAAAGGATCTTGAATCCCTTGGTTCATTAATTTAACAAAGTTTATTGGGTCAGACAGTTGCTAGAAGTCGTGTTAATTTGAGATTATTTAAGCTAGGTGTTGGAGAGTGTTGATTTTTTTAATGATATGTAAGATGATCATGAGTTAAATAATTTGACAAAATAGGACATACATTTGAAACTTCACGGCAAGTATGTTTTCTTTTAAATGACCTACGCAACATGATAGCCTGCAAAATGATCCGAGCATTAGGAAAAGTAAAGGAAGGGCACAAATTCAATTAACCACTAAATTCAATCCATCTTGGAGAATATTTTTTCTTTGTTTATGATATTTAAGATGATCATAAGTTGAATAATTTAACAAAACAAAACTTACATTTGAACCTGCACGACGAAAATGTCTGGATTTAAGGCTGCTTCTATGCATCTTGATAGGCTGCAAAATTATCATAGCATTAGGAAAATCTAACTACACATTGTTCATAAGAAGTTAATAGAGTCATACATCTCTTGTTAAATTATTCAACTCATGGTCACCTTAAATGTCTGCACGACAAAAACAGGCCTTAATTTAACAAGAGGCAGAAAGCCACGAGCATGGTAGGCTGCAACATGATCAGAGCATTGGGAAAATCTAACTGCTTGTTTTTCATTAGAAGTTAATAGATTGATGGTTCTCTTGCTAAATTATTAGCGAATTCTAACTAAAGATAGCTTAAGTAAAGCAAGGATACACATGCTGGTTCAGACAGTTTCAGAGCCAGACTTCTAGAGATTAATTGGAAAAATTACTTTTATTGTATTAAAGATGATCATGAGTTGAATGATTGAATTCAAACATTGGCAGATCTCTACAGATGAAATATCCTTTTGGAATGTCGCAGAAACCAAAATAATTTTAGTATATTACAAATAAGTAAAACTGTCAAAGTGGGTCCGGAGGAGAGCAAACCTCAAACATTGCCTGCGAAATCTCACTTTCTCCCTGCCTCTTGTCTTCTTCTTTGCTTGTATCAATTATGAGTGACGAGCGCCCAGAATCCAATCGTGAGCTGATAAGATAGTTAATACTAATATAAGCAAAATAGGTAACTAATCTTTTTTGGCATGGCAGGCTGCAGGCAGAATGTATAAATAACTTTTGGAATAATACTACTCCCTCCGTTCGGCAAAACTTGTCATTTTAGCTTCTTTCACAAGTTTTAAGGCAATTAACAAATGTACTAATTTACCCTCAATTATTACCCTCCTTTTTTACTTTATCGAAAACTACAACTAACAAACCATCAATCATATCAAGGGCATTTTTGTATAGTGAAGGGCAAAATACCTACAATGACAAGTTTTTTTGAACGAAAATAACACCCTAAAATGACAAGTTTTGCCGAACGGAGGGAGTAATATAAGAAAAAAAAATATGGTAAATACCTATTCAAAAGATAAGCAAAATAATTTCAATGATCACAACTATCTAATCAAACTTCCATTCCTAAAGATGATTCATGCCAATATATATCATTGATATTCCTTCACGCAAATAATTGGACAGAAATCTGACGTTATATCACATAAGTGTCCTGAAAATTTTATTCAAGTGAAATGATATTTGCACCTTTTCTCATTTGAGTAACAAAGTGCCCAAGGTTAGTAAAGCTGTTAGAAAATATCATAGGCCATAATTTCATACTCCCTCCGTCTCAAAATTTAAGTGGTTTTAGGATTTTGCACAAGTTTTAATAAAAACATTCACCCCTCAATCAACATCATCATTCCACTAACTTTTTCATAAATTTTTTTTTAAAATCTACTACATTTTTTAAACAATCAATATCTTTAAAAAAAAGTCAACAACACACAAATTGATAAAAAAAAAAATCATTACTATCCTCTACCTAAAAAACCTAAAATGACATCTATTTTGATACAAGAAAAAAGACTTAAAACCACTTAAATTTTGAGACGGAGGGAGTACTACATAAAAAACAAATGTGTAGTATATTGTGCTAGCATTCTTTATATCAAATTGAAATTTTAGTGTGCATGCTAATTTCCTTCGCTATACATTGCCCTACAGTAAACATTCTCACTAATGTGTAGCATTAATTTTTTCATGCCATCTAAAGGAGATTTTCCAAACCTCATGACAACTAAGTGATATTGTGCCAAACCTCAATACATTATATCACCCGAGTAAGATTTTTCCCGATAATTTTTTTACATAAAATCTAAAACAAAATGTTACAAATCATGTTCCTAAAATACTCGACAAGGCTAAAATCTACAAGTTAAGCTTCATACAAAGATGGGGCAGTTCTCTGCCTACTGTCCGATTATCTGTTTATAGCATTTTCAAACTTCACATATAGCCATCCTCCAAGCGATATCCTTTTCAATTCATTAACTGACCTGGTCATATGCTCATGGGTTTCGTAGTGTTCAGATCCTTCCACGAATTGAGAGAAACCTACAAAGTGTTGCAAAATATACTTTGTTTTCATCCAATGTAAAGAAAAAGGTGATGAAGGAATATATATATATATATATATATATATATATATATATATATATATATATATATATATATATATATAGTTTGTCTAAATTCACCTTGTTTTTGACATCGTGGAAAAGGATTGAGACATATATACTGTAATATATGTGTTTGATCAACGTGCAAAGATTTCAGCTTTGGGGTGTTAAGTGACTCAGGTGTTCCCAAAGTGAATGTTACGAGGCTTGGGCAACTACTGATCTCCACCTTCTCTAAGGCTGGGAATGTTGCACCATAACTTCCTGAACTAAAAGTTGCAAGATTCGGGAGGTTGTGGAGCTTTATGTGTTTCAATCGAGGAAACATAAAGGTTCCATTCTTCAAGAGATCAGGATTGAGATCAGACTCTTTGGAGACAATTTCTTCTAGATGCTCACACTGTTCAATATTGATGTATTCTAGCTGATACAGAGCAGTACCATACACAATGGCGGTTGATGAGATGATGGATTTCATGCCTGGGAAACCTCCATGTATAACAAGAGACTGGAGATTGGGAAGCAAAGTCCATGGTATATGTTTCAAACTCCTCACATCAACCAATTCAAGATTTCTCAAAGGCAATATATTAGCTGTAGATTTAACTTCGAACAAACCTTGAAGTGAATCACAATTGCGTACTTTAAGTTGTTCTAATTTATTCAATATAGTTTCTGGTATAAGCTGCAACTTGCTTAAAGAATCAATCACCAAAGATTTCAACTCCGGAAATGCAATAGTAGCATGTCCCTTGTCAAATAGTACAACAATGTCTTCCATTGTAGATAATTCTAGATGCTCAAGGGAAGGGAAAATAATCTGCAATAAGCTTAAATCGGATCAGTAAATATGTTGTAAAAATGAACTCAACAAGTTAGTAGTTTTACAAGGTAAAGTATGAATGAACTCTAAGGATGTTATTGAAATAGCAATCAACCATAGAAGCAACTAGCAAAGTCTTGACCACATTGCAACAAATATTCATCAAATATTACGAGGGATCCAACTTCCCTAAAGTTTGGATGAGGTGATTTTCGCATAGCAACATGAGATTTCATACCAAACAAGAAAAATTATATTAGTCAAGCCTTACAGCTTAGTCAAGATGACATGTAGTGACTAATAGGCCACGAGTGCGACTCCCCCTCCCCCTATTGTAATGGGCCTATGTGCCTACATACCGGTTCCCAACTATGTATTATAGCTTTTATTTTATACAAAAAAGCTCGGGCAATTAAATAGTCCTTAAAATATAGATGTTCAGTTAAATATAAAACATGATCATGGAATTAATCAAATGTTTCATAGAATAGCATTCAGTGTAGTAGACGTTCAATAGTATATGTAGAATGATACATATGCTATACCTCTCCAATGAAGGGTGTTTGTTTTGTAAGCAAATTGCTACCTTCGTCAGCATTTTGTGCTTCACCTCTTGTTGGATTACCACATAAGGTGCCTAAATTCTTGGGTTCAAGAAATGTCAACATTTCAGGAAGGGAAGAAAGAAACAACATTTTCAAGGATGGGAACTTAATTGCATAGCTTCCCTGGCAAAACCATCGAAGTCTTGATAACTTTTCAAGTTTCAACCTTTGTAGTGAAGGAAACTCTATGACGTTATCTGCCTTAGTGGCTTCCATGACAACTTCCTTAAGATTGTCACAAGCAACAATTTCCAGACTATCCAATTTGAAAAGCAGAGCAGGAATTGAGGGTGGACATATGTTTTGTAGGCTTACACATTCAGTAATATTGACTTTCTTCAGGTTTCCAAAGCTTAGACTTCCCTCGCACAAGTTCTTATTCCATACATGCTTCAGCCTAGGCATCTTATCAAGAACCAGCATCTGCAACTTTGAGAATGTTTCCTTAACAGAAGTAGAATCACTAGGAGATAACTCCCATAATTCTTCAATGTTGTCTAAACTGGAAAGGTACAATTCTTCTATAGACGGCAAGTTCATCTGCGAACAGAAATCAGTTGACACTTAATTCAAGATATATCACATAATACAAGAATATAACAAAAAAAAAAAACTCTTTTAAGTTTGCCAAAGCAAAGTACATACGAGAGAAAAAGGTCTCAATAAGAGATCATATCATTAATGTACACAGACACACAATATGTATACCTTCTTATGAAAGAGAGGTTGATACGTCTGATCACTTACGGTGGTTTCCCCAGTCCATAGAGCTTGGAGCTTTGGCAGTCTTTGCAGGTCCAACTTTTTCAAACAAGGGACATCATAACCTTCACCATTTATGTTGGTTTTTGAAGTAGTAACTTTTGAGAAAATGTATTCCAGTCCTTCACAATCCCTTACTTCAATGACGACCAGTTTATGAGCAGAGTTATTAGGTAGGACATGGGGCCTAAGCCCTCTTAAGTATGATAGTTTCAGTTCTCTTAATTTTGAGCACCAGTTTGGTGTAATCGTCCCATCGCATATCACTTTCAAACTAAGTAAATGCTCAAGAGAAAGAATTTCCAATTTTGGCAAAATCTGAAATTCAAATGGCATCCCCATAGTGTTGAGTATATACTCCATTTGATTACAATGGCTAATGTGTAAGCATTTCAAATCTGCAAGGCCATCTTCATCCATGTCAAAAACACCCTTCTTTAGACTTGTAATTCCAACTAGACTTAAACAATCCGCTCTTTTAAGCAAATCCCTTAAACCTTGTTTGCTAAACATTCTAGCATCAATTCCTTTGAGCAACAACACCCTTTTGTAGAGGCTAAATTCCCTATATGGTGAAGCAACTTTACAACCGATAGCAATTTTAAACCTCACAGGAGAACACCCAAGTAATAGATCACCAACACTTTCTAGACAAGCACTTGGAATTTCAATTTCAAGTACATTTAAATGCACAAAAGACTTCAACCCATAAACTAGAGTTTCTGTGATCATTCCAACCGTATCTTTGATCACGAAGCTACCACACATATAAAGCCCCTCCAAGTGTGAGAGATCAGTAACCATGCCATCTAAAATTGTACCAAAGCAACAGCTAGTTAAGTCTAACAATCTCAGATCACCAAGCTGCCCAATGTTGGTAGGAAAAGCTTTAATTCTAGATCCACGAAGACTGAGGACTTTAAGACTCGCCAAAATACTTAGCAAGGTAGCATCTTCGATTTCACAATTTTCTACACCCAGGGTGATGAGATTGTTTAAATATTTTATTGATGTTGGCAGCGTCAAGAGTTTCATCTTACTCATACTCAAAACAGTAAGATTTTCCATCCCTCTAAAGTAACCATTACTAAGGTTGGAAAATTCTCCCTTAAGGAATAAAGCTTCAAGTTTTGGCAAATCTAGGCCATCTAACTGCTTGAAATCATACTTCGAGTGTTGCAAATGCTTACGATTAGCAAGAGACTTCACACTCATAGAAAGGATGGTGTATTTTTTGTAGTTTTCTCTGGTCATCCACTGTGTGCCATCATCTAGTAGAAGCAGATACTCCCCTGTGATACAAGGAGACCAAAACCCTATAAATACCTATATTAATATTGCTGAGACAAGAAAATTTTAATGGGGTATTGAAAATTTATTAGTCACCCAACATGGATACTCAAATGGCAAAACTATAATTTTCTTATTAGAAAAGCTAAACAAATAAGATGGAAGTATAGGCCACCGACTTCATTCCTTGATTGGTTTTGTTGTGCTTATGTAGGGCTAGTGGCATATCTTTGTATGATACTAGTGAGGTTTTGGGAAGAATATCGAACATCTAATTGATCATTAATTTTTATATGAATACATATCCTCAACATCCAGAACATATATCTTTTATGATTTGCGGAACTCTTTATAATCCTGTGGAAAGGGACATTTTAAGTTCAGAAATGTGGTTAGAGAACATCATGAAAGTAAATATTAAGCAAATTAAATGAACTCTTGGGTTGTCACAGGAAGATGCTTACCTTTTGTTGCAACTGAGATTGAAAATTCTTGAATAATATTGTGCACACTAATATAACCTTGGTTATCTTTGCTCTCAAACAATGACAAAGATTTTAGTTGATTGACCCACAAATTAACACGTTCTGTGACATCTTCCAATGAAATAACTTTCCCAAACAAACTCAACCCAATCCCATATCTCATCAGATCCTCAATGGCTATGCTTCTGCCTGCATCATGATTGAGAAACATTAATTAGTATATCTATTCAATATCCAGGTGAGAAAAAAAAAGAATAAAAAATGAGCATATTAGAGCATGTGACATAGATCTTTATATTAATACCTGGACGAAATAGGCAACAAAGTAGGAAAAAGTTCTTCTTTCTATCACTTTCTAGGAGGTCATAACTCAATTTGATAGATTGATGTAGTGTCTTCGTCACGCCATCAACTTCACTCAATTTATGGTTTCTAAGTTGGCTAACAACATCGTCCCAGTCAGGCCACCTGATCTTTAGAACTTCAGCTAATGCTGTTATTGCTCTTGGCAAACCACCGCACTTATCCAGTAGATCATTTTCCATAGAAATATACTTTTCAGACATATATTCCTCATTCGAAATCTTACTTCCCAGCTTATCTCGGAACAAGATCTTAGCTTCAACTAAATCCAAACAATCCAGTGAAAAATTGCACTTTCCGCCCATCTTCTTATGCATGTCTGAACTTCTCGATGAGAGAAAAAGTGTGCAACTGGGCTCTCCCTCGGGCAGAAAGGGAATCCCAATTCTCTCAAGGTTAATTCCATCTTCAGTGCAAACGTCATCAAATATCACTAGTATTTTGCTCTTTTTGTTCAAGAGCCTTGTTTCAAGTTGTCGGTACAACAAGTTAGCCCGAGTTCCTTCATCACCTTGTTCGGGCAAATTTAGTTGGATTCTAGCTGCAATTGATTCTTGAATCATCTTGATATCTACATCTTCAGATACATTAACTTTAGCTATAACTTGAAATAAATCATCGGCTTCAACACGCTTAACAAGCTCTTCGAACAAAGTGGTTTTACCCACACCAGGAATGCCATTGATACTAATCAAGTTGACTTTGCTGTCTTTCAAGACTTTGAAGATTTCCACCATTACTTTCTCTCTAGACAACAAATTCTTGTTGTGAGTCCGGTACCCATAGCCAATCTGTGGTGGAGCCGCTGGGTAAGATACCCACCCGAAATGCTGGGACTCATACTCATTCATCATTTTTTTAATCTCATCCAACAGCTTACCAATTTCATATGATCCACAAAAACAATTGTTACTGTCCAACGTTTCCATGCTCTCAAACTTTTCTATGATTTCCTTCGTAGCACTCAGCCACTCCTCAATCTTGTGCTTGATCTGCTCTCCATTAGTTTCAGCAACACGTGACCGTGCTTCAACTTCAACTTTTACTTTCTTGAGCTTCACAATCTTTGTCGAGATTTCTGCAATATTGCTCCCATAGAAGATCAAATAAGAGACTGGGCGGGTTAGCTTGTCCTTCAGTTCTTGTGGAATCGCGCTTCCTGCACATTTCAAGATGCCCAGCGCAGCTGTCTCGGCCATCTTTGTAGATTACGGCTACCAATCAAGAAACTCAACTAGGAAAGAGCTGAACAAAATGATTGAAAATCCATCACATTACTTTTTTCCACAAAGAAGATCACCAAAATCTAGCCATCAATATATCTTTCATACACATCCTAGCAAATCCCAATAGGGCAATAGCTTATTAACCAGATAGAAGGCCAGGGGTTAAACGGACCAAATCAGCTACGAAGAGACTCATTATGTTGTTTCACGGTATCCTAAATGTAGAAATTGATCAAATTTGATCACCAAGTACCACTCACAGTTATCAAGGTCTCGAGGTGATAATGCCGAAAGCATCTTCAGTGTACCAAATTGTGTACTTTTGATTTGTAATAGAGAAAAGGTTTGACATAAAATGACAGAAATTCATCCAGAATCATAACTATGCATATTAAACGGCATCGAATTCCTCCACCCCCGCCAAAATACTTCACAAAAAAATAGAATCTCACTCATTTTTGGAAATAAATATTCAATTAGACCTCCATGAAGAGAAAACTGAGGTCGATTGATAGAACTGTTCCTAGAATTATTATTATTATTACTTAAAAATAAATAAATAAATGAAAATGGACAGAAAGACTAACAAGAAACAACAAAGCAGTTCTAGGGTTTTAGCTTCCATACCTTCTCTTTCTCTCTCCGAGAAAAGTTCAAATCAGCAGGTGACGGTCAATCGGTAGCACTAGTTCGTCGTTGAAGAGGGCAACGCTTAGCAAGTACTGTGTGTAAATGTTAACTGATGGAAGATCGGAAACCTTACAGTTCGCATGTCGTGTTTCTTTGAAAGAGAAAACAATTAAAAGAAAAGGGCCGGCATTTTACCACTTCAATTTGATGCCAGAGCACTCTTCAACTTCAATTAACTGGAAGAGACAGTCAATATTATTTTTTTTTTTGGTTTTGTTTTAAATCAATCAGACAGCCAATTCTCCATTTCTTTCTCTCGTAGTACTTTTAGGACATCCCAAAAGCTTCTCTAAACAATTCTCCATTTTGGAGAATTATGAATTACATATTTTGGATTTTTTTGGGCTGAAATTCAACAGATTCTCTATTATGGAGTTTATCCTAAAATATATAGAGTTTTCTCCAACTTTAGGGAAATATCTCTATTTTTTCTCCTCATTCTCTATTTTGGAGAATGTAATGGAGAAGCTGTTGGACTAAAATCAACCTTGATATTCTCCAAAAATCCATTATGGAGAAGCTGTTGGAGTTGCTCTTAGAGCATGCCCAACAGCTTCTCTAAACAATTCTCCAAAATGGAGAATTATGAATCACATATTCTGGATTTTTTTGCACTGAAATCCAACAGATTCTCCATTATGGAGTTTACTCCAAAATATATAGAGTTTTCTCCAAATTTAGGGAAATATCTCCATTTTATCTCCTCATTTTCTATTTTGGAGAATGTAATGGGGAAGTTGTTGGACCAAAATCAACCTTGATATTCTCCAAAAATCCATTATGGTGAACCTATTGGAGTTGCTCTGGTTGGTTTGAAACTTCAAAGTACACAGTAATAAAATTTCTAAGCTTCCACGCAATTCACTTTGAAATGGACATCTAATTAAAATTCAATGCTGGAACGGAATCAGAAATTGGCATCAAAATGACCTCAGTGACATCGTCCTCCACCGATCGAATCATTTCCCGTTGTAAATCTTCCTTCCTAGTTATTCGGGCCAAAACTATGGCTCGAATTGATCATTCAAATTAGCATAGTGAATGAAGGGCTATCAACGAATATGGGTTAACTAACCGTTAACTCTAAATATATATTAAATAATACAGTATTGATGATGATAATAATAATAATATAAGTATAAATATAATAAAATACTGATAAAAATAATAATATTAATAGAAATATATTATTATTATTATTAAAAATATAATATAATATAATATAATATATATTAAATAATAAAATATTGATAATAATAAGGGGTTGTTAAAACACCGGTAATTTTTACTAGATACACCGGTAAACTGTACTACCTCTTGTGGAACAAAGTTGCCAAAAAAACCTTTAGTCCGCAGCTACTTGTGGACTGCATTGGAGATTTTTTTTTAAATTTATTTTAAAAACAGCACACACACAAAATATTTAAAAAAAAAGGTCCGCACCTATAGTTCCCTCTAAAATCGATGATGATATACGTACAGATCACACATAGGAAAAATTACTACCGTCGACAAATTACCACCGTCGACATGACGCATTAAGTTCACACACAGGCCCAAGAAAAAAAAAAGAGAGAATGGTCATAAATGACCCATTTTTTTTTTTTTGCAAACTTTGCACAAATAAACCCTTCCCTTGAAAATTGGCAAAAGTAACCCCAAACCCAAAAATTTGCAAAAAAGTCCCGGTTGATTAACCTGGGATAGGGGGTTTATGAACCAAAAATAAAAAGGAAAAGAAAAGGAAAGAAGGAAAAAGCGGCAAAAAAAAGGAAAAAAAATCAGAAGCAATAATTGCTTCTCACCATACTCTCTCTCCATTTCAGTTATCTCTCTCTCCATTTCAAACGAAAGAAAAACACTGGTGATTTCGAAATGGAGGAGGCCGGAGAAGATCAACCATTGTCGGAGTATGGAGGAGAAGCGAAGAACGCCGTCGTCGGACTATAAAGGTACGCCCCCCTCTCCATCAACCCACAATCATTCTTTCTCTTTTCCGTTTTGTGTGAACGTGGGTGGTTGGGTGTGTGGGTGAAGGACTTGCAATGGGGTTTAGGGATTGAAGGGCAATGGTGGGTTGAGTGATGGGTTGTGGAGGGGTGACAATGGTGGGTGTGATTGAAGGATGAGGATGATGGTTTTCGGGTATGGTTAGGGGAAATCTATGGTTAGGGTTTTGGAAGGCCGAAGAGGGTGACAGTGGTGGGAGTTAAAATTGGGATATGGGGATGTTTTGGTGGGCGATTGAAGAAGAACGATCGAGGTTTGAGCCATGTTAGATTTGGAATTTTTTTTTTTGTTTGAAAGAGAAATTGGGTGACATGAGTTTCGAATTGGATGGGAAACTACGTCATTCATTTGCATATCTTCGTTTTCTGCAAAATCTGCATAACTTAGATGACAAGGGTAAATGGAATCCTGACATGTGAAATTTTCAAGATGACACGTAAATGTTGATATATTTAAAGGATACTATCCTAATCATTTCAATTTGAAATTAAGCGACGATTAGAATCTGATATAAATTTGAATAGTCCCTACGAATACCATATATTCCCTTTGATGTCATTCTCTTGTTTTTTATTTCAATTTTATTGGTTGATGGACAACAATGTCATTTTCTGTTTTAATTGAGCTTGTTTCTGAATTATAAATGAGTTTTGACATATCCAGGTCAACTAATGTTGTTTTCTGAACGCTTTTTTTCACCTTAGTCCGTATGAGTGATGCTAAAAACATAATCCCTGCAGATGAAAGTGTTGAGGAGGTCATCAATGAACTGCGAGTTGCTAAAGGGATGGGAAGAGCCGGGGAAGAAAGAGAAAGGGATGTTAGCACTTCTTTTGACATTGATGCAGAGAAGGAGGGCGACGTTGGGAAAAATGGAGTTGAAGTCAAACTTGTCGATGAAAAGGAAGGGGATGGGGGCACGAAAGAATGAGGAGTTAAGTTTGTTTTTGGGTGACATGGTATTTTATGTTGAGTGACACGGGAAATTGGGGGTCCACTTTAAAATTTGAATTCGTTTTTCAGGTCGTTCATGTCGATGTGGTTACAACGATTGCACCTAGAGCCGGGGAGAAACCCCTACAAGGACAAGGTGATAAAGTAAGCTCTTGTGGTCCGTCGAAAGGATGGTGTCGAATATGTTAGCAAGGAAGAGGATGTGGAGGTGCTTGTCAAGGATCCCCGGGGGGAAGGGTGGAGAGGACCCGGATATGGATGTTGAGGTGACTGCGATTTAGCAAGGAACAAAGATTGGGAGGCTGCGGACAACGACCACAAGGGCGGGGAGACGGGATAAAAAAAATCTGGGAATGCCATATATGAATATGTTTGTTGTTAGTTAATGTGACAAGGTTGTTGATGTTGGGTGATAGGGTTTATTTAGTTTGGTGATACGGGATAAAAAAATCTGGGAATGTCGATCATATGAATCTGTATTAGTTGATGTGACAAGGTTATTGCAGTTAAGTGACATGGTTTACTTAGTTGGGTGACATGGGATATCCAAATCTCGGAATGAGAGTTTAAACTTCATAAGCATTTGTCAGATCTCTGAGGTTGCAAAAGTTGAGGGTGTGAGAGGCAAGAAGACAAGGAAGGCTCTAGGAGCTTATGAAGGAGTGGATGACAAGGTACCCCACATCTGTATTTGTCTCCAACTTATTCTATAAACGATGTCATTCACCTAACATTGTCATCGTGTGTGTGTAGCAGGGATGGGGAGAAGTGGATGATAGACTATGACACGGAGCTTATGAAGAAGTTATGATCTCTGTTGTCATCGAGACGTACATGTAGTTGCTTGCTATTGCCATCTTCCATGGTAGACTGTAATAAACCACCGCCAACTTTTTATCAGGGCGTACTTTTCATACCCCTAGATTGTTATGAACTTCGTTGGGGTTGTATTTTTTGAACTTTGTTGCTCAAAACTTGCAGGATGTTATGATCTCTGTTAGTTAGTAGGTATAGTATTTTATGACATTGGTTGGTCAGTACATGTTAGTCTTTTATAAACATCTTATGCATTTGGGGTTTTCTTTACGAACATACTTGATTTTGAAATGTTTGGGTGAAAAAACAGACACGTTAAATCCTTCAAGTGACACGACCATACAAACAGGTGACATGGTTCATTTCGAAAACAAATTTAAAGTGAAACCCCAAACTGTGATACGTTAATTCCTTCAGGTGACACGACTATACAAACCGGTAACATGGGTTATTTTCTTAACAAATTGGCAGACACTAAGAAACGTGAAATGTTAAAATCAAACAAGTGACACATTAAATCATTCAAGTAACACGGTCATACAAACAGGTGACATGATTCATTTCGAAAACAAATTTAAAGCGAAACCCCAAACTGTGACACGTTAATTCATTCAGATTACACGGTCATACAAACAGGTGACATGAGTTATTTTCTTAACAAATTGGTAGACACTTAGAAATGTCAAACGTCAAAATCAAACAACTACTTTTTGCAGTATTTCATGAACATATGTGTGGTGACAATTATTTTGTGCAGTATGGCATGTAGTCGAACATGGGTTGGTCTTGTATGAAAGTGCTTGGACATGAAACGATTCCATTGAAACACAGAAAGCGACAAATTACATCTTTCAGGTGACACGACGATATGAACAGGTGACAAACATTATTTCTAGGAGCAATATAATGTCAGACTGTTCACAGTGACAAGAGAAAATATATTAGATGGCACGTATAATTCCAATTGCTTAAATGTATCATTTATAGCAGAAACAGTTGTTCATACACAAAAGCTTAACATATGTGGGTAACCCCAAAGTACCAAAAGTTTGACATATGTGCTTAACCCCAAAATACATAAAGTTTGTCATGTGTGCTTCCCAAAATAGTAAAAGTTTGTCATATGTGTGTAACCTCAAAAGACCTAAAGTTTGACGTATGTGCGTAACCCCGAAGTACCAAAAGCTTGACCATGATCGAGTTTTTCAAAGAGGTGAAGTCGATGCCCTCTTGTATCATGACATTCTTGTGCGCCTTCTCACCCACAAACTCACATCGGCCTCCCTCAAACACCCATCAACTATCGAAGATGAGAGTGACACATACCAAGGCGTTTCTACCTGAAAATGAAATGAGGGATGAGAAGAAAAGTTCATTGGTATCTACTTTTCGCCATAGATGAAAAGTATTTCGTCAAATACACTTACCCCCTGCATCTGAGAATAAGGGTTTCTGGGAAATCAAGGTGACACGAGGATTCTGATCACTGACATGGGCACCGACTTTGACAAGTGCTCTACAACTGGAACTGCAAGCCGAGAACTTGTCTTCAATGGTGGAACGTTCTCCATCTCTTTCTCCATCTCTTTCTGCAGCAAAAGATGTGAGAGAAGGGAGAAAATGAAAGGCTTCTTCCCTCCTCCCCTTTTATTTTTGTCTTCCATGGTGGAACTTCAGGCCGAGAGCTTGTCTTCCTTGGTGGCCATCTTCTCAATCTCTTTTGTCTTAGATTATACTGGGGGAAGAAGAAAGTGAGTAGCAAACACCCATCGACCTCCCTCGAACACCCAACAACCATCGAAGATGAGAGTGACGCAGACCAAGACGTTTCCACCTGAAAATGAAACGAGGGACGAGAAGAAAGGTACATGAGTATCTACTTTTCACCATAGATGATGAGTAGTTCATCAAATATACTTACCCATTGCATCTGAGAATAAATGTTTCTGGGAAATCAAGGTGACACGGGGATTCTGAACACTGACAGGAGCACCGACTGAAGGCGATAAGTGCTCAGCAACTGGAACTGTAAGTCGACAACTTGTCTTCAATGGTGGAACGTTCTCTATCTCTTTCTCTAGGTAAGTTTATGTTGTAAAAGATGTGAGAGAAGAGAGAAAAATTAAAGCTTTTCCCATCCTCCCTTTTTATATCATACAAAATGGTAAAAGGAAACCCAACATCACATTACCCTTCCTCTCACAGTTTTGGCGCCAAAACCCATCAGCCTTTCCCTCCTCAAGTGTTCCATCCTCCCTTCAACCTGCAACCGGCCCAAGAGGTCACAAATTTTATTTGCAAAAGTACACCCCTAACCCACTTTTTTATTTTTCCTAAGTGAAAGTTATCTATGCAAACCATCAAAAAAATGGGTTATTTATGCAAATGCGAAAAAAAAAGGGGTTCCGACTGCAGGAGTCACACATTACCTAACGTATTAGTTTGTCTAATTCAATGGTGGAATCTCCATGACGCATTTTTTAGTTCGCCTAATTTAATTAATTGATGATGCAAACTTATGTGAGAATGAGGTCATCACATAATGCTCTAAATTAGTTTATATATAAGTGCAGGACGAAGCCAGAAACTTATCGAAGGGGGGCGTAATTTTTTACAAAATTTTCAGTTTATCTTCAATAGTTTTTTCTAAGTTTAGCATATTAAAACTATGATATTTTAGTTTAAACGATAATGTTTTGGTTCACAACAATGACATTTTTGCTCAAAACTATAGTGTTTTAGTTCAAAACGATAATATTTTAGTTCAACAGTGTGTCATTAATTGTTGTAAATATTTTCTCTTTAAACGAATAAAACGATGTTGTTTTAGTCTATAACGACATTATTTTTTTCTAAAAAGACACCGTTTGAAACCTTACAAATTACGATTTCATATGTAATTTGTTGTTCTCTTAGCATACAATAGCGTGTAACAAGATATAAATTTTAAAACTTACATAATTTGTTATCTGATGGCTGAATTTGGTAATATAACCTCTTATTTTGAAGCTTTTGGGTTGAATTATATTATTAAAATACCAAGTTAAGTAGAATATAAAAGCATTGTGGTTTATTAAAAGACATTTCAAATAATTAATATGTGCTGAATTTTCAAACGTCCATAACTTTTTACTCGGTTATCGGATTAAGGCTTATAATATATCAAAACGAAGCTATCGACGAGTAGAAAAAGTATAGGTAACTCGTCGAATGAAAGGAGGGGCGTATACTCCCCCTTGCCCCTCCCTAGCTCCGCCTATGTATAAGTGGATTAAACAGGAAGAGGGTCCGCATCCAGATACAGACTCTTTTACATAATATAGGTTAAGGACTCAGCAACATTTTGTGGAGTCCCTGTATTTAATTTTTATTTTTTTTTTATATATTTTTAAGTTTCTATTAGGGCATGTTTGATACGACCTCCAAAATGGTCTGCAATGAGTAGCGGACCCAGTTTCGCAAGGAGCTGCGGAGATAAGCGGTGTATCTAGTAAAAATTAGTGGTGTATTTAGCTTTCCCGTAATAATAATATAAGTATAAATATAATATAATATAATATACTTATTGTAATAATAATAATAATATAAAACTAATATATATAAAAAATAATAAAATATTGATAAAAAATAATAATATTAATAGAAATATACGGAGTATTATTATTATTAAAAATAAAAATATAATATAATATATATTCAATAATAAAGTATTTATAATAATAATAATAGTATAAGTATAAATATAATAAAATACTGATAAAAATAATAATATTAAGAATAAAAATATTATATAATATATATTAAAAAATAAAATATTGATAATAATAACAATATAAGTATAAGTATAAATATAATATAATATAATATGAATCATAATAATAATATAAAACTAATATAAAATAATAAAACATTGATAAAAATAATAATATTAATAGAAATATATTATTATTATTAAAAATATAATATAATATATATTAATTAATGAAGTATTGATAATAATAATAATAATAATATTAGTATAAATATAATATAATATAATACAACAACAACAACAAATCGGGGATCATCCATTTTGGTTCCCAGTTTTGATTCCCGGAAATGGATACCAATAAATATTTTCTTATTCTCTCAAAAAAAAATTTCTTATGAATTCATATCTATTTTGACAAATACGATTTGAGGTCTGGATAAAATCTTGTTTAGGTTATGTATAGTTTTGTTTGGGTTTGAGTCAGGTTGGTTATGCTTTGCATTCGGGTTAGTTTGTCTATTGGAAACAATTAGGTCAGGTCAAGTCTAGTTCTGATCGAGTCTGAAACGGGTTGGTTATGCTCCGCTCTTTATTCATTTCAGTCAAGAGTGTCTCGGTCAAATACTAGTAGAGTGTGAGTGTTAGTTCATGTGTGTTACGAGTGCGTCTTGATCACATATGTGAGGGTGTCCATTAAAGTGTATAACATGGTGAGTTGGTCAAATACTAGTAGAGTGTGAGTGTTAATTGTCTTGGCTCTTTCCTTAGCTCTTCTTAGCTCCATTTGCTCGTGATTTCTCCGCCTTCTGAGTTTGGATCTTATGATCTACAAATAAGCATTAAAAACAGTAGATTCCGAACTTCAAATACCAAATGATCAAGAATGCAAATTAGCTTATTAAACATGTAATATGGACACTCTAATACACCTAAGACTACCTATAATGCCTATATAGAATATGCGTTATCAGTCATATAAGTTAATGCATATGGACACAGGAAAAGATGACCTTGTATACAATTGTGTTCTAAAAGGTGCTAGGCGGGTGCCTAGCAGCATCTCAATGACGTATAACACATCTCAATAATTCATATAATGTAACAATAATTCATAATATCATTCATAAACCCAAATTGGCGGTGCTTAACTAACACTAAAATGCAAAAGTACACATCAAAATAGTGACTCTAAACCTCATAAAATCCAAAATCATAGGTTTGACTCAAAAACAAATACATCCAGCTTGAGTCATTAAAAACCTTAAGTCAACTAATCACCTAACTAAACGCTAAAATTGAATAACCGACTACCTAGGCGGTACTTAGGCGAGCTAGTCAGTGCCTACGCAGGACTAGACAAATCTAGATGGGGTCTAGGCGGCACCTAGGTGGTGCCTAGACATAAAAATTCTTAGGTGCCTCACCGCCTAGCGCTTAGACACCGCCTATGCGCGATTTTTAGAATACTGATGTCCAAGATAGGTGTTAGACAAAGAGAAACACTTCAGTTGTATTATTCCACATGGAGAAATCCCATAAGAATAGAACAATCAAGTTGTGACAGGCAACCAATTTATCCAACTGCATCAAATTAAAATACATGCTCCACCGCTTGTGCGGACCCCCATCAATTCCTTTAAGTTTCATTCTTGCAGACATACTCCCTAGGCGGGATATTTAACGCGTTAGCTACAACACTGCACAGGTCAATACGCACAACGCCTAGTATCATCTAAAACACGTACACAATAGCTACACAGAAAAAAAAAAATACAACAACAACCAACTAACTTGCGACAACGGTAGGTATATTGTTAACAAAAATACATTCATTTTGAACTTTCCACAACAAATACACACAAGTTGCCAATGCAATTCTCTTCATTTTGCATCTCCAAGAAGGGCGTCTAGCCTCCTTCAATGGATTTAGTAGTGGCACATTGGCACTTGCGAGTGTAGACATTCTTCTTGGTAAGTGTAACTAGTCTCTGCTCCTCTCTCATCTGCAGCTGCGCATGAAGATATGATCATGGTTCTTAAATCTGTTTCACAAAGGACATGAGTATGGTCCAACTCACACAGCTAATTTGACCCTTAGTACGCGAACGTCTCTTGATTAATGCCATCTATAGCAAAAAAGACATCTTGAGGGTAATGCAACTGCAACCTAACTTCTGGAAGCCAAGGCTTCAGCTCCCCATATTTCATCTTCAGTTACCCATAGACTCTGTAGTTCCTCTTCATCTACATTTTCTAACTCTTGCAGATCAAAAGCTCCCCAATCGACTTGTTTAGCTCCCAACCCCAACCCTTCTGCTTTGGAAGCTCTCTGCACTTTGGTGATCCTTGCTGTTTTTGTGGATCTCCTCACTTTGGCTTCTGCCGCTGCTAACCTCGCTTCCGCTTCTTCTACATCTTCTCTTTTTTCTTGAGCTTCTGCCGCTCTTCCCATTTTTTTCTCTTCTGCTACAGCTGCATCACCCGCGTGTCACAGTGCGATTACAAAGTGGGGTTAGTTAGTTACTATAAGCAAGCAACAATTATAATGATTAAAACTGGGAAATTTCCCTCCATCTAAACACTTTATTTGACCAATAGTTGTTTTAACTAAAGTGTAAAATTCCTCAATCTAACTAGATATTAATGAAAATTACATGGAAGTAGCCCAACAGATAGATCGAGTAAGGTTTCATCCTAAAACAAGAGATGTAGCCCACTAGCTTATATACTAATACTTGTTTATTGATATTTTTTCAATGTAGGTCTCTTTGGTTTTTGGTTGTTTTTTGTCTTTAGTTGACACTTGGACAATGGATCTAGCATCTCATTCTCTTTTTAGCTAGCCAAAGATCGAGAGTCAAAGCGTTTGGCTTTACCGCTCCGATACCATACTAATTAAAGTCCGTTGGGACTCGTAACTAGGGGATCGATTGTATAGGCGCTTATGCGCTAGTAGCGTAGCACATACTATGCAACATCCATGCCTTATCTTTGATGTGTTCATACCTGCCACCAAGGCATTAAGGTCTAGAAATGTGTCGGCTTCTGTGGTTGTTGAATCTAGCTTCACATACTTCAGCCTTGGAGTCCTAATAAGTCCCATTGAAAACAATTGCAAATAATGGCAGTCCCATATTACCACTGTTTCCAACGATGGAAAATGTGCCTCATAACTTCCCATACTGAAAATCTGAAGTTTGGGCAGCCAGTAAAGTTCAATATGTCTTAGACAAGGGAGTAGGGTCATTCCATATTTAACCAAATCCTCATCCTCTTGCGGCTCCTGTGAAATGATTGCTTCTAGACTATCGCACATTACTACCTCGATATGTTCAAGTAGTGGTAACACAGCCCCTCCAACGAGAAGGGTAGTTGATATAAGAGAGGTCCAACCCTTGAGGGTATAGATGATAAGAGAGCGGAGATTTCTTAGCATATTCCATGGGATCCTTTTCAAATGGTGCAAACGGCACAAATCCAACTTCTTCAAAGAAACGAGCAGTTTAACATCAAGCTGATCACTATCAACTGAATTTTCAACGTCAACAAGTTCTTCCAGGGAGCCAGATTCTGCCAATGTGAGTTCTTCTAATTCCCATGACAGACTAGGTGACATAAAACATAGATATTCTCGCCGAGTTGAGAATAACACCTTGGAGCATTCAATTTTGTTGAGATCCAAAAACCTCAAGCTGTTTGGGTTGAAATTTGGTAATGCTTTCAGATTTGGCAACCCTTTCAAAGCCAGTCTTGACAAATTTGGGAATATTGTAGTTTCACCATGCCTTTGGAGTGACTCAATGTTCATCCAAGATACTCCTAGGTGCTCCAAGGATGGAAAATCAATCTGTTTCATATGATAAAAATTTGAATTTATAATTGACAAAGGGAAAAGGGAAAAAAAAATCAGATTTAACATACAAAAGTACAAAATAATTTTTTAACAATAATAACCCAAGGCATGCTCGAATAAATAAATAAAAATGAATTATTGATTCTATATATATATATTCAAGCTAGGTTATTGTTTCATGTTAGAAAAATACCAACTTAGTAGCATAAATAAATAATTCTCAATTTCTTATGATAATGTAATCTTACATATATGTTAGAGAGAATCATATTTTTGTATATCCTTTTATATTTTTGTTATGATTTTGAGTTGATTTGGTGTGTAAAAGATAAAACCAAATCTTCTCTTCCTCTTGTATATAACACGGTCATATCAATGAAATCAATCACAACCTTTCATCATCAAACTTATAGTGTTTACATGGTATTAGCCTAACCCTAACGATCCTCTCGATCTCCATCAACAATGGCTGCCAATTCCAATCCTACCTCCCCTACTCAACTCCTCTTCTCTGCTTCATCCGATGGAACCAATCCCAACTTTCACCTCCCGAATTTTGCAATCTGCCTTGACCGGAGTAACTATTCACTCTGGCGCAATACTGTCCGATCGGCTCTAGAAGCGTTCGATCTGGATTCTTTTCTCAACCCCACGCCGCCCCCTCCCTCCACCATGCCTGCGCCCACCACACCCACCTCTTCCCCGCTTACACCAGAGGCGGCACTGGATGCCTTCGCCAACCAATCCAGTCCGGTCTCGGATGCAGCCACCATTCCTAACCCGGCTTATCATGCCTGGGTTCGCAAGGATCGACTTGTTCTCCTTTGGATTCGGTCGACCCTCACTACCCCTCTCCTTGGCCATGTCGCCAGGGCTACCACCGCTGCCGAAGCTTGGCAGACTTTGGCACAGATGTTCCACGCTCAGTCCAGTGCTCGTCAGATGCATCTCCGTCATCAGCTTCAAACCCTCACCAAGGGCTCCATGTCGATTCTCGAGTACGTCGAGAAGAAGAGGGCCATCGCTGATGAACTTGTTGAGTGCCTATGCATTGTCTCCGATGCCGATCTTGTCTCCTACATTATGTTCGGCTTGGGCTTCCAATTTGCCTCCTTTCGCTCGGCATTTGCTTTTAAAACCGAGCCGGTTTCCTCCGATAAGCTCCTAGGCTTCCTTTTGCAGGAGGAGCAGAGCCTTGCAGAGGACACCAAATCTCTCTCCGACAGCAATCAACTCACCGCCAATTTTGCCTCTACCCGAGGTCGAGGTCGTGACCGCGGGCGTGGTCGATCCTCCTCTGATCGCCATTCCCTCCCTGATAATGGCTTTGGTTCGTCGTCTGCCGCTGATCGCTCCTCTCGCCCCACCTGCCAAATTTGTGGCAAGACTGGCCACGAAGCATTCAACTGTTTTAGGCGACTGAATCTCACGGAGTTCCCTGTCACGAATCGTCACGCTGCTGCAGCTCTCGGCCGCTCTGATTCGGCGCCTCCTTCTAACCGCTAAGCATACTCTGTCAGTTGCCAATCGGAGATTGCTGATCCCTGGGTGGTCGATACCGGTGCCAACGCTCATGTCACCAGTGATATCTCGGGCCTCCAGTCCCACACGCCATATGCTGGCACCGACAACCTCGTTGTCGGGAATGGTATGTCTCTCCCCATCTCTTATTTCGGTCGCTCTGTTCTATCTACTAAACATGGTTGCGCCCCACCTTTACAGCTTTCGAATGTCCTATGTGTTCCTTCTATATCCAAAAATTTGTTAAGTGTTTCTCAATTAACAAAGGATAATCCCGTTTAATTTACCTTGAATTTCACAAAGATGCTTGGATTGTTAAGAATCTGCAGGGCCAAGTGCTTCTAAGAGGAATCGTTGAAGGGGGCCATTACCGTCTTCCCCGTTCAAATCAGTCCCATCCGTTGAGTCCCAGTCCGTCCGTTGCCTTTGTGGGTGAACGAGCCTCCATTGATTGCTGGCATCATTGTATCGCCCATCCCCTTGAGTTTGTCTTACGTCGTCTACTTTCGAGTCATCGCCTTTTAGTGTCTTCAAAATAAACTAAGCCCCGTTTGTGGTGCCTGTCAGCTTGGCAAGAGTCATCAGATTCACCTCCCTGCGCATTTGGTTACTTCTGCAAAACCCTTTGATCTTGTCCATTCTGATGTATGGGGTCCTTCCCCACTTCTATCTACAAATGGAAACACTTATTATATTAGCTTTATTGATGATTATTCAAAATTTATCTGGATCTATTTCATCTCTGCGAAGTCTCAAGTTTACTCCGTCTTTGAGTTGTTTCTCAAATTAATTCAAACACAATTCTCTACCACTATAAAAGCTTTTCAAACGGATGGTGGTGGTGAATACCGAAATATCTCCACCATGCTTCGCAATCTTGGCATCAATCACCTTATATCTTGTCCATACACTCCACAACAAAATGGCTCTTCTGAACGTCAGAATCGTGTCATAGTCGAAAAGGGGCTCGCTCTTTTAGCCCATGCTAATTTGCCACAAAAGTTTTGGGAGCAATTGTTTCACACGTCTGTTTACCTCTCCAACAGAACCATCACCCCCAACTTGGGACACAAATCTCCATTTCAAACCCTCTATGGAAAGGCTCTTGACTACACCTTTCTCAAGTCCTTTGGATGTCGATGTTATCCCTTCTTGCGTCCCTACAATCGCACCAAGCCCGAGTTTCAGTCACTCCCGTGTATCTTCTTGGGGTATAGTTCAAAGCATAAGGGTTATCTGTGCTATCATGTGCCCACGAGTCGGTGTTATATTTCACGCTCCGTTGTCTTTGATGTAACTATGTTTCCGTATGCCTCGGACTCTCTCCCCGCCGAGTCTGGTCCTTCACCACCTGACCTTCCCCTTAATCTTCTTCACCATGCCTCCTCTATGTCCCCGCCACCCTCGGCCACTCCCCCGTCACCCTTGGCCCCTCATCCGTCTCCTCCTCCTTCCCCAGTTGCGTCTTCACCTCAGTCCTCCAACATGTCCACTCTCGTGTCCCCGTCACCGCCTCCCACTCTGGCCTCCCCGCTGCCTTCGACGCCCTCTGAAGCCGTCAGCTCTGCAGGCTCTTCACGTGATGACGATAGCCCATCCTCGGTCTTTGTCTCCCCTGACACCTTGCCTCGGTAACTAGCCCCCTCTTGGTTCCGATAGGTCGACGCCTCTACCCATCCCATGGCCACTCGGACATCTACTAACTCCCTAAAACCGAAGTCATTTTTCTCCACCAAACATCCTCTCCCTACCGCCCTCACGGCAAACATTGAACTCAAGCTCTTTCACCAAGCCACAAAAAGCCCTCCTTGGCAACATGTGATGCAGGTAGAATATGACGCCTTAATGAAAAATAGGACATGGGAATTAGTTCCTCGGCCTCCCGGTGCTAATGTTGTTGGTTGTAAGTGGGTATACAAGGTCAAGCAGAAATCAGACGGTTCTATTGAGCGCTACAAGGCTCGCTTAGTGGCAAAAGGATTCAATCAAGAGCCAGCCGTTGACTTTTTCGACACCTTCAGTCCGGTCATCAAACCTACAACGATTCGATTTTTTCTGAGTATGGCGCTCTCCATATCATGGCCGCTTCGACAGGTCGACATCAACAACGCCTTCCTTAATGGTGACCTTGCTGAAACTGTTTATATGACTCAGCCACAAGGATTCGTCGCTTCTGATCGCCCTACCCATGTTTGTCGCTTGCGCAAGGCCTTGTATGGTCTCAGGCTCCAAGAGCGTGGTTTCATAAACTCAAGGATGCTCTTGTTCATCAGGGATTCAGATGTTGTGTGTTTGACTCTTCCCTCTTCATCAAGACTCATGGTCGTGATGTTATCTAAGTCCTTGTTTACGTAGATGACTTGATTATTACTGGTTCTCATACTTCATTTATTGATGAGTTTGTTCGAAGCTTGAACACAACCTTTTCTCTTAAGGACCTTGGGTCTCTCGGATACTTCTTGGGCATCAATGTCACTTGCACACCCTCTACCATTCACCTAAGTCAGCAGAAGTACATCGTCGATATATTGGACCGCTGTGGTATGACTGGGGCCAAGCCAATTGCTACTCCAGCCGAACCTGGCTCTCGGTTACCTCCCTCGGGTGATTCTTGCACTGATCCTCAACTGTATCGCAGCATCGTTGGTGCTCTACAATATGTCACCATTACCAGGCCGGAAATCTCTTACGCTGTCAACCGTGTCTGCCAGTTTATGCATGATCCCTCTGAGCATCATTGGACAGCGGTCAAGAGGATCCTCCGTTATCTAAAGGGTTCCATCTCTGCCGGCCTCTCCTTGCACAAGGCATCTGACGACCGTCTAGTCGCCTATTCTGATGCCGTTTGGGCGTCTGATCCGGACGATTGCCGGTCACAACATGGGTTTGCCATCTACTTTGGTGGAAACCTCATCAGTTGGTCATCCAGGAAGCAGAATGTTGTCGCTCGCTCCAGCACTGAGGCCGAATACAGAGCTATCGCCTTTGCTTCAGCTGAGCTTATGTGGCTGTTGCAGCTGCTACAGGAGATGGCTATCTCTGTGGCCCGACCTCCTATTCTCTTGTGCGACAAACTCAGTGCTACTTTCCTCACAACCAATGCGGTGTTTCATCAGCGGTCGAAGCACATCAAAATTGACTATCATTTTGTCCGGGAACAGGTTGCCTCTGGTGATCTCATTGTCCGCCATGTCCGTTCACAGGATCAGATCGCTGATATCTTCACCAAGGCGGTCGGCAATCATCACTTTCATTCTCTTTGTCTCAAGCTACATGTTCGTCCTCGTCCATGAGCTTGCGGGGGCCTGTTAGAGAGAATCATATGTTTTGTATATCCTTGTATATTTTTGTTATGATTTTGAGTTGATTTGGTATGTAAAAGATAAAATCAAATCTTCTCTTCCTCTTGTATATAACACGGGTCATATCAATGAAATCAATCACAACTTTTCATCATCAAACTTATAGTGTTTACATTACATGATGATGGTTCTTATGTTCAAATATTCTTCTTATCAGTACGTAATTATCCCCTTCTTAACCTTTATACGATATATCAAATGAAAAATGCCAAAAGATAACTTGGGGAAATACAATTATATAAGCTATGGTGTGAAATCAATGATACTAAACGAAAGAAATAATCAATAATACAAATGAGAAGAATAAAAGAAGATGAAGCTCTGTTTGGGGGCTTCCAGTGTGGCTCTTTCACTATTTTTATACAATGCCTTTAAGATGACCCCATAACTGTAAGTGTTTAGATAACTGAGTCCTTGAAGGATCTCAGAGGAGCCTACTCCTGTATATATATATATATCATTGGGTGAAAACCCTGAGGGTACAATCGTAAATATGTACAACTCTATCTAAATCATATATACGTGCTAACATCCTCCCTCAGTCGCAGCTAGAGGTGAGCGAATAGCAAGACTGGAACGAAAAGAAGTAAAAAGAGGAGTAGGTAATCCTTTTGTGAAGATGACCGCATACTGATGGGCAGAAGGGACATGTAACACTCGAACCTGGCCTAGAGCGACCTTTTCTCTGACGAAATGTACGTCAATCTCGATGTGCTTGGTACGCTGGTGCTGAACCGGGTTCGAGGCGAGGTAGACTGCGGAGACATTGTCGCAGTAGACCAATGTAGCGGCACGAAGTGGAACTCGAAGCTCACAGAGGAGGTTGCGGAGCCAGCAGGTTTCCGCCACAGCGTTGGCGACACCTGTATACTCAGCCTCGGCACTGGAGCGAGATATGGTAGCCTGACGCTTGGAGGACCACGATACCAGATTGTCACCAAGGTAGATAGCGAACCCAGAGGTGGAACAGCGAGTTTCTGGACAACCCGCCCAGTCTGCGTCTGAGTAAGCTGTGAGTGTGTCGAAACGGCCACGAAAGAGGTGCAATCCCAAGTCACAGGTGCCCTTGATGTACCGGATGATCCGTTTGAGCACTTGTAGATGATGCTCACGGGGATCATGCATGTATAAGCAAACCTGCTGAACGGCAAAAGCAATGTCTGGCCGAGTGAATGTCAAATACTGGAGGGCACCTGCCAGACTGCGGTAGGCGGTAGGGTCATCAACCTTGGGACTAGAGGCAGCATCAAGCTTGGACTTGCAGTCGATAGGCGTGGTAGCAGGCTTGCAGGATGTCATTCTAGCCTTGTCGACAATCTCAAGAGCATATTTCTTCTGATGAAGAAACAATGTATCCCGAGTGCGAGTCACAGATATGCCGAGAAAATAGCTCAGGGGACCAAGATCCGTCATGGCGAACTCTGAACGCAACAGTCCCATCAGGCGTGATAATAATGATGGAGAAGATGCAGTAAGCACAATGTCATCAACATACAGCAATAGATAAGCCGTGTCGGACCCTGAATGGAAGACAAAGAGAGAGTGATTTGACTGACTGCTCTGAAAACCAATCGCACTGAGGTACGTGGCAAAGCGCTGATACCAGGCGCGGGGCGCCTGTTTCAATCCATAGAGAGACTTCCGGAGAAGGCAGACATGAGAGGGGCGCGAACGATCATAGAAGCCTGGAGGCTGATGTATATACACAGTTTCCTAAAGGTTACCGTGCAAAAAGGCGTTCTTGACGTCCAGCTGGTGAATAGGCCAGTCCTTAGTGAGAGCGATGCTCAACACAGTGCGTATGGTAGCGGGTTTGACGACCGGGCTAAAGGTTTCGTCGCAGTCCACACCAACCTCCTGAGACTTGCCATTGACAACGAGGCGAGCCTTGTGTCGTTCAAGTGACCCATCAGACCTGTACTTATGTTTGAACAACCACATGCAATTAGAGTCCCGAGGCCTAGGAACGAGGTCCCACGTGCCATTTTTAATTAAAGCACTAAACTCATCGACCATGGCGGCATGCCAGTTTGGGTCCTGTAAGGCCTTTTGTGGTGACTTAGGTATAGGTGATATGGGAGTGGAAGGGGTGAAGAGGTTGTATTTGGGGTTGGGTTTGACGATCCCAGCTTGAGATCGCGTGGTCATAGTGGGGGCGGGGGCTGTGGGAGGCGGCGGCCACGGCACTGGGGCGGCGGCCGCAGCAGGGGCAGGTGCTGCGGGGGCTGGTGCAGCGGGCGCGGCATGATGCGGCGGCCGCGACATGTTGGCGGCGGCCGCTGCATGTTGCACTGTTGCTGCGGGTTGGGCAGCGGCCGCAGCTTGAGGCGGCGGCCGCGGCATAGGTGGTTTACTGCCAAGAAGAAGGCGTAGGAGGGGTGGGAATGAGGCCGAGGGGCTGGATTCTTGGGGTGTGGGGACTGTGGGTTGATGGTTGGGGGCAAAGGGGAATGTATGTTCGTCGAAAATCACGTGGCGAGATGTCACTACCCGATTGGTATCCAAGCGAAGACAACGGTAGCCTCGATGGTGTGGGGAAAAACCCAAGAAGACACATTTTGTGGACCGTGGGGAGAGCTTATGGGGATTAGTGGCACTCATATTGGGAAAGCAAAGGCATCCCAACACTCGAAGATGATTGTAGGACGGGTGGCGGTGGTAGAGTGCCAAGGTTGGGTTGGAGTTGCCAATGGCCTTTGAAGGTAGTATATTGTGGAGGTAGGTGGCCATATGAAGAGCTTCAACCCAAAAAGAAGGGGGTAGAGAAGCATGTTCAAGTAGGGTTCGTGTCTTGTCATTCAGCGTGCGGAGAATGCGTTCCGCTTTGCCATTCTGAGGTGATGTTTGTGGACAAGAGAAGCGGAGGGCTATCCCTTGTTGTTGACAAAAGGAGCGGACAATGTTGTTGTCGAACTCGCTTCCCATGTCACATTGTATGGCCTTGATAGGCAAACTAAACTGGGTCTGGACAAACTTGTGGAAGCTAATAATGTGGCCCTGTGTTTCCGATTTATGGCGTAGTGGAAATACCCAAACAAAATTGGTGTAATCATCAAGTATAACCAAATAATAACAAAAACCACTAGCACTAGGAATGGGCGATGTCCACAAATCGCAATGAACAATGTCAAAAGGTGCAAAAGTATGTGAAAGGGAAATGCTAAAAGGAAGTCTTTTGCTCTTGGCGATCGCACATGAAGTGCAGATGCCCGAGGCTTTATTACAAGAAATAAAATTGCTAGAGCGGAGACTTTGAAGCACGTGATCGCCAGGGTGACCAAGACGAGCATGCCACAAGTCGGAACTAAGGGTGATGAGGGCTGTGGGGGCAGACTTGCAGGCTGGGGCAAGTGGATAGAGGTCCCCGGAACTATTGCACCGCATGATTGGGGTCCCCGTGCGAAGATCCTTCACAAGAAAACCAAAAGGGTCAAATTGGACAGCCACGTGATTATCAGTGGTAAATTGACGAACAGAGATGAGGTTTTTGACTATGTCAGGGGCAAGCAGGACGTTATTAAGGTGGAGGGGTGGGCCAATGGGGAGGGTTGCTTGACCTGAACCGACAATGGATAGTGGGGCGCCATTACCGACATAAATTGATGGTAAAGTGCTAGAATTAAAAACAGTTTGTAGGTTACCTGGTGCGTTCGTCATGTGGGAAGAGGCCCCGGTATCCATATACCAGTTGTCATCCGGCTGCTGAAGTCCTATGGTGGAGAAAGCGGCGGAGAGATCGGTGTGTTGCGGTTGGGATGCGTATAGCGCCGGGGAAGGAGCCGCAGAGGGTGGAGGGCGGTAGGGGCGAAGCATCGAAGGTGGTGGGTAGCTGGCCCACGACGGATAGGGGCAGGGAGGCGGGGAGGGGTACCAAGGCTGCGGCGGGAATTGCGGCGGGGGCTGCGGCAGGTAATGCTGCGGCCGCCGCCGCGGCCCCGTCGCGAGTTCCTCCCTTGCTCTCGTCCGCCGCCCTGGTTGGGTGGCTTGGATTGGGTTGTTTGAGGGTTTCGGGGGTAAGGATCCGTGGGTAGGAAGTCCTTAGAGGACACTAGGACATGGGAAGGGGCTTGAGGGCGGCCCTGACGGCTTTCCTCCCTGGAAAGCATGCTGCGAGCCACCATGAATGTCGGCAACGGGGAAGTGTCGCTTATCATCCCGCCGACGACGTCAAATTTAGTGGAGAGGCCATTGATAAGTTGAAGGACAAGGCGCTCTTCGCTGACTTTGTGTCCGACATCGCCTAGTTGATCGGCGATAGCCTTTATGGCAAGGCAATAGTCGGAGACGTTGGAAAAACTTTCCTGACGGGTGTTGATGAATTTCCCTTCAAGATCCGCAGCCCTAGCGGATTGATTGTCATGAAAGAGGCCCTTGATGCGAAGCCAAACATCACGAGCGGTTGATCCGGGTTGGAGGACGGTAATCAACACATCTTCGGAGATGGTAGCATAGATCCATCCGAGTACGATGGAGTCAATGCGGTTCCAAATAGGCTCAGGGACATCATTGGGGCGGTCGGAACCGTCGATGTGGGCGAGGACATCATGGCCCCGACAAGCGGTGGTGAAGAGTTCCGCCCATGTGTGGTATTGAACCTTCTTGAGGTCTAGGGTTAGGGGGATTTGGTTCTTGATGTTGGTAACGGATTGGGCGGAATGGAAAGGGTTTTGTGGCTGCGGTGGGGGGTTGACAACGTCACCCACTGGGAGAGATAGGTAGCGGCGGCGGCAAGTAAGGGGCGGCGGCTAGGGTTATGCGGCGGCAGCGGCTAGGAGCGGCGGCCGCGGCGGGTAAGGGCAGCGGGTGTGGGCGGCGGCGGCGGCTTGGAGCGGCGGCGGCGGCAGGCTATGGGCGGCGACGGCTGTGAGAGCGGCGGAGACTGGATCGAATTAATTTGTGAAACGGAAAAAATTTTAGGGTTTCACAAAGAGGCTGTGATACCATGTAAGTGTTTAGATAACTGGGTCCTTGAAGGATCTCAGAGGAGCCTACTCCTGTATATATATCATTGGGTGAAAACCCTGAGGGTACAATCGTAAATATGTACAACTCTATCTAAATCATATATACGTGCTAACAATAACAGTATTTGGAGCATTTTATCATTTATTTTTGTCGGATAGCTGAATGCAGTTTTTTGTTCTACTCTTATCATTGATGGGTCTTTTGTAAACCTTTCAATTTGCTCGGGATAAGAGAGCGTATATTTTGACCTTGGACCCGACGCGGCCATAGGGAGGGGCGAGGGGGCAGTTGCCCCTCCTTCCGGCAACGTAAATACGTAGTATTTTAAAATTTATTTTAAAAAAAATTAAGGTTAAAAAATAAAAAATGTGAAAAAGAATACAAGAGTTGTCTATCTTAAAGAAAGGAAACCAGGAATAAGTAATACAAGAGGTTATGAGTTCAAACCTCATTATTTATTTTTTTGCAATACTTTTTATTCCTATCAAATTTTCTCTATTATAAATGTCATATTTAAATCAAATTTTATATTTTTTAAAATATTTTCATAATATTATTCATTATACTAACCTCATTATTTATTTTTTTCAATACTTGTTATTCCTGCCAAATTTCCTCTATTATAAATGTCATATTTAAATCAAACTTTATACATTGTTTTTAATATTTTCATAATATTATTCATTATACTACAAATATATTTTAAAAAATTCTTGTATTTTTTATTCCTATGAAATTTTTTACTATCAATGTCATATTTACCCCTATTATAAATGTCATATTTAAATCAGACTTTATATTTTTTTAAATATTTTCATAATATTATTCATTATGCTACACATATATTTTAAAAAATTCTTCTAATTTTTATTCCTATGAATTTGTTTTACTATCAATGTCATATTTAAACCACAATTTATGAGTTTTTTTGTCACACTTTTCAATCCTATTTTTTTCTTCATTTAAAAATGACATATTCCTTAAAAAATTTATAATTTACTTTCAATAATTTTTAAAAAAGTATTAATTATCTTACACATATATATGAAAAAAATTATTAAATTTTATTGTATGAATTTTTATAATAAAATATCATATTTATACCACAATTTATGATTTTCTTTAAAAAATTCCAAATAAAAAAAAATCGCCCCCCCCCTCCCCGAACCCAACAAAAATCTCCTACTTCACACCATACATCACTCTCTACACCACTAAATTATTTTTGTTTAAAATGTATCTTTAAAAAAATTTAAAATTATATTCATATTTTAAACAACTATATTTATATGTCTATAAACTTTTATTTTGAAAAATTATGTTTTACAATTTTTTAAAAATGAAAAAGACAATATTCTGCAAATTATATTTTTAAAATTTTTTAAAACATAATTTTTCAAAATAAAAGTTTATAAACATATAAATATAGTTGTTTAAAATGTGAATATAATTTTTAAATTTTTTTAAAAGATATATTTTAAACAAAAATAATTTTGTGATGTAGTGGGTGGTGTAGGGTTTGAAGTAGGAGATCTTGATTGCCCCTAACCCTACTTTAAGCAGGATTACATTAGGTTAATAGGTAGGTACGAAAGCTATATAAAAAGCAGGTATAAATGCAATCAAGATCTTGATTTTGTGATGTAGTGGGTGGTGTAGGGTTTGAAGTAGGAGATCTTGAAAAATTATGTTTTGAAAAATTTTAAAAATATAATTTGCAAAATCTTGTCTTTTTAATTTTTAAAAAATTGTAAAACATAATTTTTCAAAATAAAAGTTTGTAAACATATAAATATAGTTGTTTAAAATGTGAATATAATTTTTAAAATTTTTTTAAAGATATATTTTAAACAAAAATAATTTAGTGGTGTAGAGAGTGGTGTAGGGTGTGAAGTAGGAGATCTTGGTTGGTATAAATGGGGTTTTGGTCCAAGTGCGGTTGCACAAAAATCTTCTTGTAGAACGGGTTAATTATCATAACTGAAACCAGGAAGATAAATGATATCAATTGCCTTGATTCATGCTACGAACTCTGTTATTTCAGAAATAAGTGATGATCATATTTATCTTACGATAATGACTATGAAGGTTTGAAGATCAGAAAAATGTGTGGTGATTATGCAAATGTGATAAAACTTCAACTACAGTCTACATATTACCTTCTTAATTGAGTGAATAGAGAGCAATTTGGATGTATATATTTAACAAAATTGACAAGGTTGCACAAAGGACTAATTAACATGCATAACATAAATATGCACAAGCGATTTACCTCCCCATCAAAGAGTATTGTGCCATGTGTCTGAAGTGATTGAGTATTCGGGAGAGTGAATCCCTTCAACTTCTTAAGGTTGTCTAAATTCAACTCTCTCAACTTGGGGAACTTAATCAGAAGGTGTCCTTTGTAGAAGCATTGGAGAGTATTCAACAGTCGCAGCTCAAGTGTGTGTAATTTGGGGAAACTTATCGTAGTTGTAGGATTGCTCTCATCCCCAACCTCAGTACTTGTTATAACTTCCTCCATATTATCACAACCATTAACTTGTAGTGTCTCTAGTTGCAAAAGAGAGCGAACAATGCTGGATGGAAACAAGCTTTTTAATTTATTGCAGTGAGAAACTCTCATGCATTTCAGATTTCCAAAGCAAGGACTTCTCCCATAAGGTTGCTTGCCCCATGTTTGAGTCTGCAATTGTGATAATTCCACATCATGTTCTTCGGATCCCGAGAAATCAAACAGGTTCTCAATCTTATTAAGATCCTCCAAGTGCATTTCTTCTAGTGATGGAAACTTGATCTACCAAAAATAGGCATCGTCTGAGTAAAGAGAGATTTTCAATTTTTTTTTTTTAATAACAAAGATCTTTGTATAGAAAACCCACAGGAGAATACAAAATGGATACATACCTTTTCACTAAATAGGAGGTGACGAGGTCTCTGAAGTTCATCGTTTGTGACTGAATCCTCTAACACATCCTGTAAAGCTTGGAGATTCCACAAGCCCTTGAGCTCCAACTTCTTCATACATGGCAACTCGACACTAATCTCAGAGATTGGAAATATGTAGCACAAACTCCCACAATTAATTACTTCCATAACCATCAGTTTAACAAGAACCTGTACAGGTAACACATATGGTTGCAGTTGGTTCAAATCCTTGAGTCTTAGTTCCCTTAGTTTTGAGAAGGAACTATGGGGAGCCTGCCAATGACATATCCTTGTAAGGCTGGACAAGTTCGTAAGAGTCAAAATCTTTAATTCTGGAAATATATCTCTTTGAATCAGGGACTGCTTGCGTGCATCGAAAATGCATTTCATTCCATCACATCTTTCAACATACAAGTTCCTCAAGTGCATAAATCCATGTATGCTCAAGTCACCTAAGTCGTCATTCCACAGACCACTGACTTGCTTAATCTGTAAACACTCTGTCAATGGAAACAAATCTCTTAGACCACTTTCTTGAAAGTGGTAGCTCACCTCACCATTAATGATTAAAACACGCGAAAAATAACTGAAATCCATTTCGGGTGTATCAGAGAGCCTTCCCATACATATCATAAAACTTCTTAGATTGAGAACATTTAAAGATACTTGACATGTCTTAGGGATGACAATTTCCAACACCTCCAAAGGCAAAGAATTGAGCTTTTTCACATCATTGGTACTCCAATCCCAGCAAATATCATAGAGGTAAAGTCCTCTCAACTGATCCAGCTTGGCAACAGCATCAACACAAAATGTTGTAATATCTTTGCAGCGGGTTAAGTCTAGCAATCTTAGATTGGTCAGGTTCCCAATTTCTGCAGGTACAGTTTCTACACTGGATCCTCGCAAGCTAAGCACTTCAAGTTTTGCTAGATTACTTATTGTGGATATAACCCTGCATTTTATGTCACAATGCTCCAAATGCAATGTAACAAGGTTCTTCAAATCTCCAATAGTTGTTGGAAAATCAACGAATGTTATCCCGGAAATATCTAAAATCTTCAAATTTTGCATCCCTTGGAAAAGATGGTTTGGGAGACTCAAAGACGATCTACCCTTCAGCAAGAAAGCTTCAAGCTTATGCAGATCTAAATCACTCAAAAACTTATAGTTACTGGCATGTGTCATAGAGATGCCAATACAATTTTCGTAGGATTCCCTTGTATGCCAACAATTGCCAGCATCCAATAGTACAGGTAAAACATAACCTGATCAAAACAAATCATGCACTTGAATTGAGTATATTCGTTAAATTCGAGTGTTACGTACATACCCCGGCCATGCATCCAGTCGATTGTAATATATAAAGAAAATCAATATTTTTAATTAAACTTAAGTATAGAAGTTTTATACTTGTATTATATAGGCATATAGCCCGGCTGTTGATCTATCATCAATTCAACACCATTGCAGCTACAAGTTCATCAGATAGAAGGAAGAAGAAGATATCGAGAGAGAGAAGTTGTTGTTCTGATTCATTCAACTGAACTGTCTAACAGATTACAACTCATCATCCCTTTTTATACCTACAAGGGAGTATATTTTCCTAATTACAGAAAATGACCCCTACTTATTTCATCACCGGCCCATGCCAAAAAGTGATATGACAGGTCTAGACCTACATTTTGCATTTCGCATTTCGATTGGCCCCTACTTATTTCATCACTCCTCCTCAAGTTAGTTTGCCTTGAACATGTTCAAGACACCTAACTTGCTCAAAATTTTCATATACTGATCATAAGTGATTGCTTTAGTAAAAACATCAGTAGGTTGATCACCTGTAGGAATATACCCAAGGGTAATCTCATTGCTAATAAGCTTGTCTCGAACTAAGTGGCAATCACTCTCTATGTGTTTAGTCCTCTCATGGAATATAGGATTCTTAGCTATATGTAAGGTTGACTGATTGTCACAGTAGAGCTTCACAAGTTCCATGTGATCTATCTGCAGATCTTTGAGTAGTTTCATGATCCAGGTAATCTCACAACAAGTGGTGGCCATTGCTCTATACTCTGACTCTGCAGATGAGGTTGCTACATATGTCTGTTTCTTGGTTCTCCAGGAAATCATAGATGTTCCAAGCATAATACAGAACCCAGTTAAGGACTTCCTAGTCATAGGGCAGCTCTGCCAGTTTGCATCACAGAAGCCACTCACCTTCAAATCAGATTCTTTTGCAAGCAACATACCCTGTCCTGGAGATCCCTTTAGGTACCTTAGCACATGTTTCACAGCCTTCCAGTGATCATCATTAGGTTGACACATAAACTGACTCAGTACCTGAACTGCAAAACATATGTCTGGTCTGGTTATGGTTAAATAGATCAGATTCCCAACAATCCTTCTGTATAAGCTGACATTGATCTGTTACCTTGGTCCTTCTAGGGTCAACTTGAGCTTAGGATCCAGAGGTGTACTCACAGGCTTTGCCTCTGTCATTCCAGCTTCTTGAAGCAATTCAAGTGTATACTTCCTTTGATTCAAGTAGAATCCATCCTTACTTCCGTCTACCTCAATCCCCAGAAAATATCTAATGTCTCCAAGATCCTTCATCTTGAAATGGAGATTTAGATGTGCCTTCAGATCAGCAATTTCTCTAGAGATGTTCCCTGTGATGACCATATCATCCACATATACCAAGAGAGCAGTGAAAATTTGCTTAGTCTTCTTAGTGAACAGAGAATAGTCTACCTTTGATTGCTCATATCCTGCAGACTTCACAACTTGAGAAAACTTTGCAAACCACTGTTGTGGGGCTTGCTTTAAGCCATACAAGGACTTTTCCAACTTGCATACAACTTTCCCTGTATCAATCTTATCATCCTGCATATGACACTCCTCCTGAGGATGAGATTGATAGATCTTCAGAGCCTGATAAGCAGGAGGTAGCTCCATGTATACCTCCTCCTCAAGATCACCATGGAGGAAGGCATTTATGACATCTAACTGACATACTGCCCAATCCTAAGCAGATGCGAAAGACAATAAGGTTCTCACAGAAATCATCTTAGCTACTGGAGCAAATGTCTCATTATAGTCAATTCCTTCAACTTGAGAAAACCCTCTAGCAACCAATCTTGCTTTATGCCTGTCAAGAGACCCATCAACCATTTGCAACTCACCACATATTGATCAAATGGCCTGGGAACTATAGACCAAGTGCCAGTACTCTCAAGTGCATTCAGCTCTGTGATCATTGCATCACACCGGTTCTTGTCTCTCAGTGCCTTAGCCATAGAGGATGGTTCAGTCAGTGGCACCACATTACATATGAACTTGTGATAAGAAGTGAGCAATTTTCATAGGAAAGACAAACAGTGATATGATAAGGAGATGTCTTACAGGAGGAAGAGTGAGACCTTGACAAGAGCTTGTAGCCTTGCATACATAATCCTTCAACCAATGGGGGGGGTGAGAGGATCTAGATGAACGTCTCATAGAAGGTTCAGGAAGATCAAGATGAGGAATATCATCAAAAGTTTGTGGTACAGGAGAAGGAGAGTAATCTGCAAGGTTATCATTAGGACTTTCAGGGTTTAAGGAAGGTGAAACAATATGATTTTCAAGAGGAATAGGTTGAAACATAGGTAGGATGCTTGGCTGAATAAGATCATCACTCCACTGATCTTGAGAAGGAATCAGTGTATGAGATGTGATGTCTAAGAATTCTTTAGAGAAAGAGGCATTGAAAGGAAACATATGCTCAATAAATTTCACATCCCTGTTGATAATAGTCTTGTGATTTACCAAGTTATACAGTTTGTACCCTTTTACCCCAAAAGGATATCCCAAAAACACACAAGGCTCAGCACGAGCTTCAAACTTCTTCCTTATGGCAGTAGCAGTGGATACAAAACATAGGCAACCAAAGACTTTGATGATCATGAGTCTGTCATAATTTGGAGGTTTATCAAACAGAACCTCACAAGGGGTTTTGTGGTTTAGTAATTTTGAATTTATGATATGAGTGGAAATAAGAACACAATCTCCCCAAAATCTCATAGGTAGAGAGGCATGAAATCTCAGGGCATGAGCAGTGTCAAGTATATATCGGTGTTTTCTCTCAACCCTCCCATTTTGTTGTGGAGTGGCTGTACATGAGTATTCATGTATAATGCCTTTGGATTGAAAGAAGGTAAGTGTTTCCCCATTTAGAAATTTTGTCCCCTGGTCACTCCTCACAGTCTTGACACTAGCATGAGACTGCTTTTCTAACATCACAATGAACTGTTGAAGAAGAGATGAAGTTTCAGTTTTAGAAGCCATGAGATAAGCCCAGACACTGCGACTCTTATCATCTACAATTGTAAGGAAGTATTTCTGACCTTTGTAAGTAGATTGCTCATATGGCCCCCCATAAATCACAATGAATCAACTCAAAGATATTATCAGCAGAGGAAGTGCTAGAAGGGAAAGAAACTCTTGTTTGTTTAGCCAAAGGACAAACTGAACATATGTATTCATTATTCAAAGAAGTGTTTATAGCATAAACATTTTTTAGTTTAGCTAAGGGAGCATGACCAAATCTGAGATGCCACAAAGTACTACGATCTGATGTACAATTTGATGGAAAAACATAGGTAAGGCAAGAGAAGAGTTTACAGAATGACATGTCTTTGATTGAAGCAAAAATTTGCAAAAAATGGAGTTGGCAATGATGTCCCCTATTTGATCTTCAGGAGTTAAGTAGTATAACACTCCAAACTCTTTACCAATTGCAATCATCTTCCTTCTTATAGGGTCCTGAATAAACATTTTGTCTTCAATAAGATGAATGTGACAATTGTAATCCTGAACCAATTTACTCAAGGATATGAGATTGAATTTAAAGTTTGGAATATAAAAGGCATGATGTAAATCAAAAGCACTTTGAAGATGGACAGTGCCAGAATGGGTAATGGTGCTTGTGCTACCATCAGGGAGATAGATCACAATAGTTTCTGTGACAGGGGTGGGTTCATGTATAAGGGAGATATCAGAAGTCATATGATCTGTGGCAACACTCTCAAGAATCCAAAAATTAGGATCTCTGCTCGCACTGCAACACATTAATCGACCAGCAAAATTAACACAATGCAAGATATTACCTGCCATGCCTTATGAATTTGACCTTCTAGGTTGGCTCATGAGCTGCAACAAAGAATTCATCAGTTTCTGATTCTCCAGAGAGAAGATTTGAAATGCTTTCACCCCATCTGCAAATGATGATGTCTCAATCCCATTTTCTGCAAGATTTTCTCTGTAATTCCTGTCTCCTTGCTTCTCTTTGCCTTTCCCTTCCATCTGTGGTTTACTCTTATATTTGCTGTGCCAGATGGGATACCCAAACATCTACCAACACTTATCAGATTTCTGATTCCCATTGCAATGAGTACACTTCTCCCGTCAAGGCTTATCTCCTCCTTGTTTCCCCATCAAAGCTGTGAGGTCAGGTTGACTGGAGGATCTTCCAAACCCAGAACTCATCTCATCTTGAACCAAGAGAGCATGAGCTTGACTCACCATTGGTAATGGCGTGGAGAGAAGAAACTTCCTGCGAGCTTGAGCATATTTATCATTCAAACCCATGAGGAATTTCATGAGTTTGTCTTCTTGCTCAGACGCCTCAAACCTAGTAGTCACATTACACTCACATTTCCCACAAACACACTTGATCGGCGCAGAAATCCCTGACAGATGTTGTAAGTGTCCTTTCAGTTGAGTAAAATACTCGGAGACCTTTGAATTTCCTTGAGTACAATCTTGAATGTCTCGCTTTACCTGAAAGATCAGAGGGCCATTTCTTTGACTAAAACTTTCGTTCAAGTCATCCCACATATCTTTCGCATAATCAAACACATCCAAGGTTAAGTAAATTTCTTTTGAAACTGTGTTCAATATCCATGAAGCCACCATGTCGTTGCACCTTTGAAACTGCGATGAATTTTCCCCATTTTCCAGCAAAGATCCATCTACAATCCTTAACTTGTTCTTGACCGACAGAGCTTTTGTCATAGCTCGTTTCCATCTCATGTAGTTTTCTCCAACAAGCTAAATCGAAGTAAGAATCATATCGAAATTGTCTGAGGGGTGTATGAAAAGCGGATTGTGCAGATCCACCATGGTGACATGATCTCGACGACGCTCCCTTTCCCTTGATGATGCGGAATTATCCATAGTTGCAACAGATTGGTGAAGATTTAACAGATGCGATGATCAATGCTCTGATACCATGTTGATCTATCATCAATTCAACACCATTGTAGCTACATATTCATCAGATAGAAGGAAGAAGAAGATATCGAGAGAGAGAGAAAGAGAGAGAAGTTGTTGTTCTGTTTCATTCAACTGAATTGTCTAACTGATTACAACTCATCATCCCTTTTTATATCTACAAGGGGGTATGTTTTCCTGATTACAGAAAATGAGCCCTACTTATTTCATCACCGGCCCATGCCAAAAAGTGATATGACAGGTCTAGACCTACATTTTGCATTTCGCATTTCGCTTGGCATCATATAGTGTATTTGTGTGTATATATATAATCTTATCGATTTTATTTCTCAAATTATTCAAACGGTGTATAATAATTATAAAAAAAATTCAAATTAAAACTATTTATCAAAATATTTAATATTATTAGGGGAGAAGGTGTAAGGGGTAGGAAAACCCTAGAGCTTAAGGCGATCACCGACGGCGACCCCTGGTAGTCCTCGGAATTGCCTGCGTCCTCCCCGGTATTGGGCCGTGGGAGCTAGGTCATCCTCGCCGGCACGTGCGAGATACACCGATTCAGGTATTTGGTCTTTCGTGGGTTTCTTGGATATATTGTTTTAGGGTTAACTGCTACTTTGCCATGGGGGAGAGAAGAGGGGATTTCTTGTTGATTGAGAAGGATGAGACGGTGGTGGAAGGTTTTGTCGAGGAGGGGGGAGGACAGGAGGGCTCTAATATCCTCGTCATGTCGCTGATCACAGCCAGGCCTTTCAACGCGTTTTCTTTGAACGCGACAATGAAGGGGGCTTGGCATTTACGGAGGGGGTTTGGGTTCAGGGAGTTGTCACAGAACTTGTTCATTTTTACGTTTGGGAGCAAGGAGGATTCTCGCCAGGTGCTAGAAGGAGGACCATGGTCGTTTGACAAGTCGCTCCTAGTTCTGAAGTATCCGGGTATGACTCAGCCGTCAAAGATGGAGTTGTCTAGGGCTCCGTTCTGGGTGAGGGTGTACGACATTCCTCTAGTGGCGATCAACAGAAGAACTGCTGAGGCGGTGGGTGCAAGTATGGGGGCTTTTTGGGAACCGACGAGGATGAGATGGCGTCGGGTGGAAGGTTCTTAAGGGTTAGGGTGGAACTGGACATAACCAAGCCCTTGCTACGAGGGTTTTTTTTATCATGATCAATAAGAAGAAGATGTGGGTGAAGGTTAAGTATGAAAGACTTCCAAACTTCTGTTATAAATGTGGTATCATTGGTCATGTCGAAGGGGATTGTGAAACTGTGGGGAGGCAAGGGGTGCACAATGAATATAGTGAGGAGTTGAGAGCATCCCCATACAAGAGAGTGACCAGCAAGGAGGGGGGGGGGGTGGGGAAGAGAACAAAAGGGGGAGGATGGGGATAGACAGAATGGGGAATCATTTGATGCTGGAGGTGAAGGGGGAAACAAGGGCCGACATGATTGTCGATGAGCTCTATCAAAGGTACTTGAGGAACTTGAAAAGGAGGAGGAAGTGGAGAGGGTATCATTGATAGGGCAGAATGTCGAGAGGAATTTGATTAAGGGGGTTGAAAGGGTGCAACTGAGGGAGGAGGGTAGACTTAACACAAAGGGAATTGGGAGGGGGGGTGACAAAGGAGGGAGATATGAATCAATAGAGGGAGGGAGTGGGGGGGGGGGCTAAGGATGGGTGTTTCCAAGATAAACAAATAGGGAGGGAGACCTTGACTGTGGGGGAGGGGGTGACAAAGGGTGACGTGGTAGGGGTTGTAGGTGAAGGGGAGAATGCATAAAAAGAAAATAAGAAAGGAGAAAAGGCTGAGACCCAAGTGGTGGGACAGGGGAAGATAAAAAGCACTTGGAAAAGAAGGGCAAGGTAGGGGTCATAGGGGGCAACGTGAGGGAGGGTGATCTTAGTGGGGATAAAAGAAGAGGGGATGAGATGGATGTTGATGAGGAGGTGAGGGAAGGGGATGAGACTGTTAGAGGTAGGGATGAGATCCAGCAGGGAAAAAGAGTTAAGATATCGGCAGGGGAGACGGAGGATCTCTCATGCCAAGACAAATGAATGTGTTAAGTTACAATTGTCGGGGATTGGGGAAGGACCCGACAGTTGGCAAACTCGCCTCGTTGGTGAGAAAGGTGGACCCCATGATGGTTTTTCTAATGGAGACTAAATGTGGTAAGTGGAGGATGGAGAAAGTTAGGAGAGAGCTAGGGTTTAGTAATGTGTTTGTTATTGATAGTATCGAGAGATCGGGTGGTCTTTTCTTGGCTTGGAATGAGGAGGTGACACCTGTGGCAATTCAGTCCTATACAAGGCATCATATTGATGTCCTGGTCTGGGGGTGGAGGTTCACGAGCATATATGGGTGGTTTGATCAGGGTGAGAAGAAACATACGTTCGATCTATTGAGAAGGTTAGGACGGGATGAGAGGGAAGCTTGGGTAGTTATGGGTGATTTTAACCAGGTTGTCAGTTTGGCTGATAAAGAAGGAGGTAATGAATCAAATTTCAATAATATGATTGAGTTTTGGAGTGCGATAGAGGAGTGTGAGCTTAGGGAGGTTGGATTCGAAGGGAACAGATTTACACGGGGCAATGCATGAGAAGGCGCTAGCTTCATCCAGGAACGTTTGGACATGGCTTTTGCCAATGAGGAATGGCTACAACAATTTCCTTATGCTCGAGTGCAACATCTGCGGAGAATCGGGTCGGACCATGTTCCTATTGTCCTCAACTGTGAGGGCGAGGGAGGTGGGCGGAAGAGGAAGGGTAGTCGTCCGTTTCGTTTTGAAGCAATGTGGTGTGAGCATGAAGGTTATGAGGAGGTAACGCGTAGATGAATCCAAGAAGTAGTGTGGCGGAGGCGGGGATCACGGGGAAAATTGATAGATGTAGGATGAACCTAAAGGAGTGGAACTTTTTTACTTTTGGGAATGTCTTTAAGAAGTTAGGTGAGATTGAGAAGGAACTGCAGCAGATGAGGGAGGGTGGCATGACGGGGGAATTAGTAGGGAGGATGAGGGAGTTAGAGAGGAGGGAGAGGGAATTACTCAAGAGGGATGAGATTATGTGGCATCAAAGGGCGAGGACTAATGAGTTTCGATGGGGGGACAGGAACACGAAGTTCTTTCATCAGAAAGCAAATGGGAGACAGAGAAGGAACCGGGTATCGAGATTAGTAGATAATGAGGGGAGATAATGGAGGAGTCAGGAGGGGATGGCAAAAGTAGCAGTTAATTACTTTAATGATATTTTCAGTTCCAACGTGGAGGCTGCCCCTGGGTCAGCTGCTCAAGGTATTGAGCCTATTCTGTCGGATGAGGATAACCAGAAGCTGCTTCTACCTTTTACTGGTGAGGAGGTACGCTCAGCTCTCTTTTCAATGCACCCCACAAAATCTCCTGGGCCTGATGGTATGCCAGCGTTGTTTTATCAACAACACTGGGATATTGTTGGGCTTGGGGTTACTAGTTTCATTCTCAATATTTTGAATGGTAGTCAGTTCCCTGAAGGACTGAATCATACGTTTATTACACTAATCCCTAAGGTAGCAGCCTCTTCCATGATGAAGGAGCTGCGACCCATTAGTTTGTGTAATGTGCTCTATAAGCTTGTGCCCAAGGTGCTGGCGAACAGGTTGAAGAATTGTCTTGATAAGGTGGTCTCGGCATATCAGAGTACGTTCGTGCCAAGGAGAATGATCACAGATAATGTCATAGCGGCATTCGAGCTATTTCATTATATGAAGACGAGGGAGGGAAAGAAAGGGTATATGGCGTTGAAGTTGGATATGGCTAAAGCATATGACAGAGTGGAGTGGGGTTTCTTGGACCACTGTAAGCGAAAGCTGGGGTTCTCCGATGGGTGGGTTGATTTGATTATGAGGTGTGTTACGTCTGTCTCTTTTGCCGTGCTTATGGGTGGAACTCAGACTGAGACATTTCGGCCTTCTAGGGGGCTGAGACAAGGGGATCCTCTGTCTTCGTATCTGTTCCTTCTTTGTGTTGAGAGTTTCTCGAGTTTAATCAGACGTAGTGAAGAGGCAGGTCGGCTGGAGGGGATAAAGGTGGCTAGAGGGGCGCCTCGAGTCTCTCACCTATTTTTTTTGCAGATGATAGCGTTATTTTTGCAAGGGCATCTTGTCAACAGAGCAGGGAATTGATTGATGTCCTCCATGCCTATGGAGCGGCGTCGGGACAACAAGTTAACTTTGCAAAATCTGAGCTGTCATTCAGCAAGAATGTGGGGAGTGATCTGAGGGGTCAGGTTAAGAACATTATGGGGATTAAGAAGTTGGAGAAACATGACAAATACTTGGGTCTCCCTACTATTGTGGGGAGGTCCAAGAGGGGTGGAAGGCGAGAACTCTGAGTAATGCCGGGAAAGAAGTGATGATTAAGGCAGTGGCACAGGCAATCCCGATGTATACTATGTCATGTTTTTATATGCCGGATAACGTGTGCCATGAGATCGAGGGTCTGTTGAGTAGGTTTTGGTGGGGAGGGGATGTCGACAGAAGAAAGATCCATTGGATGAGCTGGAAAAGGCTTTGTTTAGCTAAAGATAGGGGCGGGCTGGGGTTTAGGGATTTTCGGAGCTTCAACCTTGCCATCTTGGCCAAGCAGGGTTGGCGTCTGATGGAGAATCCAGGCTCGTTGGTTGCACGGATGCTTAAGGTGAGATATTACCCAAATGGCGAGTTCCTTGAGGCACCATTGGGCTTTCGGCCTAGCTATACTTGTAGAAGTATATGGATGAGGAGGCAACTGTTGGAGGCGGGTATGGTGTGGGAGGTGGGGAGTGGGGCGAATATTTATGTATGGAAACATCGATGGATTCCAAGACCGGTTAGTTACAAGGTGGTGGCAAATTCCACGAATAGTACAGAGGAGCTGAGGGTATTGGATGTTATCGATTGGGATAGGGGGTGTTGGAGGCAAGAGATGGTTAGGGAGCTATTTCTTCCGTGCAATGTTGACATCATATTGAGTCTTCACCTGGTGAGTCATTACATGATGGATGAGAGGGTCTGGGTTCACTCGGCGGATGGCAAGTTTTCTGTCCGGTCGGCGTATCATGTGGCCTTCCAGAACAAAATGAATAAAGAAGAAGGCGCAGGGGGGTCATTGGATAGACTGAGCAAGGAGTTTTGGAAGAGACTGTGGAAGGTAGATACGATCCCGGCCGAGAGCACGGGCTTTGGTGTGGAGGGCTGCTCAAAACGTAATCCCGTGTAAGGAATGTCTCATGGAGAAGAAGGTGATACAGGAGAACGGGTGCGACTGGTGCGGACGAAGGGAGACAGGGATCCATGCACTGTTTGAATGTGGCTATGCTAGGCGGGTATGGGATTTGAGGCCGGAGCTGCGGAAGTTGGGAGAGGGGTGTGTCGATGTCAGGTGGTGGGTGGAGAAAGCTCTCAGGACCCTGAAGACGGATGAGCTGCAGCTGTGGTGCGTGATGGTCTGGACCATTTGGAAGCATCGGAATAAACGGGTTTTCGAGGGGGAGATTGTGGAGAGGGAAAGGGTCTTGGAGGAGGCCCTGGTGGCGGCCGAGGGGTATTCAGGAGTGACGAGGGGTGAGGATGGGGAGAGGAAGGAGAGGAGGGTGGTGAAGTGGAAGAGACCGGAGAACGGGTGGGTTAAAATAAATTGTGATGCTTCTGTAGATGAAGAACTTGGAAGTGGGATTGAGGTTGTGGTGAGAGGTGGGGACGGGATTCCGGTTGTGGTGGCGGCGAGAAGGTGTGTGGGAGCCCCAAAGGTGGAGGTTGCCGAAGGAGAAGCAATGCTATGGGGGCTGCATATTGCAATAGAACAGGATGTCGAGTATGCAGTGCTCGAGTCGGACTGTGTCAACCTCGTGAGCAAGTTGAATAATGGCTCGGTAAGGGCTGGGCAGCTGGGAAGATCCTTGGTGCGATTAGAGATGCGATGAAACAACTCAAGGGTTGCTCCGTGGTCTTTGTGCGAAGGGAAGGAAACAAGGTGGCTCATCTGTTGGCTCAGCTTAGGCCTGCGCATCAGCTCTTCTTGTTGTATGATATGGCTTTTGATCCTAGTTTATATTTCTCTGCCAAGTTGAATTATCTTGTAATGGATGATTTGGTTGCTAATAAATTGATGGGCATGCTTTTTCTCAAAATAAAAAAATATTGTTAGGGGAATCTTTAAGGCATGCGTTTCTTCCCTAGCATTCAAAATATGAACATATAAAGCGCAGATTAAACCCCCTCTCTTGCCATCTATAAAAAATAATAATTCCAAATTCGAAAAAAAATATGTGGTTTGAGACAACACCTTTCCTATTTTTCCAACACTACTAGATAAAAGATCAATTGCCACAGTTTATGTGCGGTTTTGCTAAAGCAGTTGTTCATGGAAGCGGTCAAGGTTAAGGGTGCAATTTCAATATTACTTTAGTCTATAGAAGCGGTTTAAAAATCTAGGGTCTAAGGCGTCGGTTTATATACACTTTAGAAGCGGTCTTAAAACCAAAATACACTTAGGGGACGGTTCACTTTATTTGGTGGGTTCACTTTATTTTCTCTACTCTGAATGAACCCAAAAAAAAATTATCTACTCTGACCCGCCCTTTTCAACCCAAAAATTTGTAAAACCCGCTAAAATAAAGAAAGTTATTTTTTTAATAGCAAAACCCATTTGAAGAGCGTGCAACGATATTTTAGGGTTTAGAAGATGGGAAACTTGAATTGGAAGCGATTTGAGGGCGGCAATTTTCCAATCTCCAGCATTCAAGTGATTAAGAAGAAAGAAATTCTAAAATGAAGAATTTCTTTTACATATCCATCCAGTTTATCTGCTTTTTACTTCTATTGATTTAAGGTCTGCCCGTTTCTAGTGATTGAAGTCTTATTAAGAGCACACAACAAATCGCTACCGAGGTAAGAGAAATATGAAGCTTTAGTGTTTGAATTTTTTAATCGATTTTTACCTTTGTTCTTTTAATTTGATTCATTTCATATAATGCTAAATCTATTCGTTTTGTGAGGAGATTTGGTTGAGTTGATATATACCTTGTTTGGATTTTGCAATGTCTTTTTGATCTATTCAGTGCGTTTGAGCACATATATAAAGATTTCCTATTCAATGCCTTTTTTGGTTGGAAGAAGGGAAAGGGTTTGTTGAAGTTCATTCTTCATTTTGGTTATCATGTGAGAGCTTGAATATGAATGATAGCCCAAACTTATGTAAAAAATACCAAGGCTTAGTTTAAGGCTGTGGTGCACAATTTTTAAAAAGTTATCTATGTGCTATAGTTTTCAGAAGAGTTTAAGTGGGATATTAGATTAAGAGAATTTTTTTAAGTATTATCTTCGAGGTAAATCAGTAATGTTCAATCCTTTTGGTTCAGGTGGTCAGTTCAGATGCTAAAGGGAATTATTCAAAGCCTTTACTGATTCGAGGTGTCGGGTTAGTTAATTTTGAAATTTTCTATGATTTTATTTTGGATTTTGGAAGTTCCTCTTGTGCAAGGTGCATCAAGGGTGGAAAAGCCCACCTAAAGCTCCCAAGCGCACCTTAAGCCACAAGCGCATCAAAGCTCAAAGCTATTACCTTTTTTGTTTTTTTTTTCTTTATTTTGGCTAATTAGGATATATTACAATCTTTGTTTTATTTGGACATAATATTTCCATATCTTTTTTTTAGTTGAAAAATATTTTTCTGATTTTTTTAATGATTTTAGCAACTTTTTTATTTTAGCCCTCTGTTCTTCACTTCACGTTTGTCTCCTATTCTCCCTTTCTTCTCGATTTCTCTCCCTCCTTTCTTCCTTTCGGTGGAGTTGCTATTGTGCTGCTGAGTCGTTGCCGCCAGGTTCTCTGCCCTCTGTTTACTCTGTTTAGTATGTAATAGTTGCTAGTTTGTTTACTTCCTTTCTATTCTTTAATCTTCTATTGTTAGACTTATAGTTAGTACTTTGTGATGCCTCGGATATGTTTTTTTTTACTTGCTTACTACTTTAAACTTGATTTTAATACAATAATATGTTTTCAATTTGATTTTATTTCATCAAAGATGATTTTTATAGCATTTAACTTGAATTTTAAGATGTTTTGAGATGTTTTTATGGAAAACCATCGCCTTAGCTTCTAAAGCCTGATTAAGCTACAGGTATGCCTATCACCTTATGTCGCCTCAAGCTTTTTTAAACACTGGTTAATCAATTGAGGCATTTTTTTTATTTCATGAAAAATAATGTTCTTATATTTAATTTTGAAATGGTCATTAGTTTGGAACATACAATAACATGATAATGTGAAATAATGTTCTTATAGATTCATTTGAATTCGGTAGTTATAAAAATATGTATTTTCCTTTGTTAATTCATGTAATGTTTTTTTTAAAGATGAGTGTAATAATTGCCTATAAAATATCTTTATCGTTAACTTATGGACATTGTCTCATTTTTCCAAGACATTACTTTTCAAAATTTTAAACAAACATTTAAGTTAAAATTTTCAAAAATGTAAATAAGTTTAATTGAAATATGAAGTTTAACATTTAAACTTATAAACTAGTGTAAGGTTGACATTTATGTATAACTTGAGTTTTAAAATAACTTAAAACTAACGTGTTTAAATTAAAAATCGAGTTAATTCTAGCAAAAACATCCAATTTAATTTAATGATAACAAAATCTCCTAACTTTATTTTTGTATAAATATAGCAAACTTGTATAATTGATCATGAATTCCAATGAATCTGCATTGTTATTGAGGAAAATTAAATTTTAGAGTTTTTGTCATCTTTGTATAAATTTAGAAAATCTTTTTCTCTCTCTTAAGGTTACTCTATTTAGGGATAAGTATAAAGGAACCGTTGGATCTAAAAAACCCTATTTTATCTAAAATTTTTAACTTTCTCTATTTTACAAGAGTTATTGCTCTTAGAAGGCTTAAGCTTCTGTAAACTTGAAATCACTACCAATAAATTGCCTAAACCGAAATAGCTTATATGTTACCTTGGGATAGGGCTGAGATGACAATATCTTGAACAAGGACATGCATCTTAACACGTTGCGGTTTCTCGCTCTCCATTAATAAAGATAGAGACTTCAATTCAAGAACCCATGAATTTAAATGGCCAACAGCTGAATCGAATGAACCAACATCAAATAAGTCAAACCCAATGCCATATCTCATTAACTTCTGCAAAGGTACATCTTCACCTATATTGCAAATAAAAAATAATGTACCAAAGTTATAATACTATGTCAACGTGATAACACACACGCATACGCATAAATCCCTTAGTTAAATTTGGGAATGTAAGTAATACCTTCTAGAATAAGAAGACAACAAAGTAAAAAAAGCTTCTGTTTCCTTTCTGTTTGTATGAAGTTGTTGCACAATTCAAGAATTGCAGATGGAACCTCCTTTACTTCATCAACCTCTAACAAAGTATGCATTTCCATCTCATCTGCTAAAATTTCCCAGTTAGACCAACTCATGTTACTCATCGACCTCAATGCACATGCCAATGAATTAACCATCCACGGTAAGCCTCTGCATTTCAAGACCATAACATTTTCCACATACTCATACATTTCACTTTCCAGTTTAACATCCATACTCGTAATCTTATCTCCAAGTCTTTCTCGGAAAAGAATCTTAGCTTCTTCCAAATTCAAACACTCCAATAAGAAATTCTTCTCAGCACCCATCTCCTTACAAACATCAGAATTCCTTGATATTACTACGACTTTGCACCTTGACTTTCCCTCTTGCTCATGTGAAATTCCAACCTTCCTCAAGTCAATCACATGGTGTATACCATCTAATATCACCAGAATCTCTCTCTGCTGTATAGGTTTTATGTTGTTTTCTTGCCCACTCTCCATGACCTTATCGTCAAGCTTATTGCGCAGAATGTGAGCTCTTGTTTCTTCATCATCAACTTCTGACAATTGCAGACCTATCTTATTTGCGATTTGAGTCTGAATAAGCTTGACATCAAGAGATTCACACACTTGAACCAACACTATACGATCAAACAACTGATTATAATGAGCACGTGTAGCAAGTTCTTCGGCCAAAACTGTCTTTCCCACACCAAACATCCCATGTATTCCGATCATGTTGACATGAATATCCATTAAAGCTTCCAATATATCCTCTAACATGTTCTCCCTTGATTGCAAATTCTTGCAATAGGTAACAGATGGCAAATCTAAACCTTCCTGCTCTTTCAATATTCTGTCAATGACTCTCAATATATCGCCGATTTCCCATGAAGATGTCGGATCCCAACAAGTACTGCATAGGCGCTTCTTGATAGCCATACCATTACTTCCTTCTAGAAAAGCATCTGCCCTTGTCAAAATATCACCAGCTTCAGTTAACCACTTTCGGACATCATCCCTCCCTCCACTAATCCGGAGACTCTGAACTTGAGCTACCATTTCCGACAGTACCTGAATTTTGGTTTGAACCACCCCAATGTTTTTATTGTAAGACACAACATCACGTACTCGTTGTTTTAGTTCCTCCATGGCCTTTTATCCAAATGGTTCTTGTCCCTGATTCTGCACACCTTTTACAATTGCAATAGTTGTATGGCAGGGACAATAAAAAGAAAAAAAAAAGTATAAACATTGTCTTCAATGGGCATAGAGAGCTGAACAAAATGAGCTCATTTATATAAGAATTCATATAGGAATGATGCACAACCAGAAAAATGGACAGAAAAAGAATACAAAAAATATTTGACCGTGTGAATTGCACACTGTCCACAATAATGTTTTGAATAACTTTCGAAAGTCAATTTCACAAAGTCCACTGAATTGAAACTTCTGGTGATGCACTGAAGTCGTAGATTGATAGTTGAATAGTTTCCGTTTGTTCATATTACAAATTTACAATATAAATATGGTCAAGAGTTAAGCCAATCTGTCAAGTACTCGGAAAACAAGACCAGATCGAAAAACATACCTCTCTCTATGTGCTTTTGGAACTTATCTTTAGGTGGTAGTCTCTGTTAATTTATCCAAAGAATCTCCCAGAAGCCTCTTATCTCATAGATAGAGTTTCTGTCGGCACCAGTGACGCATTCACCACCACTCATTTCTCCAAACCACCGCAATCCCTAAACCAATGCAACCGTGCGTGTGTGCCATTCCGCATGCATGCGAAGGGCAAAATGAAAAAATAAAATAAAATAAATAATAACAAAAAAAGGGGGTGACCACATAAATATATAAAAAAAAATAATAATAAAAAATAACATAAAATAAATAAAAAAAATGGATGATAAAATAAAGAAATAAAATTCAATAAACGAAATACAATAAATAAATTATTATATATTTATATTATGATTTATTTCTTATTATTTAATTTATTCTTTATTTATTCATTTAAATATTAACTAAATAAATAAAATAAATTGATAAATAATAAAATAAATAGATAAGTAAATAAATTATAAAATAAAATAATTAGAAAAATGGATAGTAAAATAAATACATAAATATAAAATAACATAAAATAAATAAATGAATGCATAATAGAATATATATAAATACATAAAGAGTGATTTGCACAATCTAACCCCTTATCCGGCCACCTTTGCGCCCATAATCCACTATCCAAAACAACTGCAAAGGCTAACTCTCCACCTAAAAAAAAATTGCACTCCATTCGGTTAAAAAGTGGTAATGCAACCGGGAGAGAGGAGAGAGAGAGTGAATGTGGAGAGAGAGAGGAACCGGGGGAGTTAATGAGGAGAGAGAGTGAGAGAGGGAGGAAGATAAAGTTGGACAGTTTTATTAAAAAACTGTAAAATCAACTATCTCACGGGCTTACAAAAGGGGAAGAGAGAGGGCAACAGTCGCTCATGCAAACCTGAGGAAAAGAAAAAGAGAAGGAAGAAGAGGAAGAAGAGGAAGAAGACGACAGTGCAGTGCAGTGCAAGAGAGGAGAAGAAGAAGGTGAGCAGACATTGAACAGGGCGATTTTATAGTAAGTAAACCCTAACTCGGTCGATTAATTACCTATTGCTTGGATTCGTAGGGGAGGAACCGATTGGAAGAACCTAAACTGTTTTTGATTGTGTGAAAATGGGATAAAGGGGTCGAATGGGTTGACAGTTCGCAATTTCCCCTGTCATGTAGGAAGTAACCGGCGTCAAGTTAAAAACAAAGGGTGGAAAGTTTGGGAATTGGGGTGTGCGGAGAGAAGGGAATTATTGGGAAAGAGGAAATTAGGGAACATTTATGTCGAATCCAAATTTTCAGGAGTAGGGTAGATATAGATACGTTCAGTTTAGGGGGGAAATTGGCCGAAATGGGGCGAATTAGGGTTAGGGGAAATGTTAGAAAGGGTGAGCTTTCATATGTGTAGATTGAAATTGGACAGGGGAACTGAATATTAATGTCAGTAGGTCGAGATTTCTGATGAAAAATTTTGACACTCGTGTGCAATTTAGAGATGTACAAATTGAATAAGTCAACTGTCATGTATAAATAATAAGGTGTCATGTATAAATATTAAAGTGTCATGTATAAATGTTTTGGTGTCATGTAAGATAGACTGCAGGGATTATATATGGAACCATTGTGTGCATTCAATCTTAAGATGAATAAGTAACTATCATGTACATATTGAACCATTGGGTGCATTGAATCTTGACATTTGATATGCATATGTTCTGAATGAGTAACTGTCATGTACATATTGAATTCTAGAATGTTTGTGGAACTGATGTGAAGGGAACTGTGGGTTGGGGGACACGAATTGATTTCGAGATTACTGATTTTTGGTCTCCCAACATGCAGGATATATGCTAAATATAAAAAATAACGCAGCGGAGTGGAAAGAAGATTGTCGACCCTACATCTCAAACCTCCGGCGCGGTATGATGGGCTTTCGTTGAGTAATGTAAGTTGTGATTGTTGTGGTGTAGCATTTCTCACTTGTTGAAGTATGTGCAGGCTGTGTACGCCGTTGATGAAGATAGACACTTCAAAGCGCGATGTAACCAATACTGTCGGTTGCCCCTCCTAGTAAACATTGACAACCGGTTGAGCGAGTCCCAGTGGAAGCGCCTGATGGACAGTCCGTTGGGGGGCGTTGCAAGACTGGGCATAAGCATAAGGGTCCAGTTCTCCGGGCAGCTTGTACACTATGTTCTCCAACGACAACTGAAGACGAAGAAGAAGTATGAAACGTGGTACAAGATCCATGATGCGGTCGTGAGGTTCTCAATAGCTGAGTTCGCCCTTGTCAATGGTCTCAACTACGACTATTTCGACGAACCTGAGAATGACTCTGTAAAGACTGAGATTTTTAAAACTTATTTTTATAATTATAGAACCATTCCGATCTAAAATTCATTTAATTTCTAACACTCCGAAAAATTGTGAAATTTTCCGTCCTCGAGCAAGTGATTGTATTTGAATCCTTTCGAGCAAATTTTGGCATAAACTCGTTATTTAAATTGAAAACGAATTTATATCATTTTATTCTTCCGAGGTTTAGAAATATTTTTGGGTATCGTTATTTAATTCGGATTTGAGTAATCATTTTAGATTTACTTTAATAGTCGGGATAAAGTCGATAGAGCGAGTTTCATGATTGATTTCCGGGGTTTGAAATTTTGAATTCCGGGACCACTGTCCTCTTCTACTTTTCTTCTCCTTTTCTTTTTTCTATCATTTGATTTCTTTCCACCCCTCCCCTTTTGTTTGGCTCCAAAAAGCCAGCAACCCAGCCTAAATTTTCAGAACCACCCACCCCTAACATGTGAAGGACTGCAGCTAATTTCCCATCCTATTCCATCCCCTACTCTCCTACTCTATTCATCTACTTCACTCCCTCCTTTGCAACTATCACCACCATCTTCACCGACCATCCTACTCCTTCTTCCCCTTTCTTTTGTTCCTCCTCCTCTACTACGCCGTTAACCACACCAACACCCACCACCACACCTTCGTTCCACCTCCACCAGCTCGTCGTCGTTCACTATCCGGCCTGGAAGCCACAGCTGCGAGCACCTTCTTCTTCGAGCTCCTTCCCTGTTTCCGTGAGCAACCACCGAGCACCTCATCTCCTACCCTCTTCTCTATTTAAACCTCCCCAAACAAACTCCCCCACCTGGAACCTCACCGAAGCCACCTTCAACATCAGCCGCCACCATCCCTTCTCCGGCAGAGCAGCACCAAGTCGAAGACGACCCCGGCCAGCCCCGAGCGAGAAGGACGAGAGCGGCGGCGGCGCCTGCAAACCACACCTCCGGCGAGCCCCTCGGAACCACGTTCCCTCGGTGAGCACCTCGCAACCTCCTTCTTTCGATCTTGTTTGCTTGCTTTAGGAATCTTGTTGTCCTTCATCCTTTTAATTCCGGGGAGGTGAGTGCGAGTGTGAGATCGAGCGAGCGGGAGTAGCGAGTGCGTCAAGAAAAGAACCGAGAGGCGAGGGCGAGGGTGACAGACAGTTAGCGGGAGGGAGTGACTAAGAGGGCGAAAGTATGAGCAAGGCTGAGCTGAGCGGAGCTCCGGCAAACTGGGCGCAAGGGAGGCGTGGGTCGAGGAAGAAGATGGTGTACAGATGTGGGGCCTGCTTTTTCTTTTCTTTTATTTATTTATTTCTGGGAAAAAAATCTGATAGAAGGGAGAGAGGTTGGGCTGGGCTTTTGGGGCCAGAAATTTTGAAAGGATTGGGCTTGTTTTAAATTGCAGAAAACTCAAATGCGTTTGGGCTGGGTTTTTATTTTTGTAAATGGGTAATGGATTTAATTGGGTTTGTCCAATTCGGTTTTAAAATAAAGGGGTCCGGTTTGGGTTTAAAGGGTTTGGGTCCGGGTTTGTGTTTTGTTTGTTTATTCATTTATTTAATTTTTTTATTTAATTTATTCTGATTTAATTAATTATTTCTGATTTAATTAATTATTATTCAAATATTTATTCATTGACCATTTTCTTATGTGTTAAAGTATTTAAGTGCTCATGTGCTTATCTGGGGATTTAAAAAAAAAGTTAATATACGTTATTTGAATTGACTCTAAAGTGTCGGAATTTATCTAAAAATATTAAAGCAAAGATTTCGAAAATAAACTAACTTATGCCGGATTATTTTAATAGTATAACATTGTGAGGTTGGTTTAAAGGTTTTAATGCTTCAATATTGGACTTTGGCTAAGTATGATTGTAAAAGAATTGATTTATTATCGAGTTGACTTCCTTTGGATATAAATGGATTTGACTAACCTTGGAACCGACTTATTTGGACTTAACTTGGTAAATTGTTGAAGAGTCGTACTTGTGAATTTATGTGAATATGATATGGATATGAGTTTCAAGCATGAGTGATATTGAAATCTTAAGTTGATGATTATAAAACATGATGTGTTGATATATGAGTTATTAAGTGATGAAATATGAGATGCTATATAATGATGCATGATAAGATGGCGAATAAGATATTAAATGTGAGATGATGGATGGAAATGAGTTAAGAAAATTGATGTTATGAGATAGCTTGAGATTATGAGATGAAGAGATATGATGACTTGAGATACTATGATATGAGAATAAGATGATATATGACGATATGAGATAGTCGAGATAATGATGATGGTGTTATGGCTAATAATTGATGGATAAAGTATGTGTAGTGGTAAATGGATCATGTTCTGTGCAGTATGCTTATACATGATCATTTATAATTGCTAGGTGCTCTGTGACCTGCTTGCTTATCCTCTTGCTGACTCCTCTTGCTGATCTGCTACTCCAGGTAAGTCCTCCGGGGCTTACTCAAGTTAGAACCTCATGCCTGATGTGTCATATAGTGTGTAGGTGTTGCATCCTGCATAATCATGTAGTATCATGCATAGGTTGCACAATTAATCGAGCATCCGTATTCTCTTTGCGTATGGTAGAACGACCGTTAAATTGTGAGTCCTAGAGTCATTTGCTAGGGTCATAGGACGGTCCAGTCCCATCGGGCTTAGTCCTCATCGAGTCAGACTATTAAATTGGCGAGCATGACTATTGATATGATTGATGATGTTATGATATTGAACGCGACCGGTTCCCGCACTAACGAGCATGGGTGCGGGAGTATAAAATGCGGTCGATTCCTGCACTAACGAGCATGGGTGCGGGAGTAGGAGAGGAAATGCCACTTGGCATTCTGTGCGGGATCCCATTTAATCTCTTTCTGCATATATATAAATTGTTAGCATGCTTGTGTGTTTAATATTTCTGCACTGCATTAGAGCATCCTTTATTTAGGTATAGGCACATTATATGTCCTAAGCGAGGTCTTCAGGGCCCGCATGAGTGGCTCGACCTTGACTCGTGGTATAGTTTCAGGTATTTGATCCTTGCTTGTTCCGTGCTTCCATGACGAGGGGTCTTTTGGGGCGTTCAAATGACCAAGAGATTGATTTACCACCAGACTTGACACTTTGGATTTTTATACTCGTATATTTTGGTTTTGACCCAGCTCTGCCGAGGCAAGTTGTATCGTCGATTTCCCTTTTATTATGTTTAGAACTAAAAATGGTTTTGAGCGACTTAGTCAAGTAGGACAGGTTATGGTTCCCAATGGTCCTCTCGTGAATTTAGGGTATGAAATCCCTTCTTTAGCACTCACACCTTGTTTTGAAACTCAACCCGTACTCGAATTGCAAGATCTGAACGAAGGTATCCAATCCTTCGAAACGTAACCCGAATATTTATATTTGGGCCGTTACAAAGGTGGTATCAGAGCTTGGGTTGCGCGATTCGAGTACAAATGGGTTGAAGTATGATTTTAAAAATTGTCCAATGTTTTAAAGGATTTTGAAGAGTTTTAAAGGGCAAAATGAATTTAATATGAATAAATTAATGAACATAGCTTAATAAACTTGACTAAAATAAGGAAAATCGGAGAAGGGAAATCGAGTGGGTAGAAAGGCGATAGACTATCCCTATTGGATGTAGACTTGGGAAAGGGTAGGCAAAACTTAGCTTTGTACTTTACAGAGGGCCTGGAAGACTCCAAGGATTTGCACCGCGGTGTTTGGAGTAGCGGGGTAGGATATAGAGACCGAGAGGGTAGTTACCCCCTCCGGTCAGTTGCTCCTTGTAGGGCAACTTTTAGATAGCTTTTGTGATTTTATATAAATTGAACCTGAGAGCGACCCCCCTCGAAGGGGATCAGATCAATTATTGCTGATTGATTCTGTGCTGAGTGTTGTCTTCATTGAGCAAGAATTCTGTTTGTTACTCTACTTGATATCTATAGGCTATGAGTTGAACTTCTGTGTGAACGGGATAGTGGGAGAATCCCTCCTTACTCTGTAGTCGGGATTTTAGTACTTGTAAAGCAATCTTTTCCATATTTCAACTGCTTGTGTCATTTTCTTTTATTTCTCCTTCTGTTCAACAGATTTCTAAGGTCAGACAATTGTCGGAGAGTGTATTCCTTTCATTCCATTTTCCTCATCTCTCATGCCTCTAAAGGATGTCTTATCGATTCTTTCCTATTCCTTCTTTGCCTTCCTCTTCCTTTCCTTTCTTTTCTCTCCTTTACTATTCTTTTCTTCTCCTTCCCTTCTTTTATCTTCTTCTATAGATGTTCCTATCGAGTCTTCTCTTTATGATATTAGCGTCTTCCACGGAAAATTGGGTTGGAATCTGATCATATTCGGGATTTCTATTCGGGTGCATTGATTACTTAAGTGTGTGATGGAGTATGGTACTTGACACCATAGGTCATGCCATGAGTTAATTAATGTACTGGAATATCAACTTCGAATGATCTAAGATTCTCGACATGATTTTGAGTCTAAAGGAATGGGTTGTTTTGTCGAGTCATCTCTCTCGATTCTTGCGATGATCAATATGTGCCTTCTTGTCATTGGACTTTATCTAGAGCTTGACCATCCTTCTTTAGGAAGATAATTTGAGTATTCTTCTCTCTTACCCAAATGAGTCATACAAGCATTCCACGGGAAATGGGCTCCTGAATCAGCTAGTTGATGGTGCTCTTCGAGGTTTTTGTTTGGTTATAATTGTAGTCCCATCTGTGATTACATGACCTCACATAACATCATATTAAATACATGTCCTATTCAGGTAATTGTTTATTTGAATATATGTACCTATATCGTTGTCATTCTCGGGCTGGGGCCTCTTCTTAAGTCTTGTTATCCTTAGTCTTAGTCCGTATTTGACTTCGTAAGGTATCCGGGTTGTCCGCTTTTGCCTCTCCCCTATCCCCGTTAACTTAGGACCCATGTGTTATCTTATGAAAGAAGTATCGACATGAGGAAGAAGACAACTGACTGGATAACAATGAAGTGTAGAGTGGCGCAACGGAAGCGTGGTGGGCCCATAACCCGCAGGTCCTAGGATTGACGTCCTCAACAGCCTTGAAGAACAGGCACGTCTCAGGGATCGCAGTCAGTAGATCTGATTCATAGATATTCCTTAGGAAGGGGGCGTTCCCCATTCGAGTTACTAACCTTCCCTGTGATGGTTGAGAATGATGATGTGTGCGATAGGATTAGCTTACTAAATGGACTAGTGTTTCTAATGCTGGAGCTATGTTGTGGTGGTTATAGATGATAATGATGTGGTGGTTACTCATGCTAATGATTTGATAGTTGTTATATGGTAGTTATAATGTAGAGTAGATGCTTGCTGATCTTCTTTCCTTCCTTCTCTTTTGTTTCCTTTTCCTTATTCATGAGAGTTGAGGTTCTTTTATGGAATAGTATGAAGAGTGATAGGAGAATTTGAAGTCGTAGGGTTCGATTGATGTTTGGGTAGGATAGACTCATAGGAAGGAGACATTGAGTCAGGCAAGACCGAGTGAGTTGCTAAGGGCTGAGAGAAAACGGCGATTAAGGATTTTCATATAAGCCTTCTAGGTAGGCCTTAGGTGGGGCATAGGATAAAAATGGCAAGATTGTGGAGATGCGATCGTTTAGGGTGAGTAATTTTGGCCAAAGGATAGGGTAAGTTCGTTTAGGTATCTTGAGGGAGGATATGAGAAGACTAAGGCATGTACGATTGAGGACTCTCGTGGGGAGGAGGTGATGATAGATAGGTTATGGTTCTAGGAATGGTAGCAATGTTGTCGAGGAGCGAATTGTGGGTGACGTTAATGCTTGAGTGGCTAGGATTGATTGAGAGATTGTAGACCTCAGGATTTAGGGTATTCGTACCGTGAGTAGAATAGACTTTGGTAAAGAATGAATAATGGATATCGTTAAGGTTGAGTAGGCTAGGTCTGCGTAAGGGATTTTAAATCTTGGGATTCGAGGTGTATATGTTGGAGGATAGGATGTGAAATATGTACTTGGGAACTGCTCATGTGGCATTGGAGATACTTGCTAGCGTGTAACTAGAGAATAATTAGAGGCGCTACCAATCTTGTTTTTGGGGTACGTGTAGAGATTAGGAAATTTGAACTTGGGGTTTTCTCGATTGAGGATACGGAATAAGACGATGATCCTTATAAGGTTTGTAGTGGAAGATGATCCTTTAAAGATGGATTAGTGATGATAATGGTTATACTTACGAATAGGAGAAGCAAAATAAGGTTATTAAAGTAATTTGGGAAATTTCCTCTTAAAAGTAAGAAGGGAATGCGCCAGTAAGGATATTGGTAGAGGGAATGACTTCCGTAAGAAGGTCTAATTTGGTTGTGCATGGGTTGGAGGTGACCTTAGAGAATATCTATAGATGAGGAAAGGATATTGTTAGGATAAAGATGGTTTCAGGGTCACTTCGATCGTGAATATGATTGATGAATATAGTTGGTTGGGAAATTTTACGTGCGGAATACACGCAACTATTCGAGTAAAGATATTGAGGCGCTGATGGTTGTCGGCGATAGAAATATATGCTTGTGACATTTTAGGAGAATTGAATAACTAAGGAATTGAAAAAAAAATTTTGGGGGAAAGTTGAATAGGACGACTTGTGGGGGTTGAAATCGTTCGGGGTATTAGAGAAATTTGAGCAGTAATTGGCATTTCGAGTAAGTATGTTATGATTTTTGGAAGGGAGATCGACATTGAAGTTGATTGTGGGAATTCCGGATGCTTGCTAGAATTATGATTTGAGGAACACTAGAGGCGAGATTGGAAGGTTTCTAGAATAAGAAGAAATCGTAATTGGTATGCGCGATAGTGATTCGAATGTGGAGGTGCCAAAAAAAAGAGAGATAGGGTATCGTTGGTCATGAGTCTGATTGCTTGGGGGGTGTAGGTAGAAAGGTTGTGAATGACGGATATGGGAACTAGTGTAGGTGAAGGACATGATGATACTATTAATCGCGGGATTTTGGGAATTTAATAAATTGTGATGCCTTGGGTGAATTCGAATAAGAATGATATAAAATTTCTCTTGGAAAGAGGGTTGATGGTTAAGGTCGTTAAGAGGTAAGGTGTCATTGTTGAGAATTGTAGTTTTAGGCGAGTTAGGAGTATATGGTAATAAGGAGCTAGTATAAGATGGCTTGAGGGCTCGTGATTGATTGAGGCTATAGTGGGACTCTAAATGGTAAATTGGTATTTTGAATGAGTGAAATTTCTACAACCTTTTGGGAAATTTAGAGATGCGATTCGGTTTGAAGATATTCTGTTGAGTTAGATGACTAATACATGTTGCTGACCACTTGGGTATAGGTGTAGTTGAGGAGACTAGATGGGCCATGTTACGGGTTTAGCTCTAGTTGGCTCTAACTTAGAATTTGGCCAGTGAGAGGACAATTGGTAGTGATGGGAATTTCCGGCCTAGATGAGTAGGGTGCTTGTGTCATTTGGGGTATGTGAGCAACTTAGGAAATGAACATTTACTTGCGATATTGAGGATGCGGAATGTGAGGAGAACTATGTGGGGATGGCAATGTGGGTTGGTTCTTTAGAGGTGGATTAGAATGAGTGTGCTTATTCGCATGAGAAGTAGGATAAGAGTAGTTGAGCGATTCAGGGACTTGTAGAGATATTGATCAGATGGACTCTTAAGGACATAGAAGAAATGAGGAAATTCAGTAAGAAATGCTTAGATCGATCATGCACTCGATAGAGGTTTTGATGAGAGTTTGGAATATTGGGTTTGACCTATGATTACTTGAAGAGCTATGAGTTCAGATATATGGACCTTGATTGGTTAGGTAGGAAGTCGGGATTGTGAGCTTGAGATCTTTAGTGAACTGATTCCTAGAGGATTCGTTGACCGGAGCTTGAGGTATATAGTGGGTGAATGTAGGATAGGTTGGATCCTTGGGTTTGTATGTATGAAATTGAAGAGGATACCTATGGGTTCTAAGGGAAGTAGTATGTGGTGGCATTTAAGGATTGTAGCATGATTTAAGTTGGGTGAGCCTAGCTTAGATTTGACCCTAGCTTCGAGGATTCCATGGTGAGGTATGAGTAGGATGGTTCCATTATGTTCGAGTTGATAGCAAAATGCAGATTTCCCCGATTTTATGACCTGTTGATGATGTGATCTACTAATGATGACATTTGATGTGTTGATATGTCAATGTGTTGCCCCCTTGATAAAATGACATCCCTGTTAGGATTAATTATGCTATGTTTATATTTCGATGGATGATGATTGGCTATGTTAGCTATGATTTGGTAGGTTGTTATTCTTGTTATGATTATTTGCATGATAATTCCTGATGGACTGACTTTAGTTATATTGATATATGATATCCTGAGTTGCTTAAATGCTGATCATGTTAACATCTCGAAAGTGATTGATTGAAACTGATTTGGAAAATGAACCTAGGACGTGGAATATGGGATTAGCCCTTAGAGGTGAATGTTGCCACCTCTTGAATCCTTGAAACTTGATTGACTGACATAGATAGAAAATACTTGGATTTGTAAGGCTTCGATGGTTTTTAGGGAAAAAAAAATGATTTTAGTCTCGAGGACGAGACTTGTTTTTAGAGGTGGATGATGTAAAGACTGAGATTTTTAAAACTTATTTTTATAATTATAGAACCATTCCGATCTAAAATTCATTTAATTTCTAACACTCCGAAAAATTGTGAAATTTTCCGTCCTCGAGCAAGTGATTGTATTTGAATCCTTTCGAGCAAATTTTGGCATAAACTCGTTATTTAAATTGAAAACGAATTTATATCATTTTATTCTTCCGAGGTTTAGAAATATTTTTGGGTATCGTTATTTAATTCGGATTTGAGTAATCATTTTAGATTTACTTTAATAGTCGGGATAAAGTCGATAGAGCGAGTTTCATGATTAATTTCCGGGGTTTGAAATTTTGAATTCCGGGACCACTGTCCTCTTCTACTTTTCTTCTCCTTTTCTTTTTTCTATCATTTGATTTCTTTCCACCCCTCCCCTTTTGTTTGGCTCCAAAAAGCCAGCAACCCAGCCTAAATTTTCAGAACCACCCACCCCTAACCTGTGAAGGACTGCAGCTAATTTCCCATCCTATTCCATCCCCTACTCTCCTACTCTATTCATCTACTTCACTCCCTCCTTTGCAACTATCACCACCATCTTCACCGACCTTCCTACTCCTTCTTCCCCTTTCTTTTGTTCCTCCTCCTCTACTACCCCGTTAACCACACCAACACCCACCACCACACCTTCGTTCCACCTCCACCAGCTCGTCGTCGTTCACTATCCGGCCTGGAAGCCACAGCTGCGAGCACCTTCTTCTTCGAGCTCCTTCCCTGTTTCCGTGAGCAACCACCGAGCACCTCATCTCCTACCCTCTTCTCTATTTAAACCTCCCCAAACAAACTCCCCCACCTGGAACCTCACCGAAGCCACCTTCAACATCAGCCGCCACCATCCCTTCTCCGGCAGAGCAGCACCAAGTCGAAGACGACCCCGGCCAGCCCCGAGCGAGAAGGACGAGAGCGGCGGCGGCGCCTGCAAACCACACCTCCAGCGAGCCCCTCGGAACCACGTTCCCTCGGTGAGCACCTCGCAACCTCCTTCTTTCGATCTTGTTTGCTTGCTTTAGGAATCTTGTTGTCCTTCATCCTTTTAATTCCGGGGAGGTGAGTGCGAGTGTGAGATCGAGCGAGCGGGAGCAGCAAGTGCGACAAGAAAAGAACCGAGAGGCGAGGGCGAGGGCGACGGACAGTGAGCAGGAGGGAGTGACTAAGAGGGCGAAAGTATGAGCAAGGCTGAGCTGAGCGGAGCTCCGGCAAACCGGGCGCAAGGGAGGCGTGGGTCGAGGAAGAAGATGGTGTACAGATGTGGGGCCCGCTTTTTCTTTTCTTTTATTTATTTATTTCCGGGAAAAAAAATCTGATAGAAGGGAGAGAGGTTGGGTTGGGCTTTTGGGGCCAGAAATTTTGAAGGGATTGGGCTTGTTTTAAATTGCAGAAAACTCAAATGCGTTTGGGCTGGGTTTTTATTTTTGTAAATGGGTAATGGGTTTAATTGGGTTTGTCCAGTTCGGTTTTAAAATAAAGGGGTCCGGTTTGGGTTTAAAGGGTTTGGGTCCGGGTTTGTGTTTTGTTTATTTATACATTTATTTAATTTTTTTATTTAATTTATTCTGATTTAATAAATTATTTCTGATTTAATTACTATTTAATTAATTATTATTCAAATATTTATTCATTGACCATTTTCTTATGTGTTAAAGTATTTAAGTGCTCGTGTGCTTATCTGGGGGTTTAAAAAAAAAGTTAATATATGTTATTTGAATTGACTCTAAAGTGTCGGAATTTATCTAAAAATATTAAAGCAAAGATTTCGAAAATAAACTAACTTATGCCGGATTATTTTAATAGTATAACATTGTGAGGTTGGTTTAAAGGTTTTAATGCTTCAATATTGGACTTTGGCTAAGTATGATTGTAAAAGAATTGATTTATTATCGAGTTGACTTCCTTTGGATATAAATGGATTTGACTAACCTTGGAACCGACTTATTTGGACTTAACTTGGTAAATTGTTGAAGAGTCGTACTTGTGAATTTATGTGAATTTGATATGGATATGTGTTTCAAGCATGAGTGATATTGAAATCTTAAGTTGATGATTATAAAACATGATGTGTTGATATATGAGTTATTAAGTGATGAAATATGAGATGCTATATAATGATGCATGATAAGATGGCGAATAAGATATTAAATGTGAGATGATGGATGGAAATGAGTTAAGAAAATTGATGTTATGAGATAGCTTGAGATTATGAGATGAAGAGATATGATGACTTGAGATACTATGATATGAGAATAAGATGATATATGACGATATGAGATAGTCGAGATAATGATGATGGTGTTATGGCTAATAATTGATGGATAAAGTATGTGTAGTGGTAAATGGATCCTGTTCTGTGCAGTATGCTTATACATGATCATTTATAATTGCTAGGTGCTCTGTGACCTGCTTGCTTATCCTCTTGCTGACTCCTCTTGCTGATCTGCTACTCCAGGTAAGTCCTCCGGGGCTTACTCAAGTTAGAACCTCATGCCTGATGTGTTATATAGTGTGTAGGTGTTGCATCCTGCATAATCATGTAGTATCATGCATAGGTTGCACAATTAATCGAGCATCCGTATTCTCTTTGCGTATGGTAGAACAGCCGTTAAATTGTGAGTCCTAGAGTCATTTGCTAGGGTCATAGGACGGTCTAGTCCCATCGGGCTTAGTCCTCATCGAGTCAGACTATTAAATTGGCGAGCATGACTATTGATATGATTGATGATGTTCTGATATTGAACGCGACCGGTTCCCGCACTAACGAGCATGGGTGCGGGAGTATAAAACGCGGTCGGTTCCTGCACTAACGAGCATGGGTGTGGGAGTAGGAGAGGGACATGCCACTTGGCATTCTGTGCGGGATCCCATTTAATCGCTTTCTGCATATATATAAATTGTTAGCATGCTTGTGTGTTTAATATTTCTGCACTGCATTAGAGCATCCTTTATTTAGGTATAGGCACATTATATGTCCTCAGCGAGGTCTTCAGGGCCCGCATGAGTGGCTCGACCTTGACTCGTGGTATAGTTTCAGGTATTTGATCCTTGCTTGTTCCGTGCTTCTATGACGAGGGTTCTTTTGGGGCGTTCAAATGACCAAGAGATTGATTTACCACCAGACTTGACACTTTGGATTTTTATACTCGTATATTTTGGTTTTGACCCAGCTCTGCCGAGGCAAGTTGTATCGTCGATTTCCCTTTTATTATGTTTAGAACTAAAAATGGTTTTGAGCGACTTAGTCAAGTAGGACAGGTTATGGTTCCCAATGGTCCTCTCGTGAATTTAGGGTATGAAATCCCTTCTTTAGCACTCACACCTTGTTTTGAAACTCAACCCGTACTCGAATTGCAAGATCTGAACGAAGGTATCCAATCCTTCGAAACGTAACCCGAATATTTATATTTGGGCCGTTACAGACTCGGCGTGTGAGACGAAAGTGTATGATTTCTTTGGAGTTACCAAGTTGAAGATGTCCGAGTTCGAGGTGATGTTCCATGTGGCAATGGCATCTGAGAAATCGTCAGCCAAAAAGTTTAAATTTGTCCCGCTGATGCTGGTCGAGGGCGTGTTGTTCGGGAAGGAACCCCGAAACTACATTCAGGGGTGGGTGGTCAACCTCGTCTCGGACATTGAAAGGTTCTTAGCCTATCCGTGGGGTCGGCTTTCCTACAAGCGAACGAACGAGTTCCTGAACCATGCAATCGAGAGGAAGCTCCAACACACTAGCAGCAGCCCCAGTGCACCACGTCCGTCGTACTTGCTGATGGGATTCCCCCTCGCCTTCCAGGTTCGTTCACAAACCTCACTGGACGCTTAATAAATTAATACTAGTCATCCATATATTATATACTGGACATCCATTGACCTTGTACTGGACAAACGTTGTTTGCAGCTCTGGGTGTACGAAGCCCTCCCTCCAGTGTGCGTCCAATGTGCGAGCATCATAGATGAAAAGTTGTACCCTAGGTGTCTGCGATACGAGTCTAAAGAAGGGAACCTTGAGTATTCTGCCATCGAAACCCGACTGCGGGAGGCTAAGGAGGAGCTCGGGTATTTCGATGACCCTAACGCTGTGAGGCCGGTTCTCATCCCCGATGAACTGGAGGAAGCTTCCCGTTTGTACTGCAGTGCCCGATACGGTCACGATAAACGGGACCACTTCTTCGACGACATTGTCCGGGCGTTCGTAGCAGCAAATGTGATACCCCTACGGAAGGAACAACCAAAGGAAGCACATGGGTCAACACCAGAATCAGGGGAGGGTACGCAGACAAAAGCGGCCATCTTAGAGATCGAGTCAAGATTACTAGCAAAGTTGGACGACATGGCGAGGAGCATAACCGCGGAGTTATGATCGAAGATGGCCACGCTTGAGGAGTCGATTGAAGACTTGAAGAGGGCATTGAGGGGGAAGGGGACTAGGGAGTCGGAGGAGCAAGGGGAAGTGCTGTCAAAGAAGGAGATAAGGCTTTTGATGTGTCATGGCATCATATAGAGCGGCATGTAATATATATCACTGTCATGTCAAGATTGTAAGGTGTCATGTTAATGTCAGTACATGTCATGAATATATCAGTTTCTGTCAATTTAATTTGATGTCATGTGGATAGGTTCATGGAGCAGTGAAGGAAAAGAACAAGTAGAAGGACGAGGAGGAGATACAACCGACCAAGGAGGACAATCAGTCGGAGAAACCTACTCTGGACATCGGCGAGGTATGGACATTTGACCGTCCTGTCAATTTAATTATCTGTCATGTTATATGCACTATGGTGTGCTGGGTGCAGGTTGATGTTGAGGCTGAGGTGCCCCTCCAACGGCGCGGTAGGAGGACCCGTCTACATCCTGATAAATTCTCCCCGGGGGAAGTAAAGCAGCCAGCGAAGAAGTCACGTGTGGGCAAGAAGGCATCGCAAGCAATGGATGCCGTGGACCTAGGCATGACGACGAGGGCAGACGTTGATGTGTTTTCATCCTGGATGAAGGACGGAACTAACCCTGTCCGGTCGGTTAAAGGCAGCCTACTGCAGAGGGAGTTCTTCACGGTACTCCAATCACCGAAAACTTGGGTCACATCCGAGGTTAGGTTCCCACAACGTGGTTCTATGAATTACCTTCCTCGTCATATGCTCTTCCATATAAATGGTTTTCCGTGCATGCAGCATATCAAGCAGGCATGCGCCCTTCTGCGGAAGGACATCAAGGATGATGACAAGTACGAAGATGTCGCCGTCCTTGATTTCTTCTGGGGGTATCTGCTGCATAAGCATTTGGCGGATGCGAAGGGGAACCTTGACGTGGTCAAGGGGGATGAGAAGTTGTCCCACTACTTCGACGGCAAGTCACCGGAGAGGTTTGCAATGGAGTGGGCCGTTGTCGACCGGCTGTTGGCGCCTTGGAATGTCAAGAACGAGCACTGGGTGGCACTAGAGATCAATCTCGCGGAGTGGACATTGAACGTCTACGATCCTGACATCAACCTAGTCGCTGAGCGCCACATGGCGGGCTTTCTATAGCCGGTGACCCACCTCCTCCCCATTCTGATGGACAGCCATCCCGAACTTCGGGTTAAATGGGTCGGCAAAGTCCCGAAACCCTTTGCATACAAGAGGGTGAAAGGGATTCCCCAAAACAAACAATCGTAAGTCGATATTTCCACTTGTTCCGATTATAAACAATTATCGCAGGTTGGGTGAACATGTTTCGTTGTCGTGATGTAGGGGCGACTGTGGTCCATATGCCATCCGCTTCATACAGCTCCTCGTGGCCGGCGACACCAAGTTCCGTGGCCTTGACGATGACTTCATTGCGGTGTACCGCCAATTCCTTTGTGCTGCCATCTTTCACGGACGTCTTACACCCCCATCCGACTCTTAAAAGTACTTCTCGATTGGTTTAAGACTGTTGTGTTTGGTTTTAGACTGTTATTGGTTGGTTTTAGACATTTTTGTTGGTTCATTTTAGATTGTTGTTGTTTCGTTTTAGACATTTCACTTTGCAATTGTTATTGGTTTGTGGACGTGGTTAGTTAGTCTTAATGTCATGTCAAGTGAATTAGATGTCATGTCAAATTTATTATCTATCATGCCAAGTTCATTGTCTGTCATGTAAACCAAAGATACAAATTGGGGTAACCACACAAAGTAGAACAAAGTAGGGCAGAGCAAACCAAAGGTACAAACTGGGATAGCTACATACTGAATTGCAAAAGGTGGACTTGGTTAGTCACAATGTCAAGTGAAGTGCATCTTCTGTCATGTCAAATTCATTAGCTATCATGTCAAGTGAATTAGATGTCATGTCAAATTTATTATCTGTCATGCCAAGTTCATTGTCTGTCATGTAAACTAAAGGTACAAATTGGGGTAACCACACAAAGTAGAACAAAGTAGGGTAGAGCAAACCAATGGTACAAACTGGGATAATTACATACTGAATTGCAAAAGGTGGACTTGGTTAGTCACAATGTCAAGTGAAGTGCATCTTCTGTCATGTCAAATTCATTATCTGTCATGTCAAATTCATTAGATGTCATGTCAAATTTATTATATGTCATGCGAAGTTCATTGTCTGTCATGTAAGCCAAAGGCACAAATTGGGGTAACCATACAAAGTAGAACAAAGTAGCGCAGACCAAAGCAAAGGTACGAACTGGGATAGCTACATAATGAATTGCAAAAGGTGGACTTGGCTAGTCACAATGTCAATTGAAGTGCATCTTCTGTCATGTCAAATTCATTAGCTGTCATATCAAATTCATTAGATGTCATGTCAAATTTATTATATGTCATGCCAAGTTCATTGTCTGTCATTTAAACCAAAGGTACAAATTGGGGTAACCACACAAAGTAGAACAAAGTAGCGCAGACCAAACCAAAGGTACAAACTGGGATAGCTACATACTGAATTGCAAAAGGTGGAGTGCCTGCGTTTCCAAAGGCATCATACTTCACACCAAAATAGGGTAACTACGTACTTAATTGCGAAAGGTGCGGCGCCGCTTCTGAAAGTTCCTATCCCACCGCTAGGTGCGGCGTCACTTCTGCAATTTCTCATCTACACCCGCCCACTCTATTGGTTCACTTTTGATAGTTTTCGGAAATGCTCCGGACTTCCCTTTTCCGCGTTGGTATGCTTCCTCTACTTCCCTCACGAATCGCTCCACCTCGTGATCCCATGGGCTGACTACATCTTCGACGTCACTGCTGACACAAATTACCTGCTTCCCACTTGGTTCCAACTGGACACGTGGATACTCTAACAGGACAGATGGATATTCTAACTTGACAAGCTAATTTTCTAACTGGACATCAGTTCGTTGTCCACCGACACCTTGTGCTCCCAAAACTTCCACTTCATCATCCCCTGCCAAGTGGGGGTCCGACGCTTGAATGGGTTTATACTCTCCCCCTCCTCCCTCCTCTCCCTCTTATTCCCTTTTGGCGCTATTGCCTGGGCGGGAAACGGTCTCTCTCTCCCGCTCTCTCACTCTCTCACACTCTCTCTCTCTCTCTCTCTCTCTCTCTCTCTCTCTCTCTCTCTCTCTCTCCCCTGTCTTATCCACTGTCCTGTCTGACAATTTCTCTCTCCTCTGCAGGATGCCCCTTTCTTTTGTATCCCTCTCTCTTTGATTTTTTTTGGTGAAATTGTATTCATTGGTTTGAACTTCTTATCGTTTCAATATTGCTGATTGCTATATTTTCCTACGGATTTGCATTTAATGAGTATGAAGTGTGAGTGGAAAACCCAGTTTTATACCAAGGTCAAACATTGAATAAAACGCCCCGACAATATGTCCAGTACAAAACCATTCTATGTCATGTCAACAGTGACACGTGGCATGTATATACCAACACACTGCCATGTTAAGGGTCACATGCTGAACAGTGTCCCTACTCCCCCAAATTCGGTGAAGTTAAATCCCCATTTCCATTTCACCACCTCTCCAACACCCCTTCAACGAAATGGCATCCTCATCACACCACCTTGCTTCCTCATATGGCCTCCCTCCCCGACCAGTCCCCATCGTTATATCATCCGACAGCTCGGACGATGGGAATGAGGTTGCAGGTTTGTCAAGCATTTCATTGGTTTAGATTTGTGCTACTTGTATGATTATACTACCGTATTTTAATTTTTTATGCAGGACCAATGCCGCCGCCATACCGACGAAATCAAAAGGTAGAGATCGTCAGTGGTGAGGCTGGGATGCTCGGGTCATTCTACGAGGCAACCCTTGTACGCAAAGTGGATCCTAGCCACTGGTTGGTGGAATATGTGACCCTTCTACAGAACAACATAAGAGACCTGCTGAAGGAAATCATACCGGTTTTACGAATTCGTCCCCGTTCGCCTCGTATTTCATATGACGCCTACGTAGTCGACGACCGTGTCGACTGTTACGTCAACGATGGGTATTGGTCCGGCAGGGTCGTTCGTGTGTCCGGTTATGGGAATGACTGAACTTTCTCGGTCAACTTCCCGCTGAGCAGGGAGACAACTGATCATCGTGCCCGCAATATGCGCCCACACTTCTAGTGGAATGGATCCAGATTCACCACGCAACCGCATTTTCGCTACCTGTTACCGTAATTTTCAATTTCAATGTCGTGTATTTTTCTACTATTTGCTACTGTCTTTTAAATGTTTGCTCCGATGTTGTATTTGTTTAATGCTAGCGAATCTATCTCCCATATAATGTGTCCAGTATATCTCAATATGTGACATGTCGTATTACATTGACTATCCAGTTTAAGCTAACAGCTTACACGTCAACCTACAAAATTACCTCCCACCCACCTTCTTCTTCAATGGTTTTTCTCTGAAACTTAAGATTTAATTATAAGTATATTTCTGCCCCTTCAATTTCACCCTCACTATGGCTCTTACACTTGGACCAGTCACATTAAAGCATAGTAGTGTCGACATGAGAGAACAAAATCATGGCATCAAACTATGGGTAAATATTAAAGCATAGTAGATGTCATTATAGTGAATCTGCTTCTCCCACAAATCTTCTCCAGTCGATTCCGCATGTCGTATTGATCTGTTTCTCCGAGCAAATTTGTCCAGCTAAATGCAATATGTGACATGTTTTGTCGATATTGACGTCCAGTTAAAACTTACTTCTTACACGTGATTCTGCAAATAAACCCCCGCCCCATTCATACTTCAATTGTTTTCTCTGAAGCTTCAAATTTAATTGAAGGTATCTTTTTATGCCCCCTCACTGACACTCTCGCTGATCTCTCTCTCGTCTCATACTACACTTTTGTTTTTCACCTCTCTCTCTCTCTCTCTCTCTCTCTTCTGTCCTCTGCAACAGCAAATTCAAAGTGTACTTTTTCCCTCCTCCATTTCTCTCTCTCTGACTTGTCTTCGCTTTTCAGTAGAGCACTCTCTCTCTTTCTCTCTCACTTTTCCTGCTAATGAAACCGTGTCCAGCTGTCCCCCATTGGGTTACCTACAACCGGCGGAAGCTTGCAAGCGGATATCCGCTTTTAAGCAAATTTTTTTCGGATTGGGTTACTCATGCAAAGATTCCGGATAATAGGGTTAGTTTACCAAATGCCCCATACATAAATATATAATAACATAAATGGCGGATCAGTAGTCGTAGCAAACAAATCTGTCCCCAGCAATCGTAGCCTCCGTCGGATGCGCATGCGAGGCAAGAGCTTGCCTCCCTCGGCCTCCTCACCAACATCAGTCAAACTAAAATGTACAACACCTTCAACAGATTTATCTTGTTTTTGGCCAAACAGTACTGCTCTCAATCAACACATTCGTCCATTACCTCGACCACCGCCATGAAAATATAATGATTTGCGCGCAAACATAAAATAAATAAATTAAATTAAACTATATGAAATAAAATTACATTACATTAATTTATCTTGAGTCTATATTTTATACTTTTTAATAAAAAATATTAAATGATAAAAAATCTTATGTATTAAATCCAAAAGAAAGGAATATGACATAAATTCCATATGTAAATTCAATCCATTTTTATTTTTATTTATAACAAAATATTATCAAAATATAACTAAGTAAGATATGATAATAACTTATTAATTGATGTAACATTGGATAGATTGTTTCGTCTAAAAAGATAAGTTTTCTTCCAAAAAAAAATAAATCCCGATTACATATTAAATCCAAAAGAAAGGAACATGCATAAATTTCATATGTAAATTCAATCCATTTTTATTTTTATGTATAAAAAAATAAATATAAATATTGATAATATTTATAACAAAATATTATCAAAATATAACTAAGTAAGATATGATAATAACTTATTAATTGATGTGATATTGGACAGATTATTTGAAATAACAAAGATAAGTTTTCTAATTAATTAAGATATAAGGTTGGATATTTATAAGAATAAGTAGGACCATTAATTGAGATGAAAAAATTATATTGGTTTATTAGTTGATGTGGCTAAAAAAGATAACACTATATTAATCCAGAATATGACACGTATGCGAATTATTCCAGAATATGACATGTATGTGAATTGCACCAGAGACCGTTTCAGGCCTCTGTTTTAGTATTTATATAGATTATATATAGATGTCTTTCATAATAAAATATTGTTTCTTAATTGCTAAATCGCGTAAAACGCGTGTAATAAATTTATCTTAATTTTAACCACGCATAATATGTAACGACCCAAATCTAAATATTTGGGTTACGTTTCGAAGGATTGGATACCTTCGTTCAGATCTTGCAATTCGAGTACGAGTTGAGTTTTAAAGCAAAGTTTTAGTGATCAAAGAAGGAATTTCGCACCCTAAAATCCGCGAACCTGTCCTACTTGTCTAAGTTGCTCAAACGTTTTATGTTCGAAAAGCATAAAGAAGGAAATCTCATAATACAAATTTCCACGGCATGGCCGGGTCAAAACCAAATATGAGAAAATGTAAAGTAGCGAAAATGTGTAGTCCATAGTCAGATTCTCCCTCCAATTGCTCCATAAGATACCCCCGTCATGACAGCACGAAATCAAGCAAGGGAATGGGTACCTGAAACTATACCACGAAGTCAAGGTCGAGCCACTCATGCGGGCCCTGAAGACCTCACTGAGGACATATAATGTGCCTATACCTAATTAAATGATGATCTAATGCAGTGCGGAAATATTAAACACTCAAGCATGCTAGCAGTTTATATATATGCAGAAAGCGATTAAATGGGATCCCGCACAGAATGCCAAGTGGCATGTCCCTCTCCTACTCCCGCACCCATGCTCGTTAGTGCAGGAACCGATCGCGTTTTATACTCCCGCACCCATGCTCGTTAGTGCGGGAACCGGTCGCGTTCAATATCATAACATCATCAATCGTATCAATAGTCATGCTCGTCAATTTAACAGTCTAACTCGATGAGGACAAAGCCCGATGGGACTGGACCGTCCTATGACCCTAGCAAATGACTCTAGGACTCACAATTTAACGGCCGTTCTACTATACGCAAAGAGAATACGGATGCTCGATTAATTTGTGCAACCTAAGCATGATACTACATGGATATGCAGGATGCAACATCTACACACTATATGACACATCAGGCATGAGGTTCTAACTTGAGTAAGCCCCGGAGGACTTACCTGGAGTAGCAAATCCGCAAAACAATAAACCAGCAGTATAAGCAAGCTAGAGACGTCACAGATCACCTAGCAATTTAATAAGCAATAGTTATAAGTTTAAAGCACAATGGGACCCATTTACTGCTGCACAGAAACCAAGTAAATTTAAAAGAACTCATTATCATTTCTCATCTATCTCATCGTCATATTCCATATCAACATCATCATCTCAATTCACTACGACTTTCCTCAACTAATCTCAGATCAGTTTATCTTATCTCATCCTACATCATATCGCATCTCGTCTCAAAATATCATAACTCAGATATCATTTCACTTCATGCTTCATAATCAATATATAACACATCATAACATTATCACATATCATAAGTCATACTTAACAATCACATCGATATCATAACATCCTGCTTTTCGAAATTTACACACATACAAGTTATCAAGCCACTCAACGAGTTAAATAAGGTAAGCAAGTCCTTAAGTTTTCCCAAAATCTCTTAAATCTCAAGTTAGGTCAATTCCCATACGAATATACATACGATGTTGAAACCAACTCATATTCATATCTTAACTCACATAATGTAACAAGTAAAGTTCATAATCAATTCATCAAGTCAACTAGAGTAAATTAGTTCCAAAGTCTCTCAAATCATTAAATCTCAAGGAAGTCAATTCCATAGTCAATCAATTCTTTCAAAAATCGTATCTAGCCAATCCCATTTATAATCATTAAACCTTTGGCCAATTCATAAAATCATACCATTAAAATAATCCAACATAACTTATTTCATTTTAATATTATTTAATCTTCCAGAATTTTTAATTATCTCAAAATCTCACAATTATATAATAATAATAATAATAATAATAATAATAATAATAATAATAAAAAACTACTAACCATACCATATAACATAACATAATTAAGCAACAACTCTTAAAATAAAACAACCAACCCAAAAGGCCCAATCTCCAACCCGTTACCAAATCCGGACCCGAGCCCAGCCCCAGGCCCAAACCCGTTCAGCTTTTAAATGAACCAAAAAGAGGTGCACCGGACCAGACAAAATAAGAAAAGAAAGAGGTGGACCGGGTCTGGCTGAACCCGTCTCCCTCCCATAGCCCAGGCCCCTGTTCGATTGAAAACAAAGGATAAAAGGAAGAAGAAGATCAGCCTTGCCGGACCTCTATTCGACCCGAGACCGATTCCCAACTAACCAACATATTCTCCCAATCCTAACCCACACACAAAGGTTCAAACATAGTAAGGAAATGAGGAAGGAGAAGAGGATTCACCGAGCGATTTCGAGGAACGCCGTCGGGGCTTCGATTTTGGATTTCAAGCTCGACGATAAGGAAGGAGCTTTCTGTGGCCTAGGACGGAGTAGAAGTAAGTAAAAGCATAGTCCGAGGATGTTTCGAAGCAAAGAAAAGAGGATCGAGGGGTTTTACCAAATGCGAACGAAACAGGGCAATGGAGGACGAGGAGCGGCGCTCTGCGTGAGGGGCGGCTCCGGCGACCTTTTGAGCAGCTCCTGTAGCTCCTTGATGGTCGACGTCGAGGGAGGATCAGTTGGGGTGAGGTGCAGCTCCAAAAATGGTGGCTCGGTTTCTTCAACGATGAACATGACATGGGAGCTTGGTCTGGCGAAGTGGTGGGGCAGCTGGCGACGCGATGACGGCTAAAAGTAGCTGGCGGTTTCTGGGATGCGGATTGGCGAGGGGAGTGGTGGTGGCGGCTGGTGTGAGTGCTTCGAACACAAATGGAAAGGAGGGTGCTTGAGTTTGTTTGGAGGGGAGAAAGAGGATGGAAGGGAGAGTTGGAGGGGATGTGTTTTAAATTTATTTTTGCTGAGTGAAGTAGGGAGGGATGGGTTTGACAGGTAAAATAGGGGTAGGAGGGGCTGGTTTACAGCTAGTACATAGAGGAAGGGGAAGGTTAGGGGTGTTGTAGGGGGTTAGGTGGCTTGAGGGTAGACCTGTCAAAACATGACCGGACCCGAAAAACCCGACCCGTCCGCCCGGTAATTTTACGGGTTTGAACCCGGTATTTTAGACCCGGGACCCGAAATCGACCCGAACCTGAATTACCCGTGACTTTTAGGGTCAAGACCCGGTGACCCGGTGGGTCAAAACCAACCCGGTGAGTCAGCACCATCTAGATGCCACACAATCACCAGATTGACCCCACACGGATTTGTCATGCAATTGTATTCGTTAAAGTCACTCATAAGTTAAATAACTTATATATTTTATAATTATAGTATGTTTGGAACATTTATTTATATAAATATGATTTTTTATGCTTAAAATATTAATATAATATTAATATAATATTATTATTATAAATTTAATTATAATAATATTATTTAATTTAATTTGACATATTTATATTACAATTTAATTTTGATATTATTTTAATATTTTTAAAAAGTCTTCAAAAAGTTCGAGGTTTTTGACCCGGTGGGTCGACCCGAACCCGGGACAAACCCGGTTTGGCTCGACCCGGAATGACCGGTAACCCGATTGATTCGAAACCCGTTTTACCCGGGACCCGAATGACCCGAACCCGAACCCGACCCGAGTGACTCGTTTGACAGGTCTACTTGAGGGTATTAGTTTAGGAGAAAGTCAAATCATATACCCGAGACAAATCTTGGAACCCGTTTTCCGACCATAACCCGACGTGATTAAAATAAATTTAAAATAAATCTTCGAATCCGAAATAAATAAGGAAATCCAAAAATATTTTCAAGTCTAAGTATGTTAAAGAACAATAAATTTGTTTTTAAATTTAAGTAACAAGTTTTATGCCGGAATTTACTTTGAAATAATAAAATAAAATAAAGTCACTTGTTCGAGGACGGATATTTTCAAAACTTTTTGGAAATATTACAATTTAAATAAATTTTAAATCGAAAATAAAATATGTAATTGTAAAAAATAATATTTAACATCTCGGTCTTTACATAATACTCCTAAAAATTTTGCCAAAAATTTTGTCTAAGGAATTACTTAGTAGATTTAACATTTCAGAGTTTTATCCAAACTTATCTTAATTTAAGCAAATACGTACATAATATTTTAACTTCCCTACAGTGAAAAAATCTAGAAATAATTGTCCTCGCACAAATTGGTGCCAACACCCTTTTCAAATAATGAAATCGATAAGGAATGGCACATTCACATACCTTATTAGTTATTATAGATAATTAGATATTATAGATATATTATTATAGATAAGGAAATATTTGATTATTATTATCTTTTATACGTAGATAAATTGAATGGCTATGGGTAAAAAATATATTTTATATAGATATCTTTTGTAATATATATTAATTGATGTGGGTCAAAAATATAATACAATTTTATTTCAGAAAATAACACGTAAGCAAAAATAATCCCGTTTTAATTAAGAAAATTCCATGTAAGCGAATTGCACCAGAAGCCGTTTCAGGCCTCTGTTTTAGTACCCGCCCTTCCATGCGGATTTTTAATAAATTATACTATATCTTTTATTATATTAATTATATTTAAAATTTTAATTTATATTATGAATGTTAAAATAGATTTTTTTAAATCTTTTAGTGGAAGCTTTCAACTAATTACTCTATACAAACTAAATTAAATGGTTATTTTATTTCACCAATCAAGTAGATTTTTTTTCTTTTAAAAATTTTATATTTGTTGAAATATATAAAATCTCATTAAATCTTTAACAAATAAATCTATTTTTTTATTGGTTTATTTCTCTCATTCATTTTACTTGGTTTTATATTTAATTTTCTAAAAGAACTCAATTTATTATTAGTGATGAAAGCTTTTATAATTATAAAATGGGGTAATGGATAGCATTAATCGCTAAAATATTATAAAAATATATAGTTTCACCTCACTCTCCTTCATATTTATTATATCATATGTATTATATAACACTTCATGTATTTTTTTAATAACAGCATGTTAATTAGTTGTTTTTAATAAATAAATTTTACATTTATGAAAATATCTATGTATGATAAATATATGCACTATATTCCGAGATCAATATATAGCACATAGACATTTATGAAAATGACGATGTATGATAAATATACAACCACAATGAACCATATGATATCAATGATAATATGACCATGCTTTTTTAATGGAAAAAATATATATTGAAAGTGTTAGTTCAATCATTAGTTGCAATTATATGGTTATCATTTATAGTATTATTCATACTTAAAAGGACAAATTGCAAAAAATAACACAAACTTTAGGGGTGGTTGCGTTCGGTGGCACAAACTTTCAAAAATTCTATAATAATCACCAACTTTGAAGGGTTGTTGTGGTTAGTAGTACAACCATTTTATTTTAAAAGTGCACCCCTTATTAACATTTTGTTTACAAAAAAAATCATATTTTTCCACTGTTTTTTTAAACCCATTCACAATTTTCTTCTTGAAAAAAAAATTTTCATGTTTATAAACGCAATTTCAATTTTTCAAAAAACATCATTTTTTAAAAAATATAATTGTGATATTAATGGTATCTTTTTAAGACACTCATTTTTCATTTTAAAGACATTACCTATTATTTAATTTTTTTAAAAAACTGAGTTTATGGAGAAAATAAAATTAGATCTTTTTTTAACCGAGTGTAAATAATGAGTGTATTCTTTTAAGAAAAAAGGGGAAAAGTAGTGTTTTGTAAAATGAATTATATTTTTTAAAATTAAAAATGAAAATGGATTATTTTTAAAAATGAAATATGGGCATTTTTTTAAAAATTGAAAATTGGATGATTTTTTTTTCGACAAAGAATGTGAATAAGAGGTGATTTTAAAAAAAACAATAGATGTGCCACTTATTGCAACCGGAACCAAAGTTGGTGATTATTTTTAAAATTTTGAAAGTTCATGCCATTAAACGCAACTACCCCTAAAGTTCATGCTATTTTTCACAATTTTCCCTACTTAAAAGGATAAGTTTTCTAACTAATTAAGATATAAGGTTAAATATTTATTTAAAAAACCTAATTAAGATAAAAAAAAGGTTATATTGAATAGATATTTGATCTAAAAAGATAACATTTTACCTAACTATATTGACTTATTAATTGATGTGGCCCAAAAAAATAATACCTCTTTAATCCAGAATATGACAAGTAAGCAAAAATAATCCCGCTTTAATCCAGAAAATTTCACATATGCGAAATCGCACCAGAGCCCTTTTCAGGCCTCTGCTTTAGTATTTTACTAGTTTTATTATTCGCCCGTTGTGCTATTTTTTAATAAATTTTATTATATAAAATATCTTTGAAGTAATATAAATTACAACTCCATATAAAATAAATATAAATTATTTTCTTATACCAATTATGTTAATTTTTAAAAAATAATTATGAAGGTCGGTAAGATTTTAAATATAACTATCTTAAATTAAGAATTATTTATTTATTTGTGATTTGCGAGTGATACATTCGATTTGGATTCTATCAATTATTATATTTGATTAGTTAGATTGGATATGTTTTCAACAATAATTGTAGTATGTGTATGATATATTTATTTAATTAAAATATAGGGTTATATTGGATCGATTATTGATCTAAAAAGATAAGTTTTTTTACCTAACTATATTGACTTATTAATTGATGTGGCTCAAAAATATAATACTATTTTAATTCAGAATATGACACGTATGCAAAAATAATCCTGTTTTAATCCAGAAAATTCCACGAATGTGAATCGCATCAGATATCGTTTCAGATCTCTGTTTTAGTATTTTATATAGATTTTTTTATCTAAAAAATTAAAGGTTCAATATTTGTAGGTTTAATTTTTTATGCTAAGGGTTCAAGTTTTGTTCATTTAATTTTTACGTTAGGGTTTGAAGTTTTATATTAAAGATTCAATTTTTATGGTAAAATATGCAACTAACGTAATAATTAATTTAATTTATGATATCAATTATGTAAAAAATCTTCATCTTTTAAAACCTTTCGGCATATCATGATACATATTTATAGGTAGATATATTATATTTAATTTAATCTAAAGCGTAGAATAATTGACCAAATATTGGATAGATTATTTGATCTAAGAAGATAAGTTTTCTAACTAATTAAAATATAAAGTTGAATATTTGTAAAAATAATTGAGAGGACAAAATTATATTGATTTATTAATTGACGTGGCTCCAAAAGATAATACAATTTTAATCCAGAATATGACACGTATGAAAAAATAACACCACTTTAATCCAGAATACGCCACGTATGCGAATCGCACCAGAAGCCGTTTCAGGCCTCTGTTTTAGTATTATATATATATATATATATATATATATATATATATATATATATATCATAATAAAAGGACGGTCGAATCTATATTCATTCATCCATATTTTTTTAACAATATGTAGTAATTAAAGGAGGATTGGATAAAAATGATAGTTATTTCAACAAAAGCATGGTTAATCAAAAGAATGGGTGGTATCTCACGCCTTCGTTGATATTAGTATATATATTTCATATAGATTTCTTTTGTAATATAATTATAAATAATTTCAGTGATCTAGAAAGATAATTAGTTTTTTACCTAACTATATTGACTTATTAATTGATGTGGCCCAAAAATATAATACCAATTTAATCTAGAAAATAACACGTAAGCAAAAATAATCCCGTTTTAATCCAGAAAATTCCGTGGTAGCAAGATCGCACCAGAAGCCGTTTCAAGCCTCTTCTTTAGTATTTTACGAGTTTAATTACTCGTCCGTTGTGCGGTTTCTTAATAAATAAAATGATATGTAATGTATATTTTTTTTCTGAAATTTGAAGATATATAATAGTTTGGTTGAAATCTTTGGGAATTTTTTTTCAAAATATTCAAAGAAAAATAAAAATTTACAAAAAAATTCTCAACTTTAAAATATTTACAAAAATATTCAAAATTTGTAGAGATCTCAGAAAAACGCGGTCTTAGACGGCGCTTCATTCATAACAAGCAATATCTGAAAGTAAAAAAATAAATAAACAAAAAAACGTGTTTTCAAACCGCGTTTTATAATTAATTTTAGGTAAAACGCGGGTTAAAACCGCATTTATGCCAATTAATATTTTCAAAAAAACAAAAACAGCACTGAAACGCGGCCTAAGGTCGCGTTTCATTTGGTCTCGATCGATCGATCTTCCTCCTCTCGCCTGGTACTCCTTTTGCCTTCGATTCGACCGATGCTCGAGCACCTCCCCCAAACCACACCGCCGCCACCGATTGTAACGGCCCTGGATTATGATTCCCGGGTTACGTTTCGAGGGATGAAACCCCTCGTTAGGATCTTGCGCCCCGAGTACAGGTTGAAGGTTTGAAATTCTATTCTAACGTTTTCAAGTGAGATTTCATACCCAAAATTCGAAGGGATCGTTGGAATTTCCGGGGAGGTCCCCTGTACAGAAATACCCCAAAGTATTTTTGGGTATTTCAGTTTTAATGAAACTCTCTTTATATTACATTAGGTGAAAATAAGTTGGAAATAACTTGTATTAATACGCATAAAATATATGATGAAAAGTTTTAGAATAATTATATTATTCGAAGTAAAATAAAAATAATTTCTTTAAATAAATAAAATTTGCACAAATAATATTTAGATATTATTTATGGGTAAATTAGTGGGTAACTAGTTATATATTTAGGTATAAATATATTTGCTAAGTATATTTATAGGTATAATATACATATATACGGGTATATATAAATATGTATTAAGTATATATATGTGTGTCAAGTGGGCCGGCCTCACAACAACAACTCGACATTCCGAGACGAGCCCAGCAGCGCAGCAAAGCACACGGGAGGAGAGAGAGAATCAGAATTTTATTTACAAATCCTATCTCTAACTAAAGGATAACTAGTGATCTTTGGCTAAATCTTTCCAACCTAAAATCCATATCTTTAGGGGATTTGATTAGGTTAAATCTTAGAGGGCATTACGAGCTTCCCATCCATATCAAACACACGCCATAACTTCCTCTCCATCATCCTCTGCAACCCCATAAACATCAGCCGAAAATCACAAACGACAACTATCTCCGTTCACCCTCGACCACGATTCCGACGATCCCAAGGCCGACGACCACCACCACAGGTCTCCTCCAACACCCAGGAAGCCACCGTGCAAGCCCCGACGCAGCAGCTCACCGGAAAGACGTCGGAAACGGCGTCGGAAGTTTCTGCAGAACAGTGATCGAGAGGCCAATTTCAAAGCATTGCCACCTCTACCACAGTGATTCAAAGCCCTCAAATCCAACTCCACCGTAAACCTTGCAATACCCTCTGTCAAACACATCTTTTCGTTTCCTCAAATCTGCTCAGGGGTGCTCGTACCATAGCTCCGAAATTGACTGGTGAGCAGTTTTTCTGCATAGCAGAAAAACATGATTTTGATGAACGTTTCTTTATTCATTCGATTAAGGGGCTGATAATCCTTATAAATCATTTCTTTTCAGATTCATACCATAGCAAGGGATCATAGGCTTGAAACTTAGACGATTCCGAGTCCCGTTTGGGTAAGATCCGCTCTATTCATCGCAATTTATCGAGTTTCGAATAAGTAAGCGATGTTTAATCTAACCTACATACTGTTTTGGAACAGTTTACAGCCTGTTTAGCTCCTGAGATTTGGTGGGTACAAAATCGATTGGCTTTTGGGAAAAGCAAGGGTAAGTTTTGTACTTTTTAAAAGTTACGGTGCCGTTTCCGTAATTTCTGAAAAGTTACTAATACCCTAATTAATTCTGTAAAATCTCAGGTCCATTATCAAATTATTTTTCTCAACTACGAATAAGCATTTCGTCAGATTAAGGCAAGTAGTTTGGTTCAATCAGTGCATTTCTGCAAATTTCGTGCCTTTTCCGCAATTATTGCCTTTTTATGTCCTTTATCAATTCCACGTTATGAGTTTGTGATAAATATGCAAGTTAGATCAGTTTGTTGCTATTTATCAAATCCGAAATCTCACATAGCATGATAACTCGGGTAATTATAGTTCGATCCCATAATTTGGGAAAATTATATTAAATGCCCCAACTTCCTAAAAAGCATGATTTATTCATTTTGTTTCCTTCATGCTAGTTAAGTATGGTATATTATTGGTTTTGAATATCCATGCTTGTCAGTTATATTATTCCGTGCACTTTATAGATCTAAGTGTACATTATGCCTTTTGTGGTCACCTAGGATGTAATTGTGGATTGGTACTTATACCGTTTGTATTATTATTATTATTATTATTATTATTATTATTATTATTGTTATTATGATGTGTGTCTTAATAATGGAAAAAGGGTAAAGTCAGGTCAAGGTTCAGTTATACCTTGCTCTATAAACGTCTCATGAGATGCCCCTTCGAAATTGCAAATCTCTCGAATGGGTACATCTACCTAAGGGTAGTAGGTCATCCGCCCAGTGTATGCGGCCGAGGCCGGTATCATTTGTCCTAAGTAAACAATAACGTTGTGCATAATTGTGTTATTACTATTATTGTGTTGTACATTACTTACTAATAGGTGACACACTTTTAGTGACGTCATATCATATTCTTTCCGTACTCAAAATATGATTCCGTAGGATCTCCGGATCCGCATCCCATTCAAACACTCGGTCCTGTTGGATCATCCTGTTATTTTATTTTATTTTAATCAAACGAGTCAGGTTCCACATAAATATTTACTCCTAATTCATATTTTAGTCTACAATCACCAATACCCTTTTATGGTCAATGGGTGGTAGACGGAGTCTTGAACATTTTACTTTCTGCTGCTTGCTAGTCGTAAAAAGACTAACCGTCCTATTTTTCTCCTTTGGACGGTTGGGGTCCCTGGTCTGCATACTACACCTCAGCCGTCGATCCGCAGGTTTAGGTAAACGGTCTTGAGGCGCTGAAGAATAAAGGATTTCATTGTTTTCATTTTATCGTGTTTTTGAGTTAAGGTACAAACTTCTAGAATTTATGGGATTGTTTTCATTCCGCTGCTACTATTTCATTAATTTGATAATTATATTTGGACCCCTTTGTTTTGGGTAACTTTATTTAATTTGCAATATTTTATATTTAAGTCTTTCGCTTATTTACTGTTTATTTATTATCATCTTGTTTATGGGAGCATGGTTGCATGTCCCTATAAGCCTAAGGCGGTTACGAGGACATTAAAGTCTGAGTAATTGCTGGCGCTGTGACATCCCTTCAGTGTTCTAAGAAGGAGTGTTACAGAAGGTGGTATCAGAGCCAGGTTTTTAATAAAGTAAAAATATGTGTTTTATAACTTTAAAAGGAATTTAAATGTATTTTATAATATATTTAAAAACATTTTATTAATTAAAAAAACATTTATTATAAACCTAATTGGAATGTATAAACATTTTTTTTATCACAAGAATGTAAATCAAATTTTGTTTAAAAAAAATGTTTACCAAACTAATGTAAATTTATAAATATTTTTATCATGAGTATTTAAAGGAATCTTTATTTTAAAAAAAATTAGTATTTTATAAAATCAGTATTTTAAAATGTTTTAAACTTTATAATAATGATATTAATAAATGGTAAATGTATCTCATAAATAATGATAAAGGTGTTTAAATTTTAAAAATGTGTGCATTTCATATCACGGTGATTCAAGTGTTTAAATTTTAAAATATTTTAGCCCTCAAGTACCTAACCTGTAATCTGAGAGTCATTAGTATTCAGACCTTAAGTTATGTCAACTTGGGTATTGACACTCCCTTAATTCATTTCTAGATGCCTTCAATCCTGCCTGAAGAGAGTGCAACCAATGTGAGAGAAGTTATCCCCTTAGATGCCTCGAGGCCATACTACAACTTGATCAACTTTTCCATGACTCGCCTCGCAATTCAATCATGCAATATGGAACCACGAGTCTACCTTTCAGATTCTGCAGAGTGGATTCACCCTTATAAGAGGTTTTGTGATATGGAGTTAAGGAAGTGGGAGGATTTGGAGACTACCCTTCGAACGGACACTCATCTGCTTATGCTACTCATGCGCCCTGCGGTTGATGCCATCAACTATTGGCGTCGTATGATACGCTTTGAAGGAACGATGGTCCTATCTGATGATGTGCTCCCACCAATGGATGTCATTTGCTACAAGATGGAGCCGCAACCTATTCGCCCTGATCATTGGGATACTTACAACTTGGTAAGGAAGACCATGATTGAAACATCACCGATCTCTACTTATGAGAAGCATTGCTTTGATCGTATGGAGGCCGGAGAAAAGAGGTGCCTTCGACTAGAACACCTCATTTGTGAAACGCTGGATCATCTTAGTGAAGTGAATGAGCATGTAAGAGAGTGGAGGTATCGGATGATCCATGGTCCACCTTCAGTAAGTGATGTACCAACCTCATGGCAGATAAAGTGGCAGACAGAGAAGTTACAAAGGGTTGCAGAGCTACAAGCACTTGACAAGAGAATGGAGGAAGATTTAGAGTATGATATCAACCGTGGTGTCATATTTAAGTATTTGAATCCATTGTCGGGCATACGCCGTGGATATTACTTTCCTGTTTATGGAAACCCTCATTATTAAAGGAAAGCTAGAGGGACTTAAGGCAATATTTCAATTCAATAATGGATGAAGGACCTGTGTGTCCCTAGATACCCAGTAGTCGTTTCTAAGACGTAGTGTTCTCCGCATTTGAAAACTTTGAGACTCCTCGTAATGTTGTTTGAAGTTATGAAATTATATAAGTATGAGTTGGTTTTACCTTGGTTTTCGGGGTAATTATAATTGAGTGAAATTATGGATGTCATATAGGTGAACAGGGTATAAACGACATCAGATGCTATCTATACGGTAAGATTTTTCAGAGTATTATGTGCACCAACTAGGAAAGGTTGCACATTACTGCTTTCTGCCAAGAGGATAAGGTTGGTTTATGGTAGAAAGTTAAGCGAACTCAAGGAGGCAAGCCTTCAATCGGTTCCTCGCAGACAATTGTGGTATAACTGTAACGGCCCGGATATAAATATCCGGGATACGTTTCGAAGGTCGGATACCTTCGTTCGGATGTTACAATTCAGGTACGGGTCGAGGTTTCAAACCTCAATTCAGTCGAAGTCTCAGAAATACAATTTAAACGAAAATAAAGCGGAAGTACGGTTTAGATACAAAAGCCACGGCAGAGCCGGGTCAAAACCAAAATAATGTGGGTGATTTCCATTTGTCAAGATAGAATATGTTAGCCGGATTCTTTGATTCGCCAAAAGGTTTCCCCGTCACAGAAGCGTGGAGCAACAAGAGCGGTACCTAACACTATCCACGAAGTCAGGCCTGGTGATCGCCTGCGGGTCCTCTGACCGCGCTGAGGCCACATAACATGTCTATGCCTAAATAAAAGATGACTAATACGGTACAAGATTTAAATCACACTATCATGCCCCTAGTATATATAATATGCAGAAAAGAACTGTAAATGGCCCCAGACAATGCCAAGTGGCATATCCCTCTCCTACCTCTGCACCCCTTCCCGTTAATGCAGAGACTGGCCAGTTCGGGCTATAGCATAGCACTCTCTTCGTGGTGGTGCACTCACCACGGTATCATCATATCATATCATATCATATCTCATCATCATATCATAAAATAAATAAAACATGCCCGATGGTGCTGGGCTAATCGTATCATATCAACTCATCTCATCTCTTGCCCGATGGTGCTGGGCTATCATATCATGCTCATATCGACTCGATAGACTCAGGGCACCCGATGGGGCTGGGCTACCCTATGACCCTAGCAAAGACTCTAGGACTATCACAGGTAACGGCCGTTCTGTATTCAAACACACAAAGTAAACACATGCTCAGTTCAATGCAATCCTAGCATGATACTACATGGCATGCTTTAATATGCAATAAAACTACACATTACATGACACATCAGGCAGGAGGTCCAGGTTACTGAGTAAGTCCCGTAGGATACTTACCTGTTGATGCAGAACAACAAGATAATACAAGCAAGGGCCCGATGCAAGTCCAAAGCAATCCAAAAGCAATACACACCTATCATCAAGCCATTTCCATAAGCTACCAGACCAACATTCATACACACGAACCCAAGTTCTCAACATCCTCAAAACCAACCGATAGTAAAACCGTTTTCCAAAATCTTAAATCCAAAATTAAGTCAACTCATGTTCAAAATAACTTCTCAAATCATACTTGGCCAAATTCCGACATTAAACATTTAAGCCTTAAAACCAATTTCCCAAAATCATGTTATAAAATAATTCCGACATGTTTCTTATTTCAAAACATAAAATAAGTTCCAATATTAAACCATCAAAATAATTCTATGCTCACAAATCATATTTATAATTCAAAACCAACAATTCGCTTTAAAATTCCTAATTCACATGCTTAAATCCTCATAAAATGCATCAATTAAATAATCCAAATTTTTTTTTTATTATTTTAAAACAAATTAACAATATATAAAGATTAATTTCCAGAATATTACAATTATAACCAAGTCCCAAAATAATAATAATACTCAAATAAGGATATAACATATCATATAATCAACATATATCAATTTAGATCCTTAACCAACTTATAAAATCATACCATTTAAAATAATTCCGGCATAACTTTCTTTAAAATCCATATCTTAAAATCACCCTTATAAACATAATATAATAACTTATCTCAATTAAAATTACTTTTAAAATCCTCTAAAAAATATATAAAAATTAATAATCACAAAACACATAAATATATACGTACATATCAAATATATATACATAGTCACAACAATTAATAGTAACAATTTCAGAAACCCAACAATTCAACCCAACCCGAGCCCAACCAAAGAAACAAAAGAAGAACCCAGCCCAGGAGACCCAAAACCGGATAAGAAAGAAAAGGGAGCCCAAAACCGAGCCCAGGTCCAAAGGCCCGCAAAGAGAAGAAAAGAAAGAGACCCGATCCGGAAGGCCCTATGAAAGAAAGTGGAGGGGATCCGAAGGGGATCCGGATTGGGTCAAAACACACACCCGTTTCCCCCTTTTAACACCGGCCCAGACCCGAGAAATAGGCCCAAAAAAATAGGCCCATTCCCTTAAAATCAGAAGACGCCCACTCCCGAATTGCACTGTTCCTCATCCCCCTTGAAACCTTCTGTTCGAAAATGGAGGAAAGGAAGGGAGCGGGAGCTGCTGGCCGGCGGCGAAGGCCGACTCCGACGACCCACCCGACACCAAGGAGCATGGAATTGAACCAAGAAAGGGAAGAAGAAGGGGTCCTCACCGAGAGTTCTTCAAGCCCGGAATCGTTCGAAATCGCCTTGGTTTGCTTCGCCGGAGACTCGGGGTGTTCTTGCTGGCCTAGGACGGAAAGGGAGGAGGTTAAAGGCAGCCCCTTTGCCTCGTTTTAGACCAAAGGAAAGAAGAGGGTGGCTTACCGCTCGGATTCGAGAGAACCTAGGGGAAGGGGGACGCCTGGCTGCTGCGGCTACTTCTGCTGGGACCCGGGGGAAGGTGACTATCGGCTCGGCCTCGCCGGAGCAGTGGTTTCAAGAGGGCAGAGGGATGGTGAGGGCTCGGTGGAGCCGATGAAGGAGGCAGCCAGAGGTGGGAGTGTTGGTGGTGATGTTGTCGAAGGTAAACAGAGGGAAAGAGGAGGGGATGAAGAGCGGTTGTGGGTGTGTTTGGGATTCATAAAGGGAGAGTGTGGGCTTCTCAAGCAATAAAGAAGGGAGGGAGAGGCTACTGAATTCAGAATCAGAGGAGAGCTGAAGGGGGGGGGGGGTGTGGGTGTGTTTGGAAAGAAGACAAAGGGAGGGAGGGGACCAATGTGTGCAGTGCAAGAAGAAGGCAAATGTGGGCAGTGTGAGGCAGGGGACTGCCGAGAGAGAGAGAGAGAGAGAGAGAGATAAAGAAAAAGGGAAAATGAACTAAAATAAATGTTATTGGTCCCCCGGACGAATTCGAATTAGCGGAATAGACTCGAAACCCGCTCGCCCGGTCGAATCCCGACTAAATCAAATTTAAATAAAATTTTCAATTACTAATTTCAAGTTAAGCGGAATTAAATTAATTTCAATCAAAACTCGGAGTTTAAATTAATCTTTATTAATACTCGATCTTGAAAGCGAAAATCGAATCCCGTCAAAATCCGAAATTTAAATGATGCCGGAACAACTTAAAATCCAAAACTTACGCTCGAGGACGGGTTTTATTCCATTTTTACAAATTGAATTTAATAATAATTATTTAATTAAAATAATCATAATATATAAATATACTCGGTCTTTACATTTATCCACCTCTAAAAACAAGTCTCGTCCCCGAGACTAAAATCATTTTAAAGCAAAGGGAATGAAATTTTAAAATCGGTGAGTCCGAGGACCATGTCCAAGGATCTTGTGATCGTCTCGGTTGCGTCTGCCGAGATTCTCACAACATCCTAGTCACGGCCGTGACACCTCCAATTGGTCTTGTCAAGTGTGTAATAAGCGCCCTTATCACATTCTCGCTTCGACTTTTCGGAAGTATCACAACTCTAAAAGAATTATAGCGTCCGACTAGGTCTTAGCAAGCAATCTATAAGCGCCCCTATACAATGCTTGTATCCACTTCGTGAGACGTCATAATGTAATTCCAGTTTATAAATTCTCAAAGCGTTTGCAAATGGAAAGGTTGTCATACAAATCATTGAAACTCTCAACTTCTTTAAAACCCCAAGTTGGCCATTTTTAAAACCGCTCAAAATCTTCAAATCCGATGTTTAATCAAGCAACTTTACACCAAAACAAGTCAATTCCTTTCAAATCAAGATTCCGTCAAAATCTCCCAAACACCAAACCAGCTTCTCGCATACCAATCAATCAAATTCAGAAGGTAGGAGGTGGAATCATCCACCTCTAAGGGCTAATCCCATATTCTCTTCCTAGGTTCCAAAATCATTCCATCGTCATTCACAACTCAACATGAACAAAAGTAAATCAACTCATCAACTCATAACATCATCAACCACCTCTCATATGGCAATCCTCAACATCAATCATGACAATCTCAATCAATCGATATCGTAACCACATAACATGTTTACCCATAACCTAAAGCATACCATTCTTTCAAACACATCAAAAGCAACAACAAAATCTCAACGTCATATCACGAGTCATAAAGTGTATCTATATCATACCGAAGGCATCACAAGTGTATCATCGAAATCTCATAATCATGCCAGCACACATGTCAAGAGATCAAGGAGGTTAGGAGTCATGGAGTCAGTACACTACTTCTAGTCAAATCTCACGATCGCATCTCAACATCGCACACTAGCGGAACCAGTCATAACAAGGTATCTCATGTAAAGCATAAATTCACATTCTCATCCCATCCAATCTCTATCCAGCATTATCATAACATATTATCACATCAATCCCACACAATCATGCTATTAAGATTCAACCAAAAAGGGGAGATCAAATAGTATATCAACATCAAAATGTCATCATGCTTTCCAGACATCATCTTAGCTCATCACAATGCCATATAACGATTAATAACAGTCATGCACCATCATCTCATACATACACATAGGTCATATCTATGCTCCAAGTCGTATTCATCACTTTCCTATTCATAATCAAGCATATCAACCATATAGCATAACATCATGCTTCCACATAACATCGTATCATCATCTCATGATTCATTCAACACATTATAACATGCTCTTAGAACAACACACTAGGATAGCAATGAATCATTATATCATGTTCATAGTTGTCCCTACCAATTTTAACTCAGTATTGCATATCAACATGTAATATCATGCCATACAGGTTTATCATGGTTGTGATTTACATCATGCAGTACATATTAATAAATCACATAATCAAGAAGACCCTCACATCATACCAATCACTCAATTTCCTTAACCGCTCTCTAACCATTCTACCAAGGGACCTCACTCACATGTTTCAAGAAGAAGCAATCATGGACATTATTACACAGAAGATTACATCATGTCAATCAACATTTATCAATAGCATCATTAGCTCATTATTAAGCATTGCAACTGTGTTTTTAAGGTCTCAATCTACTGTCATGCTCAATAAGTATTGCAAAACATCATATATGAACCTAATCAAGTCAAGCTAGCACATCTCGTCATAGCCACATCTAATAAACAGTTCAGATTCTCAGCATTTGCAGTTCACATTATAGGCAAGGAATTTAGATCATGCTTGACATCTCAGAGTAGCATCACATTAAGTCATCAAGGTACATTAGGATTGTAAGGCATCGAATCATATCATCATAGTCAACAAACACTCACACAACAGTCATCACATCAACAAGCAGCTTTCAGCATCAAATGCAATATCATCATCAACAAGCTCAGAAATGATTAGCAATTCAAATAGCGGACGTTCCCACCTGCAAGTCATATCGTACTCAATAATCGTAATCCTCGAAGCGAGCTTATTCCGTCGACATTATCGATCCTGAGGTCCGTGGGTTATGGGCCCACGCTTCCGCTGCGCTGCTCTATCACTATTCGACTTCCCGATCCCTTTTTCCATGCGGTCGCTCATCCAAGGTAATGCGTAGGAGTTCAAGTTAGCGGAGATAGGGGAGTGACAAGGGCGGACGACCCAATGTTTCTTTCGGAGACGGAATAGACCAATGCTAAAGACGACATGACTAGAGACAAGACTCCGACTCGGGAATAGTACGATGCCCTTAAGAAAGTCTATTAGGTTACGATTTTGGCAAACACGCACGAATTCATTATGGAGTATAACAATCACGTCAATCCACACTAACATGTACCTATCTCGGGGCAACATTCGTATTCATATCAAAGACACAATCAAGTCCTACGCTGATGTTTGTAAAACAAGCTAACATTCTAGTATTCCATGGAAACAGACATGCCTAGCATTCTTCAAGCAAGATAGACGGAACCAGCAATGATCATATATGATTTGAAGTCATGCGGAATTTAATGAAGATAACGAGCATCATGTATATGAACAACGTAGGAACAGGGTATGCACATCAACAATTGAGTCCAAATATATCATGGCAAGGTATATTATAACAATCAGATGAAGCGTCATACGAGAACACATAAGAGTAGCATAGCAATTATTACATATATGGACAATGTACAAGTTTGGTGTATGCATCATACGAGATGATATAAAGGGCAACATAGTAACTATCTCACAATGTTCATATGTTAGGTCAAGCATGGCACGGAATCATATGACGAGATACATCTAGAGAGCATGGGTCCTACATGATACTAGCGATATATAATGTGATACAAGCATAGTCAAGAGTCATGTAGAGGAGTTCAACATAATATTCAAGAAACATGAGGCATCATCAAAAGCACAAGAAGGACATCATGGGTGCTAGATTATAATCATGTTAGGAATAAATCATCATGGGGCACATAAAATGGTACAATAACTGTCACATTATAGAACAAGCATGACATGTAATCGTTCAGCAGGTCATATTGGAAGTCATAAGCTCCACATGATACTATTAGCACACATCGAACATGAGTAAAACTAAAGTAATTCAACTAGGTTCATTCCGATATTCATGCGTCAAGTACTTGCAAAATCAGAATATAGAGTAATGTGTGATCAAGCGAGGTGTCAATTCATACATTCATGGAAGCACGAGAGGATATCATATAGTAATAGACATTTTAACCATGTAAGCATGCTGGGTTTAACTATCACGGGAAGCTAGTCAATCATCGAATTCAACATTAAGCTAATCAGAACGAGTGACACATGTTAAGAGAACAGAAAGAGGAAAGAACCACACTATCAGGTACCTAGCTCGAGAGAGAATCAACAATAAAGTAGGCAAGGCATAAATGTGCGTAAGTCATAACCAAGGATCATACACGTTACTAATGGCTCAATATAACATGTGGTACATACATGCACTTGATCGATTACTCGACACTAAGCAAAACTTCAATTCAATCACATTCCAATAATACAGAAACAGGTGAGGAAGTGTAGCGAGGTATAGTGCAAGTCTAAGTAATGGCAACACGACCAGAATATGGGGACATGGGTTCAAGTTAATGTATACTGGGATAAAACATGTATTTGTCAAGACTCACTTACACTAACATATTCTCAATTTAGTACAATTAACACATAGCAATACTCATTTGCAAAATCATCAACAATAGTTAATCTGCGGAATACAAAACAGGTAGGCATGCTATAGATTCTTGTCACAAGATGAATGATAAGCATCGAGGCATCATCGGCTAGTAGGTTAAAGAGCACATCTTATGAGGCATTCATATAAAGAAGAGTCGATCACACTATCATGGACCTAATTCAGAAAAAGTAGCAATCATATAGACTCATATCATGTGGTTCATGCTTCCAATCAATCATACGAGTAATACAATAGGCCAAGTAGACATGCTATGACAACATGTAACCATGATAGAAAGAAAGGCATAACACGGGACCTAAGCAATGGGGCAAGCATGGGTACAGAATGTCATACAACTACGAATTCATATTAAAGATCATTATAAATGTACCGAGGATTACGTAGCATAGGAGGCATGTTGACATGAAACTATAACATGTATCCATCAAGTAAGGGACTCACTCTATCATGATATTAGAACCGAACTATCACGCTATCATGAACCTATTCACAGGAAGGACATCAATTAGACGACATCCTAGCATATGACATATTTATTCGTGCCCTAGTATGACGATGCAATATACTAAGCAAATCATGTCGGGATGATATAGATATGCTAAATGGAGCCCAACCTATACAATAGTCATTATGAACTTTAAGGCAGATACGTACAACTTCACACTAAGGATCAATTGTAGGTCAAGGAGTAATGCATATAGAATCACACAATCATGGATAGAGCAATCAAGATAACCCGATAAAAGTCCATAAGGGCAACATTGACTCTTCCCAACTGACTCATTACCCCTCTTTCCCATGGGACTCGGATACGAATTTTCCGTGACAAGGGGACACTGATGGATCGTCATAAGAATTGATAACGACTGCCTCGTAAACATCTCACTCTCTAGCTCGGAATTTCATCAAGGACCGTCTTCCAATACTCTCTCGGACAACCTCTATATTCAATCATGATTCCCGACACCATGTGTTTACCACCCCAATTCCCGTGGAAGACCGATATTCGAAGGGAGGACTCAATTGAATTGTCAAAAGGGTTCATAAGGAAAAGGGCAGTTCCACAAAAGCTGAGCTTAACCATATAAGAAGAAGAAGGGTACTCCCGCTATCCCGTTCGCACAGATCGTTCAATACTCATTCAATAGTTAGAACATAGCAATTAAATCTTTAGCATATCAAGCACTCAATCATAGAATCAGTTAATGACAATTGCAATGATCTCCTTGGAGTCTTCCCGACCCATCTGTAAAGAACAAGCTAGTATTTCGCCTACCCATTCCCGACTACATCCAATAGGGATGATCTAGCGCCATTTCTACCCCCTCGATCCCTTATTAGTTGGCTCTCCTCTTTTATCATAAGCCAAGTTCATATTTAGTCCAATTGAGTTAGACATATTAAGTTCATTTTGCCCCTTTAAAACGCTTTCAAATCTTCGAAATCTGTGGGCGGTTTTCCAAAACATACACCCAACCCTTGCGTACCCGAATTGCACAACCTGGCTCTGATACCAACTTTGTAACGGCCCGGATATAAATATCCGGGATACGTTTCGAAGGTCGGATACCTTCGTTCGGATGTTACAATTCAGGTACGGGTCGAGGTTTCAAACCTCAATTCAGTCGAAGTCTCAGAAATACAATTTAAACGAAAATAAAGCGGAAGTACGGTTTAGATACAAAAGCCACGGCAGAGCCGGGTCAAAACCAAAACAATGTGGGTGATTTCCATTTGTCAAGATAGAATATGTTAGCCGGATTCTTTGATTCGCCAAAAGGTTTCCCCGTCACAGAAGCGTGGAGCAACAAGAGCGGTACCTAACACTATCCACGAAGTCAGGCCTGGTGATCGCCTGCGGGTCCTCTGACCGCGCTGAGGCCACATAACATGCCTATGCCTAAATAAAAGATGACTAATACGGTACAAGATTTAAATCACACTATCATGCCCCTAGTATATATAATATGCAGAAAAGAACTGTAAATGGCCCCAGACAATGCCAAGTGGCATATCCCTCTCCTACCTCTGCACCCCTTCCCGTTAATGCAGAGACTGGCCAGTTCGGGCTATAGCATAGCACTCTCTTCGTGGTGGTGCACTCACCACAGTATCATCATATCATATCATATCTCATCATCATATCATAAAATAAATAAAACATGCCCGATGGTGCTGGGCTAATCGTATCATATCAACTCATCTCATCTCTTGCCCGATGGTGATGGGCTATCATATCATGCTCATATCGACTCGATAGACTCAGGGCACCCGATGGGGCTGGGCTACCCTATGACCCTAGCAAAGACTCTAGGACTATCACAGGTAACGGCCGTTCTGTATTCAAACACACAAAGTAAACACATGCTCAGTTCAATGCAATCCTAGCATGATACTACATGGCATGCTTTAATATGCAATAAAACTACACATTACATGACAAATCAGGCAGGAGGTCCAGGTTACTGAGTAAGTCACGTAGGATACTTACCTGTTGATGCAGAACAACAAGATAATACAAGCAAGGGCCCGATGCAAGTCCAAAGCAATCCAAAAGCAATACACACCTATCATCAAGCCATTTCCATAAGCTACCAGACCAACATTCATACACACGAACCCAAGTTCTCAACATCCTCAAAACCAACCGATAGTAAAACCGTTTTCCAAAATCTTAAATCCAAAATTAAGTCAACTCATGTTCAAAATAACTTCTCAAATCATACTTGGCCAAATTCCGACATTAAACATTTAAGCCTTATAACCAATTTCCCAAAATCATGTTATAAAATAATTCCGACATGTTTCTTATTTCAAAACATAAAATAAGTTCCAATATTAAACCATCAAAATAATTCTATGCTCACAAATCATATTTATAATTCAAAACCAACAATTCGCTTTAAAATTCCTAATTCACATGCTTAAATCCTCATAAAATGCATCAATTAAATAATCCAAATTTTTTTTTTATTATTTTAAAACAAATTAACAATATATAAAGATTAATTTCCAGAATATTACAATTATAACCAAGTCCCAAAATAATAATAATAATACTCAAATAAGGATATAACATATCATATAATCAACATATATCAATTTAGATCCTTAACCAACTTATAAAATCATACCATTTAAAATAATTCCGGCATAACTTTCTTTAAAATCCATATCTTAAAATCACCCTTATAAACATAATATAATAACTTATCTCAATTAAAATTACTTTTAAAATCCTCTAAAAAATATATAAAAATTAATAATCACAAAACACATAAATATATACGTACATATCAAATATATATACATAGTCACAACAATTAATAGTAACAATTTCAGAAACCCAACAATTCAACCCAACCCGAGCCCAACCAAAGAAACAAAAGAAGAACCCAGCCCAGGAGACCCAAAACCGGATAAGAAAGAAAAGGGAGCCCAAAACCGAGCCCAGGTCCAAAGGCCCGCAAAGAGAAGAAAAGAAAGAGACCCGATCCGGAAGGCCCTATGAAAGAAAGTGGAGGGGATCCGAAGGGGATCCGGATTGGGTCAAAACACACACCCGTTTCCCCCTTTTAACATCGGCCCAGACCCGAGAAATAGGCCCAAAAAAATAGGCCCATTCCCTTAAAATCAGAAGACACCCACTCCCGAATTGCACTGTTCCTCATCCCCCTTGAAACCTTCTGTTCGAAAATGGAGGAAAGGAAGGGAGCGGGAGCTGCTGGCTGGCGGCGAAGGCCGACTCCGACGACCCACCCGACACCAAGGAGCATGGAATTGAACCAAGAAAGGGAAGAAGAAGGGGTCCTCACCGAGAGTTCTTCAAGCCCGGAATCGTTCGAAATCGCCTTGGTTTGCTTCGCCGGAGACTCGGGGTGTTCTTGCTGGCCTAGGACGGAAAGGGAGGAGGTTAAAGGCAGCCCCTTTGCCTCGTTTTAGACCAAAGGAAAGAAGAGGGTGGCTTACCGCTCGGATTCGAGAGAACCCAGGGGAAGGGGGACGCCTGGCTGCTGCGGCTACTTCTGCTGGGACCCGGGGGAAGGTGACTGTCGGCTCGGCCTCGCCGGAGCAGTGGTTTCAAGAGGGCAGAGGGATGGTGAGGGCTCGGTGGAGCCGATGAAGGAGGCAGCCGGAGGTGGGAGTGTTGGTGGTGATGTTGTCGAAGGTAAACAGAGGGAAAGAGGAGGGGATGAAGAGCGGTTGTGGGTGTGTTTGGGATTCATAAAGGGAGAGTGTGGGCTTCTCAAGCAATAAAGAAGGGAGGGAGAGGCTACTGAATTCAGAATCAGAGGAGAGCTGAAGGGGGGGGTGTGGGTGTGTTTGGAAAGAAGACAAAGGGAGGGAGGGGACCAATGTGTGCAGTGCAAGAAGAAGGCAAATGTGGGCAGTGTGAGGCAGGGGACTGCCGAGAGAGAGAGAGAGAGAGAGATAAAGAAAAAGGGAAAATGAACTAAAATAAATGTTATTGGTCCCCCGGATGAATTCGAATTAGCGGAATAGACTCGAAACCCGCTCGCCCGGTCGAATCCCGACTAAATCAAATTTAAATAAAATTTTCAATTACTAATTTCAAGTTAAGCGGAATTAAATTAATTTCAATCAAAACTCGGAGTTTAAATTAATCTTTATTAATACTCGATCTTGAAAGCGAAAATCAAATCCCGTCAAAATCTGAAATTTAAATGATGCCGGAACAACTTAAAATCCAAAACTTACGCTCGAGGACGGGTTTTATTCCATTTTTACAAATTGAATTTAATAATAATTATTTAATTAAAATAATCATAATATATAAATATACTCGGTCTTTACAATAACTTCTCTAAGGAGGGAGAAGAAAGGAGAATTCTGACTCATACTCATATATGGATGGAAGCAGTTGAGCAAGAGACGAGATGTTACGAAGCTCTCACTAGTCTCACAAGACTATAAATGTTGCGAATGAATTACCCTTCCTTATACACCTATAAAGACATTGAGGGTGAACGCAACATAAATTGGACCATTTAAACCAGAAAAGAGTATATATGTGATGAGGCAAGAGGTTGATGTCAATGCATCAATAAATCAATGTACTCTTTACTACCAAATTGAGTTAATCGATATTCCACTCGATTTGAGAGATACTCATTCTTGTATGGCTTAGAGTGTTGTCCATAGATTTCAGTTAGGTAGTGTGCCTTTAGATGACACGTTTAGGGTCGAACTCTCTAAAAAAAAAGGGAACAATGATAGGAACGGAGATGTAGAGCCAATTTCCTATCACGAGTGGGGATTGAGACTTCGACTCTGGGTTAGGGGTGATTCCGCTTATGCCGCTGGATATCATCTTAGGAATGGATTGGTGAGTGCAACATGGCGTGCGCGGTGAATGACTACGAGCGGAGGATTGTGCCTTGGTACCTGATGACATGTGTTGCAGATTCTGTCGACGCATTCCGGTAGAGAACGGTCGTGTTATTAATATGATATATATATATCAAGACTACAGTGATCAAGATACATTAATTGGTTTGTGTGCTACTTAGAGGACTCGGAGTCCAAGGCTATCACAATCTCCGATATATACCAGTGATCCGGGAGTTTCCCGATATAATTCCTGATGACATTACCGAGTTACCACCGCACCGCTATGTTGAGTTTACCATTGGTCTAGAACCAGGGACGTTTCCACTCTCCATAGCTCTGTATCATACGTCTCTCCTAGAGACGAAAAGCTGAAGTCTCAATTAGAGAATTTGTTGGAGAAGGGTTATATCATGCCACGTGCGTCGCCTGGTGTAGTCCAATGTTGTTCATGAAGGAGAAGGATACATGCATCAGTTATCATGAGTTAAACTATGTGACGATGGAGAACAAGTATATGTGGTCATGGATTGATGAATTGTTGGATTAGATACATTCGGTTAAGTTGTACTACAAGAACGATTTCTAATCAAGATATAATCAGCTACAGATTTGTGAGAAGAACATTTTGAAGATTTTTTTTTCAGTACCAGATACAGGGATGACAAGGTTGTAGTGAGGTCGTTTGGTTTGATCAAAGCCCTAACTATGTTGTTGGAGATGATGAACAAGTGATAGTACAGGGACAGGTTCGTGGTGGTGTTTATCAATGACATATGGATGTATTCTTCAGACAAGGAAACTACAAGAAGTATCTTCAGACAACAGTATTAGTGTTACGAAAACCTCAGCTTACGCTAAATTGTTCAGACTTGACTTTTGGATCAAGAAGATGATTTTTCTAGGTCACGTCATATCTTAGGAGGGAATGATGATAAATCTATACAAGATTTTAACACTGAAACACTGGGTTCACCCGAAGAATGCGAAGGAAGTCTGAAGTTTTCTAGGACTAGTAGGATACTATGGGAGATTTGTGAAATGGTTCTCTAAAGTTGCCCCATCACTTACCTCTTTGTTGATAAAGGGAGAAGCTTGTTCGAAAGGAGAAGTGCAAGCAAAGCTTAAAAAAAATAATTAAAAAAAACTGAAGAAAAGGTTGACCACTACGTCGATGCTAACATTGCCAAGAGACGGGGAAGAATAGGTGGTGTATAATGATGCTTCTAAGCAAGATCTAGTTGTGTGATGATGTAAGATGATAGGGTGATCACATTTTCTTCAAAGCAGCTCAAGCAGTATGAAAAAAGTTAGGTAGTGCAAGGTTAAATCAAGAGACAATATCTTTACAATGGTCGGTGCCAAATCTTCACATATAATAGGAGTTGAAGTACATTGTTACTCGAAAGAATCTCAACATGAGTAAGACAATATGGTTGAAGCTCAATAAGAACTATGGAATGGAAGACCAATGTTGTAGCAGATGTTTTGAGTCATACGCCTCAGCAAGAAATTATGATTGCAAGTTGGACAAAGAAACTTATTCTGCAAAAGAATTTATTAATGTTAGGGGTTGAAGTTCATCTCATATTCTAGGGATTATCCCTATTTCTCTTATACACTCGCTCACACATAGGTTGTTGATCTAGAGATCGATTATTTATTCTACGTTTTACCTGATTAGTGAGGTAAAACTCTACGTTTTACCTGATTAGTGAGGTAAAACTCTCTATTCCTTCGATGTGTTTTTTTCCATCCGTACCTTAGTTGTGATTTGATATATTCCCCAACTGATCTAGGGATAATGTCTTCATGACATTATCGTGATCGTGATCCGAACTCTTTGGTCAATATTTGAGGAAGATATATATACCAACTATTTTATTATTATTATTTTTTTCATAAAATATATCATACATACGTCCCATACGAAGAAGATCAAAAGAAGGCAAGGAGGATCGTAAAACATATAACACACCAAACAACTTGTCAACCATCGAAGACAAAGAAGATCAATAGAAGAACCGTCCATTATGGAGCACTCATCACAAACGAAAAGGGGTGACTAGTTTTACCTATAGTGGTTGCCTTCAAAACTTATCCGGATCATTTGGTAACCTGGAAAAGGGAGCCAAATGAGGTTGAGACGAAAGCCAATGGTAAACTTGAAAACCATATTCGTTGTGTGGTATGAGTTACTAACCTCTAACAACGACAACTTAACCACGATCGCTTTTCAATACACAATATTAGCATTGCGTCAATTATATGTGTTTAGACGTATGTTAAAAGGATTTTATTTTATTTTATTTGTTGCTTATGAAATAATTCTCAGACTTTGACCATGTTGAGTTCGGTGGACAACCAATTATGTTGGATGTAATTAGGTTGTTTTGCTCTTGCAACAATGAGCTAAGATCATATTACTCTATATGTCCTCATCAGATTTCAAATCTCATCCTTTATCTACGCATAGGTGTTCCATGTAATGGTCAAGATATTTCCTCTTTTACCTCTTTCCCTACACTTGCCCTCCATCTGATTCTAGTAAGGAAAAGAAGCTAGGAATATATCCAAGTTATGGTAGTTGGGCGGCTTACCCCTCTTCTTGATCTCAACAATCCAAATATAAGTTACTTAAACATTATCTTAAGGTCATAACCCTGCAATATGTCCTGTGATATAAAGGCAAAAATCTAAAAAGAGGGATTTTAACAGAATTTCTGAACACCATTAAGTATTGGGTGCTTCTGCAACCAGTACCTATCCTAGTACAACTATAGTCAAATTCTCAAAAGGAAACCCTTACTAATGATGTCGATCCCTCTAAACAATGTCATGAACTCATTCATACTCTTACTTGATAGAATACCAAATCATTCCAAGTATATATATGTGTGTGTCAAGTGGGCCGGCCTCACAACAGCAACTCGACATTCCGAGACGAGCCCAGCAGCGCAGCAAAGCACACGGGAGGAGAGAGAGAATCAGAATTTTATTTACAAATCCTATCTCTAACTAAAGGATAACTAGTGATCTTTGGCTAAATCTTTCCAACCTAAAATCCATATCTTTAGGGGATTTGATTAGGTTAAATCTTAGAGGGCATTACGAGCTTCCCATCCATATCAAACACACGCCATAACTTCCTCTCCATCATCCTCTGCAACCCCATAAACATCAGCCGAAAATCACAAACGACAACTATCTCCGTTCACCCTCGACCACGATTCCGACGATCCCAAGGCCGACGACCACCACCACAGGTCTCCTCCAACACCCAGGAAGCCACCGTGCAAGCCCCGACGCAGCAGCTCACCGGAAAGACGTCGGAAACGGCGTCGGAAGTTTCTGCAGAACAGTGATCGAGAGGCCAACTTCGAAGCATTGCCACCACTACCACAGTGATTCAAAGCCCTCAAATCCAAATCCACCGTAAACCTTGCAATACCCTCTGTCGAACACATCTTTTCGTTTTCTAAAATCTGCTCAGGGGTGCTCGTACCATAGCCCCGATATTGACTAGTGAGCGAGAAAAACGTGATTTTGATGAACGTTTCTTTATTCATTCGATTCAGGGGCTGATAATCCTTATAAATCATTTCTTTTCAGATTCATACCATAGCAAGGGATCATAGGCTCGAAACTTGGACGATTCCGAGTCCCGTTTGTGTAAGATCCGCTCTATTCATCGCAATTTATCGAGTTTCGAATAAGTAAGCGATGTTTAATCTAACCTACATACTGTTTTGGAACAGTTTACAGCCTGTTTAGCTCCTGAGATTTGGTGGGTACCAAATCGATTGGCTTTTGGGAAAAGCAAGGGTAAGTTTTGTACTTTTTAAAAGTTACGGTGCCGTTTCTGTAATTTCTGAAAATTTACTAATACCCTAATTAATTCTGTAAAATCTCAGGTCCATTATCAAATTATTTTTCTCAACTACGAATAAGCATTTCGTCAGATTTAAGGCAAGTAGTTTGGTTCAATCAGTGCATTTCTGCAAATTTTGTGCCTTTTCCGCAATTATTGCCTTTTTATGTCCTTTATCAATTCCACGTTATGAGTTTGTGATAAATATGCAAGTTAGATCAGTTTGTTGCTATTTATCAAATCCGAAATCTCACATAGCATGATAACTCGGGTAATTATAGTTCGATCCCATAATTTGGGAAAATTATATTAAATGCCCCAACTTCCTAAAAAGCATGATTTGTTCATTTTGTTTCCTTCATGCTAGTTAAGTATGGTATATTATTGGTTTTGAATATCCATGCTTGTCAGTTATATTATTCCGTGCACTTTATAGATCTAAGTGTACATTATGCCTTTTGTGGTCACCTAGGATGTAATTGTGGATTGGTACTTATACCGTTTGTATTATTATTATTATTATTGTTATTATGATGTGTGTCTTAATAATGGAAAAAGGGTAAAGTCAGGTCAAGGTTCGGTTATACCTTGCTCTATAAACGTCTCATGAGATGCCCCTTCGAAATTGCAAATCTCTCGAATGGGTACATCTACCTAAGGGTAGTAGGTAATCCGCCCAGTGTATATGGCCGAGGCCGGTATCATTTGTCCTAAGTAAACAATAACGTTGTGCATAATTGTGTTATTACTATTATTGTGTTGTACATTACATACTAATAGGTGACCCACTTTCAGTGACGTCATATCATATTCTTTCCGTACTCATAATATGATTCCGTAGGATCTCCGGATCCGCATCCCATTCAAACACTCGGTCCTGTTGGATCATCCTGTTATTTTATTTTATTTTAATCAAACGAGTCAGGTTCCACATAAATATTTACTCCTAATTCATATTTTAGTCTACAATCACCAATACCCTTTTATGGTCAATGGGTGGTAGACGGAGTCTTGAACATTTTACTTTCTGCTGCTTGCTAGTCGTAAAAAGACTAACCGTCCTATTTTTCTCCTTTGGACGGTTGGGGTCCCTGGTCTGCATACTACACTTCAGCCGTCGATCCGCAGGTTTAGGTAAACGGTCTTGAGGCGCTGAAGAATAAAGGATTTCATTGTTTTCATTTTATCGTGTTTTTGAGTTAAGGTACAAACTTCTAGAATTTATGGGATTGTTTTCATTCCGCTACTACTATTTCATTAATTTGATAATTATATTTGGACCCCTTTGTTTTGGGTAACTTTATTTAATTTGCAATATTTTATATTTAAGTCTTCCGCTTATTTACTGTTTATTTATTATCATCTTGTTTGTGGGAGCATGGTTGCATGTCCCTATAAGCCTAAGGCGGTTACGAGAACATTAAAGTCTGAGTAATTGCTGGCGTTGTGACATCCCTTCAGTGTTCTATGAAGGGGTGTTACATGTACCTGTCATAAGTCTAAGGGCGGAAAACTCATAGTCATACAAGAGCGGAATTAAGGTATAATACAAAAGAGGTGTCACGGCAGAGCCGGGTCAAAACGGAGTCTAAAAGCATGAGCTAAAAGCATAGTCAAAGTCTGATGAAGTCAAGACCTCCGACACTCACTCTCCGCCGAACAACAGGACCCGCGCGATAGTCAAGCAACACCAATAGAACGAACACAATAATAATACCTAAAAACGTTAATGGTGAGCGGGATCAGATGACGCCCACCTGCTCTTTCCGCTGCCCAATGCACACGCATACGCTATACCTAATAATCATGCTTCTAGATGCAAGGCGGAATATTAACACACTAGCATGCCCCTAAGATCAAGTGCATAATAATAATAAGGCCTTAACACATAATATCAAATGGTATATCACTCTTCCTACCTCCACCCCCCTTCCCGATAGGGCGGAGACTGGCCAGTTCGCGAATGCATTCCATTCGTTCATATTCATCATTCATTCATCATTCTCATAATCATCATCATGCTCATATATGTTGATAACTCCACTCCCTTGATGAAAATCGGATTAAGTTTCAAAGACTTTGACAGTCTGTTTGTGTCAAAGGTCTGGAAGCTTTAACAGTATTGATGAAACACAAAGCCTGTTCTATATGATATTATGTTCGAATATTATTTTATGTTATTATATGCTTCCATTATATTATTATATATACACTTACCTTTCAGGAAGTATTTTCGAAGATTATTTCCTTCATTATGTTGTAAATTGAGAAGATTCAAATCGGAAGATCATGGCCTCCGAAAGTTTCCAAAGATAGAAGATCCAGCTCAAGCCATGATCCTCTCTAGCCGTTGGTGAAGATCCTTAGGCGCCGATTTGTTTCAATAAAAAGAAAAGGAAGAAGAAGACAGCAACACACCTGTTGAACACAAGCTTTCATACACTCAAGCCTTCAAGCGAAATCTGTCTTCTTCGTGTGCTCTCTGCTAGCCTAGTCCTTAAGAGTCTGTAATTTCATTTCAAAGCATTTGAGCGTTACACTGTGAGCTTATAGGATATATTTCGAGAGAGTGTTATACTCAAGAGTTTGTAACTCAGGAAGTAGACACTAGGCGATTGATTCACTAAGTGTAAGAGGATTGTACTAGATAGCATAGAGAGGAGGGGCTCTTCTAGATTGGTCTAGGACTCCAAGGGAACGTGAGTTGACTAGATTGCAATTGTATAGGAGAGAGGCTTCTTGGGGAGCTACTAGGATCCTAAGTCTTGTGAATCAATAAAAGTCGGTTGAATCCTAGGGTTGTGGAAGAACCCTAGGCGGGGACGTAGGCCAAGTTCGTGCCGAACCTCGTAAACAACTCATCGAGTCCTTTACTTATTGCTTTACCTTATTTCCGCACTTGGTTCGACTGTTTAACTTTGTGATTCAAGTTTTCAAAGAAAAGACTAAGTTTAATCTCAAAGGTTTTTACACGAGCTTCAAAAGTCTTGAGAATCTGCGAAAAACCGGCATACTCTATTCAACCCCCCCTTCTAGAGTATTTCTATATTACTTTGTTTTACATTATCGAACCTTCAATTGGTATCAGAGCTTTACTCACTGCTTTTGATCTAACAATCTTGTGAGTTTTCGATCATGTCTGGTGAAGCAAGCAGAGGATTTGCACAGGGAAGGTCTACGAGCAGACCACCACTCTTTGTAGGAAACAACTTTGTCCACTGGAGATCATTGATGAAGATGTTCATCATAGACCAAGATCTGGAACTTTGGAACATTATAGAGAATGGGCCAAAGATTCCAGAGAAAGACGGACCAAATGGAACCAAAGTCGCAAAGAAGGAGTCTGAATACATCCAAGCGGATCTTGAACTCGTCTCCAAAAACTACAGGGCTATTAACTTACCTTATTGTGGTCTTAGCACTGATGAGTTTAACCGTATTTCATCTTGTAGGTCAGCTAAAGAGATTTGGGACAAGCTGTTCGTCACCTATGAGGGAACCAGCCAAGTGAAGGACACCAAGATCAGCATCTTCCTTCGAAAGTATGAACTTTTCAAGATGAAGCCTGATGAGTCTATCAAGGTCATGTTCACACGATTCACAGAAATCACCAACAACCTTGACTCTCTCGGCAAGAGCTTAATAAACGTTGAGAAAGTAAGGAAGATATTGAGGTGTCTCCCAAAAGAAAAGTGGGGTCCTAAAGTAACAGCTATAGAGGAAGCTCAAGACCTCACTACTCTGCCTCTTGACGACCTGCTTGGGAAACTGATCAAGCATGAGATGATCCTTAATGAAGACGATGGAGAACTTCCAGCAAGCACTAAGAATTTGGCGCTCAAATCTAAGAAGGATGACAACAAAGATGAATCTGATTCCGAAGATGAGGATGATGATGAGGATGATCCTTTTGCTCTTATCACAAGAGGCCTTGCTCGAATCCTCAAAATGAAGAAACAATTCAACAACAAGGATATATGGATCAGAGTCTTCTAAATTCCGAGGTAAGTCTCAATACAACAAAAATGATAAGAAGACTAAATCGTTGTCTTGTTTTGAATATGGTGAAACATATCATCTTGTGAAAGACTGCCCTGAAAAGACGAAAAGTCAGTCCAAGAAGGGTGATAGATGGAAAAAGAAAGCCATGGTGGCAACTTGGAGCGATTCTGACTCCGACTCCGACGATGAGAAGGCCAATGTCTGTCTTATGGCATCAGGAGATGAATCTCACGATGAGAAGCTTGAGGTAACCATAAGAGAACTTATGGCAAGTCCAAAAGAGGTATTATCGGAATTCCTTTCTAATATGATTGCCAATGAAGAGAAACTTATTGCCCAAACTAACACTCTTATTAAGAGAACTATGGACCAGGAAAGAACTATTGAGGATCTGTCTATGAGGGTCAAAAGTCTTGAAGCTTCTTATTCAGGTCTTGACATTCAAGTCAAGACTCTTGACTCAGAGAAATCTGAACTCAAGCAAGATCTCTCGTCTCTGAGAAGTGAACATCATGACTTAGAGAACGAGAAGATCTCCTTGAATAATAAGATTCAAGACCAACAGACAGCCCTCATAAGTTTTACCAAATCCAAAGGCACTCTTGATAGGATGTTGGGTGAGCAACAAGGTTCTCTAAACAAAAGTGGTATTGGTTACAATCCAAGGTTTTTAAAGAAGCATCACATTACCACCTTTGTAAAGGCAAAAGGAAGCAGAACCTCTCCTATATGTCACCATTGTGCTCGAAAGGGACATGTAAAAGAGACCTGCCCCTATAGAAGAAAGGATCCATATATCATTCGCAATACATTCCCTGTTCATTTGAGAAAAGAACGGATAACACAAGTTTGGGTCCCAAAAGGCACTATTTTACCAAATATGGTTTATCCCAATAATGGATCCAAATTTGCTTATTGGTCTAGCCAGAAAGGTTGATGTTTGTTTGGCAGGAGATCACCAAGGTGAAGGAGCAAAAATGGATTGTTGATAGTGGATGCTCGAGACATATGAGTGGGAAGAGGTCTCTCTTTCATGATCTAAAGGAGCAATCCACAGGAACAATCACTCTTGGTGACAAAGGAAAGTGTGACATCGTTGGTATTGGTAGCGTTGGGAGTGATTCCAACCATAGTATTAAAAATGTCTATCTTGTGAATGGTTTAAAGTATAATTTGCTTAGTGTTTCTCAATTATGTGATAGTGGCAATAATGTCAGATTTAACAAGAAAAGATGTCTAGTGTGCAGAGAAGATACAGGTGAAGTTATACTAACTGCATATCGTTACAACAATATATACGCTGTGAATGCTGATCAAGTGGCACAAGGAAGCTTAACCTGTCTAAAAGCTTTGACAGACGATCCAAAGCTCTGGCACAGGAGACTCGGTCATGTGAGTCCAGATACACTACAGAAGCTTGTGTCCAAAGGGCTTGTAAGAGGACTACCTGAGATGGACTTCAAAGGTATTGATATGTGCAATGCATGCACACGAGGTAAACAAACACGTAGCTCTTTCAAACCCAAAAAGGTTGTAAGTTCTTCTAGACCCCTTGAACTTTTACATATGGATTTATGTGGTCCTATGCGAGTCAAATCTCCCAATGGTAAAAAGTACATGCTTGTTGTTGTTGATGATTTTTCTAGATATACTTGGGTTGCATTTTTAAAAGAAAAATCAGAGGCCTTATTTGAGTTTTCAAAACTTTGTAAGGAGTTGCAAACTTTAAGAAACGAGCCCATAGTGTCAGTTCGAAGTGATCATGGTAGGGAGTTTGATCAACTTCAGTTTGATTTGTTTTGTGCTAAATATGGCATCTCCCATAACTTTTCTGCTCCTAGGACACCTCAACAAAATGGGGTTGTGGAACGAAAGAACCGCACCCTAGAGGATATGGCCAGGCCTATGCTTTTAGAAAATGCATTACCTAAAACCTATTGGGCTGAAGTTGTTAACACAGCTAACTATATTTTGAATCGTTGTCTTATTCGTTCCATCTTAAAGAAAACTCCTTATGAACTTTTCAAAGGCCGCAAACCACTTATATCTTATTTCAAACCTCTTGGTTGTACTTGCTTTGTTCATAACAATGGAAAAGATAACCTTGGGAAGTTTGATGCGCGTAGTGATGAAGGTATATTTCTTGGCTACTCCACAAGTAGCAAAGCTTATAGAATCTTCAATAAAAGGACCCAGTTAGTTGAAGAAAGTATACATGTTATATTTAATGAATGCAATGACGGTTCTTTGAGTGAAAGTGTTGCAGATATAGATCTTAACATCCATCAGGAGAACGAGGAAGGTGATGATGCTGCTACCAAGAACACAGAGAAGAGGAACATGCAAGAACAGATTCTCAACACTGAAGAATTGGCCCAAGGTGTTGAAGATTCGTCCAAAGCCCTTGGTGTCCAATTCAACAGTGTTGAAATGTCAGAAACTGCTGAAACTGAACCTAACAAGACTATGGAGTCAGATGTACCACAAATCAATCCTGCTGGTGTGACGAATCAAGGAGCTGAGACTAGCAAAAGAAAATTCAAATACTCCTCATCACACTCATTAAAGGATATCGTTTCTGACCCTACTTCTAGTGTTCAAACTCGTTCTAAACTTAAAGATCTTTGTGCTTTTCACGCGTTTTTCTCTCTTATAGAACCCAAGAAGGTAGATGTGGCCCTTCAAGAGCCAGATTGGATGATTGCTATACAAAGTGAGCTTAACGAATTTGAAAGGAACAAAGTCTGGACCTTGAAGCCTAGGCCAAAGCATCAATCAGTCATTGGCACACGATGGGTATTTCGAAACAAGCTAGATGAGAATGGTAAGATCGTGAGGAACAAGGCAAGGCTTGTTGCTCAAGGCTACAATCAAGAGGAAGGTATTGACTACGAGGAGACCTTTGCTCCCGTAGCCAGGCTTGAAGCCATTCGTACATTATTAGCATTTGCATCTTTTATGAGCATAAAGCTATATCAAATGGATGTCAAGTGTGCTTTTCTCAATGGTTTCTTAGAAGAAGAAGTTTATGTGGCTCAACCCCCAGGTTTTGAAAGTTTGGAATTTCCTAATCACGTTTATAAACTTGACAAAGCGCTTTATGGTTTGAAACAAGCCCCAAGAGCTTGGTATGAGCGCTTGTCAAAATATCTTTTAGAAAATGAATTTAAAAGGGGGTTGATCAACAAGACTCTTTTTATCAAGACCAAAGGAAATGACATTTTGGTTGTTCAAATTTATGTTGATGATATATTGTTTGGTGCTACTAACACATCTTTGTGCAAGGAATTTTCTGACATCATGTGCAGCGAATTTGAGATGAGCTTGATGGGTGAACTCAATTTCTTTTTGGGACTACAAGTTAATCAATCCAAGAAAGGGATCTTTGTCAACCAGAGCAAGTACACTAAGGATCTCTTGAAGAAGTTCAAGATGGGTCAATCCAAAGCAGCCAAGACTCCCATGAGCTCAACATTATCCCTAGATCAAGACAAGACTGGGAAGAGTGTCAATCAAAAGGAGTATCGAGGAATGATTGGATCTTTACTATATCTTACAGCTAGTAGACCTGACATCATGTTTAGTGTTTGCATGTGTGCTAGGTTTCAAGCTGATCCTAAAGAATCTCACCTCGTGGTTGTGAAGAGGATCTTTCGATATCTCAATGGCACTAAGGAGCTTGGACTATGGTACCCAAAACAAAAGGATTTCACATTAATCGGGTATTCTGATGCAGATTTTGCAGGCTATAAGGTGGATAGGAAGAGCACATCAGGATGTTGCCAATTCTTAGGAGCATCTTTGATCAGTTGGCATTCTAAGAAACAAAACTCAGTTGCCCTATCCACTGCAGAAGCCGAATACATAGCAGTTGGAGCATGCTGCTCCCAAATCCTTTGGATAGCTCAACAAATGCGAGATCTTGGCATCAACCTCAAAGGCATTCCCATTAAGTGTGACAATACAAGTGCCATCTCCATTACAAAGAATCCTGTTTAGCATTCAAGGACCAAACATATTGATGTAAGGCATCATTTCATTAGAGACCACGTCGAAAAAGGTGATGTGTCCATTTCCTTTATTTCAACTGATTATCATTGGGCTGACATTTTTACTAAGCCTTTGGCAGAGGACAGGTTCACCTTCATTAGACGAGAGATCGGGATGCTTAACAAGGATGCACTTTCGTAGGGGGAGCTTTCCCTTTACGAAAGATAAATTCTACTCAGTGTCAAGACCCTTGAGTTTTATGTCAAGGTTTGTGAACTGAATGATAGAAAACAGATATCGGATCGTATATATTTGGTTAATATCTTTTTAGATATTTGATCAAGTATTATTTTCATTGGATTTCAAAATAATTTATTTATGTCACATATTTTATCCGTAGAGATATTTTTGGAACAAAATATTTTCGGTTATTTCCCTCCTATTCTAAAACGGTTGAGAGAAGATTTGAATTTTGAATTGAAATATTTTTCAAATTGGCAATGTTATCATTACTTACATTGGAACCCTAAACCCCGTCCCATCACTCAAATCTCTCCTATTTAAAACCCAAACCCCTCTCGATTACCTCATAACCTCTGAACCACCCAAAACTCTTCCAATTCTCCCTCTCCAATCTCTCAAACTATCCTGAAACCCTAGCCGAATACCTCCATGGTTCCCAAATCAAAGAAAGCTTCCACACCCAAAAGACTTGGCGCCACCCCCAAGGGACGCCAGGACACTGCTACTTCTCCTACACCTGAACCCACTCCTCAAGCCATCGTCCCTGCTGTTGTCCAGAGCACCATCGCTGAGAGCACGACTACAGTAACCAAGGGCTCTCAAAAACGCTCTGCTAAGAAGCCTCTCAGTGCGAAGCAGAAAGGGAAAAAGAAGGTCATCGCTGAGGAGGTAGATGAGGAAGAAGAAGAGGAGGATCTTGATGCTATTCTGGAAAAGGAAGCAGCCAAGGAAGCCGAAGAAGAAGCTTTAAGGAAGAAAAAGGCCGAGGAGGAGGCCGAGCTTGCAAGGAAGTTGGTCGAGGAGGATGCTGAGAGAATCCGGAAGGAAGCTGAGGCGGAGGCTCTCAAGGAGGTTCCTTCTGAAGAGGAGCCTGAGGAAGAGGACGAGGAGGATACCGATGGAGACAACGCTGAGGACTCGGGGTCAGGGGAAGAAGAGGAAGAGGAGCCCGAGCATGCTCACTCTCCTTCTCCTCCTCCTCCTCCTCCCCCGTCTCCAAAGAAGCAGAAAGCCTCTAAAGCCAAGCCTCCTTCTCCCAAGCGCACCAGGAAGGGCACCCTCAAAAGCCTTGAGGCGCCTGCCAAGAGGTCTGCTCCAACACAGGCTAGAAGGAAGAACGCTGATCCTCCCGCTCTCATTCAGGTAAATCAATCCCTCCCCTCTTCATGGTTTGAAAATGCTGAAATGGCTGGTAAGTGGGTAGATGAGTTTCGAACTCGTAGGATCTGCTGTTCTGATTTTTTAGATATTGCGTTCTTTGAAGCTTTGAATTTACCGTGCATTGCTATCCTTAAAAAATCCCCAGCTTGGACCCTTCTCAATCTTGAAACCGTCTATTATCCCCAACTCACCCGCCTGTTCTATATAAATCTCAAAGCCAAACACACTGACGATGGTTGGTTCTTAGAATCTGTCGTCAAGGGAGTTAGAATCTCTTTCAACTCCTTTGACTTTGCTGATTTCCTTGTCCTTCCTAGCCCTTGTCCACCCTCTCAAGAAATCCCCTCTAAAGAAGACTGCATTACCCTTGCCCGATCCAAATATCTTCTACCCGAGGCATCTACCAACACCTCAAAGCAGCTAACCCACTCATCCCTTACCCTAGAGGCAAAGATCATATTTAACATCATTGTGCGTTGCCTCTTACCCCGTCTAAACTCCGGCTCTCTCCTGACCGACAATGCCATGATCCTACTTTACCGAATCCTCAATGGCCTTGATCTTGATCTGGCCAACACCATTTTAGGATCCATGGCTCACACTAGAAAAGCCAGGAAAGGAACTCCCCTCCCCTTCGCTACCCTTTTGACCCAAATCTTCGAAGCTTCTGGAATCGATTTTAAAAATGAAGAACAGCAGCGTCATACGGGTAAGTTCGACTCCAAGAGCCTTGAAAAGATTGGCATCACTCGGTCCCCCCAAGGGACTTGGAGTCTTGCCTCTCCTTCCAAAGCTCTTCCCACTGCCTCACCCGTTGATGAACGCATGGACAACCTGGAGTTGGGCTTGGAGGAAGTTCGCCTGGATATCAAGGAGTTGCACAAGGAGTTTATGACGGAGATGAGCGGGGTAACCAATCTGTTGCAAGGTCTGTGGTCGCGGCTTACTGATGATGCTCCAGACGATGAAGCTTAACCCTATCCTACCCTACCTTAACCCCAAATCTGAAACATTGCTGGTTTTTGGAAACTGTTTCAAAACTTTTGGTGACTGTTTTACCTCCTCCCTTTGTTGAAAGACAAAAAGGGGGAGATGATCTGTGGTGGTGTTAGACTTTTTAAAACTGTTGCGATTTAAAGGTCTTGGAAGACCTTGGTTTTATTTTCAGTTGGATGGTCTTCTTGCTTTAAAATTTTGATCCAACATTTGTCTAACCCATGCAGGTACTTAGTCCGATTTTGATCCAAAATTTTGATCCAACATTTGTCTAACCCATTCAGTTGGTTTTATATATGCTTGACTAAGTTGCAGGGATGCACAGGTTTTGTCTTTCATCAAGGGGGAGATTGATAACTGCACTCCCTTGATGAAAATCGGAATAAGTTTCAAAGACTTTGACATTCTGTTTGTGTCAAAGGTCTTGAAGCTTTAACAGTATTGATGAAACACAAAACCTGTTCTATATGATATTATGTTCGAATATTATTTTATGTTATTATATGCTTCCATTATATTATTATATATACACTAACCTTTCAGGAAGTATTTTCGAATATTATTTCCTTCCTTATGTTGTAAATTGAGAAGATTCAAATCGGAAGATCATGGCCTCCGAAAGTTTCCAAAGATAGAAGATCCAGCTCAAGCCATGATCCTCTCTAGCCGTTGGTGAAGATCCTTAGGCGCCGATTTGTTTCAATAAAAAGAAAAGGAAGAAGAAGACAGCAACACACCTGTTGAACACAAGCTTTCATACACTCAAGCCTTCAAGCGAAATCTGTCTTCTTCGTGTGCTCTCTGCTAGTCCTTAAGAGTCTGTAATTTCATTTCAAAGCATTTGAGAGTTACACTGTGAGCTTATAGGATATATTTCGAGAGAGTGTTATACTCAAGAGTTTGTAACTCAGGAAGTAGACACTAGGCTATTGATTCACTAAGTGTAAGAGGATTGTACTAGATAGCATAGAGAGGTGGGGCTCTTCTAGATTGGTCTAGGACTCCAAGGGAACGTGAGTTGACTAGATTGCAATTGTATAGGAGAGAGGCTTCTCGGGGAGCTACTAGGATCCTAAGTCTTGTGAATCAATAAAAGCCGGTTGAATCCTAGGGTTGTGGAAGAACCCTAGGCGGGGACGTAGGCCAAGTTCGTGCCGAACCTCGTAAACAACTCATCGAGTCCTTTACTTATTGCTTTACCTTATTTCCGCACTTGGTTCGACTGTTTAACTTTGTGATTCAGGTTTTCAAAGAAAAGACTAAGTCTAATCTCAAAGGTTTTTGCACGAGCTTCAAAAGTCTTGAGAATCTGCGAAAAACCGGCATACTCTATTCAACCCCCCTTCTAGAGTATTTCTATATTACATTGTTTTACATTATCGAACCTTCATATGTGTTGCTCATAAACGTGTTACTCATGACTCGATTGACTCAGGACAAGACCCGATGGGACTGGGCTGTCCTATTACTCTAGCAAGGACTCTAGTAACTTCACAGATAACGGCCGTTCTGTTTACACACGCATAAAGAATAAAATGCTCAAAGTCAATGCAACCTAGCATGATACTACATGGCATGCTGATCATGAATGCAAGCACCTAGTATATCATGCACAGAAGACAGGGAGTCTCTCTGTCGATCTGAGTAAGCTCCGAAGAGACTTACCTGGTATGCAGAATAGCAAAAGTACGATCCCAGCAAGTAGCACGAACAATGAGATAATATCACCTAAATTCATATCAAGACATCCACATAAGTCTACATCTAATCATTCGATCACACACAAGTGCATATCATTCAATAGCGCATGATCACATTATAACATTATCAAGTTCAACCACTCTTCGCATTTACCACATTCCACAAGTCCATATCATTCTCATCATTCCGTCAAGTTCAACCATTCGTCACATTGCCACATTCCGTAAGACCACATCATGCTCACCGTTTCGTTCAGCCACATTCATATAATTGTTATAATATATCTGCATAGCCATATATCTCAAAAGCTCGTCCTATTCATCATAGTTTATAAGGCATAAGTCAAACGATGTAAACTCTAACATCCCATCATGCTATTAGTCAACCAATCATGCTATTAGTCCACACAAATCATGTTATTAGTCACACATAACATCATAACATCATGCTCGTCAGTCATCGAATAATTCAGATTCCTAAGTTAGTTTCAAACCCGTTTCGACATCCGAGTTAAATAGTTAAGAATTCCGACCTTTGAAAATACTCGCAAAATTCCCTTTCAATTATTTATTAAATCACTTTCCAACCCTGAAATTATTTTCCAAATTCTCTTTTTAAATCGACAAGTCTAATAATTTATTTTAAATCCCAATAATATATGTATAATATTTGAAACATCATTTGTTAACACTTTTATAAAACATCTCCAAATTATTTAGAGAATAATTCCAACCCATTTTTATTTCATAAAACCGACCCTTTATAAATCTCTAAAAATAATATTTTATCCTTTAAAATCCTCAATTAATATTATAATATTTTAAATACCCTTAATTAGTTAAATAAATAAACGGATTAACTCGAACCGAGCTGAATCGAACCGAACCGAAATCCAACCCCGATTTGATATAACAATTATATATATATATATATATATATATATATATATATATATATATATATATATATATATATATATATATACACACTCTGTAAGTTAGTAAAGGGCCCCCACAAGCTTCATCCTCCCGAATTCAAAAGGAAGACGTCCCGCCTGCGCCAAGCTGCTCGACAGCCTCGACCTCGCTCTCGCCGGCAATTGAAGCTCTTCCTCCGGGCCTCCGTCTCCGGCGTCGTCCTGCGCCCAACTCTGTCTCGCCTCGGCCTCCTACTCACAGCTAGCACCCGCTCGCCCTTGCTCCTTGCTGGCTCGCGCTCTCGCCTCGCGCTCTCAGCTCGACGTTGCTCACTCACGCCTCTCCCGAGCTCGCCGGAGCTCTCGCCTGAGCTCACGAGCTTCACCCGACGCTCCGCACTCAGCTCACGCACACTCGACACTCGCCCACAGCCCGACCCAAGTCAGAAATCGATCAAAACAGAGGAAGGAAAAAGTGGGACTCACCGAGGAAGTTCGCGACTTCGGAGCTCTCGACCGGAGGTCTGAGCGTCGTCGGAGGCTCGCGATGGCTCGACGGACCTGCGTGGGACATGGGTGAGCGCGATGGTGAAATCTGAGGGTGGATTTGATCAAAGACGGAAGAGAATCACTTACCGGAACATGGCTCGCTATCGAACAAGGATTAGAAGGAAATGGGGTTGCGGTGGCTCTCGTGGTGGCTCCGATGGTGCTCCGCTACTGCTGGTGGCTCCGAGGGAAGCCGAGGCTGCTGTTGGTGGCTCCGAGGAAGAGTCGAAGGAGCTGCGGTGGCGATGATGGAGTAAAGGTGGTGGTGAACTGGCGATGATGGGGATGAAGATGGTGATGAATGAAGATGGTGGCGTTGATGGTGAAGCCAAGAAGAGAACGGGAGAGCGATGACCTGAAGGAGGGAGCGGGGTGGGTGAAGGTGAATAACGGTGATGGTGAAGGTGACGGGAGAGGGTGAATGATGATGAGTGAAGATGAGGAGAGGGATGGGTGATGATGGTGAATGGTGAATGACGGGGAGAGGGGTGCAGATTTGAAGGGGTAAGGTGAGTGATGGGAGTAGGTGAGGGGTTGTGTCTGAAATTGGTTAAAACCCATACCCGAAAATAAATCCCGAATACACGAATTTCGAACCCTGAAATTAGTTCCCGAATTTTAGTTTCTCTTAATCCCGCTTACTCGATCTACTAGATTTTTTTTAAACAAAAATCAAAAATGATATTGCAATCCGATAATTATTTTGAATTCTCGAGTAAAAGGACGGAAATTGTTTGTCAAATTATATATTCCGGCCGGAATTCGCTAAACGAGATTTAAATCCGATTTAAATTCATTTTTAAAATTCCTTTTTCCGAAAATAATAGGATTTAAAATCCGAGCCTTTACATCATCCACCTCTAAAAACAAGTCTCGTCCCCGAGACTAAAATCATTTTAAACCAGGGGATGAAGTTTGAAATTGGTGAGTCCAAGGATCATGCCATCGATCCCGTGAGTACCTCATAAGTGCCCCCATGAGATCTCACAGTATCGTTGTCGTGATCATAATATCCCCAATAGGTCATAGCAAGAAAGTGATATGGGCCTCTATCACTTCCTTACTCCGACTTCTCGGTCATATCATAACTCAAAAAATATCATAGCGTCACACTAGGTCTTAGCAAGCAATCTACAGGTGCCCCCATAAGATATTTGTATCCACTTTGTGAGGCGTTATAATGAAAAGCTTGGGTTGTTTTAGTTTTCTCAAAAATCCAAATTAGTCCTTTTTAAAACACCGTTCAAATTCCCTTAAATCCGACGTTAGTCAAGCATTTTTAGAACTCAAGAGGTGGAATCATCCACCTCTAAGGGCTAATCCCATATTTTCTTCCTAGGTTCCAATTCAGAATCAGATTCTATCAATTTAGTTCTATCATTTCCAACATTCCGATTCCAAGACTTCATAAAATATCACAATCATATAGCACATTCAATAGCATGTCACAGTTTCATCGATAATAATCACGCACCATAGCACATCTAGCACATCATCACCCATAGAAGGATTCATCACATCACATCACAGAAGTTGCACGTCATAACACTCGGGTAAATCACATCATACTAGCGCTAACTACCAGAAATTATCACATCAGAGTCATATAGGTACCGCCCAGCACCAACATTACATCAAGCTCAAGGAATATTATGTTAGTACTAATACCTCATTATTGTCTATGACAATACCTCAGAGAAACACATCGACCAAAGTAGGGAATTTGCACATTATTTAGCCCCAAGTATAACATAACCATAGGTCTACCAACTCAAATCTGATACTAGTTCTAAGTACCATCGCATTCCGCTCATATACAACTCTCTAGGCTCATAACCATTCGTAATTCCAGGCCTACCCAAATTACTAGGTATCCCGACTCTTACACCATCAAGCCATCTAAAGATCAATCAACTTCAACATCTCAGGTTCAAGTCCTAACCTTCCACCCAACCATCTAAAATCCATATCCCGGAGCTCACAATCGCCCGAATTCCCTATTCCACCAAGCTCAACACCTCGACCATCTACCAAGACTCCCTATCAAACACATCCTCGTCCTAGGGGTTTCCTACCAGTCTCATCACTACTTTTAAAGAGAAAATCCCAAATCGCCTCAATACTCGAATCTTACTTCACTAGCTCAACTCAAGTTCTTAACTGAACCCCTATTACGATCGATCTAGATGTTCCTTAACAATCTCGTTTACTCTTCCCGAGCTCTCAAGAATCCATCTGACTATCATCCCTCAAGAGATATCGCGAATCACCTTGCTGCACGAATCACTCTTCCCGCACTCCTAAGCACTCTCATTAATCATCCACCTTTAAGAACCCAACTCCTACTGACCATCTCACACATGACATTCTCATCCTTATATCATCGACATTACCAACAAGGGTTCACCTCCTATTCCAATCTCGTATCACAAACAACACTCACATCTTCCCTCATTAGAATTTACTCAACCGTCTACTTCCGACAACTCTAACGCAGAAGACCATCTAGTGCTAACTCTTAACCACGAACCACCAAGTCCCTCACTACCCGCATCTATCCCAGGTAATCCACAACACATTGAACCCATCTAGCTCCTCAGACCCAATCGATCCGAAACATAGCAATTCTTTTCCCAAAAGATCATGATAATTCACCTGCCACCAGCCTAAATTCCCCATTCCGAACCTCACGAAACCTTAACCAATTGCGACTCCGCAAGCCGTCCTACTATAGTTCCTCATCTCCTCAAATTCTTAATTTCCCCAAGCTATCACTTCTTAACCACGACACCTTCGACTTAAAGTCTCTACCCTTGTATCATTATTCCCAAGGAAACTCGATGTCATCCTAATTCCGAATTAACCATAGCATTGCAATTTTACCAAGTCTTCCATAATCCTCGTACCTATAGAATTTCCGACATCCTCTACCTAGGTTAGTTTCCTCATGTCCGCAAGTTCCCGAATTTCCCCAGATCACACTTCCTCGAACCTCGAAATCTCTACCGCTCAAGCCCTTATGTACCAATCATCATTTCACAAAATTCCTATGACATCCTCATCCGAATTTCCCAAGTACCGCAATTTCGCCAAACCTTGTAAAATCCTTCATCCTTTAGTGTTTCAAATATCTTTCGCTTTACCTAGCTCCCAGATCCATGCTCAGAACCTCCCTATCTCAACCTTAAGCCAAAAGTCTTACTAGCAACATCAACGACATTCTTGCCTAGCTACCAGCCTTCCCTCGAAGATTCATCTTACATCATCAATACCTCAAAAGCCAAAATAATTTCCACACATCAACCTCGATTCATTCCCTAAGCTAAAGTCCTCCAATCACGCCTATAGATGTCTTCCACTCATAACTCTACCAAACATTCATAGTATCACCTGAGCAAAACCCTAATTATACATTCCGCAACCAAATTCCCAAGATCTATGATTTCTCAAGCGCCCTATACTCCTTACCCTTACAATTCCCAACCCATTTCTTTCCATAGTCGTTCCCAATCACAACACCTACAATCCTAATCCCAAATTCTATAGTACCTCAAGCATTCCTTTAGCCAGCCAACCTTAACGATATCCAAAATTTATTCCTATGCCCAAGTTGTTCCCGCTCACAGTATGGATAACCTAAGTCCCAAGGACTACGATTCCTCAAACAAATTTAGTTACCCAAATCTCATTGACATCCAAAACTAGTTTCTCAACATCATCGTTACCACTCCTCGTGCAACAACCTATCTATCGCTACATCCTTCCAATATGAATACCTTGATCAACACGCCTAACCTACCTATCCACCTCTAAGACTATTCTAACCACTCATACCTACACCTACTCTCGAGATCATCAAAATGAATTAGCCCAGCCTACAACCAACTACCCTCGCACTCTACCTGCCCGTACTACCCCCACATTCTACCTACACTACCTCTTCCAACTGCGCCCTCGAACCTCGCCATCCTAACTCTAATCCCCACCTACGACCTTCCTGAAAGCTCATCCAACAACCCTTCTAACCACTATCACTTATGAGTCTTAAATCCCGCTCGGCTCTACCTAAACAAACACATTCTTCCTGTACCCCATCTCACACAACCAACGACTAGGTACGAAGACTTCAACCTACCTGCCACCTTCCAACCTAGCTTACAGAAGAATGTCACATTGCACATTCCTGACAGAAGAACCATTCAACATATACCTCACACCCTATTTACTAGCAAGTTAGTATACTCAAGCATCAAGGCACATCATTCTAAGCACAACCAATCAGGCAATCATTCACTACCAGCTCAGCATATTGGTCATCACACATCCCATTAAATTAGTTCTAGGCCTATCGCACAACAATGATTCCAATTTGCATAGGAGAAATCGCAATTCAAATGAAGAACGCCATTCCTTGAGTCATCTAGGAGGATCACATCCGCAACAACCATCTTCGCAAGGTGTCCGTCCTTTGTCTTTAGAGACGTCGGTCCTGGGGTCTATGGACCCACCACACTTCAGCTGCGCCACTCTGATGTCGTTCGGCTGTCCGCCCTCTCTTCCATGTCGACGTTCATCAAGGGGATCACGAGGGGTTAGAAGTCACGGAGATAGGGGAGGGGCAAGGGAAGACAACATGACTACCTTAAGGATTCAGACATGAACCAAGACTAGAGATGACGAGACTCAAGATGAGACGCTAACCCGAGAGTTACAACATGCCCTTAGGGTATTCTATGAGGTTATAAGTGCGACAAGCAAACACATAACAATAACAAAATATCTCAATTACATTATTTCATATTGTTCCGAGAGGAGAGGGTAGAATTTGTGTTTAGACTATGATGGTAAGAAGACACGGTTGACTAGTACAAGAATCGAGAGGGATAATTCCATAAGATAACTCATTTCTAACTCGGAATCATTTCAATAATCACCCTTCCTAACATACTAAGGAATCCCTCGTATCCGACACAACCCCGAAAGTAGTTAACCGACCCAAATTTTCCATGGAGGACATCGACCTCAAGTACGAGACTCGATGGGAACATCGATGGTTGGAATACGAAACAGGACTCATAATGGGGAGAGAGGACACTTTTCGACCTTTACTAACATGCCTAGATGTTTTGGGTGGAACGAACGATGGAATCGGAATCATTAAGGGAGGCTGAACTATAGAAGGACTATTCTGATAAGATAGAGAATCCGATTACATAAGAACAAGGTTTTCTCCCACTATCCCGTTTGCACAGACATTCATTACATGTTTCAAGTTAAAGCATACTAACTAGTTCACTATCCTAAGCACAATAGCACTCAACACGGAAGCAATCAACAAGATTAATATATTCCTCTTCGAGGAGGATCACCCTCGGGCCCAATTGAACATATATGACCACAAGAATAGAGACGATCTATGCCGTCCTTCGAGGGACGGCCGACCGGAGGGGCAATTACCTCACGGCCTCCTAACCCAGTTTTTCCAACCTCCGAGCTCCCTGGAGTTTCTAGACCCATCTATAAATAAGAGATAGTATTTTGCCTACCATTCCCCGAATAGTACATCTATAAGGGATGGCTATCTCTTGGGTCTCTACCCCACGAGATTGATTCCCCTTGATTTATTTATGATTAGGTCCAATTAAATTCATTTTGCCCTTTTGAAAACATTTTCCAAAACTATTTGAAATCATTGGGCGATTTTCAAAACCATCTTCAACCTATCATACCCGGATTACAAAACCTCGCTCTGATACCAACATTGGGCGATAGTCAAGCAGCACCAATAGAACGAACACAATAATAATACCTAAAAACGTTAATGGTGAGCGGGATCAGATGACGCCCACCTGCTCTTTCCGCTTCCCAATGCACACGCATACGCTATACCTAATAATCATGCTTCTAGATGCAAGGCGGAATATTAACACACTAGCATGCCCCTAAGATCAAGTTCATAATAATAATAAGGCCTTAACACAGAATACCAAATGGTATATCCCTCTTCCTACCTTCACCCCCCTTCCCGATAGGGCGGAGACTGGCCAGTTCGCGAATGCATTCCATTCGTTCATATTCATCATTCATTCATCATTCTCATAATCATCATCATGCTCATATATGTGTTGCTCATATAGGTGTTACTCATGACTCGATTGACTCAGGACAAGACCCGATGGGACTGGGCTGTCCTATGACCCTAGCAAAGATTCTAGTAACTTCACAGATAACGGTCGTTCTATTTACACATGCATAAAGAATAGAATGCTCAAAGTCAATGCAACCTAGCATGATACTACATGGCATGCTGATCATGAATGCAAGCACCTAGTATATCATGCACAAAAGATAGGGAGTCTCTCTGTCGATCTGAGTAAGCTCCGAAGAGACTTACCTGGTATGCAGAACAGCAAAAGTACAATCCCAGCAAGTAGCACGAACAATCAGATAATATCACCTAAATTTATATCAGAACATCCACATAAGTCTACATCTAATGATTTGATCACACACAAGTGCATATCATTCAATAGCGCATGATCACATCATAAAATTATCAAGTTCAACCACTCTTTGCATTTACCACATTCCACAAGTCCATATCATTCTCATCATTCCGTCAAGTTCAACCATTCGTCACATTGCCACATTCCGTAAGACCACATCATGCTCACCGTTTCGTTCAGCCACATTCATATAATTGCAATAATATATCCGCATAGCCATATATCTCAAACGTTCGTCATATTCATCATAGTTTATAAGGCATAAGTCAAACGATGTAAACTCTAACATCCCATCATGCTATTAGTCAACAAATCATGCCATTAGTCCACAAAAATCATGTTATTAGTCACACATAACATCATAACATCATGCTCGTCAATCATCGAACAATTCAGATTCCTAAGTTAGTTTCAAACCCGTTTCGACATCCGAGTTAAATAGTTAAGAATTCCGACCTTTGAAAATACTCGCAAAATTCCCTTTCAATTATTTATTAAATCACTTTCCAACCCTGAAATTATTTTCCAAATTCTTTTTTAAATCGACAAGTCCAACAATTTATTTTAAATCCCAATAATATATGTATAATATTTGAAACACCATTTGTTAACACTTTTATAAAACATCTCCAAATTATTTATAGAATAATTCCAACCCATTTTTATTTCATAAAACCGACCCTTTATAAATCTCTAAAAATAATATTTTATCCTTTAAAATCCTCAATTAATATTATAATATTTTAAATACTCTTAATTAGTTAAATAAATAAACGGATTAACCCGAATCGAGCTGAATCGAACCGAACCGAAATCCAAACCCGATTTGATATAACAATTATATATATATTTATATATATATATATACACACTCCGTAAGTTAGTAAAGGGCCCCCACAAGATTCATCCTCCCGAATTAAAAAGGAAGATGTCCCGCCTGCGCCAAGCTGCTCGACAGCCTCGACCTCGCTCTCGCCGGTGATTGAAGCTCTTCCTCCGGGCCTTGATGTACGCGCAAATTGCCATATTTTCTATGCACATATGAATCCATTTTATCGTCTTTTGCATGCATATTAATGGGAAAACATGGGAATAGTATAGATTATGCTTAAATGTCAAATATATGGGTTTGCACGAGTTTCCATGTGATTTCGCAGAAAAGAGGATGAAAATGGATGAATTCGGAAGAGCGGAAAAAGAACTCGAAGTCTTCTGAAGAGGTCGAAATCGACTGGGGACCTCGACATCGAGTACATCAGAGACATAGGAATCGAGCAGAAAAGGAAACAGAGCATGTCGACATAGAAGGGGTCGATATCGACGTCTGGGGGTCGATATCGATGCTGCCAGATCGACCAAATTGATAGAAGTCGAGTGCCAGTTCGAGTAGGAGTAGGAGAAGCTCGAGATGAAGTTTTGGAGGGGTCGATATCGATGTCCAAGGGTCGATATCAACCATGCCAGCAGAGGAATCCAACTCCGATTTTGATAGAATTCGATCCAATGCTTGCAATATCTATCCAAAGGTCAAGATTTCCTATCATCAACACCAGATCTATCATGAGGAGACTGATTTCACCATAAAGTTTTAGCTTTTACTTTGTTTTAGTTTATCTTAGAGAAGAAAGATAAGGTTTCGAGTCCTTATCGACATCTATAAATAGAGGCCAATAGGGCTGAGTTTAGGGATCCAATAACATTCAAATTCATATCCAATTTTATACACAATTCAGTTGCAATAGAGAGTAGAGAGAGAGAGAGAGAGAGGCCGAGTGGAGTTGTAAAGCGAGAGCGGAGTGGCTTGTTCGGTTGTACTTTCTTTCGGAGTTTTAATTCAAAGTAGCTTTCTTTCAACAATATAATGATGATGACGTGCATGATGAGGAGCGAGTAGTCAACCCACTTCTAGGGTCGGGGTGAGCCCGACGATAGCAATGTGAGGTAAGTGCATCAAAGGTATAACTTTTATGCGATTCCGTCTTCTACCCCATGCATGATCCTTTGCGAAAGATAGGGAGATTCATTATTTGCATTATTGAAGCGAAAGCCACTCATATTGTGAACTTGAATTGCTCATGAAATTGGATAGTAACTCTTAGGAAATATGCGAGAGCCTCTAATCACCTAAGTGTTGATAACGAAAGTTATTTGACGGAAAGACATTAAAGTTCATATCTTTAGGATGAACTTGCATTGTTATCGTTGTGGCATGAAACCCCGACTTTGGAAGCCTTTTAATTAATTAAAATCTTCATAAAAGTCTTAGTTTTGTTTCTGTTCATCTTCCTTCTCCATTCTATTTTCTTCGGACTCTTTTCCGACAAATTGGTTACGAAAACAGTTTCTGTGACAAGCATTGAAATCGACCATAAGGGTCGATATCGAGGTCTAACATCGATATCGAGGTCTCTGCTCGACTACGACTTGCTGTTTTGTCTTCTGCAGGAAATGCGCTAGGAAATCGACCAGAATTGAGGTCGATATCGACCTGTATACTCGATATCGAGTGTCTGCTGAGGTCGAAAGCCTTGATCATGAGCACAACAAGAGAAGCGCTGACATACCTCCTCGTGGATTCGATCCTGAATTACCCTACTACTACAAGGGAGGGGATTCTTGTATTATTTGTTTGGGACAGGGAGATAGTCTAGTTGTGCTTTGTTTTATTTTAAATATTTTAATCCATCCTACTACCACCCCCCCCCCCGCTAGCGAACAGGCCTCCGTCTCCGGCGTCGTCCTTCGCCCAGCTCTGCCTCGCCTCGGCCTCCTGCTCACAGCTAGCACCCGCTCGCCCTTGCTCCTTGCTGGCTCGCGCTCTCAGCTCGACGTTGCTCGCTCACGCCTCTCCCGAGCTCACCGGAGCTCTCGCCTGAGCTCACGAGCTTCATCCGATGCTCTGCACTCAGCTCACGCACACTCGACACTCGCCCACAGCCCGACCCAAGTCAGAAATCGATCAAAACAGAGGAAGGAAAAAGTGGGACTCACCGAGGAAGTTCGCGACTTCAGAACTCTCGACCGGAGGTCTGAGCGTCGTCGGAGGCTCGCGATGGCTTGACGGACCGACGTGGGACATGGGTGAGCGCGATGGTGAAATCCGAGGGTGGATTTGATCAAAGACGGAAGAGAATCGCTTATCGGAACTTGGCTCGCGATCGAACTAGGATTAGAAGGCAATGGGGATGTGGTGGCTCTCGTGGTGGCTCCGGTGGTGCTCCGCTACTGCTGGTGGCTCCGAGGGAAGCCGAGGCTGCTGTTGGTGGCTCTGAGGAAGAGTCGAAGGAGCTACGGTGGCAATGATGAAGTAAAGGTGGTGGTGAACTGGTGACGATGGGATTAAGTGTAAAGACCGAAAAAAAAAATTGGAATTATTATTTTATTTAAATATTTATCTATGTCGGATTGATCCTTTAATTTGGAAAATTTTGAAAATTTTCGTTCTGGAGCCAACGACTTATTTAAATTCTCTTAAACAATTCCGGCATAAACTTGTTACTCAAATTGAATACGAAATAATTCCGCGTTATTATTATTTTTTTTCCTTGAGACTTGAAAATATTTTTGGATTTCGCTATTTAATTCGGATTCAATGGTTTATTTTAAATTTATTTTAATCGTGTCGGGTTAGAGTCGAAAACGGGTTTCAGGATTTATTCCGGGTATATAGTTTGACTTTCCTATAAAATAATACTCTGTACCCCTCATCCACCTTATAACCGGCTCCTGCAGCACCACCTAACCCCTTATTTCATCGGTCAAATCCATTCCTCCAATCTCCCTATATCTCTAGGTGCAAAAACACATCTCCACACACCACCACCAGAGCTCTCAACTTCAACCCATCCTTCTTCCGTGTTTCCTTGCAGTAACACATGAGAAATCACCACCTCCCCTGCTTGAATTGTCGACCAAACACCCCCATCTCCCTCCATTTCTAAGCAATACCAAAGAGCACCTTGTGCCTTGTTTTTCCGAGCAAACCAGAGCACCACCAGCCCCTTTGGACACCCCCCCCCATCATCCCCTGTTCCTCCCGACACCAAGCACCAGTAGCACCCCAATACCACTCCATCCGTCGAGCTCCAAGCCGCCACCTCCTGCTCGCAAGAGAGAGCATCGCGAGCGAGAGGCAGGTCGGAAGTGAGAGTTTGTTGGAGAGTGTGGGCGAGCTCGAGCTCCGGCGAGCTCGAGAGGGCGAGTGTCCAGCGTGAGTGCGAGCGGATGAGGCGAGAGTGTGCTGTGAGGGTGCGCACGAGGGACCTGAGAGGGAGGGGGCGAAGACGAGCGCGAGGCGGAGGCGAACAGGGGAGAGGGCGGGCTCGGTGAGGGAGAAGACCCATGTGGGTCCCGCATGTGTTTCTTTCCTTTATATTTTATGTTATTATATTTGTTTTGTTCAGACTTTAAAATTTGAAATGGGAATAAAGGGATTGGGTATCTTGGGCCAGATTTTTTTTGGATTCGGGCCGGGTTGTGAGATTGGGTCCGGGCTGGGAAGGTTTGGGCTGGGTATGGATCCGGGTTTGGGTTAATATCTTGGGCATCCCTCTCTTCCCTTGGTTGTGAGTATTTGGGTGAGATTTGTTATATGTTAATTTTATTAAATTATTTATATATTATATAATTGTTATAGAAATTATTATTTACTTATTATTAATTTATTCTGTTTTATTTATTGGTTAATTATTTAATTATTTATCATAAGTTGTTTAATGTCTAATTGTAAGAGCGATATTCAAATAATCCATGGATTTGTTGATTCTTTATTTTATTAAGTTAATTGCTTATATTTTTCTGAAATTTTTATTTAGTTATTTAATTTGATTTGTTGAGAATTTTTTTATTGTGGATAATTTATTTGTTAAGTTTTGACATTAAATGGTTAGTTTTGAACGATATAGATTGTTTAAAATATTTCTAAAGTGTCGAAATTTATTTTGATAATGACCTTGAAATAGAAGTATGCCGGAATTATGTTAATAATATGATTTTGGAAAAAAAATTGGTTTAAAGGTTTAAATGCTTTAATATTGGACTTTGGCTAAGTATTATTTTAAAAGAATCGATTGATTATCGAGTTGACTTCCTTTGGGTTTAAATGGCTTTGACTAAGTTTGGAACCAACTTATTTGGATTTCACTTGGTAAATTGTTTGAAGAGTCGTACTTGTGAATTTATGTGAAGATGATATGGGTATGAGTTTCAAGCATGAGTGGCATTGGAAATCTTGAGTTGACGATTATAAAGCATGATGTGTTGATATATGAGTTATTAAGTGATGAAATATGAGATGTTATATAATGATGCATGATGAGATGGCGAATAAGATATCAAATGTGAGATGATTGATGGAAATGAGTTAATTAAGGAAATTGATGTTATGAGATAGTCGAGATAATGATGATGATGTTATGACTAATAATTGATGGATAAATTATGTGTAGTGGTAAATGGATCCCGTTCTGTGCAGTATGCTTATACATGTTCAATTATAATTGCTAGGTGATATGTGACCTGCTTGCTTATCCTCTTGCTGCTTCCCTCTTGCTGATCTGCTATTCCAGGTAAGTCCTCCGGGGCTTACTCAAGTTAGAACCTCATGCCTGATGTGTCATATAGTGTGTAGGTGTTGCATCCCGCATAATCATGTAGTATCATGCTTAGGTTGACAATTAATCGAGCATCCGTATTCTCTTTGCGTATGGTAGAACGGCCGTTAAATTGTGAGTCCTAGAGTCATTTGCTAGGGTCATAGGACGGTCCAGTCCCATCGGGCTTAGTCCTCATCGAGTCAGACTGTTAAATTGACGAGCATGACTATTGATACGATTGATGATGTTATGATATTGAACGCGACCGGTTCCCGCACTAACGAGCATGGGTGCGGGAGTATAAAACGCGGTCGGTTCCTGCACTAACGAGCATGGGTGCGGGAGTAGGAGAGGGACATGCCACTTGGCATTCTGTGCGGGATCCCATTTAATCGCTTTCTGCATATATATAAACTGCTAGCATGCTTGTGTGTTTAATATTTCCGCACTGCATTAGAGCATCCTTTATCTAGGTATAGGCATATTATATGTCCTCAGCGAGGTCTTCAGGGCCCGCATGAGTGGCTCGACCTTGACTTCGTGGTTAGTTTCAGGTACCCGTACCTTTGCTTGAGCATGTGCTGTTATGGCGGGGGGATATCCTATGGCGCAGTGAGAGGGAGAGAAAGACCGACTATGAACTCCACCCTTTTGCTACTTATTTTCTCGTATTTGGTTTTGACCCGGCCATACCGTGGCAAGTTGTATTATGAAATTTCCTTTTTATGTTTTTCGAACTTAAAACGTTTTAAGCGACTTAGGCAAGTAGGACAAGTTCGGAGGATCCAACGGCCCTATCACGAATTTAGGGTGCGAAATCCTTTCTTTGAGCATTAAAAACTTTGGTTTAAAACTCAACCCGTACTCGAATTGCAAGATCCGAATGAAGGTATCCAATCCTTCGAAACGTAACCCGAATGTTTATATTTGGGCCATTACAAAGGTGGTATCAGAGCCTGGGTTGCGCGATTCGAGTACAAATGGGTTGTAGTACGATTTTAAAAATCGCCCAATGTTTTAAAGGATTTTGAAGAGTTTTAAAGGGCAAAATGAATTTAATATGGCTAAATTGATGAACAATGCTTAATAAACTTGACTTAAAATAAGTAAAATCAGAAAAGGGAAATCGAGTGGGTAGAAAGGCGATAGACCATCCCTATTGGATGTAGACTTGGAAAAGGGTAGGCAAAACTTAGCTTTGTACTTATAGAGGGCCTAGAAGACTCCAATGAGTTTGCACCGTGGTGGTTGGAGTAGCGGGGTTAGGATATAGAGGCCGAGAGGATAGTTGCCCCTCCGGTCAGTTGCCCCTCGAAGGGTAGCTTCTAAGTAGACTCTGTGGCTTTATATAAATTGGGCCCGAGGGCGATCCCTCTCGAAGGGGATCAGATTGATTATTGCTGATTGATTCTGTGCTGAGTGTTATCTTCCTTGGGCAAGAATTCTGTTGTTAACCTCTTTGATACCTGTTGGCTATAAATTGAACTTATGTGCGGATGATATAGCGGGGGAGCCCTTCCTTACTCTGTAATCGAGATTTCAGTTCTTGTGAAGCATTCCTTTATGTTATTCAGCCGTTTGTGTCATTTTCTTTCCATTTTGTCTTCTGTTCAACAGATTTCTAGTTAAGGTTGAGAATTGTTAATGAGTCTCTATTCTTCTCATTCCGCTTTTCTCTCCTCCTACCTCATCCGATGTCCTTAAATGATGTCTTATTGATCATTTCCTTTTCCTTCCCTTCCTTTTCTCTCCTTACTATTCTTTTCTTCTTCTTCTCTTTGTTTTATCCTCTTTCATAGATGTTCTCCTATCAAGTCTTCTCTATGATATTACCGTCTTCCGCGGGAAATTGGTTTGGGGACCTAATTATATTCGGGACTTCTGTTCGGGTGCATTGATTACTTGAGTGTGTGATGGAGTATGGTACTTGACGCCATAGGTCATGCCACAAGTTAATTAATGTACTAGAATATCAACTTTGAATAACCTAAGTTTCTCGACATGATTCCGAGTCTAAAGGGATGGTTGTTTTGTCAAGTCATCCCTCTCGATTCCTACGATGGTCAATAGGTGTCTTCTTGTTGTAATACCTTGTCTAGAGCTCGACCATCCTTCTGATGGGAAGCAATTCAAGTACTCTCCTCCCTTAACCAAATGAATCATATAAGCATTCCATGGAAAATGGGCTCTTGAGTCAGTTAGTTTATGTTGCTCTTTGAGATCTCTGTTTGGTTATAATTGTAGTCTCATCTGTGATTACATGACCTGGTATAACATTATATTAAATGCATTTCCTATTCAGATAATTGCTTATTTGAACGTGTGTCCCTATATCGTTGTCATTCTCGGGCTGGGACATTGTTCTTAGTCTCGATACCTTCAATCTTGGTCCATAAGTGACTCTGTAAGTATTCTGGGTTGTCCGCTTGTGCCTCTCCCCTATCTTTGTTAATTTGGAACCTATGTGTTATCTCTTTGGATGGATGACGACATGTGGGAAGGAACAACTAGCCGGGTAACACTAGAGTGGCGTAACGGAAGCATGGTGAGCCCATGACCTACAAGTGATAGAACTGACATCATCAACAGCATTGGAGGATGAGCACGCGTTGGATTCATAGATATGACTTAGGGAAAGGGCGTTCTCTATTCGAGCTGCTAATCTTTTTGTGATGTTTGAGCATGATGTTGTGCAATAGGCCTAGATCTGATATGTTGATAAATTGCAATGCATTGGTACTTTGATATGTTAGTAGTTAGAGTTACTGAGTGTTGCTTCCTTTAATTTTGCCTATGAGGGGTGAGTTATCGATGTTGGATTATGGTTTCTTTTTCGATATAGTCAGAGGGGTGATGGGAAGACTAGAAATCGTAGGTTCGATCAATGAGATTGTGAGGTAGAATCATGGAAATGAAAAATTGGCTTGGGTAGGATCGAGTGAGTTTCTAAGGATGAGAAGAGATAGTGGTTAGGAATTTTTAGACGAGCCTTCTAGGTAGGCCTTAGGTTGGGCATAGGATGAGAATGGCACGACTGCGGAGATGAGATTGTGGTGTAGGTGAGTAATTTTGACCAAAGGATAGGGTAAGTTCATTTAGGTATATTTGAGGAAGAATTCTCGTAGGGAGGATATGATGATAGATGGGTTGTCGTACTAGGAGTGGAAGCGATGTTGTTGAGGAACTAGTTTTGGATGGAGATAAGGTTTGAGTAGCTAGAATTGCTTAAGGGATTGTCGACCGTGGGACTTAGGTTGTTCGTATTGTGAAGTAGGAACGACTTTGGTAAGGGATGGATTATGGACATCGTTAAGGATTGAGTGACTAGGACTGCTTGGGAGATTATGGACATCGTTAAGGATTGAGTGACTAGGACTTCTTAGGAATTTGTCGATCTTGGAGTTCAAGTTGTTTATATGATAAGGGACGGTTGCTTGCTAGTGTTGTAATTGGAGAAATTCTAGAGGCGTGATTGGAAGATTTTAGCATAGAGAAGAATTGAAATTGGTATGTGTGGAATTGATTCGAATTTGAGGTAATTAGGAAATGAACGATAATTCTTTGAGTAAATGCCTTAAGCTAACTAAAGGACCTCGTTAGTAATACTTATGAGAGTGATTGCTTAGGTGTACATGTAGAAAGACTGTGAATGACAAATATGAGAACTAGTCAGGTGAAGAATGTGATGCTACTAATGGTCGTAGGAATTCAAAACTTCAAATAATTTATGATGGCTTGAGGAATCGTGATTGATTGAGGCTATATTGGGACCTTGAATGGTAATTAGTGTTGTAAATGAGTGAAATTTCTATGACCTTTTGGGAAATGTAGAGATACGATTCGGATTGAGGATATTCCGGTGAGTTAGATGAGTAAGACATGTTGTTGACCACTTGGGTATAGGTGCAATTGAGGAGACTGGATGGGTGGTGTTATGGGTTTAGCATTAGTGGGTCCTCTAACTTAGAATCTGGCAAATGCAGACGATTGAGTACTGATAGGACCTTCCGACATAGCTGAGTGAGGTGTTTATGTTGTTTGGGATGCGTAAGTAGCTTAGGAGATGAACCTTTGCTTGAAACATATTGAGGATATAGGATGTAGTGATGCCATTATATGAGGTTGTCAATAGGAGTTGGTTCTTGAGAGGTAGATTAGCAATGGGTGTGCTTATTGGTATGGGAAGTAGGGTAAGGTACAGGAGCAATTGAGATTTCTCTCATAGAGATATCGATCGGATGAACTCGTGAGGATGTAGGTGAAATGAATGAATTTGGAAGGAAACACCTAGATTGTTCGCGCGCTTGATAGAAGTTTTGATGAGAGTTGGAGTATTGGGATCGAATTATGATTTCTTGGAGAGTTGTGAGTTCCGACGCATGAGGTTTGAGTGGTTAGATAGGAAGTCGGATTTGAGACCTTGGGATCTTGAGTGGATTGATCCTTAGAGGACTCTTTGACCTAAGCTTGCGGAATATGTTGGATGAATTTGGGATAGGCTTGATCCTTAGACTAGTATACATATAATTGATGAGAACATCCATGGGTTCTGGTTTTAGAGAAGCGAGATTTGTTTGTATTTGGAAATTTTGACCTAAATTGAGTTGGTGGACCTAACTTAGACTTGACCTTAACTTCAGGAGCTTGATGGCGATGTGTGAATATGATGGTTGTGTCCTGTTCTGACTAGTAATAATGTACATATTCCTCTGATTTTTATGATCTGTTGAAGATGAGATTTGATGTATTGATATGTTACCCTTTTGATAGAATGACATCCCTGCTATGATGTATTATGCTATGATGATATTCCGATGGATGATGATTGGTTATGATAGTTAGGATCTAGTAGGCTGATATTCTTGTTATGGTATTTGGTATGATAAATCTTGATGGACTGACTTTGTTTATGTTGATATATGATATCTTGAGTTGCTTAAGTGTTGATTATGATAATATCTCGAGGTTGATTGATTGAGACTCATTACGGGAAATGAACCTAGGAAGTGGAATATGGGATTAGCCCTTAGAGGTGGATGACTCCACCTCTTGATGATCTAAAATTGCTTGACTAACGTTGGATTTGAAAGATTTTGAACGGTGCTAAAAAGGACTAACTTGGATTTTGAAAGACCAAACGCGATCGAGAACTTCAACGATTTTGAGACAATTTGTTTTATTTATTATTATTATTATTATTATTATTATTATTATTATTATTATTATTATTTATTTATTTATTTATTTATTTATTTCGGAACCCTTTTGAAACTTACCTGTTTAGGGTAAATCTATAATACTTCACGAAGTGGATACAAGCATTTTATGGGGGCGCTTGTAGGGTGCTTGCTAAGACCTAGTGATGATATTGTAGTACTTTTTGAGTTGTGGCACTTCCGAAAAGTCGAAGCGAGGATGTGATAGGGGCACTTATTGCATACTTGTCAAGATCAATTGGAGATATCACGACCGTGACTAGGATGTTGTAAGAGTCCCGGAAGACGCATCCGAGACGATTTCAAGATCCTTGGACATGGTCCTTGGACTCGGGTTTTAAAACTTCCTCCGGTCCTCTCACTTTGAAGTAATTTTAGTCTCGGGGACGAGACTTGTTTTTAGAGGTGGATAATGTAAAGACCGAAAAAAAAAATTGGAATTATTATTTTATTTAAATATTTATCTATGTCGGATTGATCCTTTAATTCGGAAAATTTTGAAAATTTTCGTTCTGGAGCCAACGACTTATTTAAATTCTCTTAAACAATTCCGGCATAAACTTGTTACTCAAATTGAATACGAAATAATTCCGCGTTATTATTATTTTTTTTCCTTGAGACTTGAAAATATTTTTGGATTTCGCTATTTAATTCGGATTCAATGGTTTATTTTAAATTTATTTTAATCGTGTCGGGTTAGAGTCGAAAACGGGTTTCAGGATTTATTCCGGGTATATAGTTTGACTTTCCTATAAAATAATACTCTGTACCCCTCATCCACCCTATAACCGGCTCCTGCAGCACCACCTAACCCCTTATTTCATCGGTCAAATCCATGCCTCCAATCTCCCTATATCTCTAGGTGCAGAAACACATCTCCACACACCACCACCAGAGCTCTCAACTTCAACCCATCCTTCTTCCGTGTTTCCTTGCAGTAACACATGAGAAATCACCACCTCCCCTGCTTGAATTGTCGACCAAACACCCCCATCTCCCTCCATTTCTAAGCAATACCAAAGAGCACCTTGTGCCTTGTTTTTCCGAGCAAACCAGAGCACCACCAGCCCCTTTGGACACCCCCCCCCCCTTCATCCCCTGTTCCTCCCGACACCAAGCACCAGTAGCACCCCAATACCACTCCATCCGTCGAGCTCCAAGCCGCCACCTCCTGCTCGCAAGAGAGAGCATCGCGAGCGAGAGGCAGGTCGGAAGTGAGAGTTTGTTGGAGAGTGTGGGCGAGCTCAAGCTCCGGCGAGCTCGAGAGGGCGAGTGTCCAGCGTGAGTGCGAGCGGATGAGGCGAGAGTGTGCTGTGAGGGTGCGCACGAGGGACCTGAGAGGGAGGGGGCGAAGACGAGCGCGAGGCGGAGGCGAACAGGGGAGAGGGCGGGCTCGGTGAGGGAGAAGACCCATGTGGGTCCCGCATGTGTTTCTTTCCTTTTTATTTTATGTTATTTTATTTGTTTTGTTCAGACTTTAAAATTTGAAATGGGAATAAAGGGATTGGGTATCTTGGGCCAGATTTTTTTTGGATTCGGGTCGGGTTGTGAGATTGGGTCCGGGCTGGGAAGGTTTGGGCTGGGTATGGATCCGGGTTTGGGTTAATATCTTGGGCCTCCCTCTCTTCCCTTGGTTGTGAGTATTTGGGTGAGATTTGTTATATGTTAATTTTATTAAATTATTTATATATTATATAATTGTTATAGAAATTATTATTTACTTATTATTAATTTATTCTGTTTTATTTATTGGTTAATTATTTAATTATTTATCATAAGTTGTTTAAAGTCTAATTGTAAGAGCGATATTCAAATAATCCATGGATTTGTTGATTCTTTATTTTATTAAGTTAATTGCTTATATTTTTCTGAAATTTTTATTTAGTTATTTAATTTGATTTGTTGAGAATTTTTTATTGTGGATAATTTATTTGTTAAGTTTTGACATTAAATGGTTAGTTTTGAATGATATAGATTGTTTAAAATATTTCTAAAGTGTCGAAATTTATTTTGATAATGACCTTGAAATAGAAGTATGCCGGAATTATGTTAATAATATGATTTTGGAAAAAAAATTGGTTTAAAGGTTTAAATGCTTTAATATTGGACTTTGGCTAAGTATTATTTTAAAAGAATCGATTGATTATCGAGTTGACTTCCTTTGGGTTTAAATGGCTTTGACTAAGTTTGGAACCGACTTATTTGGATTTCACTTGGTAAATTGTTTGAAGAGTCGTACTTGTGAATTTATGTGAAGATGATATGGGTATGAGTTTCAAGCATGAGTGGCATTGGAAATCTTGAGTTGACGATTATAAAGCATGATGTGTTGATATATGAGTTATTAAGTGATGAAATATGAGATGTTATATAATGATGCATGATGAGATGGCGAATAAGATATCAAATGTGAGATGATTGATGGAAATGAGTTAATTAAGGAAATTGATGTTATGAGATAGTCGAGATAATGATGATGATGTTATGACTAATAATTGATGGATAAATTATGTGTAGTGGTAAATGGATCCCGTTCTGTGCAGTATGCTTATACATGTTCAATTATAATTGCTAGGTGATATGTGACCTGCTTGCTTATCCTCTTGCTGCTTCCCTCTTGCTGATCTGCTATTCCAGGTAAGTCCTCCGGGGCTTACTCAAGTTAGAACCTCATGCCTGATGTGTCATATAGTGTGTAGGTGTTGCATCCCGCATAATCATGTAGTATCATGCTTAGGTTGACAATTAATCGAGCATCCGTATTCTCTTTGCGTATGGTAGAACGGCCGTTAAATTGTGAGTCCTAGAGTCATTTGCTAGGGTCATAGGACGGTCCAGTCCCATCGGGCTTAGTCCTCATCGAGTCAGACTGTTAAATTGACGAGCATGACTATTGATACGATTGATGATGTTATGATATTGAACGCGACCGGTTCCCGCACTAACGAGCATGGGTGCGGGAGTATAAAACGCGGTCGGTTCCTGCACTAACGAGCATGGGTGCGGGAGTAGGAGAGGGACATGCCACTTGGCATTCTGTGCGGGATCCCATTTAATCGCTTTCTGCATATATATAAACTGCTAGCATGCTTGTGTGTTTAATATTTCCGCACTGCATTAGAGCATCCTTTATCTAGGTATAGGCATATTATATGTCCTCAGCGAGGTCTTCAGGGCCCGCATGAGTGGCTCGACCTTGACTTCGTGGTTAGTTTCAGGTACCCGTACCTTTGCTTGAGCATGTGCTGTTATGGCGGGGGGATATCCTATGGCGCAGTGAGAGGGAGAGAAAGACCGACTATGAACTCCACCCTTTTGCTACTTATTTTCTCGTATTTGGTTTTGACCCGGCCATACCGTGGCAAGTTGTATTATGAAATTTCCTTTTTATGTTTTTCGAACTTAAAACGTTTTAAGCGACTTAGGCAAGTAGGACAAGTTCGGAGGATCCAACGGCCCTATCACGAATTTAGGGTGCGAAATCCTTTCTTTGAGCATTAAAAACTTTGGTTTAAAACTCAACCCGTACTCGAATTGCAAGATCCGAATGAAGGTATCCAATCCTTCGAAACGTAACCCGAATGTTTATATTTGGGCCGTTACATTAAGATGGTGATGAATGAAGATGGTGGCGTTGATGGTGAAGCCAAGAAGAGAACGGGAGAGCGATGACCTGAAGGAGGGAGCGGGGTGGGTGAAGGTGAATAACGGTGATGGTGAAGGTGACGGGAGAGGGTGAATGATGATGAGTGAAGATGAGGAGAGGGATGGGTTATGATGGTGAATGGTGAATGACGGGGAGAGGGGTGCAGATTGGAAGGGGTAAGGTGAGTGATAGGAGTGGGTGAGGGGTTGCGTCTGAAATTGGTTAAAACCCATACCCGAAAATAAATCACGAATACACGAATTTCGAACCCCGAAATTAGTTCCCGAATTTTAGTTTCTTCGAATCCCGCTTAATCGATCAACTAGATTTTTTTAAAAAAAATCGAAAATGATATTGCAATCCGATAATTATTTTGAATTCTTGAGTAAAAGGACGGAAATTGTTTGTCAAATTATATATTTCGGTCGGAAGTCGCTAAACGAGATTTAAATCCGATTTAAATTCATTTTTAAAATTCCTTTTTCCGAAAATAATAGGATTTAAAATCCGAGCCTTTACACAGATGACCACATCCCTACCGAGCAGTTTCCAGTGATGTCGACCTCATCTCCCGATCCAAGGGCATTGCCCTTTCGCTCCCGCAGTTTTACCCTCGATTCGAAGACCTTGACACTACCAATGGAGTTCGATCGATGGAGTTCGATCTTCATCGCCATCAATGGAGTTCGATCGCCATCAATGGAATTCGATCTTTGACTTGTCGCGTTTCATTTCCTTGACTTGCCTGAAATACCCCAAATTATTTTTGGGCTATTTCTTATTTTTATTTAATTAAATAAATCTATATTATATTAAACTATATTATATATATCTTGTGAATTTGGTCATTTAATAAATTCACCTAATATATATGGTATGGATTAGAATAATTAAATTATTCTAAAGAGAAATAATATATGAGTTGATTTAATTTCATAAATCCTTTAAATACTCTTATTATTTAATTTATCAAGTTAAATTAAATAATATTTATCCCGCTAAAGGGAAGAAACCTATCTTCTCGATCTTTAATCTTTATCCACTTCTTTTATTTCTTTTCCTTAAAATTTATTATCTACCCATGATCTCTATCCTTAATTTATTCTTAATCCTAAAGAATCAAAACTCTATCTTTTACCTTTTATCTAAACCGAATTCAACGGTATAGATACACGTCAAAATCTTAGATTTCCCACAACCCAAAACCAACTCAACGTCACCCAAAACATCACCGTCCCCCTCATCCTCTTCCTTACTCCCGTGAGCCGTGACCACCATTACCGCACCCGCCTCCGCTGAGCCACACCGCAAGCCGACCAGCCTTCCCGGAGGACGCCCAAGGCCGCACCTCCTGCAGTCGCAGCCCTGCCGGAGATCGCCAAGGTCGAGCCCTCGCTGCCTTCGCCTCGGATTGCCGCAGCCTTCGTGCCCGAGCGCCCCGCTCGATTGTTGCCCGAGCCACCGTCGCCTACAATTGCTGCCGCCCATCACCGCCTCCGATTGTCGCTGCTCTGTGGCCGCCGTCGATCGTCGCCCTCGCCGCTAGCCATCGCCGGAGGAGAGCCGCGCCGAGCCATCGCCCCTGCACCCCGTTTCTCTTTCACCCGTCTTCGGTTTGTCTGTACGTGAATCAAAACAAAGTTTTTGATTTGTTTTCTGAAAATTACAGAAACTTCCCATATGTTTATTCTATTCTCGTTTCTGGCCCTAAATTAATTATTTATTAAATTATATGGCCAATACTTTTGTACTAATTCGATTCTTGCCCGTTTCAGCGACACCAAACAATTTCGAAGCACCCACGTCGGATCCCGCTCCCCAAAGAATTTATATTGGTATAGATTCTTAACTTTATAGAATTAACTCAATTTGAAAATTGAGTTAAGTAAAGTTAATTGTATAAAGTATCAATATTAAGTGTTTCTTTTTCGTTGGATTCAATAGGTGCTAAAATCTCATCTTGTTGTCGTCAACCGATCAACGAAGGTTAAGGCAAGTGATTTCGTTCAACGCCCTTCGCGTGTTTCGTGATTTTCTTTTGGCGTGCCTTTTTATTCTTCTGTGTCGAATGCGGCCCTGTGGCCAATTTCCTTGCCAGTTTCGATAAATTGCATATCCGTCTGCTTGATGTAATTTATCTCATTATTCATAAATTGGCATTAGTATAAATAAATGGGCAATTATTAATTTAATTATAGTGATATGTGTATTAAATATGTTATTTGTTTATAACTCGAGATAAGTGAAAATTGCCCATTTTCATCTTCCTAATTGCATGAATTTCTGCTTGTTTCTTTCATGCAAATTAATAGCATGTGATATTAAGATCCTTTGAAATATCCGTGCTTGTACGTCCTCGTTGGTTTAATGTCGTTATTATGATCACCTAGTATTAAATGTTAAAGCTGTTATAATTAAAATGTGCATCTCACGTGGTGCGGATTGACTTAAAGTCAGTGCGAGGGCTAGCTCGCAAGTTGGGATTAGTGTAAAGCCCAGTCTAAAAGGTTCAATGGAATATCTAGACTTCAGACAGTCTCAGGTCGCAGTCCCAGTTGAGTCTGGACCCGTGTCCCTACGTACGATTAGACTTCAAAGTCTCAGGTCGCAGTCCTAGTTGAGTCTGGGCCCGTGTCACTACGTTTTATATTGTGTTATATACATATTTACATTATGATTATTATTATTGAGATTATTAATAGGTGATCAATTCAGTTATATTATACTTCAGTCTTATTCGGGGTATAATTCCATTTCTTATCATACGATCGATCACTATGATCATCCGAGTCATGTTACGAATCTTTATTTCTTATTCAGTTTTCATTTTAAATACTCGCGTCTTTCCCTTAACCTAGGTCATACCGTTTTATGGTCACTGTATGGTTAAAGTCTGAACATTTTCCCTATCATTTGCTAGTCTTAGTTGTACTAACCATCCTATTTATTGGATGGTTGGTGTCCTTCGTAATCATGAAACACCAGACCATATTCCACAGGTTTAGTGCGAGCAGTGGAGCAGGAGAGAGTTGAAGAGCGGGCTATCATTTATGAATCTTTATACTACAAGTTTTGAACCTTTGAGGTTTCCACAACGCTACTTTAGTTTTAGCTATTTTGGAGTTATTTATACTTTATGGTTTTGGTATTTTTATGTTACTATGATCGGATATTTTAAACTATGATATTTATTTGACTTCCGCCTATTTTATTTTAATTGCTTAAATTATCATCTTGTTTATGAGAGTATGGTTGCATGTCCCTATAAGCCTCAGGTGAATTCAAAGACATTAAAGTCTGTGGATTCATTGGCGCTGTAACGTTCCCTCGAGATTTAAAAAGGGGGTGTTACATTGCCGACATCGTCATCAATGGAGTTCGATCTTCATCGCCGCCATCGCCATCACCTCCGCACCACCGGCGACGGGGCTTGACTCCAATTCGGGAGGCATTGCAGCGACGACGATGGATGGAGCAAAGCTGTGGGAACCTGGCCTGCCATTGATGAAGGAGAGGAGAAGGAACAGAGAGGGAGAGGAGATGCCATTGATGAGGGAGAGGAGAAGGCAGCTAGAGGAGGAATGGAGACCACAAATGAAACGCGGCCTAAGGTCGCGTTTCATTCCTTTTTTCTTTTTTTTTTTAATTTGAAAATATTAATTGGTATAAATGCGGTTTTAACCCGCATTTTACCCAAAATTAATTATAAAACGCGGTTTCAAACCGCGTTTTTTTCGTTTATTTTTTTTGGCTTTCAGATATCGCTTGTTATGAATGAAGCGCGGTCTAAAACCGCGTTTTTCTGAGATCTCTGCAAATTTTGAATATTTTTGTAAATATTTTCAACTTGTGAATTTTTTTGTAAATTTTTATTTTTCATTAAATATTTTGAAAAAAAATTCAATCTTTGGATCTCTTAATAACAATAAACTAAATTAAGAGTATGTTTAGTTCAGATCAATATACAATATATTAAAATTGTGAAGGTTAGAGTAGTTTACTTGAAATCATTATAAAAAACAACTTTCAAATAATCATAAACTAAACTAAGATTAAGTTCAATTTAGATAAATACTCCATTTGTCTCAAAATTTAATTCACTTAGAGCATCTCCAACAGCTTCTCTAAAAAATCTCTAAAATAGAGACTCAAATATCAAAATCTCTAAAAAAATTTCACTCTAATGCGAACAGACTCTCTATTATACAAATTTTTTCATTTATTACATATTATAATAAATGCAAAATTTTATGATATAATAAATGTATTTATTATATATAGTATATACTAAAATACAAATACTTTGCCCGATTAGATGAACCACATACAAGAAGAAACATCTGAGGATTCAAAATCACCATCAGCTCCATGGTCCATCAGTGTTCACAAAGGTGTTATTTTTATCACTTAAACAAAACAATTGGAAAAAAAATCAAATCAAATTATATGTTTTAGAAAATAAAGACTACAAGAAGGAACATCCAGGGTTCAACCATCACCACCTTGGCTTCTGAGAATCAATGGCGAGCCCCCTCTTGGAAGCAAAAAATGGAAGCATGAGAGGCTGGAGCAGCAAATTCCTAAAAATAATAATCAACAAATGGAATCAATAGGGAGCGTCCTAAAAATAATAATCAACAAATCGAACAGTAAATTGAAGGGTCGAATCGAACAACAGGAAAAGAAATTACACATTATCGAACAACAAATTGAAGGGCCGAATCGAACTAAGAACAAATCAAAACTTGTTGGCGGCAATGTCACCGGGGCTGGAAGCGGAGCTTGCAGGCGGAGATGTTGCGGGCAGGAAGGGGGAGGGCCAAAGCCGAAGATGGCGACGCCGGGGCTGGAGGCGGAGAGGTTGTGGACAGGAAGGGGGAGGGCCAGAGCTGAAGATGGCAATGCCGGGGCTGAAGGCAGAGCTTGGGAGGCGGATGGCGAATTGCTTTTGAACAAATCAATGAAGCGCTTAACCCTTTTCTACCTTGATTCCCCCAAACATTTAATTTTAGCGTTTCTCTATTTCACTTCCTTCTCCAAATTTAGAGAAAATTTTCATCTCGATCTCCTCCCTTTCTGTATTTTACAGATCAATATAGAGGGCTGTTAGAGCAAGCCCAACAAGTTTTGTAAAAGTTCTCTATTTTAGAGATCAAACTACCAAAATCTCTAAAAAATTTACACTTCAACTCCAACCGTTTCTCTATTATACATATTTCTGCATTTATTATATGTTATATTAAATACAAAAATTTGTAAATATAATAAATGCATTTTTAAGAAAATGGGTTTCACCATTAAAAAAATCCAAATGAAGACAGTGTAGTACATACAAGATAATGTGAATGGAGTGCATATATGTGCGGTGGTTTGTTTGTCATGAGATACATTATGAGCTTTGTATGATAACACAGCGCATATGAGAGCTCCTCCCAAGCAACATTGCACTAAATGAAATGAATCTCCCTTCATCTTGAATGGAAGATTGTGCCTAGATAATTCAGCAATGACAGCAGAAAACGCAGCAATGACAGCAGCCTTAAAAACGCACTCGAATAGCCCTAAAAACACAGTACTGGTTTGGTGATCAAACGGCTTGTCAACTCGATAATTCAGCAATCAAAAACCCACTCAAACAACAACTAGTTCATGGCCACTGAAAAAATTCAGCAAGAAAAAAAGCAATCAGATAGATTCAACACAACCCTAAAAAAACAATCAGATAGAAACAAAGCAATCAGATAGATTCAACAAAATAGATTCAACACAGCAGCCCTAAAAACCCATAGGAACAGCAACAAGATCCTCCAATTATGGGACGCAAGCACCAGAAATCAATCAAAGCAAATCGAAATCAGATCAGACACACTCGAACAGCCGTAAAATCGAAATCAGATCAGACGCAAGCCCTAAAAACGCAGTCGAACAGCCCTAAAATCACAGTACTAGTTTGGAGATCAAACGAAATCAGATCAGATGAAGAAGAAGTGATGGCAATAAGAAGTGGCGGTAGAGAAGAAATCGAAATCAGAAGATTCACCGTACAGTAGAGAAGATTCATCAATAGAGAAGAAGATTCACCGTCGGTAGAGAAGATTGCCGGGAAACAACCCCTACAATAGAGAAGAAGGGTGGGCAATAAATTAACCATGGGGGAGAAGTGCACACATTTAATTATACATATGAAATTTCTTTCCACAAATTTATAGATTTTTTCTCACTTTTCATCCCTTTCTCTAATTTACAGATGTCTTTACAGAATCTGTTGGGGAGAAAAAATGAGATTTTTTCTCTAAAATCCCTCTTTTCTCTATTTTAGCACATCTCTTGGGGTTGCTCTTAGACCTATAAAACCCTATTTTTCTCTAAATTTTACCCTTTTCTCTATTTTACATGGACTGTTGGGGATGCTCTTATAATATATATTAGAAGTTTGGATTAAGACCGGTTTTCTATTATAACCACTTATTTTACCTATATTTATGTTTGGACATATTTAAGTTTGGATATATTCATAAGCGAAGATTTGCCATCAATACTTAATTAATTAAGTTTGGATATAAGGTTGAAATTTTAATCCATTCAATTTATAATATCACTTATTAATTTTACCTAACTATATTACAACTTTAATCCAGAAAATGACACGTAAGCAAAAATAATCCCGTTTTAATCCAGAAAATTCCATGGATGCGAGATCGCATCAGAGGCCGTTTCAGGCCTCTGTTTTAGTATTTTACTAGTCTTATTACCTGCGTTTTTCGCGGTTGTGAAATAAATTATATAATATATTTTTATATTATTTGCTACTTATGTTATTTCTTGTATCAATTATTAGGTTTTTACTTAACATTATATTAAATTATATTATATTAAACCCATAGCTTTAAATTAGTTTTTTTAAGATGATATGTTAATAATAATAACGATCTTTAATTTTTAATGTATGTTTATATATTTATTATTTGAAAACTATTTTCTCGTTTTCAAAACATACTACGTACAAAACAGATTGAGATGACAATGAATTCATTCATAATATATGTTTTACGCATCAATCTTTAACCTATTTATATTAATGGTTATGATAATAAAAAATAATATCAATTAGTTGTTAAGAAAAATATATAATAATCAAACAAATGGATTTTTTATTTTATTTTTTATTTATGAATAACTATTTATTTAAATTATTAAGTTTAATAAATTATATTTTTATCGGGTTTATATTAATTAATTATTGGGTTTATGGGCGCAAAGTGTTTCGGGTTTGGGGTTATTTTGTACAATTCCCTGATAAATAAAGAGCAGAGGACTGAAAATCCTCGTACATTTGTTACATTATTACCAGTGAGTTAATGATTATAACTTTTGAGGATAAAAAATTAAGTATCAATTAGTCTAAAAAGTGAGATGCTATATCCTTTCTAGGTTACGTACATGTAAAATTTTAATGATTGTTGGGATTTAGCAGTTTAATATATATATATATACACAGAGAGAGGATAGATCCTGTGTAAGCAAGTGTTACTGTGTAATTTGTGAGCAAATCTAGAGTGTCGGATTAAAAAGATCAAACGGATGAGATTAAAAGTAATTTATGAACAGTAACATTATTCGTAGGTACGAAGTGATTATTCGTATGTACATACATATGAATAATCTTTTGTTACTTACAAATAATTACATTTGTTCATACATACGAATAATTACATTATTATATAAGAATAATCGCTTGGTACCTGCGAATATTTACCTAAATAATTTCTCTGCTCACATTATTATATACGTACGAATAAATATTACATTATTATATATAAAAGATATGGATAACTAAATGATATATTAATAACGTTATATGTTAAAAGATTTGATATAAATCTTTTAGGTAAATATTAATCAAGATATGGATAACTATATTTTACATATTTTGCTATTAAAATTAAAATTGTTTAATTGTAATTATCAATTAAGGTGGACACATACACATAAGAGGATATGAGGTTAAAAGAGGTGGAATCATTAATTGACGTGGCTTAAATCTATAGGTTCATCATTAATTGACGTGTCAAAAAATTCGGGCCAGATTGCACCAGAGACCGACACGTGAGCGAATTGCGCCAGAGCCCGCCACATAAGATTTCCACGCCTCTGTTTTAGTATTATACTAGTTTTATTACTCGCCCGTTGTGCGATTTCTTAATAAATTTTATTATATAAACCATCTTTGAATTAATATAAATTATTAATCCATATAAAGTAAATATATAATATTCAATTGTGTTATTTTTTTAGAATGTAAATACATATTTGGGTCTAGATTAATCACGTTTGTTCTCTTTTTAAAAATAGTTAAAATATATTTTTTATCTCGAGTCTAGATTTTATACTTTTTAATAAAAAAATATTAATTAAATGATTAAAAATCTTACGTATTAAATCCAAAAGAAAGAAACACATTATAAATTCCATATGTAAATTCAATCCATTTTTATTTTTATTTATAAAAAAATAAATATAAATATTTATAACAAAATATTATCAAAATATAACTAAGTAAGATATGATAATAACTTATTAATTGATGTAATATTGGATAGATTATTTGATCTAAAAAGATAAGTTTTCTAACTAATTAAGATATAAGGTTGAATATTTATAAGAATAAGTGGACCATTAATTGAGATGGCAAAATTATATTGGTTTATACTATATTAATCCAGAATATGACACGTATAAGAATTGCTCCAGAATATGACACGTATGTGAATTGCACCGAAGGAGACTTCAGACTTTTTTTTAGTATTTTATATAGATATATATATATATATCAAACTATATTTTATGTTCACTTTAATTCCATGATCGATTATTAAAATCTTCTAAAAGTACAATTATAAGAAAATTATATTCTGTAATATTTTTGTGTATTTAAAATTTTTAGGGGTTTCGTCTCACAATTTAAATTACTTTGGTTTTTGACATATTTTTTATTAAACTAAAAACTTTATAAAATATAAAAAATATTTATAACATGATGACATATTTTTAAAATATAAATTTATAACATGATTTCTAATCCATTTATAAATCAATGTTGTTTTCAAATTTTTACAAATTGCAATGGTGATACATTCAGTGTAAGTGTGTAACCGATCATTGTATCACCCTTTTTAATTCCATAATTTTTTAAAATTTTATTTATATTAATGAAGTGTATTGTAACATTATTAAGTATTTTTTCCCTTGAATTTCCATGTCACAATACACCATATCACTGCTAGAAACACGCGTAATTGCCACGAAGCACTGGCCTCAGAATAATTCGAGGTTAATTCCGATGTTATTACCCTCGAATTTACTCTCGAACATTTCTTTCGATGCCAAATAAACTCGAAATATTACCGAAGCTAAAATTTGAGACTAATTGCCAACGAAAACAATTCCGATGCCCATTTCGTGACCATATAGCAATGACAAATATTCACGGCCAAACTTGAGGCCTTATTCGAGGCCGATTAGCCTCGGAATAAGATGGAAGCTATTTTGGATGCTACATTCGCATGTAGTATGGCTACTAAATTTATTTTCGAGGTTGCATTCAAGGTTAATACTTTGACCAAGAATCCGAGTGTAAAGTCGATGCCATTTTCGAGAAAGACATGCAGTATATTTGTAGTGAGCGTCTTCGAGGCCGTATTCGAGGCTAATGTGTACCAACCACATTTAATGTTACTTAGCACCTTCACCAACCGCATTTACTATCACAACTTTCTCCTATACATCTACAACGGAACCAAAACCCAAACATTATTCATTCTCCTCTTTTTCAACTTCTCAAATGTGAGATTTCATTGTTTTGTCTTCACTTGGTTGATGAGAGATTTAAATCTTCTGCTTGTTCGAGTTTGGTGAAAATCAGTCAACAATATTAATCAGTAAGTGTATCATCCTATTCTTCAATTAATTACAATATTCAATCATATATACTTGTAATTTATTTATCATGTCTAGTAATTAAATATTTTTTGTGAATTTCGTTTGAACTAATGTAAAATGAAGTGTTGAGTATTTGTGACATAATTTTCAAAATGCAAAAGAGCTTAAATTAAAATTATAAAAAAATGAAGAAGAGTGAAATGCATGAGAAAAAAAATTGGTTAATAGCCTTGAAAGTAAGAACTCGAAGGTATATTTGAAGCTATTGGCATCGAATATAGCCTCGAGTTCTTTGTGTCGAGGCTATGCTAATAGCCTTGAAAGTACGAACTCGAGGGTATATTTGAAGCTATTGGCATCGAATATAGCCTCGAGTTCTTGGTTTCGAGGCTATGCAAGAACTTTATAGCTAATTTGATGTCAAATTTGAGGGAGAATTCGAGGGCAATATTTTCCTCACATTTAATGCTGAAATCAAATATATATTTTCTTTTTTGGAGCTCTGGTGTTAATGGCTTGAACTTCTTTGGGTTCGGAATGCATATGTTTGAACATTTGAATCCTCCTCAGAGAATGGTTTTTGATGCAGTTGGGCCCAGTTTTATTCCTCCTCATGAATCGTTTGATTTTGGTGCTTTTATTGATCCTAATGATCAAGTAAGTTGTCACACAGAAGTGTTTAGGAGTCATTTGGATCTTGGAGAAGAAAGGACTGGACCGCAAGCAGCAACATCTTTTGGCCATAGAAATGAAGATATTTCCTTGCTATCTAATCGATTCTTCGATGTGTTGAGAGCGGCAAATGAGCCAGTATATCCAGGTTGTTCCACTTCATTATTGTCAGCAGTGGCTAATCTTTTGAGGCATAAGACTGAGAACAATTTGTCTCAAGCAAGCTTTAATCAACTTCTTTATGATACGGGAAAACTGTTGCAGTCAAACCATAACCTCCCTCAACGCTTTTATGAGACTAAAAGGTTGCTTCGAGACTTGGGATTACCAGAGAAAAGGATACACCTTTGTCCTAACGGGTGTATGCTATTCTGGAAAGATGACGTCAATGCCGTGGAGTGCAAATTCTGTAAAAGCCCAAGGTATTATTAATGATAATTAAAGTAAATCATTAGAATGTTTATCTTCTTTATATTTTTTAATATTGGTTGAGATATTCCAGGCCTATCTCGGTTGCCTCTCTAGTATATAACTTTGATTGTTGATCAATAATATATAATTCAAGTTATCTTTTCCAATTACTTAATTCTCTACAGGTATCAAAAACGATTGACAAAGAAAGGGAAATCAATCCCGCTGAAAATATTCATATACCTGCCCTTGATCCCACGTCTACAACGGTTATATGCCATGGAGGACACATCCCCACACATGCGCTGGCATGCTGAGCATCAACCCGTGGATGGTTCCATAAGCCACCCTTTTGACGCAGAGGCTTGGAAGCATCTTGACCATATCTTTCCCGAATTTGCGTCAGAGGTACGTAATGTGAGATTAGGTTTATGTTCAGATGGTTTTGCTCCTTTTCATCAGACTGGAGGGAAATACTCTGCATGGCCAGTGATTGTTACCCCATATAATCTACCACCCAGTATGTGCATGCAGTCTCCCTATTTGTTCTTAGTTGGCATCATTACAGGTCCAGATAACCCAAAAGAGGCTAATAGACATTTGCTTACAGCCTTTAATTGATGAGTTTGTAAAGGCACGGATTTTTAAACCCTAATTTTATCGGTAAAAGGAAATTTAAAATTAAATTAAATCGGATTTAAAACTCGTTTAACAGACTCCGACCTGAATTTAAATATTTAACGACCGATACCGTCTTTTCGCCTCGAAAATTAAAATAAATTCGGATAGTGATATCCTTTTAAGTTTTAAAATCTAATTGATCGAAAAAACGAGAGTCGGGGATACTAATATTCGGGAACTAATTTCGGGAATCGAAATTCGCGTATTCGGGATTTAATTCCGGGTATTTGGTTTAACCAAACCCACACGCCACAATCTTACCTGCTCCCCCCCGTCATTTTATCTGATCACCATCATCACCTTTATTCACCATCACCACTCCCACTCTCTTCTTCTACACTCCTCCAATCTCCATCATACAGATCTTCCTCCAGCTGCTCTCTTCCACCTTCAACACCTCACCATCACGTTGTTCATGATCACCATCACCACCACACCTCCATCAGTTGCCACCAGCCACCAGACGCCACCATAGAGTCGCCGGCCACCACCACGTCGCAGCCGCAACTGCCAGGAGCCGTCGTCGATCACCCCAGTGCCACCACGACCCTTTTGTTCTGTTTTGGCAAGCTAACTTTCGGTGAGTCGTTCTCCTTCGTTTTTGATCGGAATCGCTTGCGGTCTTTGCCATCACGCTCACCAATATGCGGTGTAGGTCCGACAAGCCATCGCGAGCCACCGAAGATGCCCAGAACTCCGGTCGAGAGCTCCGAAGTCGCGAAAAACCCATCTCGGTGAGCTCCGAATTTATCCTCGTTTCGATTCATTTTTTAGTCTTTTTCAATGTCTAGGCTAGTTGGGAGTGAGCGTGGGCTGAGTGCGGGTCGATCGGGTGAGGTCGAGAACTCCGACGATCGTCGGAGCTCGGTCGGCGTGAGCGGGAGCGCGAGAGCGCGAGAGCGTGGGCGAGGCGAGCGTGAGCTGCGAGGGCGAGCGCGGGACGCCGGGTGCGAGAGCCTGGAGCAGTGACGCAGGGCGAGGAGGCGAGAGCGCGGGGAGCTGGCCGGACTAGCTGGGCGGAGCTCAGGCGCGGCGTCGAGAGCTCCGGCGTCGAGGCTAGCGCGGTCGAGCTCGGGCGAACTTGGCGGGCGCAGATTCCATTTGAATCTGGAGGAAGAGGGATGCTGATGTGGCCTTGTGGGCCCCCTCCCTTTACTAACTTACATATATATATATATTATAATATTTAACCGGTTTGGGGTTTAACGTTATGGGTTTGGTTCGGTTGGGTTAAAAACGTTAGTTCGGTTTGAGTTATCCGCTATTTATTTAATTATTTATTTAATCATTTATTTATTCATTTATTTCTTAAGAATTATTCGGTATTTAATTATTTATTTAGATATTTAATCGATTTCCGATAAATGATTATTTGAAGGTTGATTTATACGCATCGGTTGCCGATATTTTAAAAAGGGGTCGGTTTTAAAGTATATAAATTGAATTATTTCTTAAGTGTTGAAAATTATTTAAGTCCTTAGAATGATGATTTTAATTAAAGTAAAGTATGCCGGTATTATTTAATTGGATTTTGGAAGTAGTTTGAAGGTTTAATATTTTATGGACTAGAAATTGGCTAAGTATGATTTTGAGATAAATTGATTTGACTAACAACCGGACTTGTGAGATTATGTGGATTGGAAATATGATTTCGTTAATTATGGAAATGAGAATGGAATAAGATGGTATACGATGTTGACTTGAGACGAGGTAAAGGATGATGATAATGTTATGGCTAACGATTGATCGTTAGATTTTGTATAGTGGTAGATGGATCCCGTTCTGTGCAACATACTTATATATATTCATTAATGATTTCTAGGTGATCAGTGACCTGCTTGCTTGTCTCTTGCTGCTTCCCTTTTGCTGCTCTGCGTTACCAGGTAAGTCCTCCGGGGCTTACTCAAGTTAGAACCTCATGCCTGGTGTGTCATATAGTGTGTAGGTGTTGCATCCCGCATAATCATGTAGTATCATGCTTAGGTTGCACAATTAATCGAGCATCCGTATTCTTCTTGCGTATGGTAGAACGACCGTTAAATTGTGAGTCCTAGAGTCATTTGCTAGGGTCATAGGACGGTCCAGTCCCATCGGGCTTAGTCCTCATCGAGTCAGACTGTTAAATTGACGAGCATGACTATTGATACGATTGATGATGTTATGATATTGAACGCGACCGGTTCCCGCACTAACGAGCATGGGTGCGGGAGTATAAAACGCGGTCGGTTCCTGCACTAACGAGCATGGGTGCGGGAGTAGGAGAGGGACATGCCACTTGGCATTCTATGCGGGATCCCATTTAATCACTTTCTGCATATATGTATACAAACTGCTAGCATGCTTGAGTGTTTAATATTCTGTACTGCATTAGAGCATCCTTTATTTAGGTATAGGCATATTATATGTCCTCAGTGAGGTCTTCAGGGCCCGCATGAGTGGCTCGACCTTGACTTCGTGGTTAGTTTCAGGTACCCGTACCCTTACTTGATCATGTGCTGATGTGGCGGGGAATATCTCATGGCGTAGTGAGAGGAAGAGAAAGACCAACTTGGACTCTACACTTTTGCTACTTATTTCTTCGTATTTGGTTTTGACCCGGCCCTGCCGTGGCAACTTGTATTATGTTATTTCTCTCCTTATGTTTTCGAACTTAAAACGTTTTGAGCGACTTAGGCAAGTAGGACAAGTTCGGAGGGCCTAACGGCCCCATCGCGAATTTTAGGGTGCGAAATCCCTTCTTTGATCATTAAAACTTTGTTTTAAAACTCAACCCGTACTCGAATTGCAAGATCCGAACGAAGGTATCCAATCCTTCGAAACGTAACCCGAATATTTATATTTGGGCCGTTACAAAGGTGGTATCAGAGCTTGGGTTGCGTGATTCGAGTAAAATGGGTTGAAGTATGATTTGTAAAACCGCCCAATGTTTTAAAAGATTTTTAAGAGTTTTAAAAAGGGCAAAATGAATTTAATATGGCTAATTTGATGAACAATGCTTAATAAACTTGACCATCCTATTGGGGGGAAATCGAGTGGGTAGAAAGGCGGTAAACCATCCTATTGGATGTAGACTTGGGAACGGGTAGGCAAAACTTAGCTTTGTACTTTACAGGGGGCCTGGAAGACTCCAAGGAGTTTGCACCGTGGTGGTTGGAGTAGCGGGGTTAGAATGTAGAGGCCGAGAGGATAGTTGCCCCTCCGGTCAGTTGCCCCTCGAAGGGCAGCTTCTAGATAGCTTCTGTGATTTCATAAATGGGGCCTGAGGGCGGTCTCCCTCGAAGGAGATCTGATTAATTTCTGTTGAATGCTTCTGTGCTGTGTGTTAAGCCCCGCCCTTCTATTACAGCCACTATGGCCGATACACGAGGTGGACGGATCGGGCGTGGGGGCCCAGTGCGTAGAGGTAGAGGACGACCCCGTCGTAGGGCAGCCACTGTTACGACCGACGATGACACTCCGACACCTGAGGGCGGCGAGACTCAGGTTCCCATTCAGCAGACCACTCCGAGGCAGATGGACCGAGCTGCGATCTTGGAGGTCTTACGAGAGTTTCTTGGGGAGTCACAGTCTGCAGCACCCGGGGCCCAGATCCCGATCGAGCCGCCTACAGCACCTGAGCCCGCTCGAGCTGTTCCTATGGCCGTTGCGCGACCCGAGAAGCGCATCGACTGGGTGAAGGTCATGGGGCAGTGTAGGCCGCCGCAGTTCTCAGGAGGCGCGGGAGAGGATATAGAGATGTGGTTCCGCCAGCTAGATGGGATCTTCGACCATATCGATGTGCCAGCTACAGAGCGACAGAGGCTAGCAGCAGGACATCTACGAGGGGACGCCTTTGATCGTTGGTCTGTGTACAAGACGGACCAGGCTGAGTGGAGTTACGATGCTTTCCGGACTTTGATGCTGAAGGAGTATAGTCCCCCGGGGACCCAGATTGCTCGCGAGGTGGCATTTTATCGTGGGACCTACAACCCGTCTCTCTCTGTTGTTGATGTCGTCCGCCAGTTCAAGAAGGAGTTGGTTTACTGCGCACACCTGTGTCCCACTGACGAGAGTCGCATTCGACTGTTGTCGATGAGGTTGTCACCAGCAGTACTACTGCATGCTTCTAGTCTGGGCGCAGTATCGTTCGACCGTTTCCTGGAGGTGGTTCTTCTATACGATCAGCAGCGTATCCTCTCTGCGACTGCATATGCTTCATCCCGCCCTGAGGGGAAGAGGCCTAGACCTGCTGAGACTAGATGGGAGACGAGACCTAGAGGAGGGTACCGAGGAGGATTCGGAGGAGTATCGAGGATTCCACCAGCACCGTCTGTTCCGAGTAGGGAGGTTCGAGTTAGGAGTATTACTTGTCACGGCTGCTACGAGGAGGGTCATTATGTTGCTGCATGTCCGATGAGAGATACTAGGTGTTATTCATGTGGACTTTTAGGGCATAGATCTCGCTACTGCCCCCAGAGCGGAGGGACTCCATCTGCACCCGCTCTCCGACTTCCAGAGGCTCCCAGACCCCCACAGCTGACTTACCCCCAGGGTCAGGGGAGAGGTTCTGCTCCTAGTAGAGGCCGCGGAGGATTGAGAGGCGGTAGAGGTTCTGGCCGCGGAGGTAGAGGATCGACTTCAGCTGGGCCATCTGGTTCGAGTTGTGGCAGAGGACAGACTTCCGGAGGCCGTGGTTCCGCATTGCCCCCACCGCCCCGCGTGTTTCAGATGCGAGTTGATGATCATTCCGCTCCGACTGCAGCAGGTACCATCTCTCTCTATGATGTGTGTCTGCGTATGCTGTTTGATACTGGTGCTACACACTGCTTTATAGCAGAGACGTGCGTTGCTAGGCTGAGTCTTAGCTGCACGAGTGGTCCATCCCTCCTAGTAGGCATGCCGGATGGATCTAGGGTTAGGACTAGTCGAGAGATCCTAGGATGCCCTGTTCGCATAGGAGAGCGTGAATGGCCAGCAGACCTGATTGTGATGCCACTGAAGACGGACGACCTTATTCTCGGCATGGACTTCATGGGACGATATGGAGCGATCGTCAACCTTCGGACGAGGACTGTGACGCTTTTGGCTGATGACGGGACCGAGCACCAAGTTTGGGGGAGTGACCCCAAACGGAACGGGGCGCTTATCAGCGCAGTTCGAGCAGCCAGACTTTTGGATCAGGGATGCATGGGGTACTGGTGCTATGCTTTAGAGGTGGATCGTGAGCAGCCTAGCATGACCGATGTACCTATAGTGCGGGAGTTCGCGGACGTGTTTCCCGACGAGCTGCCAGGACTTCCTCCGCAGAGAGAGATCGACTTCGCCATAGAGTTAGAGCCAGGCACGAGGCCGATTTCACGAGTACCGTACCGGATGGCGCCGACCGAGATGGCAGAGTTGAAGGCTCAGTTGGAGGAGTTGGCCGAGAAGGGCTACATCAGACCTAGTGCGTCACCGTGGGGAGCACCGGTTCTCTTCGTTAAGAAGAAGGACGGATCGTTGAGATTGTGCATTGATTATCGGGAGTTGAACCGGGCAACGGTGAAGAACCGATATCCTCTTCCTCGGATTGATGACTTGTTGGATCAGCTTCAGGGAGCAGTGGTGTTCTCTAAGATCGATTTGAGATCCGGTTATCACCAGCTTCGAGTGAAGCCGGAGGATGTACCGAAGACCGCCTTCCGGACTCGTTATGGACATTATGAGTTCGTAGTCATGCCATTTGGGCTGACCAATGCACCTGCAGCCTTTATGGAGCTCATGAACCGAGTGTTCATCGATTATTTGGATCGATTCGTTGTTGTCTTTATCGACGATATTCTGGTGTACTCGAGGAGTAGGGAGGAGCACGAGGAGCACCTGAGGATCGTGCTAGAGACGCTAAGGAAGCACCAGCTGTATGGCAAGTACAGCAAGTGTGATTTTTGGATCTCTAAGGTGACCTTCTTGGGTCATGTGATCTCAGCAGAGGGTGTCGCCGTGGATCCGGCAAAGGTAGAGGCTATAGTAGCTTGGGAGGTGCCCAAGAACGTCAGGGATATCCGCTCCTTCCTTGGCTTAGCGAGTTACTACCGGAGATTCGTTCAGGGATTCTCGAGTATCGCACGACCGATGACACAGCTGCTGCGGAAGGACGTTCCTTTTGAGTGGGGCGTGGAGTGCCAGGCCAGTTTCGAGCTTCTAAAGGAGAAGCTGACCACTGCACCAGTTCTAGCTTTGCCAGATGGGACCGAGGATTTCGTTGTCTACACTGATGCATCCAGAGCCGGTTTGGGGTGCGTACTTCATCAGAGGGATCGAGTCATCGCCTATGCTTCACGACAGTTGAAGTCTGGAGAGTTGTCTTACCCCACCCACGACCTGGAGCTAGCAGCTGTAGTTCATGCTCTGAAGATCTGGAGGCACTATCTGTATGGCACGTCGTGCAAGGTGATGACGGATCACAAGAGCCTGAAGTACATCTTCACACAGAAGGAGCTGAACATGAGACAGAGGCGCTGGTTGGAGTTGCTCAAGGACTACGATCTGGAGATTGTGTATCACCCTGGGAAGGCCAACGTGGTCGCAGATGCGCTCAGCAGGAAGACTCATCAGGAGGTGACGGTCGCTAGGCTCACCACTCAGGAGCGACTACAGTCAGATTTGAGATCGAGTGGTATCGAGGTTTGGATTCAGCGAGAGAGTGGACAGCTGACCTTCTTAGAGGTACAGTCAGATCTGTTGGAGGAGATTCACAGAGCCCAGACAGATTGCCCAGAGATTGTGGCACTTAGAGAGCGGATGGCTCAGGGACGGGCCGGGGAGTTGTCAGAGAGGGAGGACGGGATGCTGACCTTTCAGGATCGCGTTGTGGTACCATCTACTCAGGATCTTAGACAGAGGATCATGCGAGAGGCGCACACCACTCCTTATTCTGTCCATCCCGGGACGAATAAGATGTACCAGGATTTGAGGAGGTCTTACTGGTGGCAGAGGATGAGAGCAGACATCACTGACTTCGTAGCTAGATGCCAGATTTGTCAGCAGGTTCGAATTGAGCACCAGCGGCCAGGAGGACTTATCAGGTCACTTCCAGTCCCTGAGTGGAAGTGGACTGACATTTCCATGGACTTTGTCACCGGACTGAGGCGAGATGTTAGAGGGTTCGATGCCATCTGGGTTGTGGTCGATAGATTGACCAAGTCAGCACACTTTATCGCCATACAGGAGACATGGCCGGTATCTCGACTAGCTGAGGAGTTCATTCGACAGATTGTTCGTCTGCATGGAGTGCCAGAGAGGATTGTTTCTGACAGAGATGGCCGCTTTACTTCACGATTTTGGCAGCATGTGCACGAGGCCCTAGGGACTAGATTACAGTTCAGTACTTCCTTCCATCCGCAGACAGATGGACAGAGCGAGAGGACTATACAGACATTGGAGGATATCCTCCGATCTTGTGTGCTAGAGTGGGGCGATAGGTGGGTGAAATACCTACCGCTGGTCGAGTTCTCGTACAACAACAGCTATCATTCCTCGATCGAGATGGCTCCTTATGAGGCGTTGTACGGGAGGCGCTGCAAGTCGCCAGTTTGTTGGGATGAACCCGCAGATACAGTCACGTCCTTGCCAGAGCTAGTCCGAGAGACAGTGGATCAGGTTGGCCGCATCAGAGAGCACATGAGGACCGCTCAGGACCGCCAGAAGAAGTATGCTGACCGACGGAGGACAGAGATCGTCTTCGATGTGGGAGCTCATGTTTGGCTGAGAGTGTCACCCACCAGGGGAGTCCGACGATTTGGCATCAAGGGCAAGCTGAGCCCTAGGTATATCGGACCCTTTGAGATCCTAGAGCGTGTAGGTGAGGTGGCCTATAGATTAGCCCTACCCCCGTCTTTAGCTGGAGTCCATGATGTATTCCACGTATCTCAGCTCCGTAGATATGTGCCTGATCCTAGCCATATCCTCGATCATTCTGACCTCCATGTTGAGCCCGACCATACCTTTATAGAGCACCCTATTAGGATCCTTGACCGTCGTGTCAAGAAGCTCAGGAACAGGGAGGTTCCTTTGCTCTTAGTTCAGTGGTCTAGGCGGGGTCCTGAGGAGGCTACCTGGGAGACCGAGGAGAGCATTCGGGCCAGTTATGGGGGAGTATTAGACGAGTTACTTGCATCGTACGTGGAGCCTAGCGTGGACATTTCCTTGACCTCGTGAGTTAGTTGGTGAGTATTGTCCGATCCTTGCTATGAGACGTGCCTTATCATTGTATGATTATGTGATTGTGCATATCTGATTGATAATTATGCACCATTTCTATGAGTATATGAGATGTTGATATCTTGATGTGCTATACCTGGAACTGAGAATGCTGAAATTGACTTTGAGGATGAACCTAGGAAGGTGATATGGGACTAGCCCTTAGAGGTGGATGTTAGTTGATTGGGAAGTTGGGGATGTCTTGTTTAACGTCGAAAATAAAGAATTTTGAACGGTGATTTAAAGGAACTCAGATTTTTAAAGTAAGTTATTACAACCCGAGTTTTCATTATGACGTCCCACAAAGTGGATACAAGCATGTATGGGGGCACCTGTGGATCGCTTGCTAAGACCTAGCGGAGACGTCATGATGCTTTTTGAGTTATGGTATGACCGAGAAGTCGGAGTGGGGATGTGGTAGAGGCCTCTACCACATTCTCGCCCGAGTGATTGGGAATATTATGATCATTGCGACGATATTGTGAGACCTTATGGGGGCACTTATGAGGTACTTACGAGATCAATGACGTGATCTTTGGACTCACCAATTTCAAACTTCATCCCCTGTTTTAAAATGATTTTTGTCTCGGGGACGAGACTTGTTTTTAGAGGTGGATGATGTAAAGGCACGGATTTTTAAACCCTAATTTTATCGGTAAAAGGAAATTTAAAATTAAATTAAATCGGATTTAAAACTCGTTTAACAGACTCCGACCTGAATTTAAATATTTAACGACCGATACCGTCTTTTCGCCTCGAAAATTAAAATAAATTCGGATAGTGATATCCTTTTAAGTTTTAAAATCTAATTGATCGAAAAAACGAGAGTCGGGGATACTAATATTCGGGAACTAATTTCGGGAATCGAAATTCGCGTATTCGGGATTTAATTCCGGGTATTTGGTTTAACCAAACCCACACGCCACAATCTTACCTGCTCCCCCCCGTCATTTTATCTGATCACCATCATCACCTTTATTCACCATCACCACTCCCACTCTCTTCTTCTACACTCCTCCAATCTCCATCATACAGATCTTCCTCCAGCTGCTCTCTTCCACCTTCAACACCTCACCATCACGTTGTTCATGATCACCATCACCACCACACCTCCATCAGTTGCCACCAGCCACCAGACGCCACCATAGAGTCGCCGGCCACCACCACGTCGCAGCCGCAACTGCCAGGAGCCGTCGTCGATCACCCCAGTGCCACCACGACCCTTTTGTTCTGTTTTGGCAAGCTAACTTTCGGTGAGTCGTTCTCCTTCGTTTTTGATCGGAATCGCTTGCGGTCTTTGCCATCACGCTCACCAATATGCGGTGTAGGTCCGACAAGCCATCGCGAGCCACCGAAGATGCCCAGAACTCCGGTCGAGAGCTCCGAAGTCGCGAAAAACCCATCTCGGTGAGCTCCGAATTTATCCTCGTTTCGATTCATTTTTTAGTCTTTTTCAATGTCTAGGCTAGTTGGGAGTGAGCGTGGGCTGAGTGCGGGTCGATCGGGTGAGGTCGAGAACTCCGACGATCGTCGGAGCTCGGTCGGCGTGAGCGGGAGCGCGAGAGCGCGAGAGCGTGGGCGAGGCGAGCGTGAGCTGCGAGGGCGAGCGCGGGACGCCGGGTGCGAGAGCCTGGAGCAGTGACGCAGGGCGAGGAGGCGAGAGCGCGGGGAGCTGGCCGGACTAGCTGGGCGGAGCTCAGGCGCGGCGTCGAGAGCTCCGGCGTCGAGGCTAGCGCGGTCGAGCTCGGGCGAACTTGGCGGGCGCAGATTCCATTTGAATCTGGAGGAAGAGGGATGCTGATGTGGCCTTGTGGGCCCCCTCCCTTTACTAACTTACATATATATATATATTATAATATTTAACCGGTTTGGGGTTTAACGTTATGGGTTTGGTTCGGTTGGGTTAAAAACGTTAGTTCGGTTTGAGTTATCCGCTATTTATTTAATTATTTATTTAATCATTTATTTATTCATTTATTTCTTAAGAATTATTCGGTATTTAATTATTTATTTAGATATTTAATCGATTTCCGATAAATGATTATTTGAAGGTTGATTTATACGCATCGGTTGCCGATATTTTAAAAAGGGGTCGGTTTTAAAGTATATAAATTGAATTATTTCTTAAGTGTTGAAAATTATTTAAGTCCTTAGAATGATGATTTTAATTAAAGTAAAGTATGCCGGTATTATTTAATTGGATTTTGGAAGTAGTTTGAAGGTTTAATATTTTATGGACTAGAAATTGGCTAAGTATGATTTTGAGATAAATTGATTTGACTAACAACCGGACTTGTGAGATTATGTGGATTGGAAATATGATTTCGTTAATTATGGAAATGAGAATGGAATAAGATGGTATACGATGTTGACTTGAGACGAGGTAAAGGATGATGATAATGTTATGGCTAACGATTGATCGTTAGATTTTGTATAGTGGTAGATGGATCCCGTTCTGTGCAACATACTTATATATATTCATTAATGATTTCTAGGTGATCAGTGACCTGCTTGCTTGTCTCTTGCTGCTTCCCTTTTGCTGCTCTGCGTTACCAGGTAAGTCCTCCGGGGCTTACTCAAGTTAGAACCTCATGCCTGGTGTGTCATATAGTGTGTAGGTGTTGCATCCCGCATAATCATGTAGTATCATGCTTAGGTTGCACAATTAATCGAGCATCCGTATTCTTCTTGCGTATGGTAGAACGACCGTTAAATTGTGAGTCCTAGAGTCATTTGCTAGGGTCATAGGACGGTCCAGTCCCATCGGGCTTAGTCCTCATCGAGTCAGACTGTTAAATTGACGAGCATGACTATTGATACGATTGATGATGTTATGATATTGAACGCGACCGGTTCCCGCACTAACGAGCATGGGTGCGGGAGTATAAAACGCGGTCGGTTCCTGCACTAACGAGCATGGGTGCGGGAGTAGGAGAGGGACATGCCACTTGGCATTCTATGCGGGATCCCATTTAATCACTTTCTGCATATATGTATACAAACTGCTAGCATGCTTGAGTGTTTAATATTCTGTACTGCATTAGAGCATCCTTTATTTAGGTATAGGCATATTATATGTCCTCAGTGAGGTCTTCAGGGCCCGCATGAGTGGCTCGACCTTGACTTCGTGGTTAGTTTCAGGTACCCGTACCCTTACTTGATCATGTGCTGATGTGGCGGGGAATATCTCATGGCGTAGTGAGAGGAAGAGAAAGACCAACTTGGACTCTACACTTTTGCTACTTATTTCTTCGTATTTGGTTTTGACCCGGCCCTGCCGTGGCAACTTGTATTATGTTATTTCTCTCCTTATGTTTTCGAACTTAAAACGTTTTGAGCGACTTAGGCAAGTAGGACAAGTTCGGAGGGCCTAACGGCCCCATCGCGAATTTTAGGGTGCGAAATCCCTTCTTTGATCATTAAAACTTTGTTTTAAAACTCAACCCGTACTCGAATTGCAAGATCCGAACGAAGGTATCCAATCCTTCGAAACGTAACCCGAATATTTATATTTGGGCCGTTACAGAGTTACTAGTGCTATGGAATAACGGTGTCCCGACATTTGATGCACATGCAAAGGAAAACTTCATAATGCGTGCAGCTCTTATGTGGACTGTGAGTGATTTTCCTGCACTTGGGATGTTAGGTGGGTGGAGTACACATGGAAATTTAGCATGTCCTCATTGTATGGAACAAACAGGAGCATTTCGGCTACATTATGGAAAAAAGGCTTCACGGTTTGATGAGCACAAACGTTTTTTACCGGAAGATCATCCCTTCAGGATGGATTGCACTGGCTTTTACAAAGGGAGGATTGAGACTAGAGGTCCTCCTTCGTACTTATCTGGTCACCAAGTGTGGGAGCGTGTTAAGAATATTCCAACTGCCATGGAGTCACCTTTGAAATTATCAGATGGTTACGGTGATCATAAATTCACAAAGCATAGTATTTTCTGGAGTCTTCCTTATTGGAAACATCTTTTGCTCCGTCACAACCTTGACGTCATGCATATCGAAAAGAATGTATTTGATAATGTATTTAATACTGTGATGGATGTCAAAGATAAGACAAAGGATAACTTGAAAGCAAGGCAGGACCTTCGTTTGTATTGTAATCGACCAGAGCTTCAAGTGGAGGATAATCATAAGGGTCGAAAACCCAAAGCATTATATACCTTGAGTAGAGAGAAGCGAATAGAGTTGCTGAATTGGCTTAAGGGATTGAGGTTCCCAGATGGATATGTCTCTAATATTGGTCGATGTGTGCATTCACAAGAGGGCAGGCTCATCGGGATGAAGAGTCATGACTGTCATGTATTTATGCAGAGACTTGTACCAATAGCTTTTAAAGAGCTTCTCCCAGTCGAAGTGTGGGGACCATTGACAAAATTGAGCTTGTTCTTCCAATCCTTGTGCGTACCTACATTGGAGGAGGAACAAGTTAAGGTTTTGGAGCGTGATGCTCCCCTTATATTGTGTCAGTTGGAGAGGATATTTCCTCCTTCCTTCGTTGATAGCATGGAACATCTCATTGTGCACTTAGGATATGAGGCTAGGATGGCGGGTCCTGTACAATATCGGTGGATGTATCCTTTTGAAAGAGACTTGGGCAAGTTGAAAAAGAAAATGAGGAATCCAAAGCATGTGGAGGCATCCATAGTTGAGGCATATTTGTTGGAAGAGATCACAAATTTCACTAAGCATTATCCTGATTCTGACGATTCATATAAGAGAAGAAGGGCGGCTAGAAATGAGAATGATAGATTTGATGTTGGCTATCCTCAAATTTCTATCTTCAATCATCCGGGTCGGCCTAGTGGAAAAGCTAAAGTGTTATGGATGAATGACGAAAGAGATTTACATGTAATGCACACATACATCTTGATCAATTGTTTGGAGGTTGATCTGTACATCATGTAAGTCATTCTAACATATCTAAGTTCCATAGTTGATTCATACTTCACATAAATGGCTTGCCCTTGTTTTTTTATATATATAATTCAATATCAAGCTTCTTACTATATAGCTTTATTCATAAAGGAAATTCCAAGAATCAAGGGGAGTATACGATGGTAATGCTATTGCCACACACTTCTTAGGATGGTTCAAAAATTATGTAAGTATTCACAATTTCTGTGCATTTCTTGGAAATAATATATGTTTGATATTTTTTTTTCTAAAAAATGAGAAGGTTACATTACCAATATTTAATTTAATAGGTATCACATGAAGCAGAACATACCATTATTGACACTGTTCTAAAAATCGTGCCTAGGCGCCGCCTGGACAACGCCTAGGCGCTAGGCGACCCCCCTCCGCCTAGAGCTAAATGGCCGCCTAAGCACGCCTAGGCGTCCGCCTTAACCGCCTAGGCGCTAGGCGGCCTCTCACCGCCTAGGATCCGCCTAGCGCTTTTTAGAACACTGATTATTGATCCTCTTATACTAAGTCTAGCGAAGGGCCCAAGCAGAAAAGTGTTTTCATGGCCTGCATACTATACCAATGGTTATAGATTTGAAACCGTGGAGTGTGGTCATGGAAAATTAACCATGAATAGTGGAGTGTGCGTACAAGCTTCAAATTCTGGTGATGCACAACAAGACTTCTTCGGGATGATAGATCAGATTTTGGAATGTGAGTTCACTGGTTTACCGTGTAAGAAGATCGTATTATTTAAGTGTTTGTGGTACGAATCCACTAACAGAGGGATGCACATCCATCCACAATACAAATTGCAAGAAATTAATGTAAGCAGGCGATACAAGAACTATGAACAGTTCGGTCTAGCCCAACAATGCATCCAAGTTTATTATGCAGAGTATCCTGGAGCAAACCGTGGTCGTGCTAATTGGAGAGCTGTATGCAAAACAAAGCCTCGCCGAAGATTAGAGCAAAGATGGATAGAGAAGGAAATCGTTGATGAACCATTGCAACAAGATGATATTGAAGGGGATGAATTTATTGGGGTATTTGTAGATGAATTGCCTAGAAATCTACTTGACCCAGATGATGTAGAAGAAAGAGTTATTTGATGCCAGTGATGAGGAAGATGACTTTTCACCACATCAAGACTCTGAAGAGGGCGAAGATGATGTAACAGAGGAAGATAACAACGAAGACGAAGATGAAGACACAAAGAAGAGGAAGACGAAGATGACGATGAAGAGGAAGATAACGATATTTGAAAGGTACGTATATTACAAATTTATAAAGTCAAATAAATTTAGGAAAAAAAGCCAATTTTATATTTTTCCTCACTTTGATTAGATTTTTTTTAACTAGGATTGCATTTCCCGGGCTCTTGAATGTTTACAATGAAAGCAACGGGATTTTACCGAAAACACATGGGAGTAGCGGGATTTAGGCATTTAGCAGTTTCAATTGAGTGGGATGGGCCTAAAATTTCACAAGAAGCGGGCTTTACAAAATTTCACAAGAAGCGGGCTCTCTTTCATTAGGAACCGCCTAATCTGTATAAAAACCCTAACTCTCTTTTTCGCTTCTCGTCTCAGCACACCTCCAATGCTGAAGGATGAGAGCGCTCGGCTTGCTCCTGTCCTCCCTCTCCTCTTCGATGCACCTCTCTCCCTGTCCTCCAATGTCGAACTCACTCGACCTGCTCCTGTCCTCCGTCCAACGCCATCGTTGAGTTGTTAAAGCCGATCTTGCTGTCCGGTTTGCTTCTGTCATCTCTCTCCTCTGCTCGGCCTGCTCCTGTCCTCCGTCCAACGCCGTCGTCGAGCTGTGGGGTTTGCTACTGTTCGGGCTGCTCCTGTCCTCCCTTGCCTTTTCTACGCACCTCCCTCCCGATTCTGTTGAGCCTGCTCCTGTCTCTCAAGTAAGTAAACCCCTCTCTTCTTGTGTTGTTTTCTTGCTCTCTTTACCTTACTCTCAATTACTGTCAATTAATTTTGCATTCGATCTGAATGTTGACTAGTTAGCATCCGTGACAGGAAAGTCAGCATCATCCTTGTATGCCCCAATTAGCTGGATTTGATTAATAGATCAGCAAAAAAAGATAGTATTATTTAATAATTAAATGTAGATAAATAATGCAAGATGTAAGAAATTTTCCAAAGATGCTCAGAATAACAGATACCTTCTCCAAACGAATTTGATCACTTGCCGACGGCAGAGACGTGTGTTGGGTCCACACATGGACTATGTTCACTAACCTCTAATAGATTATAGCGAGAATGGGTGCACAAGAGAGGTCTAGAACCTCATTTGGCCCCTACAGACCTATATGGAACTCTACTCTCATGTACATATTTCTTATAAGTTTTCAATATATTTTAATATAAAAAAACATGCATACATCAGCAATTGATCATGATCTTCACACTTGAGGACTTTAATACAATAGGGGCAACTAGTAGGGTTATTGGGTTCCTTCAAGCTTTAGCTCGTAGTTAGTTCATGAGATGGATGATAGTTAGTAAATGAGAAAGCAAGAGTAAAAACTAAACAGATAGGCAGGTAGATGGATGATATTTAGCAAGAGCTTAATATATTCTAATAATATAAGTTCACATTTTAGAGAGAACTCAGATTTTAAACTAAGGCAGAAAAGGTGTTACCATGTCGTTGTCAGCTTGGTAAAATGTCCATCACCGGATAGAAACAACATAAATCTCAAGTTCCCTTACTAGACGATGGAAATCCTAAGTTACCTTTGGCACATGAGTACATATTTGAAGGCTTTGAGATGATTCATAGCAATGGTGTATCCACAGGTTTAAAAACATTATCTGCAACACTTAAAAAGGCAAATGGCAAAGATTTAGTAGGACCAGGGGAGCCTGCAAATGCAAAAATTCAGAAAAGTAATAAAAAGATAAAAACACTCCATGTAGTCAAGATCCACCTTGAGAGTCTGCGAATGCAAAGATTTACAAGTAAAAACATAAAAGTATACAAAAAATTATTATAATCAGCAGATATACGAGGAAAAATGAATTGTTATAGTCAGGACAAAGTGACATAATGACAAAGTGATAAAATCGTCCCAAGGCCAAAGTACTAAGTTATTTCCTTTAAAAGAGCTTTGAATTTCATGGAATCCATTGTGCTTAGAGCTTTGAATTTCATTATTTAAGCTCTTTTTCCCTACTGGATTTATATAATTGTTTCCATATCAATGATTGTAGGAAGATTGCTAAAATGGTTAAGCGTGGCACACAACCAATTAGAGTGCCTACACGTCTCCTCTTTTCCACACCCCTGGACGTGTTGATCAAACTCCTTCCCCTGTGCCTAGAGCTCCTTCCCCTGCGCCTAGAGCTCCTTCCCCTGCGCCTAGAGCTCCTTCCCCTGCTCCTACAGCAGCCCGTGCTCCTACAGCAGCCCGTGCTCCTACAGCAGCCCCTGCTCCTACAGCAGCCCCATCGTCAACTGAGCATTCCCCTGTCGAAATGGAGGTGGATGAAGAAGAGTGTCAAGTCGATGAGGGTGAAGAAACTCCAACCCAAATGTCGAGCCAACTGGAGGTTGATGGATCTGCTGCTTCCTCGGGTAGACAAAGAATGCTTGTAGGGCTTGTGGGGAATAATGTTCGGTTAGTGTTGGAATTTAAATTGAAAACATATTTACCTTATTTATAAATTATTCATTTACTAATTTTCTTATTTACAGTGATTTTGAGCCCCGTCAGCCAGCCTTTGGCAAAATGGTAGACATTGTTCATGGTCACTACACTGGAATTTATACAAGCTTGAACAAGGTCCCTGCCGCTCAGAAGGAGTTATGGTTTAAAGAGTTCGAGGTGACAATAAGAGAAGATCGAGCTTTTACTGCACTGTTTTTATTACTAAAGGTTTTAATTTATTAATTATGTCACATTAACTTAAGTAATGGTCTTGCATCTTTGTACAAAAGAGCTTTTACTGGACTGTTTCCACTAACCAAATGAGGAAGACATTTCTTCATCAAGCTGCTGATCACATTCGCAATGTCTTCAAGTCATGTCGTTCAAAGGGTACAGTACCAAACTTCCTAGGTGTTAAACAATGGCAAGCAATGGAGAAGCTTAGGAAAACTGACAAGAACATGTTGCATCAAGCTGCAGTCAACAAGAAGAATAAGGCATCTCAAAAAGCAATTGATGCTGGGGTTTATCGGGGTGGTTCTCGCAAACTCACGAAGCATTTTGAGCTAATGGTAAGTATTTTTATCTATTTACTCTTTTTATTTTTAGTGATTCAAACTAATTACTAATTTGTCTTTGACTTTGTAGAAAAAAGATGGTACAAAGCCAAAAATTTCAGATCTGGTGCAGAAACTATTTACAACACCGGATGGAGAATGGACCGGGTCTCGACCTAAATCATATGTAGTAAGTTTTTATTTTTTGGCATCATACTTTACTCCATGTTTCTCTAAAAGTTGTACAACTCCCTCTCTTTGTATTTGACGTGAGTTTGCTTTGATGTTTCCTCATGGTTGTTGCAATATTTAAATGATTTGCTGGCTGAAAAAGGGCTGTTAAGTGATGATTTAAGCCACATAATTGAAAATATCGATTAGAAGATTGCTCTACTAGCTAGATACTTTGTTTTGTAATGCTTTCTCTATGCAGTTCAGCTTGCAAGCTCAAACATTCAGCTTGCTATTTGTAGTTGAATTGTATACATTTGATGGAAGCTTGCCTTGCAATTTTATGGTCATTTTTTTTAATTCTCTTTGCTTAAATGATTTTTTTTATCATTCTTTTAGGGTGAATTTGTTCGCCTAGTAAGTTATGGTTCAACTTGTTTGTGATTTAAATTCTACAGTCCAAATCTTGCAATTTTATGATTATTTGTTTTTATTCTCTTTGTTTAAATGACATTTTTTTATCATTCTCTTAGGAGGAATTTGAACGTTTAGTTGCTACTCAATTTCATTCATCCGAGGATGCTTGCAATGATGAGCCTCTTCAAGAAATGAGTGAAGAACTTGAGAAGGAATTATGGATACAAGCTTCTGATGGACCTAACCATGGGAGGATTTATGGGTTAGGAGAAGATGGTGCAGCACTTATTCGCAATGGAATGGTGAATACTCGTCTCTCTAACATGAAGACTTCAAATGCATCACAACCATTTGAAGATGCTCAAGTCCAACCACTTAAGGATGAGATAAAAGAGATGCGATCAACTTTGCAAGAATTCATGCAACAACAACAAAACCAACAAAGAGAGTTCATGCAACAATTTCTTCAACTTCAAGGAGGTCAAAACAAGATGTCTACTTCAAATGGTTCAAACTCCAACCCAACTCACTAATGCTATTGTTTTATGGTTTTTAGGTTGTTTTAGCTACTATTTTAGGTTGATTTGGCTGCTGTTTTTTTGTTGGGCTGCAGGAGATGATTATTTTGTGCATTTTGCTCATCTCATGTCATAAACTATGACACATAGAAGTAGCCTTTTATTTTCTAACTAGGAGATGCATATTTAGGAAGAATATTAAGTGTTAGTTGTCATCTATATTTGTGAATGGGCAGTTAAACATAGTTTGTTAAGAAGCTTGAAGTTATATTTTGTTAATGGAATTAGCTATTACTTTATGGTTGAATTGCTTGTTAATGTGCTTTTGTGATCAAAAGTTTTAAAGGTTGAAATTTATAATTTCTTTTATATGATGAATATAAATATAAAGAAAAGTGAGATCAAATATGTTGCTAGATTTGGGGGTAAAATAACCTCGTAATTACCCTCGAATGTAACCATGAAATTTGAAAAAATATGATGTTTTTTGAATCAAATTTTCGAGCCTATAAACTAAATTTTTGAGGTTAAATTTAAGGGCTGTTTAACCTCGAAATTTACCACCGAATAAATTCGTGGTCAACATTTGATACTCTTTAGCCTCGAATTCTTATACCTCGAATAGGGACTCGAAATTTATTTGTCCCTAAACTTGACGTTATAGCCTTCAAGCTCATGGTTACGGAAATTGCCCTCAAAGAAACATTCGATGCTATTTAAGCTCGAATAATAATTTCGAGGCTAATGTTTCATAACCAAATTTAGCCTCGCGTTTATTGGGTCGGATTTAAATCCGAGGTTATTTTCGGGGGCAAGATTTTCCAAGGGCATTTTCGAGGTCGCTTCTGTGACTAAATCGTGGCAATCACGCGTTTTTCTAGCAGTGTATTGCTGGAAATTTGATCAAGAACGAATCCAATCAAAATTGCATTTTAATTAGTAGAATAATTGACCAAATATTGGATAGATTATTTGATTTAAAAAGATAAGTTTTTTACCTAATTATATTCGTTTATTAATTGATGTGGCCCGGAAATATAATACCACTTTAATCCAGAAAATGACACGTAAGCAAAAATAATCTCGCTTTAATCCAGAAAATTCCGTGGACGCGAGATCGCAACAGAGGCCGTTTCTGGCCTCTGTTTTAGTATTTTATATAGATATTGATATAGATAGATATAGAAGATATAGATAGATATATAGATATAGATATATATTTCAAACCCAACCCAAATTATATTGAAACAGATGTCTCACCCCTTAACCCCTCACATGAGAGGAGAGCTCACGAACAGCCTCATGAGTCATGACTATAATCTCAATCAGTATTATATGATGAAACAACATGCATTCTCTTTCACATCCAATCTAGTCTTCACTTGAATGATTGAATCATCTCACGGCTAATGGCACTTTCTGCTCTTCCTCATGGCTAATGGCCTTGCTGTAAAATTCAGCATGTGCTGTCAAAAAAGTGTTGAATCAATTGCATATATCCTACCCATTTCAATCAATAAATAAACGATTGCTAATCCATCTTATATAACTATATAAAGTAGATATTAATAGGAAATGAAATGAGCTAAGATTTAATGGAACTCAACAACAAATTTTTTTATAGTACATCCTGGATTTTACAACTACAAATTTTACAAAAATGTTGAATTACACAGCAACTACAATTTTTCTATGAATTTTAGTAAGAAATCCATTCAATCTACCCTTCTATCCTTGTTCTTCGCAACAAGATTTTGACTAACAAGATCGATAGAACAATCTAGCCCAACAACAAAAAACACAAGTTCATTATTTTCCCCAATTTAAAACCCTATAACTTACCACAAGATTTTTTGTTCGATCCTTGTGACGAAGCCACTGAATTCAAACATGAGTATCGTTACCGGCTATCGGCTTCTTCTATCGCAAATCGAACCGATCAAATGTGCCTTATCGAAGCTCACTCTCCTCTCCTCCTGTTCGTGAGCTCACCTCTCATGTGAGGGGTTAGGGGGTGAGAGCAATAATTTGGGTTGGGTTTGAAATAAGGCCCATTTGCAGAAATACACCAAATCGGTGTTTGGTTTACAAAAGTATACCAGTTTTCTGAGAATAACAAAAATAGGATAGGTGGGTCATTTGTGCTAAAAAATAGGTCATTTGTACTAAAAAATAATGACTGATTTTACCTTTAAATTTAAATGTAAAAATCATTAAAAGGAGATTTATGAATTAAAAGAAAAGTTAAAAAATATATAAAAAATCAAATATACATTAAAATAATGTTTTTAATTTTTTTTCTCAGAAATTTAAAAATAATAAAAGTAGCCGGATGAAAAACATCGCCTTAGTAAGAGAATTAATACTGACAGGAACAAATTTTTTGTTGACATGATATATGTTTTTTATGACAAGGCTAAAAATTAATACTGACAGGATGGAGTTTATAATAGGGAAGAGAAAAAAGATACGATTTTATCCTACCATAACTAGAAATTAAAGGCATGTCCAAGATGACAAAGTTATTCGTTCACTACGACAGGATTAATGTTTATAGTGACAAAGCTGCGGATGTACATTGACAGGATTGAAGCTATAATCTAGGAGAGAATCACTGAAGATACGGTAAATCGTATCTTTAGGATTATTAACCATATTTACAAAAGGATTGTCAATATATATCTTGAAATCATAACATTATTACATTGACAGGATGAATATTGTTCTTGACAATCCCAAATATGAACATTGACAGGATATGATCAATAATCGGCGGGAGATTGAGTAAAGATACGGTTTTGACCTAAATTATAACCACTAGATTATAATCGGCGGGAGATGGAGCCGGAGGTTGGTCTGCTCTTGGGGTCGAGGCCGGAGCCGGATTGCGCCGGAGTGCTTGCGCAGCGACGGAGGGTGAAGGCAGCGACAGTCGGGCTGCTCTTGTGTGTTCTGGTTAGGGATTGGGATTGGGTCGGTCGGGGGCGCCGGAGTGTAGGCGCAGTGACGGAGCCGGAGACGCGGGCTCAGGTCCGAGCGCCGGAGACTTGGGGTTGGGGATGAGCGCCGGAGACTTAGGGTTGGGGCTGCTCTTGTGTGTTTTTGGTTAGGGATTGGGTCGGTCGGGGCTAGGCTATCCTGTTAGTAGGGATTGAGAATTTTTTTTTTTAATTTCAGTTTTTTTTATTATTTAATTATTTAAAATAATTTTAAAATATAAGAAAAATGAAAAATACTTAAAATATTTACTTTTTTTTTTCTGATTTTTTGGGGGTGGTGGGTAGTTTTGATAATTAAATAAGGTATTTTTGCAAATTTCCACATATTGATGCAATTGTTTTCAAACCTAGGTATTTTTGCAAACCAATTATCAAAGTGGGGTATTTAGTAGTAATTCCCCTTGAAATAATCCAATAAATCGGTGGTTTTACAAATAAAAAATCGAACCAAATGACCGAAATCAACTCCGATGAGAGAAAAAGGATGTATTTGTCTGTTGAAAATATTTAATATACCAATTTGTCCTCTAGATTTTTTAAGAGAGAATTGCATCCAATATACCAAAGTGTCTAGTCATTTGCAAAACTAACCCCCTCCCTGAAAAAATTGTAAAAGTAGCAAATGCTCCTTATAAATTGCACAAATAGCGGGTCACCCTTACCCATTATAGTGAGTTAAATTTTTTGGCGGGAGTTTGAAATTTTGGACGTGTGTTTGGGCGAGATTTAAGGCAAAGCAAATGAGAGACAACAGCTTTTCATGGATAAGTGGAAGCGGTGCCATTGTAGGAGGATGAGGAACAAAGACAATCCAGTGATCAGTTGCATGCCAGCCACTACGAAATATGTGCCAGCAACTAAATATTGGGTGTCGACCGAACGCTAAACCGCACCAGTAACTTAAGATCCCCATTGTATAATTTGCGGACTTCATGGATTTGTTAGCAATTCGTAGGCATCGAAATATCATTGGCATGAAATTTTATTTTTATGGCACAAATTTAGATGTTGGTGACACATAAAAAGACGTTAGTGGCACGAAGAATGTATTGACTAGCATGTAAGTCCCGTATTTATCTCTCTGTCCAGAAAATAATCTCACTTCGAAATATTTTTTCCATAAACATATATAAAGTGGGTGTCTATATATCGATAAAATTAAATTAAGTTCAAAAATAAGTTTATTTTTTAATTTTAACTAATGAAAATGATTGAAAATTAGTTTAAAACAATTAAAATTTAAGGTTAATCCAAACCTGTAACCTGTTGAAATGGTTACCCAAATATTTGCAAAAATAGCATTCCTCCCCTCTCTTACAAATTTTCCACTAGCAGTGCTAGTTTTGCAAACTTTCAATATTTTTGGTATAGTTATGCAAATTTGCCATTTTTTAATATACCGATCTATCCTTAATAGTCTATTTAATATACCATTTAGTCTTTTTGGCCGATCTACGACTTGTTGCTGCTAGCTTATCAAGGTTGCTTTATTTTTGAAAGCTCTGTCTTTGTATTTGTATACCCATGGAAGATTCGAAAGCTCTCTGTCTTTGTATTTGGTAAATATTGCTATTGTTTTTTTTTTGTTTTTATGAAAAGCACTACTATTTTTTAATTGCAACTTACATTATATTTCATTTCTTTTTCTTGAATCATCTTTTTTTGACTCCCTCTATTGTTAATTTATTGGCTTCTAATATGATATTATAAAAGAGCATGAAAGAAATACAAGTGGTTTATTAATTTTATAGTAATTGGTTCGCCACGGCCACCTTTAAGCGTGATGACTTCTCTAATTAGTTCCCACGAGCCCGACGTCTAGATCTCCCTTGTCTTCGATTGCTAGGACGAAGATCGAAAGACTAGCAATCAAATTACTTGGGATGATATGCTCTTAAGAAAATTAACAACTAATTTGCTTTTTCCTTTGACTTTGACTTGTGCACTACTGCCCCGTAAATCCTTAGAAAACCAAAGTAGCAACTAATTTGCTTTTCACTTTCTTTTTATTTTCTTTCATCCGTGGAGCCCTGCCGCATTTGCCTATAGGATAGCTTTTTATCTTTTAATTAGGAGCCAATTAATCAATTAATTAGGAGGTAATAGCAAACGGCTATGCATGCCGGTTAACAATTGTAACTCCATATATTAATTGGTCAAATTGTAACCCCTAATTAAACTATTTCATTATTTATTTCTAAAATAAATAATATTAATTATTAATAATAAATCATATATATTAATAATAAATTATCAACCCGTGGATCTAGTCTGTAAACTCAAAGTGTGTGACCTCATAGGACCCGTTTATAATAGTCATGGACTTGAACCGTTCAACCCCATTAATCGTAGTTGGCTTCTAGGAAAGCACTACGATTCCTAAAATAATCGGATTGAATATCTCTATCAATTATCCTATTCCATGTTTAGTCATTGCACATTTAATTAAAGGACACAATTCCTTCAATCTCCCACTTGTTCTTAAACAAGTGTGCAATATAAGATACATTTGTCTCTTAATGTCTTATTTAATGATATGGTGACATTCACATCTATTATCAAATATGTTTCTTGAACTCCGAGTTCGAACTGTCAATTAAACGGATGATTATTAATAATCCATCCGAGCATGGCCATGCATTTTCAGTTCTCGCTCTTCAAGTGGCCTAGACACCATTCCTTTTCGATGCATCACAGTATGCACGAAGAAGGAGGACTTCTCCAATCTTGTATAACTATGGCTCCCACTCAACTTTTGGCAATCCCAACTACGACCTTTATAACTCCCTGTTACGGAAAGCGTTTAGCCCATGTCAAAGAAATACCAATCATCAAGAGAGACCAGGCCATAACATACTCATGTCTGAGGAATCTACTAATCATGGTTTAACTTAAAACTCTGCAATCCCTTTTGTAGAGTCTTAAGGTGGGTCTGTCCTATATGTATCATCCATACATATATATGCAATTGACTAGACATCTCCATGTCCCTATAGTCCATAAAACTTGGCGCTATCAATCAACTTACAATATAGTCATTAATAAAATCACCTATGTCCAAGTTGATGATTTTAGACTACGGACTTGCGGTAATTCATAACTGCATTTCACTTAATGGGGTTTTATTTACCAAAACACTTAAGATAAGCCCATTTGCGAACTAGGAATTATTTGGACATTTTATTTATCATTGTTCAAAACAATATATAAATAAGGATGAAATATCATATATATCAAGTCGAACATAAACTTAGTGTATAACACTCTCAACATAAAATGTAATAGAAAGCAATCTCAAAGCCATTCTCCAATGTGTTTGAGACCCTTAGCCCTAGTGTGACCAACACGCTTGGGCTTAGGCATAAGCTTCGTCAATGGATTTGCAATATTGTCATCTGTATGCACCTTACACATCTGAATGTCAAATAAGGTGATACTTCCTCATAAGATGTACGATCAACTTGTCATCACCCTTAAGAAATCATCCTTGGTTCTTCTCAAGAACTTCAGGATGTTCTTAGCTGCACACTAGTGTGCCTCTCATGGAATTGATTGGTATTTGCTACACCTGCTCAAAGCAAATGCAACATCAGGTCGTGTACACACCATGACATAGGTAAAACCCTTTCTCTGAATCTTGCATATTGAATCTGTTAAGAATCTTATCTATATATAAGTTACTTGATTCAATCTAATCAATCTCTTAGATTTATCTCTATAGATCTTTATTCCAAGTATGTGCACTGCCTCTCCAAAGTCTTTCATTGAGAAACATTTCTTTAGTCATTCCTTAATGGACACTAGCATCAAGTAGTATGTCATCCACATACAAGACTAGGAAGACCACTTTACTCCCACTAAACTCCTTGTATATACAAGAGTCCTCTTCGCATCTGATGAAATCAAACTCTTTGATCTTTTCATCAAATCGACAGTTCTAACTCCTGGATGCTTGCTTAAGTCCATATATATATATATATAGACCTCTTAAGATTGCATACCTTCCCAGCATCACTTGGATCTTCAAAACCCTCGGGTTGTGTCATGTACACATCCTTATCCAAGAATCCATTCAGGAAGGCGGTTTTGACATCCATTTGCCAAATTTTATAATCATAATACGCGGAAATAGCAAGGATTACCCTAATGGATCTTATCATGACAACTGGTGAAAAGGTCTCATCATAGTCTATACCATGAATCTGTTTAAAACCTTTGGCAACTAATCTTGCCTTGTATACAGATACCTTTCCATCCTTATCTGTCTTGAGTTTGAAAACTCATTTGCTCCCTATGGGTTTTACCCCATCTGGCAAATCTATCAAGTCCCACACTTGATTTTCAAACATTGAATCCATTTCGGATCTCATGGCCTCAAGCCATTTCTTGGAGTTTGGACCCGTCCTTGCTTGCTTATAGGTATTAGGCTCATCATGTTCTAACAGAAGAACATCAAGGTTTGCATTCAAGATGAAATCATCATAACGTCTTGGTTGTACCCTTGGCCTATCTGATCTACGAGTGGGTTAAACTGATTCAACAACTGGAGCTGGGACAGTTTCCACAACTGTTTGTGGATCCTCTTGTTCCAGTTCTTGGATGATTTGGGGCCTTTGGCCTTCCAAAACCATCAACTTGTCCTTGACATCATCTATGTCATCTCGTTGTTGAGTTTGTTGCTCTTCATTATGAACTGATTCAAGATGAATATTTCTCCCACTTGACTTATTGGAAATAAACTCTCTTTCCAAAAAGACATTATCCCTTGTAACAAACACCTTTTGCTCAATGGGATTGTAGAAGTAGTATCCAAAACTACCTTTTGGATAACCTATAAAATAGCATTTATCTGATTTAGGGGCAAGCTTATCAGTTTGTAAATGTTTTACATGAGCTTCACATCTCCATATCTTCAGAAAAGACAATTTTGGAACCTTTCCAATCCATATCTCATATGGAGTTTTGTCTACAGCTCTAGACGGAGTCCTGTTTAGTGTAAGTAAGACAGTTATGAGGGCATATCCCCAGAAGGATACCGAAAGGTCAGCAAAACTCATCATTAACCGAACCATGTCTAACAAGGTCCGATTTCTCCTTTCAGACACACCGTTAAGCTGTGGTGTTTCTGAAGTAGATAACTGTGTTACAATCCCACAGTTTTTTTTTTTCAAATGATGATCAAATTCATGGCTCAAGTACTCACCACCACGATCTGATCGAAGTGCTTTTATTTTCTTGTCAGTTTGAGTCTCTACCTCATATTGAAATTCCTTGAACTATTTAAAGGATTCCGATTTATGTGACATAAGATAAATATATCCATATCTACTCATGTCATTAGTAAATATGATGAAGTATCTATAACCACCTATAGCTTATGTACTCATTGGCCCATACACATCAGTATGTATAATGCCCAATAGTTCAGTAGCCCTTTCATTTGTTCCTTTGAAAGGTGACCTTGTCATCTTGCCCATCAAATATGACTCACATGTATCAATGGATTCACAATCCACGTCTTTTAGAAGTCCATCTTTATGGAGCTTCTTCATGTGGTCTAAATTGATGTGGCCTAAATGACAGTGACATAGGTAGGCTTCACTCAACTCATTTGATTTTTGCCTTTATCTTTTATGTTATAAGATTATATTTTAAGGTTGAATACAAATATTCAATTGATCATTTGAGCACGAGCATAGAAGATATCATAGATATACCTCCATCTTTAGTCCCAAAATCAAAACCTTCAAAATATAATACTGCAGCCAAGACAAAGTTCTTTTAATGCTAGGAACAAAATAACAATTATTCAGTTCTAAGATTAAAACAGAAGGAAGAGATAGACTAAAATCTCCTACGGCAAGTGCAACAACACTTGCTCCATTTCCGACACGTAGGTTTATCTCCCCTTTCTTCAGTTGTCTTCTATTTCTTAGTCCCTAGACATATGAAATAATGTGAGCACCACATGCGGTATCTAATACCCAGGAAGGACCATTATCTAATGTGAGGACATTGGTTAACAGTAACATAAATACCCGAAGTGTTGGAACTCAAAGTCCCATTCTTCTTGTCTTTCAGGTACTTGGGACAGTTTCTTTTCCAGTGTCCCTTAGCCTTACAGTGGAAACAGTCATGGTCTACAGCCATCCTCGACTTCTCACCACCCTTAGTTTTTGCAACTTCCTTGCCTTTCCCTTGGGTATTGTTCTTGTTCTTGGATACCTTCTTGAACCATTTCCCTCTGTTGACATTAAGAACTTCCTTTTTGTTGTCAGTGGGAGTATTCTACTCAGCAGCTTTGAGCATACCATGGAGTTCATTAAGATTTTTCTTAATACCATGCATATGATAATTCATCCTAAATGAGGCAAAGCCATCATGTGAGGAGTGCAAGACGATATATGTGGCCAACTCTTGGTCATATGGGGTACCCAGTGTCTCCATACGACTAAAAAGACCGATCATGTTGAACACATGGGGACCTACTGCTTTCCCTTCACAAGTTTGCTATGTAGTATAGCCTTGTGAGTTTCATATCGTTCAATCCTTACATGTGCCTGAAACAACATTTTCAGGTTGGTGATGATAGAGTAGGCATCTTGGTATTCAAACCTCTTTTGAAGGTCAGGTTCCATGCTTGCTAGCATCAAATAAGTGACAGGTAAAGAATCACTCCTTAACTCCATTTCTCTAACTATCTCCTCATCCGATGAGGCATCGGTAATAGTAGGGATAAGGTTTGTTAGGACGTCCTCACGCCCTTCAGACCTGAGAACAATTCTCAGATTCCTTTCCCAATCAAGAAAGTTTGTTCCATTCAATTTGTTTTTCTCAACTATTGAGCGCGGGGTGAAATTCAAGTTATCATTAGACATAATTCCTATATAAAAGGAAATGACATACAAATCAGTTTATGTTCGAAATGCAATTACTTAAAATTAAACAACTTTAATATAAGTAAATATGCATTTTATTCGAAATGTTATCGTTCCTTGTGAATAAAATGATTCCAAGATCCTATTACAGACAAGACCCAACGTACTTTTGCACTGCCTTGAGTCTTGTGTGTTCAAGGTAAGTAACAATTACTAATTATAACTCCTTATAATTCTTGGTTGATGATCCACATCCAATGTAAAATCATCCCCATGCCTCAAGATCTAAAACTTAGCCTTTTGCTCTCTTTACCCATATCAAGGTTTATGAACCCCGTATAGATTCACCCTTATTAGTCCAAGATTATGGAAAGACACCCTCACTTTTGTGAAGCCCATCTAACCAAAAATCCAGAACTTAATGGGTTATGATATCGAAAGGCATTTCCCCAATTTACCTTAGGAACTTAAGTCTTTTATTTGTCTTTATTTATAAGTGAAAAAAAATGTCATAAATAAAAGCAATATAAAGACTTAAAATAAGCATTCAAAATGCAATGAATTGTGATCCTAGTATGACCCCTACGATGCATAAAATAAAGATCTAATCTTCATGGGTTTCCACCCTCGCATCCTTCATGGATCTCCATCCTAGAACTTCTTATGTCTTCTTGTCTTCTTGTATTATTTACAATATTTTTATAATAATCTAATTACTAAAAATAAATTACAAAAATACATAATGATACGCAGATGGTGTACAAAAATACATAACGATGCGCAGATCGTATTTATGGGCCATACTAGTCACCTTATGCAAGCAATTTATATCATAATATAAAATCATGCAAAATAATATCTTAATTTAAATACAAATCCTTATATGACATTAATCAATATTAATCATTAAATTGCACTTATTGGAAAATTTATATGATTGGAAATATATAGCCTCTTAGACCGGACCATGCCGAGTCATACTCGGGTCGGCCCATATCGAGTCATACTCGACTTAACCTAGACTCGAACCCAGTTCGGCTTGTATGGTGGTTGGCCTGCGAGTTGGCAACGAAAACTCATAAATCGAATCGGATCAAATCCAATTCAATTTTATGATCCTTAATTCCCTGTTATCATATCATATAATTTAAATTGAACGATAATCTGAAGCAATGTGATTGAACCGAGAACCACTTTCTCACTTATCCTTTACGTATGCCTTTTGTTGTGTCTCAAAAAAAACAAAACATTTTTGCTTTACATCTCCTTATGTGAGTCAAACCCAAAAATGAAAACTCATTTTCATTTATTAGCAACCTTTACTAGTCTTTTTCCCTTTGTAACTCCGATCTCATTAATCTAAATTAATTAAGAGTCATTTACTTAGGTAAGACCAAAGGGTTATTCACAACAATAAATAATTTATGTAATTATTTATTTCACAAATAAATAACATTTATTATTTATTTCTTAAATAAATAATATTTATCATATAATTTAAATCAAACCAATCAATTAAAATCTAAATTTTGATCTAGCAAAATAATCCATATCATATTTACCACCAATTAAATCAAGATTCACATCAAAAAATAACAATTAATCTATTGATCATATCAAAAATTAACAATTAATCTATTGATCGTATCAATTTATGCAAGATGCTCTGATACCAATTGAAGGATAATTAGACGTGTTTAGCGGAATTTCAGATCATATCTAAACATCTAATTCAAGGATCTTCATGCATAAACGATAGATCAATCATTGTTCATAGGAGATACCTGTTGATGCGTGAACCGGATCGAATCGGGATGGAATCGGAAGAGATCAAAAGCCCCAAGCGTGACTTCTCTAATTAGTCCATACGAGCCCGACGTCTAGATCTCTCTTGTCTTCGACTGCTAAGACGAAAATTGAAAGGGTAGCAATCAAATTACTTGGGATGATATGCTCTTAAGAAAATTAGCAACTAATTTGTATTTTTCTTTGACTTGTACACTACTGCTCCGTAGATCCTTAGAAAACCAAAGTAGCAACTAATTTGCTTTTCACTTTCTTTTTATTTTCTTTCATCCGTGGAGCCCTGCCGCATTTGCCTATAGGATAGCTTTTTATCTTTTAATTAGGAGCCAATTAATCAATTAATTAGGAGGTAAGAGCAAACGACTATGCATGCCGGTGAAAAATTGTAACTCCATGTATTAATTGGTCAAATTGTAACCCCTAATTAAACTATTTCATTATTTATTTCCAAAATAAATAATATTAATTATTAATAATAAATCATATATATTAATAATAAATCATCAACCTGTGGATTTAGTCCGTAAACTCAAAGTGTGTGACCTCATAGGACCCGTTTATAATAGTTATAGACTTGAACCGTTCAATCCCATTAATCGTAGTTGGCTTTTAGCAAAGCACTACGATTCCTAAAATAATCGGATTGAATATCTCTATCAATTATACTATTCCATGTTTAATCATTGCACATTTAATTAAAGGACACAATTCCTTCATAATGTATCTTTAACAAATAAAAGTGGTTCAGCATACACTTGCTACACTTGTCAAATAAAAAGCAAAGAAACTCCGTCCACCACCACCTTGGAAATCAACATATTGCAGCAATCGTATGCCTCAAGCAAGTCCACATGGAGTTCAAAAAACATCGCCAAAAGCTTACTCTCGGAAGCCGGCGACTCACAACAAAGCCTCCCCGGTGATCCCCAACAGCTACCCAAGGAGTCCTACATTCTCTCACAACTCCAACGGCCAGCCATATGACGCCAAGATGATCATCAAATGCAGCTCATGGAGAGACATGATACATAGCTAGCAAAGCATGTTTCCGTGCCTCTCAATCATTCGTCATTGAATCCATCTTGCCCGTAGCTAAAATATCAAGCTTATGCCATGCCATCTACAACCAAAGGAAGTACAAAAATAGGCCTGAAATCATACTTTTACGGAGAGGGAATAACTGCTCAGGCAGTCAACTTTCGGACATTGGCGCGAACAGCTCGAGGTGTATCCAAGACAATGGTGAGTTGAGGCTAAAAGAAGGTTATGCAAGGAGTATGCCGGAAGAAACAGTGGCAGGAACGGAGCATTGTAATGGCCCCAGCTGATGTCAGAAGTTGACCTCTCGTCTAGAGTTTTCAACAAACTTGTCGGCAAGGTTTCGGTTCCCTTATGATGGCCCACGTCATCGATGTTCTTAAAAGGTCAAAGAGTAAGCTCCCTACCTTCCCTCTACCTCAACATCCACCACCGAGAAGCCAAGACAACCTTCGCATACAACGTAAGATTGGTCAAGATGAGCTTGGGCCGATATGCACACAACAAGGTGTCTTTACGCGTCCCTCGATCACCTAGCAATGATCTCGACGTGTCCACGACTAAATTTTCCAAGCCTATGTCATCCAATGTGCCACCGAAGGCCAACAAATTTCACCAGATCTCAATCAAATCAGCCTCAAACGTCCATCAAAAGGAAGCATGGAAACACATGAAATCATGCTTTCATAAATATTTCTTAAACAGTCAAGTTACAGATCTCTAGGGTGGGCAACTCAAAGTGTATCGGAGTGGATGGCGGGTTGAGGCCAAGAGAATGCACTGCAAGGAGTGTGTCGAAACAAATAGTGGCATCATTGGAGCACTGTGATGGAAGTTAAAGGACATGATAGATCACCTATTTTCCATGATTGTCTGCAAGCTTTCAGGCAATACCAAATAGAGAGTGGTTCATTAATAAAGAGTGGTTCAGTGACTGAATAGAGAGTGGTAAGTGACTGAATAGAGAGTGGTTCAATTACTGAATAGAGAGTGGTTCAGTGACTGAATAGAGAATGGTTCAGTGACAGAATAGAGAGTGGTTCAGTGACTTAATAGAGTGTGGTTTAGTGACTTAATATATAGTGGTTCAGTGACTAAATATAGTGTGGTTTAATGACTAAATATATAATGGTTCATAAATTAAATAGAAGTAGTTCATCAATTTTATAGTAATTGGTTCAAAACATATATAGAAAGTGGTTCAGTGGCTAAATATATAATGGTTCATGAATTAAATAAAAGTGGTTCATAAAGTAAATAGAAGTGGTTCATTAATTTTATAGTAATTGGTTCACCAGATATATAGAGTGGTTCAGTGACTAAATATATAATGGTTCATGAATTAAATAAAAGTGGTTCATCAATTTTTTAGTAATTGGTTCAGCAAATATAATTGAGAGTGGTTCAGTGACTAAATATATAGAGACTGGTTCAGCACATATATAGAGAATGGTTTAGTGACTAAATATAGAGAGTGGTTCAACACATATATAGAGATTGGTTCAGCACATATATAGAGAGTGGTTCAGTGACTGAATATAGAGTGGTTCAGTGACCGAATAGAGAGTGGTTCAGTGACCGAATAGAGAGTGGTTCAGTGACTAAATAGAGAGTGATTCAGTTACTAAATACAGAGTGGTTCAACAACTCAATAGAGAGTGGTTCAGTGACTGAATAGAGAGTGGTTCGGTTACCGAATAGAGAGTGGTTCAGTGACCGAATAGAGAGTGGGTCAGTGAACGAATAGAGAGTGGTTCAATGACTAAATAGAGAATGATTCAGTGACTAAATACAGAGTAGTTCAATGACTCAATAGAGAGTAGTTCAGTGACCGAATAGAGAGTGGTTCAGTAACCGAATAGAGAGTGGTTCAATGACTGAATAGAGAGTAGTTCAGTGACTAAATAGAGAGTGGTTCAATGAATGAATAGAGAGTTGTTCAGAACATATCTAAGGAGTGGTTCAGTGACTAAATATATAATGGTTCATGAATTAAATAGAAGTGGTTCATCAATTTTATAGTAATTGGTTAAGCACATATATAGACAGCGGTTCAGTGAGTAAATATATAATGGTTAATGAATTAAATAGAAGTGGTTCATTAAGTAAATAGAAGTGGTTCATCAATTTTATAGTAATTGGTTTAGCACATTTATAGATAGTAGTTCAGTGAGTAAATATAGAGAGTGGTTGAGTGACTGAATAGAGGGTGGTTGAGTGACTTAATAGAGAGTGATTAAGTGACTACAAAAATTTAATTATAAAAAATAGAGAGTGGTTCAGAAACTAAATAGAGAGTGGTTAAGTGACTAAATAGAGAGTAGTTCAGTACATATAAATAGAGAGTGGTTCGGTGACTAAATAGAGAATGGTTTAGTGACTTAATATAGAGAGTGGTTCAACACATATATAGAGAGTGGTTCAGTGACTTAATATATATTGGTTCATTGATGAACCACTAAATAAAGAGAGTGGTTCAGCACATATATAGAGAGTGGTTCATGAATTAAATAGAAGTGGTTCATCAATTTTATAGTAAATGGTTCAGCACATATATAGAGAGTGGTTCAGTGACTAAATATAAAGAGTGGTTCAGCACATATATAGAGAGTGGTCCAATGACTAAATATATAATGATTCATGAATTAAATAGAAGTGGTTCATCAATTTTATATTAACTGGTTCAACACATGTATAAAGAGTGGTTCAGTGACTAAATATAGAGTGGTTCAACACATATATAGAGAATGACTCAGTGACTAAATATATATTGGTTCATGAATTAAATAGAAATGGTTCATGAAGTAAAGAAAAGTGGTTAGTCAATTTTATAATAAAAGGGTTCAACATATATATAGAGTGATTAAGTGACTAAATATATATTGGTTCATGACTTAAATGTAGAAGTGGTTTATGAAGTAAATAGAAGTGGTTCATCAATTTTATACTAATTGGTTCAGCACACACAGACACACACACACACACACACACATATATATATATATATATATATATAGTAGTTCAGTGACTAAATATATAATGGTTAATGAATTAAAATTGAAGTGGTTCATTAAGTAAATAGAAATGGTTCATCAATTTTATACTAACTGGTTCAGCACATATGAATAGAGAGTGGTTCAGTGACTAAATATATGATGTTTTATGAAGTAAATAGAAGTGGTTCATCAATTTTATACTAACTGGTTTCAACACATATAAATAAATAGTGGTTCAGTGACTAAATATATAATGGTTAATGAATTAAAATAGAAGTGGTTCATAATTTTATACTAACTGAACCACTTTTTGTTTTTTTTTTTCACAAACCATATACAAAGTGGGTGTCTATGTGTAGATATAATTAAACTACACTCAAAACTATATTTTTCATATTTTTTTAACAAGTGAAAATGATTTAAAATCATTTTTAAAAGTAGAGGCTTTACTAATTAACAATTGAAAAAGGATTAAAGTCTCGTGTTCAATACAAGTGAAAATTATATCCTCTTAAAATAAAAGGAAAAAGGATTAAAATTAATTAATTAGTTGTAGTGGACAAGGAACGAATGGCTGGTGTAGTGTTATATTCACTATACAACATTGAAGGGTCATAACATTTTATTCAACTACTAGTTTAGGTCAAATGCGACATATCAATTAGGAAACGCTCTCTTCTCTCTCCCTTTTTCTTCTCTACTCTCCCTCCCTCTCTTCTTCCTGAAACCCTCTGTTCTCCATCCCTGCTTATCCTCCTTGGAGTATTTCAGCAGCAGGATCCATACCCATTAACATAATATCTTCAAATTGCAAGCAAGGCTTAACAGCCAAATGGAAAATTGAGAAACAGGGCTTAATAGCCAACTATAATTGGAATGAAACCATCCCAACACCAAGGCTAAGGCCAACTTTCACAATATACCAAACTAAAAATACTCAAAGCTTAGTAGCTACTATGAACAACCTCTATAAACGTTTTTCAGATTTCAAGTCTTACCACAATAAAAGGACAATCCTGCTCATGAAACTGTATTCTTGTAAACTAATATATAAAATGGAAATCTTTAACTGTACTAAACCAATCAAGTTTATTGCTAATCCTGACTTATACATACAATTTCACCTAACTTTTCTAAGCAACTTCAATACTTATGATCATAACTGTATTAAAAAGGCTACCCACAACATCTTTATCTTCCTGATATTCAATCTCCCTGTCTGCAAAAATAAAATGCTTGGCTTTTCAGATTTCCCTTCTTCCTCAAAGAAATCCAATCATCAAATTATTACATACATTAAACAAACTCCAAAACTACAACCACGGCAAAACAATCTTTTTCAGATTCTAAAATCTAAGCTAAACAGCCATATTCTTTCTCAAAGGGTCATGTTCAGCAAGATAGTTATAAACTACCCCTTACTTTACACTTTGTCATTGATTACTCTAAACTATATCAATCCCAACACCAATCATACTAAATTAACTTATATAATAAATCCAGACTATCATACTAAACATTACATAAAGATGTTCCAACTTGTTAATTTCAGAACAGTTGCCAAGCTCAATAAAGAAGATTACCATTACATTATATCTAATCTCAATACCTTTAACACCATAAATACAATAAATGACAGTCACTTCCTTAAAATCTTTCCAAACTACTATCATAATTCAACCATAAATACAAACATATACTTTCACCTTTCAAATGATTGTCAAATAATCATAACTTTCTGTCATACACATATTAATAAGAGACTTCAATCTAGTACAATCAACTCTTTAGATTGCCCCAACTCTTCTCACAGCAAAAACATTTACAGTCAGAAAAAATCCTTCAAATACCATATCCACAGTTTATACTATACTCGTATCACCACACACAGATTCAAATATTATAGAAAATTTACTGTTAAATTTTATCTGAATAAATATTACCTCAGCAGCTGTAAGAAACCTACTCAAGAAGGAAAACTTAATCCTAAAGATTGCGGCTGTAATCATTACCTTACAGATTATTATACTTCTAGTAAAAATTTAAATCTTACCAAAATTCTATATGCTTGCCACAGTCAAAATAAAACTACAACTGTCAGCCCCTGGAAATCTCAGGCTATCAAAATTGAACTTTTTTATCCTTTAAAGAAATTTCAAAAACTTAGGAAATACAAACTATTTAAATCCTTTACATCCCTTACTGTCATAATCATTTGCTTCTCTAAGAAAAAAACTATGACCTCTTCCTACTTATCTGCTGTTGTTCACGGAGACAACCAAAACATCATGGACTTCACTTCAGCACCTCCTGGATTCCCCTGTACTATATCCTCAACCACTCCTATGGCTAACACCTTCACATATCCTAGCCAACTTAATCCCTCTCAACAAAACCCTTCTGCAGAAGATGATTCAGAACACAACCTTAACACAGAAGAGATGGAGATTCCTATTATCAATGAAGTCTACAACAAACTTCAAGACACTGCTTTGGTTGGTAGATTCGTGAACAGAGAGGTGGAATTTAAACATGTCTTAACAAAGATGAGAGGTGAATGGAGGTACCTTAAAGGTCAGTGGTTTATTGATTTAATGGGCTATGACTGGCTTTTATTTAGATTTGGTACAAATGAAGATAGAATGAAAGTATGGAACAATAGACCTTACCATGTAGCTGGTGCTCTTCTAGCCCTGTACCCATTGACACCATCCTTTGACCCATCTATAGCTGACACCTTAACTGGTGAACTTTGGATCCGTATCTTAAATCTCCCACCTCAGTTAAACACCATTGATATCTTAGCTGATATTGTGAAAAACTGTGATGTTGGAACCCTTTTTAAGGTTGACAAAGAGGCATACTATAAAAGCAACTTTAGATTTGTGCGCCTTTGTGTCCATGTTTCCTTCCAAAATATGCTTGTATCTTATATCAAATGGAAGATGCCCACAGGAAACAAAATATGTCTTAGAGTTTGGTATGAAGATTTTTCCATTGGGTGTGGTTGTTGTGGAAAGGATGATCATCTCTACCCTGAATGCCCTACCAATACTCCCAAACCTAGACAATTCCAGCTTAGAATTCAGGAAAGACCAGGAGTTAACCTCCTTGAAGAGAGCTTTCAACATGACAGAAACTTACCTTCTTCTGCAGACACTACTATCCCAACCACAGATGACACTTTGATGATGATGGGGAAACATTCTGTCATTGATCCTGCTCCTACTATTCATGTAGCCAAAGGAGATTATGGCACCCTGCCTATGTTCTCACTTCCTCCTAACATCTCAACCACCATTCAGCCAACAGTAGGCAACACAAGTCATATGATCAGCCCCTATCTTTCACAAGAACTCATAAACAACCTTATCTTGCTCAACAATGCTCATGCTTCAATGCTCACAGCTGAAACTAGCATCCCACCCTTTCAAATCTCACCTACAATGCTTCATACCATCTTCAATAATGAGCAAGAACATGCTTCATCCTCTATAGCTCCTGACCAACACTTGAACAACATCTCCAATCAAATTAGCCCCTTCCTCAATCAAGCACACAATGGAGATCAAACTCTTTCATCCTATCAATCAGTAAACTCAGACACCTCAATGATCAGACATATGTCAGGAGTTCACATCTCTACACAAGATCAAGATCATCATCAAGGGATAACACATCATAAAGGCAAGAACACTACAGAAGAACTTGAAGTTGATTCTCATGATCACATCAACAAGAAGCAGAGGCAGTCTCCTTAACAAGTTCATGATAATCACAACTACTAAGAGGATGACCTGGCTTAATGGAAGCAATAAACACTTCTCCCTTAACTTTTGGTACTGTAATAATGTTATATGTACTCTAACATACCTTTTTACTGTTTTTTCTAGTTATTTAGGGGCTTTGGATGTTCTTTCCTATCTTGTATCTAGCTACAATATCCAGGATTTCCCCAATTTTGACTATAAATGGGACCTTCTGGCTTTCAACTTGCTTACCTATCATTTCCCAGATTCTGAAAAACACTTTCAGCAAGAAAAAAAATCGTCTGTGCTCTCCATAACAGATTCCAGTAACTATAACAAAAGCAAAAAAAGATGGATAGATTTTGCTACAAAAATTTCTGGACTGGCCCAACAGCAATCACGGCCCATTAAACAAGAGACAAGGCCTAACGGCAATTTTCCTGGGTTAACCCCCTTAACTAAAATCAAAATATTTACCCATACTATACTTTGGATCGAATTCCACCAAAATTATATACCATATTCATATAACTTATATATTACTTATAATAGATACCAAACAAATTGTAAAATTAAACAAAACTATTTAAAAAAATTTTCACACTTTGATACCTATTATCTACACACTAAAATAGACACAAAAATACACAAAATTTTAAATCTAGTAAATATATTCTTTAATTATCAAAAAAACATTTACAGGAACCAAAATTACAAAATAATTTCAAAAAATATAATATCCTGGAAATATCCACACCTACAAATTACACTTATATCTAACCTCACAAACTCCAACCCAATAAAAAATTTTCCTTTTACAACCATCTTCACTAGAATAACCATTTTTTACCATAAAATTCTAGCCACCGAAATTTGGAAATACCCAAATACAAATAATAATAAATTCATAAAGCCAAAATTCATACCTAGATCCTATACTCATAATCTCCTTAAGAATGTAAATAAAATAACCCAGAATTCTCTTACTCACAAAATTCACAGTTATTATCTAACAAACACTATATTCAAATATCATAAATTACGGTATAAATATACAAAACTTTGATAAAAAATCTATAACATAAATATTACTAATAATATCCACCCTATAAAAGTTCATCACTCTTCTAAACAAATATACTTAACTAATGACCACTTACTTAAAAAGGGAAAATACCTCAATCCACTGAAAATGCTTAAAAAGCATACACAAAAACAAAATTTTTTAAATAAATGACAAATATTGGATATTGGAACATTAGAGGTATAAAAAAGCACAACATTTGGCAAGACTTAGCCTATATCCAAAAAAGAAATAATTTAGATATCCTAGTCCTATCTGAAACAAAAACAAATGATCCACCACTGGAAAATTTATATAAAAAATCTGGCTTCAATATACTCATCATATTCCTTCAGATGGAGCAAAAGGAGGACTTTGGATCCTCTTTAAAGGTTCTGCTTTCACAGATACCATTCAACAATTAACTACATCAAATAACTATGCAATGTACTTAGCTAACATCAACAATTTCAGATTTATTATCAACTTTATTTATGCTCCATCTAACCAGGCAGACAAAAACAATTTCTGGAACAAAATAATCGCAGTAACTCGACACTATAAATACCCATCCCTAATAATGGGAGATTTCAATGAAATTGAATCAATACATGATAAATTTGGAGGAACTAACCCAGAAAATAACAGATTTACCCGTATCCAACAAATTAATGAAGAACTAGACATCCATAGCATTCCCTACACAGGTAGCCCAGTTACCTGGAGAAAAAGACAGACCCCTGCTAATAACATCTATGAACGTCTAGATAGAGTCATGACCCATACAGAAATATCAAATCAATTCCCAAACTTAACTGTTCATAACCATCCTTTCACAAGCTCAGATCACTCCCTAATATCAATTTCAATTGGAAATAAACTAATAAGAACAGGATCAACTTTCAAATTCGAGATGTCTTGGACAAAAAATGACAGTTACAATAAACTTGTTAAATCCACCTGGGAAAATAAACTTAATGGTTCATTCATGTTCACACTTTCACAAAAACTTAAATTACTTAAGAAAAATAAAAAAATTTGGTGCAAGGCACATCCAAACAATAATTTTAGACAGCTAAAAGACATTGAAGAACAACTCCTTTTACTACAAACCCAACAAATCAATGGAAACTATAATGATGTCACAAATAATAAAAGGCAAAGACTACTAAATAAACGTGAGGCACTCATGAATTTTAACAATACTTTTTGGAAACAAAGAGCCAAATCTAATTTCCTTAAATTTGGAGATAGAAATACCAAATACTACCAATCAATAGCTAAAATCAGAAACTCTAAAAACATTACTCGCAATTTCACAAACAAAAATGGGTTAGTTATTGAAGATGAAAATCAAATTAGAAATGAAATCACAAATGAACTAGCTGAAAGATTTATCTCAAACAAACAGACAATCAATAACAACAATACATATTTCCCAAACTTAATAAACTGTACAATAACTGAATCTGAAAACTCAACCCTTATTCAACCTTTTACAGATAAAGAAATTAAGGACACTTTATTCTCAATGAAAGAAGACAAATCTCCAGGTCCAGATGGATTCCCGCCCGAATTCTACAAAAAATACTGGAATATCGTCGGAAGCCTTCTCTGCAAGGCAATCAAATCATTCTTCCACACAGGTACTCTTCTCAGCGAAATAAATTCAACATTCATTGCACTTATCCCAAAAATTGAAAACCCATCCAATATCAACCATTATCGCCCTATTAGTCTTTGTAACACTATATATAAAATTATCTCAAAACTTTTAGCTAATCGCTTAAAACCAATCTTACCACGAATCATCAATCCATTTCAAGGAGCCTTTGTTCAAGAAAGAAATATCCAAGATAACATACTAATAGCCCATGAGGTCTTTCATTCCTTCCATACTAAAAAGGGTAAACAAGGTTGGATGGCAATCAAATTAGACATGGAAAAAGCATATGACAAAATTAATTGGGACTATATACGGACTATACTAACCAAATTCGGATTTCATCAGAAATGGATAAATTGGGTAATGACATGCTTAACAAAAACCAACTTTTCAGTCTTAGTTAACAACTTACCTGGCAAGACATTCCAAACCTCTCAAGGCATACGTCAAGGAGATCCTCTTGCACCATACATTTTTGTCATAATTATGGAACTACTAGCCAGAATGATTCAACAAGAATCAACGGAAATTAATCCACTAATCGGAATCAAGTTAACAAATAACAGTAATCCGATCCCTTTTCTCTCTTTTGCAGATGATACACTTATTTTTGGAAACGCAAATGAACTAAGCCTTCACACAATTAAAAACCTTTTAAACAACTTTTGCAACATATCAGGTCTCTCTATAAATTATAACAAAAGCTCTCTACAAGTCTCTAAAAATATTTCACTCCAAAAAGCACAAAGCCTTGCCCAACAATTGAATATTCCTGTTACCAAAACCCTAGAAAAATATCTAGGAATACCTATCATAAGTGGTAGAGTAAACAACAATATATTTAATGAAGCAATTACAAGCCTACAAAAACAACTATCCAAATGGAAATCAAATACCCTCTCTCAAGCTGGAAGATCTGTCCTCATTCAAGCCAACCTCAACTCAAAAACAAACTACCTTATGCAATCCTTCCTTCTTCCAAAAGGAATTCTTAACAAAATTGACCAGATCAACAAAAATTTCTTTTGGAACAAACTACAATCTGATAATTATCATCCATTAATAAGCTGGGAACGAGTATGTACTCCTAAAAAAGAAGGTGGCCTAGGTTTCAAAACAGCCGAACAAATCAATTTAGGCATGCAAATGAAACTTCTTTGGAGAATAATAGCAAATCCTAAAAACATTTGGTCAAAGATCATCACCGAAAAATATCTGTCAAAAGAAACGTTAATGGAAAGAGACAAACACAAAACTTCTTGGCAATTTGGACGACTCTTAAATATTAGAGACACTTTCTCAAAAGGACTACTATGGCTAGTTGGTAACGGAAAAACAATTAATGTCTGGTCTGACATCTGGATAAATGCAGATAAACTTGAAAATTTCAGAAATAACAATAATCCTAACCTAAAAGTATGTGATCTATTCACAAACTCCAATACATGGGATACTAAAAAACTGAACAATCTATTCCCACCTCACATTGCCCAAATGATATCAAATATCTACATCCCCAAAATTGACGTTGCAGATAGACTAATTTGGATCTACAACAAAAATGGAACATTTACGGTTAAATCCACTTCTTCCCTCTTTCAAAAAAGAAACAATAATAATACCTCTGCAGATTGGATCTAGAAAATAAATATTGCACCAAATATAAAAAACTTTATTTGGAAAACTATTTCAGATATTTTACCCACAGCGGAACGTTTAAACAGGTACATAAATAGAGTTCCCAATACCTGCTCTCTTTGCAACCAAGAACCAGAAAACTCAAATCACCTATTCTTTAATTGTCAAATTACAAGATCGCTTATTCAAAATTTGGGGACCAAATTACATAAATCCTTTAACATTCCTAACTTAACAAATGATATCTCTGAAAATATTTTAAACACTAAATGCCAAAACATAGACTTCACAGACCTCTGCCACTTATGGCACTCAATTTGGGAACTCCGAAATAAAATCATTTTTCAGAAAAATTGTAACAAGAGTATAGCTTATACCCTTACCCAAACTATTGATAAAATTTCATGTTGGAAAAATGAGGATTTATTAAAGATCTCTCCTAAACAAACTAAACCTCGCCAGAATCTATACTGGAAACACCCGCCCAAAAATATTGTAAAAATAAATGTAGACGCCTCTGTTAAAAATGGGATATCTTCCCAAATTGGATGTATTATCAGAAACAATCAGGGACAAATAATTCGATTACATAAATGCAACGGTCAAACATATTCTGTCATCCAAACAGAATGTTTTGCAATACTTGCAGGTATAAGAATTGCAGCAGAACTAGGAATTCGAAGGATAATCATTGAAGGTGACTGTGCGATTGTCATCAGAGCCATTGAACAAGAAAACAACTCACCATGGGAGATCATACAAATAATTAGAGAAATTCAAACTCTAAGAAAAGATTTTGAGTTCATCAGATTTCAACACTGCTACAGAGAAGCGAATAAAGCAGCAGACTTTATTGCTAAATCTCGACTTAGTTGTAACTCTATCTTATACAACAACTGTGAATTCCAGAACATCATCATGCTTGATGATCAAGGATACTTGCAAGCATCCTAAACTTTGCCTACTGTAAAAAAAAAAAAAAAAAATTGAAGGGTCATAGAAATTAAAGTCTCGTGTTCAATACTCGGTAGTGTTGCAACAATTTTTTTTTTAATTATTTAGCGCGTGAGTGCTACGCAAAATGGGAGGGTGGGTGCGAGTGGGGAACACCTGGGGCGAAAATTTGCGGAAATTTGAAGAGCGTGGATGCCGCGGGATTCACAATATTTTGGATTATTTTTATTTTCCTAAACCAATCAAATCACTTCTTTCTTTCGTTCTCATCGGTAGAGGTGTTCTCACACGAATCTTACTATATATAGAGAGTATGGATCGGATATAAACACCTCTTATGGTGTAAATTAGGAACACATCTGAGCCATTAAATGTTGTAAAATGGATGGTGGAGATTAAGAGAAGATTTTTTATTTTTTTATAAAAAGAAACCGGTGGGACCCATAGTGGAATAAACCACCCCTCACAATTTGTGTGTGTAATGCACCAACAAAGAACATGGTAGAAAGTCTGCCATATTAAAAAAAATGTATTTCTTTTTTTTTGATTAGGTAAAAATTCGGATGGGAAGACCCTATCCGAAAGCATCCCGGCGGATGAGGCGTAAAAGGCCTGTGTCAAGATATAGATCTTGCCCCTTGGTACCGTAGCAAAGGTGTGCAACCTTATCTGCTACCTGGTTACCTATACAGGGATGTGGGATATTTGTACATTCTTAATTTGCAGGAGCAAGGCTTGGATATCTGATAAAATCATTTCTATTTCCCAGGGACATCAAGTTTGGGTGCGAACACAGTCCGTGACTATTTTTGAATCTCCTTCTATTATTAAGTCAGTTATCTTTAATTCTCGAGCTTTTTTAACCCCGAGTCGCAGAGCAAGTGCTTCCGCCATGAGAGGGGATTTTCCCCCAGTCGCATTACCGCCAATGCTGATGGGGTCGCCATTCCAATTCCTGATGATGAAACCACAAGAGCTACTCGAAGCCGATTTGAATGATCTGTCTAAATTTAGTTTGTATTTGCCGTCAGGCGGCTTCTTCCATCGGTAGGACAGTTTAGTGGTTTTGGGGGAACCCTTTTTCACATTCTATTTTGTCAAGATTTCAATATCTATGGCGCTCCATCTGTTTGCTCTTTCCCGGTTTTCTATGTTATCCATGATCATTTTCTTTAGGCCCTTTGTTGAGGGGATTTTTTCATTTCTGAAAATGATTTGATTTCTAACAAACCATATTGTCCACCATCTAATTGCTATGTTTCGTCTCCTCCCTATCGGAATAGTGGTGCTTAGGATGTCAAGGATTTGGTCCATGTCTCTGTTCTCGGAAAGAATCGTATGTACTCTTTGAGATATTTCTTCTGGGAATTGTTGTTGGAAATTATTGACGGGGCATTCTATGAATAGATGAATATCATCTTCATGGGATTGGTTACAGAGAATACAAGTGTTTGGTACTGCTACACCTCTTTGGGATAAGCGGGTAGCCGTGGCAAGTCCTTTTTGTTTTATTTTCCATATAAAATTTTTAACTTTTGGGGGTGCATCAAGCTTCCAAATCCACGAGTATTCATCCGTTGGTCGTTGTGATGTGTGTGTGATTAGTTTGTACGCACTTGATGTTGTAAACCAACCTTTTTTGGCGGGCCACCAATACAATTTGTCCCTGAAGGGGGTTATTGGTAATGGGATTGTCATTATTTCATCTATTATAGATTTTGGGAGAACGGAGAAAAGCTTCTCCTTCCACCACTGCCCTCCTATAATGTAATCGCTTACAATATCAAGTGGATTTATGTTGTGTGGAGAGTCTATTCTGTCCAGAAGGGGTGATGTTGTGACCCAATTGTCTGTCCAGAATTTAATTGATTTCCCATCCCCTACAAGCCAAATGAGCCCCGACTTGAATTTGGGGATTACAGTCCTTAATTTCGACCACTGCCAAGATGTTGTGCCTTTTGCGGAGTAGGTGAGAATGTGATTCTCTTTTAAGTATTTGTGTTGTATGATTTTGACCCAGTGATTTTCTGGTTCTGCCAGAATTTTCCATAGGAGTTTTAATTGTAGTGCTTCGTTCATGTGTTTTGTTTTTCTTATTCCCAATCCTCCCTTTGCTTTTGATTTACATATTTTATCCCAACTAATGAGTGGACTATGTTGTGCATCTTTGTTCCACAAGAATTTTCTGTTTATTTGATCTAGTTGATTATGCATTGATATTGGGAGCATGAAGCTCTGCATTGAGTATAGAGGTTTTGATGCTAGGTTAGATGTTATTAATGTTGCTCTCCCTTGTTGTGACAGGGCATTTGCCCGCCATTTGCTTAACTGGTATTTGGATTTGCATATTATATCGCCAAATGTTTCCTTCGTAACACGTCCATTTATGATGGGACATCCCAAATATTTTTCTAGGTTTCGTTCTAGGGGAATGTTAAGGATACTTTCTAGGTCTCGTGCTCTAGTTCTAGGAATTCCCGGGGAGGTTTGGAAGGAAGATTTGTGATAGTTCACTTTCTGTCCTGAAAATTGGCAGTAATCTTCAATGATTTTTTTAACTTTTAAACAGGCAGAGTTGCTACCTTTGGAGAATATGATTATATCGTCCGCAAATGCCAGAAATGGGATACAGGGGCCGCTGTGGCCAAATTTGAATCCAATGCTATTGTTGTTTGTCTCAGTCTCCACTGATAGTTTGTGGGCGAGAACTTCTGCTCCCAGAAGGAAGAGGAACGGGGAAAGGGGGTCCCCTTTCCTCAGCCCCCTTGTTGGTTTGAAAGGCTCTGTATGACCGTTGTTTACTAATACAGAGAAGGAGACTGTTGTTACACATTCCATTATAATGTCCACTAACTTTTGGTGGAAACCAAATTTTTCCAGAATTGCTTTCGTAAATTGCCAATCTACTCTGTCATATGCTTTTTCCATATCGAGTTTTATTGCAGTCCATCCTTTAGAACCTCTCCTGGAGCGAAAGGAGTGGAAGATCTCATGTGCTATGAGGATATTGTCTTGAATAGCTCTGTCGGAAACAAAAGCACCTTGTAGGGGGTGGATAATTTTACCCATTACTATTTTTATTCGTTCTGTTATTATTTTGGATATGATCTTATACATTGTTGAGCATAGGCTAATCGGTCGGTAATGTGTTGTCATAGAGGGGTTGTCAGTTTTCGGTATTAGGGAGATAAAGGTGTGGTTAATTTGTTTTAACAGGTTGCCGGAGTGGAAGAAGGCTTTAGTAGCCTTGATGATGTCGGTGCCAACAATGTCCCAATATTTTTTATAAAATTCTGCCATCATACCGTCTGGACCCGGAGATTTATTGTTGCCCATTGAAAAAACTGCTTTTTTGATTTCGCTATTTGTTGGCTGTTGAATGAGGACATTGTTTTCTTCTATCGTTATAATCGGAGTTATTTCAGATAGGTACTCTTGTAGTTGGTGGTTCGTAAACGTTTGTTCTTTACTAAATCTTTTTTCAAAGTCTCTTTGGATTTCGTTTTTGATATTTTCATTTCCTGTGATAAATGTTCCTTCTGCCGAGGTAATTGATCTGATTATTTTCTGGTTTCTTCTTCCAGTGGCGACCCTATGGAAGTACGCGGAGTTAGTATATGCTAATTTTAAGTGTTTAGATTTCGCCCATTGGTTCCAGTAGGTTTTGTGGAAGATGAGAAGCTTTTCTCTTTTTAATAAGAGGTTCTGTTCTTTAGTGCATAAATCTGTATTGTGATTAGATTGTGGGGTTGATTGTAATTGTATAAGTGCTTCGTCAGTTTCCTGGAGCTGACGGAAGATGTTTCCGAAAGTCTTTTTATTCCAATCTTTTGCTTTTCGTTTAAGGATTTTGGTTTTGTGGGTGACTTGGAACAAAGCGGAGCCTGCGCAAGACGCTATCCAAGCCTGTCTGACAATATTTCTAAAATCTTTTCTTTTTAGCCATATGTTCTCAAATTTAAACGGGGGAGGTTTGAAAGAGTCGGTTTTAGACATGTTAATTGATATTGGGCAATGGTCCGAGCTTGAGAATGCTCCATTTTTAGTTGCCAAATCTGGGAACATATCAATAATGTCGTGGTGGACTAGTACCCTGTCAAGTTTTTCCATTATGTTATCTATACCGGATTGTTTTTCCTCCATGTAAATGTATTTCCGAAAGCTGGTAAATCCACCAGGGAGCATACATCTTTGAATTCTAAAAGTCTTTGAAATCTGGTTGGTAGCGTCTCTGCACCACCGAGCTTGTCCGATGGTTGGCTAATTTCATTTAAGTCTCCCATAATTAGGCAAGGGATGTTGCTTTGGATAATCAGACTATGAAGACTTCTCCAAAACTCATCCTTTTCTGATGGGTTAGGGGGGGCATATACAAAGAACAAAAGACATTCAAAGTTTTCCTTTAAATTGTTGTACTTTACTCCAATGATTCTGGGGAGGTGAATAGTCACTGCGATGGTTTCATCAATAAATAATTTTTCGTTCCAGAATAGTGCAATCCCCCTGTTGTTGCAGGAGGCTTGATATGTCAAGTAATTACAAATAATAAAGATGTAATCAACGTAAACCGACTCCTGACCTAAGCAAATAATTACAAGACTTCCTCCCGTTGTAGTGGAAGGGTAGTCAGGATCGATCCACGAGGAGGCGTGTCAGCGGAATCCTAGTAGCGTTGGAAATTTCACGTCTGCGTCGACTAGAAGCCTCGATTTCGACCTTGGGCCTCGATATCGACCTCGGCTGTCGATGTTCTCTGCAACAGAAGACCTGCAAAGACAAAAACTGTAGTCGATATCGACTAGTGGGGTCGATATCGATGTTAATCCACGAAATCGACTGGCTCAGAAGACTGCCAGTCGATACAGAAGGGTCGATATCGATGCTAGGGGTCGATATCGATGTCCAGTAAACTTCGCAGCGATGTTCGTCGTCAACTCAGAAAACTGTCGACGAATTCAGTGGTCGATATCGACGTCTGGGGTCGATATCGATGTCTTCCTGCAGTGAGTTAGTTCTTCGTCGGCAAAGGTAGGCCGAAGATTTAAGAATGGAGAGAAAAGCAATGAACAGAAATAACTGGAGGTTTTTGTGTGTATAAACTATGTAAAAAGTAACTCCTAGGATTAGGGTTGACCACAATGTTAACCAATGCATGCGATAAGATAAATAAGACGGATAATTGCGCTATTTCACCCGAGGGACAAGCTTTCGCCGTACACCAACTCTTAGGATTACTCTTGCAAATAAACCTTATTGTCTCTACCAATTTTATGTTTATAACTCAAGTTGTTAGCATGAATCCCTTTTCTTTCGATTAGGACTAAACATAGAATTGTAGGAGGAGAGATAGACACAATGATATCGACATCAAATACTTACCTCAAGCGCGCATGACTAACGTCGGGCTCACCCCGACCCTAAGAGCTTTGGGGAACTACTTGCTTCTCATCATGGAACTCATTGTTGATTTAAAGGAAGAAACTTGCATTAAAATAAACTCCGAAGCTTTACAACTCAACGTTAACTTTCGCAAACGTCAAACCCTAAAACTTCTCTCTAACTCTAACTCTATTGTCTTGATTGATTGTTTGTCTCTTGGATTGGATTAAAGATGATTGAATGCCAGCCCCCTAGGGCTTTATTTATAGGCTACTAATCCTCGCTATCCAAGGATTGTAACTCCTATCTAAACTATGAACTCTATCCAAACAATTAGGATAGGTCTTTTATTTTGATAAAACTTAAATAACTTAAAGGTAAAAGATGAATAAAACTTCAGCTGTCATCTATCTTGAAAGTATGAGATAATTCCGTGCCTCCTTGAAGATATAGTTCCAATCCGCATTCGAAACCGAGTCTATCTTCTGTCGAGATAAGGGGTCGATATCGACACCAGAGGTCGATATCGAGGTCTCTGTTCCTGCTCGACTTGTTCAGCTCTGGTCGATTTCTATGTTGAGGTCGATATCGACACCGGGGGTCGATATCTGGGTCTAAGGTCGATATCTACCTCTTCTCAGCTTCACTTGTTGAGGTCGATATCTATGTTGAAGGTCGATATCTACACCAGAGGTCGATATCTATGTCAGGGGTCGATATCTACCTCTGCTCAGCTTCACTTGGCTTCTCCGTTTTGACTCCGTTTTCGCTCGAATTCCTGCATGGTTAGCTCAAAACTTGTGCAGACCCTATTTCTTGCATTTTAGCCCATTCGTACACAAGTTTATATTCTTTTGAACCTTTTCTTTGGAAATCAAATGAAATAAGAAGTCAAAAGATGCAATAAAAGAAGGTGCAAATGTGTACATCACCCCCCAGCTCGGCCAGATGCCGGGGACCAGCAAATATTTGTGAATCCCGCATTTTTCCATGTCGCTTCTTTAGGTTCTGTTTCAGTCTTTGTTTCAACCAAGATAAGCATTTGTATATGGTCTAAGGTGCGCCATCCACTTATATTAGTCCAGAAGGTTTTTTTTTCCAAATTCCTCTACAGTTCCAATATCGTATGATCATGACCACCTATTAATTGCATAGGCAGATGTAAGATCAATCCTCCTATGCCCCAGCGTTACCCCACTAGATATTTCTTGTTTCTTCTGAAGGTTGGTTTTTGGTATGAATTTCTTATGCCATTTTTTAGTGTTGATGGAACTTCCGTTAAATGTTAATCTGATAACCTCATTGAGATAGGTGTATGTATACCCAAATTGGGCTTTCTTATATACCTTTCTTATTGTAGGAGCAAGAAAGTTTGTCGTCTTTTCTTGGCTAAGCTTATATTTACCTATGGTCTCCCATTTTAAATGGTTTTTAGTGATCAATATTGACTTAGTATTTGAACCATCCAGATAGATCCATCTGTGGTATTTCATCAAGATGTAATTGAGTGTTATTTTGGTAACTATTGTCAGTAGACTAGTGGTCTTAATAAATTGGTATAGTTCAAACGTGACCCGTGGTTCAATTGTGTATAACCTGTGAAGAGGTTTCTTTGATGTTGATTTATAGTGGTAACTGCTGCAAATTAAAATTTGTGAAATTATGACCTTAGAGTTTATTCTAGTCATTATCCCAATCTCCTGTTGGGTTTTCTTCAATTGCTTCATGGATGAGACCCAGATTTGTGTCAATTGCATAGGGCAAAGAATTTGCTTTATTAGAAATAATATGATCCATCTATTGGGTTGGTAGCTTACAATGGGGTTCATATTAGATTTATTTAAGTAGGAATTTAGGTATGGGTATTGGGGAGGCAGTTCACATATCCAACAACAAGTATGAGTTAGTACTTCTACCCAGATCAGACATAGAACATTTGTATAGTTAATATTTAAACTAGCTGGAATTGCTACCCAGGTGACCAAGAAGATCGGCAACCTGGTCATAGACGACATTAATAAGGTAGAGCTTACAAGGTAGATAGTGCTACAGACAAAGCTTGAAATTACAGCAAAATAGACCATCATCATCCGCACAAACAAGAGTTTCCTTACTAATCCTAATAAACTGATAAGCAAGTTCATGATTGAACTACCTCTAACGAGGTTAACAACAAAAGGGGCAAATCGAAGAGGAATACTTTGCCCGGCTAACTGCAACGAAGGTAGTTTCATCATCAACCTCTTAAAGCTTGTGGTCCAACTACCAGAAGCACAAGCTACAGGGAAAGGAGCTTGGTTACTTACCATTCTTCCCACGCTTAGAGACTCCACCCATCAGTTTGGAACAGGCCGAATCACCATCTTCGTCCCCGAGCTTGCGTTTGCCCGACTAAATGTATTTCTTTTTTACCGAACAAATACAATTTTTTTTCTTTTTCGAACAACCCAATTTGTGAACATGGGTTTAATTTTTTTGGCCACCAATTTTTTTTCCGAAAAGAAGGATTTTGTTCTTTTTATTTTTTTATATATTTTTAGTATAATTGTCTGAATATTAATGATTTTATACGAATAATAAATTTTTTTATCTATGAATAATGATGTTCGATTTAGCGAATAATATATAATTTATATATATAATTGTTTTAAACTTCCTCGTACCTATGAATACTCTTTATGATTTTATTGATTAGTATTATTTAACATTCCAAAATCAATAAATATGTAAAGAATCGTCCTTTTACATACGAATAATCTCTATAATTTAACCGAAGAATATATCAAGTTTAACTGAATAATAATTCTGTTAAATAAGAATAAGTTTTCTAATTTAATCAAATAATTTAATTTCAACACAACTATCTTAGTAACAAACATAAAATATTAAGTTTTTTTTTAAATAGTAATTTTTTTAATACTCCGTAATCTTAAGGTTTCTACCCAAAACTAAATGTGTAAACAATCGTCATCTTATATATGAATAACATATGAATAACATTTATAATTTAACTAAATAATCTCTCAAATTTAACCGAATAATATATCACATTTAACCTAATAATCTTTATACTTTAACCGAATAATATAATTTTAACCGAATAATATTACTAGTACAATCGTTATCTTAAATCCGAATAATATTTATAATTTAACCGAATAATCTCTCAAATTTAACAGAATAATCTTTCTAACTGAACTGAATAATTTAAAATTACACACCGCCACGACCCCAGCCAGACCCGACTCCGAGACGCCAGAGCCCCAACTAAGAAAAGGACCGTCAAGACCAACCAAAAGAGCGGCTGAGAACCACCCAAAAACAACGCACCTGAAAACCCTTTCGGGCTTTTATTGGGGGCCCTTTCGGGATTTGATCAAGCCCTTTCGGGATTTTGGTCCAACCCTTTCGTGATTTTTGTCAATTCCTTTCGAAAATTTAATCAAACCTTTTCGGTAATTTACTCAAACGATAATAGGACAACCCTATAACAAGCAGTTTTGTATTTGGCTTTATAAATATATATAAATATAAATATAAAAAGAGAAATTATATAAATATATATTTATAAAAACCGATTATACTAATTATTATTTTTTAGTATTTATTTATTTTTTAATAAAAACACCCAAACTTGGCGTGCAAGGCCACCAAGTAGCAACTTGCACACCAAGTCCAGAAGACAGGGTTCCCACCAAGGCGAAGGGACACTGCCGCCGGACAGCAGGAGAGGCTGGCGATGAACGCCGACAGCAACACCGCACCACAAGGCGAAGGGGAGAAGCGCCCACGACCAACAAAGGAAAGAGAGCGGTGACAACAGCCCACCAAGCACCGGGGCAGATCAGCGAAATAGAGTCGACACCACCAAGCGCCGCCGACGGAAGGAAACGAGGAGGATGGACATGCCCAAAAAGACAGCGGCGGAGGAAGGTATAATAGGACAAGAGCCATACCCGAAGCCTGGAAGCGAAGGCCGCACCGGAAGAAACACGAAGACCAGCACAACACCTCCAGACCATAACCGAGAAGAAATATAGAAAAGAAACAGACCTAAACACGGGAGGGAGAGGCTGGATTTTACACAGAGCTACGAAAGTAGGGGGAAGACCACCAAGGAGGCCACCCACGCCCAAAACCGAGTTCGATCCACAGAAAAGGGGTACCACGAGCCGAATCCGGAGAGGATTAAGCCGATTAAGACAATAAAGATGTACAAGAAGGGGATAACACTCAAGATTGAGTGTTCAAGCTAGAGATTTGCTAGGAAATTAATGGATTTACAAATAATTTTGGGGAGGAAGGTTAGGCAAGATTCTAGAGAGAAGGCAGAGGCCTTCTCTCTAGAATTGGGTTCTAGAATCTTGAATTCAAGTTTTTGATCAATGGATATTATTTTCCGCTTATTTAATGACTAAAAATAAAAGGAAAACTAATTAAAAAACCCCTCCACAGTCAGATACTCCATCAGAGCAAGAAAACCCCTTGAAGCTCGTGGAGAACGCGCTCCACACCCCCAAATTTCCTCATCGAAACCCTTCATCCAAACCTAATTTCCTACCTCAAACCCTCAAAATTTCCAAGAAACCCTTGCAATCGGGCAAAATCCAACCGATTTGAAGTTGAAACCTCCCTTAAAGACGATCTCGGTGGTGTATTTCGAATCGTTATGCATCAATGAGGCAAAAATCTTGGCTTGCCGTGGTCGAGAGAGCTGTATGCTTCCTGATGGTGCGAAGGTGGAGATTTCTCCTTCGTTCTACCGGGCCATGGTTAGAATCTGAAAGTGATGAAGGCTGGTGGAAGGGTTTTTGTTCCAGCCAGGAAAATTTTTAGAAAGCGGAAGAAATCATCCAGTACTTGGGGATCGTAGGTTCCTACGAACCGATAATTGGGATTATCTCCTTAACTTTTACCCGTTTACCGAGAAGAATGGATCTCCTAGTCAATATCAGAATTTATGCTCGATGTTGATTAGAATCATGGACTTTAAAATGTGTAGATACACCTGTCGGTTTGGGGTTACTAGCCTCCTTACGGATAATGCCAAGGTACGTCCGAAACATCTTTGAGACTATCCCTTATAATGCTATCTTGGGCTCTATGATATCTCTGTGTTCTAATTCTTGCTTGACAGAAATTAGGTTCTATCCATTGTATGATAAAGATTTCGCTTGTTGAATCATACGTTGAGCATAATTGGTATTTCGAATCATCTTGTTGTTTGTTTGAAATGCATATTAGGAGTAATAACGGATCCCGAGTTAAAATCTTTATCATGTCCGCCCTAGGCAATACATTTCTGATAGGGTGTGGAACAATTCCTTTTGTAAGCACATACGCATGCTTGTTAGAGACACTACTATTGATCAAATTATGGGTGAAGAAGGTAAGCTGATTAACTTGTATGGTAAACAATGGATATTAACCTTCTTCAATGGGTATGTTGTTTGGAATGAACAAATACCTAAAGCTTTATTTTTTATTGTACGTACTAAATTTGCATGGGGAACAAATTGTAGAATAAACACTAGTTTATTAGCCTATGTTTGTGACTATAACCTTTTTAATAATTATTGGTTGTGTGTTACTGATATCTCTTATAATGATATGAATATGCAAACTCTGTGTCGTGTAAGTTGAAACAAGACATGATTCAGACATCAATACATATTCAGTTGTGTAATTTGTGCAGTTGTCTTGACTGTCTTTTAAGTATATTAGCTCAATTGGTAGAGCGATGTGTTATTATACACATGATGTGGGTTCGAATCCCATATAGGCTTTCTCTACACTACGGAAGAAACATGTACAAATGCAAGAATTCAAGTTCTGAAAACTCAAACAAAATCAAATATAAAAACTGAAATAAAAGCAACACTTATGTTATGAAAACTGAAACAGAAGCAACATTAAGATCTTGCTACTTTTGTGTTGTTTTCTAGGCTTGAAAAATATTTCTAAACTGAAATAGAAGCAACTTTAAGATCTTGCAAATTCTATATGCAAGTTTTTATCTAGAAATGAAGAACATCTCAATTTAGATCTAGCTGTTTATAAATGTATAGCTCCATAAAATTGATTTTCTAACAAAGGAACTTGAATTAATAGCTCGCTACAACATTAATTTGGTGAATAATAGATGATCACATCCTAATCAATACCAATGTAGCTTATGTGATATTCGAATTCGCGTCATGTGTATAATAACACATCGCTCTACCATTTGAGCTAATAAGCTTTCATATAAATAAGCTTTGAGTGCTCAATCAGAAATCAGAAACATTCAGAGTATTATAGGTACACAAAGAATTGATGGCTAAAGTAAAAAACTGAAGGAAAACTCACCAAATGTAAAAACAATCAGACTTTGCCAATAAGATGAATATGTAAGCCATGTTCAGTACATGATAAAAGCCAAACCACAAAGTAAACAAATTCATAGTTGTGTACCTATTCATAGTAACCAAAGTATATGCGGGGATAGTAACGATGCCCTTAGGGAAGTCTATTAGGTTACAATTGTGACAAACAAGCACGAATTCATCATGGAGCATATTATGATATTAACCCACACTAACATGTACCTATCTTAAAGAAAAATGACATACATATTCATTCCAAAGACCCGATCGAGTCCTACACTGATGCACGTGAAACAAGCTAGTAGTCTATTATTCCATGGAAGCAGATATGCCTAGCAACTTCAAGCAAGCTATGCAGAACCAAAAATGATCATGTATGATTCGAAGTCATGCGGGATTTAATGAAGATAATGAGTATCATGTATATGAAGGAATGTACAAGCATGAACAAGTGAGGTCAAATATAGTATGGCGAGGTGTATCATAACAACCAAACTAGGTGTCATATGAGAACAAATAAGGTCAACATAGTAACTATCACATCTGACAACAATGATCATATAATAAGTTAAGAATGGAATGTAATCATACAACAGGATACATTTAGAGAGCGCAGATCCTTCATGATGCTAGTGATACATGATCAGGCATGGCATAGTCAAGAGTGATTAAATGAGTTTAATATGATGTATATGAAAGCAATTGGATCACCACAGAGTAAACAAGATAGCCTCACGGGCGATAGATCATAATCATGCTAGGAAATAATCATCATGGGGCACATAAAATGGTGTAATAACTGTCACATTATAGAACAAGCACGACATGTAATCATTCAGCAGGTCATATTGGAAGTCATAAGCTCTACATGATACTAATAGCACACATCGAATATGAGTACCATTAAAGTAATTCAACTAGATTCATTCCGATATTCATGCGTCATGCATATGTAAAATCATGATATAGGGTGGTGTGTGATCATGCGAGGTGTCAAGTCATACGTTCATGCAAGCACGAGAGGATATCATAGAGTAATAGAGGGGTAACACCAAGCGAGAACATGTAATCATGCTAGAATTTACCATCACGGAAGGCAAGTCGATCATCGAATTCAACATCAATTTAATCAGGTGTTAAGGAGGTAAGTCGAGTTCTCAAATTACAAATAATAAGTGTATAAATGTAAATCGACTCCTAGCCTAAGCAAATAATTACAAGGCTTCCTCTCGTTGTAGTGGAAGGGTAGTCAGGATCGATCCACGAGGAGGCGTGTCAGCGGGATTCTAGTAGCTTTGGAAATCTCAAGTCTGCGTCGACCAGAAGCCTCGATTTCGACCTTTGAGCTCGATGTCGACCTCGGTTGTCGATGTTCTCTGCAATAGAAGAGCTGCAAAGACAAAAAACAAGTGTTCGATATCGACTGAAAAGGGTCGATATCGATGTCAGTCACGAAATCGACTGGCTCAGAAGACTGCCAGTCGACACAGTAGGGTCGATATCGATGCTAGGTGTCGATATCGATGTCAGCAACCTCCGCAGTGATGATCGTCGTCGACTCAGAAAACTGTCGACGAACTCAGTGGTCGATATCGACGTCTGGGGTCGATATCGATGTTTTTTCCCTGCAGTGGATTAGTTCTTCGTCGGCAAAGAAAGCCGAAGATTTAAGAATGGGAAAGAAGGGATGAACAGAAATAAAGACAGCGGTTTTGACTGAATATAAACTTATTTAAAAAGCAACTCCTAGGATTAGGGTTTACCACAACGTTAACCAATGCATGCGATAAGATAAATAAGACGGACAATTGCGCTATTTCACCCGAGGGACAAGCTTTCGCCGTACACCAACTCTTAGGATTACTCTTGCAAATAAACCTAATTGTCTCTACCAATTTTATGTTTATAACTCAAGTTGTTAGCATGAATCCCTTTTCTTTCGATTAGGACTAAACATAGAATTGTAGGAGGAGAGATAGACACAACGATATCGACATCAAATACTTACCTCAAGCACGCATGGCTAACGTCGGGCTCACCCCGACCCTAAGAGCTTTGGGGAACTACTCGCTTCTCATCATGGAACTCATTGTTGATTGAAAAGAAGAAACTTGCATTAAAATAAATTCCGAAGCTTTACAACTCAACGTCAACTTTCGCAAACGTCAAACCCTAAAACTTCTCTCTAACTCTATTGTATGTAATTGAACTCTTCAAAATTGGATGATTGAATGCCAGCCCCCTAGGGCTTTATTTATAGGCTACTAATCCTCGCTATCCAAGGATTGTAACTCCTATCTAAACGATGAACTCTATCCGAACAATTAGGATAGATCTTTTATTTTGATAAAACTTAAAGGAAAAAGATGACTAAGTCTTCAGCTGCCATCTATCTCGAAAGTGCAAGATAATTTCGTGCTTCCTTGAAGATATAGTTTCCAATCCGCATTCGAAATCGAGTCTAACTTCTGTCGAGATAAGGGGTCGATATCGACACCAGAGGTCGATATCGAGGTCTTTGTTCCTGCTCGACTTGTCCAGCTTCAGTTGATGTCTATGACGAGGTCGATATGAGGGTCGATATCGACACCAGAGGTCGATATCTATGTTGGGGGTCGATTTCTACCTCTGCTCAGCTTCACTTGGCTTCTCCGTTTTGACTCCGATTTCGCTCCAATTCCTGCATGGTTAGCTCAAAACTTGTGCAGACCCTTTTTCTTGCATTTTAACCCATTCTTACACAAGTTTATATTCTTTTGAACCTATTCTTTGGAAATCGAATGAAATATGAAGTCAAATGATGCAATAAAAGGAGATATAAATATGTACATCATCAGGGTGAGTGGAACATTCTAAGATGAGAGAAAAGGAAAGAATCACACTATCAGGGACCTAGCTCGAGAGAGAATCAACAATAACATAGGCAATGTAGGATTCGCACAAGTCACAACCAATGGTCCTACATGTCACTAATGGCTCAACATAACATATGATACATACATGCACTTGATTGGTTAATACGACGATATGCAAGAATTCAATCGATCACATTCTAGCAATATAGGAGCATGAGAGGAAATATAACGATGTATAAAGAAAGTCTAAGTCATGGGGCAACATGACTAGAATACGGGGACATGAGTCCAATTCAATGTATACTGGGAGGAAACATGTGGTTATCAAGACTCATTCACACTAACATATCCTCAATTTAGCACAATTAACACATAACAATACAAATTGTAGAATAATCAACAATGGTCAATCTGAGGAATGCAGAATAGATGGGCATGCTATAGATTCTTATCACACGATAAATGATAAGCATCGAGGCATCATCAGCTAATATGCTCAAGAGGACATCTTACGAGATATTCATACAAGGAAGAGATGATCACACTATCATGGACCTAATTCAGGAGGAGCAACAATCATATAGACTCATATCATGTGGCTCATGTTTCTAGTCAATCATACGATCAATACAAAGGGGTCAAGTAGGCATGCTATGACAACATATAATCATGATAGGAAGCAAGGCACAACACGGGACCTAAGCAATGGGGCGAGCATGGGTACAGAATGTCATACAACCACGAATTTACATTAAAGATCATCATCATAATATGTACTGGGAATCACGTAGCATATAAGGCATGTTGACATCAGATTATAACACGTATCCATCAAGTAAGGGACTCATTCTATCATGATACTAGAACTGAACGATCACACTATCATGAACCTATTCACAGGGAGGACATCAATTATACACTTCCTAGCATATGACATATATATTCGTGCTCTAGTATGACAATGCAATATACTAAGTAGATCATGTCGGGATGATATGGATATAACAAATGTAGCTCGAACCCATACAATGGTCATCATGAACATCATAGCACATATGCACAATTTCACACTAAGGATCAATCTGTAGGTCAAGGAGTAGTACCACATAGTATCACACAATCATGGACTGAGCAGTCAAGATAACCTGATAGAGATCCATAAGGGCAAACATTGACTCTTCCTAACTGACTCATCACCCATCTTTCCCGTGGGACTCGGATACGACTTTTTATGGCAAGAAGACACCGGTTGATCGTCATAAGAATCACGAAAGACAACCTCAGAAACACCTTACTTTCTAACTTGGAACTACATCAAGAGCCACTTCCAATACTCTCCCAAGCAACCCTCATATTTAACCATGATTCCCGAAGCAATGTGTTTACAACCCGAATTCCCGTGGAGGAGACCGATATTCAAGAGGAGGACGCGATAAGACCATCAAGGGATTACCATAGTGGAAGGGGGTTGTTCCACACAAGCTGGGCTTGACCATATAAGAAGAAGAGTACTCCCGCTATCCCGTTTGCACAGATCATTCAATATTCATTCAATAGTTAGGACATACCAATCAAATCTTTAGCATATCAAGCACTCAACATAGAATCAGTCAATGACAATTATAACGATCTCCATGGAATCTTCTCGACCCATCTGTAAATAATACACTAATATTTTGCCTACCCATTCCCAACTACATCCAAAAGGTATGGTCTAACGCCTTTTCTACCCACTCGATCTCTCTTTAGTTGGTTCTCCTCTTTTATCATAAGCCAAGTTCATATTTAGTCCAATAGGCATATTAAGTTCATTTTGCCCCTTTAAAACACTTTTAAATCTTTTGAAATTCATGTGCGGTTTTCCAAAACATACACTCGACCCTTGCGTACCCGAATTGCACAACCTCGCTCTGATACCAACTTTGTAACGGCCCGGATATAAATACCATGGTTACGTTTCTAAGGTCAGATACCTTCGTTCGGATGTTGCAATTCAGGTACGGGTCGAGGTTTCAAACCTCGAAGATCAGTATTCAAAGCGGGAATTTCGAACCCCAAGCAATCAAATTCACCAAAACCCAATTCAAACGAAAGTAAAGCGGAAGCAAGGTTTAGATACAAGAGCCACGGTAGAGCCGGGTCAAAACCAAAACACAGTGGGTGATTGCCATTTATCAAGTTAGAATACATTAGCCGGATTCTTCAATTCACCAAGAGATTCCCCGTCACAGAAGCAAAGAGCAATCAAGAGCGGTACCTAACACTATCCACGAAGTCAGGCCCGGTAATTGCCTGCGGGTCCTCTGACCGCGCTGAGGCCACATAACATGCCTATACCTAAATAAAAGATCACTAATGCAGTACAAGATTTAAATCACACTATCATGCCCCTAGTATATATAAAATATGCAGAAAAGACTGTAAAGGACCCAAGACAATGCCAAGTGGCATATCCCTCTCCTACCTCTGCACCCCTTCCCATTAGTGCAGAGGCTGGCCAGTTCGGTGTTATAGCATAGCAATTTCCTCGTGGTGGTGCACTAACCACGACATCATCATATCATATCATCTCATCTCATCTCTTGCCCGATGGTGATGGGCTATAATATCATGTTCATATCGACTCGATAGACTCAGGGCACCCGATGGGGCTGGGCTACCCTATGACCCTAGCAAAGACTCTAGGACTATCCCAGATAACGGTCGTTCTGTATTCAAACACACACATTGTAATCACATGCTCAGTTCAATGCAATCCTAGCATGATACTACATGGCATGCTTTAATATGCAACAAAACTACACATTACATGACACATCAGGCAGGAGGTCCAGGTTACTGAGTAAGTCCCGTAGGATACTTACCTGAAGATGCAGATCAGCAAGATAACACAAGCAAGGGCCCAAATGCAAGTCCAAATCAATGCAAAAGCAATACACACCTATCATCAAGCCATTTTCATAAGCTACCGGACCAACATTCACACACACGAAACGCACCTTCCCAACATCCTCAAAACCAAGCAATAGTAAAACCGTTTTCCAAAACCTTAAATCCAAAATTAAGTCAACTCATATTCAAAATAATTCTCAAATCGTACTTGGCCAAATTACGACATTAAACATTTAACCTTAAAACCAATTTCTCAAAATCACATTATAGAAATAATTTCCGGCATTTTATTCCATAAACTTGACTTTAACATTTCAAGTAATTTAAGACATTGATAACCATTTCCAAAATAAATCCATCTTTAAAACCCCCATTTACAAAACATTAACTCTTAGTCAACTTGCAAATTTAGACTATTGAAATAATTCCGGCATAACTTACTTTACTTAAAACCATCATCTTAAAATTCACCTTTATAAAACCTTATATGAAATAACTCTTCTCAAATAATATTTAGCTAAAAAAAATACAACACCAAAATTAAATCATCTTTACTTATCCCATTTATAAATCAAAGTCAATAAATTATCTCAAATTTCCTACATCACATATTAAAACCCCACTCAATTATATATTCCAAATAATCTCACTTTTAAAACCATGTAAAATAGTATATTAATATTTTCAGAATATATATATATATATATATATATATATATATTCCTAAAATCAGAAATAATCTATAAAATAACATACATATATATAACTAACATAACATATAATATATATATATATATATATATATATATATATATATGTGTGTGTGTGTGTGTGTGTGTGTGTAACATAACACAAAACCCTTTTTGAAAACCCACCCAAAATCCCAACCGAAACCCATAACAAAAAAATCCGGAACTGAGCCCAGATCCAAGCCCAAAGCCTTAAGCCAAATTCGGATCCTTCCTTTTTGCCCCAAAACCGGACCTTGTACATACCCAAACCCAGATTCCCATTTTATAAAACAAAATAGGCCCAAAATCTACTTACCCTTTTTAAACCCATAAATCCGGCCCGGGAAATAGGCCCAAAAGCCATTCTCCTATTCTCATTTCTATAAAACCGAATGGGAAGGGGAGTGGGGCCGGCTGATGTGGCAAGTGACATGGGGGGGTTGGGCCCGCCAGCTGAAGAAGTAGGGAGGGCACTACTGTTCATCCCCTACCTCTGCTCAGCCGCTCTCTCTCTCTCGCCATTCCCTCTGCTCAACCGTTCTCTCGCTCAGCCCGTCCCCTCTCTCTCACCAATCTCGCAATACACACACAGACATGAAAGGAAAAGGAGAGGAGGAAGGGAAAGCTCACCGAGGCGCGTTTTCAACTTCGCCGGAGATGGTCATCGAGAGTCCTTCTTCGCCGGAGACGGGACAGCGCGGACTCGGCCTAGATCGGGGATAATGGGTCAAAGGGAGGAACTTTACAAGGATTTGGATCGAGAAAAAGGAAACGCTTACCGGGAGTTTGGATCGAAGGCAGGGGAAGGAGGAGAAGAGCTTGGCATCGGCGATGCTGGCTCTGGGCTGCCCAGCTCGGCTTGGGCTCCGTCTCGGACGTTGGAGATCAGAGGTGGTGCTGGTTGCTGTTGCTGCACGAGCTCGGAGAAGAACAGGTGGGGGGGGTGCTTGGCTCGGCAAAACAGGGGAAAGGAAGGTGGAAGCTGCGGTGGTGGTGGCCTGGTGGCGGCGTGGTGGCTTAGTGGGGGTGACGGTGGCTGGGCAAAGCGGAGGCCATGGAGCTCAAAGCTCTCGGCAGAATAGGGGTGAATGGAGGGAGAAGAGAGGCTTAGGGAGGATACAGATGGGTTGTGGGTTGGATAAGAAACATGAAGAGGAGGAGAGGCTGCAGAGGGCAGCAAGGAGGGGACCAAATTTCAGAAATGGTGGGAATGGATGCATAAGAAGGCAAATATGCAAGCTAGGGGGGACCAATTCATAGAACAGAAATCCGAGCTAGGGAGGAAGAGAGAGAATAAAGAAAAGGGAAACAAAATAGGATTTAAAAGAGGTCCCCACAATACCAATTCAAATTAGCGGAAAAGACTCAAAACCCTCGCCCGATCGAATCCCGACTAAATCAAATTTAAATAAAATTTCAATTACTAATTTCAAGTTAAACGGAATTAAATTAATTTTTATCAAAACTCGGAGCTCGAAGGCGGAATGAAAATCCGATAGAATCCAAATTCTCAAAACGATGCCGGAATGACTTTAAAATCAAATTCACGCTCGAGGACGGGTTTTCTCCCATTTTTACCGATTGAATACAATAATAATTTATTTAATTAAAATAATCATAATATATAAAATATACTCGGTCTTTACATTTATTCACCTCTAAAAACAAGCCTCGTCCCCGAGACTAAAATCACTTTAAAGCAATGGGGAGAAGTTTGAAATCGGTGAGTTTGAGGACCATGTCCAAGGATCTTGTAGTCATCTCGGTTGTGTCTTCTGAGATTCTCACAACATCCTAGTCACGGTCGTGAAATCTCCAATTGGTCTCGTCAAGTGTGTAATAAGCACCCTTATCACATCCTCGCTTCGACCTTTCGGAAGTATCACAACTCTAAAAGTATTATAGCGTCCGACTAGGTCTTAGCAAGCAATCTATAAGCGCCCCTATACAATGCTTGTATCCACTTCGTGAGACGTCATAATGTAAATCTAGTTCGTAAAACCTCAAAGCATTTTGTAAATGGAAAGATTGTCATCTAAATCATTGAAACTCGCGACTTCTTAAAACCCCAAGTTGGTCCTTTTCAAAACCGCTCAAAATCTCCAAATTCGATGTTCAATCAAGCAGCTTACACCAAAACAAGTCAAATCCTTTCAAATCAAGATTCCGTCAAGATCTTCCAACAGCCACATCAGTTTCTCGCATATCAATCAATCAACTCAAAAGCCAGGAGGTGGAATCTTCCACTCTAAGGGCTAATCTCATATTCTCTTCCTAGGTTCCAAAATCATTTTATCATCATCCTCAACTCAATATGCACATAAGTAAATCATCTCATCGACTCATAACATCATCAGCCACCTCTCATATGGCAATCTCAACAGCAATCATGACAATCTCAACCAATCGACATCTCAACCGCATAACATGATTACCCATAAAATAAATCATACCATCCCTTCAGAACATGCCAAAAGCAATAACAAAATCTTAACATCATACCATGAGTCAAAAAGTATATCTACCTCATACAGAAGGCATCAAAAGTGCATCATCGAATTCTCATAATTTATCACGCAAGCACACATGTCAAGAGATCAAGGAGGTTAGGTGTCATGGAGTCAGTACACCACTACAAGTCGAATCTCACGATCGCATCTCAACATCGCAATACAAGTTGAACCAGTCATAACAGATTTAGCATGTCAATTCAAACATTAGCATGGTAAAGGTAGTCATAGCAGAATCTCATTATAAGGTCAACAGACTAATATCAATTGTCAACACATTAACACACAAGGTCATGCCATTTAAGCTTCAGCAAAAGGAAAGATCTAACCATATACCAAGCATCGAAATGCTAACATACTCACAAAACATCATTGCAACTCTTTACAATATCATATAACGATCATTTAGTCATCAAGCACCATCATCTCATATATACACATAAGTCATATTCATGCTCCAAGTCATATTCCTCACTTACCTATTCATAGTCATGCTTATCAACCATAAGGTATAACATTAGGCTTTCACATAATCAACATATCATCATCTCATGATTCATACAACACATCATAACATGCTTCTAGAACAACATAGTAGGATAGCAATGTATCACTATATCATGATCATAGTTGACACTACCCATTATATTTCAGTATTGCATGTCAACATGTAATATCATGTCATATCAGGTTTATCATGGTCGCTATCTAACATCATGCCAGTTCATAATCACATAATCAAGAAAGTTTTGCACATTATGCCAGTTACAATAAGACGCAAACCCCGCTCGCTCATCTCCAACTCTCAAGCCAAGACCAATCTTCATCTAGACTCACCAACTCGGATAAAATCCCCAAAGAAACCCCAACTCATTTCGACCTTTTAATCTCACACCTCTTCCCACCAAGCACTCTCACTAACAATCCACCTCTAAGAATCCAACCCCCATTTCTGTTTTCATACCCGAGCACTCCTGCATCCTATGTTCTCGATACTCACAAGAGCCATTCCCTATACTACCCATACTACCTAAGACATCACAACATAGAACCCTTGTAACCACATCTCTTCTATAAGAACACCCCGATCGCCACCTAGCCGGCCTATTCTAACCATATCCTCACCAGAGGTTCACCTAGAAGCTCATCGGAAACCACTAAGCATCGCCTCTTATAGTTCTCAAAACTCACCCGCTCCTACTTAAGCCAAACCCCTCTCATATGACTTACCTCATACCACTATCGATCATTCTAACCGCTCAATTCCTTCACCGCTCTCCGACCATTCTACAAAAGAATCTCACCCACACGTTCAAAGAAGAAGCAATCATGGACATTATTACACATAAAGATCACATCATGTCAACTAGCATTTATATCAATAGCATCATTAGTTCATCATTGAGCATTGCAACTGTGTCAAAAGTCTTAATTTACCGTCATGCTCAACAAGTATTGCAAAACATCATATATGAACCTAATCAAATCAAGATAGCACGTTTCATCATAACCAAATCTAATAAACAGTCTAGGTTCTCAGCATTTGCAGTTCATACTTTTATAGGTAAGGAGTTTAGATCATGCTTGGCAACTTAGAGTAGCATCACGTGAAATCATCATAGCACATTAGGACAGTAAGGCACCGAATCGTATATATCATCATAGACAACGGATAATCAGGAAATAATCATTACCAAGTCACCATATCAACACGCAATTTTCAACATCAAGTCAGTGCTATATCACCATCAACAAGTTCAGAAAGGATTAAACTTCCGAATGGAGAGCACTCTCCCTTGCAAGTCATATCGTACTCAATAACCGACATCCTCGAAACGAGCTCGTTCCATCGACATCGTCGATCCTGAGGCCAGTGGGTTGTGGGCCCACGCTTTCGCTGCGCTGATCTATCGCTATCCGACTTCCCGTTCCCTTTTCCATGCGGTCGCTCGTCCAATGTAACGCGTAGGAGTCCAAGTTAGCGGAGATAGGGAAGTGACAAGGGCGGACAACCCAATGTTTCTTTCGGAGACGGAATAGACCAAAGCTAAAGATGACACGACTAGAGACAGGACTCCGACCCGGGAATAGTAACGATGCCCTTAAGGAAGTCTATCAGGTTACAATTGTGACAAACAAACACGAATTCATCATGGAGCATATTATGATATTAACCCACACTAGCATGTACCTATCTTCAAGAAAAATGACATACATATTCATTCCAAAGACCCAATCGAGTCCTACACTGATGCACGTGAAACAAGCTAGTAGTCTATTATTCCATGGAAGCAGATATGCCTAGCAACTTCAAGCAAGCTATGCAGAACCAAAAATGATCATGTATGATTCGAAGTCATGCGGGATTTAATGAAGATAACGAGCATCATGTATATGAAGGAATGTACAAGCATGAGCAAGTGAGGTCAAATATAGTATGGCGAGGTGTATCATAACAACCAAACTAGGTGTCATATGAGAACACATAAGGTCAGCATAGTAACTATCACATCTGACAACAATGATCATATAATAAGTTAAGAATGGAATGTAATCATACAACAGGATACATTTAGAGAGCGCAGATCCTTCATGATGCTAGTGATACATGATCAGGCATGGCATAGTCAAGAGTGATTAAATGAGTTCAATATGATGTATATGAAAGCAATTGGACCACCACAGAGTAAACAAGATAGCCTCACGGGCGATAGATCATAATCATGCTAGGAATAATCATCATGGGGCACATAAAAGGTGCAATAACTGTCACATTATAGAACAAGCACGACATGTAATCATTCAGCAGGTCATATTGGAAGTCATAAGCTCTACATGATACTAATAGCACACATCGAACATGAGTACCATTAAAGTAATTCAACTAGATTCATTCCGATATTCATGCGTCATGCATATGCAAAATCATCATATAGGGTGGTGTGTGATCATGCGAGGTGTCAAGTCATACGTTCATGCAAGCACGAGAGGATATCATAGAGTAATAGAGGGGTACCATCAAGCGAGAACATGTAATCATGCTAGAATTTACCATCGCGGAAGGCAAGTCGATCATCGAATTCAACATCAATTTAATCAGGGTGAGTGGAACATTCTAAGATGACAGAAAAGGAAAGAATCACACTATCAAGGGCCTAGCTCGAGAGAGAATCAACAATAACGTAGGCAATGTAGGATTCGCACAAGTCACAACCAACGGTCCTACATGTCACTAATGGCTCAACATAACATATGATACATAAATGCACTTGATTGGTTAATACGACGATATGCAAGAATTCAATCGATCACATTCCAGCAATATAGTAGCATGAGAGGAAATATAACGATGTATAAAACAAGTCTAAGTAATGGGGCAACATGACTAGAATACGGGGACATGAGTCCAATTCAATGTATACTGGGAAGAAACATGTGGTTATCAAGACTCATTCACACTAACATATCCTCAATTTAGCACAATTAACACATAACAATACAAATTGTAGAATAATCAACAATGGTCAATCTGAGAAATGCAGAATAGATGGGCATGCTATAGATTCTTGTCACACGATGAATGATAAGCATCGAGGCATCATCAGCTAATATGCTCAAGAGGACATCTTACGAGATATTCATACAAGGAAGAGATGATCACACTATCATGGACCTAATTCAGGAGGAGCAACAATCATATAGACTCATATCATGTGGCTCATGTTTCTAATCAATCATACGATCAATACAAAGGGGTCAAGTAGGCATGCTATGACAACATATAATCATGATAGGAAGCAAGGCACAACACGGGACCTAAGCAATGGGGCGAGCATGGGTACAGAATGTCATACAACCATGAATTTACATTAAAGATCATCATCATAATATGTACTGGGAATCACGTAGCATATAAGGCATGTTGACATCAGATTATAACACGTATCCATCAAGTAAGGGACTCATTCTATCATGATACTAGAACTGAACGATCACACTATTATGAACCTATTCACAGGGAGGACAGCAATTATACACTTCCTAGCATATGACATATATATTCGTTCTCTAGTATGACAATGCAAAATACCAAGTAGATCATGTCGGGATGATATGGATATAACAAATGTAGCTCGAACCCATACAATGGTCATCATGAACATCATAGCACATATGCACAATTTCACACTAAGGATCAATCTGTAGGTCAAGGAGTAGTACCACATAGTATCACACAATCATGGACTGAGTAATCAAGATAACCTGATAGAGATCCATAAGGGCAAACATTGACTCTTCCTAACTGACTCATCACCCATCTTTCCCGTGGGACTCGGATACGACTTTTTATGGCAAGAAGACACCGGTTGATCGTCATAAGAATCAAGAAAGACAACCTCAGAAACACCTTACTTTCTAACTTGGAACTACATCAAGAGCCACTTCCAATACTCTCCTAAGCAACCCTCATATTTAACCATGATTCCCGAAACAATGTGTTTACCAACCCGAATTCCCGTGGAGGAGACCGATATTCAAGAGGAGGACGCGATAAGACCATCAAGGGATTACCATAGTGGAAGGGGGTTGTTCCACACAAGCTGGGCTTGACCATATAAGAAGAAGAGAACTCCTGCTATCCCGTTTGCACAGATCATTCAATATTCATTCAATAGTTAAGACATACCAATCAAATCTTTAGCATATCAAGCACTCAACATAGAATCAGTCAATGACAATTATAACGATCTCCTTGGAATCTTCCCGACCCATCTGTAAAGAATACGTTAATATTTCGCCTACCCATTCCCAACTACATCTAAAAGGGATGGTCTAACGCCTTTTCTACCCACTCGATCTCTCTTTAGTTGGTTCTCCTCTTTTATCATAAGCCAAGTTCATATTTAGTCCAATTAGGTTAGGCATATTAAGTTCGTTTTTGCCCCTTTAAATAAAATAGGATTTAAAAGAGGTCCCCACAATACCAATTCAAATTAGCGGAAAAGACTCAAAACCCGCTCGCCCGATCGAATCCCGACTAAATCAAATTTAAATAAAATTTTAATTACTAATTTCAAGTTAAACGGAATTAAATTAATTTTTATCAAAACTCGGAGCTCGAAGGCGGAATGAAAATCCGATAGAATCCAAATTCTCAAAACGATGTCGGAATGACTTTAAAATCAAATTCACGATGTTTTCTCCCATTTTTACCGATTGAATACAATAATAATTTATTTAATTAAAATAATCATAATATATAAAATATACTAGGTCTTTACAGATGAGGAGGCGTCAGCGATTGATGAGGAAGGGAGAGGCGCATTAGACTAAGATAATCACCGGACATGAGAGAGGCTAGGGGTTTCACAGAGGAAGGGGTTGAGAATTCCTTCTAAAACGGTTAACAAAAAAAGGCTTAAGTTTCATATAAATTTCAAAATTGTCACCGTCTCTTAATGACCATTGATCAAGAAAGAATGGTCCAGATTAAAAGTTTCCATTGAAAGTGAGTTTCTATGGGAAGAGTTGTTTCCACTTGAACTACACCATATATATATATAGTATGGATCAATTGTGTACAAGGCTTAGGGTGTACCTTGTGTACAATCGTGGACCATTGATCTAATTGTGATGGATGCATGAGATTAAAAGTAATTTTCTCTTTTTTTGGATAATTTATACGTGGGACCCACTTAAAATAAGTGTTACTCTCTAGCGTTGGGCGCTGTACGACTTGAAATCTCGGATGTGGGACCCGCTCAGTAGCTAAAAATAAAGAAATTGGTGTTAATCGTGGGAGGGGATGAATGTGTTGAAGAAGTGGGACCCAATCAATAATAAAAAAAAATTAAGAAACTGGTGTTGATTAGTACTACAATATTTCAGATTATAATACTCATCCATTCCCGTAATTTTTTAATATATAATTTACAATATTTCAGATATTAATCTATCGACTCTGGTCTTTTATTTATTTATTTTAATTAACAAGTAGTTTATTCATATCTATTTTATTTGTAAATATTTCGATTTAGATCAAAACAAACCATTAATTTTCTTCACAATATTGTAGTTTAACCCGTATCTTTTTTTGGATAAATCCGTCTATATTTTTTTACTTTACACGTTAGTTTGATCTTGTATATCACTACAATATCAACCTCAATTATGCCAAAAAATACATCCATTTCACCGAATAATTGCTCCCACATAACTGAATAATATTTCATATACTACCGAATTTCGTTTGTTTTTAAAATTTGTCAATTCTACCGAATAATATTTCACATTCTACCGAATAATGTTATTTTATCCTTTTTCCATTCAGTTTAAATAAAAATTTACCAATTCCACTGAATAATTTGTCACATGCTACCGAATAATGTATTTTTTTTTCAAATCATATTTCATATTTCACCGAATAATCCTTCAAAATTCACCGAATAATGTTTCATATTTCAGAAACCCCAAATTCATAAAAAAAAATACTTTTAATTTCTATGAATAATGTTATTATGCTTTTGCAACTCTATGCATAATAATATGCCAATAATTACATCCATTTCACCTAATAATTTTCACATTCTACCACCGAGACATTGTACATTCCATTTCCAAATGGAATCAAACTCACCCCTTAGATTAATTTAAATCAACCAACAGTCCAAGAGCCGGCCAAGCCCTCCTCTATTGTAGCCCTCCTCTATTGTAGGCCCTCACATGCTACCGAATAATGTATATTTTTTTTAAACACCCGTACACGTGGCGTATTGCATGCCCTCAATTCCACTAAGATCAATGGCTGAGATTTGTGCACAAGGTATACTATAAGGGGTGTGCACTCTCGAACCACCCTATATATATATATAGAGGTTAGGTCTTGTGTTTATAGGTCTTATGGTGTTAAGTGTTAACAATTAATAGCCATTGGATCACTAGAAATGGAGGGCCCAGATTCGTTTTCGAAATTATAATTTTTTAAATTGGGAAATTAAAAATCCCCCATATCCTCCTCCACAGCGCGTGAAATCCCACCAAAAGATCTTCACTTTCTGGATTAAAAACAAAATAGGATCTTTATACCCCCACAATCATCGGGACCCTACCGCACGCACGAAAATCCGAAAACCTCTCTCCTGGTAGGGCGAAACCGGCGATCTGCAAATCCAACCGCACCCACACATCGCCGGCATCTGTAGTGGGTGGAAGCGCGCCGTCGTCGCCAACACGTCTCTGCCGGCACAAGAAGGGGGAGCCACCGCATCTACTCCGGTGTAAAGCTACGGGCTGCATAATCGTTTGAGGAGTTCGAAAAAACAAAAGCGACATCGAGATGGGTGAGTGCCGTTACCTTGTTTCTCCTTGCTGAATCTATACTTCAATGTCATTGTTTATTGTATGTTTAGATTGAACATCGATTGATTTTGAGAAACGGGAAAGGTGGATAGGGGTTTTGTGAATTTTGGTCAAATCCCGCTCCCTATCGGTTGATTGAAGATGAAATTGGCTGAATGATATGGTTATTTGGATGAATATAGTGTAAATTTCTTTGATTGATACTGATTTGGTTAACGAGAAGGTCGGATAGGGTTTTGGTGAATGTGGGTTAAATCCCGCTCCCTATCGGTTGATTGAAGATGAAAGTGGATGAATGATTTGGTTATTTTGATGAATATATTGGAAATTTCTGTCAGTGAGTCGAAAGGGGTGTGGAGTTGTAAACCTAATATGAGATAGGTAGATGAATATTTGATATCAGACACTGCATATATGTGAGATCTAGTTGAACATATTCCAAATGTAGGAAGCTTTTAATAAAACTTGATGAATATATGATGAAATAAGATGAATAACATGTTGATTATGGTGAATGTAATTGAAAGTTGTTTGATTGATGCGAATGCGTTGTCGTTTATGATGAATATAACTTGTTGATTATGATGAATATAACCAGATAAGTCATGAAGGTATTGCATACGTAATTAGCTTGTTATAAAACTTGATGAATATATGATGAAATTAGATGAATAACATGTTGATTATGAGGAATGTAGTTGAAAGTTGTTTGATTGATGCAAATGGGTTGTCGATTATGATGAATATAACTTGTTGATTATGATGAATATAACCAGATGAATCATGAAGGTGTGGATGTATGTGGACTTGTAATAAGGTCGTAAGTTATGGTTGATGCGTATGTATGATTGTGAAATAGATAGGGTATGCAAGTGTACGATTGTAAGATATCACCCACAATCCGATATGAAATGTTGACTTACAATTGTGCGATATCACTCATGTGTCTAACAGGGAAGAAGATGATGGCTAGACGAGGTAGACAGAGAAAAGATGCCGAAGGAAATGAAGCATTTTCCAACAAGGCAACGGGAAAACGGGTAGTGTATAAAAAAGACAGCGGGGACGACTTTGAAGAACAACCTGTGCGAGCTGCAATTACTCAGACAACACCAGCTGGCACTACCTACCGTTGTCGTAGCAAACGAGCAAGAATCGAAACAACGATTGAGGAAGGTAATGGATCAACTGTGCCGTAATTGAAACATGTGATAGGAAAGACTTGTTAATCATAAAAGTGAGTGCTCAATATAGAACCATGTGGTTATAGATCATTGTTAATTTCATTATATGTGGATCTTTTGATTGCAGATAACGAAGAGTCCAAAGTTGACGCGAGCGACGAGGAAGAGGAGGAGTCTGATGGTAATCAAGAAGGTTAGTGTGATACAAGATGACATGAATATTTTATGAATAATTGATGAATATCGTTGAGATATAAGTGAATAGTTGACTAAATATTGGTAAACATGTTGAGATGATGATAAAGAGTGGATGAATTTGTCATGTACGTAAATGAGGTTTGATCCAAATATTTCATAAATTGTAATGAACATTTAGTAGAACTAGGTGAATACTTAATGCATGGTTGTGATTGCGTGAATTCATGAAAATTTTGACATTTTTGGAACTGTTTATGAGTATGTAATCCATGCCTATGAATAAATATGATTTATATGTGAATACATTAATAACAGTCGATAAAATATTCCAATAGATACGTGAAGACTAACCGTCACTGGGCATTAATATGGACTACATGTTCATGAATATTTGACAAAACCTTTTGAATATTTACACTCTGTTGATGAATATTTGACATATCTTGGTGAATATGTTATTACTAATTGTTGACCAATCTTGAAAACTAGATGCATCTTAAACTATCTTGCTCCTGTAATTTTAGACAAACAAGAAACAGAATCTGACGAGACTGATGCTGAAGAAGAGGAAGGTGATGGTGGTAAACAAGGCGAGGGTTGTTCAAAAGGGTAGAAGAGGAGAAGGACCAGGGGCACCCGGTCCACTTTCAACCACATACACACCCGTACCTCACCTTACACGTTTGTGAAAACAATTCAGAAATTGAAGAAGGCTGACCAGAATGAGGCTCAGATTCGAACCTTACGTTCAATTGGTTTTGGTTCGTTGTTGGAGCCGGAGTTACAAAAAAAGCCCTTGTCCCTAGCATCATGGGTGATTGACCACTTCGACCCCCACAGGTGCAGCATAGAGTTCCCCGATGGAAGAAGCATGGAAATAACTGAGATGGACGTACATCGTTGCTTTGGTATACCGTATGGTGGGAAGTCCGTTGTTCTGATCGCTAAGAACCAAAGGAACGAAGTTATATCAAAGTGGAGAGCTCAGTATAATAATTGCAAAGGTGCAGCTCTTAGGCCAACACATGTTGGAGCGGAGATGCTCAAGGGGGTGGACGGGGGGTTGCAATTTGTTCAGAACTTCATGGTGTTGTTCGACAGCTGCCCTGTCATTAGTCAACAGAGCGGGGGAGTAACTCAGCGTTTAGTTAGGGTGATAGACACTATTGATGCTGTGAAGGGACTAAATTGGTGTGAATTTGTCATCTCATCGTTGATAAAGGCCAAATTGCAGTTCGGGGCAGAAAGAAAAGGGTTGTACAGAGGACCGGTACTGTTCCTAGTGGTGAGTAATGAATCTGCTTTGTGCAATTTATTGTATCGATATACCATTCACTGTTCACCTTCTAATTCTGTAATATTTGTGCCCTCTTACAGCTACTATACATAGATAGGGTCGTCCACCAAGGGAAGCGACAAGTCCCCAGATCTATGCCTGTCTTCAAGGAGTGGTCTGACAATAAGTTAGCAGCTCGAGAAAAGCTCGAAATGAAGAGTGGTGTGTTTGGAAAAGGACGTATAGACCCACTGCACAATATTCTGGCAGAAACTAGTGACAAAAGGGGATCGAATGAGGTAGGTGTTGTATAAAAACTTAATGATGGATCACAAATGTGAAATAAAAATGTATTGGTACTGTTGAATATTTATTACAGCTGATATTGAGTTGACGTAAGATGTATTGGTACTGTTGAATATTTATTAGTGGAATGATCACTTGCAATAAATACAAATCTAAATTATTCGTTAATATAGTATCAAATATTCATCAAATTTGTCATATAATATGTATCATGTTTTGTATTTATCAATTGAATATTACCTGCATATTAATGAATACTTCATTAAATCTTGACGCATATTTATAGGTGCTATATGAGGATTTGGTTACATCAGCGGTGCAGTTGAGTCGACATATTAAGGAATTTGTCGACAAACTAAACAATGTACCAGATAATCTAAGAAGTGATCCCCCGATACAATCTTGCTACGAGCTTGGAAAAGTGATTCTAGGACGTGGTTACCCAGATGCTACAGGGCTAGAATCCGATTGTCCGACGCAAGCAGCTACTATTATGTCCCAAGGAACCCAGCCTTTTTGGAACGACCCTACATTCATCCATAACATGGACTAAATTGATGGAGCAGTCAAAGCAAAGGCGGAACTTCTGTCAGAATTGAACAAATGGCCAACCTTCAATTTGGGGGTTCCAGGATGTGATATTGGAATCACAGATCCTGTAGCCGACGTCATTGCTGCGATTAATAAGGGGGGTGGGCTAGCCACCGATGTGACAACCAATGTGGACCACATCGACACCAACCAACACGAGGTAAAAGGAATGTACAAATTATTTAGTTCACCAATAGTTGGATTTATGTTACAACAGTGATCCAAATCTATACGTAGGTGAATGCGGAGATCACCAGTGTCATCGACGCAACCACACCAATCGTGATGGAGGTAACATATGTTCGCATACTTATTTGCAAGCATGCAATTGTATGACCGGGTTAATATGCACCTCTTGAATATGAAACATTGTTTGATGTAGGTTGAAAATGAGGACATAGAAGAAGTGACAGCAGATATGCCACCTCCTTCAGTGCCCATGGAATCAACAGAGACGGTGTCAAATGTAGCAACTACCAAAGTGGTTAATAAGGTAAATATTCACCAATACTATTACTTTATTCTACCGTATAAGCCAAGACTCATATCAATAATAATACATTAATATTATAGTAAACTTTATTACACAATTCTCCATCGAGTTGTGTGGTGTTATTTATGTCGATACTCATTTGATTATGGATCAAGGCAAGAATAAACTTGGTTTGGTGTAGGACAAGTCTACAGGCATATCAAATGAGAGTGTGGATAAGACACCACCAACCGAACACACCCCTAAGGTACAATTGTTATGACTATTCTATGGGATACGCAGAATATTCAGCACATTTATATGAAATATTCATGTGTATAACAAATCATTAAAACTGTTGCTCATTTGAGTTAGTAGGTTACAAATGTCGGACAAGCAACATAAATGAGATCGACATCCATACCTACTGGAAATGTGGATAAGGTATATATTCACGACCCAAACTATAGTTATGACTATATTACGTAAAATTGTATGTACGTATTATATTGTTGCCGCATCATTAGGGGAAGGCAGTGCAACAAGATGCAGAAGAGGGACTCATAAAGGGAAGGCCACGCAGGGAGGTGCGGTGCTCTAACACTGAGAAAAGTCCTTTCATCTATCGAGTCATTGATCCCGAACAACGGAACAACAAAGATGAATCCAATCTCGTAGCTGTTGTCAAAGAAATCAACCAAGAGTAATTACATACCACCTATTATATTCTAGGATTCAGCTCATACAAATGGGAACCACTAGGTGTATTTGTGTTTGTGAAACTTAGCATGCGGTATTTTATTGCAGCATCATTATATTCCAACACCCGGCGACAAAGGGGGAACTTGCTATAGATTTCATATTAACAAGCAGTGATATAGTGGCACTACTTGGAGACCGCATTCCGCCTACAGTGGTAGATGTGTGGGCATGTCGACTCAACCATGAGGAGCTGAAAAGAAGCGACAATTCCCCATTCATCTACTTTATACCACCAAGTGTGACGGTAAACAATCAACTGCTAGAACGTTATCATGAACATATGAAAGTATTCCATATAGTATATGTATTCTTTTCCGTAATAATGTGGAACGATTGACTGTGTAGATTGGCACTGTGAGCAATCGGATTGATAAAGATTATGCATACCGGTCAGCAATATTCTTCATGAAATTCTATGCTGCAGGAGTACAAGAAGCAGTTAAGGTCGCTGATCTAGATATGGTAAGCACTCTACGTAGTAACAACTTATATTCTTCCACAGTATGAGACTGAATATTTGTTTATCCCTTAATGAACATTTACTGCGTATGTATGAATAGTTGATAAAACCTGATGAATATATGCTGAATATTTGTGAAATCTGGTGAATATATGCTGAATCTTTGATAAAACCAGATGAATATATGATGAATACTAAGACCTCTGCTTGTATCTACATATGATGTTTCCCATATTTGAAAATGGAGATTATTATGTGATTGTATTCCATCTGAAGAGAGGGATTGCAGAGATACTCGACAACTAAAAAGCCAAAGAAATCAACTATGCAGGAAACTACAAGATGGTGTTCAATGAGCTGGTAATATCATTTTGTACACCCTCAGTTGGCCCCATCTGATTTAATGTTGTTGTTGTCGCAAGTTTTCAATCTAACAGCTTATACCATGTGTTTTTTGCAGAAGAAAATGGTTTCCCAACTATTGGTGGACGAAGAATTGAAAGTTGAAGCAAAGATGATAAAAGATATTCCAGCAGCACAGGTTTTGAAGTTCGATTGGAAGACACCGACCGGTGGGATAGATTCAGGATTGTACGCAATGCGCCACAAGGAGACTCATCTTGGCGATGTGGCTTCAAACGAGGGAGTAAGAAGAACATAAACTCCCTACGATCAAAGTATGTGCATTGCATCGTGACGTCGGACCTGAATAGTGAGAAGGCGACCCTATTAGCTGCTTTCAAGAATGGTCCGGACAATGTTAACTAGGTTGCACGAAAGAAAATCCATCCTTAGTTGGTTCTGAACATGTCGGGCTTAGACCATTTTCACTTTCCCCGTTAAAGTACTGCGTTGTTTCACCCTTTTGGTCAAATTTCTCCGCTGGAACATATGTTACTATATCTTAATGTAGGCAGTAAGTGTTAGACAATTATCTACTCCCATGTTTTGGTATGTAAGTAGCTCTTAATATATGCAGTAAGTGTTATACCATTACCTATTCGTTAGAATTGTCTATATGACACAAACATATTCACAGTGAACCGTTAACGAATATTACACTCATAATGATGAATATTACCCTAATATTGGTGAATATTACCCTACTGATGACGAATAATTACCCCACCGTATGTAAGATGTGGAAATTATTCATCACTATAAGGGTAATATTGTTCATTTTATATGTAATATTCGTCAACGGTTCAATAACACCATTTAATATCATTTGTTATGCCATTAAACAGTAATTAAAAGTATAGACCATCGAAAATATTCCTGGTGAAGTCTCAACCATGCATTTTAGACATGTACATACATATGAAAAGGGAAATAATTATGACGTGAGGCAAAAATGAACCACAAGTTGTACAAAATAGATTGTAACCAACGTATTGTACCAAACAAAGACAGAAATAAAAACAAACTTAGGTCCCCCTACCATCCTAGCGAGTCACCAGAGCCATCTTCGGACAAGTCCTCAACATCATCATCATCGTCATCACCATCAACCATATCCTCTTGGTCATGTTCGTCGGACCCATCCTCTGAGCCATTCTCTGACAACTCCACACCATCATCATCATCGTCATCAACATCAAGCATTTCCTCCACCTTCATTTTTCCTTTACACGTCCTGCTGTTGTGACCAAATTTACCACAACTCCCACACTTTCTCGATTTTGCCTTTGCAGCTCTCTCTGTCGCCTTCTCCAACGATCCCTTCAACCTATGTCCTTTTTTATTTTAATGGTTTATTTTATAATTTTTTATTTATTTTGTATTTAAAACAAAATGGTTCATGAACTAATACTATTTATTTCATGAACCAATACTATTTATTTAATAATTGTAAAATTTTCATTCTTCTTTTATTTTCTTTTAATGTTTATTTTTTAATTATATTTAATTATTTATTTTATGAACCAATACTATTTATTTGATGAATCACTACTCTTTATTTGATGAATCACTACTCTTTATTTCATGAACCAATACTCTTTCATGAACCACTACTCTTTTATTTTCTTTTAATATTTTTTTAATAATTTGTTTATTTGTTTTTAAAATAAAATGGTTCATGAACCAATACTATTTATTTCATGAACCAATATATTTATTTGATGAACCACTACTCTTTATTTGATGAACTACTATAATTTATTTCATAAACCACTACTATTTAATAATTGTAAAATTTTCACTCTTCTTTTATTATCTTTTAATATTTATTTTTAATTATTTATTCATTTTTAAAATAAAATGATTCATGAACCAATACTATTTATTTGATGAACCACTACTCTTTATTTGACGAACCACTATTATTTAATAATATAAAATTTTCACACTTCTTTTATTTTCTTGAAATGTTTATTTTTAATTATTTATTTAAAATAAAATGTTTCATGAACCAATACTATTTATTTCATAAACAAATATTATTTATTTGATGAACCACTACTCTCTTTTTATTTGATGAACCAATTGGTATAAAACCCCTGAACCATTTGGTATAAAACCTTGAACCACTTGGTATAAAAACCCTGAATCAATTGGTATATATTAAAACTCTGAACCACTTGGTATAAAACACTGAACCATTTGGTATAAAACCCTGAACCATGTAGTATAAAACTCTGAACCAATTGATGTTAAAACCCTGAACCACGTAGTATAAAATTCTGAACCACTTGGTATTAAAAAGCTTGAACCATTTGATATTTAGTCATTATTGAACATACTCTCTATTTATAATTACATCCATCATATTCTATGATTTAAATAATTAACCAATTAGCTAGCTAACAAGACCCTCTCTCTGTATACTCCATAAATTTTAAAGGGTGTTGCTATATACACCGCAAATCCGGATTAAGGATTTGCACGTCCTTAGGGATGTGCTTGCACGTCCTTAAGGACGTGCAAGTATGGGACTATGCACGTCCACTAGCAAAGGCTGCACGTCCTTAACAACGTTCTTGCACGTCGTTAAGGACGTGCAAGTATTGCACGTTGTTAAGGACGTGCAAACCCTAGTAGGGTTTTAGGGTTTAGGGTTTAGGAATTCCGAGGGTTTTGTAATGTTAATTGATAAAATTGAAGTGTTAGCTAGTGGAGTTGAAGGATTTCGGGTAAAAGTAAATAGAAAACAATATTTGTTAAGGTTTTCATTCGGATAATATGTGAATAACGTTACAAGGAACGGAAAAAAAAGTTTACATTCATAATTTTAATAAACTTGTGGAATAAAATCTAGGAAAATAGTAAAGGGCGGCCGGACTCGACACGCAAGGCTCGAAATCTCTCAAACTGAGCTTGAAACGGAGCACCACCATCACCACCCTCCTCAACCTCCATGGGCGCCACCCCACCACCACCCCCGGCCACCTGCTCCACCGCCACCCCCTCCCCCAGTGCTCCACCCCCACCACCACCCTCATCAGCTACCGGCTCCACCACCACCTCTCTCTCCGGCTCCATCTCTCTATGTCTCGATCTCTTCCTCTCTCTCTCACTCCGGCGAAGATCTATCTCTCACACTCCGGCGAAGACGAAGACTCTCTCTCTCGACTCAGAGGGCAATGAAGACGAAGGAAGGAAGACGAAGAGGCACGTCCTCTTCGTCTTTTGTAGACGGGCTTGCACGTCCTTAAGGACGTGCAAGCCCGTCCTTAAGACCGTGCACTTTGCACGTCCTTAAGGACGTGCAAGCCCGTCCCTGAGGACGTGCAAGCACGTTTTAAAAAAAAAATTAAAAACGTGCTTGCACGTCCGGGCTCGGGTGGCTGTATAATATCTTGCACGTCCTTAAGGACGTGGGGATTTGCGGTGTATATAGCCGGAACGATTTTAAATTTTCTATGTAAAGTTCGATGGTGTACTATATTTTTTTTTTTGGTGTACTACTCTATTGATTACTAATGCATTTGTTTTAAAATATAAATTCAATACAGTATGATATAAAATTAGGAACGTTTTTACTTTTATGTAAAATATACTCCGTAATTATAGCTGGCCACTGCAGCTTCTCTTCAGGTCTTGGGCATACAAGCTTCGTCGGAATCGGGGCGGAGAGCAGATCTTCACGAACAAATTGAGGCCGCCGCCGCCACCGGTGAGCGCTGACTGCGTATTCAATCTACTACCGAACAACTTCCTCCATAGTCTCTATGAACAAATTGAGGCCGGAGAGCAGATCTTCACGACCGTTATCGATCGATCGAGAGAGCTCGCGGATTGGAGCTGCAATTGACGACCTTGAGAGTGTTGACGTCACCGGTGGAGTGGTGCTCGACCTTTTAGACCAAGCATGCCGACTTTGTCACGGCCAAGCACGCCGATCTTCTTGTAGTCGGAGAGGGCGATGATTGTGGATCGGAGGTCGATGATTCGGACGACGCGACGGAGGGATGAAGAGGTCGAGGGAGAATGAAAACTTGGAGGCGGTGGCGGAGGGTGAACAAGAGCTGATGTCGGTGGAGACTGGAGCGGCGACGATGGGATGGAAGGAAGGAGGCGGTAGCTATATTGGTGAAGCATTGAGGAAGAAAGCAACGCGTGTGTGTTTTCCTAATTAACCAATCACATTACTTCTTTTCTTCTCACCGTACCGGGTTCTTCTCACTTAAACCCTCCCTTATATATATAAATATATATATATATATGGTGTGGTTCGGGTGTACACACCCCTTAGGGTACCGGTGTACATTGTAAACGGAATATTATTCGGTGAAATGTGAAACATTATTCGGTGAAATTTGAAGCATTATTCGGTTAAATGTAGTATTGTTTAGGCGAATGTGAAACATTATTCGGTAAAATTTGAAGCGTTATTCGTAAAAATTATAAGAATTATTTAGGGAATTGATGTCTCTTTTATTTGAAATAGATGAATACATTCGGTAGAATGTTACAAATTATTCAGTGGAATTGAGACGTTTTCATTTGAACTTAACGGGAAAAAAACATATCATTAGTAGGTAGAATGTTTCACATTTCACTGAATAATGCTTCAAATACTCTAAGGGGTGTGTACAAAAGATCCACTGTTGCCCTCAACATGAATTGTGAAGCTGTCGTCGGCGCTTGTGTTTTCGCATTTCCAAAGTGAAGTGCGGAATAGACAGATAAAAGGCTAACAAATACTCTAGCAAGGGAAGAAGAATAGAGTATGACAACTTTTCGCAATCGCAGAAACTGTAAGACCTTACCGATCAGAGATAAGACCTTATTTGTAATGCAGAAACAAGTTAAAGCAAGAACAACGAATAAGTACGAAAGGAAAGGCAAGCACGAACAGAAAGAAAAGGACACAAAACTTGTTAACAAGGTTCGGCACAACCGGCTACGTCCCCGCCTAGGGTTATCCAACCCGTAGGATTCAACAACTTTATTTCACTTTATCTTATGAGCCCTAGATACAACCTCTAGAAGACACCTCTTCTAGACTAACTTCCTATCTAGCAACCTAAACACACCAGTGAAACAAAGTTCTACCGATACCGAAGTATCTTATACGTTAAGGTAGAGGTGTACCCTTAGTATAATCCTAATGAATTGTACGATAAAGCTCAATGTAAACCTCACACACTCAAAGAAATAAAAACGCTCAAGCAAGGAGTGATGTGAGTTCAGTGTTGTAGGAGACAAAGGATTGCAGGAGAAACTTTAAGCGCTGATGTTGAAGCTCTTATCTTCTACCATCTTCTTTGTCTTCTTATATAGGTCAGCCCCTCCGAGTTTGAATGATTAGAACGATTGAATTTCGGGCGCCTGATTTGTTGAGAGACGTTGCTATACTTACGGAGAGAAGCACCAGTAATTCAAAATTACGTTCCAGCAGCTACGCTTGGGATATGGTTTAAATTGAAGCGTTGAAGGCTGAAAGCTTGGTCATCCAAATCCCCTAAATATCTCAACAAACAAATGAATATATATATATATATATATATATAGTTAGCAAAAGATAGACTTTAAAAGAATCAAACCAAAATATATATATATATATATATATATATATATATATATATATATATATATATATATATATATATATATATCGACCTTAGTTCAAAACTGGCCCATCAAATAAATCTAGGCCCAATAATGGTCTAAATAAAGTCGGATTTACGAGCCTAATAAACAAGCCCATTAAAAACAGGCTCGTATAAAACTGTTGCACAGTATTGGTAAGGCCTTATCAAAACTAGTAAGGTCTTACCAAAACCTGGAAACCATGGTTTTGACTTTCAGTAAGGCCTTGACTGTGATGATTTGTTTTGAAACGTTGAAGGCAGCTAGAGATTTGTTCAACCAAATCTCTTGAAGATCTCAACAAACCAACAACCTTTTGAATTTGAAGATTGCTCCACAAAATCCTCAAAGAAGCTTCTAGAAAGTCAACTCCAAATCTCCAATCACCAAATCAAATCCTTACTTTGTCTACCATCATACATATAATATAACATCAAAGTAGACTCAACACAAAGGTACGTGTGTCAGCAGCCTTTTGAAGCTCTCAACCTTCCTCGATCTTCTTTACAGCTGCTCTCCTCTCTTCGGCTTCCCGCGATTCCCTCTCTGTTTCAGGTCATGTAATCGGAGGTAGTCTCCACTCTTCGGCTTCCCCATATTTTATCACAGATAGTCTCCGCTCTTCGACTAGGAAATTCCCATGGTGATAAAGGTTGGAATTTTCAATGATTTTAGCTAAAGCCTTGGAATTTCCAACAGTTATTCCACCGTTGCTAAAATCGTCCTTGGAAATCATTCCAAGGGTTTTTAACGTCGTAATCTCCAACCACTTCAAGTGTTGGAAAGCCACCACCATTATATCTATTTACTGACTACCTCTTCATCCGATAGTGGCCATAACTTTCCAAGGGTAAAAAGTGAGTATTTTCAAGGGTAACAAACCGTTGGAATTCAATATTTTTTTAACATTTAAAATAAATTTACATTTACAATTATTTATAAATTTTAATTTTTTATACAACCGTTCATAATTAAATAATAATAATAATAATAATAATAATAATAATAATAATAATAATAATAATAATAATAATAATAATAATAATAATAATAATAATAATAATACCAATCAAACTACCAAAAACACAATATTTCATTTATCATTATAAAAGTGTAACAATATGTTCTGAGAATCAAAAATTGCAATAATTAACTAGTAACATAACATTTCTAAGAATCACAAAGTGCGAAAGATAAGCATAAACAGTTGTACAATCCGAACGAACAAAGACAAATAAACTACCAAACCCAAGATTTAATCTAATAATCTATATACAATTGGAAGGCACCAACAACACCACCTTGGACTCCAGAAGCTTTTTGACCTCATCCATTAGATAGCTAGCATCTCTTATGTTGCCAAGAGATAGCTACCTGTAAGCATAAAACAAAATACCAGTGAATTGCATATGATGGTACAATGAGTTTCTTATTTATAAAACCTGATCACAAGAGTCTCTACAAGTAGACTCTATAAGCCACAGAGCAAAATGACCAGAGAACATACATTAAAACCACCCTAGCAATGGCCAAGTCATTTTCACCCGGGTAGCACTGCATAGTTCAAACATGAAACTGTAAAGAGGATTCAAACTTCTTTCATGTCGCCCAATTAGCTTTGGCTCAATGCATCAGTTGAAATTACTTATAACACGCAGTAAAATACCAAATTCGAAACAGCAATAGCATATCAAAAACCGCTAACTCACAAAATCGATATGCAAGCAATTACATCGGAGGTGGCAAGGTCGGCGGAGGCAATGTCGGAGGCAGTTAGGTCAGAGGCTGCTACTGCAAAGGTGCGCCTGAAAAATCACCTGAGAAGGCCAAGAAATCAATGTCGAAGCTTTAAGGCAAGAAATCAAAATCGAATTCGAAACCCAAGAGGTAATTACCTGCTCAAAAGCTGTGAAAGAACCAAAACCAACACTCCTCTCACGCCGGATCTCAAGCAGCCATGGCGGAGGCCGGATCAACAGAGGCGGTGGTGGTTCCACTCTTTGATGGAGATGGAGCAGGCAATCGCAATCAATCACAAACCGTATGAAGAGAGGCTGGCAACCAGGCTGAATTAGTGAATTGGGAATTAGGGATTTGTGAAACGGTTTATAGGCAAATCGTGCCTCAATTTTATTTTATTTTAATTTTTTTTTTTTGAAGGGGATTAGTTTTCAAGAACCGAACAGTGGCCGGGTTGTCTTATTTTTTAATAGAAGCTATTGTTTAGTTTTGCATAAAAATACCATATAAATCCTACTATACCCACGGTATATATGTCACACATATTTTCCCATGAGATTTATCAAATCCATGGAATTATAAATTATAGATAAGTATATATTTACCATAATTATGAATGCGTAAAATATATCTATTATTATTATATCCATTATCATTATTATGTCTATTGTATATACCACTTCACTCAATTACATTAAATATATCGGTATAATTTATAAGACCTTATCTAGTTTCATTAAAAATCTGTATTAAAGGTAAGATCTAATCTAATCTTTCTCTTTAGTAAAAAAAGCTTTTTTGCCATAAATGAGGTGGAATAAATAAGAAATATTGAAAATTTTAAAAAGAAAATAAATCATCTTAATAAGAAATTAAAGAGACTAAAAAGAAAATAAATAATCTTTTTAAGAAGTTAAAGAGACTAATTTTATTTTATCTAAGGTCAAATGTTACCTTTCACTAGTCAACATGCTCCTCGTCATCTCGTATATGTCATTATCGAACAATGGTTCATTCCATACTTGTCGGACAATTCAGATCAAAATCGTTAACGATCCTTCTTATTATGATAGAAGATAAATCAACGACTGAAATAAAACTAACATAAAACTATAAAGATACATTTAATACATTGCCTTCCATATTTTTTTACGAAACTATTAAGAAAACGTCACTTCAAGCATCACATTAATACATAGAAGAGAAAAATAAAAAGATACATTTATACAAACAAACTATACATTATATATCAATAAAACTTTTGTGTATAAAATTTAACCAGTTTATATAAATCAAGTAAATATCAACTAACTGAAATAAAACTAACATAAAACTATAAATACCCGGTGTACGTACGGTGTGCTTGCACCTTCAACCAGAAATATCGCGTGAGTGAAGAAGGATAATGCCGCTTGTAAAGCTCTTTCGTTGAGTCTCTTCTACCATCCATGATTTCATATATAAGATTGCAACTATAATATTGCAACAGACGGGGCATCTAGCCTTTTACATTTATCATTTTTTACTTCTTAAACTAAATTAAAAAAAAGGGGGTGATGGATTTCTTTTTCATTTCTGTTATTTTATTTATTTATTTAGGGTTATATAATTAATAAGTTGTTTAAATTTTTTTTTTTTAGTTTTTGATATCCTAAGCTTTTGTTACATTAAGACCCTACTTTTAATCAATCAATTTTAATTTTTTAAATATATTTTAGATATTGGTATATAATTAAATTTCAGAAAGTTTTTCTTAAAAGATGAACATTAAGGTTACATTAAGGACGTCAGGGTATCTCTTGACTCGGTCATAAAAACAGAAGCCCAAGTCGTAGCTATAGGAGTTAAGAGAGCTATTTTGATAGGAATCATTAATATAATTATGGAGAGTAACAAATTGATAGCCATGCATCAATACTATCAACCAGAAGAGAGATTAAAAAGACAATAAATACATAATTACCCCAAAAAGATGTTTTTCATGAATGATTTTAAACCGGTACTTACCGAAAAAATTCCAATTTTATTTAACAACAGATCAAGTATGATATAATAACAAATAAAGTGGTGTAAAAAATAACATAATTAAAACTTACTTCATGTAGGTTTACTTTATTTTATTTTCCATAAATATAAAAAAATAACAGAAATATAGAAAAACATGTTTAGATTTATGTTATCATGAACAATAATATATATATATATATATATATATATATATATGTAGAAAATGCGTTAAGATTAGTATGTATAGAAAATGCGTTAACCACACAATCAAAACAACCGGGACCAAATTTTCACCTGCAACTTCCAGAACTAATTAATTATTTGTTTTTAATATATATTTAACAACATTTCCAATGCTAATTACTATTGGAATAGTTTTCCAATAGTATAGACCCTTGGACATGTACACCAAAATACCCCCAACGGTATTGACCCCTGGAAATAGGTTTCCAACACTTTCCACCCTTGGAAAATATTCCAATATATTTCACCCTTGGAACATAACCGTTGGAATAACCTTCGTTTCTAGTAGTGTCCCAGCCATTGTATCACACCTGGTAATCTCCACTCTTCGGGTTCCAGCGCTTTCCGTTCTTTTAGAGCTGGTGTAATCGCTTCGTCTCCCCATTTTGCAGCTTCCGGCCATGCACTTCTCCTTCTGATCCGCGCTTCTCTTTCTTTTGCAGCTTCGGATTCTACGTACGGTGTTTAGTATCATTACATAGGATGGAGATTAATAGAAAACCATTGTCAGATCAAATTCTAGTTTTTATATGTTTAATTAATTAGATGTACTTCCTCATAAAAAAAAATTACCAAAAATAATATTATGAATCAATATTAATATAAACTTTAAAAACTACCATAAACAACAGGAACTATCATCCATGAATTAATATTAATACAAACTTTAAAACTACCAAAAAATAATATGAACTATTTCACATTGAACCAATTTGAAAAAAATTCCGATCGATTTTTCAGCCAAACTTTTGACATGGTAATCAAACGTTCGAAAATTTAACGTCGTTGCATCACCTCATTAAGCATTTCAACGTATTTTTTTTGTAAAAGAAACACAAAATTTGAGTGCAAATTAGATAAATAAATTTGAGTAGTTTTTATTTTCAACGATTATACTTGTTGCAATATATTTTCAATTTTCTCTCTCTATCCCAAATTTTCCTCCACGTCTACGTTTTGCAATATATTGAATTTAGATCATATTTGTTTTCTTACTCTTGGATTCATTTAAAAAACTTTTTATAGTAGTAAAAGAAAATACCCTTGTAATTTTAAATTAACTATTTTTATCGCTCGCGATCTTCGCGGTTTTTTTATATTACTTTTATTATTCATACACAACTTATGTAAGATCATAAAAATTATATAAAAATTATTTTTTGACTTTATAATTTCACACACATATATACATACATATATATATATATATGAATACGTAATGGTAAAATTTAATAATCTATATGCTGGATTAAGGCCCAATGACTATTAATTTCAAATTTGTATGATGTAATTTCTTTATTCTTTTCCTATTTTTTCATAAAAAAGATTATTTTTTACATAAATCAAATTTATGCAATATTTGCATAAATTTGGATTATAAATTCATTGTTTGGTAAAGATAAACACTTATTGATTTGAATTATTTCTATTTTGTAATGTGATTGTTTAAAGATAAACAAATTTATTTGGTACGTGAACAATATTTTCATAAATTTGGTTTATAAATTAATTGTTTGTTAAAGATAAACACTTATTGATTTGAATTATCTTTATTGGTTGATGTGATGGGATTGTTTAATAATTTTCAATATATTTAAGACATGTCATATAATGACCTCATCTATTTATCCATGTATCAAATTATGTATCTATAAACTAATAACTATAATTAATTTTTATGATGTGAACAATAAAATCTTATCATCAAAACATATATAACCTAATAACTTAAACGATTACAAAACCTTTCCTTTTACCTTGAGTTATTTAATAAATATTTTACTTTGAATTATTTTATATTTAGTGATTAAGCTTAGTTAGGTTAATTTTCAAATACCACATTTATAATAGTTCGGAGAAGGGAGAGTTTACTTGTAAGTTTGTGAATTGGATTATATATATATATATATATATATATATATATATATATATATATATATATATATATATAAACCGTTTGTGAATTGGAGTTGGTCAAAGGGAAAGATTTTATTCTTCAAATAATATTTATAATAAATATATATATAACCTAATTAATACGGAGTAAGATTTTATTCTTCAAATAATGTGTTTAAAGATTGTTTTTCTAGATAAAATATTTATAAAAAACTTAAAGTAAAATGATAAGATTTGTAAGATATGCGGTTGAATATTTATAATAAAAATTAATTTAATTATTAATTAAAATGAACACATAGGATGACACATGTATAAATAGATGAGGTTATCATCTAACGTGGCTTAAAATTATTGGACTATCATTAATTGACGTGGCAAAAAACCCGGCCCAGATTGCGTCAGAGAATGACACATAAGTAAATTGCACCAGAACACGCCACATAGGATTTCCACATCTCTGTTTTAGTATTATATATTGATTGATTGATTCATATTTTTTGGTTTCTTATTCCAATAATAACATTTCTTTATATATATATATATATATATATATATATATATATATATATATATATATATATATATGAACATAAGTATCTTTTACATAAATTTCGCATGGTACCGCAGAGATAAGAGGTTTTTCGCGTGGTGTACCAAAGTTATATATATATATATATATAGAGGTTGGATCCCGTGTAAGTAACTCTTACGGTGTAATTTGTGAGCAGAGAAATTATTCGTAGGTACCAAGCGTTTATTCGTGTATAATAATGTAATTATTCGTATGTATGAACAAATGTAATTATTTGTAAAGGCCGAATATATTTTTATATTATTTTAATTAAATATACTATTATTTTATTCAATTTGTAAAAATGGAATAAAACCCGTCCTCGAGCATCAAGTTTTGATTTAAAATCATTCCGACATCAATTTAAATTAGGATTTTTGACGGGATTTGATTTTCGACATCGAGTCCGAGTATTAATAAAATTAAATTGAGCTACGAGTATTGATTGCAATTTATTTAATTTTCGATTGTCTTGAATTTGAATTGAAATTTGATTTAGTCGGGATTCGATCGGGCGAGCGGGATTCGGGTCTTTTCCGCTGATTTGAATATCGGGTATATTCTCCTCACATATTCCCGTGGGACCACATATATAATTTCTTTCTTTTTTTTCTTCTCTCTCTCTCTCTCTCCCTCGGCAGCTTGCCTGCAATCACATTTCAAGTTGCATTGGTCCCCCCCTCCTTGGCTTTCTTCCCCTGCAGCTCACACCACCTTCACAACCCACACCTCCCTTCCTTATCTACCTCCTTTGCAGCTCCCCAGCCCTTTTGGTCCCATCCTCCATTCAATTTCAGAAGAACAAATCTCACCTTCAACCTCCTGTTTTCGGAACCCAAGCACCACACACACCTACAACCACACTCCTTCCATTTCCACCTCCTTGACCCTCTGTCGTCGGCGCCACTGCCCAGCCGCAACACCACCCCTGGTTACCTCCGCCACCATCCATCTTCTTCTCCATCTCCCTTGAAGAAACCGTAACCCTCATCCCCATCATTTTCTTCCGTTTTGCCGAGAGCACACCAACAGCTCCACCACCTTCCCTCTTGTCGTTGAACACCATCACCTCCAAGCACCTCATCTTCGCGAAGTCGAACGCAGCACGGGGTGGAACAACTCAGGCCGTCGAAGCCGAGCCGCCCGAGTCACTCATCCCCTGTTTTCCATCCAAAAGCCCGGGTAAGGTTCTCTCCTCCCTTTCCAATCGAAAAGTTGCAAAGCATCACCTTTAAGCCTCCTATCTTCAATCTAGGCCAAAAAAAACGCAGCCCCGAGCCTCCGATGAAGCCAATCGACCTCCGACGAGCGTTTCCGGCGAAGTCTTCGAGTTACGGTAATCCTTCTCTCCCTCCCTTCTCCCTTGCTGCGTTTCCTCTCTGTTGGTACGGGTGTGGTCGGAATCGGGGATCGGTTGGGATGGGTTAATCTCAGGCCGAAAGGCCGCCGGCGAGGTCTTCCCCTCCTTCTTCCCTCCTCGTCTCTTTTCCGTCGAACAGAGCTCTGCTCTTCTGAGGGAGGAAGGGGATGAACACATGGTATAGGGGTTGGGCCTATTCTATGGGCCGGGTCATTCCACTCTTTCGGGTATATCATTTCAACCCGGGTCTACTCTCTTCTCTCCATTCCGGGTCGGGTTCCTTCATTTTTTTTTCCTTCTCTTGGTTCGGGTAAGGGCTGATGGAATGGATATGGGCTCGGGTTGGGCTTTTCCTTCCGGGTTGTTTTATGGGCTGCTGGGTTTAATTTGTTAAGTTTTGTTATGGTTTTGTGGTGTTTATTGTAAGGTTTTATAATTGTTAAATTATTATTAGTTATTATTGTTATTATTATTATTATATTTATGGGTTTTTGTGAGATAAATATATATATATTCTGAACATATTAATATATTATTTTACATGGTTTAAAGGTAAGGTTATTGAGATAGATTAGTATATGATATGTTTTATAAGGGTGATTTTAAGATATGGATATTAAGTGTAAATTATTTGAATATTGTTATTATTTTGGGATAATATATATATATATATATATATATATATATATATATATATATATATATATATATATATATATATATTCTGAAAATTTCATATACTTTAAAAGTGTTCAAAAGTGGTATTGATCGATATATCTTACATTGATATAATATGGTGTTTAATATATGTTTTAGAAATTTTAAAGTATATTCGTATTGTTGTTTATAAATGTGGGTTATTAAAATGGATTGATTTTGGCAATTTTATTATATTTAAATATTTCTTGAGATATGTTATTATATAATGATTTGTAAGATGATTTTAAGAAGAAGATTTAACTATGTGAGCTAGGATTTTAAAGTGAATTGTTGATTTTGACTTAAACATGATTTGTGAGCTTATAATTATTTTGATGATTTAGTATTGAGAATTATTTATATAATGTTTTGGAAATAAGAAACATGCCGGAATTGTTTTATAATAGGATTTTTGGAAATTGACTTTATGGCTTAAATGTTTAATGTCGGAATTTGGCCAAGTATGATTTGAGAAAGTATTTTGAATATGAGTTGACTTAATTGGGATTTATGAGTTTGAAAATATGGTTGGTATGATTTTATCAATGGGTTGATTGAAAGAATGATTTTGGTCGATTTGATCGTATCCGAAAGATTTTGGAAAACGGTTTTACTATCGGTCGGTTTTGAGGATGTTGAGAACTTGGGTTCGTGTGTATGAATGTTGGTCTAGTAGCTTATGGAAATGGATTGATGATAGGTGTATATTGCTTATTGGATTGCTTTGGACTTGCATTTGGGCCCTTGCTTGTGTTATCTTGCTGTTCTGCATCAACAGGTAAGTATCCTACGGGACTTACTCAGTAACCTGGACCTCCTGCCTGATGTGTCATGTAATGTGTAGTTTTGTTGCATATTAAAGCATGCCATGTAGTATCATGTTAGGATTGCATTGAACTGAGCATGTCTTTACTTTGTGTGTTTGAATACAGAACGGCCGTTATCTGTGATAGTCCTAGAGTCTTTGCTAGGGTCATAGGGTAGCCCAGCCCCATCGGGTGCCCTGAGTCTATCGAGTCGATATGAGCATGATATGATAGCCCAGCACCATCGGGCAAGAGATGAGATGAGTTGATATGATATGATTAGCCCAGCACCATCGGACATGTATTATTTATTTTATGATATGATGACGAGATATGATATGATGATGAGATATGATATGATGATGAGATATGATATGATATGATGATACCGTGGTGAGTGCACCACCACGAAGAGAGTGCTATGCTATAGCCCGAACTGGCCAGTCTCTACACTAACGGGAAGGGGTGCAGAGGTAGGAGAGGGATATACCACTTGGCATTGCCTTGGGCTCTTTTACAGTTCTTTTCTGCATATTATATATATATTAGGGGCATGATAGTGTGATTTAAATATTGTACTGCATTAGTCACCTTTTATTTAGGCATAGGCATGTTATGTGGCCTCAGCGCGGTCAGAGGACCCGCAGGCGATCACCAGGCCTGACTTCGTGGATAGTGTTAGGTACCGCTCTTGTTGCTCCATGCTTCTGTGACGGGGAAATCTTTGGCGAATCGAAGAATCCGGCTAATATATTCTAACTTGACAAATGGCAATCTCCCACTTTGTGTTGGTTTTGACCCAGCTCTGCCGTGGCTTTTGTATCTAAATCTTATTTCCGCTTTACTTTCGTTAAACTGAATTTGTACAACTTCGACTGATTAGAGGTTTGAAACCTCGACCCGTACCTGAATTGCAACATTCGAACGAAGGTATCCGACCTTCGAAACGTATCCCGGATATTTATATCCGGGCCGTTACAAAGTTGGTATCAGAGCGAGGTTGTGCATTTCGGGTACACAAGGGTCGAGTGTATGTTTTGGAAAACCGCCCATGGATTTCGAAAGATTTGAAAGCGTTTTAAAGGGGCAAAATGAACTTAATATGCCTAACTCAATTGGACTAGATATGAACTTGGCTTATGATAAAAGAGGAGAACCAACTAATAAGGGATCGAGTGGGTAGAAACGGCGTTAGACCATCCCTATTGGATGTAGTCGGAAATGGGTAGGCGAAATACTAGCTTGTTCTTTACAGATGGGTCGGGAAGACTCCAAGGAGATCATTGCAATTGTCATTAACTGATTCTATGATTGAGTGCTTGATATGCTAAAGATTTGATTGTTATGTTCTAACTATTGAATGAGTATTGAACGATCTGTGCGAACGGGATAGCGGGAGTACCCTTCTTCTTCTTATATGGTTAAGCTCAGCTTTTGTGGAACCGTCCCTTTCCTTATGAACCCTTTTGACAATTCAATCGAGTCCTCCCTTCGAATATCGGTCTTCCACGGGAATTGGGTTGGTAAACACATGGTGTCGGGAATCATGATTGGATATAGAGGTCGTCCGAGAGAATATTGGAAGACGGTCCTTGATGAAATTCCGAGTTAGAGAGTGAGATGTTTACGAGGTTGTCCTTATCAATCCTTATTGCGATCCATCAATGTCCTCTTGTCACGGAAAATTCGTATCCGAGTCCCACGGGAAAAAGGGGTAATGAGTCAGTTAGGAAGAGTCTATGTTGCCCTTATGGACTTCTATCGGGTTATCTTGATTGCTCTGTCCATGATTATGTGATTCTATATGCACTACTCCTTGACCTACAATTGATCCTTAGTGTGAATTTGTGCTTATGTGCCTTGATGCTCATGATGACCATTGTATAGGTTCGAACTACATTTATCATATCCATATCATCCCGACATGATCTACTTAGTATATTGCATTGTCATACTAGAGCACGAATAAATATGTCATATGCTAGGAGGTCGTCTAATTTATGTCCTTCCTGTGAATAGGTTCATGATAGTGTGATAGTTCGGTTCTAGTATCATGCTAGAGTGAGTCCCTTACTTGATGGATACATGTTATAATTTCATGTTGACACGCCGTGTATGTTACGTAATCCTCAGTGCTAGTTATGATGATGATCCTTAATGTAAATTTGTGGTTGTATGACACCCTGTATTCATGCTGGTCATATTGCTTAAGTCTCGTGTTGTGTCTTGCCCTCTATCATGATTGTATGTTGTTATATCATGTTTACTTGGCATATTGATCGTATGATTGATCTAAAAACATGAACCACATGATATGAGTCTATATGATTGTTGCTTCTTCTGAATTAGGTCCATGATAGTGTGATCAACTCTTCTTATTATGAATGCTTTTAAATGACCTCCTTAACATGCTGGGTGATGACGTGTTGATGTTCATTATTCCTTTTGTGACAAGAATCTATATCATGCCCATCTACTTCGTATTCGTCAGATTAATTATTGTTGATTATTTGCAAGTTAATATGGTGTGTGTTAGTTGTGTTGAACGGAGAATATGTGTTATAATTGAACCTTGAGGAATGCATGTTTTGTCATATTATGTGTTGATTCGAGCTCATGTCCCCATATTCTAGTCATGTCGCCATGCTGCTTAGACTTGCTCTATACCTCGTTGCGTTTTCCTCTCATGCCACTATGTCGTTGAGATGTGATTGAATGAACTCTTGCATACCGTCGTATTAACCAGTCAAGTGCATGTATGTACCATATGTTATATTGAACCACTAGTAACATGTTGGGCCCTTGGTTGTGACTTGTGCGAATTCTACTTTGCCTACGTTATTGTTGATTCACTCTTGAACTAGGTACCTGATAGTGTGGCTCTTTCCTCTTTCTGTTCTCTTAACATGTTTCACTCGTTCTGATTAGCTTAATGTTGAATTCGATGATTGACTAGCTTTCCGTGATAGTTAAACCCAGCATGCTTACATGGTTAAAATGTCTATTACTCTATGATATTCTCTCGTGCTTCCATGAATGTATGATTTGACACCCCGCTTGATCACACACCACTCTATATCTTGATTTTGCATACACATGACACATGAATATCGGAATGAATCTAGCTGAATCATTTTGGTTGTACACCTGTTCGATATGTGCTATTAGTATCAAGTAAGACTTATGATTCCAATATGACCCGCTAAATGATCACATGTTGTATTTGTTCTATGATGTGACAACTATTGTACCATATATGTACTCTATGATGGTTCATTCTTAGCAGGATTATAATCTAGCATCCATGATGTCCTTCTTGTTACTTTTGATGATGTCTCATGTTTCGTGAATATTATGTTGAACTCCTCTAAATGATTCTTGTCTATCCTTGTATCACCTTATGTATCGCTAGTATCATGTAGGGACTATGCTCTCTAAATGTATCTCGTCGCATGATTACATGTCATCCTTAACCTACTGTGTGATCATTGTTGTTAGGTGTGATAGTTACTATGCTGTTATTATGTGTCCTCGTAAGACGTTTCATCTAATTGTTATAATATACCTTGCCACGATAAATTTGGACTCATTTGTTGATGTGTAGACCATGCTCTTACATTGATCATATACATGATGCTCGTTATTTCACTAAATTCCGCATGACTTCGAATCATATACGATCATTGCTGGTTCCGTCTATCTTGCTCGAAGATTGCTAGGCATATCTGTTTCCATGGAATACTAGAATGTTAGCTTGTTTCACAAACACCAGCATAGGACTTGATTGTGTCTTTGATATGAATACGAATGTTTCCCCGAGATAGGTACATGTTAGCATGGATTGATGTGATGGATATGCTCCATAGTGAATTCATGCTTGTTTGTCACAATGGTACCCTAATGGACTTCCGTAAAGGCATCGTTACTATTCCCGAGTCGGAGTCTTGTCTCTAGTCATGTCGTCTTTAGCTTTGGTCTAATCCGTCTCCGAAAGAAAAATTGGGTCGTCCGCTCTTGTCACTCCCCTATCTCTGCTAACTTAAACTCCTACGCGTTACCTTGGATGAGCGACCGCATGGAAAAAGGGGATCGGGAATTCGAATAGCGATAGAGCAGCGCAGCTGAAGCGTGGGCCCATAACCCACGGGCCTCAGGATCGATAATGACGACGGAACAAGCTCGTTTCGAGGATCAAGATTGTTGAGTACGATATGACTTGCAGGTGGGAACGTCCTCTATTCGAATTGCTAACCCTTTCCGAGCTTGTTGATGATGATATTGCACTGACTTGATGTTGAAAGCTGCTTGTTGATGTGATGACTGTCGCTTGATTGTCTGTTGACTGTGATGATATGATTCGATGCCTTACAATCCTAATGTGCCTTGATGACTTAAGGTGATGCTACTCTGAGATGCCAAGCATGATCTAAATTCCTTGCCTATGATGTGAACTGCCAATGCTGAGAATCTGAACTGTTTATTTGATGTGGTTATGATGAGATGTGCTAGCTTGACTTGATTAGGTTCATATATGATGTTTTGCCATACTTATTGAGCATGACCCTAGATTGAGACTTTAAACACAGTTGCAATGCTTAATGATGAGCTAATGATGCTATCGATAAATGCTGATTGATATGATGTAGTCCTTCTGTGTAATAATGTTAATGATTGCTTCTTCTTGAAACATGTGAGTAAGGTCCCTTGGTAGAATGGTTAGAGAGCGGTTAAGGAAATTGAGTGATTGGTATGATGTGAGGGTCTTCATGATTATGTGACTTATTAATATGTACTGGCATGATGTTAGATAGCAACCATGATAAACCTGTATGGCATGATATTACATGCTGATATGCAATACTGAGTTAAAATTGGTAGTGACGAGTATTATCCTAATATATTAATACATTGCTATCCTACTATGTTGTTCTAAAAGCATGTTATAATGTGTTGAATTAATCATGAGATGATGATACGTTGTTATGTGAAAGCATGATGTTATCCTATATGGCTGATAAGCCTGATATTGAATAGGTAAGTGATGAATATGACTTGGAGCATAGGTATGACTTATGTGTATATATAAGATGATGGTGCATGACTGCTATTAATCGTTATATGACATTGTGATGAGCTAAGATGGTGTCTGGAAAGCATGATGACCTTTTGATGTTGATGTACTGCTTGATCTTCCCTTTTGTTTGAATCTTAATAGCATGATTTTGTCGGATTGATGTGATAATATGTTATGATAATGCTGGATAGAGATTGGATAGGATGACTATGTGAACTTATGTTTTACATGAGATCCCTTGTTATGACTGGTTCCCCTAGTGTGCAATGTTGAGATGCGATCGTGAGATTTGACTAGAAGTAGTGTACTGACTCCATGACACCTAACCTCTTTGATCTCTTGACCTGTGTGCTGGTATGATTTATGAGAATTCGATGATACACTTGTGATGCCTTCGGTATGATATAGATACACTTTATGACTCGTGATATGACGTTGAGACGTTGTTGTTGTTTTGATGTGTTTGGAAGAATGGTATACTTTATGCTATGGGTAAACATGTTATGAGGTTACGGTAATGATTGATTGAGATTATCATGATTGATGTTGATATTGCCATATGAGAAGTGGTTGATGACGTTATGAGTCGATGAGTTGATTTACTTACGTGCATGTTGAGTTGAGAATGATGATAAATGATTCTGGAAACTAGGAAGAGAATATGGGATTAGCCCTTAGAGGTGGATGACTCCACCTCCTACCTTCTGAATTTGATTGATTGGTATGCGAGAAGCTGATTTGGTTTTCGGGAGAGTTTTGACAAAATCTTGAATTGAAAGGATTTGACTTGTTTTGGTGTAAAGTTGCTTGATTAAAAATTTAATTTGAAGATTTTGAGCGGTTTTAAAAATGGCCAACTTGGGGTTTTAAAGAAGTTGAGAGTTTCAATGATTTGGATGACAATCTTTCCATTTACAAAGCACTTTGAGATTTACGAATTGGATATACATTATGACGTCTCACGAAGTGGATACAAGCATTTTATAGGGGGCGCTTATAGATTGCTTGCTAAGACCTAGTCGGGCGCTATAATGCTTTTGGAGTTGTGATACTTCCGAAAGGTCGAAGCGAGGATGTGATAGGGGCGCTTATTACACACTCGACAAGACCCATTTGGAAATGTCACGACTGTGACCGGGATGTTGTGAGAATCCCGAAAGACGCAACCGAGATGATTACAAGATCCTTGGACATGGTCCTCGGACTCACCGATTTCAAAACTTCTTCCATTTGCTTTAAAATGATTTTAGTCTCGGGGACGAGACTTGTTTTTAGAGGTGGATGAATGTAAAGGCCGAATATATTTTTATATTATTTTAATATTATTTTAATTAAATATACTATTATTTTATTCAATTTGTAAAAATGGAATAAAAACCCGTCCTCGAGCATCAAGTTTCGATTTAAAATCATTCCGGCATCAATTTAAATTAGGATTTTTGACGGGATTTGATTTTCGACATCGAGTCCGAGTATTAATAAAATTAAATTGAGCTACGAGTATTGATTGCAATTTATTTAATTTTCGATTGTCTTGAATTTGAATTGAAATTTGATTTAGTCGGGATTCGATCGAGCGAGCGGGATTCGGGTCTTTTCCGCTGATTTGAATATCGGGTATATTCTCCTCACATATTCCCTTGGGACCACATATATAATTTCTTTCTTTTTTTTTCTTCTATCTCTCTCTCTCTCTCTCCCTCGGCAGCTTGCCTGTAATCACATTTCAAGTTGCATTGGTCCCCCCCCTCCTTGGCTTTCTTCCCCTGCAGCTCACACCACCTTCACAACCCACACCTCCCTTCCTTATCTACCTCCTTTGCAGCTCCCCAGCCCTTTTGGTCCCCTCCTCCATTCAATTTCAGAAGAACAAATCTCACCTTCAACCTCCTGTTTTCGGAACCCAAGCACCACACACACCTACAACCACACTCCTTCCATTTCCACCTCCTTGACCCTCTGTCGTCGGCGCCACTACCCAGCCGCAACACCACCCCTGGTTACCTCCGCCACCATCCATCTTCTTCTCCATCTCCCTTGAAGAAACCGCAACCCCCATCCCCATCACTTTCTTCCGTTTTGCCGAGAGCACACCAATAGCTCCACCACCTTCCCTCTTGTCGTTGAACACCATCACCTCCAAGCACCTCATCTTCGCGAAGTCGAACGCAGCACGGGGTGGAACAACTCAGGCCGTCGAAGCCGAGCCGCCCGAGTCACTCATTCCCTGTTTTCCATCCAAAAGCCCGGGTAAGGTTCTCTCCTCCCTTTCCAATCGAAAAGTTGCAAAGCATCACCTTTAAGCCTCCTATCTTCAATCTAGGCAAAAAAAAACGCAGCCCCGAGCCTCCGATGAAGCCAATCGACCTCCGACGAGCGTTTTCGGCGAAGTCTTCGAGTTACGGTAATCCTTCTCTCCCTCCCTTCTCCCTTGATGCGTTTCCTCTCTGTTGGTACGGGTGTGGTCGGAATCGGGGATCAGTTGGGATGGGTGAATCTCAGGCCGAAAGGCCGCCGACGAGGTCTTCCCCTCCTCCTTCCCTCCTCGTCTCTTTTCCTTCGAACAGAGCTCTGCTCTTCTGAGGGAGGAAGGGGATGAACACATGGTATAGGGGTTGGGCCTATTCTATGGGCCGGGTCATTCCACTCTTTCGGGTATATCATTTCAACCCGGGTCTACTCTCTTCTCTCCATTCCGGGTCGGGTTCCTTCATTTTTTTTTCCTTCTCTTGGTTCGGGTAAGGGCTGATGGAATGGATATGGGCTCGGGTTGGGCTTTTCCTTCCGAGTTGTTTTATGGGCTGCTGGGTTTAATTTGTTAAGTTTTGTTATGGTTTTGTGGTGTTTATTGTAAGGTTTTATAATTGTTAAATTATTATTAGTTATTATTGTTATTATTATTATTATATTTATGGGTTTTTGTGAGATAAATATATATATTCTGAACATATTAATATATTATTTTACATGGTTTAAAGGTAAGGTTATTGAGATAGATTAGTATATGATATGTTTTATAAGGGTGATTTTAAGATATGGATATTAAGTGTAAATTATTTGAATATTGTTATTATTTTGGGATAATATATATATATATATATATATATATATATATATATATATATATATATATATATATATATTTCTGAAAATTTCATATACTTTAAAAGTGTTCAAAAGTGGTATTGATCGATATATCTTACATTGATATAATATGGTGTTTAATATATGTTTTAGAAATTTTAAAGTATATTCGTATTGTTGTTTATAAATGTGGGTTATTAAAATGGATTGATTTTGGCAATTTTATTATATTTAAATATTCCTTGAGATATGTTATTATATAATGATTTGTAAGATGATTTTAAGAAGAAGATTTAACTATGTGAGCTAGGATTTTAAAGTGAATTGTTGATTTTGACTTAAACATGATTTGTGAGCTTATAATTATTTTGATGATTTAGTATTGAGAATTATTTATATAATGTTTTGGAAATAAGAAACATGCCGGAATTGTTTTATAATAGGATTTTTGGAAATTGACTTTATGGCTTAAATGTTTAATGTCGGAATTTGGCCAAGTATGATTTGAGAAAGTATTTTGAATATGAGTTGACTTAATTGGGATTTATGAGTTTGAAAATATGGTTGGTATGATTTTATCAATGGGTTGATTGAAAGAATGATTTTGGTCGATTTGATCGTATCGGAAAGATTTTGGAAAACGGTTTTACTATCGGTCGGTTTTGAGGATGTTGAGAACTTGGGTTCGTGTGTATGAATGTTGGTCTGGTAGCTTATGGAAATGGCTTGATGATAGGTGTATATTGCTTATTGGATTGCTTTGGACTTGCATTTGGGCCCTTGCTTGTGTTATCTTGCTGTTCTGCATCAACAAGTAAGTATCCTACGGGACTTACTCAGTAACCTGGACCTCCTGCCTGATGTGTCATGTAATGTGTAGTTTTGTTGCATATTAAAGCATGCCATGTAGTATCATGTTAGGATTGCATTGAACTGAGCATGTGTTTACTTTGTGTGTTTGAATACAGAACGGCCGTTATCTGTGATAGTCCTAGAGTCTTTGCTAGGGTCATAGGGTAGCCCAGCCCCATCGGGTGCCCTGAGTCTATCGAGTCGATATGAGCATGATATGATAGCCCAGCACCATCGGGCAAGAGATGAGATGAGTTGATATGATACGATTAGCCCAGCACCATCGGGCATGTTTTATATATTTTATGATATGATGACAAGATATGATATGATGATGAGATATGATATGATATGATGATACCGTGGTGAGTGCACCACCACGAAGAGAGTGCTATGCTATAGCCCGAACTGGCCAGTCTCTACACTAACGGGAAGGGGTGCAGAGGTAGGAGAGGGATATGCCACTTGGCATTGCCTTGGGCCCTTTTACAGTTCTTTTCTGCATATTATATATATATTAGGGACATGATAGTGTGATTTAAATATTGTACTGCATTAGTCACCTTTTATTTAGGCATAGGCATGTTATGTGGCCTCAGCGCGGTCAGAGGACCCGCAGGCGATCACCAGGCCTGACTTCGTGGATAGTGTTAGGTACCGCTCTTGTTGCTCCATGCTTCTGTGACGGGGAAATCTTTGGCGAATCGAAGAATCCGGCTAATATATTCTAACTTGACAAATGGCAATCTCCCACTTTGTGTTGGTTTTGACTCGGCTCTGCCGTGGCTTTTGTATCTAAATCTTATTTCCGCTTTACTTTCGTTAAACTGAATTTGTACAACTTCGACTGATTAGAGGTTTGAAACCTCGACCCGTACCTGAATTGCAACATCCGAACGAAGGTATCCGACCTTCGAAACGTATCCCGGATATTTATATCCGGGCCGTTACATTATTTGTATACAACAAAGGATTATTCATATGTATGTACATACGAATAATCACTTGGTACCTACGAATAATGTCACTGTTCACAAGTTACTTTTAATCTCATCCGTTTGATCTTCTTAATCCGACGCTCCAGATTTGGTCACAAATTACACAGTAAGACTTGCTTACACATGATCTATCCTCTATATATATATATATATAGGTTGGATCCCGTGTAAGCAACTCTTACGGTGTAATTTGTGAGCAGAGAAATTATTCGCAGGTACCAAGCGATTATTCGTGTATAATAATGGAATTATTCGTATGTATGAACAAATTTAATTATTCGTATACAACAAAGGATTATTCATATGTATGTACATACGAATAATCACTTCGTAGCTACGAATAATGTTACTATTCACAAGTTACGTTTAATCTCATCCGTTTGATCTTCTTAATCCGACGCTCTAGATTTGCTCACAAATTACACAGTAACAAGTAACATTATTCGTAGGTACGAAGTGATTATTCGTATGTACATACATATGAATAATCCTTTGTTGTATACGAATAATTACATTTGTTCATACATACGAATAATTCCATTATTATACACGAATAATCGCTTGGTACCTGCGAATAATTTCTCTGCTCACAAATTACACCGTAAGGGTTGCTTACACGGGATCCAAACTCTATATATAAATATTTCGCATAGTACCCTGAGATTTGTAATTATTTCAGCCCATGCGCCTCCGTTAATTATTTAATCCAAAACGTTGGGGATTCATAATTATTTATAAAAAAAAAACTATTTTCATCATCTGTGCACATTTTTCACCCCTACAAAATTGAAGCTCCAATGCAACATAATTCCCTACAAAGGAGCATCGCTTTCGCTCAATGGTAGAGTTGTATAATAATTACAAGTAACCCTCTCACTATTCTTTGAGTAACCTTCTTTAAACCACAATACTGGACAATATTTATAGATTCAAGAAATTAAGTCTCCAAATTCAAAACTATAAACCCTAATATTTTTTTAAAAAATCTCAAATTGAATTTGGAACCTATCAGCAAGGGTCATCAATACATCATCATTCCTCACACTGTTAGCAGTATATATTTTATAGATAGAGTTGTACATATTTACGATTGTACCCTCAGGGTTTTCAAACAATGATATATATACAGGAGTAGGCTCCTCTGAGATCCTTCAAAGACTCAGTTATCCTAACACTTATATAGTATCAGAGCCTTTTGTGAAACCCTAAAAATTTTCGTTTCACAAATTCAATCGATCTAGCCGCCGCCGCTCCTAGAGCCGCCGCCGCTCCACACCCGCTGCCCCACACAGTCCTGCCGTCGCCACCGCCGCCGCCGCATCCCCTGCCGCCGCCGCCAAACCCTAGAGCCGCCGCCGCTCCTAGAGCCGTCGCCGCTCCACACCCGCTGCCCAACACAGTCCTGCCGCCGCCGCCTTCGCCGCATCCCCTGCCGCCGCCGCCGCCGCCAAACCCTAGAGCCGCCGCCGCCTCTTTTCTTGTCGCCGCCGCTACCTACCTACCTTTCCCGATGGCTGACGTTGTCAACCCCCCACCCCACCGCAACCACAAAACCTTTACCCCCGAAACCCACCAACAAACCAGCCCAGGCCGACCAACCAACGCGGAGGCCATGAGCAAGGGAGGAATACCCACCGGGGCCGCGATTGCAGCACAGCCCGCCGCAGCCCCCGCCGCCCTACCCGCAGCATCCGTGGTATTCCCCCCCACCGCCCTCCCCCTATCCGACGTGGGCGGGCTACCCACCGCCGTCGATACTCCGCCACTATCCCCCTCCACCACAAGCGGCCCCTTACCCGGCGCTATACGCCTCCCAGCAGCAGCCGTCGACCCCCATGGACACCGATCTCTCCACCGCTTTCTCCACCATGGGACTTCAGCAGTCGGACAACAACTGGTATATGGATACCGGGGCCTCCTCTCACATGACGAACGCGTCAGGTAACCTACAATCTGTTTTTAATTCTAGCACTTTACCATCCATCTATGTCGGAAATGGCGCCCCCCTATCCATTGTCGGTTCAGGTCAAGCAACCCTCCCCACTGGCCCACCCCTCCGCCTTAACAACGTCCTACTTGCCCCTGACATTGTCAAGAACCTCATTTATGTTCGTCAATTTACCATTGATAATCACGTGGCTGTCCAATTTGACCCTTTTGGTTTCCTTGTGAGGGATCTTCGTACGGGGACCCCAATCATGCGGTGCAATAGTTCCGGCGACCTCTATTCACTCGCCCCAGCGGACAATTCCGCCCCTACCGCCCCCACCGCCCTAGTCACCCTTAGTTCCGACTTGTGGCATACTCGTCTTGGCCACCCTGGCGATCACGTGCTTCAAAGTCTCCGCTCTAGCAATTTCATTTCTTGTAATAAAGCCTCGGGCGTTTGCACTTCATGTGAGATCGCCAAGAGCAAAAGACTTCCTTTTAGCACTTCCCATTCTCATACTTTTGCACCGTTTGACATTATTCATTGCGATTTGTGGACATCGCATATTCCTAGTGCTAGTGGTTTTCATTATTATTTGGTTGTGCTTGATGACTTTACCAATTTTGTTTGGGTCTTGCCACTGCGCCATAAATCGGAAACACAGGGCCACCTTGTTAGCTTCCATAGCTTTGTTCACACCCAGTTTAGTTTGCCTATCAAGGCCATTCAATGTGACATGGGAGGCGAGTTCGACAACAACATTGTCCGCTCCTTTTGTCAATAACAAGGGATAGCCCTCTGCTTCTCTTGTCCACAAACGTCACCTCAAAATGGCAAAGCGGAACGCATTCTCCGCACGCTCAATGACAAAACCCGAACTCTCCTTCAACATGCCTCTTTACCCCCCTCCTTTTGGGTTGAAGCTCTTCACATGGCCACTTACATCCACAATATCCTACCATCAAAGACCATTGGCAACTCTAACCCAACCTTGGCACTCTACCATCGCTACCCGTCCTACGATCATATTCGAGTGTTTGGATGCCTTTGCTTTCCCAATATGAGTGCCACCTCTCCTCATAAGCTCTCCCCACGGTCCACCAAATGTGTCTTCTTAGGCATTTCCCCACACCATCGAGGCTACCGTTGTCTTCGCTTGGATACCAATCGGGTAGTGACATCTCGCCACGTGATTTTCAACGAACATACCTTCCCCTTTGTCCCCCACCATCATCCCACCATCCCCACACCCGAAGAACCCAGCAACTCGGCCTCATTCCCACCCCTCCTACGTCTCCTACTTGGCAGCAACCCCCCAATGCCGCGGCCGCCGCCTCAAGCCACGGCCGCCGCCCCACCCGCCGCAGCAATAAAACATGCAGCGACCGCCGCCCACATGCCGCGGCCACCGCATCCAGCTGCGCCCGCCGCTGCCCCCGCCGCACCCCCCCTGCTGTACCTGCCCCTGCTGCGGCCGCCGCCCCAGTGCCGCGGCCGCCGCATCCCGCAGCGCCCGCCCCAACCATGACTACCCGTTCTCAAACTGGGATCGTCAAACCCAACCCCAAATACAACCTGCTCACCCCATCCACTCACATATCACCTATACCTAAGTCACCACACAAGGCCTTACAGGACCCAAACTGGCATGCCGCCATGGTCGATGAGTTTAGTGCTTTAATTAAAAATGGCACGTGGGACCTCGTTCCTAGGCCTCGAGACTCTAATATCATTAACTGCATGTGGCTGTTCAAACATAAGTACAGGTCTGATGGGTCACTTGAACGACACAAGGCTCGCCTCGTTGTCAATGGCAAGTCTTAGGAGGTTGGTGTGGACTGCGACGAAAGTTTTAGCCCGGTCGTCAAACCCGCTACCATACGCACTGTGTTGAGCATCGCTCTCACTAAGGACTGGTCTATTCATCAGCTGGACGTCAAGAACGCTTTTCTACATGGTAACCTTCAGGAAACTGTGTATATGCATGAGCCTCAAGCCTTCTATGATCGCTCGCGACCCTCTCACGTCTGCCTTCTCCGGAAGTCTCTCTATGGGTTGAAACAGGCGTCCCGCGCCTGGTATCAGCGTTTCGCCACGTACCTCACTGCGATTGGTTTTCAGGGCAGTCAGTCGGATCACTCCCTCTTTGTGTTCCATTCAGGGTCTGACACGGCGTATCTATTGCTGTATGTTGATGACATTGTGCTTACTGCATCTTCTCCATCATTACTGTCTCACCTAATGGGACTGTTGCGTTCAGAGTTTGTCATGACTGATCTTGGTCCCCTGAGCTATTTTCTCGGCATCTTTGTGACTCGCACTCGGGATACATTGTTTCTTCATCAGAAGAAATATGCCCTTGAGATTGTCGACAAGGCTAGGATGACATCTTGCAAGCCCGCTACCACTCCTGTCGACTGCAAGTCCAAGCTCGATGTTGCCTCCAGTCCCAAGGTTGATGACCCTACCGCCTATCACAGTCTGGCGGGTGCCCTCCAGTATCTGACGTTCACTAGGCCAGACATTGCTTTTGCCGTCCAGTAGGTTTGCTTATACATGCATGATCCCCGTGAGCATCATCTACACGCGCTCAAGTGAATCATCCAGTACATCAAGGGCACGAGTGACCTGGGATTGCACCTTTGTCACGGCCACTTCGACACCCTCACGGCCTACTCGGACGCTGACTGGGCGGGTTGTCCAGAAACCCGCCGTTCCACCTCTGGATTCGCCATCTACCTTAGTGACAATCTGGTATCGTGGTCCTCCAAGCGTGAGGCAACCATATCTCGCTCTAGTGCCGAGGCTGAATATAGAGGTGTCACCAATGCCGTGGCGGAAACCTGCTGGCTACGCAACCTCCTCTGCGAGCTTCGCGTTCCACTTCGTGCCGCTACATTGGTCTACTGCGACAATGTCTCCGCAGTTTACCTCGCATCGAACCCGGTTCAACACCAGCGGACCAAGCACATCGAGATTGATATACATTTCGTCAGAGAGAAGGTCGCTCTAGGCCAGGTTCGAGTGTTACATGTCCCTTCTGCCCATCAGTATACGGATATCTTCACAAAAGGATTACCTACTCCTCTTTTTACTTCTTTTCGTTCCAGTCTTGCTATTCGCTCACCTCTAGCTGCGACTGAGGGAGGATGTTAGCAGTATATATTTTATAGATAGAGTTGTACATATTTACGATTGTACCCTCAGGGTTTTCACCCAATGATATATATACAGGAGTAGGCTCCTCTGAGATCATTCAAGAACTCAGTTATCCAAACACTTACACACACTGCTCACCAACGCAATCCCAAACTCCCCACCTTTGTTGCCACACGTACCAGTCGCCGGCGTCGTCCTCTCATTAGTCACCCGGTCATCTCCCACCACCCCTCTCTTGCAGTGAATACTCAAATGAAAGACATCTCTCCTCAAATCTGCTCACCCTCGCCAATTCAATCTCCCTCCAATCGGCGACCTCGCCACCTCTAACTGTACCTACCGCCTGACTCTTTTCCTTGTCACCCCATCTCAAACCTATCCACCGCACTCTAGCTCTGATGACTCTACCATCCCTCTACCCATCTCCTTCATTCCCTCGACTTTGCCACCACGTACACCACTACTATCCCTTCCCGTCTTCACTCTTCCCCTACTTCATCGATACCACCACTCGCATCCACCCATCCGAGGACCTCATCGGCGATAGCATCTTAATTCGGTGTTGAATATTTTTTTAACTTTCTTTTTAGTTTTTTCTATAAACAAAAAATGGAGAATAGGGAAACGATTTAACGTTTTCTGTTAAATAATTAATTGAAGGGCACGAGGAAAAATAATTACATACCTCATGAATACTATGTGAATTATGTCAAACTTTGGTACACCACGTGAAATAAATAGCTTTTAGCTCAGGCTACCACGGGAAATTTCTGTATATTTTATATTGATTGATGATGATATATATTTTTTCAATTTATAATAATCACACATGATGTTTCGCATAAAATATTTAATAGATCTATTAATTTCAAAGATTTGTTTATTTTTTCGATATAATAAATTTTTTAGCATAATATGATACTCCCTCCGTTAATTAAAACTTGACATTTTACTATTTATGCACGCTTTTTGAGGTGTTAAAAACTATATAAAATATTAACTTTTTTAATATATATTTTTAATAATTTCATACTTGTTACTATTAAGTATGAGTTTATAAAAACAAATTTTAAAAAAACTTAATATTTTATATAGTTTTTATCATTCTAAAAAAACGTACATGAATAGTAAAAGACAATTTTTAATTAACAGAGGGAGTATATCATCATCATTTTTTTAGTAGAGATTTTCTAATGTATGCCCATAGACACTTAAGAAAAAAAAGGTAAGGAAAACTTTAGATTTAGATATACAAACCATAGGAGCTAAAGTACTAAAAAAATTACTAAAGCACTTTTATATTAAATATATATCTAAATATAAATTCATAAATATATTAGATATATATGCATAAAATATTTTACAAATATCGTACGTTACGTACGAGTACTGCACTAGTTGTTTTTAAAACTGAATTACGAAGTAATAAGCAAGAAAGTGGATGGTTTGGGTTGTTTTTGAAACGAATTATAATGTATGGATAATTTGTGAAACTGAACCTATCTTCATCTTTTCTTTCGCAGCTCACCATACTTAATCAATATGTGTAATGGCGGGCGGTCTAGTGGAATTTGCCTAATGTATACAATCATGAATGATAATTAATGCACAGCAAGTAATTAGTGAAACCCTAAAATAACTAAGCTACACGTGACGTAATAATGCACCATAATACCACATGCAAGTTGCAACGTTGATTCATTTGAAGTGATCATACCTGACCGGAATAATTCATTAATGTCAGCAATTCTGTCACCGGAATACGTTGAATACCCTAGTTCCACATGCTTCAGCCTTGGAGTCCTAATGGGTCCCAATGAAAAGGATTGCATACCTTCACAACCAAATATTTGAATGGTTTCCAAGGAGGGAAAGTGCGCCTTATACTTTCCCATAATGAAACTCTTTAGATTGGGCATTCGGCGAAAACAGATGAGCCTTAGACAAGGGAATAGTGTTATGCCATATTTGACAAACTCCCAATCCTCCTCCGCCTCCCGTGATATGATTGCTTCTAGATCATCACACCCATATATCTCAATATCTTCAAGTAGAGGTAACACACCGCCTCCAACAAGCAGGGTAGTCGAGATCAGAGAGCTCCCACCCAATTTGACACAATAAAAGTTGAGCGAACGGAGATTTTTCAGCCTGCTGCACAGAATCCTCTTTGATCCACAATACATGCAGGACAACTTCAACCTCCTCAAAGAAAAGAATAGTGTAACATCCAACTGTTGGCCATCATCAATTCGATTCTCGCAGTCAACAAAAAGCTCTTTCCAAAAGGAGTCAACTCGTACTTTTGAGAGTATGAGTTCTTCTAATTCCCATGACATTATATTCGGCATAGCAGACTTATATACAACTGGCTGAATTGAGAATTCAACTTCATCAAGATTCAAAGTCCTCAACATTCTTGAGTTGATATTTGGTGAAGCTTCCATATTTGGCAACCAGGCCAAATTCAGTTTTGACAGATTTGGGAATAGTATGGTTTGATCACCATCCCTTTGGAGTGACTCAATTCCCATATGAGATATAGATAAATTATCCAAGGACCCAAAATCAATCTGTTTCATACACGGAGTACAAAAATATGAAATTATTAATTTAGTAATTCAGGAAGGGAAACATATAAATTATGAGCGCACTAAATTTTGTGTATTTTTTTCAATTAATACATGATTCTTTTAACATTACAAAATAGAATATATAGAGCCGGTATTAGGGCCGGTGATCATGGTCATTAACAAATTTCTACGTGCTCAATGCTAAGGATTTACGGAACTTTGTAAAATCCTTCTAGGTTGTTTTCTGAAAATTAAGAAGTATCTTTGATTTAGAAACCAAGAGTGAATATATAATCTTGTTGAAACAAAAGAATAAGTGACTATTAATTTGAAAAAGTGGCTATTTTTACAAAGTGGGATGTTAAATGGGCTAATTTTGCAAATATCTGGAAAAAAAATGTAGGCACAACCGTAAAACTTACCACCCCATCAAAGAGGGCTGTAGCCATGCCTTGCTTTTGAAGTGATTGAGTAGTTGAGAGGGTGAATGCCTTCATCATCTTAAGATTGCATAAATGCAATATTCTCAACTTGGGGAATTTAAGCAGAAGACGTCCTCGGCTGAAGCATTGGAGGCTACTCAACGACAGCAGCCAAAGTGTTTGTAGTTTGGGAAAGTTGATAGTTATGGTAGGATTGGTGTCATCCTCAACCTCAGTGTAACCAATACTTGTGATAACTTCTTTCATATTATCACATCTATAAACACCTAGGCTCTCTAGATGCAAGAGCGAGTTGGCCATCCAGGATGGGAACACGCTTTCTAGTTTATGACAATCAGAAATTGTAATCTCTTTCAGATTTCCAAAGCAAGGACTTTTCCTACAAGCTTCCTCGGATCCCAACAAGTCCCATACGTTCCAAATCTGAGGAAGACCCTCCAGGTGCAATTCCTTTAGGGAAGGAAGCTTGATCTACCAAAAGTAATTTGCATATATCAATTAGAAATTTTGATCCTCCGTATCACACAAGCAAGGGGGAAAAAATGTAATTAAAGAAAAAAGATACTTACTTTTCAAAGAAAAACAATACTATAAGGCTATTGCTATTCAACTTTTTTTTTTTATAAATGATAAAAACTATACAGAATATTTATTTATTTTAATTAAATTTAAAATTATTTTTATACTTGTTACTATTAACTATAGAATTAAAACAAATAATTAAAATTTTGATATTTTATAGAGCTTTTAACTTATTAAAAAGCATGAAAAAATCATATGATTTAAATTATTTTTTTGATCAAATGATTTAAATTATTAGATGAGGAAGTACGTAATATGTTATAAACATTTTTTTAAAGTTCCAAAAATTTGAAAATAGTAATAACATTACCTGCAACGTTCCGTTGCAGTAAGTGAAGTATACAAAATGGTTACCTTTTCATTAAAGAGGCGATTTGTTATTTGAGATTCCTCTCTTGTGGCTGAAGCCTCTGGAAGGGCTAATAGACTTTCCATTTTTGCTAAGCTGTTGAGCTTCAATTTCTCCATAAATAGGAACTCAATAATTGATTCATCAGCCCTTGAAAATATGTGGAGCAAACTCCTGCAATTACTCACTTCCATGACCCTCAATTGAACAGCAAGCCCAAGAGGTAACACATGTCGAAGCTTATTTAGACCATCGAGCCTTATTTCCCTTAGTTTTGGAAGGAAATCATAGCAAGGCTGAGGACAACATATACTTGTAAGGTTGGGCAATTCAAGGAGTGTCAAAACTTGCAATTCTGGAAACATCACTCTTTGCTGAATGATGGGCATATTTCTTGCATCTAACAAGGATTTCATTGTGTCACAATGGTTGACAAACAACTCCTTCAAGTGAGAAAACCCCCCATTTATATTCAAGTCAGCTATGCCCTGTTCCAAATCACTGGCTCCCGCAACATGTAAATACTCGGCCCTCGATAGCAAATCTTTCATAACACTGAGCTGAAGGCGACCATTCTTGTTATTAATTGATATAGCACGTGAATAAGAAGTGAAATTCTCATCCAATGGTGTATCTTCATCACAATCTATATATGATATTCTAAACCTTTCTGAGTTTGGAAATTTAAAAGACCCAGGAGACAATTGTTTGGCATTTTCCATTGTAATTTCAAACTCTTCCAAAGACAAAGGCGCCAACTTTTTCATATCAACAGTGCTCCATTTCGATGGATTCCAATAAGAACATAGGTACAACTCTCTCAAACGATCCAGTGTGACTACACCATCAATAGGAAATGTGTCAAATTTGCAGTGAGTTAAATCTAACACTCTTAGATTGGCCAAGTTTCTAATTTCATCGGGTAAAGCTCCAAATTTAGATCCACGCAAGCTAAGCACTTGCAGTCTTTCTAGATTACATATCATGGATATGACCCCACCACTTATGTCGCAAGATTCCAAGTGCAATGTAACAAGGTTCTTTAGCTCTCCAACTGATGATGAAATATATCTTATCTCGGAAATATCTAAGATTTTCAGGTTTCGCATCCCTTGAAAAAAATTATTTGGGAGACGTGAAGATCGTTCACCACCCATTAACAAGAAAGTCTGGAGTTTAGGCAGCTCCAACCCATTTAAACAGTTAAAATTACTAGCAGGTGTCATGGACATTGCAACACAGTTTTCATAGGATTTCCTAGTGTGCCAACCAGTACCAGCTTCCAGCATTACAGGTAAACTATGAATACCTAATAGTATGGATAATGTAAAGCAAACATCAAAATGTGACCAATTTCAAAAACAAAAGATTTAATAATAATGTATAAACATATCAAAATTTAACCAACCAGATCCAGTTCCATATCAAATATCTTTCAATCTATAACCTAAAAATTACTAGACCCATAAAGAGAATGAAATGAACATGCTTAAACATTACCTTGAGATAAGGCTGAGATGACAACATCTTGAATAAGATCATGCATCTTAACATTTTGTGGTATCTTTCCATCCATTAATAAAGATAGAGACTTCAATTCATGAACCCAAGAATATAGTTGGTCGTGAATAGAATATAATGAGCCAACTTCAAATAAGCCAAATCCAGTTCCATATCTCATTAACTTTGCCAAAGGTCCATCGTCACCTATTGCAAATAAAAAAATAATGTGCCAAAATTAGAATTGAATAATATGCCAAAGTGATCAATAACAAAAATAGAAAGGAAAAAAATGGCCGTAGTTAAAATTGGGAATGGAATCGGTAATACCTTGCTGAATAAGAAGACAACAAAGTAACAAATGCTTCCGCTTCTCCCCATTTTGTATGAAGTTATTGCATAGTTCAAGAATTGCAGATGGAACCTCCTTTACTATATCAACCTCTAACAAAGTATGCATTTCCATCTCATCTGCTAAAATTTCCCAATTAGACCAGCTCATAGACCTCAATGCACATGCCAATGAATTAAGCATCAAAGGCAAACCTCCACATTTCACAATCAGAACATTTTCCACACACTGATATCTTTCACTTTCAAGTGTAACATCCATAATCGTAATCTTATCTCCAAGTCTTTCTCGGAAAAGAATCTTAGCTTCTTCCAAATTCAAACACTCCAATAGGTAATTCTTCTCAGCACCCATCTCCTTACAAACATCAGAATTCCTTGATATTACTACAACTTTGCACCTTGGCTTTCCCTCTTCCTCATGTGAAATTCCAACCTTCCTCAAGTCAATCATATGGTGTAAACCATCTAATATCACCAAAATCTTCCTCTGCTGTATTGGTTCTATGTTGTTTTCTTGCCCACTGTCCATGACCTTTTCTTCAAGCTTATTGGACAGAATGTGAGCTCTTGTTTCTTCATCATCAACTTCTGACAGTTGCAGACCTATCTTATTTGCAATTTGAGTCTGAATAAGCTTGATATCAAGAGATTCACACACTTGAACCATCACTATAGGGTCAAACAACTGATTATAATGAGCATGTGTAGCAAGTTCTTCAGCCAAAACTGTCTTTCCCACACCAAACATCCCATGTATTCCAATCATGTTGACATGAATATCCATTAAAGCTTCCAATATATCCTCCAACACGTTCTCTCTTGATTGCAAATTCTTACAATAGGTCACAGATGGCAAATCTAAACCTTCCTGCTCTTTGAATATTCTGTCAATGCCTCTCAATATATCGCCGATTTCCCATGAAGATGTCGGATCCCAACAAGTACTGCATAGGCGCTTCTTGACAGCCATACTATTACTTCCTTCCAGAATAGCGTTTGCCCTTGTCAAAATCTCATCAGCTGCTGCTAACCACTTTCGGACATCATCCCACCCTCCACTAAGCCGGAGAGTTTGAACTTGAGCTACCATTTCCGTCAGTACCTGAATTTTGGTTTGGACCACCCCAATGTTTTTATTGTAAGATACGACATCACATACTCGTTGTTTTAGTTCCTCCATGGCTTTGTATCCCAATGGCTCGTGTCCCTGATTCTGCACACATTTTACAAATACAACTATGGGGGGACAAAAAAAAAGGAAAAAAAAAGAGAATAACCATTGCCTTCAATGGGCATAGAGAGCTGAACAATGAGTCATGTATTCATGATTCATATATGAATGATGTACAAACAGAAAAAAGGATCAAAATAAATTCACCGTGTGAATTGCACACTGTCCACAATAATCTTTTGAATAACTTTCCAAAGTCAATTTCACAAAGCCCACTTAATTGAAACTTCTGGTGATGCAATTGCACTGAATTCGTAGATTAATAGTTGAATATCCGTTTGTTCATATTACAAATTTACAATATACGGATGGTCTAGAGTCGAGCCAATCTGTTAAGTGTTCGGAAACAAGATCAGATCGAAAAACATACCTCTCTCTTTGTGCTTTTGGAACTTATCTTTAGGTGGTAGTCTCTGTTAATTGATCCAAAGAATCTCCCAGAAGCCTCTTATCTCATAGATAGAGTTCCTGTCGGCACCAGTGACGCATTCACTACCACTCATTTCTTCAAACCACCGGACCCATAAATTTGTGGGGAATGGGATCACCTACCCCTCTATCTTGTGTGACCCATAAATTTGTGGGGGAATAGGATCATCTGACGAGTTCAAACCCCTCCCCTATTTTTATTTTTATTTTTTTCTGACAACGGTAAGTGATTTTGGTGAGATCGAGACGATCATTGCCCACCTTTCGAAGGAGATTCCAAAGGGTGGGATCTGAGCGATTAGAGGTGCCATCAGCAACATGAAGCAGGTAGGCCATGCGGGTCGGCCACAGAATTTCCTTTTCGCGGGATATGGTGTAGACTGCATTCGGAGAAGGAGCTAAGGGTCAGCCGACAGTCTGTGATGAACATCTCAATCTCCCATGGCGGGATCCAAGAGCTGGACACGCTGTTGATAACACTGAGACAGTCGCATTCAACAATGACTCTGGACAGGCCGAGTTGTATCGCCCTGTTTATGCTTATTTGAAGGGCTATAGCTTGAGCAGTAACAGTCGTGACTTCACCCTCTAGAGCCTCCACAATCCACCATGCAGCCAAGTTGATGGCGTATGACGAACCTTGCAGTGGCTTCACCTGAAGGAGGAACTGAAGCATCGATGTTAATTTTGTAAACCCCAACGGAGGTTTAGACCATTTTTTCCTTTGTATTCTGTGTTGCCTGTTATTGTCCTTTTTCGTGGTTCCTTCTACCTCTTCGTCCTCATTAAATTCTGATGCCGAGCTCGCAAAACCCTCTCCAGGGCTGTCCACCCACCGGCCTCCGCCGCCTACGTCTCCGGTGATTTCCAGGTGCGTTTGCGCGCCTCGGCCACCCATTGATGACAAATCCCCTGTTTGGGGTACTAAATCTCGCTTAGCGGGTCCAAACAACCACCACTACCAACCGGGCCGGTCCTACGAATATAGAGGCTCTTTTCTATAATCAAAATTAGGCCCTTCTAATAAAAAAAATATATAAAACAAAATTATAAATTGTCTTATACTCCCTCCAATTTTTAATATAAAGCATTTGACTTTTGTGCACGTGGTTTAAGAAGCTAAAAAACTATATAAAATATTAATTTTTTTAATTAAATTTTTTTACATTATAATATTTATTAATAGTAAGTATTATAATGTAAAAAATTAATATTTTATATAGTTTTTAGCTCATTAAACTTTTTTTTTTTTGAAAACTTTAGCTCATTAAACTACGTGCACGAAAGTCAAATGCCTTATATTAAAAATCGGAGGGAGTATATTATAATAATCTAATCTCAATTAAGTGAATCAACCGAACTAATCGTTTGAACCATACAATCTCCTCTTCACCTGCAAGCAAAAATTGAACACTCAATTCAATCAATATTGAGTTAACTCAGTCCACCAAAAAAATATTGAGTTAACTCAATCTCATTCCAACAATAAAGAAAAATGAATCCATAATTTTAGATTAAGCATAAAGGCCCCAATTACAAAAGTAAACCCTAATTGAATATTACAACTACCTAATTAAAATAAAGTTTACCGCTGTTTATAGGGGCCTTCCATGTAGCAAATTTCTGTTGGAATAGAAGGATGGAGATATCCTTCAATTTTTGTTTACAATTGGTGGCATATACAGTAGTAGAATAGTTAAGGGAAGAAGAGAGGATGGCATGAAAGGGAAATTGTGTGGAAGGAGATATAAAGAAGAGTGGAAAAATGTCGTTCTAAAAATCATCATTGGAGAAACATAAGCAAGGAGATGGACTGAAGCCCGAAGGCTATTGCTGCCAGTGAAAGATCTGAGAAGCAGCGAGAGTTGAGACGTGTGATGGAGTGATGGTAAAGATGAAGTGAAGAATTGTTATTTTTTAATTATCTTCCTCTCCTCTCTCTCTTTTTGATAAAAAAAAAATTAGGTTAAAAAAATAAAGAGAAAAGCTATATAAATACTGGCCCAATATTATGGAGTCCCTAAATTTTTGGGGCCCTGTGCAGCTAGCCCATGTGTTCCACCCTTGGGCCGGGTGCTGGCTTCCACATCGGTCATCGCGTTTCGTCATCGCCGCCCGTCCTCCGGCTGGCTCGGGTTGATGGGTTAGAATCCCCTCTTTGGAGGTTGAAAACCCCCTCTTCGGAGGTCGGAAAACCGCCTCGTCTTCACTGAACCTTGTTTGCAAGTTCCCAAATCAGGCCTTCAGCCTTGTCGGTTCAAGAAAAACCCCAACTTCATATTCCTTCTTCGGAGTTGGTTTAATCTATAAATTAATTTGGGGCTTTGTCGAATCGGGGTTCCTTCTCCTTCTCTCGTCCATCCCCTTGCCTAATTCGTGTCTCGGTTGTCCGATTTGCTGCTGCCAAGTCTGTTGATTTGTCCGTGATTCACTTTCCTCCCGGCTTCGACCTTTGTTGCGATCTGCTCAGCATCCTTCTCAGTGTTGTGGTGGCGCGTGACCTCGTCTCTCATCACCGCGTCCGGACTACTTCGGCCTTCTCTGGCGCCGGTCCCGTCAAATCCTCCGCCGCCTGGCAAGAGGATGAGTTTTTACCAATTTGCCTTTCTACCAATTTGCCTTTCTACTTGGGCCCGGGCCAAGCCCGAAAAAACAATTAATAATTATTTATATCTATTTATATATGTATATATCTACATTATAATAAACCCTGCTCGTTGGGTTTCAAACCCCGCTCGAAAGGGCGTATACTAAATCCAGTTAATGGTTGGAAAATATTTTATCAAATAATAATGCTCCCCGAATCGTCCTATTTGGTTCGGGACTTTTCGTTCACATTTCCGACGGTGGATCGATCTTCCTTTTTTAGCTCGTATTTGTCCCGTTTTCTGGCGTTTGGTCGGGGCTTTGGTGCGGTTGCGTCTCCTTTGTGTTGGGTTGTAGTATCGAGCGTCCTGTTTGATCAACAACAGATCGTGGAGGTGTTCGTGGTCTTCGAAGATCCTTCATTTAGGAGGAGGCAACGTCCACGATCCACACTTCCTCAAGTGTCGCCCTCTCCGGCTGGGGTATTGTCATGAGTCTTTGCACTCTCCCACGCTCTTGGCACTCGTGGCGCATCTTGTCTCTCGTTCGACTGCTTTGCTGGTTGACGTGTTGTATGGATTGGGTTGGGTATTTTCATTCCTCTCTGATGTTTTATGTTATTGGGCTCTTTGTACTGACGGTTTTCCGTTTGTCGACTTGTTCGGCCATCGAGTTTCAGGTTTGCCTGAACTGGAATTCTTACCTAATCAAAAAAATATATTTAAATTCTAATGTCGTTTTCCAATTGTTTATATGATTTCTAATTTGGTGCTCTATCTATGGTATGTGTATAACATCCATTTGATTCTCGAAGAGTATTTTATTTTTATTTGTCTATATGTACCAGAAACTTGTGACTAATTTAGGTTTTTCTTCTGATCTCCTTTGCTAAATATGTCCATTACTATCTCTATGATGTGTTTGTTTTCTATGTTTGTTTGTTGAATTATGTTGTCTAGATTTTTGTTTATTCTGCTAAGTAGTTGTCGTGTTTCGGTGTATTCCATAAAAAAAAATTTATTGTCTTCTACTGCATGATTGCAGAGAGAGCACTCACTCGAGACGGCTACTCCTTTTTTCCTCAACCGAACTTTAGTTGCGAGTCCATTCATGACTAGTTTCCAACAAAATGTTTTAGTTTTGTGTGTTTGTCTAGTTTCCATATCTAGTTCAGGTTTGTTGTCGAGTTTTCCGAGTTCATGGTTAGTAGTTTTCTCGCGCTAGCCATTGAAAACCAACCATCTTTTCTCATTTTTCAGTACATTCGATCTTCTATTTGATTTTTAGGTATGTTTGTTTTTTTATCTTGTTTATAATGTTTTGCGGTAGAACTTCATGTAATTTCACTAGATCCCATTCTTTGTTTTGTGTTATGTAGTCTTTCTTAAAATTCTTCTTGTTCCCGAACTTATTCACAACAAAGGCACTTGAATCTTGTCCATGAACCTGACTGCTACTAGCTAGTTAAAGGCTTTTTCTCAACTTGTTGAACAAGGTAAAATGCCTTGTTCATAGACGGTAATGGTTCTATTGTCAAGATTTGATTCTTGACATTGTCATACACCTCGTTCAATCCCATGAGAAATTGAAGAAGTTTTTCTTTGTTGTCTTGTTCGACCAATCTCTTGGAAAAATCGCAAACACACTTGTTGGAGGTGCACTTTGACACCCCTTCCACACTTAGGATCTCATCCCATAACCTCTTGAGTTTGTTATAGTACTCCCCCACTGTTAAACTCCCTGCACCAGGTTGACTAAGTCCTTTTTAAGTTGAAACAATAGCGGCGCATTTGTATGAGCGTATCACTCAACTATCTCCTCCCACAACTGTGCGCCGACTCTACATACATGAAACTCTTGGACATGTCCTCGGCCATGGAATTGAGGATCCAACACCTCACCATGTAGTCACACCTCTTCCATTTCTGCAAATCCATCGGATTTAGGTTTTCTTGTTGAGCTTCCATCGATGAAACCGATTATGCACTTTGCTCAAATTGCCATCTTGATCCCCCGACTGCAGTTGAGAAAACTCCCTCCATTGAAAGTATTTACGACGAGTTGATCCAGGATGATCGAAATTGGACAATCTAAGAGGATCGTTAATGTTGTTACTAAGATTCCCGATTTCTCCAAGAATCGAATTCCTCAATTCGAATCTATCTCCCATCGTCTCTAATCTGTGGATCTTGACCTCTCTTTTTGAATTCCTCAAGGATTTTCTTAAAGTCATCAATGGAGGTTAGATGCTCACTGAATAAGGAAGGAGAAGGTATTTGGGAAACATTTTCTATTTCTGTATTTTTCCACTCGGTTTGTTACATACTTCATAGGATCATCTTTCTCCTTTTATAACCGTGTTTGGCCTTACATAAAAGATCAAAATGACCTCCTATCATATCTATATACACTCAATAAGAAGGTTTATACAGATCGCACTGTCAATAAACAAACAAGGTATGCTTTATAAGTGGAAGCCTGTATAGACCAGCTTTAGATTCACCAAGGTTCAGGCAATGGGAGCATTGTAATGATATGGTGATATCATGGCTGATCAATGGGTTGAGTTTAGATAGACAAAGCAATGTGATCTACATTGATTCCGAGAAAGGAATCTGGGATGAATTGAAGGCTCATTATGGAACAGTATGCGGTACGTAGCTGTACACGATCAAGAAAGAGATTGTCTCTGTCTCACAAGGTTTGGCTTCGATCTCCAGTTATTTCACAAAATACAAATCTCTGATTGATGAATTAGAAAGTATGGTTTGTTTCCTAGTTTTTACTTGCATGTGGAGTTGTGCAAGAAATTGTGCAGTATAAAGAAAGCCAAAAAATGATGAATTCTCTTCATCTCTTAATGTGGTAACTACATAGTGTCATGTCGTTGCCATTAGTTGTCACGTCAAAAGGTGTCACTGGCATGTAATAGTTAGATACTACCAAGTAGAGTGCTAACAGATTTCTAGTTGTGGCGCCGCTTCCGGAACTTCCTTTCCCACTGGGATGGGTAACGTGACGTCTTCGGCCTCCCAGGTCGTGGCTTGATAGGGGGAGGCAAGTCTCATTGGCGATTGCCTGAGGTACCCGCCATGTATCTCAAGACAGAACTGGGTAGATCACGTCCTTGTAGCACGCACACCACGCGCCCACCTTGTAGAAGTCATGGACAAGCGAGAAGACGTCGATGCCGCACACTTGGGCTGTGGCGAGTGCATGTGCACATGGGTACCAGTCGACGTTGAAGCATCTGCATTTGCATAAATGGCCCATGAGGTTAAGAAGTCACGTGGAAGTTCCCTTGCGTACCTCAAACTCATGAGGACTCAGCGGTCTGGCGACTATGGAAAGGGACAGCGCAAAGTTTGATCTTATGGCGGTAGCAACCCAGTCGCTAACGACTTTCCCCTGAGCGTTGCTGCTCTCTCTCCGACTGACGAACCACTTGCCGACGGTCTCAAGGATGGCATCTATAAGGGTTGTTAGAGGCAAATTTCGGGGATGTTTGAACACCGAGTTCAAGCACTCGGAGTTATTAGTGGTTTTGATGTTGTACATATTACTCGTGTAGAACGCCCTTGCCCAATTGTTGAACCCGACCTCCTTCAGGTATTGGACCGTTGCTGGAGCCCATGCACAGAAGTCCACATAAAGAGACTGGAACTCGTCATAGCTGTACGCTTTAGCCATCGAGAAGAATTGGTCTTGGATACTCGTGACCTTGAATCGGAACCGGACGTTTTGAAATAAGTGTCATGTGCATATGCCATGCTTCGCGAATACGTAGCTATCTCATATGCCTTTCTCGATGCTAATGTGGCGGTCAGATACCCACATGAGATCAGTCATGTCTTCAACGATACACAACATTTGCTTGAAGAAGAACCCCCTGGACCCATCATTCTCGTCGTCCACCATGACAAACGCGATAGGGTATATGGAGTGATCAGCGTCTTGTGCAGTAACAAATAGCAGGCACCCTCAAAACTTCCAATTCAAGAACCCCCCGTCCACTGATATGTCCTGGACAGGAAACAACTTCAGTCATTAACCGTGTCATGTATAATCTACCTAGAGTCATGTTTCAACGCTCGGGCGTCATATTACCCGGTCAATGACGTCCTGTAATTAAGAACATGGTACAAATTAGGAAGTATACAACATATACATTACAGACCAGGAAGGGCTTACCTTTCATAGGTGAGGGATAGCCCTCCGCTACACTCCAAGACTCAGAAATGCATACTTGAATTAGCCCTCCGTGTCACGTTCTATCCTAGTGTACGTACCAGGGTTGACTTTCTCCAGCATGTACATGTACGAGTACATGTTGTGATATCTTTCCTCCTCCTTTCGGTACACGTTATCCCCCGCGTTCAAGTGGGCTCGACACGCCTTCTAGTTGCTGCATGTGACCCCCAACTGCGACTTCATGAGAGACTGGACTTGCTCCGGAACCAGTGGCTTCTTTGACCATACAAAATTTCACATTTCCATTCACAAACATGTTTATATTAAATCGCACCCAAGCATCGACCAACACGTTTGTCCAGTTTGAATGCATCTAATGTCCAGTTGATATTGACGTCCGTCCAGTTTATAATTGGTTTGTGTACAGTTCAATTGGGGAAAGTGGACATTGAGTGTACCTATGGATAATGTGGTAAAGGTTAAGGACATACCTATCGACTAGCTGCTACCCAAACTGGGTGTATGTTGCATGACGCTTTTGTGTAATCACTTCGTTCAGCTCGCAGGTGTGCTCATCCACAAGCTTCCGAATCATCCATAACCGCGAGTTCTTATAAATCGATGCCCGACATGCCCACTTGCAATTGGCAGCAGTGCACCCCACAACATACAAGCTCTTCGTCGACTTCTTGACCTTGGTCGTGAAGCACTTAGATAGATCTGCCCACTTTATCGTCTCCTGCACCTCCTCCTTGTTCCAAAAAACTTGTCCCGCCCAAAGCTTCACAATGGTCTGCCGGGGGTCCAATGGGTTCACTGCCGCCGTTGGTTCACTTTCAACAGGCTTCGGAAAAGCTTTTGACTTCCATTTTCCGCGTTCGTATGCTTCCTCTACTTCCCTTACCGCTCGCTCCGTCTCATAATCCCATGACCAAGACTTCGCCGGAACTGAACTCCCATGCTCATGTTTAACAGCATTTGGGATAGCATCATCCTCATCGGAGGAGCTGCCAAGTCAATGGCAACCCGTCCAACACCACCTAGCTCGATGACTTCATCTTCGACGTCACTGCTCATAGAAATTACCTGCTTCCCACGTGTAACTGCGTCGGCATTCTTTGCGCTCTTCGGGAACTCCAACTCCAACTCCTCACTTAGCCCTAACTGGTCGGTAGTTTGGTCTAACTGGACACTTTGAGGTTCTAACTGGATACCAGTTAGGTTTGCCTGAACAATGTCTGCTCCTAAAACTTCGTCTTCTTCATCAAGTGCCAAGGGGGGGGGTCCGTCTAGGGGGGTCTTCTTGGGTGACGGACGGCCCAGTTAACGGTACTACAACATCCTCACCCCCTGAGGGAGACATACCACCCCCAACTGAGTCACCCGTTGTCGATCCTTCTGTAGTTGTCAGTTCTACACCAACCTTGCGTCGCAAGGATATATGGAGGTCGATAAGCCAGGATCGTTCTCCAGATAGACCGTTTACAAACTTGAAGGCCTGCAGATCTTCATCATCCCCAATGGAAAAAGGCCTGCACCCGTCCTTCTTCGGCTTTACACATGTGAGCTCCACCTCATGCCTCATCCCATCGACATTAAACTTGTCCATCAATTGTTTCTTCATTGAGACGTAGCCAATACTTTCGTCCACCAGCACGACCTTCTAGCCCCTTGACCACGTGAAGACCCAAGTACCTCCTTCACACGTCCACCATCCTCCAAACAATACAGTCATACAAATGGATGATTTGTCCCATGTTGCAATACATAGGGAGACAGTCAATTTTATAGGAATATGTACATATCATAGGTGTATAGGAAGACACCTCTCGCATATTCTAAATAGAAAGAACACTTACTCATTTTCTATCTGGTCGGTGGCGAGTTTGTCCAGTAAATTCCACCAGGTGTCAGGTGCGTATTATATGAATGTCCAGTTAAATGTAACTACTTACACGTCAACCTTAAAATGAACCCTGCCCCACTTGCTTTTTCTTCGATGGTTTCTCTCTGAAACATCAGATTTAATTCCCCCTCGTCCGTATTCAATGTGACGTACGTCATTCCCTCTGATCTCCTTATATACATCCCCACATCATTGGTCACTAACCCTCCTTCTTCAATCGCCGCCGGCTCTTCTCCCTCCTCAATTTAATGCTCCCCTGCAGTGCATTTAATGTGACTAATGATTTGTTGAAGCCATGACAGGAAGAGGTTATATACTCTCCCCCTCCTCCCTCCTCTTCCCCATCTTCAGTTTTGGTGCCATCGCTGGGCGGGATTTCTCATCTCTCTCTCTCTTTTACTGTAGATCTGTCCTTTTCTTTTTTTCTTTTTCCCTCTCTCTCTGTCCTGCTGCTTGCTTTTTCCCTCCTCCCTCTCTCTGTCTTTTCCATCCGTTCGTCCTTCCTTCTCTCTCTCTCTCTCTCTCTCTCTCTCTCTCTCTCTCTCTCTCTCACTTGTCCAGCTGTCGATCTCATGATATCCAGTTACACACCTCACTTACCTGCTACCGGTTAAACCGGGATTTCTCATATCCGGTTTTATGCAAATAAAATTCGGATTGGGTTAACCTTGCAAAGAATCCGGATAATTGGGCCATTTTAGCAAATCTTACAATTTAATTTTATAATATTTTAATATTCTTAATAATTCTTTAAGAAGTTTGATTTTTTTTGACCTATTAGGTCGATCCGAAACCAGGACAAACCCAATTTGACTCAACTCAGAACGATCAATAACCCGATTAATCTGAAATCCGATCTACCCAGGATCCGAATCTCTTTTCTTACCCCAATCCGACAATGAGAAATCCATTCCACCACTCTTAATTACCGAAACATCGTCTACATAAAAAAAATGACAAAACATTACCACTGTTACATATTTTTTTAATTAGCTCAATTGTACCTCAAACGTATTCTTTAGCTTTATTTTTTACATTGCCTTATTTATTTGGTTTTATTATTATTTTGATAGTTGTTATCATTAAATTGATACTAATAATATTTAAAAGCTTTACCAATATTTGCATAACATTATGCTTATGTTTGATTCTAATGCTTAAAGTTTCTTATTATTTAACATATTTATTTATTTCAATATTCAATAGGTTAGAGAATGTTTATCTTTTTATTACTTAGTGATACTTATAATATTTATGTTAAAAATAATGAATGACATTATATAAACATATATGTTAAAATAAAGGTCCGTGAAATGCACAGGGTACTGAGCTAGTATGTATATGTAGAAAAGGTTTCTGTTTAAATATATTAGAGAAAAACTTCAATTTATATTTAATTAGGTATGTTTAGTAGAAAAAAACTAAAAAATAAAAATTATGAAGAAATGAGGCATATACTACTACACCAATCTACTTGCACTTTTGCCTTATATGTACCCATATACTAAAACTCTTGAGTTTCGACCGCGATTTCTTCCAGTTCACCACACGATTGTTTCTTTGCAATTTTCTTGTATTGACGGTTTGTCCGTCGCCGATTTATTCGGCCTATCTATCCACCGGGTATGTCCGGTGCGTCGAATTTTTACCTAATCAAAAAAAAAAGTTGAGGTAATAATATCATAAGTATCAAATTATTTTAATAAATTTAATAAAGAAAATAATATTTTATATAGTTTTTATTGACCTAAAAAAATGTGTGTGACTATAAAAAGTCATTTAAAAGGGAACGGATGGAGTAGTTCGTATTATTTTTAAGGCGAAACTAATTAAAATAATCCAACCTTTAAGGGGATGTTAAAAATATATCCCTACCTTTCAAATGTAAGATAAATATCTCGACCTTTTTAATTCATATGTGATCTTTTGTGTTATTTCCAGTCATCAATATGATTGGAAATTTGGTGGTGTGAGCAGCGGCTTTACACATGAACCGTCCACAAACCCTAGTTTATTCTCTGCAATAAGAGCATCTCCAACAATTTCTCTATAAACTTTAAAATAGAGGGAAAATATATCAAAATCTCAAAAAAAAAAGTATACTTCAATTCCAACAACTTTTATATTTTATAAATTTCTGCATTTATTACATACTATATATACTCTATATTTAAAACAATTTTAATTTTATCTATTCTTAAACTTTATGTAAATTGTGAAATAATTTCATACAACTAGATGAACATGAATTTTAAGTTTAAATGAAATACGAAGTTCAACATTTAAGCCTAACATAACTTAAAATGTAAACTAGTGTAAGTTTGACATTTATGTATAACATGAGTTTTAATGTAACTTAAAACTAACGTGTTTAAATCAAACATCGAGTTAATTCTAGCAAAACATCCAATTCAATAAATTTAATTATAACATAAACTCCTCACTTAAATATTTTTGTATAAATATAACAAACATGTCAAATATATTGTTGATGAAATGAATTTGCATTGGTATTGAGAAGAATTAAATTTTATACTTTTTACTATCTTCCTCTAAAATTGGAGAAATTTTTTCTCTCTCTCCTAAGACCATCAGCAACAAAGAGTCACACGAATCAAAACTCATTTCAACCACATCAGCAACTATTCCTACCACCTCAGCTTTCCACTAACTTTTCACCTTTTTACATTTTTCATCCACAACAGAGAGTCGCGCGAATCAAAACTCACTTTACACTTTTTTATATTTATTAAGCTAAATGTTGATTTATTTTACTTAAAATTTTTCGGTAATGATATTATTAATATTAATATTAAGGGCTTTTTGCATAGATAACCCATTTTTTGGGATGGTTTGCATAGATAAACCCCACATGGGAAAAATAAAAAATTGGGTTAGGGGTGTACTTTTGCAAATAAAATTTGTGACCTCTTGGGCCGGTTGCAGGTTGGAGGGAGGAGAGACCGCTTGAGGAGGGAAGAGCTGATGGGTTTTGGCGCCAAAAATTGTGGGGGATGAGTGATGTGATGTTGGATTTTCTTTTACCATTTTGTATGGTATAAAAAGGAAGGATGGGAAAAGGCTTTCATTTTTCTCTCTTCTCTCACATCTTCAGCATCATAAACTTACCTAGAGAAACAGACGGAGAACGTTCCACCATTGAAGACAAGTTGTCGGCTTGCAGTTCCAGTTGCAGAGCACTTGTCGCCTTCAGTCGGTGCTCCTGTCAGTGATCAGAATCCCCGTGTCACCTTGATTTCCCAGAAACCTTTCTTCTCAGATGCAATGGGTAAGTATATTTGATGAACTACTCATCTATGGTGAAAAGTAGATACTAATGAACATTTCTTCTCGTCCCTCGTTTCATTTTCTAGTGGAAATGCCTTGGTCAACGTCACTCTTATCTTCGATGGTTGTTGGTGTTCGAGGGATGCGGATGGGTGTTTGCTACTCACTTTCTTCTTCCCCCCTTATAATCTAAGACAAAAGAGATGGAAAAGATGGCCACCATGGAAGACAAGCTCTCGACCTGAAGTTCCACCATGGAAGACAAAAATAAAAGGGAAGGAGGGGAGAAGCCTTTCATTTTATCCCTTCTCTCACATCTTCAGTTGTAGAAAGAGATGGAAAACATTCCACCATTGAAGATAAGCTCTTGGCTTGTAGTTCCAGTTGCAGAGCACTTGTCGGATTCAGCCGGTGCCCATGTCAGTGATCAGAATCCCCGTGTCATCTTGATTTCCCGAAATCTTTCTTCTCAGATGTAGGGGGTAAGTGTATTTGACGAAATACTTTTCATCTAGGGTAAAAAGTAGATACCAATGAACCTTTCTTTTCATCCCTCATTTCATATTCAGGTGGAAACGCATTGGTATGCGTCACTCTCATCTTCGATGGTTGTTGGGTGTTGGCCGATGGGTGTTTGCGGGTGGAAAGGCACACAAAAATGTAATGATAAAAGAGGGCATCGACTTCACCTCTTTGAAAAACTCGATCATGGTCAAGCTTTTGGTACTTTGGGGTTACACACATATGTCAAACTTTAGGTCTTTTGAGGTTACGCACATATGACAAACTTTTACTATTTAGGGAAGTACATATGACAAACTTTATGTATTTGGGGGTTAAGCACATATGTCAAACTTTTGGTACTTTGAGGTTACACACATTTGTCAAGCTTTTGTGTATGAAAGTTGTTTCTGCTATAAATGATACATGTCAGCAATTGGAATTATGTGTGCCACCTAATATATTTTCTCTTGTCACTATGAACAGTCTGACATTATATTTCTTCTGAAAATAATGTCTGTCACCTGTTCATATCGTCATGTCACCTGAAAGATGTAATTTTTCGCTTTCTGTGTTTCAATGGAATCGCTCCACTTCCAAGCACTTTCATACAAGACCAACCCATGTTCGACTACATGTAATACTGCACAAAATAACTGTCACCACACATGTTCATGAAACACTAAAGCTATTAACCTATATAACATATGACAAAATTTAGGTAAGGGGTTAAGAACTTGGGAGTACTTTTGGAAATAGGTTAAGTACTTAGGAGTATTATGGGGTCCATGCATATATGACAAAGCTGGGTTTTATTTTGCCGTGTCCAACTTTTGTGGTTGCGCAATTCCTTATTCTGTAAAACGTATGTGTCAACAATATGAAATATGCATGTCACTTGTCTGAATGGTCGTGTCACCTGATGGATTTAACGTGACAGTTGTTTGATTTTGACGCTTCATATTTCTAAGTGTCTACCAATTTGTTAAGAAAATAACTCATGTCACATGTTTGAATGGTCGTGTCATCTGAATGAATTTACGTGTCACAGTTTGGGGTTCACTTTAAATTTATTTTCGAAATGAATCATGTCACCTGTTTATATGATCGTGTCGCTTGAAGGATTTAACGTGTCACTTGTTTGATTTTGACATTTCACATTTCTTAGTGTCTGCCAATTTGTTAAGAAAATAACCTCTGTCACCGGTTTGTATAGTCGTGTCACCTGAAGGAATTAACGTGTCACAGTTTGGGGTTTCACTTTAAATTTGTTTTCGAAATGAACTATGTCACCTGTTTGTATGGCCGTGTCACTTGAAGGATTTAACATGTCTGTTTTTCCACCCAAATATTTCAAAACCAAGTATATTCGTAAAGAAAACCCCCAAATGCATAAGATGTTCATAAAAGACTAACATGTACTGACCAACCAAAGTCATAAAATACTACACCTACTAACTAACGGAGATCATAACATCCTACAAATTTTGAGCAACAAAGTTCAGAAAATACAACCCCAACAAAGTTCGATCATAACAATCTAGGGGTATGAAAAGTACGCCCTGATAAAAAGTTGGCGGTGGTTTATTACAGTCTACCATGGAAGATGGCAGTAGCAAGCAACTGCATGTACGCCCCGATGACAACAGAGATCATAACCTCTTCATAAGCTCCGTTTCGTAGTCTGTCATCCACTTCTCCCCATCTCCGCTACACACCCACGATGACAATGTTAGGTGAATGACATCGTTTGTAGAATAAGTTGGAGACAAATACAGATGCGGGGTACCTTGTCATCCACTCCTTCATAAGCTCCTAGAGCCTTTCTAGTCTTCTCTCACACCCTCAACTTTTGCAGTCTCAGAGATCTAACAAATGCTTATGAAGTTTAAACTCTCATTCCGAGATTTGGATATCCCATTTCACCCAACTAAGTAAACCATGTCACTTAACTGCAATAACCTTGTCACATCAACTAATACAGATTCATATGATCGACATTCCCATATTTTTTATCCCGTGTCACCAAACTAAATAAACCCTATCATCCAACATCAACAACCTTGTCATATGAACTAACAACAGACAGATTCATATATGACATTCCCAGATTTTTTTATCCCGTCTCCCCGCCCTTGTGGTCGTTGTCCTCAGCCTCCCCATCTTTGTTCCTTGCTAAATTGCAGTCACCTCAACATCCATTTCCGGGTCCTCTCCACCCTTCCCCCCATCCTTGACAAACACCTCCACATTCTCTTCCTTGCTAACATCTTCGACACCGTCCTTTCGACGGAACACAAGAGCTTACCTTATCACCTTGTCCTTGTAGGGGTTTCTCCCCGGCTCCAGGTGCAATCGTTGTAACCACATCGACATGAAAGACCTGAAAAACAAATTCAAAATTTAAAGTGGATCCCCGATTTCCCGTGTCACTCAACATAAAGTAACATGTCACCCAAAAAAAACTTATCTCCTCATCCTTTCGTGCCCCCATCCCCTTCCTTTTCATCGACAAGTTTGGCTTCAACTCCATTTTTCCTAACATCGCCCTCCTTCTCTGCATCAATGTCAAAAAGAAGTGCTAGCATTCCTTTCTCTTTCTTCCCCGGCTCTTCACATCCCTTTAGCAACCCGCAGTCCATTGACGACCTCCTTAACACTTTCATCTGTAGGGATTAGGTTTTTAGCATCACTCATATGGAATAAGGTGAACAAAAGCATTCAGAAAACAACATCAATTGACCTGGATATGTCAAAACTCATTTATAATTTAGAAACAAGCCCAATTAAAACAGAAAACGACATTGTTGTCCATTAACCAATGAAATTGAAATAAAAAACAAGAGAATGACATTAAAGGGAATATATGGTATTCGTAGGGACTATTCAAATTCATATCAGATTCTAATCGTCTCTTAATTTCAGATCGAAATGATTAGGATAGTATTCTTTAAATATCAACATTTACGTGTCATCTTGAAAATTTCACGTGTCAGGAGTCCATTTACCCTTGTCACCTAAGTTATGCAGATTCTGCAGAAAACGAAGATATGCAAATGAATGACGTACTTTCTCATCCAATTCGAAACTCATGTCACCCAATTTCTCTTTCAAACAAAAAAATTCCAAATGTAACACGGCTCAAACCTCAATCGTTCTTCTTCAATCGCCCACCAAAACATCCCCGTATTCCAATTTCAACTCCCACCATTGTCACCCTCTTCGACCTTCCAAAACCCTAACCGTAGATTTTCCCTAACCATACCCGAAAATCATCCTCCTCATCCTTCAATCGCACCCACCATTGTCACCCCTCCACAACCCATCACTCAACCCACCATTTCCCTTCAATCCCTAAACCCCATTGCAAGTCCTTCACCCACACACCCAACCCCCCACGTTCACACAAAACGGAAAAGAGAAAGAATGATTGTGGGTTGATGGAGAGGGGGGGCGTACCTTTATAGTCCGGCGGCGGCGTTCTTCGCTTCGCCTCCACACTCCGACAGTGGTGGATCTTCTCCGACCTCCTCCCTTTCGAAATCGCTGGTGCTTTTCTTTCGTTTGAAATGAAGAGAGAGAGAATTGAAATGGAGAGAGAGTATGGTGAGAAGCAATTATTGCTTCTGTTTTTTTTTTCCTTTTCTTTTTTTTGGCCACTTTTTCATTCTTTCCTTTTCTTTTCCTTTTTTATTTTTGGTTCATAAACCCTCTATCCCAGATTAATCAACCAGGACTTTTTTGCAAATTTTTGGGTTTTGGGTTACTTTTGCCAATTTTCAAGGGAGGGGTTTATTTGTGCAAAGTTTGCTAAAAAAATGGGTCATTTATGACCATTCTCTCTAATATTAATATTAATATGTATCATTAAAATAAAAAGGCATACAATTAAATTTATGGGTATGTATAATTTCATGTTTAAGGTGTAATTTCATGTGTGTTTTCATGTTCCGGGTGTAGTGGGTGTTGTTATTTAATGTTCAAATTTATGTATTTTGATGGTGTAAGTTTATGTTGATTTAAAATAATATTGTTTATGTGACTATAAATCTTTAACATATGGTAAACATAGTGAAATTTTTTTTTCTCAAACATATGCAAAATGAGTATTATTTGATAGAGAAAAATAAATCTTATTCAAACATCATTTTTGTTTTTTTAAAAAATAATTTATTTAACAAATAAATGGGGGTTTTAATTTAATTTAAACCCCTTGCCATGTGGCGTACAACCATTGGCCAACAAAAAAAAAAAGAAAAAAGAAAAAAATGGGATGATTCAGTTCACCCATTGACGTCTTTCCCCCACGAATCAAATACCCTCTCTCCTCTTTTTGCTTACCTGACAGCCTATTTTGAGCCGATCGACTCTCCGTTGCTGATGGTCTAAGGTTTCTATATTTTAGAGATGAGTATAAAGTAACCGTTGACCTAAAAAACCCCTATTTTATCTATAATTTTCAACTTTCGCTATTTTAAAAGAACTGTTGAGTTAGTCTAAGAGCTAGGCACACACCTCAATTCCATCCCAAGAAATTTGTGCCAGGAAACTACACTATGATCAATTGCGATTTTGGGTTGTTTGAATTCGCGATGCTAAGCGGGATCATTCATGTTGATCTACGGTCTCGACTCATTTCAGTATTAAGGCCAAGAAACTCCGAACCCATCATTTCAGAACAAGAATTTCTCAAATATCAGAGAAATGCAAAAAAAATACGGAGTAGCGATGCAATTGAATAGGGAAAACGATTTCAAATTAGATCAAGTGAGCCCTTCAACTCTGATTCTTGAAGGGCAAAGTTTTATAAAAAAAATGCCATTACATGTCACAAATATAGACATATGTATAGGGTCATGCCATTGCCAACTATGCATATATTATGTATATCATCAAATACATCTACATATAATGGCTACGCTAAATTAAAGAGGGGGTGAACGCTAGCATTGAATTTAATTATGAGTGCCGTCCGTTTAAATTAATATGAAACGAAACGGCTAATTCAATGTATCCTAATCAATGTATACTAATCAATGGACACAGTAAATGTGTTGCAATTTGTAACCGGCACCGTGGGTATATAGATCCCAGTTAGTACGGTGGATAGGGGAGGGACTACTGGCGACTAAAAAAACACAAGAAGAAAGAAAAAAAGAAAGAAGGAAGAAAAGAGTGGTTTTGCAACGAAGACATCACTCTCGATCGGCATTCCATCAACCTGCAAAAGCAAAGGTATAATCTCTTTCTTAAAAATGTGTGGTACGTTCCTACTGCAGGTATGGCCAAGGAGGAGTTTAGACGTAGGGTGGCTCAAAGCATTCCGTTTCGCCTCCTACATCGAAGACTCGTAGGCTGGCTCGAAACATTGCGTTTCGCCTCCTACATTGAAGATTCGTAGGCTGCCTCGAGACATTCCAGTTCACCTCATACATCAAAGACCCATGGACTGTTTGCAAACCATTTCGTCTCTTGCTCGAAGACTCATAGAGGGCTCGAAACATTCCGTTTCGCCTCTCTTACGTAGCGGTGGTTGGTCGTCTCTCCAATGTGAAGAATGGGGAAGAGCAAAACAAAGCCAGACAACACTGCACATCCGACAAATAATTAAAGAAGAGCGGATGAAAGAATTGAGAGCCCAATATTTACCTTCAATGTGAAGAGCTCTTGTGCCTCTGAGATCTTTCAATTGAAAGTAAAAAGAGTGATGGGAGAAGAACACAGAAGTTGCAGAATTTATATAGCTCTCAAATAAAAAAGTATGGCCAAGGAGCATCACTGCCGATTGTAGAATCCCCCCCGAATCAAAGAAAAAAAGCAAGCTGATCTAGGATAGAACATACATGCTGGTGTGCTTCACTGCTTGATCTGGTAAGAAAAAAAAATCACAAAATTAAAGGGAAGTGTGGATTCAAGCAATCTCCAGGATTCACATTTGGGTAAAGCCACCCGTTGGAACTTTCTTGATCACCAACAGTCACCACAAAAGGAGCCTATCAACATTGCCAACAGCTTGCTCTCGGAAGCCGGCGATTCACAACGGGGCCTCCCCGGTGATCCCCATCAGCTACCCAAGGAGTCCTACACTCTCTCACAGCTCCAACAGCCTCAAAGGTCACCAATATGACGCAAAGACGATCATCAAATGCAGCTCAAGGAGAGACATGATACATGGCCAGCAAGGCATCTTTCCGCGACTCTCGATCGGTCACCGATGGTCTCGACATGCCTGCGACCCAAGTTACCAAGCCTATGCTATGCCACCTACCATCGAAGGTCAACAGCTTCCCCTGAAAATTGTTCGAAGCAGCCCCGAATGCCTAACAAAATGAGCAACAAAAACAGCCTCAAAATCATATACATCTGCGGAGGAGAAAAGCTGCTCAAAGAGCAAAGTCACAGGCCGTGGTACGAACAGCTCGAAAGATATCCAAGACTGTGAAATGTTGAGTCCAAAAGAAGGCTATGCAAGAAGTATGTCGGAAGAAACGGCGGCAAAAACGGAGCTTTGTAGTGGCCGCAGCTGATGCCAGAAGTTGGCCCCTCGACCACATTTGAATGGTTCCTGCACAACATGGCATCTTTGCACGCTCCTCGAACGCCCGATGATAATCCTTGCGTGCTCGCGACCCAATTTTCTAATATTATGCCATGCAAAATACATCCTAAGGCCCACAAATTCCCCCGAGGATTGATCGAGTCAGTCTCGAACACCACGCAAATGGATCCACGCAAAACATATATATGTTGTATAGCGAGAAAATATATATAACAGTCAAGTTGGCGACACTATTGTGGACAACTCCTTCTGTTTCCAAACATACAGAGACTAGAGATCGATAAAGGGCATTGTAAAGAATGGGTCCGAACAAAAATCAACAAAAACGGAGCTGTATAGCTGCCGTGGAGACGCTGTGAAGTTGACACATTCATGCAGTTTCTTCAAAAAAAGCTGTCTAGCAGCTCAATTTAAGGCTCTATTACGGGCAGTTCATGGCACATCTAGGGGAATAAAAGGTTGAGATCGATAGAGGATATTTTAAGGAGCATGTCAAGATAAAAATCATCAGCAACAAAGCAGCATAACAACAGCTGCAACGCCCAAAAGTTAACCCGTTGACACACCTTTTCCATAGATTTTCGGTGGTGTTTTCTTCCTCTTCTGGCCGGCTGCTGCATCGGTGCTTGCTAGGCAGCCTCCTAAGTGATGGCAGAGCGAAATGGTGGTGGTCAGCAACCTCGGTTTCACTCACAACGTGATCGAGAGGATCCGAAACAATCGAAAATCAAGCTGGGATCTATATGTATAATTTCCACCATTGCCACCGTGAAAACAACACTTTGAAACATTCAAGCACGTCCAAAGTCGGAGTGCCAAGCTGTAGGTGGTGGCGAGTAGGCCGAAAGAGATGTCGTCATGACCGAAAGAAGAGTTGGCTTCGTTCCCGTATAAAAAAATACAAGAGAGAGGCATGCCATGTCCTTATACAATCACCCGGCCTGACGAGCTACTCGACATCAAGTTTTACAACAATCGAGTCTAGCCCCAACGCTCGAACAAGAAATCAAGTGGAAAAAAAAAGAACTACGGAGACTTGATTCCGTCTCAAACGAATACGTAGGAAATCCGATATATATCGGATCTAGTCACAAGTCCAAAATCAAATGAAGTTGTTCGTGGGAACTACAACGACTTGATACAAATGGCGATATTTCTCGTCGGATCCAGTCACAAGACCAAGGTCAAATGAAGTTGTTCGTGAGAACTACAAATGAAGATATTTCTTATCGGTCCCAATCACAAGACCATATGCTCAAATCCAACACCAATATCTCCGAACTACGACGGCTTGATGCTCTCAAACGAGCTACGTAGGAAACTCAACATCAAGTCATACAAATGTCGAGTCCAGCCGCAAGTTCCAAATCAAATCCATACCTTTGAACTATTAGTGATTTGATTCCGTCATCACGGATACGTAGGAAACCCATATCCGGGCCAATCGCAAACCTCAAAGAAAGCAAATCAAACCCAATATTCTATCAAGTTGAAACCCAAATACATATAACCAAACACATAACCAAATTCAAGTCAAACACCAAGTCTAAACCAAATCAAATCCAAACACCTTACGCCAAGCTAGACACAAAGTCTACCCAAACCAACCCCAAATACAGAAATCCTATATTTTCGAACTACGTTGGACTTGATCCTTCCCATGAAGGTACGTAGACAACCCTCATCAACGGGTGCAGTCCAAACCACAAAAAAAACCCAAATTTTTGTCCTTTTAAAGTATCCGCATAATTTTAAATTGTGAGGGAGTACAGATAAGGGTCGAACTTTCAAAATAAAATTCAAATTAAAATGTGTTATGCGAGATTGCTCCTTTAACAATTTTTGTTTAACACTGATACCATGAGAAAACTAGGGTCGAAGATGAAGATGAAACAAAGGAGGAAGATGTAAGAGCGGAAGCAAGAAATCTGCATTAGAAAGTATTACAGAAGTTGTTTCTTGATCAGGGGCTAGATCCCTTTTTATAACAAATGAACGAAGCTAACGGCCTAACAACTCAATTTCCCTTATCTACACTTTATAACGTACCCATATTTACAATTTACACAGAAGATCAAGATCCTCTATTTATATAAGTTTCCTAATGTACGCAATCCTCATTAATACCGGAAACGAACGTGAAATGAAAATAAGACCCGTTACTCAACAAAGACTAGGCCGCCTCCAAATATGATAAATATGTAACATTCAAATATTTTTCCATCTGCTAATCTGCTATATGGTATCCTTGTCCGCCATCTTCTTTGCTTCATCCAGCCAACGATGTTGAACATATCTGATTCAGATCAGATGTAACTATTGCATTTCTGTACACTGTCCGCAACGAGGAAATCATTTTCTGGTTACTCTCGCCTTTCTTGAATCCACAATCACAATCATTAACCTTTTGGCACATATACATCACCATATGCCTCATGGCGTAAGTCCCAGAGTCATCTTGATTGTTCTTTGTCCCTCCATTCCATACATAGAACTTCAGTTGAAAATTTTTCGATGTTCTTGCTGGCCCTCTCACCTTCAACTTGCTTCATATATTGACCCAATAATCTTTGCTGTGGTTAATTTTTCATCATGAAAGTAAGTAATGTAAATATTGGTATGGTGAATAGCCAATTTACTAAACCTAGTTTACATGCATTTGCTGACATTAATACAGATTGGAAATATATATAATTAAAATGACCGAGTTCATTGAAGACATACCAGATTTTCACACACTTCCCCGTACTTCCCATGGTTATCATCATCATCAGCATTGGAATTATCGATGATATCAATGTGATTCGTCTCCCAGGTAAAGCTTATTACAAAGTAATGATCTGATGGTAATATTGGGAACAATACCTATACATATGTTAAAATGATTATTTACAATGTATGACAGGAAATATATAAAACATGTATATATATGTCACTATATATTTACCATATCAATATCGTCGAAGGTTGTGTAGTTGGACATATCTATCAACAAGTCAAGCTGTTCAGCAAAACTCGTAAATTCTGCCTCATGGGTGGACATTGGAACCGCTGTGCCAGGCTACGTATCTTTTAAACCAAAGCTATAAGTCAGTACTCTAGTAATACTTGATATTGCGCTTATATGTTAAACGGTATTATATATCAACAGCGAGTTACCATGCGTCATGTTGCCATTGCAAATAAACGCCTCCGGCAGTTTTTAGGTTTGCACTGTTCCTTGTGGTTCAAAATGATTGCCCATACATCAATTAAATTGACGACAAAACCTTTCTATAATAACATCAATAAATGACATCAATAAAATATAGGTTAAAGAAAAGATGAGGTTCAATGTCAAAACTACAAGTAGCAATAAAATGAGTAGTTACGATCAACCAAACTTAATAATTTAAAAGGACATTACTTACTTATTATCAGCTATATTACTCTTAACATAATTCATCAGCTGGATTTGTGAGTTGTATTCCTTTCAGTGGGATCTATTTTGTTGAGAGCTAGTGGTCATGCTCCTCCTCAGTGATAAACTCCGTTCAATATGGGCTGTTATATCTTCAACAGTGTTTAATTAGTACCAGTACAAGGGACCGAGATTAATAGAAAACCAATGTCTGATAAAATTCTAGCTTTTTATAAGTTTATTTAGATTTACTTTCTAGCTATCATAAAAGACAAATATGTCGCAACCTTTTCATTTTCCAGTTCGGTGAGTTAAATAGTTATAATATGTGAAAAGTTTCCCTATACAACTAAGCATTTGAATTGGGCCATTGATTAATTAACTACCTTAGCCCGAGAAGAATTACGCAATTGTAGAGTTCACAAAAAATATATATTTTCAATTGTAGAAGAAAATATTTTACAAAGAAAAAAAATTGTAGAAGAAAATAAATTTCTTTTTTTCTAATGGCTAGTATCCAACCTGATAGGAAAAAAAAGACTAGTATCCAAATGATTAACTTGTTCAAACCTAACCTTAACCTAGGAATTTTTCGAAAAATCAATAAGTCATCTCCTAAATGAAAAAAGATTTAAAAGAAATACTCATAAATTAGGTTTTTGTTGAAAGAACCACCAATAGGACAAATGTCTAGAAAATGTTACATTAGTACTTTATTTAACAAAGTTAACTAGATTTAAAAATATATTTAACAAAAAACATAAAAGACTAGGGGTGTGTTTGGTAACTGGAGCTGAATAGGAAGCTGAATGGGTAGCTGAAGCTGAACGATTTATTGTGTAAAATATGTTAAATTAAGCTAGTCATGTGTTTGGTAACCTTAGCTGAATGGGTAGCTGATAAAACTAGCTGATAAAAGAGGAGATTTGTGTATATAAAAGGAAAATCTCCGAAAAGCTTGGGTGGGTAGCTGGTGGGAATTCAATTCCAAAACGCTAATTAACAAATAATATTAGCTTTATTTCATTTAAAATCATATAATATTAAAACAAAAAGCTCCAAAACGCTATCTGTGTTGCCAAACACACCCTAGAGCGAAAATGTATCAGTTGTTTTAAAAAATAAACAATGGTATAAGCAAATAAGCGGGTTTGGGTTGTTTTTGGAACGAAGTCTAATGTATGGACGATCTTGTGAGAATGACCGCACTTGATCAATGTATGAAATAGTCTAGTGGAATTTGCCTAATTAATACAATCATGAAAACTAATTAATGCATATATAGGAGATACGTGGAACCCTAATATAGAAGGATACAGTGGGCCGAAGGCCCAATCCATCATCAAGCCAGCCCATCCACACACCAAGCCCGATGGTTAGTTTGTTACAGCTGTTAGAATAGGTTGTTAGAGTTAGTTAATCAGCTGTTAGATTGGATTAGTTGTTGATTAGCGTAATTGTATATATATTAGATGTTATCTCCTCCTTTGAGGCACTACTACAATAATACACGAAAATTCTCAAATCTGTTCTTCGTTTCTACATGGTATCAGAGCAACTGGTGCTCAGAAAGTGATTTTCCTAGCGGAAATCTGTTGAAGTACAGATTTCTGTGTGATTGAGTGCTTCGCTTGAAGCTGAAGGTGTCTACTCTCTGGATCTGGAATCATGGAGCATGGCAATGAAAGACGGGATCAGGATCTGCGAAACGGAGACAGGAATCGGCTCGGAGAAATTCTGAATCAAGGTGCTGCTATTGCTTACAATCCTCTGTTTCTTTCAGGATCTGATCATCCAGGAATGCAGTTAGTAGCTACGAAGTTCAACGGATCCAACTTCTCCAGTTGGAGTCGTGGAATACGCATGACCTTATGGGCGAAGATGAAGCTAGGTTTCATCTCAGGTGCGTGCATAAAACCTCTTGATGATGCTGATGAACTTGAAAAATGGACTAGAGCAGATTACATGGTTATGTGTTGGATGATTAATTCAATGACTGCTGAAGTTGCTGAGAATTTTATGTATGTTGAATCTGCTAAAGAGCTGTGGGATGAGATCTCTGAGAGATTCTCTGAGTCTAATGCGCCTCTAGTGTATCAATTACACCGAGAATTGAGCAATATTAGGCAAGAGAATGTCAGTGTTGCTACTTACTTTGGGAAATTAAAGAAACTTTGGGATGAGTTGACTGTCATAGAAGGAGTTATCAACTGTGAATGTGGAGCTATTGCTCAGTGTCGATGCACTGTCATTAAGAGGATGCTTGAGAGGGAAGCTAAAGCAAAACTGATGCAGTTTCTCATGGGGCTTACTGATGCGTATGAGAATATTAGGAACACTGTGTTGTCCATGGATCCCTTACCAAGTGTCAACAAAGCTTTTCATATGGTATTGCAGATAGAGCGTCAGAAAGAGATTACTTCTGGAATGAATGTTCATGCTGAATCCAGTGCTATGGCTGTTAACAGAGGTGCTCAGCAACGACAAGGAGAGATGTCTAGATATGAACAAGTTAAACGAGAGCAAAAGCGAGCTAAGTATGACAGGAAATGTTCTTACTGTGGAGCTAAAGGACATCTGAAGGAGGATTGTTTCAAGCTGATAGGATATCCAGATTGGTATACAGGGCCCAGAGATGGGGACAAAGAGAAGCAGGCTCAGGGAAGGAATTTCGTGGCTCAGTTTGAAGAGATGTCAAGCAGAGACAGTCCTCTTGACTGTGAATCATCCAATCAGAAAGTTACCCCAGAGATCATAGCTAATGTGTATCAGGAAGTGATGCGCATGATGAAAGGCAAAGCTCCTGCGGATAGTAATGACTTTGATTTGAACCAAGCTGCAGTCAATTTTGCAGGTAATATTCATACACCTATGTCTGTGTTGAATAAAAAGGGTAGTAATATGATCTGGATAATAGACACAGGTGCTACTGATCACATTGCCTTTGATGCATCTATCTTCACTGAGATACATGCATTGAAGAAGTTAGTGATCCTTGGATTGCCTGATGGTACTGTCAAGACAGTAAGGCACTCTGGCACTGTTGTGATTTCAAAGGGATTTGTGTTGAGACATGTACCTGGGTTTCATCACAACCTGATGTCTGTGTCCAGATTATTATCAGAGGGACATTTGGAACTAAGGTTTAATGATATTGCTTGCATCCTTCAGGACCTTACAACTAGAGATATACTTGTTAAGGGAAAAGCTGAAGGAGGGTTATACAAGCTGGTGGAAGAGAATCATAATCAGGTTTCATGCATTAATAAAGTTGTGACTAATAACTGCAGGGCAAACAATGATGTTGTCGATTTGCATCTTTTACATGCTCGTTTAGGACATTCATCTCTCTCAAAGATGAAAAAACTATCTTTCTGCAATTGTTCTAGTTTGGATTCATATTTCTGTGATGTTTGTGCCATGAGTAAGCATCATAGGATTCCCTTTCCTAAGAGTATGTCACTTGTTGAACATGCTTTTGATCTTGTCCACATGGATGTGTGGGGACCTTATAAAGTTGCTTCATATTTTCTTACTGTTGTGGATGATCATACAAGGTGCACTTGGACTTTTTTGTTGAGAGACAAGATCCAGGTTTATTCTATGATTGTTAATTTTGTGGCTATGGTAGAAAACCAGTTCAATGCACATGTTAAGTGCTTTAGGACTGACAATGGGACTGAGTTTACTCAGCAGAGATGCAAGGATTTCTTTGATTCTAAGGGAATTCTGCATCAAAGATCAGTGGCTGAGGTACCTCAACAGAATGGTCATGTGGAAAGGAAACACAGACATCTTGTTGAGACTGCTAGATCTTTAAGATTGCATGCTAATCTTCCTTTTCGTTTTTGGGGAGAGTGTATTCTCAGTGCCACTTATATCATCAATAAGTTGCCTTCTGCTATTATAGGTTGGAAATCTCCATTTGAAGCTTTGCATCATATGACTCCTTCATATGATGATTTGAGAGTGATTGGTTGTTTGTGCTATGCTTTGAAGAGCAAGGTTCACAGAGACAAGTTTGCACCTACTGCTGTGAGATGTGTTCTTCTTGGGTATGCTAATGGTGAGAAGGGTTATAGAGTTTATGACTTGGACAGCAGGATCATTTTTGTTACAAGACATGTGGTGTTTCAGGAAAATATATTTCCCTTCAAACTACATGGTGATGAACCTCTGCCTACAGAGCACATGTTTCCTACACAATTTCATGGTGATGATGATGACCCTGTTCATAATGATCATGCACCTGTTATTGATAATGATACACCTCCTCTTGCCTCTCCTGGTGTTATCAGTAACTCACCTTCTCCTGGTTTTGATCAAGGTTCTGATGATAATTCTCCTGCCTCTAATCCATCTGTCAGCCCGATGTTAAACCCTCCTGTGATGGACCCTCCTATGATGTTACGCAGATCATCAAGGCAGGTGAATCCTCCTATTAAGTTCAATGATTTCATTTGTTCTCATCTACCTACAAGAGAGCCTGTGTCTGATGCTGAAAGCTCTCCTTCTCAAACCTTTGGTGTGTTTTCTGCTCAGAATTTAACTCACCTTTCACCCTCTTATGTTCATTCCTTGGCTCTTATGCTCAAAACCTTTGAACCTCATTCTTATAATCAAGCCAAAGGTAGAACTGAGTGGGAAGAAGCTATGAAAAAAGAACTTCTTGCACTTGAACAGAATCACACTTGGGAACTGACTGATTTGCCTCCTGGAAAGAAGGCTATTGGTTGTAAGTGGGTATTTAAAGTCAAGTATAGAGCTGATGGGACTGTTGAAAGGCATAAGGCTAGATTGGTTGCAAAGGGGTTCAACCAGGTGAAGGACAAGGATTACAAACACACGTTTTCTCCTGTTGCAAAGCTTCCCACTGTTCGTGTGATTCTTGCACTTGCTGCAGCAAAAGGTTGGAATCTTCATCAATTGGACATTAATAATGCCTTCCTCCATGGCACTCTTGATGAGGAAGTATACATGGTTCCTCCTGCTGGCTATTTGAAGGCTGCTCCTGGTCAAGTGTGTAAGCTTACTCGTTCTCTTTATGGACTAAAGCAAGCTAGTCGTCAATGGAACATCACTCTCAAGAATTTTTTGATCAGCAAAGGGTTTACACAGTCTCAACATGATTATTCTCTATTCACCAAAGGACTCCTGGGTCATCAAACTATTGCTTTAGTGTATGTTGATGACATGCTCTTACTTGGGGACTCAGATTCTGATATTGCTGCTCTCAAACATGATCTGCATCAGGCCTTTACCATTAAAGATCTTGGCTTTGCTAGATACTTTCTTGGGATGGAAATTTCACGGTCTAGTGATGGCATCCTTCTGAATCAACGCAAGTATGTGTTGGACATCATAGAAGCTGCTGGTGTTGCTGATTGTAAACCTGCTCTGTTTCCCATGTCTCATGATCAAAGGTTGACTCCTACAGATGGTGAACTTTGCAGTGACCCTGAGCGATATAGAAGACTAGTTGGGCGCTTGCTGTATCTTACTCTTACTCGTCCAGACATCACTTATACTGTGCAGCAGCTAAGTCAGTTTGTTTCTGAACCTCATGTCCCTCACATGAATGTCGCCCTGCACCTTCTCAGATATCTCAAAGGTACCTTCAACTATGCCTTATTCTACCCAGCTCAGTCACCTTTGAACATCAATGCTTATTGTGATGCTGACTGGGGGAGATGTGCTTACACTGCTCGCTCCTTAACTGGCTACTGTGTTTTTCTTGGTGGTTCCTTAGTTTCATGGAAAACTAAGAAACAAAAAACGGTGTCGAAATCAACTGCAGAAAGTGAATATCGCAGTTTGTCTACCACAGGAAGTGAGCTTGTCTGGTTACATGGGTTGCTGGGGGATTTGCTGATTCAAGCTCAACTTACCATTCCCTTGCATTGTGATAACAGGGCAGCTATCCAGTTATCTTTGAATCCCGTCTTCCATGAACGTACCAAGCACATCAAAATTGATGTCCATTTCATTCGAGAATTAATAGAAGATGGGTTTTTGTCTCCTGTGTTTGTTCCTTCTGGTGATCAGCTTGCCGATTTGTTCACCAAAGCGCTTGGAGCTGCTGCTCATCACTCTCTGTGTGGCAAGCTTGGCCTCGTCGTCCCTCCTAGTTCAGCTTGCGGGGGGGATATAGAAGGATACAGTGGGCCGAAGGCCCAATCCATCATCAAGTCAGCCCATCCACACACCAAGCCCGATGGTTAGTTTGTTACAGCTGTTAGAATAGGTTGTTAGAGTTAGTTAATCAGCTGTTAGATTGGATTAGTTGTTGATTAGCGTAATTGTATATATATTAGATGTTATCTCCTCCTTTGAGGCACTACTACAATAATACATGAAAATTCCCAAATCTGTTCTTCGTTTCTACACCTAACATAATGAACCTACACATAATAATGCACCAAATGCAAGTTGCAACATTATTCTTCTGATGTGATCATACCTGACTGGAATAATTCATTAATGTCAGCAATTCTGCCACCAGAATAAGTAGAATCCCCTAGTTTCACATGCTTCAGCCTTGGAGTCCTAATGCCTCCAAATGAAAAAGATTGCATACTGTCACATTCATATATTGTAACGGTTTCCAAGGAGGGAAAGTGCACCTCATACTTTCCCATACTGAAACTCTTTAGATTGGGCAGTTGATAAAAATAGATTCGCCTTAGGCAAGGGAATAGGGTTATTCCATATCTGACAGACTCCCAATCCTCTTCCGCTTCCCCTGATATCATTGCTTCTAAATCCTTGCAATCCCCTACCTTAATATATTCAAGTAGAGGTAACAGATCGCCTCCAACGACCAGGGTAGTTGATATCAGAGAGGTCCCACCCACCTTGACATCATAAATGATAAGAGAACGGAGATTTTTCATCCTGTTCCACGGAATCCTCTGACAAAACATGAAGGACAACTCCAAATTCCTCAAACAAAAGTGTAGTTTAACATCCAACTGTTGGCCGTCATCAATTCCATTTTCATAGTCAGCAAAAAGCTCTTTCCAAAAGGAATCAACTCTTGAGAGTATGAGTTCTTCTAATTCCCATGACATTATCGGCATAGCAGACTTAGATGCAACTGACTGAATTGAGAATTCAACTTCATCAAGATTCAAAGTCCTGAAGATTCTTGAGTTAATATTTGGTAAAGCTGGCATATTTGGCAACCAGGCCAAAGTCAGTTCTGACAGATTTGGGAAAAGTACGGTTTGATCACCATCCCTTTGGAGTGACTCGATTTCCATATCAGATATATATAGATTATCCAAGGACCCAAAATCAATCTGCTTCATACACGGTGTATAAAATTTCAAATTAATTTAGTAATTCAGAAAGGGATACATATAAATGAGCGCACCAAATTTTGTATATTTTTCACTTGATACATGATTCTTTTAACATTAATTAGAAAATAGAATACAGCTGGTATTTAGTTACTAATTCGATGCAGTTCATTCTTTCAAAAATTAAATAAATATATACTCCCTCCGTTCGGCAAAACTTGTCGTTTTAGGGTGTTATTTTTGTTCAACAAAACTTGTCATTGTAGGTATTTTGCCCTTCAATTTACAAAAATGCCCTTGATATTATTGATGGTTTGTTAGTTGTAGTTTTCGATAAAGTAAAAAAGGAGGGTAATAATTGAGGGTAAATTAGTACATTTGTTGTTTGCCTTAAAACTTGTGAAATAAGCTAAAATGACAAGTTTTGCCGAACGGAGGGAGTATGAAGAAATTCATACGCATCATCATCATTATTTTGACTTCATTATGTATTAGGATCAGTGATCATATATATGCAAAAAGGCCTTTCAAAATTTTTGTTGTTTGGGGTTGATCAGTTAATTAATGGTGTTGATTGGTTTTTAAAATTTCAGTTGATCGGTAAATTAGTAATATTACAATAATAATATCACAATTCATTGAAAAGAAAGAGATGAAATATTGATTTATAAGATAAATTTTAACTAAATAATAGATATTGTTTAAGCAAAATGGGTTAAAGTACTTAGAGATATATTATTATAAATAAAAGTAATTACAGTAAAAATTTGCATAATATCCAGATAGAATTTTTATATAAAATGGTATATTTTTTTTATAGACTGAAAGTTCAACCTATATTCTTTTATAATCATTAATTAAATAAATATTTTCAATTATTATTTATCATTAACTCATTAAGAGAATCAAGAAGAAGGCAACGCATATGATTAGAAGCTTATGCTTTAATATATAATAAAGTAATATAAGGTAATGATTGATAACAAACTAATATTAGCAATGACTCTTTAATTGGCCCACACATTAATTTGAAAAAGAGGCTATTTTGCAAAGTGGGGTCTAAAAGGGGCTGATTTTGCAAATATCTGGAAAAAAATGTAGACACAACTGTATAACTTACCACCCCGTAAAAGAGGGCTGTAGCCATGCCTTGTGTTTGAAGTGATTGAGTATCTGAGAGGGTGAATGCCTTCATCTTCTCAAGATTGGATAAATGCAACTCCCTCAACTTGGGGAATTTAAGCAAAAGATGTCCTCGGCCGAAGCATTCGAGGCTCCTCAAGCTACAAAGATTAAGTGTTTGTAGTTTGGGAAAGCTGATAGTAGTTGTAGGATTGGTGTCCTCCTCAGCCTCAGCCTCATTGTAATCAATACTTGTGATAACTTCTTTCATATTTTCACATTTACAAACTTCTAGCTTCTCTAGATGCACGAGTGAGTTGACGATCCAGAATGGGAACACGCTTTCTAGTTTATCACAGCGAGAAATTGCAATCTCCTTCAGATTTCCAAAGCAAGGACTTTTTGTACAAGTTTCTTCGGATCCCAACAAGCCCCAAACATTCCAAATCTGATCAAGACCCTTCAGATGCAATTCCTTCAGGGAAGGAAGCTTAATCTACCAAAAGTAATTTGCATACATCAATTACAAATTTGATCCTCCGTATGACACAAGCAATGCAAAAAATGCAAGATTTGATATAATGAGGCATTTTGATCAACAAGCACCATTTATAAACCGTAAAAACTATATAATTTTTTTAATTTTAAAAATAATTTCATACCTACTACTATTAAATACAGAATTGAAATGAATAATTAAAAAATTAATATTTTATAGAGTTTTCAGCTTTTAAAAAGTGTGAAAAAATCAAACGATTTAAATTATAAGATGAGAAAGTAATATGTTATAAACATTTTTTAAAAATCACAGAATTTTGAAAATAATAGTTGCATTAATTGAAGTATACAAATTAAAATGGTTACCTTGTCATTGAAGAGGAGGTGACGAGTTATTTGAAATTCCTCTGTTGTGTTTGAAGCCTCTGGCAAGTCCTGTAGGGCTAATAGACTTGCCATTTCTGGTAAGCCCTTGAGCTCCAATTTCTCCATATATGGCAACTCAACAATTGATTCATCAGCCCTTGAAAATATGTGGAGCAAACTCCTGCAATTACTCACTTCCATGATCCTCAATTGAACAGCAAGCCGAAGAGGTAACACATGTCTAAGCTTATTTATACCATCAAGTCTTAGTTCCCTTAGTGTCGGAACCCCACCCTTTATGTTCAAGTCAGCCATGCTCTCTTTCAAATCGATATCAGGGGCTTCCTTAATATGTAAATACTCCGCCCTCGACACTAAATCTTTCAAGCCGCTTTCTTCAAGCTGAAGGCAACTATACTTTGGATGAACCAACAAAGCACGTGAATAAGCAGTTGGAATAGTGTCTATATCCCCACCAAGTAATATTCTAAACCTTCTTAAGTTTGGAAAATTTATAGAATCAGGAGACAGTTGATTACTATTTGTTATTTCAATTTCAAACCCTTCCAAAGGCAAAGGCGACAACTTTTTCATATCATCAGTGCTCCAGTCCGGTTGAATGCTACCAAAGAGCAGGTACAACTCTCTCAATCGACCCATTTTGGCTACACTGTCAACAGGAAATGTACGGTATAGCCTGCAACCAGTTAAGTCTAACACTCTTAGATTGGTCAACTTTCCGATTTCATCCGGTAAAGTTCCAAATGTAGATCCACGCAAGCTAAGCACTTCAAGCCTTGCTAGATTACATATCATGAATATAAACCTATCATCACTTATGTAACAATCTTCCACGTGCAAGGTAACAAGGTTCTTTAGATCTCCGATAGATGATGGAAGATATCCTATCCTGGAAATATCTAAGATTTTCAGGTTATGCATCCCTTGAAAAAATGTAAAAGAGAGACGATCTGAAGATGCTTTGACAGTTGTACCCTTAAACAACAAAGCTTCAAGTTTAGGCAACTCCAACTCACTGAAACAGCTAAAATTACCATCAGGCATCACTGAGAGGGCAACACAGTTTTCATAGGATTCCCTAGTGTGCCAACCATTACAAGCTTCAAGTATTACTTGTAAACTATAATCACCTGAAAAAAAAAATCATATAACGTAGGTGTCAATCTTCAAGCTATGTTTGTAATCTTATGATCGATATACCGAGTAAAATTCATTACTTAAAAAAAACGAATAAGGAAAACTTACACACACTGCAGGAAAATTAAAATTGAAGTACGAACAAGAAATATGAAGATTAATAGTTTTATGTTCTGTTTTTGTTTTCTTTTGAAAAAATGACTAGAAATAATACAAACTATCACATATGAATAAAAAATAATAATAACTTTAGAAACTACTAATCTGTCTACAAACTATACCATAATAAACCAATTCTGCTATGAACAATTTTCCGGCCATATTGGTGACGTGACAATTGAAAAATAATAATTAGGGCTAAAATTATAATTAACCATCAATTAAGGATGAATATTCGTAAATAAATAAATAAAATAAAAAATAGGTCACTATTTCTCTTTCTACTTCTTCCTCGAGCTAATAGAGTTTTGGCTGGTTGATCTATCAGTCAAACATCCACATCTCCACCCGTCACTCTCCGCCCATCGCCGCCCATCATGGTCACCCTCACCCACCTTTCCCAAGTCAGATTTGTCATCTTTCAAGCCCGACTAAACCCCAAATTGAAACTTTGCCCTAAAATTAAATAGCTTAAATATGAATTTGTTCTTGAATGCGTGCATAATTTTTGTAGTAATATCAACTTCATCTTAGATCTAATCAAAACCCTATCTCAATTTGAAGTTTCGATTTGGTTGATAAATGAGATTTGGGCAATCCGGTTCTAAATTTCTAGTGAGATAAGGGCACGATTGGAGAGGAGCGACATCATGTTGATTGATCAGTGATGACAATGGTGGTGAACACTGTTGTCGGTGGTTACTCATTGAGAAAGAAGATGAAGGGAAACAATTTTTTTTTCATGTTTTTGTTTAATTACAATTATTCATCCTTGACTTATTATTAATTACAATATGCTATTTTCCGATTGCCACGTCATCGATATGGCCGGAAAATTGTTCATATCAAAATTAGTTTATTATGTTATATTTTGTATATGGATTCATAGTTTCTATAGTTTGTATTATTTATCAAGTGTGATAGTTTGTATTATTTCTAGTCATTTTTCTTTTCTTTTCTTTTTTTTTTTAATTTTGTGTGAAATTTTGTTTTTGTTTTCATGTTCCCTTGTATGCAACGAAAAGGGAATGTTTAGTAAAGAACTTAATCATTGTAATTACTTCTCATGGTATTTCCTTTTTATGTTTACTAGTTATTTATAATGTAACATAAAAATTAAGTTACGATTGTTACCTTGAGATAGGGCTGAGATGGCAACATCTCGAACAATATCATGCATCTTAACATGTTGCGTTATCCTGCTCTCCATTAATAAGGACGAAAGCTTCAGTTCATTGACCAATGAATTTATTTCTTCCACAACATAATGTGATGAATCAACATCAAATAAACCAAATCCTATCCCGTATCTCATTATCTTCTCCAAACTTAGATCCGCCCCTATTGCAAATACCAAGTTTCACCATAATAATTAGTTAGAATAAAGAACTGAAAAAAAAAATATCTCCTAGTTAAACTTGAGGGTAGAATTCATAATACCTTGCTGAATAACACAACAAAGTAAAAATAGCTTCTGCTTCTCCCCCTTTTGTATGAAATTGTGGCACAATTCAAGAATTGCATGTGCCCCATGCGATTCAGGTAACCACTTGCTTCTGTCGCTTGAGTGAGTTCCCAGCGTGGTGTGTGGAATCCCCTTAAGAATTTCATCAACTTCTAACAAAGTACACCTTTCGATATGATGTGCTATAATTTCCCAATCAGATTGGCTCCTAGACCACAATGAATATGCCAATGAATTAATCATCAATGGCAAGCCACCACATTTCATGAGTATAGCATTTTCGATGCACTGATACATTTCACTTTCAACTGTAATATCGATACTTCTGATCTTATTTCCAAAGCTTTCTCGGAATAGAATCTGAGCTTCTTCTAAATCCAAACAATCCACTAAGAAAGTCGTCTGAGCACCCATTCTCTTACAAACATCCACATTCCTTGATACTAACACAACCACACACCTTGAATGTCCCTTTCCTCCACATGGAATTCCCAACCTCACCAAGTCTGTTGCATGCTGTATACCATCAAATATAATCAAAATCTTCCTTTTTTGTTCTGCTCTCCCGGTGGGTTCTTCTTGCCCACTCTCCATGACCTTTTTGCCCAGCATATTCTTCAGAAGTTGAGCTCGTGTATCTTCATCATCATCCTTTGACAATTGTAAACCTATTTTATTTGCTATTTGAGTTTGAATGTGCCTGACATCAAGAGAATCGGAGACTTGAACCATAACCACCACATCAAATAACTTATTAGTTTGAGCACGTCTCTCTATTTCTTCAACCAAAATTGTTTTCCCCACTCCAATCATCCCATATATACCAATCATGTTGATATAAGTATTCATTGAAGCTTCCAAAATATCTAGTAACATCTTCTCTCTTGACTTCAAATTCTTACAGTAGAAAAAGTTGGATGATAAGCCTGCACCTTCTTGAGACATTTCGGCTTTCTGCCCTTCCCTTTCCTTCACTTCTTCGGCTTCCTGCGCTTCCATTTCTTCTTCAGCTGTTGTCCTCGCTTGGGCTTCTACAGCGTTTAGTACCATTACAAGGGACCAAGATTAATAGGAAAACAATCGGATCAAATTCTGGTTTTTATAAGTTTAGATCTATTTTCTAGCTATCATAAAGACTAATTAATATGTCGCAACCTTTTCATGTTCCAGTTTGGTGTGAAATAAATAGTTAATATGTGAAATTTTTCCCGCCCAAATTGCCAAATAGGTACGAAAAACACACGTCTTGTGATGGATTTGTATAAAAAAACTTAAATGAAATAAATTGGTATAAGAAATGGATTCGATGTGATAAATTGGTTTCAAGCGACAAAGTGGTAAAACCTGATTTCAAAGTGACAAATTTGTGCATTTTCTCACCGGTTACATGGTTTGTCTATTATTAAACCAATTTAATGAAAATAAAAACTTTTAACTTAACAAAATATTATTTCATGTACGCCAATTCAACCTACACAACCTAAACACATCCCATATGAAAAACAAAATTTCTTAACTAAATTTGAAATAAAATCAACCTAAACACATCCCATATGAAAAATAAAATTTTACACCAATTCAAAAATAATGAATATAAAAACTTTAACAACCGACCTAATGATAACGAGTCCTATAGTCCTATAGTTTGATGTAGATCATTTTAATGTAACATACTTGATAGTTGATACAATATCTTCTTCTATTATGTTTACACTGAGTCGAGTTGAGTGCTTCGAAGATCCACCACTTAAGGAGCATTTTGTTCTTATATAGGTTTATAAAAGAATAAATTTGCCCAACATGCCACTTTTTGGGCTTAAATTGGGCAAATGTCCACCACCCTTATTAAATTAGGGTTTTGTCCACCCCCAAAACTGTGCCCCCCACCTTAGATCTCCTCTCTCGCTCTTAATCAGATCTCTCGCTCTTCATCAGATCTTCCTCCTGGTTGCCGCCTCCGAGGCTATGGCAATGAAGGCGAAGACGATGGCGATCTGAGGCGAAGAGGATGCCGCCTCCATCTTCCTCATGGTTGCCGCCTCTCACCTTCAGGTTGCCGTGCTCCGAGGCGATGAAGACGATGGCGATGAAGGCGAAGACGATGGCGATCCGAGGCGAAGACGATGGTTACCGCCTCTCAACTTTTTTTGATCCAGTACTGCAATGTCATTATCGGCAATTTGGCTTCTGAATGATCACCTGAAGCTTTCAATAGCTACATCAGCATCATTATCGGCAATCTGGCGATGAAGACGATGGCGATGAAGATCCGAGGCGAAGACGATAATCCGGCGTTGTGTAGAGAGGATCCGGTGTTGTGCAGAGAGGAGATTCTTCGATCGATCGAAGCTCTGAAATCGGGATGGTTTTTGCTTCACAACTCTGAAATCGGATTTGATGGATGCGCTGAACAAGGAAGTGAAATCGGGATGGATGCGCTGACTCTATACATGTGCATAACATACATGTAGTTCTTGTACCTTATGCCTTCATATTCCCTTGTTGTTTTCTCCATATTGATATCCGAGTTCAGTCTTTGACTTGCTCATTCACACATATATATACTTTCACCTTCATCCGAGTTTAGTAATTGATGGATCGAAGCTCAGGAGTCGGAGGAGGATTTGGCGAAGGACAACTGCTGAAATGTGCAATTGACATTTGCAAAGGAAGGAGGAGTAGCTAGTAGTTGTTGCGGCTGTAAACAGAGGACTGGAGGAGTAGCTAGTAGTTGATGCGGCCGGTAAGTAAGTGCTACTTGGTGTTGCTATTACTAATTATTTTTTTTGCAGGTTATAACTTAATTTGCTAGTGTATTATAGCTCCTATATATATAGCTGCTACTTTTGGTGAATTTGCAATTTGTTTTGACTTCTTTTATTCACGACACATGAAAGGAATTTGGCATGTCCTCACTTTTATTCATGATTTATTTTCCCAAACTTGATTGGTGATTAATTCATGAATCATTAATTCATCTTTTGTCTTCTATAGAGAGTGATTCTAGTCTTCAAATCCCCTCAATAATTGTTGTAAATTCCTGGGATGATATTTGCTTATTTGACATAATCAGTGCATGTGTATGGATTGATTTTTATACATATTAAGTGTTACTTTCAATTTCACTAGGTAGGAATGCAAGTTACTGATTTTCAACAATTGCTGAAACTACGAATTGTAGTTTCAACAATTGATGAAATGCAGACTGCAATGAATTTTGATGTTCCTTGCTTTAAATCTCCTTTAAAATCCTCTTAGCTCAATGGTAGAGCGATGTGCTTATGTGCAAATACGTGGGTTCGAATCCCGCATAGGCTAAATTTTATATCCCGCAACACGGTTTCAGCAACTCCAATTTCAGCAACCCCGGTGTCGAAGTGGTGACGCGAGAAAAAAAAAAGAAAAAAAGCAACTCCGGTTTCATCAACACGGTTTCAGTAACTTCGATGTCGAAGCGCTGACGCAAAAAAATAAAAAAACTAATTTCAGCAATTGCAACAACAATTTAAGCAACTCCGGTTTCAGCAACCCTGGTTTCAGCAACTCCGATTTCAGAAAACCCAGTGTCGAAGTGGTGACGCGAAAAAAAAGGAAAAAGGAAAAAAAAACAACTCCGGTTTCAGCAACATGGTTTCAGCAACTCCGATGTCGAAGCACTGACGCGAAAAAATAAAAAACTAATTTCAGCAATTACAACAACAATTTAAGCAACTCCGATTTCAGCAACTTAAGTTTCAGCAACGCGCGAAAAAAAAAATTAATTTCAACAATTTCAGCAACTTCGATTTCAGCATCTTCGGTTTCAGTAACTTCGGTTTCAGCATCTTCGGTTTCAGCAACGCGCGAAAAAAAAAACGCTAAAATAGGAGTTGCTGAAATCAAATGTGCTGAAACAGGAGGGGGGCAAGGGAAGGAAGGTGGACATTTTGCCAATTTTGAAGGGAAGGGTGGACATTTTACTAATAAAGGCCCTAATTATGGCCTATATCACAATTCCCCCTTTATAAAATGAGGAATTGTGCTATAGGCCATAATTAGGGTCTTTATTAGGAAAATGTCCACCCTTCCTTTCCAAATTGGCAAAATGTCCACCTTCATTCCCTTGCCCCCTTTGCCCCCCCACGCGGGCCCCTTGTGCCCCCCTCCTGTTTCAGCACATTTGGTTTCAACAACCCCTATTTCAGCTTTTTTTTTCGCGTGTTGTTGAAACCGAAGTTGCTGAAATTGTTGAAATTAGTTTTTTTTTTCGCGCGTTGCTGAAACCGAAGTTGCTGAAATTGTTGAAATTAGTTTTTTTTTCGTGCGTTGCTGAAACCTAAGTTGCTGAAATCGGAGTTGCTGAAACCAGGGTTGCTGAAACCAGATTTGCTTTTTTTTTTTCCTTTTTTTTTTCTTTTTTTTTTCATGTCACCACTTCGATGCCGGAGTTGCTGAAACCGAAGTTGCTAAAACTGGAGTTGCTTGTGTGTAAGATTTTTCAAAAAAAGCTGAAATGCTAAAAAAAATTTCAAAAAATGTTGAAATGCTGAAATATATGCTTGTGTGTAAGATATAGTACCTCATACAATTTTACAAGAATTAACCACAAATTCTCACCAAAGCAACCTCAATCACAATAGCAAACTAACCACAAATTCTATTTTTTCGATATATAATTGTTAATTAATTATAAAAATTGCTGAAATTGTATTTTTAATATAATGCAATGATGTAGAAAAAATAAAAAATTTGCTGAAATTAAATGTAAAAACTGCTGAAATTATATTTTATATATGTGACACCACTTCGTTTGGATTCATCGATCCAGTCATTCATCCATGGATTTCAACGGCCTGTGGTTGTTTTTTTTTCTTTTTTTTTTTGCTGAAACTGGAATTGTTGAAACCGTGTTGTTGAACATACTTTTGTGTAAGATATAGTAGCTCATACAATTTTATAAGAATTAATTTCAGCATAATAAATTTTGCTAATAAGAATTAATTTCAGCATTTCAGATCACACAAAAAATCAAGAGGCTAATAAGCTCTCCAAAAGTTTCAGCAAGGCAAAAAAAAAATTGCTGAAATTGTAAATATCCAAACTCTCAACAAAGCAACATCAATTATAGTAGAAATTCTATTTTTTCAATATATAATTGTTAATTAATTGTAAAAATCGCTAAAATTGTATTTTTAATATACTATAATTGTTAATTAATTGTCCAAACAAAAGTAGTATGTTTGGCAAATTAGTGCCCCCTTCCGCGCCTCCCTCACCATCATTGACGCTTCCATGTTTAAATATATAGGCAGCCTTGGATGATCTCCCAAAAGAGATATTAGTTGAAATTTTGTACAGATTGCACATCAAACCTCTCTTCAGATGCAAGTGCGTCTCAAAGCAATTGAATTCCGTCATCTCTACGAATCAGAAGGAGGATGGAGAGAGGACACGAGCAAGACACAGGAGGAGGATGGAGAGAGGACCGACCCCCCGCTTCCAACGATGGCAGCGGAATCGCACCGGAGAGGCGATTGACCGGTTCCGTCTACAGCGCCTTTAGTCTCTGTTCGAAGGCTTCAATCCAAATATTCCGGTGCTAATGCGGCGGCAGGGGAGGACGAGGAAGGAGAAGGAGGAGCCGGCTGACGATGGGGTTTTTACCTTTTGGTGCTGAAACGGTGAGGAGAGAGATAGCGGCAAAGCGATCGATTCACAGAGGGAGATCGGCGACCGGCATCGCCGATGGAGATCGAGGAAGATCGTTGCACTCTACAGTAACCAAGCGATCGATCGATCGATTCAGGGAAGAGAGATAGCGGCAAAGTTCCGAAATGGAAAGAGGAGATGAGGAGGGGCACACGCGTATCCTATTTTTCCAGATGGACAAAAACCTAATTTGATAAGTTTGGTGGACACTTATCAAATTTTTTCTTATACAATGTAGAAATTGTTTTTTTAAGTAGAAAACCTTATAAAAACCGACACATGTTTAAATTTTAATTAAAATGATTTTTTAAAAGTAAATTCAGTTGATTTTAACCAAACCCTGTATAATCAATGAGAGAATGTATAGGTCCAAATCTTATGTCCCAATCTCGTCCCACTCTCACAATAACTACTTTGTTTTAAACCTAATTTTATTATTTTATCTTATTTAAGGCTTGTGAGAAGAAAGGGTTAGTGGATAGGGGAGACACAAATGTGAGGATAGGTGATTTGAGCCCAAAACAATTTGTCAACTCGAAATTACTTTTTATGTCAATCTATCGCTTTAAATATTTTCACACAAATTTATTGCATGTGGTTTTTTGTTATACCAATCTGTCGTTGAAGATGAGTTTTTTATGCCTATTTGGCAATTTGTCCAATTTTTTCCCTATGTAACTAAGCATTTATGCCCGAGAAGAACTATGCAACTGTAGAAGAAAAGAAATTTGTTTTTTCTAATGGCTAGTTTATGCAATCTGATTAAAAAAAATCGCGGCTAGTATCCAAATGAGTAACTTGTACAAACCTACCCTTAAACTAGGCTCTTTTCACAAAATCGTCTCCTAAATGAAAAAAAATGTAAGAAAATACTCATAGATTAGGTATTTGTTGAAAGAACGGGCCCACCAATAGCACAAATGTCTAGAAAATGTTACATCAGTACTTTACTTAGCAAATATAACTATATACAAGAATACACGGAGTATTTAACAAAAATATAAAAGAATACAGTGAAAATTTATCAATTGTTTTAAAAATGAATTATGGAGTATTAAGTAAAAAAGTGATTTTGGGTTGTTTTTTAAACAAAGTCTAATGTATTGACGATCTTGTGAAAATGACACTATCTATTTTTTCTTTTGAAGCTCAACACAATTAACTGGTATGTGTAATTATCTAGGTAAGTGGAACCCTAAAATAATTAACGTACACATAAATAATGCAAAATATGCAAGTTACACCATTGATTTGTTTGATGTGATCATACCTGACCGGAATAATTCATTAATGTCAGCAATTCTGCCTCCAGAATAAGTGGAATCCCCTAGTTTCACATGCTTCAGCCTTGGAGTCCTAATGCCTCCAAATGAAAAAGTTTGACAAACTCCCAATCCTCTTCCACCTCCCCTGATATTATTGCTTCTAGATCCTTGCAATCCCCTACCTCAATATATTCAAGAAGAGGTAACACACCGCCTCCAACAAGCAGGGTAGTTGATATCAGAGAGTTCCCACCCCCCTTGACATTATATAAGTTGAGCGAACGGAGATTTTTCAGCCAGTTCCACGGAATCCTCTTCGGTCCACAAGACATGAAGGACAACTCCAACCTCCTCAAAGATAAGAATAGTTTAACATCCAACTGTTGGCCATCATCAATTTCATTCTCGTAGTCAACAAAAAGCTCTTTCCAAAAGGAGTCAACTCTTGAGAGTATGAGTTCTTCTAATTCCCATGACATTATATTCAGCATAGTAGACTTATATGCAACTGGCTGAATTGCGAATGCAACTTCACCAAGATTCAAAGTCCTCAAGATTCTTGAGTTGATATTTGGTAAAGCTTGCATATTTGGCAGGCCATCCAAAGCCAGTTCTGACAGATTTGGGAATAGTATGGTTTCCCCATCCCTTTGGAGTGATTCAATTTCCATATGACATATAGATATATTATCCAAGGAGCCAAAATCAATCTGTTTAATACACGGAGTATAAATTTTGAAATTAATTTAGTAATTCAGAAAGGGATATGTATAAATGAGTGAATCAAATTTTGTATATTTTTTCACTTGATACATGATACTTTTAACATTAGAAAATAGAATACAGCTGTTATTTCGTTACTAATTCGATGTAGTTCATTCTTTCAAAATTTAAATAAATATATGAAGAAATTCATATGCAGCAACACCATTATTTTGACTTCATTATGTATTAGGGTTGGTGATCATATTTCGGTTGTTTGGATTTTTTTTTTTTCAAATTTCCATCTCTTTACGGTTAAGGATTTAGGCCTAGTTTGTTTAAGGATTTAGGCCTTGTTTGTATAATATATCATCACCTTTTTGTAAGTCTAGAAAAGGGGAGATGGAAATGGTTAGAGCATACTAAGGGATATGGTTACCCTATGCCCAAAGTAGGTAATCAAATGAGGGGAAGGGAAATAAATTTTGTATATAAAATGAGGTAATCAGGATAATGGTTAGAATATTGATTAATAATTCTTGACTTAAAAATGGACTAGATTCGGAAGGTTAACCATTACCATTTCTTCCTTACAAACAAACGAGGGGTTAATGTTGATTTATAATAATGCTGTTGATTGTTGATGGATCGGTTACTTAATGGTGTTGATTGGTTTTTAAAAGTTCGGTTGATCCGTTAATTAATGGTGTTGTCATTTTTTAAGGAGCTAAAATAAAAGGGAAAAGGAAAATGGAAAAAAAGGAAGGAAAGGAAAGGGAAGTATGGACTTATATACGTGAACATTTAGCTAATTACGATTGTTTGGTGGACAATTAGTTAATTAAGTTCTATAATCTAGACATATAGCTAATTACCCTGTAATAATATCACAATTCATTGAAAAGAGAAAATATTGATTTATAAGATAAATTTTAACTAAAAAGATCAATATTGTTTAAACAATTGATTAAAGTATGTAGAGATATATCATTAAAAATAAAATTAATTATAGTAATTTACATGATTTTCCTTTTATAGATAGATTTTATAAGCTTATGCTTTAGTTTATATTAAAGTAATATATATATATAAGGTAATAATTGATAACAAAATAATATTAGCAATAACTCTTTGATTGGCCCACACATTTAATTTGAAAAAGAGGCTATTTTTGCAAAGTGGGATCTAAAATGGGCTGATTTTGCAAATATCTGGAAAAAAAATGTAGACACAACTGTACAACTTACCACCCCGTCAAAGAGGGCTGTAGCCATGCCTTGCATTTGAAGTGATAGAGTATCTGGGAGGGTGAATGTCTTCATCTTCTCAAGATTGGATAAATGCAACTCCCTTAACTTGGGGAATTTAAGCAGCAGACGTCCTCGGCCAAAGCATTCGAGGCTCCTCAAGCTACGAAGCTTAAGTGTTTGTAGTTTGGGAAAGTTGATAGTAGTTGTAGGATTGGTGTCCTCCTCAGCCTCATTGTAATCAATACTTGTGATAAATTCTTTCATATTTTCACATTTATAAACTTCTAGCTTCTCTAGATGCAAGAGTGAATTGGCGATCCAGGATGGGAACACGCTTTCTAGTTTATCACAGCGAGCAATTGCAATCTCCTTCAGATTTCCAAAGCAAGGGCATTTCCTACCAGCTTCTTCGGATCCCAACAAGTCCCATACGTTCCAAATCTGATCAAGACCCTTCAGATGCAATTCCTTTAGGGAAGGAAGCTTCATCTACCAAAAGTAATTTGCATATATCAATTACAAATTTGATCAACAAGCACCATTTATAAACCGTAAAAACTATATAAATTTTTTTTAAGTTTTAAAATAATTTCATACTTGTTACTATTAACTACAGAATTAAAATAAATAATAAAAAAGTTAATATTTTATAGAGTATTTAGCTTTTTAAAAAGTGTGAAAAAAAAAATCAAACGATTTAAATTACAAGACGAGAAAGTAACAAGTTATAAACATTTTTAAAAAATCCCAAAATTTTGAAAATAATAACGTTACCTGCAATGGGAACGTTGCATTAATTGAAGTACACAAATTAAAATGGTTACCTTGTCATTGAAGAGGAGGTGACGAGTTATTTGAAATTCCCCTGTTGTGGTTGAAGCCTCTGGCAAGTCCTGTAGGGCTAATAGACTTGCCATTTTTGGTAAGCCCTTGAGCTCCAATTTCTCAATATATGGCAACTCAACACTTGATTCATCAGCCCCACGCTGAATTTCATCAATCTTAGAGATTGAAAATATGTGCAGCAAACACCTACAATTACTCACATTCATGACCCTCAATCGAACAACAAGCTGAAGAGGTAACACATGTCCAAGCTCATATAATCCATGGAGTCTTAGTTCCCTTAGTTTGGGAAAGAAATTATAGCAAGGCTGTGGACAACAGACACTTGTAAGGTTGGGCAATCCACGAAGTGTCAAAACTTGCAATTCTGGAAACATCTCTCTTTGCTGAATGATGGACAGATTTCTTGCATCTAATAAGCATTCCATTGTGTCACAATTGTTGACAAACAACTCCTTCAAGTGAGAAAACCCGCCATTTGTATTCAAGTCAGCTATGCCCTGTTCCAAATCACGGGCACCCATAATATGTAAATACTCGACCCTCGATAGCAAATCTTTCATAACACTGAGCTGAAGGCGGCCATTCTCATTATTAATTGATATAGCACGTGTATAAGAAGTGAAATTCTCATCCGATGGTATATCTCCATCATAATCTATATATGATATTCTAAACCTTTCTGAGTTTGGAAATTTTAAAGACCCAGGAGACACTTGATTGGCAATTTTGATTGTAATTTCAAACTCCTCCAAAGACAAAGACGCCAACTTTTTCATATCAACAGTGCTCCATTTAAATGGATTCCAATCAGAACTTAGGTACAGCTCTCTCAAACGATCCAGTTTGACTACACCATCAACAGGAAATGTGTCAAACTTGCAGCGAGTTAAATCTAACACTCTTAGATTGGCCAAGTTTCTAATTTCATCGGGTAAAGCTCCAAGTGTAGATCCACACAAGCTAAGCACTTGAAGTCTTTCTAGATTACATATCATGGATATGACCCCACCACTTATCTCACAATATTCCAAGTGCAATGTAACAAGGTTCTTTAGCTCCCCAATAGATGAAGAAATATGTCCTATCTTAGAAATATCTAAGATTTTCAGGTTTTGCATCACTTGAAAAAAATTATGTGGGAGACAAGAACGTTCACCGCCCTTTAACAAGAAAGTCTCGAGTTTAGGCAGCTCCAACCCATTTAAACAGTTAAAATTACTGGCAGGTGTCATGGACATTGCAACACAGTTTTCATAGGATTCCCGGGTATGCCAACCAGTACCAGCTTCCAGCATTACAGGTAAACAATAAATACCTAATAGTATGATAATATAAAACAAACATCAAAATGTGACCAATTAAAAACAAAAGATTTTATAATAATGTATAAACATATAAAAGGGCGACCCACCTGATCCAAGCTAACCCATAATTAATTAACCATACCTAGAACTCATCAACTTAACTAGACTTAACCTAATGCTAAAAAATTTCAAGGTTTGAGTAAATCAAATATCTGTCAATCTATAACCTAAAAATTACCAGACCCATAAATAGAATGAAATGAACATGCTTAAACATTACCTTGAGATAGGGCTGAGATGACAACATCTTGAATAAGATCATGCATCTTAAAATTTTGCGGTATCTTCCCCTCGATTAATAAAGACAGAGACTTCAATTCATGAACCCATGAATATAGCTGGTCATGAATAGAATATAATGAGCCAACTTCAAATAAGTCAAATCCAGTGCCATATCTCATTAACTTTACCAAAGGTCCATCGTCACCTATTGCAAATAAAAAATAATGTGCCAAAATTAGAATAATATGCCAAAGTGATAACAAAAAAAAAAGAAAGGAAAAAAAAACGGTTGTAGTTAAAATTGGGAATGGAATTAGTAATACCATGTTGAATAAGAAGACAACAAAGTAAAAAATGCTTCCGCTTCTCCCCACTTTGTATGAAGTTATTGCACAATTCAAGAATTGCAGATGGAACCTCTTTTACTATATCAACCTCTAACAAAGTATGCATTTCCATTTCATCTGCTAAAATTTCCCAATTCGACCAACTCATATTACTCATCGACCTCAATGTACATGCCAATGAATTAAGCATCCTAGGTAAGCCTCTGCATTTCAAGAGCATAACATTTTCCACATACTGATACCTTTCACTCTCAAGTGTAACATCCATACTATTAATCTTATCTCCAAGTCTTTCTCGGAAAAGAATCTTAGCTTCTTCCAAATTCAAACACTTCAATAAGAAATTCTTCTCAGCACCCATCTCCTTACAAACATCAGAATTCCTTGATATTACTACGACTTTGCACCTTGACTTTCCCTCTTGCTCGTGTGAAATTCCAACCATCCTCAAGTCAATCACATGGTGTATCCCATCTAATATCACCAAAATCTTTCTCTTCTGTATAGGTTCTATGTTGTTTTCTTGCCCACTCTCCATGACCTTTTCGTCAAGCTTATTGCACAGAATGTGAGCTCTTGTTTCTTCATCATCAGCTTCCGACAATTGCAGACCTATCTTATCTGCGATTTGAGTCTGAATAAGCTTGATATCAAGAGATTCACACACTTGAACCATCACTATAGGATCAAGCAACTGATTATAATGAGCACGTGTAGCAAGTTCTTCAGCCAAAACTGTCTTTCCCACACCAAACATCCCATATATTCCAATCATGTTGACATGAATATCCATTAAAGCTTCCAATATATCCTCTAACATGTTCTCTCTTGATTGCAAATTCTTACAATAGGTCACAGATGGCAAATCTAAACATTCCTGCTCCTTGAATATTCTGTCAATGACTCTCAATATATCGCCGATTTCCCATGAAGATGCCGGATCCCAACAAGTACTGCATAGGCGCTTCTTGACAGCCATACTATTACTTTCTTCCAGAAAAGCATTTGCCCTTATCAAAATCTCACCAGCCTGTACTAACCACTTTCGGACATCATCCCTCCCTCCACTAATCCGGAGACTTTGGACTTGAGCTACCATTTCTGTAAGTACCTGAATTTTGGTTTGAACCACCCCAATGTTTTTATTGTAAGACAAAACATCACATAATCGTTGTTTTAGTTCCTCCATGGCTTTGTATCCCAATGGTTCGTGTCCCTGATTCTGCACACCTTTTACAATTGCAATAGTTGTATGGCAGGGACAGAAAAAAAAAAGGAGAATAAACATTTGTCTTCAATGAGCATAGAGAGCTGAACAATTAGTTCACTTATGTATGATTCATATATGAATGATGCACAAACAGCAAAAGGATCAAAACAAATTCACCATGTGAATTGCACACTGTCCACAATAATCTTTTGAACAACTTTCGAAAGTCAATTTCACAAAGCCCACTGAATTGAAACTTCTGGCACTGAATTGGTAGATAGATAGTTGAATAATTTCCGTTTGTTCATATTACAAATTTACAATATAAGGGGCCATTTGGTAGGGATATATAGATATTAGATATGGGTATAAGAACTCTCATATCTATATCTTCCGTTTGGTATATTAGTATATAGATATCAATGATATCCTCATATACTGATTGTGGGGTTTTGTTAGCTATTTTGATACCTGTTAAAATTGGGGTATATGGCTCCCCTTCTTCTGATTCATTGCCCCATACTGCTTATGGGTTTTTATTCCATTGGCATTGCTTCTCATCCTCCTCAGTCCTCCCTCCCTCCCTGAGCGATACCCCTGCAAACACCCATAACTCCTCCTCCCTCTCATGCCTTGTCACAGTAACCATCGACATCCTCCCTCGACGCCAAGTGCCAGCCCCTCTTTGATCCCATTGACATCTGCTTCTCCTCTCTAAGTGATGCTTGTCAACCGCTGACATCCTCCCTCAAAAACGGGGACCAACTCCCCTACCACCAAGCACCAAACCCTCTTCGAAATCATCGATTGGGTCGCCGAACATGTTGGTCAGAGATCTCGGCGATGCCATGGTTGATCAGAGAAGAAGGAGAAGCGGTATGAGGATTGAAGAGGAGGCAATCCATCTGAGAGTGAGGGGGAATTGGGATAAAGAGGAGGCATAAAACGATGAGTTTTATGCGAGAGAGGAGGCAAATCTGACAAGTGGAGGATTAATTTTTTTTTAAAAAAAAATCTGATATCCATATCGAAAAACATTGTCGTCAATGGTCTAGAGTTAAGCCAATCTGGCAGTGGACCGAAGTAAGAGTACGACAATGAAACCAAGTGCAAATGAGAAGGCAGTCAGGATACTCTACTCCCCTCGGTGCTCCCTACGGTGGAACATGAAATTATTTCGGGTATAAATAAATATTGAAAAAATATTTTAAAAAATAATTTTAGATTCTATACCTTTATATTGATATGTTTATAAAATTTTATTATGAAAATTAATGTTTTAAAATTTTAGATAATTAAAATATCGATTCTTTTAGAAAATAATTTTTATTATTTTTTAAAACATGATTTTTCATAATAAAATTTTATAAACATATTAATATAAGGATATATAATCTAAAAATATATTTTTTATTTTTTTTCAATGTTTATTTATACCCGATATAATTTTGTGTTGCACCGAAGGGAGTACCGGAGGGGAGTAGGGGATCCGGCCTGATCAGAAGGAACTTCCTTCCGTCAACGGTGGCTGGTTACCGACTAACAAGCAGTAACTACAAGAACTTGGACGAAAGCATTGATATTTCTCTGCTCAGCCTCAGGGAATGCTGGCTTACTCCCAAGCCAATATTGTGAGATTGGCTCTAATTTTTCAGCACTTCACCAAGAATTCTCATATCCTAATCAAACCCGAAATTCAATTCACTACATTACTACTACATTGCTACAAGAGTTGGATGTTGGATTCAATTCACAAACCTGAAATTCAATTCACAAATTCAAATTGATTCTCAAAATCACAAATCCTAATCAAAATTTCACAAAATGGATTCACAAAATCATAAACCCTAATTTCACAAAATTGGTTTCCAAAATCAAAAACCCTAAACGAATTCTCATATCCCACCTATAAATTGAATCTCAAATCAAAATTTAGAGCAAAAATTAACAAAGTATAAGCTACAAGGACAAAAAAAACTAACCTTTTCATTCGGATTCCGGAAGAATATTCAAGGCAGCAGGGCTGCAGCGGCCTAGCAGGGAGTACTGAGGACAGCAGGCAGCAGTGCACTCAGTCTCAGCAGCAAGCCAGCCAGCAGCCGCGGAGTCGCCGTCGCCGTCACGCCGGAGAGGAGCCATTGAGCGTCGGAGCGGGGTGCAGTGCGGCCGTGCGGGACCAGGGACCTTCTCTTCGGCTTCGCCAAATCGCCCTGGTTTGGGGGGAAAAACCCTGCAAGTCTGTAACACTGTAAAAAAACCATCCGAGCCGGAGGGTCTGCTGGGGCCTTGAACACGGGGTTTCTGTGGGCACCCACCACTTCTCTCCAAACCACTGGCAGTGGCACACTGGCACCCACCACTCCCCAAACAGGTGCTCAGAGAAATTAATTAAAAAAAAAAAAAAACTGTTGCTAATGGGAAAGTAGGTGGTAGAGTGGTAGATGAAAAAATAAGTGCGGATCACGATCCTTATCTTTTCCCGTAACCTCTTTTCCTGGCCTTTCATTCTCACGTTTTGTAGAATTGCAAAGTGAATGCTTTATCGGAGGTGACGTTGTGAATCGATAGTCGGTGTGAGTGCGTGACATAGAGAAACTGCAGGTATGTAAACCCCATTCCCTTCTTGTTATCGATCAAATGGAACTAATATTGATTTTGTCAACTTTAGTAATATTGATTAAATCTTATTTTAAGAATTTGGTAGTTATATATGCTGCTGAATTTGGTGACATAGAGAAACAGGAGGTTCATTCACTCCGAAGATGCCTGCAGAGGCAGCAATTGCTGTGGGAATCTTGAAGTTTGTGGGAGGTGCGATACCGCAGTGCATTCCGCAAGACTTGAAGGACAAACTAGGCCGCCCAGTGTCTTATGTCTTATGCTACGGGAGTAATTCAGCTGAAATTCCGACAAAGATTGAACAGCTCAAGGGCGCAAAAGTTGAAGTTGAAGCAAGATTGCTTGTTGCTGAGACTAATGGAGACCAGATCAGGCATCTGATTGAAGAGTGGCTCAAAGATGCGGATACACTTCTAGTGAAGTTTGATACCCCAGAGGGTAACCATTGCTTCTGTGGATCATCATGTGAAGTTGGTAAGATGTTAGATGAAATCAAAAAAATGTTGGAGCAATCAAAAGGATTTCGCTGGGTATCTTATCCCGGGGGTCCGCCTCCGATTGGGTCTAGGTACCATGCTTACAACAAGAGTTTGCCCTCTAGGGAAAATATGTTGGTGAAGATTGTGGAGGCCTTGAAAGACAGTAAGACCAACATGTTTTCTATAAGTGGGGTTCCAGGTGTGGGTAAAACCACTTTGTTGGAAGAGCTTATTAAGCGTGTTGAAGCTATTGAACTCTTTCAAGTTATAGCCAAAGTTGATGTTTCTCAATCTTCGGATACTAGGATGATTCAAGCATCAATTGCAGCGAGAATCCAACTAGATTTGCCTGAACAAGGTGATGAAGAAACTCGGGCTAACTTGTTGTATGAGCAACTCAAAACAAGACTTTTGAAAAAAGGGAGTAAGATACTCGTGGCATTTGATGACATCTGCACTGAAAGTGATATTGACACTGCAAGAATTGGAATTCCTTTTTCGCTTGACGGAGAGTCTAGTTGCAGAATATTGTTGTCATCAAGAAGTTCAGATGTGTGTAATAAATTGGGTGGAAACTGCAATGCTCTTCAATTGGAATATTTGAGTCCGGCTGAAGCAAAGATTTTATTTCGAGATAGATTAGGAAATCAGATTTCAGAAGAGGAATATATGTCTGAGAATTATATTTCTATGGAAAATGATTTGTTACAAAAGTGTGGTGGCTTGCCAAGGGCAATCACAACATTGGCTGAAGTACTAAAGAGGAGATGGCCTGATCGGGATGATGTTGTTAGCCAACTTAGAATTCACAATTTGACTGAAGTTCATGGGGTGGCAAAGACATTGCATCAGTCTATTGAATTGAGTTACAACCTCCTAAAAGATGATATGGAGAAGAAATTTTTCCAACTCTGTTGCCTATTTCGACCAGGTACGTATTGATAAAAAGATATAATGCACGTGCTCAAAAAGTGTTTCCTGCTTTGCCCCTTGTCTCAAATTCTTTCTAATCCGCAAATTTACTTCATTGTACCAAAATACAGGCAAAAGCATAGTCATTGAGGGCCTAATCAGATATGGGATCGGGCTGAATTTGTTTGATAGAATCAAATCACTTGATGATGTTAGACAACGAGCAAAGTTGAGAGTGAATCAACTTAAATCTTTGAAATTGTTTGAGAGCAAAGACGACCAAGGTTGTATTAGCGTACACACTGTTATCCATGATTTTGCGACTTCAATTGCATTAGAAGGTAGGTATACTACATCATCTTTTTTTTTTTTTTAAGAATTATACTACATCATCTATTCATTCTTTTCTATGCATCAAGTTGATATTCAGCCCTTTACGATCCATTGTCTCTACATTTCCAGGAGTTTATTGCCTAAGATTAAATTTCTCTGTCATGAATTGAACTGACGATAAATAGAGAAATGTGTTGTAATTATTATCCTTTTTTTACTTTTTAGAATTGTAAAGATGATTAGCTTGTTTGTATATGCTTTGACAGCTTTGTGCATGGTACAACTATTTTTTTCCCATTTTTAAAGATAATGATTTGATAAAAACTAATGATAATCTAGCTGATACTTGATCTTTTTTTATGCTATTGTAAGCAGCCTATAAAATAAACCATTGTTAAACTTGGTTGTGATGATTATGTGAATGTCAGTACATCATGATATTTATGCATAAAAGATTGCAAACTAGTGTTATTAACCGACATGATGAGTTTGGTTCCAACCACTATTAGATTGCTTATAATAATTTGTTTAGACTCTCTACTTAATCATATTGCTAACAACTCTCCTTTTAGTGCCTCGCTAACATTAATACTTCCATCGATATATATATACAATTGAGTATGTACATAATTTGCTCCCTTTATGTGGCAGGAGGGTACTTGCTTCTACTAGATGATGGTCCTCAATGGGAAAATAAAGAAGATTTCAAAAAGTACACCATCATTTCAATTACCACAGAGTCTAGTGTCAGTTGCAAGTATTTGAATGGATCAGAAATGCCTCACCCCATTCGTGATTTTGAGCATTTAAATGGATTAGAGTTGCTAAAGCTTGAAGCCTTGTTCCTTAAGGGGGTATCTTCCAACATTCAAGATTGCTACTTTACAGGGAAGGAAAATCTTAGAGTTTTGGTCATGACTAAGATGAAGCTCTCAATACTACCAGCATCAGTTAAGCATTTAAAGTATCTTTTGACTTTGAGTGTAGAATATTGTGATATAGAAGATGCTTCCATAATAAGCCTTCTAGTTAGTCTAAAAGTCCTTAGCTTTCGTGGATCTAAGATTAAAGTGTTTCCAAGTGGCATTGTAGAGCTGGGAGATCTAAAATTGTTAGATATAACTGAATGTTTATTTGGAACAGTTGTAGATGGTGTGGTTGCAAACCTTTCTCACTTGGAGGAACTTTACATGTGTGGTACCTTGGTTGAGCAAGATGCTAGTAGTGGATTAGTTACACAAAATCTAGTTGGAGGTTTGAAGTCTTTTGAGCATTTAAATGTACTAGAGATTGAAATTCCCAACCACTGTCTAATGAATGTTGGTGATTTGTTACTTAGTAGATATCCTCTAAGGTTTAAAATAGTTGTCGGTTTCAAGGTTCCTTCAACATACAAGAAGTTTTTCTTCTTCAAACGGGTTATGTTACTAGAAGGAATTGATGCAAGAAGGATCATGAAACGAGACTTAAGGAATTTGCTGAAGAAAACGGAATATTTAAGATTAGAAAACATTACAGAGTTGAAGATGGTTGTGTATGAGTTGGATGAAGATGGCCTTTTAGATCTGAATCACTTGCACGTTAGCCGTTGCAGTCAAATGAGGTGCATAATCAACACAATAGGGATGCCACATGAATTCAAGATTTTGCAGAATCTAGAAGTTATTTCTCTTGAGCAATTGGATGGCTTGGAAGTGATATACAATGGCAAGACATCACAAAACTGGTGCTCAAAACTACGAGAGCTAAAACTATCAAACTTGGGGGAGCTAAAGCCCAATGCCTTGCGCATTCATCATGCTCATAAGCTGAAACTTGTGGAAGTAAGGGATTGTGCAAGTTTGGAACATATTTTTTCGACAACAGAAATCAGCATAGGCGAAGGATGTTATGATTTGCCTTGTTTGAAGAAGTTGGACCTACAAAGACTACCTATGCTTGAAGGTCTTTATGCCGAAGAATCCATGATGAATGATCAAACCTTTGAACCTCTCTTTCATGAAAAGGTATGAGTGAGCATAAACTTGTCTATTGCCTTTTTTTTTGCATACATGCTTTCCTTTAATAATCTTAGAACCTTTTCTCTTACACAATGTCTTGAACAAGTATAAATGATTCATGTAGATATGCTTGCCAGCCTTGGAGGAAGTGTACCTTTCGAGTTTAGATAACATTAAGGAGCTCTGGAAGTTGGGTCATAGCGATTCTGGTTCTGCTAAGACAACATTCTCAGAATTGCAAGTCCTAACTCTTCATAAGATGGTTGGGCTAAAGCATGTATGGCATATGCAATTATGTGAAGGGAGTCTTAGCTTCAGAAGCCTAAAGAGAATAAATATTATTGAATGTGATCTCCTAGAAAGCCTCTGTCCACCATCAGTTCTTACTACTCTTTGTAATTTGGAGAGTCTGGAAATAACATCCTGTCACAATTTGAAGGAAGTTGTCATGACAAAAACTAGTGAAGACAATGCAATAAAATTTCCTTCACTGCGGAGTTTGAAACTTGAGAAGTTATCAAGTCTTCAAAGTTTTAGCCAAGGAAGTTGTACAATTGAGTTCCCATCCTTGGAAAAACTCTCTCTTTCTGCCCTTCCTAAGGTGGTGACATTTCATGAGCGGCTGAATTCAGACATTCATGGTGGTTCAATGGGAGTTGGTACAGAACTTGCTCAAGAAGGTAGCACTTCCCTTACTAGGAAGATGCTCTTCATTAGAGAGGTAAATAAGCACACATAACACTATATATACTGTTGAAAATATGCATTCTATACTTCCTTTGCAGCATTAGTTGAATAAGCTGGCAACCTTGCTTTCCATTTTACTATGCTCCAACTTAATTAGCCTATTATCTTTTATAAGAGAGTGTAAAGAAAACTTGTAGAAGGAAGAATAGATGGGTATTCTCAAGAGCAGTTCGGATGGTAGAGACGTAGGGTTACTATTATACATCTTAAACCACTTTTGTGGAATTGGTTGAACCCTAAAAGGATAAAATTCAAATTACAAAAAGGATAATATATAATCTGTTAGATCATATTTTTGCGGTTCTAAGTCTACCAACTCCACCAGTAGAATTAAATCACAGCTCATCTGGATCTCATTCCATCTTAGTGGGTGTTCCGATCTTGTTGTATAATTTCTCCTTTACCTTGTAGGTATGTAATCCCATGTTGCTTTTGTGGTTGATTTTGAATAGCTGCGAAACAACATGTGTTTGGGTTCATATTTAATGCCACCTTTAATATTTATATGTTAAATTTGCCCCTCTAAGTACTGGTTTGTTAATCCAAGTTGGATTTAATGCAGATTGTGTTTCCTTCTTTGGAGCATCTAAAATTAACTGCCATGGAAGACATTTCAGACCTAGTTGAGGAGGATTGTGCTGCCATTGCATTTCCAAGGTTGAAAACTCTAACAGTAAAAGATTCAGGCAAGTTGAAATTTATTCCAGCTACTCTATTTGGGAAATTAGAACAACTCAAAGTACATAGTTGTGGTTCACTTCAAGGTCTATTCGAAAGCAATTTTGCAACAAGTATGTCATCTTTGAGGAAGTTAGAGTTGGTTGATGTGAGGTGTTTGAAACATGTACCATGGAGTTTGCTTCCGAACATCCATTCTCTTGTTATACACGGTGGTCTTTTTGACGTGAATTATATGCTTTCATCCACTGCCATTGTGGAAGGTGAGGCTATGCAGAAGTTAGAATACATAAACATTGAGGGTTGTAATCTAGAAGAAATTGTCTCCAAAGAATGTGATCAACCTGATCTCCTGAAAAAGGGAGCCGTTATGTTTCCTCGTCTGAAACATGTGGAATTTCATAGCCTACCAAGTATCACAACTTTCAGTTCAGGAAGCTATGAAGCAACATTCCCAACCTTAGAAAAGGTGGAGATCAGTGGCTGTCCCAACCTCGTATCATTCTCCTTGGGAGAGCTACGAACCCCCAAACTAACATTTGTGCAGGTAGTTGGAAAAGATGGAGTTCCGAGATCCAAATCAGAAGAGGATATAGATCTCAATTGCTTTTTACGAGACCTAAACCAAGGTGTGGTTGGCAAACTTTGCTTTTTCAGGTTTATTCATTACACGCAAGCAAGTCATGTCTTGTAACTTTCTGCAGGTCCCCAATTGCACAAAGAATCCAGACAAAGCCAACAGTTGCTGCCATCAACTGAACATACCCGAAAGGAAATGAAGAAGGTGGTTAATGGGTGGGAAGAATTTTTCACAGGAGAATACCTGCCTGAGAAGCATCGGCTTGCCAAAAATGAAGAATCTAGTTGTTCAAATGCGGGTTCTATGCAATCTAGCTCCATTTATGTGCAAAGCTTTACTAGTTAAATAGTCATTTCCCTTTCTTTTAGTTTTCTATCAAAGCCAAATCCACATTAATGAAATTTATATTTAAATTTTTTCTACTACAGTATCTGGTAACATATATACATTGTCAGTTTGTCACATGATTTGTTATTCTTCCAGGTTAACTGGAGCACTTGCTCTCTGCCTTGACCCGTTCAACTTTGAGCTTATCTGATATACATCAATTTTTTACTTGAATGATCTTTCATTTACCTATTTGCTTCAACAATTTTTTCATATCTTGTCTGGAAATGGTTTCCCTGCAATTTAAAAAATTACAAAAATACCATATGCTTGGTCATGAAATAAAATAACTAAAGGTGGAAACTTCCAAGGTTAGGGATCACCACAACAATAAACATATGTATAGACCATGAATCACATAAAAGAGCATGTTTTATATCAAAGAATCAACTTTCACAAATTCCAACAATTTAGGTAATAAAGGCTCTTTCATAAAAACCTAATTGTTTCTACTTTTTCTTAATTAGGATTAGTCGACTTTTGCAAATAAACCCTAATTACTATCCAAATTCAAAAACAATTCACTTTCTCTTCATAATTGCAAACAAGGAATTTCCTCAACTCTCACAAAGGATTAAGCATATAGGTAGATGATGATAAAAACACGCATAATTATGAATTCATAAAGCAAACCACATATCTATCGTTGGGCTCATCCTAACCCTAGATGATGGGATTTAGAAACAAAACAGGATGAAAGAAACTAATTTAAATTAAAACTAAAACTGATAATCGGGTGGTTTGATGAGCCTTTATTTTCAGTTCTGTTGTTCGTTGTATGTCAGGTTCAACCCTGTGCTTTTTTCTATTGTCGGTGAGGGTTTCTTGTGGTTTCACAGTTTGTTCCTTCTGACTGAGGTAGCTTTCCCATCTGTTTTTCTACCTGCAGGGATTTCATTTGCACTCTCCGGTGCCCCTTCCTTGATCCTTGTGATCTGTAATCTGTATGATTTTGGAGGTGGCAGGAATTCAATATCGGCAACATCTTCCTCCTCATCAAAATCTTGGTTGTTACTGTATTACATAAGTGAAATTGGCATTCAGAAGATAGATGTTAGAAAGGATGCTCAAGGGAAATCAGCCAAAACAAGAAATATGGAGCAGATTATTTGGTTTCTTGATGGCTTTCATGAGCCATTTAATTGCACAATTATTCTGGGTAAATCATCATTAGAATTAGAAATAACATGCTGGTAAGGAGATATAAATCAAGTTACATCCAAACTTGTAAAACCATTGAAGACAGATGCCAAACTTAACCTGTCACACTTGTTCTTTGCCGACGACCTTGTGCTATTCGGTGAAGCAACGCCGGAACAAGGGAGAACCATTAAGAGATGCCTTCAGAAATTTTGCAGTGCCTCTGGAGAAAGGGTAAGGTATGCGAAGAGTTCTATTCTCTTCTCCCGGAATACCTCCGCTGCGGTCAAGGAGGGAATAAGCACTGAGCTTGGAATGCCGATCTCTGCTGAATTTGGAAATTACCTTGGAGTTGCTACAGCGTGTGGAAGATTGACAAGAGAGCGGTTTAAATCCCTCTTGGACAAAATTTCTTCGAAGTTAAAGGGATGGAAAGCCCGCACCTTGTCACTGGCGGGGCGCATAACACTAGCGAAGTCGGTCCTAACGAGCCTTCCCCTGTATACCATGCAATCAACGTATATTCTGAGAGGTGTGTGTGATGAAATGGACAAGATTGTCCGTGGTTTCATATGGGGGTCCTCAGCGAGTCAACGGCGCATCCACTTGCTCAAGAAGGATGTACTGTACGCACCTATGTCAGACGGGGGTCTCGGAATCCGACCGATGAGAGAAACCAATCAAGCTGTGCTAGCTAAGCTTGGTTGGAGAATGCTTCAAGAGCCATCGTTGCTGTGGAGCCGTGTACTCAGAGGAAACTATTGCAACAGCCGGGCTGATGTTGATATTTTCGATAGAAAGGAAAGAACTTCGAATCAATGGATAGGCATTATTCACGGCTCGGAGATCTTACGACCAGGGCTGCGGAAGAATATAGGCAACAGAAGCACCACCCTCTTTTGGCTTCACTCCTGGATGCAAGCCGAAACCCTTGAGGAGCTGGCGATCTATCAGGTGCCCGAGGACATCATTGGTGGACCGGTGGCTGAACTATGGGAAGGGGATGACTGGAATTGGAATCTGTTGAAACCCCTACTTCAGGAGGAACACAAATTAAAGTTGAGGGCAATCAGAGTGAGTGACACGCCGAATGCAGAGGACGTATTGTATTGGGGTCACACACCTTCAAGATGCTTCTCAACGACATCTGCTTTGACTCTCCTTTGGCGGGATGACGGGCTGCAACCCTCGCCGGGATGGAAGCACATATGGAAAGCCCCGGCCCAACAACGAGCCAGGACATTTGCGTACCTAGCTGCACACGACGCAACCCTGAGCAATGCCAATAGACAACGTCGGCACCTCTCCAACCATTCAGCCTGTCCTAGATGTGGTGAGTGCGAGACGACAATCCACTTGCTGCGTGATTGTGTCCCGATAAAAGGATTCTGGCAGCAGGTTGCTGGAAACAACTTGCCGTCATCTTTCTTCCTGGTGCAGGAGATCAAGGACTGGATTTTCGAGAATGTGAAAAAGGGAGATCGTTGGAGTGCCACCTTCATCAATGCAATTTGGACGATCTGGAAGGAAAGAAATGAGCTGATTTTTCAGGGTCGGGATAACCTGCAGGGCATGGTTTACAGAGTGTGGAGGATGACGTCGAGCTTCTTCCACTGTCGGAGGAACCTATCAGCACCGGTGGTCATCACAAGAGAGGGAAACAGCGACCCAATTAAGTGGACTCCACCGGCAAGTGGCTGGCTAAAGTTGAATACTGATGGAGCCTCTAGAGGCAATCCGGGGCCATCAGGAGGAGGTATTATCCGGAATTCGGAAGGCGACTTCGTACGAGCTTTTGCAATCAACTGCGGCATCTGCCTGGCGATTGAAGCGGAGTTGTGGGCTGCTCTTCAGGGCCTGCAGCTAGCCAAGGAGATGGGGATTTCTAGATTGGTGGTGGAGACGGACTGTACAATAATGTGCAGCATGCTTGCCACAGGAGTGCCACCATATGCCCAGTTCAATCTAGCTATGCAATGCAAACGTCTCCTCGCGAACGAAACATGGGAAGTGGAGATCCGACACATTCGCCGGACGGCCAACACCGTCGCTGATCTATTAGCGAATAAGGGTGTTGAGCTTGCACAAAAATCTCAGATCTTTTCAACCATACCGGAGTTTATCCGAGCAGAAATGTACCCAGCCCCCACAGGGCTTATTTCTACAAACATTAATATTTAATAAATGGGCTTTAGCCCACCCTTTAAACCAAAAAAAAAGAGATACATCTCGTGTTTAATGGGGATTTTCGCTGCACAGGTTTTCAGTGTTTGCGCCTACTGCCAGTACATACACGCATCACCCTGCAGTTGTTCAAATATTGCCATTCATTTTGAAGATTTTGGAACTAAGCCAAAAAAAAAAAACACACTGAAGATCTTGCTTATTTTGGAACCTTCGACAATCCAAATTCTTCTTGCAGCCTCCAAATGCTTTCGAGCTGTGAAGCTCCCAAGTCTTTGATTCCATTCCAACCAGTCAACCACCCTAGTTCTATAGCTCCCGGACCGGATCCTTTTCTTTTGAAGCTCACCAAAGTTCATCTATAGTTTCTAATCTTTCAAAATCTGCTCCCCATGGTTTTTCTTCAAGCGCATCTCTAACTCCTTTTTTATTTTGGCTCTCTTCATTTTTTCTTCTTTTGCAGTAGCTACACATATCGCTGCTCCCCATGGTTTTTCTTTAAATACAGGTTTAAGCTCTTCTTCTCTTGTGGCTATCTTCACTTTTTCTTCTTTTGCAGCAGCTTGGCATATCTCTGTTAGTCCTGTTACAAAGTGGAAGGACTGTTATTGATCAATTAATTTTTTTATCCTAAATAACTGTGCAGTTTTAAAAACAGAAACGACACCAGAGTTTTATCTTTTCTTTTGCAGCTCAACATCTTGATTCTTAGTAGCTTCCATGTGAGCAACAGAAATGCTAAAAGGTGGAATATTCTCCTCAATCTAACTAGATATGTTGGTTAACCTATCTTTTTTATTGACCTGCAAAACCCCTAAAATCTGATGCACTAGCTAGCATGCAATATGCAACATTCATCCCTTAGACTTGATGTATTCATACCTTCCACAGCACTATTAAGGTCAACAAAGGTGTCAGCCTCCATGATTTTTGATTCCAGTTCCACGTACTTGAGCCTTGGAGTCCCAAGTGACCCCAATGAAAATGTTCGCATAGAATGACATTCCCATATGGTCACTGTTTCCAAGGAGGGAAAGTGTGCCTCATATTTTCCCAGACTGAAAATCTCAAGTTTGGGCAAGCTGTGAAGTTCGATGCGCCTCAGGCAAGGGAATAGGATTATTCCATATTTGATCAAATCCTCATCCTCAAACAGCTCTTCGGATATAATTGCTTCTAGACTGTTACAGTCTGCTACCTCAGTATATTCAAGCAGAGGTAACACATTGCCTCTTACAAGCAGGGAAGATGATATCAAAGAAGTCCATCCCTTGTTGAGACCAGTCAAAATAAGGGACCGGAGATTTGTAAGCAGATTCCAGGGTATCTTTTTTAGTTGGTGCAAGCGGCGCAATTCCAACTTCCTTAAAGAATAGAGCAGTTTAATATCAGAATGGCTATGATGTTCAACTAATCCTTCATCCTCAAGAAGCACTTCCAGATAGTCAGATTCCGACAATAAGAGTTCTTCTAATTTTTGTGACATTACAAAGGGCATAGAAGGCATATATGTTGGCTGAATTGAGAACAACACCTTGCAGCATTCAATTTTCCAAAGAACCAATTTTCTCAATGTTTTTGAGTTGATATTTGGTAAAGATTTCAGATTCTGCAATTCTTCCAAAGTAAGCCTTGACAAATTCGGGAACATTGCAGTATCATCATTTCTTTTTAGTAACTCAATCCCCATGGAAGATACTCGTAGATCCTCCAAGCATGGAAAAGCAACCTGTTTCGGGGATCAAATAGAAAGAAATTATATGTAGAAATTCCAGGTTCTGTTTCATATATATCATCAAGAACACAATTCAGTTGGATGGATAAAGATTTAGGAGGAAAAACTGTGAATAGATAACATTTACAAAAATATACAATACTATAGGATATGGGGTGAAATTAGTTGCAGTAAGCTCTCTAATTTCAAAAGTATGTGATCAAACTTTAGCTAAGATGTTGAACAAAGTTTGGAGAAGAATTTAGAATTGTTATATTGAGTGGCTGAAGGAGGAATGTGGTGATGATGGAAATGCTCTTGAACAAAGTTTGGAGAAGAATTTAGAATTGTTATATTGAGTGGCTGAAGGAGAATGTGGTGATGATGGAAATGCAATCATACTTCAGCTAATTAAATATCATTTTCTTCTCAAATGATTCAATAGATAAAGCAATAGGTATGTATATGTTTAAAAAGACTAGCAAGGCAGCACAAAGGACTAACATTAATGATATACCTAGAAGCACAAGAAATTTACCTCGTTGTCAAAGAGTATTGTGCCTTCTGTTTGAACTAAATGAGTATTTGGAAGGGTGAATGCCTTCATTTCAAAAAGACCCGATAAATCCAACTCTCTTAACATTGGGAAAATAAGTAGAAGGTGTCCTTGATAGAAACATTGGAGTCTACTCAAATACTTCAGTGTAAGTATTCGTAATTTGGGAAAAGTTATCATAGTTGCAGGATTTGTGTCATCTTCAATGCCACTTGCGATAACTTCCCTCATTTTATTGCAAGAACCAACTTCTAGCTTCTCCAGTTGCAAAAGAGAACCAGCAATTTCAGATGAAAACAAGCTTTCCAATTTATTACAGTCAGAAACTGTAATGTATTTCAGATTTGCAAAGCAAGGACTACTGCCATAAGGTTCCTTGATCCAAGTTTGATTCTGTAACACTTCAGCAGCACATTCTTTGGATCCCAAGAAGTCCCATATATTCTCAATTTGACAAAGACCCATCAGATTTATGTCCTGGAGTGATGGAAGCTTGATCTACCAAAATTAATTGCATATGAATTAGAGATTAAATGGTTACCTTCTCATTAAATAGGAGTTGTTTAAGTGATGGAAGCATATATGCAAATAGTTACCTTCCCGTTAAACAGCAGTGCACAAGGCCTTTGACGTCGATCGCTTGTGGTTGAAGCATCCGACCATTCCTGAAAAGCTACAAGACTTGTCAAACTCTTTAGCTCTAATCTCTCCATGTATGGCAACTCAAGACATGAGTCAGCTCCATCTGTTACACTAGTCTCAGATGTTGGAAAAATATTAAGCAAACTCCTACATTTGCTCACTTCCAGAATCCTTAGTTTACTAGCAAGCTGAGCAGGTAACACATGTGGATGCAGTTGGCTTAAATCCCTGAGTCTTAGTTCCCTTAGTTTCGGGAAGAAACTACGGCGAGGCAGCCAACGACATATACTTGTAAGGCCATACAATGATGTAAGAGTTAAAATTTCTAATTCCGGAAATATGTCTCTTTGAAACATGGATAGCTTTGTCGTATCTAAAATGCATTTCACTTCACTACACATTCGTAGATGCAGGTCCTTCAAGTGCAGAAACTCGTATATATTCAAGTCACCTACACCATTGGACAGTCCACTGACGCTGTCAATTAGTAAAAACTCAGTCCATGGCAACAGATCTCTTAGACGTGTTTCTTGAAGCTGAAGGCCACCATCGCCATTAAAGAGTAAAACACGCGAGAAAGAACTAAAATCCCTCAGTGGTATGACAAAGAAACTGCCAATATATACTATCATAAATCTTCTTAGATTGAAAACATTCAAAGACAATGGACAAGCCATAGGGATTATAATCTCCAACACCTCCAAGTGCAAAGACTTTAACTTTTCCATATCATCAGTGCTCCAATCCCAAGAAATACCATATAGATAAAGCCCTTCCAACCGATCTATCTTGGCCACAGCATCAACACAGAATGTTCTAAGATTTTTGCAGCGGGTTAGGTCCAAAACTCTTAGATTTGTCAAGTTTCCAATTTCTTCTGTTAAAGCCTCAACACTAGATTCACGCAAGCTAAGCACTTCAAGTTTTGATAGATTACTTATGGTGGATATAAATCCACATTTTAGGTCACAATACTCCAAATGCAAAGTAACAAGGTTCTTTAAATCTCCAATAGATGATGGGAAATCTAAAAATGCTATCCCAGAAATATCTAAAATCTTTAAATTTTGCATCCCTTGGAAAAAATGGTTTGGGACATTTAAAGATGGTTTACCCTTCAACAAGAAAGTTTCAAGTTTTTGCAGCTCCAAACCATTTAAAAGCCTATAATTACTGCCTGGCAACATAGAGATTGCAATACAGTTTTCATAGGATTCCCTACTGTGCCAACAAGTACCAGCATCCAATAGTATAGGCACAATATAATCACCTGATAAAAAAAACATTCATTTGAGTGCATTTGTTAAGTTCAAGTATAAAAACATAGCCTAAAAAGGATGAAAAATTATAAATATATAATATTAGTGTTTAAAAAAGATAACTAATTTAGAAAATTAAATACAAAGTAAGGATATCTAAAAGAAAACCTAATAGTGATCAAGGACTTTTAAGCCCAAGTAATTTATGTTTGATTAGAAAATAGCACTAGCAGTTTGTTTTGGCAATTTTTATTATAAAAGAAGGTTTAAAAAAATATTATTAAAGGTAGTTTATTGTAATAACACCTAGTTTAAGAGGTGACTTTTGAAAAGAGGGGAAAAACACTCTTCTTATAATGTAGGTGGAAAACTTCAAATTAGGTTTACATACTTAAGACAGTCAAATCCATTTAAAAAACAAGGTTAAATTACAAATCTGTAGACTATGAAACTAAAAGTTGAAGTTAAAAATTTGTCAAGGATATTATGGTCTTTCATATTTCTTTCCAAGTTAGAAATTAAAATGGAATTGCACAGCCCTATTTAATCCACCTAGCAAAGTAACCATTGCACTTCCTTTGGATGACCAGCAGAACTTGGTGTCTTGACCAGAAAAAACTCACCTAGAGATATTTAAAAAAAAAAAAAAAAAAAAAAACTTACCTTGAGATAGGGCAGAGATAGAAACATCTCGAACAATATCGTGCACCATGAAATGTTGTGGTTCTCTGCTCTCCAATAATAAAGATAAAGTCTTCAGCTCATCAATCCATGAATGTATTTGGTCCACAATAGAAGCTAATGAATCATCTTCAAATAAAGCAAGTCCGATTGCATATCTAATTAACCTTTCCGAAGTTAGAACCCTACCTATTGCAGAGATCAAATTTCACCAAAAGTAAGAAAGTTGAAGTGAATAAAGAAACCTCATCAAGCTATACTTTAGAAAAGTATTAGTAAGAATATTAGGTAGGGATCTCAAGCCTACTTTGGTGGTCCAATTACTTGTTCATTTGCTCTCATTGATGGAAAAAGATTAAATATACTAAAAACTATTTGCAACTACTAAGAGAATGAATGAATAAATAATCCACTTTAATCAATAAGAACGAGTGAACTATGGACTGCCAAAGTCAACTAGAGGATCTCCACTGGTATATGTAATAATACCTTGTTGAACAAGGCAACAAAGTAAGAAAAGTTTACGCCTTTTCCCATTTTGTATGAAGCTGTTACACAATTCTAGAATTGCACGTGGAACCTTCTTTACTTGATCAACTTCCACCAAAGTATGTCTTTCCAGTTGATCTATTATAATTTCCCAACTAGACAAATTCATAGATCTTAATGCACAAGCCAATGAATAAATAACCAAAGGTAAGCCCCTGCTTTTGATGAGGAAAACATTTTCCATATATTGAAACCTTTCAAGTGCAACGCCCATACTTTCAATCTTATCTCCAAGATTTTCTTGGAAAAGAATCTTAGCTTCATCCAAATTCAAACACTCCAATAAGAATTGCTTCTCAGCACCCATCTTTTTGCAAACGTCTGCATTCCTTGATATTAACACAACTTTGCAGCTTGCCCTTCCCCCCTGTCCATATGAAATCCCCACCTTCCCTAAGTCAATCACACACTGCACAGCATCTAATATCACCAGAATCTTTTTCTGTTGTACAGGTTCTCTGTCATTTTCTTTTCTTCTCTCCATGATCTTTTCGTCAAGCGCATTGTACAAAACGTGAGCTCTTATTTCTTCATCATCAGCTTCTGACAACTGCAGACCTATTTTCTTTGCAATTTGAGCCTGAATAAGCTTGACGTCAAGTTGATCAGAGACTTGAACCATCACTGTAGCATCAAATAACTTATTATTTTGAGCACGTCTAGCAAGTTCTTTAGCCAAAACAGTTTTTCCCACACCAATCATGCCATATATACCAATCATGTTGATATGAATATTCATTAAAGCTTCCAATACTTCCTGTAACTTGTTCTCCCTCGACTGCAACTCCTTATAGTAGGGCAGTTCACCAAAGTAGGACGATGAGTCTAAACCTTTTTGCTCTTCCAAGATTTTGTCAATATCCCTCAGCACCTTGCCAGTTTCCCACGAAGATGTTGGATCCCAAAAGATATTGCATAAGCGCTTCTTGTCAGCCCTATTATTCCTACCTTCCAGAATACCATTTGCCCCTTTCAAAATCTCATCAGCTTTTGCTAACCAGTACTGAACCTCATCCATATTATCATTTTCTCCACTGATTAGAAGACATTGAACTTTAGCTACCTCTTCCATGAGTAGCTGAGTTTTAGTTTGAAGCACCCCAATGTTTTTCTTATAAGACACAACATCAGACACTCGTTGTTTTAGTTTGTCCACGGCTTTGTTTCCAATATGTCCTGTAACTGACTGTCTCCATAAATACAGTTGCCAGATTTGCATCACATAAACACAAAAGCAATAACAAAAAAGCTAAATGAGCATATGCTGAAATATAAAGATGAACAAAGAATAAGGTGGCAGCTATACAGAGGCAGGCAATTAAGGAAAGACTATATATAGGTGTAAAATAATTTTTCATTCAACGCTGAATGAATGAAGAACATTAAATATATCATTATTTTTTCAATGTGTTGTAGATTTGTAGTTAAAGAATGGAGAAAATAAATAAAAAAACATTAGTTTCAAAAATTAAGTGAAATGTGGCAGACTTCAATTATCAATGTAAAAATTTAGGTTGGATCGAAAAAATGTAAATATTTAGTTTTTTCTGTTTACAATTGTCATGAATGTGATATGTATTCATACATATATACTAGATAGTTCTAGTGGGCATATATAGTAAATGGGTAAAGTGTACATCGTATACATAATGATTCTTGTAGTCCATGGGGATATCAAAATTCACTCTACACCTTGAGATCTTGATCTCCCTTACTCTATATTGGGCCTATTCTTCCCATCCCAGTCCTTCCTCCCCATTACCCTCTTTTCTAGCCCTTCCTTCTGGTTCTTGAACTGTTTAGCTAATTTTTGGGTCATCAGTCCCTCTCCAAATATCCTATTTACTTGTGATCTTGGTTTGATTTATCCCATGCCATGGCAAAACCCTATCCTATGTCAAACTAGAATTCCATATCAGTGTTTCACAGACCATATTAAAAACTTTACTAACAAGAGCACGGAAGTTCAGCATGAACCAATTCTTTTTAAGAATTGAGAACAACAGATATTCAGTATCTACCAATTCCTTGTTTTTAGGCCGTCGTATTTATACTACTTTATCATCAATACTCATCAGTTTAGTTAAGAAGAATAATATAGATTTCACCCATTTTAGATTTTTGCCTCATTTTTGTACTACAGAATGGCAATTTGGAAAAATCTCATTCTTACCGCGCTAGACTTCTATGATGCATCTGCGATTATTTGAGCAAGACAATTGAAGATATAACTTTCTGTATGGGCCTTTAAGTTGATTATGGATTAAATAATTGGATAAAAATGGCTTACATTTGGAGCTGGGCGAGCATTGGCTACATCAAAGGAAGAAGTCTGGCAACCAGAACCTCTTGCACCCATCCTAGGCTGAATTGGGGATTGCTCAACTAAACTAGTGGACTCTACAGCAAGCAATTTAGCATGTGAATCAGCAGATGTCATACTACATCCTTCATCAGCCTTCTTAGATTCAATGCCATCCTTAGTCTTCGCAACAGGAGGAGGTGACAGCTTGGTTGCCTGAGAAGAACCCGCAGAATGGATCATCCGAGGCTCATTCAGGATTGTCATAGCTTGTCTAGGATCGCCAAAGGACTGCCACAAGGAGCCAAGACTTCCATACTTTAGATTGTTGAAACTTGAAACACAAAAGGAAAAGTTGAGTTTTCATCAAGCAACATAATATCTAATTCCACATGGAGCCAGACTTACGCACCTTAGATTGCTGATGCACAGAAGTAGAAGTTGAGTTTCCTTCAACCAACATAATATCTGATTCTACATTTGACTATGTACAAAAAATATACTACTGAAAAAACGATCATTGACAAATTTCAAAAGTGAAGCTCAACGAGTATGTAAAAACAATATACTGTTGAAAAACCGGTCATTGACAAATATCAGAAGTGAAGAGCAATGAAGGACCTTCTGAAAGTAAATCTGACGACAAAGTTAAGGGGTACTAAAAAATTAAGTCAATTCCTTTTCAGAACAACATCGAGGTAGAAAAGGATGCCCTAAACCCCCTGTGAGGATTGAAACAGCCTCAAGTCTTTACCATTATTTATATTGTTCAAAACAGATATATTTTTACAACTGAAGTGAGGGGCTCTATTGCCGAGCAATGACACATAAAGGTAAAATGTTAACATCCGAAAAGATTTCACACACTTAAAGCAGAATGGAAAGTTCATATTGTAACAGATTTGATCGTTCAGAACATTGTTCGGAATGAAAAAGAACAACAGCAAGAAATGTACAGACAGCCCATCTTTGTCACATAGAAACAATTCAGTCTAAATATGTAACAAGGAGACTCCACTGAACATCACAATCTATGAATATGAGTTAATCAGCTACAAAGTTCTCAATCCATGTTATCTTATTAACTTTCAGCTTGATCAAACCCACTGTTTTATACTGTATAAAGTATGCCGGATGTGTTTTAATCTCAAGACTCAGAAGCAACAAATATGAGGATCAACAAACAAGGTCCATCTGAAAACAAAAGGATCTCCAATCAGTTACAATTGTATGGTTATTGTTCAGTATACCTTGGTTGGCCTCCTGGGGGGACCATGACCAGGTTTGCTATCAGTTGATTGGTTGAAGACATCAGTATAGCCTTCAGCTTGTTTAGGGTTTTTGTTCCACGCCCCAACTTCAGGAACTCTTGGATCTCTTTCTGTAGACTGAAATGATTAAAGCATTAAGAAAATCTAACTAAAATCACTTCACTCGGGTAAATGATTTTTTAAAAAAAATGCGGCTCTTTCTTGTTGAATTATCAACAAATAGCTCGAATCCTGGGGTAATCATCAACAATAGGAGCTAAAAGAGTTTGTCAATTACATATTTCTGCAGTAGGAATGAAGAGATTGTACAGTCCCGATATAGCTGAGTTCAAACAACTTGAATAGGTTTTTGCTAAAAAAAGATAGTGGATTTCAGAGGATGAAACAGCAATGTTGGAGAAATCAAAATTAACATTACAAATTCAGAAGTAAAATTGCCGTAGGAGAAGAGCAAACCTCTATTTCTTGGTGCATTATGTCTTCTACTTGGGCTGTATCAGTAATGAACTACGACTACGAGAGCCTGTGGAGTTCTTCAACTGGCATCTAGAGTTCAATTGCATCCACACAATACGTACAGTTCGCAAAAGGACATTTGACCTAAAATTCTGTCACATGATTTCAGACTTTTTGAATTGAATATACTCCCTCCTTCTTCCGTTTGACAATAATTGTCGTTGAACTTTTGTGCACATTATTTAAAGAGATAAAAACTCTATAAAATATTATTTTTTAATCAAATTTTTTTTATAAATTAATACTTATTAAAAAAATATTTTATAGAGTTTTTAGCTTTTTAAACAACATACACAAAAGTAAAACGACAATTATTTTCAAACGGAGGGAGTATGAAGCTAAAGTAGCATCATTGCTGACAAATGATTTGGCATATGCCCTCTATGCCAGATTTTTTTTATTCTTTAAAAACTTGAAAGCAATAACCAAATCTGTGTCACTGTGTGCATGTGACCTGTGTGGTATACTGGTATCTAGACTTTGGGGAGTCGTATAAAGTTATGCTTGGTTATGTACTTCATCCTCGAAAAATGTGTATAAATAGTAATTAACATATTTTATTAAATAAATTTAATCTATCCATTATCCATTATTATAAATATTCGTTAGTATATATTATTTATATTATATATTATATTCATACTTAAATTATTATTATTATCACTATTTTGTTATTTAAAATATATTTTATTTATACTGTTCTTATAAGTATATTGTATAAAAATATTTTTTTAAATAATAAAATAGTGATCAAATAGATTTTAAATAACAACAACAATAATAACAATAATATTATTATTATCACTTATTATATTATATTATATTTCCATTACTATTATTATGTTATTACTATTTTGTTATCTAATATATATTATTTAAATTGTTAGTAATAATAATATTTATTAATAATAATTATTATTATATTGTATTTCTAATACAATGATTACTTTTATCACTATTTATTTATTTATTATTATTAGAGGGATTGTTAGTAACTAACCCACATTTTCAAAAGGTTTGCAAGGTTAACCCAACCCGGTTTTTAATTGGGTGAAACCGAATATTGGGGGAACCCTTGCAACCGGTGGCAAGTAAGGAAGGGGGGGTGCAACCTTGCAATGTGCGACACCTGGCAGCGTCAGACTGAGGGAGGGAATGTGGGAGACAGAAAAAGGAGAGAGAGAGATAGAGGGGGGGGGGAATAAGTCCCATCTGCAGAGGAGAGAGGCAGAGAGAGAAAAAGAAATTGAGAGAGGACAGGAGAGAGACAGAGATGAGTGAAAAAAGAAAAATAAAGTTGTAGAGGAGAGAGAGATCAGTGAAGATAGGACAAAGAGAGAGATGGAAGAATCCTCTCCCCTCAGCGACTTTACTGTTGCTTTTTCACTTCGAAGAAGCAATTGGGCGGGGGTTTATTTGCAGGTTGACGTGTAAGCAGTTAGTTTTCACTGGACACCCAAAGCAAAACGACATGACACATATTGGAATCGACTGGACAAGAGTTATCGGAGAAACAGGTCCACCATCGACTTCGGATAGAAAATGGGTAAGTTTGCTTTCGATAAAGGTTATGCGAGAGGTGTCTCCCTCAAATCTGAAGCAAATTTACTCATTTTCTGTCTGAAGTCGATGGTGAATCTGTTTCTCCGATAACTCATGTCCAGTCAATTCCAATATGTGTCATGTCGTTTTGCTTTGGGTGTCCAGTTAAAACTAACTACTTACATGTCAACCTGCCAATAAATCCCCACCCAATTGCTTCTTCTTCGATGGTTTTTATCCGAAACTTAAGATTTAATTCAAATTATATTAATGCCCCCTCACTGTCACTCTTCCATCTCTCTTTGTCCTATCCTCACTAATTTCTTTCTCTCCTCTGCAACTTTACTTTTCTTTTTCACTCCTCTCTCTCATGTCCTCTCTCTCCTCTACAACTTTACTTTTCTTTTTCACCACTCTCTCTCTCTCTGATGTCCTCTCTCTCCTCTGCAACTTTACTTTTCTTTTTTCACTCCTCTCTCTCTCATGTCCTCTCTCTCCTCTGCAGACTTTCTCTTGCTCTCTCTCTGATTTTTTATCGAAAGCAAACTTACCCATTTTCTATCCGAAGTCGATGGTGAATCTGTTTCTTTGATAACTCTTATCCGGTCGGTTCCAATAGGTGGCATGTCGTTTTGCATTTGGTGTCCAGTTAAAACTAACTATTTACACGTCAAACTGCAAATAAACCCCAGCCCACTTGCTTCTTCTTCGATGATTTTTCTCTGAAACTTAATATTTAATTCAAATTATATTAATGTTTCGATGGATTTTCTCTTAAATTTAAGATTTAATTCAAATTATATTAATTCTCCCTTACCGTCACTCTTCCCCCCTCTATCTCCGTCTCTGTCTTATCCCCTCTGTCCTCTCTCTTTTTACCGTCTGGGCTTAGGGGGGAGGGCGACACTAGAACCAGGGAAACATTGAACAACACGCAAGACAGGAAACAACCATAGGGTGTCCAGTAGAAAATCATTGGGTGTCCAATAGAGTACCAAAGGGTATCCAGTAACAAACCATAGAGTGGAAAGTTGCTATATTGTTCATTCTTCAATAAAAAAAATAAAGCGGTTCACCAAGCCTCTGCGAGAGCTCATCCACTTCGATTCCACATCTTCTACTCCAAATCCGGCCTCCACTCACCTCGAATTGACCTGGAAAAGCCATCACAACGAAGGTGAAGAACAAAGGCACCAAAGTGGTGCTCCGGCGGCGATTCACACCAGCGGCAAAAGACGAATTCGAGCTCCCATGGAGATCTCGTCACCCTCGAATGCAGAGAGATAGAAGACAGGAATAAAAAAATAAATAAACTCTTCAATGGAGCTCTTGAATGGAGAGAGGTGGAGAGAGACATAGAGAGAAAGAGTTTTGGATGGGTGATAGTGATGGGCAAATGCCCCTTATTATTATGTATTTGTGTCATTATGTTGAAAGTGAAGGGTAATATAGGTAGACAATTTAATAGATAAGGTTAACATAAGGGTAAAATAGGTAGTTAACTTTTTGGCAAACCTTCCCTTTTATATATAAACTAGTTTTACTTTACCCGCCCGTTGTGCGGTTTCTTAATAAACAAAATTATGTTTAATTTATATTTTCTTTTTGAAATTTAAAGGTTATATTAGTTTGATTGAAATCTTTGGATTCTTTAACACACCATAGTATAAAAACTATACAAAATAACTTAGATATTATATTCTATCGATAATAGCTTTTGTAAAAATATTCACTTGAATTTATTTGTTTTTAATAAAATTGATTGGAATAGTAACAATTTTTTATGGCTATATGTTGTACGTAGTTTATATATTATGATTTTGATTGTATTTTGCAACTCATTTGAATAAAAATAATTATTTTTGAATAAAGGTTATATATATTTTTGAATAAAGGCTATATGTTGTACGGAATTATTTTGGTTTATTGTTAATTATTTTAGCTTGATCAATTAATTATTTGATCGAATTAAGATAAAATGTTATATATATTGGATATATTATTTGATCTTAAAAAGATAAGTTTTCTGCAAAACTATATTGACTTATTAATTGATGTGACCCAAAAATATAATACCACTAGCTTTAATTCAGAAAATGACACGTAAGCAAAAAAAAATCCCGTTTTAATCCAGAAAAGTATGTGGACGCGAGATCGCACTAGAGTCCGTTTCAGGCCTCTGCTTTAGTATTTTATATAGATATAGAAGATATATATATATATATATATATATATCTTTTGGTAATATATTTTGGCCATCCAACTTATTAAACTTTGATTTACGTAAATTTTTTTAGTCCTAAGAAGAAGACAGGATACTTAATTAATTGTTAGGATGTAAATTATAAAAAGATAGGTATTAAATCAATAATATATATAGATATTATAAATTTTAGTAAACCTAAGCAAAGAGGGTTTACAAATGCTTGTGAATTGTGATTATATGAATGTTACTAAATTATACTGTACAACGCAATATAAAAAAAAGAGTTACATTAAAAGAATTATATAATAGAAAAGATTGGGTTTGGGTTAATTATTATATTTGATTAGTTAAATTGGATATGTTTTCAACAATAAGTGTATTATGTGTATAATATATATTAATTGATGTGGGCCAAAAATATAATACAATTTTAATCCAGAAAATGACACGTAAGCAAAAATAATCCCGGTTTAATCTGGAAAATTCCATGTAAGCGAAATCGCACCAGAGGCCGTTTCAGGCCTCTGTTTTAGTATTTTACTAGTTTTATTACTCGCCCGTTGCGCGATTTGTTAATAAATTTTATTATATAAACCATCTTTGAATTAATATAAATTACTACTCCACATAAAGTAAATATATAATCTTCAATTGTATTACTACTAAAAATATAATATATTATACCACCCGAATTCTTACAATAAATTATATCTTATTTGTTTGTTCAAATATCTTAGCTTGATAAAACTTGAATGAAAATAATAAATAACACGGATTATAGTTTATTAACAAAACTAAAGCAAAATAGTTTAGCAACGTACGTACAATATTCAATATTGTATATAAATAATATAGTTTATTAACAAAAGCATGAAAATAATAAATATGTATAAGAATTAATTCAAATTATATTGGATAAGATTATTAATCCAAAAAGATAAGTTTTTTTTATCTAACTATATTGACTTATTAATTGATGTGGCCCAAAAATATAATACCACTTTAATCCAGAATATGACACGTATGCAAAAATAATCCTGTTTTAATTCAAAAAATTCCACGTAAGCGAGATCGCACCATAAGCCGTTTCTGGCCTCTGCTTTAGTATTTTACTAGTATTCGTTACCCGCGCGGTTGCGCGTTTTGTTAATAAATTATATTTTATTATATTAATTATATTAAAATATTATATTAGATAATTAATTGACGTGGCTTAAAAAAATAAAATCAAATTGACGTGGTTCACAAAAATAAAACCATATATAAATATATTATATTCAATTTGATCTAAAAGGTAGAATAACGCACCAAATATTCCTTCTTCATCTTTTAAAATAATAAATAATATAGTTTATTAACAAAAGCATGAAAATAATAAATATGTATAACAACTAATTCAAGTTATATTGGATAGATTATTGATCTAAAAAGATAAGTTTTTAGCTAACTATATTCGTTTATTAATTGATGTGGGCCAGAAATATAATACCACTTTAATCCAAAAAATGCCACGTAAGCAAAAATAATCCTGCTTTAATCCAGAAAATTCCGTGGACGCAAGATCGCACCAGAACCCGTTTCAGGCCTCTGTTTTAGTATTTTATATAGATTAATTGTTCCTCTACTTTTTATTACTAGTTGTTATCAGGCTTTTGTATAGTTTATTAATAAATTATACTCCCTCCGTTCGACAAAACATGTCACTTTACTATTCACACACGTTTTTTAGGGGATAAAAACTATATCAAATATCTAGTTTTTTAATAATTTTTTTAACAATTTCGTAGTTATTATTAATAAGTACAAACTTGTTAAAAAATTTATAAAAAAATAAATATCTTATATAGTTTTTATCATTCTAAAAAAGCGTGCGTGAATAGTAAATGACATGTTTTGTCGAACGGAGGGAGTATTTTATTATATTAAAATTATTATTTTTTATTTAATTTTATGTGAATATTTAAAGAGTTTATTTAAAGTTTTGAATAAAAATTTTAAGCAAACATACATTAACTTAAAGTATAAAAAAATCATACAAAATAACTAATAAAATTTTATTAATCAATAGATAATTAATTGGATAAAATAGATAGGTCATTGTATAACGTGACTTAAATATCTTGGATTATCATTAATTGGAATGTCAAAAAACTCGGGTCAGATTGCACTAAAAAATGACACATAGATGGACGAATTGCACCAACGGAGACTTCAAATCTCTATTTTACAATAGATTATATAGATATAGATTCAAATCCTCCAAAATTTGAGTCTATTAATAAGTTTATCTGATCCAAAGCTCAAACTTGAACTTTGATTGGAACAAGGGCCAAGTTTACAAACCTAGTTTCATTCTTGTATGTTGTCTGTCTCCCAAGAACGGTGCAATTGGGCGTCGATATAGAGCACGTGTTTGATGACGTCCATTATATTTTTGAAGAAACTACTTTGGGAGCTCAAATTAGTAAAACGAAATTAAGAACTGGAGTTCATCTCCATTCATGGAACATCAGGAGAGATTACAGAGTTTATTACAACTCTCCTATAGTTACCAAACTACCCCTCATATTTGTTCATCCCAGATTTCCCACTTGACCGACGCCTATAATTACCAAACTACCCCTCATATTTCTATGTTATTTCAGATAGTAACCATGCCATATAATCCCATATACCCCCCTCAAGCTTGACTTGCAACGGGAAGAACAAGGCCAAGCTTGGAAGTAAGGAATTGGTGTTGCTGAGCCCCCAATGCCTTAGTCAAAATGTCAGCAATATGAAGTGAGGAAGAGACATGAGTTGTGCGAATGAACCCTTGTTGAATCATCTCTCGAATAAAAAGGCAGTCAATTCGAACATGCTTTGTTCGTTCATGGAATATGGGATTAGATGCCAATTCCTATGCAGATTTGTTATCACAATTCAAGGTGATGGGCAAACGAATTTAAAGATACAAATTAGATAGGAGACCTTGAATCCATACCAACTCACTAGTTGTTGCAGACATACTACGATAATCACTCTCAGTGGAAGATTTAGAAACTACCTTTTGTTTCTTTGTCTTCCAGAAATCAAAGAAGAGCCTAAGAATACACAAAACCAGTCAATGATCTCCCTGTATCCCTGCAATTACCCGAATCAGCATCGCTGAATGCAATTACATTGAGGGTAGATGACACTGGATAGGATAGAGCCAAATTGAAGGTTCCCTTAAGATAACGCAAAAGATACAACACTGCATTCCAATGGGGCTGCAAAGGGTTGTGAAGAAATTGGCTAAGTTGCTGAACCATGTATGATATATCTGGTCTGGCCAAGGTGAGATATAACAATCTACCCACGAGCCTTCTGTATGCTGCAGGATTAGCAATAGGAGTACCATCCATGGAAGATAATTTTGTACCATGTTTCATAGGCAAAGATGCAACTTTGCAGGCTTCCATCTTAGCATCTTTTAGGATGTCTAAGATATGTTTGTGTTGGTTAAGCAATATACCTGCAGAAGACCTTGAAATCTCCATTCCCAAAAAATAACGAGCCACACCAAGGTCTTTGATTGTGAAAGCCAAGTGCAGAGCATGTTTGTTAGCAACTATCTCATTGTTGGAATTGCCAAGTAACAACATATCATTAACGTACACCAGAGCTATTGTGAATGATGCTCCGAACTTTTTAACAAACAAGGAACAGTCATGTTTAGATTGAAGATACCCTAAACTGATCATGAACCTGGTGAGTTCATTATTCCATTGTCTACTAGCTTGCTTAAGCCCATATAATGATATGTTCAATTTACAAACTTGACCTTTACCAATATCACTCCCAGGTGGTGGAAACATATAGACTTCCTCCTCCAAATAATCATGCAAAAAGGCGTTATTTACATCTAATTGATGAAGAAAGCAGCCAATGCAAGAATAATCCTGACAGTAGCAAGTTTGGCCACTGGAGAGAATGCCTACTTATAATCTTTATCCTTCACTTGGTTATATCCCTTAGCCACTAATCTTGCTCTGTATCTCTCAATTGATCCATCTATTTTATATATATTTGATTTTGAAAACCCATTTGCATCCAATAGGTTTCTTGCTTGGACGAAGAGAAGTGATGGACCAGATGTGATTTCTGTCAAGAGCCTGCAACTCATTTTTCATAGCTAACTCCCAATGTATATTCCCTTGGGCTTGCTTGTAGTTTTTAGGTTCAAATGTATCACACATATGTATAAAAGATTGCACATAATCAGGAGATAAATGTGCCAGATTTTGAACAAAGAAAACAACAAAGGTTTGTGATAGAGACTCATTTGAATGAAAATCACGAGATGGAAGACCAAAATAAACATAATCATTCAATCGAGCAGGTCTAGTCACTTGCCTCTTGAACAAAAAGGGAGATATCATCAGGGAATATAGGAGGAGAGGAGCATCTGAAGACATAGAATGCTCAGAGGGCAAAGTCAGAGGAGAATCATTTCCTGGAGACAATGAACTGTGATCAGCAGGAGTTGGATGAATAACAACAGGTTCATGATCATCATGATCATCATCATCATCATCATCATCATCATCATCATCATCATCATCATCATCATCATCATCATCATCATGACATAACCTGGGGGGCTGACTAGGGGAACACCTTTGTTGTTTAAAAGGGAACACTTATTCCACAAAACGCACATGTCTACTGATAATAGTAACCTTCTTATCCAAATCAAACAATTTAAATGCTTTCTGACCAGGTGGGTATCCTAAAAAAAACACACCTTTTGGCAATCACACCCATCTTGTCTCGATGATCATTGGGTTGCAAGGCATAACACAAACAACCCACCACTCTAAGCTTATCATAGGCAGGAGCCACCCCATATAAAACTTCAAAAGGAGATTTCCACTTTAATACTAAACTGGGCATCATGTTAATGAGGTGTGTTGCACTCAAAACACAATCCCCCCAAAAATGCAAAGGTGATGGATGGAAAACCTGTCGTTGATCCGTCAAAGTAAAACTCAAACTTATAACTAGTATAGCAATAAGCAAGAGGTCGATCCCACATGGAAATTTCCTATTCAGGTGTGATTCAGATGCTAATTGAGTAACCAAATGGGGGTTTTATGAATGCAAAAGTAAATGAGTTTTGATTCAAACAAATGAGAGAAGCGGTTCTACCTACAATTTTCCACTTTATTTGGTTGAAACGATCCTTGTAACTTCATCTCGTCCTATTAAGTTTCCTATGAATGCCCTTGTCCCGACCTAATATAGTTACTAGTCCAATCAGTCCTAGAAACCCTTATCAATCGAACAATCCCTAAAGAAGGATTTAACCCAATTGATAGCTTTAAGTTCAGAGATTAGTCAAGGTACTTGCAGTCCCTAAAGAGGGATTTAACAACACATCCAACTTCCTCCTTGTCCAATTAGTTCAATCAGCCCTAAAGGGATAAGCTTGCTACTTGGGTTAAGGTTCGCAATCAGGAATCTACAAAACCCTAGCAATTGAATCGATCTAACAAGTTGGCCAGACAAGATAGAACAAAACAATAATTCAATAAGTGCAAAGAAGTTGAAGCATTCAATCAAGGAATTAAGGAAAGAGAATTAGAAACTCACAATCAATCCAAATAAAGCTTCAAATTATAGGCAGAACCGATGAGTTTAGTTCCTCATGGAAAACATCGCTCAATCTCTAATTGTCTGATAAAACGTGGAATAGAATTCAATGGAAACCTAGGGCTAAGCCCTCTCTAAAATCGTCCAAAGAGTTGGCCTCCAAAAGATAGATAAATAGGTCTTGGATAGAAAAAACCGTCGCTGCGCAAAAACCTTAAAAGCGTCGCTGCAGACTGCAGTACTAATGCGGCGGCCGCTGCATCAGCCTTTTACGGAAAATGTAGGTCGAATCAGCTCTTGACGTCAACAGGAAAGTTGTAGCTCTCTGAGAGAGCTTTCCAACGCATGTTCATAATAGTTGATCGGACAACCGAGGCCTCCAGAAAGTGCAAAACAAATTCAGCATGTCTGCCGACAATTTCTGCAGACTTGTTCTTCGTTTAGGCTCGCTTCTTCTTCTCAGGACCTCTTTAGATCTTCATGTAAGATTCCTTGATCAACCAGACAATCCTCATCTAATGCTTCATCAACCCATGTCTCCTCCTCGGATCCACAGTTACCTGAAATAATCAATAAAAACGTGTAGATTCTGACTCCACCAACATAGAGAGCAAATATGCAAATTGTGCTTAAACCATGCATGATATGCATCTTAACTAAGCTAAATGAAACCTATTATGACCATCTAAATGCATGCTATCAACAGGCAACCCAGCATGGAGCCTAATAGCCCAAGCAGTCTCCGCTAAATGCCTGTGTTTTCTTTCTACATGACCATTTTGTTCATGGACCCTTGGGGCTGACTTATGATGCAAAATGCCTCTCTCGGCAAACAACTCAATGCATCTCCTTTGGGTAAACTCAGTACCATTATCAGTTCTAACCACTTCAATGGACCTTTGAAACCGATTCTCTACCATATTAACAAATCCAGTCAACACGCTAAGAACTTGCATCTTATCCTGTAACAAGTACACCCAAGTGGACCTTGAATAATCATCAAGGAAAGTCAAAAAATATTTGGAACCACACAAAGGAGTCTTGTAAGGACCCCACAAATCTATATGAACAATCTGAAATGCAACATCAGCAACATAACTTCTGTCAAACTTAAACTTTGAAAATTTTGTCATAGCACAAGTGTCACAAGTGAACAAGTCCAACTCAGAAGCTGACTAAACAGATAAGTGCCTCATCTTGGATACTGACATATGTCCAAGTCTAGCATGAGTAATATGAACTGACTCTACTTTATTACAACTAGAAAGTTTTGACAAAACATGAGCTCCACACCCATCTGCTCCACCTGCCAGTCTCTGAGAATGAATGAGATACAGGCCACAATGCTCCTCACCCTTAGGAATCATGGCTCTAGTTGTAGGGGCCTATAACCAACAAGATAATCCATCAAACCTAAACTCCAGTCGTTGATCTTTAAGCATCTTAGATACTGACATAAGGTTGTGCCTAAACTGAGGGACAAAGAGAACATTGTGCAAAACAAAACCTTCCTTCAACACAACAGTGCCATGATGTTGTACATCAATATTAGTCCCATCAGGTAACCCCAAAGAAATAAGAGAAAACAAACAAAATATTTCAGAAAAAATATCTATGTCAAATGCAATGTGATCAGTGGCCCTTGAGTCTACAATCCAGACATGTTTATCATCCTTGTTTGCTCCAATTAAAAAAGACACATTGAAAGTACCTACAAAATGCACCATGGCTTGGTTAACTGAGCTCTCTGAGTGATCAGGTGCCTTCCCTTTCATCATCTTGAGTACTTCATTAAAAATGGCATTAACCATCATAGGACCATGTTTAACCTCAAAATTCCCTTGATCCAGAGGAGAATCAAGCTGAGGAACGTCCATTTGAGCAACATATTTTCCTCCCTACTTAGGCTTATCAGACTCTTTGGGCCCCTTAAACTACTCTGGTTATCCAATCAATTTAAAACAGAACTCCTTTGTATGCCCATGCTCATTGCAGTAATCACAAAACATGTCATACTTGGGCTTCTTGTTGTCCCTGCGACCCTGATCCATCTGTCTATACTGCTCACCAAACCAAGATTGAGTTCCCTTGTTACCAGCATTTGCTTCAGCATCAGACTGTTGAAATCTACTAACAGCAAGCTCATTCATATCACCTTGAACAACTAAAGTAACACCTTTTGATCTTTCAAGTTGAGTAACCTGTTGGAGGGTAAAATTTCATAGATTTTTTTATATTCGAAATTACATAAATAATATTGCCACGTTTCATTCACAAAGAAAAATGTGTGACAAATTGTTTTCTATTTAAACATAGAGCTTGGCAATTAATTAAGACTTAAGCCCAGTTCATGTCTAACGGCCCAATCAGCCCATCAACAAGCAGTTACAAATTACAATTGCTAATCTTATATTGCAGTTAAAAGAAACTGCAAAGATTTTTCAAAACAAAAAAAAAATGGGATGCAACTGTCAGTACGTGGCCTAGATGGAGATAACTTCCCCTATTTCTCTATAAATGGCTTTACTACAGTTTCATCTGCTTTTGGCCCGGCTGGCTTTCTTCTTCCTCTAAAAGGAGCTTCCTTTTTCTTCCTTTTTGAGGCTATTCAACTGCAACTCCAAAGAAAACAGTTGTACTCTCCTTCCTAATTTTCCCCTTCCTGCTGGCCCTAAAACACCTGCAAACACACAAAGAGAGGTGCATCAGCAAACAAAACAAAATACAAATCCAACAGCAGCAGAGAAGAAGAAGGAAACAAGGTAGCTTTAATGGCTTCTGAGACCCCCTCTTACAAAGCATGGGCTTTAAGTAAGGGTTTGGGTTTCGGAATCATCATTTAAGCTCTAAATTAAGGGAAAGTGCTGCTGAATTTTGCCCCAAAAGAATCCAATCGCTGCAGAAATTCGATCCTCGGAACCCCCTCTTACAAAGCATGGGCTTTAAGTAAGGGTTAGGGTTTCGGGATCAACAAATCGCCCCAAATCAAAGCGAAACTCTGCTAAAAATTATCCAGGAGCCCAAAGCTTCCTCATTGCAGCACTTTCAGCAAAATTACATGGATTCAATCAGTTAAACAAAACAAGACTAATTGAATCTTTGCCCTGGTTAAATCGTGTTGATGTCCAGAGCTAGCAAGATTGTCCATGACCTAATCAAGTTAAGGGGTCAAGCGACACTAAGCAAGGCTTTTCAGTTTGGGATATTAACAAGAATATAATTCACTAATTCATATTGAGGACAATTAAAAAAAAAAGCAGCAGAGGGACTCAAATTTCTCATCTCGAATTCAAAGTGAATATATGTTCGGACAAACCAGGGAACCTAAATCAAAAACCCAAATCGACAAATCTCTTGATGAACTCGGAGACAAACAAATTAAAAAAAAAACCGATGAGCATCCTTAAAGAAAAAAATCAGAAATTGGAATTCATACCTTTAACTTCCCGATTAACTTGTTCAATTCGTGTCAAACATGAACCAGTTCATGGGCAATCCAGGAACAAATGAAAAGGGGACAAATTTCAGTGACTCAGACCGAAAAGAAATTGGCCCAAGCTTCCTTGAATCTTCTGCCGCGCCCTAGTCTCTCTTTTTCCCTTCGCCACCACGCCGATCTCGAGCTGTGTCTCTGAACTGTCGTCATCCTAGGTCTCTTTTAGACCTAATTGCCGTATGGTACATACTGATGTGGTCAAAACAATGGTTAAAAAAAAGGGGAGGAACCGGGTTAATAAAATTTCAGTTGGGTTTGAGACCAATATCGAAACTGGGCCTGAAGTGCCTACATGCCCATATACAATCATAAGTATTTACTTTCACATTTTATACTTTATTAATGTGAATGTATGTGATTTTGAGGGACCGAAAAGACAAATAGGTATATTAAATGACCCCCTAAGACATATTGGTATATTAAAAGACTCAAGAGACAAATAGGTATATTAAAAGTGTTCATATGGACAAATTGATATATTAAAAGACTCTAGTGGACAAATAACCTTTTTTTACATCATTAGACTTCCTTTTCATTTTATTTTAATAATAAAATCATTTTAATATATTTTTATAATGATTAATTGGTTACATACTCATATAATCTTATTCATTTGATTGTATAATCATAAAAAAAAAATTTGCATATATTTCTATCAAATTATAAAACTATTGGATTTTTATCATTATTTGTCACTAATAATATTTATTATATAAATTTAATAAATAAATATTTTATTACAATGGTTTTTTATATAAATTGCACAAATTAAATTGTCCTGCAAAATATGAGCTAATATTTGTTTAGAAACCACAAAAAAATGTTTAATAAAATAAAACTGAAATAGGAGAATTTTTATAAAACCTTGCAGAATAAAATAAGTTAAAATTATATTTCATATGCTATTTTTATTATTATTATTATTATTATTAATTATTAATATTATTATTATTATTTATTTATTTTCTAAAGATAAGCAATAAGTGTTTTAACTTGCAATTTGTAAACCAACTATTAAATAAGCGTTTTTTTTTGTAATTTATACAAAAAAACCAATAATTTTTTTTATGTAATAAGATTTTATACAACATTATTAGTTACAAACATATGGAAAATTAAAAAATACTTTTATAATTTTATAGAAATATATCCAAATTTTTATTTTTTTATGATTATATATTCAAATGAATAAGAGTTAAATAAAGAATTAATTATTTAAAAATATATGAAAATTTTTTATTAAGAAAAATCAAATGACATGAAGCCAAATGAGGCAAAAGGGCTATTTGTCCCTTAGAGTTTTTTAATATACCAATTTGTCCATATGAACACTTTTAATATACCTATTTGTCTCTTGAGTCTTTTAATATACCAATATGTCTTAGGAGGTTCGGCAGTGATGATAAAAAAAATGTTTAATTACAAAACCAACCCACTAAAATATAAGAATTATAATTGACACAAATTAAGAATTCGAGTTTGATCAAAACATAAAATAAACTCGTCAAATATTCTTTGTCAATTAATTCTAGTGGGTTAACCTCAAAATCGATTCCTAAACAAAAATGGAGTAAAAACCTCAAATCAAGTTTCACCAAATATAAACTTGGTTTATCGTATAGAACTACGTTAAGATTTGATGCTCTTTACGAGCTACGTAGGAAATCCGGTAAAATCATATTTATCTTGGATTCAATCACATGCCCAAAATCAAACGGGTTCAAAAAAAAGAACTACGTAAAGACTTGATATTCTTTTACGAGTTACGTAGGAAATCCGTTATCAAATTTAACGTATATCGGATTCAGTCGTCATTCCCAAATTAAATCAAATTGTTTGTCCATAAGGAACTGCAGATGATTTGATCCCGTCCAAACGGGTACGTAGGTAGCCCTGCATAAAGCTTATGCTCGCCGGGTGTAATCGCCAATAAAAAAAAATCAAATTGTTTCCTATTTAGAACTACGTAAAGAATTGACGCCTCATATCGGCTACGTAGGTAACTCGATATAAAATCCTAAAAATATATCGGGTACAGTCGTCAACCTCTAAATTCACTTTTAAATGAATATGAGGTTCAATCCCACTAAATTGAGTCATTTCTTTGTTTAGAACTACGGGTGATTTGATTATCTTCTAAGAGATACGTAGGACACTCGATACAAAGTCAAGGCTCGTCGAGTTCAATCGCCAAAAACAAAATCAAATTTTCTATTCCGACTCGATACAAAGCTTCTGCTCATCGAGTTCATCCATCCCTTTCAAATGATCTCATGATCAAACCCAAATACAAAATTCATCTTTGTCTCGAACTACGATGACTTGATTCCACCGTACAAGTGGATACGTAGAAAACTCGGTGTAAATCAAATTCTCACCAAGTCCAGTCACACCCAAACCCAAATACAAATCTCTTCAAATTCGTTTGTTGACTCTAAGTCAACACAAATGTCAAAGATTCCGTCAAAACCAAAGTGTCCACTCTAACTCGATACAAAGCTTCCGCTCATCGAGTTCGGTCACTAAAAATCAAAATCAAATTCCACCATCCCCAAATTGACCTTTAAGTCAAACTTCTAAGTCAAATCAAACACCACATCAAATCGTTCTCTATGCAAATGATAGGCGGGTCACTTGAGTTACCCTTCCGAGAAGGTGGGCTCAGGTTACTCGGGTGGAGTGTCGTTCAAGTTACCCTTCATAGAAGGTGGGCTTAAACTTCATCCTATAATGCATATAAGAGAATAAAACCAAATTCAAACCAAACACAAACTCCAAAACAATATGAACTACTTGAGGCTTGATTCTCTCCCAAGAGATACGTAGGCAACCCGCTAAAATTCGGGTGCAGCCCAAATCACCAACACCACTCAAATCTTGGTATCGATACGACTTCGAATCAAGAGGATAACCAAAAGGGGTCGAACTCACATATTAAAAATCAAATAAAATGTGTTGTACAATTACTTTGCGCATTTTTGTCCAACATAGCCATTTGAAATGCCTTGTTAAGACTTGGCATAGGGTCCTTGGACAACAAATTACTGCGTAATGGTTCATACACATCATTAAGCCCCATTAAAAATTGCATGACCTTAGCCTTTTCTTCCCTATCAACTATCTTTTTCAACAGACCACACGCACAATGACTAATACCATTACAACTGCAACCAAGAATAGCATCAAGCAACAAAAAATCATCCCAAATCTTTTTAAGTTTCCCAAAATAGGCTCCCATAGACAAATTTTCTTGCTTCTGATTGCACAGATCACGTCGTAACTGGAAGATTAACGGATCATTTGATTCATAGAAACGTTCTTTGATTTCATCCCACAACTCCTTTGACGATTGCACGTACATAAAGGATTCAGCTACCTCACTAGTCATAGAATTTATGAGCCAACACATTACCATATAGTCAGCATGCTCCCATTTCACAAAATCATCACTATCCTCAAGCGATTTAACCCAAATACCAGTAATAACCCCTAATTTGGCCTTTGCTTCAAAGGTCATTCTCACACCTCGACTCCAACTGGTAAAGTTTGAACCATTAAATGGGGTAGCAACTAATTGCATTCCCGGATGGTCGGAATTCGACAAAACAAGTGGATTATAGTGAACTGTGTTCATACCTGGCGCAGATTCCCCAATTTGAACACCATTGAGACCAAATTGCAGACCTCAACCAACACCATTACCAGGAGCAAGAGGTGTGATACTCACAAATCCTCCCCTACCAGCACCAGGCACACTACTTCCAAAACCTTGCGAATTCGGATCGTACCTCTCCCTACCATTGCACTCAGATCTCAAAAAAAACAATCGAAGATGAAACACAATAGATCCAGTAGAGAAACACCACGGGTAACAATAACAAAGGATCGTCAATCACATGCGCTCAGATACCATTTGAATAAACTACTTTGGGAGCTCAAATTAGTAAAGCGAAATCAAGAACTGGAGTTCATCTCCATTCGTGGAACATCAGGAGAGATTACAGAGTTTGTTGCAACTCTCCCCACTGACATTGGCGCCTTTTATAACCTCTGTTCATCCCAGATTTCCCACTTGACCGACGCCTACAATTACTAAACTACCCCTCATATTTCTATGTTATTTCAGACAGTAACCATGCCCATATAATCTCATAATATTCTTCCTTGGTCGTGGCTGCAGGATGTACAATCAAAGAACCCGTCTAAAACGCTACATCTACTATGGCTACTGATATTCATCAATTAATCTTTCTTAAAGCTATAAAATCTAGATGAAATTAGCAATTTATATGAAATGAAAATTTGTTGATAGATTAAATTTTTAGTTGATGGTTAGATTGAATAAGTAAATTTTTATTTAAGATGGCCAATTATATAACTTTTCCCAAAGTTTCTTATACTATTTCCAATCCTTTCTCCAAATTAATGTAGAACAAAAGACATATTATTAAAATTATTTTCGTTACAACTCTAGCAACTTCTCCATTTCAATGATTTGAAGTAAAATTTAATTTTAGAGAATGATGTAAATTTGGGGAAGAAAACAGTTTTTTGAATGAGATGAAAAATCTACTCGAACAAAAAAAATGCTTACAATGTTTCAAAACCCCTCCTCCAAAATGAAGAAGTTATTGGAGATGCTTCTATAACGATGCTTATAAAAGTCTTACCAAAACATATATGCACTTACTAAATGCCCAAAATACCAAATTGATATTTAAAACTCACACTTTTTGGAGATACGAGTATTTTTAAAAAATCCGATGTCATATTGGTATTTTTAAAAAATGTCAATGAACATATGTGTATTTTTATCAGAGGGAGTCCAATTCTCACGTATTTTTTTTGAAGCAGATAAAATTTAGGTCGGACGATCCCTCATGATCGTTCTTCCTAGCGCATCCTTCTGAATGAGAACCTTAAGTTCTGGATCATCTTCTAGGCGACCGTCGGCAGGGAGACTATAAGCCAGATGAGCAAGTCGATCTGCAACAACATTAGATTCCCTGAAAATATGACGAATCGCAACATTAGAAAATGAGGAAAGGTCAATCAGAATATCAGATTGAAGGAACTCAATGTTCCAAGGGCACTTCCAGTCCCCTAGGAGATCCCTAACAACCAAGAGGTTATCCCCCTCAATAAGCAAATTGGTAATATAGTGTTGCTTTGCGCTTAGAATCCCCTTTTTGAGACCAAGGGCTTCCGCGAACAGAACTGAGGTTCCTTTACACAAAACAGCCCCAAAAGCAACTGTAGCGCCCAAGGAATCACGAATAACAAAACCATAAGAAGCCAAACCATCCTGGCGCAAGGAGCCATCAAAGTTAAGTTTAAAAAAGTTAGCCGGAGGCTTATCTCAAACCCCATTTCGCAAACGAGAAGTTACTAAAGGAGCAGTAGTAGTAGCCAAGCTGGGAGATGTAGTCAATCATCTCGATCGAGACCTAGACCCCAACGGAGAAGAACCCCCAGTCGGGCCAGAGTCCAAGAAGGACTTCACTTCATTCAAAGTTTCTGACACTGTGTTGTTATCCAGAATAGTGGTGAGAGAATTACATGCGGATGGAGTTGCTTTCGTAAAAATGAGGATGTCGTCAACGAAGGTTAGAAAAGGAATCTTAAGAGAATGACCAAAAGAGATGTCGACATCCTTGTTAACAGTTGATTCTAGCTAATTGTAGATTATAAGCCAAAACTTCTATAGCCAGAATAAACAGAAAAGGTGATAGTGGATCGCCCTGTCTCAAACCTCTGGAAAGAATTAAGGAAAATCGATGACGGTTAGTCGTTAACCAAAAGAGAATAAGAAATCGTAGACACGCATTCTTTGATCCAGGAGATGAACTTAGGGTCGAAACCAAAACGGGATGTAGAGGGTGGATTAGTTTATCAAACATTATACCAAGTCTAGCTGTCAGAATTTTGGCAATAATCTTATAGACAGACGAGTATAAACTAATAGGCATTTAATGGTTAGTCATAGACAGGTTATCTCTCTTGGAAAGAAGTGTGATGAAGGTATGATTAATTTGCTTAAGAAGTCTGCTTGAGGTAAGGAAAGCTTTTACAACCTTTATAACCGATGAACCCACCGTTTTCCAGTACGCCTGGAAGAAACCCGCAAGTAACCCGTCCGGGCCCGGAGTCTTATCGGCAGACATAGAGAAAAGAGCATTTTTAATTTCTAGGTTCGAAACCTGGCTAGTCAGCAGTATGTTATCATGTGATGTAAACTTGTGGTTAATAACATTAAGCAGCTCATCAGGCTGCAGCGACGAGTCAACCGAAGAACAAAATCTGGATGTGAACTGATGAAGGAACTGTTGTTGAATAAAGTCTGAATCTGAAGATTAAATACCATTCTCAAGGGTAATATTCGTGATGAACTTCTTACCCCTTTTAATGGTTGCCACTCTATGAAAATAACCAGTATTAGAATCCGTTAATTTAATATGCTTGATCTTGGCTCGTTGGCTCCAGTAATGTCGATGAAAATCTAGAAGCCTTTCTCGTTTATTGAGTAGTTGTCTCATTAATAAGTTCGTTTGAAGCGAAGTTAGAAACTAGTTTCGCTGGTAAGGCTAATAGAGCCACATTTGTAGCCACATGCTGGGTATTGATATTACCGAACGCTTGGAAGGCCAATTCTCATGTATTGAACCTGCTTTGCACTTTTTGAACCACTTTTGTCTGCAAGAAAAAAAAACAAATGAAAAAAATAGGGTTATGCTTTTTAGAACATGGAAAATTTTCGATTTAGAACATGACATATTTACACTTAAAGTTAAATTTAATTACCAATAAACCCTTACCTTCTCCCCTCTCATTTGCCCTCTCTTTCTCACAATAGCCGCAGAGAACTCCAACCCCCACCAAATTATCAAATCTTCAATTTCCCTTTCCATTCTTCATTTAATCTTAACAAACCAAGGAAATATCAAAATAAAAAGAATGTAAGATGTTTATTTTTCATTCTTTGAACTAGTTTTGACAGTATTCAAATGGTGATTTTGTTAGGGCATTTCTTAGATTTACACGAAATTGAGTAAACGTGGTTAAATCTTATGTATTTTGTGTTTGTTTTATACAAATATGTTAGAAAATAGGGTGAATTTCGTTATTTGGTTCAAGGGAGGATATGTTGAATTTGGTTACAGAGGTAGAGGAAGACGCCATGGAATCGGAGGCGTCCGTATTCGTCAGCCTTGTTCTTTTTTTTTTTAAATTTTAATGATGACTTTTTAGCCCGGTTCTATAAAGAACCGTGCGAAAAGACATTACTTTTTAGCTCAGTTTCTTTAATAACCAAGCTAAAAAAACCCAAATTTTTTTCAAAAAACTTTGGTCGCTGCGACCTAAGTACATCTTGGTCGTTGCGACCACGTCAAGTGTGATAATTTTGTGATTGGTCGTTGCGACCAAATAATATGTGGTCGTTGCGACCAAATGGTATATGGTCGTTGCGACCAAATATGCGCTAAACGACAATTTTACCCTGCGCTAAACAGAATTCTCGAAAAAATATTTTTCTACTTTTTGAACGTGTTCATTAATTAGTTTTAAAAAATTTATTTCTATTCTCAATTTTTTTTTTTTGCAAAACCTACAAATCTCATAAAATCAATTTTTAACTTTAGAAAATTGACTTTCATTCCTGAATTTCAACTCTAAAAGGTTAAACTTGGTTTAATATATTATAATTGAACATCCAATAAAAACATACCAATCAATCGTTGTGTTTTTTTTAAATACCAATATGACACCAATTTTTTTTAATACTCATTTGCTATTTTGGCCCTAATAAATCCATCACACACATCTATTAGGTGTAGAAGCTTATTTATGCTCTAAAAAAAACTAGATTGATATACATGAAGACGGTTTGCATCTTGCTAAATGCACGGAGAGATTCGACTTCTGGTGTTAGTGACGATGAAGGGGTTTAAGGTGAGCAAATACTAAAAGAAAGGCCGAGATTGATCACCGACTTTAGATTGCGGTGATAGAAAAGGAGGTAGAGCAGTTTGGATGAAGATGAAAGACTTGCCAACCTCGAATGTCAATGGTGATGGATGCTTCGTCTTCACTGACTTTTGATATCGATAACAACAAGCTTGTATATATTTGACAAGAGAATCGACTAGGGGTGGAAAAGGGACGGGTTGTGGGTGGATGAAGTCATCCCATCACCCACCCCGCAGGTAAAAAATCTCACCTGCTCCACCCATCACCCGCAAACCTTTTCACCCGCATCCGCCCCGCGCGGGTGATGCGGGTGGAGCGGGTGCCCAATGGGTGAAATAATGTAATTATGATTTGTTTTAAGAAAATTGAAAGGTGAATAAAAGCTTAAATTGTAACTTACAAATGCTAGAAATAGGAGTTCGTGGAAGTTGAATACATGTCATACATCACAATAACGTGTTACAAAGTTATAAAATGAAACTAGAATATAAGAGAATAAAAATAGAAAAGAATCGTTGAAATCGCATGTCTTCACTCTTCAATAATTGAGCTCATCCACTGCAGTATCATATCATGTCAATAAACAAAGATAAGGCTGGAAATTAGAAAAAATTGGAACTTTGGAAAGGGTTCGAATGGAGAGTTGGAAGCTAGAGGGCAGACGCTGAGAGGAAACTCACGAGGGTTCACAGTAGTGCCTTAAAATGTCAAGGATTAGAGTTTGTAGAAGTTAAACTTGAAAAGGGTAAAATAGTAAATTCACACACACATTATATATATATATATATATATATATATATATATATATATATATATATATATATAAATTCAGGGTTTTATGCGGGTGTGCGGGGCGGGTTAATGGGACGGGTTATGGGTGAAAAATCTTCACTCATGATCCATCCATCACCCGCTTCACCCGCACCCGCTCCACCCGTCACCCACTTTTTTGCGGGGTTTCACCTGCAAAATTATGCGGGTGGAGTGGGTACCCACGAGTTATTTCCAGCCCTAGAATCGACATGCCAATAATAGAAACTATAATTTCACAATGAAGCATATTGATAAATGACAAATATGGAAGAACTGAGAATCACCATTGAAGAGAATAAAGAGTCATCGAACAAAGTTAGTTACAACTGGACACAAATACCTCTATTTATAGAGGTAGATGTATCTTTCCTGTAATTACAAATTATCACCCTTACTTCTAGATTATAAATAATATATCCTATATACATAGTGTTATTACCCCCCCCCCCCCCTCAAGTTGATTCCGGGATATCAAATACAAGGCTCAACTTGAGAGACAAAAACTTGTGTTGTTGCTCACCCAAAGCCTTGGTCATGATGTCTACAACTTGAAGATTTGTTGAGACATGTTGTGTAAGAAGGAACCCCTCCTGCTGCTTCTCTCGCACAAAGTGACAGTCAATCCTTAGGTGCTTTGTGCGCTCATGGAATACAGGATTAGCTGCCAAGTGTTGAGCTGCACGATTGTCACACATCAATGGAATCGGCAAAGGAACAGAGACATGAAGATTCTGAAACAACCCCTGCAACCATACCATCTCACTTGTTGTGTAAGACATGGAGCGATACTCTGATTCTGCTGAAGACTTGGAGACAGTGAGCTGCTTCTTTGTCTTCCAACTGATCAAGGAGTTTCCAAGGAAGATACAATATCCTGATAAAGATCTAGCTGAAAAAGGGGCATGCTCCCCAATCAGCATCACTGTAAGCTGTCAATTGAAGTGCAGATTGAGAAGAATAGAATAATCCTGCATTGATTGTTCCTTTAAGGTATCTGAGAATATGTATGACAGCTTGATAATGTGGGACACGAGGAGCACTTAAGAATTGAGACATGTGTTGTACTGCATATGACAGATCAGGTCTAGTCATATTGAGAAAGAGAAACCTTCCTACCAACCTCCTGTATACCTCTGGTTCTTCAAGCAACTCTCATTCTTCCAAGGAAAGCCTCAGTCCTCTGGGAAGTGGAAATCTAGCTTCCTTGCAATCAAGCATCTGTACATCTCTCAACAGATCAATGATGTATTTTCTTTGATGTATCATCATCCCAGTAGCAGACCTTGAGATCTCCATTCCTAAGAAGTACCTTACTTGACCCAAATATTTGATTGTGAAGGCTTGATGCAGCTTCTGTTTTGTCAAAACAATTTCATCTTCATCATCCCCAGTGATCAGTAGATCATCAACATAGACCAATGCAGTGACCAACCCTTTCTTCACCAGCTTGATGAACAAGGAGTAATCTTGTTTTGACTGTACAAACCCAAGAGAAACCAAAAATTTAGTCAATTCCACGTTCCACTGCCTACTGGCCTGTTTAAGACCATACAAAGACCTTTTTAAAAGGCACACTTGACCAGGTTTAGCTCTAGTATACCCATCAGGTGGACTCATAAATATTTCTTCATCAAAGTATCCATGAAGAAATGCATTATTGATGTCCAACTGATGAATAGACCAATTTTTAACAGTTGCTAAAGCCAACAAACTTCTAACAGAAGTAAACTTAGCTACAGGAGAGAAAGTGTGTTTATAATCTTTCTCTTTGACTTGGTTATAGCCTTTAGCTACTAACCTAGCCTTATATCTCTCAATTGTTCCATCAGGTTTATATTTAAGTTTAAAAACCCATTTGGAACCAATTGGAGTTTTATCTTTTGGCAAGTCAGTGAGTTGCCATATGTGATTGTTCTCTAAAGCTTGTAACTCTTTATCCAGAGCCTCAATCCACTTAGGATCTTTCTTAGCTTGTTTAAAGGTATGAGGTTCAGGAACATTCACAAAATTAAAAAATGAAGAAATAAAATCAGAAGAAAAGTTATCAATGTTACCAAGAACTTGGGATAAAAAAGACAGAGAATCTGAACCTTGCCTCATGTAAGGACAAACAAAGTCCTTGAATTTACTAGGAGGGTTAGAAATCCTTACCGACCTTCTTTGTGGACCTACCTGGCCACCTCTTATTGCATTATTCTCTTGTAAAATTGGATATTGTGATCCACCAGTAGATGAAGTGTCAATGCCAGAAGAACTAGGCACACTGTCACTCACAATCTCATGGTTACTGTTAGAAACCACCTCATGATTTGAATTGTTATCAATATGAAACTCATCATTATTAAGAGAATTATCTTCAATATTGATAACTGGAGATACAACTCTATTTAAATCAGTACAGTCAGCTGGATTTACCAGTGGTAACTGCACTTTATTTGCAGGGATGCTAGGCTGTACATTTTCTTTGAAAGGAAACTGATCCTCAAAGAAAATTACATCTCTGCTAACAATATATTTTCTAGTTTCTAAGCAAAACAACTTATAGGCCTTTTGACCAAAAGGGTATCCTAAAAAAATACACCTCTTAGCTTTTGGACCAAATTTATCATTTTTATACTTTGGATTCAAAGCAAAAGCTAAACAACCAACAGTTTTAAATTCATCATAAGTAGGAACCTTACCAAACAATACCTCATAAGGAGTTTTCCAAGCCAACACCTGAGAAGGAAGCTTATTTATGACATGAGTAGCAGCTAAAACACAATATGCCCAAAACTCAGATGGAAGATTAGCATGTAACTTGATTGATCTAGTAGTTTCAATCAGATATCTATGCCTCCTTTCCACCCTACCATTTTGTTGAGGAGTATATGGGGCACTTCTTTGATGTACAATACCTTTTGATGCAAATAATTGAACACAAGCTTTCTGAATGAACTCAGAACCATTGTCACTTCTAAAACTTTTGATGGAAGCATTAAATTGAGTAGCAACATAAGCAATAAAAGATGACAGAAGAGAAAGCACTTCAAATTTATATTGCATTAGAAATGTCCATGTTACACGACTCTTGTCATCCATGACAGTTAAGAAAAATGAAGCACCAGACATTGATCTAGTTTTATATGGACCCCATATGTCAAGATGCACCAAATCAAAACAACAATCAGACACAGATTTACTTGCCTCAAATGGAGACCTGTGCATCTTTGCCAAGACACAAGTTTCACACTTAGGGAACTGTGAAGCATTACAAGGTAAACAATCTAAATGTTCAATCTTACTAACAGAAGCATGACCCAATCTTATATGAAGTTGTAATAGTCTATTGATATTAGAAGAAACATTGGAAGCTAAACAATCTTTATTCAACACACTCCTATTGAGCTTAAGAGGAACATCAAAGGCTGCAATGACCTTGTCAGCTTGCAATCTATAAAGGCCATTGAGCTTGAATCCTGATCCAATGACCTGGTTATTGCCAAGGTCCTGAAAATAACAAGAACCAGATGTAAACACAGCAGTCAAATCATTGTTTTCTACCAATCTAGGTACAGACAATAAATTGTGCTTAAAATTAGGTACTAATAACACATTATGCAACACAAGATCCTTAGTCAAACACAAAGTACCAATTTCAGAGACACAAGATGTATTTCCATCAGGCATTCCCACTAAAATAGGTTTATCAAGCAACCTTTTATCACTCAACAAATGAGAAAAAGCAGTCATATGATCAGTTGCACCCGTATCAATGATCCAATCTTTATCACTTGTCATAGATGCAAGCAAAGCCAAGTTAAATGAAGATGAATTACCTGCCATATTGGTGATAGTTGAACAATTAACTTGTGGTTGACTCTGCATTACTCGAAGAACTTCTTGGCACACAGCATTAATCAAGGATTGATCCATCTTGACAGACTGAGAAGTCTCATTCTCACTCTGTTCTAAATTAAAGGATCCTCCTTCTCTCCACATACATTGTTAGCAGAAGCTCCTTTCCTTTCTTTATACCAATCTGGAAATCCATGCAACTTGAAACAAGTTTCCATAATATGACCTTTCCCTTTGCAATGGAAACACACCCTATCTTCTTTCTGAAACCCCTTCTTATCCTTACGAAAATCCTTCTTATCACTCTGAAACCCTTTTCTATTTGCAGCTAAAGCCAAGCTGTCACTGCTTGTGCTACCTCCATCAAGATTTTTGTCAGAATTCCCACTTTCAACTTGAGAAACCAAGTAATATGCCTTGTTTAACCTAGGCAATGGATCCATAGCCAAGATGCTATTTCGAACCCCCTCATATGAATCTCCTAGACCCATCTGAAACTGAATCAACCTATTACGAGCTTCATTCTCATTAACCTTTTTCATGATATTACAAGAACAAGCTGCTAAAGCCCCACATGAACAATCAGGAAATCCCTCAACAGATTGCATCTCATCCCAAATTCGCTTCAATTTATTGAAATACTCAGCCACACTTTTACCATCTCTAGTTACAGAGCACAACTCCTTTTTGAGCTGGAAAATCAAAGGCGCATTAGTTTGCCCAAATCTTTCAGAAATTTCATCCCAAAGATGCTTAGCTGACTCAACATACATAAATCCCTCTGAAATCGTACTAACCATTGAGTTGATTAACCAACATCTGACCATGTAGTCAGCTCTCACCCGCCTCTGCAATTTCTCAAGATCTGTCGGACGGCTGCAAGAACCATCTATGAAGTCAATCTTGTTCTTTGCCCCTAACGCCATACGAACACCCCGACTCCAGCCCAGATAATTCGTCCCATTAAATTGAAACGAAACTAATTGCGCACCCGGATTATCCGAATTCGCCAAATTCAGAGGATCACTCGCACCATCTTGAGGATTATCCTCAAATCGACGATTCCTCTTAATTGAATTTACCTCATCAGACATTATCGCTCAACAATTCTCAAAAATCAAGCGATAACGAAATCAAGAACTCCAATACATAGCCTAAAACACCGGTAAAAGCGGAAGCAGAAAAAAACAACGATCGAGCTACAATCGACCCAACCAAATCAGAAAGCACGAACCAGAAGCTTGATCGCCTACGAAGATCACGCTGTTCGCTCTGATACCATGACAAATATGGAAGAACTGAGAATCACCATTGAAGAGAATAAAGAGTCATCGAACAAAGTTAATTACAACTGGACACAGATACCTCTATTTATAGAGGTAGATGTATCTTTCCTGTAATTACAAATTACCACCCTTACTTCTAGATTATAAATAATATATCCTATATACATAGTGTTATTAATAAATTGAATACAAAATGATTTTAGCCACTTTATTTGAATGGAAGTGATAACGGGACCAAATTGTTGGCGATGCTAATCACGATTGACTTGTCATGTGAAAGAAAAACAAAAGTGGCAAAAAGGGATGCAAATTAATTAACAAATTAAACAAGAGCTCCTCCAACATGACCTTTGTGTAAAAAATTAATGTTAAAAAAATAATGACTATTCTAAGATGTTTCATTTGTGTGTTACTGTTACCAAACATATTCAAATCATTTAACGTCGGGAGCGGGGGTTGGACCAACAACAAGGTGAATGTGAATGCGAATGCGATTCAACTGATAAACTTAAGTCCAAATATAGATGGCCTTGTTAATACACATATACATACATATATACCGAGAAAATTCGAGTCATATATATGACCAATTAATTGACATATGGAACCCAAGTATATTTTGCATCTTCATATTGTTTGTGGATTAATTCACACTTCTGCAAATTGGTCAAAAAATATAACTAATTCTAAAATCTAGATACTATAGATACGCTTAATGTCCCAAAGTAAAAATAATTCCCCGGTCTTCACGGCACTTTCCAATTCCATATATTTATTTATTTTTGGTATCATCCACTAGTTTTTTTTTTTTTTTTTTTTTTGAGCTCCATGATCCACTAGTTACAACTTACAAGTTACAACTGCGTGTGGAATGTTTATTAATTTGAAACTTAGTATGCGTGTCATGTATTCAGTCTTATATTTATGCTCGAATTAACTTGTTAGTATTACAGTCGAGCGAGTTTCAGCTCTTTTTTTTTTTAAATAAGGAATTAAAGACTTCGAGGGTCAGATAAACCTGACACCTCGAGAAGCTGACAAAGTTAACAGACAACGAACTATTAAACGAACAACATAATAATACAAAAAAAAAACGGTGTAATACAAACGATGACAAGCTCATAAAACCAGACGAATAAGCTCATAATTAAAACCAGACGAATATTGAGTATACTAAATGAGAATATTATTTTTTGAGCAAAATTAAATAAGAATATTAATTACACCTTTTTCGTAACGGAAAAGTGACTTTTGAAAGAATTGTCTTATATGCACTGAGGTAAGGTGCTCTATGCACTTCAACGTACAAATGTTTGATCTGTTTTAACTAAAGTACCACATCCGTCCATTATAAAAAAAAACAAAACAAAAGTAATTTAAAAAAAAACACACAAGGGCCCTTGATAAAAAAAAAATTTAAGCAAAAAGAAATAAAGAAAAAAAAATATAAGAGATTCGTCCAAGACTCCAAAATATGAACGAATTTGGAATCTATTTGTATATTTTTTTCCATTTACAATAATTATTGTCATGTATATAGCCACCCCATTTTTAAATTATAGTAGTTTTTTTGTGAAGGCAACAGGAAAGCACCGATCTCCTGCTTTACCGGGGTCTTCTTTGGTCTTTTTCCACTATGCCTAACATAATAACATTCCTTCATCAAAAAATAAAGTTTAAATACTTTTATCCTAAACTATCAATTACTCTCTCCGTTCGGAAATATAAGATCTTTTACTATTTGGCACGTAGGTTAAGGAGCTAAATACTATATAAAATATTAATTTTTTTAAAATTAATTTTTTACAATATAACAATTTTTATTAATAAGTATTAAAATGTAAAAAAATAATTTTAAAAAAATCAATATTTTATATAGTATTTAGCTCCTTAAACTACGTGTCGAAAAGTAAATGATCTTACATATTTGAACGGAGGAGGGAGTATTAGACTACCTAAAACTTATACTCCTTTTTGTCCGAAAATACATACTCAGTATAATTTAACTTTTTAATACATTTTAAAAAAATTAAAAACTATATAAAATATTAATTTTTTATTAATTTTTTTTAATAATTAGAAAGACATGTACTTTTAGAGATAGGCAATTTCACTCCGAAATGTCTGAATCCAGGTTAAACAAAAAATTCTACTAAAATTTCCTGACGTAGTCGAATTATTATTAATATTTCTTTTAAAATAATACAAACACTGAATAAACCTATGAATTCCCCGCCCAAAAAGAAAGTCAATTATAAACGTAATACTTACAAAATCTGTAGCTCACTTGGGTAAACTATTTTAGAACTAAGCAACAACAAATGCGTCACCATTAACCGAAAAAAATTAATAAACAAGTAGACTTTAAGACTCCCAAAATTAAATGTAGGGAAGAAAAATCAAAATATCAAGACTCACAAGTCACAACAACGATCACAAGCCTGAAATTGAATTCATATTTCCCTATTCACATATAAATTTGAATATTTTCTATATCTATATTCCTATATAAATATATGTGCTTTATACCAAAGCATTAATTCCCCATCACACACTTCTTCTTCCCCAACCTCTCAACTCAATTCAAAGCTCATCAACAATGGCTTCCTCCTCCACTTTCCTCCTCCCACTCTCCCTCCTCCTCCTCCTTACTCCCTCCGCCCTCTCTTCCGATACCTGCAAGTCCCAAAAATTCAGCACCCCGGGAAAGAGCTTCACCTCCTGCACCGACCTCCCCCACCTCTCCGCCACCCTCCACTGGACCTTCAACTCCTCCGCCTCCACCCTCTCCATGGCCTACACCGCCCCTCCCCCCTCCACCTCCGGCTGGGTCGCCTGGGCAATCAACCCCACCGCCGCCGCCATGGCTGGCTCCCAAGCCCTCCTCGCCTCCATGTCCTCCAACGGCTCCCTCTCCATCTCCACCTACAACATCCAGGCCTACAGCTTGCCCGCCCCTGGACCCCTCTCCTACAAGGTCTCCGGCCTCGCCGGCGAGGTCTCCGGCACTAAGTTCACCATCTTCGGGGACTGGCAGCTGCCCTCCAAGACCGAGTCTATCACACAGGTCTGGCAGGTCGGGTCCTCGGTAACTAATGGGAAGCCTGATGTGCACGCTTTCAACCCGGATAATCTCGCGGCTAAGGGGAAGCTGGCTCTGACGTCGTCGTCGGCGGCGGCGGCCGTTACTTCGCCTGCTGAAGCTCCGGCTGCGGGGACCAGCGGCGGTGGTACGCCGGCGCCGGCGTCCGGGAAGAACGGCGCCGGGGAGGTGGCGGCGGGGGTGTGGTTGGGGTTGGCTATGGCTGCTTTTGGCTTCTTGTTTTGAATTGAATTGAAGATTGAGACATTTTGATTTGGGGGTTTCGATGGGGAATAGTTTTTTACACACAGATTTGAGAGGGATGGATTTAAATTTTTGTTGTTGGTGTTTTAATTAGTTACATTTGTGCTGTCACGATTTATCATTTTCCTAAGTATATAGATATATTAAAGATGAATGTACTTTGCAAACTTGGAATAAAATTGATTTATCCTTCATTCATAGGCTCATACCTTTAATTTATGAACTCTGTCCTGCAAAATCTTGGGAGTGTTTATTTTCTTTATGTAAAAATAAAATAGAACCAAATAAATTTATATGTGTATCATTGAAAAATATGGTAGCTAGTGTACTTACTCAGTAATTCCCCTGGAAATTTTTTTTTTCTCATGGTAATTAAATTATACTGTAATATGCATGTGACATTTTACCACATTTAATCAAAACAATTATTTGATAATTTCTTTTATATACAATATAATAATGAATATCACCGGTTATATTTTGTCATAATCGATGTTGCGTGAAATTATTTTAGAAAAATAGTCCAAATTGCATTTAATAAATTAGTGTTGGATATAATTGTAAGTGATTGCTCTTTTTTTTTTTGTAATCTATTCAGAATTTTTTTTTAAAAAAGATTTTCTATATATGGAATAGTCCTACATTAAAATAAATAAATAAACTCTAGTTGATGCATGTGAGTATAAATGTACAATATACGATTCTACGTTAACATCCTCAAAGATATCGAGCGAATTAGCGAAACTCTCTTGATCACTTGCTTTAAGAGATATTTTTTTTAAGGTAAGGTTTTGGATAGGGACGTCACACTTTCTAGCCCACTTGTTAAAAACGTTTTTTCGGATAAGAGTAAAGAGTTACGGATAAGTAACAAATAACTCTTAGAACTGCGTCAAATGAAAGCGCGCCACTTTATCTGACATGTAGTTGACTTTATGAAATACATGGTGTTCGAAATATACTTGAAAGTGGGTTTTAACAAAGCTTTTTAAACTTCCTTCCCACATTGGGAATTGGTTTGATGAGGAATTGGAAGAGTTGTTTATAAGGAAGAGGTTTAAAAGATGTTATTAAATACTTGAAAATGAGATTCACACGCGCGCCGATTGGTTCGTGTTCGTTTAAACAATTTGTAACTCCCGAGCCTTGAATGCTTTGTAACTCTTGCATTTTTGCATTGAATGCTGATCCGATTCTCAGCAATTTTAATCTAGATATTGGCCATCTAGGAAGAAGACAGCTTTGACTCTTTTCTCTTTCTCTCTTCTTTGAAATCGTTCCGAGCTCTTGCACTGGTTTCAATCTTTGTCGGTGTGTGCCCACCGTCTAAGATACCTGTGTTAACCTTGGGGGACGACTGCCAATAGCTGATGAGCACCTCTGTGTCAGGGCAAAGATATTGGCCATTTGGGAAGAAGACTAAGCTTTGGCTCCCTTCTCTTTCTCTCTTCTTTGAAACTGTTCCGAGCTCCTACACTGGTTCCAATCTTTGTCGGTGTGTGTCCACCGTCTAAGATACATGTGTTAACCTTGGGGGATGACTTCCAGTAGCCAACGAGCACCTCTATGTCGGAGTGAAATCGTTTCTAAGTCAGTGGCCACCATACCACGACGCAACTTCCTTTTTTCCAAACAAAGATTCTTATACACGGTTTTCATTCATTTTAAAAGTTTGAGACCTACATTTCACCAACACATGGATGAAAGAGGCGGCTTCAAAAGCATGGAGCATGTGATGAGCGCGCGTTAGTGATCACCATCTCGATTTTTCAATGACACTTTTACAACCCTCTAACAAAGTTGATGACCATCAGATTATCCCCTTTGACCGCTTTCTGCGTCAACCCTGAAGAGCTACCGTCAAGAGCCAAAACTTCTACTATCAATGTTGAAATTGAACCACACGATGAGACATTGTAAACCTGCAGTTGCCATGGTGGCCTGATTTTTAATTATAAAACCCAAAAGTAGCTTCCCCTATAGATAGCTTAGACCCATTAAAATCAATCTTAAATAATTAATTGGATTTTTCCTTTTCTTAATATTATCTAGGTACACGTATTGGCTCTTTAGGTTCAATTTTCTTCCTGATGGAGAGTTTTTTGCTTGTTTATGTAATTGTAGTATATATTATGTATCCCTCAATCCTCATGTTGTTAGTTGTTCGAATAATGTTGGTGGTTGAATACAACTTTATCCGAAGAAATACATACTATCCATTAAAATTTTCAGGTTAAATATTAGTCACCTTAAAAAATTGGAGAAAAATAATGAAGTTATGGTTTATATATGTTTTGATGGATGATTTTAAAATCAATTAAAACTAAACCAAAATAAAACAAAACGATCGTTTTATAAACTTTATATTATAATATAATACTGTAATTATCAAATACTAGATTAAACACGATATATTCATGTGATGTGAGGTAGCTAGAAAGTACGTAGGTGGAAATTAGTTGGAAGAAGTCAATTTGGTGTGTGGTGTGATGTGGTGTGGCAGTTTACCATTCCAAATTCCAAATTCCAAATTATTATTTTAATAACCAAATGTAATGTTATTAAATGCGCATGGGCCGGTGACAGTTTACCATTCCAAATTTCCTAGCTAGTGTTATGTTCGGGTATGAGTATTTAATTAATTTAATTAATTTAATATTTTTATTTTAAAAAAAATAAAATAAAATAAATATATATGTAATTATAGTTATTTTTAAAGTGTATATATAATTATAGTTATTTTATAATTTATCATTGTTAGTTATATTAAGTAAATTGCATTGAGTGCTAAAAAATTGCATTGATACTACCGTAATAAAAAAATCTTTATTAAAAAAAAGTGAAAAGATATATTTATGTGAAATTATTTAAAAATTAACTTTAATCTTATCTAATTTTATAAAAATACGTATAAATTTTTGGTAGAATTATGTGAGCATGGAGAGGTTATAAATTATAATTTATTTTTTATAACATGAACAAAACAAACTTAATATTACTATTCAATATTTTTATAACATGAAGGTAATATTTTTAGTTTATGTTGATGACCTTCTATTGATTGGTGATGATGAGGGAGTAATCATAGACACAAAGCATCTATTACACATGACCTTTACTATCAAGGATTTGGGTTTAGCAAGATACTTCGTTGGTTTAGAAATTGCAAGATCACCTGCAAGCATGACAATTCACCAAAGAAAGTACATTATGGACTTGTTGAGAGATACAAATTGCCTGGATTGCAAGCCTACAACTTTTCCTTTAGCCCGGGGTCTAAAATTATCCTTGGATGAAGGTGAACCTTACTCTTATCCGGAGAACTACAGAAGAATGGTTGGTCATCTCCTGTTTTTTAATCTTACAAAACCGGATCTCTCATATGTTGTGCAACATCTATCACAGTTTATTAGTGCTCTCAAAGTGCCACATTTTCAAGCTATATATGTTCCATGTTCTAAGGTACTTGAAAGGCACAATTGGAGTTGATCTCTTCTATTCTACTAAATCTACGTTACATCTATTAGCATTTACATATGCGGATTGGCCTGCGTGTCAATACTCAGCACGATCCTTATTAGGTTATTGCGTGTTGCTTGGTGATTCCCTGATTTCTTGGAAGACAAAGAAGTAAGCAACAGTCTCCAAATCATTTGTAGAATCAGAATACAAGACCATGTCTTACACTTCCAGTGAGATAGTCTGGTTGGAAGGGTTATTTCATGACCTTCAGGTTCAGATTCCACTACCAATTCCTTTACATTACGACAACAAAGGAGCTTAATATCTGGCTGCCAAACTTGTTTTTCATAAGCGAACAAAACACCTTCGGATATACTGCCATTTTGTTCAAGAGAAACAACAGGAGGTTTTTCTACAAACTTATCATGTACCAACGTCACTTCAGCTTGCAGATGTAATGACAAAACCGCTTGGCGAGCAGATTCACAAGAGCTTGTGTCTCAAGTTGGGGCTGGTTTTTGCAACTCCAGATCCAACTTTGGGGGGGGGGATTGGGATCCGGATATGTATATAGAAGGCATATTGTATAAGAATAGATAAAGTTAGGCTTCATAATGTAATTACATAGAAGTCCTTACTGACGTCTATATATATACAATATGGTTGTAACAGATTCTACACAGTTTGCAATATACAAGTTTCCTGTCTTTGAAATCATCTTCTTCTTCTTGCTAGTTTGATCTCAGTTAGGGATTTGTCATATATATATATATATATATATATATATATATATATATATATATATATATATATATATATATATATATATATATATAGGGGAGATATCTAATGAGAAGTAGCATTTGGGTGAGAAGATGAGAAGTAAGTCTTATACCCCTTAGATTAAAATGATTTTTTTTATATGGATATAGGGGACATATCTAATGATAAATATATCAATGTTTTATTTTTTAAATTATTTTTTATGTTATTTCTCTAGATGGTGATTTAATGGTCATTTTAGGGGTTTTATGCTAATTTAAATTAGTTTTTTCATTCACCAGTCACCACCCAGAAAAATAGCATAAAAAACTAATTAAAAAATATTGATATATTTATCAATATATATATATATATATATATATATATATATATATATATATATATATATATATATATATATATATATATATATATTGGACGAATTTAAAGAGTTTTCGGTGAGAAATAAGTTTCATGAAACACATGTCCATAAAGCTGAACAAAAAACTTGTAATAGAATTTGGGCGTTGTAGATCAACATATCGTTATAAAATCTGATATCATGCAGTATCCATCAGTTTTTATAAATTATATATGTATTATATATAATCGACATTTATTAATTATTATTAAAATATTATTTTATAACAAAATATTTTATTATATAAATTAATTATTATTTTATTTAATTTTGGTAAGGATTATTATTTTATTATTAAAATACTTTAGTGAAATTTATTGACCCAAAAACTTAAAAAAAAAACAATTGACGCATTTAGTATTTGTGTTATCTCGTGAAAAATATGAAAGTTGAAGATTACTAAAAATCCAATTAAAAATTCTTAATGTCTCGCAATTCCTCCTATTAGCTTCGTTAGAGGTCCCTCAAATAAGATAACATTAAATTATATAGGCCCATGCTTTGCCTTTTCTTGTGAAACCTATATAAATTCAAGTTGATGGGTATCCCCCTATATAATCATGAAATTTGTAAGATATATATGTATAGCTAGTTGATATGAAGACGTTTTTGCCCATACGACGTGCATATTTCATCAATGAATCTAATTCATATAATTACTTAGTTTGTGCAAAGTCTCGATCTTATATTTTACCCATGACGTTACATATATATGTCTGTACATAACTCAAGCGCCTTAATGTATATAGATATACGTGAAACATGTTCGTAATTACCGATTAGTCTACCTCACAAGTGGCATGTGTTTAAAGAACAAAGACGCACAACATCGAGTGAGGTGTGTCTTTCTTATTCAGAGTTCCGGTCAATCACTCGTGTTAGGTTTAAACCTAACACGAGTTCTGATCGAATTGAATCGAGTAGATCGATTTTTGGGTCAGGCTAGGTTAAAGTTCTGATCAGTTTAGCTAGGTTAGCCTTGTCAATTTTAATTAGTTGCGATGAATAAATGTGCTAGCTAAGTCATATTAGATGTCTCGATCATGACTAGATCTATACGTACTATAGATTCTATTGCTAGCTAAGAGAATTTGTTTTATATTAGTCATGTTCACATACACAACCATATATAAGTAGGACCATATAGATATATTGAATTATTATTTTTTCTTTGAAGCAAAACGAGAGATGAATATAGGGGTGTGCAGAAAAAACCCGACACGACAACACGACACGATAACACGACAACACGACACGAAAAAACACGAAACCGAAAAGACACGACACGAAAATGACACGAACCGAGAAAACACGGTTGTAAACGGTTCGTGTTCGGATCGGGGAAATCGCCTTGTCGGGTACCCGACACGAACCGTTTAATTTTTTTTTAATTTTAGGCTGGGTAATATAATACTAGTGCAAATAGAATCTATTATGTATCAGTAAGTTCCGCTAGCCCAATTGGTTTCAAGAAATTGGACACTCTCAACTCTTGCAATTAGGCCCAGGTTCGAATCCGGATCTCCTCAGCCCAAACTGATTTTTTTTCCCCTCAGACAGACAGAGCTCGCCTCCAGCCATCACTCCCAGCCGCCTCCTAACCCTAACTACTTCAGTTTCAGTCGGCCAAAATTTTTTTTCTCTCTCGCAGAGTCGCAGTGACTACAGACTCTCTTCACTTCTTCTCGATCTTTTGACATTGTTCTTGTGAATCCTCACGAATCTTACTATCTCACCTCTCAAATCCTCACAAATCTCACCGTTCGGCCCTCTATAGTCTCGAAATAAGCAAATCTCCGCGATTTTTCGAAGCTCCTGCATCTGAAAACCATGGTAAGTCCTACCTTTATCTCGATTTTTCGAAGCTCTCACAAATATCAGTATCTCACCATGGTTAAGTTGGTTCTTCTCGATCTGTTGAGTATCAAAATCAGCACTTCAACAGTAGCTTTTTCGAACCTATGTGCTAGTGCTCTTGGTTCTTCTCGATCTGTAGCACACGGGCAGCCAGAATAAAAAAAAAAGTGGTTCGTGTCGGGTACCCGGGTATCCGACACGGAACCGAATACCTTAACCGTGTCGGGTACCCGGGTCAAGATAGTTCGTGTACGGTTCGGCCATTTTGAGGTTAACGGTTCCGGGTACCCGACACGGTTAACCGGTTCGTGTCGGGTACCCGGTTATGCACACCCCTAGATGAATATGAAACCGTGGATTTCATCAACGGTACTCCCTCCGATCCAAAAAAAATGTCGTTTGACTTTTTAACACGTATTTTAAGGAGCTAAAAACTATATAAAATATTAACTTTTTTTAAATTATTTTTTCACAACTTAATATTTATTGGTAATAAGTATTAGATTATAAAAAAATAAAAAAAAAAAATTAATATATTATATAGTTTTTAGCTCCTTAAAAGACGTGTTAAAAAGTCAAACGACCCCATTTTTTGAGGTCCCTTAATTTGGTACATGCCCAAAATCTTAGGCGTGGTGAGTGGGGCTTCAAAAGTTCAAAGTTGTAACTTGTAAGACGATCGAAGAGCATTCAAATCGAATTCCAAGTCAATGCAAGACAGGATATAAGAATAAGTCCAACATTTGAAGAGTATTCAAATCGATTTTTTTAGAGAATATTGTGATGTTTTTTATCCAACAGTTTTTTCTTTACGTTCTCCAAAATAGAGAACGAAGAGAAAAAAATAGAGACGATTCCCTAAATTTGGAGAATTCTCTATGTATTTTGGGGTAAACTTCACAATAGGGAAGTTGTTGGAAATATAGGATAAAAAAATATTCAAAATATATGACTTATAATTCTCTATTTTAGATATTCTTTTAGGATAGCTATTAGACATGGTCTAAGAGCATCTCCAATAGATTCTACATTTTGGGGATTTTAGAGTTTTAGAGAATTTGAAGATGTTTTTTATCTAACAAATTCCCCATCACATTCTCCAAAACGGGGAAGCAGTACAAAAATTTAGAGGTTTTCCTAAACCCGCAACATTCTTCAAAGTTAATGATTCTCCAAATTTTCAAAATGAAGAAGTTATTGGAGTTGAAACAAAAATAATTTGAAGAATATGTATTTTGTTTCTCATTTTGGATAAATTTTAGAGACGACCCACCAGAGTTGGCAATTCGGGTTATTCGGTTGGGCTCAGATCGATCACATTCGGATCGGGTCACTAATGAGTCGGGTGAACTCGGTCAAAATTTATGCGTCGGGCTTGGTCTGGTTGGGTCGGATTTGGTCAAAAAGAAATTCAGATTGGTCGGGTTTCAGTCTGAATCGGGTTGGACCCATTCGGGTTTTCAGCCAAATCGGGTCGGTCTTGTTCAGGTTTCGGGACGGTCTCATTCGGGTTTCTAGTAGAAGCAGGTCTATGTTTGTTTCAAACTTTCAATTATTTGGTTTGAAATTGTTGACTCATGTTCGTTTGGGTCTTTCGCGTAATCAATTTTATTAAATTGAATATGTAATTCATGTTATTTGTGTATTTCAAAAAGTATTTTTCAAGTAAAATTAAACATGATTCAATATACAATCTAATCATTGGCTCGTAAGCTCGTTCTATTCATCATTATTTTCATAAAAACAACTATGAACACTCTAAACGCTCCCAACCCGCCCTCGTCGTCTTTGTCGACGCTTCCCCATAGTATTTCCCCACGACCACCTGAGGTGGTCACTGACCAGTCGCAACCGCCTGACCCATCGGTGGTGCCCACCAGTAGGGCTCAATCGACGGTGCAGATTGAATCTGAGAAGACTTTGGAATCGCAGATAGAATCGCAAGAATAGAGGAAGTCTTGGAAGGATACCGTGGTTGAGGGTGGGATCTCTCAACCAAGGACTTCAATATGTAGTGAGTTCTTGAAAGGGAAGATTTACATCTCTTTCCTGGGAGGGAAAGGTAGTGAACCAGAGGTGCATATTGAAGAGGAGGTAATGGATGCTCTCGCTGGTGTATGGAAAAGATCAGTGGTGGTGAAACTTCTTGGAACTCCGCTACCTTTCCTGGTGATGGAGAGAAAGATTAGGGAAATCTGGAGTCATTTTGGGAAGATGCAAGTTATTGATTTGCCTTATGGAAATTTTTTGATTAGATTTGACTTTTGAGGAAGAAAAGAGTTATTTTAAGGCATTATCAGGCGGGTCGTGGTCGATCTTTGGCAGATGCCTGATCCTAAGGGTTTGCTCCCTTGATTTTAGGCTGAGGGATGCCATTAAAATGGCCCCGGCATGGGTTAGAATAGATGATCTTTCTCTTCATCTCTATCAAGAGGATATTCTTCTTCATGTTGCTATTGGTCTGGGTTCGCCTATCCACGTCGATAGCAGGGCAACTTACACTGGTCGGGGCCGCTTTGCTAGGGTCTGCATTGAAGTCGACTTGGAGAAATCACTTAAAGGGTCGACTGGAATCAATTGGGAAAAGATATATTGTTGAATATGAAGGCATTCCCACTATATGCTTCAGGTGTCGCAGAGTTGGCCACTTGAAGGCTAAATGCCAATTCTCTACCCAAGTGCCCGCTACCAAAGAAGCCAGTATGGGGGACAAAGGAAGGAAATGAGGAACAAAAGGTAGGAGTGCCTGAGACAAGTCAGAATAAGGGCAAGGAAATCGATCTCCATGGGGAGTGGATGGAAGTCAAAAGAAAACACAGAGCCAGAGCTGGGATTCAAAAATCGTCTCCCAATAAGCCAAGCAAGCCGACTTCTCCAATGTCCGGTCTCCAAAATCTAGATAAGCCGGTTGTGAATGCGAAGTTTGACCAGCCTCCAGAGGAGAATCTATGTGAAAAGGTCGGCACCAACCCTACTGACAAGAAAGGAGAAACGCTAGAAACTTCGCCGGAAATGGTGAACCAGTCGATCATGGATGTGACCGTTAAGACAAAGGAGGTAGAAAGTCACTTTCAGAGTAACAACATATTTAATGCTCTCTTAAATGTGACCACAGAGGAAGAGAAAGCCACTATGGAGTCCGAGGAAGAGCAGACTACCAAGGAAACTAAGGGTAAAAGCCCGGTGATGGATCCCGAGGGTCAGTGTCAACCAGAAGAGAGTGTTGGAGAACCGAGGACCAATGTTAGGGATCGAGGAAGAACAATGTCAACTAGAAGAGAATGTTGGGGAACCGAGGACCAACATAATTATCCACAATAACCCGGTCTTTACTATGATGGGCCAGTCGGATGATAATGTCATGGATCAAGCCCAGAAAAGAAGAGTCAATAAAAGAATATTTGTAAAAGAAAAAGAAGGCCGAGAAGGTTGGGCCGTCTTCGGAGTTGGCCTTGGTGCTTAATGATCAACCCATTTTGAAAGGCCCCAAGAAGAAAGTTAAGCATAATGCGGAAATAGGTCCTCATGCCAATGGCAAGGGGGACGAATGCTTGTTCATTTGTGAATCTTTCTAGGGTCCTAGCGATGTTCAGTAAATTAATGGGCGTTTTTGGGATGAGGATATGGGGGATAAAGACATCGATTTATCTTAGAATGTGGATTTGGATTAGCTTCTGCGCTACCCTTCCTATTCATTTTTCGTTTGATTTCTCGCTAGATACCTTGTTTGTTATCTCAGATTTTTTTATGAATGTCTTACTTTGGAATTATTTTGGTGTAGGAATGAAGTTGTTTTATAGAGCGATCAGATACATGTGCAAGAACTGCTCGGCTGATATTCTGGCTCTCTTTGAGACTCGGATTTCTGGTGACTCGGCGAAAAGAGTCCGTGATAAACTCAATTTCGCCAAATATGTGAGGATGAAAGTTGTTGGTTTTGCGAGCGGAGTTTGGTTGCTTTGGAATGATAACGTCTGTGATTTGAAGATTGAGAAGAGAAATCCGAACTTTATCCATGCGATTTGGCGGGGGGGGGGGAGGGCAAGAAAAAGAATCTTAAAGTTGTCTATGCCCCTCCAACGATGTCAAGGCGGTGACGTTTTGGGTTGACATTGAACATACGTTGTCTTCGCTATCAGGGGATATCTTGTTAGGGGGTGATTTCAACTGCATATTGTGCCCAAAAGAAACCCATGGGGGGACTGGAGCGTTGCATAGAGATGCCCCAGTGTTCAAGAATATTGTTAATCAGTTCAACCTCATTGATCTTGGCTTCACAGTCCAAGAGTTTACTTGGAGAAAGATGACTGTTGGCTAGGGTTGTTATCTGAGCCGAACAACTCGAGCTCGGCTCGGGCTCGACTAAAAAAAGCTCGAGCTCGACTCAATCGTAGAGGTAAAAGAAGCCGACCTCGAACAATTTTTGGGCTCCAGCTCAGCTCGGCTCGTTTCCTGTTCAAGCCAAGCTTGAACATGTCAAGCTCGGCTCGTTCGGCTCGAATATCACCCCTACTGTTGGCGATAAGTTGGTGTCAAAAAGGCTGGATCAGGTCCTCTCTAACATCTAAGGCCGTTTGGCTTGGGAAGATGCGAGAGTTCGTCACCTTCCTAGGTATTCCTCGGATCATAACCCTTTGCTTCTGGAGCTTAATCCGGTCATCAAAAACAACAGGAAGCAATGCCCCTTTCGCTTCGAAGCTGCTTGGCTGACACACCCTGAATTCCTATCCTTTGTTGAGGCAAATTGGAAGAAAGGTTGCCCGACTGATATTGCTCTTAAGAGTTGAGTAAGGATTTAAAGGTGTGGAACAGAGAGGTTTTCGGTAATATTTTCACTAGAAAGAAGAATATGTTAAAGGCTCTGGATGCTGTTCAAAAGCAACAAACGTCGGATGGGAATGCTGAAGTGGATGAGCAAGAAGCGAGAATCAAGTCGAAGTTGGATGATGTGTTTGAACAAGAGGAAATTTTTTGGATGCAGAAGTCGAGAGAAAGTTGGCTCGCGCTCAAAGATAGAAACTCTAAATTCTTTCATGCCTCTACTATGGTTAGAAACTCTAAATTAACCGGATTAAGGAGCTGTTGGACCAGAATGATGAGTGGGTTGAAGAGAAAGAAAACTGGAGGAATTAGCTGTCAGTTTCTTCGAGAGATTGTATACTGAAGAGGAATCCAGGGGGACTCAACAACACGTTGGGACCAACTTCCCTGTTCTAGAGGAAACCTACTGGTCGAATGTGTGCAAGGACGTTAACGACGAAGAGATTTGGAGGGCATTCAAGAGCATGGGGCATTTAAAGCACCAGGGGTTAATGGTTTTTAGCCAGTCTTTTTCCAGAAATGTTGGAAGATGGTTGGGCCGGCTACGGTTAACCTAGTGATGGAATTCTTTAAATCAGGCAGTCTTCCTCCAGGTCTTAACGATACTCTGGTCTCCTTAATTTCGAAGGTTGGAAAACCCGAATAGATAAGTCAATTCTGTGGGATAAGTTTGTGTAATGTTTGCTATCAAGCGATAACTACAATCATAGCTGCTAGAATTCCACCAATTATGGGAAAGCTGGTTAGCCCGATGCAATGGAGTTTTCTTCCTAGAAGGATCATCACGGACAACATAATCATTGCGCAAGAAGTTGTTCATTCTATGGAACGGAAAAAAGGGGGCAAAGGTTGGATGTGCTTGAAACTGGATCTAGAGAAAGCATATAATCGTCTCAGCTGAAATTTCATCGAGGAGACCCTCCATTAGGCTAAGCTTCCTAATCAATGTGTTCAGTGGTTAATGGAGTGCATTAGAAGTGCGAGGATGCGCTTGCTTTAGAATGGAGAGGTCACCCGACAATTTTTCCCTTCAAGAGGTATAAGTCAGGGCGATCCAATTTTGCCTTACATCTTTGTCTTGTGTCTCAAACGTCTGACTCATTTGATTAGTTGTTCTGTAGAGGAGGGATCATGGAAACCTATTATAATTGCCCGGAATTCTTCTGCATTGTCTCATATTTTCTTTGCTGATGACATTTTAATGTTTGCAGAAGCTTCATGCGCTCAGATTGAAGGTTATTAGGGGGTGTATCGAGCAATTTTGTGATGCGTTAGGATAGAAGGCCAGCCTCCAAAAGTCCAAATTCTTTGTCTCCAAGAACGTGAACGTTGAGTTGAGAAGAAGGATCTAGGAGGAAAGCTGAATTAAAGCCACAGATGATCTTGGCATGTACCTGGGAGTGCCCATCTTACACAAGTGCGTGAAGGAGGCAGATTTTGAATTTGTCTTGAACAAATTTGCATCGAAACTGGTTGGTTAGAAGACTAATCTCATGAGTTTTGCTGGCCAGATTTCCCTGACAAATGATGTGCTCACCTCTTTACCGATCTACAATATGGGAGCTTTCCAGATCTCGTCCGGGTATGCAAAAAAAAATTGAGACTATCTGTAGGAAGTTCATTTAGGGATTGACGGATAAAAAGTGAAAAGTTCATAAAGTGGCGTGGGAAGAGGTGATTAAGCCAAAGAAGCTTGGGGGTTTAGGGATGAAATCTATGGAGGAACTTAATCCGGCTTTAATTGCAAAGCTCGGTTGGCGCCTGTTGATGGGCGAGGATGGCCTGTGGAGGGAGGTTCTAATAGGGAAGTATGTGGGTATTGCTCTTGGTTCTTCACCCGGTGCATCACATGTTTGGTGATATTATAAAACTTAGGCTTCGATGGAACCTTCGGGATGGTAAAAACATTGATTTTTGGGAAGATAGGTGGATTGTGGATGAACCCCTTAACAATTTGAGATTGGGTACCATGGGGGACGAACCTGCGAGAGTGGTAAATGATTTTCGGGATGAAGGGAGTAGCTGGCACTGGGATGACCTTAGCTCGGTGTTGTCGTCGAGTATTTTGCTGAAACTAGTTGCGGTGACTGTTACGGAAGGAAAAGATCTGCCTTGTTGGTCCTTTAATTACGAAAGACGAGGAGTACTCTACATCATCGGGGGTACTCTGCGCTATGGAAGTGGGAAGGTTGGCGTGGAAATGATGGAGTCTTCTTCACAGCCATTTGGAACTTGGCAGTCATCGAAAGAGTGCGGGCTTTCATCTGGCTTATGAGCAAAGGTGGAGTTCTCACGAACATGGAAAAGGACACGTAGAGGATTCGGTAACTCCCCTCTATGTCCTATTTCTAAAACTGACTATGAAACTCTTGAACACTTGCTTAGAGACTGTGGTTTTGCTAATAGTGTTTGGGCGCAGGTGGGGGACTCGGATTGACGAAGAGACGATTAGGAGCTCCCTTTTGCTGCTTAGCTTAGGGCTGACATTCTTTCTCTGGAGCGGCTGGATGGAGGAGAGTCTTGGAGTGTTGTGTTTGCGTTTGCAGTGTGGAGACTTTGGAAGCGCAGGAATGATATCATCTTCCGGGATGGAGACAACCAACCGGTTTCCCTGCCTGACTGTGCGAGGATGGCGAGAGACTACAAGGAGGTCATGAAGAAGGCTAGTACCAGTATCGTTCCCAGAGAGAAGATTGAAAGGGAGGCGAAATGGGAGAAACTGTCGGCGGGATGGGCCAAAGTGAACACGGATGGAGCTCGCCATGAGGACTTTCGGGCGACTGCTGGGGGTGTTGCTAGGGATGAAAATCTGAGTGGCTGGAGGGTTTTGCGTTCAACATCGGCCCTTGCTCAGTGCTGTTAGCTGAAGGGTGGGGCATCCTCAAAGGTTGGGAGTAAGCTTGGAAGTTGGGTCTCAAGAAAGTGTTGATCGAGACAGACTCGGAGGTCTTTGTTAATCTACTGAAGAGGAGGATTAAGCCCTCACATCCATTTTTCAGCCTGGTAGACCAATGTCATGGCTTCCTACGTAGAAATTGGATTGTCCAGTTTCGTCATATTTCCGAGAGGCGAATTCGGTCGCTGATGCGATCTCGTCACTCTCTTTTTCTTCACCTGTTGACTACTTCTTTCTTTCCGATCGGTCGTTTTTTGTGGAACCGCTTTTGTCAAATGATGCTCGGAGTGTGATGAAGCTTTGTTTGTGCCTCGGGTAGCCATCGTGACCTCTGACTGTTTTTGGGTTTTTTGTTGTAGTTGGGGAGCTTAGTGTCTCGGGTTTTCCCACCAAAAAATATTCCCTATCTAAAAGATAATTCACGTTATTTGTGTGATTGTGTATTTGTGTCTTTTAAAAAATAGTTTTCAAATAAAATTATATATTATTCAAGTTATAATATACTCATTGTACTCATCTTTTATTAGTGAGAAATGAGAATTTTGAATTCAAATTGATCATTCGTAATTCATTACATGAGTAAACGAGTAATGATTTGCATGAATCTATATGAATATACTATGAGTTGATGATTTTTGGAGTTTCGAGTAATCTAGTAAACCGACTCCTTTGTGAGGTAATCTTAAATACTGATAAAGTAAAAAAATTATTGCCTATATGAAAATAACTAAACAAGATTAACTTAATACTCATATATAAATTCTTTTCCGATTATTCGATGAATTAGAATATTTGATGGATTCGAATATTCGATGCATTTAAAACATTCTCTTCATCCCTAGTCAAATTTTGAAAAATAAGGTAATATAAAATTATGAATACAACTTATAAAACCATCATATTTTCATAATTCATATATTCATATTCTCGTAATTTTTTTTTTTTAAAACCATATTCAATTATTTATGTTTGATTATTAAGTATTTAAGTGGATAATATAAATTCGTTATCGATATATAATAGATATATATAGTTGAGAGATGCTTATCGGATCGAGAGAGGTTCAAATTGAAGCAGTTGATGTAACATAAGATTTTCTATTCGAGCAACTATTTTAAAAATAATCATAAATGGTTATTGTTCTCTTTTTTTTAATATGGAAAATACATTTTGTAAGGGAAATAAACTAATTAATTGTAACAATGTGGGTAAATATGGTAACATTGGAATTATACGGAGTTCTTTCAACATCTTTTAATTAAAAAATAGTTGTTCAAAGATATTCGGGTCGGTTTGGGAGTCAGGTCAGATCTGATTTAAGTCGGGTTTGTCTATATTTAGGTCACTTTGGGTTTCAGGTCAATATCGGTCGGGTTCGAATTATGTACAACGCTAAATTTTCAAGTTTAATCGGTTTACAATTCAGATGAGTCGGTCGGGTTTCTCGGATCGGATCAGATCAGATCTTGCCATCTTCTCCATCCTTAGAATAATTTAGACAAAAATGGCTTTGACTATGGATGTGTGTAACCGTGTTGAACCATTTAATATCTAGTAGGTTTTACCGTTTACTAATTTGACTTCTTTAATTCTTAAAAAAAAAAATTGACTTCTTTAGAGTTTACTCACCGACTAAGGCTGATTAATTTGTCCTAATTTGTTGTGGTATAACCATTATGGATTTTCCCTTATAAACTAGTTTAGTACCCGCACCTTGTGCGGACGTTTTTTTAGTTTAAAATAGTTATATATGTATCAGTGTATGTAACACTATATATATGTATATCATGCACACCATGGGATTTGTTTTAGGGTTTATCAATGAACAACTAACAATTCTTATCAATTAATAACAAACAAATCCCAACATATCTTTCATTTTTTTATAGCAACAAACCACCACAAATCCTACACCATATCTTTTTTATTTTTGGCAAGCAATTAATTTATTTTCATTTTATTTTTATTATTAATCTAATTCGTTTTTATTATTAATCAAATTAATTTAATTTGCAATTAATCTAATTCACAAATTAACAAATCCTAACAAATTAACAAACTCTATTTATAAAAATAAAAAAAACCTACTTTAAAGGAGAAGCCGCCACATGGGTTAGACGACTTCTCCTTTAGTATTATTAATTGATATAAGTTTGACCTTTTTATACATGTTTTAAATAGTTAAAAAAATTATATAAAACTAGGGTAAGACACGCACCTTAGACATGAGTATTTATAAAAACAAAATAATGAATACATTGGTTTTTTATGATACGAAAATTTAAAACAAGATTGAAATTAAGTAAAATTTGACAAAAAAAAAAGTAGCACAAATAATCAAAATGTATAATAGAAATATTTTTATAATAGAAATATTTAATTGTATCATTATTTAATTTTATATGTTTTTATCAATATATATGTAATTCTTTATTTTTTAAAAAGTGTTGAATTTTTTTATGTGATTTAAATAATTTGGAATAAATTATGTTATTAATATAAATATTAAAAGAAATTGAAAAGTATTTCAAAATAGATAGTGGGGTAAGTACTTCCGTTTCACAATATATACTTTTTACTTTTCAGCACGTTTTTTCAGGAGCGAAAAATTTATAAATTATTATTTTTTAATTAAAATTTTTATATAATTTGATACTTATTACTAATAAGTATTAAATTATATAAAAAAAATAATTAAAAAAAATTATAGAGTTTTTCGCTCGATAAAAAACGTACCAAAAAACAAAAGAATATTTAATATGAAACGAAGGGAGTACTACTTTTGAGTAGTGGCCTAGTGGAATTTTGCTATGTGTGTAATTTTATATAAAAACTAGTGTAGGTCTGTCCCGTGTACGGAGAATAAATTAATACAATTAATATAGATATAAATAAATTTAGTTCTGCGAATTATAATAAATTTAAATATTTTTTATTTATATTCTCTCAATATATATATATATATATAGAATTCACATTTATAAGGTAAATTTTTTTTTCTAATATAGAATTAATTGAATCTCATGTAAATAAAAATATTTCATAGCCATATACTATCTATACTCTCTCTGTTAATTAAAATTTGTCGTTTACTATTCATGCACGCTTTTTTGTAATGATAAAAACTATATGAAATATTAACTTTTTTTTTAAATTTATTTTTATAAATTCATACTTAATAGTAACAAGTATGAAATTATTAAAAAAATATATTAAAAAAGTCAATAATTTATATAGTTTTTAACACCTCAAAAAACGTGCGTGAATAGTAAAACGTCAAGTTTTAATTAACGGATGGAGTATTATTTTTCTAATCTACATATTACATTAGTTTATTAAATATCTATCCAGGGATGAATTGTGGCCACATAATATTTTGATAAATTATTTTGGTCTCAAAAAAATAATATAGATATAAAAAAAATAATTATTAAATAATTAATTTTGATATAAATAATTTTTTCCACCAAAAAATAATCTAGATATAAATAAAATAACACTTATCAAATACTCCCTCTGTTAATTAAAACTTGTCGTTTACTATTCATGCACGCTTTTTTAGAATGATAGAAACTATATGAAATATTAACTTTTTTAAAAATTTATTTTTATAAATTCATACTTAATAGTAACAAGTATGAAATTATTAAAAAAATATATTAAAAAAGTTAATATTTTATAGTTTTTAACACCTCAAAAAGCGTGCGTGAATAGTAAAACGTCAAGTTTTAATTAACGGGGGGAGTAGTTCATATCAAATAGTACATAATATTTTAGGTAAGTATGACTATAAAATATTTTTTATTTATATTTTTGTCAATTAACTAATATATATAGATAGATTGTAGCTTATATAATTTTCTATAAATTATGATAATATATTATTTTATTAATTTTTTTCCTAGAATCAACCAGAACGCGCCACATATGATTTTTTCCCTAGAATCAACCACAACGCGACACATAGGACGCTATGCATCGGTTTTACTATATGTATATAGATAAAAAAAAAAATTGGTTATGTAGATGACATATATCCTATACTCTGAAGAAGTAGATGAAGGGAGGGGATACGTACCCCTCTCATTTAACGAATTAAGTAGACGTATTCTCCGCTTCGTTTTCGTTGTGATAGACTCTAATACTACTCTATAACTAAAATTATTCCACAAATTTTGGGGGCAAACGTCACCATTTATATGTTCTATAACTAATTAACTACTTGGTCAATATACTTGGTCAATATTTTCAGCTTCCTTTTGTTGCCCAATTTTAGCCCCACTAAAACTTAAAGGTTAGTTCTCGAAGCTACAAAATGGAATGGCGCACTTGATGTGCACCTGACATCATCACCTCCTTTTTTTTTATGGAATCTGGATAGGAATGACAACTTCACCCGCACCCGATGAATATCCGTCTCACCCGATTTGAAAAAGTGGGTGAAAATCCGATATAAAGCGGATATTAAATGGGTGATGGGGTTCGGATTCGGGTGAAGGTATTTCCCACCCGTCACCCGACCCATCACCCGACCTGTTACCCGATCCGTCACCCGACTTATATTATATAATTAGAGTATATATGAAATTACCAATATACCCCAAAACCCTAACTACACAAACCTATCAAACATGCTTCTAGCTTGAAATGTTGATATTTGTGTGGATCTTTACACGTATTGGACCGAATTTGATGATATTTACTAGTTATTTATTCATCGAAGTGTTCGAAATATGTTTTTCTATAATTTTTTTGGTTGAATTTGACGAGGTGTATTTCACCCAAATTGTCACCCGATACACCCGATCAACCGGTGGGTGATGGGTAGACAGGGCGGGTGAAATATTTGGTGGGTGATGGTTCGGGTAGGGTGAAGGGTTTTGAGTGGTGGGTCGGCTGACGGAAGTAGATCATCCACCCACCACCCGACCCATTGTCATCCCTAAAACTGGAGTGACTTTCGGTTAATAATCGGAAATGAATCAATCATACATAAACCGCTAATACAACGGTGGAGTAGATTAATACTTCATCGGTTCGAAAATACAAGTCCATTGAATTTTTAACACGCTTTTTGAGGAGTTAAAAAATATATAAAATAATATTTTTTTGTTAATTTTTTATAGTCTTATATATATTACTAATAAGTACTCCGTATATAGTTATGTAAAAAAATTTAATAAAAACATATTATTTTATATAGTTTTTAGAAAATATTAGGCCCAATATCCATTTTTATAAATCCATTAGGTAAATTTCACCATAAATAATTTTTTTTAAGTAATTGTCCAGAATTCTTTCATAATACCTAAACTACCTCATTTTAATGTTTTTTCCTTTCCCTTCTTCATCCCTCGTATCTCCTTCCCGACAGTCACACGTTGCAAACCTTTCCTCCTTTGCTTCCTCTCGGTGAAGATCCAATTGCAGATTCAATTGACTAGGATATGGCGCTGGATAAAATAGATTGACGTTTCAAGCATAGCTTCGAATTCGAAGAACTAGAATTTGAAGAACTTGAATTCGAATATTGGAGTGCTTGGATTGTTCGATTTCACAGGGTTTCAACCTAGATTTATCCAATTAAACTTAATCAGTAGTCGATCTTTAAAATGGAGGTGTAGGTTGAGCGTGAGCGAGGCGCGATTGGTTCAATTCAGGATCGATTTTATATTAGATTAAACCCATGAATAAGCCAAAGTGTCAAACCCACTGCCAAGTTCAAGCTACTCTCAAAATAGACAAATTGCTCCATTACAAGCTCTCAATGAATCCGTCGACCCTTGCTCCTCTAACGAGGAGACCTCGACAAGGAGCTAAACTTCCGACTCTCTGGTTTATATATTGTTACTGATGTGGGACCATCCAAGACACCATCCAAGACACCTTCGGACACACCTATACTTGGGGATGGACCTATGATTCGAGCTCGTGAGAATGTTGTCATCCTCAAGAGGAAGAAGAAGGCTCCACCATGGGAGAATGTCCAAAGGTGCAAGTTTGTTTGTGTCGTTCGTTTTTAGATTCGTTTAGCAGTTTGACAGCTTTTCGACGTCTAAGTAAAATGGGTCGTTCGGAGTCAATATTAATCGGATTGGATCGTGCCATACCTTGTCGGAATGAGGACGAAGAGATCTACAACTTTTCTGTTGAAGGTTTTTCCAGATTCGACCTAGAGCTTGGCCGAAAATCACCATCTTTGCAAGCTGTCACTGTTTAGACGGGAATAAACTAAGTGTGGAACTTTCTTTTGTTACTATTTTTAGAGACCTTCTTTACTTAAGTTATTTTAATTTCTCTTTTAATTATTATTTTCATTAAAATCAGACTTTAGGGTTATAAGAAGGGGCTGATCTCCTTTGTTGAAAAAACACGTTCAATTCTTATGAAAATTTCTCTCTTTTAGTGAAAAACACAAGAGTGCAAGTCAATCGATTCGAAGCGTTGCTCATCGATTGCAATTGGTTATAGATCCTGCTTGGTTTGCTTTGAGTTCGTCAACCTCGCGAGAGCTTGGTGATCCAGGTAATCACAAGTCCCCTCCTTGTGCCTCCAAGTTGTCCGCTTGGTTGTGTAAGGTTGTAGAGGCGGGCTTTGTAGTCGTTGATACTTGGTTCTTACCCTCTTAGGAGGCTTGGGGTCTTTATCTCGTTCTACCTTAGTTCGAATCACCCTTCTATCGGTCTTTCTTTCATTGTTTTGTTGAGTCTTTGCTTCCGTTCTTGTCTTTGAGTCTTGATTGTCGAAGATCGGACCACCCTACGGCTAACCCCGTATCAGTTACATCTATTGTTATGTCATTTGTTCTTTCCAAAGAGGTTATTTTTTTTTTAATTGGCTTCGATTTTGTAGTTTGTCAATATAGCAGTGGGTTTTGCTACTGTGCAACCTTGAATTTCATCGTTTTTCTCCATTGATTTCAATTGCAACGGGCTAGTCGATCAATTCCTCCCCCAAATTCTCATTGCTCTTCTCAGTGTGCACATTCACTATTGCTTTTTCAATGGACTTGGAACTCCCATTAAGATCGCCGCCCCTAAAAGCATATGTAATAGTGATACTTTTAAAATGAGTATTATAACTTGCTTTTTGTCATTTATCTCTCCTCCACCTCACTTTAATATTTGGTACTCCACAACCATGATACTTGGTATGGGTATCTTATTTCACTTTTTGCATCAAAATTCTTTTTTGCCAAAATTATTAACTTTTTGTATGTTTACATTTTGTTTTAAATATTTTATATTTAGTAAAATAATATAGATAGGAAAAAATATTACAAACAAAAAAACAACATTTTTTTCAATAACTAACAAGAAATAACTAACCAAAAAACAACACTTTTTCAATAACTAACAATAAAAATTAAAAAAAAAATGACAGAGAGTGAGAGGGAACACTCAAGAAGCCCCCAACGCCGGCAACTCACCCCCCAGGCCAAGCCACCAGATCCACCGGAGACCGGCGTAACAGCCCCGGATGCGGAGAAGAAGACTGAAACTAAGAACCGAGAAGTGATCAGTGTGGAAGGGGAAACGGTGTTTGGGACAACCCAAGCATCAACTGAGAAAGCTCATCAGGATGCATTCCCCACGATCCAAGAAGCTCAAGCCAATGTGTCGAATGCCCCGTCATACAAACAAACGCTAATCAATGGGGCTAGTGGCGCTTTCTCCATCAATCACAACAATCCGACCTATCAAGAGGGACAAGGGGAACCAGAGTACACCACCGACGATGACATTATGCCGGAAGATGACGACCCGGACTGCCCTACAATAGCACTCAACAAGGCTGAGAAGCAGGAGCTCAGAAGGCCCTGGAGGAATACTCTGATAATTAAGCTCTTTGATAAGGGTCCGGGATACATGCCGTTGTTCAGACGCCTAAAGTAGAAATGGGCGTTATCCGCTCCTTTCTCCTTAATCGATCTAGGCAATGATTACTTCGTGGCTCGTTTCTCCAACCAAGCGGATTACAACCATGTAGTTATGGAAGGCCCTTGGATGATTGGCGATAACTATCTTTCGATCAGAAAATGGGTCCCGAGGTTTGATGCTAGCATTGATCAAATCACAACGCTAACGGTGTGGGTGCGAATCCCATGTTTGCACATCGAATACTTTGACAAGAGATTCCTGAAGAAGGTTGGGGAGAAGATCGGGAAGGTCCTTAGAATCGATAACACAACAGCAGCAGCCGAAAGAGGCCAGTTCGCGAGATTGAGTGTTGAGGTGGATCTCACAAAGCCTCTACTCTTAAAATTCAAACTGGACGGGAAGACCTGGCCAATCCAATACGAAGGAATTCGGATGCTCTGCTTCAATTGTGGTAGAGTAGGCCACTCTCGAGAAGAATGCGAGAAAAGTAGTAACATGGAGCAGCCTCAAGCAACTAGCACGCCGACAACAGAACTAAGCAACCAGAAATTCGGGGATTGGATGCAAGCGAAGAAGAAAGCTAGGCGAAAGGTGCGGCAGACCAATCCAACTACTGAAGGGACTAGCGGAGGATCATCGGAGAACAATCCAGTTCCGCCGGCGAATCCTTCACCGGAAGTTGTTGTTGGGGATCCTTCTTTGACGGGCTCGCAATCTCAAGAGGTTGGAAATCCCGGAAATCCAGGAGCTGAAATCATTGGCCAACCTTCAAGTTTCTCCGCACTTCTAACCGAAGAGGATTCGGGTGGAGATAAGGGCGGCGATGAGGAGAACTTGGTTGTTAAGGATACTGTATCCGAATCCTCTAAGATTTTGGAGAACAACAAAGATAATGGGGGGAAAAAAGATATCCAAATAGGAAAAAATAAGAAAAAGAATATCCTAACTACCCAATCTCCCAATCATGCCCAACAACCGAACCCTCAAGCCACCAGGAAGACCCAAGGTGCACCCCATTCATACGGCAGTTCTTCAACTGCCAATTCCTCCGTCACGGCGCCGAAGTCACACCCTCATGCTACAAAAGAGAACCAGAAGCCACCCCCTGCCCCCGCTAAAACACCAAACTCCGCCGACCAGGCCAACTCCACAAGAGGAAAGCCCGTCTCCCCACACAACTCCCCTTCAAAGAAATCCCGCAACCCCCCGCCTAGATATGACCAGCAACGAACCCCATCCGATGCCGAGTCCAAGGGCAGAGGTGATCCACATCGACAGGAGGGCCAGTTTCCTAATAACAGACCGCCGGACCATCCCAGTTCAAGCAAACCTCCCGAGAATTGCGGACAAAATGGTAGTCGAATTCCTGCCCATGTTAACGGAGTCCCGCCCAATGTTGTGCAGGGTGGGGATCCCCCAAGACATCATTGATGCTCTTGCTCGGTTCGCCGATGCTACTAACGCCTTCCTTAACTCCAGACCTGAAGATCATCCTACGATCCTCCGGAACATAGATAATATCGTGGTTAATATGATTAAGCTCAGCATTTTAGTTTGGAATGCCTGTGGGGCGGCTAGCAATAATTTTTTGAATGCCCTTCGTGAATTGATCCACATCCATAACCCTCGGGTTATCGCCATTGTCGAACCAAGGATTAGTGGAGCGGAAGCGGATGTGGTCTGTCGTAGAACTGGGTTTGACAGTTGGAGGAGAGTGGAAGCGCAGGGTTTCTCTGGTGGAATCTGGGTGCTGTGGCGAGCTTCAGAGGTGACGATCAGAATGATCAGCCTCCGGCCTCAACATATAACAATGGAAGTCACTCGAATTGGGGAGGAGCCGTGGATCTTTTCAGCGATCTATGGTGCCCCGGAGAGAGTGAGGAGATTGGAGCTTTGGAACTCCCTAGAGGAGTTTGCCTTGGAGAACAACAAGCCTTGGTTATTGGCGGGTGATTTTAATGCAGTGCTACATCCAGCTGAGAAATCGTCTTCGTCGGTTGGTTCAAATCGCTCGATTCAGAGATTTGTTGAATTTGTGGAGGGGCTTCAGCTTGTCGATCTTGGGTATGAGGGCATTCCTTTTACTTATTGGCATGGGAATGACCCCGCTACCCGATACACTGTGAGGCTTGACCGAGCCCTCTGCTCGACCGACTTGAGGTTAAGGTTCCCTCACGCAGTAGTTAGACATCTAACAGCGCCCCACTCGGACCACTCGCCCCTGCTGATTGACCTTAATCTGACCGTGACCGAGAGCCACATCAATCGGCCCTTTAGATTTTTGGCTTCCTGGTTACTGCATGAGAACTTCAAGGATCTTATGCGGGATCACTGGATGAGCCAAGCCCCGACAAGTGCAGCTTTGGAGGAATTCACTAAGGATTTAAAGGTGTGGAACAAAGAAGTGTATGGCAATATCTTCAAGCGAAAACGGGAATTGTGGGCAAGACTGGAAGGCGTTCGGAAGAAGCTTGCAACTCATGCCTCTCGCCATTACCTCAACATGGAGAGACGACTTAGCAGTGAGTTCTCGGACATCCTAAACCACGAACAGCTCCTTTGGTTCCAGAAATCCCGCTCAAGCTTCCTTGTAGACGGCGATCGAAATACGAAGTTCTTCCACCTATCCACTATGGTTAGACGTAGGCATAACAGAATCTCGGCTCTTCAATCAGCAACGGGAGAATGGGTAGAAGAAGATGGCTTGGTGCGAGCGCTTGTCCTGGAGTTTTTCAGGTCAATCTATACGGCTGATGTTCAGGGACCGAATGCAACGCCACACTCTTTGGCCTCCGAATTCCCCCCTCTTGAATCTGAGCAGGTTAGTCGGCTGAGCTCCCCCTTTGAATCAGCTGATGTCTGGGATGCTCTAAAGTGCATGGGGCCATACAAAGCACCAGGGCCGGACGGTTTTCCATCGATCTTTTATCAAAAGAATTGGGGGACTGTTGGAAGACAAGTGACAGAGACAGTGTTGAACATGTTAAACAATGCCATTTTCCCCAATAAAATTGCTGATGCTCTCATAGTGCTGATTCCGAAAGTGCAAGTGCCCACTCGCCCATCACAACTCCGCCCCATTGCACTGCTCAATGCCGTATTTAAGGTCGCCACTAAATGCATTGTAAACCGTTTAAAACCGATGCTGGAGAATCTGATTGCTCCCACCCAAGCTAGCTTCGTGCCGGGCCGTCAAATCATCGACAACGTCGTCATAGTGCAAGAGGTGCTGCACTCTATGGCAGAACGAAGGAGACGGAGATGGATGATGGTTAAGGTAGATTTAGAAAAGGCATATGATCGAATTAGTTGGGATTTTTTGCAAGAAACTTTGGAGCTTGCTAGTATCCCCCAACACTTGACCAATGTCATCATGAAGTGCCAAACAGTAGGAAGAATGGAGCTATTATGGAATGGGGAAGTGGCTGGAGGGATCTCGGCGTCTAGAGGTATTCGCCAAGGAGATCCGCTATCGCCATACCTTTTCGTTTTGTGCATGGAAAGGCTCTCACAAATCATCACCGCAGCTGTCCAGATGGGGGATTGGAAGCCAGTGGAGGTCGGCGGTGTAAGTCTCTCACACCTTTTCTTTGCCGACGACCTGGTTCTTATGGCAGAGGCTTCGGTAGAGCAGGGTGCTGTAATAAAGAACTGCCTAGACTCCTTTTGCTCACGGTCGGGGGAGAAGGTGAACTACGCCAAGAGCATGGTTTTGTTCTCTCGCAATGTCCCTGCAAATGCAAAAGGCGCCATCGGCGATGTTCTTGGGATCCCGATTTCAAGTGAGTTTGGCAACTATCTTGGCGTGCCAACAGCTACAGGGCGAATGACCAAGGACCGGTACAATTTCTTATTAGAAAAAGTGACGACGAGGCTACAAGGGTGGAAGGCGAAGACGCTCTCCTTCGCCGGAAGGGTGACACTTGCTAGTTCGGTCTTGACAAGTCTCCCGGTTTACTCGAAGCAATCCACCATGATTCCGAGGGGCATTTGCGATGCTATTGATAAGGAAATCAGAGGCTTCATTTGGGGATCAACTAGTGAAGAAAGGAAGCCCCATCTGCTCAGTTGGAAGAAGATTACATCCGCAAAACAAGAGGGGGGACTAGGGGTGAGATCGATGCGTATCTCCAATCAAGCTCTCCTAGCAAAGTTGAGTTGGCGCCTGCTCAACAAACCGGACTCGCTTTGGAGTCGGATAATCCGTGGAAAGTATTGTCATGGGCGAGCTGATGTAGACATGTTCGAGAGGAGACCGAGCTCATCATCCATGTGGAAAGGCATCGTACACGGGGCTGAGGCTCTGACCCCGCACTTAAGAGTGGCGGTAGGAAATGGTGAATCCACTTTGTTCTGGATACATCCATGGCTCCTCGCCTCACCACTCATGGATATAGCCACTCAACCGGTGCCCGAGTCTATACTAGGTGCTACGGTTGCTGAAATGAAGGAAGCCGATTCTTGGAATTGGCCGGTGTTGTCCCAATATTTAGGCCCGGACATCCTCCAAAGTCTGCAGGCAGTCTTTTTTAAAGAAGGCACTGACCAGGAGGACAAGATCGTGTGGGGGCTGACTTCTTCAGGAGAGTTCTCCTCGAGCTCGATGTCGACAGCGATTCGTCTCAACCAGAGCGGGCCTCAGTTGAAAGAAGCTTGGCGTCATATCTGGCAAACTCCGGTCCAACAGCGAGCGAGGACGTTCCTTTATATGGCGGCACATGATTGCATTCTCTCGAATGCAAACAGAGCCAGACGCCATCTCACGATGTCGGGTGCTTGTCCGAGATGTTCTGACATTGAAACGAGCCTACATTTGCTTCGGGACTGTCCGAGGATTCGAGAGCAATGGGGGAAGGTGAGGCTCTATGATCAGTCCGCTTTCTTCTCGGTTTCGAACATCAAGGACTGGATTTTTGAATGCACAAAAAAGGAAGATAGAAAATCAACCTACTTCGCCTCCATGCTGTGGACAATTTGGAAGTGCAGAAATAAACTAATCTTTGAAGGATGCGATGAAGTGGATAGGATTGTGGTGAAGGCAGTCCAAGACGCTCGAGACTACATTGAAACAGCTACCTCCCCGCAACTGAATCTGATTCCCCCACCAGGAGGCTCGGAGAGTCGCTCGTACTGGTGTCCTCCACCACCATGATGGGTGAAACTCAACGTGGACGGTGCGGCTAAGGGGAACCCAGGAGATGCCGGTGGTGGCGGTGTGTTAACAGGGGAAGCAGGTGAGTTTAAACTCGCCTTCAGCTTTCTGTGTGGCCGGTGTACGCCCCGGATGGCTGAGCTTTGGGCATCCTACCATGGGATAAAAATGGCGAGGACACACAATTTCACCAAAGTGCTGCTCGAAACGGACTCGATAGAGACTTATGACTTACTCACAAGGAAGAGGAAAGCAACCGGTCTAGAAATTCACCTCGTCACACAGTGCAGGGAGTGGATGGATGCACCGAACTGGGAAGTAGTAGTTACCCATGTGAAGCGCAATGCAAACCGGTTGGTTGATGTTATGGCCAACGCTTCTTTCTCAAACTCTAGCCCTTTCACTGTTTTTTCTTCTCTGCCAAAATGCATTTGTAGCTTGTTTGACCCTTCTGCTATTTATATGAATAACTAAAGGCAGCTGGCCTTCTTTGGGATCAAAAAAAAAAAATTAAAATTGTTGTGTAATGGATTTGAATCATATATTCTCGTATTTCTATATATTACATTATGCGTGTTTTTATACTCGGTGTTTAATACTCCGTATGTTAAATATGACAAATTTTATAAAATAGCTAATTTATTTTTTTGCCGATATAAATTTTTAATAGAAAGGGACTACAACCCCAATTTATTAAAAAATACATCAACCAAGAATACATCAACGGATCAACCCTAATTGTGTGCATTCATTTGCTTTGACCTTTGAGCTTGCAGCTGGTGGTTCACCAAAAAAAACACAAGCATTAATACTGTGCATTCAACATTTCAACAGCAAAAAAAATGTACTATCTAATGTTGTGCATTTTCAACAACAAAAAATGTTGTGCAACGGCAAAAAAAAAATTGAAGTGAAAATTAAATGGGACTCTCAATTAATGTTTGATTGGGTAAAATTGTATGGTATTGTGTTAGATTGAGTATCATGTTTATGATACTTGGACACTTTTTTTCTTTTTGGTTATATAAAAAATCTGACTTTTTTTTACATTTATTTTTTTTTTAATTGCTATGGTACTTAGAGTATCACTATTAAAGATGGTCTAATTGCTTGCTGCTGACCGACTCACCGCTCGAACTGTCCTCGACTGAATAAAGATGTGAGTTACTGCTTAGGGTTTCAACGTTCAGCTTTCAATTGCTTCTGAGCTCAGCACATCACAATTTCGGGAGATGGGCTTCAATAAAAATTAAAATACGGAGTAATAAATTAAAGGCCCCATGGGCTTTCTATAGCCAAACAGGCCCAATGTCCAACAAAAAATAACACACGATATCACCTTAAACTTAAAGCCATATACTAGGATCGACTGATCCTTAGATTCTAGCTCGATCCTAGTCCGATCCTAGCACCACTGAGTATATACACTCCATCCGGATCAGAAGCCAACCTAGAATCGTAGGATCGTAAGATCCTACGATCCGGATCGGGATCCTAATAACCATTGGTGACACAGATAAGGTTGGTGGCACCCTCCTCGTAAAAAAAATTATCGCAAAAAAAAATGTCATCACATGTTTCACTATCAGTGTCATCATTGATAAGGGTAATGACACTTACCTCATTAAAAAAATTGAAAAAAGGTTGTTACGAAAAAAAGATGTCATCACATGTGTCACTATCAATGTCATCAGTGATAAGGGTGATGACACTGACCTCGTTTAAAAAAATATCACCAAAAAAAGTAGTCACCACATGTGTGATGTGTCACCACTGGTAAGGGTGGTGACATTGACCCCGTATTAAAATAAATAAATAAAAAATCTAAAAACGAAGTTGTAACAAAAAAAATTTCATGTCACCACTGTTAAGGGTGGAGACAATGACCCTGTAAAAAATGACAGTGATAAGGGTGGTGACAACGATAAGGGTAGTTACATTGATAAGGGTGGTGACAGTGATCACTGATAAGGGTGGTGACAACAATAAGGGTGGTGGCAGTGATAAGGGTAGTGACAATGCCCACTGATAAGGGTGGTGACAACGATAAGGGTGGTGAGTCTGGTGACAGTGAGCCCGTAAAAATAAACTCTAAAAATAAAATTTTCACCAAAAAAAAGTTAGCACCACATGTGTCACCACTGATAAGGGTGGTGACAGTGACCTTGTAAAAAAACTCTAAAAACGAAGTTGTCACCAAAATTTTCATGTCATCACACATGTGTCACCAAAAGTCAAGGTCAATGGTCAAATTAAAAAATGGGAAGGAAGGAAAATGGGAAGGAATGACAAAATTGTTAATTTGGGACAATCACTTAACTTATTAATGAAAATGGACATGGAGTAAAAAATGAGGTCTCAAATGGATATTCACCAAATTAATCCTAGTTTTTAACTCCTTAAAAAGTGTGTCAAAAAGTCAATGGACTTATATTTACGACGGCGGGAGTAAATGTTAAATCTCTCACAGAATTATGCGGTGGTTAATGATGGATATAGTAAAAATTAGTGGTATATATATTAATCCCCATTAATAATTAACTTGTTTTTGCCTTAAAATAGTTTATTAACACATAAAGTTGATGTCAATAAAGATTTTAATTATCAATTTAAGAAGTCACTCGACATGATATTTTTAAGTAAAAACACTTGTCGAGGTCGCCGATGGACTGATCATATATTTGAAGAAAAATTGATCGTTTCTATATCAAGTTGGTACTAAAATGAGATAACTATAAATAATTTTTAAGCTTAATTTAAATTTAAATTCAACTCAATTTTAGTTTGAATAATTTGAATATTTTAAAATTTATATAAAAAAAATTCTATGCTCTTATGTCATAGGCAAATATAATATGAAAAATATTTGGCCCAAGCCAATTTATTTATTAAACAAGTTAAGTATGAGTACATTTTAAAAATTATATTCAAATTAAATCTTCATTCATTTTTAAATAAATTGAAACTGGGCAACCCATAATCCAGACCATTTAACTCGAGCCATAGCGTGCCGTATTCAAAACCCATAATCGAGATCCCTCGTCTAGGTGAGGGGACCGTTAGTGATCCACACTTTCATAAGTGACGTCTCTCTCCCTTGGCGGGCTTCTGTTCTCGTCTCCCTAGGGTCAAGACACCGTGTTAGTCTCTAAACTCTCCCGTGCACTCGGCATTCACAGTCTATCCCTGGTCCTCCTGACTTCCATATTGGTTGGGCTGATTGTTATTGCGATTGATCGGTTAGGGGCATGTCCTTCTTTTTTTTTTTTTAGTTTCTTTGTTGTATCATAGAAGTTAGTCTGTCTGTCGTTTTTCGACCTCTCAATTGACCTGACATGATGTTTGGTGGATTGAACTACTTTCCTTGTTAAAAAAAAACCTATATTTGTCCACTTTGTATGAAAATACTCGTCTTTTTAAAAGTATATAAAACTATCCTTGCCCATCAATTGCACAAAATTGTCCCTTGTCCCATCTTTTTTGCTTGATTAGATGAGATGCAATATTTATTTTTTTCATTGGAAAATAAAAATGAAGAAGTGCATTTTTCTTAGACTATTATAAAAGAATAGATGGACTAAAAAATTGTTTTTTTTAAAAAAAAATTTATATTTGGTTTCTTTTAATGAACCACCCTTAATCCCTTTTATGTGTAAAAATTGCTAAAAAACAAATCAAATTGTCACTTTATTTTTCAAATTGTACCGCATTATATTAAATATTTATTAAAAAGTTTTTATCATCAGAGTGATAGATTCACATTTATTTAACATTTTTTACACAATAAATGATGATGAGTGATTTACACAATAATTTTTTTTAAATTTAAGGATGGTTTTGTGAAAACTACTACTTTTTTTTGTTTACAGTAGGCAATTAATAGGAAGTCTTGACTAAGCAAGGATCATCCTTGATTATCCATATGAATGATTTTATAAAGTTCCCTGTTCAATGGGAGAATCATCAAATTAGAAGTTTCCGTATTCCTAACTATATAATCAACATCATCGTTTGATTCCCTATAAAAGTGTTTGAAGACCATGCTGCTGAATTTTTCTTTAGTATGACGAATCTTCTCAATCATTCTACAAAATTTCCAAGGAGTATTGTTGTTATCGTTGATGGCGTTGATGACTCCAAAACTATCTCCTTCAATAATGACCTTTCGTCGCCCCTTGTCGAGGGCTACCTCTAACCTGGCGCAAAAAGCATAAGCTTATGTTTGAAGTATAATTCTTGATGGATCCTATACTAAAATATATCAATAACTTGACCAGCACAGTCCCGAATGATGCCACCAACTTGACAATCTCCAAAAGGCTTAACTCGTCTACATTTATTTTGCAGAAGCCCTTTGGTGGTTTTTGCCACCTTATAAGTTTTTGGTGCTTTTGTTCTTTTCTGCAGGTTGTGCTTTTATTTGTTTGCACCTTATGCTAGTTTGTTATATTGTCGACTAACTGTTGGTCAATTGTTGGTATTGAGACGATTTTCTTTTTGTTAAAAATAATGTTGTTTCTTAAGTCCCATATAGTCTGCCATATGAAACAAAGGTCTTCAAAATGTATGTATATAATTTTTTTTATTGACGTAAGGTCTTATAGGAAAGGAAGGTTTGATTTTATGTTCATAAAGAAACGTCAAGTTATTTGTTCATAATGGGTTATTAATGCTATAGTAATAGGACACTTTATAAATAAGTGGTGGGCAATGCCACGTGGAGGTAGAAATCTGTTTTGAAAAATATATCTCTTTACTATTTATGTCTATTTTTAAAAAGATAAAAACTATATAAAATATATACCTTTTTATTGCTTTTTGATATTTTATATAGTTTTCATCATTATAAAAAATATATAAATATTAAATAACATATTTTTATAACAAATTTAGTAGTATATATTAAGGGTGATTTTCGATAGTTTTCTATTTATTTAAAAGCAAGATTAAGACAAGCCCATCTTAGTTGGACCAAAGGTTAACTTCTTTTAGAATGTGTAGTAGTAATTTGGGCCTATGCATAAAGCCCTGAAGAATACTAGCCCAATTTCCACTTAAAAGGGGTAGTAGCCTAGTAGGGTTCATAGTCATAAACCGCCCAAAAATTGTGCATTGAATTAATAGTATCAGCTGCCACTGCAAATGTTCCATTGACTCAAAAATCAAAACCCTCATTCATGTTCATGAAGATCTTGGTATTATCACTCAAGAAGAATACATGCTAGTTTCGGTCCTTTCGGATAACCGGTTGTGACTGAATCAATCGCAAGCTGCACTAATGTTACATGGAAAAGGCGAAAATTTATGAGCACCACAAGTAGAAAATATATTCAACCATGATCCATATGGTGGGCGTGTAAATAGCGTCTTTAGCTCGTGCAGCACAGGCGGTTGCTCTTCGACAAGTCGGTCCCGTCCTTGGCTAGGGTTACCCGGTTGACAGACAGCTCGGCCTTGTACAAATCGGAGCTCAGAAGCTTCCTACTCACATTGTTGTAGATCTCCCTTATCACCATCTCGAAAGCAGTCCTTACATTTGTGGAATCAAGGGCCGATGTCTCCATGAAGACCAATCCTTCTGTTTCCGCAAGGGCTCTCCCTTCGTCGATGCTAACTTCTCGGATGCTCTCGAGATCGCACTTGTTGCCTACCAGCATCGTTGCTACTGTGGTGTCACAGTGAGCTGCAAAATTATGATATAATCCCCATCAATAAACGACATCTAGAGCCCAAATGATGGCGAATTTGCTCTCCAATTAAACTGTTTTAGAACTAGAGCTGACAAAATCTGATTCGACCACAAACCCGAATAATGATCAGACCCAAAATTCAATTGATTAGTCTAGATGATGATCCATTCCGAACTCGAATCGAGGCTAACTTGATCAGATGAAAGGACATAAAATTCGATACTGAAAAACAAAAATTGCAAAACAGTGAAGAAAGTGGGTGAAAAAAAGGCATACTCTTGAGCTCCTCCAGCCAGCGGGAGATGCCGTCGAAGGTGCTGCGGCGACTGATATCATAAACGACGAGAGCGCCGACGGCGCCCCTGTAGTAAGCGGAGGTGACGGCTCGGAAGCGCTCCTGGCCAGCGGTGTCCCATATCTGCGCCTTGACTTCCTTGCCGTCGATTTCTGCGCAGAGGGTCTGGAATTCCACCCCGATGGTGGTCTTCGTGTTCATGTCGAACTCGTTCCTGGCGTACCGGCATAGGAGGTTCGATTTGCCGACGGCCGAGTCGCCTATTATCACTATCTTGAAGAGGTAGTCCTCCCCTGATTCTTCGTCCGCCAATCCCATTGTTGCTTTGTGGAGGGAAATGGAGAGAGAGAGATCGCGAGTGTTTAAAAAGGTTGAGAATTTAACTGTTTATTCTTCTATTTATTTAATTAACGGAGTAAAATACTGCGTAATCAGCGGGGGCGGTGGAGGAAGGAAATGTTATCGGTGGTCCGGTGGATACCTTAATTGATGAAGTGAAATTAGGCAGTGGGACACTATAGGTAGAGGGTTGACTTGTTTGACAGATATCGCCATATCGGTGGCCGGTCCGGTGAATACCTTAATTTCCCTCCTTTTTTTATTTCTTTGTTTATTTTTTTCTTTCGGTTAAAAATAAATTCTTTTTTTTTTCCGAATATATTGACTTTTAATATATTTATTTTAATTAAATCGCAATAATTTTATTTCAAATATGTCAAAATAGGCATCCATTACAATTTGGTGCAATAGGGTACTTTTGTAAACCATTTTTTTAGATACGTATGTCTACAAATTCGCCAAAAAAAATATCAAAGAGCAATAAATAGGTATAAAAATGACATCAATGTAATAAATCGATATATTTTCCTTTAAAAAAACCAAAATTTTAACAAATTAACCTCAATTCACTTAATAATAGGACACGGGTCATTACGACCAGTATGGACGTTGGACGTTGGTCATTGCGACTAGTATGGCCACTGGTCATTGCGACCAGTTTATGATTTAAAAAGATATTTGGTTGCAACGACCAGATTGTGATCATACGCTAAACAAAAATTTAACCATGTACTAAATAGAAATCAAGAAAATTTATTTCAAAATCAGGATTCTTTAATGGGATTTTAAACCTATCCGCAATGGCATATGATAAGCATGTTGAATTGGTACACTAGATTCAATTATTTACATTCTTAATAGACACATCCTATATTTACATAGCACATGGGATAGGAAAACAAATATACATGGAAACTTTATTTTGATAGAAGATGGAAAGTTAATAAACTCAATTTTATGGAAGATTGTGCAAAATCACGTAAATTAAAAAAATATATAGAGAAGTTAAAATAAATAAAAAACTCAATCTTCCACAAGATTGTGCAAAATTATGGAAACTAGATAAGTTAACAAAACTGACAAGGGCAAAACCAGCAACAAGGTTGAACCACATCCCTTTTAGAAACAATTTTTTATTTTTTGGTTTAAAGGTAAACACTAGGCCTATTACAATATGGGGAGGAAAATTCGAATTTATCAGTGTCATCCTTACCAATTAAGTCAGTAAGACTTAACATAAATAATTTTTTATTTTTATTTTTTAAATCTTTCTTTAGTTAATAGTCGAAATTAAAATAAATATTGAAAGAATACTCCATCTATAATTCTTCTCATGGTTAGTTTTATCGGTTTAACCTATGTTATAAGAAACTAAATCAGAAAACACAAACATTCCTACGTTTCAATTTATAAGCCTGGAAAAATCATTTTAAAAGATGGTTAAAATTATTAAATTTATAAGTGGAAAAATGATTTAAAAAAGATGGTTGAAATTATGAAAATTCAATATTTGGTACCAAATGGAACTCCGATCATTTTGAAACATGGTTAAAATTATTAAATTTATAAGTATGAAAAAATCGTTTTAAAAGATGGGTAAAAATGCCTAAAATTTTGAAAATTTGGTATCAAATGGAATTACGCTTATTTATTATTAAAAATTTAGGAAAAAGAAATTGGCAAACCTTCGCGTTATTAGCACGACGCTCTAACCAACTGAGCTAATGGGCCTTTGTTTTTTTTTTTAAAAAAATAAGTTGAACTACGAATTTGAAACTATTATCCAAATAATAATTTTAAACACTAAAGTAGTTAATTAAAGATTCTAAATCTTAACCATTAATTTTTAAATGTGTGGTTGAGTTTATTTTTAGTAAAATTTATATAATCTCATTCCAAATTGCACATGCTACATTTTCTTTCTTGTTGGGAAAATAAATATATGTCGGTTGGATCGGTATCACACGCAGATTTGATACCATCGAGCCGTGGTTGCATTGGTTTGCTAGTGGGTCGAAAAAGGTGCAGAAATCAGAAAAGTTTCAAGCCAAGCTTCTGGCATTCGAGGCAATTATTTATTTCACATGGCTTGCTAGAAACAAGAGTTTTTTTTGTAATGAAACATTCAACTTGAATGCTTATGTTTCTCAAATTATTAGTAGTTGTCGATCCCGGTTTGCCACGAAGTGGAAGTGCAAAGCACTCGTGGGAACCCGGGATCGAAGGAGGAATTAAGGGAGATAGGAAAATAGAGGAATAGTGGATAGATGGATGACATATAAGATGTTGTGGTTTCTAGAGTCTTGGTGGGTATAGGGGGACTTTTGGTATAGGCTACTTCCCTCTTTTTTGGATCGGTTACCGATCTGTGAGCATGTTATGATGCTCACTTTGTGTACGTTTGGGATAATCCCCTCATCTATATATTTACCGTTTCAAGGGAAAATAAATATATGCATTTTATGTCTACACCTTTTTTCCCAAAATTATTAGTTTATTTATAATTTATCAACTTATTGGGTAAGGATCACATATAGTAATCCATAAATTACGAGTTTAAATCCTTTTCTGTCTAATTGCCTGCCTATAAACCAAAAGCAAAAAAAAGTGACACTATACCTAAGACACACAAAATAAAGTAGTTTATTTTACCTAACATCATATCAAATATATGCCTAGTATTAAAGTTGGATTGACTTACATACTTGGAATGCTGCTTTTATGTGCAAACATTTTGACGCATACATTTGATAAGAGATAGTCTTTGGATATGTGGGATCCATATATCACAAGTACTTGAATGTGGAGGACACTTTGGATTGGGTTGTGCACAAGAGGCATTCACTATTGATCAAAGCAATTCTCAATGCTCGGGATAGAGTTGCGTTTCATGGTGAGGTTGACCCTACGTTGGAGTCATGGTGTGTAGGTGAGAGGTTTACAATGTGTATACGATGGGCATGGGCTTAGAGAGCATGTTGAGTGAGTTAGATGGCATAAGGTTAATTGTGTGGGGTGGTTGCAGTGGCGGATCTGTGGGGGGCTTGAGGTGGCTGAAGCCCCCCGCTGGCCAAAATAAAGGTATATGTGTATTTTTATATATCTGTTAATTAAGTATTATTTAAAATTAAAGTAAAAAAATCATATAAGCGTGTTAGCCCAGCGGATGGAGTGGTATTGGGGTGCTACTGGTGCTTGGTGTCGGGAGGAACAGGGGATGATGGGGGATGTCCAAAGGGGCTGGTGGTGCTCTGGTTTGCTCGGAAAAACAAGGCACAAGGTGCTCTTTGGTATTGCTTAGAAATGGAGGGAGATGGGGGTGTTTGGTCGACAATTCAAGCAGGGGAGGTGGTGATTTCTCATGTGTTACTGCAAGGAAACACGGAAGAAGGATGGGTTGAAGTTGAGAGCTCTGGTGGTGGTGTGTGGAGATGTGTTTCTGCACCTAGAGATATAGGGAGATTGGAGGAATGGATTTGACAGATGAAATAAGGGGTTAGGTGGTGCTGCAGGAGCCGGTTATAGGGTGGATGAGGGGTACGGAGTATTATTTTATAGGAAAGTCAAACTATATACCCGGAATAAATCCTGAAACCCGTTTTCGACTCTAACCCGACACGATTAAAATAAATTTAAAATAAACCATTGAATCCGAATTAAATAGCGAAATCCGAAAATATTTTCAAGTCTCAAGGAAAAAAAAATAATAATAACGCGGAATTATTTCGTATTCAATTTGAGTAACAAGTTTATGCCGGAATTGTTTAAGAGAATTTAAATAAGTCGTTGGCTCCAGAACGAAAATTTTCAAAATTTTCCGAATTAAAGGATCAATCCGACATAGATAAATATTTAAATAAAATAATAATTCCAATTTTTTTTCCGGTCTTTACACACCAACAAGTAGAGAACTTGGTGGTTGTGACGATAAATGAACAAAGAGGCATCCGCAACCGAATTAATAAACCCTGCGTGAAGGAGGAAGGTTTTAAGCTCATTATACCAAGCCCGGGGAGCTTGCTTTAGGCCATAAATCGCCTTGCGAAGCTTGCATAAATGAGTAGGGTATTCACTGTTGATGAACCCAGGCGGTTGAGACATGTAGACATCCTCATACAACGTTCCTTGTAGGAAAGCATTATTGATGTCTAGTTGTTGTAGACGCCAGCCATTTGACACTGCCAAGGTGAGGACAACACGAACTGTCACTGGCTTAACCACCGGGCTAAAAGTCTCCTTGTAATCTAAGCCCGAGCGTTGATGAAACCCTTTTGCAACTAGCCTCGCTTTGAACCTGTCTATTGAGCCATCTGGGAAGTATTTAACTCGAAACACCCATTTGCATCCAACTGCATTATGAGCCTGGGAAGGTGGAACAAGATCCCAAGTTCTGTTTTGACAAAGAGCCGTATACTCAGCCTGCATTGCTTCCCTCCATTCTGGTTGTTTGAGTGCTTGGGTAATGGTTTTGGGCTCTATGGAAGGAGGTTGAGATTTTTGAACATGGAGATTTAGTTTTTGTATGGGTTTGGTCTTATTATTTTGGGACCTAGTGACAATCCCTGGACGTGGTGGAGGGTTTTGATGGAGTGTTGGATGAGGGTTCAAATTAGGCAGATTAGGATTAGTTGGGATAGTGGGGGGTAAGGGTGGTATTGAAGATGAATTTTGTGAGTTATTTTTGGGAGGTGGTTTAGTGGTTTTGGAAGGCCGGCTTTTAGAAAGGGGAGCAGGAGTTAGTTCCTGAGACACCGGTAATTGAGTAGCTAGCAGATTTGGTGGGATTTGAATTGGTGGAGAGATATGAATTGGATTAGGCTGAGGTGGAGAGGTGAGATTTGGATTAGGCCGAGGTGGAGAGGTGGGATTTGGATTATGCTGAGGTGGGGAGGTTAATATTGGCATGTGAAAGGTGCACCATTCATTCCCCTTTGATGATGGAGTGTTGTTCTCCTTTGACATTTTGAAAAATGGAAACTCATCTTCAACGAATTTGACATGGCGGGATGTGTAAATTCGTCGAGTAATGGGATCCATACATTGAAAGGCACTTTGTGTGGGAGAATAACCCACAAAGACACATGGAATGGACTTAGGCTGAAGTTTATGATCATTGTAGGGTCTTAGCCAAGGAAAACACAAGCATCCAAAACTCTTTAATTTGTGGTAATCCGGTGGAATATTTAGTAAGCGAAAGAATGGGGACTGATTTTGAAGGATTGGCGTTGGAAGCCTATTGATCAAAAATGTCGCGGTGATCAAGGCATGGGGCCAATGATCAAGGGGCATTCCTGAATGAGTCAACAATGACAAGCCAGTTTCAACAATATGTCGATGCTTTCGCTCCGACATACCATTGTGTTCAAGGGTGTGTGGAGGAGAAGTTAAGTGAGTGATGCCCTCTTGTCCCAAAAAACTGTCGAAGGGCTATATATTCTCCTCCATTGTCACTGTATAGAATTTTTATTTTGTATTTGAAGAAATTTTCCACTAAGGCTTTAAATTTTATGAAAGTATGTTTAGTGTCAGATTTATTTTTGAGCGGAAACAACCAACTGTATCGAGTGTGGTGATCAACAAAAATTACATAATATCGAAAACCACCGTAGGAAACAATAGGAGATGTCCACACATCGGAATAGATTATCTCAAGAGGATGAGTTGACACAATTGTAGATTCATAAAACGGGAGCTTGTGGCTTTTATTGATATTGCAAGAACTACAATAAGACTGACTGAATTTAGATTTGCTTAAATGAAACTGATTAACTAAGAGTTGAAAAACTGCGGTTGAAGGATGTCCAAGCTTGTGATGTAGGGACACTGGGCTGGCTTTTTGAAGAGAATTGACAGTTGGACTTGAACTTGGCCACAGATAGACTCCATCTATGCAAGGACCTTTAACGAGGATTTTCTTGGACTTGATGTCCTGCACGGAAAAGGAATCAGATAAGAACACTACAGCATAGGAGCTGTTTTTAGTGAGTTTTGACACAGAAAGAATATTTTTTGACATGGAAGGTACACACAAGACATCATTCAGTGAAAAGACTTGAGAACTAGATGGTAGAGAAATAGTGCCAGAGTGAGAAATTTTTAAACCTGTGCCATTGCCAATGAACATCTCATCTGGACCATCATACGGGTAGTGAATGGCAAGATTATTCAGATCATTTATGACGTGATGCGAAGCGCCACTGTCAACTAGCCAATTGTGATTAGGTTGGTGTCGGGTGGTCACATTAGCCTGGGGCGGTGTAGCCGGAAAACGAGCAGAATTGGGTAGGACAAGAGTGGGATGTTGTTGGCGAATCACTGGGCATTGAGAGAGGACATGACCAACTTCTTTGCACCATTGACAACGCCCTCGAAAGGGTTTATTGCCGGGTGGAGCAGCGGAGTTTGGGCGGGTATGGGGTTGCCAGTTGCTAGAAGAGGAGTAGGTTGGTGAAGAATAAGAGGGTTGCCCTGTATACTGAGTTTGGTTTGGCTTACCTTTGCCTTTGTTGGGCTTTGTCTGAGCGTTGAATGCTACTGTAGGACCATGAGTGACCTTAGCTTCCTCCTTCAGGTTTAGCTCATGATTAATGAGTTTCTCATGAAGTTCCTCAAAGGAAATTGGCGCATCCCGAGCATTGACAGCATGGACCACCGGTTTGTAGGGTTCGTCAAGACCACGGAGCACATAGTCAGTGACATCCTCATTGGAAACTGGAGCTTGCAGGGACGCCAGAAGATCCACAAATGCCTTCACTTTTTGCATATACTCTGTGATTGTAAGGGATCCCTTAACAGACGAGCGAAGTCTTTCTTTGATTTGTTTGACATGACCTCTAGAATTGTTGCCATAGGTCTTCTTTAGCATGTCCCAAACCTCCTTTGAAGAAGTTGCTGTTGTGACAAGACATGCCACGGAAGAGGATAAGGTACCAAGAATGGCTCCGTAAAGGATCCGATCTTGGCGTTTGTATGTCAAGTAAGCAGGGTTTGGGGTTGTTGTAGTTGTGTTTGCAGCAGTTATGGTTGGTGATGGGGCAACATGGGAGCCATCAAGAAATTTGAAGAGATCATACCCTTCAAGAGTTGCTTGGGTTTGGACCTTCCATGTGAGATAATTGGTTGAGTCAAGTTTAATGATGTTGGACAAAATAACTACGGTAAATGGGAGAGTAGGCTCATGGGGGTTAGGGATTTGTGTGACATATTCAGAACCCATTGAAGAAGAGAAATGTACTGCCAGGATCAACTATACTGATACCATATAGAAAGATAGAAAGATGGGAAAAATATCGTATCTTTTATTGATTGTAACTGGTGACTATTTATATACAAGATATGAAGATAATCTCCATACAAATAGGAAAGAATTTATCTGCTCCTATGATTACTCCAACAATTATTTAAAATTTAAATTTGAAATAACAATAATCTAAATATCATTAATAGCTTATCGATCAGTTTTCAAAAGCAGACTAATCCTCCATATATCCTACATCAAAACTATAGCCAAAACTACGCAAAATTGAATCTTTCCTCAACAAGAATAAGAAGCTACAAAACTTTTTTTTCCCCTTTCTCGGTCTTTGATAATAACAAAATTGGATCCGGGTATATTCAATTTGAGATCGGAATCAAACAGATTCTGTAACCGGGCATGGAACGCCTCCACAGCCGCCTTGACTCCGCCGCTGCAAAAGGCATATATATGATCGAGTGTATCTTCTTCCGCATTCTATATATTGATGTACATGATGTGTTTTGTGCTATTGAAATTGTTTTTATTATATTCTATGGCCTATGGGTTTTATTTGACTGTCCGCATTGATTTACCCTCTATGGCTATATATATGTAGATATAAGAATTCATCATCACCGTATACCTCAATACAACAAGATGTTAGACTCATCAGAAGACGATCGTTCATTATTACTCCGTACCCATAAATAACTCATCAGAAGACAATCAAACAACAATCTGAATTTAAGTACGCAGAGTAAAATATGAACAAATTGCAAAAATATACTACATACTCAGGGAAAAAAAAAACATTACTAACAACAAGATTATCCCGAAAAGTTATTACCTAATGGTGGTTGTAAGAGGGAGGAGCAGCAAGAGAAGCAAAAGGACAAAGAGAAACATTAGAGGCGAAAGCAACAATAACAGATCGAATGATCGAGTACGCAACAACTCTTTGTTCTCGATCGATCGCATTGTCGCATTTTTCCTCTAGGGTTCCTCTTCGTCCCATCGCTTGTCTTACAACTCCTCTAGGGTTCCTAATTACCTAAACACACCAATCTGATATCAATTTTGGTGGCATGAATTTGAGAGAATTCATACACCGAAATTGACTCGATCAAGTTCTCTCTCTTTTGATCTCTGTTGCTTGGAATAGGATGATTGAGAATGGTTCCTATGCCAACTATTGTTATATAACCCTAAAAATAGAAAGCTGAGATAAACAAGTTAGAACAAAATCTTTGTAGTATCTTTCATATCCAAAATTATCCATCAAAAAATAAATTATGTTTTTACATATTGTTTATTTGAGGCAAACATATATTTACCCGGCCAGTCATATATATTCTTTCCATTTACAACTATTTGTTATATAAATAAATAGAATTGGCCACCTTGATAATTAAACCTTAAGGGAACAAACTGGGAAATATTTTCATATTTTAATAATTTTATTCATCTTTTAAATAATGTTCCTATTCTAATATTTTAGATTTATTTTTAATTTTTTTCCTAAATCTTTAATATTTTTACGGTTAAAATTTTTTCAAAATTTTTATTTTCTCCTAATTATTTAATTTAAAATTTTTTTTTTGTTAAAGGTCAAATTATAATTCTACAATGAGATCTTTTAATATTCTTTCCTTATATAATATTTAATTTTTTTGATAAGATATTTCATCCATCCATTTATATGAGATGAAATTAAACTATAATTAGTTCTATCTAATTTAATTTAATCTAACTTGCAACTATCGAAGTGTAACTTAGAGCCGACAATACTTGATTTGATCCCGTAAAATTGATGCAACACTCGAATAAATGATAAAATGGTATGGGTTTAGACAGACCGATCCGATCCAATTTAAGCCGGACCCACAAGCAATCTGAATACGATATCAATCCAAACTCAATCTATCAATCTATAACTAACTATCCATCTATAATCTATCTATAACTAACTATTTATCGAGCTTGACCCTGGATCGTGTACATATCCCTTACAGTGTTAAATGTTAATAAATTTAGGTCATTAATTGATTAGAAATGAGTGGATGAGATTAATTGAGAATTTCCATTTTTATTTAAAGAAAATAGAGTAGGTCACACCACTTTTATAGCCAATTTGCTGAAGCAAAGCACGTGTGTTTTTTTAGGTAACTTTTTTTTGCTAGGAGGAGGAGATTTTGCTTGCCCTGTGTGTTCGAAGAATAATGACGAACAAATTACCGAATAATTCCAGTTACCGAATAATTCTAGATTATCAACGAATAATGACTCTGAACCTCCAGATTTTGCATTTTTTTGGGGTAACGTTGTTTTTTTTTTTATGTGGTGCACTGTTTGAAATATTCGACAAGGTGATATTAATTATTCACTCACTTATATTTATTATTCGTGTGTAAAGAGGGATTATCGTTTAGATAATAGAAAAAGGGTTGGTCAATTTTGTAACTATTCGGTAGGTTAATAGTAATTATTCGCTAAATCGATCGTTATTATTCGTCTGTGAAGAGGAGTTATCATTTAGATAATAGCAAAAGGGTTGGACAATTTTTCAACTATTCGCTATGTTGATAGTAATTATTCATTAAGTTGATAATAATTATTCGCTAGGTTGAAAGAGTATGTAAATATAATTCTTGATTTCCCACATCTAATTACTCACATACATATGAATAATTCCTTATTATCAACGATTATTGACTCTGAACTTGCCGAATAGTCGATAAATTCATGAACAATTTTAAACACTGTTTGACTTTCAAGAAACCCACATTTAATTACCCATGTAGATATGAATAATTCCATATTATCAACAAATAATGACTCTAAACTTTCCGAATAGTCGATAAATTCATAAACAATTATGATTAGAATACACCGTAAATTACTAAAAAAGGGTGGTGATCGAGAGGAGAACATCTCAAAAAAAAAAAATCTAAAAAAAAAATCGGCATCGAAGATTGAAGAATGTCACTTTTATATACTCAATGGGTCATAAATTTATATATAATATATACAGTTTCATTGCATCTGCATTTATAGGTAGGAATGTATCAATAATTTATTGATTATCAAATGACCCAGATAAGATATAGGCACATTTGAGTTCCATTAGATGCCAAAAAAGGGTAAAAAAGAATGGTCACACATGAGTTTAATGTCATTCAGTGCATAAACAGATTGACATATCATAGAGGAAGAAATACAGAGTCCTGTAGAGTACATGTTCATCATTCTCCATTTCCAAGCATCATAAATATATGGCCTTTTTAATCTATGAGTTATTTTTAATCATTTCATATAAATTTCAGAAGTCAAAGAACAAATCAGATCAAATTTGCATATTTGGCATCCAATTGTACAAATACAACAACACGTCTCAAGGGAGGAGACCTAAATTTCTTAAACAAATCTAGATTCTAGAGGTCAAGAAACAGAACAACCAATTCTAAAGTCATTCCTAATTGATTCTTCACTTCTTTTTGAAACATCAAATTCAAGCAAAAATAACAACCAATTCAACAAATGTGAAGACGTAACTTACCAGGCCACTCAAACCGCTCGCCCTATTTGAACTGAAAGTCGAGCGTTTGAACCACTCGCCCCCTTCAAAGTGATGTCTCATCGATCACCAACCAGGCCAACATGTTCGATTCCCCTAGCCATGTTGGTCTCCCTCTTTGATAAAGCCCGAGCTGTTCGATTCTCCCTTTTCGCAAGCAGTCGATCACCCAACTAGCCTTCCGAGTGGTCGATTCGGTCATTATCCGCCCACTTTGATGCAACCTTGTCGACCGCTCAATCAGCCGCAGTGCCCCCATTTAGCCCTATAGGTGATCGATTTACCCGTTTCGCTCATTTCGCAAAGGGTTTGTCCACAAAGGATTTGTCATCTTCCTCCTGGCGCTCGACCTCGGAGTCTGCGTCGTCGAGCTTTCGGTCGCTTGCATCCGGTCTTCGAAGCATCCGGTGCACGATATGTGGTACCAATGGGCCGGGGTCACGAATCCCATCGATTCACAATCGAAGCAGCCGACGGAAATTGATATAGTTGCCATGGTCATGGATCCTCTCGAAGCCCATCGATTCTCAATCGAAGATCTTGGAAATCAATGGCGAATTGGCGATTATTGGCGGCCCCAATACATCGCTGTTCCTTGGTCCTCAATGTCGGCCAATCGAGGACGAAAAAGCGAGATCAAGGGAACAGATTGAGGGAGACGGAGGGCTGCGATGCAGCCATGAAACAATTTTCAGATCCAAAAAGGATGAGGGCTAAGATGTGAGGGAGACGGAGGGTTGGGTAGTTTTTATTGACTAGGTTAGGGTTTTGTTAAAAAAAATTGCATCCACGCGCTTGTTTCTAAGGTGGATGTTGATTTGGTATGGGCTCCACATCACCTTAATTAAAAAAATTAGTAAATCCATTTAATCTCCACCCTTGATTCATCTCTAATCAATGTTCAGGATTTGTTAACATTTAACACCGTAAGACTTGTTAACATTTGATGCATATTCACTATCTATATATCTATATTATTATTATTATTATTATTATTATTATTATTATTATTATTATTATTATTATTATTATTATTATTATTATTATAATATAATAAAACAGAGGCTTGAAAAGGGTTCTAGTGCAATTCGCATACATGTCATATTTTGGATTAATATGTTGTTATCTATTTTAGCCACATCAATAAATAAACCAGTATAATTTTGCCATCTCAAATAATGAGATTTTTTTTTTCAAAATTTTAAATATTCACTTAAAAATAACTATTTACCGTAATATTCACATATCAAAAATATTTACCAAAATATTCATTTTTTGAAGGTTGGACAAAGAACCGCGTTTCATTTGTAAGTTGTAAAATTTAAAACCGGAAGAAAAGTGGGTAATAAATAAACAAATAAAATGCTGGTTCAAACCGCATTTTATCCCTTTATTTTCTTTAATCGACAAAGAAATTAAAAACAATCTATCAAATATTCGGTAAAATTTGAATATAATATATCTATATATAAAATTTATCTTCTTTTTATTTTCCCAAATCACCTTCTTTTCCCCTCTTTTCATTTTATGATTTTTCCGAATTTTGATTTTAATAACCTTATATTTTAGAGTGATTTGCACAGTCTAACCCACTATCCGAACACCTTTGCGCCCATAACCCACTATCCGAACCAATTGCAAAGGATAACCCTCCACCCAAAAAAATTTGCACTCCATCCGGTAAAATGCAACCGGGACAGAGGAGAGAGAGAGTGAATGTGGAGAGAGAGTAACCGGGGGAAGTTAATGTGGAGAGAGAGTGAGAGAGGGAGGAAACAATTTTATAAAAAAACTGTAAAATAAACTGTACCTCAAGGGCCTACAAAACAGGAAAAGAAAAAGAGAAGGAAGAAGAGGAAGAAGAAAAAGAAAAAGAGAGAGGGCAACAGTCGCTCATGCAAACCTGAGGAAAAGAAAAAGAGAAGGAAGAAGAGGAAGAAGCCGACAGTGCAGTGCAAGAGAGGTTCGAAGAAGGTGAGCCGACATTGAACAGGGCGATTTTGAAGTAAGTAAACCTTAACTCGATCGATTAATTACCAATTGCTTGGATTCGTAGGGGAGGAACCGATTGGAAGAACCTAAACTGTTTTTGATTGTGTGAAAATGGGATAAAGGGGTCGAATGGGTTGACAGTTCACAATTTTCCCTGTCATGTAGGAAGTAACCGGCGTCACGTTAAAACCAAAGGGTGGAAAGTTTGGGAACTGCGGTGTGCGGAGAGAAGAGAATTATTGGGAAAGGGGAAATTGGGGAACGTTTAGGTCGAATTCGAATTTTCAGGAGTAGGGTAGCTGTAGATACGTTCAGTTTAGGGGGGAAATTGGCCGGAATGGGGCGAATTAGGGTTAGGGGAAATGTTACAAAGGGTGAGTTTTCATATGTGTAGATTGATTGAAATTGGACAGGGGAACTGAATATTAATGTCAGTAGGTCGAGAGTTCTGATGAAAATTTTTGACACTCGTGTGCAATTTAGAGATGTACAAATTGAATAAGTCCAGTCCACTGTCATGTATAAATAATTAGGTGTCATGTATAAATATTAACGTGTCATGTATAAATGTTTAGGTGTCATGTAAGATAGACTGCAGGGATGAATATGGAACCATTGTGTGCATTCAATCTTAAGATGAATAAGTAACTGTCATGTACATATTGAACCATTGGGTGCATTCAATCTTGACACTTGATATGCATAGGTTCTGAATGAGTAACTGTCATGTACATATTGAATTCTACAATGTTTGTGGGACTGATGAGAAGGGAACTGTGGGCTGGGGGACGCGAATTGATTTCGAGATTACTGATATTTGGTCTCACAACATGCAGGATATCTGCTAAATATAAAAAATGTCGCAGCGGCGGAGTGGAAAGAAGGTTGTCGACCCTGCATCGCAAACCTCCGGCGCGGTATGATGGGCATTCGTTGAGTAATGTAAGTTGTGATTGTCGTGGTGCAGCATTTCTCACTTGTTGAAGTCTGTGCAGGTTGTGTACGCTGTCGAGGAAGACAGACACTTCAAAGCACGATGTAACCAATACTGTCGGTTGCCCCTCCTAGTAAACATTGACAACCGGTTGAGCGAGTCCCAGTGGAAGCGCCTTATGGACAGCCCGTTGGGGGGCGTTGCAAGAATGGGCATAAGCACAAGGGTCCAGTTCTCCGGGCAGCTTTTACACTACGTTCTCCAACGACAACTGAAGACGAAGAAGAAGCATGAAACATGGTACAAGATCCATGATGCGGTTGTGAGGTTCTCATTAACTGAGTTCGACCTTGTCACCGGTCTCAACTGCGGCAATGTCGACGAACCTGAGAACGACTCGGCGTGCGAGACAGCTGTGTATGATTTCTTTGGAGTTACCAAGTTGAAGATGTCCGAGTTCGAGGTGATGTTGCAAGTGGCAATGGCATCTGAGAAATCGTCTGCCAAGAAATTTAAATATGTCCTGCTGATGCTGGTCGAGGGCGTGTTGTTCGCGAAGGAACCCCGAAACTACATTCAGGGGTGGGTGGTCAACCTCGTCTTGGACATTGAAAGGTTCCTGGCCTATCCATGGGGTCGGCTTTCCTACGAGCGAACGAACGAGTTCCTGAACCATGCAATCGAGAGGAAGCTCCAACACACTGGCAGCAGCCCCACTGCACCACGTCCGTCGTACGTGCTGATGGGATTCCCCCTCGCCTTCCAGGTTCGTTCACAAATCTCACTGGACGACTAATGAATTAATACTAGTCATTCATATACTTTATACTGGACAACAATTGACCTTGTACTGGACAAACGTTGTTTGCAGATCTGGGTGTACGAAGCCCTCCCTCCCGTGGGCGTCCAATGTGCGAGCGTCGTAGATGAGAACTTGTACCCTCGGTGTCTGCGATACGAGTCTAAGGAAGGGAACCTCGAGTATTCCGCCATCGAAACCCGACCGCGGGAGGCTGTGGAGCTCGGGTATTTCGATGACCCTAACGCTGTGAGTTCTCATCCCCGACGAAGTGGAGGAAGCTACCCGTTTGTACCGCGATGCCCGATACGGTCACGATAAACGGGACCACTTCTTCGACGACATTGTCCGGGCGTTCTTAGCAGCAAATCCGAAACCCACACAGAAGGAACAACCACAGGAAGCACCTAGGTCAACGCCAGAATCAGAGGAGGGTACGCAGACAAAAGCTGCCATCTTAGAGATCGAGTCAAGATTACTGGCAAAGTTGGACGACATGGTGAGGAGCATAACCGCGGAGTTAGGATCAAAGATGGCGACGCTTGAGGAGTCGATTGAAGACTTGAAGAGGGCATTGAGGGGGAAGGGGACTAGGGAGTCGGAGGAGCAAGGGGAGGTGCTGCCAAAGAAGGAGGTAAGGCTTTTGGTGTGTCATGGCATCATATTGAGCGTCATGTAATTATATATCACTGTCATGTCAATATTGGTAGGTGTCATGTTCATGTCAGCACATGTCAAGAAACTATCAGTTTCTGTCAATTTAATTTGATGTCATGTGGATAGGTTCATGGAGCAGTGAAGGAAAAGGAAAAGTACAAGGAAGAGGAGGAGATACAGCCGACCAAGGAGGACAATCAGTCGGAGAAACCTACTCTGAAAATCGACGAGGTATGGACATTTGACTGTCCTGTCAAATTAACTATCTGTCATGTTATATGCACTATGGTGTGCTGGGTGCAGGTTGATGTTGAGGCTGAGGTGCCCCTCCAACGGCGCGGTAGGAGGACCCGTCTACATCCTGATACATTCTCCCCGGGGGAAGTAAAGCAGCCAGCGAAGAAGTCGCGTGTGGGCAAGAAGGCATCGCAAGCAGTGGATGCCGTGGACCTAGGCATGACCACGAGGGCAGACGTTGATGTGTTTTCATCCTGGATGAAGGACGGAACTAACCCTATGTGGTCGGTTGAAGGCAGCCTACTGCATAGGGAGTTCTTCACGGTACTCCAATCACCGACAAGTTGGGTCACATCCGAGGTTAGGTTCCCACAACGTGATTCTATGAATTTCCTTCCTCGTCATATGCTCTTACATATGAATGGTTTTCCGTGCGTGCAACATATCGAGCAGGCATGCGCCCTTCTGCGGAAGGACATCAAGGACGACGACAAGTACGAAGATGTCGCCGTCCTTGATTTCTTCTGGGGGTATCTACTGTAGAAGCATTTTGCGGATGCGAAGGGGAAACTTGATGTGGTCAAGGGGGACGAGAAGCTGTCCCACTATTTCGACGGCAAGTCACCGGAGAGGTTTGCAACGGAGTGGGCCGTTGTCGACCGGCTGTTGGCGCCTTGGAATGTCAAGAACGAGCACTGGGTGGCGCTAGAGATCAATCTCGCGGAGTGGACAGTGAACGTCTACGATCCCGACATCAACCTAGTCGCCGAGCGCCACATGACGGGCTTTCTAAAGCCGGTGACCCACCTCCTCCCCATTCTGATGGACAGCCATCCCGAACTTCGGGTTAAATGGGTCGGCAAAGTCCCGAAACCCTTTGCATACAAGAGGGTGAAAGGGATTCCCCAAAACAAACAATCGTAAGTAATATTTCCACTTGTTCCAAATATAAACAATTGTCGCAGGTTGGGTGAACATGTTTCGTTGTCGTGATGTAGGGGCGACTGTGGTCCATACGCCATCCGCTTCATGCAGCTCCTCGCGGCCGGAGACACCACGTTTTGTGGCCTTGACGATGACTTCATTGCGGTGTACCGCCAATTCCTTTGTGCTGCCATCTTTCACGGACGTCTTACACCCCCATCCGACTCTTGAAAGTACTTCCCGATTGGTTTTAGACTGTTGTGTTTGGTTTTAGACTGTTATTGGTTGGTTTTACAATGTTGTGGTTGGTTTTAGACAGTTATTGGTTGGTTTTAGACTGTTATTGGTTGGTTTTAGACTGTTGTGTTTTGTTTTAGACTGTTATTTGTTGGTTTTAGACATTTCTGTTGGTTCGTTTTAGACTTTTGTTGTTTCGTTGTAGACATTTCACTTTGCCATTGTTATTGGTTTGTGGACTTGGTTAGTTAGTCCTAATGTCATGTAGAATTTTATGGATGTCATGTCAAATTTATCATATGTCATGCTATGTTCATTGTCTGTCATGTAAACCAAAGGTACGAATTGGGGTAACCACACAAAGTAGAACAAAGTAGGGCAGACCAAACCAAAGGTACAAACTGGGATAGCTACATACTGAATTGCAAAAGGTGGACTTGGTCAATCACAATGTCAAGTGAAGTGCATCTTCTGTCATGTCAAATTTCGTAGATGTCATGTCAAATTTATCATATGTCATGCTATGTTCATTGTCTGTCATGTAAACAAAAGGTACGAATTGGGGTAACCACACAAAGTAGAACAAAGTAGGGCAGACCAAACCAAAGGTACAAACTGGGATAGCTACACACTGAATTGTAAAAGGTGGACTTGGTCAGTCACAATGTCAAGTGAAGTGCATCTTCTGTCATGTCAAATTTCGTAGATGTCGTGTCAACTTTATCATATGTCATGCCAAGTTCATTGTTTGTCATGTTTACCAAAGGTACATATTGGGGTAACCACACAAAGTAGAACAAAGTAGGGCAGACCAAACCAAAGGTACAAACTGGGATAGCTACATACTGAATTGCAAAAGGTGGACTTGGTCAGTCACAATGTCAAGTGAAGTGCATCTTATGTACACCCGCCCACTCTATTGGTTCACTTTTGACAGTTGTCGGAAATGCTTCGGAGTTCCCTTTTGCGCGTTGGTATGGTTCCTCTACTTCCCTCACCGCTCGCTCCGCCTCGTGATCCCATGGGCTGACTACATCTTCGACGTCACTGCTGACACAAATTACACGCTTCCCACTTGGCTCCAACTGGACACATGAAACTTCTACGTGGACAGATGGATATTCTAACTGGACGAGCTGATTTTCTAACTGGACATCAGTTGGTTGTCCACCGACACCTTGTGCTCCCACAACTTCCACTTCTTCATCCCCTGCCAAGCGGGGGTCCGTATGTGGGTGATCTTCTTGGGTCACGGGTGGCCCACCCCCGACTGAATGGGCCGTTGTGGATCCTTCTGTAGTGACCACTTCTCCACCAAACTTGCGTATCAGGGAGACATGGAGGTCGATAGGCCACGATCGTTCTCCAGATAGACCATTTAAAAACTTGAAGGCCTGCAGGTCTTCGTCATCCCCAATGGAAAAACGTCTGCACCCTTCCTTTTGCGGCTTTGCATATGTGAGTTGGACGTCATGCCTCCTCCCATCGACATTAAACTTGGTCATCAGCTGTTTCTTCAGGGAGACGTAGTCAATACTTTCGTCTACCAGGACAGCCTTCTCGCTCCTGTACCCCTCCACGACCCAAGTGCCCTGTTCACATACCCACCATCCTCCAAACACTACAGTCATACAGACGAACGATTTGTCCCCTGATCCATTAGTTAGAGGGGGACACATTCAGTTTTACAGGAAGATGAATATATTTTATGTAGAAACGTATCGCATAACCTAAAAAGAAGGAATACTTACTCATTTTCTATCAAATGTCGGTGGTTTTCCAGTAAACCCCAATAGGTGTCAGGCGCTTGAATGGGTTTAAAATCTCCCCATCCTCCCTCCTCTCCCTCTTATTCCCTTTTGGCGCTATTGCCTGGGCGGGAAACGGTCTCTCTCTCCCGCTCTCACTCTCACTCTCACTCTCACTCTCACTCTCACTCTCACTCTCACTCTCTCTCTCTATCTCTCTCTCTCCCCCTGTCTTATCCACTGTCCTATCTGACAGTTTCTCTCTCCTTTGCAGGATGCCCTTGCTTTTCTATCCCTCTCTCTTTGATTTTTTTTGGTCAAATTGTATTCATTGGTTTGAACTTCTTATCGTTTCAATATTGCTGATCGCTACATTTTCCTACAGATTTGCATTTAATGAGTATGAAGTGTGAGTGGGAAACCCAGATTTATACCAAGGTCAAACATTGAATAAAACGCACCGACAATATGTCCAGTACAAAACCATTTTATGGCATGTCAAACGTGACACGTGTCATGTATATACCAACACACTGCCATGTTAAAGGTCACATGCTGAACAGTGTCCCTACTCACCCAAATTCGGTGAAGTTAAATCCCCATTGTCATTTCACCACCTCTCCAACACCCCTTCAACGAAATGGTATCCTCATCACACCACCTTGCTTCCTCATCTGGCCTCCTTCCCCGACCAGTGCCCATCGTTATATCATCCGACAGCTCGGACGATGGGAATGAGGTTGCAGGTTTGTCAAGCATTTCATTGGTTTAGATTTGTGCTACTTGTATGATTATACTACCGTACTTTTATTTTTTATGCAGGACCAATGCCGCCGCTTTACCGACGAAATCAAAAGGTAGAGATCGTCGGCGGTGAGGCTGGGATGCTCGGGTTATTCTACGAGGCGACCCTTGTACGCAAAGTGGATCCTGGCCAGTGGTTGGTGGAATATGTGACCCTCCTATGGAACAACAGAAGAGAACTCCTGAAGGAAATCATACCGGTTTTACGAATTCGTCCCCGTCCGCCTCGTATTTCATATGACGCCTACGCAGTCGACGACCGTGTGGACTGTCACGTCAACGATGGGTATTGGTCCGGCAGGGTCGTTCGTGTGTCCAGTTATGGGAATGACCGAAGGTGGAATGGGTGCAGATTCACCACGCAGCCGCATTTTCGCTACCTGTTACCGTAATTTTTGATTTCAATGTCGTCTATTTTTCTACTATTTGCTACTGTCTTTTAAATATTTGCTCCGATGTTGTATTTGTTTAATGCTAGTGAATCTGTCTCCCATATATTATGTCCAGTATATCTCAATATGTGACATGTCATATTCCATTGACTGTCCAGTTTAAACGAACAGCTTACACGTCAACATACAAATTACCTGCCACCCACCTTCTTCTTCGATGGTTTTTCTCTGAAACTTAAGATTTAATTACAAGTATATTTCTGCCCCCTCAATTTCACCCTCACTATGACTCTTACACTTGGACCAGTCACATTAAAGCATAGTAGGGTCGACATGAGAGAACAAAATCATGGCATCAAACTATGGGTAAATATTAAAGCATAGTAGATGTCATTATAGTGAATCTGCTTCTCCCACAAATCTTCTTCAGTCGATTCCGCATGCTGTATTGATCGGTTTCTCCGAGCAAATTTGTCCAGTTAAATGCAATATGTGACATGTTTTTTTGATATATAAGTCCAGTTAACACTTACTTCTTACACGTGATTCTGCATATAAACCCACGCCCCATTCCTACTTCAATTGTTTTCTCTGAAGCTTCAAATTTAATTGACGGTATCTTTTTATGCCCCTTCACTGACACTCTCGCTGATCTCTCTCCTCTCAGACTGCACTTTTGTTTTTCACCTCTCTCTCTCTCTTCTGTCCTCTACAACAACAAATTCAGTGTACTTTTTCCCTCCTCCATCTCTCTCTCTCTCTTTCTGACTTGTCTTCGCTTTTCAGTAAAGCGCTCTCTCTCTCTCTCACACACTTTTCCATCTTTTCTATCCGTGTCCAGCTGTACCCCATTGGGTTACCTACAACCGGCTGAACCTTGCCACCGGATATCCACTTTTATGCAAATTTTTTTCGGATTGGGTCACTCACGCAAACATTCCGGATAATAGGGTTAGTTTAGCAAATGGCCCTATATTTTATTCTTTTTCATTCACAACTTAAGCTTTTCTAATTTACTAAAATAATTAAATGGTTCGAGCTTGCGGGGTTATTTTATTCAATTAAATAGTGCTTATCAATAAGTAATCATTGTATAAGATGAAGTTTTCAATTTAGAGTACAGATTATGTATAGAGGAAATTAAATTGTCATCTAGATTTTATTACTCTGAACAAAATTTTCACGTACACCACGGTAATTATTATTTTAATTTTTTTTAACTTGTGTTGTAAGCTACATTTTTACTTGAGTTAGCTACATTTTGTAATTTATTTGAATAAATGTAACTAATTTTGATAAGATAAATAATCTTAAAAATGTATTAGGCACCCAAAATTAAAAAATGCGAGGTAAGATAATATTAGGTATTATAAAATAATTTAACTAAAATATAGTATTATTAGTATATAACATAAAAGATATCATATAATTCAGTTACATATATTTTATGTTGATTTAAGATGTTTTGGTTAAATGACTCGACTAAAATATATGAAATTATTACTTGATGTGTTTATTATCTTAAGTTATTTTGTACAATCTTTTCATACTACAGTGTATTAAAATATCCAAAGATTTCAACCAAACCATTATAACCTTCAAATTTCAAAAACAAAATATAAATTAAATATCATTTTGTTTATTAAGAAACCGCATAAAGGACGGGTAGTAAGACTAGTAGTATCTAAAACCCAAAATAACTTAATTTTTTTAGAGGTAAATCTATACATATGATTAAAATGATCTAATTAAATGAACAAAAGGAGAGCAACCAGCCGCCACTCTCTACCGTGAATCCGACCCACAAAAACAAAAGAGGGTTGGATAAAACTCGTATACCTCTCCTAACTCCTAACCTTTAGTACAATACCTCCGACACCTCTCACTACTTAGTGATACGAGATACCCACGCTTTCACCGTGGGTGTATTGCCTTTGCACCTCACGGAGATCCGAGTTTTACAAGTTTCAATAATTATTTTCGCCACTGCTTCGGCTTACAAACTACATTGTCGAATACCACCTAAGTATAATATATAAAAGCAAGGAAAACTATGAGTTTGGATTGAAATTGTGCTCCCTTCTTCACCTTGGACTGCTCACTCTCGAATCACCTAAGCAATTTAGCAATGCCTCTTAGCCAGTTCGAGAGGTCAATCCAACGCCAGACGCCCCTTCTAACCTCCATGATTAGTTGATTACCTCATATTGGAACCACAAGTGATCTTCTGTCTCCTCCGTCTTCCTGGACAACGGGCATGGGCCTGGTTCTACACGTACCTTTCCAATGCTTTCCTACTCTACCAATCTGAAGTTTTTTTTCGAACAGCAAGCCATACGACAAATGACCATTTTTTTATATTACGAACCCTCCAAACACTCTCTCCCCAATCAACAAGGGGAGATCGGAGTCTTAGAGCATGATATAGATCTGAGCTTGTAAACCACTCCTGCCTCAAGTCCTCCCAACCGTTAGAATCCAATATGCTTGTCTCAATATGATGTAGGGAGAATTGAATCGAAATATATAATAAAATATAAATCAATGCAACCCACCTTTTCAAATATATTCAAGACTCCCCACTGTGGTAGTAAGGAAATCAGGTTCGATTCTCGAGGAAGCGAGTCAGCGGGATCCTAGAAGAGCCTAAAAGTCACATTCGGATGTTGACCAGAAGCCTCGATCTCGAGTAAGGTACTTGACGTCGACCTAAGCTGTTGATTTCTACTACAACAAAAGACCTGCAGAGACAAAAAAAGCAGCCGATATCGACTAGGGGCGTCGATATTGAGTATCAGTAGCGAGGTCGACTGAGGCAGAAGACTGTCGGTTGATCTTAGGGCACTCCATCTCGAGTTGTTTACTCGATGTCGAGTTCAGACAGAAGCAACAAGGGCAGTCGACTCAACAAGTGTCGACCGATGTGTGGGTGTCGATATCGACTACAGAGGTTGATATCGAGTGCTCATGCAGAAAGGTTAGTAACAAGTCGGCAAAGAAGGAGCAATGATCAGCAATTAACAGTGGGTTGTTAGGTTTTTTGGTAACTCAACGAACGGTAGGGAATAACGATGTAACAAATAAGGAAAAGATCTTCCAAAGCCAGGGATTACCACGGCGACAACCATGAAAGTAAAGGCAAGAAATCAATAAAGATACATGCTTTTATCATAAAGGAGAAGACTTTCACCCAAACCCGGCAAATAGGAAAAGATATGTTGCAATAAATTAACCTAATTTGCGTCTACCTTTGTCATAATTGAGTTTATAATCTTTCGAATAGAAACCATAATTACTACCCAAGTTTCACAACATGAGTTCCTTAAATTTGCATTTAAAGATGAAGCGCAAGGTAGAGCTAGATAAAAAATACCTTCTTTAGCGACATACAAACCTTACCACCATGGCTATCATCGGGCTCACCCCGACCCTAGAAGAAAGGGGGACTACTCGCTCATGTTGATGGAAGACATACTTGAAAGGAAATAACTTTGCATTGAACTAAAACTTGAATCTTTACAATCCAAACGCCAACTATCGTAAGCGCCGAAACCCTAAAGCTCAAAACCTAAAACTATTGCTTTGAATGCTTAATGCTTTGTGTCTTGCTTGCTTGAATGAATAAAAATCAGCCCCCTAGGGCTTTATTTATAGCCTACTAATCCTTGCTAGCCAAGGAAAATAGTTCTAATCCTACTAAAACTCCTATTTAAAATTCTATCCCAAAACAGTTAGGATGAAACATTATTATGGTAAATATAAAATATCCTAGGGTAAAAAGGAAAGTTCCAATTAAATGTACAAAAGGAGAGCGACCAACCGCCACTCTCTACCCATGTCAATCTGACCCATAAAAACAAAAGGGGGTTGGATAAAACTCGTATACCTCTCCCAACTCCTAACATAAGGTACAACACCTCCAACATCTCTCACTACTTAGTGATACGAGATACCCACACTTTCTCCGCAGGTGTTTTGCCTTTGCACCTCACGGAGATCCGAGTTTTACAAGTTTCAATAATTATTTCCGCCAACTGCTTCGGCTTACAAACTACATTGTCGAATACCACCTCATTCCGACCCAACCAAGTATTGTATATAATTAAAAGCAAGGAAAACTATGAGTTTGAATTGGAATTGTGCTCCCTTCTTCACCTTGGATTGCTCACTCTCGAACCACGTAAGCCATTTAGCGACGCCTCTCAGTCGGTTCGAGAGGCCAATCCAACACTAGACGCCCCTTCTAACCTCCATGATTACCTCATATTGGAACCACAAGTGATCTTCTGTTTCCTCTGTCTTCCTACACAACTGGCATAGGCCAGGTTCCGCGCGTACCTTTCCAATGCTTTCCTACTCTCCCAATCTGAAGTCTTATTTGAACAACAAGCCATACAACAAATGTCCATTTTTTTTGTTAAGGACCCTTCCAAACATTCTCTCCCCAATCAACAAAGGGATATCGGAGTCTCAGAGCATGATATAGATCTGAGCTTGTGAACCACTCCTGCATCAAGTCCTCCCCACCGTTAGAATCCAATCTGCTTGTCTCAATACACCACTTGATTTCATCCCTCACTTTCAACATCCCATTCCATAACCACAAATCATAAGTTTTCGGCTCAACCATCCATACATCCACTCCATGAAGATGGTTGGCCTCAACCCATCGGCTCCATATGTTCTCACTTCGTAGAACAACATCCCCCCATTAGCTTGGCGAATTGGCTATGGTTCCAAGCGCTTCTGTCTCTCACTCCAAGCCCTCCTTCAGTTGTTGGCTTTGAAACCTCTTCCCACGCAACCGGACATCTTTTTCCGTCGATATTCCCATGCCAAAGGAAACTTCTGCACATCAACAATCTTTCAATCATGCTTTGTGGAAGCAACAATGATTTCCCCCAAAAGGTGAATATTCCTCCCAATACATAATTAACGAGTTGGAGCCTCCCCGCGTATAAGAAAGTTTCCTAGTCGCCCAACAACTCACACGACTTCGAACATTATCCAGTAGATCACTATACTTAGCAACAATTATCTTCCTTGAGTGGAGAGGAACTTCCAAGTACCTGACTGGAAACTCGACAGGAGAAAAACTCAACTGATTAGCAATAACAACCCGTTGCCACCAAAAAAAAGCAATAACAGCCCGTGATTCCTCCCCAACACCAGCTATAAACAAGGAGAGCTCTTGGCTGCATTCACTCGGAGGCTCGAAGCATTCAGAAACTCATCAAGATAGTCCTTTAGCAGCATTACAGATCAGACATCAGCTTGGCTGAAAAGTAGCAAATCGTTCGCAAAGGCCATGTGGGTAATCCTAAGTTCAGAGCACCGGGGGTGGAAATTATATATAGTCATACACTCCACTCAGCCACCCCAGCAATCTTCTTAGCATTTCCATACAGATTACGAACAGATATGGGGAGAGCGGGTCTCCATGCCTCGGCTCTCGCTTTCCCTGGAAGAACCCCTTAGTCATCCCATTTATTAGAATGGAGAAGGATATCGATGTCACATAACCCATTATCACATCCACAACCTGGTGATCTGGGACTCTCAGTTGAGAAAGGGTTACGAACTCCCAACTAACAAAGTCGTATGCCTTCTACAAGTCCACTTTCAGTGTACATCTAGGAGATACTCGCTTCGTTCTATACCCTTTAACAATCTCTAATACCACTGCACAATTTTGAGCGATCGATCTCCCAGCTGGAATAAACGCTCCATGCATTTCACCAATAAGCGAACACATAATAGGTAGGCTTGATTCTGGCAACGATGATCTTGTTGATAACTTTCATGATTTGCAGCACGAGATCGGCCGAAGATCTTTCACATAAGTAGAATTGTTCACCTTCAGAATCAAAGATAGAAAGGTACTATTTAGTTGCCAGAGCACCCTTCCACTTCTGAAAATTTCCTGGACATCCCTGCACATGTTCCACCCCACAATGTGCCAGCAAGCTTTGAAGAACTTTCTACCAAAACCATCCGGCCCCGAGGACTTATTGATTCCAACAGACCAAATATCACTACGAATTTCCTCACAGCTGGGCACATGACAGAGTCTCTCATATTCATTCTCCTGAATCGTTGGCCCCGGAGGAATCTCAAGTTGGGGCCTAACATAATCCACCGAAGATACTAAAATTAGTATTATCCATGTGATTCATACGGGTCCAATTCAATCAAAATTCGATTCAATCGAAATCCCATTAGATAGAAACCCGATTCTATCGAACCCATTTGACCAAAATAAGAAATCGATCGAACAAATTGGACTTGAAAACCTGATTAGATCAAATACAATTGATGGCGAACTCAACCTGATCCGAATTCACACTCGATATCAACCTGAAAAATTGATATGACCCATAACCGAAATGACACGAGACTCCACTAGTTCGATCAAATGCCCAAAAATACTCCGTATATTTTTGTTTGTAGCAAGATCTTAAATTTTGGGCATGAAATTTTTTTTATTTGAACCCGAACAACCCATACTTTATAGGATCAACTAGTTTGTCCAGGCTTGGACTGGGTCGACCCGGTCGGATAGCTGTAAATTATTATTTTTTAAAGGAAAAAGTGTAGCCGTAATTTATACCAAAATAGCGAGGATGGTTAATCAAGTTTCACCTCTTTTCTTACAATTGGGTCTAGTCGGTCGGCACAAGCCAGTCTATCTTATATCCGATTGAATTATATACTATGATTTACCACCAAAGATGGGTTATCCTCGTTATAAAAAAAAAGTGTAGCTGTAATTTATACCAAAATAGCGAGGTGGTTCAAAGTCTGGCCGTGATGCCTTTCCCAACAAGCTAGCCGTTGCACACTAAATCACATCCAGTGAGAATAAATAGCGAAAATAACCATTTCATGCACTTTATTTACTTAAACTCCGTATACGAGATTTTGTGTACAAAGTAAGGCCTATGTTTAGCCATGGTCTTGTACATAATATATAGTGCATATATACCTTATATATCCAAATTAACACATCACTCGAAACGAAATCGATGAATACAAGTTATTTTCTATGGGTACTTGGTCGACTTTAGAGGGGTATAGGGCATCTTGTCCGAGTCCACTTGGAAGAAAAACGGGTAGAACTCATACCTTAAGTAACAACTTCCATATAAGACGCGACACCCCTTCCTATACTTGCAATCCTCTTCGAAATTCTGGATGCCGACAGCCAAGCACTGAGCACAATACAAGGACGAAAGGTCCTCGGTGCACTGGACTAGTGCATACAAAGTGTCCAGTGGACACAGCTTCTGCTGCCCCGTCCCAAGCCCACCACTCGAAGGCTGCACCGCCTTTTCACCAATCCGATGAAAGATGCTGCCCAGGCTCTTCTTGAACAAGTCCGGATAGCTCACGACAGCCTCGTCTTGGTAGAGAACAAGGCCGGTAGTATCAACTTTCCCCAAGAAGTTGTCTTGGCTGTACCTTAGGAAGCAAAAGTCGTACCATATCTTAGCACCGGCTTGTATTGGACAAGCTTGTCGGATCTGCCTTGCCGCTTGCTCTAGGCACGTTGAGCAGCTGGCGTTGCTCACATCTCTCCTGCACTGGGCCAGGCCGTAGATTTGAGAGTCGCCATAACCGATGGAGGTGGCGTAGTAGCCAGAATATTTGGCTTTTTGGACCAGGTCGGTGAGCAAACAGTCTAGATTATACGACGTTGGCGGGGAGAGAACATAATTGTCGTTGCAGGAGCTGCCGAGAGGATCATCGGCTGAGCATTGGAGGCTCAAGAAGATCAGGCAAAGGAGCAAAGGAAGTGTTTGGAAATATCTCATTTTAATATTATTGTTTTTGAGTCTTTTTTTACTTTGTGTTGATGTTTTTGTGGTGCTTTCTAGTAAGATCTTGTTCGGTTTAAATAGGAAGTAGGAAATATCTAAAGAGTAGTGCACTTTCTTATTGAGACGTACGTACTGTTGAATATGTTAACATGCTCGAACCTGCAGCTGACCGACCGATAAATATTAGGGGTTTGCCTCCTGACATGGGCTTATTGATCGTGATTTTTTTTATACAAGGCGAGGATTTGATGTGTGTCAATCACAGTTGCACCACCACCCAAGGACGTCTTTTCAGATGAGAGCCTGAAACTCTAAATCAGAACTCCAAGTAGAAGAGTCAGAGTTCAAAGCCAGATGAGCAATACGATCAGTCGTCCTATTGACTTCAACGGAGACCATTATTGATCGTGATCTGTTTTGAATTTATGGTTATATTATTGTAATTAATTCTATTTTTTTCCCGGATAAAAGGTGAATTTTACTAAAAGGAAATCCTACCCACCAATAACGCACGAGTGACTTATACAATCAACCTAAACAACTAAATCATATTCAAAGTGGCATACAATCCCACTCAACATATGAGTAAAATCCAAAACATCAAACAAGGTTCTAAAACAAAAAGAAGTCAATTCTTAGGTAACATAAACACACAATTAACGAACCACGTAAATTTTCGTATTTTTCTTTTCTATTTATTGTTCTCGTTACAACGTACACAATCGTTTCGGAAAATGAAAACAAACAATCTTTTTGACTTGATTATATCTTCTAGTTGCATTCCAACATGAACTTGAATTTGATCTTAGCTTGTGAACAAATTGCCTAGAGATCGAGAAATAGGGCAGTATATGGGCTCTACCTAGTTTTGAAAGTACATACTGTATTACGGAGTACATAACTTTGCATCAGGGGAATTTTTTTTTCCTGGAAGAACAGTTATGTGCATTAATTCATAATTGAGTCATTCACCAATCACCATGGGTTGAAAAATGTGTTGGATATACTGTATTGTTGAATACTCCGTACAGTATTGAGGAAAATAATTGGCCTGACTGATTACTTTGACAAATTTTACTTACTGCTTGATTTTTGTTTCTCTGTTAATATAATTATGCTGGCTGATTATATACCAAGATTGCAGTAATAATTTGCAAAGAGCTAAAGAGGCATATATACGTCATAGACTCACAGTTAGATGTGGCCACGGGTCGGACCCGTCGGATCGAAGTTAGATGTGGCCACGGGTCGGATCCGTCGGATCGACGGGTTCGATCCGCCGAGTCAAGAATCAAGGTTGGTCGACCCGAACCCTAACCCGGAAATGTCACGAGTCGACCCGTTAACCCGTTGACACATCGAGTCAAAAAAATTGGTTTTTTTTCATTGACTATTAAAATAAATAAATAAAATGATATGTGAAGATTTTTATCTTCATACCACATTTTATTATCCACTTCATTTTGACATAAAGTGTTAAAAATGTAGGAATATTTTATATCTCCATGTCAATTCTTCCATCCACTATAGTTTCAATGTGGGATGTAAGAGAGAAAAAAATGAGAATATATTTTTCTCAAACTCCATTTTCAATTTCATTTCCAATATATGAAATAAGTGAAGTGGGAGAACTGAGAAGATGGGGTACACATATATATCTTCATGCCTTCTCATTCTAACTCTCTATGAAAGAGTAAGATAAAGATATAAATAGCTTGCATAATGCAAGATTCAAGCTAAAAGCAAAGTTTTATCAATGAAAATCAGTGAATCATAGTCACTGTTTCATAAATGTAAAATGATCAAAATGGGAAGGCTAGGTTTGCAGAGGCGACCAGCAGCTCAGCTGCAATTGTTGATCCCCAGAAAAACCCTACACCATTGAGACAACTGACCTTATATAGGACAGTTAAGGTCACATGAGTCTCATGCCCAAGGGCTTATTATGGACCAAAAGAAAAGACAAAATAAGAGCTAAAACATCAGTTGAGTGAGCTGTACATGAGCTAAATAACATTGAGGAGTGAAGAACATGGATAATCTTCATGCTCTCAATTTTCAATGTGGGACAATGCTCTTGTCCCATATCGAAAATGAGGGAATGGAAAGAAGACTTCCAATGCTATAAAAAGAGAAGAATGATGGTGCATTTTGTCCCACATTGCATACTGCATATTAGTTTATCTTTTTATTATGAATCGTTCTAAGAATAATATATCTAATAATTATAAACTTATCTTTTAAAAAAATATTTTTTTCAAATTTAGTTTTTGGAATGGCGGGCTGACCAGGTGGGTTGGGGGATGCTCGACCCTAACCCGCAACCCGCTCCAACCCTTTGACCCTTCAACCCGGACCCACCGAGTCATGGGTCAACCCATGACCCGTGGCCATGGGCTTTTCAAACCCACCCATTAGCATTCAAGCGACAAAGGTGTAGATTAACATTTGCCACCCTAATTTGTCCTAAGAATGTTAAAAATAAGTGGATTGAGGCGACAGACATATCTTGATAAAGTCGTCACTCCAATGTATCCTACAAATTTAGTAAAAAAAAGGAAATTTCGTCTGGTAGCCACAAGTTTTGACTCTTTTTGCATGGTGCCCAAACTTTTTAAAAATTTCACATGATAACCACGAGGTTTCGACCAATTTTGTATGGTAGCCACGAGGTTTGGGCAAATTTCTTATGTTAATCAAATTGGTTAAAAATCTTTTAGAATATAAGTAAAATCACAAAATAATCATAAAATATATTTTTTCACACAACCCAATTTTGGTTTTTTATTTTTAAAAAGTTAACTAAAACCATTTAAAAATTTTATAGTGCTACACATTAATTGCATGATAAATGAATAAATTATACAAAACAAATAATGGTAGTTTTTTTTTTTAAAAAAAAACTTTTAAATTTGAAAAAGTATACATAATTACCCAATGTAGTTGGTTGTTTTCAAAGAGTCATTAATAACCTTTCTAATGTTTTAAAAAGATTCCATATTAGATATATAATACAAAGTTTATTTTATCCAAAATATTTTATTTAGTTTAAAAAAATATGAATGAATGGTAATTTAAAATATGTACTTAATTTATGGATTTGAAAATAAATTAAGTACATATTTTAAATAATTTACTCATTTTTTATGTACTTATTTTTTTTAATCTTAGGTGATTTTTTTATAATTTATTCATTCTTTGGGTAAATAATTTAATCTCCTTAAATATTAAAAGGGTTGTTGACGGTTTTTTTAAAGTAAAACACCAAAAATGAGTGATTAAGTGAGTGAATTATAATATATTTATCATTTTATATAATTTCTATATGATTTTTTAATAAGTTTGGTTATCACACGAAATTTATCAAAACCTCATGGTTACCATGCGAAATTCTTGAAATGTTTGGGTACCATGCGAAAAAGACCAAACCTCGTGGCTACCAGGCGAAATTTCCCTAAAAAAAACAGTGGTTTCAAGCGACGAACATATCCTCTTAACTTCGTCTCCTGTTGTTTGCAGGAGGTTTGATATGTCGAGTAATTACAAATATAAAGATGTAAATAAATGTAAACCAACTCCTGGCCTAAGCAAATAATTACAAGACTTCCACCCGTTGTAGTGGAAGGGTAGTCAGGATCGATCCACGAGGAGGCGTGTCAGCGGGATCCTAGTAGCTTTTGGAATTCTCACGTCTGTGTCGACCAGAAGCCTTGATTTCGACCTTGGGCCTCGATGTCGACCTCGGCTGTCGATGTTCGCTGCAACAGAAGACCTGCAGAGACAAAAACAAGTGGTCGATATCGACTGGTGGGGTCGATATCGATGTCAGTCCACGAAATCGACTGGCTCAGAAGACTGCCAGTCGATACAGAAGGGTCGATATCGATGTCTGGTGTCGATATCGATGCTTGCAGAAGTTCCCCAGGAGTCTCGAGATCGACTCAGAAAACCGTCGATCTATCAGTTTTGGTCGATATCGACCTCTGCTGTCGATATCGATGTCTCCCTGCAGTGGGTTAGTTCTTTGTCGGCAAAGAAAAGGCCGAAGAATTAAGGATGGAAAGAGAAGCAATGAATAGAAATAACAGAGGGTTTTTGTGTGTATAAACTATGTAAAAAGCAACTCTTAGGATGAGGGTTCACCACAACGTTAACCAATGCATGCGATAAGATAAATAAGACGGACAATTGCGCTATTTCTCCCGAGGGACAAGCTTTCGCCGTACACCAACTCTTAGGATTACTCTTTCAAATAAACCTAATTGTCTCTACCAATTTTACGTTTATAACTCAAGTTGTTAGCATGAATCCCTTTTCTTTCGATTAGGACTAAACATAGAATCGTAGGAGGAGAGACAGACACAACGATATCAACATCAAATACTTACCTCAAGCGCGCATGGCTAACGTCGGGCTCACCCCGACCCTAAGAGCTTTGGGGAACTACTCGCTTCTCATCATGGGATTCATTGTCAATTGAAAGGAGGAAACTTGCATTAAAATAAACTCCGAAGCTTTACAACTTAACGTCAACTTTCGCAAACGTCAAACCCTAAAACTTCTCTCTAACTCTATTGTCTTTGTCTTGGGTTGTTCTATGATACCATTGGATCCCCTCACAAATCAGCCCCTAAGGCTTTATTTATAGGCTACTAATCCTCGCTATCCAAGGATTGTAACTCCTATCTAAACTAATAACTCTATCCGAACAATTAGGATAGGTTTTTTATTTTGATAAAACTTAAATAACTTAAAGGTAAAAGATGAATAAAACTTCAGCTGTCCTTTATCTTTGAAAGTATGAGATAATCCCGTGCCTCCTTGAAGATATAGTGCCAATCCGCATTCGAAATCGAGTCTATCTTCTGTCGAGATAAGGGGTCGATATCGACACCAGAGGTCGATATCGAGGTCTTTGTTCCTGCTCGACTTGTTCAACTCTGGTCGATTTCTATGTTGAGGTCGATATGGGGGTCGATATCGACACTGGGGGTCGATATCTGGGTCTAAGGTCGATATCTACCTCTTCTCAGCTTCACTTGATGTCTATGTTGAGGTCGATATCTATGTTGAAGGTCGATATCTACCCCAGAGGTCGATATCTACCTCTGCTCAGCTTCACTTGGCTTCTTTGTTTTGACTCTGATTTCGCTCGAATTCCTGCATGGTTAGCTCAAAACTTGTGCAGACCCTATTTCTTGCATTTTAGCCCATTTTTACACAAGTTTATATTCTTTTGAACCTTTTCTTTGGAGATCGAATGAAATAAGATGTCAAAAGATGCAATAAAAGTAGGTGCAAATGTATACATCATCTCCCCAGTGTAGTCTGGAGATTTTCTGAAATATAAAAAAGCAAGTTCATGCGACAAATATGTGATAAAGGTATATCGCTTGAGACTGATTCGAGTTTTTTTATATAAAATTTAAATTTGGACTCCGACGATGGATTACTTGACTAAGTTTGTTGCCCAAATGCCACTTACGCGGGATGAGTTATAAATAAGTACGTCGCCTAAATGTGGTCAGATATTTGAAGTCAAACACGACCCCTTTTCAAGTAACGATACACTGAGATATGTAAGTCGCCTGAGAGTTTCGATGATTAGGTTGTGAAAGAAGTTCGTCGTTTGAAAGTGGTCTGGCATTTTTTTAATTAAAGAAACGAGTTAGTTTTAATGTTCACCGCCCCAGTGCATTTTTTATTTAAAATACTCTAAAATACCAACAACCCCCCTATTTTAAACCAAATGCACCAAAAAAGGAGCACAAAACCTAGGCATTCATAATGTGCACTCACAATCCAAACAACTCATTCAAACTACCAAAACACACACATCTCTACACATCCGCACTAAAGAGACCATTTGTGCAATTCAAAATTTTCACAAAATGCTCATAAACAGTCCATTCAATCCAACACATAACAGTTACATATATAAACATAGTTGTGCACCAAGCATAAAATGTGTCTGCACATGTCGTTAAATCACATGTTTCATCTTCTCGCCATCAATTGGATGTTTGTGTTCTTTTGGCAACAAGCGAGAAACGTGTCTGCATATGGAGTCCATGCTCTTAGCTGTCCACCCGAACTTTAACTTCATCTTCATTGCATCTAGGCAGGCATCCAGAATAGTCCTTGCCCTGCTAGGATACAACGATGTATGAGTTGGATCTACAAGCCTCAAATATTTTTTGTAGTCATCAACAACAAAATCTTCGAACGCATGATCGTCGGCATCCTCATCAACATCCGAGTCTGCCTCGTATCCGACGTGATAAGGAAAAGTGTCGTGCACATCGAATGTCCATAATAGGACCATTACCGGAGGAAGATGCCCCAACATCCAACATCTGTGTTCGTATTTGGTCAATTCTCCTATCACAGGTGTTTTGCCATGTTTGTCCTAAACAATATAACTAGACCACATTCCATAGTGGGCCAAATGCACGCACGTGCATTTCATTTATAGTAACCCATGAATTTTTACTGCATTTTGTATACGAACAAATTAAGGAAATGGGTCATACCATTCACATTGTCTTTGATGGTCTGTACAAAACTACAAATTCCTTGTTGGTAGTCCTTGTGAGTGTGAGGGAGTTTCATCCAACTTCTATTGCCCACAGTCTTGTCATTATCAATCTCAATCTCTATTTTCAATATCAATCAAAATATAAACAATTAATTCAATCTCATCATCCATCTCAATTTCCATCACAAACTCATTCTAATCACCGATAGAAATTTCTCTACCATCACATATACATATTCAACAAAAAACACACGCACACACAACACAATCAACTCTCATCATCTATCTCAATCTAAACCACAAACTCAATCAAACCCTCATTTTCCTTATCACTCTCCATCTCTAACATCATATATACTTAATCAACAAAAAAACCCACATAAACAATCCATTCAAACCTCATTCTTATCATCTCTCCCTATCTAACCATATATATTCTCAATCAAAACCTAATTCTCATCATCAATTCCATTCACCAACATAATATAAAAAAACCACACAAGGACAATGAAACTTATACGCACCTTAGCTAGAAAGAGTGGAGTAAAGTTGATATCCACTTGCGCATATAAGAAATTCCATACAAATTAGGAAAGGGAATAAGAATTTGTAATGGTGATTTTGGGAGGAAAATGGTGAAGAGATGAAAGTGTGAATAGATGAAGATGTTACCGACAACTACAACAGATGAAATGCGGCTATTAAAAAAACGCATTCAGGCGACGAACAAAGGTCTACCTCGGTCGTATGAATCAATAGTAATAAATGGGACCGAAGTACCAATATGACATTCAGGCTACGAACAAAGGTCTGCCTCGGTCGCCTAAATCAACAACAATAAATGTGTCCAAACTAACAACACATTCAGGCTACGAACAAAGGGATACCTCGGTCGCTTGAATCAACAATGATAAATGGGACCAAACTACCTACATATTCAAGCGACGAACAAAGGTCTACCTCGGTCGCCTGAATCAACAATAATAAATGTGACCGAACTACCAACACATTCAAGCGACGAACAAAGATCTATGTCTGTCGCCCAAAGACAAATCATTAAAGTTCAGATGGTTGTACTTCATTGTACTCTTTTAGGTGACGAAGTTAAATATCATCTTCGTCGCATGAAGTGTTCATTTAACTAGTTCACATTCAGGTGACGGAGTAGGATGTTTTGTTCGTCACTGGAAAGGTATATCTGACATATATAGTTGGGTTCTCTATTAGGGTGACCGAATTACTTCTATCGTTCGTCGCTTATATGTAGTTCGGGTGACGAACATTGGATATGGTTGGTTGCTCAAATGTGATTTGGGTTTGGGTGATTGGGTCCAACCCTTTGATATTCATGCGACAATCTTGATATAAGTTCGTCGCCTTAGTGAGGCAACAAACTTTACTTTATCTGTCGAGCTAACCGCAATCTGACGTAGTGATAATTAATTGTGTATACAAAGATCCACTCTTTTTGTGGATCTAGCGCGCCGTTCTCTCACTCCTTTTCTACATTTAAATGATATTATATGACTACTCTTCCACACTCTGAAAGGTTTCCTAGCAATAGCAAGGTTCCTTTGTAAAATTTTAAAAGTAAGAGTTGTTTTTGTCACTTTTATGTTAAATTTAGGGTTATAAAATGGGTGATTTTGTGCAATCTTAAAAGTAAAAAAATGAGAAAAGTGAAAAATATGAGTTTTGGGCACCTGTCGAACTTTCGATAAAACTCAAAAGTACTGTTCCAAAAAGTTATAAAACACCAACTGGAGTTTATTTGTCTTCTTAAAAAAACACTCACAATCATTTTTTAAGTTTTAGAATAAAAGCTACTTTAATTCATTTTTAGAACTTCTACTAGATTATAAACTCGTTTTCATGCGCACCTAATACAACTACATGCAACTTGACGATCTTCAACTTAACGGTCTTTATTTCACTTGGATTTCACTTTTAGTTGGATGCGTTCAGCGGTTCAGCTTGTTGACGCGTCTTTATTTTTGTTGTCTTTTTTCCTTGCACAATGTATCATGACGATTAGTCCATCTGTCAATCCATCGATCTCTGGAGGATCTGGTTGTTGTTGCCAGATCTCTCGAATATTTTCTTATATATAAAAAACATGCAAAGAAAAACTTAATTAGCCAATTAAACTCATAAAAAGAATACTCCCTTCGATTTTTAATATAAGACATTTGACTTTTATACATGTAGTTTAAGGAGTTAAAAACTATATAAAATATTATTTTTTTTAATTAAATTTTTTTACAATATAATACTTATTAATAATAAGTATTATATTGTAAAAAAATTTAATTAAAAAAATTAATATTTTATATAGGTTTATCTCCTTAAACTATGTGAACAAAAGTCAAATGCCTTATAATTTTTTACAATCGAAGGGAGGATATAACAGTGGGTGAAAATAGGTCTTTATTGGACTTGACCTAATATTGAATTTGATTGATCTGGGATAGAAAAATTATTGGACCTAATTAAGACCAAACTAAGCTAGATTGGATTAGACCTATTATGAATTGGACCGGGGACCAATTTTGATACATCGTATACTTAAAGACGACTTGAAAATATAGATACTTGCTCAAAAAAAATATATAGATATGGCAATTTGGATTAGCTAGATTCGGTCTATTTTAGCTTTCGATATATGTAATTCCAATACAAATCCTCTACAACACTCCCTATAACACTCCCTATATCACTTAATTATTTTCACATTTATTTAATCTTAGAAAAAATTATAAAAATTACATACATATTATAAATCCCCATTTTAATATGTTTATAAGTTTTCATTTTGAAAAATCATGTTTTCAAAATTTTTAAAAATTCAAAAGGTATTATTTTATGAAATATAATTATAAAAAATTTCAAAACATTATTTTTCAAAAATAAAATTTATAAACATATACAAATAGGTGTTTAAAATATGTATATAATTTTTATAATTTTTTTAAGATTAAATAAATGTAAATATACTTTTGTGATGTAGGGAGTGTTATAGGGAGATGTAATTCGGTTTCAATATATATTGTAATCTTATTTTGATTAGATAGATTGAATTTTATATTATCTTATTTATTAATAAAATTATTATTCTATTTTATTTGGAATCTATCGGCCAATTAGGGTGGGTGTTGGATAGAGTTTTACCTATTGTGGCTACAAGCTTTGATACTAGAGTTGGTGATGAAGTTGAAGACAATACAATATTTTTGGAACCAGTTATGGAGAAGGAAACACTTATCACAACTAGAATACTTCAGACTTTTTTTTCAGACTTTTTTTTGTTGCAGCTCGAGAACACAACACTAGGAATATTAGATATGATAAGAAAAATTAGAGATTAGCTCCAAGTAGACTTAGACTTTAAGAAAAAAGAGACAACACTATAATCATATTTTACTAAGTTGTCTTAGTTTTTCAGTTATGCAACTTTTATATAATTATTAATTTATGATATTTTTAGGAACTTAGATCTATATATATTGGTTTTTTTAATATATTATCTTATTATCTTGTCGAAACATGTTAAATTTTTCACTGGCCCAAGGCGGGACTGGAAGAAATTAGTAATTTAGAGGGTATAAATTTATCGAGTAGTAATTTAAGGAGGTTCTTTTACAGCTAAATTGGATATGGAAAAAACATATAATAGAGTTGAGTGGAATATTCTTTTTTCAGATTCTTGAAAATTTTGGTTTCTGTAGAAGGTTCACGAGTTGGGTTGAAGAATGTATCAAGACATTTTTTCGTTTTCAGTCTTTGTTAATGATGAACCAACAAAGGCTTTTAAACTAACAAAAGTACTAAGGTAAGGAGATCCAATTTCATCATACCTCCTCATACTTAGAGCAGAGGTTTGGCCAGAAAACTACTACAATAAAGCAATGTAAATAACAATAGATGAACCAACAAGACACTAAAGAAGAAATGGCTATATGGAAAGTGGATTGATTGCCAATGGTAAATAATTTTATGTGGAGACTAATAAATTAAGACATCTGAACAAACGCAAGGCTCGTGGAAAAGGTAGTCTACGTCCTTATGGAATGTACTCCGGAGTATATCAATAGAGTCTGACTCTTCTCGGCCAAATCAATATAGTCTGACACTTTTCATTCAGTAAAACTGTATATCAATAGAGTCTGACACTTTCCGGCCAATTAAACTGTACTCCGTATATCAATAGAATCTGACACTTCTCGGCCAAAGCTTTAAAACAACAACAACAAACCTATAATATTATAACACAAATCTAAAATATCATTTTTTTTTAATTCTATGCGGGTTAGGATTTTAATTAATTGATTGGGGGAGGGGGTGTCGGGATAAAATTAAGGGGTAGCCCCAGCAACATTACCGATTCACCGGTTTCAGTTTATACAAAGGGTAATCAAACCCAAAGATTTTTTTGAACAGGGTAACCGGACCCATCGAGTTCAGGAGAAGTGTTTTTTTCTTTGAACTATCATTCTACTATCCAGATAAATTCCTTAAGAACCCATTCATAGGACTACCAGACCCAATTAGTTAAGATCTAATAATAGAAACAATTTTGGCAGTTAGATAAAGTTGCTTTTGGTCCTTTTCGCCGAACTATCCCTTGTTATTGGTTGCCTTGAAAGGAGGGGCCTTCGGACCCTATGTTTGAGTAACGCTATAAGAAGGAAAAACAAAAAAAAGGGATACCTCTCTAACAGTTTTCATTACCTCATAGGCAATTCTGGTTTGGATGGCGTTTTATCTTGGATTGGTGGTGGTGCTTTGATGGTTGTGTGCCTCCATAACTACAAGGCATCGATGCCTCCCGCGTTAATTCGAAGTCTTTCCATTGGTGTCAACCTATGTCTCTAAAATAAACAATCAACATAAAAGCCTATGGGTTCCAACTCCATCTCTTCGAGTCGGAGTTCAATAAATGCTCCATCCTTTGGTTATTATTAGAGACTCTAATTTAGAGTTGGCAAAATCCGACCCAAAAATCCGACCGGTCGACCTGAAACCGATTGTCCTGAATACCGACCCACCCGATCCATGTTGGACCCGAAATCCGATAATCGATAACCGAAACTCACCCAAATCCGAATGAACCGAACCCAATTCAACTGAAACCCATTAAGTCCCGAACCCGTTATAACATAAACCCGAAATAACCCGAACTTTAAAATACATTCTAGTAAATTTTTAAAAATGAATATTGAAATAATAAAAACTTGAGACAATCCAAACCCAAAATAAATGAAACCCGAGACAACCGAAACCCGAACGCAACCCAACTTGTTAAGAGATGTGAATGAGACCAACTAGAGTCCCACATCGAAAGTTGAACATAACTCGCATTAGCTTATAACTCGGTGGGCTACTCCTTCTATTGCCAATTGGTTTTAGAATGGAACCTCACTCGGCTTGTGTGCTAGGCTACTAGCGCATGTGCGCGCCCATGCACACAACCCCCAGTCATCGGTCCGAGTCGGACTTTGATATGGTATCAGAGCGGTTAGCCAAACGGCCCGTCTTTCGAACTTGTTCCAAGTGTCAACTAGATGAATCATTCCTAATTGCACTTGCGGGGGCGTGTTAAGATATGTGAATGAGACCAAGTAGAGTCCCACAACGAAAGTTGAACATAACTCGCCTTAGCTTATAACTCGGTGGGCTACTTCTTCTATTGCCAATTGGTTTTAGAATGGAACCTCACTCGACTTGTGTGCTAGGCTACTAGCGCATGTGCGCTCGTGCACATGACCCCAGTCATCGGTCCGAGTCGGACTTTGATACAACTGAATGACCAAATTATTAGACATTATCCGAAACCCGACTAACCGAACCCGAACCCTACCCGACCCGCCCGATTGCCACCTCCAGTTATTCTTTAGGTCCAAGGCAAGGGAAGTATATATATATATATATACACACACACACACTTCCCTTTCCTTGTAAGGCCTTAATGCCCCGGCATGGGCTATTTGGGTTGCTCCGTGTTCCGACTAATTGTGGTTAGATCTAAGCAGATCTGGGCCAACCCACCCGGCCCAGCTGCTAAATTTACGGGCTTGGGTAAGACAATTGGACCAAACGGGCCGGTTTGCTCAGCACAGTAGGACCATAGAGTCGGGCTTAGGCCAAAGGTCAAGCCCAAGCGGACATACCACCGGCCTGTCTATACATTAAATATATTATTTATATATAATAGTATTAAAATATTGTATATTGATTATATAATTTATACTTCTACATCTATTACTATTTAATAATACTAAATGATTAATAATACTCAAATCGCATATAAATTAGGGAATACAAATTATACAATATTATTAAATAAATTATTTTGAAGATTTTTTTCATTGAAATGAACCTGCACTAAAGATTATAGTGTGTGATTTCAAATATGTGTAACTTCTGTATCTTTTTTGTATTACATTCAATACTTTGGGATACTTAACATGTATTGTAAAGTTGGGAATCAAGCCCAAAGAAAAGAAATAAAAATAATATTTCACAAAATTGTAATGGGCGGCCTGCTGGGTTATCCGACCCTCCCATGTGGGCAGACTTAGAAAAGATAATTGGCCGGAAAACTGGGTCTAGCCCAAGCCCGACCCACTATGATGGGCCAAGATATTTGCATAGGCCCGACCCAAGCCCGTCCAACCCGACTCATACTCAGTTCGATCTACTTGTGGTCGTAGGTTGTTCTTCATTTATCTTGAGGAACTGACAATCTGAGTTGGGACTGGTTGGGGTCTAGGTATTGTGTTCGTGATGGCTCTGCATCTGGGGGCACTTTCTTGGAGTTTTGTCTTCACACCCCATATGAATTCGAGTCCTGCTGTACTGCGGGCCAGCGATGCTACTATGATGGTATTTGACTTGGTTCTTCGTCTACTTTTTCGTTATGAGGATTTTCTCTTGACCTTAGTCCACTTGTAGTAGTTTGAGTTCAGCCCATTGCTGCCATTTTATTTTTCGTTTTGTGTTTTTCTTGTATTGATTTATGACAGTTAGTCAATCTGTTGATTCGCCGACCTCTCGAGTGATCAACTACTATGTAACCTGATTACTCAAATAATTTCCTCTATTAAAATAACCTAGTACATACTAAGTATTGAATAAAAACCCAAATATTAATAGATCGAATCTAATCCAATCTGCATCCCTATTTTCAAGCCGTCTTTACATCTTAGTAATATGAAAATTGGTCCCAGGTCAATATCATAATAGGTCCGATCCAATCTTATTTAAATCGCAGGTCCAGTTTTATTAATTTTTCTATCCGATTAGGACCTATTTTTCATCAATCAGAAAAGAAAAGAAAATTAGTGAACCTAAAACCAAAAGAAAAAAAAAATAGTGAACCCTAAAAAATAAATTTAAAAATGGTTAAATTAGTGAATCTATTGAAATATTATCAAATTTCACATGCTTATCCTAGAAGTTTGAAAGTCTGTTTTTCTAATTGTTGTTCATGTGTTCTAAAAAATTTCCATAAAAAAAAAGTTCAGGTGAATTTAATTGACTAATTGAGTTCTGTTTGTATTTGTATAATAATTCATTCATTTAAAAATATAAGTCCTTCATTTTACCTTTTTATATATGTTTTATAGAGCCAAAAACTATACCGAATGTTAAATTTTTTACATAATATTATACTTGTTTGTCATATATGTATGTAACTATGTAAAAAAATATTTTATATAGTTTAAACTCTTTAAACAAAGTGTCAAAAAATTAAAAGTGTTACATTTTTTTAACATGGAGGGACTATTGTCAGAAAAAAGAATACTTCATGGTAATGGGCAAAATCGATGGAAGTAAAAGAAGAATTATACGCATGACTAATTTGGCAAGTTAGTAATGAAAAAACCATAAAATTTGGAAGGATAAATGGTTAAACTATGATATTAACATACGAGAAAAGAGACTTCATGACCATATTGAAGAATTGGAGACTATTGATCAATATATAAACTCAAACAAGACCGGAACATTGGAAAACTAAAAAGAAATACTTTCTATAGACATTGTGGACAAAATCCTTGAAATCTTTATACCAACTAATGAAATTGAAGACCGATGTTATTGGAAATCAAGTTAAAATGGATGGTTCTCCACTGATAGTAGACGTGGCCACAGGTCCGACCCGCCGGGTCGACGGGTCGGACCCGCCGGGTCGAGAACCCGGGGGACATGACCCGAACCCTAACCCGGGATTCCAACGGGTCTACGGGTTCGGGTCACCCGTTGGGTCAACGGGTCGACCCGCCGGGTTGGGCCACGTGGGAGGAGAGGGAAGAAACCGGTGGGTCGACCCGCCAGGTCATGTCCGGGTTGAGCAGGTTTTGACCTTCCGTTGAACGATTTTGTGATTTTTTTTTGTCGTTTTGTGATGATTTTGTAACGTTTCAAAGGCCAACCCGTTCGACCCGGCGAGTCGACCCGTCGGGTCGGACCGCCGAGTCACGGGTTATCTTCTCCCCGACTCTTAACCCTGACCCTCAACCCGAGCCAACCCTTCGACCCTTTGACCCTGACCCGGCGGGTCACGGGTCGACCCGCCCGTCCCGTGACCCGTGGCCATGTCTTACTGATAGTGCTTTAAACCACATCACAAGAGCTAGGAGAAACAACTCAGAACCAATAGACTAGATGTGGAAAATAGATTGTCCACCTAAAATAAAAAAATTTCTATGAAAAAAACTATTAAATGGAACACCAACGAAGATCATGTTAGAAATAAAGGAGTTCATGTACCATTGGATTGTCAGCTCTGTAACTACAACGAAGAAGATGTGATTCATATCTTCACTGAATGATAGACAACTCTGACAATTATGGGAATAATGGACAAACGGATTGAACGAATAATACAGAGTATAGACAACACAGATAAAACATAAAAGGATATAATTACAAGAATTTTTCCTAAACTATCTACAGAGCAGAAATCAATTCTCGCCTTCCCCTTTGGGGAGTTTGGTCCATGAGAAACAAAACACTGTTCGACAACAATGACATTAGAAATGTAGAAGAATGGATCAAGTACATAAGAAAACAAAGAATGAGTTGGAAAAAGCTCAAACGCACAAGCTCGAAGAAGACATGAACACTAATAGACCAAATACTCAACAAAAAAGAACCAAAAGAGAGAAAGTGGTGGAATGGGAAAAAACCCAAAGAATGATATATGAAACTAAACTTTGATGGAGCCAAAGTCACCTATGGTCTTGCCGCTTCTGGGATTGTCATTCGCGATGACCATGATGTAGTTATTACTTGAGGGGGCCCAGAGTCACGGTTCGGTTTCCGCTTTACAAGCGGAGTGTCTAGGTCTTCGGGCTGGCGTACGGCCTTACGTGAAGCTGCTTTGAGGGGTTTCTCGCATCTGAAGGTGGAGGGGGACTGGTTGATGGTGATCAATGTCCTAAAAGGAATTTGGAAGGCCTCGGGGGAAGTCGAGATGTTGATTTCTGATGCTCTCTGTTTATGCAGAGCTTTTAACAAAGTCTCCTTCTCACATACTTTCAGGGAAGGGGACCAGGTATCTGACAGGTTGGCACACCTCGAACTCGCGACGACTGTGCTTGATGTGCGCCCCCAACTGAAATTGATGACTTCGTCCGTCATAACGCACTTGAGCACTGGTTCAACTAAGGTTGGCCAACCCCAAATCTTTGCCAAACACGCACGCACACACATAATTATCATATATACAATGTCACAGTAGCTGCAAGCCTGCAAGCATAACTTATCAGAAAAACAAAAATCAAACATAAACATACTAAAAACAAATAAACATACATATATGAATGCATTATATATATGATGATGATGATAACTTTAAATTCAACATTATTCACCACATTTTCATGTAAGTGTTTAGATAACTGAGTCCTTAAAGGATCTCAGAGGATCCTACTCCTGTATATATATCATTGGGTGAAAACCCTGAGGGTACAATCGTAAATATGTACAACTCTATCTATAAAATATATACTGCTAACATCCTCCCTCAGTCGCAGCTAGAGGTGAGCGAATAGCAAGACTGGAACGAAAAGAAGTAAAAAGAGGAGTAGGTAATCCTTTTGTGAAGATGTCCGCATACTGATAGGCAGAAGGGACATGTAACACTCGAACCTGGCCTAGAGCGACCTTCTCTCTGACGAAATGTATATCAATCTCGATGTGCTTGGTCCGCTGGTGCTGAACCGGGTTCGATGCGAGGTAAACTGCGGAGACATTGTCGCAGTAGACCAATGTAGCGGCACGAAGTGGAACGCGAAGCTCGCAGAGGAGGTTGCGTAGCCAGCATGTTTCCGCCACGGCGTTGGCGACACCTCCATACTCAGCCTCGGCACTAGAGCGAGATATGGTTGCCTGACGCTTGGAGGACCACGATACCAGATTGTCACCAAGGTAGATAGCGAAGCCAGAGGTGGAACGGCGGGTTTCCGGACAACCCGCCCAGTCAGCGTCCGAGTGGGCTGTGAGGGTGTCGAAGCGGTCGCGACTGAGGTGCAATCCCAGGTCACTGGTGCCCTTGATGTACCGGATGATCCGCTTGAGTGCCTGTAGATGATGCTCACGGGGATCATGCATGTATAAGCAAACCTGCTGGACGGAAAAAGCAATGTCTGGCCTAGTGAACGTCAGATACTGGAGGGCACCTGCCAGACTGCGATATGCGGTAGGGTCATCAACCTTGGGACTGGAAGCAGCATCGAGCTTGGACTTGCAGTCGACATGAGTGGTAGCGGGCTTGCAAGATGTCATCCTAGCCTTGTCGACAATCTCAAGGGCATATTTCTTCTGATGAAGAAACAATGTATCCCGAGTGCGAGTCACAGAGATGCCGAGAAAATAGCTCAGGGGTCCAAGATCCGTCATGGCAAACTCCGAACGCAGCCATCCCATCAGGCGAGACAGTAATGATGGAGAAGATGCAGTAAGCACAATGTCATCAACATATAGCAATAGATACGCCGTGTCAAACCCTGAATGGAACACAAAGAGGGAGTGATCTGACTGACTGCCCTGAAAACCAATCGCAATGAGGTACGTGGTGAAACACTGATACCAGGCGCGGGGCGCCTGTTTCAACCTATAGAGAGATTTTCGGAGAAGGCAGATGTGAGAGGGTCGGGAGCGATCATAGAAGCCTGGAGGCTGATGCATATACACAGTTTCCTGAAGGTTACCATGTAGAAAAGCGTTCTTGACGTCCAGCTGGTGTATAAGCTAGTCCTTAGTGAGAGCGATGCTCAACACAGTGCGAATGGTAGCGGGTTTGACGACCGGGCTAAAAGTTTCGTCGCAGTCCACACCAACCTCCTGAGACTTGCCATTGACAACGAGGCGAGCCATGTGTCGTTCAAGTGACCCATCAGACCTGTACTTATATTTGAACAACCACATGCAGTTAATGATATTAGAGTCCCGAGGTCTAAGAACGAGGTCCCACGTGCCATTTTTAATTAAAGCACTAAACTCATCGACCATGGCGGCATGCCAGTTTGGGTCCTGTAGGGCCTTTTGTGGTGACTTAGGTATGGGTGATATGGGAGTGGATGGGGTGAGGAGGTTGTATTTGGGGTTGGGTTTGACGATCCCAGCTTGAGATCGGGTAGTCATGGTTGGGGCGGGCGCTGCGGGAGGCGGCGGCCGCGGCACTGGGGCGGCGAACGCAGCAGGGGCAGGTGCAAAAGGGGGAGCTGCGGCAGGCGCAGCGGGATGCGGCGGCCGCGGGATGGTGTATAGCTGCGGCGGTTGGTGCGGCGGGGGCAGCGGCGGGCGCAGCGGGATGCGGCGGCCACGGCATGTGGGCAGCGGCCGCTGCATGTTGAACTGCTGCGGCGGGTGGGGCGGCGGCCGCGGCTTGAGTCGACGGCCGCGGCATCGGGGGGTTGCTGCCAAGTAGGAGACGTATGAGGGGTGGGAATGAGGCCGAGTTGCTGGGTTCTTCGGGTGTGGGGACGGTGGGTTGATGGTGGGGGGCAAAGGGGAAGGTATGTTCGTCGAAAATCATGTGGCGAGATGTTACAACCCGATTGGTATCCAAGCGAAGACAACGGTAGCCTCGATGGTGTGGGGAAATGCCTAAGAAGACACATTTGGTGGACTGTGGGGAGAGCTTATGAGGAGCGGTGACACTCATATTGGGAAAGCAAAGGCTTCCAAACACTCGAATATGATCATAGGACGGGTAGCGATGGTAGAGTGCCAAGGTTGGGTTAGAGTTGCCAATGGCCTTTGATGGTAGGATATTGTGGAGGTTAGTGGCCATGTGAAGAGCTTCAACCCAAAAGGAGGGGGGTAAAGAGGCATGTTGAAGGAGAGTTTGGGTTTTGTCATTGAGCGTGCGGAGAATGCGTTACGCTTTGCCATTTTGAGGTGACGTTTGTGGACAAGAGAAGCGGAGGGCTATCCCTTGTTGTTGACAAAAGGAGCGGACAATGTTGTTGTCGAACTCACCTCCCATGTCACATTGAATGGCCTTGATAGGCAAATGAAACTGGGTGTGAACAAAGCTGTGGAAGCTAACAAGGTGGCCCTGTGTTTCCGATTTATGTCGTAGTGGAAAGACCCAAACAAAATTGATAAAGTCATCAAGCACAACCAAATAATAACGAAAACCACTAGCACTAGGAATAGGCGATGTCCACAGATCGCAATGAATAATGTCAAACGGTGCAAAAGTATGAGAATGGGAAGTGCTAAAAGGAAGTCTTTTGCTCTTGGCGATCTCACATGAAGTGCAAACGCCCGAGGCTTTATTACAAGAAATGAAATTGTTAGAGCGGAGACTTTGAAGCACGTGATCGCCAGGGTGGCCAAGACGAGCATGCCACAAGTCGGAACTAAGGGTGACTAGGGCGGTGGGGGCGGCAGGGGCGGAATTGTCCGCTGGGGCGAGTGGATAAAGGTCGCCGGAACTATTGCACCGCATGATTGGGGTCCCCGTGCGAAGATCCCTCACAAGGAAACCAAAAAGGTCAAATTGGACAGCCACGTGATTATCAATGGTAAATTGACGAACAGAGATGAGGTTTTTGACTATGTCAGGGGCAAGTTGGACATTGTTAAGGCGGAGGGGTGGGCCAGTGGGGAGGGTTGCTTGACCTGAACCGACAATGGATAGGGGGGCGCCATTTCCGACATAGATAGATGGTAAAGTGCTAGAATTAAAAACAGTTTGTAGGTTACCTGACGCGTTCATCATGTGAGAGGAGGCCCCGGTATCCATATACCAGTTGTTGTCCGGCTGCTGAAGTCCCATGGTGGAGAAAGCGGCGGAGAGATCGGTGTGCATGGAGTTCGACGGCTGCTGTTGGGAGGTGTATAGCGCCGGGTAAGGGGCCGCTTGTGGTGGAGGGGGATAGTGGCGGAGTATCGACGGCGGTGGGTAGCCCGCCCACGTCGGATATGGGGAGGGCGGCGGGTGGGCATTCCACGGATGCTGCGGGTAGGGCGGCGGGGGATGCGGCGCACCGTGCTGCGGTCGCGGCATGTTGCTGCGGCCGCCGCTGCGGCCCTGACGGGTGTTCCTCCCTTGCTCATGACCTCCGTGTTGGTTGGTCGGCCTGGGCTGGTTTGTTGGTGGGTTTCGGGGGTAAAGGTTTTGTGGCTGCGGTGGGGGTGGGGGGTTGACAACGTCAGCCATCGGGAAAGGTAGGTAGGTAGCGGCGGCGGCAACGAGAGATGCGCCGGCGGCTCTAGGGTTTGGCGGCGGCGGCGGCGACGGTAGGGGATGCGGCGGCGGCGGCAGGACTGTGTGGGGCAGCGGGTGTGGAGTGGCGGCGGCTCTAGGAGCGACAACGGCTTTAGGGTTTGGCGGCGGCGGCGGCAGCAGGGGATGCGACGGCGGCAGGAGTGTGTGGGGCAGCGGATGTGGAGCGGCGGCGGCTGTAGGAGCGGCGGCGGCTAGATCGTTTGGATTTGTGAAACGAAAAATTTTAGGGTTTCACAAAAGGCTATGATACCATGTAAGTGTTTAGATAACTGAGTCCTTAAAGGATCTCAGAGGAGCCTACTCCTGTATATATATCATTGGGTGAAAACCTGAGAGTACAATCATAAATATGTACAACTCTATCTATAAAATATATACTGCTAACATGTCAACCATGAAACACTATTTACTTATTTAGTTGTTGACCATTATTAATCCATAATCTGGTTATTTTCTAAGGATCGATCAAATTCAAATTGGAATATATAGAGTGATCCCCCACTTTCCAATCTCCCTTCAGCTTTCTTTTCAACAAGAACCTGAAGTACTCTATGGTATTTTCTAATGCTATATAAACCGAACAAGATCTTATTATGGATTAAACCACCACAAAAACATAACACACACAAAAAAAAAACTCAAAATAACAAATAAAATTATGGGATATTTCCAAACACTTCCTTTGCTCCTCTTTTGCCTGATCTTCTTGAGCCTCCAGTGCTCAGCCGATGATCCTCTAGGTAGCTCCTGCAATGACAAAACTATCATATCCTCGCTAACGTCGTACAATCTCGACTATTTGCTCACCAAGCTGGTAAAAAAAGCCGAATATTCTGGCTACTACGCCACCTCTTATGGTGACGGCGACTGTCAAATCTATGGCCTTGCCCAATGCAGGGGAGATGTGAGCAGTTCCAGCTGCTCAATGTGCATAGAGGAAGCGGCAAGAAGGATCCGAAGAGCGTGTCCAATACAATCCGAAGCCAAGATATGGTACGACTTCTGCTTCCTTAGGTACAGCCAAGACAACTTCTTGGGGAAGGTTGACACTACCGGCATTGTTCTCTACCAGGACGAGGACCTCGTGGGCTATCCGGACTTGTTCAAGAAGAGCCTGGGCAGCATCTTTCATCGGATTGGTGAAAAGGCGGTGCAGCCTTCGAGTGGTGGGCTTGGGACGGGCCAGCAGAAGCTGTGTCCGCTGGACACTTTGTATGCACTGGTCCAGTGCACTGAGGACCTTTCGTCCTTGTATTGTGCTCAGTGCTTGGCTGTCGGCATCCAGAATTTCGAAGAGCATTGCAAGTATAGGAAGGGGTGTCGCGTCTTATATGGAAGTTGTTACTTGAGGTATCAGTTTTACCCGTTTTTCTTCCAACTGGACTCGGACAAGATGCCCTATACCCCTGGTCTAACGTCGAAGAAGTCACCATAGATACAAACTTGTATTGTTTTCCTTTCGAGTAATGTGTCAATTTGAATAAGATTTGCACTATATATACATAAATGTACAAGACCATGGCTAAACACAGGCCTGATCACTTTGTACACAAAAGCTCATATGAGTTGAGGAAATAAAGTGCATGAAATGAGTATGTTACATATGTATTTTATTTTGCTATGAATTCGCCTTTGAAGTGATCTAGTGTGCAGCCTTTCCATGGGTTCTGGGGAAGGGTATAACGTTATCAACATTGGTTACTCCGGTGGCTAAAAGAACCATGATGTCGAAACCAAGGCTGAATCCAGCATGCTTGACAGTACCATGTCGACGAAGATCCAAATACCATTCATACTGCTCACTTGGCAACCCCAACTCCTTAATTCTGAAAACAAAAAAGACAAATCAAGAATGAAAATGAAATTTAGAATCAAACTGAAATCTTTCATTGTATTGAGAGTAGATTCCGAAGGTGACCTTGAACTCAACATTGTGAGGCGTTCCTCGTTCTGGCTACCTCTTATTAGAGCACCCACCTGCAAAAGCATATTCCGAAATCTCAGTACTAGCTAACCCAAGAAAATATAACTCTCAATATGCCTTAACCTTCGTGCGATTACCTTGGGTACTAAGACGTCGAATGTTGCAACTGTTTGGCCATCATCGTTGATTCGCACATAGAATGGCTTGATCTCTTTCGGATGGTTGTATATGATGATTGGCTTTTTGTAGATTTCATCAGCCAAAAAGCTAAATATACCAATCATCAAGTTGGTTTAGTTATACATTTTTCTCAATTCAATCAACCAAATCATGTTTAAATACATACCTCTCATGCTCTTCGCTTAGAGGAGCGCCCCATTCAACTTGCGCCTCAAACTGCTTTCCCGTAACCTGATGGATAATGTTATGTTCGTCGGAGATTTACAAATAAACTGATATCAATTACATAGATCAAGATATGTGAATGAGACTCACTTGTTTCAAAGATTCTACAGCCTGTGCATAAGAGATCTTTTCGTACTCCATTGAGGTCAATGATTGAAGGCGTTCTATTGCAGACTTGTCAATCCGTTTAAGGACAAATTTCAAGTCCTCGGAGCAATTGTCTATAAGCCATTTGCAGAGGAACTTTATGTAGTCAATGGAACAGTTCATGGCTTCCTGGAAAAAGCGATACTCGTTAGCATTTACATGGGAATGACAATGAATGCCGATTTCTCCAAACTATCTATATTACCTCTAGTTCTGCGAAAGCCATTTCGGCCTCAACTTTCCAAACCTCAGCCGCTTGCTTAGGAGAGTGGGAAGTGTCTGCCTTAAACCTCGGCCCAAAGGAGTACACATTGCCAAGAGCACAGGCATAGCTACCGAGATGAAGCCTCCCGGACACAGTTAAATAAGCTTGGCAAGCAAAGAAGTCCTCCTCAAAGCTGGCTCTAGAAGCACTTCTCTTTCGCGCATTTTTAGCCTTCTCTTTTGTTTCCAAATGGGAAGCCAACTCGTTCGTCTTCTTGAGATCCTCAATGGCAGCAATCAGGGCCTCCCTATCGCTGTTGGTTCTCTTGAGCTCCTCCACACGCTTGTTTTTCTCCTTGATTGAAGCCTTGATGGCCTCAATTTCACCAGGACCCTCCTTAGGACCCGTTGTGACATGGAACTGGTTGTTGAATCCCTCGCAATCTGTGGTTGTAATGATAGGAACTTGAACATGAAGGAAGCCATTGTTCTCAAAGAAAGCGTGGGACGCATGAGTTAAGGCATTGCTGATTCTTGTGATGGAGGCCACCTGAAAGACGGCGAAGTATTATGTTCTTAGGGAGAAATGCACATGGATCATTGCAATTAGACACTCTATATATCTATGAACTACTTACTGTGGTTGTTCGAGGGCGGAAATGAGCCCAATTCCTTAATGTATCCAATGGAACACGCTTCTTTGATAGCGGATATCTCTCGCGATCTACAAGCCCGAGGTGTAACACATTCTCGGCTTTAACTTCAATGAGATGCTTCCCTAGTCCCGACGATGGCTTCTGAACTACTCCTTCGACAAGTATGCAAGTTCCGGTGAGCATTATGTGACCCGGTGGAGCCAATGATGAATCCACTACAACCTGATAAGTTTAACAAAATGAAATCTTAGGTAATGATCCTGTTAAATTGAGAGAGATGGGTACATCATATATCTTTGAAGGGTTCATTATGATTTATAATGCACAACATTGTATTATAATTATAATAAAACCTGAAAATCCCAAGGGTTAAAAATTACCTGAAGAGTAGGCACGCAAGAACCATCACTAACTTCCAAGATCACGGTAGTCGGAACGGGCGACCGGGCACTGGCCGCTCCGATTTTATCCCTACATTGCTCCTGGCTGACTCCGAACACCTTCAAGAAACTCCGAACAAATGGCAGAGGGATCTGGAAGATCTCGGCGCAAGGCAGCCCACTCTTCCTGGCCGAAGCCCGATTCGGATCAACCGGAGACGGGACTGGCGCCGGAGATGGAGGAGGAAGAGGAAGTGGGCCTTTGCTGACTTCCTTGGCCGACTTGACCCACCCTCCAACTACAATCTTCTCGCCGATCAGGCCTAATCCGGCATCATTTCGATCCAGGACGGTGCGGAGGACGGCTCTTTGGGTGTATTTGGAGATGTGAGTGAGCTGAGATGGGGATGGAAGCTGTTGGTTTTCCATTGCCATTAGTTTGGTATTAAGAGAAATGGAGATTTGTTTGGAGAGGGAAATGTGTGTGACTATGATGGAGACCTCATTGGGTGGCTTTATGAAGAGGTATGAAGGAAGGAAAATGCTTTGCTTTGAGAAGTGAATTTCAAGGTTTTGTTCAGAGGGGTTTGCAGAGGGAACAAATTAAGGTTTTCTTTTGGGGAGGGGAAACGAAATACGGCGGGAATGTTATCCTCCTCCAACGGTTTCCTCCTCATAATATATCTCAATATTTTTTGTTGTGTTTTCTTTTCTCGGGTCTGGGTGCATGCTATCCACCCATGTACAGTTCCAAAAAAAAATTCGAATTTATGGGTACATATAATCCCTTCCGGTTCGATCCCCGAATAACCGCTTTTTATGTGAATTTTTTATTTAAAAAATTCAAAATAGATATATTCACTTTGAATTTTCAAAATAGAACGTGCATAGGGTCAATTCACTTTTTTATTTTATTTATACACACTTTTTTATTTTATTTATACACACTCCGGATGTATATATTATTTTATTTTATTTTATTTTTTTGAATTTACCCTTATATGCACCCGGAGTACATGTGAGGGTAAAGGCCCCACTATGCCAGATTGCAATTCAAGCGACGGATCCAAGAAGCACCGTCGCTTGAATGACCCTCAGGCGACGGACTTGTTGACTGTGGTCGCCTAACTAACGGGACCTCCCAACTCATCTGAAATTAGACCTGAGCATGGGCGGGCTTGGGCCGGGCCTATGAGAATATCTTGCCCCACTTTAGCGGGTCGGGCTTGGGCTAGGCCCGGTTTTTGGGCCAACTCTCTTGCCCAAGCCCGCCCACATGGGCGGGCCGGGTAGCCCACCGGGCCGCCCATTATAATTTCGTAAAATATTATTTTTATTTTATTATTTTTACGTTTGATCTCAAACTACACAAATTTGCTAAGTGTCTCCAAAGATTGAAATTTTATACAAAACAAAGGTATACAAGTTACACAAATGTGAAATTACACACTATAATCTTTATGTAGGTTCATTTTAATGAAATTTTTTTGAAAATAATATATTTAGTACTATTGTATTTCTTAATTTATATGCGATGTAAATACTATTAGTATTTATAAAGTAATAGATGTAAAAGTTTAGATATTATATAATCAATATATATACTCCGTAGTATTTTAATATATATATATAAAAATAAAAATAAGTAATATATATAGGCGGGCCGGGCCTACCGGCCCGCTTAGGCTTAACCCTTAGCCCAAGCCCGGCTCTATGGGCCAACCGGGTCGGGCCTGTCGGCCCGCTTGGGCCAATTACCTTACCCAAGCCCGCATATTTTACAGGGCAGGTTGGGCGGGCCGGGCGGGTTAGCCCATGTCTGCTCAGGTCTATCTGAAATCTTATTTGGGCCACCGAAAGGTACAATGTTCGTCGCTTGAAAGTTGACTCAGGCGACGGACATATTCAAGCCACGAACAAAGGAAGAAAATTGGTGGCTAGAGCATAGGGCCCAACAACCTCTGTCAGAATAGGATTCAGGCGACGAACATAGGGCCCTTTTCGTCGCCTGAATTAGGCCAAAAAATAGGCCAGTGGGGTTCATTTAATACTATTCATTCAGGAGAGGGACTTAGGACTATGTTCATCGCCTGAGTCATGCCAAAAAGTAAAGCGGTTGAATGACATTTAATACTGTTCACTCAGGCGATGAATTTAGGACTATGTTCGTCGCCTGAGTTAGGGCCAAAAAGTGAGGAAGTTGGGCCAGTTGGCGCATTTAATTTTTGTTCACTCAGGAGAGGAACTTAGGGATATCTCCGTCGCCTGAGGTATGCCAAAAAAGTAAGACGGTTGGATGTCATTTAATATTGTTCACTCAGGAGAGGAACTTAGGGCTATGTCCATGGCCTGAATGTTCTTTTTGAATCACGAATTACAGAGGCTCCCCATTTCTCCATTTGTGTCTTCTCTATCCATCTCTTCGCCATTTCACTCCCCTAATCACCTTCTAGGTAGGTCTTTTCCATTTATCAACTTCATTCCTCCATTTTTAAGTAAGGTATGTTCAAATATCTTATGTTTTGTATGGATATGTTTATATTGGTGATTGAAATTGATGATGAGAATGATGTGATAATAAGAATGTGGTTTCAATTAAGATAAGTTATGGGAAAATGGATTATTTATGTTGGATTTTTTGTGTTGATTACGTATATGTCTATATATTAGGTTTTTGATTGAGAATGATGTGATAATAAGAATGTGGTTTTGAAATATATGTTTGTGATTGAAATTGATGATGAGAATGATTTGATAATGAGAATGTGGTTTTGAAGTTGATGATGAGAGTGTATTTTAGATTGAACATATGGATTGAGAATATGTTCTAGATTGAGAATGGGGTTTGGAATTGATGATGAGAATGAGAATGTATTTTCGATTGAGAATGTTGTATAGGTTGAGATTGAAATTGAGAATGCATTTTACAATGTGGATTGAGAATGTGTTTTAGAGATTGAAATTGATATTGACAAGACGATAATGGGCGACAGAAGTTGGATGCAACTCCCTCACGCTCACGCGGACTATCAAATAGGAATCTTTAATTTTATGGAAGCTATCAGAGCGTATGCGATTAGGAGTGGGATGACTCATTTCCTTTCTCCATGTAGAAAGTGTCACAATAACGAATGGGTTACCGTAGATGAGATGCACTCAGATTTGGCCCGCTATGGGATGTGGTCTAGTTATACAGTTTGGGACAAACATGGAGAGAGACCAGCTGATGTGAGAAATGACCAGAGACGAAATCAGATGTTGGATGAGAGGGCATCTTCCTCTGATCATGGTCTCGTTATGGATATTCTACATGATGCCTTTCCTTATCATGCTGGGTACAATGCATACATGGATGTTGACGAGACTACTGAAGAACCCGCGTTCGAAGATGTCATCGATGATGATTATATGAAATATCAGAGGCTTCTAGAGGCGGCTCAAACACCGTTGTATCCCCGCAGCAAGTGGACTGTTCTGGAGGCATGTCTAGCTTCCATGAGGTTGAAGTCAGAGTGTGGATGGACAGATAGAAGCATAGATCTGAATTGCAAACACTTCTCGAAGTTTTTGCCAGAAGACAACCAATATCCAATTGATTGGAAGAAGATGAATAGTGTGATTAGGGACCTCGCATTTCGGTATGAGCTGATCGATGCTTGTGAGTACAACTGTGTACTGTTTTACAAGCAGTACGCACAGCTAGAATCATGTCCTAAGTGCAACACTTCGAGATGGGAGACTGACGAGGGCAACAACGGTCGAAGGGTTCCAAGAAAGGTCCTTCGGTACTTTCCCTTGACCCCAAGACTCAAGAGACTCTTCATGGAGCCGAACATTGCGAAGAAAATGCGATGGCATGGTGAGCGGGTGAGAGATTCAGAATGGCTTAAACACCCTGCAGATGGTGAGGCATGGAAACAATTCGACAGAACGTATCCGCATTTTTCTGACGACGTGAGGAATGTTAGGCTTGCACTTGCCAATGATGGGTTCAATCCGTTTGGGCAACAGTTAAGTCTCCATAGCACCTGGCCCGTGATTGTACGTCATGCCCTACAATTTGCCTCCATCGATGTGCATGAAGCGGGAATTCAACATAATGGCGTTACTGATTCCGGGACCGAAGTCTCCTGGGAAGTGTCTTAGCGTGTACATGGAGCCATTGATCGATGAGCTTCTGCACCTATGGCATACTGGAGTATGTACAGTTGATCGGCACTCGATGTCTACTTTCACCATGAAAGCAGTAGTTCTGTGGACTATCAGTGACTTTCCTGGTCTAGGGATGTTGGCAGGAACAACAACAAAGGGGTATAAAGCGTGTCCTGCTTGCTTGGACAACACGGTAGCAACGCATGAACAGGGAAGAATGGTTTATGATGGGCACCGAAGATGGCTTTCGCGAAACCACCCTTGGAGATCCGCCGTTATGGCATTCAACGGGCAATGCGAGGAAAGAGGACGACCTCATTCTTGGACCGGGGAGCAAATTCTATCACAAATAAATCGGTAAGAGATTCTTATACACACACTCTTCCTTCTTTGCTTTACTTGAAAATTATACACCATCCATCTCATTATACTACTCTCGTATCTGTTGCAACAGGATCACCTTCCCTGTCCTTAGCTCGCACCCTGCTTTGAAGGCCCCATACAGTGCGACTAATAGGGTCTGCTGGACTCATAAATGCGCTTTTTGGCGATTGCCGTATTGGCGATATACTCGAGTGAGACATGCATTGGATGTTATGCATATTGAGAAGAATGTATTTGATAACATCATCGGAACCACTCTTAGCATTGACGGGAAGACAAAAGATGGTCCTAAAGCTCGAGTTGCATTGCAGCGGAGAGGGGTGCGAAAAAGCCAGGCACCAAGGAGAGATGGCAGACTCCCTCATGCGCCGTTCTTAGTGAAGCCGGAGGACATACCAGAGATATTCGAGTGGTTCACTAATGTCAAGTATCCGCATGGGTAGGCCGGATCTTTGCACAACAAGATCAACATTCAAGAGAGAAAGTTCACTGGTTTGAAGACCCATGATTTTCATGTCATGTTCCAGTGTTTGCTTCCCATTTTCGTTCGCGCATACCTTCCACCTAGTGTTGCGAAGACATTGTTGCGCTATCGAAATGGTTTCAGAAACTGTGTGCCAGGGAGCTGAGAAGGGAGGATGTACATCAGATGGAAGATGAGATAGTGCAGATTCTGTGCAGCTTGGAGATGATTTATCCCCCACACTTTTGCACAATCATGGTGCATCTTCTGGTTCACCTGCCGCAACAGGTGCTTGAAAATGGACCTGTGCATTATACGTGGATGTATCCAATTGAAAGGTATGCTAATACTTTCAAAGTCCCTGGTTGAATTGGCTTTGGCTTGACATCATCATAATGAGTTGATTTGTCTAGGCAACTTGGCGACTATAAGGCCGACGTCAAAAGTTATCGTTACCCAGAGGAGAGTATTGCCGAGCGTTACACGCTCAAAGAGGCGACTACATACTGCAACCTATACCTAGGGATACGAAATGAGGGTAGTGAAGAGGCAAATGCTACAGAGGCCTCGAACTATGACACTAATGTTGTGTCTAAACACGTGTGTCCACAAGGTGAAATCACTCGTGGCCAAGGGTTAGGTAATGATATGATTGCAGAGGTGCACTGGCAGGTGTTAACTGATTGCCGGGATGTTGACTTCTTTATGACAGCACATGCGGATATGTACGAGCAGAAATATCCAGAGTCCAATGAGGGGAGGCACAGAAGACATTTTCTCGAGTATTTTCACAAATGGGTAAAGATGTGTGAGGTTCTGTTGTTAACATAAGGTATTCTTTTCCCAAACTCTATACTGATATGTTATATCAAATAGGCGGCTCAGTTGCACGAGAACGGAGACACATTTCTTTAACCCGAGGTTCTCAACTTGGCAAAAAATCCAATGCAATGCAAATTGTACTCCAGTTGTGTTGTCAACAGGGTGAAGTTTGTGTCATGGAGAAAAGATAAAGGTTTGAGGACGCAAAATTCAGGGGTGATGGTGGAAACAGCGGATACACGCTACTACGGGGTACTCGAGCAAGTGGTTGAACTACTATATGCTACTCGCATGCTAGTTGTGTTGTTCCAGTGCAGTTGGTTTGACACTGATCCTGAAAATAGTAGCACCAAGCTAGATCTGGGCTTGCTTTCTGTGGAAACGAACACTAGCTGGTATGAGGACTCCCCGTTCTGTCTTGCACTCTCTGCAAGGCAAGTGTTTTACGTAGATGATCCAAAGGCGGGTGAGACATGGAAAGTTGTGAACGTGATGTCCCATAGAGGCGTTTATGATCCTCGAACACTGGCAACACGTGGGGATAATCTTTCCACTGAACCTGAAGAACCATATCAAGAGTGGGGCCCAAGGATTAGTTTCGAAGGTTTGAACTTAGAATTATAGTTAAGACGTTTTAATAAACTATACGTTTTGGTTCTCACATATTTTCATAACTTATAGGTCTTAATCTCGACATTCATATTCCCTTGGAGGAAGAAGAAGACGATGAAGCCGCTGAATTAGAAGAAGAAGAAGAAGAAGAAGAAGAAGAAGGAGGAGAAGAAGAAGAAGAAGAAGATGAGGAAGAGGAAGAGGAAGAGGAAGAGGAAGAGGAAGAGGAAGAGGAAGAAGAAGAAGAAGAAGAAGAAGAAGTCAATGAAGAACAACAAGTGAACGAAGAAGATGTTTGACCTCTTGTAATCACGATCCTCGGTTTATAACTTAAGATATTTATGTGACAGACTTTCTATTTGCACTTTCTATTTGCACAGCCAGGCGATCTACATCAATTTGTCACCTGAATTAGGCCAAAAACAAACATAGTCAATCTTCTTGGCCTAAAAGTACTCAGGCGACGGACTTAGTCAATCACCGTGGCCTAAGTATATTCAGACGACGGACTTAATGATTGTGGTCGCCCCAGTCGAAAATAAGAATTCCCACGTAATTTCACTAAAATTTCGAAATTTCCCTCGTAATTTTCATTCAGGCGACGGACTTAATGATTTTAGTGGCCGGGATAATTCATGCGAGGAACTTGGTCAAAGTCCGTCTCCTGAATAGGGCGTAGTATATAAATCGAGAATGAGAGGGTCGGCCCACTCTTAGCCCCAAATCTCTTATTCATCCTCTCCTCCCTCTCTGTGAAACCCTTAGCCCCAAAATCTGTCTCTCTCCCATCTCCGGTCACCCACCGCCTCTCCTCTCTCCCATCTCCGGTCACCCTCTACTCTCTCCCTCTACTCGACTTGACCTATGCAATACCTCCAAAATCTCGACTCGTTTAGAGTACCCTGAAGAGGAAATCTCCCTCTCCCTCTTCCTCGTCTGCACCGACACCGACGCCTCCACCACTGCATGACGAGGTTCCAAGGCCCTCTTCTTCAGCCCCTGGTGCTACGACAACCCCAAACCCTAACCCCACTCCGACTCCCTCTCCCTCGGCTCCTCCTCTCCTCTCCTTGGAGGATGCTCACACTCAGTCGGCAACCCCGGTGCTGCCTCCTCTCGACGACCAGGCCATCGTCTCCGCTACACTCGCACCAGTGAGGAGGCCGGAGTGCCCTCGCTCCATCAGAAGTAGGAGCAAGAATGGTGAGTGTGTGGATTGATTTTGGTTTGGGTTTTTCTATGTATGTTTTTTTATTTTGGGTTTGTTAAATTATGTTCGTGGCTGTCTCCATTTCATCAAATTGCAATTATCAATTTCTGAGAAATCAGAAAGGGAAGAACTGCAATGTATATATCTCGACATTGATTTTTTTTTGGTGCATTTTGCCTGATTTTCTTGTGGCTTAGGGTGAAAAAATTAGTTATTTGGCCACTGTATGGCTTAGGGTGAAAAACTTAGTTCTTTGGCCACTATAAATAAATCGAGAATGATTTTAGTTGAAGTGGTGAGAAAATTAGTTCACTTGATTTGGAATAAAATTACTCCACTGTATGTCTTCAATTAGTGTTTGTAATTTTGTTCTTTGGCCAACAGTATATCTATCATTAAGAGGAACTCTAAATTAACAAGTGGAATTGGAATATCAATTTTCGTTTTATCATCAAACTAGATTTGGAATAAAATTACTTCACTTGATCAAAACTCTATGTGGTCTACTAAAGTACTCATGATTTCTAAAACTTTTTAAGGGTACTGATTTCTAAAAGTTTGCAGTGGGTTAAATGGTTGTGTTTTTGGTGGATTGGTTTGTGTTTCTGTCTACTTTGCTTCTCTCACACATCGTTTATTTGGCTCTTAATTTGCTTCTGATTCATATGGCTTGCTTCTGACTCATATGGTTTCCAGGTAAGGTGCGCAAAATTAAGAGCCACAAGACTGCGCAAATGATGCAGCCCACAGGGGGGAAGAGGCTCAAGATTGAGTACTCTATGTTCCACAAGGGGCCTGACACCCGGGAGATGTATAGCACATTCATCAGGGACCTTGGGTGTGCTATCAGGGATAAAGTCCCCATGTTGGCCTCGACATTTTTGGCACTCACGAAAGAGCAACAAGCCATAGTGAAGGATTACCTGGAGGTATAAGTTACTTACACATAGATATACATTTAAATTAACAAAATTTTGTATACAAAACTTTTATAAGTTACTTGTATACCTATGTTTACACATCAAGATTAATTGTGACCTGCTTGCTTCTAGGTGTATTATGAACTTCCAAAACCAGATCCCATGGAGGAGGAGTTACCGGAGGACAAATTGAGAAAAGATCCCATGGAGGTGTTCCTGGAGAAGAAAGCGAGCAAAGCCTATTCGGCGTGGAAATACGATTATGCACTTCAAGGAATACGGAGAGGAAGTTCCATTGGAGTTTGTCCAGCGCCCTGAGCAGTGGACATACTTGATCAACAATGAGTTCCTTGACGAAGCAAAACAGGTTATATCTATACCCTTGTGTGTTTTATGAACTTATTCGTATATTTTCACACATTTATAACTGATCATTTCATCCTTTTCTTCTTTCAGGCTATGTGCGAGAGAAACAAGATGAATAGGACGAAGAACCCAAATCCCATCAACCACCACAGCGGCCCCGTTCCCATGAGCTTCCGAGCTGCAGAGCTTATTCAGAAGCGTGATCGCGCAGGAGTGGCACAAGCTTGCATTAATTCTTATGAAAAGTGTCCAAATGCAAAGGATGCTGTTGTAAGTCTATAACTCACCCTTTGATTTATGATGACTGTTGGTTTTATAATTTATATAACTCAGTTTTATAAAAATTACAATTATACCTAAGTTATAAAACTCTTATAACTTATAAAACTAAAGCTATGTTTTAGAAATCATTAAGTTTTATAAATCATTAAGTACTCATGAAGATTTATGATCCCATTAAGTACTCTTAAATTTCATAACTTATAAAACTATGTTATAAAACTTTTACAAATCAGTAAGTTTTAGAAATCAATAAGTTTTTTAACTTATTAACTTATAAAACTGAAAATTTTAAAACTTTTAGAAATCAGAAGGTTTTAAAATCACTCAAATCAGTAAGTTTTATAACTTATAACTTATCAAACTAAAACTTATAACTTATAACTTATAAAACTAAAACTTATAACTTAGTTATAGTTTTAAAACTTTGAAAACTTTTCAAACTTATAAAACTTTTCAAACTTTTAGAAATCAAACAACTTTTACAAATCAGTAAGTTTTAGAAATCAATAAGTTTTTTAACTTATTAACTTATAAAACTAAAAATTTTATAACTTTTAGAAATCAGAAGGTTTTAGAAATCACTCAAATCAGTAAGTTTTATAACTTATAACTTATCATACTAAAACTTATAACTTATAACTTATAAAACTAAAACTTATAACTTAGTTATAGTTTTAAAACTTTGAAAACTTTTCAAATTTATAAAAGTTTTAAAACAACTTTTAAAACTTTTAGAAATCAAACCACTTTTAGAAATCAGTAAGTTTTAGAAATCAATAAGTTTTTTAACTTATTAACTTATAAAACTGAAAATTTTAAAACTTTTAGAAATCAGAAGGTTTTAGAAATCACTCAAATCAGTAAGTTTTATAACTTATAACTTATCAAACTAAAACTTATAACTTATAACTTATAAAACTAAAACTTATAACTTAGTTATAGTTTTAAAACTTTGAAAACTTTTCAAACTTATAAAACTTTTAAAACAACTTTTAAAACTTTTAGAAATCAAACAACATTTTAGAAATCAGTAAGTTTTAGAAATTAGTAAGTTTTATAACTTATTAACTTATAAAACTAAAAATCAGTACTTTGAAAACTTTTAGAAATCAGTACATATGTTATAAAATCAGTACCTAAGTTATAAAAGTTGTTCTAAATGAAAGGTTGTTGTGTCTTGGATCTAAAGGAAAGGTTGTTGTCACGCTCCCATCTTCTTGAACTGTAATTGTGAGCTGTGTGATGCTTAATTTTTGCATATTCACTGCTTTGCTGATTTTTTTTAAGTTACTGATTTTGTATAGTTATATACTTATATTACTAGTTTTGATAGATTCCAAGGCTTTAATGTGGATCATGGTATAAAGTTTTGCTGATTATGTATGAATAATTATAGGTGCATGACTTTATATTCATGATTACATTTGAATTATTATATTTGCAAGACTGTACAGATTATATTTTCAGATTCTCCCCTCTTGTCTTTCTATTGCATTGTAATCCATTTTAGCTCTTGAAAATCCATTTATTTCTGTTCAAATTTTACTTAATTGGTCAAGTTACTTTAGTTTTGATCAGTTGGCCTAACTCACTTCTTTTGACAGGAAAAATTAAAGGCACGTGTTGCGGAGGAACTAGCACCTAAGGAAGGAGAGGCTGACGACCTTGGCCAATTGGACCCAATCCCCATCGAAACACAGACAACTATGATCTTGGAATGCTTCGGCGAGAGAAAGGGAACCGAAGTCCGAGGTATATCCTTTATTGAACTAACCTCATAATGTAGGGAAAAAATTAAAACTTGCATATATGGATACAACCATTCGATTATTTGGATAATACATAACCTGAAATAAAACAAATTGTGTTATACTTGCATATATACATCATCATTTCAATACAACTTCAAACTTGCAACATATTGTGTTCCTCAAAGCTTGCTACATAGATATAATATACTTAAAACAGATTTGTGTACCTCAAAACTGAAAATTTGCATATATAGATATGTTCTACTTATAAACAGATTTGTATGTGTTATACTTAAACGTATGACTATATCCTTTTCATGAAGGCATGGGTGCGGCTGGTCAGCGGCCCCCAAAGAAAAGGGGCGGACCGTGGACTGCAAGGGCGGACGAGAGGCAAAAGGAGGTGGAGGAAGTGAAGCTAGAAGCTCAGCGGGCAAAGGATGAGGCTGCAGCAGCGAAGGAGGAGGCTGCAGCAGCGAAGGAGGAGGCTGCGGAAGCAAAGAAGGAAGTGGGGCAAGTTAGAGCTGTGAACGAAGCGCTGGAGTCGCACATGTCAGACTTGGAGAAGAGGATTTCTGATTTCTTAGGTGGAGCTGCGTGCTCGCAGCCGTCATTCACCTCAGTTGCACAACTGTCTGCACCATCTGACGCTCCTCTTGTGTCTTCTCAGCCCTCCTCCCAGCAGTAGAAGGTATCACACAACCATCCTCTATACTATAACGTACCTTTTTGGACTTGTCTACTACTTTGGCATATATTATTCGGATTGTTTGTGTATTTTGTGGTTGTGTAGATTCAATTACAGGTTGTATTTTGTAGGGATATTGGATTGAATTGCAGGTTATTAATGTCCTTGTAGGGATATTGGATTTGTTTGGATTTGTGTTGAAGGATGGAATTTCGTGTTTGTGTGTATAATTTGTCTGTTTGGAATCTCTTTGAGTTATGTGGATTGTTTGTTCGGATATTGAATTACAGGTTTCGTGTAAAACAAATGCACAGGTTTTTTTGCAAATTTTAGGTATAAAAACAGGGGGCAAAAAGCAATTTGCGATTATTTTAAAAAAAATCTATACGCATTCAGGCGACGGACATCACATCTTTTTTAAAAAAAAATACTTGTGGCTTAAACAAACTCAAGCCACGAACTTACAAACAAACACGTCGCCTGGATGTTTTGCCCTCTTGTGAACCATTTCAGGCGACGGACTTTTTCCTTTCCCGTTGGTGGCTTGAAGCAATTTCTTTTATCCCTCTACCATTTCCCAACCGGTTCAGGCGACCATGAACTTAGTATAGGTTCGTCGCCTAAGAGTTAATGGGCGGGCTTGAAAAGCCCTTGGGGTCTGACAATGTATTTAGGCGATGAACGTAAGTTTGGTGGCCTAAAGGCAATCAGGCGACGGACCGTATGACATCCGTCACCTGAGACCTCTAGGGATGACATTGGGCTGACGGACGTTCAGGCGACGGACATCCGTCGCCTGAGACATCCAGCGGCGAAAATGCCTTTCAGGCGACGATTTTCGTCCGTCGCCTGAAATGTAATTTGGCATAGTGCCCCCTAATTGCGTTTTAAGTGCATAACTTACCACCTTTTTTTGTATCAAGTGATATTGATGCATAGTCTAAGTTGCACCTATTAGATTTAATAAAGAGATAAAATAATGCATTCTCAATATTCAACCTGGAATATGAATATACGAATTAATGAGAGTTTATAATTACAAGGGAAATTCAATAAAAAAACCACCCTTAAAATTAATATTGTAGAAGAAACTCACCCTTAAAAAACCCATGATGTGAAGTAAAACCACCTTAAATAGGGGCATTGCCCATTACACCGTTTGTTTTCATGTTAAATGGAGTAAAAAGGACAAAAATAACCCAAGTTAATTTTAAATTGGGTCTCCCTATATACACCGCAAATCCGCGGTTAGCGCTGCTAATACAACGTCAGATATAACATTGCAGCAACGTTGAATGTCACGTTGTTACAACGTCTAATCCGACGTTTTGATATGCCATACACGACGTTGTGAATTGGAGGACGACGGGGCGGGTCGGGCACTTTACAACGTCAAATTAGACGTTGTAAAGTGGGCCTGGGCAGGCCACATAACAACGTCGTATTTGACGTTGTAATAACGTCATATTCGACGTTGTGGTCTCCCATAACAACGTCCAATCGGACGTTGTTAATTAGGCCATCTATAAATACCGCAACACTTGTTCCCCGAGGCACATCCCCTACCAAACACTAAACACACATCATGGCATCAAACCCAAATAGCTTTGTTAAACATGGCATGTTTCGTGATGGGACCCGTTTCATTGTTGAAGTGGAGAGACACCGTCGTCCACCTGAATATGATGCTTGCAACTGCAAGCACAAGAACTATAAGCATTTTTTTCGATGCAATCTATTTTCTGTGCAGGGTTGCCGCATCCTCGAGAGGTCACCAAAGTTGCAATTCGGGTGTAAAGAGTGTGACGACGACCCTGCGTTGTACTATATGCGGATCACTGAGCAGATAACGGATATGCTGACCGTTTTTTACGGCGACGTGTCTCTGACGCGTTGTCGCAGCCTTGCCTAGTATGCAGTTGATATGGCAGTGCGCCCTGCCCAAGATGAGATGACGACATATGCGTTCCAGCAGGTGCAGATTCGGATATACCCAAACAATCCTGAGGAGTCTGTCGGTAGCTGTTCCGTTTAATACAAGAACCCTTGCTGAAATTTTAAGTTAAAAAATGTTTGTAATCCTTGCTGAAATTTTAAGTTAAAAAATGTTTGTAATTTTCGATTTGGCGCCAACTGATGTTCGTTTTGCTTGAATGATTGTTTTTTATGGTTTCTACGTCTTGATAACAACAAACGTGCAAGGATAACTGGCAATGTAATAGGGCAAGGATAACTGAAAATCGTGTCATGACTCCTAAACATGGTATAGGGGATGACCTTCCTGAACCCGCAATTCTCTAAATCTATCAAATTGGTCTTGGAAGCGAGTATCCCATCCATTGACGCTCGGGTGATGGTATGTCGTCCATTCATGCGTTGGAGGAGGTAAAGGAGCGTTGCGATGTAACCATATCTGCAATAAGTATATTAGAATGTTAAGTTTGGTAATTTATGGATGAAATGCAGTTGAAGTGAGAGTAACAAATATCATACTCACCGCTGCGAAATGATCTTGGTTCCCGATGCAGGCTGGGCCTAGTATGGCCTCGTTGGGGGCGTCATTTGGTTTTTCGGTGTACATAGGGAGGCATATGAATATCATGTGCCAAGATAAGACGACAAGAGGCACCTGGTAGACGGTTGCGAACACAAGACCCATGATCGGCAGCTCGATCCAGTATCTTCGGTCACCTCCTACTATGCCAGAGTAACTCTGCAGGTTGACAAACTCTCGCACCGAATACCCTCCTATGTAACAACCAGCGTAAAGGTGATGATTCTGTTCGAAATGGTTGCACAATAACCCTTCCATATCTCAAAATCGTGCCTCTCCTGGCCGTAACATCAGTTGTGCCAAAGCCCGATATCCGCAGTGACCATCTCCTACAACGTTGATGGCTGCCGCAATGTGCCTGAACATAAAAGGGTCCACATTGTTGTGACCCAGTCAAAACCCCAGTACTGTGCATCAGACGGTGGTCCGGACTGTCGGTCCCTACCGCGGCAACCTGATCTGGCAGGTAACCTGTTTCTTTAATACGGTAAATATGTTCCTCTGCTTGCGAGTTACATGTAATAAGTGCTCTAATGGTTTATACTTTTCAGGCATGGATCTGGTCGTACTTCCCTTGTTTTGCGGGTTCGCTTCGCCCGGACAAGGATGCCCTGGCTGATGATCCCCGATACATGGCGCGATTCGACCCGTCGAAGGCCGCCAAGAGGGGGAATGACAGGGAGAGGCGCAATCGTGAGAAGAGGCTTCGAGCACAGCTTGAGTGCATGACCATCGATCAAGTAACCTGTTTCTCACTTTCTTTGATTTTAACTGCATATGTCGAGTAACATTGTTTCCCTTATATAAGTTTTTCAACCTAGGTCGATTGGATGCCTTTTGGAAGATACCTGGATTTTGCAGGTCAGTTTCGCTCCTCCACCTATCGAGGCACTCTCAGATACCTGCAGAGGCGTTACATCGTGACGTTCGGTCTGCAGCACCACCGTTGGGCAAATCAGGACCCTGAGAGATTCTACCCTGTCACCGGTCACCGGAGGACGGTCGAGAGCTGTCAGGGAGGCGTCTCAGTTGACTACCTCACTTGGTTCCAGTCCCAGAGTCGAGGTCATGTGTTGCCCACGACAGTGGTACTACCTGATGCTCCTCCGGCTGCGCCTACCCACCCAAACGACGTCATCGGAGCAGCTAAGGATGAGACTGCTGCGCGACATGCCCGGGTCGACGAGATGACCCAGTCTATTCAGGCATTGGTCGACCATCCCCAGCTAGAGCAGATGTATGCGCATTTCATGGGCTACATTCGATCTCTGCAGTAGATACATTATATTTTGTTTGTTTATGACATACATTTCGTCTTTTGTGGGTATACTATATTTGTGTAGTTCGTGTTCCTTGTGTTATTATTTTCGATGGTTTCTACCCGTTCACAACAACAAACAATCACATGCAAACGCTTCACTTCCTAGATAACGATTAGGTAACGATTAGATTACACATCGAGGCATTACTAAAACTAACAAATACACTGGATAACAACATAATTTTTTTTAACAATCGACCAGCCTATACATGATTCATCTTCGGAATGAGTTTAATCTTTAACTCGTTGAATGCAAAGCTTCCAACCTCCATATTTGCTTCCCTCAAAAGTATCCCCGTCGTTTGAGCTACATCAGTGTGGTCCTCTCTGTTTAAATCGGGGAAGAATGACCGAATATGTTGAAGAAGAAGGTCTCCAACCCTCCACTCATACGCTCCACGAATGCCCGCATGAAAATCATTGCAGTACATACACCCGAACTGCAAGGGTGCGGAAATGTGATTCTCATTTTCACACACGACCCAAAAGAGCGCGCATGGATGCATGCCACTGTATTCTGGACTGCGGCAAGCACAGTTGGACTCCTCCGGGGGCATTAAGTACCGAACCCTTTTGATTACAAAATCAATGTGGGAGGTTGAGCCTTCTATTCCAGATGTAACCGGCTCTATGACAGGAATGAAAATGTGGAATTGTTGTGTTGCATTTTCAAATGCGGTCCTCATCCCCTTTTATAGGGGTGGTTGAATGTGGGAAATTTGGATGAAGTAACAACGTCAAATTCGACGTTGTTACAAAGTTCAAATAGACGTTGCTAAGAAAATACCTTGGAGAAACTTGGACGTTGTAACAACGTTCCAATGGACGTTGCTAAGCCCGACGGAGGCCGCTTGGATTCCAAGGTGCAACGTTCAAACCGACGTTGCTACAACGTCGGATCTGACGTTGCTACAACGTCGGATCTGACGTTGCTACAACGTCGGATCTGACGTTGCTACAACGTCGGATCTGACGTTGCTACAACGTCGGATCTGACGTTGTTACAACGTCGGATCCCGTCCCCTTTGCAAAATTCACCAACAAATACAACGTCGGATTGAACGCTGCTACAACGTCTAATCCAACGTTGCTACAACGTCCAATCCGACAAAGTATTTGCGGTGTATATAGGGAACGCGTTTTAAATTTAAGAAAAATGTCATCTTAATTAGAACCTCAGTTCTAAGATGACGCATTTTCGTCCTATATCTTTGTTGAATGTGGTGTTCACACTCGCCACCAAGGTGATTGTCAATCGCCTAAAGCCAACCATCCAGAAGCTGGTGAGTCCGACACAATCAAGCTTCATCTTGGGCTGAATGTTGTGATTGTCCAAGAAGTCCTCCATTCAATGCAGGCTAGATCACTCAGGAAGCGGTGGATGGTGTTGAAAGTGGATCTCAAAAAAGCATACAATAGAGTTTGATGGTCAGTCCTTGAAGAAACTCTAAACCTTGCACACTTCCGTGGTCGGTTGGTGCAAATCATCATGAATTGTCAGTCCCTGGGGTGCACGAAGTTGTTGTGGAACAGTGGGATTGTAGGCACTTTTACGGCCTCCCATGGAGTCCGCTAGGGGATCCTCTCCCCCCTGCCTCTTTGTGTTGTGCATGGAGAGACTCTAACATGTGATCTAGGATGTCGTCGCTGCAGGAGCTTGGAAACCGATGGTGATTAGAGGGGTTGAATTGTCCCATCTTTTCTTCGCTGATGACTTACTTTTGTTCGCGGAGGCGCGATTCGATCAGGTCCCGGTTATCAAAGATTGCCTATCCAAGTTCGGTTCGTAGTCTGGAGAACGAGTTAATAATTTAAAGAGTATCATGATGTTTTCCCGCTATGTTTCGGAGAGCTTGGGACAATCTATTAGCGCAACACTTTCAATTCCCAAAACTAACAACTTGGGCTCTTATCTTGGTTTACCGACCTTGCTAGGGAGGAGGACCACAAGCAAATACCAATATTTCCTTGAGAAGATCAGCTCAAGAATGAGAGGGAGGCAAGCACAAACCCTTTCCATGGCTGGACGAGTGACACTCGCAAAGGCTGTCCTTAAGAGCCTTTCAGTGTATGTTATGCAATCCACCCTAATCCCAAGAGGAGTCTGTGAAGCAATCGACAAGAAGGTTCGAGGCTTCATCTAGGGGTCGACAAAGAGCCAAAGGAAGATTCATCTTCTCCCATTGGAAACAGTTACAGCACCGATAACAGATGGAGGGCTTGGAGTCAGGATAATGAAACATTCCAATCAAGCTAGCCTTGCCACGCTTGGTTGGAGAATGCTCCAAATGCCGGAATCCCTATGGGCACAGATCTTGCGAGGGAATATTGCACGATTGCGCGGACATGTTTCGGCCTACTGGAAATCATTATTATAATTGGAAGGGTATCCTCCATGGGGCTGAGTTAAGGAATAGAACTCTCTTCTGGCTCCATCATTGGGTTGGAGATAAACGGATGATTGATGAAGCACGGATCAAAATCCCAGAGGATATTTTAAGGGCTACTGTTGCATAAATGTGGACTGAATCATGGTGGGATTGGGATACTCTCCAACCATTCCTGACTGACACTATCACTCTCTGGCTGCAAGCTTAGTTGGTTTCGGGGAATGAAGAGGATGTAGACCACTACTGCTAGGGACATACTACTTCTTCTCTCTTCACCACTAAATCAGCTTACCAAATAGCTCTCCCATTACGCCCGCCAACTGAATTCAAGTGGCGGATTGTTTAGCGATCCCCAGTTCAGCAGCGCATTTGCCAGTTCATGTACCTAGCAGCGCAGGACAGTCTCTTGTGCAATGCTAACTGGCTACGATGACATACAACTTCAGTTGTGTACCCTCTTTGTGGAGAGAATGAAACAATCTTGCACATACTTCGGGATTGCTCATAAATGAGAGGCATTTGGCTGCAGAATTTGGGACATTCCTTTTCGTCCCCTTTCTTCAATTTGAGCATGCAAGAGTGGCTGGCCCTCAATATGGGAGATGCTGATGCTTGGAGCACTTTATTTGGATATATCATTTGTTACGTTTGGAAGAGGAGAAAGCACAAAGTTTTTAATGGGGAGCTGGAAAGTATTGATACTACGGTGTCTAAGGCGAAGCTTGCTGCAGCTGCCTTCACGAGCGTATGGAGCAAAAGAGTCACAATGCACATAGGAAGCACCACACCCCCCACCGCTCCTGTGCTGACATGGAGACCTCCTCCCCCTGATTGGGTGAATTTGAATGTAGATGGGGCATCTCGGGGCAATCCTAGCCCTGCTTCTTATGGCGAGATTCTTTGAAACATATCCGGCTCTGTCATCAAAGGGTTCAGTGCCAGAATTGGCTGCTGCACAACCCTCAAAGCTGAGCTACGTGCGGTCCATAAGAGGATGGGATTATGTATTGATTCCTCCTTTCGGAATATTTTGGTGGAGACAGACTCCTCCGAGGTCTATAAGTTGTTGGTGGATGACCTCCTAAGCACTCATGTGGACTTTTATCTGATCAAGAGGTGTCGTAGGTTGATTACGAACTCAGGGTAGACAGTGAAGATCGAGTGCATCCACAAGAGAGCCAATTCGGTGGCTAATGGCTTAGCTAATCTGGCTTTTACTGCTGCCGAGACATCTCTCGTTTTTGAAGCTATTCCTCCTTCTATTCAACCCCTTGTAGCTGCTGACAGGGGCATGAACACTTTGATGTTAATTTGGCTTAATCTCAATTTATTAGGGTTGTAGCTAGACATGGCCACGGATCCGACCCGCCGGGTCGACGGGTCCCCCGCCGGGTTAAGACCATGTTTCTTTCACAATCATTAAGATCTGAAACTAAAGTGAGGTTGATAAAAAAAAATAAAAAATAAAAACGCGGGTTAAAACTGCGTTTTATAATAAATTTTAGGTAAAACGCGGTTTAAAACCGTGTTTATATCCCAATTTATTTTTTAAAATTAAAAAAAAAAAAGAAAAAAGAGTGAAGCTTCCTAGTGCGTACTTGGGCTACAAAAATATACATGAAGCGCGACATAAGGCCGTGCTTCGTTCTTCTTCTTTTTTAAAAAAAAATTAAAAAAACAACGGTATAAAAACTATATAAACGCGGTTTTAAACCACGTTTTATCCAAAATTGATTATAAAACGCGGTTTCAATCCGCGTTTTTTTCAATTTTTTTACCATGTTTCAGAGCTCAACGCTTCTAAATGAAACGCGGTTTTAAACCGCGTTTCTCTGTGTACCCTGCAAAAAATGAATATTTTCGTAAATATTTTGAATATGTGAATATTATTGTAAATAATTATTTTTTTGTGAATATTTTGAAAAAAAAATCTACACTTAACCCACTTTTTACATCTAATCATTACTCTAATTTTTACATCACCCCTACTCTCCTCCTTACAAATTGAAAAAAAAAGAAACAAATACTCTAATACCAAAGTCTAATCATTATACTTAACCTACTTTTTACATCTAATCATTACACTTAATCTACTTCTTAATTCTCGTGCTTAGCCCTAAAAAGACATGTATCTTGAGACGGAGGGAGTATACATTTGTGGAAAAACGAGATTTGTATAGTTATTAATTTATTTAAAAAAGCTAAATAATTTTTAAAGAACGTCTTTTAAAACTTTATATATATATACACACAGAAATTTGCAACTCGATCCGATAAAGGATTCAGACCAATGCCCGCAGGCCTATCGGCAAGCCGCTGCTAGTTATTCTATTTTTGTTTGTAAGAATATAAATACATGTTTGTTTGTTAAATGTTTTCTTATTAAAAATAAATATATAATATACATTTGTTAAATGTTCTCCTCAAAGTTGTCATTACTTTGTTATGTGCTTTTTTTTCGAATTAAAAAGTTATACATGAACCAATTTTAAAATTCGATCCGATAAAGGATTCTTGGAATACTTGCAAGTAAGACTATTCCATGAGCATAATAACTCAAGCTCGATCATTTAGCTAAACAAGTTATACATGAGCCAATTTTAAAATTCGATTGAAATTAAGGCTTGGTTCTATTCCCATTAGTATTAATTTTGTAGAATTTATAAAATGGGTAATTAAATGGAAAAAGGATTTCCGGATTGTGATTTTATGGAAACTCGATACCCATTAACGAGAGTTTTTAAATTATTATTTTTAGGCGAACTCAAGATTTTACGATACTTCGATCCCGTTTAAATAAAGGTCAAATAAATAATTTACACTGTGTTAAAAACGTGAATTATATGACCCGACTTTTATAATATAAGTGAAATAAACAGAATTATAAAAAACGTGAATTATAAAAAAACGTGAATTACAAATTATGTTCATTAATTATACTAAGTAAAAAAATAAAAAATTATATAAAAAAACTAAAGTTGAATTATAACTTGGTCTTAGCCGAAAAGAAAAAAAAAATATAAGGGGAAGCGTAGCTCTAGAATGTAGTCTTTTTATAGAATGAAAAGAAAAAGGCGATATTCTTTTTCTTATTTCTCTTATTTCTATTATTATATTTTTACAAATAATAAAAAAATATCCTTGGATAAACTTACATCTGGGTAAGTGAATCACTTTCCCACTCCTCACTCTGTCTCTCTCTTTGTGTGAGTAATAATCCCCCACCCTTCTCTTTCCCTATGTTTATCTCTCAATCAGAGTACTATTTTTATTAAAAAAAATAGAGCAACAGTGACTCTCTTATATAATTTTTTTTTATTTTTCAGACTTTCTACAATTATTTTGTTAATTTAACTAAATTTTAAAAAAATAGTAAGTCGTCGAGTGACTTACATATTATATTATTTTTTTAAACCTGGTTTAAAGTCGTTGTTTCAAACAATGACTTTACCCTACTTTAACTAAATACCGAAATATTTTCATATCATGACTAATCTCCAATTATTTTTACTTTTTGACCAATTTGTAAAAAAAATCAAATAAATGAGGGGGTGATTAACAAATTAACAATTTAAAGATAAATAAAATATTTCTTAATTTCTGTGTCCGTGTCTAAAACATCAAATATTTTCGATCGAATGGAGTATAGTTTTTATATCGGACTTATTAAATACAACCATAAAAATTACTATCTAAACTACAAAATAATGTGTCTTAAAATAGTACCACCATATGTTCTCAAAAAAAAAATAGTATCACCTAATATGATATAAGATATCTAGAATATCTCTTGATATCTAGATTTACCTATTTGACATACAAATTCTAAGGGAGATATCACTTGATATCAAAATATCATCCGATATTGATATCTTAATAGCAATATCGATATCAATAGTCTGTCCTTAAATATTAGTCTTGAAAGGTGGTGGTGATGGGTTACTTGGTTTAGTAATTAATAAACAAGTATTACAAATTTCAGAATGATAAAATATTTATTTATTATTTAGGTATTCTTTTTAAATGGATAAAAATTATATAAAATATTAATGTTTGTTTTTTTAATTTATATTTATTATTAATAAATGTAAAATTATTTTTTAAAATTTTAATTATAAAATTAACATTTTATATAGTTTTTATTCTCAATAATACATGTTAAATTATTAATTTCTTGAACAATTGAGTATAAGTATAAAATAATGGATAAATCCAATCACCGGTGAAGGGATTTGGTGGCGCGTAAAGCGCGTTCTCCACAATGTTTTAGTTATCTTTTTCAAGGTGAATGATTACATCAATTGTCTTTTTAAATCTCTTTTCCTTTTCAAGAAAAAGTAATAAAATATTCGGTAAAAGTTATTGTGAGTACATTTTTCTCAAAATGAACCCATTTGCATCCTGGTTGTAAAAAACCCATTTGAGTTGATGGGAAGCATCACCAAATTAATACGTAGTAGTATTGTTAAAAGAGTAAACAAATACATTCGCCAACTGTACTTTTTGGTGGTGTTTACTAACTCCGGTTAGATCGTGCCGGTGGCTCATCCCCGCCTAACAACAACAGGTTAGTCCTGTCGATCGGCACTTTACATGAAAATTCAACAGGTTATTAGTCTTACATGGAATTTTTGACGTCCGATTGTATTATAAGCATAAATGATTTTACCTTACCTGATTATGTCTTTTTTTTTTTTTAATCTTTTTTGGTGTGTTGAGTTTCAGTACTTCCATTAAAACGGTGCATGGTGTGATGGAGATTGATCAAAGGCTCTACGAATCGGCCAAAAAGAGAGTGGAATTGGAGGCACAATGTGATAAAATGGAAAAGGAAATCTCCATGTTGATGAGGGAAGAAGTGAAGAAGTGGGAAGCGAAGTACTTGAAGGCGAAGAACAAGTGTGGGGAGATGGAGGCGAAACTGGATGTCCACAAGAGGAAGCTAGAGATCGATCTCAAGGCAGCTGCGCGGCCGACTTGAAGGACAAAGATGCTAAGATCTCCAAGCTGGAGGAGGAAAACAAGAAGCTGAAGGAAGAGAACACGGAGTTATGGATAAGGAATGAGGCTTTGAAGAAGCAAAAACGTCAATCAGAGAAGGATTTGGAGGAACAGATGGCTAAAGAAGCCGAGAATAATGACATCTGGGAAGAGAAGTATAATAAACTGTTAATAGACAAGTGTTTTTTGGAGGAAAAAATATCCAGGCTGCAACTCGATGAAGCCGAGAAGAGGGCCTATGATCAGGAGCAGATGACGAAGAAGGTTATGGCTTTGGAAAAACAGGTTAAGACCTTGATGGAGGAGAAGATGGACAAGGATAAGATGATCTCGGAGAGGGAAGAGGCCATGAATTTGCTGGAGGAAGAAATGATGGAGTTATCGACAAGGAATGAGGCTTTGGAGAGGCAAAAACATCAGTTAGAGATGGATTTGAAGGAAAGGACTGACATGGAGGAAAAGAAGTATGATAAACTGCTTAACAAGACGTGGGTTTTGGAGAAACAAATCTCCAGGCTGAAAAAGGACAAACTCAACGAAGATTTACTAGAGGCCGAGAAGAAACGAGTGGCGGAGTTGGAGGGCGTGGTTTTGGGGCTCTGGAAGAAAATTGAGTCTTTAGAAAGAACTTAAAAAAATATGCAAGCCAAGTTAAACAAGGAGAAGGCGGAAGAGATAATGAAGATTTCGCACGAGAAGAGGGTCTATGAGGAGCAGATGAAGAACAAGGCTGTGGCTTTGGAAAACCAGATTAATACCTTGATGGAGGAGAAGATGGATAAGGATAAGATGATCTCGGAGAGGGAAGAAGTCATCAAGGTGTTGGACCGGGAGAACAAAGCCTTGGAGGCTCGGAAAAAGGAACTCGAAACAGAACTTAAAACAGTGAAACTTAGCCTCGTTTTGAAGACGGAGAAAGCCATCTCAGCCTCTCAGGTGCTACACAATACAAAGGTATATATATAACTGTTCATTAAGAATGTATATACATGTTCAATTTATGGTGCTGTTACTCAGCAAAGCATATGAGTGAAGCACCAAGTGCTTACAAAAGTAAACGTCCATAGCCTTTCGATCTCAAAGGATTTGACGACTGGAGTTCGGAGGTCTAACCAACTCTGTTTTTGCCGGCGATGACATGACCGATCTTAGAGTCATTTGCTAAACACACAAGATGTTCTGTTATAACTTTTGTTAGATTAATCTATTTTGTTTGAGACAGATTAATTTTGCAGATTAGTGCACATATCACATATGTGTAGCAATCTTATCACGGGTGAAGGTAAAGATGACACTCCGGGTATTATGTTTAACATCGGGTTTATATAATTATATAGTTTTATTAAAATCCTTGGGATTACCCTTCATTTCTCAAAACAACAACAAGTTTATCCTTTGGGTTTAACCTTCTCTGCCGCTTTTTCTCTTTAGGTGAAAAAATCAAGGATAATCTTACTTCTTACCATTGGTCTAGCCGAACGATGCAAGTCAATTTATCTGGTGCATGACTCTTGTCGGTTGGGTCACGTGCCTGAGATTTATCCTCGTTATCCGGAAGGAATAAGAAAAAGCTTTCACCCAACTTTGATGTTAATTTCTGCACTGACAAAGCAAATGTTGTTGTTGAGATGGGAATTCAAGAGACTATATGTAAAATTTAATTCTTTTACTTTTCAATCTCTTCAACTTTGATGTTAATTTCTGCACTGACAAAGCAAATGTTGTTGTTGAGATGGGAATTCAAGAGACTATATGTAAAATTTAATTCTTTTACTTTTCAATCTCTTCTCTGAAAACAAACGAGCCCTAAAAGTATCTCACATCGAAAGTATGAATTCAAAAATTTAGTATATAAGTCGGAATCGGTGAACTACTTCTCTTATTGACAATTAGTTTTAGGATTCGACTTTACTATGCTTAGATCTTAGCCATATGCGTGTTAACAAAACAGAGGGGAATCAATCAACTTACCACAGTCTATGATCAGCAATACAACAAGAGAAAGATCAAATACAGTTCCTCTGATGAGCACAGAAGAGAACCAAGAAACACAATTGATGAACACACACGTTTTCTAACAGCCTCACACCTTGATTCAAAAGAAAGCTGACTTACATACTCCATAACTTGTTAACTGCTAAATCATCCCACTACTCCACTACTTTGCTAACATAACTTCCTAGGTAGTGGCTTTACAAGCAAAATGAAACTGACTTTAAACTGCTATGTACACAGTTGTCATACTTCACATACTTAACTAACTTCAACTAACTTAACCTTAGTCTAGAGAGTTTAAATTACATTTCAACACCTCCTCTTAATTTAAACTCCTTCATACCAATCTTCTCCATAAAGTAGTAGTGCTTGGCACCACTTAAAGACTTGGTGAACAAATCTGCATTCTGATTGTTAGTACCACAAAACCTGAGCACCACCTTCTCTTCTGCAACTAGTGCACGAATGAAATGATGCTGCACCTCTATGTGCTTGGTCCTAGCATGGAATGCTGGGTTCTTGGTCATGGAAATAGCTGACTTGTTATCACACCAGACCTCAACTGCACCTGTGTGATCACATCCCAAATCCAGCAATAACTTCTTCAACCACATTGCATGTCTTGCTGCTGCTCCAGCTGCTACATAATCTGCTTCAGAGGATGATAAGGCAACTGTGTCTTGCTCCTTTGAACTCCAGGTTATAGCTCCTGAGCCTAGATCAAATACTGAGCCTGATGTGCTCCTTCTGTCATCAAGACACCCAGCCCAGTCACTATCTGTGTGACCCCTGAGCTTGAACTCACTCACTTGCTCATACCAAATTCCATGCTTCAGAGTGCCTGCAACATACCTTAGAATCCTTCTTGCTGCTCCCAGGTGTTGCTTTGTAGGACTGTGCATATATCTTGATACAACACTAACACTATATGCAATGTCAGGTCTGCTATGAGTGAGATAATTCAATCCTCCAACTAAGCTTCTGTAAAGCTTCTCATCAGCCTTTTCAGTCCCATCTTCTTTTCACAATTTCTCATTTGTGTTCATAGGAGTTTGAGCAACATCACAATTCTCCATATTGAACTTCTTGAGCATATCTGTAGCATACTTCTCTTGACATAAGAAAGTACCTTCATTTCTTTGCTTCACTTCCAGTCCAAGGAAGTACTGCATTAGCCCCAAGTCTGTCATCTCAAACACTGATGTCATTGCATGCTTAAACTGTCTCAGCATCAAAGGTGAGGAACTGAAATACACAATGTCATCCACATACAGACAGGCCACAATGAAATCTCCTGTACTCTTCTTCCTCACATACAAGGTTGGCTCGTTTTCACTTCTCACAAACTGATGTTGAAGAAAGAAAGTGTTTATTTTGATGTACCAGGCTCCTCTGCTTTAAGCCATACAAAGCCTTTCTCAATCTATACAACTTCTCTTCTTCTCCTTTCTTGATAAATCCCAGTGGCTGCTCTACAAAGACCTCTTCTTGCAAATCTCCATTCAGGAAAGCTGATTTAACATCCAATTGATAAATTGGTAGCTTCCACTGAGCTGCCAAAGCAACCACAACTCTTACAGTCTCAAGCCTAGCCACTGGAGAAAAGGTCTCTTCATAATCTATGCCTTCCTTCTGTGCATATCCCTTAGCAACCAACCTTGCTTTGAATTTCTGGACACTCCCATCAGTTTTGTATTTAGTCCTGAACACCCACTTCAGACCTATCACATTCTTGCCTTGAGGCTTATCAACTAACTCCCAAGTATCATTTCTTTGAATGGCTTTCTTCTCCTCTTTCATAGCCATTTGCCAGCTACTCACATCTTTTGCTTCATCAAAGCTCTCTGGGTCTGTCACAGTAAGAACAAAGCCACAATCATTGTAGATCTCAGCAAGGGATCTGAACTTTCTTGGAGGAGTTTCACTCGAGGAACTGGAGGGTGATGAATTGCCACTGCTGGATGAGCTTTGTTGATGTACTGGTGTTGCTGGAGAGTTGTTACCATGATGATCATCATCATCAAACATATCATCACTTTCAGCCTCCTCACTTGGACTGTCAACTGGCACACTTCTGCTTGTCACTTGATCATTCTCAGTCTTCTCCCACTCCCAACTGACTCCCTCATCAAATACAACATTCCTACTCACAATGGTTCTCTTGCTCACAGGATTGTATAATTTGTATGCCTTTGATTGAGCTGCATATCCAATAAAGACACACTTTTCAGCTTTGTCATCCAGCTTTGATCTCAAGCTTATCAATGTGTAAGCCACACACCCAAACACTCTTAAATGGCTCACTGATGGTTTCTTCTTCCTCCACACTTCAAATGGTGTCTTGTTCATCACAGCTCGAGTAGGAGAGACATTCAAAATATAGACTGCAGTAGCCACAGCTTCACACCAAAGCTGATTTGGAACCCTTCTAGCCTTTAACATGCTCCTTGCCATCTCCACCACAGTTCTATTTTTTCTCTCTGCTACACCATTTTGCTCTGGTGTATAAGGAGCTGTCAACTCCCTTCTTATCCCATTCTCCTCACAGAAGTTCATGAACTCATAAGACATGAACTCTCCTCCTCTATCAGTTCTAAGTGCCTTTATCATCATCCCAGATTGTTTCTCTGTGAGAGCCTTGAATTTCTTGAAGCACTCAAATGATTCAGACTTCAATTTCAGGAAGTAGACCCAACTCATCCGGCTATAGTCATCTGTAAGGAGAAAGAAGTATTTACTTCCTCCAAGAGACTCAGTCTGAATTGGTCCACACAAGTCTGCATGGATCAACTCCAAGCACTCTCCTGCTCTCCATGCACCTGTGTTTGCAAAAGATCCTCTCATCTGCTTGCCATAGATGCATCCTTCACACAATTCCAGCTCTCCAATTTTAGGCACACCTTCCACCATCTCACCAGAGTTTAACATCTTCAAACTCTGAATGTTTAGATGTCCATACCTTTGATGCCACAGCATAGTGTTCTCATCACACTTAGCTACCATCACTCTACCAACATTGGTTGACAAATCTAAAGGAAACATCATGTTCTTGGTCATGGAAACATCAGCAATCACATGACCACTTTTCTTCTCTCTGATCACACATGAATCTTCATCAAATAGGAGAGAGTAGCCTGATCCTTGAAGCTGACCAACACTCAGCAAATTATGAGCAAGCTTAGGCACATACTGCACATCATACAAGAGCTTTTCTGATCCTTGAACACTTCTCACAACAACAGTGCCCCTGCCTTCTACCTCAAGAAACTTGTTATCTCCAAGTCTGACTCTCCCATTCTTATCTTCATCCAGTTCCTTGAACATTTTCTTTGAACTAGACATATGATTCGAACATCCACTGTCCAAATACCACAAGCTACTCACATTTTCTTCAACTGATGACAATGTCATGAACAACCTGTCATCTTTCTCACAATTCTCAGAATAATTCACACCCTTCTGTTCATGCTCTTGTTTCTCCCAGCAAAATGCTTCCTTGTGACCAAGTTTCTTACAGTAGTAACACTTTATACTACTTTTGTAAGATCTTGAATCATTTCCTTGATTCTTTGATGAATCTCTCCACTGATCTCTTCCTTGATCACTGCCATTTCCTCTTCCTGAGCCACTGGCCTGAGATCTCCCTTGACCTCTTCCTCCTCGGCCTCTGTAGCTCCCTCTTTGGCCACCTCTTCCTCTATAGCCACCTCTGAAACCTCCTCTGCCTGATGAACCTTCAGGCTTACCCTTTGACGACTCATCCTTCACTTGAAACACCTTTTCTTCCTTCTGTTCACTAGTTCTACTCAGTCTGTCTTCATGAGCCTGCAAGGAACTTGCTAGCTCTTCAAATCTGTACACAGACAGATCTTTAGATTCTTCAATTGCTGCTACTACATGATCAAATCTCTTTGTTAGACTCCTTAAAACTTTACTCACAATTGCCTCACTGCTCATGTTCTCACCATATGATCTCATATGGTTCACAATTCCTGAAACTCGAGACAAGAACATCTGAATTGTCTCTTTCTCCTGCATCACTAAAGTTTCAAACTCTTTTCTTAGTGACTGCAGTTTGACAGTAATCACTCTTTTATCTCCCATGAATTCTTGCTTGAGAACCTCCCAAGCCTCGTGAGCAGTGGTTGATGCAGCTATACTTGGAAACACTTCATCATCAAGAGCTGACTGTATCATATACAATGCCTTGGAGTCCTTCTTTCTCTTCTCCCTTAGTTGCTGATCAGGTTCCTCAGTTTGATTGTCTTCAAATCCTTGATCAACCAAACTCCACACTTCTTGAGACTTGAATAAAGTTGTCATCTTCAAACTCCAAAAGTGGTAATTGATTCCTTTAAAGATGGGAAACTGAGGGTTGCTCAAATTCCCATTGCTGTTGTTCTGCATTTTGACAGACACAGACCTTCACTCAAGTGTTTCCCTTTGTGTTTATCCTCACCTCTCTCAGTCCCAAATTCGAACCCAGAAACACACAATTGTGTGTAGCTCTGATACCAAATGTTAACAAAACAGAGGGGAATCAATCAACTTACCACAATCTATGATCAGCAATACAACAAGAGAAAGATCAAATACAGTTCCTCTGATGAGCACAGAAGAGAACCAAGAAACACAATTGATGAACACACACGTTTTCTAACAATCTCACACCTTGATTCAAAAGAAAACTGACTTACATACTCCATAACTTGTTAACTGCTAAATCATCCCACTACTCCACTACTTTGCTAACATAACTTCCTAGGTAGTGGCTTTACAAGCAAAATGAAACTGACTTTAAACTGCTATGTACACAGCTGTCATACTTCACATACTTAACTAACTTCAACTAACTTAACCTTAGTCTAGAGAGTTTAAATTACATTTCAACAATGCGCTCATACACACGATCACCGATTTAATTTTAGTTGTATCATTTTATCATTTGCAAACTTCACAAAAATTGCTAGATTAAGCACCTATAGCTTTATAATTTGTTATGAAACAATAACCATGTAATTTCTTCCCTAAAATAAAATTATAATATTTCAAACTTCAAATATATCCCTATCCTTGTGGAGAAATGCACATGGATCATTGCAATTAGACACTTACAGTTACAGCAGAAAGAAAGGACATACATTAATGAAGAGCTCAAGAACTAAAGAACATGAACTTACTGATCGAACAACTCCTTTGATGGTGGATATATACGTATCACGATCTACATATTCACATATTTAACGTCAATGATCCGTGCTTCCCTATACTCGACGATGGCTTTTGAACTACTTCTACAAGTATACAAGTTCCGGTGAGCGTTATGTCACTTATGTGTGACCAGGTGGAGCCAATTACGAATCCACTGCAACCTAAAAGTTATAGCAAAATTGGAACTCAATATTCACAGCAAATGTTTCTTATCAATTGTTATCTACAGTGCCATGGCCAAGAGAAAATACATATTTTCCGTGTTATTAAAAAATTATTATTTGAAAACTTGGAACTAAATTACTTTCGACTTTATAGGATAACTTTTTTATACTATACTTTCGACTTTATTATTATTTGAAAGTATTAGAAAAATGGACATAATTTCGAAAAAAAAATGGATGTAATTAAATAGATATTTACTTTTTAAAATAAATTAAGTAAATATATATAATTGACAATTTTATCACTTCTTTCTCTTCTCTACCCTTATCCCTTTCCTCTTTCTTTTCCTTTGACTATTTATAATTTTGATCTCAACTGATTAACATCAACTATTTCAATCAAAGTTTAATTTTGATGACCAAGACAATTGTTACATTTTTTTGTGACAATGAATGTTTTTTTTGGCAACAAATCTCTCATGTTCTTCAGCACCAGTAGCTGAAACAATTTACTAGAGACCAGAGAAGAAAAGACCGGAGGAGGTAGACAGCGAGATTTCCGAGCTATTGGAGAGGGTTGGGGCAATAGAGAACGAGAAGGATCGAATGGTAACTGAAGTTTCCAAGGTGGAGAAAGACGTGGGACTCGCTCGGGAGGAGACCGCGCAAGCAGTGTTGTTGGCGTCTCAGGTGCTCCTGCTGCACAGCATCAAGGTATGAAAATACACTTGTATTTCATTGACACACACTGAAAAACTGTTCATTCAGAATAAGTTTTCTTGTGCTGTTGCTAAACATGTGAATGTGCAGGCAATATCAAGATTGAAGCACAACACAATATCAGAAGGCGTACCAAATGCAATTTATTTCATTTGACACTGCTTAGATTTAGCATATTAGTGCACACATGTGTAGCAATCTTATGGTGGGTGTTGTAAAGAAGACACTCTGGTATGTTTAACATCCTGTTTAACAGCATTGTTTCTGCACTGACAAAGCAAATGCTGTCTATAAGTCTTAAAAAAAAGGGACTATAAAGCTTGCATCATAAAAGTAACATGCTGAAATCACTAAGTCTCAAGTTCTGAAGAACCTGATTGGCGCTTCAGCTCCTCATCGGCCTTCTTGAAGAACTCGTCCCAACCACTGCCAGCGCTTGTATCCAAGTAATCATAAGGAACCGCTGTCTTCAAACCTGGCCGCACAGCACATCGTCTTTTCACAATCCTGAAATCAACACTGCGATCTTCCTCCTCCTGTGCAAATTCCTCCAACTCATCCCATGTAAACATTAGAGGCAATGTGTACGATCCCCATGGGTTGAAATCCATGAGCTTAACTTTCCCTTCTCTTGTAACATAAACATCAAAAGTGTACTTCTCAGACTCGAATCTCCCCTTGATATTTTCAATAAAGAAATCATCAATCAACTTTGTCAGTTTTTCTTCACTCCCCAGAAGGGAAGGGTAAAATCCGGTGACCTCTCGCTGTGAAACCCCAACAAGTCTCATTCCGTGTACAAAGCATCGGAACTCCATCTCCGGTCTGAGAGACGGGTACCACTTTTTGAGAGCAAGGTAGAATTTGCTGGGTTTCGATGAGGTCTTATCGACGCACGAATCGTATGCATAGCAGAGATCATGAGTGACAGAGTCTGATGATCGAAGTAGCAGGGCTATTTCGCTGAAAGAGGTGCACTTAAGATTCCCGGTTGAGCTAATCCACGCAGCATCCTTTGGCGAGCTCCAGTTCAGCTTGGGGAAGACTGCTCCTCCAAGGTCTGCAACTGACTCTCTGATCTGTAGCTCAAGTTCTGGGAATGAAGGCGGAGAAGGAGCCTCTTCAGATTCATCGTCAGATCCTTCAGATATTTGGTATTCCTCCTCATCTTCAGGCTTCTTGACTCTGTTAGGGAAGGCATCTTCACTTGTGATAGACAGTGGGAGAAGGAAAGGTCCAGAATCTTGCAGAAGGTATTGGACAAACGGTTCTGGAAGTTCATGGATAACAGTCTTCATAGAGATGGATTTGAACTTCGGATACCATTCTTGAATCTGGCACTGGTTTAGGTCCTCTTCCTTCATTATATTAATGGCAATCCAGGATCTGCGAAAAAAAAATACAATTAATGCAACATATTAATTCCTCTCTATGTAGTCGGGGAAGAGGTGTGGACCCTTGACCCTGGGTTTGTTGTTGTTAAAGCTAACAAAAATAAAACTATAACAACTTCAGTAGCAATATCAAAACGAGTAAAAAACAACATGATACAAACTAAAACTACAACTTTAGTAAATCTTTGTGAATGGCTATGTTACATGGACACGGACACGGATACTGCGAAGGGGATACGATACGGATACGGGAATACGATACAACAAGGATACGACAGCATGAATTATATAAGGTTTTTTCCTGGACTCGGTATTAAACACTTATTAGTTCTAATGTAGTTTCCCTTATATATGGTTTGATGATATATATATATATCATCAAAACATATATAAGGGAAACTACATTAGAACTAATAAGTGTTTAATACCGAGTCCATGGAAAAAAAAAAGGAGAATGGCCAAGTCAAAGAGAAACAAAATCAAGTTCAAAAACAACAACATAAAGTAAGTTCAAAAGAGAAACATAATCAAGCAAGTTCAATGACAACATGTCATAAGACATCATTCTTCAACTAAGAACTCTTCCTCCAACTCCAGCTCATCAAAAGAAACATTGGGACAAATCATTCATTTCCACATCAGCAATTAAAACACTATGATATTGCAACCAAACAAACAGAGCAAATGGAATAGTTTAATTGTTTAGGTTTTGGGGGTGTTAATTTGTCAAGCTTAATGTCTGTTGCAACCTGCAATTTGGTCCATAAGTTTCCTGGTTCAGCTTACATTTCCATTATGGGATAATTGTTGCCAGTGGCGGAGCCAGGATGTTTTGAGAAGAGGGCACAAAAGTATCGAACAAAAATATAGCATCAAATGATAAAAGTTTCGCTACTACAAAGAGCTTATCATTTCTAATTAGAAGACCCAACATTTGGGTCGGATGGATTTTCATTCGAATAACATATTTATCCATGTTCCTACACAAATAAAATACAACTGCGCAAAAATAATCATATATCAATGAGAGATTTCAATTTAGCACACTGCACACACATCACAATAATACAATTGCACAAAAATAATACCATTGCACAAAAATATCCAAATAATTCAATAATCCGTGAGGCTCGGCAAAACCCCCCAATTCGACTTCGGTGAAATTCCAATCGGTGAAATCACGAATTCCAATCACAAATTCGAATTTGGTGAAATTACAATCGGCAAAACCCCCAATCTGTGAGCACAGCAGTTCATCTAAATTCCAAGCTTATTGGACAAATCGGTGAAATCACAAATGCACAGGGAGGGAGAGTCGAAGGATGCTAACCTGTGAGCAGTGACGGACACGGCGACGGCGACAGAGCTCGGCAGCGACGGCAGGCGGCAACAAACAGAGGCGGCGGCGTCAGGGCGATGGGGCTTGGCTGCTTGGGCAGCAAACAAGTCGAATCGACGGCGCCTGGGATGCTTGGGCGGGGAGTGGCGCTCGCCGCCGACGATGGGTGGGAGCAGACGGTGAGACAGCCGAAGTCCGAACGGTAGGGAGAGAGCAGACGACGATGGGCAGAGCTTGGCAACGTTTGGGGATGGAGGTCGATTTTGATTTTTAGGGGTTTAACTCAAAACGACGTCGTTTTGATTTTTTCTTTTTTTTTTTCTGGATCAATTACTTTTATGGTCCTCAAAGTTTGCCCAATTTTTCTTATCAGTCCCTAAAGTTTAACTTGCTCTATTAAGATCCCTAAACTATTGAAAAGTAATTGCAGCTAGACTCCTTCTATCCAGTTGAGATTCCCTACAACACATATATACTCCCCTCCCTACTCCACAAAAATATTTTAATATTTATTTTATCTTAAAAATAATTATAAAAATTATATTGATATTACTAACATCTATTTTAATATATTTATAAAATTTTATTTTAAAAAATCACATTTTAAAATTTTTAATAATTGTATTTTCTTACATATTGCCTTTTTAATTTTTAAAAATGGTAAAATATGATTTTTCAAAATAAAATTTTATAAATATATCAAAATATATGTTAGTAATATAAATATATTTTTTTTAATTTTTTTAAGATAGAAAAAAATGTGAAAATATTTTTGTGATGTAGGGAGGGGTTTAGGAGGTGGAGTCTTCTGCCTTCTATCCATAAAACGTTAAAGCCTCTGTTAACTTGTGACATGGCAGGTGAGATGGATTATTCGGTTAAATTGAAACATATGTGCATCCAAGAGGTAATAGGGGATCAGAAGCAAAATTTAGGGTTAGGTCTCTCAAAGGTGTAAGGGCGATTTGAAAACCAAAATTGGTGTTTAGTTTTAAGGATTTTGCAAGATCTATACTACCCATGATCTATTGAGTTGAATTTGTTTGAAATCTATTGAGGATTTGATGATGAAGATGTTACCCAGCATTAAGAGATGTTGCAAGCATGACACGTTTTGGGAGCAACCATTTTATTGTAAGTGTGCTTATTTACAATGTAATTTTGATTTTAAGAATAAAAATCAGATTTTTTTGAAAGCTATCACTTGTATATGACATTTAGATGGGGTGATAAGGAGTTATGATTTATTCCAAATAAAACTTTAGGGGTTTGAAATTGAAACCCATATATATATATTCGGTTCACATTCTTTGCACTAGTTGGGACCATATCACTCTATTACTAAACTAAAATTAAATGTTCCTATGCTCACATAACTCTATTTTTTAAATTTATTGAATATCGTTTGTGATATATGGTGGGCAATATATTACTGCTTAATCATTGTTCATGTCTAGAAAAGATAGAATTTTGAAATATTTTAATGGTTGTCTAAAATATTTTGGTGGTAGGTCCTAATGATAAAGTACAACCACAGGGAGATAGTTTTCATACTACTCAAGTGTAGCCGGATGGAGAAGTTGCAATTATTGATCAAGTGTAGCTGGGTGGAGAGATTAGGGTTGTTGTTAATGACATTGATTCAATTGGTAATGGTTTAACTGAATCTGAACATTTGGATGCTACTAAAAATGACTATGAAGATTATGATGACTATGAAAGTTTATATGAAGGCAATGACGAGGAAAATAAAAGGTTTCCAAAGTTCAACATAAAAATTGATATGAAGAACCCAACCTTAGAGTAGGTATGATTTTTTCATCGATTCAAGTGCTGAAAAAAGCTATTCAAAGATATTTGATAAAAACTGGGTATCAGATTAACTTCAAGAAGAATGACTCAAAAAGGGTGAGAGTAGCTTGTAATGGTGGTTGTCCATGGCTTTTATGCAACTCCAATTCAAGGAGGTGAAAAAGTTCAGATAAGAACATACAAAGATCAACATACCTGTTGGAGAGGGTTGAAAAACAAGTATGACACGTATGTTTGGGTTGCTCAGGAGTATTTGGAGACAATTGGAGAAAATCTTAAAATAACATTGTTAGGTTTACAAGAGCAAGTTAAGAAGGATTTTAACATTATAATTAATACAACTAAGTTATGGAGAGCAAATTAAGGAATTGGCCTTTAAGCTTTTAAGAGCCAATGAGAATCAACAGTTCTTAAAGCTTGTTGATTATGGGGGAGAACTGAGAAGTAATAATCTTGGTAGCACTCTCATCTTATCTTTGGATAATTTCGTATTTAAGAGATTATTTATTTGTATATTTGGGTGCAAGAATGGGTTTATTTCTCGTTGTAGACCCATAATAAGCATTGATGGGTGTTTTTGAAAGGGCGATATGGTGGCCAATTGTTAGCTGTTGTTGGAATTGATCCAAATGATTGCATATGGTCGAGATACATGGACATGGTTTCTTCAGCTACTTCGTGAAGAGTTGGGCATCGAGAACAGTCATAAGTGGACTATTATGTCAGATAGGCAAAAGGTATGAAAATATTTTTGGCTAACATTATATTTAAAAGTATATGATTATTTTCCTTGTGGGTCGTCACCGTCGTCTTCAACCCTGAGCTTGTGCTGCATTGTCGGCGTTCTGTCGTGCTCGTTTTGTCGCCGTCGTTCTAGCACACTGACGTTCTATCGTTCAACAGTTAGTTGCTCAGATATGTCCGGCTAGGTCGGTTTTCGTTCTGATTTGTTGTTTCATTCAATTGATTTGTTGTTTCATTAGTGATTTTTTGGATCTGTAAATTCATTCCATTGATTTCTCTGATGTTCTTTTTTTTTATTATTAAATTTCTCTACTGTTCGCGGCTATTTGTAATTTCATTCAGTTGATTTTTTTGCATCTGTAATTTCATTCAATTGATCTATCTGTAATTTCATTCAATTGATCTGTTCCATGTCTCTGTTTTTTGTTTTTGTTTCAATTATCTACTGTCGATTTAAAGGTTTTTTGCATTCTGATTTCTCTTTTTCGTCTCCATATTTGTCATTCTATTGAAGCAAAATATTGTTGTTTTATGTTTTTGATGTCTGCTAGCCTTTCGTTGTCAAAAATCTAATAATATGTTTACACTTTTGTTCTCTCACAGGGGCCAAATCCTAGAGCTGCAACAGAACTCATTAGAATCGATAGGGTACTTGATGTAGTTGTTCGACATTTGAAGAAAGTGTGAGTGGGTATTTATTTATTTTTCTTGATGTTTACTTGCTGAAATGTTATCTTGCAACACTTCTATTACTGTCTAATGATTCATCTATTTTATCTATGAGGTTAATAAACTGAAATCAGGAAGAGTTTGATATTTTAACAAGGAATTTGTTTATTTCTCTTCATTGATAATCATACTCTATTTCAATAAATTTGCATTTGAGGTAAGGTTGTTTCCTAGGAAAGTGCCTGACTACTAGCTTACTAAGCTATTAGGTTGCTTAATTTCATGCTTTAGTTCTTGTCTAAATTGCTACTTGATGTTATTTGAGCCTTTTCTTGAGCATGGGAAGGTGTTCTTTACGTTCTTAGACATTCTCAATGGGTTACATTTCCACAATGATCGAATCATTGAATTTTATTTCAGTTTCATATCCTCGTGCAATCGTTCTGATGAAATCCTTCTAGTTCCACTTGAGATCACCTTTTGGATAGCAGATTGCATAGACAAAGATACTCTGAAAGTGGTTAAGGATAGCAAATTACAAATTTTTATTCCAAAAAAGATGAAAATTTTTATTCCAAAAAAGTTAAAATTGACTAACCCGAAATCGATCCGAAATAACCCAAAACCGGATCAAACCTGGATTGGAGTTAACTCGGGTGTACCCGAGACCCATTTTACCCGGAACCCAAAGTGATCCGACCCGAACCCGACCCAAATGACTCGACTGACAGATCTATATAGCCTTTTGTATATTTAATTTTCTTTTAGTCTATTATTTCCGTGGGTGTGGTTTTGTATTTTTTTTTTATCCATTTAACAAGAAAAAAGAGAATTGTAAAAATTAAATTCTTATGTCAAGTCACCTACCATGTCACCCACTAGGCCACCACATAAGTCCTTTACAGAGTGGATCCATTGTCATAAAAATTTTCCTGTCTCCTTATCTCTTCTCACAAAATCCCACCGTTTATTATTTTTCTTTTTCTTTTCAAATTTTAATCATTTTTTTTAATTTGGGGATGGAAAGGGGAATACAGGGGCCTTTTCCTTTATGGACAGGTGATTCCACCCGAGTCTTTTAATTGAGAGTTCAGTGTTTTATGGATTGAAGGACTACAAACACAATTGATTCAATAGTTTAGGGATTTTGATAGAACAACTTAAATTTTAGGGACTAATAAGGAATGTTTGGCAAAATTTGAGGACTATTGATGTAATTCACCCTTTTTTTAAACATACCTAATTACTGGGAAGAGAGGGGTCCACGTGACCCCCCAGGCCCCGGCTTTGTGAATTCGGATCTCCTGTAGGTGCACCCTGCAGTCCACCACTAAATTATTATGGGTATAATTTTGCTTTAAAAAATATATATTTACATTAGACATACTTGTATTTACATGTTTATAAACTTTTATTATAAAAAATTTCCTTTAAAAAAATTTATAAAATTAAAAGATAAATTATATTAGAAAATAAATTTTATGTTTTTTTTAAAACATGATTTTTTTCCAATGAAAGTTTATGAATATGTAAATACAAGATGTGGAATGTAAATATATTTTTGAAAATTTTTTCAAAGTAAAATTATACTCGAAATAATTTAGTGGTGCACCGTAAGTTGTAGGGGATCCGAACTCCGACTTTGCCTATTTGTTGCCTGTTTATTATTCATATTTATAATTGGCAGTCTATTAACCCACATTTTTATGACACCCATGATATCATAGCTTAGAAGTATTCGTATTTTAGGATTGATGGATGAATTAGATTTAGAAGTACACATAATCGGAGAAGATCGAAAATTTTCCAACTGAGAATTTTAGAAATCAACTACCAGTTCGAGCCAAAAATTCAAAAATTGACGAAACTCAGTTGGTGAGTGGTGACCGGGGCGGTGAGGGGCTGAGGGCAAACCCCCTCTGGCCGGTGAGTGAATCTATACATGTTCTCCATTGGCTAGAGACTAAGGTATGCACCTTTATCCGCCACTAGATTGCTTCCACGGTAGACATGATTAAAAATAAATGTCTAAAACGATTGTAAGTGAAACAGAGCATCCGAGATGATTATCTCAATTTTTCGATCCATTGGCATTTTTAGATACATGTGATCGAGTTTATGTTAGTAAGGTTGTCTCTTTCAATTTCAACCCGATGGATCCCCATCTCCTTTGCAATTGCAGCAGTGACATCTCAGGAGGGCCAATGCTTCAATTTTTAAAACTGTTTATTTTTCACACTTTTCAAATCCAATGAGAATATTTTCTGCCACGTCATTTCTAATGATAAATCCAATAGAACTTTCCCTTGATTTCATGACAAAACCATCAAAATTTAGTTTGACAAAGCCTTAACCGACTTTTGCCATTTTGTTTTCCCTCTTCTTCATCCTTGTAATGGTGTATTGGTACTTGTCAAAAGTTCATCATCTTCTTCTTAATATCGTTTTGTTTTTCCCAATTATGATATGTTGTTATCTATATCTGTGCATTTCTTTCCCCATGTGAAATGAATTTTTTCCAAACTTGTTAATGTGTAAAACTGGCATCGACTCTTAAATTTAAGGAGTCTAACAAATATGTTTGACTTTGGATATACACCTACCATTTTCTCATTGCTACTCATGATTTCATGTAGGTTGCCAATGATAATACAATGTAAAGGGGAGTTTTTTTTTATAGGGTAAGAATTCGAGGACCAGACAGTCTGGCTTATCGAGTGGCCGACAAAGTAGGTAGACGGCGAACCGTCAAATATACAATCTAAAAAGGAAAGGTTCAATGTAAATAGTGGCAAATAAACAAATCCAACCGAACAAATGAACCTAACCCTAATACGTTGGGGACAACAGAGACTACGACTCGATATTAAGTACTACCAAACAATGACACCACTAGCCAGCAGTACATAAGGAGTATCCATGTGGGCAGTGAAGACGATCCTCCTAGAAAATTTCCGTATCACGAAGTCGCCTTGTATGTATTCGAATTGGATCTAATCTTACATTATTCATCCAAACCAATGAACTACTTGGAATTTAGCACACTTTGTAATGCATGAAAACAAATCAATCAGTACTGATCGTCTCTTTTTCTGAGTGATTAAGAAGTCGGTGCAGACTCAACCATCAATCATAATATATATTCACACTTTCTTATCTGACACTCCTTTTACAAGCAACTCATCCCTCTCCCAATCTGATTTCATGCGAATTCATTCAAGGTAGCAACTGAAATAGGGGTGAAACCTCAGGGAAAAAAAAGCAAAATAAAAAAAGCAAAGAGTTGAGGAAACCGCACATCAAGTCTCCAATTCCATAAATAAGTGTACCCAAGGGGAGAGAGAGGCTCTGCCTTTCTCTCTCTTAAAAACCCCTAATTTGTATTATCCCTCAGTACCACCGTTCACCACGGCACCGCCTGTAGCATCCGACCTCACCGGCCTCCCTCCCTCACCCGCCTCCAAATCCCGCCTACCCCTCATCTCCCCCGAGAAGCCTGAAGTGCGCACATTCACACGCCTGAAAAATCCCCAATTCCAAACCCTAGATTTCTACCCTTCGGTCCAATTCATCTCATTCTTCCTTTCTTTGGGCTGGTTTACTGGCCTTTTTTGGGAGGTTAGCAGCCAGTCTATCGAAATCGACCTCTAATTTGGGGTTCTCGCTCCTCTTTCGACCTCCAATCTTGACCCTCGAATCCTTTCGATGGTTGTCGCGTCCGGCTGGGATTCATATTCATCTTCAATCTTTCATTCCGGTCGTGCTTCGTTTCAAGTTTGGGTCGTCGGTCTTGGGATTGGTCGCTCCGGCTGGTCTTCGGTGCCTTCTTCTGGATCCCTCGGTGCTCCCCTTCCTGCACCGGTTTGAAGCTTTTGGTTTGATTTAGCGCTACGGCGCCCTTTTTATCCTGGCCACCATCCTCTGCTTTGGGCCTCCGTTCGTCGACGTCGCTGGTGGAAGCCCTTTGGTTGATGTCGGTCTCGGCATGGGCTTTGGGTGTGGATGACTGGTTTACCCCAGTTCGATGGGAAAGAATATAAAAAATAAAATAAAAAATAGTATATATAAATATATATTTGTATATATACTTTGAATAAAATCACCCGAAAGGGTTATAACTAAATTCCGAAAGGGCTTGATTAAATCCCATTAGGGTTTCAATAAAATCCCGAAAGGGTCTCTTGGTGTTTCTTACAAGGGTGGTTCTCGGCTGCAAGTTTGGTTGTTCGTGGTGTTTCTCTCATGAGTTGGGGCTCTAGCGTCCGGTGTCGGGTTTGGCTGGGGTCGAGGCGTTATGTATTGAGGTGACTCCGCGTTACGGATACTTCCTTGGAGGATCATCTTCATTGCCCACATGGACTCCTGATGTACCACTGGCCAGTGGTGTCACTGCTTGGTGATGCTTGACATTGGCTCTTAGCGTGTGTTTGTCACTAGCTTTAAGGAGATAGGAGGAGATTGAAGGAGCTGGAAAAAAAACATCTCCTTGGAATGGTGTTTGGCAGTAGCTGGAGGGAGATGCCGACAGGAGGTGGGAGGAGATGGACGGAGATGAAATTCAGCCAAAAAAACATCTACTCATGGGAAGATCTTTGGAGATGGGAGGAGATTACCCCTATATGATGCCCACTTTTTCCCTTTTTGTGCAAGGACATTTTTAGATCTTGAGAGCACCACAAGCCGAAGAGCTCCACCCACCACAAGCCGAAGAGAGGCACACATACCCGTATGTGTAGCGCTTTCCCGTCGTCGGTGCTAGCTCGAATCTGCAGCGGCTTTCACGGCGAGGCCACGACGGGTTGATGAAGAGATGGCTGCTGTAGCGACGGTGACGACGGCGGCCACCTTCAATCTGGGATGGGGATTTTGTACAGCAGACGAAGGGATCGTCGAGCTTCTTCTGTCGCCCGTGGGGAGCACCAGTGACGGCAATTGGGAGGCCCTGGCGTATACACCGACAGATATGGGAAAGAAAGGGGTAAATACCCAGGGGCAGTATGGTCATTTTGATTATACACAATCTACTACCATCTTCTAAACACCAAACACCAAAAGGAGATTTTTTACAAAAAAAATCTCCATCTACAATAATATCATTAATCTACCAAAATAATCTCCATCTCATAACATCTACCAACATCTCAAATAATCTCCAAAACAACATCTACCGTCAAACACGGCCTTAGTCTATATTGTCTTCAGCATATTTGGGTTAGGTTTGCTTGTTCGACTGCATTTGTGTGCTTCACACTGTTTGTATTGCACCTTTCTTCTGTTTCTTGTAGTGTTTGTATTGACAGTTCGTCATCTGCCGACTTTGCCGGCCTCTCGAAGTGTCGAGCCTGTTCGGCTCTCGAATTATTTCCTAATAAAAAAAAGTCTCCAATTCCACATATAGTGAACAGTCCAGTACAACTTTCAATAGGCTCATCCAATTGGACAATCACAAGCGGATTTCAACTATTTCATAACTAAAATTCAACCTAGGACAGCGCATAACAAGGATTTGAACTAGAGCAAAATAGGTGATTGTAGAACAAAGCAACAAAAGTAAACTAAAGCGAAATTGAGAAAGGTTTGATGTTTAACAACCAAATCAAATGCCGGGAAAAACTCATAGTTTTCAAATAACAAACACCCAAACCCGGAAAACCTCTCACGCGCTAAAAGAACGCGCCCCCAAAACCATCCAAAAGAACCCTTGATCCTCATATGGGAAGATCACATCTCTTATCTTCTTCCATCTCCTCTCCTTCAATCTAATGATAAGCAACCTTCATCCCTACCCCAGATGCTAATAGTTTGCCCAAGTTCATCAAACCACATACAATTGGAGATCTCAAGCTCTCCTGAATCAAAAACCGCGATAGCTGTCCTCATGGCTATTCCCGACCAAAATCTCTACAAATTTTGAAGAATCAAAAGAAAAGAGCGAATCAAGTGTCGCTCGGAGTTGTTTCCTGTTTTCAAGCGGCCTTCAATCTGGATGATTGAAGATGATCGTTGGCTGGCTTGGCGACGTCGAGGGTCTAGCGATTCTTGTTCTTTTCCCCGGTATCGACGGGACGATGCTCTCTCTTCGCAGGTGTGGTTGCTGTTGTCCCTTGCTTTCTATGCTCTAGCGACGCCTCACTTGGAAGGACTAAACATCTTGGAAGGTCCCCTCTTTACTCTCTTTTGAGTCTTATTACTCTCATGATGTTTGATGTTTACCCTTACAAGGAACCAACTTGCTCCTTTGTGAGCAGATCCTGTAAGGGTGAAGTTTGTATAAACAAGAACATCCCACCCCAACTATACACCCTACTGTTGACCCTATTCGAACACCCAACTGAATATCACTACACTTGCATTACAAAAGCTCCTCAAAGTTGCTATCACCCTACTGTTGACCCTATGAATGTGAATCAATCCTCTATGGTTCTTAACTATTTTAGCTCTTCAAAGTTGCTATCAAAAATAAAAATCAGAGCAATTGAACTACCCGATCTTAATCTCACAAAAATAAATGGACGAGGGATCTATAGTGCTCAATATCACAATTTGTTTAAATTGCACAGCTACTCTCGTATAATTGAATTTCTACCTATGCAATCACATCAAATGTTAACAATTATGCCCAAGCCCAACATGGTTCTTAACTACCCCTATTATACAAATCTTCTGATATTCTCCATACTTGAATATAGAACAACTCATATCCGAATATTTACTTACTTACCCTATATTTTAATAGATTTGCCAATCATATATCTTTTTAGGTACACCAACTCTATCCATACTTCAATCATTACCAACAGATCTTGTAGTTGCTGTGTGATTGTAAATCTTTTTATCCCCAAAGTATGGTTTATGATATGTTTTCTTCTCATCTATGTGCTCCTAACTACCTTCACCTCATCTATCTGTCATAAACTAAACGAACATACCTATTTAAGTTCCTACTGGCTTAGAATCTTTGTTGTCACATGCTATCTAAATACCATTAGGCTTACCTTGTTAGCTATTATATTTACTGGAATTTTTAATCGAACGTTTATAATACCTTTCTATGGCTTAATCTACCAATGCCTTAACCTCACATTTAATCTTGCTCTCTTTATTAATACACACTATTCAGAATCATACTCATTGCCCTACCTTAATTTAACTTTAATTCCTCTTAAACCTGATTTCATTCGAACGTTGATATTATATCACTATATCACAATACAATCTCCTTTCCTATTTGTTCACTTAACTACCATCATAACAGAAATTAGACTATCTGACATCAATCTAATGCCAGAGCCTTCTTGGGACTTTCTGCACTTTCTAAATTATATTCTCATACATAACTTTTTCTATGCTTATATTCTTTTTAAAGGCATTGCATTAAGTCTACCAAACTCATCTGCACTTGTTACACATTGCTTAACTTACTCTGATTCTGGTTATATTCATTGTCAGGTTGTTGCTTGCAATCTTTCGATCTGTATGCACACCTGTAACTTTCTAAACTGGTCTAACCCTCATAAATATCTAAACCGTTCTTGCATCCATCGCACAGTTTCTTTGTTTTAGATATCAATGACTACGAAGCTTGGGACGTTGCTTGTCTCCTTTGCTTTATCTACATGCTTTACTCTAAATTACACCTTCAAGAACATGAATATCACTCAAAATGTCGATATGCGCTTCATTTCTATCCCACATGATTCCAATTCATTCTCAACTAACCACACTCGAGGGAGTCTCTCCCTCGAGCTCATTCACTCCCTCATCTGCATACATGTTAATAGCAGGAGATTAAAGCAGAAAGTATATGATCTCAAACACACTATCAAGTCTACTACCAAAAGGCAACTTGCACCTCAGCGGAATGGATTTAATCTTTTTGTGACAATATGCTCCACTTACAGAAATGGTAACTCTTTCTGTGCTCATGCTAAAGGAAATTGCATCTATCTTGCCTACATTACTACTTTTTGTCTTAACTGGTCACTCCTTGGGAGCTCTTGAAGAAATCATCTACTTTCAACAAGCTCTAATTGCATGTTCTAGTCTTTTGCTGTAAATTTCCCTACTGGAACTATCTACTGTAATGTTGAAAGTTGGTTGATCACTAGTTGTAAGCAATCTGATCTATGTAATGCAATGGGAACTTGGCCTGTCAAGGCTTTAATCTATATTCTACCTTTTATCCAGTTCAGCTTGCACATTCTCTTGTTAAATCTACTTTGTCCAGGTGTTGAAACTGGTAAGCTGTTTTACTTAAACCTCACTCATAATGCTCTAACAGAACTTAATGCAAAGGTTTATATCAAACTTAGATGGCATTTTAGAAGCTACATGTTACCATCTGCTTGTAATGCCTTGAAAAATTTGCATCTTAAGGCAAGAATCTATACTTTAGTCTTTTTTTACCTTAAGATGTTCATGACTTTACTCAAGTACCTCAACTATCTTACATTTCAATGCAACTTAGATTCCCTATGTTATCAATGGAGTAAACTGATATCTTTAAACTCTACTCAAAATTACTGGATGAAAACCTATCAGGTGGAACTAATCATTTCAGTGAATCGTGCACAAATTCTCTATCAACGCTTCTTCCAGGAATCACAAAGTACCAGAACCACCTCAGCTGCAAGTTTCTTTCGGTTGAGTCCTTCTTGGGCCCTCCTACAACATAATAAGGATAACTCACCATAGATAGTTAGCTTTCTGTCGAGCAGGCCATGGCTGGCTTATAATGTGACAGCACTCCCCAATAAACTAAGTGTAAACCTAATTGATTGTTGTTATTCATTTCTCTCTACCATGGTGAACTACTTAACCAAGCTGTCATATTGGAACTTAGAGACTCATGGTTTAATAATTCTGTATTGCAAAAGAATCCATGTTTTAACTACTTTAATTCACTCAAGAATTGGCCCAAGTTCTTTAACTTCTGTATTGCATATTGCACTTTATCCCTCTTACTCTGCTATGGGTTTATTTGGTTATGTATGAAGGATCTTCTTGCAGTTTGGCCTAACATAATACCCATTATGCATCCAACAAAACCTCTCTATCTTTGTGCTTATCAGGACACACTAAACTTCATGTCTATCTACTTTGAGAGTTACACTCGGCCCTGGTCAGCTTGGGCACTTGTGCACTATGTGCGAGCTCACTCACTGCTTATAGTAAGCAAACGGCAACGCTTATGCGAAACGACATCTTATTCTACAACATTACTTATTAAGCTTAGATCAATCCTTGTTTGGTTTAGCTTGTATTACCTTGGCAATCACAATTTTATATTGTGTAACCGAACAATAAACTACTTCCTTGATTGTCCTTTAATTTCGGCACTTTATGTAGTATGGAACTCTGTTAGGACAATAAACTCTAGGCAATCCTGGTTTGTCAAAATACAATCACACTTGTTATCTACCCGGTTTGCTTTGATAGTAACGTTGGTCTTAAAACAACCCTTTTTGCGAAAGCATAACCCAATGACACCCCCCATTCTTGCAACTAGTATATTATGAAGATTAGTTTCTGGAATATTTGGGGGCTAGCTAGGAAAAACATATGGACTCAAATTGACTCGACTTGTAAAACTGAGCATATACAAATACTAGCGCTAGCAGAAACTAAACTTCAAACTCCTCCAAAAGAATCTTTATGGCGACAAGCGGGTTTCGATAATCTTCGGTTTTGCCCCTCTGTGGGTCTCTCAGGTGGTCTTTGCCTTCTATGGAAATCCTCTCACTTAAACAAAGATTCATTTACAATCATCTCTTCGGGGGAACGCTACATTTTGTCTGAATATCATAACAACACTCGCAATCTAACATTTATAATTTTATTCGTTTATGCACCTCCTCATCAGAATAAAAAACTAGCATTCTGGAATGAAATCTCCTCAATACTCCTAACAAACCCTCATCCATGCATCATTGTTGGAGATTTTAACGACATTCTATATGCCTCGGACAAACCTGGAGGAGTCACTCCCACTCCCTCGAGATTTCATAGGCTCACAGACTTCATCTTGAGACATGATTTGATAGACCTCCCCACGATTGGGAATCAATTTACATGGCGCAAAAGCTCCGAGGCAGAAAACAATACCTACGAAAAACTAGACCGTTTTCTGGTCCATAACAACATATATGCAGCAATCCCACACCTAACTACCAAAAACCATGCTTTCACAACATCTGATCACACCCAAATAACGTTAGAACTCTTTCCAAATGAACTACCAATAATGCAACCATTTAAATTTGAACTAGCTTGGACAAAACACAACGACTATGAAAACCTGGTTAGGCAGGCTTGGCGGCTTAACCCTACCGGCTCCCATCTTTTTAAGCTTGTCAAGCGGCTCCAGGAGGTCAAAAAGAAAAGCAAGCTCTGGAGTAAAAGAACATTTGGGAACATTTTCACTCAAATAGCAAACACTGAAACTGAAATGCAACATCTCCAATCTCAACTATTCATAAACTACGACAAGGACATAGATATGAAACACAAACACCTGCTAAACAAATACAACCAGCTTGTGACCTTTCAAAAAACATATTGGGGACAAAGAGCAAAGAGAATCCATATTAAAAACATGGACACCAACTCCAAATACTTTCATCGCGTGGCAACTGGTAGAAGGAATCGAAACATAATAAAAAATCTTATCACCAAGGACAGGATCAACCTGGACACAGTATCGCTAATCCGAGATGAGATCAAGTCGGATTTTTCCGACCGTTATTCTACTACCCCTCAAATACCAGGGACTTGCCGGCTTTTAGACCACATAACACCATGTCTTACAACATAAGACAATGAATGGCTAATTCAACCAATTTCAAACTCTGAAGTAAAGATTGCTGTCTTTTCCCTGGCTAGAGACAAATCTCCGGGCCCTCCGTCATCAAAGCGACCAAGGGTTTCTTCTCAAGTGGGAAAATCCTTAAACAAATAAACGACACCTTTATTGCACTAATACCCAAATGCGACAACCCACAAACGACAAACATTTTTAGGCCCATTAGCCTATGTTCAACCATTTACAAAATAATCGCAAAGATCCTAGCCACCAGATTAAGACAAATCCTTCCCAAACTAATCCACCCGCTACAAAGTGTATTTATAGCTAAACGTTCAATTCAAGATAATATCCTAATCGCAAACGAAATATTCCACTCTTTTCAACACAAAAAGGGGTCCTCCGGTTGGATGGCTGTCAAGCTGGACATGCAAAAAGCTTTTGATATGGTTCGCTGGGATTTTCTGCTTAAAATCCTGGACAATTTTGGCTTCTTCAGTACTTTCAGCGGCTGGATTAAGGAATGCATAACAACAGTAACCTACTCAGTTCTAGTCAACAACGAACCCACTGACGTGTTCACCCCAACAAAAGGGCTGAGACAAGGCGACCCACTATCTCCATACCTCTTCTTACTCGCCTCTGAAGTCCTTGCAAGAGGACTCCAATCTGAGTTGAGACTATCGGGTAGTCATCTTGGCATCTCAATCAAACGGGCTTGCTACAAGATTCCTTTTCTGGCCTTTGCAGACGATATTATCATTTTCGCCTCTGCCTCTAAAAAAGCATGTGATCAAATCAACGCAATCACTCAGAATTTTTGCCAATACTCGGGTCAGCGTATCAATTTTCACAAATCAGCATTTTATACCACACAAAACACTTCTAACACTACAACGAACACCATTAACAACGAACTACAAATACCATACACAACCAACTTAGGGAAATATTTAGGATGTCCTGTCATTACCAGTAAAGTAACCAACTCCACCTTTGAAGACATAACAAACTCGAGTAAAACTCAACTAACAAAATGGACAGCCAACAACCTATCACAGGCTGGAAGGTACACTCTAATCAAATCCAATCTAGCTGCAAAACCATTGCACATTATGCAATGTTTCTTACTACCATCTCATATCCATAAGGAACTAGACAAGATCAACGGAAATTTCCTCTGGAACAAAGGACCTAAACACAAACCCCTAATCAATTGGTTCGAGGTGTGTAAATCACGATCTAATGGAGGACTGGGCCTACGTCTATCAGAAGACATGAACAAAGCCCTTCAACTTAAACTTCTCTGGAAACTTCATGCAGAACCAAATAACCCTTGGGTTAAGTTAGTAACTCAAAAATATTTAAAAGATAACCACATTCTCAGTTATGAGAAAAAACGAAATGTATCCTGGCAATGGTCAAAACTGGCTTTCCTTATTCCTCTCTTTAAACGCGGTCTAAGATGGGGCATCGCCAATGGCAAATCAATAAATTTCTGGCATGATCTATGGATTAGCGACGTCCCATTGGCAGCTCATGTACCAAATCCAAACTTAATAGACAACAACCTAATGGTTGGCAGGTTTATATCTGACGACCATATTTGGGACACCAATAAATTATATAACGTATTAGGCAACCTAGTCAGCAAGGAAACTCTGGATAAGATTATACAAACACCAATTCCAAAGCACATCCATCAAGATAGGCTATACTGGAATCCTAGTAAAAACGAATGGTTCTCAACTGCTTCAGCTATTGATCTCATCAACAAATCAAAAAATCACTCCATAGCTCAATTGCACTGGATATGGAAACTAGATGTGGCGCCAAAAACCAAAGACTTTCTGTGGCGAATCTCAAAAAATGGATTACCTACATCTGCCAAACTTGCATCCCGCGGTGTTGACATTCCAACTGACTGTCCTCTTTGCGGCATGAACTTCGAGGACACTGACCACATTTTATTTCATTGCCCAATAATAACACAAACAATACAACACCTCTCTCCAAAAATCTACAACAAAATTCGAGTAGCCTATGATTCCGCCTTCAACACAAATGAAGCATTATGCGCCCTTTACACATCACTAAGTAAAGTAGAATTTTCATCTCTTGCTTCTACTTGGTGGTGCTCTTGGTATTTCAGGAACAAAGCCCTCTTTGAAAATGTTACTCCTAACCCTCAAACAATAACATCATTCATAATAAACCAAATAACTAATTGGGAAAAAGCAAAAACTGATGACATATGTGCAGAACAGAGTATTCACAACAAAAAACCAAATATAGGGAACATCAGAAAACGCACAACTAAATGGACTAGACCGAGACAAAATTGGTATAAACTTAACTTTGATGGAGCTTTATCCTCCAGCAACATTAGCTCTTATGGGTTTCTCATTAGGGATAGCTTGGGTTGCACTCAGTGTGCAGAATCTGGCTCCTCTCCTCTACCCTCCGTCATTGGATCAGAATGTTTTGGTCTTTGGAAAGGCGTGCTAAAAGCAGTAGAACTAAATATTCCGCGTATCTGCATTGAAGGCGATAATCTCAGTATTATCAAAAGTCTCAAGTCAGGTACGTCCTGCTCTGACGAGATCGAGATGCTGGTATCTGACTCCCTGAGTGCTCTGAGCATGTTTTCAGAATATGAGATCTCTCATGTATTTAGGAGCGGTAATCAAGCAGCTGACCGTCTATCTCACCTTGAGATTGCTTTCTCCGGCTTGACCTGCCCCCTAGATGCAGTTTTAAGAAGTATCATCCGCAAGGATACTCTTGGCTAGTTGGCTTTTCCATCAGCCAAATTCTTTCTTGTTCAAAAAAAAAATGCCGCGAAAACTCGTTACCTGATTTGAGATGTCACGTAGGGTGGAGAGAGTTGAGGAAACCCAATCTTTGAGCAAGCAATTAAGGAATTTTGAGATGAAAGGATTGATTCTCTCTGGGTAGACGCGTTAAATGGGCCGGTTTATTCACTTTCTAAATTTATTAAGGGCTCGAAAAATATACGGAATATGATATTTACGATTAATTTTTCGTCGAATGTTTGACCATTCATCAACTTTTAGTGTCTCTAATATTTTTTACATGAAAATAGCTTGTCGACACCGACTTCCCATGTCGGTAAAATGTACGTTGATTTTGCCGACACAGATAGACCTACCCATCGGTCGGATCTGTCGAGTCGATGGGTTCGGAAAGCTCAACTCAAACCCTAACCCTTCAACAAGGCAAGTCGACGGGTCAAAGTGACCCACCAGATCAACATACTAAAGTAGATATGTATATCTTCCCATATATTTTTTTCCTCATAATTTGTATCCCACATTGAAAATGTGGTGCATGGATGAAGTGGAAACTATTAACTTAGATTTTTTCCGAAACCATCTTCATTCCACTTCATCCATCCACCACGTTTCCATGACCCGACGGGTCGGGGGTTCGAATTAGGTCGACCTTAACCCGAACCTACCAACCCGTTACCTTAATCGACCCACCGGGTCATGGACCCGTCGGATCCACGACCCGTGTGACTTTTCGGGTCATTTGTTAGGTCACGGGTTATCCGTGACCTGTGGTTAGCTCTAGGCATAGAAAGCCGGTGTCAATAAGCTGTTTTCAGACAAAAAAAAAATTTATCGATGCTAAAAGTCAATGAATGACCATGTATTAAGCAAAAAAAAATTTGATTGTGCATATAATAACCCAAAAAAATATACAATATTGTTTGAATTTTGTTTTTTAATTGTTAAAATATAGGGATATAGAAAATTTTCTACACCATCCATATCAAAATTTAGGTCATTTAACTTTTTACCACATTTTTAAATAGTTTAAATACTCTATAAATATTAATTTCTTTACTAATATTTTATAATTTTTCAATTAACAATAAGTATAAAATTAGTTTTAAAAAATACAAAAGTTGATATTTTATTAAAAAATAAATTCTTAAAAAGTATATCAAAAAATTAAATGAATTAAATTTTGAGATAATGGCCTTTATAGACCCATTTCATTGTTTTTTTTTAAGTTTATAGACCCCATAATAAATTATTTAATTATATAGACATATATATATATTGTTCCATTTATACCCTTCAATGCTTTTTATTTTTTTAAAAGTTAACATCTTTAATAATAAATTTGAAAAATTGGTACAAAAAAATCTTCAAATTAAATATAATATATATTATAAGGAAAAATAATAGTTTATTATATTCAATGCCTAATAAAATATCTAAGTACATACATTGCAATTAACATGATTAATTATTGTAATACAATAACTTGTGTATTGTGATACAATATTTCACCTTTATTGTAATACAATATTACTACCATAGAGATTTCATATTGTAATACAATGAATAATTTAGTCTAATTATTCATGCATGACAAACAAAGCTAATGCCAATAAATGTTACTCCCTCCGTTTGAAAATAATTGTCATTTGACTTTTGTGCACGTTGTTTAAAGAGCTAAAAACTATATAAAATATTATTTTTAATCAATTTTTTTTATAAATTGATACTTATTACTAATAAGTATCAATTTATAAAAAAAAATTGATTAAAAACAATATTTTATAGAGTTTTTAGCTCCTTGAACAACGTGCACAAAAGTCAAACGACAATTATTTTCAAAAGGAGTGAGTATGCTATAAATTAGTGCATGCTCGTATTATATGGATGTAGAATTTCAAAAAATATATATATATAATTATCTTTAACTTTTTTAAAAAATAGTTTTCAATTTTATTATTAAATTATATTAACCTTTTTTTATTAAACTAAAGCACTTAAGGGTAAACAAGTAATAAACAAAATGGTCTATATATTTGAAAGATTTATTATATGGTCTATTAACTAAACAAATTATGAAAGAGGGTCCTTATCCTCCAATTATCTCTTAAATTTTGATAGGGATGAAGTGTTAAAAAAGTTGGGAGTGAATTAACCTTGTCTTTCATTGTATACTATGTAAGTGACTGAGATGCCCAATTCTGCTATTTCTTTAAGAAAGCGAACTCGGCCGTCGACTCCCTTGCTTCATCTGCTTTTTTGTTTTTTTGTTCAGTTTTTCATTTGCTTTTTGACCCACCTTTTTTTTTGCAGTGGGAAAATATTTGGAGTTTTTTTACGGAGACCGTAAAACACCTCCATGATCATCTTGAAGGATGATGGAATACAAATCCCTATTAAAAGGGAGAGTAGATATATTACATATGATGCCATGTCTAGCTATGTAGTCAGCAACTCTGTTGGCTTCTCTGAAGCAATGTCTGAATCACTGTTCTAAAAATCGCGCCTAGGCGCCGCTTGGGCACCGCCTAGGCGCTAGGCGATCCCTCTCCGCCTAGAGCTAAACGGCCGCCTAACCACGCCTAGGCGTTCGCCTCGGTCGGGCCAGGCCAAGTCAGAAAGGCTTTGATGAATCTTGGTAGCCATAGAGTGAATCTTCTCCACATGATGCATGATTTCCCAGTTGACGTTGTCATTCCCCGTTATTGCCTTGATTAATACTTGGTTGTCACCTTCTATGATCACATTGCAGACCCAAACAGACTACAACAGCTTCTGTTTGTAAAACAATACCATTGCAAGTCTCCTGATAGAAAATATCTATAACATTACCCTTGGGGTTTTTGATGACTCCCCCCACCTGAAAAATGCCCGAGGGTTTAACCGGGACATCTACGTTGATTTTGTAGATAGCTCCTTCCGGTTTAATCCATTTAATTTTCCGCCTTTTTCTTATTGGTTTATTTTTTGTATGTTCCTTTTCATCACGATTCCAATTGCTATAATTAGTAATTATTTGATGAACTAAATTTGCTATGTGAGGTAGTTTCTTATGTTTAAATATATGTTCATTCCTTGACTCCCAAATAGCTTGCCAGATGAATCCTAAGTCTTCCAGGGGCGTTTTCACCATTCTGTTTGAAAGAAAATCCACTATGTCAATGTTATCTCCTCTAGCATTTAGACATTTTTTGCCAACGGTTCTTTCATAATGGGAGATTACTTCTTTCGTGTACTTACAATTCAGGAAAAGATGTGTGTTATCCTCATCATAAGATTCACAAAGATAACATTGAGATGGGACACGATTTATGTATTTGGTAAGCCTTATTTTGATTGGTAAACCATCAATCATTATTTTCCATACTAAATTTTTTATTCTAGGTGGTAGGCTCAACTTCCAAATCCATTTATAGTCATCATTGTTTTGTTGTCTATAGTCATTTAATCTTTTAGTAGACCTAGTGGTAAGCTTTTTGACCCACCTTTGAATGTTTGGTCCTTGCTTGACAAGTATTTTATGCGCATTTTCACACCCTAACTTGTTTCTTTGTAATTTGTTTAATCTTAGAGAGCTTTGCTTTTTTACCAACAAAAATATCTTGTCTTTTAAAGGAAAGGAAATTTCCACCGAGTTAAATTTATGAGTTTTTCTTCCTAATTTTTTTTGGTTTGATATGAGTTTTTCTTTTATCCTAAAAAGAGCAATCAAACACGTATTTTTACAACTTTAGGTTTTTTTTTCAATACTTGTTATCCAAACAAGGCCCAATAGTTAATACCCAGCTAGGAAATATGGAAACGCCAACATCTCATCCCGATAATATATATATATATACCATATAAGTATATAACACATTTATAAAAATCGATTGAATTACTTTTTTTTTATCTGTAAGTCGGGCTTATAATGCCCTTATAGTTTTATTAATTATCAGTCAACATAACAGCTTGGGGGAGATCCCCTAACAAGGAAGATAAACAAACTGGGTGCACAGTGCTCATCATAAACATTTGCTAATGTAAAGGACCACTGAGTCAAAGCATCAGCAGCCCTATTCGCTTGGCGCCTAATCCACCCAACCTTCACCTCCCAGGCACCCTCCATAAGCATAAGCAGCCCTATCCGATTGAATTACTGATTTAGAAAAATAGGTTATATGGAGAAGTTGATCTTAGGTATTCCAAATAATTTTAATATATTGTATAAAAAAATATTTTAATATATACTATATTCATCCTACAAAAATATTACGTAGTATTTATTATTTACACATATTTTTTAAGATAATAAAAACTCTATAAAATATCAATTTTTGATTAATTTTTTAAAATAATTTTATACTTATTAGTAATAATCATGAAATTATTTTAAAAAATTTAATTAAAATTTTAATATTTTATACCGGTCTTATAATTTAAAAAACACACACGTGTATCACGTATCGTTTAGACAACGGGATGTATTAAAAGAGAAGAAAATAGAGGAATAAAAGACCTTTTTTTTTTGTGACAAGGAATAAAATACCATAATCCCACATTGTTGATGCTCTACTTAATTAGTCATTAAAAGACACAAGAGTGACGCTTTTCTGTCACTCAGCCAATTACAGTACAAAAGAAATAAAGGAGGTGGGGAAGCACTCAAATATTGATTGAGCCTTGCTAGCTGGAGCTTCCTTCTCAAACAGAGATTTTTTATCACAGAGTTTGGAAATCGATCAAGATCCCATCCACAGACTCAATTAGGATTAAACATTTAAACCTGCTCTTTGAATTGGCCTTCCATTTCCAGGTATCTACGTTCTCATTTATTCCCTTTTCTTTGGTCAATTTACGAGTCACTTTCAACTTTGCATAGACTCCAAAATTATAGCAGGAAATGAATTTTAGTTCCAAGTGTGAGATCGATATATTCCTCGACTTTTCTCTCGGGTGCTTTCTATAGTTTTGTTTCTAATTAACATCTTAGATTTAGCAAAATTGCAGCTGGGTGAACTGAAATTGCAAAGGGAAATTAAAAATGCATGATCTGGAAAAAGGGATGACTAATTAAATTAGCATCTTAAATTAGCATCTTTAAAAGCGATCGATCAACCTTTTTAAGTTCCTAAAATGCCCTTTGTTTGAATTTCATTATTGATGAAGATTGATTATACTGAATGGTGGTTTCACTGACATAACTTGTTTGTTGAAGTGGTTCCAGTGATAACAGATGAGATCCTCTATTCACATTGTACTACCACATAATTATTTTTGTTATATTTACGGCATAAAAGAAAATAAAAAAAATTATATTTATCTTATATGTCTTGATTTAAAAAAAAGCTTTATTAAAAAAAAAGCTTATAAAGAGTTGGTGATAACATCAATGCCGATTTCCTCGAAGAAAATGCAGCGAACTCTCCCCAATTTCTTCCTCTCCCCTTTAGGAAAATCCAGATTTCCCTTGTAGAAAACAATCAAACATTAATTGTGTAATGGAAAAGTCTCAATTTATCATAACACATTCTTGGGTTCTCCTCACCATCTCTTCATCTCCTTGTTCTTGCTGTTGTTTACCAGAAGCGGACCGATGAGCGGAATTCAAAATCAAGGAGGAGGCGAAGGCGAAGGCGAAGAAAGTGTGTCACTCGAGCTTCTGAGGAAGAAACTGCAGGACTTCAACAATGAAAGAGGCTGGCTCCCTTATCACACCCCTAGAAACCTCCTCTTAGCTCTGGTATCGTATTTCTTAATTTGTTCGCCTTCAATCTGGAATTTCGCAATTGAAACTTGAATTTGATTATTAAAAGGGGAATTGCAATTGAAATTAAAACAGGTTGGGGAAATGGGGGAATTGTCGGAGATATTCCAGTGGAAAGGGGAGGTGGAGAGAGGCGTTCCCGGATGGAAGGAGGAGGAGAAGCTTCACCTCGGCGAAGAACTCTCCGACGTCCTCCTCTACCTTATTCAGCTTTCCGATAGCTGCGGCGTCGACCTCGGTGCTGCCGCCCTCCGCAAGCTCCATCTTAATTCCCTCAAATACCCTCCGCCCTCCGCCTCCAACAACAACTCCAACTGAATTCAAGCTGATTGTCCGTTGAAGGGTATTAAGGTCTTTTTAGCTTCCTTCATGTTGTTCTTATGGCAGGATGAATGAATATGGTTGAATCACTTGGATGGACAACGGTCAGATTGCCAATTTGGTTACAATAAAATGAAAATCAAGGATACTAAGATCATGTTAACCAAGGAGATCAATAGAAATATATATATATATATATATATATATATATATATATATATATATATATATATATATATATATATATATATATATATATATATATATATTAATCTTCTGTAACTCCCACATCATTTTAACATTTCATTTTTACTTATCAATTTTATTAATAATATCCATAGTATCCCAAAAGTATTTTTTTCATGTAATTAAATTTACAAATATATCTCTCTCATACAATTATTTTCCTTCTATGATTAGACTGTGATATTCAAAAGAAATGACTTTTCTCTCTTGTGAAAAACGCGCCGGACGCGCCTGCCCATCTCTCTCTCATGTGAGAGCTGAAACTTCCTCCTTGCCCAAACCTAAACCAAGTAATCTAGGTTTCGATAAATTGATTCCTCAGCCACCCCCTCTGAAACTTTGCACTTTAGGTCGTTGATGATGGCTCCAGCCCCTTTCGAGTTCTTGTTGTCGGATGCCCTCATGGGTCATGTGTTGGAAAGCTTTCAATCAACCAATCTGTCACTGGGATTTGGGGGTTTGCTTCTTGGCCAATCATCTGTGCTAATTTCTTTGGATTGGGAACTCGATATATGTTTTTGAAGGCGTATTTGATGCAAAGTGTTGCGCCCCAGTCAAATCGGCCTCCACGACCAAATTTGTGGTGTACGATATATCCACCTTTGTGCGGTATCTCTGATGGGTTTTGACGTTCTCTCAAATTGCTATGTTTGGGTGGATGTGTTTCTTCTCTACAACATGAAACCATCCCAGTGGTCTAATCTTTCTCCTTTGTGGTTGACTCCTCTTCTCTCTCCTTTTCCTATCCTCTTTTTTGGTGCGGCAGTGTGGATCGGTTCATCCACACCTCCTCTCCTCTCTTCTTCCATTACTCCCCTTTGATAATCTATCAATTGGCTAATCATATCTGTTTAATTGTGTTTCTTATGGCGCCATCTGAGATTGACAAAAGGAAAAAATCAATGGGAACAGATGATCTTGTCTCCCCAATGAGTATCCCTCGTAAGGGTTTGACACAACCGGAGGGCTATAAACTCCCTGAGGAGTATCTCTGTTCCGATGATGGAAAAAAGAAGAAGAAATCGAGATCTAACAATGGGAAGATGTCCTGGAGGCTCGTAATCAACTGGATGTGGTTGATTTTGTTTCTAGGATATGTGATGGAGAACATATCGGCTTTATTTTGTACCGATCAGTTCTCGGCTTTCTTTGGCATACCCATTGTGGCCAAGGTGATCCGGAATTTGTTCAGGTATGTGTGGAAATTTACATTTGAAAAGTTTCTGTCTATCACCAATATTACAATTATCTGGTTAGATTTGCAAACTGTTATTGTGGAGACCTTGCTAAAGGGAAAACAAAACTTGGTCGAAAACAAAGAGGCTGAGGAGTTCTCATTTTCCAGTGATGCCGTAGTGAGGAGAAATTGTAAGAGGGGATCTCATGGCATTAGTCTTGTTAAAGGAATCACTAGTAAAAAAATGATACAGAAAAGAAACTTCAAAGTGAATGAAATGCTTTGTTTAATTTGGTAATATACTCTTTACTCAAATTGGCCTATCATTTTGTTCATAACGCTCTGGAAGAAAACTTTATGTGTGTGGTGGCTACCGTTTATAAACCTTGATGATGTAAATAAGGATCTAGCAGTTATGGTTTTTCTTGTGACTGTTCTGCATCTCACCAAGGGTTATGATTAGACCTGTTAAAACACAACCCGACCCGAACGCCCGAAAATTTTCCGACCCGAACCCGGAAATTTTTTCTGACCCGAACCCGAAAACTAAAAAATTTTCCGGGTAATCTGGGTTTTGACCCGGTGACCCGATTGACCGGGTAATTTTGACCCGATTGACCCTGTTGATTTATAATTATATATGATTAAATTTTTTTATGGAGATTCCAATTTATTACATTTTATAATTACATTCACTTGATCTTTCATTTTCAAATCAACTTTTATATTTATTTGTATTGTGTAATACTCTATCTGATCGATAGTATTTGATTTTTTATTTTTCAACACATTTTTTTAAAAAGATAAAAATTCTAGAAATATTAAAATATTAAAACAAATCTATGCTTATTACTAATTGCATGAAATTATTTTTAAAAAATTATTTAAAATTTTGATATTTTATATATTATTACATTTTATTAAAAATTACGAGAAATAATAAAAATTAAATATTTTGGATCAGATATAGTATATAATTACAAGCACTAGAACTTATGAACCACGTCTTTAATTTTAGAATTTTAAAATTATCACAAAATTATCAAATCATGATTTTTTTTAATTTAAAAAAGAAAAAAATTGACAAACCCGAAATCTACCCGAAATGACCCGAAACCCGGTCAAACCCGGATTCGAGTCAACCCGGATATTCCCGAAACCCGTTTTACCCGGGACATGAAGTGACCCGACCCGAATGACCCGTTTGACAGGTCTAGTTATGATGCATCCTTGGAACACAAAACCAAGCCAAACCGGGATCTATTCCCTCCGAGTACTCCCTCTGCCGCTCCTAATACATTTTTCTTGGAGTTTTATCAATTGAGGCTGGCAAGGGAGAAAGAGCTTTCTAAATGTGAACTCATGTGGTGTATGAACAACCCTGGAAAAACTAGTATTGTATCATCCTTGCTGAAGGGTATAATGAATAAACATTATAGGAAACCGGTTTACTGGAAGTATCTAACTTTTGTCAAACCCAGATATGGTTGCTGGTGTAATGTTCATATATTCACTTTGAGTAATAGTTTGTTATATATGTGTAGTGTTGAATGGTTAAGAATGTTTGGTGTTTCAAAAAACCCTAAGACTACCTCCTAAAAAGGCTCAAACAAATCCATAGGCAATGTTCAGCCTAAGGAGTTGAAAAGCTACCATGATGGTGAAAAGAGGAAGCAGTCATCAAATGCTGAGAAGAGTTTCAAAAGGAAAACGAGTGACATGGAAAAGCTCATGGCTTTGCAGTGCCAAGTTCAGGACAATTCTCCAGCTTTCAACCTCACTTCCAGGTTCGTTACAATCTTAGGTGACCCTATTGAAACCAAGGAAACTAGGAAAAGAATTAGATGCTACATTGCGTCTACAATTGGTTTGGGCAACGTTTGTTGGTTGCATAGGCAATATGTGAACTCGGATGTCTTTGGCTATGTTTGTATTCTTAAGGGTATTGTGTTATATAAAGTATGCTTTAGTAATCTTATAAGGGAACTAAGTCCTTACAGTTCTGCCTATTCTACCTTCCTAGCTGATACTAAATTCATGGAGCATTCATGGAACAAAAGCTTGTCTAGCACTTGTGTAGGTATACTCTTTCCTCCTGTTGTATTGATCCTTGGTTCTTTTACATCCTTGCAATCGTTTTCTTTTGAGGCAATATGCTGTCTTAGATGATATAGTATTTCCCTTGTCAAGCCTCCTACAGAGTGGTGGGATTTTTTGGGAAAATCTGGGTGGCTATTTGTTTTTAATTCTTTTTTCATTACCAACACTTGCAAAGGTAAATGTGTGTCATTTCATTGGTCGGATCAAAGGATTCTAACATATAACATACTGTGTAAACATGAAATGACATTAAATAAGGAAACATTTAGTGAAAATTTGGGTTTTTGCACCACATATTGTGTATATCCCTCGTGAACATTCACTGAACTCATTATAATCATCACTTGAAGACTTTACTGAGTACACTAATTTCGGTTCATGGTTCTACATACATTCGTAGCCATGAACATCAAATAGGTGAATTATGAAAATCTGTTATTGGAACTCTAGAGATATAGGGAATAAAAAACTTATGGACAGAACTCAAAGCCATGTAGATCAATAACCATATCCAACTAGTTGTCGTTGCTGAAACCTAAGTGTAGTAGACTTTCCTTCTTCTTAATTAGTTGTTTTTCTTTATGAAGAAGATCTCTTGTTTGATGATTACTATCCAAGGATTGTAACTCAATGAGGTTTTTTTCTACATTCGCAAGCTGGCGGAATATGTTACCAAACGTGGATTTATTCCACTCCTTGGCCTTTTTCTTAAGAATCTTCGTTTTATACATGGCTTTAAACATGGCAGAACCCATGCAAGATGCTCGCTATGCTTGTTTTACAATGTTTCTAAAGTCCTTTCTTTGAGTCCAAACATTCTCAAATTTAAACGGTGATGGTTTAAACCCATCCGTTGTGGGTATTTCAACTGAGATAGGACAGTGATCTGACAAGAAGAAAGCACCATTAAAGGTTTGTAACTCAGGAAAGATTTCAAGAATCTGATGTTGAACCAATACCCTATCAAGTTTTTCAAAGATATTGCCTTCACCGTTAATCTTTTTTCGACATGTAAAATAATTCCCAATCGTTGGTAGGTCAATCAGGGAACAATGATTTATGAAAGTCGTGAGTCTATGAAACAGTCTGATGTTATTCTCTATACCGCCACTTTTTTCTCGATTAGATCCAATTTCATTTAAGTCCCCTATGATCATACACGTCATCCTTTCATTTGCGATAATATTTGTGAGAGTTTCCCAAAACGACTCTTTATCCCTCTCTTGCGGAGGGCCATACACAATTAGAATAAGGCACGAGAAACTCTTGTCAAGATTAGTTTATTGGAAACCAATAATGCGTGGCATGTGGATGGTAACTGAAATTTGTTCGTTTGAAAAACTATTCTCGTTCCATAAAACACCCAAACCACTTGCCCTGTCGTTACCAGGAGACCATACAATATTTGTGAAACCGATGTTTTTCCATGTTTTTTCGTTTGGGATCCTTTCTCTACTGGAGTCAGCTTGCTAAGGCTAAACACCTCAAATTATCCGACTCTAACTCTTCATACTTTCATCGGGTGGCGACTGGTAGAAGAAATAGGAAGATGATCAAAAACATTCATTTGTCTGACGGCACCCTCATCGTGGGAAACAGTAATATACGAGACAAAATAAAAAGAGATTTTGAACGACGGTTTACGGGTAACACATTAAATTCGGATAGACTTGCAGAATATCTTGATGTAATAGACATGTCCATCTCTCGTGAAGAAAATGAGCGACTTATTGCTCCCCCCTCTAACAGTGAAATCAAAAATGTTGTGTTCAGCATTGGTGCGAACAAATCTCCTGACCCTGATAGAATGACTGCTGAATTTTATAAAACATATTGGGAAATTGTTGGCACTGATATTACTCGTGCTGTTAAAGGATTTTTCCATTCCGAAAAACTCCTGCGTCAATTAAATCACACCTTTATTACTCTCCTCCCCAAATATGATAATCCTAGTAAAACCACAGATTACAGGCCTATCAACTTATATTCTACCATCTATAAAGTCATCTCTAAAATTTTAACCGAGAGATTGAAATCGGTCATAGGAAAGCTTATCCATTCTCTTCAAGGTGCATTTGTGGATGACAGATCCATTCAAGATAACGTAGTTAATGCGCCTGAAATTTTTCACTCATTTAGGAGCAGAAAAGGGAAAGAAGGATGGCTAGCCATAAAGCTAGACATGGAGAAAGCCTATGATCGAGTTGATTGGAATATCACAAAACTAGTTTAATTATGTAATGCGTAACCATTGTCTCATTCTCAGTATTAGTCAATAATGAACCAACATCAATATTTAGGCCTTCTAGGGGCATTAGGCAGGGTGATCCCTTATCGCCCTTTGTTTTTATCCTTGGTGCAGAAGTGCTAGCAAGAAAACTTAGTCTGGAATCTAATTCGATAGAGAAGCTTATTAGATTTCCCTTCGGACTAGGGTTGTCAAACACCACTTATGGCTGAAGGATTAGCTTTACGAGGTGTGTTAAAAGCTATTGACTCCAAAATTGACAACCTAATCATTAAAGGAGATTCCCTCATAATCATAGATTACTTTAAGCATGGGGTAAACTGTCCGTGGGAAATTGAACTTCTGTTAACAGACATTAAATGCATGTTGTTAAAATTCAGAACGATTTCATTTTCTCATATTTACCGTAGTGGTAATAGAGTGACTGATAAGGTCGTACACCTTCGCCACCACCGCTCTAGTATGGGAGCCAATTTTTCTGATCCAGGTCTCATGAACCCCATTCGTAAGTATGCTTTCGGTTATCGATCTTCGTAGATCGCATTCGAATTTTTACCGAATCAAAGAAAAAAAAGAGTGTGATATTCATTTTCAATTAACAAAATATCTTTACAATATTCTCATAAAATAAAAATTACTTATAATAATCATATTTTGGACAAAACAAAATATTTTTAAAAATAATTTTAAATACATTCAAAATTAATGTGCACGTACACGTACATATGAATAAAAATGAATCTAGTATTGTTAGACCTGTCAAAACACAACCCGACCCGGTTGACCCGACCCGAACGGCCGAAAATTTTTCGACCCGAACCCGGAAACTTTGACCCATAAATTTTTTCTGACCCGAACCCGAAAAGCCGGAAATTTTCCCGGTAATCTGGGTTTCGACCCGATTGACCCGGTTGATTTATAATTATATATGATTAAATTTTTTATGCGGATTCCAATTTATTATATTTTATAATTTTAATCACTTGATCTTTCATTTTCAAATCAACTTTTATATTTATTTGTATTGTATAATACTCTGTCCAATCGATAGTATTTGATTTTTTTATTTTTCAACACATTTTTAAAAAGATAAAAATTCTAAAAAATATTAAAATATTCAAACAAATTTATGCTTATTACTAATTGCCTCAAATTATTTTTAAAAAATTATTTAAAAATTTGATATTTTATATATTATTACATTTATTAAAAATTACCAGAAATAATAAAAATCAAATATTTTGGATCAGATATAGTATATAATTACAAGCACTAGAACTTATGAACCACGTCTTTAATTTTAGAATTTTAAAATTATCGCAAAATTATCAAATCATGATTTTTTTTAATTTAAAAAAGAAAAAATTGACAAATCCGAAATCGACTCGAAATGACCCGAAATCCGGTTAAATCCGGGTTCGAGTCAATCCGGATATACCCAAAACCCGTTTTACCCGGGATCCGAAGTGAACCGACCCGAACCCGACCCGTTTGACAGGTCCAAGTATTGTGATAATTTTAAAATTTCAAATTTGCATATTTTAAGAAAAGAAAACAAAATTGGAAGACTTGACCCATCCATAATGCGTGTGGTTGTTTGCCCTCCTTTGTTGACCAAATTATGCAATGAGGAGGAAAATTTAATATGTATCCTCTTGGACATCTTCCCACCCTAGCTCTTTATGTTATTAATATTATGAAGCCCATATGGACCATAAGGTAACTACTATGAACTATCCATCCCCCGACGCCTATATATATATAAGTGGAGCGCAGATGCTTAGCTTTCTCAATCATCAATCACATATTCACATCTGAGAGATAGAAAGAGAGAGAGGCAAGTATATACAAGTGGAGGCTGTGGAGCAGGAGCCCGTGACTTGGTCACCACAGGTGCGCCTTCTTCCTGACGTCTTTTATTATTATTTTTTTATTTTTGGAAATCTATATCTATATAAAATAAAAATATATTAAAACAGAGAATTGAAGTCTCATATGAAGTAATTTGCCTAGATGTCGTTTCTGATGCAATATGAAATGAGGTTTTTTTTGACACGTTAATTACTAATGAGTCAATATTACAACTCTATTGGTGTTCAAATAGAGATGGATAGACCTGTCAAAACATGACCCGACCCGAAAAACCCGACTCGTACGTCCGGTAATTTTACGGGTTTGAACCCGGTGTTTTAGACCCGGGACCCGAAATTGACTCGAACCCGAATTACTCGGGACTTTTAGGGTCAAAACCCGGTGATCCGGTGGGTCAAAACCAACCCGGTGAGTCAGCACCATCTAGATATCACACAAGCACCAGATTGTCCCCACACAGATTCATTATGCAATTGTATTCGTTAAAGTCACTCGTAAGTTAAATAACTTATATATATTTTATAACTGTATTATGTTTGGAACATTTATTTATATAAATATGATTTTTTATTCTTAAAATATTAATAAAATATTATTATAATAATAATATTATCAATTTAATTATAATAATATTATTTAATTTAATTTGACATATTTATATTACAATTTAATTTTGATATTATTTTAATATTTTTAAAAAGTCTTCAAAAAGTTCGAAGTTTTTGACCCGATGGGTCGACCCGAAATGACCGGTAACCTGATTGATCCGAAACCCGAATTACCCGGGATCCGAATGACCCGAATCCGAACCGGATCCGAATGACCCGTTTAACAGGTCTAGAGATGGATGATTTACCACTACAAGCGTGTACAAACTTTTTACGAACCACCATAGGCGTGGGGACGATGTAAATGTATAGATCTAGCAAACATCCGTTCCTCCTCATGTAAAAAAAAAATTGTTTTAAAAATGAGTCAGCTGGGTCTACCAACAAAAGCATACCTCAATAAAAAAAAACTATCCAGCCTCTTTTGAAACTGTCAATTCAACGCCAAGTAAATACCTTGATAGAAACTCGACAAATATATTCAACTCATTCTACGGCTTGTTTGGTTAAACATAGGAAGTATGCTTCCTAGGAAGTTATTTCCCATTAATTCAATTCCCATGAATTATAATCCCCACAAATTTTAAAAAGTTGTTTGGTTAAGTTATAAAGTGTAGACAGAGCCGGCCTTGGGCATAGGCCAAATAGGCCATCGCCTCGAGCCCCCGATCCAGTAAGGGCCCCGTAAACAAAAGTATAATGTATATAATTAAGATAATATATATATAAATATTTTTGTATGTATAAGTAAAAAAAACCCATGAATGTTAGGATATAAGCAAAACATATACATTTATCACATAACTTGTTAACTTGTTTAATCTTCAATCTAAGTGAATAAATGACGGATAGTCCAAGATAACATTGTCTTAATTTCGTTTTTTACAAATAATACAAGGTGTTTTTTAAGTAAAAAAAGATTTTATTTATATGGCCAATTTTGATATTGCTATTGTTATAAGTTTAACTTTAATTACCATCGAAAAACAAAGACATTATAAAATATACTTTTCGAACTTTATTTATCACTAGCAAAGTCTTTCATTCTTTTTATACCACCAATAGGGAAATTTATTAACCTCAAGTAAATAAGTATAATGACATAAAATCGTTGTTTTGAATCGTAAAATGACAATGTATAACATTAGATGTATACTAAGAATCATTAATTAGTGATGAAAATAGAACTCAAGTTTACTAGTGTTAAATTAAGTTTATAACTTATATTTTAAAATAATTTATTTGAAAACATAATTTGTGACTAAATTTATAGTAAAAGGCCCTATTTTTTTTTCCGTCTATAGCCCTAAAAACATCAGGGCCGGCCCTGAGTGTAGAGAATTTAAATGAAGGAAGTTGAATTTTTCCATAAAAAATGGTGGAATTGCAACTTACCTAATCCCCTAGGTAAGTGAAATTCTCCCGTTTTGTAGAAATTAGAATTTCTGAGAAGTCAAATTCCTGGATTTTTTCGTGTTAAAAAAAGCAACCAAACACATATATTTAACCTACTTCATGAGTTTTTAAACTTCTTGAATTTTTTAAATGCTAACCAAACGAGTTCAAATATCATAGGTAATAATCTATCGAAATATGAGAAACAATTATTGCTTTTACACTGATATATTAGAAACAATCTGACTTTAAGAAGTAAAGCTCCTCCTTCGGCGGCGATTACAAACAAATGGTTTTAAAAACATCAACAGAACTGACGAAATGCTTGTAAACAGAGGCGGAGCCAGTGGCATGAGGAGCACCTGCCCCCCTCCCTCATCCTCATCCGATAAACGTCGGTGTATTCTCCTTGTCGATAGTTGCTTTTTTTATACAAGGTGAAAATTTGGGGTGGTCAACCTCGGTCGAATCACTGCCCAATAACGTCCTTGCGGATGAATCCTCGAGCACTGCCCAATAGCATACTTGCGGACGGAATCCTCGAGCTCGGCAGGGTAACGAAAAGAAGTGAAGGACGAGGACAAACCTACATGCGCAAACATGTCTGCAACCTGGTTGCCTTCCCAGAAGGTGTGGGAGAATGAGACAACCTCGAAAGCTTTGCAGAGGCCGAGGGCATCGGTGATCATCATTTCAATAATCCACGGGCAGGTACCAATCCCATGGAGGGCGTTAATGACGGCCAGACAGCTTCGTTATGATATTTGAAAATTATAAGTTTATTAATCGCTTTAATTTTATTTCAATATACTATAATACTTTCATATTTTACTTAAATTGATATTCACATATTATAATTCATATCGAGAGTTTCAAAAACATATGTTATATTACTTATTTTGATAATTTGGTAAAAAAGTTATGCAAATTTAAATTTTTTATATCTAGTTATACAATATTACATGTAGGGGTGGGCACAAATCCCGCAAATCCCGGTCCCGTCCTGAACCCGTCCTGGTCCCGGTGGGATTTAAGGAAAAAAAGTGAATCCTGTCCTGTAAAAATTATGCGGGACGGGATGCGGGACAAGACTATGGGATCCCGCAAATCCCGGTCCTGTCCCGCATATATATATTATATAATTTATATATATATATAAATACAAATATATATTTATATTTACACGGGACAAAAGTTTTAATTTTGGGAGTACTAAAAATTTTAATAATTTAGTGATTTATATGATATATTTAATTATTTACAATAATACTGTAAGGCTTGTAAGCAATTTGAAAATAAAAAATTACTATGGGCTTGGGGGTTAGGGATTTGGGCTCTAGAAGGCAAACAAAACAATTTATTCTCCTTTTTGAAATAGTGAAATCTCTATTCGATTCTAACCGGTTAGGGTTACAGGAGGCTTGTGCTGCAAGCAATGTTTTTTTGTATGAAATTGTGCTGCTGCGAGTGTTAACATTATGGTGATATCATTTTATGAAGCATGAACTATGAAAACATTTTTTATTTTTCAAGTTTTATAATATTTTATTATTTTTATTTGAGGGACAAGTCCCGTCCCGTCCCGGTCCCGTCCCATCCCGTCCCGGTCCCGTCCCGTCCCGTGTGGGATAAGGCGCGTGTGGGATTAAAAAAAAAAGTTGAATCCCGTCCCGGTCCTGTCCCGGAAAAATTAAAGCAGGACGTGCCTCATCCCGGTCCCGTCCCGTTCCATCCCGTCCCACGCCCACCCCTAATTACATGTTAAGAATACAACAAGTTAAATATTACCGCAATGTTTATTTATTGCGTTTTATATCCTTATTTTCTTAGTTTTCTTTTCTTCGGCTATTTCATTTATTTATTTATATTTCTTTATTTGTTTAATGAAAAAAACTAACAAAGTTTTTATCATAAATCAAAGTCATCTTAAAATCATGATTTACAATTATCATATTACACAGATATTGTTTATGCTATTTTAATCTAAAACAACACCGTATATATATAATCGTGTCGTCGGCTAAAAAATTTCTGACTCTGTCCATGCTTGTAAAAATGGCAATGACATAGTTGATGATCCAAATTAGAGCTGGCAATTCGGGTCATCCAGTCGGGTTCGGGTCGGGTCACTGATGAGTCGGGTCAACTCGGTCAAAATTTCTGTGTTGGGCTTGGTCGGGTCGGGTCGATTCGGATTCGGTCAAAATGAAATTCAGATTGGTCGGGTTTCGGTTAGAATCGGATTGGACTCATTCGGGTTTTCGGTCAGAATCGGGTCGGTCTCGTTCGGGTTTCGGGTTGGTACTCGGGTCGGTCTCATTCAGGTTTCAAGTGGAAGCGAATCTACGTTTGTTTCAAACTTTTAATTGTTTGGGTTGAATTTGTTGAATCATGTTCGTTCGGGACTTTCGGGTAATCAATTTTATTAAATTGAATATGTAATTAATATTATTTATGTATTTCAAAAAGTATTTTTAATAAAATTAAATATGATTCAATATATAATCTACTCATTGGCTCGTAAAACTCATTCTATTTATCATTAATTTCATTGAAATTTGGCAATATATTGTTATCAAAATCATACTTGATTCCCTATCCAAAAGATAATTCCCGCTATTTGTGTGATTGTTATTTGTGTCTTTCAAAAAGTAGTTTTCAAAAGAAATTTCAATATGTATATGATTCAAGTTATAATATCCTCATTGTATTCATCTTTTATTAGTGAGAAATGAAAATTTTGAATTCAAGTCAATCATTCATCATTAAATGAGTAAACGAGGAATGATTTACCTCAATCTATATGAATATACTATGAGTTGATGACTTTTGGAGTTTTGAGTAATCTAGTAAACCGACTCCTTTGTGAGTTAATCTTAAATACTGATAAAGTAAATAAATTATTGCCTATATGAAAATAACTAAAAAAGATTACCTTAATCCTCATATATAAATTAATCTCCGATTATTCGATGAATTAGAATATTCGATGGATTCGAATATTCGATGAATTAGAATATTTGATGGATTCGAATATTCGAGTATGATATAAAATTCGTTATAAATAAATCATTATCTTTTACGTCTAAATAAAGCTATGATTTTATATTTTATTCGTTACAAATGATTTGATCGATCACTTTATTTTTGTTAAATAGATTAATACTTAAGTAAAATTTAATTTTTGTCTCGTCGAATTTTATTTTTGTTGATTAGATTATTCTTTACAAAAGAAATTTTATAAACTATGAGGAAATGAAAATAAGAGGGAATGAAAATTTATTTGGAGGGAATGAAATTTGAGGAAGGAAGGGAGAAAAATATAGGAGAGACATGTAAATGTAAAAAAAAAGTAAAATAGTAAAATGGTAAAAATATAGGAGGCAAATTTATTGTCTCGGTGAATTTTTTTTGGTTTTGTAGTATAAATATATAATAGATATATATTCAATGATAATCGGGTCAGGTTGGGAGTCGGGTTGGTTGGAAGTCGGGTCGGGTTGGGAGTCGAGTCGGGTTGAGATTCGGGTCGGGTTGGAAGTCGGGTCAGGTCTGGTTTGAGTCGAATCCGGGTTGAGTCGGGTTTGTCTGTATTCGGGTCACTTCGGGTTTCGGGTCAACATCGGTCGGGCTCGGTTTCAGGTTCGAGTTATGCATTCCGCTAAATTTTCGGGTTCGATCGGATTTCGGTTCGGGTGAGTCGGTCGGGTTTCTCGGGTCGGATCAGATCTTGCCAGCTCTAATCCAAATAATACAATGAATGCACTTAAGAAGATGAGGCCAACAAACAAAGGAAGAGAGAAAAGTTGGAGAAAAACAACACCACGAGGAACATTTAAACTAAATTTCAAAGGGTATGACAAAATAGGTTCATAATGAGAGGCTTAGAGAGAAGCCCAATTGATATTGGATTGGTTGGCACGCAATCTCTTACTAAAGCAGAAAGCCCTTGCACTAAGACACGGTATTCAAAAACTTGTCCAATAGAGGATAACGCCCACCCTCGTAATAGTCACTTAGCTTCTACGGCTAAAGCATCCAACAAAGAGTAAAAAACATAGTAAAAATTAAGGGTGACTCCCTTATCCTCCTAAACCATTTAAAATCAAACAAAAACTGTCTCTGAAAATTTGAGATGATAATGTCCGACATAAAAATCCTTTTGTCTATTTCTCTCACGTGTCTTGTACTAGGAATAAAGCGGTTGATAAGGTTCACACTTTTTTTGCTCTACCAAGGGTATTGATATCCTTAGGTTATCTGCATTTGTGAGCCCAACCTCAAACCCTTAACTTACTTTTTCTCTGCCACCTCACCTTAAGAGCCCTATTCTAACTTTTTTTTTCACCCTTAGAGCATAAACAATAGTGGGACTTGAGGCCCTTAATACCCGGACTCTTAACTTACTTTTTCTCTGCCACATCAGCTTAAGGGCTCCATTCCAACTTTTAATTATTTGCACCCACATTCGTGAGTCCGAACTAGGGCTGTTATGTGAGCTGAACAGCTCGAGCTCGGCTCGGGCTCGGCTCGAAAAAGCTCGAGCTCGGCTCGTTCGAAGAGGTAAAACAAGCCGAGCTTGAACAATGTTTTAGGCTCGAACCGAGCCCGAGCTGAACTCGAGCCGAGCCCGAGCCGAGCCCAAAAGCTCGTTACTTACTAACTTTCACACTCTCCCTAAATTACCCATAGAGAAAATATAACCCAACCAAATAAAAACCCTTCTAATTGGGCTGACAACTTGGGAAAATAAAGCCCAGCCAACCCATCCCAATTAGAAACTAGGGTAGGAGAGAGTAAAGACTCTCTTTAACTCGTCTGAATTTTCAAGGTCGCCTTCTTCATCGACGATGAATCATCGTACTCCCTCTTTCCTTCTACTCCCTCTTGATCGTCTCCCTTAGTTCGTCTTAGTCCCTCCTTCCGGCGGCCTGACGAACTGCTGCAACAGCACACTTAACGGCATCGACAATATGAGCAACCACTCCCGGTGGCGGCGATTTTAGGAATCCTTCCCGGTGGCGGCGGCGACGATTTGAGGAATCCCTCTCGGCGGCGGCATCTTCCACAGGGTTTGCCGACTTCCTATTTGAGCTCTCCTAAATTGTTGTTTGTAATTTTCCTATTAAATCAAGGGTTGGGCATTGTATATTTGAGGAACCACTTCCGATTAGGTATTGTAGATTTGTTAATTTGTAAGTAGGGGTTGTGAAATCAGGGACAAATTTGTTAATTTGTAAGTAGGGATATCAAATTAGGGGTTGTGAAGATGATTTTCAAGCTTCTACAAGATTTGAGGAAAATTAGGGTTTGTCAGTTGTGAAACAAACAGGGTTTTCGATGGTAAATCAAGGGCATTAACCGAGCCGAACGAGCTTGAACGAGCCTAACTGACGAGCTCGAACGAGCTTAGGCTTGTTCGTTTGGCTTGATCGAGCCTAACAAGCCGAGCTCGAGTTTAAGGTTGGGCTCGCGAGCCGAGCTTGAGGACCAAAAAAAGCTCGTATCATTTTTGGGCTCGAGCTCGGCTCGGCTCGTCTCTCGTTCGAGCCAAGCTTGAACATGCCAAGCTTGGCTCGTTCGGCTCGAATATCACCCCTAGCCCGAACTCGGGCCCTTAACTTACTTTTTACTATTTACCTTTTTTCAATTACTCAATCATCATCATCATCATCATTATTATTATTATTATTATTATTATTATTATTATTATTATTATTATTATTATTATTATTATTATTACTACTACTACTACTACTACTACTATTTATTTATTTATTTATTTATTATTACTATTATTATTATTACTACAGTGTGAAATGGAGAAAAATAAACAAAGCACAACATTGATCTTGAAACAAGGGTTACATGATACAACGATAATCAAATTACAACCGAAAATGCAATACAACAAACATTACCATACAACGATAAATGCAAATGAAACGAAAATGAAATTGGTGAAAGGATAACTTGAACACTTTCACCTAATTCTCATCTCCTTGTGGTCCAAATTTATGTCAAATATGTTCAACCAAGTCTGCCTTGAGTTGATGGTGTGAATCCCTATCTCGAATACGAGCTCGGTTTTGAATGAGATCGGTCATCGCAGGCGGTAATTCCATCTGGGTGATTCCATCATCTATGACTTGATCAAATTCTGTTGTGTCGAATTGTAGTTGATAGTCGTCACGTTCATCTTCAACAATCATGTTATGGATAATGATACACGCCTTCATTATTTTCCCAATCAATGCAATATCCCATGAATGTGCTGGACGACGAATAATAGCAAAATGAGCTTGTAGCACTCCAAATGCTCGTTCGACATCTTTACGAGTTGACTCTTGGACTTGGGAAAACAACAAATCCTTTTCACCGAAGGGATGCCTGATTGTTGGGATAAATGTTGCCCATTCAGGGTAAATACCATCCGCCAGGTAGTAAGCCATGTTGTTGGAAGGGTGAGTATGGTTGGGAAGAAGAATTGATGGAAAGGTGTTGGGAAGAGGGATAGGTGTTAGGAAGAGGGACTATGGTTGAGAAGATGGATTGATGAAAATGTGTTGGGAAGGAGGAAAGATGTTGGGAATAGGGAGTATGGTTGGGAAGAGGGATTGATGGAAATATGTTGGGAAGAGGGAGTATGGTTGAGAAGATGGATTGATGGAAAGGTGTTGGGAAGGAGAAAAGGTATTGGGAAGAGGGAGTATGGTTGGGAAGAGGGATTGATGGAAATGTGTTGGGAAGAGGGAGTATGTTTGGGAAGAGGGATTGATGGTATTGAGAAGAGGGGTTGATGGAAATGTGTTTGGAAGAGGGAAACATGTTGGGAAAAGGGAAACAAATATATTAATCGAAAACAACTAGACATCATTATCATTCATAATACAGAAATGGTACATTACGTTCAGAAAACATGAATGAAAATGATCTACCGAACTAGAATAATACTAAGACAAAATACAAAAACAAGAATGAAAACGAGCTACCAAGCGGGAATGCAAGAAATTTAACAAACGACAATACGAATGAAAACGATAAACATACACCGATGGGGCCATCTAGTTCTCGAATAATTCCATTGAGAGCTGGTCAAACTGAACCTCCTCTTCAAAAGATAACGTACCAAACCGAGCCTTCAAGTCTTTCCAAATGGTTAACTTACGAACCCTCTCTTCCTTTTGGATCTTCTTTTCCTCCGCCCTTGCTTTCCTAGCCTCAGCCGACGCAACTTTCATCTGAAGGAAAGTCTGCCTCTGCTCCCACTCAAGTTTTTTCATAGCTAATTCCTCCTTCTTCAGCTTCCGATCCAGGTTCCTTGACTCAATGAGCTCAGCGATAATCTTTTGATGGCCATCGAAGTTGATGTCATGCTCGTCGTCAGGAGACATTTGTGTCGAAACACGCTTCCCGGCCTTCTTGGATGCCCTAGCACTGGGAGGAAGAAGTGAGGAACCTAATGAAAATCCTTCACTTTTAGGAGTTTCTGGATTTGAGCTTGAGGTGTATGCCCCAGTCTCGTTCACTTTAGTTCTCTTTGTCCCCGAGCTCCCTCCTGCAGTAGTCGGAGTTTCGATAGAACAAAGCCATTTTTGCTCGTTTCGGAGCAAACGCCATGCGTGTTCTTCCTTGAACTTCTTCTTGTCCTTACTATCCTCCACATAAAGGCGACGAGCAACATTCATGACATCGTCTTCAGATTGGCCACTAGCTTTAGCCCTTTGTGCGGTGAGGTAACAACCTACAAATTTAGAAACGACAGCGCTAAGCCTTCCATAATGGGACTTACATTGTTTTTCGGTCCTCCTCACGAGACTACCCCTCCGTTGATTGTAGTAGTCTGCAATTCTTTCCCAGAATCTGGCCATGGTTTGACCTCTTCCCGTGCCCACATCATTACTTGTGTTGAGCCAAGCACTGATGAGCAAGTGGTCCTTCTCATCACTCCATTTGGTTCGGGAGTTGATATTTTGAGTCGGAGTCTCTTGAATATCGTCATCTTGACCCTCTTCATTGACACCAGTTTGAGGAGGAATGACATTTAGGTTCGCAACAACATTTGGGGTCGGATGAACAATTTGATTTGGATCGACAACCCCGTATGGATTGAAAGAGAAATAAGTTTGAGGAGGGTAGTAGAAATTCTGGTTGGGATCCATCTTAGAAAATGAGAGAAGATGGTAGAAGTGAATGTGTGAAGAGTGGTAGAGAGTGTGGGTTTAGTTATAGGCGAAATAAGTGGGAAAATTGGTTTTTATAAGGTAAAAATAATAGTATATGGGTATTTATTGATATAAATTTAAAAAAAAACATATGCAAAATGGGTGTCTATGAGTAGAGAAAATTATTTCACACTTGAAAATAATTTTTTTTTCTTATTTATTTACTAAAATAGACGGAAAAACGTTTTAGAGAATTAAATTAAATGCGTTAACTTGGCACCTTGTGATTGACCCACGTGTCAGCTGCTTGGCTTTCAAATTGAAAATGCGGGAGAAGCCGGACGCGGCATTTATTACTTCCCTCGATGTTAACGCTATGAGACCCGAAATGTTGGCCTCCTATTTAGGTGTCTCATGTGTGAGAATTTTTTTTTTCAAAATATTCACAGAAAAATAATTATTTAACAAAATATTCAGACTTTTAAAATATTTACAAAAATATTCATTTTTTGCAGGTCTGACAGAAAAACGCGGTCTGAAACCGCGTTTTATTCATAAGGTAAAAATTTTGAAACCAAAGAAAAAATGGACAAAAAATTAACAAAAGAAACGCGGTTTGAGACCGCGTTTCTATGGTTAATTTTTATTTCGGGATAAATTTGCTAATGGGTAATTTTTTTACCCTAGAGACACGGTCTGACCGCGTCTCTCAATTTTTTTATTTTTTATTTTTAAGTCAATGGGGAACGGGGGAAGGAGGAGGAAGGAGGAGGAGAGGAGGCCACCGGAGGAGGAAGGAGGAGAGATAAGGAGGCCACCGGAGCCCGGAGGAAGGAGGAGAAAGGAGGCCGAAGGAACAGCTATCGGTGGGCGGCCGAAGTGGGGCCGGTGGGCGGTCGAAATTAGCTAGGGATCCATTGAAGAAGGGGAGGATTTGGCTTGGGACTTTCGACTCCGAAATTAGGGACCCATACTCTGCTCTCCGACATCTGTATTGAGCTTCCAGTTGGCGGACAATGAGGAGACATGGAAACTGGTGGAGTGGGGTGAGATCGGGTGCTGGAGAATCGCCGAGGAGGGGTGTTTTCCCGGGGGAGAAGAAGAAGACGAGGGGCTGATCTTCGACCCCTGGATTATAGGTGGCCTCCTCCGGCCTCCTTTCTCCTCCTTCCTCCGGGCTCCGGTGGTCTCCTTATCTCTCCTCCTTCCTCCTCCGGTGGCCTCCTCTCTCCTCCTTCCTCCTCAGACCTCTTCGGTGGTCCTCTGCTTCCCCCGTTCCCCATTAACTTAAAAAAATAATAATAAAATAAAACAAATTGAGAGACGCGGTCTCAGACCGCGTCTCTAGGGTAAAAAAATTACCCATTAGCAAATTTATCCCGAAATAAAAATTAACCATAGAAACGCGGTCTCAAACCGCGTTTCTTTTGTTAATTTTTTATCCCATTTTTCTTTGGTTTCAAAATTTTTACCTTATGAATAAAACGTGGTTTCAGACCGCGTTTTTCTGCAAGACCTGCAAAAAATGAATATTTTTGTAAATATTTTAAAAGTCTGAATATTTTGTTAAATAATTATTTTTTGTGAATATTTTGAAAAAAAATTCCATGTGTGAGTCCTTACCCGTTCTCTTCTTTTTTTTAAAAAAAAAAAGCTTACCTGGCAACATATATGGGCCTTGAGGCTCACCGTTGTTGATGCTCTTATTTGTGAGCTCGAACCTCAAGCTCATAACTTTTTATTTTTCCCTTGTATTTAATAAATTATTTATTTATTTATTTATCTACTTATTTAATAATAATATGTGTTAAAATTTTATTTTTAATATTTAGAAAAGAACATATGAGTATTATTTATTTGGAAAAAAAATCTCTCAAATATATGCAATATGGGTGTCTATGTGTAGATAAAATTAAATTACATTCAAAATAATTTTTTTAATATTTTTTAGATTTCAAATATACTAAAAAATCATTTAAAAAAAAACAAATATACCCATTGTCACGTGGCGCCTTTTTGTTGGTCCACATGCCAACACAATATACTCCTTCTTTGCAGCCCACCCCAGTCTCATTCTCTCTGATTGGGTCACCTGGCCTAATGAGCCCAACTTTTACGAACTCATCTGCACGAATCCCTGAAGCCAGGCTCATGGACTTTTTTTTTTGTATGAACCAACCTGACACTCTTATGGGTCCCGGACTCACTATTCATATCTTTTTTGTTTCGAAGGATAATTAAGTTTATTTAGTTAGTTCTACATTTCTTGAACTTAGTATATACTATACTCACTTTGATATAATTAGTATAATTATATAGAATTATAATTCGAATTAAGTTAAGAGAATTTTAGAAAAATATAACAAGTATAAATAGTCAATCGAGGTAGCCATTCTATGACACGTCTTCAATATCTCTGGATGCTATGATATCCATAAGTTCGATCAGGTTGGATCTAATTATTTATTAGCGTACATGCACAGATCGATGGCGATGGTGATTGAAAAGATGGAGTTTAATGCGTCAAGGGAGAACTACAGGGAGCTTATTTCAAAAATACGCCGTTTGATGCAACAACCAAGACGATTCTCCCGCAACCGCCCCGTCCTCCCACCTCGGGAAGGGGTTGAGCCTCAAGGCTGGCTCGACCTATCTCTCTCTAGCAACAACCGTACAGTCACTCTGAGGATCCGCAAAGAAAACCTCTACTTGGACGGCTACATGCTGAGGAGGGACGACAACGGGGCCGAGGTTTGGTACGAGTTCAAGAACGGAACTACCAAACATCTGATTCAGAAATCGACCTTCCTCGATTTCGACGGTAGCTACGGCGGTCTCTCGGGCGGCGGCGGCGGCCCTCTGTTAGGAAAGAAATACACCCGTACCAGCGTCCTTACCGCCATTGAAGGGCTTTCCAGGTTTGAAACTAAAAGAGAAGACAAAGCCAGCTACTTGATTCTCATGATCGTCGCCGTGTGCGAAGCATCGAGATTTGAGAAAATATCGAACTCGTTTGCCGACGTGATGCGTAGCGGGAGCGGCCACATTGTCATCGATGACACATTGGTGGACTTGATTCACGGTTGGGGCGACCTCTCCGAATTCATGCTTACAGCCGACGCCATTGGCGGCCAGACTCACTACCATCTTCCCAAAGATAACAAATTGAGTTCGTACATTCGGTACCCTACAGAAGCCGCCGAGTATGTAGGACTCTTATTGGGCTCCAAAGATTTCCGTGCAGGTCAGCCACTGGTGGAGGTGCTTTCCGTCCGACTCCTCGTCGACTCGACGAGGCTTTCAGGCACGATAACAGTGACCGATGGGATAGACTCGCAGACTCTCTTCACCGGCGGTAACCAGAGGGTCAACCGCGGGGACACTCTGACCTTAAACGCGCTGCAACGAGCCATCTCCGCTACGATGTTCTTCGATATGTCGTACAAACTTGCTACTCCGGCTTCGTTGTCCGGACGTGAATACTGGAGCAGTTTCCAAACCACCGACTTGTATGGACGCCAAATCACCGGCGGAAACGCGTCCCTCGCGTTGAGTTACGTCATCTTCCCGAACGCGTGGCAGCTCACTTGGGAGGCGAAGGTTAGCGGGAACGCCAGCCCCGTCAACGTTTTCGGGACGGTTACCGCTTCGTACACCTACAACCGGACCAAGTACGAGACCGTGCTTTTCTCGAGGGTTGCTGGGAATAGCGTGCAGGTTCCCATAGAAGGAAAGATACCGCTGCTTAGGCTCGCGGCAGCTGCACCTGTTGGCGTGGACGTGACCGTTGAGGTGAGCCTATCGAACCGCGTGACTGCCTCTTTGAACCGTCCGATTGTGCAAGGGCGGGACATGTTTCGGGTGGGAGATAAGAATGAATGGAAAGGTAGTTACATGCTCAAGTTCAAGTTCAAGGGGACGGACGGGGACACCTTGAGCGTTTCAGCCGCCTACAGCCCGGTGTCGCAACTGCCTAACTAATTTGACACGAATTAGTTGGAATCCAAGCCTCCAAGGAGTATGGTATGTATATGTGAGTGTGTAATAAAGAGTGGTTGACAATGAAAGGATTTGAAAAGATGATCGATGTGCAGTGCACAGCTTGTGCGTGCTCGCTAGTTTGTTGTAAGGCTATATATGCTTACGTTGTTTGTAATACTGTATATGGTGTGTTAATTTTGTTTGCAATAAAAACGTGTTAATTAATTTAATAAATAGTTTTTTTTGGATGTTTTAGTCCTTAAAATATACGTATTGTACTATAGGGTGTGGATTGATTAAATTTGAATATTCAACCTATACGGAAGAACTATCGAGATGAGATGAAGAAAAGAGAGATTGTCTACTGCACTTAACATCACTTGACTAAACAACTACAGTAGTAATATGCACAACCCCAACACTCCCTCGAAATAATGACAGGGAACTTATTAAAGGATCAATCTTGGACAACATTGGACCTAATGGGATATAGGAGTATTTGACAAGAAAACATGATAGCTATTAAGTGATTTGGGAAAATTAAGGGTTTTTTTAGGATTATTTCACTTCAAATGGACTCATCCATTCTAGTACTACTACATGACTCATTTATCAAAAGCTATTCTATATTTTCATAATTCGAATCTCTTTCCATGGGGTGTTCCCACAATTATTATACCAACTTAAGTTTGGTAAAATAAGCTCCTTAAAATCTATTCAAGTGCAATAGAGGGTGCGTTTTTTTTCAGGAACACAAAAAATCCCCAAATTCTGATCAAAATATACGAATTTTAGATATTCAGGGCCTCTCTCCCTCTTCCTATAACAATGCCAACCCGAGCCTGGAGAGCAGAGTCTCCCTTGTGGTCACCTCCTCATGTCAACCACTATAAATCTGGGATCGCTTTTATCATCAGTTATGTGCAGCCTCTTCCCCCTCACAGTCACTTCGGCCACCTCCAATCATCCCCAAGCACAAGAGACTGAGCCACCTACGAAACCACATAGGCCTTCTATGTTTCTTAGTGATTCACCGCGGAACTCCAAGAGTTGAAGATCCATCTACCTTTTCGCCATGGTCAGATCTTGATATCTATACAGAGAAATATGTTGAACCATAGTGTAAGATGAACCTCTAGTTTTGCTCTCCCTATGTCATGGCATTTCCCTTGCACCTTACGAAATTATATTCATTTTATTTACATGATACTATTATAGGTATGAAAAAAGTTGAGTTTGGATCAACGTAATCGAAATCAACAAGTTTCGTCGGTTGAAGATTCATGGATTCAGTCTTGATATTGAAGCATATTTGAATTATCGTCATTTTAATTTGCGATGTATGGCTTTATATACAGTAATAGTATTGTGCCTTGATTCTAACTTGGGTTATATTTCCCTCTTTGAACAAGTCATCATCAATTTATAATACTAACAAATGACATCAGTAAACAATTGACCAAACACATATATCATAAAGGATACCATTTTATGATAATTCATTATCTTTTCTTGTACTAGTCCGATTTTCCAAGGTGCAATCCAAGAATATGTTAACTGTGACTTTGTGATCGAAGCAGACCTGATTAAGCTTCCGGTTCACTAGCATATGAAACTGCTACCAAATTGAATTGAGTCAATTGACTTTTGTAGATTACCAATGACCAAGAGTACTAAAGCATCATAGGCTTGTAACCTTGTATGGTAGAACAGGCATACCAATAGTTTATTTAAGTGTGTATAGAGATGGTAGTATGGTTAATGGTTCTAGTAAGGGTTTAATTCAGTAGTTTTATTGTCTATCAACAAACAAGATATAATTCAAAGCATCTGTCTATTGTTTGATCCTACAGAATGCATAGCATGGGAAGCAAAAAACGGACCTCTAGCTCAAGGACTGATTGATATCCAAGGCATTCGTATTGTAAATCTGCAAGCCCTCTGTGATGTGAAGTTCTGCCAACGCAAACCTCCAGCCAATCTAAAGATCAGGCATGCCCTTCCCGGTTTTAGAATCATACGTCTTCTCCAACACAAGATCCATTGGGGTATCCTTGGGACCAGCTGCATTAATATGTTACAATAGCAGTTAGAAGAGCAGTTGAGGTTACCGATAATACAAATCAAGCTGATCTGATCAAGATCATATCTTCAAAGAAGTTGCGAAAATTTACAGTTGCAGACAGCTCTAAGCATTTTCATCTTCCTTTCAGCTAATGCTAAGGAACATGCTTCACTAGGGCAAACAAGTTCAAGCAAGGGTGCCATTATTTAAATTAGTCATGGAATATATATACCAGACGAGAAATATAAATATACATGCATGAATATATAGTTGTGGCATCTGACCAACTAGTTTATTTTATATAGCCATAGGTCGATCAAGCGAGGTTAATAAAGAGATTAGTAGTGTCAAAAATGAAGGGAGATTAAAATGGTTAATGCACGGAAAAAAAGTCAGAATTTCATTAGGCGTGTGAAAAAGGTACATTTTAATTTCACCATCAGTCTGTTTTCTTTAATCTTACATGGTAGACAAAATATGAGATGCTGGCGGGTCTGTTTCCTGGTGTGATGCCATTTTCTTTTTGCTGAATATGTCATCAAAAATCAGTTTCATGATGATTTTTTATGGAAGTTAAGGGTGCAGTTCTCAAATAGTAGGGGATCAACAAATTGCACCAAATGAATCCCAAGGTTATTGTACCATCTATTTAACGTTCCGGCAATTCCCAAACAGTATAACGTCCTATTATTGTCCATTAATTATGTTAAAGACCGCCCTCTCAAGAAATGTATGCTCCATATGAGAAAGTTGATCAATAGAAAGTCTGTTTTACATCCCCAAAAGCATTCAATAACAAGTTGGTTCATGATATATTTAATGGTGGATACAACAACTATGCTGATAAATATATGACATTTTCCAGGTTACGTTCTTGAGATATACATCAAATGTCAGCGTAACTATTAATCAAAAGACCATGATTTTGAGCTTTAGCTCTAAACCCTCAAATGGATTTAGGATTGATAATTAGTACTTCAGAATTGAACAATAGGGCCGTTATACTCATTACTAAACTATCCTTGGCTATTGAAGGAATCTGGTTATATCATAATTCTAAATGCCCCTACATAAGAAATGAAAATCAGTGTCTCGCTCAAGTTTGTTAAATGCTGTATCCTTTCAAGCCTTGAATATTTAATACTTATCAATGTCAAGTTCAATAATACCATTTACAAAGCATCCATATAAGAGGGAGAAAATTATGGTCAAATCATAAAACAAGTACAACATCCAAATAAATATATTACCTACGGTAGGCCTTGGTGTGGCCCTTATTTTCAGAATTTCAGGCCGAGGAATGATCTTCCCTGATGCACCTTGACCTCTTGAAACTCTTACTTTTGTACCATCATCTGTATATCTGAACCCAATCTTACAGGGCTTCCTATATAGCCAAACATGAGTAGTCATTACTCAGGGATACAATTAAGAAAGAGTTGAAGTATAAATCCAGCCTTGTTAAAGCAAAGTAAAGATTGTACCCTGTAACAGGATCCATAACTTGCACATTTGAGACATGTAGAGGAGCTTCAACTGAAAAAATCCCTCCCTCGTGACCTTGCCCCTGTTTGACATGTTTTTTCACCTGCAACCATGGCATGACAAGATGTGTAACTGAGAGCACAATTCCAATTCACCATGAAAGAAAAGTACCCCCTCCGTTTTTATTTACATGACGTTTCAGTTAATATTTTTCTCAATATTAATTGTGGTTTTGCAATCTGACCTATAGTAGGGGTACTCTCGGGTATGACTCATCATTAATTACTCCCCTTCAAAACACCTCCTTCAACCTTTAAAACCACTGTATTTTGTCTATACCCACCCACCAAGAAAAATTAAAATAAAGATAAATTATCTTAAAATCAAATAATCTGGCTTAAAAGTGAAAAAAAAGGGGGGAAAGTGCACAGACGACTCCATACAAAGCTTGGGGTAATACTGGAGTGATTCTAATTTCCTTAATTTGTGTGCTTAGCCTCAAAATATGATTTAAAACCAAACGGAGGGGAGTATTAATTAGTTCCCCACCATTCATTCAACACATAAAATTGATATATTGGAAATAGCCAACTATATTTTCTGACCTTCAAGGATCTTTTTGGATAGTATATAAACAATATATATGGATTTGGCAGTAGACAAGAACATTTCAACCTAAATAATGTTTAAAATACTATTAAAAATACATTAAGAACAAACTAAACCACTGGATAGGAAAAAGGATAAAAAGGTACTTGCCAAGTTTTTGCCCTCAACGATAACACGGTTTTGAGATCTTATTACACGTTTGATAGCACCAGTTTCACCTTTATCTTTGCCTCTAATAATCATAACCTGCAATTATACAACCAGGCAAAAAGTCATACAGAGACTCGGTAAAACAAGGCAAGTGGAGGGTGAAAGGAAGAAAGTGAGTTGAGTAATTACATGATCTCCTCTCACAATCTTCCAGTTCTGTATAAGCTTTTGAGCTGCTTTCCATCCCATTGTATACAGTGTGTTTGGCAACTGGGTTTTTTAGGGGAAGGAAGGGGTGAGAAATTGAAAAGGGGAAAGGGAGTGAAGGGAAGGGAAGGAATTTCATTTTCCCCCCAAATTCCACCCTTTTGGTGGGTTGTGAAATCCCACCAAATTGAGCAGTTACTCAAATTTAGGATCCCTTCCTTTCCTTTAAATTGTTCATCCAAAACGCATAATTTACTTTCCCTTCACTTCCCTTCTTAAAAATCCCTTCAAATCAAATCTATAAACATCTTACAAACTGAATCCTCTTGTGTCAAACCAGTGACTTCTTTCAAACATAATAAGAGATAATAAACGAAAAAGGATCCGTGTCTGTGGGGCATTTTCACAAACATCTCAGCTGCAATTGCAAAGCCAATGAACCCAGAAACAGAAAGCGGAACAAACTAACTAAAATTTCCAATAAACAATCCTATTTAGATGCAAACACAGAAGAAATAAAACAAATTAAACGTGGAATCTGCGCAACAGGATTCGAGATTACCTAAATCACAAGGAAATCATAAACAATCCTTTTTAGACGCAAACACAGAAGAAATGTAATTGTACTTCAAAGGAATTCAGAAAAAGGAAGGTTGTGGAGAGGGGAGGGGAAGGGAGAAAGAGCACAGCAACAGAGAGCTTACAGAGAGGATGTAGAGTGGCGCACGCAGTGCACAGCTAGAACTCACACGGAGAGGCTCGGAGCTCGGCGGAACTGAAAACCATGGAAAAGCGGCGAGGAGTGAAGGAAAGGGGTTTTTTAACAACTTAAAACGATGCCGTTTCCCTTTCAAAACTGGTAGGGGTGTGCATCGGTCTAAAACCTAACCGAACCGGGCCGAACCGAACCGAACTGAAAATCTCAAAATTTTCAAACCGAAAGTATTAGGTTCGGTTCGGTTATTTGCCGGTTCGGTTTGTATTCGGTTCGGTTTTAACATAATTGAACCGCATTTCCATAAAAAAAAATAATTTAAGTATACAAATATATATATATAATACAGTATATATACACATATTCCAATATAAAGTATACAAATATAGTTACAAATAAATATATATAAATATATATATATACACGGTTACAAATACAGTGTATATATATACATTGTAGTTGTATGCTTTATAAAGTATACAAAATTAAAATATATATATATATATATAATTGCAAATACAATGTATATATATACACTATATATATGTATATACAGTAAGTATGTGTGTATATATAAAATATACAAATATATATACAATGTATTTATGTAGTGTATAAAAAAATTTCGGTTTAACACAAACCGAACCTAAACCGAACCGAAACCGAAAAATGGAAATTCTCGAACCGAAAGCCGAACCGAAAAATTTCGGTTAGGTTCGGTTTGTGTTGGTTCGGCCCAAAAATTCGGTTTGGACCGAATCATGCACATCCCTAATCAAAAGGAAAAAAAACATAAATTACACAAATCGCCCTTCAAATATGGGGTTTTCACAAAATCATCCATACATCAGAAATTTACAGAAAACTACTCATAATTTCTCTTCACCTAGATTTCCAAATTGTACAATACGGATAAGAAATAGAAAGAATCACTATTCACTAACAGGTATTGTAAGAATATTCATCAACTACAGTAAGTATTCATCAAAGTTGTTGATGGTCAACAATCAACATGTACATTTACATAACAAATTGATAACAACGAAAAAATTGCACCTTATATACACCGCAAATGAGCATCACTCATTAACGTCGAAAAGAACGTAGTACAAAACGTTGGATTGGACGTTGTTGTGGAGAAGTTGTCGACGTTGCTCGATGGTCAGTGAAGGATTGGGTCGGGCTAGGCAACAACGACATTGCTAATACGGGCCAAATCGGGCCTAAAATAAAATATTAAAAAAAAATTGGATTCACAACGTCCAAAATCCTTCACTTCACATCGAGCAACGTCGACAGCTTCTCCACCACAACGTCCAATCCAACGTTTTGTACAACGTCCTTTTCGACGTTAATTAGCGACGTGGATTTGCGGTGTATATAGGAACACCGATGAAAAATTGAAAACTCTTGTTTTGTCATAAGAAAGAGAATGCACTTGAATCAAATCTCTTGAAAAGAAATACAGGAAATTGAAAAATTTTCCTATGGTGAAGTGTTTCAAGCATCAATGAGCTAATTTGCCTTGACAAACCAACCTCTATTACTTTTAGTAAGTAAGAACATCTACATACAGCTTCCTAAGAAAGAAAAACTAACTGAAATTATCAAAAGAAGAGGCATGTACTAAATTAGAAAGAAAATCAAACCTGCAATCCCTTACATGTTTGCAACTCTTTGCCTCAAAATCAAACCTGCAATCCCTTACATGTTTGCAATTCTTCGCCTTCTCTCGGCCATCAAAAGAAGCAAAAAAAAAAACACAATCTGGAAAAGAAGTGATCCATCAGAGTTCATATGAAAGTATTTCAAGATTTTTGTGTTGCCATCCACTCTGAAAAATGGGTAGAAAACCCAAACTACGGTTTAAAACCAACACCAAAAGCAGATGCAATTTCAAAGTCCATATGAAGCAGATTATAAACATGCATGAAATGAATCGAAATCTGGAAATTAGGATTAAGGAGCACGATCTGATTGCAAAAATACCACAAACCACCTTCAAAATTGGGATCGAAGAGCAAGTGAGGAACAAGCCAAGGGTTAAGGTGTGGACAATAGATGGACATACCCAGAAAAGAAGGTTCTGTCCAAATCTTGAACACCACCATTCTTCCTACTGCTCTGATGGACATACCCAGAAAAGAAGGCTCTGTCCAAATCTTGAACATGCATTGTGAGCGTTCGCTCTTAACACAATTCCCTCTGAGGAACATAGGAAGCCTTTAGTGAAACAAGCATGATCTTGGCTTCACTACCCCCTTGGTGAATAAATCCTTGCTTCACTACTACCAGGACTTAATGTCTTGTAAACTGGACATGAAAATAGAATGCCAACACGTTAGACTAACAATACGGGAAAAAAAAATACCCCATGAAAGATTGCTGAACATAGATTAAGGCGCTATAGACTTCGAAACAGAACTGAAAAGAAATCATACCTAGGTGTTGCATCTTTTTTTGTTAAGAGTTAGAAAATATGGGCACACCTTGCATTTCTTCCATGTTTCAGCGAGTAAACTCGGCGGTACTTCACTACTTCCTTTCAGCTACTTTTGTGTCAAGGCCACACCTGGGAGGATTCATTCATCTGATAACCTTCTCACACTCAATCCTTTAGTCGTTCCACTTGCTTCATGTCATCAAAAGTAGCTATGAATCATCTCCGAACACCTAAACATTATGAAACCTCAAGTGTAGTCTCCAAAAATCCAAAGAAGACAAAGCTAATTATAAAATATCCCAAACATACACGAAATGACTGAATCAATTATGCAAATGCATACCTAATATGATATGAAATATGTGCAGATAATCAGGGTGCTCATAAACATCATACATGCGTGAAAATGTTGTCATCTAAACACTCTGGAGACAGCAAATTGCATACAGCCCCACATAAATTTGATATTTCCCCTTTTGAATTGTTAATTTTCCACATCCACTTTTTAGAGAGACAAAGGACAAAGCATGCCAAGTATCCATGTTGAAAAGGTCAATCATTTATCATTATAGATTTTAGTATTCACTTAAAGCTGCTTTTCCCCACTTTTTCAATGTTTAATTCATTCATCCCTCATTCATTCAAAGTATCCCCTCTTTCCCTTCCGAAGCATCACTTTAAGTAAGCAGAGAATGTGAAGAGGAGCCCTAATCGCCACCCAACCAGGCACCCATGAACAAGGCAGCTCCTCTCATCCATGTGCTGTTCTTCATTGGGGTGGTTTCGGAATCCGACATCTCCATTGGCTACCGAATGACGCTAACAGTCCCGAGCGAATACAGCCAAGGGTTCATAGGAAAAGCCTTTCTGATGGAGAGTGACAACAATGCTCAATTCCCACCCCCAAACCCAAACTACCGAACTGCATTGTCCGTCGAGGCGTCTAACTATGATGCAAATCCGAGATATTCCTGCTCCCTAGACCTCTACCTTGGCACTGTCAAAGTCTGGAGCTCTGGCCACCACTCCAAGTTCTATGCCTCCGAAATCTGCATCCTTGAGCTCACTCATCATGGGGATCTACGCCTCAAAGACTCCAATGACCAGATTGGCTGGCGTACAGGGACTGCTGACCAATCAGTCCAGGTAGACTCCTACACTTGGATCCTTTGTATTAGAAAGGGGAACTAAACTCAGTTTTCTTATTTTCATTGGCAGAAGCTGAGATTGCTTGAGACGGGGAACATGGTATTAGTGGACTCCGGGGAGAGCATCAAGTGGCAGACATTCAATTTCCCAACGGATGTTTTGCTGCTCGGGCAGAGGCTGAGTGTAGCAACCCATCTAGTGTCCTATCCAACAGCAGACTCATTGTTCTACTCGATGGAGATCCAACATGACAAGCTCGGGCTCTACTTAAACACAGGTAATAATAAAGACAAGTACTCTTACTGGGAATTTGAGCCTTCCAAGGGCAGAAACATCACATTTGTTGAATTGACCACCAAGGGTCTGGAGTTGTTTGACGATGCCTTCAAAAAACTTGCACAGATTTACACTACAACAGCAGATGCAGCACCTGTAAGGTTCCTGGCGCTAGATAATTCCACAGGGAACCTTGGACTCTACTACTATTCTCCACTAGGTGACAAGTTCCAGCCATTGTTCAAAGCCCTGAACAACACCTGTGACCTCCCTCTGGCGTGCTCCAACAACTACAGCGTCTGCACCCACACAGGTTCTTGCTCCTGCATAGTTCTGTCAACGACAGGCAGAGGAAGCAAGGAGGAATATTCAGGAAGGGCTTCTCTTTCTGATTCCAAGTGTGGGGATGAGATTGGATCCCTAGTGTGCAGAGGTGATCATGGGGATGGGACGGAGATCATGGTTGAGCTGGAGGGAGTTTTAAGCGTTCTTAGAAACAGCACTGCCATAAAAAATGTGAGCAAGGAGGAATGCACTAACAGATGTTTGAGGGATTGTGAATGCAAGGCCGCGTTGTATGGGAGAGAAGGACAACAGGAGTGCGAGTTTTATGATATGGTGAGTGGGGTTAAGGAGAAGGCAGGAAGCGAAGCTGGAACATACCTGATTAAGGTGGCCAGCCCTAAATCCTCAGGCAACAACCACAACGCCAAGCACGGGCTGAGGAAATGGGTGTGGCTGTTGATAGTGGCATCAGATGGACTCCTCCTGCTATTTGCTGCAGGAGGCCTCGCCTACTTCTTTGTATGGAAAAGGAGAAGAGGGTCCTCATCATCCAACTGAAAATTGGAGATTTTGTGTATGATTGGTGGTTTATAAACTTGTTGATGTTGAGAAAATAGATTTAAAATTTGCTCTAGTTCAAATTGTTGCAAGCCAATGAAAACTGGTCCATTTGCTTGCCAAACATACCTAGATATTGTTGTTCATCATCAGCAAATACTTCTGACTCGCTTGCCTCTCGCTGTCTCCACCTTTCAATCAAGGGCCTTAACCATACATCTTCACATCAAGGGTCATGATATAGGCATGGAAAAGATGCACCCAACTGAAGTTTGGTTGTAATCTCAGCTGGAGATAATATCGCCTTGTGTTGACAAACTTTTCTCAGATTTAGATGCTTTGAAATATGAGTAGTGGTTCATCAAACTCCACCAGTTTTGCATCACATTACAACTACCTAAGCAACTTTTTTATACCAGGAAATACAACAAACTCCTAGGTAACTGGATTGGATGTTGCAGAGCTGAATATCTAAATTTCTAACCCTTAACAACACAAGAATAAAAGGCCACAGAAGGACACGTATTTACAACTTTTATGTTTAAACAATTGGAAGCAAACTATATTTGACCAATAAATCAAATTCAAATGTGTTAAAGAGTAGGAAAAAGTTGGTGATCAATACATGAACCACTTTTGTCCGTTATCAATTTCTATCACCAGATCTCCTATATAAATCAAACACTAAGCCTGCACAAATTCATTCATCCCAAAACAACAAAACACATAAGCATTAAAAGATTCAACCTTTTTTTCTCTCACAGGCATTTCATCGAACATACAAAGGGCAATGGCAAAATCAGGGATTCTAGCACTAACCTTGGTTCTGATGGCAGCGGCGTGGACGGGGATCTCGGCGCAGACATCGTCGAGCTGCACCAACGTGCTGATAAGCATGTCGCCGTGCTTGAACTACATAACGGGGAACTCGTCGGCGCCGTCGTCGGGGTGCTGCTCGGCGCTGGGGAGCGTGGTGAAGTCGCAGCCGCAGTGCCTGTGCCAGGTGATCAGCGGGAGTGGATCGTCGTCATTGGGGATCAACATCAACCGCACCCAAGCTCTTCAACTCCCCACCGCTTGCAATGTCCAGACTCCCTCCATCGCCCGTTGCAGTGGCGCCGGTGAGAAACACTTCGCATAATCACCCATAAAAATTCGAAATTATGCAAAAACCACTCATTCTTAAACTTAATTTTCATACATTTGGTGCAGCATCTCCGAGTGGATCTTCCTCAACAACTGGTACTCCATCATCCGACAATTCAGGTATGAACGTCAAATTACAGGTATTTGATTAAACTCCTTGTAAGTTGTAATCGAGTCTGAGCTATTTGAATTAAATTACAGGTAGTGCTACCAACACCCCGACCACATCCACATCCACATCAACAGGATCTACAGAAAGCCCTTCAATTGACACATCGAAGGGTCACGCTATGAAGTCTGGGCTGTCGCTATTTTTGGCTTTGTTTTTCATGGCAACCTCCGCTCGGGATTTGTTGTCTGTTATATTTATATGATGAAATGTTTTTAATTATTTTTTATTTGTACGTTTTGTTTGTTTTTTTTTCCCTTATTTTCATATTGTTGTATTATGAGATTGGAATACTTGGTTGCTGAAATTATTCGTGGAGATTGTTATTAATCGGGATTTGTAATTGCTTATGATAATAATAAGGATTCTTATTTATGGTTTGATTGTCCCAAATTACTCAATCTCAACAAAATCATATCCCTCGGTTGATTATCGCTATTTAATAAAGCATGTCGCATGGAGCAAAAGATGGGTAACTCAAATTTAAGAAATTTAATATTATTTTATTTGAGATTACAAAAAGTGGACTAAATAATGATTTGACATGTTCTTTAGTAGAGAATCATTAAACATCGATCAAAAGATAGAAATTGGGGACCAAACAAATTGAATTCAGTACGCATTTTTATAGTTAAATACTTCAATTTGACAAATATGGCAACTATTTTTGTAGTCATCCCTCTAAAATCCATAAATCCATAGTTTGAAAATTAAAAAAAATTAAGAGAAGAACAAGTCGAGGGGAGAAGAGAGGAAAAAGAGGATTGAAGACATGTGATAACTCCCTCCCTTGATGAAAATCGGAATAAAGTTTCAAAGGCCTTGACAGTTTGTCTGTGTCAAAGGTCTTGGAGCTTTAACAGTATTGATGAAATACAAAACCTGTTCTATATATTATTATGTCCGAATATTATTTAATATTATATACTTCCATTATATTATATGCCTAACTAACCTTTCAGGAAGTATTATTCGAATTACTTCTTTCCTTATGGTGCATATTGAGGAGATCCAAATTGGAGAGATCATGTCTTCGAAGTGTCCAAAAATAGAAGATCCTTGGGCGCGCCATGATCCGAACTAGCCGTTGTTGAAGATCCTTAGGCGCCATGTTGCTTCTATATAAAGGAAAGGAAGAAGAAGACAGGATATACTGGTTGAACACAAGCTTTCATTTATTCAAGCGAGATCTGTCTTCCAAGTTTACTCTCTGCTAGCGCTCAAGAGTTTGTTATTTCATTTCAAAGCCTTTGAGAGTTACACTGTGAGCTTATAGGATATATTCATTTATAGTGTTACTCGAGAGTTTGTAACTCGGGAAGTAAGCACTAGGCTATTGATTTGTGAGAGTAAGAGGATTGTACTAGATAGCTGAGAGAGGTGTGGCTCTTCTAGATTGGTCTAGGACTCCAAGGGAACGTGAGTTGACTAGATTGCAATTGTATAGGAGAGAGGCTTCTCGGTGAGCTATTAGGATCCTAAGCTTTGCGAATCAATAAAGCCTTTTGAATCCTAGGGTTGTGGAAGAACCCTAGGTGGGGACGTAGGCCAAGTTCGTGCCGAACCTCGTAAACAATTACTCGTGTCCTTTATCTATTGCTTTACCTTATTTCCGCACTTGGTTCGATTGTCTAACTTTGTGATTCAGGTTTAATCTCAAAGGGTTTTATACGAGCTCCAAAAGTCTTGAGACTTTCTGCGAAAAAAAAGGGCATACTCTATTCAACCCCCCTTCTAGAGTATTTCTATATTACCTTGTTTTATATTATCGAAACTTCAATTGGTATCAGAGCTTTACTCACTGTTTTTGATCTAACAATCTTGTGAGTTTTCGATCATGTCTGGTGAAGCAAGCGGAGGATTTGCACAGGGAAGGTCCACGAGCAGACCACCACTCTTTGTAGGAAACAACTTTGTCCACTGGAGATCCTTGATGAAAATGTTCATTATAGATCAAGATCTGGAACTTTGGAACATTATAGAGAATGGTCCGAAGATTCCAGAGAAAGACGGACCAAATGGAACCAAAGTCGCAAAGAAGGAGTCTGAATACATCCAAGCGGATCTTGAACTCGTCTCCAAAAACTACAGGGCTATTAACTTACTTTATTGTGGTCTTAGCACTGATGAGTTTAACCGTATTTCATCTTGTAGGTCAGCTAAAGAGATTTGGGACAAACTGGTCGTCACCTATGAAGGAACGAGCCAAGTGAAAGACACCAAGATCAGCATCTTCCTTCGAAAATATGAGCTCTTCAAAATGAAGTCTGATGAGTCAATCAAGGCCATGTTCACACGATTCACAGAAATTACCAACAACCTTGACTCTCTCGGCAAGAGCTTTACCAACGTTGAGAAAGTGAGGAAGATACTGAGGTGCCTCCAAAAGAAAAATGGGGTCCAAAAGTAACAGCTATAGAGAAAGCACAGGACCTCACCACTCTACCCCTTGATGAACTTCTTGGGAAGCTGATCACGCATGAGATGATCCTTAATGAAGACGATGGAGAACTTCCAGCTAGCACTAAGAACTTGGCACTCAAGTCTAAGAAGGATGAGCCTAAAGATGGATCTGATTCCGAAGACGAGGATGACGATGAGGATGATCCTTTTGCTCTTATCACAAGAGGCCTTGCTCGAATTCTCAAAATGAAGAAGCAATTCAACAACAAGGATGGATCAGAGTCTTCAAAATTTCGAGGTAAGCCTCAATACAACAAGTATGAAAAGAAGACTAAACCGTTGTCTTGTTTTGAATGTGGTGAAACAGATCATCTCGTGAAGGACTACCCTCAAAAGACAAAGAGCCAGTCCAAGAAGGGTGACAAATGGAAGAAGAAAGCCATGGTGGCAACTTGGAGCGATTCTGACTCTAACTTCGATGATGAGAAGGCCAATTTTTGTCTTATGGCCTCAGAAGATGAATCCCACGATGAAAAGGTTGAAGCTACTGTAAGAGAACTTATGGCAAGTCCAAAAGAGGTATTATCGGAATTCCTTTCCAATATGATTGCCAATGAAGAGAAACTTATTGCCCAAACTAACATTCTTATTAAGAGAACTGTGGATCGGGAAAGAACTATTGAGGATCTGTCTATGAGGGTTAAAAGTCTTGAAGCTTCTTATTCAGGTCTTGACATTAAAGTCAAGACGCTTGACTCAGAGAAATCTGAACTCAAGCAAGATCTCTCCTCTCTAAGAAATGAGCATCATGACTTAGAGAACGAGAAGATCTCCCTGAATAATAAGATTCAAGACCAACAGACAGCCCTCATAAGTTTTACCAAATCCAAAGGCACTCTTGATAGGATGTTGGGCGAGCAACAAAGTTCTCTAAACAAAAGTGGTATTGGTTACAATCCAAGGTTTTTAAAGAAGCAGCACATTACCACCTTTGTAAAGGCAAAAGGAAGCAGAACCTCTCCTATATGTCACCACTGTGCTAGAAAGGGACATGTAAAAGAGACCTGCCCTTATAGAAGAAAGGATCCTATATTATTCGCAATACATTTCCTGTTCATTTGAGAAAAGAACGGATAACACAAGTTTGGGTTCCAAAAGGCACTATTTTACCAAACATGGTTTACCCCAACAATGGATCCAAATTTGCTTATTGGTCTAGCCACAAAGGTTGATGTTTGTCTTGCAGGAGAACACCAAGGTGAAGGAACATAAATGGATCATTGATAGTGGGTGCTCGAGGCATATGAGTGGAAAGAGTTCTCTCTTTCATGATCTAAAGGAGCAATCCACGGGAACAATCACTCTTGGTGACAAAGGAAAATGTGACATCGTCGGTATTGGTAGTGTTGGAAGTGATTCCAGCCATAGTATTAAAAATGTCTATCTTGTTAATGGTTTAAAGTATAATTTGCTTAGTGTCTCTCAACTATGTGATAGTGGCAACTATGTCAGATTTAACAAGAAAAGATGTCTAGTGTGCAGAGAAGATACATGTGAAGTTATATTGACTGCATATCGTTACAACAATATATACGCTGTAAATGCTGATCAAGTGGCACAAGGAAGCTTAACCTGTCTAAAGGCTTTGATGGACGATCCAAAGCTCTGGCACTGGAGACTCGGTCATGTGAGTCCACATACACTACAGAAGCTTGTGTCCAAAGGGCTTGTAAGAGGGCTACCTGAGATGGACTTCAAAGGTATTGATATGTGCAATGCATGCACATGAGGTAAACAAACACGTAGCTCTTTCAAACCCTAAAATGTTGTAAGTTCTTCTAGACCCCTTGAACTTTTACATATGGATTTATGTGGTCCTATGCGAGTCAAATCTCCCAATGGTAAAAAGTACATGCTAGTTGTTGTTGATGATTTCTCTAGATATACTTGGGTTGCATTTTTAAAAGAAAAATCAGAGGCCTTATTTGAGTTTTCAAAACTTTGTAAGGAGTTGCAAACTTTAAGAAACGAGCCCATAGTGTCAATTCAGAGCGATCATGGTAGGGAGTTTGATCAACTTCAGTTTGATTTGTTTTGTGCTAAATATGGCATCTCCCATAACTTTTCTGCTCCTAGGACACCTCAACAAAACGGGGTTGTGGAACGCAAGAACCGCACCTTAGAGGATATGGCCAGGACTATGCTTTTAGAAAATGCATTACCTAAAACCTATTGGGCTGAAGCTGTTAACACAGCTAACTACATTTTGAATCGTTGTCTTATTCGTTCCATCTTAAAGAAAACTCCTTATGAACTTTTCAAAGGCCGCAAACCACTTATATCTTATTTTAAACCATTTGGCTGTACTTGTTTTGTTCATAACAATGGAAAAGATAACCTTGGGAAATTTGATGCGCGTAGTGATGAAGGTATATTTCTTGGCTACTCCACAAGTAGCAAAGCTTATAGAATCTTCAATAAAAGGACCCAGTTAGTTGAAGAAAGTATACATGTTATATTTGATGAATGCAATGACGGTTCTTTGAGTGAAAGTGTTGCAGATATAGATCTTAACATCCATGCAGAGAACGAGGAAGGTGATGATGCTGCTACCAAGAACACAGAGAAGAGGAACATGCAGGAACAGATTCTTAACACTAAAGAATTGGCCCAAGGTGTTGAAGATTCGTCCAAAGCCCTTGGTGTCCAATCCAACAGTGTTGAGACGTCAGAAACTGCTGTAACTGAACCTAACAGGACCACGGAGTCAGATGTACCACAAGTCAATCCTACTGGTGTGACGAATCAAGGAGCTGAGACTAGCAAAAGGAAATTCAAATACTCCTCATCACACTCATTAAAGGATATCATTTCTGACCCTACTTCTAGTGTTCAAACTCGTTCTAAACTTAAAGATCTTTGTGCTTTTCACGCGTTTGTTTCTCTTATTGAACCAAAGAAGGTAGATGAGGCACTTCAAGAGCCAGACTGGATCATTGCTATGCAAAGCGAGCTTAACGAATTTGAAAGAAATAAAGTCTGGACCTTGAAGCCAAGGCCAAAGCATCAATCAGTCATTGGCACACGATGGGTATTTCGAAACAAGCTAGATGAGAATGGTAAGATCGTGAGGAACAAGGCAAGGCTTGTTGCTCAAGGCTACAATCAAGAGGAAGGTATTGACTACGAGGAGACCTTTGCTCCCGTAGCCAGGCTTGAAGCCATTCGCATTTTATTAGCATTTGCATCTTTTATGAGCATAAAGTTATATCAAATGGATGTCAAGTGTGCTTTTCTTAATGGTTTCTTAGAGGAAGAAGTATATGTGGCTCAACCCCCAGGATTTGAAAGTTTGGAATTTCCCAATCATGTTTATAAACTTGACAAAGCGCTTTATGGTTTGAAACAAGCCCCAAGAGCTTGGTATGAGCGCTTGTCAAAATATCTTTTAGAAAATGATTTTAAAAGGGGGTTGATCGACAAGACTCTTTTTATCAAGACCAAAGGAAAGGACATTTTGGTCATTCAAATTTATGTTGATGATATATTATTTGGTGCTACTAACACATCTTTGTGCAAGGAATTTTCTGACATCATGTGCAGTGAATTCGAGATGAGCTTGATGGGTGAACTCAACTTCTTTTTGGGATTACAAGTTCACCAATCCAAGAAAGGGATCTTTGTCAACCAAAGCAAGTACACTAAGGATCTCTTGAAGAAGTTCAAGATGGATCAATCCAAAGCAGCCAAGACTCCCATGAGCTCAACATTATCTCTAGATCAAGACAAGACTGGGAAAAGTGTCAATCAAAAGGAGTATCGAGAAATGATTGGATCTTTATTATATCTCACGGCTAGTAGACCTGACATCATGTTTAGTGTTTGCATGTGTGCTAGGTTTCAAGCTGATCCTAAAGAATCTCACCTCGTGGCTGTAAAGAGGATCTTTCGATATCTCAATGGCACTAAGGAGCTTGGACTATGGTACCCAAAGCAAAAGGATTTCACATTAATTGGATATTCTGATGCAGATTTTGCAGGGTATAAGGTGGATAGGAAGAGCACATCAGGATGTTGCCAATTCTTAGGAGCATCCTTGATCAATTGGCACTCAAAGAAACAAAACTCAGTCGCTCTATCCACTGCAGAAGCCGAATACATTGCAGCTGGAGCCTGTTGCTCCCAAATCCTTTGGATAGCTCAATAAATGTGAGATCTTGGCATCAACCTCAAAGGCATTCCTATTAAATGTGACAATACAAGTGCCATCTCCATCACTAAGAATCTTGTTCAGCATTCAAGGACCAAACATATTGATGTAAGGCATCATTTCATTAGAGACCATGTTGAAAAAGGTGATGTGTCCATTTCGTTTATTTCAACTGATTATCAATGGGCTGACATTTTTACTAAGCCTTTGGCAGAGGACAGGTTCACCTTCATAAGACGAGAGATTGGGATGCTTAACAAGGATGCACTTTCGTAGGGGGAGCTTTCCCTTTACGAAAGATAATATCTACTTAGTGTCAAGACCTTTGAGAATTATGTCAAGGTTTGTGAACTAAATGGTAGATTACATACATCGGATCACATATTTTTGGTTAATATCTTTCTAGATATTTAATCAATTATATTTTTTTTTTCGGATTTCAAAATTGCCTATTTATGTTATATTTTCTTTCCGTTGAGATATCTTAATTTTGGAACTAAATATTTCGGTTATTCAGTCCTATTTTAATGGAATAGTTTGAATTTTGAATTGGAAATTTTTCAAATTTGGCAATGATATCATTACCCTCCCTTAGAACTCTAAACCCGTCCCATCACTCCATCATCTTCTCTCTCTACTTAAACCCAATTCTGTACCCGATTCCCTCACAAACTCTGAACCTCTCCAAACCCTTTCACCTTCTTCTACTTCAACCTCTCAACCTGTTCTAAGAAAACCCTAACCGATTTCCTCCATGGCTCCCAAATCAAAGAAAGCTTCCACACCCAAAAGACTTGGCGCCACCCCCAAGGGACGTCAGGTCACTACCACCTCTCCCACACCTGAACCCACTCCTCAAGCCATTATCCCAACTGTTGTCCAGAGCACCATCGCTGAGAGCACGTCCATTGTTACCAAGGGCTCTCAAAAACGCTCTGCTAAGAAGCCCCTTAGTGCGAAACAGAAAGGGAAAAAGAAGATATTAGCTGAGGAGGTGGACGAGGAAGAGGAGGAAGATGATCTCGACGCTATTTTGGAAAGAGATGCTGCCAAGGAAGTCGAAGAGGAAGCCTTGAAGAAGAAAAAGGCCGAGGAGGAAGCCGAGCTTGCAAGGAAACTTGCCGAGGAAGAAGCTGAGAGGATTCGGAAGGAAGCCGAAGCCGAGGAGGTTCCATCTGAAGAGGAGCCTGAGGAAGAAGACGAAGAGCAAGACGAATCTGGAGAAGAAGAGGAAGCTGAAAGAGATGAAGCGGGGTCCGGTGAGGACTCGGGGTCTGAGGAAGAGGAGGAAGAATCTCCCTCTCCTTCTCCTCCTCCCCCGTCTCCTAAGAAGCGGAAAGCCCCAATTGCAGTCAAGCCTCCATCCCCAAAGCGCACCAGGAAGGGCACTCTCAGAAGCCTTGAAGCGTCTGTCAAGAAAGCCGCTCCAACGATTGCTCACAGGAAGAACGCCGATCCACCTGCCTACATCCAGGTAAACCAATCCTTGCCCTCCTCTTGGTTTGAAAATGCTGAGACTGCTGGTAAGTGGGTAGATGAGTTTCGAACTCATAGGATTTGCTGTTTTGATTTTTTGGATATTGAGTTCTTCGAAGCTTTGAAGCTACCCTGCATTGATCTTCTAAAAAAATCCCCAGCCTGGACCCTTCTCAATCTTGACACCGTTTACTATCCCCAGCTTACCCGCCTGTTCTACATAAACCTAAAAGCCAAACACGACGCCAATGGTTGGTCTTTGGATTCTGTTGTCAAAGGGGTTAGAATCTCTTTCAACTCCAATGACTTTGCAGATTTCCTTGGCCTACCTAGCCCATGTCCACCCTTTGAAACACACCCCTCAAAAGAAAACTGCATCATCCTTGCCCGAGCCAAGTACCTCCTACCCGAAGCATCTAACAGCACCTCAAAGCAACTCACCCACTCATCCCTTACCCTTGAGGCAAAAATCATATTTAACATCATTGTTCGATGCCTCTTACCCCGTCTTAACTCTGGCTCGCTCCTTACTGACAATGCCATGGTCCTTCTTTCCCGTATCCTCAATGGCCTTGATCTTGATCTGGCCAACACTATTTTAGGATCCATGGCTCACACAAGAAAAGCTAGGAAAGGAACCCCCCTCCCCTTTGCTACCCTTTTGACCCCACTCTTCAAAGCTTCTGGAATTGATTTCAAAAATGAAGAACAGCAGCGTCATATGGGTAAGTTCGACTCCAAGAGCCTTGAAAAGATTGGCATCACTCGGTCTCCCCAAGGGACCTTGAGTCTTGCCACTCCTTCAAAAGCTCTTCCCACTGCTTCAGCCGTTGATGAACGCATGGACAACCTGGAGTTGGGCTTGGAGGAAGTTCGCTTGGATATCAAGGAGCTGCACAAGGAGGTTATGACGGAGATGAGCGGGATAACCAAGATGCTGCAAGGTCTGTGGACGAGGCTCACTGATGATGCTCCGGACGACGAAGCTTAAACCCTACCCTACCCTATCCCATCCCTGAAATCTGATACATTGCTGGTTTTTGGAAACATTTTCAAAACTTTTGGTGACTGGTACCTCCTCCCTTTGTTGAAAGACAAATAGGGGGAGATGATATGTGGTTGTTTAGGCTTGAAAACCTTTCTGCTTGAAGGTCTTGGAAGACCATGGTTTTTGATTTTTTGGTTTTCGGTTGGATGGCTTTTTCATACTTTAAAAATTTTATCCAACATTTGTCTAACCCATGTAGGTACTTAGTCCGATTTCACTTATATTATTTATGCTTGACTAAGTTGCAGGGATGCACAGGTTTTGTCTTTCATCAAGGGGGAGATTGATAACTCCCTCCCTTGATGAAAATCGGAATAAAGTTTCAAAGGCCTTGACAGTTTGTCTGTGTCAAAGGTCTTGGAGCTTTAACAGTATTGATGAAATACAAAACCTGTTCTATATATTATTATGTCCGAATATTATTTAATATTATATACTTCCATTATATTATATGCCTAACTAACCTTTCAGGAAGTATTATTCGAATTACTTCTTTCCTTATGGTGCATATTGAGGAGATCCAAATTGGAGAGATCATGTCTTCGAAGTGTCCAAAAATAGAAGATCCTTGGGCGCGCCATGATCCGAACTAGCCGTTGTTGAAGATCCTTAGGCGCCATGTTGCTTCTATATAAAGGAAAGGAAGAAGAAGACAGGATATACTGGTTGAACACAAGCTTTCATTTATTCAAGCGAGATCTGTCTTCCAAGTGTACTCTCTGCTAGCGCTCAAGAATTTGTTGTTTCATTTCAAAGCCTTTGAGAGTTACACTGTGAGCTTATAGGATATATTCATTTATAGTGTTACTCGAGAGTTTGTAACTCGGGAAGTAAGCACTAGGCTATTGATTTGTGAGAGTAAGAGGATTGTACTAGATAACTGAGAGAGGTGGGGCTCTTCTAGATTGGTCTAGGACTCCAAGGGAACGTGAGTTGACTAGATTGCAATTGTATAGGACAGAGGCTTCTCGGTGAGCTATTAGGATCCTAAGCTTTGTGAATCAATAAAGCCTTTTGAATCCTAGGGTTGTTGAAGAACCCTAGGCGGGGACGTAGGCCAAGTTCGTGCCGAACCTCGTAAACAATTACTCGTGTCCTTTATCTATTGCTTTACCTTATTTTCGCACTTGGTTCGATTGTCTAACTTTGTGATTCAGGTTTAATCTCAAAGGGTTTTATACGAGCTCCAAAAGTCTTGAGACTTTCTGCGAAAAAAAGGGCATACTCTATTCAACCCCCCTTCTAGAGTATTTCTATATTACCTTGTTTTATATTATCGAACCTTCAACATGTATTTGAAACAATGAATTTCGGGATCTTCTTTACGGGGAAGATCGAGTTGGAAGCACATATATTCTCAATTCACGGTGAAAGCGGGCAATATCGGAGGATTCGAAGTCCCGGGACTCGTCGACGATAGTGCCATGACTGGATATCGGTTACAAAGAGAATTATGATGAAGTAGGGTTGAGAATGATCGTTCCAAAGAGAGTAATCGCTTGAATAGAGAGAGAAAAGGGGTTAATTAATTAAATTAGGTTAATTAAAATGGATATAATCTTGACCATTGATTTATTTGGACGGTTGAGATCGATTAATTAGGCAAATATTAGACAATAAATAAAAGGAGAGGATCTGAATCCGTGCATGCTTGGAGCAAAATTGAAAAGAGGGGAGAGTGACACATGACATTTGTAAGATTTTTTTTAACATGGGGGTTCCGAGGTTGTCCACAAATCCCCCACGGGTTCGAGCCCTAGCCTGCAAAGGACGCGAACTAGTAAGTCACGGCAAGCCACCAGACAGGCTCACCCAAACCAATGAAGGTTTGAGCACCTACTAATTACACAAATTGTGTAAAGAATGGGATTTGAACCATTGACCTCTTGCAATAGATACATCTACCTTACCACTAGAGCAAGAGGTCATTGTTATGACATTTGTGGGATTTAATTGAGGTGGGTGATTAGTAGTATATATATTTTAATTCTAGCTTCATTTTGAGCATAATTTATTTTTTTCAAGTTTTTAATACTTTAGAAATTCATAAAAATATATCTATCAATAGACACCAATACTGTATATCTTAATGAAGACAAAAAATCAATAATTAATATATAATATGTGTATATTTGGGTTTAAATAACAATAAAATGTAATATATAGTAAATAAAATTAAAAATTCCTCTAATTTTTCTCTATAAAAAGGATATCAACTATTTATATGTAATATAAATATTATTATAGCATATTATTATAATTTTGGTAAATGAATAAAAAAAAGTTGAAAGAAGAGATAAAGGATAAAAAAAATAGGGGGAGTTAAGAAACTCTCATGGGTTCGAGGGATGTGAGTTGAAATGTAGAATGAGTTGTTTAAAGAAGGGTGAAGAGAGAGAAAGATAAAAAGTGGAGTTAAGAAACCCTTATAGTTCATTTAAATCGATTTATTTCATTTTTCAGGATAAGTGGATGCTTTTTAATTGATTTCCACCAATAAAAAAACACTATAATATAAACTATAGTTATAGACTATAGGATCCTCGCGGACCAGAAGAGTGTTCACCTCTCCTACTTAAAAAAAATCATGTATCTCATCACCTAACTTAGTCAACAATTTAGACATATATTTACCAAACATTTAAAATGTGATAAACAAAAACAAACCTACGGGTAGACGTGGCCACGGGTCACGGGTCGACCCGTGACCCGTCGAGTCGTACGGGTCAACGATTCGCCGGATTGGTGACCCGGCAGGTATGGGTCCTCAAGTCAGGTCAGCGGGTAGGGGTGGGTTGCGGGTTAGGGTTGGGGGTTTGGGAACCCGCTGACACGGATCCGACCCGTTTTTTAAAAACTTGCCATTGGAGTTGTGGGTCCCCCAAATCAGATTTTTTTAAACAGCTAGCTCGACCTGAAACGCCTATAAAATCTCGTCTCCTTAAAGTTGAAACGTTTCACTTCTCATCTAAATATCCCATAATCCCATCAACTTACAATTACATTACAATCATACTTTCATTTTCATAATATCGTTATCATGGTCGATCAATCCATGACGTTGTTCCACAACCATTTCGACAAGGTTGAGCAAGGCTCGGGGAAGGTTAAGCGGTTTGCCTTCATTGCGGTCACAACTACAAGATTACAATAGGCTCTGACTACGGAAATTTGAAGCTTCATTTAACGAGGAAGCATCCCGACAAGATGAACATCGATGGAGCATTGGCCTCGGGTAACTAGGTGTGTGAGTGTGTCATGACAGTCATGTACTCATGTGTGATTGGATGGTGTTTCATGTTTGTAAGTGTATTAAGTTGTGACTTGTGAGAGGTGAATATGTAGTTTTATAATTAAGTTTTATTTTCGAAAAAAATAAAAATTTCGACTAGCACGACCTTTTGGCTCCTTGATCCCTTGAAGACCCAAGTGCCCCCTTCACACGCCCACCATCCTCCAAACAATACAGTCATACAAACGGATGATTTGTCCCCTGTTGCATTACATAGGGAGACAATCAATTTTACAGGAAGATGTACATATCATAGGGAGACACCTCTCGCATAACCTAAATAGAAAGAACACTTACCCATTTTCTATCCGAAGTCGGTGACAAGTCTGTCCAGTAAATTCCAATAGGTGTCCGATGCTTCTTATATGGATGTCCAGTTAAAGCTAACTGCTTACACGTCAACTTTAAAATGAACGCTGACCCACTTGCTTCTTATTCGATGGTTTCTCTCTGAAATTTTAGATTTAATTCCCCTGGTCCATATTAAATGTGACGTCCATCATTCCCTAACCTCCTTATATACATCCCCACATCAATGGTCACCAACCCTCCTTCTTCAATTGATGTCGGCTTTTCTTCTTCCTCCATTTAATGCTCCCTCGCAGGCTGCAGTGCATTTAATGTGGACTAATGATTTGCTGAAGATGGAATTCAATGGTTATATACTCTCCCACTCCTCCCTCCTCTTCTCCTTCTTCTGTTTTAGCGCCATCGCTGAGCTGGAAAACTGGGCTCCCTCTCTTTTCTTGTAGTTGTACTTTCGATTTCACTCTTCTAGCTCTCTATGTCTTATCCAATGTCCTGCAACTTGCTTTTTCCCCTCCTCCCTCTCTCTCTTTTTGTCTGTCTTTTCTTCCCTTTTCCGTCTCCTCTCTCTCTCGCACACACACTTGTCCAGTTGTCGATCTCATGATATCCAATCTCTACCCTTAGTTACCTGGTACTGGTTTCCCATAGAATTCCCATATCCGGTTTTATGAAAATAAAATTCGGATTGGGTTAACCTTGCAAAGAATCCGGATATATGGATTAGTTTAGCAAATTGCCCTTAGATGTTTTAGTTTAGTATATAGCTATATAGATGTTGTCTTTTGTTTTATTGATTTTCTTAATAAAAATTATCTGATTAATAATATATTTTAAATATAAGTTATGTTATACCAGGGGCGGAGCTAAGGGGAGCCTAGGGGGTCATGTGCACCCCTCGCATCCCAGTAATTAGGTAGTAAAAAAAATAAAACGATGTCGTTTTGACAAAACCCTAAAAATCAAACACAAGCTTCTTCGCACAGACTCATAGTTGCACGCTCCCTTCGGCCTCTGTTCTCTATGGGGGATGAGTGTAGGGATTCAATAATTTAAATTAAACCATTCACAACTAGACTACTCCCTGTCTCAAACAAATAATACAAGAATCCCCTCCCTTGTAGTAGTAGGGTAATTCAAGATCGAATCCACGAGGAGGTATGTCAGCGCTTCCCTTGTTGTACTCACGATCAAAGCTTTCGACCTCAGAAGACACTCGATATCGATGTGTCTGGTCGATATCGACCTCAATTCTGGTCGATTTCCATTACAGTTCATACAGAAGACAAAAGCATCAAAGTCGACGTCGAGCAGAGACCTCGATATCGACGTTAGAACTCGATATCGACCTTTACAGTCGATTATGATGTTTGTCACAGAAACTGTAATTCGTAACCAATTGTCGGAAAAGAGTCCGAAGAACGTAGAATGGTAAAGAAGGATGATCAAAAACAAAACTAAAACTTTTATATTGATTTCAATTAATTAAAAGCTCCCAAAGTCGGGGTTTCATGCCACAACAATAACAATGCAAGTTTTATGCTAAAGTTATGAAATTTAATGCCTTTCCGTCAAATAACTTTCGTTATCAACACTTAGGTGATTAGAGGTTCTCGCATAGTTCCTAAGAGTTACTATTCAATTCATGATCAATTCAAGTTCACAATATGAGTGGCTTTCGCTTCAATAATGCAAATAATGAATCTCTCTAACTTTCGCAAAGGATCATGCATAAGATAGAAAGAAAACTACTTTGAAAGAAAACTACTTTGAATTTAAACTTTGAAAGAAAGTACAACCGAACAAGCCAAAACTCCACTCTCGTTTCTCTCCAAACAAATTCGGCTCTCTCTTCCTCTAATTCTCTGCGTGTATGGGTGTTTGAATAACTGAAATCGGATGCCTAAACTCAGCCCTAATGGCCTCTAGATATAGATATCAAACTTTGCTATCCAAAGATTCAAAACTTTATCTTTATTCTCTAAGATAAAACTTAAATAAAGTAAAAACTAAAAACTCCTATGGTAAATCAGCTCATATGATAGCTCTGGTATTGATGATACGAAATCTCGACTTTTGGATAGACGTGCAAGTTTCGGATAGAATTCTATCAAAATCTGAGTCGGATTCTTCTGCTGGGCAACATCGATATCGACCATGAACATCGATATCGACCTCTGTGAAACTCTATCTCTAGCTCTCCTTCTCCTACTCGGACTGACACTCGACTTCTATCTTTTAGCTCGATCTGGCAACATCGATATCGACCTTGAACATCGATATCGACCTCTCTGTGTCGACATACTCTGCTTCATTTCCTGCTCGATTCCTATGTCTCTACTGCACTCGATGTCGAGGTCCCCAGTTGATTTCGACCTCTTCAGAAGACTTCGAGTTCTTTTTCCGCTCTTCCAAATCTGTCCATTTTTATCCTATTTTCTGCGAAATCACATAGAAACTCGTGCAGACCCATATATTTGACATTTAAGCATAAACTACACTAATCCCATGTTTTCCCATTAATACGCATGCAAAAGACGACAAAATGGACTTTTATGTGCATAGAAAATATGACAATTTGTGCGCACATCAAACACCCCATACTTAAGCTTGCTTGTCCCCAAGCAATACATTTAATGGTCATTCAGGGGAAGAAAGTAAACCCTGAACATCATAGATTCATTTTTCATATGTCCCTACAATCAATTGCCATCCTCGACAAGTTACTCATGTCAACCAAGTTGATGCATGTGCATAAAAGCAATTTCATACTCTTAAAATGAGGTAATATGTAAAAACAATTTTAGCGACATAGCAATAATAATCAAGAGGACTTTTGCAAGCTTGTGAGAAGTAGATTGGTAAAAGGCTAAAGGTGGGCTAATATTTGGCCATGTGGTGTTAAATCCGGGGACATATACTTTCTTTCCAAAACATTCCACATTCCTTCTTCATAATGTCTCACCTTTCACTCATCGCTCAATGCTTTTATTCAATATAATGCTTTTACCTCTCTAACCTTAGCACTGCCTTCTTGCGAGTCGCAAACATGGGTGTCATAAATGGCCCCGGATACTTAGTACTTCGGACTCCTCACCTTGTGTCTCATCTCGCTGAACTAACATCTCAACGAGCAGGGTCGACCTACCTTTATCTCCTGAGGTGATCGGATTTTTTTCTCGCTCATTAAATTTTTCCATAATTCATAAATTTTTTTATTCTTGCCAACAACTTCATAAATAATGCACAACTCCATATAACTCCAAAGATGACATCTATTCTCAATCTTGTCCCCGGATAGGGTATAAGGTATAAAAAATGGGCAATATGTATATATGTGGAGCAATAATGATATATGATAAGGCTCATATATGGCTTGTGACTTTTGCAAATATGCATAGGTAAGGCTAGGATATGAACTTGTATATGTAAGCATTTGTATAGAAATTTCATAAAAAGTCCTCCATCTTCTTATCATGCACATGTCAAAAGCAACTTCAAATTTTTCATCTCCTTTATTTTTTCTTTTTGCACTTCATTGGGAATTCCCTTAACTAGGCAATTTCATGTTATATCTCTAATGAATCTAATTTTGCATCATAGAGCTCTTTTTTATACTTCCATGACTCTTCTTTTTTTCAAATTTTTGATGGGGGTCATTTTTTCTCTTTTTTTTTCATATAAACTAAGTATGCATTAAGATAAATATGCAAATCTAAACTAAGTTTGAATATGCAAGTAAGTCTTTCCCCCACCCCATACTTAAAATTTACAGTGTCCTCACTCTATTAGAACTAGGGTTAAGAAGAAAACTTACTAAACCGTTACAAATTTCAGGAGTCGAAGAAGACAGCATGCATGGTCGATATCGACCTTTAACATCGATATCGATGTTTCTCATCGATTTCTGGCTCAAGCTTCAGGGTGATCCGACCTCGACCACAAACCCATCTAAGTCGACCTTAAGGTCGATGTCGATCTTGGACATCGAAATCGATGTCTTTTCTGTGTGCTTCTCTCTTTCCTGCAACTTGTTAAAAAAATAAAACCAAAACAAAATATGCAAACAATAAAATGTCTCAAACCAATGTAAAAGCTGTCTAAAATTAAAACTAAGTCTTTGTTACAAGCTCTAGATTTTTAAGTCGCTAGGCGGACTTCTTCCTTTGCACTTCTCAAGGCGGCATCTGCAGAGCCCATGTGGCTTGGGCCTCAAATATGACTCCTTTCTTGTCACGCAGCTGCATTCCGCCGGGATGGATTTGATTCACCATGAATGGTCCCAGATTTTTATCCTTGAATCTTATAGGGAACCAATGGTCCTTGGATTTGGCAACATAGACTTTGTCTCCTATCTCATATTGGCTCGAATCATCATCGGATACCCTACATAAGCGCACATGCCAAGGCACACCTCTTCCAAATAATGATAAATCTTTGATTGTAATGGAGCAAGAGGAATCCTTACCTTGACTTACCTTCTCATCTGTCTGTGGCTTAGGTCGATTTCGATGTTCAGAGGTCGATATCGACCTCTGTTGTACTCATGGAGGATCAGCCGATTTGGAGAGATCTGCTCGATATGATCATGTCGATTTCGACCCTCAGAGATCGATATCGAGGTCTCCGTTCCTCCCTTCTCAGCGCTGATGGTGGTCAATTTCGGCTGGGTATGGTCGATATCGACCTTAGACCCCGATTTCGATGTTTCTTTTCATCCTCTGTCGACCCCATACTTATGACCTGGCACAGAATCTTGAACATTAGTAGTCGATATCGACTTACCTGGGTCGATTTCGATGTTCTGTTGGGCTCCTTCGTTCAAGATTGCCACAACTTCCTCCACTTGGGCTTCTATGGCCCTCTTTTCATGCTCCTCCGGTGTCATACTTCTTACCTTTGCTTCTCCACATGCAATGTAGACACCATTTATGGCTTTTATCTTCATTGGCCCTTGATTATTCACCGTCTTGTTGAAGGCATACTCTATCACCTCGTCACTAATTGTGAATGAGAGCAATCCTTTCTTCACGCTAATGTTGGCATCGACGGTTGCTAGGAATGGCCTACCTAAAATAATGGGACAAGTAGGGTCCTCCACTATATCAACAACTAGGAAATCAGCAGGGACAAAGAATTTACCTACTTGTATTGGCACATCTGTCACTATCCCAGTTGGAATAACTACAGTATTGTTAGCCATGTACAACCTTGCATCCACGGGCTCCAGAGGACCTATCTTTACCTTGTGCCAAATGGTTAGTGGCATCATGCTAACGCTAGCGCCCAAGTGAACTAAAACATTAAATTTGAATTGACCTAGACCTATAGCGATAGAAAACTTACCTGGGTCCGCCCGCTTTTGTGGTAGCTCCAACCTGTTGCATTCCTCTACGATCTCAAAAAGCGATCGCTTCTTACCTAAGATGTCTTTAAGGAACCTTACATAGGATGGCATCTCGTGAAGTGCTTCTGTGAATGGTATAGATGTAAGACCCGGGGTCTTAAGAGGCGCCAGCCCATGCCACCTAGCCCTCTCAGGTCCGTTGTCCTCACTTGGAGCCTGAAAAGGAAGAGCTCTTGTAACATGGGTAGGGCTTGAATCACTTATAAATCACTCCCAACATCCTTATGATATCCGATGTGGGACGGGGGGTATTACAATCTCCCCCACTTAAAGCACTGACGACCTCGTCAGGCCCAAGGGACTGCCCTCCGGGAGGAGCGTACCCGAGCATACTGTCGGCGCACCTCCGAGCCCAGAGTCGGCTCTGATACCATCTGTAAGACCCGGGGTCTTAAGAGGCGCCAGCCCATGCCACCTAGCCCTCTCAGGTCCGTTGTCCTCACTTGGAGCCTGAAAAGGAAGAGCTCTTGTAACATGGGTAGGGCTTGAATCACTTATAAATCACTCCTAACATCCTTATGATATCCGATGTGGGACGGGGGTATTACAATAGAAATATTAAGTCCCTGAAGCATCTTCACGAAACGCTGGAACTTCTTTTCTGCTGGGTCCTTAATCATCTTTCTAGTTGGGAATGGCAACACCTTCTTCTTCCCTGCGGCTGTAGTTAGGTCGACATCGACATCAGTGGGGTCAACATCGACTGGAGGAGTCGATTTCTGTGGTGACGCTGCATCAGGGTCGACATCGACTAGAAGGTCGACATTGAGTGCACCTTGGTCGATAACGATAGGGGGGTCGATATCGACGTCTGTTCTGGCTCCTTCTCCTCCGCTTTTTGCTCGGGCGTTTGTAATTGACGCCCACTCCTTAGGTTCACCGCCGCAATATGACCAGTGGTTTTGCCCTTTTGGTTAGGCACAGTGGATCCAGGGAATGATCCTGACGTTTTGGGTATTGCTTCCGCTAATTGACTCATTTGAGTCTCCATGTTGCGCTTCCAAACGTCGATCTCCCCAAGTCTAGAATTGATGCCCTGCAGTTGAGTATGGACGGAGTTGTTGACTTGTTTGAACTCAGCATGGTTCCTCCGCATCTCATCAAGAATGATTTGCAGGTCATCTTTCCTTGTTTCCCGCTCAGGGTGCCCTAGTGCTCTATATAGTGGGGGATCCTTTTGTTGATAGAACCTTTGATCGCCCCAATATTGTTGATTGCCCCCTCCATAGGAGCCTCTCGTCCACTTGACCTCCTCATGTTGTTCCACCATGGATACTTGCTCAGTATGTGGACAGGCACTAGTGTTATGCCTTGTTGAGCCACACTCCTGACAAGTTTGATTGTTGCTCAGGAACCTAACTTGCTTTTGAAGGCGGCGTGTTTGATCGTTGTGGAATTGTTGCCGCACATCAGGATCTATCTCCCTTGGAGGCTCATATAGTGGCATTGATGGGGGCAGGCCTTGCATCATAGGCCGCATCATCCCCATAGGTGTTATCAAAGTTCACGAGCCTCTCAATGGTCTCCCATGCCTCCGTTGGTGTAAGCTCAATGTACCGATAGGAGGTATATGAATTTATCCTCTCCTTATTCGGCGCATCAAGGGCGTTGTAGAAGATCTCCTGGATGACATATGAAAGTTTCCCATGCGTTGGGCATGATCTCAGCAAGTCCTTAAATCGCTCCCACACTTGTGCTAATGTTTCACCTGGCTTTTGTTTGAAAGCCGTGATCCTTTGTCGCAGCATTGCCGTTTTAGAAGGTGGAAAGAACTTATTCAGGAATGCATCCTTCACCTCCGCCCATGTCCTCAGCGAGCGTGAAGCCAAACTCTCAAGCCATTGTAATGCCTTCCCTGCCAAAGACCATCGAAAAGATTTTAATCGCACATACTCTAAATTTACTCCATCAGCAACTGTTTCACATAAGTCCATAAAAGTAGAGATGTGTTGCATGGGGCATTCATTAGGCCTTCCTTCAAAAGTATTTCTTTTTATCTCAGATAGGAAGTTAATTTTTATTTCATAGTTGGAGTGAGGAATTAAAATAGCGGATTCAGGAACATGAAGCGGCGGATGCATGTATTGCATCGCCGTCTGTGGATACTGATTTAGCCGCTCTTGGGCTTGTCTGCGCACATCCTCCTCCCTATCAGCACGGGCTCGCTCTGTAGCAGCGGCGACCCTCTCAGCAGCGATTGTAGCATTGTGGTCCTTGATTTCCTTCCTCAACCGCTCTATGGTCTCAGCCTGTGTCTCGTTGTCAGCCATGATGCGTATAGCCTTGTTGCGAAGATGGTAGAAATGTTCAGGCTCGTTGATTGGTTCCAGGATAGGTCCACGATCAGAACGTCGTATAAACCTGGAAAATAAGCTTGAAAAAGATCGTGATTAAACTTAGGTGGCGATTGATTGCCTCCCCGGCAATGGCGCCAATTTGTTCGCTATGGGGGATGAGTGTAGGGATTCAAATAATTCAAATTACCATTCACAACTAGACTACTCCTTGTCTCAAACAAATAATACAAGAATCCCCTCCCTTGTAGTAGTAGGGTAATTCAGGATCGAATCCACGAGGAGGTATGTCAGCGCTTCCCTTGTTGTACTCACGATCAAAGCTTTCGACCTCAGAAGACACTCGATATCGATGTGTCTGGTCGATATCGACCTCAGTTCTGGTTGATTTCCAGTACAGTTCCTACAGAAGACAAAAGCAGCAAAGTCGACGTCGAGCAGAGACCTCGATATCGACGTTAGACCTCGATATCGACCTTTACAGTCGATTCTGATGTTTGTCACAGAAATTGTAATTCGTAACCAATTGTCGGAAAAGAGTCCGAAGAACGTAGAATGGTGAAGAAGGATGATCAGAAACAAAACTAAAACTTTTATATTGATTTCAATTAATTAAAAGCTCCCAAAGTCGGGGTTTCATGCCACAATGATAACAATGCAAGTTTTATGCTAAAGTTATGAAATTTAATGCCTTTCCGTCAAATAACTTTCGTTATCAACACTTAGGTGATTAGAGGCTCTCGCATAGTTCCTAAGAGTTACTATTCAATTCATGAGCAATTCAAGTTCACAATATGAGTGGCTTTCGCTTCAATAATGCAAATAATGAATCTCTCTAACTTTCGCAAAGGATCATGCATAAGATAGAAGACGGAATCGCATAAAAGTCATACCTTTGATGCACTTACCCTACATCGTTATCGTCGGGCTCACCCCGACCCTAGAAGTGGGTTGACTACTCGCTCCTCATCATGCACATCATCATCATTATTGAAAGAAAATTACTTTGAAAGAAAGTACAACCGAACAAGCCAAAACTCCGCTCTCGCTTCTCTCCAAACAAATTCGGCTCTCTCTCCCTCTAATTCTCTGCGTGTATGTGTGTTTGAATAACTGAAATCGGATGCCTAAACTCAGCCCTAATGGCCTCTAGATATAGATATCGAACTTTGCTATCCAAAGATTCGAAACTTTATCTTTATTCTCTAAGATAAAACTTAAATAAAGTAAAAACTAAAAACACCTATGGTAAATCAGCTCATATGATAGCTCTGGTATTGATGATAGGAAATCTCGACTTTTGGATAGACGTGCAAGCTTCGGATAGAATTCTATCAAAATCTGAGTCGGATTCTTCTGCTGGGCAACATTGATATCGACCATGAACATCGATATCGACCTCTGTGAAACTCTATCTCGAGCTCTCATTCTCCTACTCGGACTGGCACTCGACTTCTATCTTTTAGCTCGATCTAGCAACATCGATATCGACCTTGATCATCGATATCGACCTCTCTGTGTCGACATACTCTGCTTCATTTCTTGCTCGATTCCTATGTCTCTGCTGCACTCGATGTCGAGGGCCCCAGTCGATTTCGACCTCTTCAAAAGACTTCGAGTTCTTTTTCCGCTCTTCCAAATCTGTCCATTTTTATCCTGTTTTATGCGAAATCACATAGAAACTCATGCAGACCCATATATTTACATTTAAGCATAAACTACACTAATCCCATGTTTTCCCATTAATACGCATGTAAAAGACGACAAAATGGACTTTTATGTGCATAGAAAATATGGCAATTTGCGCGCACATCAGCCTCCATTCTCCCAAATCCCAATCGCCATCTGACTCCACTCGAATTCGAACCTCTACTGCTCCCTCCCCTCGTCGTCGGCGACCTCGGCAAGCCCAGGTGCCACCCCGCTCAAGCAGCCCAAGCTCCGTCGTCCGTCGAGGACTGGAGTGACGAGTCGACAAGAAGAAGCAGCCCAAGCGCCCAGCTCCGTTGACCGTCGTCGCACAACCTGTTGTCCGTCCTCTTTTGCTCCTTGCTCAACCACTCCAAATTATTCAATCCCAATCGATTCTCCATAAATTCCATAATCTCACTTTTGATTTTCTAACATTGGTCTAGGTTCAATTATTTAGTTGGAATTTGATAGGAATTTGAACTGAAACTTGAATTGGAATGTCAAAGTCGAATTGAAATTTGATAGAAATTTGGATTATTTTTTCTGTAGTGGATTATTTTTGTCACTGTGCAAAGTGTTTTAAACTAAATTCTCTTATTAATATTGAATTATTTTTGTGCAATTATATTTTATTTGTGAAGGAATATGGATAAATATGTTATTCGAATGAAAATCTATCGAACCGAAATGTTGGGTCCTCTACCACTCTAAATTAATCAATCTCAACAGAGATGATTAAATCACCAACTTACTCGTCCTTAAATTTAGAAAGAGCTTATTTCTGCACGTGCTACGGAGACGATTAAAGCCATGCTTAGTGAGGTTGGACAAAAAGTATTTTCTTTGTTGATTAATGAGGCTCATGACATTTCAGTGAAAGAGCAAATGACTATTGTTGTGAGATATGTAAACACCCATGGAGAAGTGATTGAGTGGTTTCTTAGGGTTGTTCATGTCGTTGACACCACTACAATTTCATTGAAATGAGGCATTGGAGAGTTTTTTTTTTGCCAAGCATGGTTTATTTATCTCTCAATTTATAGGCAAATTTTATGATGGAGCTTCTAATATGCAGGGTGAACTTAGCGGGCTAAAGACACTTCGATTAGAAGGAAATCCATATGCAAGCTATGTGCATTGTTTTGCTCATCAACTGCAACTAGTGATTGTGGCTATTTCAGCATCGAATAAATTTTTATGAGTGATTTATTTCAATAGTTGTCAATGATTATCAATATGGTCGGAGCCTCTTGCAAGCGAAAAGATCAGTTTTGGAAAGCACAACATGAAAACATTGTGAGCAGGTTATAGAAAGATGAAATTAGGACTGGGAGGGGATTGACTTTTCTATTAGAAATGATAAGCTCTTTGTAGTAGCGAACCTTGTATCATTTAGTGCTATTTTGTAATATCGAACATATTATAGCTTGTATGACTCCTTTCTCTATAATCTAGTTTGCTACTTTTGTGCCCCCTCTCAGAAAATCCTGGCTCCGCCACTGGTTATACCTATACATCAATAAAAGCAATTATTAAAGAGGGAATGGTAGTAGATAAACTACTTTTTTTTGCACTTTTGCTAAATGTCACTCCCCCATGAAAAATTGATTAAATGTCAAAAAGCAACATTTTTTTGCACAAATAGCTGGTCACCCTTACCCATTATAGTGGGTTAAAATTTTTGCAGGTGTTTGAAATTTTGAAGCTGTATTTGGGCGGGATTTAAGGCAAAGCAAAGGAGGGAGGGAGGGAGAGAGAGAGAGAAATTCACAACAGTCGAACATGAGAGAGAGAAAGAGAGCGGCGAAGGAGGAGGCTGTCGATGGAAGAGGAGGCGGAAAAGGCTATCGACGGAGGCGAATCAGTTCGGCGACGAGGAAGCTGTAACCGGCTGAGGATGGAAGAGGAATCCGGTGTGGAGAAACTGAATCTGGCGAAACAAATTCGAAAACAAGTAAACAAATTTGTTCTTGAATATGTGAAACCCTAACTAAATCCGAACAAATTGTTCTGCAATGTGTGATTTTTGAATGGGGATTTCGATGTGAAACCCTAAAACATTGTTCGTCTGATGTAAGTCTGTCGGCTTTGTTACGGTTGGCACATGATTTTTCAATACTGGCCAAAAAATAACCTTAATTGACACGAAATTCGTCGAGACTGGCACATCATTAGTGGGGATTAATTTGGTGAATATTGTCATTATTCGAGATCCTTTTATGACTCGCGCATGGTTGTGTTTAGGTTGGTGCTACGATATGATTGCAGCTTTTTGTTGGACTTATATCTTATTTTTGAATTTAGGTGAATCTTTCTAAAATGCCCTTATGGTTATCTGTGGGACTGACAATAGTTGGCACAAGTTTTATGTAAAGTGACAAACATATTATATTACTGGCATGAATTATGGCTATAGTTGCAATGATTTTTTCGCCGACCATCGGACATGAGAGTGAGGAAGACCACCCCTTTCTCCCCTTCCAAATGAAGAGAATAAGGCATCATTTGGTTACACTTTTACTTCATAGGAAGTACAAATTCCTAGGAATTGGTTTTCAATATATGCGTTTGGTACAGTTTTTTTAAACTAAAAAATACAGGAATTAGAATTCACAGGAATTGGAATTCCTATAAAATGGAGGAATTCAACTTACCATGAGGGGGGTGGGTAAGATCTACTTCCCCAAATCTTTTATTTATTTTATTATTTTCATAAAGAAAATATCTAATTTGTCCCTATTAATAAGATGAATTTATTTTTATACAAAGGTTATAAAAGTAATTTAAAAACAATTGTTGTCAAATATCCGTGTTGAACCAAACAAAATGCAGTAATTGAGTTCATGGGAATTTATTTGCAAACAAACATATTTTCATACTTCCCGAGAAGTAGAATTCATGGGAATTCTATTTCCTGTGAAGTAAGTTCTCAGGAATTGAAATTCCTACATTTAACCAAACGAGCCCTAAGATGGTCTTATCACTTTCGGTTGGCGATAAGAAGAGAATGGGAAGTATCCATTGATGTAAATCGAATACTAGAAGCATACTTACCTATGTTCGTTGTTATATAATGGCTGAAGTTGACGTTTTTTTGCCGCCTTTCAGGATTCCCTCCTTGTGCCCCACGTCTGGTTTTATGCCATTCCCCAAACTCGTCCTATGTGGCGCCAATTTCCCTCCATTTTTTTTTGGGCGGGAAATGGTGACCTTTAATGATGCTCTGCAAGCATTTAATACTCAACCCACATATCCTTCTCTCTTTATGCACTACAAGCATTTAATTTTTTTGGTCAAAAGGAGAGTCGGAGCCCTCCGTCCCCTCTAGGGGGAATTTTATTAATATAGAAAAAGGGCTAAGTAGTGCTCATACGGGGGATAGCCCGACCCCTTACATCATCAGCAATTAAATTTAAAACACCCTGAGGCGGGTCATCCAATACAGAAAGCCCTAGACTAAAAGAAAAAGCATGAGAAGCAAGGAAATCCGCTACCGAGTTTGCTTCACGAAGGATGTGTCGGAACTGGACAGTCCAATCCCTTTGCAAGTAGCCTTGGCATCGTGACACCAGGCTGAAGAGGGGGTGATAACGATCCATAGGTCTTCCTAGGAGCAGCACCGCCAATTGGGAGTCTGCTTCCAAGACGACCCTCCTGTATCCCCGGTTCCAAGCAAGGCGAAGCCCATGGAGAATGCCCCATAACTCCGCCATCGGAACTGTACATATACCAATATTACAGACAAAACCTACCTGCCACTGGCCGTCGCAGTCCCGGACAACACCTCCAGCCGCCGCCAGGCCACTCTCTTTCACTGATCCATCTGTGTTAACTTTCATCCATCATTCCCTCGGTCTCTCCTAGGACACCAGCCTCTCAACTTTCCTAATTCCCTTCGCCAGAGGCCTGCAAGCATCCTGGTATTCAGCAACTTGATTTTTCACAAATGTCACCCTATCTCTTGCAAAAATTTCATTACCAAACACAATGTTATTACGCCATTTCCAAAGCCACCAGATAGAAGTGGCAAATACACTAGTCCATGGGACTCTTGTGTAAAAAATAGCATTGGAGTTTAAGTTCAAACGAATCCAAATGGCAAAGTCAGTTTCAAAGAAAGCTTCCCTGTCAAGAGGTGGGCTCATGGATTCCCAATAGCCTCTCGCGCTTATGCAGTCCCGGAAGAGATGGATCAAAGATTTGTCAGTCACACCACACACCGTGCAAGTAGCTGAACTCGCAAGGTGTCATCTGCAACGTTCGCCATTAGTCAGGATGACGCCCTTGATGGCTTCCCAAGTAAAAACCCTCACTCTCTCTGTCGTCTTTAGGTCCCAGATGCTTTTGAAGATATGTCTGTCGATACAGCATTCGGATGTCCTACCCTGTATCATAGCAAACGCCGACCTCACCGAGTAGTCACCACATGGCGAGAGCTTCCAGCTCAGCGAGTCCACCATCTCCTCATCATCCGAAAGAGCTATGGAGGCAAGCTTCAGCAGCGCCGAGCTCGAGAGCAGATTCGTGAGCAGCTCCCATTTCCAGCCACTTATGTCATCCCAGTAGTCCCTCACAACCGCAAACCTCTCAGCCCCAGTGATCGGACTTGGAGCGATATCCAATAACCTCTCCTGCAGCAGCCAAGAATCGAGCCAGAACCGCACCATCCTTCCTGATCCCACCAGCCATCTTGAGCCCGGAATAATCACCTTTTCGATCCCTTTCTGCACACTCTTCCAAATAAACGAGGGATTAGCTCTATCACAAAGGTTCTCTCTGACATACTTGGCCCGAATGACCTCTATCCAGAGACTGCTACCCCCCGTAATAAACCGCCATCCAAGTTTACCGACCAAAGCCAAATTTAAATCGCACATGGATCGCATACCAATCCCCTCATTCTCCTTGGTTCTACACATTTCCTCCCAACTCACCAAATGCATACTCCTTCTATTATCATAACCTCCCCATATAAAATTGCTAAGGATGCCGTCGATCCTCCGACAAGTCTCTTTGGGGAGGACGACAGTAGCCATGGTGTACACGGGGATAGACGATAGGACGGACTTGGCGAGGATAATCCGCCCTGCCCGGCTAAGAAACCGGCCTTTCCAGCCGTGCAGCTTGGACGAGATCTTCTCAAGCAGCGGCGCAAAGGTGTCCTTGGTAATTTGGTTATGGATGATAGGCATTCCCAAGTACCTCCCCAAATCCGTCGTCACCTGGAAGCCACTAATCCTTTGGAGCTCATCACTAATCGACGGCGAGACATTACCCGACAAGAAGAGCTTGGATTTTTCGGGGTTTATCTTCTGCCCAGAAACTTGACAAAATTTGTCGATGCACTGTTGGATAATCTCTATTTGTTCAATAGAAGCCTCAGCGAAGAGTATGATGTCGTCCGCAAACAGAATGTGGGATAGCTCCGGGCCATTTCATGAGAGCTTGATCGGTTTCCACTTTTTCCGACTCACCAAATGGTTTATTAAGTGGCTAAGCCGTTCCACGCAAAGGACGAAGAGATAGGGAGACAACGGGTCCTCTTGCCTAATTCCCTTCGCAGGAGTAAAACTTTCGGTAATCTCCCCATTTCAGAGGAGACGGAAAGACGTGGTAGAGATACACTCACTGATCCAATTCACCCAATGGCTAGAGAAGCCGGCATCAAGGAGGGTGTCAGTCACAAAGTCCCACCGAATTCTATCATAGGCCTTCTCAAGATCGAGTTTGAGAAGCATCCATCCTTTCTGACCCCTCTTACGCTTCATGGTATGAACAGCCTCCTGGACGATGACGATGTTGTCTGTAATAAGCCTTCCCGGAAGGAAACTACCTTGAGTAGGACTACAAGCATTTAATGCTCAACTCACATTTCCTTCTCTCTCCTTAGTCTCTGCAATTCTGTCATTTTTGGGGGCTAGACACACACACTCTCTCACTCCCTCTTTCCCCCCCCCCCCCTTTAGTTACCTTCCGCCGGTTATAGTAACAATTAATTTTGCAAAAATGACATCATTCTTTGCAAATTGTGCTATGTCACCTACATTTTTGCAAAGTTGATTTTTTTGGTATATCTATGCAAAATAGCTATTTTTAAGTTGTGAAAAAAAACATATTTATGTTAACTTATAAAAATAATATTTATAGTGTACTTAATAGTGCAAGCTACAAACTTTAGTTTATATTCACATTTATAAAGTGAAATTTATATGCGTTATATATACACTGATTTTTATATTCATTTTTTTTAATTTTATCTCATTAATTTCAAACTAAACTATACTACGTATTTTATTTTGACAAGTGTTTGATAAAAAGTTGAAAAATTATTTAATACTCCGTATAATTAAATCACAAAATTTATTACATTATAGTATAACAATAACTGTTACGAGCTTACTAGAATTTATAAAATTGAAAAGTTAATTTACCTTTTAAAAAAATGTACTCCGAATGTAAGAAACATATATGGAAACAAATCTTTGCAAAGATCATAATTTGTTGATTGACGTTTCTGAGTCGGTGATTATTCGTTGAGACTAGCTTGGGGAGCAAGTCTTAAAAGTTGCACCTTTGCTCATCCTTTCGATCCATTCATTCTCTGTTTCATCCATCGATCTAAACCCTCCCTACGCCTTCGATTCCTCGTCGATCTCCGCATGATCGATGTGCATCTTCGATCCGTCTTCCGTTCAACGGTTGGCCATGGCTTCATTCACCGACCATGACCATCCGAAGAGCAAGTTCATCAGCCGAAACCCTAACCCTAGCCGCACCTCTGAACTACACAACCCATTCCTTACTCAGAGTGGCAAAACTCTCAACTTGATTATTCTGAAGCGATGTGCTGGTAAATTAGTGTGCGGAGTTAAGCGTTCCCGAGAGGAAGACACGATCGATTATCGCACTGAAAGGAAGAGGCTCAAGATGCATCCAATTACGGTACGCAAGTGTTTACGCATCGTAACTAAGCTTATGATTCATCCTTATGGATCCGGTTTTCGCCTTCCTGTAGATCCTGTTGCTCTTGAAATCCCTGATTACTTCTCCGTCGTCTCTAAACCTATGGATCTCGGTACAATTAAATCTAAGTTGTTGCAGGGTGTTTACGCAACTGCCGACGAATTCGAAGCCGACGTTAGGCTTACTTTCTCCAATGCTATGAAGTACAATCCGCCATCAAACCCCTTCCATAAGATGGCTCGGGAACTTGATTCTTTGTTTACTGCACAATTGAGGCTTTCCAAGGACTCAAAACAAGTTGAATCATCCCAGAATCAAGTCGGAAAGACCACATCCAAATCAAGTAAGTATTCTGTTGTTCCGGTTGGTGTCAAAGGTTCAGCGAAAGTGGAAATTGTTTGCGCTCTCAGGGCAATGCCTTCTAATAAGACGGAGCCTAAATCGAAGGAATTGCCAATTGGAATGCAGGTTCCATTGCCAACTGCAAGTAAGTCTTCTGTTCCTGTTGGTGTCGAAGGTTCAGCAAGAGCGGAAATTGTTTGCCCTCTCAAGACGGAACCTAAATCTAAGTGTGGTTTGAAGGAAGCATCAAGTGCTTCTCCTGAAAAGGCATTTGTCTCCTCTGATTGGAGATCTCCAGTTTGCGAAACCCTGAAGCTTTCGCCTGACAAGGCCTCGCGCGCTGAGAGGCTCAAGAAGCGGTTTGCAGACACTGTGTTGAAAGCACAAAAACAGGCACTTTTTGTATGTGCTGCTGACAGACATGATAGACTGAAAATGGAGGTGGAGAAGAAGAGACTGGAGAGGCAAGAAGCTGAAGCCAAAGCCTTGAGAGATCGTATGATGCAGCGACAAAGAGAGCGAGAGGCTTCCAGGATAGCCCTAGAGAAGATGGAAAATGCTGTTGAAATTGAGGACAACTTCTCCATCCTGACAGATCTTGCTTACATGATTGGCGATTTCTCTTTCGCAGGTCCTTTAGGGGGTTGCGGTAGTATGTATGTGAATCGCAAACTGTGGCGCCCATTGGAACGCTTTGGTTTGTACCTCAAGGAAGATAACGGGGAAGGGGACCTAATCTTCTGAAGTTTCCTTTCTTGAACCAATTCAAATATTTGACACTGTATTTTTGCTCATCTCATTCTAGACAATGCAGTTCAGATTAACTCATTTTCATCATTCGTTTTGCCTTCAATTTGATCAGAGAACTGTGGGGAATTCAGGGCTGGCAAACCAGGATTCAAGTATGAACGCCGAGGCGAATTCCTGCCCTGCCTGCTGCAATTAACACTGAGCTAGTATTAACTGTTGATAACAACTCCGGTAAAGATTGTATTATTCATCCTTTTATTTTCATAGTTATGTCAATTTCTAATGCAAGTCAATTTAGTGGCAGATGGAGAGGAAGATTTCAGCAATATTGCTGTCATTGTGTATCTGTTGAGTAGTAATTTTTTTTCAACATTTTTTTTTGGATAAATTGCATGATTGGTTACAATTGAACTCAAATCCAGCAAGTTTCAATGATCAAATGTTTTCAGCTTGCTTGTTGGACTCTATTTGAAAGCATAATCAAGCCAGCCGCTGCTTCCTTCCAACATATCACACACAATAATATTGTTACCTGAATTGCGAGAATAAAGACTTTGTAGTGTGTTTTGGGCTTTGCAGGTGGGATTAGAGTGGGACTCGACGAGTTGAAGGGGCGACTCAATGGGGCAACTCGATGTTGTTTGCAACATCAGAATGGTACATGAACATGAACTATCTAGGTACTTTCAGTGGATTTTCAGAATGCAACCATAGAGATTTGTATCATGAAAATCCATTTACGTACCTTATATATTGTAGATAAGTTTCCTTATTGTATTGGGAGCTTATTACATTATTGAGTATGTAGATTTTCATGAAGAAACATACTATGATCATTTCATCCTCAAAGCAATAAATGGTACTTCAATAATTATATATGCTTATCTATCCTTTTTTCTTTCCGAAACTATATATGCATCGATTTCTACTTTGATAAGAAGCGTCAGTTGCCCCTTCCTGGCTTTTGACAACCCACATACATTATACATATGTCGAAAGTTTTGTTTTAATATATATCATACGCATTAATTAATCCAACGCGAAAAGTGAACGTTGGACCTACATTAAATACTACTCCGTATAATTCAGCATATATGAGACCATAAGCATTATTTAGCGTGTGTTTGGCAATTGGGGTTTTTTTAGGGATTCGATATTTTTTAGGAGGTAAAGTTTATTTCGTGTATTATGGAGATGTGAGAGGTGGAATTTTTTTAAAAAAAAATCATCAATTATATATAATAAAGGAGAAGTCATCTGAGACACATGACGACTTCTCCTTAATCTTAGTTGTATGAACCAATCACAAAATTTTAAAATAAACAATATATGCATAAGATAAAATTTTATTCTTACTCTATTTAATCAATATATCTATATATGTCTAAGATAAAACTTGACCCAATTTGATTAGATATGGATATATTTTTAGAAGATATTAACTAATTTTAAAATATATGCATAAGATAAATTTTTATTCTAACTCTATTTAATCAATATATCTATATATACATAAGATAAAATTTGACTCAATTTGATTAGATATGGATATATTTTTAGAAGATACTTCGTATTAACTAATTTTAAAGACTATTATATAAGATAAGATTTTACTTATTTTCATTATATATGAACATATTTTTAGAAGATAATGACTTTATCAATATATATTACATGGACATACTAATTAAATAACTTTATCAATAACTTCATCAATATGGATATTGATATATAGGAAAATAAGAAATAAAATTTTCCTATATATCTTGAAAGTATATATTGATATATTTATGAGATATATTTTTTTATTTTATACATATATAATTATGGATAGATTTTTAGATTTTTGACATATATATAGTTTAGATTATTAATGTTATTTCACAAATGTTGACGTCTTTTCCCTTCTTTTTGGTGTTGTTATTGCAGGTTATTTACGACTTTGTTTATGATTTCCTTTGTAAGTTTTTCGAAATAATATGCTGATTGGTTACAAGGTATGTTAGTTTGTTGTTTCCACTAATATTTACTAGCTTTTCACATGTTGTTTCATATATTGTCAACAAAGTATAAATTCATTCAGATTTGAGAAATTATAGGTTTTCATGTGTTGTTTCCACTAATATGCACTAACTAGCAAGAATTAAAGAGTAAGATCGGTAGGGGTGTTATTCGAGCTGAATGAGCCGAGCTTGAAATGTTCAAGCTTGGCTCGAACAAAAGTCGAGCTGAGCCGAGCTCGAGCCTAAAATTTATACGAGCTTTTTTTTGCGCTCAAGCTCGGCTCGCGAGCCCACCACATACTCGAGCTCGGCTTGATGGGATCGGTCAAGTTGAACGAACGAGCCTAAGCTCGTTCAAGCTCGTTGGCTAAGCTCGTTTGTTCGGGCTCGATAGGCTCGTTTGAGCTCATTCGCATACCATAAATTGGAAAACTATGCAGACAAACATTCTAATAGCAGTTTTAATAGTAGATTAACAACAATAAACACAACCACCAACCCATTAATCTAACAAATCGAAACTGAGTCCCCTACCAATTCAAGGAAACTAAGACTGAATACATGAAATTGAAGACTGAATACATGAAATTGAAGAGACAACAACGTACCAATGCTACAAATAGCACTACCTATCCAAGGGAACTGAAGCAACAACAATAGATTATACTCCACTCCCAATCCAATGAAACTACAGTAAACTAAGACTAAATACACAAAGTGGTGAATAGAAGAGGCACGAAAGCTTCCTCTTCAATTTCCTCAAAAGCTTATCTTCCGATGTAGATCCGGATGTAGATCCGAATAACAAATGACAAAAACAAATAAATTAGAAACTTTCAAACCCTGGAAATTCGAAGGGTATCCCCATCTATTCTTCAGATCTATTCTTCCATCTTCATACACTTCTTCTTCCGCTGCAGAGATGGCTGGAGATTTGGTGGGTTTGCTTGAGAGAGAGATTTGGTGGGAAACGGGAGAGAGTAGTCTGTAAGAGTGACGTTGCCTGAGTAAGAGGAACCGTACAACACCGATTGACAAAAGAGGAACGACGGAGGGAATCACACGACCTCCATGGACGCCGGATCTGAGCAGAGGGTGACCGGAGCAACTGGATCTGGGCGAGAGTTCAGATCTGGGTAGAAGAAGGAAGACACGAACCAGATCGGCTACGGCGGTACAGTGGTAGGCTCGGATCTGATGGAGGCACAATATGTGGAAGGAGGGACGATGAGGGTGAAATCCGGAGGGAGTAAGGGGAAGCCAGAGTCGAGGTTGGGGAAGTGAAGTTTGAACTGGAAGACGGAGACTCAAGTGAACAAGTCTTAGAGTGGAACAAGTGAAAGAGTGAAAGACGGAAAGCTCTCAAGCTCTCGAGCCTTTATTTTCCATGTAATTTTTTTTTTTATCTCTTTCTTTATCACCTAATTTTAATATAAAGGTAATTATATACTCTTTTAACAAATTCTCTCTACTCTCTGCTATACACACACACAAAAAAAAAGATAGTCATACACATCAATATCTAATATCTAATATAATACTAAAACACTTGTAATTTGGGACACGTAATGGCCATACATTTAAAGTTAGAAATTTAGGATATGTCCCTATTTGCTTCTCCAATTGTTTAAAAATCTTCTTTTATTTATAACGTTTACAGTTTTTTTTTTTTTGCAGAGCTGCAACTCGACATTGCTCATGAATCCGCTTGATCATGATCGATACTAAAAGTGAATGAATGAGCAACTACAACAATGGCTTCCCGCTCTCACAGGTTCATTCTATCCAATTTGAAACGCCATCATTGCACCTGAAATGCATTTACGTGCACAAAATGTTCACATGGGACAAGGGGTTATTTTTTACACCCACAAAATTTACTATTCACACCCAAAATCCAAGTTTTTGTTTTTTTTAATAAACCCTACGCCTCTTGAGTCATAGGTGTGTGACTCAAGAGGCGCAGCTATTTTTTTCTATATACATACCCTGCCCCTCTTGAGTCACACGTCTATGACTCAGGAGGCGTAGGGTTTATTTAAAAAAAAAAGAAAAACTTGGATTTTGGGTGTAAATAGTAAATTTTGTGGGTGTAAAAAACAATACCCCTTCTAATTTCACAAATTTCCTGTTGCACACTACAAACACTACATATACAAATCTGAAATCTCTCGCAGGTTCTTCTTCAACCTTTCCTGGGCGTGTATGCAGTCCATGAACGTTTCCTGGGCGTGTGGGCAGTCAATGAAAGCCTCTTGGTTATCGTGACAGTCACTGCTTCCTTTCCATTTGGCTCATGGTGTGCGATGCTCCTCCCATTCATACTGTCCGCTCCTTTCCATTGATTTCATCATCGAGGAACATCCCATGGATCTCAAAACCTAAAGGACACAACGCTTCGTCGAACAAAATAAGTTGTTGTACATAAAACACTAAATAAAACACCCTAAATAAAAATAATAATCACAAATTCAGATATACAGATATTTATCCTGCTATTAAATATCCTCCTCCATAAATTCAACCATAAATAAAAAAAATACAAATTTCAGATATGCAGAGATTTAGTTTCGGGCCTTATTTAACTGCTTGATTTGCTTGACATCCCTATTTCATATTTGTTTTTAATTTACATGGTATCCAAATCTTTGATCAAAATAAATCTTTTTAAGTTTATGACCAAGCTCCGCTCCAATTTTACTCTTATTGCTATAAAATGTAACATTATTTTAGAATTTTATTAATAGATGATTAAATCTAACTTGGTTGACGAATAATGCGATCTATTTTCTAAGTTCATTGGTCATAGAGTTGGTTAATTGATTTCTGTTGCATTTCCAGTAGATGTTTGATTTGGAGAACACTAACTCGAACCTCAAGAGTGAGTTAAATAATATTAAAATGAAATAATATAACCATTTTCAGTAGCTGTTTCATTTCTGTAACTTTTTTTTAAGTTTCATCCGTTATTACTTCAATTACCCAATTAACCAATGTTTATGTCTTTTTTTAACCAAAAGATTACACATTTATCCTAATTTCAGATCTGCAAAGATTTTTTAAATTTAGTTTAACCCGTTTTAATTAAAATAATTAAACTTTACAGATCTGTAGAGATTTTTAAACCAATTCTGTTACTTTTACATTTTCAGATCTGCAGAGATTTTTTAACCAATTACAAACCAGTATGTTACTGTTTTTTTTATGTTCCATCCGTTGTTACTTCAATTAACCAATTAACCAATGTTTATCTCTTTTATTTATCCAAAAATTACACATTTATCTTAATTTCAGATCTGTAGAGATTTTTTAAATTATTAAAACCCATTCGATATTACTTTATTTTTTAAGTTCTATCCACTATTAATTTCATATTTGCAGAGATTTGTTTAAACCGTTTTACTCTCATTCAGCCTAACCTAACTAGCAACACTACTCTATATATAATCAAAATCGAAAATAACAGAGAACTCACTTCTCCTCTTTTCTCTTCAATCGATCACTATCTATTTCCCCCTCTCTGTCAACCATCTATCTTTTATGTTTTTTTTTCCGAATACTACTAATGTTTAAACCTTATACATTGCAGGCTTTTGATCATCTATTCTTCTTTCCTATTTTAGATAGGCAAAAATGAAGAATGTCACATACGTCGACGAGTTTAATCCAACAAACACCAAATGCAATATCTGAGTTTGAGTTGTGTGCATGTTCGACAACATCAATTTCCACAAACGACAATAGCTGATTTCAAAGAACCTAATATGTGTCGATGAAAAGGTGTTTGTCCTTCCTAATTTCTTCATTTTAGATCCTCTTTGCGTACGTATTCAAATAAATACCATTTACTCTATTTGTTCTCAGGGTAATAAGGTTCATGCGTCCATTAAGAAATCACTCATCAAATAATTTGATTGGATATCTGAGTATGGAATTTACCCAATATCAAACTTCGGTTTAATCAAGTACCTTGACCAATATCGTCACTGCTCTCACCCTCACAAGGTGACCTTCTCCATGAACACAATCTTGAAAGAAGTTGTCGAAGCTCCAATCTCTCGATTTGGGTTTGAATTCGTTGAATTTGATGACATTTTAAGTAAAGATGTTGATCTAACCCGCTTGGTTGGTAAGTTCTTATTTATTGTGATAAAATATTTTCTTATTTATTGTGATAAAATATGATCTAACCCGCTTTGGTTTTTTTAGATGTGATTGGTAACTTGGTTAAGATAGGAAACATTATTGAGTGCATTGTTAGTTATGACGATAAACTTCACAAAAGACTTGAAATCCATATCCAAAACACTAGGTAATGTTCATTGTTAAATTTTCAATTTCAATATATTACAATTTATATACAATATACGATTTATATTATGAATAAATTCATTTTGTTCATTCTAACCAATTTGAAGGAATGATGTCATCATCTGTACTTTGTGGGATACCTATGCCGATCAATTTGCCCCTTACATCGATATTGTATTGGATGACAGGGTCATAGTCTTTATCCAATTTGCAACAATCAATTCCAGCGAAAATAATTATTTGCTTTATTTTCCTTCATTTCAATCTATGTTCCTTTGGATGGTGTTAGATTTAAATTTAATTTTTTTATTTAGGTGTACTCAAACTTGCCAACAATGTCAAGGGAAGCACTCGCATTTTCATTGATGATGATAGTATTCAAGAGATAATTGATTTCAAAACTAGGTTCATATTTTAATTCTTATCAAATTATATTTTATCATTCTTCTTCTTTAGTTTACCATGTATTATTTATGCAAATATTTAATTGATCACGTTTGTTAACTTCTTCTTTAATTGATCACGTTTGTTCACCAAGCACCATCACCTTTGCTCCTTCATCACCAGCAGCAGCCGCGACATCCCTTGGAGCCACCAGAAATAGCGGAGCCACCACCGGAGCCGCCACGAGATCCACCGCAGCCCATTCTCTTCTAATCCTTGTTCGATCGCGAGCCACGTTTCGGTAAGCGATTCTCTTCCGTCTTTGATCGAAACCACTCCCGGACTTCACCATCGCGCTCACCCATGTCCCACGCAGGTATGACGAGCCATCGTGAGCCTCCGGCGATGCTCAGACCTCCGATCGGGAGCTTCGAAGTTGCGAGCTTTCTTGGTGAGTCGTCATTTCTCCTTCCTCTGTTTCGATTTGATTTCTGACTTGGGTCTGGTTGTGGGCGAGTGTCGAGGGTGTGTGAGGTGAGTGCGACAATTCGGGTGGGTTCGAGAGCTCCGAGGAGCTCGATTTGGCATTGAAGGAGTGTCGACGAGCGAGAGCACATCAAGAGTGGGTTGAGCAGAGGCGAGCTTGGCAAACCGCTGGGCAGGAGCGCGAGAGCGGAGGGGTAGGAGCGCGAGAGCGGAGGGGTAGAAGCGCGAGAGCGGAGGAGTAGCAGCAGCGGGCACGCCCGCGGGAGCAGGAGGGCGCATGCCAGCGGGAGCAGGAAGGCGCAAGCACTACAAAAAAAACATATTAGCCACTCTTCGTAGCAACGGCAAAGGGTTTGGCGTGGCTGTTGGATAGAACTTGGCTATAGCATAGCAACGGCAAGGGTTAGCCGTGGCTGTTGGGTTGAAATTGGCTATAGCATAGCAACGGCAAGGGTTAGCCGTGGCTGTTGGGCTATAGCCTCATGGTAGCTAGCGATTCCAACACCCTATTGGCCACGGTATACCGGTGTCGTGGCAAAAAATGTTGTGGATGCACCAAATTTGCCTCGGCCCGACGGCCTCGTAGCTAGGGTAAACCAACTAAAAAAATAAAATAAAATAAAATCCTAAAAAGGTTGGAAGGGTAAAGACTCCTCCTCTCCCTCCCTCGTCATCTCCCTCCCGCTTTTTCTGTTCTCCCTCCCGCGTTCTCACTCCCAAAGAGGTTCGAAGGGTTTCGATTGCGGACGGACGCCGGGGCTCAGCCGTGCAGACACCGGTGGTGGGGGACTCACTTCGACTCCCTCTCACTCCCAAAGAAGCTTCCAAGGGTTTCGAATGCAGCTCCAAGAAGCGGTCATTGAGCCCTAGGGTTTCGATTGCATCTTCCAGGAACTTCTTGGTCGCCTAAGGTTCGTCTCAATCACTCTTTCCTTTCGATTTCCTTTCGTTTTGGGGTTTGTTAGCGATTTAATTTCGTTCCCCAAATAGCTTCGAAGGCTACAAAGTGGAGAGCGGTCGTTGTAGTGGAGAGTAGGTTTGGATTGCATCTTCTACGAACTTCTTTTTCGCCCCAAGGTTTGTCTCAATCCCTTTTTTCTGTTGATTTGCTTTCGATTGGTGCTTTGTTACTGATTGGAATTTTTTTTTTCATGAGGTTTTGTTCCCGAAACAGCATTGAAGGCTACAAAGAGGAGAGCGGTCTGTAGTGGAGAGTAGGTTTCGATTGCAGCTTCCAACAACTTCGTTTTCAGCCCTCATATTCGGGTTAATCTCATTTCTCTCTAGCTTTCGTTTCGCTTGGTGCCTTGTTGTTAATTGCTATTCTGTTTTTGTGAGTAAAGAGGATTGCATGTTTGTGTGGGTAAATTTCTACATACTTGTTATTCTGTTTTCTGAGATTTCTGAGATGTAAATGAATAATTGATATTCTGTTTTATGAGATTTGTATTTCTGAGATATAGATGAATAATTGCTAATCTGTTTTATGAGTTTGGATTTATGAGATTTAGATGAATAATTGCTGGGTTGTGTGGGTAAAATGCTATTCTGTTTATGAAATTTGGGTTTATGAGATTTCTGAGATTTAGATGAATAATTTGTACATACTTGTTACTCATGCAACATTTCTCTCCCACCTCTTCTTTTATACGTGCTCAAGTTGTTTATTCTGCCAGTCTCCAAGTTGGCTCACTGAAAAAACTTCACATTTGCTGCAAGTTGGCTCACTGAAAAACTCTGTATCATCAATCCTTTGCCTAGTTTTCATTTTTTATAAAAAAAACCCTATAATTTACAAATAAATAAATAAATACTTTGTAATAGATTTTGTAACCAAGACAGTAGATATATAAATATTTTGATTTGGAAAAGATTCCTGTAAATACAATGATTTAACCTTCTTTTGAATATTTTATTAGGTTCATGTAATTGTATTTAGAGAAATAATTTTTTAATTTGGATGCTTAAGCTAAATAAACCGAATAAATAAATTAATAGAACTTGAAATCATTTTATTTAATTTTTTGAAAATTTATAAATAAAGAAATTAGGAAAAGCAAGTTGGAGGGAGGATGGACAAGGTGTGGGGATGATATACCTATCATTTTCCCCTGCACAACAACAATCAATACTTCTTGGCTATATTTAGGATTTCATATATATCTCCAAAAACTATATCTTTGATATTAAACTTATTATTTGATTTCCCTTTATGTAAATATATTTGCAAATTGACCTGCTTCATGATTGATTCTATTGTATTCTAAATAAATAATTTATGTACAGAAAATGCAAGTGTTATATATGTTATGCACTTATGAACTATTCTAAACAATCAATAAAACAATTAAAAAGAATCGAGGGTGTGTAACTGGTGTGAAGTAGATTAATTTCAGCAAACAAAGTTAGTGGGTTCCATAAAAACCTTCTTCTTGACTGTAATGTGTAGCCATCATAAATTAGTGGGTTCCATTACCTACTACCCAAACATAACATAAATTATTAGAAAAACAAATAAACAATGAAACTGAGGAAGCCAAATCATGGGAGAACCCATACAACACCAAGCATTAAAGGAAGCATAAACTGATTACCAAATCTAGACTAGGCAAGACCTTAGGAATCCTATGATTAAAAGCAAAATAAGAAGAAATAAGAAGCTGTGATGTCAGGGAAACAGTCCTACCAGGAGTACACAACAATCATAGAAACATTTAAAACATTACAATAAAACACATTAGCATCCAACAGAACAAGGGCTTGTAGGACACACATACCCAAGAAGTTTCAAAATACAAGGCAACTAAAGGTTTCCGTAGACAAACTCAGGGGCTGTATAACCTTTCTTTTAACAAAATAAAATGTCAATGACTCACCAAAAGCTAAAGGCTAATTGATTCCAAACTTCTACTGTAGAAACCTTTAAACCTTGGAACCTTGGGAGTCAATATAGCACCACATTCAGTCTCTTCATTGAAAGGCCTGAAGCTTCTTCACCTTTTTCTGCAACCTCTAAATCGTCTTTTTCTTCTCAAATCTTCCTCCTTCAGACCTTGTTTTTTTTCTTGTTTGTGCATCCCACTCAAGTGCCACCTGCCATTACATATCTTACTGAAATGAACTTCACCCGGTTACACAATGGATGAAGATTGCCGAGGAAACATTGTAGCCCATAAAACATAGTACGATCAAACCAATACAACACACATTAAAATTGTCCAAACAACAGAATAAGATCAAACCAAACACACAAAGAACCATAACAAACAAGGCTTAAATAGAAGTTTATCGTAGCATGAAGCGGAAGTGCGACTGAGTAGACCATCTGCCTTCAATCCAGTCCAAGTGTGGGCGCATTTCGAAGGTACGATACATATGAGTATCCCCGGTCAGTGGGAAGTGAACCTCGACACTTCTGTCGCCTCCTTTCCAGACCACATCTGTCACCCGACCAGACCAATACCCATCAAGGGCTCTACAATCCACTCGGTCCCCCCTCTGGTAGGCTTCGTAGGCCACATGAGGTGGACGTGGACGGATTCGACCAACCTGCACTACTTCCATTAGAGGTCCTCGACCCCTGTTGTCTTGGAGGGTTATGAATTCCACTTCGTAGTGGGTGAGATCCACTCGACGTGTAATAGTGGCCTCATAAAACGACCCCAACAAACCATTTTCTGCACCAATTATCTCCACCTGGGCACCTGGATTATATGTTGGGAGTGGTTGTGGTCCTGCATGAAATCAATAAACACATTAATATAATCACACACATTGCAAAATATGGCTCAACAAAAAAAAATTAAGTGGCTCACTTGGATTTTCTTAGCCGTCGTCAGAGCTATCTGAATTGATAATGATGGGTTCACGGCGGGGAGGGCGGCGAGATGATGATGCCATTTGTTTGAGGGAGAGAATATAATGGTAAGGATGGAAGATAATGGATGGATAGATATATATTCTGAAGGGGTAGCATATATAAGGGGTTTCCATGTTGAATTCATCCCACTATTCAACATGTGTACACCTACACTTATTGAATAATTTCAGCTACCTTGGTCCTCATTGTAGCTTTATATTATAGGTTCAAGGAGCATTACAGGCAGGGGATGTGGCCATACCAAAGGACATTATCGCTTTGTCTTTCCCTCCTTCTCCTTCAGCAACAAGGCTAACCTCATACACCTCCAACGGTTATGTATTTCGTGTTAAAAGTGTGGACAACAAAAGAACAAGGCAAAACTCCGGGGTGTATTTAGAAGGCGATCATATATCATATTATGGGAAGTTAACTGATATTATCAAGGTTACATACTCCGTAGATATCAATTATGTGCTATTTAGGTGTGAGTGGGCACATCCTTCAACCGGTGTGAAGTTGGACCTCTTTAACTTCACTTTAGTAAACTTCCGAAGATTGTTATACCCTCATGACCGGGTTGGGGATGAGCCTTTTATCTTGGCATCTCAAGCACGAAAAGTGTGGTATAACCCGGATCCTTCTGGACAAGGTTGGCTTAATGTTGGAGAAGTGGAATCCAAAGAGTACTCCTACTTAGATGAGGAGGGTGTGGATGTTGATGATGAGTTAGATGGCGAGGCTTAGTAGGAGGTTATAGTTCTCACCATAACAATTTTCAAGTATTAAAAAAATGCCCCTGTTTTAATTTATATAAAACTGATGCCTCTTTCTGTTGCTAAATTTCAGCAAGACTAATTTCCCTTTTCATATAGGTGACCATGAAGAAACGAAAGGGTGGACCCGGTAGACCGCGAACAATGTCTGAGTTCTTACTTGCTTCTAGCTCATCTGCTGCTCATAGCTCTTCCTCTTCGCAGTCCTCACAAGCTCCTGTTCATAGCTCTGCCTCATCTGCTGCTCATAGCTCAGTTGCCGGTAGTGTTACAAATCTAGCTATAGCTCCTGTTCCTCCACAACAATTGCAAGCATCAATGACTCAGTCTGGGAGTCCTTTGGAATCAAGTATGTTACATTACATTAAGTGTTTCGATGATAAAATGAACATGTAGTTTAGATTATAGATGATAGGTTCCTACTTTACCAGATATTATTCTTAATCATCATATCCAAGTGAGGTATTTCTGTAAATGCTGACCATGCTATCAGATTTGATAGGATGGAAAGCTAACCTCTATTATTCCCTTGCATTCCTTACAAACATTCATAATTTCTATGTTTGAAGGTGACCAACAACAAGGCAACGTTAGAGGCCACAATAAGGGTCTACCCGGGTGGAACACCGGAGGTAAATTTGCAGTGGAATTCAATGAGATGTTCCAGCCAGTAGGAGAAAATGCGAAATTGTTGAAGTCTCAGCTAGGGATTATAGTGCGCGATGGTCATAAGCTTCCATTGACTAATCTGGAGTGGTCCTTTGTTGATAAGTCTATCAAAGAACGCATATGGGAAGAAGTTCAGGTGACACCTTAATTTATAGAATTCTCTTACGTGATTCCTCTTAAAAGGGTTTGTTATTCCTAAATGATTTTTTATATTTGTCTTCGTTTATTTTTCTTACAAACCCTTAATTTGTACAGTAGCTTAAATTTCTGCATCTGAAGATATTTTTACAGTAGCTTTTATGCATAATTTTGTTATGATCTTGTAGCAAAATGTATTGAATGTCCCGGAAGGCTACAAAGAGGTTTGCTTGAGAACTTGCAACAGCATGTGGAAGGATTTCAAGTCAAAAACGAAGAATAACTTCTTCACCCCGTTTAAAGATGATCCAAACCTCGCCTCGAAGCACCCTCCGAATGTTCTACCAGAGCAGTGGGTTTCGCTTATTGGATATTGGCGTACTGCTGAGGCTGAGGTTTGCTTTTCTTACCAAAATGTATTTCGATCAGTTACATTATGTTATCGCCCTTTTTATTTGTCTGGTGTTCTAACCTCTATTATTACCATCGCCTTTTTGTATGCTGGTGTTCTAATCTCTATTATTACCCTTTATATATATAGGCACAAGCAAAGCAAAACTCCAAGAATCGAGATAGGCATGGACCATCACATGTGACTGGACGAAAGTCGTTTGCCGAAGTAAAATATGAGGTACGTATGTATTTGTCCCTTGGTTGTTGTTTCCCTCTTCATAATTCACTTGCACTTGTAACTTGTTGTTTTCCTGAGTAGCTTCAAAAAAGTGGCCAACCCGTTGATAAAATGAGTGTGTGGATCAAATCTCGCAAAACAGATGACCCAGATGTTATTGCAGCCATCGTAAGTTCAACCTACCTAGCTGTACACATCCCTTCCTTCCTTGTTTTTGTCTCAGTTTCTCTTCTTTGTCCTTTTTCGATCTCTTTTAAAGTATGATGTGTTTCTTGCTTTGCAATGATCCTGCATTTGTATGCATTTGTCCTTTCTTTCTAGTTTCTATATATGCTTTTGTGAATGTATATATATAGAGATGCTGTTTTTTTCAACAATGAAGCAAACTGAAGTGAATGCAAATTTAAAATACAAGGGTGGGGTTTGGGAAGTGATGCAAATGCAGGATAGTATAGACAAACCAACCAAATTCCGAGGAAGCTTTTATCCTTTTGTTACGCTAAAATTGTCCCTCAACAGCTCTATAATAAATGAACAAATGGGATATGAATGCCCAATATGACCTAATGTAGTACCCATCAAGAGCTCTATAATTTCATGTGTGTGTTTTGTTATTGTAGAAAGACTACAACGACCTCTTGAGTAAGGAACCTGAGGATCAGCGAGAACTTGTAGCAGTCAAGGACAAGATATTCCATGACATTATTGGAGATGATGGTCATGGGTATTGTCGGACTTATGGCTGCAGTGCCCCTCCTCGGCTGGTTCATACTGGATCATCAAGCACCCCTGCTAGCAATGACAACATGATCCAAAAGCTCGTCGATAAGTTAGCTGAGACTGCATAAACTTTTGACAAGAAACTCGATGCTCTTAGAGATGAAATTATGCTGGCTATGGGGACCACTGATAGGGTCACTGCACAATCAGAAGTGCCGGTTAGTTCTTATATATCATCCTCATTTCTATCATTTTTTTTATATATATTGCAGCCATGCTTGAACAAATAACTTTGCTAGATGCTGCTAGATCATGTCGGCTTATACCATGTTGAATCAAATATAGGTTTGTTAGCATTTTAGTGGAATTAAGTATCTTGGAACTGAATATAATCAATTTTTTTAGGGATTTGCCTCACTCTCACTCAGAATAATAAGAACAAAGACTTATCAGCTCCTACTCTATTATAGACAATAAGTTTTCATCTACGTACTAATTTTATGTGTTACTATTTTGAAGTCTTGAACCATTCCTTTCGAAACTTATCCCAATTATGTGTTTTTGGATTGTAGACAACAAGTGTTCATCTAAAGGAGTCCATAGGAGATGAAGAACTTGACTTATCTCCTACTGGTGATGATCATCATAACGGGTCAGCCACATTCAAGGATGGAGATGAAGAACTTGACTTATCTCCTACTGGTGATGATCATCAGAACGGGTCACCCACAGTCATGGATGGAGATGAAGAACACTCTTCTTGATGATATGGTCAGGTGCTCTACTAGCTATCGAAATCAAACTATGAAAAACAACTTGTTATGCTTTGTTTTGCTACATGTTAGACTTTTGTTTTGCTACTGAATGACATGGTCAGGTGCTCTACTAGCTTTGGATTGCTACATGTAACAACTTGTTATGCTTTGTTATGGAAATGATTCCTCTTAAAAGGGTTTAGACTTTTGTTTGGCGTATGCGTATGGTATGTATTTTTGCTTGGCGTTGATATGTTTGGGAAATGATTGTAGCCCATGTATTGCTTTCCTTACACCTGCGTGGGATGAATATTGAAATAGGAAAACGGGGATAAAAAGCCAGAACCCATGGCAACGGCATCTAGCCGTCGCAATTGGGGGGATGCATATAGATTTCGGAAGATCGTCCAGCCAATAGGTTAGCCACAGCACCTAGCCGTGGCAAATGTTGAAATAAATGCGCCAAAACATGGTGGAACATTTCGGCTCTGAATATCTTTTAGCCACGGCATTGACCGTCGCAATATATGGCGCCAAATTTTGGTGGGAAATTTCGTTCCCTGGCGACTTCAACTTTTTTGCCACGGCAACGACCGTCGTAAAATTGGCGCCAAATTATGGTGGGAACTCTAGCTCTATTGGCGCCATAATAAATGTTTGCCACGGCCATGCACCGTCGCTCGCATCAGGGCTATAGTTGAGCTACAGACACCCGTCGCTTAACCGTGGTTAGGACGTTCGCCACGGCTGTTGCTGTTGCCCCTAACTTTTTGCCACCGCGGGTTTGGTTACGCCTCAGTTGTCGTGGCTACAGCCGTTGCTAGCCACTTTTGGCCACAGCAAATTCACTTTGTGCCACGGGATCAAGCCGTTGCTAATATGTTTTTTTTTGTAGTGAAGCCAGCGGGCGCGAGGATGGTCGCGGGCGAGCAGCAAGCCTGCGGGCGTGGGCGTTCGTTTTATATCCGGAGGAGGAAGAAGACCAACGCGCTCCGGTGAAAACCAAAATTGCAGTAAAAACCTGTGAGGACCGGCTTTTTAGCCCGGTTCACTAGCTTTATAGCCCGGTTTTGAATAGAATCGATCTATAAAGTCACATATTTTAACCCGGTTCTGAATAAAACAGAGCTATAAAGTCACTAATGTAATTTTAAAACATGAGTTTTCAGCACAGTTTTTAGGTTTAACCGAGATATAAAGTCATGTATTATTTTAAAACTGGAGTTTTTAGCACGCTTTTTAGGTTGAACTGAATTGTAAAGTCACTGTGTAATTGAGGTTTTTAGCACGGGTTTCAAATAAACCAAGCTATAAAGTAGTCCTCACGGTTTTTACCACAATTTGAGGTTTTCACCGAAGTCAATCCATATATATATATATATATCTATATATATATATATATAGTATGGATCAATTGTGCACAAGGCTTAGGGTGTACCTTGTGCACAATTGTGGACCCTTGGATTGATTGTGATGAATGGATGAGAATAAAAGGGAGTTTTTTTTAATAAAAAGCATGTGGGTCCCGCACTAATTGTACACAAAACTAAAATTACTTACCTCTTCCTGCGCGTGAGTGAGATTTTAAATGTGAGGTGGTGATTTGTGGGCCCCACACAATACTAACAAATCTCATCCTTCCAATTTTCATAGATAATTTTTAATATACCTTTTAAAATTGAAGTTTATCCATATGTTTTTTAATATAGCATATCAAAAACCGGTTGTTTTATTTATTTATTTTAATTGGCAATATTTCATAGATTAGATGAGCAATCTAAGATATTGTCACAGTAAAGATATCGTTATAGTAAAAAAAAGTATTTTATAGATTAGGTTTTTTTTTTGTAAAGAAATCGGTTTTCTTTATAAAATCGATTTTTTATCAGATCAAATCGGTTTTCTACGAGTTTTCTACAATTTATTAATTTATCTTTTTTCCATTTTTTTAACTGTAGATAAAGCCAATCTGGGTCCGTATTGATTTTTTTTATTTTGCAAATAATATTTTCTGATTTTTAGTGGATTTTTTCCTGCTTTTTTTAAAAATATATAAAATATCTGTGAAAAATAAATAATTTTAATTTTGGATGATTTGTTGTTGGGAGCACCCGATTTCTTTCATTTTCAAAATTTAGCAATTTCACCGAATAATGTTTCACATGCTACCGAATAATGTCATTTTATCTTTTTTTTTCATCTAGTTCATATCAAAATATACCAATTCCACTGAATAATTAGTCACATGCTACCGAATAATGTTTTTTTTATTCATCAATTTTAGATAAAAGAAACCTCAAATCCCTAAAAAATGTTATGTTATCTTTTTACATCTAGTTCAGATCAAAATTTACCAATTCCACCGAATAATGTTTTGCATTCCACCGAATAATGTTATGTTATCTTTTTACACACAATTCATATCAAAATTTACCAATTTCAATGAATAAATTCTCACATACTACCGAATAATGTTTTATTTTTTTCCATCAATTTCAGGTAAAAGAAACCCAAAATCATCAAATAATACTTACGATTTATACGAATAACTTCATATTTCAACGAATAATGATTCACATTTTGTCGAATAATGTTTAGTTGTGTAATTATACTCGTGCGAAGAAATAAGGCCCCACATACATTTAAAAAAATTCTAAATGTTTACCGAAAAAATTATTCTGTTGAATTGGTAAATTTTGATATGAATTGGATGAAAAAACATAACATTATTTGATAGTATGTGAAACATTATTCAGTGTAACTGATAAATATTTAAAAAAACAACATAGGGCCCACATAAATTTTAAAAAAATCTGAATGTTTACCAAAAAAAATAGAAAAAGGCAATGTTTACCAAAAAAAAATATGAATGAGTTTGGTCGGTTTGATGAAAAAAAATGAAAAAAAATCTGATTGTCATCCTTTGAAGGTGTAACGGCATTCACAAAAAAAAACAAAACAAAAAAACTTAAAAGCCCCACCAAAAAAAATTAAAAAGAAATGCAAGAATGGCTTAATGGGTGGGGAGGGGCAACAGCACGCGCATGCAACAAGAGAGTTGAGTGGTTTTTGTTAGTGGGTCCCCCAATTTTATAATTTGAAAATGGAAAAATCCATATTAATCTACACCATTCATTTCGAATCAATCAATGGTTAAGATTTGTGCACAAGGTACACCCTAAGGGGTGTGCACTCTTGAACCAAACTCTATATATATATATTATGTGTTATTTGTTTAACCGGTTGGGGATTTATAAATGTTAGATATTATGATGTTGATGATATATATATATATATATAGAGAGAGAGAGAGAGAGAGGGGGGGTTAGTTCTGGTGTACTCAGCCCTTAACGTGTATCATGTACACAAATCTGGGTCGTTGATTAGTTGAGATGGAGGGTAGAGATTAATTAGTCCATTTGTTTGATTGCCTGCATAGATGATTATACGGTCGAGTATAAATGATTATGCACTAGTATATGATGGATTATTCAGTCGTATGAGTCTGTTTAGTAGGTTAGTCATTTTGATTATTCAATGGTTTCACTATATTATTCGATCGTATTGACGGATTATGCGATGGTATTACTTTATTATTCAATGGTATAACTTAATTATTCGATGGCGTTACAATATTATTTGATCGTATTGACGGATTATGCGATGGTATCGATAGATTTTTCTAATAGCTAGCACCAAGAAAACGCCCCTAACTTTTACCTAAAAATTACCATCGCATAATCCGTCAATACGATCGAATAATGACTAACCTACTAAACAGACTCATACGAATGAATAATCCTTCATATACTAGTGCATAATCATTTATACTCGACCGAATAATCATCTATGCAGACAATCTACCACAAATGGGCTAATTAATCTCCACCCTCCATCTCAACTAATCAACGACCCAGATTTGTGTACATGATACACGTTAAGGGCTGAGTACATATGATCTATCCTCTCTCTATATATCTGTGTGTGTGTGTATGTATGTATGTTTGTATGTATGTAGGTATGCTAAGTGTGAGTATGAAATAATGATATATGAAATTGGCTAAGGATGGTATAGAGGTTGTCATAAGCTAATTAATGAGGATGATGTTATCACCGAATTGAGAAAGGTGTTGGTTTATGAGATATGCTGAGATGATCGAATTATCATAATTATGTGTACCTTCTATGTCTCATGTGTGACTTGTGTGCTTTGTGTAAACTAGACTTAGACTTATTATGTTATTTATGGGATTATTAGGTGATCTTTAATATGTTGGATTGCTTGCCTTCGTTGATCATTGTTTGGATTCTACGCTTCTCTAGGTAAGTTTCCTATGGGAGCTTACTCAGTAACCAGGACCTCATGCCTGATGTGTTATATAGTATGTAGGTGCTGCATATACACATCGCATGCCATGTATTACCATGCTAGGATTGCACAAGTGAATGAGCATTCTTATTCTATATGCGTTTCAATACAGAACGACCGTTATCTATGAGTCCTAGAGTCCTTGCTAGGGTCATAGGACAGCCCAGCTCCATCGGGTATTGTCCTCCTCGAGTCAGTTATATATCATGATATACAATATGATGATGAGATTTGATGATGAGATACGATGATGAGATATGATATGTTATAGTATCGAACTGGTCAGTCTCTACACTAACGGGAAGGGGTGCAGAGGTAGGAAAGGGATATACCACTTGGTATTCTTTGCTAAGGCCTTACTTAATATTCTGCACATATGAACTAGGAGCATGCTAGTGTGTTTAATATTTCAGTACTACATTAGAGCGTCCTTTATTTTAGGTATAGGCGCCGCGTATTATATGTCCTCAGCGCGGTCTTTAGGGCCCGTAGGCATCTCTTGGCCTGACTTCGTGGTTAGTTTCAGGTATTCGATCCTTGCCTGTTCCGTGCTTCCATGACGTGGGTTTCCTTTGGGACGTTCAGCTGACCGAGAGACTGACTACCAACAGACTTGAGGTTTTGGGATTTCATACTCTCAATTATGTTTTGACTCGGCTCTGCCGTGGCAACCTCTGAATCGTTTTAGACTCCTGTTGGTTTTGCATGGCAAATGGATTTTCCACGTTGTAGACTTAGGACAGGTACAGGGGCTTACCCAGGGTCTCCAACGGGCCTTACGGATTTGGGTGCGAAATCCCACTTTAAACTACTAATCCTTGAATTCAAACCTTCAACCTGTACTCAGAGCGCAAGATCCTAACGAGGGCTTTTATCCCTCGAAACGTAACTCGGGAATCATAATCCCGGACCGTTACATATTCCGATGCACGAATTTCAATTTGTCAAGTTCGATTCTATTTTGAGTCCAAGTATCAATCATACACCTATTGAATTATTATAAAAATATATTCAAAAGTGTTAACTTCATAATTAATGCAAAAGAAAATTTAAGTTTAAGTAAACCACGTTTGAAATATTTCCACGTTAATATGTTCTTATATAAAATAATTTCCACGTGGTCTAATTAAATGAAAACTCTCCTTAAACAAGTTTTAAACAGTTTATCCACCCCTAATACTTATAAAACCAGAAGCAAAGTCTTTGTAAATAATTGAGCCACGTGTCTTTCTCTGAGCAAAGTTAAGAAGCAGTTTTCCCCTTTCTAACCCACGTTCTTTTGGCTGGCAATACCAAAAACTGATTGAATTTCTCAAGCACGTTTACATTCTTCCTCAATCATCTTCTTCCTCATAATAGAATTGATAAATTGATTGATGGTTGTCGTTGTGGAGGCGGGGCGCAGTCGATCGGCGGTAGGAGGAGGACGATTGTGGGCGGCGATGCAGTCAGCGATGGCTAGAGGCGGCTTTCTTAGTTAGTTGCACGGGGCGCAATCGATCTTCCTCATAGCTTCCTTCTTCCTCATAGCTTCCTTCTTTCTTAGAATTGATACGTTGATTGTTGTGGAAGTGGGGCGCAATCAATCGGCGGCGAGGGCTGGAGGCGGGGCACAATCGATCGGCGACGAGGGCTGGGGGCGCAATCAATCGGCGGCAAGGGATGGAGGCGGGGCGCAATCAATCGGCGACAAGGGATGCAGCCACGTGTCCCTCTTTTACCCAAAAAAGAACCGCTCGATCCCTTCCTTTTCCATCATTCCATCCATGTTCTCCTAATCTTCTCTCCTCCTCCTTATACTATCAATTAATTATGGTATTTTGTTTCCTTTCTTCATCAATTACAGTGGTTTTGCCGACTTTAAAGTCTCAATTCGACGCGGCATCGCCAAGGGAGTGCAAACTGTGCAATGGGACTCAATCGCAATGAAAAAAGGACGTTCGATTTGAGAGACGATGGCGAAGCGGACTAGGGTTTTCCATAGAGCTCTTTGATGGGACGAGAGGTTACACTTTCATCTTGACTCCTCAATCCTCTTCCCAAGGCAAGTTCGAGCGATTAGAAATTGGGAAGGAGATCTGTGTGGTCATTTCCAGTGACAATTAGATGAAGATAAGGAAATCGGGGAGTAGGTCGGGATGGGCTTAGATTTTCTCAACAGATCAATATGGTCTCCTCTCATCCTCTTTTTGTTCTTCTCCTTCTCTATCCTTCCATGTCGCCGTCTAACTAAGCGAAGCCGCAAAGGCTGAATAGGGGGGGGTGAGTACATGCTACTACTTTGTTGGAATTAATTATTAGGTTAATTTTATGATTCCATGTATCTCCTTCTGCCTATAATTTCCTTTTGGTTTGGCCGTGGTAGAAAAGGAGAAACACGAAAAACGGTGTAGTCTTTGACGACCAAATCTCCGAGTTGCAGGAGCCTTCACAAATATTGGCAAGGACAACAATGGTTTGTAATCTCCCTCCCTCACTGTTTTTTTTTAATTTTATTTTGCATTTGTTTTTTGTTTTGTTTGCTTGAGAAAGCTTCATTACATCTTTCTTTACACTAGACAATCTCATGGATATTAATTTTGAATTGGCTGCTTTTGGTATATTTTGTTTTCACTTATTTCATAGTTCTTCATTTCTATTGGCGATGGGAGGGTGATAGAGAGATCTTAGATGAAAATTTACATTTTTGATGGTTTCAAAAGCATGTAAATTTGATTTTTGTCCTTTCTCTCTTTTTTAGAACTATGATACATTCAATTTCATTGCATTTATAGAGAAGTTACAAAATTTGGCGATTGATGTTTTATTTGGAGACCGCCATTCAAAGTTTGATCTTTTTAAAGAGCCCTTATAGTTCTCAACTCATTGAATTTTATTAATAAAATGTAAATTGAAATAATATACTCCCTCCGTTCGGAAATATAAGATCTTTTACTTTTTGGCACGTAGGTTAAGGAGCTAAATACTATATAAAATATTAATTTTTTTAAAATTAATTTTTTACAATATAACACTTTTTATTAATAAGTATTAAAATGTAAAAAAATAATTTTAAAAAAATCAATATTTTATATAGTATTTAGCTCCTTAAACTACGTGCCGAAAAGTAAATGATCTTACATATTTGAACGGAGGGAGTATTTTTTTGCATGAGTTCAACAAGAAAAAAGAAAAGGATTTTTGCATTGTGAAATTCAAGATTACTTTTATAAAAAAAAATAGAAATTCAAGATTGCTTCTTTTGAACCCTGTTGTCTTAGAGTCTGCAGTTGAATTTGGGTAACATTGTTGATCAGAGTTTGAGGTATATCTTTCTCAAACATAATTGCTTATGGATTCTTTGAATTTACTCTCATGTATATATATTTCATTACTTGCAATACTTTCACATTATTTTTCTTGTATGTTCTATTAAGCTTAGACATATATACAACACTGTTTTTTCTTCTATATTCTATTTCATTCAAGAATTGTTGGATTATTCTTTGAAATTAGATGGATTTCATTGAATCTGCTCTATTTCATTGCAAAGAGAAGGCTTTTTTTTAAAATTGAGGATGCAAAGCTCTGCTTATAAAAACCTTTCATTCAGTTTTAGAAGCTTTTGACGATTTAGATTAATTCTTGACAGTTCCCTCCTTTTGTTGCTCTTGCAGTTGAGGATATATAGGCTTTCGGTAAGTTGCTTCCAATTTTGAATGGCAAGCTAATCGGGATGTCCTTCCGTGTTCCAATTGTGGATGTATATGATGATTTCACTATTATGCTCGAAAATGTGGCCCCATGATGAAATCAAATATATGCTATATTTCATGTAAGAATTTTTATTCATACTCTTCGTATTCATGATCTGATCTTATCTATATCTCAATTTCGGATTTCATTGTGAAGCAATTGAAGGTCGCATATTCTAGGTGATTATGAATCTATCTACGATAACATTTTCCATTCTTCTTTATGTAGCATATAAGTTACTCATGTGCTAATACTTCGGTTTTAACTTCTTTGATTGCAAGTATCCATTATTTTTATTATATTTTCTTGAACGTGGTTATTAAGGGTTTTGATACATGCACGTGTTTTCCGCATATAGCTTAATAAGACATTCGCCTATAGTTGTAGAATGAGTATATTTGATTATGGCCATATTTGTTTTCATGTCATTGGTGTGAAATAGACTGAATAAAAGTCATTATTTGTTGTTACACACCAGAATTATTTTGGGTCGTGTGTATTTGTCAGTTAATTTAACTTAGAACTTAAATAAGATATTTTTCTATAATTTGTGTAGAGTGGTTATATTATGATTGAGAGAGATTGGTTGCGGATCACTGTCATTCGGTATCCACAATGACTGTTGAGCAACGAAATGGATATGACAAGATATTATCTGCTATCCAAAATAACACCGGTGGTGTTTTCTTTTTATATGGATACGGTGGAACGAGGAAGACGCTTGTATGAAGAGCATTGTGTTCTGCATTTCTTTTTATATGGATACGGTTGATCTACTACTCTTTGTCAAATTTAAAGTATTGATTGACTAGATAAAAGAATTCACCATGACGACCAAAGATTTCGAAGAACAGCAAGGTGAGAAGTATATTAGTTGAAAATTGACATTCGACCGAAAATACACTGAAAAATCCCGAACATGGTTCAGGAAAAGTACTAGTTATAATCAAATCTTAAACAAATCACGTTTTTCAATTTTAGGTGAGCGTTTATCCCTTTTTAGCTTATTATTCAATTATACCCATCACTTTATAGTAGCAGCTTTCTAACATGTGCCATTCGGATATTATTTAAGCATTCATATGGAAAATGTTTTAAAAATATTAATTATGTTTAGACATTTTTAAAGAAAAAATTTAAAGTCAATAGATTGAGATTTAGAGAATTTCTCAATTTAGTTTCTTAACATATAGAAAAAAAAAATTTCACAATACTATGTCAAATGGGGATTTTTCAAACAAATTATTAAGTTTTTAGTGATTTTTTATTTAGATGATAAGATATTTTTAGTTTTCAAATGTGTTTTTAATCAATTATTTTTTTATAACTATTTAATTAGATACTACTTAATCCATTTCTTTTTATAATTTCTTTTCAGTAGTAAAAGATCTCCTGAATCATAACCAACCCAATCAAATCTTTATATGTATTCCCATCAAATCTTTTCTATTTCAAATTCAAACTAATCGATATTTAAGTAACTAACTAATATCCTTTAAATCATGAATCTTTTAGAACAATATAAATAAAAAAATATCGATGACAAATATCTAAAAATTTTAAAACCCTATTTCATCGTGATACATATAATTTTTTTTCATAACTTCAGGGTAAAACACAATTTCACTTTATACTTCTCAATTAAAATTAATATTGTATTTTTTCTTTCTTTCTTATTTTAAACTCTAATTCAATTCACACATAATTAGTGTTTTCAATTGTATTTTGATCTATTGCTCAAAATGGTAATTTGGCCAAATAAACTATATATATATATATTCTCACAAGATACATGCATATAAAATGGTAATTCGGTCAAATTTCTTCCAATCTGATAATATATTTGGTCAATTATAACCTATTTTCATTCTTGTGTATAAGTACTTCAATATATGGAAATTTGTCCTCTCAGATATATTCTGAGTAGATCGATACTTGTAAGTGAGTATTGTGCATTGATCTTCTATATTTTTCATATTTATATCTCCCGTCAATGGGGTAAATTAAAAAAATAAAGATTTAAAATTTTTAAACTGAACCCACTAAATTAGGATTACGTTGACTATAACTAACTTAAAGATTGATCACAAATTTTATCAGTTTTGATTTGATGCAATAAATGTGTATTCTCCTTATTAATCTTCATTTAAAATCTTAAAAAATAGAAACAAGAAAGGGTTTTAGGAAATAGATAAGTGATATCCTCAATGATGACATCCAATAAACCAAAGACATCATCGAAAAAATGTAGTAGTGAAGCAACTCGATCAGCCACTAAATTGCCACCATGGAGGACATGGCACCAACCCGACCACCTTCAAAAAGGAACAAGAGAGGAGCTGATAGTCAGTGACGAGAATCTCGATCTCCCACATGGAACTCTAGACATCAGACATGTTGATAATTCTAAGACAATATTCGTCTAGCAAAACTCCAAAAAGTCTAAAATTGATCGCTCTGCGGATACCCAGTTGAAAATCTTAAATATTAAGTCAATGTTGTTTATTTCAATATTATTTAATGATATATAACGGTAGTTATAAAACAATGTTCAATTATAAATAGTTTTTATACAATTTTAATATTAAATCGCATAAGGTGCGGGTACTGAACTAGTTTTACATATAAAATTTGATTACTTTCCTATTCACTCCCTACTCCACAAACAACTCGATAGGAAAAGGGAAACTTGTCATTGACTTGGTTTTTATATTTACCACCAAAACTAGGGGTGGGCACAAATCCCGCAAATCCCGGTCCCGTCTTGGTCCTGTTCCGGACCCGTCCCAGTCCCGGTGGAATTTAAGGAAAAAAAAGTGAATCCCGTCCCGGTCCCGTCCCGCAAAAATTATGTGGGACGGGATGCGGGCCAAGACTATGGGATCCCGCAAATCCTGGTCCCGTCCCACATATATTTATATTTATATTTATATTTATATTTATATTTATATTTATATTTATATTTATATTTATATTTATATTTATATTTATATTTATATTTATATTTATATTTATATTTATATTTATATTTATATTTATATTTATATTTATATTTATATTTATATTTATATTTATATTTATATTTATATTTATATTTATATTTATATTTATATTTATATTTATATTTATATTTATATTTATATTTATATTTATACGGGACAAGAGTTTTAATTTTGGTAGTACTAAAGTTTGTAATAATTTAGTGATTTATATGATATATTTAGTTATTTTAAACACAAGTTACAATAATACTGTAAGGCTTTTAAGCAATTTGAAAATAAAAAATTACTATGGGCTTTGGGGTTTAGGGATTTGGGCTGTAGGAGGCAAACAAAACAATTTATTCTCCATTTTGAAATAGTCGAATCTTTATTCAATTCTAATCGGTTAGGGTTACTGGAGGCTTGTGCTGCTGGCAATGTTTTTTTGTATGAAATTATGTTGCTAGGAGTGTTAACATTACGGTGATATCATTCTATAAAGCATGAACTATGGAAACATTTTTTTTTTATTTTTCAAATTTTATAATATTTTATTATTTTTATTTGATGGACAAGTCTCGTCCCGTCCCGGTCCCGTCCCGGTCCCGTCCCGTGTGGGATTCATAAAAAAGGTGAATCCCGTCCCGGAAAAATTAAAACGGAAAAGACCTCATTCCGTCCCGTTCCATCCCGTCCCACGCCCACCCCTAACCAAAACACCTATTGGCTGTTGTAGAATTGAAAATGAAGCCTCTACCTTAATAGAACGAGATATAAACCAAAAGCAAGACACGTGTTTCCAATCAAACCAAATTCAAATATGTTCTCATAAGTAGGAAAAAGTTGGTGATCAATCCATGGAACCAATTTTGTCCTTATCCAAATTGCTCTCACAAGACCCCTTATATATATAAACCACACATCCATTCAGCCCACAACCGCAAAACACATATAGGCATATAGCATTTCAAGATTCAACCTTTTTTTTCTTACAGGCATTTCATCGAACACAGAAAGGGCAATGGCGAAACATGGGATTCTAGCAATGACCTTCGTTCTGATGGCAACGGCGTGGACGGGGACCTCAGCGCAGACATCATCGAGCTGCACCAACGTGCTGATAAGCATGTCGCCGTGCTTGGACTACATTACGGGGAAATCGTCGGCGCCGGCGTCGGGGTGCTGCTCGGCGCTGGGGAACGTGGTGAAGTCGGAGCCGCAGTGGATCGTCTTTGTTGGGGATCAACGTCAACCGCACCCAAGCTCTTAAACTCCCCGCTGCTTGCAATGTCCAGACACCGTCCGTCAGCCGTTGCAGTGGCGCCGGTAAGAAATCTTCAGCTCTTAATTCTTCAATGCCCGCACCTTGAAAGTAGCTGAAGATCTCAATTTTCAACTAGTTGAAACGCAAAGAAATTAATAAAAAAAAAAAACTAGTTTATTTGTGGTCAAACACTCAAAACAAATCTCCCAAGTAACATGAATTATGATATAGAGGGAGTGTTAATTAAAAAAAATTCATCTTTTCATGCAGAATCTCCAAGTGGATCTTCCTCAACAACCACTGATACAACACCGACCACATCGACATTGACAGGATCAAAAGAAACCCCTTCGATAGATACATCAGAGGGTCATGCTATAAGCTGTAGATTTGGTTTACTTTTTGCTTTGTTTTACATTGTAATCTCCGCTATATATTTGTTGTATGCTATATGAAAAGTGATTGATCTAATTCCCCCCCCCCCCCCCCCCCCCTTTTAGCTTGTTGTCTTCATTTTGATAATATTGTTGTTTGATGAGATTTGAAAATTTGGTTGCTATATATGTAATTGGTTACTGTAATAATAAAAATTTTGCTTATATTTGCTTGGATCATTTAAAACACAAAGGGAGCAAGAAGTACAAGGTTTGAATATGAAAAAGAAAACAATGTGAATTTTTTGCATAACTAAGGGCTCGTTTGCACTGTCCGAATTTGCTGTCCCGGAATGCCCCTGTGCTAGAACTTGTAAATGGATTCCCCTTAATTTCATTGATTAACAAGTGCCAACAGACAGTACCCTTAATTTCATTGATTAACAAGTGCCAACAGACAGTACATATATACAAAGGTGTGGAGCAGTTACAAATTGTGAATTGCAGTTAACAATTGAGAACGTGGGTCTGGGTGCTAACTGCCACTGATAACACATATGCTAACATCCCCCCTCGGTCGAAGCTCTCGGAGACAGAGCTGAGAGCGGTTACGAGTGAACTGAGTGCTACCCAGTGGTTTAGTAAGGAGATCAGCCAGCTGGTCTCTTGAAGAAATGAAGGACACGGTAAGTGACTTAGCTCGAACACGTTCCCGAACAAAATGATAGTCCAAGTTGAGATGCTTGATTCGGTGGTGAAGAACTGGATTGCACGCAAGATAAGTTGCACCGATGTTATCACACCATAGCACTGGAGGCTGTGGTAAGTAGATGTGCATATCCGTCAATAGGGATTGGAGCCAAAGAGACTCACAAGTAGCCTCTGCCAAAGCTCAATACTCCGCTTCGGTGGATGAACGAGAAATTGTTGGTTGCTTCTTGGATACCCAGGAGACCAGATTTTTACCATGGAAAATGCAGTAAGTTGAAATAGAACGCCGGTCACTGGTGTCACCGCCCCAATCTGCATCGGAGAAAACGGAGAGATCATGTTGAGGTTGAGCAGAGATGAAGAATTGAATATGCATAGTGGACTGTAAGTAGCGGAGAATCCGTTTTACAGCTTGCCAATGTATCTCCCTTGGATCGTGCATATATTAACAAACGTTTTTTACCGCAAGGGATCTTGAACAGGGGGAGATGCATCAGTGGCGTCAAAGTTGGTAGCCATAGGAGTTGCAACCGGCTTCGATTGAGACATTCATGCGCGAGCAACAACACCTTGAATGTGTTTGGTTTGAGACAAATGAAAGCCGGCCGCAGTACGACTGATTTCAATCCTAAGAAAGAAGTGCGCAACACCCAAATCCTTGACTGGGAAAAGAGACGCCAAGGAGGAACTGCCACGGTCTGCAAGAACTGAATCGGAGGACAAAACCATTAAATCATCAACATAAACAGTACAAAAACACAATGGCGATCCAGATGATAGCAAAACAGTGACGAATCTGCTTGAGAATGGTTAAAGCCTAGAGAAACAAGAGCGTCGCTTAATTTGTGGAACCAAGCACGGGGAGCTTGTTTTAAACCATATAAATATTTGTGTAACTTACAAATGTAGGAGGGAAATTGTGGATGAGCAAAGCCAGGAGGTTGCAGGACATAAACATCCTTGTCGAGCGTCCCGTGGAGGAAGGCGTTCTGGATGTCTAATTGGCAAACGGTCCAATGTCGCATTGCCGCAAGGGAGAGTAGAAGTCGAATGGTGGAGGGTTTGGCAATGGTGATGAAAGTTTCATTGAAATCGAGACCGTGAAGTTGATGAAAACCTTTGGCAACAAGGCGAGCCTTGCGCCGTTCAAGAGATCCGTCGGCATGACGTTTGGTTTTGAAAACCTACTTAACACCCAAGACATTGGATGACTGAGTAGAAGGGACAAGAGTCCAAGTTTTGGTATGGAGGAGGGCATGAAACTCGGCCTCCATCGCTTGTCTCCATTCAGGAGAACAAGACGCCGCTGTGTAAGATTGAGGCTCCTCGGGGATAGGTGGGGGAGATGGGACGAATGTGATGTTAAAGTGGCGAGGAGGGGGAGGGGATAGTCCCATTAGTCCAAACAAGAGACCTGGAAACGTTGCTCCGTAGCCGAGTCTCCATAGGATGAATAGAGGGCAGCGTGATGGCTGACGGGAAGGCGTTGTTGCTAGTGTGGAGGAGGCTGAATTGGAAGGGGTAGTCTCTGGGCTTGGGGATTGAGATGGGCCGGAGTTAGTGAGGCTAGGATAATTAGGGGGTGGGCTGGGCTGAGAAATAAATGGAGGGGATGGAGAAATAGAAATAGGTAGATAGCAATTTGTGTTGGGATTAGGAGATTTTACGTAGTCAGAATTAGAGAAAGGGAATTGATCTTCGTGGAAAATCACATCCCAGGAGATATAAATTTTTTTGTGAACCCAATCCTAACATGTATACCCCCGATGATTCGGTGTATAGCCCAAAAAGAGAGCTGACGTGGATCGGAAAGAGAGTTTGTGGGATTGGTAAGGACGGCGGTTAGGGAAACATAAGCAACCAAAAACCCGAAAAGAAGAGTAATCTGGAGGCTTGTTATAAAGAACTCCGCCTTTACCTACTTTCCATTGGCTTCACAAACTCCATCTTAGATGCCTCTCTCTTCATTCTCTGTCGTAAGTCAACCACAATCTATCTTCTTGTCTATGTCGGTGAGAACCCCTTTTCTCTCCCCTTTATTGTCTGACTCCATGTCTTTGGTATCGGGTTGAACGGTCGGAGCTTAGCCATCGTCGGTGAGCCTCCTTCTCTCCCTTTTCTTTCCTCCAATTTCGAGCAGTAGCTCTTGTTGAAGACGGGTGAATAGTGCTTCTTTGGGTCCAATTCAGCAGGTTTCAAATAAAAAGGGGATTGTTCCTGTTCTTTAAATAAGAGTTGGGTTTGAGTTTTTTTTTTTAATCTGATTTAAAAAGGGTTAAGATTGGGCCTATTCTCTTGGGCCTAATTTTTTGGGTTTAAAAATGTTGAGAATTAAAATGGAAATAAGGTTTTAAAGACTCATATATATTTTATGTAAATATTAAAATAAATAGAATATATTATATTATATTATATATTGTTGAGATTTAAAAATATCTTAATTGGACTAGGATTTTAAAAAAAAATTGGAAAAGGTTTTCAAGGTTGGAAATTATTTTAATAAATTAAAAAGAAATTTTTGGAAATATCCTAACCTTGTCGGTTTGTTTTAATAAAATAAGATAATAAGCTGATTAAATGGTTATGTTTTATAAATGGATTTTAGGAAAAGTATAATTTGAGAAAGTGTTTTGAATAATGATTTGATCTAACTTGAGGTTTAAAGAGTTTTGAAAAATGTTGGGAAATGGACTTACCTTGTCTAACTTTTTTTTTATGACGCGGAGGTTCCGAGGTTAGTGACTAATCCTCCACGGACCGAGCACTAGCCTGCAAAGCACTCAAGCCGGGTAAACCAAGCGGCAAGCCACAAGACAGGCTGACTCATGCCAAGGTAAACCAAGACATGAGTACCCACTAGGAGCAATCTTCATGCTAGTGAGGCACAAGGAAGCACCTCACTCTTACCACTAGGGCAAGAGGTCATTGGTATTACCTTGTCTAACTTGTTGAATGACTTGATAACTTGTATGTGTGTAAATTAAGAAAAGCATGTTATGATACGTTATGATAATAATATGATTATTCGGTATAAATTATGATGTGTGATATTATAATGATGTGTTATATGTTAATTATGAAGTATGATGTGAAGTATGAATTATGATATGTTGATAAATGCTAAGTATGAAGTGTAACTTATGATATGTTAATATTGTTATGATATCTTATAAGCTGAGTATGAAGTATGCAATATATTGAAATATGTTCTCAAGCATGAGTTATGATATGATATGCAAGCATGCTATGATATATATGATGATGTGAGATGTGAATATATATATATATATATATATATATATATATATATATATATATATATACGGATTGACTCCGGTGAAAACAAAAAATTAGGATGAAAACCGTGAGGAGCGTTTTGATTGGATGATAAATTATATACGTACACACGCTCTCGGTCTCCTCTTCTTCACCTCGTTCCGCCTCTCTCGGCCTCAACTCGTCCTCCGATACTCTGAACTTGTCGTCACAGTCGCCCTCAATCACTCGCGGTGTTGGCCTCCAGACTCCAGTCCTCGTCGCCATTGCTCGTTGCCCTCGCTTGCCCTCCACTCTAGTCTCAGATCTGGTGGATCTCGCCGTCGCTCGCTGCCTTCTGATCTGGTAGTCGATCACTGTCTCCGGTCCTCGTCGTTCTCTCGTCGCAGTCGCCCTCGCTCGCTCGCTACCTCTTGTCCTCCTCGCCCTCGCTTGCAGCCTCTAGTCTTCGCCACTCTCGCACACTGCCTCCAGCCCACTTTCAGGTTTCCTCTCCTGACGAACATCCTTTACTAGTTGCTGATTTCAGATTAGCAATGTATTCATACAAAGTTGGATTGGTTTTAGATTGCTAGTTTCAAGTTATTTGATTCAAGTTACTTAAAAATTAGTTTGATGTCCCTTATTGACAAAGTTGGACAGTTACTGAAATTATTTGATTCAAGTTGGAGTGATTCAAATTACTGAAATTTAGCAAGTTGAACTGATGCATCTGCTCCTCGAGCAATTTATTGATTCAAGTTGCTGATTCAAGCAGTGTATTGTCGCAATAGGGGCATTATTGCTATTTAGTGCTCATCTCTTTTCCTTGTTTGTTTGCAATTGAATGTTTTTTTTTTGTAAAAATAACACTAGGCGATTTGAATTTCATCCAACTAATGGTTGGTATCCTTGGCACTTTAGCCGGCTAAAGTATATGATTAATCCGGTGGATTGAATTTGATTAGGAGGTTATTCTTTTTTAGGCATTATTAGTTTAGAACCTTTGGAATCTTTCTTTGATCTGCTGTGGTTATCTTGTCTAGTAAAAATTTAGGTAATCTTGAAATCAACTAATCAAAATTGATTAGAGGGGAATTGAAATCTTCCTCTTGTGTTATGAAATGATCTTACTGCTGATTGCAGTCTACAATATGCAATCTACAATCTGCATTCATTGCAATATAGATAAATTTCCTGCAAATTCTCTCATTAATCTAGAGTGCCCTGTTGCAGCAGATGGACCAGTCATCTTGGTTCTGATAATTGTGGAGTTTGTTTGTTGTTTTGTACTAAATCAGTTTTTAGTTAGTCATCAACATTTCTGTCTACTTCAACCAATTCTCATGTATCTATAATGCCCCCTTAGCATAATCATAGCTGAATTTTAAATGTGACGTTGTTCTACTTCTTTGCCACTATCGGTAGATTTCATCATCTATTAAACCCTTCCCTTCAATTGGTCAAGGGTTGGAAATCCCGTCAGTCAATTACTAACTTGTTTATTATGAAGATTAAGTGCAGTCCTTTCTAATAAGATGACCATATGATGTAACTTTAACTTGCTCTGTGTTTTGTTTTCGGCTACAGAAAGAAAGAAACGCCACTTACTTGTTTGGCTTTACTCATCATAGCCTGACTTCTTTCATATACATATCAAGCTTGGGTTTTTGTCCAGTAAAGTTTCCTTGCCTTGACTTCTTAATTGTGTTGACCCAATTCATCAATTCCTTTGGCCTTAAGTGCATGAATCCACATGGTTTTGTAATAAATTCAATGTCTTTGAATGTAGGAATTGGGTCTAGTACCAAAAGGGTATGGCAAATGCAAAATGTTATAGTCTTTGATCTATAGTTATACAATCTTTGGAATAATTTTATATTCTTGAATATGCGAACGAAAGATTATAAACGGTGAGTTTAAAATTTTATTAAGTAGGTTCGAGATTTTAAAATCTTGAACCCATAATTATAAAAAAAGGTTAAATTTTTTATTAATTAAGTAGGTTTAAGATTTTAAATCTTGAACCCATAATTATATAAAAAATATAGTTTAAATTTTTTTATTAATTAAGTAGGTTGATTTTAAAATCTTGAACCCATAATTGTAAAAAAAAAAATACAGGTTAAAATTAAGTAGGTTCAAGTAGGTTTAAGATTTTAAAATCTTGAACCTAAAGCCAGTAAAAATGTGGGGCGAGGACTTCAGCTTCTTCACAGCAAGAATGTCAGTTGCACTCTTCATAGTGGGGATCAAGAACGAAACCTTGAATGTCGACAAACCCCTGCACTCTCCTTACTTCTTTGTGGACGAGGACGCCTTCCTTGTTGGGGCAGCTTGGCATGCTACTATCTCCATGTCTTACTTGAACGCCCATTCTAACCTCGGCTTCTGCAAAGCTAGGGGTGATATACGAGCTCACGAGCTCGAGCTTCATTTGAAAACGAGCTCAAGCTTGTACTCGAGCTCGGCTCACGAGCTGGAGGAGATACTCGAGCTCGAGCTCATGAGCTCGCTTCTTCTCGAGCCGAGCTCGAGCTCGAGCTCGTGAGCTCGTGAGCTCGTTTTACAGTAGTTGAAATTTCGAATTGTTGCACCTAATAACCTGTAGCTTGATTTGTATTCAAAATCAACCTTATGCAAAATATCTAATGACCTAAATAATTGAGTTGCAAAGTAATCTAAAATATTACACCGGTATTCAAAGTACAACCCGACATTACAAGGTTCAAATACATCATAAACTCGAAATAGATAAAGTTCGAAATAGAACAACACATAAACACAACGACGACGACATAAGCAACACGAACGCAACACGAACAATAACATCCGGGCACTTGGGCAAAGCTTCAAAGTACAACCCGACATTACTCCCTTTTTCTTCTCCATCAAACGCAAAGGCAAAGCTTCAAAGATACAATCAATTCAAGGGAATCAAGCTTCAAAGATACAATCAATTCTAGGGAATCATTGAAGACAATCATAGCAAGGCATCAATACTTAGTCCAAATTTCACACCTAAAAGGCTAACATCTCCTCCCTCCTTACTGTTTTTTTAATACATCAATACCTACTGTTTTTTTAGTCCAAATTTAATTCATTACCTGTGTGAAATCAGTCCAAATTTCATTACCTCCTTTTGCAATTAGTGTAATTAGTATAATATAACAATTAAAAACATGTAAAAGCCTTCATTCATTACCTGTGTGAAATCAGCGGCAATGGAGTATTGGAGTGGCTAAAGCCAGCGGCAATGGAGTGCCTACAACTCAGCAATGGGGAAGACCAACAATGGAGCCTGAAACCAGATGAGACAAGAGGAGAAGGCCGAGAACGAGATCAGACGAGACAAGAGGAGAAGGCCGAGATCAAGATCTACCCAGGCCGAGAACAAGACAAGAGGAGGGAGGAGATGGCTCGTACCTGACAGACAAGAGGAGGGAGGAGATGGCGCCTGCAACTCCGCTTGTTTCCGGCGCCGGCAGAGGTTGACCAGATCTGAGAAGGAGCGCTTGAGGACAGGAGGAGGCTGACCAGATCTGAGAGCGGAGAACTGAAGGCGTGCAGAGCGGAACTGAAGGTCGAGATCTACCCGGGCGGCGCCGCGGCGGAGCGGCCTCAGATCCGACAGCGAGCTCTCGGATCTGAAATTGGAATGGAATGGAACTGAAGGTGAAGCTGCGTGACTGAAGGACAGGAGGAGGCTGGAGGCAACTGGAGGCAACTGAAGGACGGATCTGAAATTGGAATGAAATTGGAATGGAATGGGGGAAGGGATGGAAAGAGACACGGGAAAAGGGTTTTTTACCCTAGGGGTAAAATAGTAATTTCACCTGAAAACGAGCAACCGAGCTTACTCGAGCTCGGCTCGAGCTCGTGACGAGCTCGACTGGGAGCTCGAGCTCGGCTCGTTTTATAATTTGAACGATCCCGAGCCGAGCTCGAGCTACTCGGCTTGGATATCAGCCCTATGCAAAGCCTAATCGAAAACTGAGAAATATTGAACTTGGTAGTTTATGTATGCTTTCTAATTGAGTTTACATGTGGACATATTTTGTTAAGTGCAAGAACCTATATTTCTTCATTGCTTGGTATGTAATACAACTAGAATTGCTTTTCGGGTGGACTTTTGCTTAATATAACTATGGGTTCAAGATTTAAAAATCTTGAACCTACGTTAAATAGAGGCAATATACCATGAAAAAAAACTTAAACTTACTCAATAAACCAACGTGAAAGGTAAAACGGCAAGATGTCACTTTAGGACTATCTATAACTATGGGTTCAAGATTTAAAAATCTTGAACATACTTTATAGAGAGACAATACAAATCTTGAACATACTTTATAGAGAGACAATATACCATGAAAAAAACTTGAACCTACTCAGTAAACCAACATGAAATGTAAGGCATCAAGATGTCACTTTAGGGCTATATATAACTATGGATTCAAGATTTAAAAATCTTTAACCTACTTTAAATGAAGTTAATACACCATGAAAAAAACTTGAACCTACTCAATAAACCAGCATAAAAGGTAAGACAGCAAAATATCACTTTTAAGGCTATATATAACTATGGGTTCACGATTTAAAAATCTTGAACCTACTTTAAATTGAGGCAATACACCATGGTCAAAAAACTTGAACCTACTCAATAAACCAATAAGAAATGTAAGACATCAAAATGTCACTTTAGGCCTATATATAACTATGGGTTCAAGATTTAAAAATCTTGAACCTACTTTAAATGGAGGCAATATATCATGCAAAAAACTTGAACCTACTTAATAAATTAGCATGAAATGTAAGGCAGCAAGATGTCCCTTTAGGGCTATATATAACTACGGGTTCAAGATTTAAAAATCTTGAACCTAGTTTAAATGGGGGCAATAGACCATGAAAAAACTTGAACCTACTTAATAAACCAACATGAAATGTAATGCATCAAGATGTCACTTTAGGTATACATAAGTTATATAACTATGGGTTCAAGATTTTTAATATCTTGAACCTACTTAATAAAATTTTGATCTTCCCATTTTATATTATCAAACACTTTAAATGAAACAAATCAGGCCAAATAATGAAATAAGAACAATGGTTTGATGTTTGATATAAGAGAGCAAGGATTATTAAACCAACATAATCCAACAGTTTTACTCAATTATAAAAGAAATATGCTAATTGATTTTTTTTAAAAAAAATCTCGAACCCAAAATCTAAAAAAAATCAATCCACATCTAATAATACTACGTAATATGGTAATTGATTTTTATATTATAAAAAATATATTTAATTTTGGAAATATTAAAGATAGGATAAATAAAAAAAAATCCTAAGCCTACCGTCATAAAATCTTGAACCTACTATTATAATTAATTACAGGTTCAAAAGTTTTATGTCACTAGGTTTAAATTTTATAACGTTAGGTCAAGATTATAAATTGTAAGTTCAAAATCTTTATCTATGTTGGCTTTATAATCAATTATTTATCAAAATATAACAAAAAGATATCATATTGCCAAACATACTTATATCTCAATTATAAAAACATATGTATGTTTCAATTATTATGGGTTCAAGAGTTTAAAATCTTGAACTCATAATTATATAAAAAAAATATAGGTTAAAATTTTTATTATGTAGGTTCAAGATTTTAAACTTTGAACCTATAATTTTGGACCCATGGTTATTAAAAAAAAATCATGATACTCCACAGTAAAAAAAATTTGAATCAACCATTATAAAATCTTAAATATACTATTATAAAATCTTAAACCTATTGTTATAATTATAGGATCAAGAGTTTTGTGTCTCTAGGTTTAAAAGTTTATAACGTTAGATTTTTGTAACTGCCCGGATATAAATACCCGGGTTACGTTTCGAAGGTCGGATACCTTCGTTCGAATGTTGCAATTCAGGTACGGGTCGAGGTTTCAAACCTCGAAGATCAGCATTCCAAAATGGGGATTTCGAACCCCAAGCAATCAAAGTCGCGGAAATTCAATTCAAATGAAAATCAAACAGAAGCAAGGTTTAGATACAAGTGCCACGGCAGAGCCGGATCAAAACCAAAACAAAGTGGGTGATTGCCATTTGTCAAGTTAGAATATATTAGCCGGATTCTTCAACTCGTCAAGAGATTTCCCGTCACAGAAGCAAGGAGCAACAAAAGCGGTACCTAACACTATCCACGAAGTCAGGCCCGGTGATCGCCTGCGGGTCCTCTGACCGCGCTGAGTCCACATAACATGCCTATACCTAAGTAAAAGATGACTAATGCGGTACAAGATTTAAATCACACTATCATGCCCCTAGTATATATATATATATATATATATATATATATATATATATATATATATATATATATATATATATATATATATATATATATATATATATATGCAAAAAAGAACTGTAAAGGGCCCAAGATAATGCCAAGTGGCATATCCCTCTCCTACCTCTGCACCCCTTCCCGTTAGTGCAGAGACTGGCCAGTTCGGGCTATAGCATAGCACTCTCTTCGTGGTGGTGCACTCACCACGGTATCATCATATCATATCATATCTCATCATCATATCATAAATCATGCTCATGCCCGATGGTGCTGGGCTAATCATATCATATCAAATCATCTCATCTCTTGCCCGATAGTGCTGGGCTATCATATCATGCTCATATCGACTCGATAGACTCAGGGCACCCGATGGGGCTGGGCTACCCTATGACCCTAGCAAAGACTCTAGGACTATCACAGATAACGGTCGTTCTGTATTCAAACACACAAAGTAAACACATGCTCAGTTCAATGCAATCCTAGCATGATACTACATGGCATGCTTTAATATGCAACAAAACTACACATTACATGACACATCAGGCAGGAGGTCCAGGTTACTGAGTAAGTCCCATAGGATACTTACCTGAAGATGCAGAACAACAAGATAACACAAGTAAGGGCCCAATTGCAAGTCCAAAGCAATCCAAAAGCAATACACACCTACCATCAAGCCATTTCCATAAGCTACCAGACTAACATTCATACACACGAACCCAAGTTCTCAACATCCTCAAAACCGACCGATAGTAAAACCGTTTTCCAAAATCTTTCCGATACGATCAAATCGACCATAATCATTCTTTCCGTCAAACCCAATGATAAAATCATACCAACCATATTTTCAAACTCTTAAATCCCAGATTAGGTCACCTCATATTCAAAATGATGTCTCAACTCATACTTGGCCAAATTCCGACATTAAACATTTAACTTTAAAATCAAATCTCTCCAAATCTCATTATAGAAGTCATTCCGGCATGTTTCTTATTTCAAAACATTATAAATAAATTCCAATAATGAATCATTGAAATAACCTATGTCACAAATTATATTTATAAATCAAAATCAACAATTCACTTTAAAATTCCTAGCTCACATGTTTAGATCCTCATAAAATGCATCAATTAAATAATCCAATTAATACTATTTTAAAACAATTAAACAATATATAATGATTAATTTTCCAGAATTTAAAATTATAACCAAATCCCAAAATAATAATAATAAGAATATTCAATTAATTGAACACTTACTATCCATATAATCTCAGAACAATCCACAAATATATTTATAACCCAATATCAAATAATATCACTTTTAAAACCCTTTCTAAATATATTAAAATTTCAGAATATATATATACATATATTTTCCCAAAATCCGAAATAACAATTAATATAACATATATATACACACATATATACAAATAACATAATACAATAACACTTACATATAAATGTATAACAGAGGAAGAAAACCCACCCGGATCCACACCCACAGCCCAGACAAGGAAGAAGGGAAGGCCAGCCCAGCCCATTAAGCCCAACCCGGATTTACAAGGAAAACCCAGCCCAGAAATAAGAAAAGAGGGAAGATCCGGATTCACAACCCGACCCGAAGTCAATTACCCGGTCACCATAAAATGAAAGGGGAAGAAAGGATTCGGTTTAGGAAAACGATATAACCCGGAAGGAAAGTAGACCCGGCCTAGCCCAACAAGGAAAGAGGGTGCCTTCATCTCCCTCGCTCAGCAAGACAGAGTCACTGGCGGAGAATCGGAGAGAGGAAGGAGAAGGAGTAGCTCGGGCCCTGGGTGACCTTTATGCCTCGAACTTCACCCCGGTTGTAACGGCCCAGATTTTAAAAATCCGGATTACGTTTAGAGGGAAGAATTACCCCTCTGTCAGATCTTGCAATCCAAGTACGAGCTGCTTATCTATCAACTTCAAATTATAACCCTGTTTAAGTCTTAAAGATTTAATGATATAATTCAAGAAAAAAAAGGGATTTCAAACCCTCAAAACAATCAATGAATCCAATCATTATCTGTGCTTTCACACGTGAACCTGTCCTAACTCAACTAGTCAAAATTCAAAAGAGATAAAACGAGTTTAAATCAATATAAATACAACATGTTTCTAAATGACAACTTAACCAAAACATTTGTAAAGTCAAGTTATAATAGGTGAAGTCTTCTTAACACTCTCGTCCCATGAGAAACCCCGTCATAGAAGCAAATCAGCAAGCAAAAGGGAGCGGGTACCTGAAACTATACCACAAGTCAAGGTCGAGCCACTCATGCGGGACCGGAAGTCCTCGCTGAGGTCATATAATATGCCTATACCTAGAATAAAGGATACTCTAATGTAGTACTGGAATTTAAATCACACAAGCATGCTGACAGTTTATATAATCCAAAAAGCGATAAATTGGATCCACACAGAATGCCAAGTGGCATATCCCTCTCCTACCTCTGCACCCCTTCCCGTTAGTGCAGAGACTGGCCAGTTCGATGCTATAGCATATCATATCTCATCATAGCATATCGTATCTCATCATCATATCATATCTCATCATCATTTCATATATCATCATCATATCATATATCATGCTCATGCCCGATGGTGCTGGGTCATCATATCATATATCATGCTCATGCCCGATGGTATTGGGCTATCTCATCATCATATCATATCGACTCGATAGACTCAGGGCACCCGATGGGGCTGGGCTACCCTATGACCCTAGCAAAGACTCTAGGACTATCATAGATAACGGCTGTTCTGTTTCAAACGCATAAAGAATAGGGATGCTCATTCATAAGTGCAAGTCCTAAGCATGATACTATATGACATGCTTTTATGCATATGCAACACCTACATACTATATGACACATCAGGCATGAGGTCCAATCACTTGAGCAAGCCCCGGAGGACTTACCTGAAGTCTTCACATCCAATTAGCCAGCAACAAGCCACTCAGATAATCATCCATCAGCAAACAAGCCACTTAGAGTACCATCCAATCACACTAGCAAGTATAACCAAGGAACAACTCATCAATATGCATTTACTCAACACACAAGACTTAACAATATTTTATTCAAGTGACCTCACATCCTCATCATAACCATCATTCTTAATTAACCTTGTCCTCATCAAGTATGAAACTTAGCTCATAGCCTTACCAAGATCATTACTCAAAACATCTTACTTCAAATCAAGCTCGGATTTTCCTTAACATTTGCTCAAGTCATTCATGCTTTATCCAATCACCATGTAACTCATTAAGGACCTTATTTATCTATTTAGTTGTCACTACTCACAAAAGACATTAGATTCAAAGAGTAATCAAGTATATCAACTTTTCTAGAAATCTCTTATAGTTATAATTATAATCGCAACTAAACGACTCAAGAAGGGTCACAAAGCATCAAAACAAGTCCAAAATTACAACAGGTTCGATGAGAAGAGTAAGACAAGTTGGCATCTAAGAAGGTCATTTATAACCTCATGTGCGCATAATCACTTGAACAGGGTCATGAATCACCAAAACAGGTTTACAAGTCATCCTTTATATTTTATAAGCTTAACCAAATGCCCAAGGTACTTCTTATATCATTTTAATAATAAAAGTTGATGATACAAATCTTAATCTATTAATTCACTTATAACAAGTGTTTACTCAATTGATTCATTCTAAAACAATCACGCCATACTATTCATATTCAGAGAGTAACCAAGGATGTAACACCCCCTTTTTAAAACTAGAGGATGATACAGCGCCAGTAGTTATTTGGACGGAAATGCCCTCCTAACCACCTTAGGCTTATAGAGACATGCTACCATGCTCCCATAAACAAGATGATACAAGTATAAAATACAATAGCGGAAGTGTTTAAAAAAAACATTAATCAAACCATAGTTTATTACATCAAAATATTAAATCAATTCTCATGATATAGAAAGTTCATAACCAAACCAGCGGAATTCATATCTTTTACATTATTAAAACATCATATACAAAGACTAGGAATGTAAAGCCATAAAAGAAAATGATTCCGGTTCCAAGTGCCCAACCTTCGACGACAGCTCGTTTACCCTAGACCTGCAGGTCATGGCCTGGCATCCGAGGGACACCAGCCATCCAAAATAAGGGATGGTTAGTTCGCGAGAACTAGCAAGTGACGGCTCAAAACTGGGACTTCTTCGAATTTAAACCCCTTGACCTTTAATGGTGTGAATTTAAATTCAAATGTGATTATTGGAGTATTTTAGTGGGTGAGTTAATTTATGACACGACTTCTAGGACACGGATAACCCCAAAGGGTTGAATAAGAAAGTGATGTGGGTGACAAGCACCCTTAGGAACCATACCCCGATTACGGATGAGATATGATATAGCTTTAGAAATGCGTTTATGATCACCATGAAAACATTTTTCTTGTTAAGTTCAGACTCGATATCGGATTATGAGGTACTCCGTGTGGCCCAAATCCGGCCCGCTAGTAGTTACCCAGACGTTAGGGAGAGCCTACTATTAGGAGTGGGAAGAGGGTTGACTTCGTGTCCCCCCCCCCCCCCCACTATCAAGTCTAAACAAAAACTTTGGCCAAATGAATAATATTATTCACTCACTATCTCACATTGCATAGCTTAACATGATTTCATCTTTTTCATATATTTGAATAATGATACTGGCCCCACTTACTAAAGTGGACACGACCTAAAACCGTTTTATTTGGTAGTGTAACATTCCGATTATTTAATATGTATGTGCGCATTCGGAATGTGTGAGTTTCATGAAACTTTTAGACCGGGGAATAACGGCCCCGACCTTGTACTATACTACATAGCTTTTATTTGTATTTACTCTTGATGCAATTGAGTTCCACGTACTACTAATCCAACACATTGTTAGCTAGTGATTAAGGCCAACCTAGGTGATCACGCATGAACATTAATCCATTTTAATAAAAATAAAATGGATGCCAAGACCATAAATAAAATGCATAGAACATAAACAAAGGCATGTTACATACCTAATAAATTGCATGAAAGGATAAAGAATAAATCATGCATTTTTGTGAAGCGGGTATCTACGTTATTATTTTATAATAAGGTCGAATAATAACATTACCCGATTACATGCCAATTCCAAAAGAACGGATGAATAAATTACACAAAGCAAGTGATTGTAATTTATTTTTAGTCGAGTTGGCATGCATGTCAAAACAAGAAAACAACAAGACACGAAGGTACCAAGTGAGCGAAAATGCTCGGATTGTCACTTGCCTTCTTGTTCTTGACTCGTGGAAGTTAATCGGTTGAATATGGTGCCTTCAAACGGATCTCTTGACAATCTTGCGTTGGCGTGCGTGCGTAAGGAGTTTGGTAAAGGGCTGCTACTGAAAGGAGACCACGGTGGCTCGACGCAGACGGCTCGATGTGGCTCGGTGGCTCCGACTTCCGTGGGGGTGGCTCCGACACCAGCGGTGCAACTCCGGTAGACGCAGCGGCGGCGCCGGTTGCGTACGGGTGGTCCGACGACGGCGGAAAGGGCGGAGCAAATTTGAGGGTTTTGGATTGTGTATGTAATTTAACCAAATTTTGGAATAGAATTGCTTCTGGATATGCAAGGAGTACAATGGAATATGAGAAGAGCTCGGACTGGGAGAGGAATGGAAGAATCACACTCGACAATGTAGACAGTGAACCCCCTTTTTATACCGAGCTCACTCCGAGTGGATAGAGACTAATTGACGACGCAATTACTACAGGATCAACTACCCAAATCAATTGCAATCATCATTGCGATGTAATTCGGCCATTAAAACGACCGTTACGTCCGAAAACTTTGCGAAACGGGGGAAATTAGCGTTAATGGTTCAGATGCGACGTTAATGGGATTCCTTCGATTAAAGCTTCCACCTCACTGTCCTTATCCATAGTATTCAATTGGTATTAATTTCCCCAATTATCGGAGCGAAACAGTCGCTTAATTTCAAGCTTCGATCTGATCGTTTGAAGGTTGAAGACGGAGTTGACTCGCCAACTCAACCGAGTCAACCCGACTGGCTCCCAATCGGTTCAAGGCCTTGCTTGAATAGGCTGGGCTGCGCAAGGGAATTGGGCTTCATTTAAATTGTGTATATGTATAACCAATATACATGACTTCCGTAATGGTATATATATAAAATGGATATACGCATATCTCGGTATATGTATATGTATATTATATATACATGTAAACCAAGTAACCAACCCATCTGATTCTTCAAAAATAAAACGTATTGTATACATCATATATATACACACATAACATACATACGTATGTATAACATATGTACGTATATCTAATATATATATAATATATTCAATATATAATATAACGTACATACGTGTGTGTATATATATCTACGGACTTTCATTATAGTATATATATTTATATACCTAACCTTGCAGGTTATATTTTATACCCTTAAATGATTTTATAAAATCAAATAAATATTTATTTAACTTTATAAAAATATCACAAGGTAAAATTAAATATATCCTTTGGGTTCAAGATTCCCAAAATGTCAAGAGACACTTTTATTTAAATTTAAATGTTCAAGATAGAGAATAAATAATTCCCTATACTCATACATCCCAAAGTATTACAATATAGTTTTATTTAAATTTATTCAATTTAAATAACATGAAATACTGTGGGGTATTTCATACCTCCCCCCTTAAAATAAGTTTCGACCCGAAACTTAGGACAAAAACAACTGAGGGAAATGTTTATCCATATCTGCTTCAGTCTCCCAGGTCATTTCTTTTGCCTTGTGTTTTGACCAAAGCTCTTTGACTAGAGGAACCACTTTAGTCCGAAGCTGTTTTTCTCGACGCTCCAAGATGCGGACTGGTTCTTCCTCGTATGTTCCCGTGGGTCGTACCTCAATGTCCTCATAACTAAGGATGTGAGTCGGGTCAGACACATACTTCCGGAGCAAGGAGATATGGAAAACATCATGAACTGGATGAGCTGTCGGTGGCAAAGCTAACCGATAGGCTACAGTTCCCACTCGTTGCAAGATCTCAAAGGGTCCGACATATCGAGGATTTAACTTTCCTCGCTTCCCAAAACGAAAGACTCCTTTGGTGGGGGATACTTTTACGAACACCTTCTCTCCCACCTGGAACTCCAAGTCTCGCCTCTTCCCATCAGCATACGATTTCTGCCTGCTTTGAGCAGTCAACATTCGTTGCCGGATCATAGCTACTTCCTCTGCAGTCCTCTCTAGCAGCTCGGGTCCCAAAATAAGAGCATTTGTCGGATCATCCCAAACAACAGGAGAACGACACTTGCGACCATACAAAGCTTCAAATGGAGCCATCTTGATAGAGGCATGTCAGCTGTTATTGTAAGTGAACTCGATTAGACTTAAACTGGTTTCCCAATTTGTCGGTCAGTCCATCACACAAGCTCACAGCATATCCTCAAGAGTTTGAATGGTGCGCTCGGATTGCCCATCCGTCTGCGGATGAAAAGATATGCTGAAATCCAATCGGGTCCCCAAGCCACCATGCAATTTCCTCCAAAAATCGGATATGAAACGACCATCCCGATCTGAGACAATGGAGGTCGGTATTCCATGGAGACGAACTATATGTTTCATGTACAACTCTGCCAGCTTCTGTGGCTTCCAGTCGGATCTGATGGCTATAAAATGCGCACATTTGGTGAGTCGATCTACTATCACCCAAATGGCGTCCTTTTGCCCTTAAACTTTAGGCAGCCCCATCACGAAGTCCATGGAGATTTGCTCCCATTTCCACATCGGTACCGGAAGTGGCTGTAGTGTACCGGCTGGTCGTCGATGCTCAATCTTGACTTGTTGGCACAGTAAACAACGAGCAACGTATTCTGCCACTTCCCTCTTCATGCCTGGCCACCAGTAGTTTCTCTTGATGTCTTTATACATCTTACAAGCACCCGGATGCACAGAGTACGCCGAAGAATGGAATTCTTGCAGCAATGTCTGGCGAAGTTCTGGAACATTCGGAACACAATTACGGTCCCCAAACCACAAGGACCCATCATCTCTCACGACAAATCCTGGGGCCTTACCCTCATAAAAATCTGCACAGAATTTGATCAACATACCATTCTCACTCTGTCCGTTCTTAATCCGAGTTAGCAAATCAGACTTAATATCCATCCTGTTCAACTGACCCCGATGTCGCTCAAACCATACTTCCACGTCCATTCTCAACAACTCTTGTTGCAACTCTGGCTGCTTCGTCAAACATTGAATCATAGCCTCTTGTGGAGACTTTCGACTCAAAGCATCCGCCACCACATTTGCCTTCCCGGGGTGATATAGGAGTTCGATATCATAATCCTTGATGAGCTCCAACCACCGTCTTTGATGCATATTCAACTCCTTCTGAGTGAACACATACTTGAGGCTTTTGTGATCGGTAAAGATTTGGCAACGAACTCCGTAGAGATAATGTCGCCAGATCTTTAAAGCGAATACCACAGCAGCCAATTCCAAGTCATGTGTAGGATAGTTTTGCTCATATGCTTTCAGTTGGCGAGATGCATAGGCTATGACTTTGCCTTCTTGCATGAGCACACAACCCATGCCTTGCTTTGAAGCATCACTATAGACCATATAATCTTGGGAATCTTTTGGAAGGGCTAGCACCGGCGCAGTCGTAAGTCATTTCTTCAGTTCTTGAAAGCTTGCCTCACACTTTTCACCCCATACAAATTTCTGAGTCTTACGGAGCAGTGAGGTCAAAGGTTGAGCTAGCTTAGAAAACCCTTCTACAAACCTCCAGTAATACCCCGCTAATCCAAGAAAGCTCCTTATCTCCTTCACATTCTTTGGTTGAGTCCAATGCTGCACTACGGAAATCTTTTGGGGATCAACCATGACTTCTTTCTCAGATATGATGTGACCCAAGAAAGCAACCTGCTTCAACCAAAAGTCATATTTTGACAACTTTGCGTACAACTGATGTTCCCGCAGTGTTGTCAAGGCAATTTTCAGATGCTCTGCATGTGCCTCCTCACTTGGTGAATAGATCAGGATATCATTGATAAATACTACAATGAAATTGTCCAAATACTGATGGAAACAACGGTTCATCAATTCCATGAAAACTGCTGGTGCATTAGTGAGCCCGAAAGGCATCACCACAAACTCATAATGCCTATAACGCGTTCTGAAAGCTGTCTTAGCAATATCTTCCTCTCGTACTCGTAGTTGATGGTATCCCGACCTCAAATCCACCTTGGAGAATACTCTCGCTCCTTGTAGTTGATCCAATAGGTCGTCAATCCTCGGAAGAGGATACTTGTTCTTGATCGTGACCTTGTTCAACTCTCTATAGTCAATGCACAATCTGAAGGATTCATCCTTCTTCTTCAAAAATAGCACTGGAGCACCCCATGGCGATGCACTAGGCCGAATGTAACCTTTTTCTAACAGTTCCTCCAACTGCTTTTTCAATTCTTGCATCTCCAATGGAGCCATGCGATATGGTGCCTTTGAGATTGGTGCAGTCCCAGGCTCCAAGTCTATTGTGAACTCAACAAAGCGCTGTGGCGGTAGTCCGGGAATTTCATCGGGGAAAATGTCAGGAAATTCTCGTACTATCGGTATGTTAGTGATCTGGACCGTGTCTCTTGGGAGTTCCTCTATATAGCATAGGAAACCGGCACACCCTTGCCGTAACAGTTTCGCTGCTTGCATCATCTTAATTACTCGACCGTCTTCATTAGGGATACGGCCGCGGAACTTACACACAAATTTCCCATCCGATGCCACGGTCACAGTCCCTCGCTGAAAGTCAATCACCGCGCCATGTTGGAATAACCAGTCTTGCCCGAGTATGATGCCCTGCTGAATAAGTGGAATCACCACTAACTCGGCGTCAAGGGTACGACCCTCGATTTTGATAGGAAACTTATGCAACACCTTGTTTCCTATGATTCTATCCCCGTTAGGGACCCTAACGATAAACGACTCCTCTAAAGTCTCACATTCCAGTTGTAACTTTTCTACTATACTTCCAGCAATAAATGAATGCGTTGAACCAGAATCAAATAAGATATCAATAGGTTCTGTATGGTGATAAATAATACCTTGGGTCATAGGGGTAGTCACATCATTAGCTTCCCTCATTTCATACAGTCTCGGTCCTTGATTCGAGGCACCCGCAACTCCTTTGCCCTTATCAACAGTAGGTTGTGATCCCACAGGACCCTGGTTACTCGGCTGATACTGTTGTTGCGATCTTTGTTGCGGTGGAAAACCGTCCTGCCTTGGATTATGAGTTCTGGGGGCAACAGCTGAAGCCTGCTGAGAACGAGCTTGGCCGCCATTAGTGGATCTACAGAACTTGACCATGTGACCTGTCCGGTTACAGCCTCGGCAAGTCCGCGGCGCTTCTGTGCAACTAGGCTTGATATGCCCCGCCTTCCCGCAGTTATGACAAACCACAGCTTGCTTGTCACGAGGGGTGGTATGTTGGGATTGTTGACCACTGCGGCCACTGTTGGCGACAATTACCCCCAAAGGCGCAAACGAGGCAGCTCGCTTAGTTCCTGAATACTTCTGCTTGCCCTTTCTTCTTTCTGCCAGCTCAAAGTTTCGCTTCCCCTCATCTAATGTTGCCTCAACTTTATAAGCAGCATTGATGTACTCATCAAGGGTCTCATAATCCCGGTGCAGCATCTGTAGCTTCAACCTATAGTACGTTGCTTCATGGAAGTAACGAATCTTATCCTCCTCGCAATGTACCAGATCCCCAGCATAAGGAAGTAGATTGTAAAACCATGTCACCAGTTGTGGCATTTTCATGCCCTGAGTCTTGGGGTACAAGAATTCCCGCCTTTTCTCCAGTCTGAGAGAAGGGACGAAGTAGTGGTTGGTGATAGTCTCCTTGAAAGCTTCCCAAGTCGGGTTGGCTTCCCAGGCATGACGTGCCGCCTCCTACCATTGCCCTGCCTCCCCTTTCAAATATAAGGCGGTGATGTGGACCTTATCTACATCAGTACATGGAACACCCCTAAACACCTTTTCAATGTGCGTCAACCATTGCACCACTTTGTAGGGTTCACCAGTACCATCAAATCCATCTGGTTTGTTAGAATTGACGGCCTTAAGAGCTCGGGTGTATGTCTCTCCCTGTCCCACAGCTTGGGCGAGTCTCCCTTCTAAGTTACCTACTAGCGGTGCAACTCCTTCCAGTGGAATTTGAGCAACTGTCCCTGCTACCCTATTAGGTGGGGGAACCGCTTGTCCTGCTATAGCCTCTGCCACAGCACTCCTCACCAGCTGGTTTAAAGCTTGCATGATTTCAGATCCCAGGCTACCCTTTGGAACTTGGGACTGTCCCCTCTGTTGGCTCCCAACTGGCTGATGAGCTTGAGTTCCACCTTGCACCGAGTGCTCATCAGCCTCTTCCTGATCACCCACCAGTGGTACTGGGTTCGGCCTAGGCTCAGGGTTTTGTGGGGCTCCTGGAATAGTGATGTTCATGCTTTGGTTACGGCTCCTTCTAGTCGCTGGGGTCGATGCTGCTTGACGACGCACTCCTCGCTTGGTCATGATCTAATATTGGAAAGAAGGAAATTTTTGGGGTTAACATACTTACGCGTTCACACCCACGTACTTATGTCATAATCAATACCATTAGATCATGACAATACTCTTAAACAAATGACTTGTTAAAGTTGGATTTGCAAGAGTGCAACCTCAAGATCCTAGGAGCATTAGTGTCTATACGTACCACTCACCCCTTTACTTCTAAGCGTTAGAGGCTATGAGTTGCCTTACGGTCAACTCTCATCCCAACACTTATTGAGTGTACAATACTCATGATGCGAATTATTGCTAAGTCTTTCCTTTTTCCTTAGTGAGTTAGGGATCCCTATTTACTTATGGGTATGTGATTGGGATTGTCGTTACCATTGCGAAACTTTTTTTCATTTGCGGTATGTGGGAAACTTGCAGGAATTCATCTATCATGCAATAAGTAATAATTTTCACAATACTTCCAAATGATAAGAATATTATTGCATAATCATAACTTACTGAATCCAAATACCAAATTGTTCCCAAACAACCAACTATGAACGAAAAAGTGCGATAAAGGAAAGCAAACTATTCGAAGGGAAAGTAAATTGAGTAGATGAGGCTATTAAAAAAATCTATGGATAGTGGATTCTCCTGCGGGGACCAGAAGTACGCTGCTTCTTGGGTTGAGAGGGTCCTGCCTCGGAGTTGAAGGTAGGAGCGCTCATTGCAAGGGAAGGGTTGTCGGGCTTAGTGGTAGCAAGGTGGGCATCTGAGCGGGCTTGGTGAAGGAGATACCTCTCATACTTCTCTTGGCTTATCTTCTCCTCCAATGCCCTCATCTCTGCCTCTAGGTCATCAATGGTTTTGTTCTTTTCCCAGATCTCACGATCGAAAAAACGAACCGTCTCTATCAACTTCTTGCGTTCCAGCCCCTTGAGAAATTCCTCCCCATGCACTTCGGAGACCATTCCTAAAGGAGCATAGCCCATCTCACTTCCGAAACGAGGTGGCTCTTGACCCATCTCGCGAGCCATGCGCTGCATGTCCTCTCGAGCCTCCTCCGCTGAATACTCCTGAAACCCCACATTCTCTCCCTCATTAATACCTTTGTGGTTGGGATATTGAAAGGGGTTTTCGTCCTCCTCCACTGTTTCCCTCACCAGCTCATCACTTGGATCTTCATAGGGCTCTGAGTCCTCCTCATCCTCCTCCTCAAGAATGATCACCTGAGGCTGAGCCTGACTTAGCACAATCGACTCTATGGGGGGAAAATCTAGCTCTTCGACCATCTCCTCATTAGCTCTCTTCCTTGAGCCCCATGGATCGATCTCGTGTGCTTCTTGACGGTTGCGGTGCTCCATAGCCTCAATGACCTTCGACCTTAGGTTGGTGTTCATCTGTCGCATAGGTAGGAGGATGTAAGTGAAGGGTGCATCAAAGATACTCTAAGACACACTCAAAAGTCTAGGTGGGATACCGGAATCAATATTCAAAACAAAATTCATTTTAACCAAATATTCTTACTAAAACTTTTAAAGAACAAGGAGATCAAGAAAGAAAAATTAAAAGAAAATTTTTAAACACTTGGCATAAATCTTTTAAAATATTATTTAAAACCTTTTGCTCTGATACCACCTTCTGTAACACCCCCTTTTTAAAACTAGAGGATGATACAACGCCAGTAGTTATTTGGACGGAAATGCCCTCCTAACCACCTTAGGCTTATAGAGACATGCTACCATGCTCCCATAAACAAGATGATACAAGTATAAAATACAATAGCGGAAGTCTTTAAAAAAAACATTAATCAAACCATAGTTTATTACATCGAAATATTAAATCAATTCTCATGATATAGAAAGTTCATAACCAAACCAGCGGAATTCATATCTTTTACATTATTAAAACATCCTATACAAAGACTAGGAATGTAAAGCCATAAAAGAAAATGATTCCGGTTCCAAGTGCCCAACCTTCGACGACAGCTCGTTTACCCTAGACCTGCGGGTCATGGCCTGAGATCCGAGGGACACCAGCCATCCAAAATAAGGGATGGTTAGTTCGCGAGAACTAGCAAGTGACGGCTCAAAACTGGGACTTCTTCGAATTTAAACCCCTTGACCTTTAATGGTGTGAATTTAAATTCAAATGCGATTATTGGAGTATTTTAGTGGGTGAGTTAATTTATGACACGACTTCTAGGACACGGATAACCCCAAAGGGTTGAATAAGAAAGTGATGTGGGTGACAAGCACCCTTAGGAACCATACCCCGATTACGGATGAGATATGATATAGCTTTAGAAATGCGTTTATGATCACCATGAAAACATTTTTCTTGTTAAGTTCAGACTCGATATCGGGTTATGAGGTACTCCGTGTGGCCCAAATCCGCCCCGCTAGTAGTTACCCAGACGTTAGGGAGAGCCTACTATTAGGAGTGGGAAGAGGGTTGACTTCGTGTCCCCCCCCCCCCCCCCACTATCAAGTCTAAACAAAAACTTTGGCCAAATGAATAATATTATTCACTCACTATCTCACATTGCATAGCTTAACATGATTTCATCTTTTTCATATATTTGAATAATGATACTGGCCCCACTTACTAAAGTGGACACGACCTAAAACCGTTTTATTTGGCAGTGTAACATTCCGATTATTTAATATGTATGTGCGCATTCGGAATGTGTGAGTTTCATGAAACTTTTAGACCGGGGAATAACGGCCCCGACCTTGCACTATACTACATAGCTTTTATTTGTATTTACTCTTGATGCAATTGAGTTCCACGTACTACTAATCCAACACATTGTTAGCTAGTGATTAAGGCCAACCTAGGTGATCACGCATGAACATTAATCCATTTTAATAAAAATAAAATGGATGCCAAGACCATAAATAAAATGCATAGAACATAAACAAAGGCATGTTACATACCTAATAAATTGCATGAAAGGATAAAGAATAAATCATGCATTTTTGTGAAGCGGGTATCTACGTTATTATTTTATAATAAGGTCGAATAATAACATTACCCGATTACATGCCAATTCCAAAAGAACGGATGAATAAATTACACAAAGCAAGTGATTGTAATTTATTTTTAGTCGAGTTGGCATGCATGTCAAGACAAGAAAACAACAAGACACGAAGGTACCAAGTGAGCGGAAATGCTCGGATTGTCACTTGCCTTCTTGTTCTTGACCCGTGGAAGTTAATCGGTTGAATATGGTGCCTTCAAACGGATCTCTTGACAATCTTACGTTGGCGTGCGTGCGTAAGGAGTATGGTAAAGGATTGCTACTGAAAGGAGACCACGGTGGCTCGACACAGACGGCTCGATGTGGCTCGGTGGCTCCAACTTCCGTGGGGGTGGCTCCGACACCAGCGGTGCAACTCCGGTAGACGCAGCGGCGGCGCCGGTTGCGTACGGGTGGTCCGACGACGACGGAAAGGGCGGAGCAAATTTGAGGGTTTTGGATTGTGTATGTAATTTAACCAAATTTTTGAATAGAATTGCTTCTGGATATGCAAGGAGTACAATGGAATATGAGAAGAGCTCGGACTGGGAGAGGAATGGAAGAATCACACTCGACAATGTGGACAGTGAACCCCCTTTTTATACCGAGCTCACTCCGAGTGGATAGAGACTAATTGACGACGCAATTACTACAGGATCAACTACCCAAATCAATTGCAATCATCATTGCGATGTAATTCGGCCATTAAAACGACCGTTACGTCCGAAAACTTTGCGAAACGGGGGAAATTAGCGTTAATGGTTCGGATGCGACGTTAATGGGATTTTTTCAATTAAAGCTTCCACCTCACTGTCCTTATCCATAGTATTCAATTGGTATTAATTTCCCCAATTATCGGAGCGAAACAGTCGCTTAATTTCAAGCTTCGATCTGATCGTTTGAAGGTTGAAGACGGAGTTGACTCGCCAACTCGACCGAGTCAACCCGACTGGCTCCCAATCGGTTCAAGGCCTTGCTTGAATAGGCTGGGCTGCCCAAGGGAATTGGGCTTCATTTAAATTGTGTATATGTATAACCAATATACATGACTTCCGTAATAGTATATATATAATATGGATATACGCATATCTCGGTATATGTATATTATATTATATATACATGTAAACCAAGTAACCAACCCATCTGATTCTTCAAAAATAAAACGTAGTGTACATCATATATATATATATACACACATAACATACATACGTATGTAGAACATATGTACGTATATCTAATATATATAATATATTCAATATATAATATAACGTACATACGTGTGTGTATATATATCTACGGACTTTCATTATAGTATATATATTTATATATCTAACCTTGCAGGTTATATTTTATACCCTTAAATGATTTTATAAAATCAAATAAATATTTATTTAACTTTATAAAAATATCACAAGGTAAAATTAAATATATCCTTTGGGTTCAAGATTCCCAAAATGTCAAGAGACACTTTTATTTAAATTTAAATGTTCAAGATAGAGAATAAATAATTCCCTATACTCATACATCCCAAAGTATTACAATATACTTTTATCTAAATTTATTCAATTTAAATAACATGAAATACTGTGGGGTATTTCAAATAATGCGTCCACTTATAGCAAAACCACCTTAGCAAGGTCAACTCATAACGACCACAATCACTTTTATATCTTATGAATCGACAAATGTTTAATAAGGAACATCCACATCAATTATCTAAGTAACCAACAAGTTCAAGTTAATATGACCTATCACCGAGCATTAAGTTATAATCAACCCAATTGAGTATTAAGGCTTTAACCATTTCGATCCAAGGAAGTTAACAAGTCCAATTATGTATCACAATTCATATTTATTCATACTCTAGTTTCTCTTGCTAGTTAACTAAATCCTAATAGTCAAATTAATTTATAAATCCTGAAGGTGTCACTTGCATTATACAACCTTTGAAAACATGTGACTCTAATGACTTACTGTTTCCGAGCCATTAGGTTCATGAAACCAAATTACCAATTAACACCAGTTGTTATCCATTTGTGTAGGCTAGATTAATTACCAATTAAGTACCGGTTATTATGATAAAACATCACAAGCAATCTCACAGGGCAACAATTAACATCAACATCAACTACCAGGCAAAACAACTCAATTGAAATCAAACTAAACCCATTGTCAATTGAATCATAAAACAAAATTTTAGTTGCAAATAAACCGAAGAAAACTGGATTAAGAGTAAGGGAAGGAGCCTAGGACGAGTACCCAATATCCCGAAGAACAAGGAGGTCAGGGCTCGAAGGAAGGGTAGAGTCAGGGCTAGCGCTTGGGCTCAAGGCTCCGACATCGGGCAAAGGGCTCCTCGGCCTGCTCCTGTCTCCTCGGCGAGCCAAGCTCGAGACTTGGCGAGTTCGATCGATGGGGAAGCTGGTGAGGGGCGGCGACCAATGCAGCTCCGGCAAGAGCCTCGTTAGGCGTCGACGTCCTCGGCTTCAAGGGCTCGGATTGACACCAGGGCCGGCTATGGGGGTCCGATAACACATGGGTGAGATCCAGCTCTAGATCAGAGGGTCTGGTTAGCGAGAAGAGGGAGGATGGAGAGGTGGTGCGGTGAGGAGGTCGGGGAGCAGCAGTAAAGGGCGAGAAAGGTTTCAGATGGCTGGAGTGGTGGTCGGCCCGACGGCGACCTCACGTGCACCGAAGGAGGAGGCGAGCTCAGGAGACGTGATGTGAGCCAAAGAGAGCGAGAGAGACGGACAGAAGGGAGGAGGAAGAGGCTGGTTTTGGAGGGAGTAGCCATGGATGGAGATAGCCATGGGAGAGGCGCAGCGGAAGCTCGAGGATCGGCCTTCAGATCTGAGAAATGGGAGGAGAGAGAGTGAATAGAAAGGGGCGGCTGTGAGGTTTTTATACCCGGAACTAGGTTTAGCTTTATGTTAAGAAAATTACAAAACTATTCCGCTATTTCTAGGTTTTGCAAATTCTCACACAATAAATAACAAAATTCAACTCAATCAGTTCTATTCAATTTAAATATGCCATAAAATTTATCATATTCTCCATGACAGGTTCAAAACAATATTTATTTCTTTGAATTCGGATATACGCCGGAATTTGATTTGAATAAAATAGAAATCATTTTAATCGAGGACAGAGATTTTTTTTTTAAATTTTCGAAATCTCATAAATTTAATATTGAGATTAATTTATAATTCATAAAATTATATTTTAAAATTTTGAGTCATTACATTCATCCACCTCTAAAAACAAGTCTCGTCCTCGAGACTAAAATCCTTTTTTAAACGCAACAAAACATTTCAAAGACTCAAGTCAACTACTCCTATGTTAGTCAACCAGATTTTCAAGGATTCTAGAAACAGTTTATCCACCTCTAAGGGCTAATCCCATATTCCACTTCCTAAGTTCTTTTCCCATGATCATTTTCAACATCAACTCAAGTATTGACATATCCAGAACATCATCATAGCAAGATTCATCATCATATTAGGTTTCAACATATCGGAATTCATCATACTACGAATTCCATTATCAGTAGATCATATAATCATAGAAATCTGCACATGGCTATTAATCAGAAATGAACACAATCATCATATTTACACATCCACACCAACTAGAAAGGGCACAATCCAGCATCACGACGACCACGACATCGGCAAATGAAATGCGCAACTCTAATTAATCTAGACGATCCACTCCTTATTACACCATAGACAGATATACAAGGATGGCGCGAGGCTTAGGCTGAATTCAAGGAAAGAGACACTAAGGGACAATTCGACTAACTCTTGACACGGAGATAGACTCATATAGTATCTAGTAGGACTGAACAGGGGAATTTCGACAATGCCCATGAGAAACCCTTAAGATTATGATCGTATCACTCAAATCATCATGTAACACATCATGTCATAAACACACACGTGGTAATCTTTCACACTAACATGAACCTATCTCAAGAGGCAATGATGATTCGATCCTAGCACTAATGTTTATCATGTGGCAAGGTACAAGATAAACAACCTATCATCATGAGAGCATTATCGATATACATACCATCATCAAATCAAATCATCATTAACAAGGAATATCACACATATAATGACAAAGAAATTATATTAAGGTACCACACTCTTTTAAGGCAGATCTACAATATATCACCCGAATACACTAAATAGATTTCGTACATGCATGAGAGGATCCTATATGCCACTATGGTGTAAAGAAACTAAACATAACATGTAAAGAATAACATCAACATGTCTTAAAAATCACTAAAGAACATGATATAGTTCACCGAAAAAAGACAAGTGTAAGTGTGTGCTTCATGCATTTGTGTCACCAAGGAATACATCAATATACATTTCATACCATTATAACCTCAACATGGGAGATAGTATAGTATCAACAATCTTTAAGCAAAAATGTGGCGCATATACATGCAAGTGCAATTTAAGCTATAGGGTGGACGTGCGAGCATACGAAGCTTAAAACTATTTATGCATAACGAGTATAGAAAAACATCATATAATAGGTAAAAGTGAGCGTGTGCAATATTATGGCCTATGCATGACTTCTATCTGGATAAAATAGAGTATGATGGTGCCAAAAGGTAACAAGATAGCTGTAATGATGATATTCAAAATGTACAAGCAATCATAATCTCATAAAATCACGTAACAAGGGCAAATATGCAGGATAGGTATACTATCAAAACCCTATTACATAAGTGACCATACAAATAATATAAATAGTGCAAAGAATCAAATACCACATCAGTGATGCGAAAATTTCTACATGTTATCACTAACACATGATGATGGGTAAATGCACGAAATCATACTTTAACAACTAACAAGATGATGCATAATGAGTCGAACGAATCATATCATAGGAATGATCATATAAGTAATTTAGAGAGTGCAATAATCATGTAAGCAGTTTCTCCAATACTAAATTACCAAATAGCATTTAATAACATGGCAAGGTGTAAGCATGCAGAGGTATGGTCTAACCACTAACTTGGCGATTCACAACCAGACAAAACAACTACATAACCATACAACATGAATATAGGTGAAGTATAATCGAGAACGATGTAAGTCTAAAACGGTGGGGACTAAGCATAGATATATAGAGTATAATGTCATAGATATGCATACCAACTAAGATACATATAGAAAAGGCACAGTCGAGCTATCATGAGTCATGCAGTAATCGTCATCAACCAATGTTATGATTAGGACATGAAACCAAATAATTCTTTATTCGAAAGTAGAGATCACATAAGAGTAGCACGCAACACAGTAGGAGTGCACATAAGGAGCATGAACAACATACATGACAATAATACATAATAAGCCAAAATGATCAGTGGAAACACACCAGGAGCATGAGAGGGGTGTAAAAGAAAATAATATGACCATGAGACAATAATAGCTACCTAAGGTTACACGAAACGTCGTGATACGCATATACATGTAAACAAGGCATGAATATTTCAACTAACTAAAAATAATGTCATATCAAGTAATGGATGCTCAGCGTGACTATCATTAAAATTAGATACTATTTTGCCAAGTGTGGCATACTATAAGAGGATGACACGTTGTATATGTCGAGAGATCATCATATAATTTCATACAGCTATCGTGGTGTGTGGGCATACGATGTGTAAGGTCCTTAAAGCATGAAAATCATAGAGTTATAGCACAGATTAAGAAGAGACAATGATAAGAGGTACATAGCTAAACAAGACGTTAACCACATAAGGCATAAAATCATAACATAGCTAAATCAACATCATTTAATAAGTATAAGCAGGCAAATATCAATGATCATGTGACGAGAACATACAAAAGGATGACAAGTTTAACACGAACCCGCGATAGAAATAACAAAGGCATGATACAGATGAGGTAGACAAGCACGACATACTAATTCAATTATACCTAACATTCTTAAGCATCCAAAAGGACAGGCGGTAACAAAAGAAGAACGAGAAGACTATCATGAATACGTGATTAAGGGTGACAAACAATAGTATAGATGGAGAATAAGGTCATGTAGTTCACAAGTCATAAATCCTATATGACACTAGTAACACCAAATAAGACACGGTTACATAAACATATGATATACATGTACAAGGTTATCATGGCAATACATCCGAAGTCAAACTAGTCATATAATAATGTGAGAGAAACACAAAAGAAGTACTATGAAGTGTGATACGATCCTAAGATAATGTGCATAATGCATGGATGAATTGAGTGCAAGATGATAGATATACATATCAACATAGATCCAAATAGAACAAGTATATATACGATAGTACATCAAAATATGGAACACAACGAGACTACCATCATAACCTAATAGAAGTTTCTCAAGGCAACATTGACTCATCTCCACTGACTCCATACCCCATTCTGAAAGGAAGCCTAGTTGTTTCTTTGAGAGATAATACACTCTTGGGTGAACATCAACCATAAGGAGACCTTCAAATGAATTTCCCGAATGAACAAGGACTTCAAAAGATCTCCCGATACAAAAGACGACATCCAACTGATTTCTAATAATCACTCATCAAGACCCCCCTTTTGGTATTGTACTCCCTCAAGACAATCAACACTCTAACTTATATACCAGTTCGCAACAAGTTAGACTCATAAGGCTTGGAATACAGGTGACCAACATGGAAGGAATTTAGAAGAAACCAGAGCGGCAAGGCAAGAGAAAAGTAACGAAGAGAGACAAGGAGTTGTCATGATAATTTATCGAGGTCCTCAAAGATCACAAAGAAAACTTCACTAAGAATCTACGGAGATCAATCAATAGGTCAACTTGCTATCTTATCGACTCTCACCACTAACAAGTTAGCTTGAATATAGAGTCTCTTCCCTAACGAAGTAGACAAGCAAGAATAACATTATCTTATTGGAACAAGGGACATATAAGACATCAATTATACAGGTCAGACAGTTATAAGATAACGAGTAGCCACATAAGCAATACATCATAATCAACTATCATCGTTCATAAAACCAAGATAGAGATGCATGACATAACTTCACAAAATCTCACAAGGTCACAACATATGAATGATAACACGTCGAGGGCAAGAGGGACGATGTCATATCAATCACATGAATCCTATATTATGAATAGGCGAGTCCTGTCTATTAATTGATTCACATTCTTTTTAGTCGAGTTGTATACACGTGATCCCCCTTTTTTTCTCCCAGTTTTGCATATAAGAGCGATATCATTAGAATTCATCATGTAAGACATCACTAATAGATCATAGAACAATTCATGTCAAAACATCTCAAACAAGCATATAGGCGGTGCATTTTGTGATCCCTACAAATATTCCATAAGCGTCCCCATGAAATACTTGTATGAGTATCACAAAATCATCACAATGTTCTCACTAGGTCTGACTAAGTACTTTACAAGCGTCCTTGTAAAATACTTGTGTCGACTCGGTGAAAACATTATCATATAAGCAAGAATCAACAATTTAGATCAAGAATCTGAAGTCCCTAAGCATCTCTTATCAACTCCACCAAAAAGTCAAATAATCAGAATATTATGGCTCTCAAATTCACAAACATAATTTCTCAGTTCTCAACCATAAGTTTTTTTTCCCCATCAACTAGAGTAAGGTTTTCAAGTTCGAGCTCATAAGCCCTCATCTAACCAATACGAAACATCAGCTACATCCATGTAAATTCTCATAACCTCATCTCATGTCCACATCAAACCAAGGCAAAAAAGGCACCAACAATTTCCATCATAAGTGATATAAGTAACAAAACAAACATCTATAAGTCAAACACATCATGTATGGTAGAAAGTGTCCAAACTAATTCATCCAGTACCATAAATTATAAGCGCATAACAAGATGTAAGCATGTGATAAGAATCACGTCAGATGTCATAATGAGGAAAACTCATATAACAATTATCCCACCAAGTCATCAAGAGTAACACACATGAATAATCAAACTTCTCTCCCCAATTTTACCTATCTCTATAATCAAGTGCATGAATTAGTCAATCAAGATTTTACATATGTCATCCATGCCCATTTGTAACGTATAAAGCTAATAGTCTTTACCAATCTCAATCAATATCCGTAAGGGATAGCTATCGTCATGACTACCCGATCAAGTCCCGATTCTCACTTCTCAAGGTGGTTATCTTACTTATCCATATTAAATTCATTTTGCCCTTTGAAAACATTCAAAACTCGTGAAAACCTTTGGGCCATTTTATTTCCAAAACTCAAAATCACCAATTGTTTTACAACTCATTTGTACTCGGATTGCACAACCTCGCTCTGATACCAACTTTGTAACGGCCCAGATTTTAAAAATCCGGATTACGTTTAGAGGGAAGAATTACCCCTCTGCCAGATCTTGTAATCCAAGTACGAGCTGCTTATCTATCAACTTCAAATTATAACCCTGTTTAAGTCTTAAAGATTTAATGATATAATTCAAGAAAAAAAAGGGATTTCAAACCCTCAAAACAATCAAAGAATCCAATCATTATCTGTGCTTTCACACGTGAACCTGTCCTAACTCAACTAGTCAAAATTCAAAAGAGATAAAACGAGTTTAAATCAATATAAATACAACATGTTTCTAAATGACAACTTAACCAAAACATTTGTAAAGTCAAGTTATAATAGGTGAAGTCTTCTTAACACTCTCGTCCCATGAGAAACCCCGTCATAGAAGGAAATAAGCAAGCAAAAGGGAGCGGGTACCTGAAACTATACCACAAGTCAAGGTCGAGCCACTCATGCGAGACCGGAAGTCCTCGCTGAGGTCATATAATATGCCTATACCTAGAATAAAGGATGCTCTAATGTAGTACTGGAATTTAAATCACACAAGCATGCTGACAGTTTATATAATGCAGAAAGCGATAAATTGGATCCACACAGAATGCCAAGTGGCATATCCCTCTCCTACCTCTGCACCCCTTCCCGTTAGTGCAGAGACTGGCCAGTTCGATGCTATAGCATATCATATGTCATCATAGCATATCGTATCTCATCATCATATCATATCTCATCATCATTTCATATATCATCATCATATCATATATCATGCTCATGCCCGATGGTGCTGGGTCATCATATCATATATCATGCTCATGCCCGATGGTATTGGGCTATCTCATCATCATATCATATCGACTCGATAGACTCAGGGCACCCGATGGGGCTGGGCTACCCTATGACCCTAGCAAAGACTCTAGGACTATCATAGATAACGGTTGTTCTGTTTCAAACGCATAAAGAATAGGGATGCTCATTCATAAGTGCAAGTCCTAAGCATGATACTATATGACATGCTTTTATGCATATGCAACACCTACATACTATATGACACATCAGGCATGAGGTCCAATCACTTGAGCAAGCCCCGGAGGACTTACCTGAAGTCTTCACATCCAATTAGCCAGCAACAAGCCACTCAGATAATCATCCATCAGCAAACAAGCCACTTAGAGTACCATCCAATCACACTAGCAAGTATAACCAAGGAACAACTCATCAATATGCATTTACTCAACACACAAGACTTAACAATATTTTATTCAAGTGACCTCACATCCTCATCATAACCATCATTCTAAATTAACCTTGTCCTCATCAAGTATGAAACTTAGCTCATAGCCTTACCAAGATCATTACTCAAAACATCTTACTTCAAATCAAGCTCGGATTTTCCTTAACATTTGCTCAAGTCATTCATGCTTTATCCAATCACCATGTAACTCAATAAGGACCTTATTTATCTATTTAGTTGTCACTACTCACAAAAGACATTAGATTCAAAGAGTAATCAAGTATATCAACTTTTCTAGAAATCTCTTATAGTTATAATTATAATCGCAACTAAACGACTCAAGAAGGGTCACAAAGCATCACAACAAGTCCAAAATTACAACAGGTTCGATGAGAAGAGTAAGACAAGTTGGCATCTAAGAAGGTCATTTATAACCTCATTTGCGCATAATCACTTGAACAGGGTCATGAATCACCAAAACAGGTTTACAAGTCATCCTTTATATTTTATAAGCTTAACCAAATGCCCAAGGTACTTCTTATATCATTTTAATAATAAAAGTTGATGATACAAATCTTAATCTATTAATTCACTTATAACAAGTGTTTACTCAATTGATTCATTCTAAAACAATCACGCCATTCTATTCATATTCAGAGAGTAACCAAGGATGCGTCCACTTATAGCAAAACCACCTTAGCAAGGTCAACTCATAACGACCACAATCACTTTTATATCTTATGAATAGACAAATGTTTAATAAGGAACATCCACATCAATTATCTAAGTAACCAACAAGTTCAAGTTAATATGACCTATCACCGAGCATTAAGTTATAATCAACCCAATTAAGTATTAAGGCTTTAACCATTTCGATCCAAGGAAGTTAACAAGTCCAATTATGTATCACAATTCATATTTATTTATACTCTAGTTTCTCTTGCTAGTTAACTAAATCCTAATAGTCAAATTAATTTATAAATCCTGAAGGTGTCACTTGCATTATACAACCTTTGAAAATGTGTGACTCTAATGACTTACTGTTTCCGAGCCATTAGGTTCATGAAACCAAATTACCAATTAACACCATTTGTTATCCATTTGTGTAGGCTAGATTAATTACCAATTAAGTACCGGTTATTATGATAAAACATCACAAGCAATCTCACAGGGCAACAATTAACATCAACATCAACTACCAGGCAAAACAACTCAATTGAAATCAAACTAAACCCATTGTCAATTGAATTTTAAAACAAAATTTTAGTTGCAATTAAACCGAAGAAAACTGGATTAAGAGTAAGGGAAGGAGCCCAGGACGAGTACCCAATATCCCGAAGAACAAGGAGGTCAGGGCTCGAAGGAAGGGTAGAGTCAGGGCTAGCGCTTGGGCTCAAGGCTCCGACATTGGGCAAAGGGCTCCTCGGCCTGCTCCTGTCTCCTCGGCGAGCCAAGCTCGAGATTTGGCGAGTTCGATCGATGGGGAAGCTGGTGAGGGGCGGCGACAAATGCAGCTCCGGCAAGAGCCTCGTTACGCGTCGACGTCCTCGGCTTCAAGGGCTCGGATTGACACCAGGGCCGGCTATGGGGGTCCGATAACACATGGGTGAGATCCAGCTCTAGATCAGAGGGTCTGGTTAGCGAGAAGAGGGAGGATGGAGAGGTAGTGCGGTGAGGAGGTCGGGGGGCAGCAGTAAAGGGCGAGAAAGGTTTCAGATGGCCGGAGTGGTGGTCGGCCCGACGGCGGCCTCACGTGCACCGAAGGAGGAGGCGAGCTCAGGAGACGTGATGTGAGCCAGAGAGAGCGAGAAAGAGCGAGAGAGACGGACAGAAGGGAGGAGGACTAGGCTGGTTTTGGAGGGAGTAGCCATGGATGGAGATAGCCATGGGAGAGGCGCAGCGGAAGCTCGAGGATCGGCTTTCAGATCTGAGAAATGGGAGGAGAGAGAGTGAATAGAAAGGGGCGGCTGTGAGGTTTTTATACCCGTACTAGGTTTAGCTTTATGTGAAGAAAATTACAAAACTATTCCGCTATTTCTAGGTTTTGCAAATTCTCACACAATAAATAACAAAATTCAACTCAATCAGTTCTATTCAATTTAAATATGCCATAAAATTTATCATATTCTCCATGACAGGTTCAAAACAATATTTATTTCTTTGAATTCTGATATACGCCGGAATTCGATTTGAATAAAATAGAAATCATTTTAATCGAGGACGGAGATTTTTTTTTTAAATGTTCGAAATCTCATAAATTTAATATTGAGATTAATTTATAATTCATAAAATGATATTTTAAAATTTTGAGTCATTACACCGGTGATCGGCTAAACATTCCGACCACCCCTCGACTGACAACAGGGAAGCGACGCAAGAAAAGAGGGGGGGAAAAGGAAGGCTTACATAGGGCTGATTTTCCGACGACGAGCGGCTTCGATGGCGGCCCCGACGGTGATGTCAATGTAACAGGGCCTCTCGGATTCGTAACAGGGGAAGGAAGTGATGACGCGGCTCGGCGGCATCGTTGAGGCTCCGGGTTGCTTCTGGTGTAGGCAAGGTGGTGCCCAGTGACAGACGAAGGAGGAAGAGAGGGTGGCGGAGATCCAGCTGCTTGGAATCAGAGGGAGGTGTTGTTGCTGGAAGGAGGGGTCTGGTAGTGTTTGGGGGCAAAAGTGAGGGATGAAGATGGTGCTCAACACAACGCAAGACCAAGGAGCATCCATGGCTCGACAAAGGGCAAGAAAAGGGGAGATTTTGGGCTGTTTGGATCTGAAAAGAGAGGGTGAGGGTGTGCTTGTATGGCTGCTGCAACGAGACAGAGGATGTGAGTGAGGGAGAGGGTTTTGGGTTTGGTTGAAGGGGAATTGGGCAGGGGAAATGGGTTTATGCAGGAGGAAGGGTAGGATAGGTAGCAAGAGGACAAGGTGAGTTGTTGCCTTGCTCAGAAATGGGGAAGAAGACAAAGAAGAGGGAGGGAGGTAGGAGGCAGGGGACCAGCACACAGGAAACAGGGAGAGAGAGAGAGAGAGAAGAAAAGGGGAAATAAAATAAAATAGGAATGATCCTCACAAAAAACATTCAAATTAGCGGAATAGACCCGAATCCCACTCGTCCGATCGAATCCCGACTAAATCAAATTTCAATTTAAATTTCAAGATAAATGGAATTAAATTAATTTTATCAAAACTCGGAGCTCGAAAGCGGAATCAAATCCGCTATAATCTAATTTCTCAAAACGATGCCGGAATGACTTTAAAGTCAAAACTTACGCTCGAGGACAGGTTTTCTCACATTTCTACCAATTGAATAAAATAATCATTTATTTACTCAACTATAATAATATAATAATATAAAATACATTCGGTCTTTACAATTTTAAAATTGAAGGTTCAAGATTTTAAAATCTTGAACCCATAATTATAAAAATAGAATAGGTTCAAAATTTTATTAAGTAGCTTAAAGATTATAAAATCTTGAACCAATATTTATAAAATCTTGAACACATGTTTATAAAATCATGAGTTACCATTACAAAAATCTTGAACCTACCGTTGAAAAATCTTAAACTTATAGTTAAATATTGAACCTACCATTATAATAAATATTTTGTAAACATTTTGATATTATAATAAACTTATATTGACATATTTTCCAACTAACAAGTTGATAGGTACGATAATATAAAAATAATACTTGAACCATAGTTATAAAAAAATATTCAACCCATACTTATAATAAAGATTTTGAAAATATTTTGATATTATAAGTAGATTCAAGATTTTAAAATCTTGAACCCATAAATATAACATAATATGTTCAAAATTTTAGTAAATAGGTTCAAGTTTTTTTATATAAGAAAATCTCGAACTTGCATTTATAAAAAAATCTAGAACTACCGTTATAAATAAAAATCTCGACCCATATTTATAAAATAATCAATCCATATCTAATATGCTAATAAAAAAATTATACATTGAATTTGACAAATATTAACGCCTACTATTGGTAGACAATTAAGATGAATAAAAATTGATACAAATAGATATATTAATTTTTTTTACTTAGTTGTTGATGTGAATCAGGGGCGGCCCTAGGGTGGGGCGGGCGTAGGCGGCCACCCCACCCTTCGACCTACGTGTCCCCGGACTTTGGAAAAAAATAAAAAATTATTTATATATATAGCAGTGTTGTAATAAGTAAAACTATGATGAATATAGAATCAACTAATCTACTTCGTGTACTTGGTTGGTGGGAAGGAAGGAAAGTAAAGTGAGACCAAAGGTTGGGGGTTCAATTCCTACTAGCATCCTTTAAAAATTTCACCTCCCCAAAAAAACTTTTTTTTTGTTCAACTTGCATCCCACTCTCTATGTTTCTACCCACTTATTTAATTATATTCTCACTTCCCGACCTCCTTATTAGATACAAATTATCTAGCTATAACTAATTAACCCCATAAAATTGGTGAAATTAGTCTCTTTTTTTAAAAAAAAAATTTCACCTCCCTCAAAAAAGCTTTTTATTCTTTGTTCAACTTGTACTCCACTCTCTATGTTTCTACCCACTTATTTAATTATATTCTCACTTCTCGGCCTCCCTATTAGATACAAATTATCTAGCTATAACTAATTAACCCCATAAAATTGGTGAAATTAGCCTCTTTTTTTAAAAAAAATTTCACCTCCCTCAAAAAAGCTTTTTATTTTTTGTTCAACTTGTACTCCACTCTCTATGTTTCTACCCACTTATTTAATTACATTCTCACTTCCCGACCTCCCTATTAGATACAAATTATCTAGCTATAACTAATTAAACCCCATAAAATTGGTGAAATTAGCCTCTTTTTTTAAAAAAAAAATTTCACCTCCCTCAAAAAAGTTTTTTTTATTCTTTGTTCAACTTTCACCCGCTCTCTATGTTTCTACCCCCTTATTTAATTATATTCCCACTTCCCGAGCTCCCTATTATATACAAATTATCTAGCTATAAACTAATTAAACCCCATAAAATTGGTGAAATTAGGATTTGATTATGAGAATAAATTTTGTGAAATTTTCATTAGAGTGTGATTTTGAGAATAAATTTTGTGTTTTAATTATTTTGTATATATGATTTTGAGAATGAAATTTATTAATTGAATTTGTGAAGCTTTATGCAATATTTATATTTTCGTACCCTACATGTCTTTGGGAACCAAAAGATATTATAAAGTTGACGAGTTTACAATCCTAGATAATATGCAAAAACCTTGAATTTAGCATGATTGAATTTCGATAAGTTTACACTCCTAAATATGACAAATGCCTAAATTTCCAATGAATGACGAGAAACCACTACCATAGCAATCAAGCAAATGTAAGTCTACTTTTCTACAATCCATTGTTAAAGTTGAAAGTCGTAGCTTAGGAAAAAGAGTTTATTCAAGGCCAATATCTCAGTACACACTAGAAATTTCGCCCCACCTTTCGGAGGATCCTGCGGCCGCCACTGATGTGAATAAATATTTCAACAGATGTACGTTAACTCAAAGTTGTTTCTTTATCCAGTTGGTTGGAGGCGTGTCTGATAATTCCAAATGTGCTACAGATTCCGTGTTCGAGTCCTCTACCATCGGCACGCCGTACTTTTTTTTTCCCGTAGGACGTGCACGCTTTTTGTTTTTCTTTTCCCACGCGCGTTTAAAATAGAGTGGGGGGCGTGTGTTCCACAACCCAATCAAATCACTCCTCACGGTTTCTACCGTAATTTTGGTTTTCACCGGAGCGTGACCCTATATATATGTGTGTGTATGTGTGTGAGTGTGTGTGCGCGCGCTATGTGTTACGAAATGAGATATTGATGAGATATTGAGATGATGAGTAGAGTTGGTACTTGATGAGACATGAAATGAGATATGAGATGAGATGAGTTGAATGACGACGACGATATAGAAGTGTTATGATTAGATTTTCGATTATGTGAACTTGTATGAGATTATTTGTGCTTGTATATTTGAATGTAGACTTATATGTTTATTATGCTTACTAGGTGACCTTAATCTATCTTACTACTACCTTGCTATTTTGCACCGCCATGTACGTTCCCTAGGGGGCTTACTCAAGTTGAACTCTCATTTCTGTTGTTGCATCTTATGCTAGGTGTTGTATTTACATAAACGCATGATCATGTAGTATCCTGTTTAGGTTGCACAAATGAATTGAGCATCATGCGTTTGGTAGAACGGCCGTTAATTGTGAGTCTTAGAGTCTTTTGCTAGGGTCATAGGACAACCCAGCTCCACCGGGTTCGTTCTTTATCGAGTCGTCGAGTCTATGATACCATATGAGAAATAAATGAGAAATGAAAATGAGATGAGCATGATATATGAAATATGAAATATGAGCTATGATATTATATGATGAGAATTGCTATATAGCTACGAGCTCGGTTGACGTCTGCACTAACGAGAATGGGTGCAGATGTAGGAGAGGGACATGCCACTTGGCATTTTATGCGAGTACCCTTTATTTACATTATTATGCACTATATATATAACTGCCAGCATGCTTGATTGTCTAAGATTCTTGTACTGCATTAGAAGCATCTTTATTAGGAATAGCACATACTATGTGGCCTTAGCGAGGTCTTCCGGTCGCACATGCGTGGCTTGGCTTGACTCCTTTCCCTGTTCTTATTTTTAGGTATATATGTATGCATGTTTATAACTTGTGAATGATGTTGTTTGGCAGGGATACCTATGGCGTACGATTAGAGGTTCATTGGTACTTGGAACGACTTATAATGTTTTGGTGTTTCGATTACCTCGTAATTCTGTTTTGACCCGGCTCGATCGTGGCACCTTGTATCTCGGATTTATTCAATTTGCTGGGTTGCGAACTTAGAAGATAGGACAGGTTCTGATCCCCAATGGACCTATCACAGATTTAGGGAACGAAATCCCTTCTTTCAAAACTAACATTTGGATTTTGAAACTTTCGACCCGTACTTGGATTGCAAGATCCGAACGAAGGTATCCAACCTTCAAAACGTAACCCGGGCTTTATAACTCGGGTCGTTGCATTCACTGTCAAATAACTATTGGCTCATATTATGCAATGTCACTTGTCCAAACAACGTCACTCCCTATGATGACACCAGCTCACACTAGCATCTTCTTACAAGACTATACTTGTCCTGTTAATCCCGCCTCTACGAAGGTGAATCTCATGCGCTATCATGCTAGTAATGCCTCATTGACCCCTGTTTCGCGGTTTCCTCTACGAGGTCTCATCAACTACGCATGCCCTTACGGTAAGGGCCTTAACCCCCTTCGACCCCAATCACAGAGACCGATATCAGGAGAGAAACAACGAGCTCTGCAATTACCTCCTGGAAGTAAAAACCCAGGAGCTTGAGTTCTCAAGTATCTTAAGCAAGAACGAATTATTTTCTAGATAACTAGATCATTCAAAAATACCTTCAACATGGCGACACAGTAATTATAACTAAATCCATCGCAAAGAATCCATCATGACAATAGTTGTAACCAAATCCAAAGTAACCAAGATATCTCACAAACTTCATTCAAAGTTATAAGGATACAAGTATTATCCACCCTATTCTCACAAAATAGGGAACACGTCATTGAAGTGTGGCAATAAAGATAAATAATTTTCTAGAAACGCTTCAAGTATGATGCATCCCAAATTTATCTTGTAATCGGTTCACCTCGATCATCGCAGATGATGAATTCTGCTGAGGTTCCAACGTCATTGTTGCACCCATCGAATTTATTTTGTATTTTTGTAGTGGTGGTTTGTTTCATATGAGGGTTCTCTTCTTGGTTTTCATTGTCTTTCCATTACTGCTGTTATGTATGGTTTCTTCCCTACTTTTGGTGTTTCCCCAATTTGGTATTGTTTTCTTTGTGTATGTCTCCATCGATTGAATTGATGTCATGTTATTGTTGTCAAAGATTTTCCTGTTTCTGCTTGTTCACAAACATCACCATGTTGTGGCTAGTATCGACTTCTATCTTTGATTTAATTTTTCTTATATTTATGTTATATTTTCCTTAATGTTGTTGTCGCTTGTACCTGTATATTAAAGTACTTTCTTGAGTACCGAGTCAATTTTTATTATCGATTCTAGTGTGTGTTTGCATTCAATGAAGATATGATTTGGTGTTTCATCTTTTTGGGTGAAGAGTTCGCACTGTGTCGGGATTGGTACTCCTTTATCAGTTAGTCTTGCTTTAGTGGGGTTCCATCTAAATATAACTTCCAAATGAAATTTCTAATCTTTGGTGCCACCTTCATTTTCTAGATCCAAGTTGTCGAGTTTTGGTCGGTTATGTTCCATGAAGTAACGTAACATAATGTGCTTGTCGTAGAGAACCATTTATTTCTTCCAGTTTTCCAATACAACATGTCATCTACCGGGTTGTCGGTTAAATATGTGTTTTCAATTTTTGCAACCAAGTCCACTGCTATATAGAGGGTCACTTCGCTTGTTTTCCATTTGTTTTCGTACATGAAATCTTTGATTTTTTGCATTCTCGTTTATGTTGATGTTTGGTTGTTATCTGCCTTTTAGTGGTTTGTCATCTACCATCTATCTTTCCAAAAGTTTTTTGAATTGTTGTTGGAGATTCTTAGTTCTAGAACTGTTTTTCTTATTGTTTATTTCCTTATTTGTTATTTTAATTTTAAATTTCTACATATAATAGATAGTGAATCTCAAACTTATTGCACAAAATCCCCCCAATTTAAAATCTCACTGAACGTTTAGAAAATCAAAGAGAATAAGATACATATCACAAAGGTAATGCTTTCATCATTTCATGGTATAATAAGCTAACATTGACAAGCTTATCATTCCCAAATCTTTATATTTATTATAATTTCAACAATGAAATATGAGTAATGATGATATAAAAACACTAACGAGAAAGAGGACGAGAAGTACAATCATATTGGGCAAGCCAATAACAAATACAATTAGAACTTTCACAAGTGCCCTGGCCATTGGAATGACGTTGCCTACACCTTGCTTGACATCCACTATCACACTTGCCCAGCACCTCATGACAAACCTCGCCCTGTACTAATGGCCCAACTATATATTCCAACAACAACAAAATAACATTATGTTTGGTCAATTTTGTTAATGAACTTTAATTTTACTTTTAAAATGACCAAGTAATCTATAACAAATTTATTTAAAAAAAATGCATTACCCGTTGCAAAGACAAACATCATGAGGATGAAGAAAGTTGTGAACCCCTTACCCATTTTTTCAGAAGTTAATACAAGTATGTGTGTTTTGTTTTAATATTATTATTAAGCCTATATGATGCCTCTTCCTGACTATGACTAATTTATAGTGATTTTGGTTAATGAAATATATGAAACAATTAATGCAAGGAATCCATCACATAAAAGTGAAACAATGGCCTAATTGATTAAATTTAATTGTTCTATGGATTTGATTGATCCCTTATAGAAACAAATTATTTGAATTCGATTGTTTTGTGAATTTTATAGTAGAAATAAATTGTTCAAATTTTGAGTGTTCTATGAATTTGATTATGTCTCCCACAAAAATAAATTATTTGAATTTGACTATTGTATGAATTTGATTAAGTTCATAGTATAAAGAAATTGTCCAAATTTTATCGTTCTTTTGAAAAAAATGAAACTATTTAATTCTTTATAAACCATTATCAATATTTCTATAAAATATCGTTTATCAATTTGTCTAACATATACATTAGGGAATGATCATAGATCAAGAAAGAATAAATTCATGAATCTTCCCAACCTTTCATCTTGACATCAAATAAGTTTATAACCTATGAAAAGACTTATTCCCATCCTTAATATTTCTATCCAAATTTATGGATAGTCCTTTAATTAAATACTAGTCCCATGCCCGCGCCATGACGCTTTTTAGAAAAAATCATATTTATACATGTATAACCCGATAATAGGAGATAGAAAACACTTGTAGTGTACTTGTTATTCATGATAGTATTATTAATATTATTATGTAAAACCAACTAAACACAGTCAGTGAGGGTAGAGCAGAGCACCAAAGAGAAACCAATTAAACACAGTCAATAATCCAAAACAAACATCAAATTGTGCCCTTCAATTCATAAAAGGAAGCATAAGTTAGCAGAAAATTCCCCAAGGGCTTCATCTCAGCCTAAAAGCCTCACATGTCACAAATTTGTTATAAGACACAACTTAATAATTCAGCCCAAATTTAAAAATCCATCACACAAATCTGAAACCAAATTATGTATGGCAAAACAACAAAGTTGAAGTGGATCATCCGCTCTAATGAGATGCATCGTTAATCAACATACAACTCATGTAGCTGTCTCTCACAAACAAACAACTAAATTCGAGCATGGTGTATTGTTCTGACATTGTGGAGGTGAGAGTAGATTGACTCGGTGGTTGTGATGATGTGGTCCACACGGGTGGATATATATATATATATGTAGAAGGATACGTACGTAATAGCCCAATTCAATATACCTTCCAACGGTTGATAATGGTGTTTGGGAGAAGATTGTTTCCAAGTTTAACTCCAAAGATATCCATCTAATATATCAAATATATTAAAATAAAAGGAAAGTGGATAATCAATGAAAAGAAAGTGGATAATCATCGTGTACAATATAGCCAATCTATTCAATATATCCATCCGCACTTAGCTCTGTCCAATATATCCAAATCTATATATTACACTCTGTATAGGGTAAATGTATTCAAAGTTATCCGTATTCATTTGTTTCATTTGCATCGATATAATTTGTTCGGATTACTGAGTGTCAGGGTTATATGAATATATCAAAAATAGGTTATATGAATATATCAAATAAATATTGGAAAAAACGTTATTTCTAAATTATAAATTTAAAAATATATATATAATAGATGTTGAATCAAGACATATATAATATAGAAGATACGATATAAAATGAGGGAAAAGAAGGTATCTATATATCACGTTTATAAATTATAAAATTAAAAATCTATAGAAAATAGATGGTGGAATATAGATAGTTGACAAAAATAGTTTATATGGAAAAAAAAGCTATTTGTAAATGAAAAATAAAATTATATATATATATAGATGTTGCCAAAAATATCGGCGCGCGAGGATGCGACACATGGCACAAAAGCTTTGCTTTTAATTAATATATAGATAGATGGTTAAAAATATATTATGAGATGATATTATGTTAATAATGTGTAAATAATATTAGATAGTTTAATTACCATAATTAAATGATATTGTGTAAATAATACCTTACAAAAATAACTTTGCGTGAGGGGACGACACGTGGCATAGGTGCTTTGGTTTTAATTAATATATAGATTGAACAATTTGTCATTTTAAACAACCCGTGTCAATCCTACTTTGTCTTGTATTTGTGTGCATGGAAATCTTAGGTATGTCCACATACCGGTCAGATCTTCCAATAATCTCAGGTTAGGTGACCTGAACCCTAGTCTAGGCCTGTCCACGGGTCAGGCCCGTCGGGGTGACGGGTTGGACCTGGCGGGTCACTAGTCGGGAAGTCACGACCCGAACCCAAACCCGTGGATATGTGGGTCGGCGGGTCAGCCTAACCCAGTAGGTCACGGGTCAATCCGTCAGGTCAACAGGTCGGATTAATACATATTAAAATAAAATTCTAAAAAACGTATTTTTTGTGGGAAAAAAAAGGGGAGGGAAGAAGGGCTTGCACCATTTCCAGTTGCCTACGTATCCTTTCAGGGAAAAGGAATCAAAGCCCACATAGTTCTTTTATCTGTTTGAATCCCCGCTTATCTTCCGACGTCGTCACCATCTGAACTCCCAATGGATGTATCTTCTTCGAACCTTTCATCCGGGTCTGATTCGGTGGAGAGGTGGTTCCTTTGGCAACTTTCATCTTCCCGCTTTCAATCACTTAGTAGGACTTGCATCTCGAGGTTCTCCGGTAGTATAGTCGATCTTTGGGCCGTTAAGATCTGTCCGCTCTGACTAAAAAGTTGTTTAACCGTAACAGTCGAGCATGGTGCTCCTAGAATCTGATGGGCAATTACTTGTAGAGTGGGGTATCCTAATCTTTCTGGCCTACTCCACCATGATAGTACGTTGAAGTCTTCCGCCTCAATATCAACAAAGTCAAAGTTAGTAGAAAAATATTCGTCGATCTCCGAATGGCAGCTCGACGAGGTCCTCGATCTCTTTGTGCCAAAAATATCTCTGGCAAGAGCCTTCGTTCGCGCAGTAATGCTAGTGTGTGATGAGGTTGTGGACGCCAGGGGTGGTTGAGATGGACGAGTACCGCTAGCATAAATATCATATGAGGTTTGATGTGATTCTCTAACCTTAGAAATTGTAACATGTACATTGGACGGTTCTTCAACCTGTAACAGAGGATATATAATAGCTTTCCAAAAACATTTGAAGACCAGCGATCTTAATTCTAGGGTTGAAAACCATTCCCACGAGGAAAATACCAAGAATGTTTGTGTAATACGATAACCATTTAGCCCTCATTTCCATCACGGCTTGGCAGATTGACGGTATCTACAACCCTTCGTTTAGGGCTATTGCAATGTTCATTGCGGTAAAACCAAATAAATGCAAGGTAGGGGTGTAAACATGACTAAAAGTTCTGGTGGCGTCGTAAAAAACTTTAAAAACTTCCATGAAGTCTCTCACCGTTACCCAAATATCACCAAAAACATCGGACCCTTCGATATATTGTGAAAGCGGAAATGTGCTCTTTGTACAAATATGATTCGTGAATCATTAAATAAGTGGAGTTCCATCGACTAGAAACATCCCTAGGAAATTTCTTTGGTCTCCCCTTGTTTTGCTTACATAAGGCCTTCCACTGGTCACAGAGTGTTTTGCTCTTCTAGAGGGCTTTGAGAACAAAATGAATAGGTGCGACCAAAGAGTGTAAATAATCCAAAGTTCTGAACACATAAGTTTAAAATATGCGGTGCACAACAGATGTGGAAAAATGTACCTCCGGTCTAAGGGCTACAATATTAAATTAATTCTTCAATAGAAGCTGTGTTTGCAGAGGCGTTGTCAAAACCGATTGAAAAAACTCTTTGGGTCAACTTGTATTCTTGTAAAATAGTTAAAATCAAACGGACAATACTACATGCCGAGTGTGACTCATCAAATAGGTGGAAGGCCAAAACTCTCTTGTGTAAAACATATTCGTTGTCGAACCAATGGCAAGTGATACCCATGTAAGAGTGTTCTAGCCAATGATTAGTCCAAATATCACTATAAATTAAAACCTTCAAATCAGTGTGTTTTTGAAAATATTCAACTATTTGTTGTTTTCGACATGCAAAACATTTTTCAATTTTCCTCGTAACAGTTTCACGGGAAATGGGGCGGTAAGCGGGGCTAACCGTCCTACTCACCTAGTTGTTAAAATGCAAATGATGTGCAAAGGTGTAAGCTAAATCTTACGCAGCTATCATTTATGAAAATTTGTTAATACTATATTGATAATCATAACTAAATAAGACAAGAGGTTGGGATGAAGAAGTTGTGTACCCGGTTAATTGCGTATGGCCGCTCGAGATGTCGTACGTGTCAGGATGTTTGTTTTTGACATGCCTCATCATGTTGCCATAGCCTCCTCCTTTGGGATGCTTGTATTACTGAGTGCAAAAGTTGCACTGGGCCCTACAACTTTCATCTGCTTGGATTGGACCTTCTGTGAACCAATATTTGAAGACCGCCGCCCGGAGGTCTTCTTGTTTGTTTGCATCGTCTTCATCAGCTTCTGGGCCAACCTCTTCCTCCGCCGGTGCATCACCTCGTTGAGCTACTCCGGACTCTTGCGACCACTTCCCACCCTTCGAAACATGGACATGATGAATATATGATAAGAGATTGAGAGATATGACTTAGATTAGGAGAGATGATTGAGATGGATAGAGAGATTAGAGAGAGATGATCGAGAAATGAGCGAGAGATTAGAGAATGGATGATGATAGATGAGTGTGGATTGGTGTGGGTCAAAGTGGGCGAGGTTGTGGGGTTTATATAGGTGAAAATGGAGGCCCCAAACAGGCCCAAACGGTAAAAAAAAATTTTTACCGTTGCCGACCCGCCGAGTCTTTTTTTTAAAACATATTCTAACCTAATTTGTTTTAATATTTCATTCCAATTGTCGACATCTTATTTTTATAATGTTACATTACAATTATAAATTTAGTATTTCTTCAAAAATAAATTAAATAAAATGAAATAAAAATATATGTGCTAGATTTCTTTTTGTAAAATTAAATCGACTTTCTACAATTTGGTATTTTGAAATAAAAATACCTGTGATAGATTAGTAAATTGGTAATTAGCCATTATGAAATTAATGAAATAAATTCACTTTCTCCACTTTGTTCTGCATAAAAAATGAATAACGATTAAACAAACACATGGGTCTTTTATTATCAATCGGCACAAGAACTTAAAACTTACAAACAATTAAACAACTACATAAAACTACGCATTACACACATTATACTTCATAAATTGATAATCATAGTCACACACGTAGATGGTAGATAACCATAAGTCGATAACATTTAACAACTTAAGAGTTAATACCCAATTACAAACGCTCATGCTCATGCTCTTAATTTCAGGAGCGGCTTGCTTCGCCATCTCCTCTCGGACACTTGTCAGGAGGCTTCTTCTCAATGTACTTCTTCAGATTTCCATATCCCAAATTGTTCCTAATTTTAAAGACATGAGAAAAATAATGACAAACCGTCATAATAATCATTACCATGGATTTTTTCTTCACAACATAAATGTGTGTCGTACATGAAATCACGAACGTTTGTTGCCAGTGAAGTACTAATGTTTGAGATTGTTTGAAGAGATGTAGAAATGCGAGAGTGAATGAGTGATTGTTTAGGTATTTATATAGAGTGAATTCAGATCCACAACGGTCGAAATCAAAACAGTAATAAAAAACTAGTCGTTGTGTTTTTTTTAAGTGTCACGGGTCACGGGTCGACCTGTCGGGTCGGCGGGTTGAAAACCACTCGACCCTAACCTGCACCCGTGACCCGCCATAACCCTTGACCCGCATTATTCGGACCCATCGGGACCATGACCTGTCAAACCCGCCAAGTCACGGGTTGATCCGTGATCTGTGGACAAGTCTACCCTATCCTATACCAATCGACGAGTCAAATAGTAAAATTTAAATGGAAAAATGCTTATTGCCTATCGCTATGATTTATTTTTTTAAAAAAAATATCACGATCGCTGGGTCAACCAAATGGATCACACAACATAAAAAATTATTGCGTTTTTATTAAGAAAAAACTAGAAACATAATATATATATAGAGAGAGAGAGGTTAGTTCCGGTGTACACAACCCTTATCGTGTATCATGTACTCAAAAATTATTAGTCTATTTGTTCATGATTAATTATTCGTCTGTTTACACATAATTATTCATCTGTAAAAAGAGTGTAAAAACTGTAAATTTTATTCTAATGAATAATTGCCCAATACCACCGAATAATTTCATTCCACCGAATAATCTCCCAATACCATCGAATAATCAGAGGTTACTTTTAATCTCATCCGTTGATCTTCTTAATTCAATGGCCCAGATTTGTGTACATGATACACGTTAAGGGCTGAGTACATATGATCTATTGCCTATATATATATATATATATATATATATATATATATATAGGGATTGACTCCGGTGAAAACCTCAAATTGTGGTAAAAACCCGTGAGGAATACTTTATATCTTGGTTTTTTTTAAACCCGTGCTAAAAACCTCAATCACACGGTGAATTTACAACCCGGTTCAACCTAAAAACCGTGCTAAAAACTCCAGTTTTAAAATAACATATGACTTTATAGTTCGGTCAAACCGAAAAATCGTGCTAAAAAGCTAATGTTTTAAAATTACATAGTGACTTTATAGCTCGGTTTTATTCAAAACCGGGCTAAAATTTATGACTTTATAGAGCATTTCTATTCATAACCGGGCTATAAAGCAAGTGAACCGGGCTAAAAAGCCGGTCCTCACGGGTTTCTACCGCAATTTTGGTTTTCACCGGAGCGCATCCCTATATATATATATAGAGGATAGATCCTGTGTAAGCAAGCTTTACTGTGTAATTTGTGAGCAAATCTGGAGCGTCGGATTAAGAAGATCAAACAGATGAGATTAAAAGTAACTTGTGAACAGTGACATTATTCGTAGGTACCAAGTGATTATTCGTATGTACATACATATGAATAATCCTTTGTTGCATACGAATAATTACATTTGTTAATACATAAGAATAATTACATTATTATACACGATTAATCGCTTGGTACCTACGAATAATTCTTCTGCTCACAAATTACACCGTAAAGGTTGCTTACACGGGATCCAACCTATATATATATATATGTGTGTGTGTGTGTGTCTTAGCCCCATAGGTCGACTCATTGGGCGAGTCTCACCGAGTCCCTAGACATGTAACCTGTCTAACCCATTCCTGCCCAACTTTTGACCCATTAGGTCGAAAATCACCAAGTTCGGGTTGATATGTGATGCTTAGACATATCTAGGAATTCTTCCTTTAAATCAAGATTAGCTTGAGTCGGTTTAATTGAAAATTGTTCAATATTTAATGAAAGATATCTATAAATTCAGGTAGAAATGTTCAAGATGTGAACAAGTATTTTAATAGATTACAAACCACTTGTAGGATTAGATAAAATCTACAAACCTAAGAATCTGAGAGGAGTATACTTGACAAAAACAAAAAGATATGAACAAATCTCTACAAATGAAATTGGTTTGGCATAACTCTAGACTTAGAGGTAATGATCATGAAAGAAAAATATATGAAGGATGATTAGTTGTAGGAATATGAAAAAAAACCCCGGAAATTTTGCGAGATACCCTCATGGTATTGCAATTTTTGTTGGGTGTACAAAAGTTTGACATATTTCACGTGATACCCTTGACATTTGGGGATAATTCACCTCGCAACCTTGGAAGGTTAGTTTTAACAAAGACATCTTTCTCCGTTACATGGGAAGGTTTGGCTCAAACCTGAGTTACCGTTTTTCCCTTGAGCTTTGCCATTGTGCAGTTATAATTACAAAATTGCCACCATCTCAGTCTCTGCTGTGTTGCAGCTGCTGCTGCTCCAAATTGTCGTCGTCTCTTTCACCTTGCCTCTCTACCTTTGATTCCATCTTGCCTATGTCTCTGGCAGACCCATCTCTCTCGAGTCTCGCCTCAAATCTACCACGTCTCTCTCCTCAACTTTTCTCTAGCCTCTTTGGCTTTCTTTCACTCCCTTCCGCTTTTACCAGTCCACCACACCCTCTCCGTCTTTCCGTCATCTGCAAATCCTGTAATTTCTCCTCCTCAAACATTTGTATATTTCACTGTCATTGTCGCTAGTCTATCCTCGTTGCCCCGATCAGCACCGATATGTTTATATCAGTCGAATCCACTCCTGAGTTGGGAGCGCCTTCATCGCTAAAAAGATAAGGGGCGCTACATCGTTGATAAGGAACAAATCGTTCACGCCCGCTTAGATGCCTTTGTTCCGAAGATTTCTTGGGTTTCCAACATTGGTTCACCAGGTTAATTTGATTTATTTGCCTATTTCATTTGATTTTTCGACTTGATTTCCTGCCTGTGATAGCAAATCCTTATTTGCCTCTTTGAATGTTGATAGATAGTGTGCAATAGACACTGAGAATTGTTGTTGACTTGTTATTCCTTCTCTTAAATAGGCTTACTCGTTATATCTTTGTTATTGATTACGTCAGTATGAATAAAAATTGAAATTTCACGATTTAATTTGATTAAGGGTTCATCTGAGTTTTCCTTTATAGGATAAACATAGTCAACTGTACTCTAATAGGATTGGTAAACTATGATGGCATGTATATGCTATGTAATGATGTAAACCATAAGTTTGTATAGGGTCATCATTTTTATTTTACTCTCCTAATTTCGTGAGATTGTAATCCCTATAATCTCTCCCCACTCTCTTCATTTGGTGAGATTGTAATCCTTGTAATCTCTTTTAGTCTGCCTATTGTATCATTTAAGCAAGGCAAATCATGAATGAAAATCATCTTCCCATTTAGTTTTTCTTTACTGATACAATTGTTCTTTACTGATAAATGATTATGCTCACAATTTTTATTTGGAATATTAGTGAAATGGGACTTGATTGTGATTAAGCTGACACATCTCTTCCTTCTCTGTAAAATCCTTTGTTACAAACTGAGTAACAAATGCATGTAAACGAGCATTGTGCAAAGGTCAATAATGTTGTAGACCTAAAGTGTGGCTTTGAGTTTGGTTCATATTGACTCAAATTAGATGATTCCTTATTACCTGTTTGCATTTCCATATGTCACAATGGATAATGGATAGTAAAAAACACATGAGCAATATCTTACTTCTTTGGCGATTGATTGGCATAGATAAGAGCCATTGCATGAGTTAGTGTATTAGTCTTAAGAGTACATAGTGAACTTATGAAGTCATAAGGCCTTCATGATGATTGAGTGTATGGGCTTCTTCACGATGACCTTAGTATGATGAGATAATATCTATGCACATAATTCACCTGAGTATTTATGATACACTTTTGCCATTTCTTTTATTCATAGTGACATAGTGTACACTTTTGCCATTTCTTTTGTTATTGTAAGAACCCTTTTTTGTTTCCTTTTCCGTATGATTAGCTTTCTCTCTTTATTCTTGATCTCATCTAATGTATTTATAATACATCTGTCGTCCTTGTTCTTTCAATTTCATTAAGGGAATCCACTCAATCCAGTGTTTGTTGTCATATTGTTAGAATCAATATTTTTTGGCATGCTTGCAGATAACTTGCCTCTCATTTTTAGCCTCTGTTTTTTTGCCGTCATATTTTTTGCTTGCATCCCACTGTTTTGCTATCATGTTCTCTACTCATATGTATGGCTATATTATATATGCCTCTTCAAGACTATATTATATATGCTCAAGTGTATAGCTTAGATATTGTTTTACTAGCCTATTAGCTCAAATGGTAGAGCAATGCGTTTGTACACATCGATGTGGGTTCGAATCCCACACATGCTATACATCTTTTCACTTTGTATAGCAATAGAGTTGATATTGCAATATGAATGTCGTTAGAGCTTAGTAAGTTGAGTTATAATCTGTTTTTTCCCCATGAAGTGGAGTTATAATCTGTTTTTTTTTCCATGAAGTGGAGTGGAAATATGAATTTATGTCATTGAGTGAATTTCCAATCTAAATGACAGTAGAGTTGGTATTCCTTAGCAAGTGGAGTTAGTAATCATTAAGAGTTAGTTTAATCTAATTTCAATTGATTTATGATAAGCTTCCTAATTTATAAGTGGAATTAGTAATTTAAATGAAAGTAGATTTAGTATAAATGTGTAGCCACACAAAAATAGCCCCACCTGTCGCAGTAGTAGCCAACAATGATGTCTTCATGCACACTACCTTTCTTTTTTCCTATTGAACTTGCAGTTTAAGTCATCCATTTTCCCTACCTTTCATTGTTGCCATATATATTTTGGTATTTGTTGGCATACATAACAAACCATGCCACTATATAGTCTACGTGGGATTCGAACCCACATCTTTGTGGTAAACACATTGCTCTCCCGATTGAGCTAATAGACTACAAAATTAATTTAAATAAGCAAAAAATGAAGATAAAATGACAATTGTATAAACAAGAGTTATGACAGCATAACTCATACACAAACCAATTTTTTTCCCTCTATGACTAACCAAGAACATCAATTGAATCTAGACAAGTTTCAATGCGAATTCAAATCTCGAATTTTAACCACAGATCTGCATTGACATCTCAATAGTCATCACTTCGAACCCTAAATTAGTCATGATTCAAATCTCGAATCTCGAATTGAAACTTGTCTAGATTCAAATCTCGAATCTAGACAAGTTTCAATGCGAATTCACTTCGAATTCAAATCTCGAAGCCCCAATTCGAACCCTAAATTAGTCATCACTTGCATCCAGCGATGAAGAAAGATTCCACCATAAAAACAGATTCCAATTCATAGAAAGCTATGCAGGAACTCGAAGCCCCAATTCATAGAAACCTACGCATGAGCTATATCCCTAATTTTTGAATAAGGTAAGGAGGGAGAAGTACCTTTGATACCCATATGCTCAGTTGGAGGGTCGCGTTCTCTGGAGTCGACAAGATGCACACACCGGCCACTTCATCCTCCTCCTGCCTTCGTCCTCCTTCGTTCGCTCGCTTCTCTGTTCCCTCGCTCATACAATCGTTCGTCTTCTTTCCTTTCTTTCTTTCTTTGTTTGTTTTTTTTTATATTCAAATCTAACGGAGACACCTTTGTTAAATTTAACTCTTAAAGGCACGAGGCATAATCTACTCAAATGTAAGTGGTACCACGCGAAATTTGTCAAACTTTTGTATACCCGGCGAAAATTGCTATACTACGAGGTTACCTCGCGAAATTTTCGGAAAAAAAAAAAGAGAAAGTTTGCTTTTGGCCATGGAAAAAACTTATGGAAATCAAAAAGGAATTTCATAAAAGAATTATGTGGCAAGTAGGTGTCGAGAAGACAATTAGGTTTTAATTAGAAGAATGAATGGGTTGAGGGTGAGTGTAAAGACCGAGATTTTTAAATAAATATTTTTATGGTTATAAATTTGATTTCGATAAGAATTTATTCAATTTCTGAGATTTCTAAAATTTCCAAAATCTCCGTTCTCGAGCCAATAACTAATTTAAATTCCTTCGAACAATTCCGGCATAAACTTGTGACTCAAATTTGAAAACGAATAATTCCGCTTTAATTTTCCAACGCTTAGGAATATTTTCGGCTTGCGTAATTTAATTCAGATTTGATTAATTATTTTAAAACGTGTCGGGTTAAGGTCAGAAAGCATGTTTCGGGGTTTATTACCGGGTATTATAGTTGACTTTTACCTTAGCCACCCTAGACCCCTATCCAATAGTTCCTAGACCCCTCTTTTCCCACACATTTCAGCTACTCCTACCCCTGTTCACCCGACAAGCCCTTCCCCTACACCTCCTCTTTACATCCTTCACCCTTCAACTCCAACCCTTCTTTAATTTCAGTCCGTATCCCCCTCTTTTTTCACTTCTTTCAGTTCATTTCACCACTGGCACCACCACCATCATCCTCTTTCTTTGCAAATGTGGATTTTTTTATATGTTGTAGTGTGATTTTCTCTTATTTCATGACAATTAATCTGTCTGTTGATATTTTTCGACTTCTTAATTTACTAGACACTAGTGGACGGTCCCGTGCTATGCACACGTGTACTTTTTAAAATTTTAATAAAATTTGATACTATATATTCCATATAAAATATAATTTATATTAATCGTATTAATTTATATAGTTTCAATCTTGTAATTTTAACGATTTATTTCATGAGTAACTCTATATAATATGGAGTACTTGTTATAGGAAGCAAATTTGAAAAACATATTTTATTTTATAATTTTAGTTTTTTCTCAGATATATAAATATAATTATTTTATATTTTTATCTATTGGTACCATATTTTCTCAAATAAATTAAATTAATCTACATTTATCCATTTGTCATATACCTGAATAATATTTACTCTAATTATTATATTTGTATAAAACATAAATAATATTATTTTATTCTTTTAATTTTCTTTTTTTTATTTTCTTCTTTTATTTACATTACTCAATTAATTATTCAAATAATTTTATTCAAATTTTATTTGTAGCTAGTTTTTTTATATGGTTTACTTATTATTTTATTCTTGTAATTTACATTACTCAATTGATTATTCAGATAACTTACTTAAAATTTCATTAAAAATTAATATTTTTAAATAAGTGTATATCTTTGTAAATATAATTTTTTTTATGCTCATTAATTAGATTTTTTTATCTCTTTTCATAATTTGTGATGAATTGAAACTTTATATATATACTACTATATTTTTTTTTAGAAATAGTACATTAATATTTTATCATTTTCACCAATTAGACTTTTTATCTTCTAAAAATCTTTTTTACTAAAACATTTTTTAAAAACATTATTAATTTATTCAATAGACTTTTTGTCTTATAAATGTGCATTAATACTCCGAAAAGGCTTTTTTATGCTCATTAATTATATTTTTTTTATCTCTTTTTATAATTTGTGATGAATTGAAACTTTATATATATACTACTAAAATATTTTTTTAGAAATAGTACATTAATATTTTATCATTTTCATTAATTAGACTTTTTATCTTCTAAAAAACTTTTATAGTAAAACATTTTTTTAGAAACATTATTAATCTATTCATTAGACTTTTTGTCTTCTAAATGTGCATTAATAATCCAAAAAAGCTAAATTTACTAAAGAGAAAGATTGATGTTATTTGATATTTTGAATCTTTGCCTAATTTAAATATATGTACATATGTATTTGGAAATAGGCTGATATTTGGGGTGGTTTTGTGTCATTTACCCAAATATTATGACTCGAGTCTCGAGTCATGAGAAAGGCGGTACGTGCTGAAAGCTGCAAACTGAAAACACCTCTAAAACCCTAACCACCGCCGGAGCGATAGAAGGAGATGGAGGAGATTAATGGCGTCCACGGAGCTCCGACTGAGGTGGAGATGGTAAAGGAGGAGACTGAATCTAATCTAGAAGCGGAGGAACCGCACGCCGATGACAGAGACGGTAACAGAGAAACGGAAGTAGCTCCGGCTCTTATCGCCGTCCACCCCCTCCATTTCTCCATCGTTGTTGCCGTCGGCTCCGACCTCCGAGTTTTCGATTTCCAGTAATGAAGTTCGCTCTCTTTATATGTCTTTCTATGATACTGCATCAGTAATTGATCAACTATGTTCTCATAGAACAAGTTCGTCTTGGGAATGCTTAAAATTTGCTGTCTTTCTGACGAGATTTGGAGTTGGAAATTTGTTCTGAGCGAAGATAGAACTCTATATTAAAATTTCTGTTTGATTTTCTTTGTTAAACTTTTGTGCTGTATTTGATTCGTTTACTAGATGTTCTATCCTTTGATTCCTTTCTAATGTTTGATGATGGAAATATGATGATTAGCTTCCACACTGACTCAAAAAGGGTCTAAACTGACGATTGACTGATGCTTGAGTTGCTCCATCTTTAAAAAAATTACTTACAGTGTTGAATTGAATTGGAAATGAGGGTGTTGAAAACTAACTTACATATTAGTGTTAATTATGCCCTAGGGGGAAATCAAGGACAATGTGTGGGAGCTGGTGTGATTTTCAGTTAGGTCGATTTGCAAAATTATGCTTTAGTTATGGGTGACATGCTATTTTAAGGCTGACACTCATATGTTGTATTTTTGCAAATCCCTCTAAGCTGGCTTGTTTACTACCATTTTTCATGTGCTTATGGCCGTTATGGGAATATTTGTTTACAGGAAAAATTGTTTGGCTTGTCTAGCAAATGATTCCAAAGAGCTGCTTCACAAGGATTCCATCAGAGCGATTCGTTTTAGTGACAGTGGCAAGTTTTTGGTCTCTGCTGGTGACGACAAGGTTGTTAAGATTTGGTGCTCTAAATCATGGCAGTGCATTCTTTCAGTGTAAGTTGAGAGCAGACTATCCTTTTGAATGGTTATGGATAGAATCCTTTTCTTTACCTCTTGAAAAATATTCTTTGAACTATAATAGGAATTCAGAGAAGAGGGTGACCGCTGTAGCTATAAGCAAAGACGAGAAGTTTGTTTGTTTTGCTGACAAATTTGGAGTTGTTTGGGTCATAGATCTGAAGGGGCTGGATGACAATCAAGCTTTGCCAGATCTTAAGCCAGTGCCTATACTTGCTCACTATTGCAGTATCATCACTAGCCTGGTGCGTTACTTGTCAGTGTGGCTGGTTTAATATTTATTACTGTTATAGATGTGTAGGTATGTTCTGATGCAGTCATTTACATGCAGGATTTTTCACCAGATGGGCGATTCTTAGTTAGTGCTGACCGTGATTTTAAAATTCGTGTGAGTTAACTTTCTGCCTTTACAAAAGCAATGAGACTTCAATCTTCTGTATTGTTGTGACTCATGAATCATGATGCTATGGTGATAGGTTACTGTTTTTCCAGAAAACCCCTTGAAAGGAGCACATGAGATTCAAAGTTTCTGCCTAGGTCACTCAGAGTAAGTCTCTATCAACTCTTATTCTTTTTCTTCTGCAAGTTAGAATTGTTATGATTGATTCAGCAACTAGGTGTATTGTTAATTATGGCATAAAGATGACATGATCATTTTTGTTTTAGCTTGAGGAAGCAATACATCTACAATTACCTAAATTTATACTGAGTATGTTTTAATTGGTTAGCATGTCTGAATATTTTTCGTCCACTTGGGCAACTTTTTGTTTGTGATATGTAAGACTCTAAGAGGATAATGATGTAATCTGCTAATAATTTTTTTACTGTTTGTTCTGAGTAACTATTAGATCTGCTAATTATTTTTTATTGTCTATTTCAAGTTATGAGCAGTATCAATTTTGGCATTTTGTTAACAAGTTTTTGTGAATGCGTGAAGTTGTTCATAGTAGTTAAATGCCTTGAAAGTTCAAATTAAATGTTCCTCGGTCCTCAGAGTCCTGGTGTTAGTCTGGATAGCAAAATATGTGGTATTAGAGTTATGTGGTATTGTTGCCTATTGCACAAAACATTAGCTATATCCTTCACAAGTCTCTACTTTTGGGTTATCATTATTTGGTAGTTACTACTTACCATCTGTTGTGATTAAATTCTAACTATTGCAGATTCGTATCCTGCTTTGCATTTCTTCACCATTTGGATAAGACGCAGGGTTTTCTTCTGTCTGGTAGTGGCGATTCAAAGGTCGGGGATGCTTAATTCTTATAGCCATTCTACAAATATGTACTTTTCTTTGCATTTGATGGCTCCCAGGTTATTTATTTGTGCAGGTTTGCTTGTGGGAAGTCGCATCTGGATCTCTTCTTTCTACATGTGAAGTTGGATATGAGGTAGGTTACACATCTTGAGCAATTAAAAGACTGAATTCATCTTTGGAAACACATCTTCTATTATTTATTAGTGTAACTAATGAGCTTTATTCACCGCAATCTTGCAATTGATCAGTTCATTAATTTTTGGATCTAAAAATTTAGCCTTCAACATAAAATGATACTGTGTGAAACTTTGGATTCAATTTCTTGAATTTTCTGTTCTTCAAGAACCATAACGGTGACTATATTGAACAAGATTAGGTTCTTCAAATTTGAACCATTCCCGATTCTCTGACAATTGACTTGTTCACTTTGTAAAGGTTGCTAAGGAGTCCCTGCCATCTGTTACTGACATTTGCACCATCCCTAATGGATCATTAGTTGCAGTTGCACTTCAAGGGCAAGTTCTTTTGTTCATTTGATCATTATAATCATCTTATCTGATTTATCTTCGGTGTCCCTTTGCAGTATGTTGGTTAATCAAAGTTTCTGATAAGTGGTGGTGTTTTTCAGATTGCAAGGGGTTGTACTCTTGAATTGTGATCTCTCTGCCAGAACACTTTCTATTGTCAAGGTAGAGTCTTGTTAATTTGTCGTTTCAGCCGAAAAATAATGTTCCAGCCAAAATGCCTGTCATGATTTGTATAATTCATGTCCCTACACACTCCCAACTGTTATACAGACAAGACATTATTAGGATAATTGCAGCTTGCATTCTGACTACTGCTTTGGTTGGCTAATGTTACTTTATCCATTTGCAGTTTGTGTAAAAAAAAAATTATTGGCTATTGGTACAAGTGTAGTATGTTGCATTGTGTTAACAAAATTTCGGGGAAAATAGATGCACCCAGTGTAAAGCATAACATCAAGAATGTCAAATTCACTGAAGTCCTAAATCATACCTGTGTGCAATGTGCTGCTTCATTCATATGATAGAACACGGTTTATATAATATGCTGTGATTTTCTTGTGCTTGGTCCTATAATCTGCCAGGATTATTTTTTAAAAACTAGCTGAAGTTGTGAATAGAATCGAAACCTGTTATTGATCACAAGAGTCCATTTACAGGTGATTTCGGTCACAGGAGAGACATTTATCCCCACAAGCTTAGGTTGCCCCTCTTCAGGTGAGTACCTATGGATGACTACTGGTGTGTCTAATCTACCAGGCCTGAATGCCTCATCTTTGGCACGAGTGAGAGTGATCACCAATCCAAACAAAACCTCATCAGATTCTGCTGACAATGATCCAGCAGTTTTGGATGACCACCAGGTACCAGGTGGGGAGAAGCTCCTAGAGAAGTTGCAAGGACGTGTATCAGTTGACGATAAGATTTTGTCAGCAGCTGCTGAGGCTGTGAGATTATCCATGATCAATCTCTTGACGAAGAAGCACTACTCAGAAGAAAGGCGTGATTTCAGAAAGAGGGGTAGAAATGACAGGAAGATGAAATAGTGATGGTAACCGTAATCTCAGTTCTTAGCTCAGATTATTTTGGCTTTCGATATGATGTTTTTCAAGTAGCATATTTACAAATCACAAGGGTCTTTTCTCCTCCGTCTATTGTGTAAGAAAACACAGGGATGGACTTATTTGTATGTTCTATTTTCACTGGTTGTTAGTGTACTAATGAAGACTAAGATTAAAGTGTTCTGAATTTCATAGCATAAACTGATTTGATTCCTTCAATTACAATACCCTTTGCACATTTCATTAAACTTTGGCCCTGTTTGGTATTGATATCATATATCAATTTCAATATCTGATATTTAGATATATCAATTTCAATATCTGATATTTAGATATATCAATTTCAATATCTGATATTTAGAGTTAGCCTTGATCTTGTAGAATCCTTTAGTTTCAAGTCACTGAAAGTACTGTACCTGCCAAATTGGACTAGCAAGTTTTGATGTTTATCCTAAATTTATTTATGTGAAGAAGCTAGCATGCTATAAATGAAAGTGATATGTCAAATACAAATGAATGCTATTGTACCCCCACATAAACTATTACAACCCCCACAGTTTTGGTGGGTCTGATTTAATTTAATTACTCTCTATGCTATCATATTCATACCTTTCATAGTAATTTACTTGATAGCTTCTCTCTTTTTACACACTTTTTCTTCAAAAGATTGTCTTCCACTATGATATATGTAACCAACAAATAACATGTTATTTGTCACCTCCAAACCTCAGCAAATTAAATCCCAATGGGTAGTGCCTTCTTGGCATCATCATCATCTTCACACTTGAAAAATTCATGATAGTTTGCTCTAAATGATGTGAAAAGTTGTATATGCCATGGAATTATTCCAATGATCAAAAGAATGGTTACTTTGGCTACTCTAATGGAACAATATTTTCCTTTTGCGGGTTCGTATGTTACATCTCTAATGGAACATAATACTTCGCATATCGATTCACATCACTTCGATATCGATTCATTCATAGGTGTACGAATATTAAAAGATCAGGTGATCTAAAATATACAAATATAAAAGAATAGTTATATTATCATGAATTGAAATATTTGAAAAGAACGGTTTAGTTTGCAATATCATGATCAAACAAATTAAATTACAATTACAAGTAGGATTGGCATTCATGGCTAGGGAAAAAAAAAGTATTTTGTTTAAAAGGTGGAATGTCACATTCATTCACTAGGACCAAAAGTTCAATCCAAAAACTCTATCTTCTGCTATGTAGTAATGTAGAGGTCATAAGACTCATAATAAAATAGAGAGGGGCATGGAAGCCATGGGCCCATGTAGGGCTAGCTAATGGTCAATTCAAAGAACCAATTCAAAACCTCTCTTATTTGCACCAAATATTATTGCCTTAGAAAAGATTGATTTTGAAGGGGGGGCCTCGTTTTTATGACATAAGTTTTAATGGAGAATATAAATTATGGGGGTCGATTTATCACTCTAGTTGGACCCAATGACTTTTATGTTATCACCATTGAGAGCCAACAAGACTTCTAAAATAGACCATTTTTTCCATTGCGTATACATTTTGTTTCAAAGAAAAACAAATATTTTTTTTTAAATAATACCACAGGCCATAGCATGTAGTAGTTAGTACTGTATTTTTCCTTGAGAAAAGCTTATATTTTTTTTGTTATTACTTTTCCATGCTATGAAATATGTCATTTTAGCTTCGTTTATAATTTTTATCGAACCTTACTAATTTAGTTGGTAAAGATGACATATAATGACTAATAAATCAAGTGCGATGCATCGTCGGAAGATACTAAGGGATGTGGGGTGGGTGTGTTAGCGCGAAATGCTTATGGAGCATTGTGTTGGGCACTGTCGGAAAGGATTCAAGGAGGAACGGAACCGCTGGTGGCTGAACTCGAAACAATGGTGAGGGCGATGCAAGTAGCAACAGGGAAGGGGGTGTCGAACATCATTGTTGAGACTGACTGCGCCCAAGCTATACACTTGGTGCAAGGTACTACCTCTTTTCGTGGAGCTACTGGTAGGCTGGGACTTAAGGTGAGGAGCCTTGCTCGCCAGTTCCAATGTTGTCGGTGGAGCTTGGTCAGGCGAGACAACAACCGGGCGGCACACCACCTTGCACAAATACGCCCTGAATCACCTCTTGGTTTTGTTTCTGAATTTGATTTACCGGATAGACTCTTTGACATTGTCTCTGTTGATTTAGAAGTTGAATAAAGATTGTAGCTTTCATAAAAAAAAATCATGCATTCGAAAAAGTTTGTGGACAAAATTTCTTTCACAATTTTTAAGAAAACCAACAAATATAGTAGTGTCTACCTATGAACCAAAGAAAAAGTTTCTTTCACAATTTGTAAGAAAACCAACAAATATACTCCCTACGATCATAAATATAAGATTTTCTACTTTTGTGCACGTAGTTTTAGGCGTTCATGATAATCCGTTTCCGGAGGGACAAATAGAGCTTCAGGAAAATAGGTTCAAGGTGGGAGAACTTCTCAACTCAATCATCACTTCAGGGTCGATCAATTGAATATAAAAATGAGCATCACGCAATAACTGATTGTCAACCTATATACTCCTACCCATTCATACACTCCAATGGCGATGACGGGTCAGATGCTCTGATTGATATGGAGTCATTTGATTTGAACGAGCTAACTCATTCTGAATTTGAAGAAAATGAATTGCCTCATTCAGAATTTGAAGTGAACCAACTGCCTCATTCGGAATTTGAAGAAATTGATCAATTCAATAATGACACTTTATTTACAATTCAACGAGCTAAAGTTGAAGGAAACATATTCGAGTTTTGTAAATTCTTATAGCTTTCTAAAGAGGTAATAAGTCTTTTTCCTCATGAAAATTTGACCTCAAATGAGGTAATTTTTTTTTGTGCTGCTGTCATAGAAAAGAGAAGAAAGAGTGCTCGGTTTCGATAGAAAAATGTATAAATTCGTCCACAGAGCACCAAATCGAGTTCTGTAAATTCCTATAGCTTTCTGAAGAGGTATTCCTTCATGAAAATTTAGCCTAAAATGAGATGTTTTTTTTTGGTGCTGCTGTCATAGGAAAGAGAGGAAAAAGTGTTCGGTTTCGATAGAAAAATGTTTAAATTCATCCACAGAGCACCAAATTGAGTTCTGTAAATTCCTATAGCTTTCTAAAGAGGTAATCAATTTCACCTAAAATGAGTTATGTTTTTTTTTTGGTGCTGTTGTCATACGAAAGGGAGGTAATAGTGCTCGGTTTTGATAGAGAATTGCATATTTTCTTACAAAGAGCACCAAAGGTTGAATGATCTATTTATTTTTATGTGTTCTATTTTGGGGTTGTGTAGACATCTATGTGGTCCATTCATGAGTTTTTGCATTGAACTTTATGGTGTACGACAATTGTGTTCTGTTTGGGGGTTGAGTTATGTTCAGGGGTTGAGTTCAATTATGTTGCCAATTTCAGAGGATGAGTTGCAGATACCAACTATAAGACATTAAACAAGGAACATAAATGTGGGATGTCGAGTGAACCACAAGAAGACCGTCCGTGGTGACAACAACATGTTCTCCACAAAGTCAATATACATAAGACAACAATCCATATTTAGAGACTACACGCCATTATTTAGAAATGTGAAAAAAATCCCAAAAGAAACATAGAGGACAACATTCAGTACCGAGTTCATATCAAAATTGTGCTTGACATTCAACTCAACATCGGCTTTGAATGGCCGTCTCACAACTATCTTCATTGTCGGACGGTGATGAGTTCAAATGAAGACCACTATCACCTCCATTGGTGGATAGAGCTATGTCGAAATAGGGAATCAACTAGAGTACATTAAAAATACCAATATGAGAGGGGAAAAATCAATCAAAACCAAGTTCATCAAACAAACACCGACTAAAACAATGCTAAAAATAAGATCAAGAAAACATGCTTATGTGAATCATTTACCTTAATTGATCACAACAGTTATTCCTTCTTAATAGTCCTCCCTTGATAGTCTTCCCCGCTACCGGAGTGTATAAATGGGTATAAGTAACACATGGAGCGTTTCACCAAAAGGAATAAAAAGGTACTCCGGGGATTGAAAGCCGATGCCCCCCTCCAAATGTTGTAAAACTAGCAATTGGACCCAAAAAATAGAAGAAGTATCTGATGCCCCTAACTGCCATTTTAAGGTAAACCGTAATCATGAGGGTTATTAATTGGACCCATCAAATCAATTGCAAAAAGCAAATCCACATTTGGAAGTTCAAAGGAGAGGCGAGCAATTGCACAAGGAAGTTCAGACGAGAGAGGGATTGAAAGCCGGTGAGAGAGAAGCAACTGAAGCACCATTCTTCGACCGTGAGAGAGAGAGAGAAGGGTAGGAAGCATTTGGAAAAGGAAGAAGACGACGTGGAAGGGAAGAAAAATCAGAGGGTTTTGAAGGAGAAGAACCCCCTGCCCACGGAAAAATCAAGTAAGCACTCACCCTCTTTTGAACCCGAAAACGTTCTAGATTGTTGTATTGTAGATAGTCAAGTAGGTTGGCGAGAAATCGGGTTGAAATTTTGTGGAAACTCTAAGTTTATGGAGTTTGAGCTGTTTGGGGGTGTACTTGAGGATTTGAGGAAGTTGTGATGTGCAAATGGTGATGGTAATCATCATTGAAAGAAACCTAAAGTTCAAGTTGAAGGTCTGAATGAGTTAGAATGGAATTGAAAATCTCGATTAACTAGGGGAATTTGGAATTGGGGAACTTGTAGATGGTAGTGAATTGCACGATTCTGGCGTGGGTAAACCTTTGTGTGACATGTGTTAGTAATCAAGTTTTGGGTTAGGCAAACAAAAGATGATTCTAAAAGCCAAGAAAAGGAGATGATAGATTGACTATGAAGATGCAAAAAATGTGGATGATAATAGGTTCATATCACACGTTTTTTGTTTTGCAATAGTGGGTTTAAAGAAGGAAGTCATTTGTTCGTTATAAGATAATCTATAAGAACTTCCAGCTTACATATTAGTAGGCTTCATATTGGAATATCTTGCTTATTAGATGTTGCTTAAAACGTTAAAACTGAGACAAAAAATGAATTGGGTACTAGAAACAAACCTATAAAGGGCTTGAAAATCATTTACTAGCACACATTTTTTCTTTACTGACATGATTTTTTTGTGTGCTAGCATATATTTTGTAATTCCTGGCACTTTTTTTTATATATAAATCTGTAACCTTTAGTGTACACACTTATTGTCAGGTATAAAAACAAGTGAGCCATGGTTAGAACTAAAGGAGGGAAGGACCTGCCAATGTCGTCGAGCAAGAAGGTAAACCCACATATGCTCTTCCCCTCTTCGTTTTGGTGATACTAATCATTTACTTGGAATGTATTTGCAGCCACGTATGCTCTTCCACCTGAGAAGCACTTGAGAGGGAGGGCCAACCATTTCTCCTAATTGGGGCTCCTTCGTCATATGAACGACGACCTTTCTGCTGCAGATTGGAAGAGACTCCTAAATAGCCCATTTAGGGGGATTGTGAAGCTCTCCACCCACGTCACATTCTCCACCACTCTTATTCACTACTTACTCGAGCATCAACTCAAGACGAGGAACAAGTGTTAGACGTGGTACAAGATCTAGGGGCGGCTACTCCGCTTCTCGATGAACGAATTTGCCTTGGTCACGAGCATGAAGTGCACATGCCATAAACGTGACTTCGAGGAGGCTAAATACAAGGATGCAATCAGGTGGTTTGCAGACAAAGTCCCATTTGGTGTTTTTATCACTGTAGGAATATGTTGGTATTTAATGGTTTTAGGACTTGTACATATCTAGCCTTGCTTGTTCTATTTTGACTTAGGTGTCTCAATCGGATTTGCCGGAGTTGGCACAGGATATATCTATGTTGACACATAAAAATAAACGTGAGTAGCACGAAATACATATTGAGTGGCACATATGAAAATATGATGATTATGTGGGTTTATGTTATATTCGAACTTGGATTTCTGTTCGAGTCAAAGAAGTTGGTATGGGATACACCTATACCGACACGTAAATAAATATTAGTGGCACGCATAACGTATTGATTGACACATAAGAAATTATCTTGAACTTCATAAGACACATATTCAAAGCAAAGTCGAGGGAGTTTACGTACAAAAAGATGCTTACATATATGTAAATGCAAAAGAAGGCCCAAAATGCGTAATTCAAAAGAGAAAAATATGGGGCGTCACCTATCATGTTCCATTCTAATGGTCACTTTTTTCACGTCCTGTGACGCTTCCGACGATGATACTCTGCACGGGACGGGTACCTCTACTTCTTCGGCCGTCCAGGCATTCGCTTCACAGGCGGAGGTAGTGTCAATATCCGTGACAAGTGCTTTGTTTTCCATGCCAAACATGGCTTTTTCCAGGACAGAGTCTATATTCTCAAAGTTTCTTCACATGTTTGTTTTTAGTTTAACCACCGAATCCACCACCAAGTCAGTAGAGACATCACCTCCAGCCGAGTTGTTTGTTGAAGATGAATCAAGCACCATCGATTGGAGGCCAATTTGGGTTCCAATTTCTTTCAATGAAACGTACAACGAGCCAGGACATGCCCATTCTCCACCGGTGGAGTTCACGAACTTGAAAGCATCCTAGTCACAGTCATCATACACTGGAAATGGATTGCATCCCTCCTTCTTCGTGTGGGGAAGGTGAGTCAACTCCCAGTCATAGTGGGAGGCATCCACCCTGAACTTCTCCATGATCATTCTCCTCAACTCCTCAAACTACAGGGAGTATCAACATTGCTCTGTGCAAATTTTGTCATCCCTCATTTTTAATGTTGCTCGTCTCTCACACAACCCACATTTTCTCACCCTCTTTCTTCTATAACCTTTTCACAATCTCTCGTTCTTTCTTTAATATATTTTCGGTAGCCTTCAATCAACCGATTGAGTTAAATTTCTTATTTTGCAAAAGTGACATTTTCCACCCCCTTTGCAAATTACACGGTAGTAGTGCTACTTTTACAAAGTCCTCGTCTTTTTGGTATATTAATGCAAATTAGCCTTATTGATAACTACAACTAATAACTTACTCCCTCCGTTCGGCAAAACATGTCACTTTACTATTCACGCACACTTTTTTAGGAGATAAAAACTCATAAAATATCTAGTTTTATAATAATTTTTTTAACAATTTTGTAGTTATTACTAATAAGTACAAACTTGTTAAAAAAAATTATAAAAAAATAAATATTTATATAGTTTTTATCATTCTAAAAAAGCGTGTGTGAATTGTAAACGACATGTTTGCCGAATGGAGGGAGTATTAATTATTATAAGGACACTTTCATAAAGTAAATACCAAAATATCTATATATAGTGACATAATTTTATGGACAAAATTTACCTTCATTTTTAGTCAATGTCATGCATTTCCATTCTTCCAACTAAGCTTGATATATGAATCGAGTAGCTTAACCTCGACTTGAGATCACTCACTTTCTAAACAAGTCAAATTAGAAAACATTTTTAACTTCGATTAAATTGAGACTTGGCTCGATTCTAGCTCAAGTTTAGTGGAATTTATTAAATTTCTTTGATATTATTATTTCATAAGCAAATAAATTTATTCAAAAAAAATAATAATACACTGAACATTTAATAATATGGAGTAATAATATGGAGTAGCATCATTAAATATTTAAAACTATGGCTGTCACGCCAAAAATTTGGCTGAAAAATTAATCAAAATTTTTCTCATATCAAAATTGGTTTGATATAAAATAGTTTGTATACCTTTAAGTGATAACTTATTATCAAACTACGGCCAAAATTAGAAATTTCAAAAACTCAACTTCTTCCTTTGTCTAAAAAACAGGAGAGGTAATCACGGAACATAAACACATGATAGAACAAATTACCTCAGAAATGGAGGAAAGATTTCTAGCACAACAGCAAAATATAATCACAAAAGATCATATTAGCCATATTACCCCCCAAATAACTGATGCTGAGAATTGCTCCCTCATCAAACCACCAACGGACTATGAAATCAAGAACACTATAACGTCAATGGCCCAGGACAAAACCCCGGGACCAGATGGCTATCCACTTGAATTCTATTGCAAGTATTGGCACATTATAGGAAGATCACTTTGTAAGGCAATAAAGGCTTTTTTCCACTCTGGAAACTTACTCTCGGAAATAAACCAAACCTTCATTGCTCTTATCCCCAAAATAGATAACCCTACCAATATAAACCACTTTAGGCCGATCAGTTTATGCAATACAGTATACAAAATAATCACAAAAATAATAGCGAATAGACTCAAACCAATTCTCCCAAAGATCATCATCCCTTTCTAGGGGACCTTTGTTGAGGGACGATCAATAGAGGACAACACCCTAATTGCCCATGAAATCTTCCACACCTTTCATAAACAGAAAGGTAAACAAGGTTGGATGGCGTTAAAATTAGACATGGAAAAGGCATATGATAAAATAAATTGGAACTATATTGAGGCAGCTCTTAATAAATTTGGATTCCATCCAAAATGGATCAAATGGGTAATGACCTGTATTACTACTGCAACCTTTTCAATCCTGGTCAATAATTCTCCTGGGAAACAATTCAAACCGGGTAGGGGTATTCGCCAGGGAGACCCTTTAGCCCCCTATATTTTTGTCATAGTCATGGAAAATCTGGCAAGAGAACTACATAAGGAAGCAATGCTTGAGGACGCTCTTGTAGGCATCAAACTGACCAAAAATGGAACCCCGATCCCTTTCCTAACTTTGCTGACGATACAATAATCTTTGCAAAAGCTTCACACAAATGCCTGCACACCATCAGGAATATGTTGAATAATTTTTCTAATCTCTCTGGTCTAACGATAAACTACAACAAAAGTTCACTACAAGTTTCGGGAAACATGAGTACTACTCTGGCAAGATCACTGGCACATGAAATGAATATTCCCATATCCAAGACCATGGAGAAATATCTAGGTATACCAATAATAAACGGAAGAGTTAAAAACTCGATTTTTGATGAAGCTATACATTCTCTCAAGAAATAGCTATCCAGATGGCGAGCTTCTACACTATCTCAGGCAGGAAGATCGGTACTCATACAAGCCAATCTTAGCTCTAAAATCAACTATCTAATGCAAAATTTTCTCCTACCCAAAGGTATTCTTCAACAAATTGATCAAATTAACAAGAATTTCTTCTGGAATAAACTATAATCCGAAAGGTACATACCTTTGATTAGCTGGACAAAATTTGCAAGCCAAAAGAACAAAGGGGACTCAGATTCCGAACGGCTGAAGATATGTACATCAGTCTCCAGATGAAATTACTCTGGAAAATTCACTCAGATCCAAATAACATTTGGGTAAAAATGATAAAAGAAAAATATTTAACAAACGAATCCTTAAAAGACAGAAATACTCACAATACCTCGTGGCAGTTTGGGCGACTTTTACAACTCCGGGAGAAATTTTACCAAGGGCTCCATTGGATCATTGGCAATGGAGATTTGATTAACGTCTGGAAGGATCCATGGATTCTAAATCAAATGCTAACTCATTTCCAGGCACAACATGACCCCAACTTAAAAGTAAGCCAACTCTTTACAACTCAAAAACATTGGAATTTAGATCTACTTAAACAGTTATTCCCTCCGGATATCGTTCAGAAAATTAACAACATACCCATCCCAAACTGGTCTACTCCAGACAAATTAATCTGGAAACTAAATCCAGATGGGCAGTTTACTACAAAGTCAACTAGAGAAATAACAAACAGCACACCATCTATAAAGGTTGAATTCAGCTGGATTTGGAAAACCCAAATTCCACCAAGAATGAAGAATTTCTTATGGAAACTAGCTATTGACGAACTCCCGACAAAAAAAAAAAGATTGAATAAATACATCAACAGAGTGCCAGCACAATGTTGCTTGTGTCACAATGCTGATGAGGATAGTGACCACTTATTCCTAAATTGTTTTTTTACAAAATCGGTTATCCTAAACTATGAACAAACGGTCGGTAAGACATTCGGGTGTATCATTGGAACCCATGCCACCATACAAGACATCATCCGAGTAGGACAACAAACCTCACACTTCGAAGAGTTATGCTTCATCTGGCAAACCATATGGGAAATCAGAAATACTCTGATTTTCAATAAGAAAAAATTAGAGTCTATGGCTTCCATTTCTCAGAAAATTATTAGTAACTTTCGAGAATGGAGTCATGCAATAACAACTGACAAAAATAAGATGGAACATGTAAAGAAAAGAAGGAAAAATTCAAAATGGTGTAAACCACCTAGGGCTATCTACAAAATTAATGTGGATGACTCAGTAAAACCTACGGGCTTTTGCCAAGTAGGGGGCATTATTAGGGACTGGAATGGTAGGGTAATGGATATGTTTCAGCAGGAGACATGCATAACTACGGCTATCCAAACAGAAGCCTATGCTTTTTGTGTAGGTTTACAATTAGCCGCAAACAAAGGTCTGCGGAATGTTATCATGGAAGGGGATTGCCTGGAAGTAGTCCAAGCCATTAATGATAGGGCCAAGATTAAGTGGGAAATTTCGCGCTATATTGAGATGATCGATAGACTGAAGACAAGGTTCGACTGCATCAAATTCAGACATTGCTTCAGAGAGGCAAATAGAGCGGCTGACTATATAGCTAGGAATACATGTATTTGTAATATTTCGACTCTCCCTATTAATAGGGATCTGTGTAACATCACCCGTCAGGATGATCAGGGTAGTGCCTGACTTTTGTAGTCTGGGTCTCTCATTGTTTGCCTACTGTAAAAAAAAGTGATTTTTAAAGTTCCTATTAATATTGGTTCATAGTTGATACTTCGTATTATTTTTGGTCATTTTTCCTTAATAGGCCAAATTCCAAAAAACCACCCCTTAAATATACCATTTTGCACAAAATCATTTCTTAATTTGAAAATTTTGGGAAACAACGCTTTAAAAGTTAGATGTATGCAAAAGACCACTCATCCCATCTTTCCGTTAAGTTTGATGTTAAAAGTGAAAATTACTATTTTGCCCCTTTATCATTCTTCATCTCTTGGCAATTCACAAGTGTTCCGTCTTTGATTTAGTTGGTTCGAAGTTTTCCTAGGTGTTCATCCTTCACCTATGGATCCTCTTTTCAAATGGAAAATGAAAGCCGTTGAAAGCGATCTCCCTCTTACCCTTCAAATATATTAACCCCTTATTTGTTTTTAGGTAAGAAAAAATAATTATTAAACTTCCGAATTTAGTCCATTTTAAGTTAAAATTCATTGATAATTATTCTAACCATATCCTCTTTCTCTCATTTTCCATACAAAATCTCTTTTCTTTCCCTCTATTTGATTACCTAATTTAAGCATATGGTGATGATATTCTCCAAGATGCTCTATCAATTTCCCTCCTCCCTTCTAAACTCACAAAAAAAAATGACAATACAAAATTTACACATAAATTTGATTCATTTACTTTCTATTCTCTTTTACTCAAACAAATAAGGCCAAAAGTATAGGAAAAAAAATGGTAATTTCACACATTTAACAACAACTTTAGTAGAAAATATGAAATAATTGATCTTTTGTTAGTATCTAGCTTTTAAGGGTAATTTGGTAATTTTATTGAATTTGGCCAGTAACTGCTCAACTCGATTCGACCTCGAGTCAAATAAGATGACAACATACCGCATTACCACATGAAAATTGAGAGTGGTGCGTCCGTAAGCGCGAAATTAATTTTGTTTTCAGTTTCCCACCATCGCTCGCAAATATATGCAGTAAGTAACGTTAGGTGGAGTCAGCAGTTTCTTCAAGTGCGTGCATATGACTCATCTCTCTCCTTCGCACAGTCTCACACCCACACAAGCTTCAGGTGTCAGCTTATTCAGCAAACTCTGAGTAAAAAGAATATTTCAATCCAAAAAAAAATTACTCTACTCAGTAAAAATTAAATTAAAAATTCTTTCTTTTGTTCACTAATTTCTTGTTTTGTCATTTTCTCCATCTCATCCTCATCTATCTCCACTACCCTTTTTCATGATTGTGCACACACGCCCCCAGTTTTTTTTATAAAGGTAGATAACCTCCCCTTTCACCTCTTTAAAGCTCATAGCTTTTTCCCCCCCTCTCTCTTGCCTTTTAGGTTGCCAATTTCTCTTCTTCTTCATCTGTTCTTGCAATTCCCTTGGTGGGTTTTGATTACCCTCCAGAGAAAAATTGTGGGTACTTTTTGAAAACTCAGTTACTGAACTTAAAGATCAGAGATTTTAAGCAGATTTGTGAGGAAAAGTTTTTTTTTTTCTTTTTTCTTTTTTGTTGTTGTTGTTGAATCTAAAAATAGAGTGTTTCTTGATTTTCTGAAGACCATCAAATGGTTTACATGTGAGATATTGTGGTCCCAAACTGTTGATCTGGTTTTGGCATTTTTGCATTGGATTTTAAGCATCTGTAATTGGTTAACCTAGAAGATTTACAATTCCCATTTTGGGTCATCTTTTTTAAGTTGAAGAAGCTGGAGAAGTTTGTTTCTGAGGCTAAAGGTAATGAAAATCTCAAACTCAATCCTAAATTTGTTTTTCATTTGATTTGGGTATATATTTTGTTCCAAACCCACTGATTTTAAATTTTGGTGACTTTAATTTGGGCAGTGATGTTGAGGAAGAGATCAAGGGCAGTGTCAAGTGGCAAGCAAACAACAATCACTGATCACAGCAACAACACCAACAACAACAACAAAATCAATTTCCCATCCCCTAATTCAGACAAATCACACAAACCCACCTCAATTTTCAAGGATTTCTTCCTGTCACCCACCTCCATCATGAGCCTGAGCCCATCATCTGTTCTTGACACCAAACCCTTCTCCCCAACCTCACCCAGTTACCAAATCCAAAACCCTAAAACCTTCTCATGGGAGCAACCAGGGATTGGCCTTGTTCTATTTGATGAGCCCCCACAAGTGGGACCCATCATCAGCACAAGCAAATCCTCAAAACAAAGAAGCAAATTGGTGGTTTTTGGCTCACATCTGAAGATCCAAATCCCCCCTCCTCCCCAACTGCCCACACCAGCCTCTCCACAATCACCCATGGAGTTTGGGATCAAGACCCCCAAATCCAGTCTGTTGGGGCATGTGTTTGCAAACAGTGTTCTCCAGCAAGAGGAGGACAAGAAGAGGCTTTCAGTGGAGGAGATGGAGTTGTCTGAAGATTACACCTGTGTGATCTCCCATGGCCCCAATCCAAAGACCACCCACATATTTGGGAACTGCATTGTCAAGAGCTGTTGTGGTGTTGCTTCATCCACTGCTACTGCTTCTCCTTCATCAACTGATGTTAGCCATGGATCTGACCCTGAGTGTTTCAGTTTTCTCAGCTTCTGCCACCATTGTAACTGCAAGATCGGGCAAGGCAAGGACATTTACATGTACAGGTTTGATCTTTTTCTCCATACTTTGGGATAAATTGCATTAAACTATCATTTGCTAACTCACCCACCAAATTAAGCTAGGGTTTCCCCACTATTTTGATGCTTTGTTTGTTATATATTCATTTGATTGATTTTGGTTTATTCAATTGGGTATTTGCAGAGGTGAAAAGGCATTTTGCAGTCAAGAGTGCCGTGGCCAGGAGATGCTTTTTGATGGAATTGAGTGCTAGGATTTGAAATAAGTTTTTTTTTTTCTTTTTTGGGCCTCATGATTTTATTTAATTCTCTGTGCACTGGTGGAGGAAGTAGAAGGAAGTTCCAATTCTTTGAACTGAATTGAAAATTTTCCTTTCTTTATCCATATGAATATATGATTAAATTATCATATGATGAGGAGACAATCAACACATAAAAAAAATTGACTTCCAAGATGGATTTTGATCAAATAATCCAACCAAAGATGGGTTTATTAAAAAGATGAGCAAGATCAAATATTGCACAAGAGACCATAGAAGTTATACATTGATATCAGATCAGCATCATATGTTTTTCCAATCACAGAGAGTTTATTTTGCACAAAGAAATGATTTCTGACCATGACGGTTTATAATAATGAGCTTCTTAAACTCAATCAATTGCGTCAAACAAACGAACAAACAAACAATCCCGAAGTTGTTTGTGGTAAATGAATCCAAAATCCCATATTTTGATGAACTTGGTTGCTGCAAAGAACTCAACTAACCCCACTTCTATGGCCTATGGCCACTCTGTTTGATTTCTTGTTTATGGACTTTTGTGGATGATGATGTCTACAAGTTTTTGTTGCTTTCTCTTTTCTTTCTCTATCTCTCTCCTTTCATCATTTCAAACTTGTCACTTTGCCATAATTTAATTTATTTATTCTTTTGCAAAAATCTTTTTTTTTTTATGGGTCCGGACATGAATTATGATGAGCATCAAATCAAATTAATGAAAGGGTAAATTATTGCATATCACAACACTACAAAACAAATGAATAGTGGAAATCATTCATAGAGTTTGATGATTTAGGAATATTTTGTCCCCTCTCTTGTTACTGTGGAATATGTGAATACCCAGTGTTTATAAGATAGATATGTGAGGATGAAAAATTACCGTTACTCAAGCTACAATGATAATATATGGGGCTACTATACGCTACGTCAATTTTTTGTCGAGTGTATAGTGTCGAGATCTGCTTCTCGAGTTAGCAAAATGTCTGGTAGATTTCGAAAGCTCTTATCTGGTACGTTTTTTAATGTGTTAAAAATTCTATTAAATATAATTTATTTTTAAATTTTTAAAAATATTTTGAAATTATTTTTAAAATTTTGAAAAAAAATTACTCCATTCATCTCATAAAATTGGTTGTTTGACATTTTGGCACATTTTTAACAAGCTAAAAACTCTATAAAATATCAATTTTTCAAAAATTATTTTTAATAATTTCATAGATAATTGTATCAAGTATAAAATTATTTTTGTAAATTAATAAAAAATAATTGATATTTTATATATATTTTTTTATCATTTTTTTTAAAAATGTGTCAAAAGTAAAACAACTATTTTGAGACAAGCAGAGTAATATTTTAGAGTTTTTAACCTATTAAAAAATGTTTTAAAATGTCAAACGAACTAAATTATGAGACGGAGGGATATTGTTTTTAGGCAAAAACGCCTACCAACTCTAAAAAGCCGATGTCGACACCGTGTACTTATCAAAAAAAAAAATGGCCTACGAATATCAAGCCAGATAATATACATTGAAAAATATGTACAAATTCGAGAAATCTGATTTAAAAGGAATTCCTTTTCAAATGCCTTTATCTGTATTGTTATTAAGTCAATATTGTTCATCACCGAAGTAATGTACCATATCCTTTTTTTTTTTTACAGTAGTAATTCTGGTGCATCAAAAGATATGTTCCTAGGGTAGAATAAAACAAGAATACAAATCCCATGAAGGGAATCCCTTGGAGGAATAAGTTTGGGGTAAAATGACAGTCAAAGATGCACGAGTTTTCCAAGGTAAGTAAAAATGGTGAGTGTTTTCTGTTTTGGCAATCCCACCGAGTTAATCATCATCCCTATGCCTCATCAAAGTGAGGTCCTTTGAAATCATTGAAATTGTTGAAAACGTTGGGTTTCCAAATTGACTGGGTCTCTATCTACAACATTATTGATGATCTTATCTGAATCCTTTCCTTGTGTATAGATTAAAAAATAATTACCTTACTGTACAACATTAGGAAATTAAGACTGAAAATCGAATCGACTCACTGTCAAGATTGATCATTATTAAGCCAAGTCCATTTTGGGTGAGATCAGATAAGAGTTAATAGGCTGTAAAATACCCGATCCAGATTAGAATGACTAAATCGATTGAATTAGACTAAGATAAAAAAAAGATTTCGAGTCATATTTTTGTGTAGCATGAGGGGTTTCGAAGTTGTCGACTAATTCCCCCACTGATTGAGTAATCTCATATTGAAGAAATTCTACTCTACTGGGGGCATATGCCCATTCACATAAATCAAGCAACATCGTGCTTAATACAACTTTAAGGACAAATTCCAGTATTTTACCGAGTAATAGTAGAAATTTGAAACAATCCCATATATCCAAGTCAATGTATTACCTCATGGGTGGATTCTGCATTGTTCCAATACATTCTCTATAGTATTTGAATGAATAGGGTCGATTGTCCAAACTGTTTATGCTTGAAGCTAAATCCAAGCGTGATGTTCACACTGATCACAAATTTCAAATACTGGACAATAGATTGAAACTTTGAAATCTACCACAAAATGAAAATCCATTAAAGGTTCGACGATAAACCATCATCAAAAGCAGCCGGGAGTCCTTACATGAAAAACATATCCAGAAAACAATGGAACGGTCTGATGAAGAACGAAAGATGCTGAGTTTTAAGATATGGGATTACACAGAGACAAACACTAGAGGATCATGATATAGCAGACAGCATTAGCTAGCAGATCAGTAGAAATTATTCTAGAATCTAATACTTCTCTGATAAACTGATATAGCCTCCAGCTTCCAAAGTTCCACTCGCGTTATCTTTATCGTATACGTTCACCTGTAACAAGTTGAGGAAAAGATGTAGTCAGCCAAAACCCTTCACGATGTAGTTAAATACATATGATGCAAAAACTAATTGTAAAGAGTAAAATTACCTTACGATTAGGCTCTTTTGGGACCCATGATCTCCAACAATAACGAGAAGCATAACAAAGACGGGGAGGGAGGGATAGGTTTCCAACTTTAGGACCAGGTGGAAATGGCTACCACTAGGTGAAAGGAAAGTGCAGGAGCACAAGATCACAAATGGGATTCCTTGTGAAGGTAGAAGACAAACTACTGCGTTCATCTCTATCCACCTTTTCCATTAAAAAAAATCTGAAAAGATGGCATAGAGGATGTAGATAACACTAGAGTGCAACTAAAAGGAGTCAGAACCTAACTAAGAAGAAAATAGAAGTTTGACAGGTTGATTATAGTAGAGAAGTTAAGCTGCCAACTCGGGTAACTAAGAAATAACAAGGTTAGATGAAGCACAAAGAAGAAAGATAGAAAGAAGCTAACAAAGCACTGGGCTAAGAGTGGAGGAACATGAACTCAATGTTCAACCCCAGTAAGATGCAAAGAGCAAGGTCAAAGTTCAAGTGCGAGTTAAAGTCAGGAATCTACAGTATTCACAGTTCACACAGTGAACTAACCGACTAAGAAAGTCTAAACCAAGGAAAAGGGTTACCAATGTGTATCAAGTCTTGGCAACCAAATTGAGAGATGATTCAGAAAACTCGGCAAAGAGTCGGAGCAGGTTTGTCTGATCATGACATTAGAAGCATATCCCAACCAGCCACAACATGTTTACTGTCCTTCAACCACATCCCCCCTCCACAAAATGGCATCTGAAACTGAATTCTAGTGGCATATTATAGAAGTCTCTGCATATTATAGAATGCCTCCAACGCAATAAACCCTATATGATGAACTGCAAAGCCTACTGAACTGCCAATCCCAGCTTATATCTGCGACCCATACGAACAACTAAAGTTGCCAAGATCCGAGCAATAAGAGCGCTCGACTTATTCCTTCTATATATACAATCAAACAACCTAACATCATTCCCCCCTCCACAGCTGCTTATCTACACCAAAACCAAGAACAACTCTGAATCTAATCATCAGCAACATCAAGATTGAGGATGCGACGCAGGGTCTTTGTAGCAATGTCATCATCGTGCAGGAATGTAATTGCAGAATGCTTCAATTCCCTGGTAGGAGAAGCAGGTGCAGACTTGGTAATGGGATATGGAGTGATCTCAGATGCTGTTGGGGGAAGCTCAAGGGAAAGAGTGCGTTTGGGATTCATCCAGAACTTGGGCATAGGCAGGGAACTTGGAGGTGGTGAGTTGGAGTACGCAGGTCCCGCCCACAGCTCAAAAAAGGGGTTACTCTGGTTCTGAGGGCTCTCTATCTTCCCACCTCTGAAATTTATAGGGATTGGGCTGCTCTTGGCATTCTTTTTCGACAGTTTACCATCAAAACTTGTTGGTGTTGGTGAATCTGTTGGTGTTTTGGGGGAAGAAATGGATGCATTGGATAAGGGAGCTGAGGAAAACTTGAGAGGAGTGGGCAGTAAAGCCCCTCCAGAATCAAATGCTCGACAATTAATCTCTCTAAATCCTCTAGACGGTGATGAACCAAATTGGGCAGAACCATGTGATTTGCCCCTAATACAGTACTGGTTTCTGTGATCTGCTACAACCACAAGAGTCTCCATTTTCCAGTGAATCTCAACAGCGTAAATTCTCTACCTTGTTACAGAAAGTCCCTCCACTACTAGCTCGTTATACTACAACTACTCCAACTCAACCTCCGATTCCAGAAAAAAAATCAGAAAAAATCTACCAGTGCTAGACGTCATAAACCGTAATTTCAACTCAAATGAACCACGGGGAATTCTAGATCTCCTCAACAACCGGAACAAATTGCCATCAAACTGAAACAAATCAACGAAACAAACATACACTTCCTCCGTTAAATCAGCAATTCCTCCTCCACCACCGGCTGTCCGGGTTTGGGAAACTACAAACACTGTAAATCACACACACGAAGAGCGAGATCCAGACATCAGAATCGTGATAATCCCACAACACACCAAAGTTTCTCAGAAACCAAACACAGAACATCATGACGGAAAAAGAAAGAAAACGAAACAGGTAATACTTACAGTTACCAGCTTTGAAACGGATGTGGTCTGAAAGATCTACGAAGAACCTCGAGCGAAAGAAGAGGTCTTCGAGCAAGATAAAGACGGATAGAGAGTGGAGGGGATAGCTATGGCAACCAGGGCTCCGGATCTGAAGAGGGAGAAGATGGAAATCGCAGAGGAAGAGGAAGCGGAGAGAGAGAGAGAGAGAGAGAGAGAGAGAGAGATTGTAGATAGGAAGGAGCTTCTGATTTTATAAAGGAAAGGGATTGATATAACGAAAATGACACTGCTTTGTCGTGAAATTTACAAAGACGGGCAGGTTTTTGTCATAAAGAGTAAATTTGTCCCTAAGACCATTTGCATTAGCGAATCCGTTACCAGACTCATAACTTACCAGACTCATAACTTACATCAGCTTGAGAACTCCATTTCAGAATTTTATTTTTGACCCTCTATTCATGAACTCCGATCTTGGGCTCATAACTTACTTTTCTTTATATTCCTTTTTTATTACATGAAATTTTCTTACATTAAACTCGTAATAATACATTCTCATTAAGTTTATTATTAATAATAATTTTGTTATTATTAAATATTACTCCCTCTGTTCGGCAAAACTTGTCATTTTAGGGTGTTATTTTTATTCAAAAAAACTTATCATTTTAGATATTTTGCCCTTCACTTTACAAAAATGCCCTTGATATGATTGATGGTTTGCTAGTTGTAGTTTTCGATAAAGTAAAAAAGGAGGGTAATAATTGAGGGTAAATTAGTACATTTGTTAATTGCCTTAAAACTTGTGAAAAAAGTTAAAATGACAAGTTTTGCCGAACGGAGGGAGTAATTATTATTAATTATTTTAATATTACAATTAGTATAATTGGTGGATTTTTTATTATTACATATTAAATATTATAATTACTTTTATAATTATTAATAATTTTTATTATTAAATATTTAATTTTCTGAATAATAATAATTTTTTATTTTTTATTATTGAATATTAAATATTATAATTAGTATAACAGTCGGATAATAAATTATACGGGTGTCATACGAAATAGGGTAATATATCATGATTTTTTTCCATCGAAACATATGCAAAGTGGATGTCTATTTGTAGAGAAACTTAAATTACATTAAAAAATATACTTATATACTTTTTTATAATGTTAAAAGGGCTGAAATTACCATTTTAACAATATTTTTCATCGAATACCCACATGGCCTGGGTATTCGGGTCCATAAACCCCACTTTTTGGGGTCTTTGTAGATGAATCCCAAATAGTGGATTCATACTTTTTTTTTTTTTCCCAATTTTATTTCTACATAGCATATTGATAAATTTTTGAGTTCACTAATGCGGGTGCTCTAACTTTTCACATTCATATCAAATAGTAGGCTATCAAATGACTCATCCCCCCATCGATCCACATCTATATCAAATAGGACTTTAATCTATCAAAATATTCTATGTTCCTAATGTATTCAGTCAAGTTTATGAACAATCATTCTATTAAATATTTAAAAATTCGTCATTTAGAACGACTTGTACCAATCATACTTTGCTTCTTATTTGTCATGTTGGGGAAAAAATCATGTTAGTTCAAAATAGATAAAATAAAAATGATATTGGAAGAAAATTCAATTTTTGAATTTGTGATCTTTGTTTTTTCGATATGACAAATATAAGCTAAAATAGGATTAACAAGAGTCGTTCAAAATGATAAACTATATAAAATACTAGTTTTATTATTCGTCCGTTGTGCGATTTTTTAATAAATTTTATTATATAAAAATTATTTGAATTAATAAATTTTAATAAATTTATTTTCTTATATATAGATAGATTGTTTTTATGATATGAATAAAAAGTCATTAACAATTTCTATCTTTTTTTTAATTATTGTTTAAAATTTAGCAACTGGTTAGATAAACCTAATTAATTGCATGTTATATTTATAAGATTCTTTAGTTTATCAAAATTATTTATATTTATTTAAATATATCAAAAAATATTATCAAAATGTAACAAATTAGAAGAATGAGCAGATTATGTTATAGAAATTTAATTTTATATTTATCCAATTTGTATGTATATATGAGAGTGAATCGGCTGGGCAATGATCAAGTTATGGGCGGTTATGGCCGGTTCAGGAACGGCTGGACTGAATTTTATATTTATCCAAACCAAATTTCAATTTGATAGAATTTGAGAAATTGAATGGACAATGATATGAGACCATAGATGAGCTACATACATGTTATATATTTATATATAGATATATTATATTTAATTTTGACAAATATTATTTGTTCTAAAAAGATAAGTTTTCTAACTAATTAAAATATAAGATTGAATATTTATTAATAAAACCTAATTAAGATAGGTTATATTGGATAGATTATTTGATCTAAAATGATAAGTTTTTACATAACTATATTGGCTTATTAATTGATGTGACCCAAAAATATAATACCACTTTAATCTAGAAAATGACACATAATAAAAAATAATCCCGTTTTAATCCAGAAAATTCCGTGGACGCGAGATCACCAGAGGCCGTTTCTGGCCTCTGTTTTAGTATTTTATATAGATTTTTTTAATATAAAACATTTGACTTTTGTGCACATAGTTTAAGGAGCTAAAAACTATATGAAATATTAATTTTTTTAATTAATTTTTTTTACATTATAATACTTATTAATAAATATTGAATACTTATCTTTTGTCTGTTGTTGTGTTAATCTCACAAAAGATATAAGAGATTTGCACACATCGAACTATTGAAGAGCGAGAAGGGAATCGGAGATTAGTATCTCAAGCTCCCATGGGCAACTCCAAACTCTCTAAATACAGTTGATGAATGTCAAACTATCGCCCTCGATCATAATGCTGGAGTAGTCAAGCTTCTTAGCCTTCATTATGTCACTCTCAAGAGCAATGGCCTCTGCGACAAAGGTGAAAACCTGCCCACAATGGGTCCCACCATACGCGATTACTGAGTCATAGTCTCTAATGATGAAGCTTGTAGATGCCTTGCCAGAAGGCAATTTTGGATCATCAAAATTAATCTTGCATTGTCCTTCATGTGCTTTGTTCCATCACATGTTTTTCCTTTTCCTTTGTACACTTTTATTAGAGTTCTATTTTTTTGTTGGAAGTCATCATTAAAGGTTGTTTTTTATGCCTCTCAATTCTTGAGTTTTTGGTTGGTGAAATTTTCCAATTTTGAATAGTTGTTATGTTTTAGTTGTCAAATATTTTTAGTTTCTGTTTGTCTAAATACACCAGCGTATTATTGCTAATTTTCTTTATATTTTTGGTTAAAGTTGTTGAAAATCTCACAAATGATGTTCTTGATAGTTTTATTGGTTGTATCAGTGTTTTGAATTGTTGTTTCAATATTCCGATCAATTCTTTTAATCAAATAAAGTGTATGCTTATATTTGACAAAGAGATGGGTTGGGTTCTTACCCATTTGGTCACGTAAAGAACAGTTGAATGGGACATTGATTCACTTGTTAGCCAACCTGGTCTTTGTTGGAATTCCATCTAGTTTTAATTTTTTGGATGTATCAATATTCTATATCCAAGTGATGTAGGTGGTTTCTTTTGTGTTTTGCTTTATGATGTGTGATAGGACACTGACTGTAGTAAACCATCCATCTTTATTTGGTTTCTAATATAGTTTATCTTCTATACAATTCTATGGTAGGTAGATGTTTGCAATTTTGTTCACCATATGTGTTGGGAGGATTTTAGATAGTTCATGTAGTTTTCATTTCTTATTACTATCAATGCATTTTTCCACCTTCTCATCTTAATCAATCATGTTGTTGGATAGTTTTCTTCTAACTAGTGGTTTTTCTTCTAGCTATATATCTTTCCAAATGCTGATAGTTTTTCAATTTCCTACTTGTTACATTAACCCTTCATGAAATTCTTCTTTTAATTCCATCAATTAGCCCACTGCCATGATACATTGTCTTTTTTTGCGATAGTTAAGGAGGGGGCTCCTTTGAGAAACTTTTCACTTATCACCTGCATTCAAGGGTTTAGGGGTTCAGCTAGAATTTTTCAAAGGAGTTTTATTTTCAATGCTTGGTTCATGTCTTTTGATTTGTGTAAACGTACTCCTTTTAGTCGTTTTTGTTTAAAAATCTTATCCCACCCAATCAGGGATTTGTGGGATTAGTCTTTATTCTAGAAGAAAGTCATGTTATTTGATCGAGCTCTTTATGGATTTTAACTGAGAGCATAAAGTTTTGTATGTTGTAATTCGGTTTTGCTGCCATGTTTGACCTTATAAGTTTTGTTCTTTGATAGGCTAAAAACCTACACCCACAAGTGTATGGGGTTCAGTTGTAGTAATCAAGTGTCGTATCCACAAGGACCGGAGGAGTATCGATTGTAATTTCGAGCTAGTTCAACTAAGTTCAGAATAAACAAACAGGTTCTAGAGTATGTGTATAAAGTAACCAAGAAAACCGAATTAATGTTGAGAAATATATATATAGGGAAGGCGTTCTAGGGTCAAGGATTTACCAACAATGCATCATCAATAGGCAAAACAAATATTTTTCTCACCCGAGTGATTCCGAAATCAAATTGTGGAGGTAGGTTATCTAAGGTAATCACGCATCCCCTTTCGGGTTTAGCGCAAATGTGCCTAAATCAGTTAGCAATCCTCCTTTCGGACTCAAGCAACTGATTTAGACCCTTTAAGTTCGTAGAGTTTTAGGCAATAATCACACTAACGTCGCCTTTCGGCTCCGGATAATATCAAAATTGCCTAAAACACCTATGACGACCTATGAATCCTCAAGAAGTTTAGTTTCACTTTCGATCAATAAAATTCGAGTTTAATCGTGTAGTTCCGATGGATCCTAATCGCCTTTCGGTCTCAAATCACCATCTAAATTCCAATTTAGGTTTATCGTCTTTCGATTTCAAACCCTAAATCGGATCTAATCAACTCGCATCAATCAGAATAAGCACAACACGATTAAAACCACAATCTAATTCAGAATCATTCGAGAGATGTTAAGAACAAGCCTATTTCCGCCTTGTCGGGACAATCCCAACCCTAGAACAAGAAATCTAGCTACTCATGGAGAAGTTCATGCTTGATTCAAACAAATTTGGCAAGATAAACATCGGACAGCAGAAACAACAACGGAAAATTACCCGAATTTGATGAATCCAACAAACTATCTTCAAGAATCTCCAATCCCCAAAGCTTTCAAATAGGTCCCCTACTTAGTCCTTTTTGGCCTCCCTCCAGAACTGAACTCCTCAACCCTTCCTATTCCCCCCGTTTTTAGAAAGAAAAAAACGAATTAAATGCTGAACACATGAAACACTCGGTCGAGTGGTTTTTGCACTCGGTCGAGTGGACTCTTGGCAACAAATTTCTGTAAAGCACTCGACCAGAGTGAGACTCGAGTGGTTTCTGCACTCGGTCGAGTGGTTTCTGGGAAGCATGTTCTGTAAAGCACTCGACCAGAGTGAGACTCGAGTGGTTTCTGCACTCGGTCGAGTGGCTTCTGGCTTGTTCACACAACTTCACTCTTGCACCACTCGGTCGAGTGGCTTCTGGAGATTAACTTTGCCGAGCTTGCTTCGCTTCTTTTGGCATGTTTCCTCGATCCCCGTGCCTCCTAGTTCGTCTTTGACGCCTTCAGAGCGCACCGAAAAACCTCGAAGCTTGTCATTCTCCTTTAGCTCTCTCATTGACATCAAAACCGCTCTGAAACACTTGAAATCACAATAGACAAGCGATAGACACCGATTCCACAAAACTAAACAAAAAGGGCTAAGAATGTATAAAATACTCAGCTCAAATGCCCTAAAATCGATGCTAGAATGCCCTAGAATCATGACTAAATAGACGCTATCAAAATACCCCATACTTAACCTTGCTTGTCCCCAAGCAAGACTAAGACAATAATCACAAAATAGCGTCTACTATTTCAAATCACTCGACGAATACCATCCTAACATATCATAGCCAACAACCAAGCTTGACTAGCACTTCAAATCTCAACCTCAAAAACTCATCATCCACAAAGCTTGAAAAATCTCAATAGTCACCAACGCTTGGAAGTATGCACACAACAAAGTCATGAGGACTTTATAAGGTTATGATGGGGTTAAGATAGAAACAGTTAGGTATGGAAAATTTCAGGCCATGTGGTGCTAGAATCCGAGAAAAAGGAGGATAAAATTCGCTTTCCATTTTGTGAGTTGTTGTCTAATTTAATTTGCACACTGTTTCTTCAAAAGTTGTTATGTACACTTGACCATTTATAATGGAGCACCCCAGGTATTTACCAAGTGCTATCTGGTTATTGATTGGGATTGTGCTTTGTATCATTTATTTTTTAGCATTTGAGATTTTCGGTGTGGTTTGAAAGACCGATTTATGAAAATTGACCTTTTGATATGGGATGACACAATAATTGTCAATAATTTTTTAACCATTTGACATGATTCTTGGTTTGCTTTTGCAAATATTATCATTTCACTGGCAAAGGAGATGAATGGGATTCGAATTTCTGCTTATAGATGTTGAAACCAATCGAGTTTTTCGAGTGGTTATAAGTGTCTTGGAGTTTCCTTTCTAGTATGCAAGTTCCAATAATAAAGAGATATGGTGAGAGCGGGTCCCCTTATTATTTATTTTTTTGATTAGGCAAGAATATCTGTAGAAATAACCTACCCAAGAGCATTCTAATGAATGAGTTCTTGAATACCTGAGTCGTAGATGACATGCCACCTTTTGGGTTTTGACAGAGTGGCAAAGATGTGCAACCTTATCTATCATTTTTTTCCCAATACGGGGTATATGAGAGAAGAAAACTTCTCTCACATTCGTCAACAACATTTTAGTATCTGACATTATTAGTTCTATTTCTCAAGGGCACTTGATTCTATTTTCCAAATTAGTTATAAATTATAATAATTTTCGAGCCTCATTCTATGTGGAGGTTCTATATTTGTAATCTATTTGCCTCTACCACTTCTAGCATTAACGCTAGCGCTTCGGTAATAAGTGGAGTTTTGGGGCCAAGATTCTCATAATATGCTATCGAATAGGTTTTTTTCCTCCCAATAGATGGGATGTCCGTAAGTACTTATGTTGCATTATTTTAACTCAATTAATATTTGGGTCGGCTAAAATTTCCCAGAGCAGTTTCGTTTGTAGTACTTCATTCATTTTCCGTACCTTCTTGATCCCAAGGTCTCCTGTTTTCTTGGATCTGCAAATTTTGCTCCACGAGATAAGGGGTCTGTGTTGATCTTTATTCTAGAAAAAGCATTGTTAATTTGATCTAACTCTTTTGTGGATTGATACTAGTAAGTGGTAACATAAAGCTATGTATGGTGTAGAGCGGTTAAGCAGTTAGGTTTGATCCAATAAGCATTGTTCTACCTTGTTGGGAGAGGGTATCAACACGTCACTTGCTTAGTTATTCTCTTGATTTACAAACATTAATTTACATGAACGCTTCATTGTTGACAAGCCCGTTGATAATTGGACAACCAAGGTATTTCTCGAGGGATCTCACATGGGAGATACTGAGACATTGTTCCCACTCAGTAAGCCTCAGACGTGGTAATCCTACTATTACATGGAATGCTGATTTGTGAAAATTAACTTTTTGTCTTGAAATTTGGTAGTATTTCTCTAGGATTGTTTTTACTTTTTGACATGTTATGACGCCGCCCTTTGTGAAAATTATAATGTCATATGCCAAAGTAAAAAATGGGATAAGGGGTCCATCCCGATCAAATTGGAAGCCAATGGGATGTCCTTGTATACCAGATTCAACAATCAGTCTGCGTGCTAGTATTTCTGCACCAAGGATAAAAAGGAAAGGTGATAAGGAGTCCCCTTGTCGTAGGCCCTTGAGAGTGTGAATAATTATGTTGCCCATTGTTGACTAAAGTGGGTCCCCTTATCTATTCCTCTTCTCGACGAGAAGGGTTATATAGGTCTATTATTTACTAGAACCGAGAAGGAAACAATCTTAACACATTTTTCTATCCAGTTTGAGAATTTCCGACAGAAGCTCAGTTTTTCCATGATTTTAAATAAGAATTCTCATTTTACCCTATCATATGTCTTTTCCATATCCAATTTGATGAATATTCGTCCCTTTCCTTTCCTATTCTTGAATGAGTGGAAAATCTCATGTGTTGACGTTGTCTTGTATGGTCCTTTTAGACACGAAAACCCCTTGAAGGGGATGAATGATTTTCTTTAGGATAGGTTTCATTCTGTTTGCAATAATTTTAGCAACTGCTTTGTAAATTGCTGAGCATAGACTAATTGGTCTAAAATGGTTCGTAGTTGTCGGGTTATCGCATTTTGGAATCAAGATGATGAAAGTTTGATTGATTTGGTTAAAGATTCTTGTAGAGTGGAAGAATCCTTTAATTTCTTTGAAGATAGATGGCCTACGATAACTCAATATCTCTGGTAGAATTTTGTAGTCATTCCGCAAGTGCCTAGGGATTTGTCTTTTCCAATGCAAAAGAATGCATTATTGATTTCTTGATTCGATATTTGTTCTGTTAGCTTTGCATTATCTTCTTGGGTGATTTCGGGGTTGATATGGGAGTAAGGTATTCATTGAGAAGGTAGTTGATATGATGTTTTCTAAATCTTCTTTCGAACCAATTTCTCTAATGAGTTTCCTGTTTTTTTACTCTAGAAACCATCCAATGGAAATAGTTTGAGTTCATATCGGTAAGTAGATAGATGAATAAGTATAAGTAGATAGATCCCTTCAATTATTTATTATAAAATAAACTTTGAAACACTTTTAGTGTTTTCTAATTAGCATATCAATCATCATCAATCAGTTAATAAAAACAACAACAAAATAAAAGCATACTAGTTAGTAATAAATTTCAAGTAGGCCGGATCACCGGACGGCCGGACCTTATCCTGCCGGCGTGTAAACAGACGACAATATCAACCTTTTTGTCACAATCGATTATCATCTTTCTACATAATTTGAAGTTTACTATTCGAGTTAGCTGACCTAGAAATAATTATCAATATTTTTACAAATTTGCATTAATTAATTAGGGTTTTGTTGTAGTACTAGTGTGTATACATAATTGAGAGGTTATGATTTATGTATATTCAAGTTTACAAGTCAATACCCGCTCAACACAACTTTTATTATAGAAATATTTCTATTAGAATTCTGTTAAATGGGCTCCATTACCAAAACGCCACTTATCCCATATTTTCATTAAAATTTTGTTAAATATATTATTTTTTAATATTTTATACTTAAAATTAATGTATAAAAATGAATGCAGCTAAATTATATTTATGGTAGGGATAAAAAATTCTATTAATATTTTTTATTTTTCAACGATGAAAAAGGTTGAAAATGATTGATGAGAGAATATCTGATTGTGAGGTGAAAATAATATATAACGCACCCAAAGTGGACATAAAAGGACAACGATTCGATTCTAGCTCTCTTATGTACACCCCTAGTGCACATATGGGTAAAATACATCATTGTTGCGTTTACATGGGTACAACTTACCATTTTAAGGGCTTGTTTGGTATCAATATCTAGATATCAAGATATCAATATTGGTTGATAATTATCTTTAATACGAAGATATCAGTATCGGTATCGGGTGATATCTTGAGATCAAGTGATGTCTCTGTCAAAATCAGTATATCAAATATGTCCAAATTTGATATCTAGATATCAAGCGATATCGATATCTTGCAAATACCAAACACATATATCATATATCACTTGATATCTGGGGGATACCAAACACTAGATATCAATATCAATTTAAGTGATATCGATATCTAGCATTCTAGCCATATCAACACACTAGATATCAGATATTGGGAAAATGTGTATATTCCCGACCATAGATATCCTTAAAAATTATATGAAATAATGGAGAACGGACGGATTTGCGGTGTTGATATGGTCGGGAATATACACACAAGGTCAAATGTTCGATTCTCCGCTGCCGTTACATTAATATTTGTTCGTGTTCGTGTTCTTGGTAGTACTTCTTCTTGAATCCTTAATCAGTGCCAACTGCACGCGATAGTAATGGAGAACGGACGGTCAACAGATTACAGATACTTCTCGTGTAAACTCAATCCCCCACAGTTAACAACAGATCCAGCAACTTTGCAAGCGAAGTGGTAAGCAGATGTTAAGCTTGGTTGAGCCAACAGGAATCAGCAATTTCTTTCGACGTCCCAGCAGTTGAATGGTTCTGTTGCTCGGAACAATAGCACGAGTAACAGAAGTTGGTGTGTTCATTCTATATCTGTGCAAAGAGGAGTTCGTTCCACGTGTCTGGAACACCGGGCAGACACCAATGTAGACAGTCTTGCATTCCCGGCGTAGGTCTGATGGTGTAACGCGAAATATGGGCTTCGTCTCTAAGATTGGAGACAGCGGTTATGTCCAAGAACTTCACCTTTGTACCTTTCACTGCCTCAGCAGATACTGGATCACTAGAATCATTTCGTGTGACTTCTTTTCCCTTGGACAAAGGGCTTGTGTTGTCGCATGACCCGCCTGTGTTCCAATCTCCGTTGAAGAAATGCCTAGGTGACATGGATCGGAAGAAGGGTTTCAAGTTCGGATAGTGCTGGAGCTGAGACTCGACCCATTTGATTATACTGTGGAGTGTGAAGTTTTTGGCTCCCCTGATGTCTGCAATATTCTTGTTGGTGTTTGGAGCACCGTCCACATACATGATCCACCTATTTCCCTCGATCTTTCCTCGGTTCCAGTGGTGACCCGTGTTGAGAACCAGGACATCAAACCTGTTGATGAATCGTCTTAAGAATGTTGGTGGGCGATCAAGATGCATTGCATATTCAGTGTGTGGGTCACTTTGGTTAAGTGGCTCTAGGTCAGATAGGCAGGATGACCAGTAAAAGAGGATGGTTGTATTGGTGCTGGGAAAACGGTGTGCCCATCCATCTGGACGAACAGCATGGGGTCCCTTGACAAGACCATATTCCCACCCGACATTCTTCACATCGTCCCTCTGTTTGCCCCCAGTAAGCATGCACATTAAGGATTGGAACTGCTGTCGCCCCAATGAGTCACCAATGAATGCCAGGGTTTTATCACGCATCCTGTAATGCAACTCAAATCAGCATATCATCTTATGCACACAACACACTAAAGAGTAGAGTGCAATAATAATGAGAAGCAAGCCAGACATCGCTGTGCGAAAATTTCAATACTGAAAGGTGCTGGGCAACGAGATCGAAATGAGTAGATCAGCTGACACAAATAACAATAGGGATGAGCGGATTGAGTATCTTTGCTTCGAGTCCAATGCAGTAACATCACTAACAAGTTTGGGGGAACTACTAACAGTGGTCCTATAATACTACAACCTCATACCAAATAAAATGGCATTTGCCTATCGAAGCATGATCTAAAAGAAGAAAGTTCCCAGAGAAAAATAATAGTGCATTACCTTTCCAAGAATTTAGATGCTTCAAATTCTTCCATTTTGCAATCTAAGGGTTGCCACCGGAACTTCTCATATGCAAAATCTGTTCTCTGTGTCAGCCGACAGGCCCACATCCCTGAAAGCCATTGTCTGCAACTCGATCCAGAATAAAACGGTCTACGATCATCAGCAACCCATTTTCCTCGGGCATAATTGCAAGCTGGAATGTGAGAAGACAAATTCTCATCGAATCACTTCTAAAAAGTTGACAAAGGCATTACTTAACGAAATGACATTATGAGCTATACAGTAAATCAGCTATCGTAACTACAAATAACATAAATGCCGCCACATATCTGGATATGCAAAATATAGCAAGGCTGCAATCAGGAGCGATTGTAACAAAATATGTGAAGCTGATATACAAATGTCAAGTATGAAAGCACAATATTTTCACCCATATGATCGCGATTGAGATGGTAATCTGGCTATATTTTCAATGGAAAAACGATGCAAGAAAAGTTGCTCATAATTCATAATTAGCTAAGCATTCTCCCTTTCAATTTCAAGCTGCGGGGAAGAGATTCTAGGTTATTAATAAATATATATCTTGGTCCTGTTAGTTTGGCTAGAGTTGTAGGTTCATTCAGACACAGAATACAAGGATGAATAACATACATTGCTTCTTTGATTGTGTTGCTGTATTCTGTTTCTTTTCCTTGCTTAGAGGCACAACGCCTATCCTTGGAGAATTTACAAGCACTGGAACACTCATGTTCTCGTTTGCCGACCCTGAGCCTTCAAAATTTATCAAAATGGAAGATCCTAAGCACGTGAATCATGGCAAATAGTAAAATCTTTACAAGAAAGAAATAGAAGGAGATTAAAGACTTTTGCAAGGAGCATGGAATAGTATTTATGCTGGGAAAAACTGTTTTGAAGTGTCCTCAGTTGAGCTTCAACATTGATTGAATCATGCAAATGAGATCAACTCGACAACTACAGTGACTTCATATTAAAAAATATAGGTGCTCAAGAGGAATTTCATCCAGATACCATATTGATTCTTAAGGAGTAGACGGGATGGTAAAAGAATTAGCAGGCAACATTAACTCTTAAGATATTTTATATGTTTATCTCAAAGATGCATCAAAGACTCAATATTCTGTAGAAGTTAGCAAACATCTCAGAGAACAAGTTCAATATACCTCTAGACAAACAATGGCATGTTGTAGAAGTTACCTACTTTTGATGGAAGAAATGAAACAGTTTCAAATTCAATATACCTCTAGTGCTTACTTGTACAGGGGATTTTGCAGAAACGTCTTTAACTTTCAAATTAAGAGCTGGTCCTTCAACTTTATTTTGCCTCCCATCCCTTTTGAGTGTCGCCAAGTTATCAGCCATTAGCATTTCCTTTTCTGATGGTAGAGAGGTCACAGGAGTTCCAGATGAGAAAGCTGTTCAGCGTGAATGGGAAATAAAATTTAGAAGTGGAAAATCAATCTTGATGGTAGGCTTTCGGCTGGAACCTTTGAGTCTTCTACCATCACAACAACATGATTATTAAAGGAGGAAAGATGAATCAACGTATCTTCAGCAGCTAAGTATCATAACATCTCGTATCTCTGCCAAACACAAATCGACTCCAGTGCATGGAAACGAAAAAAGAAGTAATGATACTCACCTTTATTGTCTGTCTTTGCACCCTCTTTTGCTGAATCCACTGGATCTGAAATGGACATTGCAGGTCCTCCATGTATATATGAGGTTTCATTGCCCAAAGAAGTACGCAAATTATTTTCATGCTTTTCTGGAGATGTAGAGGGCACAGGTGAACCAATCGAGATACCTGAAGCAATACAGATTGCAAAAGTCATAACAACAAGCAACAGTCAAGGAAACTCTTCAAGATGAACTGGTAGATCACAAAACCATCAAATATTCTCAATAAAGGAACATGACTTTTCTTTATGTCTTCTAACACAAACCATGGTTAAAGATCCTACAGGGGTTAGTTAAAAGAGTAATAAGTTAAGATTAGTAAGATAAAATTTTCACTCCAATATTAGTGGTCAGACTTACATTATACGTTTGAGTGAAAGATAAGCATAGAGTTAATTCCTGGTTAACTCTCTTTCTACAATTCTACTTGTTCACTTCAACAATAAGTTAACCCAATGATAATATTTGAAGTTTTCAACCAAACAAGCAGATGGCCTGCCAAAATGGATTTCATGATGGTGTGAACATCCTTGCATGAGCTTTAAGGGTTTGTGACTTTGTGTGCCAATTAATGTGATTCAACATAATGGATCTCCTTAAATCAAGAATTTTTATCTATGTCATACATAACTCACGGTGAATCTTATCGTATAGGAGTATATCATACAATGTTTTCAGACAAATTATGTATATATAAACTAATGAACAACTCAGAGCAATTGTTGGCTAAACAGGTAGAGTAATTTCAAAAAGAAAAAACTTTCATAAGAAAGAAGACCTGGAGAGATTTGGAAAAATTGGCTTCGAGATGAAAGAATGGAAAGGAAAAATGGTGCCTTCTGCCATCCGAAAACGACCGTTGTGCAAGCAAGAACAAAAAGGATGAAAGGAAATTTCCAGCTGTTCAATCCATAAAAACCTCCTTTCATGCTGAGCTTCCCAGTAGTGTAGTTCAAACTCAAGGCAATGAATGCCCCTGATATAAATTGTGAAAGCAGAAATAAAAAAAATCTATTAAGCAAATGCAATTGATGAAAGAGGGAGGCAAAATTATAGCCATAATAAGCTTAACAGTTAATATGGCAGAGAATAATGTAATCAAGAGATTTCAACTGTCATTTGTCTTTATCAAATTTGCACCAATTCTATAAGCTCGTAGCCAAACCAATACTATAGAAGCAAACCTCTGATTCTAACTCTAAAGTATGAGCACTACATATTCATTATGTTCCGAGAATAATTTGTCTACACATCTATCATCAACAGATTCATCACCACTGGTAATATCTACAAATTACAAAGCAGTCCATTATGAAAATTACGGCAGTGTGACTCGAACATAGAAAACAATCAACCCTATCTAATCGAAAGAAAGACTAAGCCAAGACTTGCTCATAGCTAAGAATTCAATAGAAAAAAAAGAGGGAAGGTTTAAATAAATAGCAAAACCCTAAAGTCATTTCTGCTTATTAAAGAAACTAATTTGGTTCCAACCAATACGCATTTATACAGTCATCAGTAGCTATTCTGCACACTTGCACACACTTTGTTGAGGGAAAATTTAGCAATGAAACAGAAACGAAGAAACACGAAAACAACATGACACTCTCAAAATGGAGTCACTGGACACTAGCGACCGCTATTTCGCCATTATCAAAGGATTAACAAATAATTAATGCGAAGCTAAGGATTTGGAGCTAGCCTTAGCCGATTCGAATCACCAGCAAATCGACAGGAAGTTTTACAATTGATTATTATTAGAATGAAAAATCCATAGATCTAGCTAGGTTATAATAAAGATTCAGCAATACCGGTTTATGCTTGCAAAAAAATTAATCGCAGAAAACAGATTGAAGGTGGAAGATTTACCTGAATGAAATCCAAAAAAATCAGATCTAGGGGCGATTAACGATTAAAAGATCGCTATCTACGTGGGAACTGTAATGTGAAACGGGAGAAACTGTAAAAGAGAGAATTGAGAACCAGGCTGCGTCGGTGTATACGCGCTGAAAATTTATGTGGGGAATGAGTAATATAAAGTGATGTTATGTTTTTATTTATACACAAGATATAATTTATATACATTATATATACACATTCCAAACTTAAAATAACTCAATGAAAGCTAAATTAAACTCGATACAACTAAAACCTAAAACCCAAGTGATATATACACTAAGCTTTTTTTTATTGTCTACACCCTATATTTCATTTATAAAGAAAAAAATACGGAGTAAGTCTTATGTTTCTTAAGTTACTTGTTTGTAACTCAAGAGAAACAAGGTGTGTGTATAAAGTAAAATAAGGATGCAAATAACAACACTCTAAATCGAATTAACCCTTATTCAATTTAATCGAAACTAACTCACTCAGAAGCCGATTAAATTGGAACTAAATCTAATTAGACTTAGATCAACCCAAAAACTTAAGTCAGTCCAATTTTCTTCCCTTATTAACCCAATGTCCATCGGACAGTCTAAATTATTTTTTTCATCCATCGGTCGGTTTCTATTTATTGTACGTATTCTTTTTATATCTTCTCCCTTCCGTCTCCCTCGATCTCTCTCTGGTTTGGAATAGTTATCTTCTTCCCTCTTTACTACCGATCGTTGTCAGGGCCGTTCAATCAATTTCGGTGGCCCTGTGCGATAAAAATGAGGCCCTAATAACAAATAATAAAATACTGATAAAAGCGTATTCTAACTAACAGATACTTTAATTTCTTTGAATTTTTCTAGTTCCTCATCCTTGCTCCTTTAGTTTCACTTCACTGGGTGGTTGCAAGTTGCAACCTTTGAAAAATTCTTCGTTCTTACTTCATCGGTTTCACGTTGCAACCTTAATGAATTCAATGTATACCATTCCATGATAAGAATGAAGGATAACCTTAAAAAATCATAAAATGCAACAAATATGCTATGGGATTACAGTGAACACATAAGAAATTGAAAGAGATTATACATCTATGATCTATGAACTCATTGGAATTGTAGCAAGCGTTAATGAATCAAATATCCCAAAAATTTGGGGATCCCAAAATTCAATCGACTACATTTTCAATCAAATTATCAAATCATTTAATAATTTGGAATTCAACTCAAAAGGATCATACAATATGGGATTATGGGAAGAGAATCTAACAAATTTGGAATCCAAATCAGCAAATCTCTCAAAATCTATAAGACTATAACATAACCCTAAGTCCTAATTATTCAAAAATCAAAATACAAGCGGCTTGAATCAAGGCCTGTAAATCTGGAATTCAAATCCAAAAAAATAAAAACGAGAATCCCAGACTAAAAAATTCGAAATTCATCTTACTGTTTTTCGTGGGAACATTCAACTGTGGAATGGAATTGAAAGATATAGTGTGAAAGACAATGGAGGAGGACGAATCGAGGAGATGGATCAAAACCATATGTTTGCTGAATCCAAACTGGATGACGGAGATTAGAGAGAGGCGAATCAAAACAAAGTGAAAGACGACAATGCGAAGGACTTGCTAGGAGACGAATCAAATTTGATCAGATGATGAACACATAAAGATGGTGGAGAGAGGCGACAGCGTGAACTTCCGGTTGCTATAATTGCATTTCGAAGGGTGAAAGCGAAGAAGACTAAGCGTCTTTGTGGAGGTAGAGGAAGCGTCTTTTCCCTTTACCATTAATTTCACTGTAAAAAAATAAATACAGTAATATAGAGTATTAAAATATACTATTGGGCCCTTTAGATTTTGGGGCTCTGTTCCATTGGGCTCTTTGAACAGCCCAATGGACGGGCCTGATCGTTGTTTTGATAAATTTTAATGGCTGAATCAAGCATGGCATGTGGTAGGATTAATGTGTTTTCAAGTGGTTTCTTTTGTTAGGGGTTTATTCGTTTCATGAATTGTTTTATTTAAATTGTTCAACTCTATTTTTTAATGTCTTTTATTACGTGTAGTACTACTGTTTCTGAGTTGGATTCATATAAAACTCAGCTCAATGTGAGTAATTCCTTTTGATTTTTTCAGTTTAATTTTGTCCGCTGTTTTTTATCATATTTTGTTGCTTATCTATGTTATGTGTTTTATGTTTGCGTGTGTGTTTTTTGTTGTTTGTTTCCTTTAGATTTTCATGAAGTATCTGATAAGGTATTTGAAGAGCTGACACCTTGTAAGCTGACAATATCGATGATGGAGTTGATAAAGTGTTTGATATATGTTGCTAAAAAAGTGTTGGAGAGAAGATGCTAAAAAAGATACTTGTTGTGGGATTCAGAAAAAATGGGGACTGTGATGCTAGTGGTTATGATGAGATGAATTATGGGGGGCTAGCGAAAGTGGAGGGGGTGATTTTGGCGGTGGTGCAAACAATGGAAGAGTTGACAATGACGTGGTTGTGAATAATTTTATTGGTATTTATTGTTTTATTACGAACTCATGTGTGTTTTCTGTGGTGGGAGGTGTTTGTGTTCGTGTTTTGTAATGAACAAATCAGTTTATGTTTGTTAGACTTATATTTTATTTTATAAAATAATGTATGTTGATTATATATGTTGATTTTTTTCAAATATGGAATATGTTGAAAAATGAATAGACATGGGGTCCGTATGGGGCGGGTTTGAAAAAATGACTAAAATTTATAAACATTTTAAAGTTAAAAATTTGTTTGAAATAAGGTTAAAAATTTGTGTGAGATATAAACTCCGTATGGAGTGAAAAACAGTTTATTTGTAAAAAGTAGAGTTTATTTGGTTGATATTAGTGGTATACTTGTATTTTCAAATCAAATAAACACCCAAAACAAAAAAAAACTATCAAAACAAGCTTTTTTTAAACACCCATTTTAATCTAAAGACACACTTTTACTAGTTTTTTAACTACTAAAATTGTAGTCATACACACCCATAATGCTTGCTGAAAAACTAATTATATAAGAGTTGTTTAGTAAAAAAAATTACTCCCTCTGTTCGGCAAAACATGTCGTTTACTATTCACGCACGCTTTTTTAGAATGATAAAAACTATATAAAATATTTATTTTTAATAAAAATTTTTTAACAAGTTTGTACTTATTAATAATAACAACGAAATTGTTATAAAAAATTATTTAAAAACTAGATATTATATATATGTAGTTTTTATCCCCTAAAAAAGCGTGCGTGAATAGTAAAGTGACATGTTTTGCCGAACGGAGGGAGTATATAATATATATTTGTGAGTGTATGGTCTCTTCTCCGCTACTTGCTCTCATCTTTCCTTGTCAGCTATTTGTCATGCTTAGCTATCACCCTTTGTCAGCTACCTGAACTCATCATTTGTCAGCTCCTTGTCATCCTTTCTTAATTGGGGGCTCTCTTGATTATGCTATATTCTCAAACACTGTGTATTTTGAGTTGTCCTTCTTCTGAATTCTCCAATTCATATCTTTCTTTTTGTAACTTGTCTTTCTTTATAGAGGGGGCAAACATTTGATCTGCTTCATTTGTATATATAGGAATATTTAATTTATCCTCTTGCGGCACTGGGTAAATTTTCTCATTGTAAGCGAACTATCAAGCTCCGTTAGTATAAAAGCTTCCAATGAAATGTGTCACAGGGGCCTTTCTCTGTTCTATGGCAGCAAGTTCATGTATGCATGAGATCTTTTACAAGTCAAACACTTTACAAATGCATGTCTTTGCTGATAAATCAACCAATGTTGTCCCTTCTCCAACTAATTCAAATTGGAAACCATTCATTTTCTAAACATGGTATGCTCCAGCTTGTCATTGCAATATTTTAAGCATTTTCACAATTGTTGGTAGCATCCCTTGTGTGTTTTTATTAGCATTGTCTCTTCTTTCTTGGAACCATTTTGTCAATTTCTCTCTAAGATAGTTTAATAGGGCAACTATAGGGTATGGTTTTTTACCCCTTAATATAGAATTTAATCTCTCGACATTGTTTGATTTTATCATATTGTATCCGTCTCCCCATGCATGTGCTCTAGACAATCTTTCAGCCCCTACTTCTATCAAATAAGCTCACAACTCTTTGCCGATTTGTATTATCTGAGCAAAGTAGTGGTTGAAATCACTAATCGTGTAACTTTTTGCTGCTTGTTGGAATAATTCACATAGCTACTTTTTCTTGAACGTCACCTTGATATTTTGCTTAAGGTTACATGTACATATATGCAGTATATAACATTGGGGTAAACCTTAGAAATTGTCTTTGAGACAAATACCAGATCTTCTGTTTGTGGTATCACCTTTTTAAACTGTTGAAAGAACCAATTCCAGGAATTGTTATTTTCTTAATCAACAATCCCAAATGCAATCGGTTATATACTTGTGTCGACATCTTGTGCAACTGCTCCTATCAATGTGCCTCCATACTTGTCAGTAAGGAATGTTCCATCAACAATAATAACCTATATAAATCCAACATTGAATTGTATTTATTGTGCTGACAACGAGGGTTAAAATGATGCTGACATCACCTAAAAGGTACTAGAATGATGCTGACATTATTTTTTTTCTTGTACGCAATTGTGGACCCTTGATCTTATTGGAATGGATGACCCAAATTAAAATGAGTTTTTTCTTTTTTTTTCTAAATTAATGGTGGGATCCGCATAAATAGAGACCAACTCTCAATTCCTAGCGCGTGCATGTGTTGATGGGGGATGTGGGAGAAATTATTGTAATATGCGGAACCCGCATAAAAGTGAAAAAAAATGTGTTGAAGAAAATACTATTCACGGGTGGTTTTGATTTCTTATCAATATGTATGTTTTAATTTTTTTATTTGGACGGTGGTTGGAGGGTATATATCAAAACAAAATCAAGATAGATACATATTCATTTTTTAAAAGATTTAGATTGAGATCATTCGATTGAATCGATCGATTTTTTAGAATTATTCGGTTGAATCGATCGATTTAAATCACACATTGAACGATAATTGGGAGATTATTCAGTGGAATTATTATTTTTACGAGGTACACAAAAGCGATGAATAACTGCATAACCGTTGTGAATAAGTAAATTTTTAGCATTATAAAATACACACATTCTATTGAATAATTATTTAGAATTCAACGAATAATATCAACAATCTCATATCTCAATCACAAAATACACACATTAAACTGAAAATTATCCGTACAAATCAAAAGTATTGATTATAAATCTGGGGTTTCTGAAATTATTCAGTGAAAGTTGAAGCATTATTTAGTAAAATATGAAATATTATTCGGTGAAATTAAACGGGGTGGGTACATCGTTCATTACAACATGCGTATAACTAACCTACTAAACAGTCATATAGAAGTGAATAATAACTCATATACTACCGAATAATCATTCCATCTCTTTCATATCAACGGTCTGGAACGTACGGTTCCTCGATACTCAATTAACACGTACGTTTTAGGGCATGAAATTGATCACACGCGTTGGCATATTAGGTTTGAGGGATTTTCAGCGCGGGTTCTACACTATTTTTTTGGAAAATTTTAAAAAACCTCATGTTAATGTTTTCTTATGTTTTTTTCCTTTCTAAGTGTGTCGTACAGAGTGTTAAAGACATAAAGCAACAACTCTTGTTAATGTTTTTTTTGCTACATGTGGCGTACAAAACAATCATGCTAGAAAAAAAAATAGTAGATAGGATAACAACCGTGCTACAAAAATTTTAAAAACAAAAACACATACACACAACAATACCATATACAATACAATTATAGAGAAGCTGAAAAAAACAATAGATAGGATAACATAAGATAACATTAGTAGTTCAATAAGTTTAACACAACAACAGGTACTCCCTCTCTAGGACTCCGAGTAGACAACATCGCTTATGCACTTGCTCCATTGCCTATTTGCCTCCATAGTTCAATAGTTCATATTCAAATAAATTAGATAATCTCTACAAGTTTCAATGTGTATCACACAAAATAAATAGTAATCTTATTGAAATCGAAGAGCTAACATGAGTAGATAACATGATAACTAGCACAAATTACCTTCTTTCGTTTCATTTTCTATCGAACGCTAATTATAAAAAACTTCCTCAATCATGAATTGTGGATGTTCGATACTAAATCTTTCATCCCTAATGAAGTTGAAGAGAAAAATGTAAACAAAAGATATTAGATAAAGAATATGAAGTTGAAGAGATAAAATATAAACAAAAGATATTAGATAACGAATATTACCTTCGTCTATTTTCTCCAATGCTAATAAGTTTTCCTCAATTACTACCAAATATATAATTAGTGTGGTGTTGCCAATCTTGAGTGCAAATAAGTGCGTCCTCCATTCTTGGGGCTAAAGAAGTACGAAATGAATCAAGAATGCATCCCCTGGTACTAAAAGCCGGTTCAGAAGCAACGGTGGTAACCAATATAGCAAGCAGATCACGAGCCATGTTCAAAAGAATAGGATATCTTCTTTGATTATCCCTCCACCAATGTAAAACATCAAACTTTAAGGACCTCTCTTCCGGTGCCTCTTCTAAGTACTTATCCATCTCGATCTTCAAACTCAAATCGACATGCTCCATTTCACTTTGAAAGGTTGAAGTGAATAACTCCGTAAAATCCATAACTCTCCCTTTCTGACTCTCATCGCAACCGATGGTAGTATTGCTAGGAGCGGAAGATGACGAAGACCCTTTCTTCCTTGCTTTATGCATCAAATACTCATAATGTGTAAACAATTACTAGCTAGCAATTTCACACAATTACTCGAGATTGGCTTTTATCCCTTCATAACACTTCGTAATAAGACACTCAACTACTTACATTTTATGCCTTAGGTCAAAAAAGTGTGGCGATGAATAAGAAGTGGTTGATATTGTTAACATCACCCCAATACTTATTATACTTCAACTTCATTTGTCTTGACATTTGTCTAATTCCTTCATCTTCGTTGTTTTACAAATTGGTGATGGAAAATCCAATAGAAAACATATGTTCCACACAAACATTGCAAGTCCCATAGCAAGATCCATTTAATGTGATCATTCCATCATAAAACACTTTCAAAATAGGCAAAAAACTAGAGACTATTTTCCAATCCTCGTCCTTAGCAACTCCAACCCCACTCTTCTTCGTCATCTCTTTGTAACAAACATGATCTTTCAATAACAAGTTGTCAAACGCTTTCTTAAACTTCAAAACAATTTCAAGCATCAAATAAGTTGAATTTCATCTAGTGTCAACATCCAAACAAACAAGACTTTTGCTTTCTGTTTTTTCCTCTCTCACACAAGCTTTGAACCTTTCTATTCATGCAGGAGAAGATATAACATACTTAACTAGACCACGAATCTTCGCAATTGCAGAATCCAAATCACTCAACCCATCTCTTACAACCAAATTCAGAATGCGTGCAACACACCTCATCTGCACATAATTACCTTCTAGCACACTACATTCTCAATGAATAAATCTTCTTTTCAAATAATCAATACCACCACGGGAACTAGCATTAGCCACAGTCACCGTCATAACATTCTTGATATTCCAATCAAGTAAACATTTTTCAACAGATATACCAATAAGTTGACCAGAATGACCCACAAAAGGACAAAAGTTTACAATCCTTTTATGCAAAATCCAATCGTCATCAATGAAATGCACAATCAATAACATATAACTCAAATTCCGACCAGAAGTCCAAACATCAGTCGTGAGACTCACTCGAGAAGACAACTTGTTCAACAAAAGTTTAAACTTTTTTTTCCTCTATAAAGAAAGTATAACAATCTTTTGTTATAGTAGTGCGTGACGGCACCGAAAAGGTGGGATTTAGTTTATTGCAAAATCTATGAAAACCCACTTTATCAACAAATGCAAAAGACAATTCATCCATAATAATCATTCTAGCTAGTTCCTTTCTACAACCATCTTGATCAAATTGTCACAAAGATGGAATACCAATAGAAAAAACTACATTGTCATCGCCAACATAAGTTTGCAACTCAAGTTCTAGCCTTTTCTGTTTCATATCCAGATTTTCCGAGGCTTTTTATGCATCTTCTATGGTGATTAAGTAAAGCTATGGTTCCTTTATGAGGATCACAACCAATCTTACTACCACAATAGTTGCAAGATGCATATGTTGTATTAGGAGTTTCAGTAAAATGCAACCAATAATTTGATGTTTTCTTTCTCTTAACTGGACTAGAAGAACGCTCAGTTTTAGGCTTCTTACCTTTTATAGTTTTTTTCGATTTGGTTGTTGAATGCTCCATTTGAGTTTCACCTTTATCCAATTATGGTTTAGTTTATGGAGCATTTTGTGGCTTGAAACACCAAATCCACCCTTTTGAGTGAGATTTAAGTATTATGCTATTTTGCTGCTTTAAATATATTATGCCATGTATCCTTCCACTAGCTATTTGTATGGAGTGTGTTGAATTGTTAATTTGGTTTTTATTTTTTTTTTACAGGAGATTTTTTAGTGAATAGGATGACAACGATTGACAGTAACAAGGTTGATCCTAGTCCACCTGAATTTATTGGTGGTGATTCGAGCATTCCTGAGAATGAGATTATGCCAGCTACTACCCGTAAGACTCGAGTAGTACGATCCGAAGTATGACATCACTTTGAGAAAATTAAAGTTGGAGGCCTAGATAAAGCAAAATGTTTGCATTGTGGACAAGTCTTATCAGCTGGAAGAAATAATGGAACATCGCACTTGAAGGATCACACCAAAAATAGGTGCTCTAAAAGGTACGCTAAGGGTGATACCAGTCAGATGCTATTGAGTTTCAACAGAAAATCTGATGGCACTGCTAGGTTGGAAAATCATAATTTCGATGAAGAGGTATCAAGGAAGGAGTTGGCAAATATGGTCATTATGCATGAGTATCATTTGAGCATTGTTGATCACAATGGCTTCAAGAGATACACTTCTAGTCTAAATCCAAACTTCAAGCTAATTAGTTGACCTACTCTGAAAAGTGATATCATGAAGATGTTTCAAAGTGAAACGACGAAGCTTAGAAAGACATTTGAAGTTCATCCTGGAAGGATCGCAATCACTACTGACATGTGGACTAGTTCTCATCAGAAGAAGGGTTATATGGCCATCACAACACACTTCATTGATAAAAAAAATGGAATCTCTAAAACAAGACTATAAGGTAAATTACTTGCTGATTTTTTTACTTAAATTATACACTTGCTGTTTTTTTTACTTAAATTATACAAATATACTTGTTGCTTTTTTTACTTAAAGTGTTACTTGTTCATTTATTTTGATTGAATTGCTAAATGTTTACTTAAATTATACACAAACTGATTTGTTGTTATTGAATTGCTAAATGATTACTTAAAACACATATATTTGCTATTTCTTACTTAAATTATACACTTGTTTAGTTGTTCATTTATTTTGATTTGTACACACTGATTTGTTCTATTTTAAATATCTTAAATTGTTGTTATATATATATATATATATATAGGTTTGTTTATGTACCTGCTCCTCATACAACAGACGTCCTTTCTGATGTCGTGCTTAATAGCTTATATATGTTTAATATTCATAAGACAGTCTCTTGCCTCGTGGATAATTGCTCTACAAATGATAAGATGATAGATAAAATGCGTTAGAGATTTTATTCTAATACTATTATGTTAGTATAGATTTTCTACATGTGCGTTGTAGTGCAAATATATTTTGAATTTGGTTGTGCAAGATGGCTTAGATGTGATAGCTTATGGGAATAAAAAGATATGTAATTGTGTGTTTTTTTGGAGTGCAACTCCAAAAAGAGTTCAAATCTCCAAAAAGAGTTCAAATGTTTGAGGACAAGGCTAGAATTCTGAAAATTGATGTCTCTAGGAAGTTGGCCCTTGATTGTAAGACAAGATGGAACTCCACATATTTGATGCTCCAGACAACTATACCTTATAAGGCTATTTTTGCTAAGTTAAAGATTCAACATCCTCATTTTAAGTTTGATGTTCCTTCGGAAGATGAATGGAAGTAGGGTGCAAATATTTGTGATAAACTGTCTAAGTTTCACAAGGTGACAGAGCTGTTTTCTGGACAATCATATCCTACGACCAACTTGTTCTTTCGTAAAATATGTTAGATTAAGATTGCGTTGAAGAGTTGGCTAGCTAGTGATGATCTAATCATCTGTACAATGGCTGAAAAAATGGTGGTAAAGTTTGATAAGTATTGGTCAAGTATCAATGGGATTTTTAGCTACAACTGCAGTTTTAGATCCTAGGGACAGGATGGCATATGTGGAATGGAACGGTATTTCAATAAGATTTATGGTGATATGGCTACTATCGAAATTGATAAGGTGAAAAGTTTGTTGTATGCTTTGCTAGTTGAGTATCAACAAGCCCCTAATTCAGAGCTTGACAATCAAGAGTATGTTTCTCAAACTTCTAATGTGCTTGGGAAACGTCGTGCAAGCTCTGATGATGATGAAGATGATTTTAGTCTGGCTAAGAAAAGCAGGAAGAAGAAGATTAATGTGAGGTCTGAGTTAGACTTTTATCTTGATGAAGCTAAGTATCCGGATTCTAAGGACTTTGATGTTCTCCACTATTGGAAATGTGATCACAAGTATCCCACTTTGTGGAAGATACCCTTCAAGGACATTCTAGTCTTATCTTTGGATGACCCGCAATATGCTCAAACTCTTACTATATTAGAGGATGTTGATGTTCCAAGAGCAAGTTCGATTATGGAAAATGTAGTGGATGAGCTCAATTATTCAAGCTATTTTTCAGGTTATTATATTAATTTTTTAGCTACTGATTTTTTTCCAGCTACTAATTTTTTAGCTACTTTGTTTATTGGCATGATAGGATATTGCAGTGGATGAGCTCAATTATTGAAGAGTGAAGACATGCGACTTCCACGATTCTACTATTGTCTACTCTTCTAGTTCCATTCTCATATATACCAGTTTCATTTTATAACTTTGTACCACGTTATTGTGATGTATTACATGTATTCGAATTCCATGAACTCAATTTTCTAGTATTTTTAAGTTACAATTTAAGCTTTTATTCATCTTTCAATTTTCTTAAAACAATAATTACATTATTTCACCCATTGGGCACCTGCTCCATCCGCATCACCCACGCGGGTCGGATGAGGGTAAAAAAGTTTGTTGGTGATGGGTGGAGCGGGTAGAATTATTTACTCGTGGGGCGGGTGATGGAGTGGCTTCATCCACTCATAACCCGCCCCGTTTTCACCCCTAGTTGTGGGCTAAAGCTGGCACTTGGCGGCGAGTCTGCGTCTCTGCGAGATTGGAAAATGAAAGAAGAAGACGTAAAGCGGCAAGCGCTAGCCCTAGACAGGAAAAAAATGAAAAAACGAAAGGCTGGAAAAAAAACTTGGAGAATCCGGATTCAAACTTGGGACCACTTGCCCATATCTACACGCGAGCAACAACGCCCCACCAACTGGGCAAAATATGCTATATGATATGTTATATGTATTATTACAGAATACTAATATTAAAAAAATTGTTGTGTCGTGTCATATCGGATACTCGACAAGGGAAATATGTCAATCCAAATACGACACGATTATTGTCGTGTTTTACCGTTTTGTCTCATAATCGTGTCATATCATTATTGTTTCATGTTTTTTCATATCATTTTGTTGTGGTTTCGTGTCGTGTCAACCGTGTCGTATTTTTCTGCACAACCCTATTGCATATTGCATATTTAATGAATTAGGTCTTATTATATGGACAATTATTTTTTTTCTCCCTTTAGCTAATATATGAATCCAACTTATCCGATCTGACCATTGTCACCTTCCTCCAAGTAGAGGCTCTAAATTTTCTACCCATATTCCTATCTCAAATCTCTATACCACAAAATTATTTACCTTTAAATTTTAGACTTTTTTTCAAATATTCACTATAAACTATTTATTAATCAAAATATTTACAAAAATATTCATTTCTTACATGTTTATAAGAGAAACTCTGGTGTAAATCAAAATTTTGAATAGAAAGCGTTGGGGAGAAATTACATTTTTCTATAAAATGCGATTTTAACTTGCGTTTTATTCATATTTTAGGATTTTATTTTATTTTTTATTTCTAAAAAAAGAAAAAAACACGGATAAAAGTCGCGTTTTACATGTAGCCACCATCTCTGTCGGCAACAGGCGTCCAACATCTACGTTGCCTTGGTCCTCCTCTGCCCACTGTTGCCACCATCTTCGCCTCCAGAGTTGGACATCGCCTCCTCCACTTGGGACTCCTTCGCTCACTGCCGCCACAACCTTCTCCGGATCCACCATCCAACTATTACTACTACTACTATCTACTATCTACTACTACTAGCTATTAATATGATTATAAGGTCAAGATCTACCATCAAACAAAAATACTTAAGCTATTATGTAGAGTTTTATCCTTCCTTATAACCCATGATATTTTAATCTTTTATAATTGATGTGGGATGGACACTCTATACCAATCCTCTCAATAGTACATCCTTTTTCTTTGCAATTGAGATCCCCTGTGGCTGTCATAAATTCTCCTATCCCCTCCTTATCCCTTCCCACTCTTTATTTTATAAATAATAAAAAAAAATAAAAATTAAGGAAAAAAGATGAATGGTTGGATCACTTGGATGGATTGTGAGGACTGAGGAGGGATCCGGGTTGTTCTCTTTGGGTATTTTTTAGGCTTAGTTTTATTTTGCCTCATAATAATAGTTAAATAAATGTATAGATGTTTTGTTTAGGATAAGATATTTTTATTTAAAATCATGGTTGACCACCTCCAAATCTTTGCCTTTTATAAAAAAAAAAATTTTTTGTTTAATTGTAAAGGTTTTTTTAAATGTACATATAATTAAAAATATGTGAAAACAAATGAATTCAATTGTTCGATCAAGCAACAACCAATCAAAATTTAACTAATATCTAATTAATATAAAATCTTCAAAGTCACCTATATTAGAAAACATCAAGTGTCAACAATGTCTTTAATTTTTGCAACTTGAGTTAAGTTGATTATTGATCAATGATTCACCCACAACACTAATTTTTTTTTTATCATAATTAGTAAACTTAAAGAGGAGATTAAACTAAGAAATATAGCATTTTGATTAATCAACCAACCAACTTTACAATAAATATAATAAAATAGAAATTTAAAAAAAATAGAAATTTAAAAAAAAAATCATAATCTGTTTTTCCTTTAATAAATTTAGTTATATTTTTATACTCCCTCCTATCATGAATATAAAATGTTTTAGCATTTGATACACGTTTTAATAAAACACATTATTTATTGAAAATCATCATCGGACTTTTTTCATAAAATTTATTATTTTTTAAATTCTCACTACTACGACCAATCAAAATTGTTTAAAAAATCAAAAACCCAAAATCGATCAATACAAATCATTACTAAGAAATTGCCTAGAAAATCTAAAACATCTTATACTTTTGATAAAAAAAAATATTTTTCCCAAAACATCATATATTAATGAATGGAAGGGGTATATTAGATAGAATGAAATTTGATATATATATTTTTTTATAAGCCAAAAATTTGGTAGGAATGACCTATCCGATAGCATCTGGACGGATGAGGTCTAGTAGACCTGGATCGTTTACAATGTCAATACCCCTGGAAGAGCGGCACAGGTATGCAGCTTATGAGCTGCTCTGTGCCTTCAACATACAGGAGTATATACTAAAACATAGACATGAAGTCTTCTGTGATGCGATTCATCTATATGTCGTTTTCTGGTGCACTCTGATTTGGGTTTTTTGACACATCAATTAATAATGATCCAATGTATTTAAGTCATATCAAACAGTGACTCTATCTATTTTATCCACATGTCATCCTATTTCTCTACCTTAATTGATGCCTATAATTAATTTTTATATCTTATGTGGTTATAAATTATATCATTTGAGGTATTAAAATTATCAACATGAGTGGTTACAATCAATTTTTATATCTTAAGTGGTTAAAATTAATTCAAGTAATTTTTTATAATTAATTTTTATATCTTAAGTAGTTATAAATTCTATCATATGAGTTATTAAACTTATCAATATGAGGGGTTACAATTAATTTGTATATCTTAAGTGGTTATAATTAATTCAAGTAATTTTTTACTTTCAAAATTAATTATAAAAAACGAAATATGGATAAATAATATAATAAAATATAATTTATTAACCAACTGCGCAAGAACGCGCGGGTAATAACACTAGTTATATAGTAAAATAACATCATTTTACAACTTTGAAAAAAAATTCTACATTTTTTTTAGTTATTATAATTTTCATATGGTAATTTTTTGATATTTTTTCAAATATATTATAATAATCATGTAGAAAATAAATATATATTTTATTTTTTAATATTGATTTTAATATATACTCTCTCCATTTGATATTATTTGTTGCTTGATTTTTCGGCACGCTTTTTAAAAAGCTAAAAACTCTATAAAATATAATTTTTTTAATTAAATTTTTTCATAATCTTACACTTACTGCTTATATGTATGAAATTATATAAAAAAAATTAATTAAAAAATATATTTTATATAATTTTTATTTTTTTTAAAAACGTGCATTACAAGACAAATGACAAATAATATTAAACGAACGGAGGGAGTATTAATTTTGTCCAATAGGGAGTTGGGACAGGTTGTGGGTTAAGATAATTTGGGCTCCCAAATTCTAAAGATGCTACGAGCCCATTCATGTTTTGGGCCGGAAGCCCATTACTTTCTATGACATGGGACGAATATATGTTTGATTTGATATGAGTGAGTTGTTAAAACGTGATTCAGATCGATAGAATTTAAATCTAAACCTTATGCATTAGAAGTAGGCATTTGTATAATTGTATAAAAACATATACAAACAAAAAACAAAAACAAAACCGAGCTGGAAGATGAAGAGCTAAGCTGTGAGATCTCTGTCTCTCCACTGAGATTTCAGATCCTCCATGCTTCAGTTGTTTATTTTCCCCATAATCTCACTCCATTTGTTTTGGTTTTCATGGTTACTATATATATATATATATATCGGATATAATGTTTATGCATAATTTGTAATTATGTACTCCATCCGTTCAAAAATAAGTGTAGTTTAATCAAACATGTTTTTTAAGAAGCTAAAAACTATAAAAATATTACCTTTTTTTTTAAATATTTTTAAACTTATAACTAATAAGTATAAAACTATAAAAAATTAATTAATTAAAAAGTTGATATTTTATATAGTTTTTAACTCTTTAAAAAATGTATCAAAAAGTTGAACGACACTTATTTCTAAATGGAATGTGTGTAGTATATTATAGGAAAATATGAATTTTTTTTATCTAAGCTATTTGGTATTTTGAATTTTTACTTGTTAAAAGAAAAATAAAAAACAATTTGGGAGCAAACCAATACTTGGCTTAATGGTTTTGGAATAAAATTTGGTTGTTAATAAAAAAACGAAAATTTCGCGAGGTACCCTCGTGGTATTGCAATTTTCACTGGGTGTATAGAAGTTTGGCAAATTTCGTGTGGTACCCCTGATATTTGGGGCTAATTCGCCTCGCGCCCTCTGATGATTAATTTTAACAGAGGCTTTCTTCCTCCGTTACATTTGAAATAAAAAAACAAAACAAAACAAAGCAAGTGGAAGGCACGAATTCAGTCGGAACGAAGACAGAACGAAGGAGCAATTTCACCGGTGAACTGAGATGCTACCAAAGAAGGCACGAATTCGATTGGAGTCCGACGATAGGTAGAAGGATCTGGAGTCCAGTGTGTGAGCACGATGACAGTAGGGAGAAGGAACTTTACAACGACGAAATGAGAAGGGAACAAAACTAGAGACCGGCGATAGGGACAACGGTTAGCCGATCGACGAGTGACTAAAGAAGGTACTTTATCCTCTCTCTCTCTTCTTCAAAAATTAGGGTAGGTTTTGGAATTGGGTATTCTGAGGCTGCGTATTGGGGCTTCGAGTATATCACCGACTTCTAATGCCAATGGAGAATTGAAAGTAGGAGAAAGCGGACTAGAGAAGAAGATTACAAGCTTGAGAGAGAAGAAGAAGATGTTGCGATTGGAGGTTCGAAGACTCGAATCTGAAAATTGGCTCTTAAAGAATGAAATTGTACTTTTGAAGTTGAAAAATAGACTTGCATTGTACTTTGCATTGTAGTAGTTGTTGTTGTATTATGTAAGGAGTTTGTAGGTTAAAAGTTTTAGTCCGCTATTGTAATTGTTGAATCTGCAATGGTTAATGTAAGAAGTTTCAAAGCTGACAGTTTTCTATCCATCTTAGTTTGTATTTTCCATGGCTTTCTGGCATTTTTTTGGTATAACTCCTTGCTTCAAAAGATTGAGATGATCATCCTGTGTATACTTGTGTGTCTAAAATTAGCTGAAACAACTGATTTTCCATAACATTATGATGCTGGAATATTTTTTTGCTGTTGATTTTTTTGTTGCTTAAACAGCTGATTTGTCATAACATTATGATGCTGAAACAACTAATTTTGCTGCTGTTGTAATTTTTTTTGCAACTGCTGGAATTGTTTTTCGCTACTGTTGTATGTTGCTATAACATCACGCTGGTGGAATTTGTTATGCAATTTGCCCTTGTAATGGAATTTGTTATGCACTTTATTTGTTTCTATAATCTGTGAGAGCCGCTATAGCACTGTAGCTGCTGCTATAATTCAAGAATAGAGGGTTCCAGAAAGCTTAAAGTTGCATTTCAAAATGGGGATTAACATCATACTTCAAAAGTTGCATAACAAAATTAGGATTAACAAAATGGGGATACAATTTGTTTCAGCATTTCCATGGCGTGTAAAAGTTACTAGAGAAACACCAAATTGCATAATAAAATGGGGATTAAAACACAACGTAGCAAACATTGTCACACATTCTACAATGAAAGTTTCAAAATATATGCATAACCATTCTTCTACTGAGTCCTCGTCGTCTAGGGGGCCGATGACATAACTTCGCCCGGAGACTGTAGTTGTTCACCCTTGTTTGTCTCCTTAGTTTTCGTTGTCTGTGATCTTCGTTCCATTCGGATGCCTTGTTCTGCTCTCGCCTCTTTTGCAATTGGTGCACCTTTGTACGTCTTGACATTATGTCCATATGCCTGAATTGATCAAATGATAGAATTGTTACAAACACTTGACCATCAAGTGACAGAAACATGCCTCTTTTTTTATCCCCCTCTAACAATTCAACAAACATATCCAATAAGCTACATTTATCCGGGTCTTTCACCTCAAATTCAATGTATTCTCGATGAATATAATGCATTTATACGACTATACTATTTGTCATCCTACAAAACACAATCAAACAGTTACAAACAAAGTCACTGAGAAAAATTAAGATGTTATCAATGCTATCCGAAAAAAATATCTTCAATAGAGAATCTACCATGGAAACAAATACAATTGACCAGGTCACCCCTTTTCTCATTTCCGACTTCACTTTATTAGTGCCTCACTCATCAACTTCTCCAGCACTGTTCTCACTTTCACTCGAAGAATAAGCAATAAACAACCATATAATCACCACAAAAGTGGATAACTGCAATTTACATACTCCCCTACCTAGTAAACAACTCTTGAAGTGTTCAACACTTCAGCAATTATGCCACCAGATGATTCATGTAGTGCAGATGAATGTAAGTTGACAGGAAATGTAAGAGAAGAGAGGAAGAGAGCATGCAATTACGATTCTTTGTGAATATGTCTTCTCTATTTGAACTTATTGCTTTCTACCACTACATTGAGCAATTATGTTTCTTTGTAAACCATAATTTTCAGTAAAGGGGAAAAATTCCAATTAAGCACTAACCTAATGTTACTGTCGCCTCCATCTCCGGTTGGTGACCTAGACACCGAGTCACCATTGCTTTCGCTCTCAGTTACGAGGGTTTGGTGTACGACTTCTCCTCCCACAATTTCCTCCACAAATCGCGACCTAGACATAGCGCCGCCGTGCTCAGACACCGAACTCCAGGCCGGTCCTTCTCCCGATTGCCGGACTCCACTCGAATTCGTGCCTTCGTCAATCGCTTCTCAGTTCACCGACGACATTTCCCCTTCGTTCTGTCTTCGTTCCAACTGAATTTGTGCCATCCTCTTTCTTTCTTTCTTTGTTTTTATATTTTATTTCAAATGTAACGGAGGAAGAAAGCCTCTGTTAAGATTAACCTCGGAGACACGAGGCGAATTAGCCCTAAATTATTAGAGTACCACATGAAATTTATCAAACTATTGTACACGGTGAAAATTACAATATCACGAAGTTACCTCCCGAAATTTCCCATAAAAAAATAACTAAAATAAAATCCACAGGTGTACAACCATAAATGTACAAGCTCTCGTCGTCCCTGCGCGCATCCTTTCCCCCTCCAGCTCACTATTTGCAAATGAAAATGGCAGCCCTCCCCAAAAACTTCAATTTTTGCTTCCCCGTCCTCAAACGCACCCTTTTATCTCCGGCCACCACCTCTACCGCCACCCCCTCGCCGGAAGATCTCCACCGTCCATCCTCCACCTCTCAACCGCCCTACTTCAACTCCTACAACTCTCTCTACCAAATAAACTCCACCCTCTCCGAGTCCGATCACTCCACCGACGAAAATGACGACAACTTGTTACACGCCGCCGCCTCCACACCGGACTTCGCCACCGCCTACGCCTCCCACCGGTTCTTTTTCTCCTCCCCCGGCCGCTCCAACTCCATTGTCGACTCCTCGTCTTCGGAATCGGAGCCATGTCTGGGCGGTAAGGCGGCGTCGGGAGGCGTGGCGGTGCAGAAGTATTCGCCGGACCCGTACGCGGACTTCCGGCGATCTATGGAGGAGATGGTGGAGGCACGTGGGCTTCACGACGTCGGAGATTGCTGGAAGAGCCTCCACGATCTGCTCATCTGCTACCTCTCCCTCAACCCAAAGCCCACCCACAAGTTCATCATCACCGCCTTCGCTGACATCATCGTCTCCCTCATGGCTTCGTCGCCGAAGGTTCAAGGCGATGGCTGCCCGGAGTTCTGGTTACCGCCCGGCGGTGTTGCCCTGCGTGTGCGTGGGTGTTCATGTGATTAATTGACATTTTAATTGATAATTTTCGTTTTTTTTCCCACAATTTTGTTCGATCTCATCACTAAATCGAATATTTATTTTTTGGATCGAGATATATAAATATCTAATATAATGTTAAATAGCAATCGATTTCAGTGTACTATATAAATTTATTCATCCTCCATTTTTTGGTTTAATTTATGTAAGTTACTAAGTTTTAGATCGCCTGAGTAATAGTATATATCACCTAGAACTCTAGGAGCGGTGCTCTCCATTAATCACAAGTGTTTTTGTTCACGTAGGAGTAAGGGTTCCCTTGCTTTATACTCTCCGTTGGGCAAAAAGGTGTTATTTTTGTTCAAAAAAATTTATTATTGTAAGTATTTTGCATTTCACTTTACAAAAATACCTCTAACATGATTGATGATTTGTTAGTTGTAGTTTTTGATAAAGTAAAAAATAAGGTTAATAATTGAGGGTAAATTATTACATTTGTTAATTGCCTTAAAACTTGTGAAAGAAGCTAAAATGACTTATTTTACCGAACGAAGAGAGTATTTTGAAAAGGCGAAATTAATTTATAGTTTAAAATATACAATATATATTATTAAAAAAATTAATCATGACTCTCTTTTAACAATTTTTCATACAAAATAGATTTAGTTCAACTTGAAATAAATCAAATATCCGTTTCTAAAAAAATCAAATATAAGTTTAAATAATATATTCGCGCGCACACAAATATATATATATATATATATATATATATATATATATATATATATATATATTACGTTGAGCAACTCTTTTTACTTTTTTTTTCCTGAATAAAATTATAGGGTGAGAGTGTAGTACATTGGTTACAATCGATTTTTAATTATAATACACTTTTAAATATAAATATTTGAATAATATATGGTTGATATACTTTTATAATTAATACGGAGTATATTTGAAATAATACTGTCTCCATTCAGAAATAAGCATCGTTTAACTTTTCCATACATTTTTTTAAGTAGTTACAAACTATATAAACTATTGTTTTTTTTTTAAATATTTTAAACTTATAACTAATAAGTATAAAATTATATAAAAATAATTAAAAATTTGATATTTTATATAGTTTTTAATTCCTTAAAAAACGTGTCAAAGAGTCAAACGATACTTATTTCTGAACGGATGGAGTACAAATTTTAGATAAAATACCTTGTAAATTATGTTAATCAACCAACCATTATTGTGTAAAATTTATAATTACATTATACATTTAATATAGTTGTTTAACATAATTTACAATATATTTTATTTCAAATTTACATTATTTTACCTATTATAAAAAAATACGGAGTATTGACTAAATATTACGGAGTACGGAGTATTTAAATATTTTTAATTTTAATTATAAAAGCATTATAATTACAAGGTCCTACTGAATGAACTGATTGCATGTAATTAATGCTTTAATAATTACTCCGTACTTGAGATTATAAAGGTTTTAATTAATAGGAGATGTTAGTTACACCCGAAAATTTTACTATTTACACCCAAAATTCAAGTTTTTGTTTTTTTTAAAATAAACCCTACGTCTCTTGAGTCATAGGTGTGTGACTCAAGAGGCGCAACTATTTTTTTCTATATACATACCCTGCCCCTCTTGAATCACACGTCTATGACTCAGGAGGCGTAGGGTTTATTTAAAAAAAACAAAAAATTGGATTTTGGGTGTAAATATTAAATTTTGTGGGTGTAAAAAACAACACCCTAATTAATTAATCTTTCCAAACTAAACATAAATAAGTGAAAGGTTTAATAAATTTATTGATTGAAGGGAGAGATGGAACTAATTAATGCTTTAGGGCGTGTTTGGATTTCAATGGATGTTTATAATGCAATTATAATTATAATCATTTAAATAGTGTTTGGTTACTCATTTTACAATATGTTTAAAATAGCGTAAATTTTAAATAAAATGCTTTATAAATTGTGTCAATTAATTATATTAAGTTTACAATATAATTATAAACTTTACATAATAGTGGGTGTTTAGTTGACATAATTTATAAGATATTTTATTTAAAATTTAGGCTATTTTAAACACATTTATAAAACGTGTAATCAAACACTATTAAAGTATTTATAATAATACATGATGAAATAGAATCCAAACACACCCTTAATGATATGAGAATTCGTAATTATTATGTGTTGTTGGTGCTTGGGTTATCTCATATCCTGCCTTCGATCATGTGATTATGCTTAAAATAGTTATCACGGATTGAAAGTAGGGCTAATTAATTGATTACATTACAAACCAGTGGGCGAAATTTCATTATATAATGATTCATTCAAGTTTTATTTCCAGTAGCTTGAATACTGTCTTCAATTAACACTCGATAAACAAAAATAAAATAAAATATTCACATCCCTCCCCTCCTCCAAATCACTTCTCGAACTCCTTTCTCTTAGCTCGTACATTTCAATCTACTTATCTGAGTTACCTCACAAACATCAATTAAAAAAAATTATAATAATATATTAAAAGTGTAAAATGAATTCAGATTATGTTAGCTTTGTAGTGAACAGGAAAAGTACCTCAGGAATGACCCAGTTTCTTAGTCCTTGCCTGATCTCTTGGGTTGGGGTTCAAAGAAACAAAATTGACGAGTTGATGATGAATCAGAACAATCAAACAGAAACCGAGCATCAACCATCAACTATAAATGGAGACAGATTTAGGAAGGGGAAAGCTCGATAGCTTTTTCCCAATGGTTCTTTTTTTTTTAGCCTTTCTCTCCAAGCCACAAAAGTGAAGATTCAGGGTATATATATACCCGTACAAGTGTACAACATAACAAAAAGAAAGGAAAATTAAAAGCATTTAGCAGTAGACCATGGTATTAACAACTTAATTACCCTTTAGCAAATCACATCACTCCCCTCAAGGTTGCAGAATTGATTCACCACTCCAAGCTAGCTTGGACAGAAGTTTCTTTGCTTGATCTTGGCTGAGAACTTTGGTGAACACATGTTGATCTCTGGTGCATATATATTTTGCCTCAATTTCCTTGTTCAAGACCTTGTCTCTCACAAGATGACAGCCAGCTTCAATGTGTTTTGTCCTCTCATGGAAGACTGAGTTTCTGGCAATGTGTAGGGCAACTTGATTATCACAATAGAGTTCCACTGCTCCTTCGTGATTTACATTCATATCATTCAGTAGTCTCACTAGCCAGGTTATCTCGCAAAAAGTTACAGCCATGGCTCTGTATTCAGACTCAGCTGTTGACATGGCTACAAAGGATTGCTTCTTGGTTCTCCAAGAAATCAGAGACGGTCCTAAGAAAATGTAGAATCTAGACAAGGATCTTCTGGTCATTGGGCATGATATATTGCCCGTCAGCATCACAATAAGCTCTCAGTTTGTAATCAGAGTTGCTAGATAGAAGTATTCCTTGGCCTGGAGCATACTTCAAATATCTAATAAGCACATGCTTGGCAGCTTGCCAATGCTCAACACAAGGTGTCTGCGTAAACTGACTGAGAACTTGGACACTAGAAGTGATATCTGGCCTGGTGACTGTCAAGTATATCAATTTTCCAATCAATCTTTTGAACATATGAGGATTCTTCATTTGCTCCCCCTCTTTAGATAGTTTTAGATGTGAGTCTAGATGAGTATGTAGAGGCTTAGCATTACTCATGCATGTCCCCTTCAAAATCTCTAGAGTGTATTTTCTTTGATTGAGATAAATGCCACTCTAATTTTTGTCAACTTTAATTCCTATGAAATACCTCATTTCTCCCATATATTTGATAAAGATCTGAAATTGACTCTATAGATGCTCTTTCAGCTTTGACAATTTCACTTTGGTCATTTCCTGTCACAATCATGTCATCAACATACACAAGAAGGGATGTGAACAACTTCCCATTTTTCTTAGTAAACAATGAGTAATCAGCCTTAGACTGAGTATATCCACCTGTTTGCATCACACTAGCAAATTATGCAAACCACTATCGAGAAGCTTGCTTGAGGCCATACAGAGATTTATTGAGTTTGCACACTAGTTTGGAGCTGTTGGACTCACCATATATCTTCCCCTGGGTCAAATGGTGATCAAACTCTCCCTTGCCTTTGGATTACAATTCTTTTAGAATAGAATAAGCAGGTGGTAGAGACATGTACACATCTTTCTCAAGGTCACCATTGAGAAAGGCATTTGTGACATCGAGTTGGGTCATAGGCCACCCATTTGCAGCAGCAACAACCAAGATAGTTTTGACATAAATCATTCTGGCAACAAGGGCAAATGTTTCAGAGTAATCCACTTCTTCAAGTTGAGTGAAACCTCGAGCAACCAGACGGGCTTTATGTCTGTCCAAGGTACCATCACTCTTTAGTTTGAGCTTGTAGAGCCACTTACAAGTGACAACAGACTGATCATCAAGGAGTGGTTGAATTGTCCAAGTCCCATTCCTTTCCAAGGCATCTAACTCAACCAACATAGCATCATACCAAACAGAATTCCTCAGAGCCTCATGCATAGATTTAGGTTCGGGGTGTGAAATGGCATTTTCTATAAAGGTCTGATAAGGTAAAGAGCAAGTTTGATAAGAGCAAGCGGACGAGATAGGGTAAAGAGGTTTAGTTGTGGACATAGATGGTGCTGATGGAGAATCTAAGACAGCCATGTGCACATAGTCCTGCAACCAGGAAGGAGGTATGTGATCTTTGCTTGAGTGTCTGACAACTTGTGGAGAAGGGCCATCAAACCGAGGGGAAACATGAGATGGTAAGTAGTATGAAATTGAGATAGAAGCAGACTCATGAACAGGATTGATATCAGGTGATGATGTTGGGGATTGAAATAAAGATGGATGGTCAAAGGATGTGTAATCCATTGGAAAGTTTTGATCAATGAACTCAGGGAAAGAGGATGAAGGTTTGTGATGAGTGGAGGTGCCTGAGTAGAGTTTGTAAGGGAAAATATGCTCGTATAAGTGTACATCTCTGCTGATCAGAACCTTGGGAGATTTTAAATTATAGAGTTTGTAGCATTTCTTACCATGTGGATATCCTAGAAAGACACAAGGATCAGATCTTGGAGAGAATTTTGTCTGAGATGGGGATAGATCAGTGGCAAAGTAAAGACTGCCAAAGACATTGAGATGATCATAAGAGGGAGGTTTAGTATACAGAATTTCATATGGGGATTTGTGATGAATGATGGGATTAGGCAATCTGTTTATACAGACTTTGAGATGATCTCGGAGAGATTTTTTTTATTAGGTAAAAATTCGACGCACCGGACAGGCCTGGTGGGTCGAGATGGCGAATAAATCGGCGACGGATAAACTGTCAAATATGCGGAAGAAATAAACCAACAAAAAGGCAGAACCATCAAATTACAAGGGTGCAATTATAGGGGAAGACTAGCATAACTGAAGAAAGAAACAGAAGCAGTGTGCAACACTCATTCGTCAGTTGGTCGAGGCAACGCAGGGAATCCCTGGGAACTAAGTGGAAACATCGGATTTGGACTCTGTCCCTGAGCCTTCAGGTTTCGATCACGTCCACGAGCTCTCGCGCGTCGACACATAAGAAGAAACACCACTAAAAAAAACAGCTAGCCTTGAAAGCCACACAACCCCACCACCAAGCAATTCGACAACCTGCCACAAACAAACTGATACAATTTGGATTTCTCTCTCTCTCTTTTTTTTGCTCTTTTTTTCCTTGCTTCGGGCCCAAGCACAAAAGCTTGGGCCCAAAGAACTTGAGACCGGGCCAAGCTTGGGCCCAAAGGATGAACACGGGCCCAAGCAAGGAAAAAAGAGATACTACACTTCTGATTTTTCTCTTTTTTTTTTCCTTTTTTAGGCCCAATCCAAAAAAGCTTGGGCCCAAAGGACTTGAAACCGGGTTGAAGTCGGGTCAACAACGGGCTTAAGGACGAAAAGGGGAGACACCGCAGACCGCCAGGCAAAAGGATTCCACGGAGAGCGCCCGCAACCAAAACACATACCATCGGACCAGGCCGACACCGCCGAGGACTGCCGGACGAAGATCCACACAACTGAAACCAGCCCACCACATAGACAAACCTACACCGAGAGAACAGAGGGAAGCCACGAGTCGATGAGGGATGCAACAGTCAACACACCGCTGGACACGAAGCCGGAACCCGAGAGGGAAAAAGGCGACAGAGCCAAATGGCGCGGGACTGGAAAGGCAAAGGAGACGATAGAAGAAAGATCATTAGATCGGATAATTAATTGAAGATGCACAACACTATAAGGCTAAGGAGGTTTGAATTTGACAAATTCCACAAAAATGTTGTGGCGAAATTCAAGTTAGAAATTGGGAATCTTGGCAAAATTCTATTTGCGCTAATTGGTTTGATGATGTTATAGACAGTTCCTATGAAGATAAAATTGTTAAAGAGTCATTGTGCATGGAAACCAATGATAGTTGAGAAGGTCTTCAAGACCTGGTGGCAGTTGTTGATTTGAGGGGGGATAGGGGTTGTGAGTTGTGTTGTGTGTGGAGTTGCTAAAGCGATACAATCTTTTCCAATACCAAAAGGGGGAAATTGTTAGAAGTCATCAGGTTTATCAATGACTACAATATTTTGGTACTTTCAATGCTAACCTCTTGTGTTAAGTGTTTTTGTAGAAGTTGACAAGTAGAGATAAGGTTTGGACATGCATAAGCAAGAACTACCCAGAAGATTGCCCCTTGTAGAAGGATGGACGTCGTATGATGAATAGAGTTGATTGACGATATCCACAGTAGACCCCACTAAATATCCTTTTGCTAAGATGAGAAGATTTGTTTATGGGGCATGAGTATTGAAGATTGGAGATCTCCCGCCTATGGAAAGACATGCTTTGAAGAGGATTGATTTGTTTCTTTGCAAGGATGATTTTGTTGCTTACTAAGGAAAGATAAGTTGGAAGGCTATAAGAGAGCTAGCTAAAGGAAAAGGCAGGGTATGGAAGAGAAGATGAATGAACTTGGTGACACGCATCTAATTGAGTAAATAAGTGTTGCATGCATCGAGTTTTATAATTACTATGATAATATATATGCTAATTTCTTGGAGTGTACGTAGTTTTAAGTGGATGTTTGCAGGCCCGTTATTAGGCATGTGCAAAAGGCCCATTAGCACAGGGCCCCCAAAATTTTGGGGGCCCATATATATATATATATATTTTATTATACTACCTATGTAAAAAAAATTTCCAAAGAACCTCACCAGTACTTCATTGAATTGAATACGGGGAAGTGGAACAAAAAGTAAAACGCAGCACACCAATGCACACGAGACGAAACGTCTCTCTCTCTCTCTCCTTGGACCTTCAAACTTCATCCCCTTAAAATTCGTCTGTAAATTCGGGGACGATTCACCTTCCCTTCTACTCCCAATATCCCAAATCTCAATCCCTCACTAATGGCAAGCGTGAAATCATGCGATTCGGTTGATTTTCTAAAGATTTTCGTTGAGAAATCCCAACGGGAATATGAGAGCGGCTCCACTTATAAATTTGGGCGTTTTCTTCCATTCATCCACAACATTCAATTCTTCCAGGTTTGTTACTTTGTTTTTCTAGTGAATTAACATCCAATTTCGTTTCTCATATATTCCCCGCCCCCAAATTTATCCGAAATTTCATCTTCAATTAGGGATTCAATTTATTTGAAATTTCATCTCCAGTCTCTCAGATTTCAATCTTGTTTTTATTAGAGATTCAATTTTGTTTGAAATTAGGGATTCAATAAGAGATTCAATTTCATCACCAGTCACAAATTTCATCAAATTAGGGATTTAAAAAGAGATTTTGATTCATAATTTATCTTCTGCGTGAATTGTAATTTATTGATTGTGTGTTGTGTTTTTCAGGCGATCTTAAAGCTCCGAAATTGTCAAGCTTCACCCACACACTGTCGATTCACACAAATTCAGTTTCTGTCGACTCAGGCACTCATCCAGGTTGGTTTATGATTTCCTGGATTCGTTTTGAGTCATGTCTTCTAGAAAATACCCTTCGGGATTCCAAAAACGTAAAAGAAAACAAAAAGATGAAGAGATGGTTCAATCACAAAGAGGTGCTCTAGATAAGTTTTTTAAAAAAGATTCACAGAATGTTAATAATTTGGAAGATATTCAAGTTGATATCACTGCTCCCAATACTAATCTAGATCCAATTATTGCACTTGATACTCCAAACAGTGAAATGAAAGGTTTAGATGTTGTTGATGAGGTTACTAATGTTGATGCTAGCATAACTAAGTCGATTAATAGCCTAGAAAATGAGCTTAGTGATTCTGGTGAAGTTAATAGCACTTTTCATGGTATTGATATATTTGATCCGAGAATTTGGGATGCTCTTGATTCTAAAATGATTGATTTTTTAGTTACAAAGGGTCATAAGCGAGATTTGTCTATTCAAAAGGGTCCTAAAGATAAATATTCTAGAAGGTTTACTGCATCATGCTATACTAGAATTTTATCTAACGGTGAGACTTGTGATAGAGACTGGCTTGTATATTCAAAAGAGCTTGATAGAATTTTTTGTTTTTGTTGTAAGATATTTAAGAAAACCCATACAAAAGGTCAATTAATGGGTGAGGGGTTTTCAGATTGGTCACACCTTGGAGCTAGACTTAAGGAGCATGAAGTGAGTTTGGAACATGTTAAAAATATGACAACTTGGTATGATTTGCGTCAAAGACTTGAAAAGAATCAAACTATTGATAAAGTGGCTCAAAATCTTTTAGAAAAGGAAAAAAGTCATTGGAAGAAAGTCTTGCTTAGAATTGTTTCAATTGTCAAATTTCTTGTCAAACATAATCTAGCATTTCGTGGCACTAATGGAAAACTGTATCAAAGTAGCAATGGAAACTTTTTAGGATTGATTGAAATGTTGGCTGAATTTGATCCAATTATGCAAGAGCATGTGCAACGTATTTCAAATGATGAGATTCATATTCATTACCTTAGTAACAAAATTCAAAATGAATTAATACTTTTGCTTGCTTCAACAATTAAGGAGAGATTTTTTTGGGGTTATTCAGCGTATATATACAATATTTGCTAATTCTACTAAGAGGTGGCAAGTTTTTAAAGATAATGTGAAAGGATTTACGGTTAAATCATTATCATCTACTCGTTGGGAAAGTAGGATTGATAGTGTTAAGGCTATAAGATTTCAAGTTTTAGATATAAGAGAAGCTTTACTTCAAGTTGCTGATATTGATAATGATTCTAAAATAAGAAGTGAAGCTAAATCTTTGGCGCAAAATGAACTTGGTGATTTTGAGTTTATAATGTCAATAGTCATTTGGTATGACCTATTATCTGCTGTTAATGTGGTAAGCAAAAATTTACAAGAGAAAGATATGCTCATTGATGTTGCTATTGAAAAAATAAAAGGGCTGATTTCTTTTTTTGAGAGATATAGAGAAATAGGGTTTTTAAATGCCTTAGAGATATCAAAGGAAATTGCCTCTCAGCTGAATATTGATCCAGTGTTTCCTCAAAGACGCGAAATTCGGAGGAAAAAACATTTTGATGAAAATCAAACTGAGGCATTTGCACCGCAATCTGCAGAGGATTCATTCAGAATTCAGTATTTTTTATGCATTGTTGATCAAGCCATTGGTTCCTTAACCAAAAGATTTGAACAATACCAAGCTTATGAACAAATTTTTGGGTTTTTGTTCACTTCTGATAGGTTACGATCATTGGATGATGCGTGTTTAAAGTCTTCATGTATTCATTTTGAAACCGCACTTAAGAAAAATGAACAGTCAGATATTGATGGGAATGATTTATGTGTAGAGCTAAAATTACTTCAAGATTTTTTGCCTAATCGAAAGATGGGACCTCTTGATATTTTGGAGTTTTTGAAACAATATGATTGTTTCCCTAATGCCCTTATTGCTTATAGAATTTTGTTGACTATTCCTGTGACAGTGGCGTCTGCGGAAAGAAGTTTTTCGAAGCTGAAGTTGTTGAAGTCTTATTTGCGTTCTACAATGACACAAGAAAGGCTTAATGGATTGGCCTTAATAGCAATTGAGAACGACCTTTTGAAGAAAGTTGATTACAACGAGCTCATTGGAGATTTTGTTTCGAAGACCATTAGAAGGATGATACTTTTCAAGTGAATCATTTATGCTAGTTTTATGATTTGTTTGGTACTTTTAAACTTTAAAGTTATTATGATGCTTGCTTTTTCTTATTGACTATTGCAATTTTAATACATTAGATTTGAACCATTTTTTTAGCACAACTAATAGCACAGGGCCCCTCGGAACAACGGCACGACCCTGGATGTTTGTGTTCTTCATATTGACGTATTGCTTGTTTACTTGTTTTTGTTATGGGTTTGGTTGAGTAGGGTTACTTTAGGTTTATTGTAAGGATCACAGTGAGTAAGTCAACATTTCAGATCGTGTTGGTGAAGTATTTGGTTGGGTAGGTTTTTAAATATTTGAAATCCTCCCCTTATTGGGGATGTAATATACATAATTTTCATCTTGCACTTGATAATTTTCATTGTAAATCGTGTGTTATGCATTTAATTATATACTTTATTTCGCCCCTAATTTACCTTTTTTGGTAACATATTTCGCCTAATTTACTAATAGCGCTAATATAACCCTCTATTGAAGTCCTACAATATATCCAACGGATTGAGGATGACACATAGTAACCAGTAACTTATGAGTTCGAATCCCCTTCCCCATATTGTAATGAGCTTATAAACTACCTATAAAAAAAATCCAACAGAAAAAACAGACCCCACAAATATATCCAATGGAAAAACAAACCACACTGACATTTTTATGTACGTTTTGTTTGGGTTAATTAATTAATTGCTATTCATTAATCTTTGATAAAGACAACTTCTTAGTCTTACCAAAAAAAAAAAAGACACCTTCTTAGCTTAAACTTTTTGCATTGGATGTGTATACATATATTAATTATTTATTTTATACAACAATGCTTTCAACATAAATCAAAGAAACGTACATTTTTCTTGTCTTTAACCTAATTGGTAGCTGTAAAAATTTAAACGTACCCCCTAACTTTTTGTTCATTGATCTTTCCTATGTTAAAATAATCATCCTTCGAGGATCCAAAACACCGACAAATTAAGATTAGTTCTTGATTGTTATTCTTGTTCTATTCAAATTATTTTGTTTATGAATTATAAGTGTTTTTAGCTGATTAATTAAACATATATATATCAGCACCTTTTTCTGTACTTCCCTTCAACAAAATAATTTGAATAATTTGAATTATAAGTGTTTTTAGGCCACGTTTGGTTGCTGGAAAACACTTTACAACTTGATCCATCGTACCGAAAGCTCATCCCCGTACGAAAATCTTCTGAAAGCAAGAAATAACACTTACAGGTCGGCAGTGGTGATGCCAAGATCGATCTATGCACACATGCACACATACATGTACAATATATATATATGGAAAAGTTCTAATGAAACAGATAATACGGTGTAACGGTGAAACGAATGAATATTGGGTCATATTCATATGAATATTATGTTATATGAATATATAAATATGAATATTATATTGTGTGAATATGAATATGATTTAAATATGGGTATATGAATATGTTATTATTTATATTCAAATAATATAAAGTGAATAACATCATATTCATATCCACACACCACAATATTTACATATTCATATCCACATAATGTCATATTCATATTAATATAACACAATATTCATTCGTTTCACCGTTTCACCGTATTCTTTGTTTCATTGGAACTCTTGCCTATATATATATATATATATATATATATATATATATATATATATATATATATATATATATATATATATATATATATATATATATATATTATTAGTGACGGAACCAAGAATTTTCTAGAGAGGGTGGAAAGAAAATTCGAAATTTTTTATTATATGTATATATGAAAAATATTGTTTTTAAAAAATCCTTAAATTTGTTTTTCAAATATTTATATTTAGTAGGAAAAAATAAAAATTATCAAAAAAAGATATTTTTTTATATGTATATGTAAGAACAAATGTTTTGTTTAAATATATTGGAGAAATTTTTTAACATGTTATTTAATTAGGCTTTTTAGTAGGAAAAAGGGAAAACTAATTAAAATACATCCACCTTTGGGAGTATGGTAAAAATGTATCCTCAACTTTCAAATGTATAAAAATATCCCGACCTTTGAGGGTAGTGTTCATATATTACCACGGGTTTTTCTCACGGGTCAAAAATGTTGAGAATGTAGCCTACGTGGATTTTTTTTTACAAGGCAGTTTGTGTGGAAGCCTTTTTACAAATTAGCCCTAAAATTGGGTTTTTGTGAACGATTTCCTTAGGAAAAAATAAACTGACAACAAAATTAAACCCGAAAAATGAAATTGATTCAACCAAGCAACTAATCCAGTCAAAATTGCCTCAAATTTATTTATTTCCTAAGGAAACCATTCAAAAAAACCTAATTTAGTGGTAATTTGTAAAAGGCTTTCATGCAGGCTATGAATGGCAATGGGGCAGGGACTCTCCAATCCCCGCGGGGAATCCCGGGGACCAGGATGGGGACAAATTAATTCCTTGTGCCGGAACGGAAATGGGGACGGGGATAATAGTCCCCACCCTGCCCCCGCCCCCGTTAGGGATCTTCGATGGAGAATACGAAATCCTTTTTTTTAAATCTTACCTAAGTTTATATAATTTTTATTTCAATTTAAAAATTTTCCTTATAATTTACATTTATGAAATATTATATGTAATATTTATATCATATTTTTAACATAACTTTAATAATATCTTATAATTTTCTATTAAAAGGGGGAAAACCATGAGTTTTAAATGGGGAACCCGACGGGAAAATCCGCGGGAAACGCCAACGGGAGAAATAATGCGGGAACGGGGACCCGCCGGGAACGGGGACGGGGGCGAATTATGGTCCCCGGTGATTCAAGTTGAATTAGTTGAAAAGTGCATTATACGGTTCTAGGTTTCTAGTCCACGGACCGGTTGGACCGGATATGGTTGTTCTCTTTGCAGGATTTGTAAAGCAGAGACCGGTTAAATGAATTAAAAATAATTAAATGGATTGAAAAATAATTTATAATATTTTTTAAAATTATTTATTAAATGTGAACATAGACTTAATTAAATTATTCTTACTAATACATGAATAAAAAATAATTTACAATGTTTTTTATTTGACCACTTTAATTTTATTTTAAAAAATACATATACAATATATATACACACATTCCGATCCAACCGGTGTTGGACCAAAAATTCCAGTTCAACCGGTCTTGGACCGAAAAATTCCGATCTGATTCCGGTCTTTAACCAGAAACCGGAATTTCAATTTTTATGGACCGCGGACCGGACCGTTATATTTCCATCCGACCCAAGACGATAAATTCGGGTCCGATCCCAGTCCGATCCAAATTTTGCCTAACACTAAATTCAACTACGGAGAAGGGAGGAACAATAGTAATTGGTTCAATTCGAGACATGTCACCACGTACGATATCCTCCCCACAATCAAGTCGATGGTTCTTCGCAAAATCAATGTTCAAAAATAAGATAAACAATTCTTCGATGCATTCTTTACAAATTTGATTCAAGGCTTTTGAACCGTACACGCAAAAATGTTTAAAATTAAACTACTGGAAAAAAAAAATTACAAAGGTTGCTTGCCTGTGAAAGCGTAATAGGCAAAAGCGTAATACCAACTGTTTAAAATTATACTTAATCATGAAAAAAAAACTGGATGTTAAAATTAATAAAAAAAATTGATATAAGAATTGTCTATAAAAAACATTTGAACTAACACAAATTATCAATGATTGAAATTAATGCAACTTTTTTTCCATGTTGAATTATTATAATTATTTTATTATTCATTTATGGCCAATAAGATGTTATGTTGGTAGACTACCATGGTGGTATCTCTAACATTTTCCGTAGGGGACTGAAGATGAGTTGGTGTGTCATCTTAAGCTGATATAACCTCATATGGTTGGAGGTGCAAAATCTCGATCCCTAACACAATCGATCGATATATTTCAGTTAAATCAGTTAAATGCAAGTGGTCCATTGACATGGTTACGTATTGCCTTAATCTCAGTCACGCAAATTAATCCTTTATACGAAATGTTGCTACATTACGCGGATAAGATATATGAAGGTTTCGAGTTGCTAGCAGCACTAGATATGTGTCACGGTCCATATCAAACATTCGGACGTGGTCCAAAATGACAATAGTATAGTTAAGTGTTTTAGGTGGAACAAATCGACCGTACCAAAAAAACATTACATTTATGTATAGTTTGTCCCCCTTTTTTTATTATGTACAGTCGCACGCTAGTGAATACATCTTAAAACAAGTTAACAATAAGTGAAATAGTTCATCGATCGATAAGATAGTACCGATTAATAGTTGATTCGATTAATTGATAAAAAATAAGGGTTGATCCATGTTGCTATGACGATTCTCGGTTCTAATTAATATGAGTTCTCATGTGATGATCAACTTGCTAAACATCTATTGAAAATTTGAAACACATGCTTAGTATTTGTTTAGTGGTAGATAGTCACAAGATCCATGGATAAAGTTGTTTATCCATATGCATAGAGTCGAAAGAAAAACTAGCACCACTTCACCAACTCACCCAATATGCATTTAATTGCCATTAAATTAAATGATATATATACGCTGATCCATATGATATGATAATTAGATATATGTATAAGATATGATAATTAAAAAGGGATAACATAAACAATGAAAGGAAAAGCCAGTAATCCCTAGTTTTATAACTCGAATCCTTACGTGGATTGTAATGAAGCCAAAACCACATTGGTGTTACCACCTTCATTTTAGGGTGTTTATGCAATTAGTTTTTTTTATATATATAAAAAATCATTCATAACCAAAAATTTAACAAAATCTTTTATCTATATTCTATATAAATTCTTAAATAGAAAAGATTTAGGTGTGTCAGAACCACCTTCATTTTAGAGACTTTATCCGATTTTTTTTTTAAATCCATTCAAATATCCAATTATGTTCAACTTTTGCTATAACTTAAAAATAAAAAAAAAAACTTTTAAAGCAATTATATTTATTCATTATTAATAATTCCTTAAAATAATAAAAATGCGATTAATTCAAAATATAATAGTAATAGTAAGGAGATAAAATAATTACAAATTATAACAATGGGAGTCATGACATTAAAATTATATTATTAAAAAAATATGATTCTCACTTAAATTTTAATTTTAAACAAATAAACTCTCCATGTACTTTATGTTTTATGTATCATCATTTATTCATTTTCATAATTATCTTCATAAATAAATCTATCAAACTTTATTTATTTCCACAATAGTTATCAAAATTCATATCTATATAATAACATCATGTTAGAGTTCCTTAATTTGAAGATACATACAAATCAAATTTATCAAAAATTTTTATGTTTTTGTTTAATTTTATCTTTATAATATGTTACATTATCATTGTTTTTATCAAAATTTACAGCGGTAGCCAAACACAAATTTGAGAGGAGCAAGCAAGTAGAGCAACACTAGGGAGTATTTGGGCCGTCTTATTTTATTGGGACGCCCTCACAAAGCTTCTCAGTATGGGCTTTAATAATTGGGCCTTGGGCCCAATAGTTGTTATTGAGCATCTCAAATTTCAATTCTACTGTACGCTACATATACTTTGAGTTTGAATTAACATCCACAAGGTTGAAGGTTTTCCCATTTGAAGAAATATAATTTCACAATTGACAGTGATATAAATGATTCAAGGAAAATGATATCTAATCAATCATACCAACTATTTGTTTTCTAGTGTTGATGTAAGAATATAAATCAATATAATAAAAGACAACTAAAATCAAACTGAAAAAATAAAGAATTTTAGTTATTTGGCAATTAATCCGTTGCCGACAATAGGAGACTTCAATGGCTCCCTCCTCTTATCAATTGCTTTTTCTTCAATGGTTCTCTCATGTAGCGTATATACATCACTGGTTTAAAGATGCTTTATTTATTTGTCCGCGACCTCTTCGTTATATAATCGCGAAGGATCCTTACTATACATATATTTCATGCAGTTGCTATATACATTTGATCACATAAATCGTCGCTTTTATGCTTCTTTTCGACAATGCAAGAACTGCTGAAATGTGAAGACAAATATATAAGCAGATGAACTAGTTTTCGTATTATCAATTTATTTTAGAATGGAAACTCACCCAATTATATGATAGACTGTTACAGTATGTGCACTTGGGTGCGCACAATAACAAAATTGAATTTATTAAAATAAGTATATATATGCCATTTCCTAAGTTAATTTGAAGTACATGTAAACAACACCCAACCGATATTAAAGTAGAAACTTAGGAAAAGAAACACACATGTTCATGTGACTTAAACTTCATGTATACAAGAGGAGTGGGTAAAAACGCCGAATGCCCCACTTGTTCCGGTGGCAGCTGCTGGCGTGGCGGTGCTAGTGGTGGCGCCGGAGGAACAACCCAGGTTTCCTAGGCGGTGGGTAGGGGCGGTGGAGGTGGTGGTGATGCTGCACCATCACCATTGACCATAAGGCTTGTACATCTTCACATTCACAAGATTTCACATCCTCATATAGCATATAAATCCCCCTGCCTGTTAAATTAAACATAAATCATCACAGCAAGAAATTAATGGACATAGCATATAATTTCTTACTCTTTCTCTTGAGAGGGAATTTGCAGACGCTCCAAAGCTTCTTCAATGGACATAGCAAAGATCCAAACCAACCCATTTTGGCCTCATTCCATGGAAGATTGGGTTTTTGGAAGAACTCCCAAGGAACAAAATGAAGAGGGGGGTTTGCCTCTATAATTTTTATAGATAAATGTAATCTAAAATTAATTAGGGATTTGGATTTTGAATTGGTAGGCACAAATTAATTGGGTGATTTTATTTCTTTGAATATTAGTGATAGTTAAGTGAGTACCGTTTGTGATTCAAAGTGTTGGGTGCTTTGTCTTTGTCACGCTAGTTCTTTTTCTCCTCGTGGAAGATTAAAACAAAAAGAAACCAAATTAGTGTACTACAAGATTGTGACTTTTTTTCCCCCAACTTAAATAAATAATTCATGTTCCTTGGTATGGTATGTATAGAAGTTTTAAAATTTGAGTAAATCCCATTTGTGAAGTCTCTAGGTTACATGATATATTAGTACTATTCTTACTTACCCACTTTATTTATATTGGGTATGCTATTGAACCTTATCTTCAAGGTAATAGGCAATAGTGTTTGTTTTATTTTATTTTGATTGATAAATCTTAGTAGTATTCTCATGGTTGGTTGGATAAATCTGAGTATAGCCGAAGTATTCTCATGGTTGGTTGGATAAATCTGAGTATAGCCGATCCTGGGCCGACCCAAGACCATATGACAGACCTACTTGGGCCTATGACCTTGTCCAAGTTTGGTCTGATCCACCCATCTTCCTATTTTTATTTAATTTTTTTAACTCTCATTTTGGATTACAATTTAATGTTTATATTATTCATACTTATTATATAGATATAAAAATTCACCTAAAATACATATATGTAAAATTGCATAATAAACCACACAATATATTATTATTATTATTATTATTATTATTATTATTATTATTATTATTATTATTATTATTATTATTAAAGGACTTTATTATGATGAAAAAAGATTTACATAAAGTTAGTTGGAAGCCTCGTAACAAATTGAGCTCCAACCCCTTTTTGAATAGTAAAACCAACTCTATGAAATATGAAATCAGCATTATCAGACCCTGCCCTATGACTCTTCATAACCAATTGAACCCGCTTCAGAAAACCAATAGCATCACCCCCCAGTTCTCCAAAAGTGGAGAACGCGAATGCCATAAAACAATACCCCTTAGCAGCACAAATATCTGCGTACTTCTTCTCCTTTCGTTCAGTGGCTTGAGAGACTGCCTTGCCGGGTACAAATGAATCATTGGCTCTATTTGTGAATGGTGAAGCCCCAACCACATCCACACAAGTGTCTCTACCCTTGTCCCACCCATAAACCAACAAATCTCCTGGCCTCAACTCAACACCATCTTCATTGGTCATACCCGTATGCGCTTCCTTCTGAACTGCGATGCCCGCTTTGTAACAAATGTCAGCCAAAACATCTCGGACCATGTTGTGTCGGTGCTTCGTCCAGATACCTCGACTGCAATGCAGAGCGTGATCTCCAAATGGGTCCATCCTGTCAAGCACACAACTAGGACATGTCGGATAGCCACTAAACATAGGGATCGAAAGATGGTATTGGAGGACAGAATGAAACTGGCGAGACGGCATAGTCTGAGCTAGACCCTCAATGGGTGTCGTCAACAAAAAATCATGCGCTCTGTCTCCTCTCGCCGCTTGCAAAACATGCAGCTGCCTTGGAGTCGGATTGTGTGTGGCCACTAAGTTCTCATCAATGAACTTGAAGTATCGATCCGCCAATACTAACATGATTTTTTTGGGAGCGGGGGATACAAACAAGTCATTAATATCCGAACCAACACAGGCGACAAACCTCGAGATAGATTGGGTGAGGGTGTTGTCAGGGCAACTGTCCGGACATCCAGAAGGTGAAGACGCTGAATTACTCAAAATGGATGTTTGGAGATCAGCCGTTTGGAGACGAGATGCGATGAAAGCAAAATGACTAACATCCTCCGCCAAAAACACCCCAAACCCACCAAGTTTTAAAGGAAGAGTCGCCTGACGCCACTGCCATTGACCAAACCCTGGGCCTCCTACAGTAATTGCCTGCTCCAGGGAGACCCGAAGCTCATCATCAAAGCACCTTATAGCGCCAGGGAGGGCATGAGGGGGGCACGTTCAAAGGGAAAACATCAATCTGGAGACCCCGATACAGTTTCGTAGAAGGAGCAATTCGCACTGGGGATCTTCTAGCCTTCTAACAGCCTTAAGAGCCTCTATAGATTTGTCAACCCTCTTCATAATCAAGCTATTGCAGAATGTAGCATTGTTGCTGGTCGGGCCGCCTAACAATTTCACCCCCAATTTGGGTCTAGAAATGTCAGATGGGAACAGACTAACTTCAAAGCTCCTCGGATCTTCAGTTGGCCAGAACAATTCAGTTTTCTGAATATTAATGAATAGCCCCAACTTCAGACCCTCTCTAACCACAATCTCAAGCGCCTTAGCAACCTCCCTGGTGTCACCTGATAGGGTACCATCATCTAAGTACCAAGCGTTAATGTCAAGAGCACATGCGGTATTAATTTTGGTGACAAGCGGATGCAAAACTAAAGCAAACAAAAGGGGACCTAACGGATCACCCTGTTGCACACCTTGACAAGAGCGCAGAGAAACATCCTGCCAATACAGACGAGCGGGTTGGGCATAGCAGAATTCAACCCACGGAGCAATGGAGGGGCAACAGATGCGAACCTCCCGAATCAAAGCGCCTCTATCAACGAGATTAAAGGCGTTAGAAAAGTCCACGAGAAGCAATGACATGTCACTATCCATACCTTTATCTAACAAAAGCCTGTTAACAGAATGGAGGATAGCTTCGCCACCCCCCGACACACCCACACCAAACTGGTGTGTGCCCAAATATCTGCTGAGCTCCTTGGTGACGATAGAAGCCGCCGATTTGGAAACCAACCTCCTCCAAATAGAACCTACTGCAATAGGGCGAACACCCCCACCTGGTTTTAGCAACGGCGTCAGGGGAGCACTCGCTACAAATTCCGCAAGCACGCGAGGGCACGCACCCGACAGGAAAAGGTTAACAACACCCGTGATGGCTCCAAGAAGATCACTAGCAATGCCGTCACATACCCCACCTAGAATCTCAACGAGATGTTGCGCTCGAAGCCCATCTTTCCCGCAAGAAGTACCTTTGGGAAAGCTCCTGATCCGATTGAGGACTAACTCTTTACTAACCGACAATGCAGGCACCAAGAGAGGATCAGATGAAACAACTGGTGGGGGGGGGGGGAAATAGGATGCTTAGCAAGAAGCTCTGCGGCTGTGTCATCATTGAAGGGTGCAACCCCAGAGGAAGTGAGGACTCTAATAGCAGTAGCATAATGACCATCCCCCATTTTGCGTTTGCACTGAACTACATTCAACTCAAACTGAGACAAATCTTTTTTTTTTTACCAAACCAGAGCCATAAGAGGCAGAGGGAGTGAGTATATCCTGAACTAGAGCTTGCATCCCTCCCGGCTCTCTCCACAAGGTCAAGGCAGCAGCCATAGACGTAACCTGATCCCTCTTCCTTCCAACAGACATGCCGTTAGGATGACCCCGCAAAGCAGCCGTATTAAGAACACATGCTGAGAGAACAAACAACTGAACCCAACAAGAAATATCTGATGGTTGAGCAATGACCTTAGAGAGAGCTTCAAGATACACCCTCCCAAACTCAAGACGGAGCTTGTAGGGGATACTTTTGAAAGTAACAAATCGTTGCTCAAGGAAACGCTCAAATAAATGCTCATCAAAAGTCAATCCCCTCGACCTAGATATAGCGACAATATGGGTATCAGGAGAGTCCCGACAACCAGGAGCCACCAAACATGGAGAACCAGACGGTCTAGGAATACCATGGATGACAAATGACTCTCCATTATCGCCACACCCCGGTCCCGCGATAGGGAGTCCTATACCTCCATGTTTACATGCCATCCTGACTGCATGATTACGCAAACATATATCACACAACCAACGGCCAGCCTGTTCAAGATTGGCAGCTAGCAGATCATAAACAAATATATCCGAAGAAATGATCCTCTTGTATTTCTCAACTGCCTCCGGTGTACTGAAATGTCTAGAGAGGTGATCAACAAAATACTTTGGTGTGAGACCGGTATTAGCCGGACGACCATCTCTACACCCTTCACTACCTCGAAAAGGACAATGAAACCGTTCACCCGATTGAAAGAGAGACATCCGGTAATAGCAATTCAACTCACAAATCGCCAACAAAACACTAGCAAGCAAGTAGCACACCAGTAGCAACTTAGCACGTACAAATCAAAAGCAATGTACACAACTCACAACTTAGCAAGTAGCACCCGCACAACACCACACATTAAGTTAATTAAGGAAGTAATTAGTGAATTATCCAGACGCAACAAGATTAACACACTGAAATACACCGGCCGGCACAATCGAATCAGCACATCAGACACCGCACAACCAAATCAGATCGGCCAAGAGCAAGTCCAATTCAACAAGAGCAACGACTGCACTGAACCAGAACAACCGGCACGAACGAAGAAAGAGTAACAACTAACAAACCTGAATCACAAACGGAGGACGTCGTGCCTTTGCCCAGACTCCGCCGAAGAAGAAACGCCTTCGCCTAGGCCCCGAGGTTGAAGTAGTGTGGATTCCGGCCTCAGGTACGTCGGCTCCGGCCACCGAGATCTTCCGGAGAGACGACCCTTGCCGTTTGCCTCCCTGATCGCCTAATCGCCTATGCCCTAGATATTATTATTATTATTATTATTATTATTATTATTATTATTATTATTATTATTATTATTATTATTATTATTATTATTATTATTATTATTATTATTATTATTATTACGTGGTTTATTATGCAATAGCTTTCTCATGAGGACATCCTTTATCATGTAACGAGGGAACAATTGTGGAATCTTGGATCATAAAAATGAAGAGATGAGATTGATTTGAAAAAAAAAACCACAAGTAAACGTATAACCAACTAGTAAACATATTTACTAGTTGGTTTAACAATATCTTTAAATATGCAATAGTAAATTTTTATTAGTTTGTAAAATAGGAATACTTAATAATTTAGATTTGAATAATTATGTCATTAAATATGAATATTATCATATCTGGTGAATAAGTTGATGGTTATAAGCTTTAAGCGTTGAACCAACTAATGTTCATATTTAACAATCACTCTGTCTACTTGAGCTCCCTCTCTCGCTTTCAATAGTTTACTAGACTCATCAATCCTATGAGCTTCTCGGTTCAACTCCTCCCACAAAACACCTATTTTTCGTTTTATTTAAATCCCCCTTTTTCTCCTTGTTGGATCTCTTAAATTTAGCTTTCTCACCATGCATGTTGGATTACAACCTCAATCGATGATAATTTAGTTCAGAATTGGAAGAGCTTATCTATGATACCCTTTCCACCTTTTTGTTGTGCAAAAGGTGGAAATAACTCATTGACAAACCCTAATTTTGTTGTTGAAATTGAAACTAATCCCCATTTACCAGACTCTCCTATGTCAAATTACATCTTTAAGGATAATTTAATTAAATCTTGAAGTATTTACCGATAAAATCGCGACTACTTTTTTTATGCACATGCAAATTGTGGAATAAAATCATCCACTCTCATTCCTTCATGTTAGATGACCTCTTTGTCTAAAATCTCCATTCATTGTCGAATCAACGACACAACCAATTTTCTCATTTTTATCCAATCCCCACACCTTCCCCTTAGTCGAAACAATTAGATGCCCGATTAGAAATGCATATGATGGACTTGTCCTTTTCAAACCTCCACGGTGTAGTGTGTCTCTATAACGTCTATGTCAACCTAGTTATTTATAATCCTTTAATTCATAAGGTTTTTACTCTTTTTTTTCCTACACATAATAATATTTTATTGTTTGGTTTTGCTTCTGGATCAACCATTCCAACACATAGTTTAATGTCATAATATTGGAGTTGATCCTTGGTGATAAGTAAGGGATGTTGAGTTGAATGTGGATGGAATCTCTAACTTGTCAGTCCGACATGAGTGTTTCTCACAGAGTAGTGACGACTTAGAAGATTCGCCAACAAAGTCCACCTTTAATGATAGGATGGGTGGTTCCATACTTTTAAATCAACAAGGACAACAAAACATGCATGGTTGATTCAATGTTGTCATTTGGCTTCTTGTGTGAATGTTTTGGCTTTATTATGATGCATGAACTTTAATCATAATTTTCAATTCGCCTTATACCTTGCAAATGAAAAGGAACATTTTAGCTTGTGTCTTGGGATACATAATCTCCTCATCAATGTGAAATGTACATGATGCAAGAAGGATGATGGATCAGCATATTTTCCTTTTAACTTTATATCTCCTATAAGTTATGATTACTAGGTGCCAATTGCCAACACTAGATGAAATGGAAGAAAGATTGTAGGTTCTAGCAAATTCTGGGTCAGTCCTATGTATATATGTAAAAAAAAACATTGATATAAAACAATTGTATTTTTACATATATTATTTTTAAAATGTGGTTTATATATGTAAAAAATATTAAGGTAAAATAATCGACTTATTTGGAGAAATATAGGGTGTCTCTAAGCATAGATGATGAATCTCTATATATCGTAAGAAGGGACCTCCGTACAACACTTGAGCAAACTTGGGCCAACCCGCCCTGATAAGTATGTAAGCTTTGGCAAAGAGGTTGGCCTAAAAGGCTGAGAGGCCCGACCCATATTATATGTATATATGTAAAAAATATTGATGTAACAATCATTTTTTTCATATATTATAAAAAAATATGTGGTTTATATATGTGCTTTTACATATATGTGTTATATGTGTATTTTTATATCAATAATATAAACATAATTTTAAATGATAATTAAAAAATAGAAAATTAAATAAAAATAGGAAGGAGTGGGTTGGACCTTGTTTGGGCAAGGTCCTAAGCCCAAGTGACCCGTGCCTAACCCATGCTCATTTCAATGAATAGATAGAACATATCGAGAGAAAATTTTAGATTGACGAGACTAGAACAATATAAGAAGAACAATATAAGAATGATGAGAATATCCCTTTGTCGGGTGAAGTTATAATCAAAGTTTATATTATAATTCCCTTAATATTTCTATCTACACTATTTGGTGGTTAAAATTCTGACATCTAGGCGAATAACAGAGGTTCTCATTATTGGAATAAAAGAAAAAAATGATGGAAATTATTACAAGTTCTTCTACAATTCAAAACCAGTGAAGCTTATAAATTTGCATTTATGGTTCTTCCTTGTATGTTTTTATATCATATATATTTTTTTAAATTTAGTTCATGTTTTGTCACATCTTTTTTATCCAACAACGCATGATTTTGTCCCGTCAATCTAATTTCAAATGTTAACCTAGACACGAGAAAATTTATTATCTATGACTTGATGATTTTGTAGAGTTATTATTCATTATCAGCTTGACTTTGCCATCCTTGTGATTGTGTTCTTAACAATTGAGTGGCCTTGTGTGGGCTACTTCAAAACATGGTACCTATCACATGTCAAACTACTCAATTGTGCATGACTCGACCTATTTGTCTAGCACTTTATTAGAGAGAATTAATTTACTAGACATATGGCATCTACAGATGTAATGTAATGGTTGGTCAAACCTATTTTAAGTCTTTTTATTTTATCATTATACCTTTATTATTTGCATTGTAAGGTAGTTCTTTATTATATCTAGATCTAAGCAAACATGGGCCAACTCGACCCGTCTAACTCACTCAGATAAATATGCAAGCCTAGGCAAAGTTTACAAAGATGTTGGCTCAAGCGGGTTAGGCATGCATTATATGTATATATGTAAAAATAATATTGATATAAAATCTCATTTTTACATATATTATAAAACAATTATGTGGTTTATACATGTTATTTTACATGTACTCTCTCTAATCTAAAATATAAGTCGTTTATTTTTTAGTACGTATTTTAATGAACTAAAATACACCTAAGGTGTATTTAGATTCCAAGTGAAGATAATTATAATGCAATTATAATTATAACCATTTTGAAATTTTTTGTTTAATACTTATATTGTGTTTAACATGGTGAAAATTTAAAAGAAAATACATTGTAAATTGTGTTAACTAACACCCCTATCACATAAAGTTTATAATTATGTTATAAATTTGATGTTATTGATTAACACAATTTATAAGATATTTTTATTTTAAATTTTTATTATATTGAATACATTGTAAAATATGTTTATAATTGCATTATAGTTCTAATTAATGGGATCCAAATACACCTTTAGGGCTCGTTTGGTGTTGATATCTTGATATCCATGTTTGGTATGTTACAGGATATCAAATATCAATTCTGATATATGAAATTTGCTATTTGATATGAAGTTTCTGCATATTAGATATGATATGTATATTTGTAATTTGATACTAGTTGAAAAGATATTTTGAATAAACACACAAATCATAATATAATCTAATCAACACACATCATCAAACATATCATAGATACAAAAATAGAGTGTTTTCCAAATACCACACAAGTGTTTTTGTCAACCTACCAACACTTGGCTTAGAAAGTGTGTAAAAAATGAAAGGATATTTGGGCAAATGTTTGATAGATAAGATGCGTACACTTGTTAAAGACATATCAACAATAAAATGGTCTTGTAATCTCATTTCTAACCTTCCCTCCTAGCCGCGACTTACACCCAAAGAACTATAGGCTCGACTTGTAGCTGAATTACCATGAAGTCGTGCAACAAGCCTTTCCACATACAACTTCTTTCATTTATTGGTTGAGCAACTGTAGAAGGCATCAAGCTCACATGTGGAGTTTGAAAGAATGATATAACATCAATAACATCAATGTCAGAAAGTCTTAATATATAAATCTCGAATAACAACTTCTTTTGTTGAAAAATGTAGTCCTCATGGTTTTCACCCTTCTTCAACGTTTTAGCTATGCTTTCCAAATGAGCATTGATTTCCCCAGGACAATAATGAATTTGTCATTGCTATCTTGAGTGAATCCATGAGATCTTTTACCTATGTTATGGCTGGTGGTCTCGTGATTGCTTCATGATGTGAGGGTTTTTTACTTAGACTCAAACAATCAAATACATTTGTCAAAATCCTGCTATAGTATAGTGGGATTAGGGTCGATCCAAAGGGAGTTGGTCAATGATTCTATCTTAGTTGTCTTTCAGACAAAGGGGCAAGTATGGTGGGAAAAGGATTGTAGGTATCGATGGGGGAAATTCGCTTCACACAACCTTTCACGGCTCAAACGAGGGTAAAATCAATAAAGAGAAGACTTCCAAGGATAGGGATCACCACAACCATAAATACATGTGCAAATCAATGAATCACATAAAGATCATGCTTTTAATCATCAAAGTAATTGACTTTCATCAATCAACAATTAAATCAATCAACTCGTATATAATTAACTTACTTGTTTCTACCCTTTTCTTAAGATTATTAAACTCATGTTATAAAAACCCTAATTACTATTCCATATCCACAATCTTCTTCTTTCAAGTCAATTGCAACAAGAATTCCTTATACTTTTATCCAAGGGTAAGCACATAGGTAGATGACGATAAAAACACCAAACGATATCATAAAATCATCGATTCCACACACATGTCTATAGTTGGGTTCTCCCTAACCCTATAAGGAAAGGAAAATACTCACTATTCATGATAGAAAACATAAACAAAGTCATAAAAGAAAGAAAACACCTTGAAAAATCTCTAAAACCGTGGCAAACCGTCGCCAAAACCACCTTCTCTCTCTCTCTCTCTTCCTATTCTTTGCTTGGATGGTGTGTAAAATGCCTCACCCTAGGTTCCTATTTATAGTTGAGAAAAAAACCCTAGAATCGGCTCTCTTCATGTGCAAGTAAGGCCCAGTGGGCCGGATTCAGCCGCATGAAAAATCTTCGAAGATACGGGATCGGTGGGTGCGACTCAACATCGGCGGGCGCGGACTCAGCGGTGCTTAGGATCTTCCGCAGGTTCTTTAGTATCAGCGGGTGTCGATAATTGACCGCGGGCGCCGCTAACTCTTGTATTTTCAGCTTTTTCAACTATGTCTTTTAACATAATTTCCGGAATTCTCGTTTGTCTGTTTGATGCATATGAATATGATTTGGAAAGCTCTTTTCAAGTACTACAACTCTCATGAAGAGGTTAGAACTTGATTCAAAGTGTAAAAATGCGAAAAAAGGAGTTTCTCCAGTTGTTACATCTTGTCGACTTTGTTCGCTTCCGCTTCCACTTTCTTAGCTTTTTCAACATCTTCTTAACCTTCCTTTAAGCTTCCTATTTCCTAATGTGTCACGCCTTCTCCAAAATAGCTCCAAAATGTTACAAAATACAAAACACACTTATGTAGACATCCATATCGAAAACCATACGAAAACCTATAAAAGCGACTCAATTCTAATTAACTTAAATGCAATACAAATGCACTCAAAATAAAGCTAAAAAACATGACAAAAACACTGACATCACTTCAGTGGATGAGTGGTTGATAATGCATATCTTAGATAGGCATTATATGCATTTTTAGGATAGTTAGGTTGCATTTAGTGCATGATTTGGAGTTAATTGCATCTTATGATTATTTTGGAAGAGTTCGGATTCTGCTCACAATTATGGTTATTTTGTAGAGTTGGATTCGAATTCCAAGGAAGGATGTAATGGTCGTGGATTGGATAAAAAGAGCAAGTGGAAGAGAACATAGAAGCTGTCGACAGATGCAGCAGGATCTGAAATGGCCGCGCCATCCACAAGCGGCGACCGCTGCAAACAGGCAGCGAACGCCGCAAGCTCCCAAGCAGCAGAACTAACACAGGCAGCGGCCGCCGCATATGTGCAGCGGCCGTCGCATGCCTCGTCAGCACCAATACGCTGCGTTTTAGTTAGTGAACAGATGTTCTATTGTTTTTGGCCGACTTTTAGTTTGAGGCACGACTTTAACCGAGTTACTATTGAATTCATTTTTACGTTCATCAGACAATTTAGAGAGATTGAGCGATGTCTTCCATGAGGAACTAAACTCATTTGTTCTATCTACGATTTGAAGCTTTATTTGGATTGATTGTGAGTTTCTGAATCTCGTTCTTAATTCCTATATTGAATGTTTCAACTTTTTGCACTTATTGATTGATTGTTTTGTTCTATCTTGTCTGGCCAACTCGTTAGATCAATTCAATTGCTAGGGTTTTGTAGATTCCTGATTGCGAACCTTAACCTGAGTAGCAAACGTATCCCTTTAGGGCTGATTGAACTAATTGGATAGGTAGGAAGTTGGATGTGTTGTTAAATCCCTCTTTAGGGACTACAAATACCTTGTTTAATCTCTGAACTTAAAGCTATCGATTGGGTTAAATCCTTTTCTGAGGGACTGCTCATGAGATAAGGGTTTATATGACTGATTGGACTAGTAACTATATTAGGTCGGGACAAGGACATTCATAGGAAACTTAGAAGGACGAGAGGAAGTTACAATGATCGCTTCAACCAAATAAAGTGGATAATTCTAGGTAGAACTACTTCTCACTATTGTCTAAAACAAGTTCATTTAATTTTGCTTGCACCATTCCGCTTTGATTAAAGGCGGAACATTTTGCATTCTCAAAACCCCCCTCTTTGGTTACTCAATTGGCATCCGGAACACACTTGAATAGAAAATTTCCCTGTGGGATCGACCTCTTGCTATTTGCTATACTAGTTGTAAGTTTGAGTTATATTTTGACAAGATCAACGACAGGTTTTCCTCCCGTCAAATTTGGCGCCGTTGCCGAGGAAATTTATTTATTCTTGTGTGTTTTTGTTGCTGATCTTGGTGTGGATCATCTTATATGGTCCATACCCATTGCTACTAATCCATCTTTGCTATTGTTTGATTCAAAGATCGAAAAAACCCTTTCTGCTTTAAGGCGAGGAACCCCTGATCGCTTTCACGAGTCATCTTTTGATCAAGGAGAAAGCACTACAGAGATGGCTGACAACGCCAATGTTACTCTGAGGGAGCTTACTGCTCCTGAGTTGGCACAACAACCCCTGGCAATCTAATTCCCTGCACTCGGGGAAGGAGTGAATTTCGAGCTGAAATATGGGGTAGTTCATCTGTTACCCAAGTTCCATGGGTTGAGTGGGGAAGATCCCCACAAGCATCTATCGGAATTTCATACTGTGGTGGTTGGGACGAAACCGGAGAATGTTACTGAGGAACAACGTCGACGCACATCTCCTGATTCGTCAAGGCCGCGCTCACAGGTTGATGGCGGTGGATGACGAGAGAAGCTCCGTGGCGCCGGCGCCATCGGCAGACGAGACATGCCTTCGTTCTTCAACCTTTGTCTTCTCTCTCTCGCCTTGCCTTTCTTCGACCTTTGTCTTCTCTTTCTCTGTGCGACCTGTCTTTGTTCACCCTTTGTCTGCTTTATTTCGTTTCTGTAGTTTTTTTTTTAATTTCAAAAGTAACGGAGTCCAAATCATCTGTTAAGTTTAACCACCAAGGGGCGTGAGGCGAAATCTAACAAAAACCCAGGGGTACCACACGAAATATGTAAAATAGTTGTATATCCCGCGAAAATTGGAATACTCCAATGGCACCCCGCGGAATTTCTGGAAAAAAAAAGGAAAAATGACTCAAAATAATACCAACTATCACATATGAACCAAAAATAATACGAACTAAAAAAAGTCTCAAAATAATACAAACTATCCACCTATAAACCAAAAATAATAAAATTTTTAAAATCAATTAAAAATAATACAAACTATGAACTTTTATCTCAAAATAATACAAACTTTTGAAGTTGGACTAGGAGAAGAATCAACACAAACATTATTTACAAAAATCACAAAAATATGAGTATATAGTCACACTTTGCACAAATGCACCCCTTTATTTTTAAATACACCAAAACAACTAGTTATTTTTTCAACTTTACAAAAAACCACTTTTTATTTTGAAATTAAATAAAATCACATTCAATTTATCCATAATTATTAAAAAAATAGAATCATATCCTAAAATTCATGTAATTTTGGAAAATTGAGGTTGTATTATACAAAGTTGGACAATCAAATAGTAGGTTTGATGTATTTAAAATATAAAAGATTGATATGTGCAAAGTATGAATAATTATAGATTTTTTTATAATTTTGATAAATAAACTTTTATTTTGAATCTTATCCTAATTTAAGTTCAAAAGTTTGTAGAATTTTGAGTTAAAAGTTCGTAGTTTGTATTATTTTTAGTTGATTTTAAAGTTTGTATTATTTGTTGTTTATAGGTGGATAGTTTGTATTATTTTGAGACTTTTTTTAATTCGTATTATTTTTGGTTCATATGTGATAGTTGGTATTATTTTGAGTCATTTAAAAAAATTAAAAAGATTACATATTCAAGGGATGGGAGGAGGAGAAGATGCGTAGAACCCTGGAAGAAGTGAAGAACAGTCGACTAACGGCTATTGCAACTTGCAGTTTGAGAGAATGAGTTCAGGGCTTGGATTCGGAGATGATTAAATGAAAAAAAAACAGATTACAGATTCGAGGGATGGCTAGAGAATAAGATGCGTTGAACCGGTCGGGAAGAAGTGAAGAACATACGGCTATTGCAACTTGTAATTTGTCAGAATGAGTTTAGGGTTTGGATTTGGAGATGATTAAATGGAAAAAAAGGGACGCCGAGATTCGAACCTAGGCCATTGCACAACGTTGAGCCTATCTTCCGTTTATAACCAAGTGAGCTAATGGGCTTAACTGATTCTCATTGGATTATATATAGGGGAAAATGCATAAAACCACCCTTTATTCAAGGTTGTTTGCAAATAATCACTCCTTATTCAAAATTTGCAAATAACCACCCATTATATACAAATTGATTGCAACTAACCACCCATATACCCACTTTTCTTGTTAAATCTAATTAAGTTTTCTCCAATTCTAAACAAAAAGGGTGATGAATGTCTAGAGTCTCCTACTGTTCATCGCCTCCAGCAATGACGACCTTTGGTGGAACCTCTTGGTGGTCATCGGGTCTTGTTCGTGGACCTCTATTTGGCTAATTAGATTGAAAATTTGATTTAGTTGAGACTAATATAAAGAAATATGCAAAACATTAAAAAGTTATGGGTATAATTTAGATCTGTCAAAACACGACCGACATGAACGCCCGGAAAATTTTGGGTCAAGACCCGAAAATTTTAACCCGGAAATTTTTTCCGACCCGAACCCGAAAACCCGGTAATTTTCTGGGTCATCTGGGTTTGGACCCATACCCGATTGACCTGGTGACCAGATTGATTTATAATTATATATGATTAAATGTTTTCTATGGAGATTCCAATTTATTACATCTTATAATTATAGTCACTTGATCTTTCATTTTCAAATCAACTTTTTTATTTTTTTTGTATTGTGCAATACTCCTTCTAATCGATAGTATTTGATTTTTTATTTTTCATCACAATTTTTAAGAAGATGAAAACTCTAAAAAATATTAAAATAATTATATGCTTATTACTAATTGCATGAAATTATTTTTAAAAAAATTATTTAAATTTTTGATATTTTATATATTTTAAAATTTTGTTAAAAATTATGAGAAATAATAAAAATAAAATATTTTAGATCGATATATTATATAATTACAAGCTCTAGAACTTATGAATCACGACTTTAATTTTAGCATTTTAAAATTATCGCAAAATTACTAAATCATGATTTTTTTAATTTAAAAAGGAAAAAATTGACAAACCGAAAATCGACCCGATTTTACCAGAAACTGAGTCAAACCCGAGTTCGAGTCAACTCGGATCTACCCGAGACCCGTTTTACCCGAAATCTGAAACGACTCGACCCGAATGACCCGAGTGACAAGTGTAATATAATTGTCTTTTCCTATTAACTTAAGTGATGTTTAACAAGAAAAGTGGGTATGGGTGGTTAGTTGCAACCAATTTGTATATAATGGGTGGTTATTTGCAAATTTTTTAATAAGGGGGGTTATTTGCAAACAACCCAGAATAAAGGGTGGTTTTATGCATTTTCGCCTTATATATAATACTAGTATTAAATTTACCATGTCTATAAATTAAAAAAATAAACGGTGGTTCATGTCATTTTCATGTCGTGTCATTTCGCTTTCGTATTTTTTCGTATCGTGTTTTCGTGTCGTATCAGTTGTGTCGGGTTTTTCTGCACACCCCTATTCACCGGCTTGTATAATAGCGTTATTTTTTTTTTTTATGTCTCTTCATATCTCAACAATCGGATTTGCCTAATTTTGAAAACTCTAGCGGGGGTTATGGTCTCAACCAGAGCTCCCAATATGGTTGAGCTTTCAGTAACTGCATTTTGAATATGACGCCAAGCCTTTGTGGTATTGAAGATATTGAGCGTGGATGATCTGCTTCCAGTTATGTTACAACATCATGGTATAGATGATCATATAAATTTATCTCAGCTTGATGATGATTACTATGCAGTGTACAAGTAAATTGAACTTTGTAATGGGAAACCATAAGGCATTAGGTTGGCATTAAACAGGAAATCTCTTTGTGGTTTCTGCAATCAAACAAGGGTGAGCCTTGTGAGCCATGAAAGCGGAAATTGAAGTCAGGTTATCGCCTTTTCGGTATGCCCAAGATCATACGAAATCATGCATTGCTTATATAGCTACATCTCACTCGATAATTAAGGTAAAACAACGCGGTTCATAGGTGTTTATGTACAAGTGTATAAAGAGCAAAGAGGCCAGTTGAATAGCCCATCACATACGACACCAAAAGTACGAAAGCATAAAAAGCGATGACAACAACTATGTATGAAGTGGTTTTAGTACATGTTTTGCTCATGAAACCGCCTGCCCTTCTGCTCTTGTGGCAATGTGGAAGGCATTGGTCGTCGTTCATCGTCTTCCTTCCTCGTAACTCCTAGCTGTGACCGCTACGCAGACCTACAAAAGAGTGTGAGAGAACGAGGATTGAAGATGGGAATTTTATAAAGGACATAGTACGTTGTGTCCTTTAAGAGTTTATGGTGTGCCTTTATCCACCTTAATTAGTTGATGGCTACCAAACAACAATAGTTGCTCTTTGCATGACCTTCACAAAGGAGGTAATTAGGTATGTATCCACTAACCTTGACATGATCTCCACCAAACATATATATCTTGTTTATTGTATTTTCTTTCTACACTCCATTTGGTTCATAGCATAAAGGTGATGAAATTTTGTTGCTGTATTTTCCTACTCAGTTTCAATGCCCATTTCCTCATTTAATTTGTATATTTGACCAAAGTTGAAATCTATGGATTTCACCCACCCAAAAAATAGTCGGGTTGTTATACGAATGGTTAAGTTTTTGTCAAACGCACGACTAATTCACTGATCAGATCATTAAATATTTTTGTCTGAAAACAGCTTACCGACACCAACTTTTTGTATCGATAGACATTTTATTGATACGAAAAGTTTGTATCGATAGGCAAATAAAAACACTTGTCAATATTATAATCCGATGAATTACATTAAGACTAAAGCTAGCAACATGTAAACATGACAACACGTCCTTGTTTAACAAATGAAGACCCAATTCCCAGTGGCAGATCCTTTTAAAGCGTAGAGGTGGTCATCTCCAGCCAAAAATAATTCTATACGGAGTATTATGTTATTCTCTTCTATAGGTTCGATTTAACGTATTATAAGTTGAAATTCAACCCATGATAAACATGTGCAAATCACTTCATATACCATTACCAAATTGAGATGCTTTCATTTTTTACTAAACTTAAAACATTTGTGTTATAATTAAATTCGAGAGTTTCGAATCAGTAAGTTATATTGAAATATTTTATATTTATGTAATAAATTATGTACAATTTATGTTTTAATTAGATTTATGCAATTACAATTTTAACGTTTTTTTGAAACTATTTAGTGTTTTATATTTTCTTTTTGATTTTTTTTAAAAGTTAAATTCATGATAAAATGCCAATTGCTTTCACGTTTGGGCCATTCTTATTACAATTTGGGCCAATCATGAAAATGGGGCAAGTCCCATTTTTGCCATCAGATCATACAAACTCAGAACCTTTCTCAAGTTCGATTCATTGCACTCTCTCACAAAATCACCCTCTTTGCAAAGTAAGTATTAAAAAATTCATTGACAAAAATACCATTTTTTTTTTAATGATTTGAATAGTTATTTTGTTTAGAAACAAATGATTGACTTATTATGAGGTTTGCAATTGAGAAAAAATTATTGCCAAATTTTAGTTTTTCTGCCAAAAAATTCAAGCCTAAACAAGCCAAACTCTCACACTAAGGGTTTGGTTTTTTTTAAATCGTGCCATAGGAAGGGTTTCCATTACCACATACTAGTTTTTTTTTCACGTCACCATTAATATTGTCTCTTGTCACCGGAAGGGTTTGATTTTTTTACTCGTCTGTCAATGGAGTATTTTTTTCATAGGTAGGCACTAGACCTATTACAATATGAGGGAGGAGGATTCGAACTCATGATCTACTGGTCACTTCGTATCATCCTTACAAACTAAACTAGTAAGGCTTGATCAGATGGAATTTTTTTTAATTCTCGTCTCTTTCTCCTTTACACTCTTTTGATATGCTATGGTTTTTAATTATGTCAACTAAAAGGATTCTATTGTGAAATAACAATTTTCTTCTTATCACCGTTAATAGTTTATCTTATCCCCATTTATTGATTAGTGAACATCGCCGTCACTTTCTCCATTAAACTATATTGGTATGTTATGGTTTTGTATTTTGTTACTTGAGGAGTGTATATTGTCACATAGAAGTTTTCATCTTGTCACCATACGGATTAGCGAGCATCATCTTACTTTCACACATACAAAGCTATACTATGTTTAATGTTTATATAATATGGGTTTCAATCGTGTTGCCTAAACCGCTTTCGTTGTTACATATATGTTTTCGAGAAAATTTGAAAAATATGCACTTTTTTTGGCCTAATTGGCGGAATGTCCAAAGTTTGGGACAAATTGTGAAATTGTCCATCTCTTACCCCTAATTCTCTCCCCTCTCTCTCCGGTCCTGTCTCGCTCTCTCGAACCTCCATCTTCCTCCTCTCTTTGACGCCGGACTCCTGTCTCGCTCTCTCGAACCTCCATCTTCGGACTCCTGTCTCGCTCGCTCGCCACCGCCTCCATCTTCCTCCTCTCTCCGGACTTCTGTGTGTGCTTGCAATCGTTCCTCCCGTCTCCTTCTTCTGCACCAATCGAGATGCGGCAATCGATTGCAATCGTTCCTCCCGTCTCCTTCATCGATTGCAATCGAGATGCGGAAATAGGATCTGTGTGTGCTTGGAATGATTGCAATCGATCTCAATTGCAAAATTGAGGCCGGATCTGGTCGACGTCTCCGAAGGCGGTGGCGGAGGCGGTGAACGAGCGAGCGAAGGAGCGAGATCGGAGGCGGAGGCGGCGAGGCGCAGCGGCGAGATCGAGCGAGATCGAATGAGGCCGGAGCGAGCGAGCAACGCCGTAGCGAGCCGGAGGCGGAGCCGGATCCAATTCCAAATCGGGGAGGATTCCGGAGGAAGGAGAAAGATTTTTTGTTAAATTACAAAAATGACCCAATAAATATGGGAATTATAAAAAATATCTATATTCTATTACAAAAATCACCCTATGAATATGAGAAATTAAAAAAACTATCTATATTTTATTATGTGATCCATAATCTATATTTTTATTTTTATTTTTATTTTTTCACAACTTACAGTTATATTTGCTCATCGTACTCTTATATTTGCACGACAAAATGTAAAAAAAAACTAGACTTGGGTCATATTTGCACAACTTACGGTTATATTTGCACATCGTACTCTTATATTTGCACGACAAAATGAAAAAAAAAAACTAGACTTGGGTCATATTTGCACAACTTACGGTTATATTTGCACAACGTACTCTTATATTTGCACGACAAAATGTAAAAAAAATAGCTAGACTTGGGTCATATTTGCTCAACATACGGTTATATTTGCACATCGTACTCTTATATTTGCATGACAAAATGTTAAAAAAAATTTAAAAAAAAAAACTAGACTTGGGTCATATTTGCTCAACATACGGTTATATTTGCACATCGTACTCTTATATTTGCACGACAAAATGAAAAAAATTAAAAAAACTAGACTTGGGTTATATTTGCACAACTTACGGTTATATTTGCACAACGTATTCTTATATTTGCACGATAAAATGTTAAAAAAAATAGACTTGGGTCATATTTGCTCAACATACGGTTATTTCTGCACATGCACAACATACTCTTATTTTTGCACGACAAAATGTAAAAGAAAAAAAAAAGAGTGAGGCTATAGGCAAGATGATAAAATTGCTATTGGCAAGATAGACACTCCACAAATTTGTCCAATAATGTGGACAATTCACCAATTAGGACAACTTTTTTGGACATTTCACAAACTCCCCCTATGTTTTCTACTCGTCATGTTTACTCCTGAATGTTCGCCCAAATTTAAAAAATTCAAAGTTGCTCTACCTTATTTGGGCATCTTATCTATGATTCGAACCTGCATATAATTTCTGAAGTGGAAAGTGGAAACCTACATATAATTTAACAAGTCTACAACTACAAGAACATATTCAAGAATTATGTCAATTTCAGAAATCACAAAACAACACAAGCCAAATTTCAGTGACATCAAATTTTAGCACAACACATGCAAGGTACGTAGAATCATGGATTTAAACTAGTTAAGTGTGATTTTAGTTTAACACATCACATTCATCTACAAATTACATATCCTTATCAAAAAAAAAAATCAAGAACCAAAATCCAAGCCTTGGAAATTAGAAACTAATTAAACTCGTAGATTCCCTCTTCTTACTAGTAGTCTTCAACCTTTTTCCTTCTTGGGCTCATCTAATTGCACCTCAGCCCAATCATGTAATGGGCCTAGTCCTTCCTAATCAAATAATCTTATAATCAATACAAAAAATATTTTATTCTTATTTATTACACAATTTTTTTACTTTATCGAAAACTCTAACTAATAATCCACTAATTATTACAAGCACATTTTGGTAAATAAAATGTTAAAATACCTATAATGACATATTTTTCTTAATAAATTTAACACTATAAAATGACATTTGAACATAATCTTCTCTTCATTGGTTGATTTGTTTCATACCTTTCTTTTGGGCTCATCTTACTGTAGCTTGACTCAATCATGTGGGCCTATTCTTTTCAAACCAAGCATGGGGAGAAACCCATTTTGCCATCAGAATCGTTTTTTTTTCTTTTTGTTTTGAAATACAAGTAAAGATTCGATGATGACTAGCCTCTGCTAGACCAACAGCTAATAACATCATAAGAGATGTAGATACTAAATTCTATATCATGGAGCAAAACTGGTGTTACAACACTTTGGAAGATCCTGGCAACACGGTCTGTGCACTTGTTGGCTTCCCTGAAGATGTGGCGAAACTCCACCTCCTCGAACTGAAGCAATAAGAAGAAAATATCTGTAATTAGGACATCGATCTCCCAAAGAAAGACCAGGAACCTTTAAAGACTTTGATGATGGTTAGGCTATCGCCGTCGATTTACAGCCGTAGCAAACCAAACTACTTTTAGAAGACCCATCTTGAGTCCCAATGCTTCCGAGAAAAGAACACTCTTCTTGCCAATTCGTGCCCCTCCAGTAGCTATTTGTTCTCCTTGATGGTCACGAATGATATACCCTATTGAGGAATTCTCATCGGCTCTTTTGCCTTTAGAAGACCCATCTTGAGTCCCAATACTTCCGAGAAAAAAAAGAGCACTCTTTTTGCCAATTTGTGCCCCTCTAGTAGCTATCTGTTCTCCTTGATGGTCACGAATGATATACCCTATCGAGGAATTCTCATCGGCTCTTTTGCTACCATCAAAATTTATTTTATGTGTTTCTAATGATGGCTTATTCTACCGCAAGATTCTTTTCTTTCTCATCATAGTCGGACCATTGCCTGTCTAGTTGTTTTCGTTCATGCATGGTCTTAGTTTTCTCCTAATTTTTCAGCATGTGTCTTGTGAAAATTTCCATATTTTGGATCGATGTTATGTTGTTCTGGTCAAAGATCATTCTATTTCTATTTGTCCACATGCACCACCAAGTTATGGCAAGTGTTATTAATATTTCTATTATCTTTTCCTTGATGTTCTTGTTACTTATCTCCAAATCATTGAGTATTTGTAAAATTACTGGTTCCATTTTTTTAACTAGTTACAAGGTGTGGCAATACTTGATAAAATTAAAAGATGATTTTGGGTCTCCTTACTTTGGTCGCACAGAGTTCGCAATTTGTAGAAATTGCTATTCCTTTATTTACTAGTCTACTTTTAGTACAACTCACTACAATCTCCTACAATCACATCACGTTTTTTTTTTATAAAGAATTTCTCTCCTTTTACAAACCTGCATTCATTGAATCATATATCTATTTTTCTGTCACACAAAAGTAGTGCTCAAACAGAAGTTGAAGATTATTTGGAATACAAGTCACTGTGAAATGAAGACTTTAGGTTGAAACCATAATGGTATATACTATATACAATAATACATCATAGCTTGATGTAGATTTCTTTTTTCTTCTTCTAGCTTACCAAGTATGAATTATTAATCTCCCCTTTAGTAGTTAGAAAGCAATGTCAATGCTTGAGATTTTGTTTAGTGGTTGAGATTTGAGATCATCTTTTTTTTTTCTCTTTCGAAGTTCTTCGAATTATATATACGAGACACATAGGACGATACTCGATTACCCGTCTATCGGTTCCATGTTCGTTGTTTAGCAATCGGCTAGTTACAACATCGCTATCGGTGTTCCGATTGTTGGGCTGTCTGCATATTCATTGTATGCATGTGATGATCCTTACTTCACATGTGAGGATATGTAATCTCTGAGCTAGTCTTCAACAGTTTTTTCTTTCTCCAATGCTGATTGCTTTGATGTGGTTTTTGAATTGCATTGCAATGTCACATGCAAAAGCCTGAAACAAAGGACAAGAAGAAAGACTTAAAAAAATGATGGCAGAAACAGGAGACAAATAAATGGTCACAGGGCCATGTAGGCATATATGGAAGTGGGCAGCTTATCAGGGTTTAGAGTCATGTGGGGGTGTCACATGGAAGTGTTCACTTATAAGTCGCAGTAGGATTTGAACCCGAGACTTTTCGTTTTCCACTCTGGAAGTGATGTAGACGACTAGATGCACAAGTTATCTACGCACATAGACGAAGACGATATTGATAGTTGAAATGCGCATCATCGACCATAGTGATTTCGGGTTTTTCGTGTCCGATTGAGATCCATGATACCTTTTTTAATAGTGAATCCGCTCATGAACACACAACTTTGCTATGACCTTAGGGGCTTTTTTGGGCTTTTTGGGGGTTTTTTTTTTATCTCTAGGGTTTCTTCTATATATAACCGCATGTATGGGTGAGAACATTATTATCTTCTTATTCATACAATTAAAAAATTTTCTTTTTTCTTTTGATAGATTTCCAGTTTATTGTTTTATGATTTCGTTGCTTGCAAAACTCTATTATTAAAGGCTGGCACTTGCTTGTGTTTTGAGTTTTTTACTACATTAGGAACTAGGAAGTATTCAGTAAGTTTTACCATTGGTTAGAACGCTTTCTTGTTAGTTAATTATAAATTTTTTGTACTCTTAGAGAAGATATTCTTATAGGATCAAGTTTTAAGTTGAAGACTTATTTTATAATTATAAACTATTAAGAAAAATTGATTAATATATATATAGGGTATATATATATATATATATATATATATATATATATATATATATATATATATATATATATATATATATATATATATTTGTTGCAATAATTTATAATAGAATTCATCTTTCATACATATATCATAAGGCCAGGCTTGATTTGATGAACCTATCTATAAAGTCTTTTTCAATTTAAGATAACCCACTCATGAGTGAAAGTTTGAAAATTTCATGTTATTTTACCAACTTTAATTGACATTATAACATGGCATGCATAACCCATTGGCCCCGTTACCAACATTATATATGGATGAAGTCACAAATATATGCGAATCAAACAAATGTAGTTAACTATCAGTTTTTTTTACCCAAAACTAGTGGTTGACCACTTGATCGATATACTTAGATATGCAAGCAAACACGGTCTTGTTTCTAGATGATGCTTGACTTCGTCCACAGTATACGTCCCTAAATGTGTGATTTAGTTCTGCCTAGTTCCGTTTTCTGTAGGGTGAGCTTCCGCTTGTTTGTATTGCACCTATACTGTTTCTGTCTGTATGTTTTGACGACTGATCTCGAATTCTCACTTAATAAAAAAAAGCAAAAATAGTTGAAAAATAAGCCTAACACGAGTAAATTACTTTTTTAATTTAGAGGTTTTTTTTCTTCGTTCACAGGACTAACAAGTTAAGAAACGAAAGTCTGAAACTAACTCATAAACCCTATGGATCAGAAGAATATAAGCTTAAACATTGATGTTGAAGTTGTTCATATAAAAAATAGGTAAAGTTCCTAAAAGATGAAGATAATGTATGAGGTCACTAAGGGGTCCCATAATGGTGATGAATTTGAATTTATATATATCTTTAGTTTTATATATATAGAATTTGGAGATATGATATCACATCATCTTTGCTTTCAACCCCCAAGAAGCAAAAATGTAGAAGAGGAGCAAGTACTTACCCTCTTTAATAGTATTAAAAAAAAAAAAACTCATTCCAACTTCCATAACTACCATACCATGGGAGGAGGTCTTCAACCCACATGGAATGCCTTTAAAGTGACACTCTCCTTGAATTGTATCATTAAGTTGGCCAATGACCTCTTTTGCCCATTTGGCCAGGCACCCTTTTTGGCCCCCCATATGGTCCCCTATCTTAACTTCCTTCCTTACCAATTCTTCATCTCCCCTCTTCATCCATATTAGTTTCTCTCTACCAAACTTGTGTGGTATGACTGTACATGAGGTGTTGGATTGGCAAACCGAATTTCGCATCTCGTTGTCATTTTTCAAATTTGAAACCGATTTTCAAACTATTAGGAATCGATTTTTCTTTCATATATACTCGTGGTTGGCTGTTGTTTAGTGATGATTTAGTGATACTCATCGATGCTGACGTCCTAATTAAACTAAACATAGATAATCGTCTTGTTTTAGCTTAATTTTAGAGGATGAAAGATTTTTTTATTATTGCAGAACGAAGGTCCGAATTCACCACCTAACATAAAAAAACTTAAATCTAAAGTTTAAACCTTCAGTCTAATCTTTGTTCTGCTTTTGAAATCAGATTGTCATTTTTTTATTTTAAGACATAAGCCTAGACTATTATATATTTATATATTATCATTAACTCGCTATTCAAAGTTTTGAGTAGGATTGGATCACATTAGGATATTATGAAGGTATTTTGAGCTATTTGCTCCGCAACTTAAGCCACATGAATGCATAGAAATTAGGGAGTCTTAAACTTTTGTTTCTTCCGTTCCAAAATACATATTTTAAGCAAAAAGCAACCCTGAAAAAATGTCACAAAAGAAGATTTTTTGACTTCTACTTGGGAATAAAAAAATAAAATACTCTAGAAAAAACAAAAAAAAAGGAACAAAGAGAGAATCCCACGAATCTATATTAGTTTAAAATTAAAATTGAATTTCAGTTGTTTAAAATAATTGGCAAAGATCTCAATTAAGGGGGACAATGTGGGTCTTGTAATTATACCCACATGGCTCAGCTAACCTATAATTAACCCCATATTTTTATTATTTAATTTTATCTTTCACATTTGTATTCAATTATTAGTTAAATTCTAATTCTTCTAGACTAATATTATAAAATCAACTTGATTTTACTGCTTAGATAGTGTTGAATAATATTATAAAATCAACTTGATTTTACTGCTTAGATAGTGTTAGGTAATGACAGTTGAATAATCCAATGTTCTTTAAATTATCTAATAAGCATACACGAAAGGGCAACATGACTTTTTAGCTTTATGTATAGACGTGCAATGTTGAAATAAAAATAAAAATCTTTACTACAATGAAAAAATATAAACAATATGTATATGGGAGAGATTGGTGTAAACATCTAAAAGTGTTTACATTGCATTCTCTTTCTATATATATATAGAAAAAATTTAAGCGCAAATGCCAAATATACATACAAATAATAATTTTACACACGACACAAATAATTACATATATCAATAACTATGAATAATTATATTTTTAAGTACAAATAATCATGTGTTATATGTGAAAAATTTACCTGCTCATAGATTTATATTTTAACAACTGTTTATATATGATCTACCCTATATATTCTCTAAAATAAAAAAAGATATTTTATAGAATTTTTTAATTATTTTTATTTTAAAAAATAATATTTATAAAAATTAATACTTTATATAATTTTTATTATTTAAAAAAATATAATGAATAATAAACATCAAATAAGAAAATCATTGAGAGTATAACTTAATTAAAAATCCTAGTAATTAATGGGCATTACGCTATAGATCGATAATTGATGTATTATACTCCCTCCGATTTTTAATATAAGACATTTGACTTTTGTGCACGTAGTTTAAGAAGTTAAAAACTATATAAAATATTAATTTTGTTTACATTGTAATACTTACTACTCCGTATTAATAAGTATTATAATGTAAAAAAATTTAATTAAAAAATTAATATTGTATGTATTTTTTAGCTCTTTAAACTACGTGCACAAAAGTCAAATGCCTTATATTAAAAATCGGATAGAGTATATATTTATATATAATAATGACCAACTGACCAAGTGAACTAGTGTATTCTAATCTAAGTGGGTAAACCAGAAAAAAAGAGTATTTAATGTCGAATATTTGTAATATTGGCAAAAGTTACCACCAAAGAAAGTACGTGCTTGCATGTCTTCTTTTATTATTATTATTATTATTATTATTATTATTATTATTATTATTATTATTATTATTATTATTATTTAAGGAAATTTATATAAGCCTATAAAATAAATGGATGTAATACTAATGCTACCAATAAAGGTAGCAAAAACCAATTTAAATTGCGATTGCGGTTATTATAAATCAATTGCAATTGATCGTCATCATCTTTAATTTTAAATAGGCCGAAAGTAATATAAAGGGAGTTCAAACTTCAACTAATTGATTAAGACGTGAATAAATTATAAAAATGCATGGTGATAAGTAATACTTTCTCCCTAATTAAAATATGCTATTTTAAAATTTTGTGCATTTTTAAAGAAATTAAATAAAAATATACTTATATCCATAATTATTACTTTATTTTTTTACTTTATTAAAAATTACAACTAACATTTCTCTAATTATTATAAGAGCAATGTTAGAAAGTAAACACAAAATACCTAATTGTTCCCTAGGCAGCCCAAATTAGGTATATGTTCACCGATCAGTTTTTTGCTTTTACTATTGATATCCTCTCTCTCTCTCATCGTCTTCCCAATGTGAACATCGTCTTCCCTCTCGCTTTCGATCATTGTTGAAACTTACAATGGCTAAATGAAGTACAACATGCGAGGGTTAGTGTACTTGCATGACACTTCCCTCTTGGTTTCTCTCTCTTTGTTAGAGTTTTGTTCGTTTTATTAATTGTTTTCTTTCTATTGATGAACTGATTTTCATCCTTTGTAATGTCTGCTAATATGTGTAGTTGTCACTGTTTCTGACTTGGAATCATACAAATGTCAGTTCGATGTGAGTATTTGCTTTTGATTTTTATCCGCTATTTTTATATTTGTAGTTGGGATTCTGTTTATACGTGCATGTTTGTATTTTGTAGAGAATAGACTGTTACCTGTTGAGGAAATATTTCATACTCTCTGTAATATCTACTGCTACCCTAAAATCTGTTAAGTTATTAAGGAGAAGTTGTCAGCAACTGATAAAGTTTTACAGGGAGCTGAAAAAAAGGATGGAGGGTGCAAGAAAGAGTTGAGAGACACGGACATGCTGTTAGGGTGTCCAACTAACATTTACGGAGTAATTAATAAAACTTAAATAGTAAATATTTAACTAATTAAATCTTATTAGTTAGAGCATTCACAAAGGCAATACTTTTATGGGTGTCTTAATTTTAAGTAAAAAGAAAAATAAATTTTATTCTTGAAAATGTCAGATTTTACAGGTTGTGAGTGTCTTAATTTTACAGGTTGTTTCTTGGAAGAGAAACTCTCCCACTTTTCAATGCAAAGTATGTCTGACATAACATACTCTAATTTCATTTTTTTTTTTTATTTAAAGTTAAGACACCCATGTAGGTGTTGCCTTTGTGGATGCTCTTATATGAACATTTATATATGGACACTTTACCAATTGTCCAGACCAATTTGTGATGCATATATATATATATATATATATATATATATATATATATATATATATATATATATATATATATATATATATATATATATATATATATATATATATGTGGACACTCGACTGTCGACAGATTGCAATATTAGGATGGAAATTCATTATAATAAATAACCGGACAAATTGCATAAACCACCTTTAAATATTGCAATATTTTACCCCAAATCATTCGATGCATGCATATGTATTTACGAAAATCGCCCTTTACAGTACTTCTCTTAGTAATGAATCATCCCATTAGTTTTTCGTCCAAATTGGATTATATTATAAGAGTATATAACCGATGGAGATATATTAGGATATATTTATTTTATAATATATTTGACATTATTATATTAAGATAGAATTACTGATATTATTATATAAAGATAGAAATATATCTTTGGTGTATTTAGTTTATCGATAACTTTATCTTACTTATTTTTCAAACATTATAATATCCCTATATAAAGAGTTCAATAATAATATATTCTACTATGTGGCCTTCTTCCATCAAGTGTGTGAGTTTCAAATCTCTAATACGAGGTTTCTCCACTAATTTAATAGAGGTTTATCCCTCTTTAAATTTCAAAATATATTAGAATTTGGACACTTTACAAAGCTAATTTTTGTTACACTTAGATCTGAACTAGATTGTAAATGATCAAAATTACTTGTAACTTAGTTTATGGTTTGGATCGAGAGATAAAAGTTTTGAGATTACGGTCCGACTAGATTATATATATATATACACATATGAGCCACTTATTGTGTCATCCGCTGCATGAAACATTGTACTACATTACATAACATTTCCCCATTTAATTTAATTCAAACCTTAGAATTGGATATCCTTCCAGTTTTTTGCTTAATATATACTCTCAGTTGGTAAATAAGTGATTTTTCAAGTCATACACATTTGTAAGATAATAAAAGTTATATAAAATATGAAAAATTTTACTTAAATTTTAAAAATAATATAATACTTGTTAGTAATAAATATGATATTATGTAAAAGAATAACTAAAAAATTAATATTTTATATAATTTTTACTGTTTTAAAAAAACGTGCATGATTTAAAAAAGTCATTCATTTACAAATAAAGGGAATATTAATATATAATATGACATACCTAGCTACTACGTACTAAGAATAACATGAAATGTTCATACGTTAGAATTTAATCTTAATGATTGCGCAATGCAATTTTTATTATATAAATATACTACATATATATATATATATATATATATATATATTATGATATCATGTTTGATGTTTAATATATGTTTACGTACTTTCTTTATCGTATTCAAATGAGATAAGGACATGTTATATATTGAAATTAAGATAAACCTTACATTAAAGGGATATATAATGGAGGTGGCTTTAATCCACCTATAAATCACTCTTTCGTTCTCTCAAAAGCTGATTTATTATCAGTATATCGAAATGTACCCAATATGCTTTTTTTTATCTAATAAATTCTATATCTCATTCTTCAAAATGAGAAAATAGTAAAAAAAAATTCACAAATTTACAACATTTTCTAATGATTTTATAAAATTTTGAAATTGAAAAGCTATTAGAATTAAAACAAAAATAATTTGAAGAATAAGTATTTTATTTTTTTTAGAGAAATTTTAGTCTCTTAATCTGATCCATTTCACGTTTTAGTTACATCTTAATATATAATTTTAGAACATCATATATAAATTAAACACAAAAATTCTTTCTATGTATATATAATTTCAGTTATTTCTTATAATGAATATGTGTTTTCGACTTATTTAATAAAAATTCTTTCTATGTATATTTTTTATTGTTTACTTCAGTACAACAATACATGAATTGTATATATTTTCTCCGTTTGGCAAAATATTTTATTTACTATTCACGCATGTAGTGTATAAAAAATTATTTATTATATATATATATATATTTTTCATTCTAAAAAAATATACGTAAATAATAAACTACATGTGTTTACCTAATGAATTGAAGGAATTATAAAATATTAACTTTTTAATTAACTGATTTTAAAATGTCATATTTATCACTAATAAATACCAAGTATGTGAAACTATAAAATATTAATTAAAAACAAATTGATATTCTATCATCCTTAAAAAAAACATATACGGAGTATAAAAAAAATAAATAATAAGCAAATACAGTAAAATCTTTCTAACTAACATACTTTCTTCACCGATTAAAACAAATTTAATTCAAGGAAAAAAATTGGAACGGGGGAAAGGGAAATTGGCGGGTAAAAGGGTCAGGTGTCAGGTGAGGCTCACGACCGGAAAAGTGCTGACAAGGAAACACGTACCCCTTACGTGGCAACTGTCACCTAACGGACTCCGACTGTGACCGTTGCCGTTTCACGTTTGGGCCTTCAACAAACGTTGACCCCACCTGTCCATCTTCACCGCTTATTTGTTTGTCTTTTTGTTTTTTTTTTATACACGGTAAGAGTTTAAGTGGTGTCAAACCTTATACCCACCATCCAAAGGCATTATTTCAAACGAGAATCTAGAGCTTGGAATGAGACATAGGAGAATCGTGGTTGAGGATGTGCTGAAGGTGCGTCACTTTATCCGCAACTAGAATATATATTTTTTTCTATTTTCATTAAGAGTTGAGGTTATATTTTTTCCCCTCATCATACTTAACTATACTCCCCCAGTTAAGAATATGTTATTTGATAAATTTTATGACATTGTTGATTGTTAGGATATCCAAAACATCATTCCATAGAGGTTTCATGTTTCTAGATATGGAGAAACTCCGAAACTCCAAAGAAACGTTTTAAAAAGTTAAAAAACGTTGACCATTTTGTTAACCAAAAATATTGGAAACGTTGACCATTTCTGAATGGTCAGAAACTTCCCCTGCCTACAGATGTTTTCTTGAATAATTTAATTGAAAAATAAAAATCAGAAAACCCTAAATCGAGCCTCCTATATGAAATTTCACAGAACTCTCTCTCTCTCCCTCCTCTATTCAGGCTATTTGTTTCTCGCCTCTCTCTTTGACAGGCAGTCAATTACCGATCACTGAAGACCTACAACCCTCGCCTCTCACCCCTTTCTCTGTTCGTTACTCGCTTGCTTTTCTCTATTCGTAGTTCTACATTTCTACTCACTTCGGTAAACCACCCTCTCTCTCATTCACTTGTTTGCAGTTATACTTGCCCCTCTCTCTATTCTATACTTCTGCTATTTTGTTTATGAGATGTGAGATTCTATGATTGAGAAAGTGACGAAGGTGATATACAAATATGAGGGAAAGGATCTAGTTGATCAATTTGATTTTTACGATGTTAACATCGTAAAAATCAAATTGATCAACACAACTCTTCATTTTCTAGTTCACTCTTAAACTCGGGGTAAATTTTTACTAGTCTTATCATACTTACACTAAAAACATATATGTAAATGCATTTCATATCATATCAATGAGATGATTCAAACTACTAGGACAACCAACCTTTTCTTCATGTTTTGAGAGAAATTGAAGTACTTATTCTTTAATCCAATCTTTGAAAAGGAATAAGTTAACTCCAAAACATGCAGAAGATCTTGTCTTCATTCATAACAACCTTTTGTCTTTTATCAAGAAACTCTAAAGAGTACAAGAATCCAAGTTGGGATGTTAGAGGAGATGAGTTTGGATCAATGGAAGATACCGAGGTTCTTGAATTCGTAGACCTTTCTCTTTGATGAGTCGGAACTTAATGAAGAGTTAGCTATGCAGAAGAATGATGTTGGATTTATTACTTTGTATTGTTCTTGATTATGTTCTTACTCCTTGCCGATTGAAAGGTTCTTGGTAGTTCCCATAACCAGAGCCCTGCTGATAGCCTCCATTGTAGTTATTATTGTTGAAGTACCCAGGATTACCAAAGTTGCCTTGCCTAGGCCTTTGTGGAGCGAAATTCCCAATTGCATTCAACTCAACATTAGGTTCTTGCAAGGTTGAGCACATGTCCATAGGGTGGAATGGATCGCTGTAGGATTCACATGCTTTCAACTGCTGAGGTGCTCTGTCAACTACGAGCTTCTTGATCATCTCTTTCATCTCTGCCATATCAGTCTGTAATGCAGCCACTGGGGCATCAATGGCAAGTACACCTCTAGCACGAGTGCTCTTGTTGAACTGCCTAGAGCCCTCAGAGAGCTCCTTGAACACCTCCCATGCTGCCGCTGGTGTCTTATTCAGCATGTTTCCCCCACAACAAGAATTCACCGTTCTGCGCTCCTCATCAGTAAGCCCATTAAATAAGAATAGAACTAGATCCTTCTGAGGAAAGCCATGACATGGGCAGCTAGCGCAGAGTTTCTTAAAGCGTTCAAAATACTCATAAATAGACTCTGTTGCCTGCTGCTCAATGCTACTAATCGCCCTTTTCAAGGCGTTACGCTTAGTTGCAGGAAAGTACCTCTCCAGAAAGGTTCTCTTCATTTCAGCCCAAGTAGATATACTCCCAGGTGGTAAATAGAAGAACCACTCATTTGCGTCATCCTTTAGAGAGAAAGGAAATGCCCTCAGCTTGATTTGTTCTTCAGTGACATTCTCAGGTTTCATTCCAACCACCACAGTATGAAATTCTGATAAATGCTTGTGGGGATCTTCCCCACTCAACCCATGGAACTTGGGTAATAGATGAATTACCCCAGATTTCAGCTCAAAATTCACTCCTTCCCCAAGTGCAGATTTAGATTCTCATTTCCGTTTCGTTTTAAGTTTTCGTTTCTGTTTCCATGTAAAATAGGTTGGTTGTACTAGACTCATTTTTTAAACTACTTGGTTCCTAAAGTATGAGAAGAAACTCCACTAAATAATTGTCATTGTATCTATTTTTTTAATTCCGATAGTTTGCTTCAGTGTTTTAATGATGAAATATTTGTCACTTATATTTTTATTCCATTTATCCACGACTTAATTTTTTTTTTATAATCTACTATTTGGATAAGATTTTTGAGGAAGTTCGAATCCATGAAAAAGGGAAGTAGTCTTCTTTATGGTGGTTACATAATGACGGAGGGGAAACCTGTCGTTGATTCCGCCAAAGAAAACTCAAACCTATAGCAAGTATAGCAATAAGCAAGAGGTCGATCCACAGGGAAAATTATAACTCAAGTGTAATTCAGGTGTCAATCAAAGTAACCAGTTTGGGGGGTTTTTATGTGAAAGTTTCGCCTTTTATCAAAGCGAAGTAAAGAAAGCAAAGTAAAGGAATTTGTTTTAGACAATTTAGGAGAAGCAATTCTACCTACAATTTTCCACTTTATTTGATTGAAGCGATCCTTGTAACTTCTTCTCGTCCTATTAAGGTTTCCTATGAATGCCCTTGTCCCGACCTAATATAGTTACTAGTCCAACCAGTCCTAGCAACCCTTATCAATCGAACAGTCCCTAAAGAAGGATTTAACCCAATTGATAGCTTTAAGTTCAGAGATTAGCCAAGGTATTTGCAGTCCCTAAAGAGGGATTTAACAACACATTCAACTTCCTACTCATTCAATTAGTTCAACCAGCCCTAAAGGAACAAGTTTGCCACTTAGGTTAAGGTTCACAACCAGGAATCTACAAAACCTTAGCAATTGAATTGATCTAACAAGTTGGCCAGACAAGATAGAACAAATCAATAATCAATTAAGCACAAAGAAGTTGAAACATTCAAATATAGGAAACAAGGAACGAGAATTAGAAACTCACAATCAATCCAAATAAAGCTTCAAATTGCAGGCAGAATAGATGAGTTTAGTTCCTCATGGAAGACATCGCTCAAATCTCTAAAGTGTCTCCTAAAAGAATAGAATAGAAGAAGTGCTGTAAAAATAACTAAAAGTCGGCCTTTTAAAACTCCCAATTCGGCCCTCAAACAAAATAAGAACATCTAGAGTTTTTAATCAAAACGATGTGTATCGCTGACGACCACTGTTGCGGGCGCAGCATATATGCTGCGGCCGCAGCACACTGTTTCTTCGTACCCCGCTGCAAATTGATTGGCGGCGCCCGCGGCATACATGCTGCGCCCGCGGCACGCTTGTTTTGCCGTAGCTCCTTGTCTTCCTTTGCGGGTTTCTCTTCTTGTCTTGCATCTTTCCTTCCTTGTTCCTTCCCATGTTTCTTGTGTTCCTCTTCGAGATATTGCATCTCCCAAATGTGTTCCGATTCAATCTGCGAGATAAACACAAATTTGCGCAGAATCCGAACCCTTTCGAAATAATCACAAGATGCAATTTAGCAACAAAGTATGAAAGAAATGCAACCTAACTAAACTAAAAATGCCTATAATGCCTATCTAAAATATGCATTATCAAATTCCCCCACACTTAACCTTTGCTTGTCCTCAAGCAATGATGGAATGAACATGAATCAACGCATCCCACAGGAAATCCCTTCGAGTTTCAACCTCATCAAAAAGCAACATCATAGCAGGTGAAAACATAAACCAAGCAAACAAACGTCATAGCATGTATTTCAGTGATCAAAGCTTAGAAGTAGACATTATCCATCCTCACCAGAAATATGTGTTTCACTCATGTGTTTAGGCTTTAAGATACAACTCTCAACTCAAACCAATCATGCACTAAGCTCATAGACATTGACCACCATATCACCAATTCTCTACCGAAATGTCATTACTTGCGGAACACAATAAAGAAGATAAAATGCGACACTTTTTTTTTCTTTTGTTTTATTTTTTTTTTATTTTTTTTCTTTTTCTTTTTCTTGTCTTGGTGCTTTCCTTACGCGAAGCGCAAACATGGGTGTCATGAATGGCCCCGGTCTATCAACACATCAACCTACTAATATGAAGTCTACTTGAACATCTTTTGACGCAAGTTGCAAACATGGGTGTCATGAATGAACCTGGTTACTCAATGATCAAGCTTTCTTTCCTAGTGGATAGTTTTCAACACCTTTTTGCGCGAATCATACCCATGGGTGTCATGCATAGATCCGATTACTAAGTGCATCAACCATTGCCACCTTATTCACTAAATATGCACAAATTCAAACAAAAGACTCAAAATATAAACATAAACTCCGCAAGCAACAAACATGTGAGTCGGTCTTTAAAAATAGATACTGCAGTCAATGCCAAGAGGTAGCAACACAAGGAGAGTAATTCACACAATTGAGCAAAAGAATTCAAATAAGGCCAAACATTCTCACATGGTCATGTTTTTAGGATTCAATCATACTTTAGCTCAATCATACCTGCTCAATTATATTTGCTAGCTCATGTTCCACAAAAATCAAATAGAGATAATAATCAAAACATCCAGAACTCCATGAGATTTTTATGAATCATGCTTGAAATTTAAAATAGAGGACAAACTAAGCCAGATGGGTATTTGAATAACACATATGTATGCAATGCATGCTCTATTTTTGGATTTTCGAAATTTTTTTTTTTTCGAAAATGCCTGAAATAAATAAAATAAAATAAAAATAAAAATTAACAGAAATTAAATAAACTAACTATTACAGACTTAAACATGTTGTGCATAAATTTAAACATGGTCCTAGAATTGACAGAATGATAGAATTGACATAATATACATATAATCTCCTCCCCCACACTTAAAGCTTTCAGTGTCCTCACTGAAACAGTACAGACAACCAAAATAAAACATAAAAATTCAAAGTGAAGGAGGTAGAACTAACCACTCACTGAGGCGGCGGCTGGTACAGATGCGGTTGGTACGGCGGGATATGAGGGTACTGCTGGCGGAAGTAGTAAGCTTGCTCTCTCCGCAACTCCTCCAAGTGGTAGTTTGTCTCACGCATATCGCGGCCGATGTCGTGAAGTGTGGACTCGAAGGAGTCCTGGCGCATAGACATCCTATGGAACTCTGTGAACATGTGGTCACGCCAGGCATCATCGTCAGCAGAAGAGAAACGAGGCCCTGAAGAAGGGCCAGCAGCGTGCTGTGCATCCCCCATATGGTAATCCGTCTGTGCAGGGGCAGCCTCGTCCTCATCATCCTCATCATCATCCTCCTCAGCCTGTTCTTGGTCAGCTGTGATATATAGGGTGGCGTTGGTAGGGCCATAAGGTAAGGCCCTAGGGAGGCGCAATCGGTGCTCACCATTCTTCCCCGATTTCCAAATCCAGCTTGCATCACCAGAAGCCTCAATCACAAAAGCTCTCCTGAGCTGCTCCTCTGTATAGGTGTACCCACCAGACATGGGTGTACCGCACTGTGTAGGCTCCACAAAATGGCGAGCAATGAGACTGATCGTGCCTCCCAACCCAATCCGTCCCTTGGTCTTGCCCTGAATCTTCAAGCAGCTATCAAGAACGATCTCAACCCAGTCCGGCGTAATATGGGACTGGGGAGCAAAACTGCATAACCAAGAGAGATCACCATACGGTACCTTGTTCACATCGCCTTGGCCGATCAAAGACATTGCCAAGACTTTGTGCACTAGACGAAGGCATAGGTGGACAAATTTGTAGTTGTATTCGCCGCCATGTCCATCAAAGCTGGAACCAGTAGCTGCATACCAGAAATCATGGCGCAGCTGGTCTGACGCCATGATATACCAATCCTGGGTCGGTGCCCGAGTGACCCCTAAAATCCGTCTAAGCTCGTCATGTGAGCAAGTATGAGGTTGATCCAACAGGTTGAACCGGATCCTCGAGTGATCTACCCTCTGAAATGTGGACAGAAACTCCCACGCCAGCTCAGGGTATGTCGGGGCACTATGGTCTATAAACCCCCCCAAACCGCCATGGTTGAGCATCCGTCGTGTAACATCTATCATACCCAATGTCTGCAGGGCTGGAATATGGAAAAATTTCATCTGAACGAATCGTTTTGGATCAAAGCTGTTAAAGATCTTCCTCTGCTCGTCAGACGCATGTCTCAAGCGGCGCACCATTTTGGATCGAATCGCAGCAGTAATACTAACCCAAAAATATATCTAAAATTTTCACCTCAAGCCTCAAGCTCAACAAACTCAAGCAATCCACCAAAACCAAATCAAATTCCACACGCCTCAAATATCTCAACCAAATCAGCCCACTAATCACCAATATATCTCAACCAAACTCCACAAACCTCAAGATAAGAAACCAAATCCACACAAAATCAGCCAATCAACACAATTATTTCTCAAGTCAACCACCGAATCCCAAATCTTCAATCAACACCTCAAAATCACAATGGTCAAATTCAAAGCACAAACATACTTCTCAACCAACCTCTCACAATAGCACAAATAAAGATGAAGAAAGAAGAATACCAAATAAATTCAATCCAAAGAACACAGTGAAACCTGGCGGCTGCGGTGCGGCGGGCGCAGCATACATGCGGCGGGCGCAGCAAGATTGCATTGCGGCGGGCGCAGCAAACGCGGCAGACGCTCCTTTTCAGCGCAGCGGAGGGTTCTATCGAGGTTGGTGGCCGTGATTGCGGTGGATGGCTGCAGATCCGGGTCTGGTTGCGCGTGGGAGACCGGATCCGATGAGAAAGGTGGGTTAAGGGCGAAGAGATCCGGCTAGGGAGGTAATGGAAGGAGGGGAGTGGAGGAAGAAGACAACAATGGAGGTTGGGGGGCCTTAGAATGGTGACGGCAGGTGATGAAAATGAAATGGGGGTAGGGTTAGAAGAGGTCCCGTGAGTTTCAATTTGATTTTCTTCCCTTTTTTTTTTATATTAGGGAGTCACGGACCTGATGTGCGGCGGGCGCAGCATATGCTGCGGCCGCCGCATCTGCCCCCCGCAGCAATTTGATATGCGGCGGCCGCCGCATTGGAAGCTGCGGCCGCCGCCAGTGAGGTGGTTGCGGTTCATGTTTCAGTTTTTTTTTTTTTTTTTTTTTTTTTTTTTTTTTTATTAATTACTAACTATGCCGAAAGTAAATTAGCTAATGAAGACTACCTAAGGAATAATAAAGATGAAAAAGAAAGAAGAACTTACCTCGGGTTGCCTCCCGAGAAGCGCCTTTGTTTCAAGTCGTTGGCTCGACGTGATGACCCTTGAGTGGCCTAGTCGGTTGGTTCAGCAAGCACCAACTCCTCTTCTCCGTTATGCGGAATGTTCTCAAAGTATGGCTTCACTCTATGACCATTGACTTTAAATAGCTCATTAGACTTGGGATCATAGAGTTCAATTGCTCCGTGAGGGAAAATCCTTGAGATGGTGTAGGGTCCTTCCCACCTTGATCTAAGCTTTCCAGGGAAGAGTTTCAGGCGTGATTTGTATAGAAGGACCTTGTCTCCTATTGTTAGCTCTTTCCGCAGGATGTGCTTGTCATGCCAAGCCTTTGTCTTCTCCTTATAGATCACTGCATTATCATAAGCATCCAGACGCAACTCCTCCAGCTCTTGCAATTGAAGTTTTCTGAATTCACCCACTTCATCCAACCTCATGTTGCAAATCTTTACAGCCCAATACGCCTTATGCTGAAGCTCTACAGGGAGATGACATGCCTTTCCAAATACAATACGATAAGGGGACATACCAATAGGAGTCTTATAGGCTGTCCGATAAGCTCAAAGAGCGTCATTGAGCCGTAGACTCCAATCCTTTCTGTTGGGTGCCACTGTTTTCTCCAGAATGGTCTTTATCTCTCTATTTGATAACTCCGCTTGACCATTGGTCTGAGGATGATAGGCAGTGGATACTCTCTGTGTGACATGATATTTCTTTAACAAGGCAGTGATCGTCCTGTTGCAGAAATGTGTCCCTCTGTCGCTAATTATAGCCTTAGGCACCCCAAATCTTGCGAAAATGGTGTCTTTCAAGAAATCTGCAACCACTTTAGAATCATCAGTTCTGGTGGCTTTTGCCTCCACCCACTTGGAGACATAGTCCACCGCAAGCAAAATATATAAATTCCCAAAAGAACTAGGGAAGGGACCCATAAAATCGATACCCCAAACATCAAAAATTTCACAAAATATGACAGGTGTTTGTGGCATTTCATTCCTAGCAGATATGTTCCTGACCCTTTGACATCTATCGCATGATTTACAGAAGGCATTAGCATCCCTAAATAAGTGAGGCCAAAAGAAACCTGCTTCTAAAACTTTCCTAGCAGTCTTTTGAGAACCAAAGTGGCCTCCACATTCATGAGCATGACAAAAAGTAAGGACAGATTGTACCTCATTATCCGGCAGACACCTCCTAATTACCTGATCAGCACAATGTTTCCAAAGGTAGGGGTCATCCTAAACATAGAAGCGAGAGTCATGTCGAACCTTGTCCTTCTGAGCTTTTGTAAATTTCGGTGGAAATTCTCCCGTGACCAAGAAATTCACCATATTGGCAAACCAAGGTCGAGGAGTATGGACACCCATCAACAATTCAGGAATATCAGGACTTACCTCGTCGGATGGGAGGAAAAAGGACTGAACATGGGGCTGATTGTTATGCGGCGGGCGCAGCATACATGCGGCGGGCGCAGCAAGATTGCATTGCGGCGGGCGCAGCAAGGTTGCGGCGGGCGCAACATCCTCCGTTTCCGTTTTCTCCTTCAGCTGTGAAGAGAGGGTGTGAGTGATATAAAATAGTGTATCGTCAGGGAACTCACCGTGAATGGGTCTTTGATCTTCCGGCTTGTCCTCTCCTTGGACAAGTCTGCTGAGGTGGTCCGCTACTGAGTTTTCTGCACCTTTCTTATCTTTTATTTCAATGTCAAATTCACTTAAAAGTAAAATCCAACGAATCAATCTTGGTTTCGCTTCTTTCTTAGTCAATAAATAGCGAAGAGCAGCGTGATCAGTGAAGACAATTACCTTAGCTCCTAGGAGATAGGAGCGAAACTTCTCCAGTGCAAAGACCACAGCTAGGAGCTCTTTCTCAGTGGTTGAGTAGTTTCTTTGCGCTCCACTCAGAGTCATGGAGGCATAGTAGATGACATGAGAGCTCCTTCCTTCCTTTTGTCCCAAAACAGCCCCCACAGCATAGTCGCTAGCATCACACATAATCTCAAAAGGTTGAGACCATATGGGTGCTTGAATTATAGGTGCGCTGGTTAGGCGGCCTTTAAGCTCATCAAAGGATGCTCTACACCTGTCATCAAACTCAAAAGCTACTTCCTTTTTCAGTAAATCACAAAGAGGTGCAGAAATCTTAGAAAAGTCCTTAATAAACCTGCGATAGAACCCTGCATGGCCTAAAAAGGAGCGAATTTCGCGCACATTGGTTGGGTAAGGTAGAGACTGAATGACATCAATCTTGGCCTTGTCTACCTCAAGACCCCTGCTAGACACAATATGACCCAAAACAATGCCTTGCTTAACCATAAAATGACACTTTTCAGAGTTAAGGACTAAATTGGTGTCTACACACCGCTTAAGCACAAGTGACAAATGATGCAAGCAAGTATCAAAATCATCTCCATGCACAGTGAAGTCATCCATAAATACTTCAATAAATCGCTCTACATACTCAGAAAATATGCTTACCATACACCGTTGGAAAGTCCCAGGTGCGTTACATAGCCCAAAAGGCATTCTGCGATATGCAAAAGTGCCAAAGGGGCAAGTAAATGTCGTTTTTTCTTGATCCTCTGGTGCTATTGGTACCTGAAAATATCCTGAGTAGCCATCCAGAAAGCAATAAAAGGAGCGGCCGACAAGGCGCTCAAGCATTTGATCAATAAAGGGAAGGGGGAAATGGTCCTTGCGAGTAACTGCATTCAATTTTCGATAATCAATACAGACTCTCCATCCAGTTTGTACCCTGCTAGGGACCAATTCACCATCCTGATTCTCAACAACAGTAATACCTCCCTTCTTTGGGACAACCTGAGTAGGACTCACCCATTTGCTATCAGATATGGGAAAGATCATACCTGCCTGAAGGAGCTTCAACACCTCCTTCTTTACCACTTCCATCATTGGTGGGTTGAGTCTCCGCTGAGGTTGTCTAGATGGCTTGGCATCCTCCTCCAATAGTATCCTATGCATGCAGAGGGTAGGACTGATGCCCTTAATGTCTGCTATCGTCCATCCTAATGCCTCCTTGTTCTCCTTTAGAATAGTCACCAATCGCTCCTCCTGTCCAAATGTCAATTTGTTAGAAATAATGACAGGCAGAGTATCATTTTCACCCAGAAAAGCATATTTAAGGTGATTAGGGAGTTGTTTCAATTCAACATCAGGCGCTTGGATAATAGATGGAATAAGCTTTTCAGTAGGAATGGTCAGCTCGATGCGATCTCCCCTTGGTGGCACATAGGTGGGAGATCGATGGTCTAAAGCTACTATAGCCTCCTGCAAATCAGGTGACAATATATAATCTCTAGCAATTTCATTTATAGGAGCCTGTAAAGCAACTTCCATCTCATCAATACACTCCAAATCAAAGCAATCTTGTGCCATAGTATCAATAACATCCACAAAGTACAGAGAAGGATCATCAGATGGGAATTTCATGGAATCATAGATATTATATTCAACTCTTTGACCATCAAATTCCATAGTAAGAGACCCTGAATAGACATCTATCTTGGTCCTAGCAGTTTTCAGAAAAGGTCTGCCCAACAAAATAGGGCCTTCATTGTTACCAGGACCCATGTCAATCACAAAGAAATCAGCAGGGAATATCAAGTTGTCAACCATTACCAAGACATCTTCAACAATCCCTTTCGGGTAGATAGTAGATCGATCAGCAAGTTGAATCACTACCCGAGTATCATTCAGAGGTCCCAACCCCAAAGCATGATAAACATTAGAAGGTAAAACATTAATAGATGCTCCTAAATCTAACATGGCTTTGTCAAATTTAGTATCACCAATCACACATGGAATAGCAAACATACCAGGATCACTACACTTTTCAGGCATACGCTTTTGAAAGACAACAGTGACATGTTCGCTTACCTTCACCTTTTGCTTACCTTTTAGCTTCTGGTTCCGCTTGATAGTGCAAAGTTCCTTTAAGAATTTAGCATATCTAGGAATGCTCTTGATTAAATTAAGCAAAGGAATGTTTACCTCACACTTACTGAATGTCTCGAAGATTTCCTTGTCGTTCTCATACCTTCTTGTATCCTTTAAGGCTTTCGGGAAGGGTGGAATTGGCTTTGGAGTCTCCATAGGTAAGGAGGAAGAAGGAGGGGAAGGAGAAGAAAGAGTAAGAGGCGTACCTGACAACGAGGAGCCGGCGGGTGCACTGGCGGCGGGCGCCGCAAGTTGCTGCGGGCGCCGCGTGATTGCATGGCTGCGGGCGCCGCAAGGTTGCTGCGGGCGCCGCACAGTGTGTGTTCCGTCATCCTCTTCTATTATTTCGATCTCCTCGTCCATTATTTCCTCATCATCCTTTTGAGGGGTGACAACCAGTTCCTTGCCACTTCTAAGTGTTACAGCATTTACATTCTCCTTCGTTGGATTCTCGATGGTCTGTGATGGAAGCTTTCCTGAATTATTTGCCTCCTTAGCACTTAAGATTTGAATGAGCTGACTCATTTGATTCTCAAGATTTTTCATCCGATCGGATTGCTGCTTCTCTAGATTTGCCATCCGCTCTGACTGCTGTTTATCATTCTTCATGACCAATCGTGACAGTTTCTGTAGTGGATCCTCATTATCCTCATTTGATTGCTACTGACCTCCCTGTCGAGGTTCATATTGTTGTTGAGGCCTTGCCTGTTGCCCCCCTTGCTGATTGAAAGAGGCTTGATAGTTCCCATAGCCTTGCTGATAGCCCATATTGTAATTATTGTTGTTGAAATACCCAGGATTTCCATAATTGCCTTGCCTAGGCCTTTGTTGAGCGAAATTCCCGATGGCATTCAAATCAACATTAGGATCTTGTAGGAGCGGGCACATGTCCATAGGATGAGTGAATTGATTGCAAAGACCACATGCCTTCAGTTGTTGAGGGGTTCTATCAATGACCAATTGTTTCATCATCTCCTTTACCTCTGCCATGTCAGTCTGAAGTGCAGCCACAGGAGCATCTACAGCGAGTACACCCCTAGCACGCGGGCTCTTGTTGAACTGTCTGGAGCCCTCAGATAGCTCCTTAAACACATCCCAAGCTGCGGCAGGCGTCTTGTTCAGCATGTTTCCTCCACAAGCAGAATTCACTATTTTGCGCTCTATATCAGTCAACCCATTAAAAAGAAAGAGAACCAGATCCTTTTGAGAGTACCCATGGCATGGGCAGCTGGCGCAGAGTTTCTTGAAACGCTCAAAGTACTCATGTATAGACTCTGTCGCATACTGCTCAATGCTGCTGATTGACCTTTTCAAAGCATTGAGCTTTGTTGCAGGGAAGTACATCTCTAGGAAGACTCTCTTCATCTCAGCCCAGGTAGAAATAGAGTCAGGTGGTAGATAGAAGAACCATTCATTTGCCTCGTCCTTCAAAGAGAAGGGAAAAGCTCTCAGCTTGATTTGCTCATCAGTTACGTTCTCTGGTTTCATCCCAACAACCACCCTATGAAATTCAGACAGATGCTTGTGGGGGTCCTCCCCACTCAACCCATGGAATTTGGGTAGAAGATGAACTACCCCTGACTTCAGCTCAAAGTTAACTCCTTGTGCTAGCGCAGGGAATTGGATTGCCAGGGGTTGCTGTGCCAGATCAGGAGCAGAAAGCTCCTTAAGAGTGCGGTTCGTGTCGTTAGCCATCTCTGTTGTAGGTTCTACTTGATCAAAAGGGAGTTCGCGAAAGCGATCACGAGATCCTCGCTTTAGAGCGGCAAGGGTCCTTTCAATCTCTGAATCAAACGGTAACAAAGATGAATTAGTAGCACGGGTATGGACCATATAAGACGGTCCACACCAAGATTAACACTAAAAACACACAAGAATTAAATAAAATTTCCCCGGCAACGGCGCCAAACTTGACGGAGGGGAAACCTGTCGTTGATTCCGCCAAAGAAAACTCAAACCTATAGCAAGTATAGCAATAAGCAAGAGGTCGATCCACAGGGAAAATTATAACTCAAGTGTAATTCAGGTGTCAATCAAAGTAACCAGTTTGGGGGGTTTTTATGTGAAAGTTTCGCCTTTTATCAAAGCGAAGTAAAGAAAGCAAAGTAAAGGAATTTGTTTTAGACAATTTAGGAGAAGCAATTCTACCTACAATTTTCCACTTTATTTGATTGAAGCGATCCTTGTAACTTCTTCTCGTCCTATTAAGGTTTCCTATGAATGCCCTTGTCCCGACCTAATATAGTTACTAGTCCAACCAGTCCTAGCAACCCTTATCAATCGAACAGTCCCTAAAGAAGGATTTAACCCAATTGATAGCTTTAAGTTCAGAGATTAGCCAAGGTATTTGCAGTCCCTAAAGAGGGATTTAACAACACATTCAACTTCCTACTCATTCAATTAGTTCAACCAGCCCTAAAGGAACAAGTTTGCCACTTAGGTTAAGGTTCACAACCTGGAATCTACAAAACCTTAGCAATTGAATTGATCTAACAAGTTGGCCAGACAAGATAGAACAAATCAATAATCAATTAAGCACAAAGAAGTTGAAACATTCAAATATAGGAAACAAGGAACGAGAATTAGAAACTCACAATCAATCCAAATAAAGCTTCAAATTGCAGGCAGAATAGATGAGTTTAGTTCCTCATGGAAGACATCGCTCAAATTTCTAAAGTGTCTCCTAAAAGAATAGAATAGAAGAAGTGCTGTAAAAATAACTAAAAGTCGGCCTTTTAAAACTCCCAATTCGGCCCTCAAACAAAATAAGAACATCTAGGGTTTTTAATCAAAACGATGTGTATCGCTGACGACCACTGCTGCGGGCACAACATATATGCTGCGGCCGCAGCACACTGTTTCTTCGTACCCCGCTGCAAATTGATTGGCGGCGCCCGCGGCATACATGCTGCGCCCGCGGCACGCTTGTTTTGCCGTAGCTCCTTGTCTTCCTTTGCGGGTTTCTCTTCTTGTCTTGCATCTTTCCTTCCTTGTTCCTTCCCATGTTTTTTGTGTTCCTCTTCGAGATATTGCATCTCCCAAATGTGTTCCGATTCAATCTGCGAGATAAACACAAATTTGCGCAGAATCCGAACCCTTTCGAAATAATCACAAGATGCAATTTAGCAACAAAGTATGAAAGAAATGCAACCTAACTAAACTAAAAATGCCTATAATGCCTATCTAAAATATGCATTATCACATAACTCACATTTTTTGGTGTTCCTCCCTAAGAGGTTTTCCATAAGAAATGTTTGATTTTACGAGTACAATATATCATATCCAACTAAGGTCAAATTTAAAATGAATTTTTTTTATACGAATGACATATGATTTTGTAGAGAACCACTCTTTTAAGTTCAGTCTTCAATAGAGACTATCTGTGATATTGTTAGTTGAGATTGGAATATTTGTTATTTTGTCGAGTATGTCTTCATGCAAATCACAATGTAGAAATGCATTATGCATATACAATATGATGTAGTTCCCAATTCTGTATAATTGTTGATTGGTCTAATCTGTAAGGGTACGATGTTGATTGTTATGTATTTGGATGTCAATTATAGTATATCGAATGTCAGATTATGAGAATTGTGTGAATATCAGTTGTGGGTCTCCATATACACACCGCAAATCTGCGGGTAGGGATGCTTTACAGCGTTGGAATGGACATTGTAACGTTAATGACACTACAACGTCGGATCCGACGTTGCAATGTGTCCCATGCAACATTGTGAAATCAAGGACAGGACGGGGCGGGTAAGTCACTTTACAACGTCGCATTTAACATTGTAAAACGCGGGCCTGGTCTGGCCACATAGCAACGTAGGATTTGACGTTGTCAAAAACGTTGGAACGAACATTGTATCGTTTATGACACTACAACGTCGCATTAAACATTGTAAAGCGGGCACGACATCAGTCCGTGTCAGGGCACTGGTGGCTGCCGCTGGCGCGGCACCTAGAAACACAGGCGCGTCAGGGCACTGTTGTTTGCATTATTGTTTTTGATGGTTTTCGTCTTTGGCTTTGGTGGTTATACTTTATTTGTGTAGTTCGTTTTGTTTGCATTATTGTTTTTGATGGTTTCTACCTATTGACAACAACAAACATTCACATGTCAACGCTTCAAAACATGTAATATAATAGGACAACGATAACTGAACATCATGTCATGACTCCTACACATGGTGTAAGGGATAAACTTCCTGAACCCGCAATGCTCTATATCTATCAAATCGGTCTTGGAAGCGAGTATCCCATCCGTTGACGCTCGGGTGATGGTATGTCGTCTATTCATGCGTTGGAGGAGGTAAAGAAGCGCTGGGATGTAACAATATCTGCAATAAGTATAGTAGAATGTTAATTTTGATAATTTATGGATGAAATGCAGTTGAAGAGAGAGTAACACATATCATACTCACCGCTACAAAATAATCTTGGTTACCGATGCAGGCCAACCCTAGTATGGCCTCATAAAGGCGTCATTTGGTTGTTCGGTGTACATAGGGAGGCATGTGAAGGGAATGTGTCAAGGTAAGACGACGAGGGGCACTTGGTAGACGGTTGCGAACACAAGACCCATGATCAGCGGCTCGATCCAGTATCTTCGGTCACCTCCCACTATGCCGGAGTAACTCTGCAGGTTGACAAACTTCTCTAACGAATACCCTCCCATGTAACAACCAGTGTAAAGTTGATGATTCTGTTCCAAATGGTTGCACAATAAAGCTTTCATATCTGCAAAACGTGCCTCCCCTGGTCGTAACATTAGTTGTGCCAAAGCTCGATATCCGCAGTGACCATCTCTTACGGTGTTCACGACTGCAGCAATGTGCCTGAACATAAAAGGGTCCACATTGTTGTGACCCCAGTCAAAACCCTAGTATTGTGCGTCAGTCGGAGGTCGGGACTATTGGTCCCTACCACGGCGACCTGCTCTGGCTTCCTTCCTTTCAAAATTGGCCCGATATTCCTCATACCGTAAGAGATTTGTTCTGCAAGGGTTCCTCCTCCCTCTAGGTCTGCCCTTTGAACGTACATTACCCCGCGCGGGTGGGTGCAGATCTGAGTCACATGCTTTATTAGATGTAGTGTATGAAGACAACATGGCATAGGGTAAGGCATCATTTTTTTATTTATCCCACGATAGATCTCTCCAAAATGGGTGGATTTCGTCTGGTGATATTATAACTCCTTCAGCAACACAACACTGAACGTCGTGCACACACGGTAGCCCATAGCAAATTCTCCAATACCGGTCGGTGCACTCTTCGGATACTTTTCCATCGACAACAGCCCTCCAATGATCGTAGAGATATTCGAAACACTTCTTCGAAACCACGTTAACTCGATGAATGGCATCCACCATGACAGTCTGGAGATCATGCACCTGACATTCATTAACTCGATGAATGGCATCCACCACGGCACAAAAATCACATGTGGATGAGTGCAATACTTCCTTCAACACTTTATGCTTGCCTTCAACCCTACACATTGCATCATGTGCTCGCGGTGAACGAATGTCAAAATTTAGGAAAGGAGTTACTAGGGTAACGACGGAAACGATATGCGTACCTAATGGTTGTCCTCGTTCCAAAGTTGAGAACGTGATCGGTGTGAAATCTGACAAGGCTTGTTCGGTGGATGACCCACACTGATTCCAGATATCCCATGAGCCCGGGTGCGACCCACCATTGGTTGTGAAGCCATCGCCGGCGCCGCTTGAATGACTCCTCCGAAGAAGACTGGAATAAACCCCAAATGTGATTCTTGAATATAACTGCAAGTTGCAAATTTTTGGTAATCTTCAAAGCGGCCTCTTCACACTTGCGAGTTACATGTAACCAGCACAGTAGATGTTGTACATCAAGGAAACCGACCCTAAGTGCAGCGAGAAGGCCCAGCTCTCGATCTGTCATGATCAAATCGGGTACCCTACCCTAAAGAATAACACGTAGGTTGTTAAGCACCCAAGCGTACGTGTCCTCGTTCTTGAGAGCCATAAAAGCATAGGCGATGCAAAAGTTATTTTCCGTTGGTGTTAAGCCCACTATCTCGCACAGAGCGACGTTGTACCTGTGGACGCAATGTAGCAACGTACTCAAATAAGTATAACACTCGATAAGGAAGAAATGTACGAAGACATAGGATATAATACTTATGGGTTGGTCTTGTACGTACTATCCATCACGATGACATATAGGTATTTTTTTAAGAGACGAATCCCATCCGGGTGTGCGAGAAAAAGGTCATTCAATACGTTGTCATCGTCTGGGCTTCTTCTAAATTCATAGTAGTGGCCCCTTTCTCGGTGACGATGGAGGGTATCTTGTGTCATCGTCCAATTTTCTCTCTCTTCAACAACGAGCTTGTTGAGGGTGTTCTCAAGTGATCGCGTCGAGGTGACGCTATTCGCATCTACTTTTCGTAGCTCGTACGCGATGGCCTTCGGCGGAGTTCCTACGTCTTTCATTCACTTGCACATTTTCTTCTCCCCCGGTTTCATCCTTCCTACGTACGTATGACCCTTCAATCGGTGCGGCAGGTGATTGTTGTGCGTTCCATTTTGCACGGTCATCGTCCACATACCCAGTCCCCCTCAGCACCTTGTGACACAACCTAAGAGCAGGGATGTGGGATACTGTAGTTGTAATCACCTCATCTAGTGTCCATCAGTCGCTGTGTAGCGGCAAACCATGTATCTACCGAAGGTAGCTGCTTAAATGATGTCCGTCATCCATCTGTAGGCTCAATCGTAATCCCCAGCGCTTTGCTGATTCGAGTCTCGTTAGTCACAATCCTTCTTCCCCTCATCATGAATGTGACCTCCCCTATAGAACTCCCAAGTAAATGTAGCTAAGAACTCCCTAACCAATGTCGGGGCTCCCATATCAGTAAAACTGGCCAATCCTCCATGAGTCATCAATTCCATAACATTCTCTTGTAGTCCTAAGGCTTCCAATGTTGGCGCATCAAAGAACTTGGTACTCACATACTTCCTATGCTTAAGCATTTCCCAATTTTCTTTCTCAGATTCACTAAATCCTCTCGGTCTAACCATCTTTGGAGGCATGATAATCTCAATCAACTCAAAATCTCAGCCTAAGAGAAGATTTAGAACACTTACAACTGAATGTAGAAGATGTGGATTCTAAAAAACCAAAGCAAATCGTAACTCAGTAGGTAGACATCACGTTCTGCACAGATGACGCGAGCGCGACAAGGCAGTGACGTGAGCGCAGCTCTGACGACGCAGGCGACTCCGGATTTGACGCGGGTCTGCTCAGTGCGGCTATTGTGCTTCGTTTTCCTCCTCAGCAGCCTCGAAATCCTTCAATGTCTCCTCCCAACTGATTTCCTCACTCCATTACTACCCAAACTATGGATTTTGGAAAAGGATGAAGATGAAATTATGAACGGAATGCGAAACGAAGAGTATGGGTGCGTAGATCGGGTCGAAACGAGTCAGAAATTATTTGTAGGTTGTAATTCCAGCAAAGGAATGGTGGCCGACAGCGAATCTTCGTTGAGAAAATTTGGAGACTTTAATGGAGGTTTCAATGGTGGGGAAATTTTATGGGGTTTGAGGAAGAAGAAGGTGGTGCCGTGGTGGTAGGGTAAATAGGAGGCAAGTTAGTCAAAGTGGGTCCACCTCGTTAGCCTTGGTTAACAACGCTTTAAAACATCGGAATGGACATTGTAACATTACAACGTCGCATTAAACGTTCGGGCGTGGCACCAGTCAGCATCAGGGCACTAGTGGGTGCCACGGGCGCGGCACCTAGAAATGCGGGCACGTCAAGGCACTGCTGTTTGCATTATTGTTTTTGATGGTTTTCGTCTTTGGCTTTGGTGGTTATACTTTATTTGTGTAGTTCGTTTTGTTTGCATTATTGTTTTTGATGATTTCTACCTATTAACAACAAGAAACATTCACATGTCAACACTTGACTTCACAGATAACGATTAGATAATACATCTTACTAAAACAAACAAATACACCACGGATAACAACATACTTTTTTTGACAATCGACTAGGCTCCAATTAGTTCGTCTTCGGAATGAGTTAAATCTTTAACTCGTTGAATGCAAAGTTCCGCACCTCCATGTTTGCTTGCCTCAAAAGTTTCCCTGCCTGTTGAGCTACGTCAACGTGGTCATGTGCGCTTAAATGGGGGAAGAATGATCGAATATGTTCAAGGAGCAGGTCCCCCACCCTCCAATAATACACTCTAGGAACGCCCTGATGAAAATGGTTGCAGTACGCGCACCGGAACTGCATGGGTGCGGAGATGTGAGTGTCATTTTCACACTTGACTCAAAACAGCGCGCAAGGATAACTGTTAATGTATTATGGATTGCGACAAGCACAATCGGACTCCTCCGGGGGCATTCAGTGCCGAACCCATTTGATTTCAAAATCAACACGGGGCGTTGATCCGCGATGTTCAGTTCTAACCTGCTCCATGCCGGGTTCAATTCTAACCGGTTCCATGAAAGAAAAGAAAATGTGGAATTGTTGTGTTGCATTTTCAAATGCGGTCTTCATCCTCTTTTATAGGGGTTGCTAATATTACTGGGCATACAACGTCCAATTTGACGTTGTCACAACTTACTGGGCATACAACGTCCAATTTGACGTTGTCACAACGTCAGATCCGATGTTTTGCTCAAACTATTATTTATCATTGGGAGCAAATTTGGACGTTGATAAGCCCGACTAAGCCCATTGGGGTTTCAGGCTAAAACGTCTATTTGGACGTTGTAACAACGCCGGATTCAACGTTGTTACAATATCCACTTTGTTTTGCCGAAGGCAAGACACCACAAAAGACCACGTCGGAATGGACGTTGTTGCAACGTTAAATCCGATGTTGCTACAACGTTGCATCCGACGAAATATTTACGATGTATATAAGAAGCGCGATATCAGTTGTACAACCTCAACCAGTTTACTAAACCAAATTAAAGAAGTGATTTTTGGGATTTCTAAGCTAATAAGAAAGAATGATTTATACTCTTCTTTGTAATTGAGTTCGGCATGTGCATCAAAGCAGAGAAGAACAAGGTGACATAGGTTTATTTCGGTTTTCTTGTTAGGTAATTACTGTCAATAAGCTAGTGTATGGTTTGTATTAGTAAAGTCCTAGGTGTTTCTACCGTTAATTAAATACTTTCATTGAGGAAAGTAATATTTATTAATGTAATTATTTAACAAAATAAAAGAAAAACCATTTAATTATAATATCTATATCTATATAAACTCTTAATTTAGAAGAGTTTAGGATGATGTGTTAATCTTAGCGGTATTTTAGGAGTCTTGACCAATCATATTTTTTTTTGCCATTTTTTTTTCCTTTAATTCTCATTTTTTTTCTTCTTTTTCCTTTAATTCTCTTTTTTATTTAATTTTACTAACTATCTATATCTATATAAACTCTTAATTTAGAAGAGTTTAGGATGATGTGTTAATCTTAGAGGCATTTTAGGAGTCTTGACCAATCATATTTTTTTTGCCATTTTTTTTCCTTTAATTCTCATTTTTTTTCTTCTTTTTCCTTTAATTCTCTTTTTTATTTAATTTTACTAACTATTGGGCTTAATTCAAAACATTGAATTCAATCTAATATAACTATTGGGCTTAATTCAAATTTATTTACTAACTATTGCACTTAATTCAAAATAGTGAATACAACTATTGATTATGACACATCACATTTAAACAATGTTATAATTGGTACTCCCTCCGTCTCAAAATACATGTCTTTTTAGCCCATAAAATTTTGTCAAAAATACATGTCTTTTTAGATTTAATCATTACACTTAACCTACTTTTACATCTAATTATTACTCTAATTTTTACATCACCCCTACTCTCCTCCTCACAAATTTAAAAAAAATAAACAAATACAAGTCTAATCATTACACTTAACTTACTTTTTACATCTAATTATTAAATTTAACATACTTCTTAATTCCCGTGCTCCGTCCTAAAAAGACATGTATTTTAAGACGGATGGAATATTATTATTACTGAATAATTTAAAATATCTATATTTATGTATTATACTTTACATAAGATTTTTAAAAAATAATTTTCTGAGATAATTATAAGATACAATTACTGTAAAGTTTTTTTATGATTTATCTTAACATTTATTAATATTTTATATTATTTTTATATATAATATTTTAGTTTTAAAAAAAACGCGCCATGGCGCGGGAATCGTACTAGTTTATAACAATTGTAAACCATATGCAAGATAATTTAGTTTCAATTATTAGGTATGTGCATGTGGTCTACAATAATGCACTAGATTTCGGGAGCTTTAATTACAGTCTACAGTGCTCTAAGATTTTAATAGTTGTTTTTTTTCCATCAAATATAATATTATATTTTACAAAAAAAAATCATATAGAAAATATCGTTTTGGATATCTTAAATGGTCCATGCTCCATTCATCTAATTGGATGTGTAATTAATTTTATGGGAATTTTGTATAGTAGTCACCATATTTGCCATTTTTTGTAGGGTATAGGCAATTTTAAAAGATTTTGCCTAATATTCATGATGTTTGACATTTGTGTCATCGACTCATCATGAGCGTTGGAGTAACATTTTTCTCCACGTAACCATGAGAACTTAAAAAAATGTATGATAATTACATATAGCTACAAACTTATAAATATAAAAATATTATTTACAATGTGGGTTAGAAATTTTAAAAACTTATAAACATAAATATTTAAATAGTAGTATTTAATATTATTTACAATGTGGGTTAGAAATTTCTAAAAACTTATAAATATAAAAACATTTAAAAAATAATGTTTTGAAATTTCTATCCCACATAATTGATTGGATATGAAAAAAAGATGTCTAAAACAGACATATCTGAACCTCGAAGGCCGACAAGTCAGCAGACAGATAACCGTCTAAAAACAAACAAAAATACAAAGATGGCGCAACATACAGACAAACGTGCTCTACAAAGCGAAACTAAACACAACTACACTGAACAAGACGAGGACGTAGACGAAAGACGAAGCCAAGCACTACCGTGAAGCAGCACCATAGGCCAGCGGCACATTAGGATTCACCTGTGGGCAGTGAAGACAAACCTCCAAGGAACTATTCTTCCGGAGAAAGGAGACGCCTTGATACACACTACCACGACCCCAGCCTATCCCGACTCCGACTGGCAGAACCCCATCAAACGGAAAAGAAAGTTCAGTCATGCCAAACGTAGAGCCACACGACGCTTGAACCGAAAACGCACAAGAAGCCTAAATGGGATTTATGCAAACCCCACAAGGGATTTATTGATTATAAATTATTAATTAAAATCTAGATAAATACTAATAAAATATAGCTGGAGTTATGATGATTTATTTATTTATTATTTAGTTTCAAATGTTCGGGCTCGCTTTGGGCCCAAGGATTAACCTTGGGCCCCAAGAACAGGATGTCGGGCCTTCTCGACCAAGGTGACAGGAGGAAACTGTCGTTGTTCCTATCAAAGTATAACTCAAACCCACAAACTAGTATAGCAAGCAAGTAAGAGGTCGATCCCACAGAGAATCAAGTATTTCTAAGCAATGTATATTTACCAATTAGTAGAAAAGATGGATTTGGTGATTGAAGTAGATAACGGAAACTATAGACAAGTTAGTAGATATAACAATAGAGAAAATAGTTTCATCTATAAATATCCACTTTAGTTTGATTAGTTGATCATCGATTCTTCTTCAAGTTCTCTTTTCATCCTATTATTGTTCCTGTCCTGATCTTGTGTAAATTATTAGTCCTACGAGTCCTAGCAACCCTTACTAATTAGATAACCCTAACACGGTCAAGATTTAACCTAATAGTAGCATTAAGATTAAGGATTAACCATGATACATGCAACAACAAGCTACGAGTCAGCATTTAACATATAATTGATTCTCTACACTCCAATTTAGTCCTACGAGTCCTAAAAAGGCATGATTGCTACTATGGATTAAGGTTCGCTACGAGGAATCTACAAAATCCTAGCAATAATCTCAACTAGTTGTACGGGCTAGAAGAAATTAACAATATTCGGAAAAGAATCAATACGAATCTATAGGAATAGAACAAGAATAGAAATCTCTCAACTTTATCAAACCAAAGCTTCAATCCATAGATAAAACGGAAAAGTTTAGAACTCCATGGCCATGGAGGCTCCCCTCTAGGGTTCTCTCAATTGATAATCTCCAAGTGTATAAGAGTTATGGAATTAGATCTCTAAAATAAAACCCTCAAACGTCCTTAAAAATCCTCAAAAGAGTCGGTCAAATAATAATTCTAAAAACCTAATTAAGTGGATAAAAAGTCCACTCAGCAGATTCGGCGTTTCTGCAGAGGCCGCGGGACAGCCAACCCAGGCCGCGGGGCGGCCAGGCGATTGCGAAATCCTTCTTCAGAGCTTCGGGCCGCGGGGCGGCTTTTACTGTTCACAGCGATTTTTCCTCTTCGAATTTGGTCTCGATGTCAACACGAAAGTTGTAGATCTCGGAAAGAGCTTTCCAACGCATGCTTATAATAGTCAATCGGACCAGCGAGGCCTCCAGAAAGTGCGAAACAAGTTCAGCATGTCTGGCGACAACTTCTGCGGACTTGTTTTTCACTTAGGCTCTCTAACTTCGATTCTGCTCCCGAGCTCTTCACTTTTCCTTCTCCTCTTCACTCTTCCTTCATCCATGAGCTTCCTCATTCCTCGTCGGATCCACATATACCTGAAATAATCTATAAACGCGTGTAGATTCCGACTCTACCAACAACACAAGTATAAATGCAAATCTAGCTTAATCTATGCATTATATAAATCTAAATCATGCTAAATCCAACCTAATATGCCTACCTAAATGCATGCTATCAAATTCCCCCACACTTAAGCCTTTGCTTGTCCTCAAGCAATGAAAATCAAAATCAAATCAACACCCCACAGACAAGCAATCCATGTAATCACTTTCGTAAAACACTTAAAAGTTCAAAATAGGGAAACGAAGATTGACAAATAACGTCATAACATGTATATGTGCAATCCAAGGAATAAAGCAAGTACATCTATCCAACCTCACCAGGAAAATGTGTTTTCACTCTCGCTCATGTGTTTAGGCTAATCATTCGCGCTCAAACTCAATTCTTGAAAACTTAGCTACAACAAAATTGCGTAAGTGGTCTAAATCTCCACCGCTAGTGACTTCACACGCAACCAAAATCACGAGGTCTTTTGAATAGGTTGTAATGGGGCCATGGTAGGAACATAGGGTATGGAAAATATTTAGGCTATGTGGTGCTAAAAATCCGGGAAAAAGGTTAGTAAACAACCAGAAAAACACCAACACCAAAACACTTCATATACCATTCCAATAACATATACTCCTTCACAATACAAATTCGCACACAATTTTCAAATATCCACACAAACTCATTCATTTTTTTTCTTTTTATGATGATTTTTTTTTCTTCTTTTTTTCTTTTTTTTTATTTCTTGACTTTTACCCCTAAGTGAATTTTATCCTCCTTAGGTCCCAAGTAATAAGCACATAAAAACCATCTCTATGAAGTACAAATGAATCACCCAACATAATTTCTCCACTCAAAGCAACTTCATCAACACATCAAGATATTCACCAACTCTTCTCCTAATTCCCGGATGGGTCAGGCTAATAATCGGCTAGGAAGATTTTGTGGAGCTAACAAAATAGGCTTATAAGGCTCAAATTGGCTTCAAGCAAAGGATAATGTGTACGGGTGGGTAGAGTATAATATGGCTAAAAGAAAATCATGCCTCAATCACTTTAAGGTTACATGCAAAAATCATATAAATGCAGCCTCAATAAAGATATCTAAACGCAATTTAAAGAGGAAGTAATCAAGGAGAGTATTCACACACAAAGAAACTAGAGGACATATATGTGTAGTCCCAATAAGGCCAAAAAAACTCACAAGGTCAAATTGTTAGAACATCTGGTACCACTTAAATTCCAAAGACTATACATACTCAATTATCTCATCAATCATATTCCCAAAAAGTATACAAAAACAATTCAAAGCTTCAAACACTTCAAGCAAGTCATGGGGCGCATGATAAGATAAATATAGAGGACAAGTAGCCTCGATGGGAAAATAAGACCTAAAGTACATGAAATGCATGATATTTTTGGATTTTTTTTAACAAATGCAATATATGAGTAAAAATAAATATGAAAACATAAATAAACATGATATGCAAAACCTATCTATATGCAATGTAATCCCTCCCCCGCACTTAAATCTTTCATTGTCCTCAATGAAAATTAAAGACAACAAAATTATAAAAACACAGAGGAAGAGATAAATGGAATACTCACAATGTGGTGGAAAGGTGGATTTATGAACCTTCATGGATGAACAAAGAGTAACTAGCAACATCCGTAGCTCGCGGCTTCATCTCAATCTGCAGTGTTAGGTGCCCATACCGAAAACGCCAAACACAAACTAACCTAGAACTAAATAAAAATGCTAAACAATAACTAAACTCAAGATGAAAAAGATTATTACCTATCTTGGGTTGCCTCCCAAGCAGCGCCTTTCTTTTATGTCATTGGCATGACTTATTCTCAATCTCAATTCCTTACCTATCAGACATTGTCAAGGCCCTCAATAGCCTATCATATTCCTGTGCACACATCTTACAAAAGACATCATAACACAATAAATTGAAAGCATAAAATATGGAATTTAAAAACCCTTTCAATCTATCAAAGAGTCTAGCATGACTCTCTGAAGGAATATGATACCACCAACACAGTTCCGCTGGTGGCTTCTCAAAATAGCAGTCAAAAGGATCAACATAGTCACTATTACTTTCCAAATTGCAAAAGTTTACCTTTATTACCTCTTGAGCCTCAGCAGGTGGCTCTAGACATGGTTCATCAACGGGGGAGCTGAGAATGAATGCATCGGATAGAGTAGGAGACACAACACATGAAACCTCATGCGTCGACTCATGAGATTCCATGTCAGGAAGCACTAGACCATCTTCTCCATCGTCAAAGAAACTATCGTTATCTGCGAACAATTCCTCCTCGTTCTGAACATCATTATCATGTTGAAACCAACTAGGAGGGAATGAATTAAGCACAATGACTTCGACAGGATCTTCTATTCTTGCATCCTTCAATGTCTCAAGGAATGGCGGGATGGGTTGACTTTCTTTATCAACTTAAGGGCTGACCATCTGATCTGCTATTATCTCGCTACATGTTTTAGTAAGTTGGCTCAATTGTTCCCCCAAGTTTTTTAGTCTCTCACCATTCTCCCGCACCGCTTGAGTAAGGGCTTGGATTTCATCTAGGTGTATGACAGAGTCCTCCACAGGTGGCGAAACCAAAGTGAAGGTTACTTCCTGCGCAACATGGTAATCCATATAACAGAAAAAATCCCACAACCCCGACAAACCTAACCGCGCCAAGCCTCCGTTGCTCATGTACTCAGCAAGCGCTCTCGTCTCAGCAGTCATCCCGTCAATTATGCAAAGAATCATATCTCGGATGCTGTCTTGATAACCCCGTGAATTCCGGGTGTCAACATATCTCTGCAATCTGGTAAGATATTGGTGAAAGTTCTCACCTTCAAACTGCAACAACCTCAACATCTAAAAGTTAGTAGCAAGAGTGTTATGAACCGTAAGATAGGTTCACAACAAATTTAGTTATATACAATAATTGGCAAACACACAAAACAAAGAAATAAACTTTGACTCCCCGGCAACGGCGCCAAAATTTGACAGGAGGAAACTGTCGTTGTTCCTATCAAAGTATAACTCAAACCCACAAACTAGTATAGCAAGCAAGTAAGAGAACGATCCCATACAGAATCAAGTATTTCTAAGCAATGTATATTTACCAATTAGTAGAAAAGATGGATTTGGTGATTGAAGTAGATAACGAAAACTATAGACAAGTTAGTAGAGATAACAATAGAGAAAATAGTTTCATCTATAAATATCCACTTTAGTTTGATTAGTTGATCATCGATTCTTCTTCAAGTTCTCTTTTCATCCTATTATTGTTCCTGTCCTGATCTTGTGTAAATTACTAGTCCTACGAGTCCTAGCAACCCTTACTAATTAGATAACCCTAACACGGTCAAGATTTAACCAAATAGTAGCATTAAGATTAAGGATTAACCAAGATACATGCAACACCAAGCTACGAGTCAGCATTTAACATATAATTGATTCTCTACCCACCAATTTAGTTCTACGAGTCCTAAAAAGGCATGATTGCTACTATGGATTGAGGTTCACTACGAGGAATCTACAAAATCCTAGCAATAATCTCAACTAGTTGTACGGGCTAGAAGAAATTAACAATATTCGCAAAAGAATCAATACGAATCAATAGGAATAGAACAAGAATAGAAATCTCACAACTTTACCAAACCAAAGCTTCAATCCATAGATGAAACGGAAAAGTTTAGAACTCCATGGTCATGGAGGCTCCCCTCTAGGTTTCTCTCAATTGATAATCTCCAAGTGTATAAGAGTTATGGAATTAGATCTCTAAAATAAAACCCTCAAACGTCCTTAAAAATCCTCAAAAGAGTCGGCCAAATAATAATTCTAAAAACCTAATTAAGTGGATAAAAAGTCCACTCAGCAGATTCGGCGTTTCTGCAGAGGCCGCGGGGCAGCCAACCCAGGCCGCGGGGCGGCCAGGCGATTGCGAAATCCTTCTTCAGAGCTTCGGGCCGCGGGGCGGCTTTTACTGTTCACAGCGATTTTTCCTGTTCGAATTTGGTCTCGATGTCAACACGAAAGTTGTAGATCTCGGAAAGAGCTTTCCAACGCATGCTTATAATAGTCAATCGGACCAGCGAGGCCTCCAGAAAGTGCGAAACAAGTTCAGCATGTCTGGCGACAACTTCTGCGGACTTGTTTTTCACTTAGGCTCTCTAACTTCGATTCCGCTCCCGAGTTCTTCACTTTTCCTTCTCCTCTTCACTCTTCCTTCATCCATGAGCTTCCTCATTCCTCGTCGGATCCACATATACCTGAAATAATCTATAAACGCGTGTAGATTCCGACTCTACCAACAACACAAGTATAAATGCAAATCTAGCTTAATCTATGCATTATATAAATCTAAATCATGCTAAATCCAACCTAATATGCCTACCTAAATGCATGCTATCACAAGGCATAGCTATTGGGCACAAGGAAAGGGGTTATCGGGAATCCGCCTCGGCATACCAAGCCGAGCCCAAGAGAGAAGCGACAGCCGCAAGGGAGGAGAGAGTAATGAGCGTTGTAGCGGTATGACAAGGAGCACCGCCTGGAGGGAGGCGGGAAGGAGGCGCCACCGGCCAGAAAACAGAGAACCATCGAAAACCAATGCAAAGCGAGGTGGTGAGAAGGCCACGATGGTAAAGGAACGCAGTAACCACCATGGCGGCACCGGAACCCTTCAAATTGCCGGTCGAAACACGAGATTCAGAGGACGAGAAATACAAAACCACCAAAACCAGGCCGAATTGGAGAAGACAACGCTAGTTTCGGGAGGAGAACAACCATGGCTGGGAAGCACGAGTGGAGAGGAAAGGGGACACTAAGAACCCTGATGAACAGCGACCCAAATCAGAGACGCCGGAAAGGGGTCGATCGAGCCCGAGCCAGTGCACCCAGGCTGAATTAGCCATGGAAGTAGGCCAACGAAACTAGACCGAGGGTAGGAGATGGTCTACAACAAACCGAGGAGGGTCGAATCCCCAAATAGGGACCAGAATCGAAAGACCGAAGATCGAAAACCTAAAAACGTAGGCGGAGCGTGTATAGATACACCGACGGAGAGATCCGGTGGGTGATGTACATATTTCTAGCTATTTTAGATACATGTTTTGACTTCATATTCCATTCAATTACTAAATTATAGGTTGAGAACAATGAGAATTTGTGTAGAATGAGCTAATGTGCAAGAGATAGAGTCTACACAAGTTTTGGTTTAAATATATAGGAATTGGAGTGGGATCAGAGTCAAAATGAGAAGCCAAGAGAAGCTGAGAAGTGGTCGATATCGAGTCACCCACTCTAGATCGACTAGATCGATCGAACCAAAGACTAGATGTTGACAACCAAGGCAAAACCTACTGGAGAGCACTCGACACACTATTAGATCGAGTGGACAACTCAACATCGACACCTAATCCAAGCTCGAGTGGAACCAAGACGAGTCGAGCAGAAACAAGGCACTCGATATCGAGTGAACTGGTCGATATCGAGTGAAGATTTACACGGTTTGCACGCGGCTTGAAAATCCGAGTTGAAGATCCATCATTAAAGCCACAATTTTATCTTTTCTTTTAGTTAGATTATGTCCTAAGGGTACTTTCCTTTTTACCCTAGGATTTTTATTATTTACCTTAATAAAGTTTTATCCTATTTGTTTTGGGATAGAATTTAGATAGAGTAGTTTTAGTAGGATTAGGACTCATTTCCTTAGCTAGCAAGGATTGAGAGGCTATAAATAAAGCCCTAGGGGGCTGGTTTTATTCATTCAAGCACAAAACAATTCAAGTTCAGAGATTCTTATCTCATCAATAGTTTAGGGTTTAGAGTTGAAGAAGCTTTAGGGTTTGGTGTTTGCGAAAGCCGACGTTGGAGTTGTAAAGTTTCGAAGTTTATTTCAATGCAAGTTTCTTTCTTTCAATTCAAGATGTTTATTTCCATGAAGAGCGAGTAGTCCCCCAAGCTCTTAGGGTCGGGGTGAGCCTGACGTTAGCCATGCGTGCTTGAGGTAAGTGTTAGATGTTGATATCGTTGCGTCTTCATCATCTCTTGCGATTTTGTGTTTAGTCCTTATCGCAAGAAAAGAGATTCATGTTAACAACTGGGGTTATAAACTAAAATTGGTAGAGACAATTAGGTTTATTTGCAAGAGTATTACTAATCGTTGGTGTACGGCGAAAGCATGTCCCTCGGGTGAGATAGCGCAATTGTCCGTCTTACTTATCCTATGCATGTTTGGTTAACGTCGTGGTAAACCATAGCCTTGTGAGTTGCTTTTAATCTATATTTTACATCATCAAAATACCTGTTATTTCTATTCATACTTCTACATCCATCCTATTCTCTTCGGCCATTCTTTGCCGACGATACTAACACACTGCAGGAGAACTCAATGCCACCACATCGGGTCGACGTTTGCTAAGTCGACGCCACCTATATTCTCCTGTCCTGAGCTTGACATCGAGTGAATAACTCGATATCGAGTGCCTTATATTGACCAACAGTATTATGAGCCGTTCGATTCTGTTACTGACTACTCGAGATCGACTTATGTTGTCAAGATTGACTGTTGCTTTTGTCTTTACAGGTCTTCTACCACACCGAGACCGACAACCACCATCGACGTCGAGTACCCAACTCAAGACCGAGTGCCTTCTGGTTGACATCAAGATGTGAATTTGGACTATTCAAGGATCCCACTGACTCACTTCCTCGATGATCGAACCTAATTCCTTACTATCGCATCGGGGAATTTTGAGTTTATTTGAGTAGCCAGGGTTGAGTATATTATTTATACATTTCAATTCAATTCTCCCTACATCAGTGGGGTGGTGGCTCCCGGAGGAGGCGGTGATGGCTCCTGAAGGAGGGTTGGGCCCCCTGAGGGGAGGTAGAGGCCCCGGAGGGGAGTTTTTCTTATAGAGTTTTTTTTCCCTCAGTATCTCAGGTTGATCAACTCTGCGTATCTATTTATAATTAACTTATGTAGGAGGTTTCAAGGATTAAATTAGGGGTTTTCTATTATTTATGTTTTTAGGTAATTTATGATTTTCTATGTTTTATTCTTTACATCATTTTATCTTTTCTTAGCTTCTAAAATAGGTTTTAGTTTTTAAGTTAGGTTATTTTCTCTTTTATAAATAAGAACTTTATTATGTCATTATGAATCTTATTATTTAATTTAATTTAGAGAGTTTTTCTCTTTTCCTTGGTGGATTCCAATGCTTTATGGTGGATTCCAAACCTAACTTTCTAGAGTTTTGACACTTGCAAACCCTTCGATATTAAAGGCTCACGCTTATAAGAGTTCATAAAATTTTAACTCTCAGAGTTCCATATGCTAAACATTTCAACATATCTTGTGCAAAATAATTTATACAGAACCGAATTAGAGTAAGATGCTATAATCCAATAAAAAAAGTTAATAAGAATAACGTGACACAACATAATAAAATATTTGAATATTGTCTTTATTTTATAGTAAAAAAAAAAACAAAATCAACAATAGTGATTCAGAATTACAACAACTCCTCTTTCTTCTAGCTATAAAGAAAACATATACAAAAATATTATAAAGTACAATAAAAATATGTAATACAAATTGCATATTACAGAGTTGATGAAGAAAACCAGTCGTTGGATCTCACCAAAGAAATCCCTAAACTTAGCAACTAATATAGCAGACAAGTTAGGGTATCGTCCCACTGAGAGCGTGTGATTAGTGGTTCTCTTGCTAAGAATCAAACAACAAAGACAGAGGAAATCGACAATAATAAAGCAAAGTAATGGTTGAGATCACATTTGCAAGTAGAAGAAATCACAATAATAAGTAAACATGGGAAATAATGATAGAGAAATAATATGATTGATGGATAGTTTCACCCAGCTCATCTCAACATGGTTGATTTCTTGATCTTTGGGCTTCTTCTTCTTATTCTCATGGTTGATTTCTTGATCTTTTGACCACCACCTAACTCCTTAAACTCTACAATGGGGGGCGAGTAGAACTAGGTCCCGGAATCCAACGACATCATGATTGGATATTCTCGTCTTGTTGGATTTGTCATCTGGTTGTCAAACCAGCCACTGCTTCTACTAAGAATACCGGCAATCAAGATGTCAATTTCCCTGCACAATGGATTTGACCCGTTTGTCAATATTTTTATCTGAAACATGGTCAGTTTTGAACTGCACATTCTTATCCTTCTTTTTATTGTTATCCCTCTTGTTTCCTTTACCTTTGGACTTGGCCATATGAACCTCATCTTTGGTCTCATTCTTAGGTTTAGGTTTAAAGCCATTCACAGTTTTAAAAGCCTCTAAGGATTCATTCTTTTGAACTATAGACTCAATGAATCCTTTTTAACCAAGCTAGTATTACCAAATTGAAAAACATCCTTAAAGGTGTCAAACTAGCTAGGTAGGGAATTCAACAAAAGCACACAAAGTTGAGTTTCATCAATTTTATCAGCACAACATTGTAAATCTTGAGTTATGGTTAAAAATCTATCAAGATTATCAGCTAGAGTGCAAGAAGTATTCATTTTAAAGCTAGACAACTTATTGAAAAGGTTAACTCGAGATGGGAGAGATTTTACTAGATAAAGTTCTTCTAAGGCATCCCACAACTTCTTACATGTGGTATGACTCAATACCTACCATGCTACTTTGTTTGACAGATGAAGCATGATTTCACTGTGGGCATGAAGATCAATGTCCTATATCTTTTCTTTGTTAGTTCCATCGGGGAACTTATTGTTGATAGCGAGCCAACATTTTTCCTTAATGAGGATGGCTTTCATCTTCATCTGCCACATAGAAAAATTAGTTCCATTAAAAGGCTTCAAACGAAAAGAATAATTCATTTTTCAACAACATGCAAGAACAAATTTGTGAAAAACAATGGTATGTCAAGTAAGGGGGGTGTAGGACTAGGCGATGAGCCCTCTCTTGATCTATCCGTGGCCTTACTTCCGATTCCTATTCCTGAAGCCAACAATGACTCAAAAAAAAAGGGACACTCAAGCTGATACCACATTGAAAACAAGATTGCGTGTTTTGGTTTTGAAATCAAGAAAGATTACGAAAACAATGAAGAAGTGAGAAAAGAAACACGAGGTTTGATGACGAGGTTCAGATCCAAAATCCTACGTCCCCGATGAACCCTAATCTACTAGTAAAATGAGAAAATACAAATCAAAGCAATACAGAGAGTGAAAGTTCAGATCTAAGCAAAAATCACAAATGCAACACATGAACAAACATGAAAGAAGAAGTACTCCCTTTGAGATTAGATATGAAGACACAATTAACGATCTAAGAACAAAACCCTAAGTTGAAGGTCCTGAAAGACGCCAAAGTAACCTTTGTCCTGGGAATACACCAGCAAACCATCGGAGACAACAATCTTCACCACGGAGGAGCGACATGAGCTTGAAGAGGAAACCCTAACCTTATATTGTCATAGCTTCTCTCTCTCTCTCTCTCTCCCTCCCTCCCTCCCTCCCTCCCTCCCTCCCTCCCTTAGAGTTGGAGGAACAATGACTTCAGACAACGCATTCGCGAGCCAGCAAAGGGTTTATATAGAGCACAACTCTTAATCTTATTAGTTAGAATGCAACGTTTCACAAGATGAGCTCTAATCCGGATCTCAAGCTGCAACCTTCAGCTATTGGGCTAGTGATATGAGCTTTGAGTTAGGGCCTAGCTTGGAAACTGTATTGGTTAGGAGATCAGACTCGACGAGCCCAATACAATCTAGACCAATATAGCTAACACCCAAGCTTAGCTTATTTCTCAGCCTCATAGCACTATAGGTTCCATGTTACATTGAATACATACATACAATATATACACTTGTTCACGGGTTGACTCGTGACCCGGTGGGTTGTACGGGTCGTGGACCTGTTGGGTCTGGGTCGAGCGGGTAGGTCGGGTTACGGTTTCACATTAGGGTCGACCTAATTCGAACCTGTGACCCGTCAGATCGACGATTTTTTTAAAAAAGGCTATATTTGCACGATGAAAATAAAAAAAGAATAGTTTTTTAAAAAGACCTAACAGGTCGACCTGACAGGTCACTTTGACCTGTCGACCCGCCTTCTCCGTAGGTTCGAGTTCAGGTCATCACTTCTCGACTCGTGACCCGTCGGGTCGAGCCAGCGGTCACCCGACGGGTGGGACTCGTGGATAGTACTATATAAACATAAAAAACTTAGAACAAATATACAAGTTCTCAACAAATGACATTAATAAACCCAAAATTATTGTCAAGTCTAAATAACTTATATAAGGATGATATGCAGTGACCAATAGATCACATATTCAAATATCCCCTTCTCATATTGTAATGGTTTAAGTGTCTATCTAGGGAGAAAAGAACGAAACTAATTAAAATTACTCAATATTTGTAGGAGTGTTAAAAAAAATAGTCTCTTTCAACTGTAAGAAAAATAACTCAACCTTTAGAGGAGGAGGTGGTAACAAAGTATTCCGACTCATTTTTTCAGCTCTAAATTGGGCTAAAACATTAACATTAAATTGGTTAAATGATATATTCTCAATAAAATAATTCAAATGCTGAATTATTTTAATTAGTTTTGCCAAAAAAAATAATTTTTTTTATTAAAGTAATGTATTTTTCTAGTTTTAATACATTATCTCATAGAATAAATGCATTGAAAAATGAAATTCGTGGGTTTCTTTTTTTTTTTTTGCCTTTTAATGTGTGCTTACGTGCACACATTATAAAAACCATTTATATAAACTATTTTTCCAATCATATTTCAACTTCTGATAAATCATAAACGTATTATGATTATTTGCCTCTTCCATTTTTTTTCTTAAAAATGATGTAAAGTGGTAAAACATCAACTATTGAGATAAATAGAAAAATATTTTAATGTCGTAGTAGCAGAATTACTTTGAAAGAGAAATGTATTTTTTTCACCAAAATATATTATTTTAGTTTTGTGTACAAATTTTAAGAAAATTAACAAATAGTATCCTTATTTATTACTCCATAAAATAGTTTTTTTAAAAAGGAAAAACTATTTATGAAGTATCAACGACAAACCAAAAATAATACAAACTTTAAAAACTACAAATTCATAAACAAACTATCCCATATTAAACCAATACTAACACAAATGTCTAAATTCACAAGCAAAACAATAACTTAGACTCAAAATATAATTACAAAAAAGTTTGGGAAAATTTATCAAATTAGGGGGAAACTAATTGGCTACTGTTCATCATCTACCTCTAGAGCAAAGAGATGTTCATAGTCTGTGTGCAGCTCGACGTGGACGAAGCTCGAAAATTGCAAGGCGATAGGAGAGGGAGGACAATGACGAGGATAGAGGAATCGATATTGTCCAAAGTTTTACCAGACATGATCCTATTGAACTCAACTACCATTGCAGCAAGTTCAAGCCCTATTGAACCCAACTAACATTGCAGCAAGTTCAAGCTCCATCATCTCTCCCTTCTACCAATTCTATTGGCCTCGACATAAGCGATCTCGTGGCTCCGCTGCTTGCAATTACTCCGATTGGGGGAGTGCCAAAATTCGAGTTGTCCAATTACGGGTAGTGAGTTTAAATCGGTGAATAACACATAAATAATTCACACCTCACGAATGAAAGAAAATTAGATGCTTAAAGCGGAAATACAGAACAATTCTGAACATCTAATCGTAGGATCTTTATGCATAAATGATAGATCAATCATTGTTTATAGGAGATACCTGTTGATGCGTGAACCGGATAAAATCGAGATGGAATCGGAAGAGAACAAAAGCCTCAAATGCGACTTCTCTATTTAGTTCACACGAGCCCGGTGTCTAGATCTCATTTGCCTTCGACTGCTAGGACGAAGATCGAAAGGCTAGCAATCAAATTGCTTTTGGATGATGATGGTGGTTGACAACCTCTAAAATCAACACTTTGATTTTCTATTGTTATGTCTTGTATATCCATGAAGCTAGCCAAAACTTTTGTGATTTTTCTCACTTCTTTTCTCTTGGCCGTCCCTTACCAATAGAAATGCTCTACATAACTCCTTGGAACATATCACACCTAAGACACACTTAATTAGGAGATTTAATTGAGAGATTTAATTAGGAGGTAACTTCAAAGGTAACGCCCAACGACATCTTTTATTACTTCTCCAATTTGTAACTCTCAATTGACGACTCTCCTAATTAATTCATTATTTATTTCAAAAATAAATATTATTTCTCATTAATAATATATCACATATCACATATATATAATATATATTAATAATAAAACCATCAATCCCATTGATTTAGTCCGACAACTCAACGTGTGTGACCTTATAGGACCCGTTTATAATAGTCATGGATTTAAATCGTTTAACCCCATTAATCATAATTGGCTTCTAGCAAAGCATTACAACTCCTAAAATAATCGGATTGTATATCTCTATCAATCGTCCTATCCCATGTTTAATCATTGCACATTTAATTAAAGGACACAATTCCTTCAATCTCCCACTTGTCCTTAAACAAGTGTGCAATTTAAGCTACCTTTGTCTCTTAGTGTCTTATTTGATGATATGGTGACATTCATATCTATTATCAAATATGTTTCTTGACTCCGAGTTTGAACTGTCAATTAAAGGGAAGATTACAAATAATCCATCCGAGCATGGCCATGCATTTTTAGTTCTCGCTCTTCAAGTGACCTAGACACCATTCCTTTTCGATGCATCACAGTATGCATGAAGAAGGAGGACTTCTCCAGTCTTGTATGACTATGGCTCCCACTCAACTTTTGGCAATCCCAACTACGACCTCTATAACTCCCTGTTATGGAAAGCGTTTAGCCATGTCAAAGAAATACCAATCATCAAGAGAGACCATAACATACTCATGTCTGAGGAATCTACTAATCATGGTTTAACTTAAAACTCTGCAATCCCTTTTGTAGAGTGTTAAGGTGGGTCTGTCCTATATGCATCATCCATACATATATATGTAATTGACTAGACATCTCCATGTCCCTATAGCCCATGAAACCTGGCGCTATCAGTCAACTTACATTGTAGTCATTAATAAAATCATCTATGTCCAAGTTGATAATTTCAGTCTACGGACTTTCAATAATTCATAACTCCATTTCACTTAATGGGGTTTCATTTACCAGAACACTTAAGATAAGCCCATTTGCGAACTAAGAATTATTTGGACATTTTATTTATCATTGTTCAAAACAATATATAAATAAGGATGAAATATCATATATATCAAGTCGAACATAAACTTAGTGTATAACACTCTCAACATAAAATGTAATAAAATGCAATCTCAAGCCATTCTCCAATGTGTTTGAGACCCTTTGTAAGACCCGGGGTCTTAAGAGGCGCCAACCCATGCCACCTAGCCCTCTCAGATCCGTTGTCCTCACTTGGAGCCTGAAAAGGAAGAGCTCTTGTAACATGGGTAGGGCTTGAATCACTTATAAATCACTCCCAACATCCTTATGATATCCGATGTGGGACGGGGGTATTACAATCTCTCCCACTTAAAGCACTGACGACCCCGTCAGGCCCAAGGGACTGCCCTCCGGGAGGAGCGTACCCGAGCATACTGTCGGAGTACCTCCGGGCCCAGAGTCGGCTCTGATACCATCTGTAAGACCCGGGGTCTTAAGAGGCGCCAGCCCATGCCACCTAGCCCTCTCAGGTCCGTTGTCCTAACTTGGAGCCTGAAAAGGAAGAGCTTTTTTTTCATGGGTAGGGCTTGAATCACTTATAAATCACTCCCAACATCCTTATGATATCCGATGTGGGACGGGGGTATTACACCCTTAGCCCTAGTGTGACCATCATGCTTGGGCTAGGCATAAGCTTCGTCAATGGATTTGCAATATTGTCATATGTATGCACCTTACACATCTTAATGTCAAATAAGGTGATATATACTTCCTTATAAGATGTACGATCAACTTGTCATCACCCTTAAGAAATCATCCTTGGTTCTTCTCAAGAACTTCAGGATGTTCTTAGCTGCACACTAGTGTGCCTCTCATGGAATCGATTGGTATTTGCTACACCTGTTCAAAGAAAATGAAACGTCAGGTCATGTACACACCATGGCATACATGATAGATCCTATAGAAGAAGTATAAGGAATCTTACTCATCTTTTCTATCTCTGCATGTGTCTTAGGACACTGCTTCTTGCTGAGATATATACCATGCTGTATAGGTAAAAACCCTTTCTTGGAATCTTGCATTTTGAATATGTTGAGAATCTTATCTATATAAGTTCTCTGACTCAATCCAAGCAATCTCTTAGATCTATCTCTATAGATCTTTATTCCAAGTATATACTCTGCCTCTCCCAAGTCCTTCATTGAGAAACATTTCTTTAGCCATTCCTTAACGGACTCTAGCATCGGAATGTCATTCCCAATAAGTAGTATGTCATCCACATACAAGACTAGGAAGACCACTTTACTCCCACTAAACTTCTTGTATACACAAGGGTCCTCTTCGCATCTGATGAAATCAAACTCTTTGATCTTTTTATCAAATCGAAAGTTCCAACTCCTAGATGCTTACTTAAGCCCATATATAGACCTCTTAAGCTTGCATACCTTCCCCGCATCACTTGGATCTTCAAAACCCTCTGGTTGTGTCATGTACACATCCTCTTCCAAGACTCCATTCAGGAAGGCGGTTTTAACATCCATTTGCCAAATTTCATAATCATAATATGCGGCAATAACAAGGATTGCCCTAATGGATCTTATCATGACAACTGGTGAAAATGTCTCATCATAGTCTATACCATGAATCTGTTTAAAACCTTTGGCAACTAATCTTGCCTTGTATACAGATACCTTTCCATCCTTATTTGTCTTAAGTTTGAAAACCCATTTGCTCCCTATGAGTTTTACCCCATCTGGCAAATCTATCAAGTCCCACACTTGATTTTCAAACATTGAATCCACTACGGATCTCATGGCCTCAAGCCATTTCTTGGAGTTTGGACTCATCGTTGCTTGCTTATAGGTATTAGGCTCATTATGTTCTAACAAAAGAACATCAAGGTTTACATTCAAGAACAAATCATCATAACGTCTTGGTTGTACCCTTGGCCTATCTGTTCTACGAGTGGGTTTAACTGGTTCAACAACTGGAGTTAGAACAGTTTCCACAACTGTTTGTGGATCCTCTTGTTCCGGGTCTTGGATGATTTAGGGCCCTAGGCCTTCCAAAACCATCAACTCATCCTCGACATCATCTATGCCATCATGTTGTTGAGTTTGTTGCTCTTCATCTTGAACCAATTCAAGAAGAATATTTCTCCCACTTGACTTGTTGGAAATAAACTCTCTTTCCAAAAAGACACTATCCCTTGCAACAAACACCTTTTGCTCAGTGGGATTGTAGAAGTAGTATCCAAAACTACCTTTTGGATAACCTATAAAATAGCATTTATCTGATTTAGGGGCAAGCTTATCAGTTTGTAAATGTTTTACATAAGCTTCACATCCCCATATCTTCAGAAAAGACAATTTTGGAACCTTTCCAGTCTATATCTCATATGAAGTTTTGTCTACAGCTCTAGACGGAGTCTTGTTTAGTGTAAGTACGGCAGTTGTGAGGGCATAACCCCAGAAGGATACCGGAAGGTCAGCAAAACTCATCATTGACCGAACCATGTCTAACAAGGTCCGATTTCTCCTTTCAGACTCACCATTAAGCTGTGGTGTTCCTGGAGTGAACAATTGTGTTACAATCCCACAATTTTTCAAATGATGATCAAATTCATGGCTCAAGTACTCACCACCACGATCTGATCGGAGTGCTTTTATTTTCTTGCCAGTTTGAGTCTCTACCTCATTTTGAAATTCCTTGAACTTTTCAAAGGATTCTGATTTATGTGACATAAGGTAAATATATCCATATCTGCTCATGTCATGAGTAAATGTGATGAAGTATCTATAACCACCTCTAGCTTCCGTACTCATTGGCCCACATACATCAGTATGTATAATGCCCAATAGTTCAGTAGCCCTTTCATTTGTTCCTTTGAAAGGTGACCTTGTCATCTTACCCATCAAACATGACTCACAGTATCAACGGATTCACAATTCACGTCTTTTAGAACTCCATCTTTATGGAGCTTCTTCATGCGGTCTAAACTGATGTGACCCAAACGACAGTGCCATAGGTAGGCTTCACTCAATTTACTTGATTTTTGCCTTTTTGTATTTATGTTATAAGATTCAGTTGTAAGGTCGAATACAAATATTCCATTAATATCTTGAGCACGAGCATAGAAGATATCATTCTTGTGAATAATTATACCTTCATCTGTAGTGCTAAAACTAAAACCTTCATAATAAATTACTGCAGTCGAAACAAGGTTCTTTGTAATGCTAGGAACAAAATAACAATTATTCAGTTCTAAGATTAAACCAGAAGGAAGAGATAAACTAAAATCTCCTACGGCAAGTGCAGCAACACTTGCTCCATTTCCGACGTGTAGGTCTATCTTCCCTTTCTTCACTTGTCTCCTATTTGTTAGCCCCTACACATTTGAAATAATGTGAGCACAACATGAGATATCTAATACCCAAGTAGGACCATTATCTAATGTGAGGACATTGGTTGACAGCAATTCAATAACATAAATACCTGAAGTGTTGGAACTCAAAGTCCCATTCTTCTTGTCTTCTAGGTACTTGGGACAGTTTCTTTTCTAGTGTCCCTTAGCCTTACAGTGGAAACAATCATGGTCTGCAGCCACCCTTGACTTCTCACCACCCTTAGGTTTTGCAACTTCCTTGCCTTTCCCTTGGGTATTATTCTTGTTCTTGTTCTTTGCTACCTTCTTGAACCCTTTCCCTCTATTGACATTAAGAACTTCCTTCTTGATGTTAGTGGGAGTATTCTGCTCAGCAGCTTTGAGCATACCATGAAGTTCATTCAGATTTTTCTTAATACCATGCATATGGTAGTTCATCCTGAATGATGCAAAACCATCATGTAAGGAGTGCAAGACGATATCTGTGGCCAACTCTTGGTCATACGGGGTGCCCAGTGTCTCCATACGGCTAAAAAGACCGATCATGTTAAACACATGGGGACCTACTGACTTTCCCTTCACAAGCTTGCTATCCAATATAGCCTTGTGAGTTTCATATCGTTCAATCCTTGCTTGTTCCTGAAACATCATTTTCAGGTTGGAGATGATAGTGTAGGCATCCTGGTGTTCAAACCTCTTTTGAAGGTCAGGTTCCATGCCTGCTAACATCAAACAAGTGACAGGCAAAGACTCACTCTTTAACTCCATTACTCTCGCCTTCTCCTCATCTGATGAGTTGTCGGTGATAGTAGGGATAGGGGTGTTTAGGACGTCCTCACACCCTTCTGACCTGAGAACAATTCTCAGATTCCTTTCCCAATCGAGAAAGTTCGTTACATTCAATTTGTTCTTCTCAACTATTGAGCGCAGGGTGAATTTCAAGTTATCGTTCGACATAATGCCTATATATAAAAGAAATTGACATGCAAATCAGTATATGTTCGAAATGCAATTACTTAAAATTAAACACCTTTAATATAAGTAAATGCGCATTTTATTCGAAATGTTATTGTTCCTTGTGAATAAAATGATTACAAGATCCTATTACAAACAAGACCCAACGTACTTTTGCACTGCCTTAAGTCTTGTGTGTTCAAGGTAAGTAACAATTACTAATTATAACTCCTTATAATTCTTCGTTGATGATCCACATCCAATGTAAAATCATCCTCATGCCTCAAGATCCAAAACTTTGTCTTTTGGTCTCTTGTTGGGTACAACCATATCAAGGTTTATGAACCCCCGTATAGATTCACCCTCATTAGTCCAAGATTATGGAAAGACACCCTCACTTTTGTGAAGCCTATCCAACCAAAAATCCAGAACTTAATGGATTATGATATGGAAAGGCATTGCCCCAATTTACCTTTGGAACTTATGCATGCAATTGTCATTTATTTATAAGTGAAAAATAAAATAAAACAATGCAAAACTTAAATAAAGTACAAAAAGCAAGCATTTAAAATGCAACGAAAATTGTGATCCTAGTATGGCCCCTACGATGCAAAATTTTAAAGATCTAATCTTCATGGGTCTCCACCCTCGCACCCTTCATGGATCTCCATCCTTGAACTTCTTATGTCTTCTTCTTCTTGTATTACAATATTTTCTAATAATCTAATTACCAAAAATAAAATACAAAAATACATAACGATACGCAGATCGTGTACAAAAAACATAACGATGCACATATCGTATTTATGGGCCATACTAGTCACCTTATATATGCAAGCAATATATCATAATATAAAACAAGCATAACAATTAATCTCAATTTAAAATTAAATCCTTATATGGCATTAATCAATATTATCCATAAAATGTAATAATTGGATTAAATTGTATGAAAAAGATATAATATCAAATATTAATCTTAAGTGGAATTTCCTAACTTTTAGGGAATAATTAAAAATAAACAATATCATAATATTATCCATCTTAATTTTATAGGCAAAATCTCAATTCACCGTCAAATATTTTACAACCAAATATTTTACGGCAAATATGTTATATCAAATATATTTTGTGATCTATCCAAATATACACACGGAAATCATCCACCGTTTCGGTTCCATCACTGAATCGGATCGAATCCGACTCGGATCGGTACGTGGTATTTTATTTTCATGTCAATTCATACAATTTCATCTCTCAATTTATCAAAATCTTCATTTGAATTTTACATTTTATCCATATAGAATTTACCATCAATTTAAATCAAGATCCGCATAAAAAATTAACAATTAATCTATTGATCGTATCAATTTATGCAAGATGCTCTGATACCAATTGAAGGAAAGTTATATGCTTAAAGCGGAAATACAGAACAATTCTGAACATCTAATCGTAGGATCTTCATGCATAAACGATAGATCAATCGGATCAAATCGAGATGGAATCGGAAGAGAAAAAAAGCCTCAAATGCGATTTCTCTATTTAGTCCACACGAGTCCGGTGTCTAGATCTCCTTTGCCTTCGACTGTTAGGACGAAGATCGAAAGACTAACAATCAAATTGCTTTTGGATGATGATGGTGGTTGACAACCTCTAAAATCAACACTTTGATTTTCTATTGTTATGTCGTGTATATCCAAGAAGCTAGCCACAACTTTTGTGATTTTTCTCACTTCTTTTCTCTTGGCCGTCCCTTGCCAATAGAAATGATCTACATAACTCCTTGGAACATATCACACCTAAGACACACTTAATTAGGAGATTTAATTGAGAGATTTAATTAGGAGGTAACTTCAAAGGTAATGCCCAACGGCATCTTTTATTACTTCTCCAATTTGTAACTCTCAATTGATGATTCTCCTAATTAATTCATTATTTATTTCAAAAATAAATATTATTTCTCATTAATAATATATCACATATTAAATATATATATATATATAATATATATTAATAATAAAACCATCAATCCCGTTGATTTAGTCCGACAACTCAACGTGTGTGACCTCATATGACCCGTTTATAATAGTCATGGATTTAAAACGTTTAGCCCCATTAATCGTAATTGACTTCTAGCAAAGCATTACGACTCCTAAAATAATCGGATTGTATATCTCCTATTTCATGTTTAGTCATTGCACATTTAATTAAAGGACACAATTCCTTCAACGAACCCACAAATCAAAGTCTAGGACATAATATCAGAGGTCAAATTAAGCAAGGGCTCTTGTAGATTATGGGATAGAGATTTCAAATTTGTCAACTTTCATGTTCACTTCGGACCATAAACCTTCGAATTTTAGATTTTAGGGTTCATATGAAGAAGAATAAAACCCCGAGACCTCGACCTTTGATTGGCTTGGTTCATCAAGATTGTAGGGAAAAAAAAATATCATGTTAAACCTTTGAGCTATGTTGAAGATGGAGTCCACCAGTCGAGCTGATACAATCGTGAGCCAGTGCCTCCTTCTCCATAAGATAGATGATGAAGATGAAGTTTCCCCTTTAATTTTATATTTTTTCCTAAACTTTTTATTAATTATATTTTCAGTCCAAATTATTTTTTTGTTTGTTAATTTTAACCATTGTATCCATATTGGTTTAATAGGCGATAGTTTGTATATGAATTTGTAATTTTTAAAGTTCCCACGGAGTATTATTTTTGGTTCCCCGTTGATAGTTAATGTTATTTTGAGTAATTTTTTCTTTAAAAAATACACTAATGATAATTTTTGATATTCTAAAATGAAATAGTTTGACAAAAGAGCCACCTTCGGTTGCAGGGACGTAGCTAGAAAGTTTTGAGAGGAGGGGCACAAGCCAGAAAAAATTCGTAAATTAAGACATACAACGTGTTCGATATTATAAATTAGGGTCAAACGATATTACAAACGTACTATTGTGAAATGATATTACAAATTAAAAAATTTCATCATTTTTAATTAGAGGTATATAATACTAAATACTAAAACTCTGTTATTTTTTTCAATTAAAAAATAAACAAATATAAATAAATAAATAAAATGGCCAAGAAAAAGAACTAAATATAAAACACAATAAATAGACATTGAATCAAGATTTAACTTGTTGTATTCTTAACATATAATAGTGTATAACTAGATATAAAAATTTTAAATTTGCGTAACTTCTTACGAAATTCTCAAAATAAGTAATATAACATATGGTTTCGAAACTCTCGAGATGAATTGTAATATGCGAATATCAGTTTAAGTAAAATATAAAAGTATTATAATATATTGAAATAAAATCAAGTGATTAATACTCATACAATTTTCAAACATTCATAACTTTTTACTCAGATGTCGAATTAGAGCGTATTATATATCAAAACCAAACTATCGACGAGGAGAATATATCTAAATAGTTTTTCGGATGACGTGCTCCTCCATGCCCCCTTTGGCTCCGCCTCTGTTCGGTTGCCATGAAAGTTCGTTAATGGTAGTTGTCAACATGATGGACACGTGTTGGTCATTCCCACAAATAGATAGTGGCCCACAGTGACGGTTGACCGTTCACGTGTTGGTCTTTCTCAGGCCCACCATGCCCTATCCTAACTGCTGCCGACAATATCTTATATCTTAAATTTCCCTCCCCTCCCCACTGACCGACCTTTGGCCCCCATTTATTGTTCTTAAGGCTCCGTTTGGTTTCTTCTATGGAGTAAACAATTACCATTGGAAATAAATTACTATTTTATCATAACCTAACCTTTATACTCCTCAGTAGTTTTAAAAAAATATCTCCACATTTTTTTTTCAAACTGTTCACAAAAAAATAATTATTTACAATAATATTCACACATTCAAAATATTTACAGAAATATTAATTTTTGCAGAGTACACAAAGAAACGCGGGTTGAGACCGCGTTTCTTTCACAAGCATTAAGATCTGAAACTGAAGTGAGGTTGAAAAAAAATAGATAAAAAACGCGGGTTGAAACCGCGTTTTATAATAATTTTTCGGTAAAACGCGATTTTAAACCGCGTTTATATCAATTTATTTTTTAAAATTGAAAAAAAGGAATGAAGCGCTAGCCGCTAGTGCAGTGCCCTGTTACACAAATACACATGAAGCGCGACCTTATGCCGCACTTCATTCTTCTTCTCTTTTTTTTTTTTAAATTATAAAAAAAAACAACTATATAAAAACTATATAAACGCGATTTTAAACCGCGTTTTACCCAAAATTAATTGATTATAAAACGCGATTTCAATCCGCGTTTCTTTCATTTTTTTTACCAAGTTTCAAATCTTAACGCTTTTGAATGAAACACGGTTTAAAACTGCGTTTCTCTGTGTACCCTGCGAAAAATGAATATTTTCGTAAATATTTTGAATGTGTGAATATTATTGTAAATAATTATTTTTTTGTGAATATTTTGAAAAAAAAATTAAAATATCTCGACTCATTTTTTCGACCATAAATTATCAAAACAGTAACATGAAATTAGTCAAATGATATAAATTTATTAAAATAAGTCAATATCATCCAAAATTCACAAAAATCTTAATTTCGTCATTTATATTTCATCGTTTTTACCCGGATTTATAGGGTTCGTTTGGTTCAATGTGGGAATTGAAATTCTCGGGAAGTTACTTCATGGGAATTGAATTCCCAAGAAGTCCAATTGATGAGAATTGTGAAAATGTGTTTGGTTGATTTTTTTATTTTAGAAGATTAAAAGGGGGAATTGAAAATTTCCAAATACAAAATGAAGGAAGTGAACTTACCTAGGGAGAACTAGGTAAGTGAACTTTCTCCATTTTGGGGAAATTCAACTTCCCGAGAAGTTGAATTCCTGCGTTTTTTAATTTCAAAAATACCAATCAAACACATGAATTTCTCCTTATTCCTGGAAAGTTTTACTTCCTGGGTTTTTGGGTTTCCAACCAAACGAGCTCATAGTTGGAAAAAATTGAGATACTTTGTTACCACCTCCCTTAAATATTGTTTTATTTTTCTTACCCTTGAAAATTGAGGATTTTTTAATACCCCTTTAAATGTTGTGTTATTTTAATTAATTTTTCAGTTTTTTTTAAAAAATATATATTTATTACAATTATTTGCATAAGCCCATAATTTTTTTTTGTAAATTACTGTTACAAAAGCGCATAAAATAAACATTTGAGTATTTTAAAATATGATTGCATATAGTTTTTTTAAACATAAAAATTTATATGCATAGCTGTGCATAAAAATTAAATATAAAAATATATACCTCTTCATTAATTATTTCACATTTATATTATTATATTTATTTTTAATTAGCATAATATTATTATAATATTTTTATAAAATAAAAAGTACTCATAATAATATTTTTTGGTATTTTTACACATGAAAGTGCAACCAAAACAAACAATTTTTTTACAATAATTTCAAATAAACTCAAAATTGATGTATAAAAATAAATCTAGTTTTGTGATAATTTTTTAATTTAAATTTTTTTATATTTTCAATTTTAAAATAATTTTACACAAATGTATACACATGCCCACACACACCCTACGCTATCTAGCATCCTCCAGTACCGCCTTTCGCCCGATATCTAGTATCCCAATTCACATATACTCCATCTATTTGGTAAAATTCATTCTTTATTATTTATAGATGCTATTTTTTAAATTATAAAAACTATATAAAAGATTGTAATTTTTAAATTTTTTACATATGCACATTTACTATTCATCCACGTTAGATATGGTCTTTTTTTTCCACTTATTTGGCTTGAAAATTATACTACTAGTCATTTTCAACTTGCATATGGACACTATTTGCATCTTGCACTGTACACTTGGTGAAAAATCATACACTTGATGAAAAATTGATTATGTGAATATCAAACCCATTGAAAATTGTATTGTATATCATATTTGATGTGTTAAGTTTTTTAATTTTGGAGAAATGGTATATTTTAACTTACTTTGAAGAAAATTAAATATGTGAAATATTCACAAGGACAAATACGCGTTGGATAATTACATTGATTTATCCTTATACGTCACTCGGACTCACTCCTATATTAAAACTCTCAACACCCTCTCAAGCGCTACCAAATCTATCTGAAACCCAATTCTAATACCATGTTAAATGTCTAACAGGATGTTAACAAGAGTAAATATATATCATGTTATATCGATTTATCATTATAACTTTTAATACAAAATCTACTGTGGAAAACTATTTTCTTCCATAACCCATTATTTTTATTTTTTTATTTGTATTAATATGGAAGAAACACTCTTAAATAAAATAAAATAAAATAAACCCTTAGATGAGTATTTCGTAGCTTAGTTGGTTCTAATTGTTCAAAATATTTGGACCCACGAAAGGCCGAAGTTACAAAGGAGAAGAGATTTGCATATATGAAGTCGATCTTATTCAATTCAATCATATCAAAATCTAGTGATTAGTTAATACAGCAAATACTAATCAATTTATATATGTTGTACGTCAACAATCACTCGCTTTGTTGTGACATCAAATTATTCCGTGTTGTTCAATGCGTAAATGCCGCTAAAAAAATCTATATATCATGCTATATAAAAATAAAATTATCAAACATCATATATTGATTACACATCCTCAGACTCATGAGATCGACATGAATGCTAAGCCCAACCACATGCACAGCAGTATCTACAGAAAGATGGGTACAAACACGTTCACTAAGTTGGCTTTTGCTTGGTGGGGCGTTTTGTACTTTCGGAATCAACTAGCTTTTCAGCATATACCTTCGGCTTCTACACAAACTATTGCCTTATTCTGCAAATCTATCTTCCAAACGTGGAATGCCAATTTGAATAGTACGGGTAAACAGGATTATACGAAAATAAGGAATACTATTAACGGTACCCCTTTTGACCGTTCCTTGAACAGTAAGTTAGCCCGCAAAGACGAGAGGTGGAAAAAGCCACCACCTGAATATTACAACTAAACTTTGATGGTTCTTACTGTCAGTCGGAGACTGGCACCTATAGCTTCGTGATTAGAGATCACATGGGTATTATTCTAGCTTTAGGGGCTTGACCCTGTAACAATAGCTCTTCTGTATTCGCGGAAGCTCTGGGCCTTCGGATGGGTGTCTCAAAGGCTAAATCTATGGGAATTCAAAACTTTCTGGTCGAAGGAGACTGTTTGGTCATCACAAAGGCTCTTCTGGGTGACTGGACTTGTCCCTGGAATATCGAATTGTTGATGGCCGATACGATTTTTGATTTAAATTCCTTTTCTCATGTTGCTATTCGTCATTTTTTCAGGGAATCGAATGTTGTGGCTCACAAGATTGCACGTTTGGCTTACATTGTCCTTGTCGATGATAGCTTCATTGATGATGCAGAGCTCCGTATTTTCGTCCGTTCGGACGCGCTAGGAAAGAAGCCGGGTCGTCGACGACTTTCCTAATTTTTACCTTGCTTCCAAAAAAAAAGGTTAGTGTTTAATATTTTCTATCAATCCACTTCCTCATCATCCTTTGGATTCAATTCAAAGTGGGTTCATAATATGTATTCAAAATATATAATTCATATTAAGTTCAATATTAATTAAAAAATCATATTAAAAGAATGAAGGTGGGAAGATACGTTCCAACTTACACAACAGTAAAGGCACTGTGGAATTAAAATAGACCATTTGATCAACCGACAATGAGGATGAACAAATCGATTGAAAAAATATACCCAACTCTATCAAAGGACCCCAAACTGTTGGAGGCAGCAATTCCTTGAAAGCAATTGGAAGAAGTCTTTCCATAAACACATGACAATCATGGCTCTTCATCGCCGCGAGACTACAATCATCCTTTTGAACACATCTACCCACATTAGATGCATAACCATCAGGAAACTTCACAGACCTCAACCATTGACAAACCGTTTTCTTCTCTTCCCTTGTTAAAGTGTAAATTGCCTTCGGTTTTGCCCCTCTATGATCATCTTGTACGTGAAGCTTTGGCCGACGACAATGTAGCCGAAGATCCTTCCGTGAATTCAAGTTATCCTTTGTCTTTCCAGGAATATCCATCACAGTGTTAAAAACATTATCAAACACATTTTTCTCTATGTGCATAACATCAAGGTTGTGTCGAATCAAAAGATCTTTCCAATACGGAAGCCTCCAAAAAATGCTTTGTTTCGTCCATTTATGGGAGTTCCCATAATCAGGTGGATTGTTCAGCGGGTCATCAATGGTCGTAGCAAAGTGACACACACGTCCCCATATTTCATCACCTGATAGCCTAGGGGGTGGGGGCGATGTTCTCACTTGGTTTTTTCGAAAATCATTCTTGTTCTTTCGAAAGGGATTATCCGCTTCTAAAAATGGTCTTTGACAATCGAACCAACAAGTCTTCTTGCCATGATACAATCGAAAAGATTCTGTTTTCTCCATACATATTGGACAAGCTAGCTCTCCCGCAATACTCCACCCTAACAACATAGCATATGCTGGAAAGTCACTGATTGTCCAAAGTAGAGCTGCACGCATAACAAAATATTTCTTCTTTGACACATCATAAGTGGTAACACCGATGTCCCAAAGTTGCAATAACTCATCAATCAAAGGCTCCAAGCACACATCAAGTAACTTCTTGGGATTTCGCGGGCCTGGCACTATCAATGTCAGAAACATATACTCAGTTCTCATGCACATATCTGGTGGAAGATTGTATGGAGTAACAATAACTGGCCAGCAAGAATAATTTTCTCCTGATTTCGTAAAAGGTGCAAAGCCATCAGTACACAGACCCAAACGGACATTTCGTGGCTCAGAAGCAAAATTAGGATATATTGCATTCAACCTCTTCCATGCCTCTCCATCTGAAGGATGAGACATTATCCCCTTCTCTGCCACATGATCCTCATGCCAAGTCATATCGCCAGCTGTAACCTCAGATGCATATAATCTTTGCAACCGAGGGGTTAGAGGCAAGTAGAATAGTTCTTTATATGGAGTGCCTTTATTCTGATTACTTCTATAATCAAACCTGGCATGACCGCATAACTTACAAGATTCTTCATTGCAATTATCCTTCCAGAACAACATACAACCATTAGGCACATGTCTATTCTCTCAACCGGTAAACCTAAATTACGAACCACCTTCTCTGTTTGGTAGTAATTGGTGGGAATCTTGTGACCAGGAGGTAAAACCTCATCATATAGCTGAAGAAAACCATTGAAGACACTTTGAGACACGTTATATTCGCACTTCAAACTCATAAGCCTAGCCACAAAAGACAGTTGTGTATGTGATGTACACCCTGGCCACACTGGTTCATCAGCCGCTTTTAACACATCCCAAAAACGTTGAGACAACCTATCCACGTCTCCTGGTTCTACATCTCTCATTTCATTGTCCTCATCGATGGTCTCAAGAGGTTCCATTCCCTGACTACCTTGGTGATCATCTCCCGTTCCACTATTAGAAGCAACATCAACATTATTGGCATTAAACCATGTAGGAGGAACAAAATTAGGTCCTGCTATGTCGAATACCATTCTCTGTTCGGAATTCAATTGGTCGTAAAAGTCCCATTGACTATTCTCTGATTGAGGAATAGATGACTCAGTCGGCTCACCATGTGCCGTCCACTGGTAATAATCAAGTAAGAATCCACGTCGATATAAGTGATCCTTGACATCATCTGGTAGGTAAAATCGACGATTACGACATTTCTTACAGGGACATTTCATCAAATTCCCATCCATGTAACGTTCTTGAGCCGCTGCGAATTCTACAAACTCATCAACCCCATCTAAATATTCAGACTTTAATCCTCCACGATCTGGCAAGTACATATCATACATCCAAGCACGATTGTTCATTTTCGCTGCACATGTTTACAAGTAGATTGGTCATATTAACACTAGGTTTTTTCAACAAAATACACCTATTAAACTCTATTAACAAACGATAGGTGAACGAATTAGCAATCTATAATATATAAAACACCAATCGCAAGAAAACACGTATCTTCTACAATAATTCATGTATTAAAGTGAAATTTTAAAAGTTGTAGATAATTAAATACTCACCTCGATTGATTGCTTGATTGCAATATATGAATGTATTGATGAAAAGGGGAGTTTTGGAGTTAATGGAAATCGGATTAGGGTTTAAGAGACTACGATACATATTACGGTTACAAATAACGCTTTCCGTTTATATTTGTACTTTCGCTGTCAGCCACGGATTCAGCCACGGATTCAGCCACAGAATCAGTCATGCTAAAGCCACGGATTCAATCACGAAGTGTTAGCGACGACAATAGCCTTAAGGCATTGTGCATCATTTTTATTGCTTTTCTCGCACTAGCGACACAATGTACTAAGTGGCTAATTTCATCTCTAATTAGCCATGGATTCAGACATAATTTTTTCTTGTGACAAAGGCCGTAACTCATTTAGCTTTGACTTTTGATGCACCACTTAAATTCTTTGGAAAATCAGTGACAATATTAAAATTGTTGGCAATTTCGTCTCTAATTAGCCACCGATTTAGGGACAACTATTGTTTGAGCCAACATTCGTGACTATTTTACCACAAATTTACCGAAAGTCAAGAATTCCCTGACCAATAGTGACGTCTATAGCAACGAATTAGTTGGCGTCACTGATATTGTATCTATCGGCGACACTCCATCTTTTCCTCATGAAATTTAGCAACCGATGTTGTACTCCATCTCTAATACCGTGGCTATTTGTCACAAATTTAGAGACGGTTTTTATTCATCACTATTTGCCGTGGCTAAAACAGCCTTTTTTAGTAGTGTTTGACTAACTGTAAAAGTGTTTCGACTTTCAATAGCTTTCAAATAGAAAGAATATATTCTATAACTATCAATTGATCATTAATTTGTTTTCAGTAGAAAATGAAAATCTTTTCTATTAAAAAAAACGATTTGATTAGCATACACAAAGCAAAAAACGACCGATTTCAAATCATCGATCTATCATCCTTCCTCCTTTTCAGATCTATCATCCTTCCTATCCGTTTCCATTACAAGAAGATCATCTATAACATTTGTGTGTCGTTTGGATTACAAAACTTTTAACCTTAAATTTATTGTTATTTTATTTAAAAAATTACATTCATATTCCAAAGAGTATTCATACATGGTTATGAATCATGTTGTCAATAGTTTAAAAAATATATTTTGTAAAAATTCATCTTTATAATTTTTAAAAAAGATTAAAACATATTTTTTAAAATAAAATTCTATCAATATGCAATAATTCTTATTTGGAATATGGATGCAATTTTTTGAATTTAAAAAATAAAGAAATTTAATTAAGGTTAGAATAATTTTGTGATGCACCAAGTGATACACCAAGTATTGTAGAGGATCCTCATTGGAAGGGGGTTCCCATATGAGATCATCTTCTTCACTTTATGCTTCACTCGGTGTAACATTAAATTATTTTGGCTTTTATTTCAGTATTTTTTTAAAAATTTTTAAAATTAAAAAGATGACATTTTATGAAATACAGTACTCCCTCTGTTAATTAAAACTTTTCGTTTACTATTTATGCACGCTTTTTTAGAATCATTAAAACTGTATGAAATATTAACTTTTTAAAAAATTTGTTTTTATAAATTCATTCTTAATAGTAACAAATAAGAAATTATTAAAAATATATATTAAAAAAGTTAATATTTTATATAGTTTTTAACACCTCAAAAAGCGTGCATGAATAGTAAAACGTCAAGTTTTAATTAACGGAGGGAGTATAAGTTTTTAAAATTTAAAAACATGATTTTTTAAGACAAAAGTTTATCAACACATGAAAATAGTTGTTTGGAATATGAATATAATTTTTTTTTTAATTTTTTAAAAATGAAATAATAGTCAACATAATTTAGTGTTGTAGCAAGTGAAGGATGAAGTGAAAAAGAGGATTTTTTTTTAAAAAAACTATCTACTTCATTTCATTAAAAGGAATAACTATCCAGGAACATGAATAGAAATATTAGGTACATAAATGAGTCTTTTGAAAAATAAGAAACCTATTTAATGTTGGGGACTAACTATAAATTTTACTCAAAATACTACACTTGATACTATTGATTAATACGTCAAACATACGGCTTGAGTAATTGATTAATACTACATTTTTTCCTTTTATCTTCAAGAAAAAAGATAAATAGTAAAAGGATTAATAACATATGTTTCCATGTTTTTTTTTTAATTTTGGACCAACAACTACATAACAACGAATTAAATTGTTTAGACTCCTTTGTCTATAATTATCAGTTCTACATGTAATGAGACCATTTAGAGATTTTGCCTTGATGTATAGTACTAGTCTCGGTCCCTTGTCAAAAAACATGAATAAAACTAAATGCATTTTAATTCTAAATTGTGAAGAACATGAAGAAGACTATTGGAATATTGGCCCATGTGAATACCCCACCCCATGTGAAGGTCCCATGAAATACAAGACTTATGATATGGTTTTTGAATTTGATATGATATGCCACAACAACTTTATTTTTCCAAGGTCACTTGGTTAATTGGTTTGGTGGGTCCATTAAAGATGTGGGTCTCTCTCTCTCTCAAATAAACCCCCCAAGATTTTCACTAGCTAAATAATTTTACACATGGAAGTTTGGTAGTTGGGTTCATTTATTATTATAAATACATGCTTCTAGTTAGTGTATGCATTTCTTAATTGACTACATACCAATGGTATGACACCATTGATCACTTAATTTAAAATGGCATTTTGATGATATATAAAGTTATATATCTTAGTCACCAAATGCTAATAGAGTGCAGCTTTAAAATCACCCTAGTGTACTTAATTTCACTGGTTATGATGCGCGATAGACATCTTAAATAAAAGGGAAATTTATAGAAAATCACCCTTTAAATATGAGAGATTTCCTTGTATACGAAGGCGGAGCCAGGAATTCGATCGGGAATGCTAAAAAATTTTGTGAAATTTTTTTGGTATATACCTAATAAGAAGATTTGTTTTAAAAAAATTGAAAATACATGAAATTATTTATTTATTTATGATATTTTTATTTAAATAGTTGAGAGAACCCAAAAATATAGAAAAAAAATCAAGAAGAATTATTTTTATAACAATATTGAAAGAAAACGTTAAATATATAATTAAAATATAATAATTTTGATTAAAATAATTGTGAGGAATAATGATATATATAATATGACAAATAAATATATAATTTAAACATAACATTTTCAAGTGAAATTTTTGTGAGGAATAATGATATAATAAAACAAATAAAAGGTGAATGGGTAAGAATTTGAACACAAGACCTTTTGATTCTCCATCCCTTCCTTTACCACTTGAGCTAGATAACATTTTTAATTCAAGTTCTATTTAAAGACTATATATTATTTTAAAACGCTAAATATATGGAAAAAAATTGTATTTTTTCCGGCCATTGGAGTGCTATATCACTCCCGTGCACCTCCCCAGCTCCCCCCCGGCTTGTGTGACTTCACATGCATACAAGAGGTATCATTTTGTTCTATGTTTTGTTGAATATATACCATTTTTTGCTAATTAAAATATATATCAAACAGAATAATAAAGAAGGAATCTTTCAAAACTAATAATATATTCATTACCGGAAAAATTATTATATGAGATAAAATCTTTGGCTTGACTTGCAAGTGTTCATTAATCATAATCACTGTGCATACTATATAATACTATTAGGATATCAGATCTAATGTAATCAGTTAAAGCGAAAAAAGGTTTAACAGCAAACATGACTTACCGTTGATGAATAATTTACTTCACCCAACTGCAACCATGCATGTTCTTCACAGTGCTCTGCTCGATATAATTCAATACCAATGATTTAATATTTCAATATCCTACCTAGTGGTCAGAGCAAGGTGTTACGTGCCCCTCAAGTATTGAGTGCACATCTACCCGTACTAAAAAGTATAGATAGATTTACATTAAGGGTCAGTCTTGAGCTCTTTCCTCTTTACAGTTGTGATGGATGTGGTGTCGAGAAATATACAAGGAAAGATATCTTGGTGTATGCTTTTTGCGGACACTATATATTGTCCTAATAGATGTGACTAATAAAGATGTCAGCGATAAGCTGGAGCTTTGGAGGGAGAAGTTGGAGGAGAAGGGCTTCAGGTTGAGCAGGACGAAGACAGAATATGTGGAGTTCAAACTTGGGGGGTGAGGGAGGGGGAAGCTAGAGAACCTGATGTTGGGTGAATATATTGTATCGAAGAAAGACAATTTTCAATACTTGGGATCGGTTATGCAGAGTAATGAAGGTATAGACAAGGACATCAAGCACGGAATTCAGACAGGATGACAAAAATTGAGGGCAACATCGAGAGTCTTATATGACAGAAAGATCCCTCCAAAACTAAAAGGAAAATTTTACAAAATTTACTTAACCGTACCGTACGTAGTGAGACAAACCCTACTTTACGGGGCAGAGTGTTGGGAGACAAAGGCACATGAACAAAGACTCATGGTAGCGGAGATGCAAATGATTAGACAGATGTGCGGGCACACGATCGACAAGATGCGTGATCGAGGCTTTGATGGTTTGGTCATGTGCAAAGAAGAGACTAGAACACAACAGTGTGTCGGTGCGATAACTTGGCTATTGAGAGTGTTCGTTGTACTAGAGGACGATCGAAGAAGAGTTGGAAGAAGGTGATCAGACAGGATCTTGCTGCCCTTGACATCGTAGAAGAGTTGGCCCAAAATAGGGCGGAGTGGAAGAGGGCAATTACCTCAAAGAGGAATAGTGGTAGGGTCATACTGTTCGATATATTTTGGATCTAAAAAACACGAGGAAAATAGAAATTGTATGAAGAAAATTATAGGTGCTGATGCATCTAATATCTAATACGTAGTATAATACAAAAAGAGAGTTTATCTCTCCTAAGAGAGAAACTCTATCTTGTGCACTTATCCTTCGGGATCTTGAAGAAATTGCTCCATATCAAACAGAATTTGGCCATATCTCCCCTCCAATCAACCGGTTTCCGGTCTGATCATCTTCCTCCCACCTTTCCTGTGAGTATGGTGGTCGGTGTCTTTCCGGCCGTCGTCCTTCCCGGGGCTCGACTTTCATTTTGGGAATCGTTCGGCTTCCTCGACTCGTTGGTCTTTTCCTTGCTTTGGATTCTTGGTGGGTTGTGGTCTCCTCGTCTCTCCCCTCCTTGGGTTTCGATCTGGGTTTGTCCGACGGTTGCTGGTGGTTTTCCCACTGCCCTCAGTCCCCTCTCTTTCCACCCTCCCCGTTTCATCCTCCTATCGGGGTTTTTCTAAGGTGGTCAGGGTGGGTGTTTGAGTGTTTCGTTACTCAAATCGTGTAATTGGGTTGGGGTTTCTGTGCATCGGCTACCCTTGTCTGGGTCGGTGCGCCTTGCCCTTGCCGGTGTTCCTTCTTGCCATCACCTCCGGTTTGCCATCCTTCCATGTCCATGGCGGGTCTAATAGTTTGTGCTTCGGGCCCAAGGTTTTGCCTTGGACCAAGGGCAGCCTGAAGGTCTCAAAAAAAATATGTGCATTTCTCGCTCATTCTTGATCCTTCGGGCCCAATTTTCGGGTCTTTAGGGCCCAAGTTTGGGTCCTTAGGGCCCAAGTTTCGGATCCTTCGAGCCCAAAAATGAGGAATTGCGAATTTAGAAAAATTGAAAAATTATTGAGAAGTTGCCCGAAAGGGCTTTTTTGAAATCCCGAAAGGGTCTGAGAAAAATTCCGAAATGGTTGGTAAAACTCCCGAAAGGGCTTTCAGGTGCGCTCTCTATAAGGGTGGTTCTCGGCAGTGTTTCTAGTTGTTTCTTGGTGGTCCTAGTTTGAGTTGGGGCTTTGGCATCTGGAGTCGGGTCTGGCTGGGATCGTGGCGGTGTGCATCGAGGTGAATCCGTGTTTCGTAAATTTCCTTGGAGGTTCGTCTTCATCGCCCACAGGGACTCCTGATGTACCGTTGGCCAGCGGTGTCATCGCTTGGTGGCGCTTGGCTTCGGTTTTGTCTTCATTGTCCTCAGCTTTTTTGGATTAGGTTCATTTGTTCTTCTAATACTGTTTGTTTGTCGCTTTTGTATTGCACCATTTTATTTTATGGTTGTATGTCTGACGGTTCGCCGTCTGCCGACTCTGTCGGCCTCTCGATGAGCCAGGTCTGTCTGGCATTCGAATTATTACATGATCAAAAAAGTTCAAAGGAAGTTTCCCGCAATATGACATACTAGAGGATGATGTAGTCCTCCATCTCTATGAAGGCTTGCTTGATCGTGAGCGCAATGTCATTAATGCTACAAGTGGAGAAGATGTCTTAGACAAGATACCTGAGGAAGCAATGCAAATATTTGAGGACTTAGCCAATGCTTCACAACAATATGGGAGACACCAAAGTGTGAGAGGAGTTCATAGGCTAGATAATTATGGGGATGGTCTTAGAGATGAACTTGATAAGCTCGCTGAAATTGTAAAGAATATGGCTCTGCAAATGAATCAGACACAACAACCTAGAGCATGCGAAGTCTGCGGAGATCCAAATCATCCTAATGATAGATGCCCACTTATTCAGGAAGAAGTTGCTGATGTGAATGCTATGGATTACAGACCTCACCGGAACTTTGGTAACAATTTCTATAATTCAAATTATAATTCCAATTATCAAAATGGTTTCAATGGCAGGATGAATCAGCAGCAACAACAAGCATCTTATCAAGGCAGGGGCCAATTTGAGAATCGTCAAAGAAACTTTCCACAGGATGATAAAGAAGAAACTTTGAGATTGTTGTTGGACAAGATGAGTGTCTAAGAAAAGTTATTGAGTCAAATGGCTCAAGAAATCGGAGAACTCAAAGCTAAGGATTTAGGCAAGCTACCCTCACACGTGATAGTCAATCTGAAAGAGAATGTAAGTGCGATGATCCTTAGAGGATGAAAAGAAGTTGAAACACCCACAAGAAGTAAAGAAGAAGAGCCTAAAGAAGTCATAGACATGGATGAGCAAGAAGCAAAGCAATCAGATTTTTCAACACCGTTAACAGGCGCCCGCCGCCCTCAAAACCGGCACCCGCCGCCCTCTGCGGAAACCAAACTATTCATTTTTTCCGACTCTAACGTGAAGCAATTGCCAAAGGATTGGTCATTTGATGATTACAAGCTTGAACCACCCTTTTCAGAGGCTATAAGAGGAGATAGGAAGTGGGAAGATGAGAATATCATATATTATACATTCACACATTGTGAGGTAAATATTCCACTCTTGAATTTAATTAAGTTTGTACCTCGCTATACTAAATTTTTTAAGGAGTTATGCACCATTAAGAGAAGACAAATTAAGAATGAAGAAGAAGGAAAATGTAAGTCTGAATGAGAATGTCTCTGCTGTCTTACAAAAGAGATTGCTTGAGAAGTGTGGAGAGCTTTAAGAAAAGATTTAATGTTATGTGCTTATTTTTCTCATATTTGTATTTCATACATATGGCTCAAGAAGAAAAAAAAGGAATAAATGCTGAAAAGAAAAAAAAAAGAATAACAGCCTTGTTATTTATTTTTGCATATGAGAGTTGGATAAAAGTTTGATTATTGAGAATTATCATCTTTTGAGTGTTTTTAGAGCTTGATGTTTGTTTTTTGAGTTTTTTTTAGTTATGTTGAAAGTTGTAGGAATCTTAGTTCCCGAAATTGAAAGCACCATAACCACGTCGAATGGAGTCTTATTTGAACATTTCCATTGAGTGAAAGTCCTCTTGATGTTTCTTATTGTGCTTTGATATATCCGGTGGAGATTTTTTTATATAAATGTCAATATTTAAGATTGATGTTTGCATATTGAATTGAGTTGAGAGTTATGTTTAAAGCCTAAACATATGAGATTAAAGATACATATATTATTCCTTGTGAGGTTGGATTGATAAGCCTGCAGGCTACTTGATCATTCATATACATGCTAGGATATTTGTGTGCCTTATTCATGTTTTCACTTGCGTTGATGTTACTTTTGACAAGTTTGAATTATGAAGGAATCTCATATGGGATGCATTGGTTTGTGTTTATTCTTCATTTGCTTGAGAACAAGCAAGAGCTTAAGTGTGGGGGAGTTTGATAATGCATATTTTAGATAGGAATTAAGGTAGTTTTAGATTTATTTAGATAGGATTCTTGCATGTTTTGTAGTTAATTCGCATTGTTTTCTATTTTAACATTCGAGTTCGGAATCTACACTATTTTATGTTTATTCTGCAGTTTTATCATCTGAGCTTGGATGGAAGATTAAGATGTCTAGAAGAGCTGATTTTGGAGCATAAAAGAGGCAAAGAAAGAGCATCAAGGGAGCTAAAGGAAGAACAACATTGAAGATAAAGAAGAATCGTGGAGCCAAAGGAGCGATGCCCGTCGCTTTTCCACGGGCGCCCGCTGGTTTCTCAGAATTTAGAATTATGATTTCGTCCAGTTCTATTTTAATTAGTTTATTATGATTTTACTTTCTAGGGTTAATAAGGTCGAATCATATCTTATATAGGCCAACTCTATTAGGGTTAGAAGAAAAGAACACATCCAAAACACACAACTTTTCAATTCAATTTCATTTAGGTTGCTAAACTCATAGTTTCTCTTGTGATTCGAAGACATGATTGGTTGAATAGTGAGAATTTGATTTCATATTGTTATTCATGAGCGATTTTACTATCCTTGTTCTTATTGTTCTTATTTGCACATGTTCCCTTATGATTGATCACCTTGACGAAATTTGCATCTTTGCTAGTGATTGATGATTTCGTATGAATAGTTAATCCATAGTAGCAAGCAATAGGTAACTGTTCCCGTGAAAACATCAATTGTCTATGCAAGATAGTAACACTTAGTTAAATATCGATTCCTTTGAGATTAAGGTTAGAAGGGTTAGAGCCTTTGACAATCTAGGGTCCGTTTGGTAATGCATGTAGCTTTTCGGAGCTTTTGGTTTTAATAAATTATAGTTTTAAATAAGTTAAATATAAGATTTTAATTTAATTAGCTTTTGAAATTGGATTTTCAACAGCTACTAACCGCAAGCTTTTCAGAATTCTATTCATTTTCTCCTATCTGATCAGCTAGTTTGTATCAGCTACTCTATCAGCTGGGTTACCAAACACCTTACTAGCTTATGAAAACTCCAATTTAACATATATTTAACACACTTAATCCATCAGCTTCAACTACCCTATCAGCTTCAGCTGCCCCATCAGCTCCGTGTTACCAAACTGACCCCTAGTTGATTAGGAGGGTTGGTACTGCCAAACTGTCATGTACTTTGGGATTTTATGTTGTTGTATGTTTAAGAATCCAATTAGGGTCGCATATAGTGTAAGGGATTGGCAATGAAATCAATCCAAAGATCATGAACCCCAACCACTGTCAAGAATTACAGGTGAAGCGCTTTACTCATATTGATACACTTAGCAATCATTACTACTTTTATTTACTTAATTGTTTGTTTTATTCTTCTTAGTTTTATTATTATTTGCTCTGAATCATCATTAGAAACACGAATCGAGCTTCTATGTGGGTTCGACCCCTACTTGTCTTCTATATTAATCTTTTGTTTAGCTTGAGTTAGGGATATTTATTGCATTTGGGAATCATGACCAACAACAAATCACTCCTGCAGGCCACCAGTGAGATTCAAATAGTTCTTTTTTCTATATGGAGTACCACTCTGAAGTGTATTCAACATCCTTGTTTAAGTTCTTCTGCACTTGGGGGGTTGTATTTGTTACTCATAGTTATTTTCTTGTGTTTAAAGAGGTTAAATTTGTGGCATCTTTTAATGTTTCTAGTATCTTTTATCCTTAGTTGTATATTAGTAATCTAGTGATGTGTTTCAAACTTATAAGATCCGGTTTAATATGTATCATAACATGAACAACATGATTGTTTGTGTCAAATTCTTTATTCTTAGAATGGAAATAGTTCCCTTTTCTTATTTTGAAAAATACTGAAGAGAAAGCATTATCTTATGATGTGAAGTACGTTCCATATTATTGATTTTTTTTTCTAAAATGAGTTCTACTTATGATATATTACCGAGTATACAAAAAATAATTTTGTCCTAACTCTTCTTCCTTTTAGGATATTATGACAGGAGAACGGCTTTACACCTTCAGTGGTTAGTTATGGGTGTTTAATCAATCTTTATACCAAGGTATGGTTGAGATACTTGACTTATTGCATCACCGAAGTGCTTAGTTTCCCTTTCCTTAAAAAAACAAAAATGGTTATTTTTATTGCTAGGCTTGCAAGCTAAAATTAGGAGATATGAAAGGGGCACTATGGGACATTGATTTGGCAATTCGTGACGACCAGACTAGTGTGAAGGCTCATTTTCGCAAGGGGCGGGTTGGTATCAATTTCCTTCCTTTGTTTTACACGTTGGCTTGTGTATTTTTTTTATTATTCAGCTGAATGATCCACTTACATGTTTGTTTTACCGTTAAATCTGATTATGTTTTTTTTTGTGAACGGAGGCTTTTAAAGATGGTGGATGACTTGACTTTTAAGGACTTTGTGGCATTCTTGTCTTCTTTTAGTGCTAAAGCTAGTATGCTACAAAAACTTGAACGTAGGTGCATCCGGTCTCTCATTTATGCTTACAAATATCCTTATAATCTCCTTATTTATGATCTTTTGAATCTCCTCTGACTATAGCACATGTAGACAAATTCTCAAGTCTTTTGCTTTTGTTTTTGTCTTTTCTTTTCTTCTCTGTCAGATAGTAGTTTTGCTTTTTTTTTTTTGTAATTTCATTTGCAAACACTCCATCTATATGGCATAATATATCATAGTTGCTCTTCAAACCTATATGATCAAGACATGCTTTATGATCATGGCGATACGAGAATTCCCCGTGTAATAGTTTTTGCCGCTGAGAATATTCCCCTTTTGCAAGAATTGACTTACCACTACAACTATGCAATTGGCCAACTTTATGATAAAGACGGAAGTGAAAAGGTCAAGCGTTGCTATTGTGGCTCTTCAGATTGCACTGCTCGGATGTATTGATAAAACGTATGTCTTTGAGTATCACTGTAAGTACCATATGCTCCAAGTTGGTTTTTTTATGTCATATCTTTCAATTGTTCATTTAAAGTTATCTTTTTTATAATGGACAAAAGATAAGATTTGTATATTAGGAAGTTTTTAGGTATTAATTGAAATGTGATATTGGTAATAACTTTTCTATTTGGATTAGAGTTTGTGTTCTAGTAGTATTTCACATATTGAATTATATAATTATCTTTAACCCTTTATCTTCTCCTCTCCTTCTCAGTTTTGGTATTGATTTTTATTAAAATTTTGTGGTTTATTTAATTAACGTTGAGAAGAAATTTTCCAGTTGGGTATAATTTTGTTGGATTTTATGGTTTAGTCGAGTTGTGACACTCACAAGTCATAGCTCTACAGAATTACCTAGTAAATAGCCATACTGAAAAGATCAATTTTGATTTCGTAGAGGTATTTATGATATTATGTCAACTACTAGACCTTTTAGTCGAGGTCCTAGGAGGAAGAAAGCAAGAGATGTATTAGAATGTTTTGATATGTTGAGTTTCGATGTTTGGGTAATCCAATCTAATGCATTTCTTAGTTTCTCCTATTTCGCGACATTCCTACGCTGGAAAATGAATTAATTTCTACTTGATTGTTGTAGGTATTACATGATGCCAATGACGGAAAGGCTTTATCTTTATATCCAAGCTCAGCAGAGGTAATAACTTCAAAACCATTTTGCCCAAATGTGAGAAAAATAAAAAACTCGTGTAATTTTCTTGCAAGCTAGTAGCGTTGTTGACAGGTATAAAATTTCAGCAAGGGTTTAGACTTTAGATCGATTGAAGCACTATGATCTAACCTAGGTTATCTTTATGCTTACAAATATCCTTATAATCTCATTATTTTGATCTTCTGGATCTCAATCTGACTTTAGCACATGTAGACAAATATTCTCAAAGTCTTTTGCTTTGGCCTTTGTCTTTTCTTTTTTTCTCTGTCAAATAGACCATAGTAGTTTTGTTTTTCTGCAATGTAATTTGCAAACACTCCATCTATATGGTACGTTGTCCTATATTTGTACTTGTATCCATTTCATGTTTCTTCTAACCATTTAGATTGGTGGTTGTTTATCACTTTGTCCAATATAGATGCATTCAATGGATTTTTCCATTTTGCTGGGTAAATGAAAGTTGTGTGTTGCCTTTTGGATGGTTTTATGAAAATAAAACTTGTAACAAATAAATTCTCTCAAAGAAAAACTAATTATGCTTGGTATTATTCTGACCGTCATGCCCTGTCCTTTTGCAGTAATATTCAAGGTCTATAACTGAGATGGTAACAGAAAGGTGACTTTCAATGACAAACTGGAAGTGCTACATGATTTCACCGGTTCATTCATGTCGAGCAAAAAAAAAGAGGTAGGTCAGTACTACTTATTATAGAAAACTAAAATATTCCTAAAGTTTTCCATGTCTCATGATAAGCTAGTCATTAATGAAAACAATTGTCATAAACAGTTTCAATATATACAATTTTCAAATAACAAACATTATAATTGACTAATAATTATTTTACAAATGTGTTAAAATGACTTTTTTTCATAAACAATAATAATAATAATAATAATAATAATAATAATAATAATAATAATAATAAAGGTAGATAAATGATATATTTTCTTCGAAGGAAGGAAATATACATTGATCATTTGAATTTATTCAGAAAATATACCATCAGGTATTCTGAATTTCTATAATTCTGTGTAATCATAATCACTCTAGAACATAGTACGCAGCCATGAATGAGTGAGCATTTTTGGGGAGTTTGTTTATGTCTTTATAGCTTCACTGTTGTAGAGCTAGTGCATAAATTGTTATTAGCATGGATGAATTAGAAATAAGAGATATGACTTGTATCCTGGTGTATTTTCGGAAATAATGCATTGTCACAATGATAGTATGTGTGCCTTTAGTATATATGTCATGAAAAAACTTGCAATTATGGTACTTGCAATTATTATGATTGGTGTTCACTTCTAAAATGAAATAAGTCAATTTTTTTACACTTGCGAAGTTTGAGAATAGTGAGGGATTTTCATGAATATCTTTCAGGTATAAGCTTGATTTGAGTTTATTAAGAGTTGATGATGAGCTTGTGTTGTCATGATTTCAAGAAGGCCATGAGGATGCTGAGGAAGAGCTACCCAAGAAAACAAAGTTGTTTTTTAGCGCTGCAGTTTAGAGTTGGGATGCAGAATTCTATGTGAAGGTTGATGGCAACATTGATCTTGATCTTGGTATGTAGCTTTAAAAAGTTATTATTATGAATTTTTTTCAATGTATGGCCATGAAGAGTAATAATATGAATGTGAATTCTAGCAATTTGTCTGCCTCTAGTGACTCTGTTGGTATTATTTTGACAGCACAAGCTACTGGAAAATTATGTGTGTCCCCTTGTCGTGAGAAAAATGTTAATGCTGCTAGTGGGGCTGCTGCAAATGGAGTGCATGGTAAACATCAAGGTGGGGATGTATCTATGACAATAAGAATAAAGGAGAAAGGGAGTTTTTCTAGGACAATAATGGAGGATGCTATTTCAACACCTCTTTGTAATGACCTGAGTTTTCTTTGGATTAAATTAAAATATTCTCGTTGAGTTGTTGATGTCATTTACCTATCTTTCATTTTAAATATGGAGTTCCTTGATTTAAAGTTATAAATGACTTAATAAAATTTTAGAGATTTAAATTAAGATTTTTTTAGCATATTAAAATAGGTTTGATAGTTTTAAGATATTTCCTAATTAAATAAAATTTATTTTGTTGAATTTTATAGATTAATGTGATAAATATTTTATGATTAAAAAAAATAACTCAGGACTATTTTACAACTAAATATGTTGTTATTTTTATAAGTCAAGGAAAGATGGGTAATTTAATAAATTTTCAGAACCCTAGATCTCCACCTGTATAAGTAACTTAAGGAACCCTAGCTGCCACTATTCACCTTCCTAACCCCCCCCCCCCTTTTGGGTATGAACTCGGAGAGGCCTCCATGGCCACTCGCTCACTCCCCCCCCCCCAAGTTTATCAGATCTCTTTCTCCCCCGCTCCCTTGCCCCTCCAGCTCTCCCTGCTCTTTCGCTCTCACATTCGCCCGTATATCATTCTCCTTCTTCTTCTCCCATCGATCTCCCCTTCGAGCTCCCATGGTGATAAAACATATTCTGTATAGGCATTCTAGGTAGTTTTAATTTAGTTTTAGGGTGCATTAGATAGGTTTTATAGTTAATTTGAATTCTTGATCATTTGGTATTCGAAGTTCGAAATCTATTGTTTTTAGTGTTTATTTGTAGATTATAAGATCCAAGCTTGAAAGGTGGAGAAATCATGGATAAAATGGAGCTAAAGAAAGACAAGGAACAAGCCAAGAAGAAAGGGAGAAAGGAATCAAGGCATAAGAGCTAAAACGACAGCGAGTCGCAAAAGCTATTCATGCGGTGAGCTGAACTTAAAACGTGATTTCCCAAGGCCTCAAATATCTGATTGTCTATTATGACAATTAGTTGGAAAGCTCTCGATGAGTTCTATAATTTTAGAAAAAGTAACAACAGTACATGCTAGGTTTTAAAGTGGTGCCTGCCAGTTTTTATACCGACGCCCACTGGTTTTCCTGTTTTCCGAATCTGCGCAAGTGGCCCAATTCTATCTTTATGAAAAATCTATCTATGCTTTCTAGGGTTTATGCCGACGGTAGTAGGCTTTATATTAGACATAATTTCAGTAGTTTTCATTCATTCAATAATTCATTCATTAGTTTACAAACATGGAATGCTTTAGAAAATTGAAGTTTAGAGATCCAAGGTATGAGTATTAGGATTCATGTGGTTTTGACTGCAATTCAAAGCTTGGTTGGTTGAATTGTGAGACTTGATTTCTATTGTTATTCCATAGTTATTTTATTATCTTTGTGCTCATATTATTGATTGCATACATTCTCTCTTGATTGGCCACCTCGATAGAATTGACATTCATGCTAGGTTTTAATTGATTCGCAAGAATAGTTGGGGCATAGTACGAAGCACACGATATTGGTTCCTTGAAAGCATCAATTGGTTGTGTGGGGTAATGACACTTGGTTAAATATCATTTCCTATGAGATCAGGGTTGAAGGGGTAACAACCTTTGACACATACTAGTTGATTAGGAGGGTTAGCAGCCGGCCCGAGGCCTGCGCGGAAAGTGCAATAGCAAAGGGCCTCAAAATTTTGGGGGCCTCGTATAGGTGTTATACTGTTATACTATATATATGTATATATAAATTTCAATGGGTATCATGTTGTTGCGGTAGATCAATTGGTAAAGGGATGTATTTGTTCTGGATTGGAGTGATGTTCGAATCTGCCTCGCAGCAGTCTGGATTTTTTTTTCAAAAACAAAAGCAGCTATTTCTTTCATTTTTTTCCAAGTAAAAGTACAACAGCCCAATAGCTCATTCCGATTTTTTCCCCTAAAAATTTGCAGTTTCGATTTTTTTTTTGTCGTCACAACCAGTCACAAACATTCCACACAAACCATTCCACCTTAAGAAAAGAAAAAAAAACCTAATATAGAGAAATCAATTCAACTTATTCAACCATTGCAATCGTATCTTCAACCTAAGGGATTTTGATAGGTAATCTCAAATTATAACTATATTCTTTTGTTAGTTTTCACTTTTTAATTTCTTAGATCATAATTATTATTATTTTTTGTTATTGTTTTGTATCTTTCTACCTTATAAATTTCTAAGTTGGGATTTAAAAAGATAGAATGCGTCCTACAAGACTCGAAAGTGGTCATGTCAAGCGCAAAATAAAAGAGAAAGATAGAAAGTTGGTTGAAATCTTACTAGGGATTGAGTCGAGGATCAAGCTAGTAAATCAACCAATGTTGCGAATTGTAGGAGAAACCACACCCTTCTCTTCTATCTTTTATTCGTTCTTATTAACATCCCTTTTAGTTTATTTACATGCCTTATTGTTTATTGGCATTCACAAGTAATCTTTGTTTATACATTGGTAAATACACATTGCAATTGAAGTACTTGATTCTCTATGGGTTCGACCCCTTACTTGCTCACTATACTAGTTTGTTAGTTTGGGTTATTATTTATTTGGCGAGGTGAAACCCACGACATTTCATCCCGCCAAATTTTGGTGTCGTTGCCGAGGAGTCAAGTTTATTTATTTCTTTTGTGTATTTATTGATTTTTTTATGTACAACTAACCCTATTGTGAACCTATCTTACGATTCATAACACCCCTCTACTAATTTTTTTCAAGATGTTGAGGTTATATCAGGACCAGGGAGAATGCTTTCACCATTACCTCATAAGAGTGCAAGATCTAGTGAACGATCATGCTTCACGAGGTATCCAAGATGATTTGGGAGAAAAATTATGGTGCGTTTGGGAGGGCATGCTTCATGAGATACAAGACTTTGCTGAATCTTTGAGAAAGGAAGGCTTTCGTGGTTTGAGATGGCCAGAAATATGGGATCTTTTCCTTTACGTGGGTGCCATGACAAAGGTGAAAGAAGACTACAAGCTAGCATCCATACCCTTACCTTTTGAATCAATGATGGGAAAGAAACCAAAAGATGGTCCTGCAGAAGAACCGGCACCCGTCGCTCGAGACCAACTGGTGCCCATCATTTGTGATCAGTGTCCACCACTCCCTCTAGAACTGACGCTCGCTATTATTTCTGCAGACAGCCCAGACGCATGCAAAGATGGAGAAGAAAGCTCGATGTTCATTGAAGTGGAATCTCATGAGTGCACACATGAGGATCCATGTGTTTTTGCACCTAATTCATCTGAAAGAGTCATCTCAATTGCATCTATCAAGGAACCAAGTCTAGAGCCGATTTTTGTGGCTCCTGAGCAAGTTAATGAAATTTCTAACACGTTTGTGGATTTTGGTGAATATGTAGATCCTTATAAGCATTATTTCTACAAGACACCAACGGAATTGTGTTGATAGTCTTACATTCACTCTAGAGAGGATCGAAAAGTGGCAAGGATTCTCTATGATGTATCTTTAATTGCCAATTTGTCCATCTTAAGTGTTTACTCAAATTATGGGTGGGAACAAGAGTTAGATTTTTTTTGAGGGCGTTGACAACGTCTGAATGAGTCATGAAGGAATGGAAGAATAAACTTTCAAGTCTATGACGTTAACCAATGACGCTTCTTGGGAGACAACCCAAGGTAAGTTTTCTCGTTTACAAGTTTTCAAATTTTAGCTAGGTGTTTAGTCTTTAAATTTCAATAAAAGATGAAGTTCTATATCAAGAGATAAGTGTTTTGGAAGTGTCTTGAGCTAACCATGTTGGGTATGTAAGAAAGATTGAAGAAGAGAAGAAAACACTGGAATAACGGCGCTCGTCGTTCGTCCAACGATTGCAACCACTGCCAAAATGATCAAGTATGTTCCTTTTTTCCCTCACTTGTGATTTTGTTTTAAAATTTTTGTTCTTTATTTGATTTTGGTTAAGAACGATGAAAAGTTTAAGTGTGGGGGAGAGTTGCACTCATAGATTTATGCATTGATGTTTATTTTCCATTATTTTATTACATAGCCATTCATTTCATATATTCATTCTTACTTTTCCGTTATTCTATTGCATTAAAGAAAAGAAATTGAAAAATGTAAAAAAAAACCAAAAATATCATGCATTGCATTTATGTGTTATTCAAATCCTCATCTTGCCTTGTTTGTCCTACATTTTAGCATGAACATAGAAATCCCATAACATGTTTGGATTGTTTAGCCTTGTCCTTTACTTATGTTTTTATGTGGAATATGTTTGGTAGACATAATTGAGCATGTATGATTTAAGTTCCTAGGCATGACTGAAATCTAACAAATATTTGTCCTAGTGAGAATTTTCGGCTTTATAGGGATCACATCTTTATTCCCTCTACTTTTATCGTGTTAGTTACTCTTCTTATGCAATTACCTCTTAGTATTGACATGGTAATCTATTTTTATACCAATTATATACATTGTTCATTGCTTATAAGTTTCATATGATAGAGACAACTATTTCTAAGCCTATATTTATTCTTAACCTTATATTATGTCTTTGCTTGAAGCTGATCTGAGCCTTTAGCCTTTTCTTTTGAAGCTCCACAAAATTCATATATTCCTAGCCTATGATTAGCCTGTCCTATCTGAGAATTAGGATTTAGAGTTGGTTATGGATGATCATTTTGAGTAGAGAAAGAGAAGCTACGGTTTATGCTTATAGTTAGAAATTTTTGCAAAGAATTGCAATGTTATGTGCTTTATTTTTCTCATATTCTATTTCATGTATTTGGCTCAATAAAAGAAAAAAAGAATCAAAAAAGAAAAAAAATCGGAAAAAGAAAGAAAAAAATAAGAAAAAAAGGTATGCAATAAAGAGCTTTATTATTTATTTTTGCATATGAGAGTTGGATAAATGTTTGGTTGAGAGTTTATGTTATTGTTTATGAGAGCTTGATGTACTTTTGAGCTGTTTTGTGTTATGTTGGAAGTTTTAGGAATCTTAGTTCCCGGATTTGAAAGTACCACATAGCCAAATATACTCCCCGTCTTTGCATTTTCACCAAACCCCAATACAATCTCACCGAACGGAGCCTTCTTTGAAGTCTTCCATTGAGCAAAAGTCCTCTTGATGTTGCTTATTTGCTTTGATGTATTTGATGGAAATTTTGTGATATAAATGTCAATACTTATGTAGCTTTTTGTATAATGAATGAGTTGAGAGTTGTTCTTAAAAATCTAAACACATGAGAGCAAGATATACACATTTTCCCTGTGAGGTTGGATGGATAAGCATGCGGGCTACTTTGTCATTTATATACATGCTAGGATGTTTATCTACCTTGTTCATGTTTGCACTCAATTGAGATGTTGCTTTTGATGAGGCGAATGCATGATGAATATGTTTTTGGGGTGTTTGGTTGATGCTTTGTTTGTTTTGCTTGAGGACAAACAAAAGCTTAAGTGTGGGGGAGTTGGAGTTAGGACAATTTGTTTGCTTCATTCACGTTTTTACTAGCTATGATTTTTTTTATGAAGAAGTTCATATGCTCTAATCTATGTTCGCTAGATGACTAGCGAAGCTTAAGTGTGGGGGAGTTTGATAAAACATATTCTGTATAGGCATTTTAGGTAGTTTTAGGGTGCATTAGATAGGTTTTATAGTTAATCTACATTCTTGATCATTTGGTATTCTAAGTTCGGATCTACTATTTTTACTTCTTATTTGTAGATTATAAGATCCGAGCTTGAAAGTTGGAGAACTCATTGATCAAATGAAGCTAGGGAGAGCTAAGGAACAAATCAAGACAAGCCAAGAAGCAAGGGAGCAAGGAATTATAGCATAAGCTGTCCGCGTGGCGAGTTGAACTTAAAACGCGATTTCTCAGGGCCTCAAATGTCCGATTGCCTATTATCACCATGCATTGGAAAGCTCTCGACGATCTCTACAAGTTTGGAAAACGTGAAAATGGCACCCGTCGGTTTTCCTGTTTTCCGAATTTGCGCGAGCGGCCCAATTATATCTTTATGGAAACTCTATCTGTACTTTCTAAGGTTTATGCTGACGGTAATAAGCTTTATATTAGACATAATTTTAGTAGTTTTCATTCATTCAATAATTCATTCATTATTTTAGAAACATGGAATGCTTTAGAGGATTGAAGTTTAGAGATCCAAGGTATGCTATGAGTACTTAAGATTCTTGTGGTTTTGCATGCAATTCAAGACTTGGTTGGTTGAATTGTGAGACTTGATTTCTATTGTTATTCCATATTTATTCAATTATCCCTATGCTCATATTGTTGATTGCATACATTCTCTCTTGATTGGCCACCTCGACAGAATTTGCATTCATGCTAGGTTTTAATTGATTCACAAGAATAGTTAGGCCGTAATAGGAAGCACACGATATTGGTCCCTTGAAAGCATCAATTGGTTGTATCGGGTAATGAAATATGGTTAAATATCCGTTCCTAGGAGATTAGGGTTGAAGGGATGACAACTGAAGACTTCACCTTGATTGTAAGACCTTGAGATACTAACCTACAAGTCTATATAGTAGGATGATGAAAAACAGAACAAGACTTGGTTTCAAGGTCTTGAAACCAAGGCCAAAATGTTTGGTCTCGTACTATTCTAAGATGCATGGTTTATATGATAATGTATTTTGCAGAGAATGTTATAAGGCAAGAAGGTTGGGCCATATGGGTTTACACGAATGGGCCTCAATATTGCGCCTTATCTCTTGTTGAATCAGCTCAATCAAATATATACATATACACATCTTTCCTAACTTGTTTTGTAGAAAGTTTGGATATTGTGAGATCTTTCAGATTTGGGCCCGAGATCCGGTTAAGGACACTCCTTGATATGGCTCCTACACATTGCTCCATCAAATCTTCCAGAAGCCTGCACGACAAGGATATTGAAGATTTGTTGAAGATTTTGTGAAGAAGATATGCAAAGAAAGGATTTGAAGAGATTCAAATTCAAACGGCTCCATATCATCCCTGGCGATGGAAAAATCTATAAAGAGATGAATGCAAGAGAGACATACAACACTGTAGTACAAGCTTAAGACAATCATACCCACTCCATAGCATTCATCACATTTGTGTCTTCCTAGTTTTATTGTTCTTAGCTAGCTTCATTTGTTAAAAGTTAAGGGAAACACGTGAGCTCATAGTACAATTTATTTGTCTTACACTAAGAGTATTCCATACTCAAACCAAACACACTTGGGTGTGTGGTGAGGGCTTTTATTTCATTGGTGAGGTTGAGTTGCTAGAATAGAAGCGGTGATGCTTTGTATAGAAGAAGGGAAGGTTCTTCTAGGATATTCTAGGGCTCTAAGGAAAGTGAAATAAGAAGCTTTTGAATTCTACGGATTGGATAACCTTAGGCGGGGACGTAGGCCAAGTTGGTGCCGAACCTCGTTAACAATTGACTTGTTCATTTACTTTTCCACAATTACTTTGATTCCTCGGTTTTCACTTTGTCAAGTTTTGATAGCCATTCTTAAGCAGGAGGAAGTCGAGTTCTTAAGTTACAAATATAAAGATGTATATAAATGTAAACCGACTCCTAGCCTATGCTAATAATTACAAGACTTCCTCCCATTGTAGTGGAAGGGTAGTCAGGATCGATCCACAAGGAGGCGTGTCAGCGGGATCCTAGTAGCGTTGGAAATCTCACGTCTTATGTCGACCAGAAGCCTCAATTTCGACCTTGGAGCTCGATGTCGACCTCGGATGTCGATCCTTATTCAACAGAAGACATGCAGAGACAAAAACGGCAGTCGATATCGACTAGGAAGGTCGATATCGATGTTAGCAGACGAAATCGACTGGCTCATAAGACTGCCAGTCGACACAGGTGGTCGATATCGACGTCTGGGGGTCGATATCGATGTTCAGCAACTCCACAGTGATGATCGTCGTCGACTCAGAAAACTATCGACGAACTCAGTGGTCTATATCGACGTCTGTGGTCGATATCGATGTCTTCTCCCGCAAAGTTGTTAGCTTTTGTCAGCAAAGAAAGGCTGAAGACTTTAGGATGGATGAGGATGCGATGAACAGAAATAAACAGAGGTTTTATATGTATAAACTTATATGAAAAGCAACTCCTAGGATTAGAGTTTACCACAACGTTAACCAATGCATGCGATAAGATAAATAAGACGGACAATTGCGCTATTTCCCCCGAGTGACGAGCTTTCGCCGTACACCAACTCTTAGGATTACTCTTGCAAATAAACCTAATTGTCTCTACAAATTTTATGTTTATAACTCAAGTTGTTAGCATGAATCCCTTTTCTTTTGATTAGGACTAAACATAGAATCGTAGGAGATGATATAGACACAACGATATCAACATCTAAACTTACCTCAAGCACGCATGGCTAATGTCGGGCTCACCCCGACCCTAAGAGCTTCTGGGGATTACTCGCTTCTCATCATGTAACTCATCATTGATTGAAAGAAAGAAACTTGCATTAAAATATAAACTCCGAATCTTTACAACTCAACGTCGGCTTTCGCAAACGCCAAACCCTAAAACTTCTCTCTAATTCTATTGCTATTGATTGTCTTGATGGATGATTAAAGATGATTGAATGCCAGGCCCCTAGGGCTTTATTTATAGGTTATTAATCCTCGCTATCCAAGGATTGTAACTTCTATCTAAACTATGAACTCTATCCGAACAATTAGGATATGTCTTTTATTTTGATAAATTTAAAGGTAAAAAGATAAATAAGTGTTTAGCTGCCATCTATCAGGAAGTACAAGATAAATCCGTGCCTCTTTGAAGATATAGTTTCCAATCCGCATCTCGAAATCGAGTCTATCTTCTGTCGAGATAAGGTCGATATCGACTACAGAGGTCGATATCGATGTATGTGTTCCTGCTCAACTTGTCCAACTCCAGTCGATGTCTATGTTGAGGTCGATATCGATGTAGTATGTCGATATCGATGTCTTCTTGGTTAGTCTGTGTGGTCTATCTCGACACTCAGAAGGCGTGTCGACAACTATGGCCGATATCGATGTTTAAGGTCGATATCGACCTTTGTTCAACTTCACTTGGTTTCTTCGTTTTGACTTCGATTTCATCGAATTCCTGCATGGTTAGCTCAAAACTTGTGCAGACTCTATTTCTTGTATTTTAGCCCATTCTTACATAAGTTTATATTCTTTTGAACCCTTTCTTTGGAAATCGAATGAAATACGATGTCAAAAGATGCAATAAAAAGAGGTACAAATATGTACATCAGCCATATCAAGGCCTTGACAAACTGTTTTGATAAAACTGTGAAAAGGCTTTTGTTTTGAAAAAATCGTGCGTATTGTATTCATCCCCCCCTTTCTAGAGTATTATTTACCATCTTCTAGACTCTTCAATTGGTATCAGAGCTATGCTCACTATTTTATCTAACAATTTTGCGAGTTTATCATGTCTAACCTAGGTGATGGAGGTTTCGCCCAAATGATATCAACCAACCGACCTACACTATTTTGCGGCAATAACTTTGTTCATTGGAGATCTTTGATGCAGATGTTCATCATTGATCAAGATCTCGAGCTGTGGGATCTCATCAAGAAAGGGCCACACGTACCAAAGAAGCTCGATGCAACAGGAGAACTTGTGGGAAAAGCTGAAGATGAATATAATCAAACGGATCTGGAGAACATTGCAAAGAATTATAAAGTTATGAATTTATTATATTGTGAACTTCATGATAACGAGTTTAATCGTGTTTCTTTGTGCAAAAGCGCTAAGGAGATTTGGGATAAGCTGGTTGTCACCTATGAAGGAACTAGTCAAGTCAAAGAAAGAAAGATCAACATCTTCCTTCGACAATATGAGCTCTTAAGATGAACACTGGTGAAACAGTGAAGGAATGTTCACGAGAGTCACTGAAATCGTGAATAACCTAGACTCACTTGGAAAGAATTTCTCCAACACAGAGAAAGTAAGGAAGGTTCTAAGGAGTGTGCCTAAAGCCAAGTGGGGACCCAAGGTTACATTACAGCGATTGAGGAAGCTCAAGACCTTACCACACTACCGTTGGATGACCTTCTAGGAAAGCTCATCACCCATGAAATGATTCTCAATGAAGAAGACGAAGCCCTTCGACAACCAAGAACCTTGCTCTTAAAACAAAGAAGGAAGAAGCACAATCTGATGATGATGAAAGTGATGATGAGGAAGATCCATTCGCTCTCATCACTAGAGGACTTGCATGGATCTTAAAGATGAAAAAGCAGTTCTCTAACCAAGAACATGTTGAATCATCTAAATGAAAAGGTAAGTCTTCTAACCCTTCTAAGAAGCCAAAAGTACTAACTTGCTATGAATGGGGTGAAATAGATCACCTTGTGAAAGAATGTCCACTGAAGAAAACAAACGAGTTCAAAATGGATGAACAGAGGAAGAAAGCCATGGTAGCCACTTGGAGTGACTCGGACTCATCGAGTGACTCAAACACAGAAGGAGATCAAGCAAATCTGTGCTTGACGGCAGAACATAAGAAGACTAGGAATCAAGACCTTGAGGAAGTGGTAAGAAGTTTAATGTCTAGTCCTCTGACTCTCTTATCTGAATTTTAAAAAAATATGATTTCTAATGAAGAGATTTACAACAGTGAAATCAACATTTTAAAGGAAAAGCTAAAAGATCAAGAGAAGAGAATAAGTCAAATGTCGCTAGAAATGAGAAATCTTTAAACTTTACAGTCGGCCCTTGACATTAAATTCAAGGCCTTGACATCAGAAAATTCTGATCTCAAGCAAAACCTCTCTTCCCTAAAAAGTTCCAATAACAATTTGGAGAAAGAAAAGGTTGAGCTGACTGAAAAGTGTCAAGACCAGCAGACTGCACTTATTCAATTCACTAAGTCTAAAGCTAATCTTGACAAAATGTTGGGTGAACAACAACTATCTATCAATAGAAGTGGAGGATATAACAAGAATTTTCCAAAAAAGCCCTCTACCACTTTTGTCAAAGTTAAAGGAAGTTGGCATTCACCTACATGTTTTTACTGTTGTAAAAAGGGTCATATTAAGGAAACTTGTCCCTATAGACGAAGGGATTCTCACATCATTAGAAATACCTTTCATGTATGATTAAATGAACAGATTAAGCAAGTTTGGGTTCCTAAAGGGACTAGGCTACCCAATATGGTCTATCCCCATTATGAATCTAAAAGTGGCTATTGGTCTAGCCGGAAGGGTTGATGATTGTTTTGCAGGATATCACCAAGACAAAAGATCATAAATGGATAATGGATAGTGGGTGCTCTCGACATATGAGTGGAAAGAAGTCATTATTTCATGATCTAAAGGAGCAATCTACTGGACCCATAACGCTTGGGGATAAAGGGAAGTGCAACATTATCAGCATAGGTACAATTGGCAATAATTCCAAAAATTGTATGAAGGATGTATATCTCGTTGATGGACTAAAATATAATCTTTTTAGTGTTTCTTAATTATGTGATAAGGGTAACAAGGTCGATCGGCTTTGACCAGCAAAAGTGTGAGGTTCGAAATGAAGAGACATGAGATTTAATTCACACTGCTCATAGGTATAACGACACATACGTTGTGAATGCTAACCAAATTGTAGTTTGCAGTCTCAAGTGTCTCAAGGCCTTGACCGACGACCCCAGTCTTTGGCATAGAAGACTAGGTCACGTGAGCATGCATACCCTAAGAAATTTGAAATCAAGAGATTTAGTTAGTGGCCTACCTGATCTAAATTTAAAGGGTGATAAGTTTTGCAATGCATGCACCAGAGGTAACAAACTCGTGGCTCATTCGAGCCCAAAAAGGTTGTAAGTTCTTCTCGTCCCCTTGAACTGCTTCATATGGATTTATGTGGACCTATGCGCATCAAATCTCCAAGGGGTAAACAGTACATCCTAGTTATTATTGATGATTTTTCTCGGTTTACTTGGATTTAATTTCTTAGAGAAAAATCTGAGGCTTTGTTTGAATTTTCAAAACTGTGTAAAGTATTGAAAACTTTGAAAAACCTACCAATCAATTCTATTAGAAGCGATCATGGTTGGTAATTTAATCAATTAAAATTTGATTTGTTTTATGCGAAGTATGGTATTTCATATAACTTTTTGGCTCCTAGAACTCCTCAACAAAATGGGGTTATGGAACACAAGAACCGCACCCTAGAGGATATGTCTAGAACTATGCTTTTGGAAAATAGTTTACCAAAGTTTTATTGGGTAGAGGTAGTGAATATTGCTAATTATATCTTAAACCGTTGTTTGATTCGTCCCATCTTAAAGAAAACTCCTTATGAACTTTTTAAAGGAACAAAACCAAATATTTCTTATTTCAAACCTTTTGGATGTACTTGCTTTGTCCATAATAATGGCAAAGACAACCTTGGAAAATTTTATGCATGTAATGATGAAGGTATATTTCTTGGTTATTCATCTAATAGAAAAGCCTATAGAATTTATAACAAGTACACCAAGATTGTTGAAGAAAGTATCCATGTTGTATTTAATTAAAAGAAATAATGGTGTGTTGAGTGAAAGCTTTACAGATCTAAATCTAAATCAACATGACTTTGATGGGGAAGAAGAAGATAAATCATACCCTAAGAAGGATCAAGAATGCAACATGCAAGAATAAATCCAGGATACCAATGAGTTGTCTCAAGACCTTAAGAAGCAACTTCAAGCCTAGATATGAGCAACACTAGTAATGAAGACTCAAGTGCCACAACTCAAGACCTTGAAAACAGACTAATACAGGTTGAGAATGAGCAAAATCCTAAGCAACGAAAGTTCAAGCATGCTTCATCACATTCAACCTAGGATATCATCTCAGATCCAACATCCGGTATTCAAACTCGGTCTAGATTAAAAAGTATTTGTGCCTTCTATGCTTTTGTGTCTCTTGTAGAACCAAAAACATCGTCTTAAGCACTTTAAAGACTTGGATTGGATCACTGCCATGCAAAGCGAGTTGAATGAATTTGAAAGAAAAGAAGTATGGACTCTCCAGCCACGACCCAAGCATCAATCAGTCATTGGCACTAGATGGGTATTTAGAAACAAATTGGATGAAGATGGCAAGATCATTCGGAACAAGGCAAGACTTGTGGCTGAAGGCTACAACCAAGAGGAAGGTATAGACTACAAGGAGACTTTTGCTCCCGTAGCAAGGTTAGAGGCTATTCGTATATTACTTGCATTTGCTTCTTACATGGGTATTAAACTTTTTCAAATGGATGTCAAATGTGCCTTTTTAAATAGTATTTTGGAAGAAGAGGTATATGTGGCACAACCTCCAAGATTTGAAAATGAAGATTTTCCAAATCATGTTTACAAATTGGGCAAGACACTTTATGGTCTCAAACAAGCCCATAGGGCATGGTATGAGAGATTGTACAAATATCTTCTTTAAAATGGTTTTCAAAGAGGTTTGATTGATAAAACTCTTTTCATTAAAACCCATGGGAATGATCTTCTAGTTGTACAAATCTATGTTGATGACATATTATTCGTAGCTACTAACAATTCCCTTTGCAAGGAGTTTTCTGATATCATGTGCAGGGAATTCGAGATGAGTCTTATGGGAGAACTAAACTTCTTCCTTGGTCTACAAGTACATCAATCTAAGAAAGGTATTTTTCTTAACCAAGGGAAATATACTAGGGACTTGCTCAAGAAATACAAGTTGGATCAATCAAAGGTAGCAAAAACCCCCAATGAGCTCTACTCTCTCCCCTGATCAAGACAAAAACGGTAATAAAGTGAACCAGAAGGAATATCGAGGTATGATTGGTTCACTCCTCTATCTCCCTGCTAGTAGACCTGATATGATGTTTAGTGTTTACATGTGTGCTCAATTTCAGGCAAATCCTAAAGAATCACATCTCATTGCTGTAAAAAGGATCTTTAGCTACTTGAATGGGACTTAAGACCTTGGTCTATGGTACCCTAAGAAGAATAATTTTCATCTCATGGGTTATTCAGATGCAGACTTTACAGAATACAAAGTAGATCGAAAAAGCACCTCTGGATGTTGTCAACTCTTGGGATCATCCTTGATAAGTTGGCACTCTAAGAAACAAAACTCAGCTGCCCTATCCACGGCAGAGGCAGAAGATATAGTAGAAGGAGCTTGTTGCTCATGTGTTGTGGATTGCCCAGCAACTTCGAGATCTTGAAATTGATCTCAAAGGTATTCCTATTAAGTGTGACAATAATAGTGAAATTTCTATTACTAAGAATATTGTGCAGCATTCAAGAACTAAACACATTGATGTGAGACATCACTTCATCCGAGATCATATGGAGAAAGGTGATGTGTCTATCTCTTTAATATCTATAGAATTTTAATTAGTTGATATCTTCACTAAAACATTGCTTGAAGATCGTTTTAATTTCATAAGGTTAGAGCTTGGTATGCTTAACAGGGATGCACTTTCGTAGGGGGAGTATTTACTCTCTTACGAAATTCGAATTTGATGTATATCTCAAGATCTTGAAATCCTATGATCTTGGGAAAATCAAAACGAATAACAAAATATTGGATCAAAAATTATGTTATTATCTCTTTAGGTAATAGCAGAATATCTTTTCCGTTTTGAAATTCTGTTAGAAAATCAATTGTTTATCTTATCCCTTTTTTAATATTTTCTATCCTATTTTTATCAAAAATCAGATTTCAAAATGTTTCTTCAACTATGTCTATCCGATTTAACTTTTCCATAAAATCCCTTGATATTTTTACCTTTACTAATATCGAATTTGGGGTAATTATTCGCTATGCTCAAATAGTGTGGGACTCTTCAGTTTCCCAAGTACATGTATTTAACCCCCTCTCACCTTTGCGTCAAATCAATCCATCTACTTTTATTCTCTTTCCACTGTTGCTTTTTCTCTCTGATTTCAAACCCTTCAAACTCCTTCCTCTTTCAATTTCTTGCTCCAATGGCTCCCAAGAGATCAAGCACTGCTACCCCAGGCTCCTCCTCCAAACGCATCAAAGTTTTTGCTTCGAAACAGAAGAAGGTTCAGGAAGTTCTAAAAATTTTCTAAAAATTTTCTCAGATAGCTCAGAGTCTCGGTCTCCTTCACCTACGCCTCTCACTCGCAAATCCAAGAAGACCCCCAAGCTAAGTTTGCTCCGGCACCCTCAACCCAGGTAATCCACGGAATCCATAACTCTTGGTTCACTTCTGAAAATGTGGCCGAGTCCTGGACACAGGGCTACGGCAGTCACCGCTTATTCTTCTCTGATGCTTTCGATACCTCCCTCCTCCAATCTATGCCCCTACCCTGCATAACTCTCCTCAAATCGACATGCCTTTGGTCCATTTTGAACCCATGAACCATAGCCTACCCACGCCTCACCCGATTGTTCTGTGCCAACCTCATTGTTCATCATGTCAAGGGTACCCTCACCCTGATCACAAAATTAAAGAACACCAAAATCCGTCTCACCTCCGACAACCTAGCCTTTATCCTCGGCATTCCCAGTGAAATATTCACTAAAGACTTCCCAGAAAGAATGGATTGCATCAATCGTGCTCGGGAGGAGTTCTTCCTCAACCCTCCTGAATCTGGATCCTCTTTCAAACCAACCCACACCATCTTCAAAATTCAACCTAAGCTTATCTTCACCATTCTAGCCAGATGCATTTTTCCCCGAGTTCACTCTCGAGAACTCGTCACTGAAAGCCTACTTGAAACCCTCTTTTTGGTCATAAATAGGTATGAGCCTAATCTCCCTGAAATAAACCTCAATTACATGCTCCATGCCTCTTCCTCCTCGTGCCCAATGCCCCTTCCTTATGCCAATATTCTTACCAAAATCTTCCAATTTTTTTATGTCAACACATCAGAAGAAGAAAAACAAACATATAGAGGGGTCATTGATGAAGCGTGCCTAGAGAGACTAGGGAATGTAAAGAATCTGCAAGGGCAATGAATGCTCAACAAGAGAATAAGAGGAAGGCTGCTGCTGACTAGGGTGTCTCAAAGGATCGAGTTGCATGTTTGGAAATAGAGATTCAAGACCTTCGCTTGGATATGGGAAGGATGTGGATGGATATTGTCTCATGACAGGACAACACCCACGAGTTGCTCTCCATCATTGACTACAAATTAAACCAAATGATGCTCCTCAATTCCCTCACCTTTACTGCAACATGTTCCATCATACCCTTGGAGGAGGAGGCTACATATCACATCAGGGAAAAGACAGGAAATATCATTCTCAATTGTGAGAACTTGGTGAAGAAGAAGCCCATCCTGCACCCCACTCACACTGAACCCACCATTCTCACTCTTTAAGAATATGGTGTTGTTAAGAAGTACAAGGATGTGGAGCGACAGAGAAAGCCTACACAGATGCTGAAGGATAAGATCACCAAAGAGGCGATGGAAAGGTGGCAAGGGAAGGCTCGCGACAGTGTTCGCCTGAAATACATTGGCCTAGACAAGCAGTACCCTACCTTCGGAGAATGGCATGATAAGACACTACAACTGAAAAAACTGTGAAGAAGTCATTTGCCAAAAAATCATCTGCCAAGAAGTCATGTGCTGATACTTCCTCCTCAAGGCCTTGATCTCACATCTTCACCTTTTTTAAAACCTTTGGCTCTTTTGCTTAAAACTTCTTTTATGATTAAAACTTCTGGTGGTTATTTTGATGGTTGAAACATTTTACTCTCTACCCTTTGTTGGAAGACAGAAAGGGGGAGAATGGCTGGTTTTATTGTTTGTTTTATGGTTTTTGGTTTTCGATGTTAAACTTTTGATCCAAACATTTTATGTGCATAATATTAGTCTCATATGCTTTGCCTATTATGCCTGATATCTGATTATATATGCATTGTGTTTTGTCTTTAATCAAGGAGGAGATTGAAGACTCCAATTTGATTGCAAAAGCTTGAGATACTAACCTGCAGGTCTATATAGTAGGATGATGAAAGACAAAACAGGACTTGGTTTCAAGGTCTTGAAACCAAGGCCAAAATGTTTGGTCTCGTACTATTCTAAGATGCATGGTTTATATAATAATGTATTTTGCACAAAATGTTATAAGGCAAGAAGGTTGTACCATATGGTTTACACATATGGGCCTCAATATTGGGCCTCAATATTGTGCCATATCTCTTATTGAATCAAGCCAATCAAATATGTACATATACACATCTTTCCGAACTTATTTTGTAGAAAGTTGGTATATTGTGAGATCTTTCAGATTTGGGCCCAAGATCCGGTTAAGGACACTCCTTGATATGGCTCCTATACATTTCTCCATCAAATCTTCCAAAAGCATGCACGACAAGGATATTGAAGATTTGTTGAAGATTGTGTCAAGAAGATATGGAAAGAAAGGATTTGAAGAGATTCAAATTCAAACCGCTCCATATCATCTCTGGTGATGGAAACATCTATAAAGAGATGAATGCAAGAGAGACATACAACATTGTAGTACAAGCTTAAGACGATCACACCCACTCCAGAGCATTCATCACATTTGTGTCTCCCTAGTTCTTATTGTTCTTAGCTAGCTTCATTTGTTAAGAGTTGAGGGAAACACGTGAGCTCATAGTACTATTTATTTGTCTTACACTAAGAGTATTTCATACTCAAACCAGACACACTTGGGTGTGTGGTGAGGGCTTTTATTTCATTGGTGAGGTTGAGTTGCTAGAATAGAAGCGGTGAGGCTTTGTATAGAAGAAGGGAAGGTTCTTCTAGGATATTTTAGGGCTCTAAGGAAAGTGAAATAAGAAGCTTTTGAATCCTACGGGTTGGATAACCTTAGGCGGGGACGTAGGCCAAGTTGGTGTCGAACCTTGTTAACAATTGACTTGTTCATTTACTTTTTCATAATTACTTTGATTCCTCGGTTTTCACTTTGTCAAGTTTTGATAGCCATATCAAGGCCTTCACAAACTGTTTTGATAAAACTGTGAAAATGTTTTTGTTTTGCAAAAATTGTACATATTCTATTCACCCCCCACCCTCTAGAGTATTATTTATCACCTTCTAGACTCTTCAACAACCTCTGACACATAGTAGTTGATTAAGAGGGTTGGTACTGCTAAACTGCCAAGACTTTGGGAATTTGTGCTATTTTATGTTTGAATCCAAATAGGATGAGGGTCGCATATTGTGAAAGGGATTGACATGCCCATGAGGGGTATCAGTCTATTTAAACTAAAGTCGGAATAACATCAATTGCATTCATTGCATTAGAATAACTAGAGATTGAGTCAAGGATCAAGTAAACCAACTAATGTTGCGAATTGTAGAAGAAACCACACTCTTCTCTTCTATCTTTTATTCATTCTTATTAATATCCCTTTTAGTTTATTTACATTCCTTATTTTTTATTGTCGTTCACATCTCATCTTTGTGTATACATTGGTAAATACACATTGCAATTAAAGTATTTGATTCTCTATGGGTTCGACCCCATACTTGCTCAATATACTATTTTGTTAGTTTGAGTTATTATTTCTTTGGTGAGGTGAAACCCACGACATTTCACCCTATCACATGGCTTCAACCTTTCCCATCTCGTCGAGCACCAGAGTCTCCTGCAACTCACCCTATCTCTCCCATGATGCCAACGACGCCGCTTGGAGCCCAGATTCCGGAGCCACCGACCGCCCCACCTTCATACGCTCCCTCTCTCATTCTCGCTCTCCTCGCTCTTATTCTTTCTTGTAATTTTACCCATAAAGAATCTTGAGAAAATGATTTGATAAAAGAGATTATGTTAATTTCTTGAGATTTTGAGAATTTACGATGTACTTGGTTGAATGTTTAAAGGAAAACCGAACTCAATTTTAAGTGAGTGTGTTTTGAGTTACTATTTTGGTATGGGTTGAACCAAGTTTGAAATTTCATGGTTTTGAAACTTGATTGACACAAAGTTGTTGCTTGAGATACACTTGTATTTGGTAAATTTGGAATAGTCCATCAAACCTTGTCCTATGATGAGTTGAATCCCGTTGTATATTTACCAAGTGATAAAGTTCCAATTAGAGGATTTTGATGAGTTGAACTACTTGAACTTGTTAAATGAGATACTTGGGTAGTTATTTTGAGAGTCATAGATTCTAGCTTAGATGACTAACTTTGGTGGTTCTTGATCCTTAAAAATTGATTGAATTATTGTGTATGTTTGAATACTTATGATACCTTGTATGATTATGATAGGGACCTTGTAGCTGCCTTATTACTGATCCAAGTAAATTTTTTGGGACTTACTCATGACATCGGACTCTCATGCCTGAGTGTTATATAGTATGCTAGATGGATAACATTCATGTAGTAGCATGCTTAGGAACTGCACTAATGATGGAGCATATGTTTTCTCTTTGTGTTCGGCAGAACGACCATTATCTGAGTCTAGGAGTCTTTTGCTAGGTTCATAGGATGACCAAGCCCCATCTGGTTCATACCTAATCGAGTCCTTTTGAAATGAGAAAACATGAAGGAAAAAATGAGCGTTGAAATGAGAATGAAATTGATCGCTATAGCATTGACCACGACCGGGTACCACACTAGCAGAATGGGTATGGTAGTAGAAGAGGGACATGCCACTTGACATTCTTTGCGGGCGCCTATTTATCGCATTTCTTTATATTTTGTTATCAGCATGTTTATCTGTTTAAATTTCTGTACTGGATTAGACATGATTATTAGGATGATGTGTATTATATAGCCCTCAGTTGTGTCTTCAGCACACGAGTGATGTGGCTCGCCAATTAACTTCGTGGTTAGTTTCTGGTACCCCACACCTTTCTGATGTTGCTGATGTGCTCTATGATGGGGTTTGATGCCTTAGTGCTAGGGAGAGTTGAGAGATTGACTCATGACGTATTACTTTTGCATACCTTTAACTCTGGTTTTGACCTGACTCTGTCGTGGCACCCTTGTATTTCATTACATTTGAACTTCGTGTGCTAGGGAGAGTTGAGAGAGTTGAGAGCTACGTACCTTCCACCTGATGCACCGGTTAAGTGGAAGTAGACCCCAATCTGATTTCAGGAAATGGTAGTAAGTAGACCAAAAATTTGGCTTGTTTGCAAAACTAGACCAACAGACCCAAAATTTGCTAAACTAGCAAGGGCCCAATTTTTTGGCAAAAAAATGCCTGTTTCCCTGACAATTATCACCGGCCAAACCGGTCACCATGTTGGTTGTAACTGTTGTTGATGGGATTGGGTTTTAAAATCAAAATCGGAGGAGGGGAAGGGTATGCACTACTTGAAAGCGAGAGAGAGAAGATCGAAATCCAGTGGAGAAAAGGAAGGAGCGAAGGAGAAGAAAGTTGCAGTGAATGTCATCTCATCCAAAGAGGAACCCAGATTGAAGAAGGAGGGTAAGTCATTCATAGTCCCTGCTTGTGTAATTTTCACTGTGAAATTGGGAACTTGGGGTGCGATTTGGGGCGGTTTTAGAAGAAATGCAAATGGAGGGTGGTTGCATAACAGTAGAGGAAGGAAAGAGGTTTTAGATTTTGGGGGTAGAGCATAGGGTGGTCGGAGAAGGGAAATAAAATGGAGGCCATTCGGATGGATTAGGGTTAGTGGGTGTTGGGGAAGAAATTGGAGGGCAATCGGATGGGTTAGGGGTAGTGGTTGTCGGGGAAGAAATTAAGGACAAATGGGCAAGGAGGGGTTTAGAGATGGAGAGAGATACTAGGCAATCCAGAAACTAGGGGACTTGTGGTAGGGGAAGACTGCACATGTGGTAGGATGGAAGAAAGGCCTAGGTTTGTTGAGTTACTTCAGCATTCGTAGGACAGCTTTATAAAATTGGTAGGATAGTTTTGTACAGTTGGCATGCCATTTTAGGTGACTCGAATGTTTGAAATTCTTTGTTGGTGGTGAGTGTGATGCAGGTACCCTCTGTGTAATCACAAAAACAAAACTGGTCAAGACAGGGAAGAAGAAAGTCCGCGCAGAACCTAGCAGTCATGGGGTAAGGGAACTCATATTATTACATGGTTATGCTAAGTTGGTTGACAAAAAAATAGGTACTGACATGGTTTGTGCATGTATTACAGGTTGTCCTGGCGGTCGCTAAAGACGACCACTTCAGAGGTTGCAGTGTGTTGCATGCCAGTTATGAGCTGCTGGACGGGATAGACTGTGTGCTTGACAAGGATGATTTTAAGGAGCTGATGAAAAGCCAACTGGGAGGCATAGTGAGGATAGGGTCGAGAAACAAGTTTGCTGCACAATTGGTGCACTTTTGCCTGTTATGGCAGTTGAAGATAAGGAAGCAACAAGAGACGTGGTACTCCCTGCAGGGGCATCATGTGTGGTTCTCTTTACAAGAATTTGCGGTCATCACAGGCATAAACTGCTCACCACCCCCGAGAGACCTAATGGAGGGCGACTACAAGGAAGTTGTGTATCAGTTGTTTGGGAAGGAGAAGGTGCTATTAAAGGATGTGGAGAGTCCTTGGTCGAGGGAAACGGAAACTAACGCGGGCTCACTAATGTGCAAGTAAAAGTATGCCCTCTTAGTCATACTGGAGGGCATTCTATTTGGGATGGAGAAGAAGAAACGAATACATGGGTGGGTGGTGAACCTACTGTTGGAGGACACGACTTATTTTCTCGAGTTCCCCTAGGGTCGCCTAATGTATGGAAGACCTATGATAGCCTCTCGGGGACATTACAGAAGATGGTTGATGTTGGGAAGCACAAAGGGGAGAGGCCTACATAAATGCTATAGGGGTTCCCAATGGCCTTCCACGTGAGTGAAAAGCTACAATGTGTTTAAAACCATTGACAAAAATTATGGAAAGTTGCCAATTGTGAATATTTGGTGTTGGTCTGTCATGCCAAATGTTGAATATTTGGTGTTAGTGTGTGTTGCTAATGGTCCTTTTGTTTTTCCATGCAATTATGGCTTTACGAGGCGTTTCATGAGATAGGGAATAAGTTCAACCTGTAACATCGACAAGAATATCACCCCGAGGTGTCTCCAATGGGAAACCCGGGACTCACATATAAGATTTGAGAATGTGAAAGCCTACCTAGACCAGCACGCCGACGATGAAGAGGAACACGTCCTCCTTGTCAAGCCAGAGCCCATCCTGCACCCTAGTCATAAAGAGAAAGAGCCCCTTCGCATGGCCTCCTACAAGAGAGAGCATTCATACACGTTTTTTTAATAGAATTATGAATGAACACCTCAAGGCCCGCATGGCCAAGCGTCAGGAAGAGGATGTTATGGCTGGACCTAGTCAAGGAACTAGTCAGTCGGGGTTTGACACGGCCAGCTCTGGACTGGAGGCCCGGATTGTAGCCAAGGTGGAGGCCATTTGCAGGGGCATGATTTTAGAGATAGGAACTCGGTTCTTGGTGCTGGAGGCCAGGCTCAGTGAAGTACGTGAAGCTTGTAAGAAGGTGTTATCAGAGAGAGGAGATCATGGAAAGGTATGGTCTTTTACTTGTGAACCTTGTGGTTGGTGTCAGATTAGGTGTGAAGTGTGACTCTGAATGGCTGAATTGCATTGCAGAAATATGTTTCGTTGGGGGATAATGAGGACATGGAAACTGTGAAGCACAAAAGGGATGGGAAGTTTGACAATGCAACTGCTGAGAGTGAGGAAGGGTTCAAGAATGAGGGTGGAGATGGTGACAAGGTGAACATGAAGGATGGGGATGATGATGATAAGGAAGATGAGAAGGGTAGTGTTTATAAGGGGAGGGATCTCTAAAATATAATACTCAAATATAATCTCAAACTAGACCGACTCCCTTTTCCAAGCAAATAAAATACAAGAATCCCTCCCGATGTAGTGGTAGGGTAATTCAGGATCGAATCCACGAGGAGGTATGTCAGCGCTTCCTAAGCTTGCAATCACGATCAAGTTTCGACTCCAGACGACCACTCGATATCGAGGTGTCTGGTCGATATCGACCTTAGTTCTGGTCGGTTTCCAACTAAGTACCTGCAGAAGACAGAAGCAACAAGTCGACGTCAAGTGGGTACTCGATATCGATGTCAGCACTCAATATCGACCTCTGCAGTCGAAATCGAGTCTTCGACAGTAACTGTAAACTAAGCAGATTTGCGTCGAAAAAGATGTCCGAAGAACACAAGGATGATGATGGAAGGATGGACAGAAATAAAAACACAAACTTTTTATGAAATTCTATAATCTTAAATCTTCCAAGGCCAGGGATTCATGCCACAACGATAATCATGCAAGTATGATGCCAAATTCATTAAATTTAATGTCTTTTCGTCAAATAACTTTCGTTACCAACAATTAGGTGATTAGAGGCTCTCGCATAAAACCTAAGAGTTACTATCCAATTTCATGACAAATCCAAATTCACAATATGATTGGCTTTTGCTTCAACAATGAAAATAATGAATCTCCTCAACTTTTGCAAAGGATCATGCGTAGGATAGAAGACGGAATCGCATAAAAATCATACATTTGATGCACATACTTACATTGCTATCATCGGGCTCAACCCGACCCTAGAAGTGGGTGAACGGCTCGCGCTTCATCATCATTGAACTCATCATCATGGAAAAGAAACTATTTTGTACTAAAATTTCAAAAGAAAGAGTACACCGAACAAAGCCAACTCTTCGCTCTCGCTTCCACTCAACCTCACTCGGCTCTCTCTCTCTCTCTCTCTCTCTCTCGCTATTCTCTACTGTAAAAACTGAAATTCTTGTTGTGTGTATCTATTGAAACCAGCCCTAAGGGCCTCTAATTATAGATCTCAAACCTCGCTATCCAAGGATTCGAAAACCTATCTTTATTCCTAAGATAAAACTTAAATAAGTAAAATAAGTAAAACTCTAGATAAACATCATAAAGGATGAAGTGTCCGGTGGTATATGATAGAAGATCTCGACTTTAGGATAAACTTGAACGCTTCGGATAGAATTCTATCAAAAACAGCGTTGGATCTGTCTGCAGCAGTAGTCGATATCGACCATGAACCTCGATATCGACCTCCTCTTTACTCTATCTCAGGCAATCCTACTCGACCTCGGATTGGCTGTAACAGCTCGGGATTATGATTCCCAAGTTACGTTTCGAGGGATAAAACCCCTCGTTAGGATCTTGCGCCCCGTGTACAGGTTGAAGGTTTGAAATCAAGGATTTGTAGTTTAAAGCGGGATTTCGTACCCAAATTCGGAAGGTCTGCTGGAGACCCCGGGGTAACCCCTGTACCTATCCTAAGTCTACAAAGCGGAAAATCTTTTATCATGCATAGGACATAAATTCTGAAACAATACAACCAGTGTCACGGCAGAGCCGGATCAAAACTGAGTATAATTAGGAAGGAATCCCAAAAGTGTGAATTTGGTGAAGTCAGGGTTCAAACACTCACTCTCCGCCATATGAATGGACCCCGTCATAACAGCACGAATTCAAGTAATGGAACGGGTACCTGAAACTATACCACCAAGTCAGGCCAAGTGTTCGCCTGCGGGTCCTTTGACCGCGCTGAGGACATATAATATGCCTATACCTAGAATAAAGATGCCTTCATGCAGTACTGAAATGTTAACCACACTATCATGCTCCTAATGCATATATACAAAATATGAAGTAAGGCCTTAACAAAGAATATCAAGTGGTATATCCCTCTTCTACCACCACCCCCTTTCCAGATAGGGTGGAGACTGGCCAGTTCGATGCTATAGCATGTCACATCTCATCATCATATCGTATCTCATGCTCATCTCGTATCTCGTGATACATATATAAATGACTCAAGGAGGACAACACCCGATGAAGCTGGGCTGTCCTATGACCCTAACAACGACTCTAGGACTCACAGATAACGGTCGTTCTGCATTCAAACGCATACAGAATAAGAATGCTCAATCGAAAGTGCAATTCCTAGGCATTATACTATATTACATGCTTTTATGCATATGCAACACCTACATACTATATGACACATCAGGCAGGAGGTCCTGGTTACTGAGTAAGCCCCGGAGGTACTTACTTGGCTAGAAGATCAGCAAAAGAAGAATCCAGCACACAGTAGTCACGATCACAGAATATCACCTAATACATAACGAGAATACACTGAGTATAATTCTATAGCTTCTCTGAACACATATATCACACACTCATACAAACAGATAAATCAACAAGTTCGCATCCATCATACTTCCAGTTCATCCTGATCAATCGTCTCCCATCTCATACCGTTCAACATATATAATCCGTCATCTTATCAGCTTAAGATAACCTCTATATCATTCGTAGCCAAATTCGCATATTACCTTTCCATACTCCTACTCTCCATAAGGACATATATCATTATCATCACAAGTATCGATCATTAAATCTCTTCTAAAAATCACCACAATATCATGCAATTAGTCATACATACCATACCGTTAGTCAAACGATTTTATTATCATGCTAGTCAGTCATCGAATAAGTCTTATTCCCAAGTTAGTTCCAAAACCGTTTCAATTCCGAATTAAACAGTTAAGAATCCCGACCCTTGAAAATACTCGCTAAATTCCCTTTATCAATTTATTTATTAAATCACTTTTCGACCTTGAAATTCTTTTCCAAATTCTTTTTAAACTTCCAAGCCCAAATAATGTTATATTTTAAACCTCCAATAATATTATATTTTATTTAAAATACCCTAAATAATATTTTATATTTTAATCTTCAAATAACATTAATTAATTAAATAAATAATTTTAAACTACAAAATCGGCCCAAGAAGTCGCGCCAAAACCGCCCAAGAGAACAGTGCCGCGGCCACTGCCAAATGCTGCGGCCGCGGCTTGGCCGCGCCCGCGGCCTTCGTCTTCAACCTCCGTTCGACGGCTGGTTCGTCCCCGTCATTGGAGCTCGGGTTTTTCCCCATTTTTACCCCCCCTCTCATCCCGCACTCAGCCCTCACTCGCTCCCGACTAATCTAAACATCAAATAGGCTCGAAAACGGATCGAAACGAGGAAGAAAGTGGAAGCTTACCGGGTGGATTTTTCGCGACTTCGGAGCTCTCGATCAGAGTTCTGGGTGCCTTCGGTGGCTCGCGATGGCTTGTCGGTCCTGGACCGCATATTGGTGAGCGCGATGGTGAAGCTCGGGAGCAATTCCGATCGAAAACGGACGAGAACGGCTTACCGGAAGTTAGCTTGCCAAAACAGGGGAGGAGATGGTTCGATGGCTCGGTGGTTGCGCTAGGGGGCTCCGGGGCTGCGTCCGGTGCTGGCTGCGGCTCGGAGGCTGCGCTGGTGGCTCCTGGTGGTGGCGGCAAGGTGGAGTGGTGGCGGCAAGGTGGTGGAGGAGGGAGAACGATGGTGAATGACGGTGATGGTGAATGTGATGAATGAAGGATGGAGATGGTGATGGGAGGTATAGGGTGATGAGTGAGGAAGGAGGTGACGGGGGCAGGTGAGAGTGGTTGAGGGTGGTGTGTGGGTTTGGGTAAACAATACCCGGAATTAAATCCCGAATACGCGAATTTCGAATCCCGAAATTAATCCCCGAATGTTAGTTTCCCTGACTCTCGCTTTCCCGATCAATTAGATTTTTAAAACTTAAAAGGATATCACCATCCGATTTTATTTTAAATTTTTCGAGGCGAAAAGACGGAATCGTTCGTCAAACATTTAAATTCAGGTCGGAATCTGTTAAACGGTTTTTAAATCCGATTTAATTAAATCTTAAATTTCATTTTTTTTTCCCGATAAATTAGGATTTAAAATCCGAGCCTTTACATCATCCACCTCTAAAAACAAGTCTCGTCTCCGAGACTAAAACATTTTTAAAACTGGGGATGAAGTTTGAAATTGGTGAGTCCAAGGATCATGCAATTGATTCCGTAAGCATCTCATTAGTGCCCCCATGAGATCCTCACAATACCGTTGTCGTGATCATAATATCCCCAAAAGACATTAGCAAGAATGTAATATGGGCCCCTACCACATCCTTACTCCGACTCCTCGGTCATATCATAACTCAAAACATCACAACGTCCTATTTAAAACACCGTTCAAAAAAAATTCCCTAACCCGGCGTTAGTCAAGCAATTTCTTCAAATTTCAGGAGGTGGAATCATCCACCTCTAAGGGCTAATCCCATATTCTCTTCCTAGGTTCCAAGTCAGAATCATATATTATCAATTTAGTTCTATCATTTCCAACATTCCGATTCCAGGACCTCATAAATATCACAATCATATAGCACATTCAATAGCATGCCACAGTTTCATAGATAATAATTACGCACCATAGCACAGCTAGCACATCTTCACTCATAGAAGGATTCATCACATCACATCAAAGAAGTTGCACGTCATAACACTCGGATAAATCACATCATACTAGCGCTAACTACCAGAAGGTATCACATCAGAGTCATATAGGCACCATCGCGCACCAACATTCCATCAAGCTCAAGGAATACTATGCTAGTACTAATACCTCACTATTGTCTACGGCAATACATTAGAGTGTCAACATCGTCTATAGAAGAGAATTTGCACATTATTCGCTCCCAAGTATAGCATAATCATAGGTCACCTCTCGAGATAATCTGTCTATAACTACCAAACGTACCAGGGCACGACCACTACTCGACATCTCTCGCATCAAGGCCGGTCAACCTCACCTATGCCTTCCAACTCAAATCCGATACAAATTCTAAATACCATTGCATTCTGCATAGTCTACAACCTCTCTAGCCTCATAACTATCCTCAATTCCAGGCCTACGTACCAAACCAAATTCTAGGTATCCCAACTCTTATTCCCTCAAGCTATCTAGGGATCAATTTACTTCAATATCCAAAGCTCAAATCCTAACCTTTCACTCAAACATCTAAAACCCATAACTCGGAGTTTCCAAATCGCCCAAATTCCCTATTTCGCCAAGCTCACACATCGACCATCTACCAAGACTCCCTGTTAAACACATACTTGCCCTAGGGGTTTCCTACCGGTCCAATCACTACCCTTAAAGAGAAATCCCAAGTCGCCTCAATACTCGAATCTTACCTCATTATCTCAAACTAAAGTCCTCATCCGAACCTCTATTACGATCGATCTAGGTGTCCCTTAGCAATACCGCTTACTCTTCCTAGGCTCACAAGAATCCATCTGACTATCATTCATCAAGAGACATCTCGAATCACCTTGCTACTCAGATCATTCTTCCCGCACTGCTAAGCACTCTCACTAATCCTCCACCTCTAAGAACCCAACTCCTACTGACCATCTCACACATGACATTCCCATCCTTATATCCTCGACATTACCAACAAGAGTTCACCTCCTATGCCAATCTCATATCCCAAACAACACTCGCATCTTTCCTTGCTAGAATTTGCTCAACCGTCTACTTCCGACAACTCTACACAGAAGACCATCTAGTGCTAACTCTCAACCATGAATCACCAAGTTTCTCATTACCCGCGTCTATCCCAAGTAACCCACATCACAACCCACTTGTCTAGCTCTCAAGACCCAATCGATCTAAACCATAGCAATTCTTTTCCCAAAAGATCATGATAATTCACCTGCCACCAGCCTAAATTCTCCATTCCGGACCTCACGAAACCTTAACCAATCGCGACTCCGCAAGCTGTCCTACTCTAGTTCCTCATCTCCTCAAACTTCAAATTTTCCCCCAAGCTATCACTTCTTAACCACGACATTTTAAGCCTCTATCCATTATTCATTATTCCCAAGGAAACTCGATGTCATCCTAATTCCGAATTAACCATAGCATTGCAAATTTATCGAGTCTTCCGTAATCCTCCGACCTATAGAATTTCCGACACCCTCTACCTAGATTAGTTTCCTCATGCTCGCATGTTCCCAAATTTCCCTAGATCACACTTCCTCGAACCTCGAAATCTCTACCGCTCAAGCCCTTATGTACCGATCCTCATTTTCACAAATTCTTATGACATCCTCATCCGAATTTCCCAATTATCGCAATCTCGCCAAACCTTCGAAAATTCTGCCACCAGCCTTTCCTCGAAGATTCATCTTACCTCATCAATACCTCAATAGCCAAAACAATTTCCACACATCAACCTTGATTCATTCCCTATGCTAAAGTCCTCCAACAACGCATCTGGAATCCTTCAGTCACAATTTAGCAAACATTCCCAAACTTACCTAAGCAGCCCCCAAATACGCACCTTGCTGACAATTCCAATATCGTACAACTTAATCCCCAAGATCTATGATTTTTCGAGCAACCCTATACTACTCATCCCTAGCAATTCCTCAACCTCCTTCCTTACCAAAATCGTTCTCAACCACAACACCTATAGTCTATTCCCAAATTATATGATTTCTTTCACATTCCTTAGTCGATCATCCTTAATTTCTCCCACAATCCACTCCTAGATTACCTAGGTACTACTTCTTACACCCTAATCCACCTAACGATACCTCCTCTATACTAATTCCCTAATCACATCTAACTTTCCTATCCAACTGAAGAGCTACCCTAATCGTATGTACACATACCAACTCCCAAAGTTACCCTGGTGAAACTAGCCTAGTCCTCAACCCACTACTCTCCTATGCTACCTGCCTGTACCAACACCTCTCGCTCAAAACCTACCATCCTAATCCTACTCCTCTCCTAAGGCCTACCTAGAAGCTCGTTTGAAATCCACTAACCACTATCTCTTATCAATCCTAGAACTCGCTCGGTCTCATTTAAGCTAACATCGCCTCCCTACCTCTCTTGTTCATACTATCGTAGATAAGTTCGGCAACCCAAAACCTCTCACTGATCTCTGGTCATTCTACCTAAGGTCCTCATCCCACATAATCAAGCAGAACATTCATGGAATCCATCTCACATATCGTACGTCGCACTTGCTAATATTCCATATCTACCACATTATCAATACATCGTCGATCACATCAAGCAACTCAAGGTATCACTATACTCAATAATATTGCGAATCATTATACATATAGACATAATCGAGCCAACTCATAAAATTGCATCATGCTAACAACCACAGCAAGGATATCATATCAACATCACAATGGTTCATCATCATACACTAACAGAGCCTATCATCTATCATATCATATCACTAGATCATGGTCCCACATTTGAAATTTACGTTTTATAGGCAAAGCACTCAGGCAGTAATTGTTAACTCAGAACGTCAACACCTCATAATTCATCATCATGTTATTTCTAGAACTATCACACGGAGTTCCAATTCAACAGTGATAGGGGCGGGCAATGGCGGACAACATAATTTCCTTACAGATTCAGACACGGACCAAGACTAAAGACGACGAGACCAGAGACAAGGTTTCAACCCGAGAATGACAACTATGCCCTTATGGAAGTCTATGAGGTTATAATTGCGGCAAGCAAGCATGTATTCATCATGGAGCATATCAGTCATATTAATTTTCACACTATCATATACCTACCTCAAGGGATAACAACATGTGCATTCATACATGTACATATAATCAATTTCTACACGGACGTGCACGCGAGAAAACTGACGATCTATCATCTCATGTAAGAGTCATGCTTGGCACATACTCATGTGAAGGGCTAGTATCATAACCTGACAGAATTCTTCAAGGGCAATCACTGACTCATCACCCCATTTCCCCGTGGACGCTAGTATGGCTCGTTCGGTAGGACACAAGGACATTCACACTGCTTCTGAGAGGGAAGGGTAGAACTCGTGTTTAGACTCTTGTGGTAAGAAGACACGGTTGATCATTATAAGAATTGAGAGGGATGACTCCATAAGACAACTCACTTCTAACTCGGATCATTTCAATAATCGCCTTCCCTAACATACTTAGGTATCCCTAAAATTCGACACGGTTTTCGAAGGTAGTTAGTTGACCAACCCAAATTTCACGTGGACATCAATCTTAGGTATGAGACTCGATAGAAGCATCGATGCTAGAATAGAACAAGGTTCGAAACAGGGAGGGCAGACGCTTTCCGACCTTGCTACAAGCCTGGATGTTTTGGTGTGATGGATGACGGAAGCGGAATCATCATGGGGGTGGAACTATGGGAGGACTATTTCGACAAGAAAGGAATTTTGACTACATAAGGACAGTTTTCTCCTGCTATCCCGTTTGCACATTCAGTCATTTACATGTTCAAGTTAAGGCACACCAAATAGTTCTCTATCTTAAGCATAACAGCACTCAGCACGGAAGCAATCAGCGATATTAATATGATCCTCTTCGAGGAGGATCGCCCTCAGGCCCAATTGCATATGTAAACACAGAGACGATCTATGCCGTCCTTCGAGGGACTGCTGACCGGAGGGGAAAATACCTCACGACCTCCAAAACCTAGCTTCTCCAACCTCCATGGTTCAAACTCCCTGGAGTCTTCCAGGCCCAACTGTAAATAAAAGCTAGTATTTTACCTACCGTTCCCTGAGTTCTACATCCATAAGGGAGGTCCATCGCTTTGGTCTCTACCCACGAGATTGTTTCCCCTTTATTCATTTAGGTTTTAAGTCCAATTAAATTCATTTTGCCCCTTTAAACATTTCCAAAACCATTTGAAATCATTGGGCGATTTTCAAAACCATCTTCAACCTATCGTACTCGGATTGCAAAACCTCGTTCGGATACCACCTTTGTAACGGCCCGGGATTATGATTCCCAAGTTAAGTTTCGAGGGATAAAACCCCTCGTTAGGATCTTGCGCCCCGAGTACAGGTTGAAGGTTTGAAATCAAGGATTTGTAGTTTAAAGCGGGATTTCGTACCCAAATTCGGAAGGTCTGCTGGAGACCCCGGGGTAACCCCTGTACCTATCCTAAGTCTACAAAGCGGAAAATCTTTTATCATGCATAGGACATAAATTCTGAAACAATACAACCAGTGTCGCGGCAGAGCCGGATCAAAACAGAGTATAATTAGGAAGGAATCCCAAAAGTGTGAATTTGGTGAAGTCAGGGTTCAAACACTCACTCTCCGCCATATGAATGGACCCCGTCATAACAGCACGAATTCAAGTAATGGAACGGGTACCTGAAACTATACCACCAAGTCAGGCCAAGTGTTCGCCTGCGGGTCCTTTGACCGCGCTGAGGACATATAATACGCCTATACCTAGAATAAGGATGCCTTCATGCAGTACTGAAATGTTAACCACACTATCATGCTCATAATGCATATATACAAAATATGAAGTAAGGCCTTAACAAAGAATACCAAGTGGTATATCCCTCTTCTACCACCACCCCCTTTCCAGATAGGGTGGAGTCTGGCCAGTTCGATGCTATAGCATATCACATCTCATCATCATATCATATCTCATGCTCATCTCGTATCTCGTGATACATATATAAATGACTCAAGGAGGACAACACCCGATGAAGCTGGGATGTCCTATGACCCTAACAACGACTCTAGGACTCACAGATAACGGTCGTTCTGCATTCAAACGCATACAGAATAAGAATGCTCAATCGAAAGTGCAATTCCTAGGCATGATACTACATGACATGCTTTTATGCATATGCAACACCTACATACTATATGACACATCAGGCAGGAGGTCCTGGTTACTGAGTAAGCCCCGGAGGTACTTACCTGGCTAGAAGATCAGCAAAAGAAGAATCCAGCACACAGTAGTCACGATCACAGAATATCACCTAATACATAACGAGAATACACTGAGTATAATACTATAGCTTCTCTGAACACATATATCACACACTCATACACACAGATAAATCAACAAGTTCGCATCCATCATACTTCCAGTTCATCCTGATCAATCGTCTCCCATCTCATACCGTTCAACATATATAATCCGTCATCTTATCAGCTTAAGATAACCTCTATATCATTCGTAGCCAAATTCGCATATTACCTTTCCATACTCCTACTCTCCATAAGGACATATATCATTATCCTCACAAGTATCGATCATTAAATCTCTTCTAAAAATCACCACAATATCATGCTATTAGTCATACATACCATACCGTTAGTCAAACGATTTTATTATCATGCTAGTCAGTCATCGAATAAGTCTTATTCCCAAATTAGTTCCAAAACCGTTTCAATTCCGAATTAAACAGTTAAGAATCCCGACCCTTGAAAATACTCGTTAAATTCCCTTTATCAATTTATTTATTAAATCACTTTTCGACCTTGAAATTCTTTTCCAAATTTTTTTTAAACTTCCAAGTCCAAATAATGTTATATTTTAAACCTCCAATAATATTATATTTTATTTAAAATACCCTAAATAATATTTTATATTTTAATCTTCAAATAACATTAATTAATTAAATAAATAATTTTAAACTACAAAACCGGCCCAAGAAGTCGCGCCAAAACCGCCCAAGAGAACAGTGCCGCGGCCACTGCCAAATGCTGCAGCCGCGGCTTGGCCGCGCCCGCGGCCTTCGTCTTCAACCTCCGTTCGACGGCTGGTTCGTCCCCGTCATTGGAGCTCGGGTTTTTCCCCATTTCTACCCCCCCCCTCTCATCCCGCACTCAACCCTCACTCACTCCCGACTAATCTAAACATCAAATAGGCTCGAAAACGGATCGAAACGAGGAAGAAAGTGGAAGCTCACCGGGTGGATTTTTCACGACTTCGGAGCTCTTGATCGGAGCTCTGGGCACCTTTGGTGGCTCGTGATGGCTTGTCGGTCCTGCACCGGATATTGGTGAGCGTGATGGTGAAGCTCGGGAGCAATTCCGATCGAAAACGGACGAGAACGGCTTACCGGAAGTTAGCTTGCCAAAACAGGGGAGGAGATGGTTCGATGGCTCGGTGGTTGCGCTAGGGGGCTCCGGGGCTGCGTCTGGTGCTGGCTGCGGCTCGGAGGCTGCGCTGGTGGCTCCTGGTGGTGGCGGCAAGGTGGAGTGGTGGCGGCAAGGTGGTGGAGGAGGGAGAACGATGGTGAATGACGGTGATGGTGAATGTGATGAATGAAGGATGGAGATGGTGATGGGAGGTATAGGGTGATGAGTGAGGAAGGAGGTGACGGGGGCAGGTGAGAGTGGTTGAGGGTGGTGTGTGGGTTTGGGTAAACAATACCCGGAATTAAATCCCGAATACGCGAATTTCGAATCCCGAAATTAATCCCCGAATGTTAGTTTCCCCGACTCTCGCTTTCCTGATCAATTAGATTTTTAAAACTTAAAAGGATATCACCATCCGATTTTATTTTAAATTTTTCGAGGCGAAAAGATGGAATCGTTCGTCAAACATTTAAATTCAGGTCGGAATCTGTTAAACGGTTTTTAAATCCGATTTAATTAAATCTTAAATTTCATTTTTTTTCCGATAAATTAGGATTTAAAATCCGAGCCTTTACATTGGCACTCGACTTCTATCTTTTATCTCGATCTCGGCCACTCGATATCGACCTTGTAACATCGATATCGACCTCTTCATGTCGACATGCTCTGTTTTTCCTCTGCTCGATTTCTGGTGCTCTGTTTCACTCGATGTCGAGTCTATAGGTCAATTTCGATTCTTTAGTAGACTTCGAGTTCTTTTTCCGCTCTTCTTCTCTTGTCCAAATTCATCCATTTTCGTCTCGAATTCTGCGAAATAACATAAAAACTCGTGTAAACCTCTATATTTGACAAATATGCATAAAATACACTAATCTTATGTTTCCCAACCAATATGCATTCAAATATCGACAAAATGGACATAAATGTGCATAGAAAATATGGCAATTTGCACGCACATCAAACACCCCATACTTAAGCTTGCTTGTCCCCAAGCAATACTTTCAATGGTCATTCAGGGGAAGAAAGTGAACCCTCAACATTATAGATTCCTTCTTATATGTCCCTACAATCAATTGCCATCCTTGAAAAGGTACTAATGACAGGACAAAATCATTGGTTTTCCTATCCAAAGAATATCCAAACTAACCAACTAGTATAGCTAGTAAGTCCGGAGTCGATCCACAGGGAACTATTGTGACTCTATGTGCTCTAATCACTAACAATGGTAACCAAGGGGGTTTGTATGAAAACAAAAATGAAATGAAATGAACAATGTAACTAATGATGGGATGTGTTGAGAATGCTGATTGAAATGCTTCACCTACGATACTCGACTTTGGTTCATCTCTTTGATCCTAGTTCTTCATTCTAGTTGTAACTTTCCTACCAGCTATTCTTATCTTGATTTAAATAGGTTATTAATCCTATGAGTTCTAATAACCCCTTATTCCTAGGCAATCTTAACACGGATTAAGGTTTAATCCTTGGAATAGCACTAAGTCTCAAGATATATGAAGCATATAAGCAATATTAATTCCCTAAAGAACTAACATTTAACCTATAATCAATCTCTTATACAATCAAGCTTTCCTACGAGATCTACTTAATTGTATTTGCTACTATGGATTAAGCTTCACAAACGTATGAATCGAAACCCTAGCGATGATGCAATTTGCGGTCAGCACAAAGAGATTGAAATAGATGATGGAATTAAACTAGAAATTCAAACTCACAATTTGACAAAACCAAGTCTTGATCGTAAGCAAAACACAATGAGTTTAGTTGCTCATTCTCCTAAACGTCGTTCTTCAATTCTTCAATAGTCAAAAGATAACATAACATAACATAATTTCAGTCATTTAAAACCTAAGAACACCATCAAAGAAACTTAGAAACCGTCGTCCAAAAGACAAGGCCCAAAAAGGTGACTTAGCAATTTAGAACGGAACTGGCCCAGCAAGGCCACGGGCGCCGCCTATACAGTAGGTTTCTTTTCACTGGCAGCGGGCGCTGCCTCCTTCGCCGCGGGCGCGGCTTTTCTGCTTCCTTTGTTCTTCTTAGGCCGTGGGTGCCGCCTCTCTGCTTGAACGCCTCTTCCTTCTTCCTTTTGCATTCCACCTTGGCTTTTCTAGCTTGTTCTTGCCTCCATAGGGTCCCTCCAACTCTCATCAATGATCCCCTTACATCCTTTGAGTCTAGAATCTGCAATTAGGCAATAATCTTGTGTAGATACCGCTCTTAAGCACCAAATGAGCAAACAAGTAAACTAATTCATTAACATGCAATATCTACATCTAAATGACCCTAAAACTACTCTATAATGCCTATCTAAATATGCATTATCAACTAATGTCAACAAATATCCATGCCTATGAATAAAAGCAACATCATGCTCACAAAAGGAGGGTTGTATGCATAAAACAATTTTGCAACATAGCATTAATAATCAAGAGGACTTTTGCAAGCTTATGAGAAGTAGATTGGTAAAAGGCTAAAGGTGGGCTAATTTTTGGCCATGTGGTGTTAAATCCGGGGAAATAAACTTTCCTTCAAAAATCATTACACATTCCTTCTTCATCATATTTCTCGCCTTTCACTCTTCACTCAATGCTTTTTTCACTATAATGCTTTTACCTCTTTAACCTTAGTATTGCCTTCTCGCGAGTCGCAAACATGGGTGTCATGAATGGCCCCGGATACTTAGTACTTCGGACTCCTCACCTTGTGTCCCATCTCGCCAAACTAACATCTCAACGAGCAGGGTCGACCTACCTTTATCTCCTGAGGTGATCGGATTTTTTCTCACTCATTAAATTTTCGATATTTCAAAATTACTTTCATTCCTGTCAACAACTTCAATAATAATATGCACAAACTCCATATAACAACTCCAAAGATGACATCCATTCTCAACATTGTCCCTGGATAGGTTATAAGGTATAAAAAATGGGAAATATGTAATATATGTGGAGCAATAATGATAATGTAAGGCTCATATATGACTTTTGTAATTGCGAATATGCATAGGTAAGGCTAGGGTATGAACTTTAGCATATGTATGGAAATTACAAAGTCCTTCATCATCTTATCATGCACATGTCAAAAAGCAACTTCAAATTTTACCTCTCTTTCATGGTTTTTTTTCTAAAAAATTGCACTTCATTGTGACTTCCCTTAACTAGGCAATTTCATGTTATATCTCTAATGAATCTATTTTTGCATCGTCGAGTTCAATAAAAGCTTCCATGACTCTTTTCATCATTTTCAAAATTTTTTATGGGCGTCATTTTCTTCTCTTTTTTTTCAAAAATAAAAAGATGAATAAACTATGGGTGTGTATGGGAAAAAAACAGTTAAAAAAGTGTTAAAATGTGGGTGTTAAAAAAAACAGTGTTTGGATGCTTAAAAACAGATTTTGTTGTCTAAAAACAGTGTTAAAAAAAAGCTACATCAAGCTACTTATTTGGTGTTTATTTGTTTATTTGGTTTGAAAGTACCATAATACCCCTAATAATAACCAAATAAACACCACTTTTTACAAATAAACACTTTTTCGTCCCATACGGAGTTTATATTTTTTCATAAATTTTTAACTACTTTTACCAACAGTTTATAAATTTTACCTTGTTTATAATTTTAGCCTGTTTATTAACTACGTCCCATACGAACCCTATGTATAACTAATGCTAAAAAACTATGTATGAAAACTATGCAAAAACTATGAAAAAATTTTAAAATATGCAAGTAAGCCTTTCCCCCACCCCATACTTAAAGATTACAGTGTCCTCACTGTATAAGAACTAAGGTTAAGAACGAAACTGAAGGTTCGATAATGTATAACAAAGTAGAATAATGATACTCTAGAAGGGGGGTTGAATAGAGTATGCCAACTTTTCGCTGACAATCTCAAGACTTTTGAAACGCTTTCCAAACCTTTGAGAGTAAACTCAATTCTTTCGATTGGGATACCTGAAGCACAACAAAGTTATAAAATTCGAAACAAGTGCGGAAATAATGGTAAAGCAATAAGTAAAGAACACGATGAATTGTTAATGAGGTTCAGCTCCTTTAAGGCTTAGTCCCCGCCTAGGGTTCTTCCACAACCCTAGGATTCAACAGGTTTTATTAATTCACAAAGCTTAGGATCCTAATAGCTCACCGAGAAGCCTCTCTCCTATACAATTGCAATCTAGTCAACTCTCGTTCCCTTGGATTCCTAGACCAATCTAGAAGAGCCCCACCTCTCTCAGCTATCTAGTACAATCCTCTTACACTCGTGAATCAATAACCTAGTGCACACTTCCTAAGTTATAAAACTCTCGAGTATAACACTCTCTCAAAATATATCCTATAAGCTCAATGTGTAACTCTCAAATGCTTTGAAATAAAAGATAAGACACTTAACACCTAGCAGAGAGTACACGTAGAAGAAAGATTGACTTGAGGGCTGAGTGTACGTTGTAAATCAATGTTCGTCAGAGTTCAACTTCCTCTTTCTTCTTTCTTCTTCATCTCCTTTTATACTTGATCAAATCGGCGCCATTTGAAACAAGAATCTTCACCCAACGGCTACTTGAGATCATGGCTTAGGAGGGATCTTCGCAATCTTCTATTTTGGGAAACTGCGAAGCCACCATCCACCTGATTTGATCTTCATATCTTTCATCTTTAAGGAAGGAGATTTCTTCGAAATCTTTGCTGTATGGTTAGTATAACATATGTATAATAATATTCGGAAACCATGCATAGATAATCTATATAAGATAATAACTAAAATACAGGTTTTGAATTTCATCAATACAACTTTGGCTTCAAGACCTTTGACACAAGCTTTGTGTTAAAGCCTTTGAAACCATTTCCGATTTTCATCAAGGGAGTGGAGTTATCAATCTCCCCCTTGATGAAAGATAAAACATGTGCATCCCTGTAACTTAGTCAAGCAAATATATCATATAAAAAATCGGACTAAGTACCTGCAGGGGTTAGACAAATGTTGGATCATATAAGTTCAAAACCAATGATAAACGCATCCAACAAAATAAGGCAAAATAAGGTCTTCCAAGACCCTATACTTCAAAGCGGTTTAAAGTCTAACCAAGCTTAAAGTCTAACCAATCTCTCCCTTTTTGTCTTTTAACAAAGGGAGGAGTATGACAACAGTCACCAAAAGTTTTGAAAACAGGGCCAGCGGTGTTAGAGAGTTAGATCAAGGGTCAGGATAGGGGTTCAGGGTTCATCGTTTTGAGCACCATCCTTGATCAGCATCTTCAACTCGTTTAACGGCTTGGCCATCTCTCTCATCTCAACCATCAACTCATGGCGCAACTCCTTGACGTCCAGGCGAACTTCCTCCAAACCCAACTCCAGGTTCTCCATGCATTCATCGATGGCAGAGCTAGTGGGAAGAGCTTTTGAGGAAGAAGAGGCAAGGCTCCAAGTCCCTTGAGGGGTCTGAGTTATGCCGATCTTCTCAAAGCTCTTGGAGTTAAATTTTCCCATATGATGTTGTAGTTCTTCATTTTCAAAATCAATTTTAGAAACTTTGAAGACACGGGTCAAGAGGTTTGCGAATGGGAGGGGAGTTCCTTTTCTGGCTTTTCGGGTGTGAGCAATGGATCCTAAAATGGTATTGGCCAGATTAAGATCATGGTCATTCAATATACGGTACATGAGGACCATAGCATTTTCAGTGAGGAGGGAGCCAGAGTTGATTCGGGGTAAAAGACATCTCACAATAATGTTAAAGATGATTTTGGCTTCAAGTGTGAGGGACGAGTGGGTGAGTTGTTTGGTGGTGTTGCTTGATGCTTCGGGGAGTAGATATTTGGCATGGGCAAGAGTAACACACTGGTCTTTTGTGGGGGTTTGAGGGGAGGGTTGACTTGGTTTGAGAAGATCAAGGAGTTCAGCGAAGTCAAGGGAGTTGAACATGATTCTAACCCCTTTGACGACTGACTCCAGAGTCCAGCCTTCATCGGTGTGCTTGGCTTTGAGGTTTATGTAGAAGAGACGGGTGAGTTGGGGGTAGTACTCAGATTCAAGGTTCAGCAGGGTCCATGCAGGGGTTTGTTTGAGAAGGGAGATGCAGGGTAGGTTCAAAGCTTCTAAAAAATTAAAATCGATAAAATCAGAACAAAAAATCCTACGAGTTCAAATCCTACGAGAAATGAGATGCAGGGTAGGTTCAAAGCTTCTACCCATTTGCCAGCCATCTCAGTATTCTCAAACCAGGAGGAGGGTAAGGATTGGTTTACCTGGATAAGTGCAGGGGGATCGACGGCAGGCTCAGCGTTCTTTCTTCGGGCTTTTGTTGGAGCGGTCGACTTGACGGGCGCTTCAAATCTTTTGAGAGTGGCTTTCCTGGAGCGCTTGGGAGGTGGAGACATCTTGGCTTTAGCGGCCTTGCGCTTCTTCGGGAACGGGGGAGGAGGAGGAGGAGTAGGAGAGGGAACAGGTTCCGGCTCCTCTTCCTCTTCTTCCTCAGACCCCGAGCCCTCAGCAGACTCCTCAGCCTCATCTCCCACGGCCTCCTCGTCATCATCAACCTCGTCGTCCTCCTCAGCTGCATCTTCCTCTGGTTCCTCTCCTGCGGGAACCTCCTTCTCCTCCTCTCTCTTGGCCTCTTCCTCGGCCTTTTTCTTTTTCTGGGCCTCTTCCTCGGCCTCTTTTTCAGTATCTCTCTCTAGAATCTCCTCAAGATCTTCCTCTTCTTACTTTTCCTCAGCAATGATCTTTTTCTTTCCCTTAAGCTTCCTACTGAGGGGCGTCTTTTTCAGGTGCTTAGTGGACTGTTTGATTTCGGCAAGGGTGCTCTCAGGGACGGTGCTCGGGACAGTGGTCTCAGGGGTAGGTTCGGGTTGAGGGGAAATCACGAGGGGGATCTGACGACCTTTGAAGGTAGCGCCAAGTCTTTTAGGGGTGGAGGTTTTCATGGATATGGGTGACATGGATACGAACGGTAAAAAATTTCAGAGAAAGGTTGAAGAAGATGGCTTAAAGGTCAGAGAGAATAGAGAGAATCGGTGGGCTCTGAAGATGTGAATAGTGGGGGTAAAGATTGTGTGGTTTAAAAAGGGAGCGGGTGAGGTAAGTTGATGGGACAAGGTGGTAGTTTCCAAGGTAATAACTCTAACTCATCATATCACTGCCATATTTTCAAAATCAGTCTTACCAAAACAATTTCAAAATTTAAACAAAGAGCCGTTTGAATCTTAATGATTAAGGAAAGATGTTTATCCGATTTAAAAAATTTCCACAAATAAAAATATAATCGGATAACATGCAATAAAAAAGATTTTTCTGAATAGGTAACAATGAAGTAAAGATATTTAAAATTCCCTTAAAAAAATATTTGATCAAATATCTAAAAAGATACCAACCAAAATATATGATCCGTTATATGTGCTCTACTGTTCAGTTACAACCTTTGAAATGAGGTTCAAAGGTCTTGACACTGAGTAGAAGTTTTCTTTCGTAAAGGGAAAGCTCCCCCTACGAAAGTGCATCCCTGTTAAGCATTCCGATTTCACGTCTAATGAAGGTGAACCTGTCCTCTACCAATGGCTTAGTAAAAATTTCAGCTCATTGATAATCAGTTGATATAAATGATATTGACACATCACCTTTTTCGACATGGTCTCTAATGAAATGATGCCTCACATCAATATGTTTGGTCCTTGAATGCTGAACGGGATTCTTCGTAATGGAGATGGCACTTGTGTTGTCACACTTAATGGGAATGTCTTTGAGGCCGATGCCAAGATCTCTCATTTGTTGAGCAATCCAAAGGATTTGGGAGCAGCATGCTCCAGCGGCTATGTATTCGGCTTCGGCAGTGGAAAGAGCAACTGAGTTTTGTTTCTTTGAGTGCCAACTAATCAAGGATGCCCCTAAGAATTGGCAACATCCCGACGTGCTCTTCCTATCCACCTTATAGCCTGCAAAGTCTGCATCAGAATACCCAATTAGTGTAAAATCTCTTTGCTTCAGGTACCACAAGCCAAGCTCCTTGGTTCCATTTAGATATCGAAAGATCCTCTTCACAGCCACGAGGTGAGATTCTTTAGGGTCAGCTTGAAACCTAGCACACATGCAAACACTAAACATGATGTCAGGTCTACTAGCAGTAAGATATAGTAAAGATCCAATCATCCCTAGATACTCCTTTTGATTGACACTCTTCCCGGTCTTGTCTTGATCTAAGGACAAGGTTTAGCTCATGGGTGTCTTGGCTGCTTTGGATTGATCCATCTTAAACTTCTTCAAGAGATCCTTACTATACTTGCTTTGGTTGACAAAGATCCCTCTCTTAGATTGATGAACTTGCAACCCCAAAAAGAAGTTGAGTTCTCCCATTAAGCTCATCTCAAATTCACTGCACATTATATCGGAAAATTCCTTGCACAAAGATGTGTTAGTAGCACCAAACAATATATCATCAACATATATTTGGATAACCAATATGTCCTTTCCTTTGGTCTTGATGAAAAGATTCTTGTCGATCAACCCCCTTTTAAAATCATTTTCTAAAAGATATTTTGACAATCGCTCATACCAAGCTCTTGGGGCTTATTTCAAACCATATAGCGCTTTGTCTAGTTTGTAAACATGATTAGGAAATTCCGAACATTCAAAACCTGGGGGTTGAGTGATAGCATGCATTTAGATAGGCATATTAGGTTGGATTTAGCATGATTTAGATTTATATAGTGCATAGATTATGCTAGATTTGCATTTATACTTGTCTTGTTGGTGGAGTCGGAATCTACACGCTTTTATAGATTATTTCAGGTATATGTGGATCCGACGAGGAATGAGGAAGCTCATGGATGAAGGAAGAGTGAAGAGGAGAAGCAAAAGTGAAGAGCACGGGAGCGAAGTGGAAGTTAGAGAGTCTAAGTGAAGAACAAGTCCGTAGAAGTTGTCGTCAGACAAGCTGAACTTATTTTGCACTTTCTGGAGGCCTCGGTGGTCCGATTGACTATTATAAGCATGCGTTGGAAAGCTCTTTCCGAGATCTACAAAAGATATCGAGACCAGATTCGAAACGGAAAAATCGCTGTGAACAGTAAAAGTCACCCCGCGGCCAAGCTAGCTGCCCTGCGGCCCGAAGCTCTGACGAAGGATTTCGCAATCGCCTGGCCGCCCCGCGGCCTGGGTTGGCTGCCCCGCGGCCTCTGCAGAAATGCCGAATCTGCTCAATGGACTTTTTATCCACTTAATTACGTTTTTAGAATTATTATTTGGCCGACTCTTTTGAGGCTTTTTAAGGACGTTTTAGGGTTTTATTTTAATCATCTAATTCCTTAGTTTATACACTTTGAGATTATCAATTGAGAGAACCCTAGAAGGGAGCCTCCATGGCCATGGAGTGCTAAACTCTTTCGTTTCATTTATGGATTGAAGCTTTGGTTTGATAAAGTTGTGAGATTTCTATTCTTGTTCTATTCCTATTTATTCGTATTGATTCTTTTGCGAATATTGTTAATTTCTTCTAGCCCGTACAACTAGTTGACATTATTGCTAGGATTTTGTAGATTCCTCGTAGCGAACCTTAATCCATAGTAGCAATCATGCCTTTTTAGGACTCGTAGGACTAAATTGGTGTGTAGAGAATCAATTATATGTTAAATGCTGACCCGTAGCTTGGTGTTGCATGTATCCTGGTTAATCCTTAATCTTAATGCTACTATTAGGTTAAATCTTGACCGTGTTAGGGTTATCTAATTAGTAAGGGTTACTAGGACTCGTAGGACTAGTAATTTACACATGATCAGGACAGGAACAATAATAGGATGAAAAGAGAACTCGAAGAAGAATCGATGATCAATCAACCAAACTAAAGTGGATATTTGTAGATGAAACTATTTTCTCATTGTTATCTCTACTAACTTGTCTATAGTTTCTTTTCTTATATTCAATCACCAAAACCCCTCTTTTCTATTAATTGGTAAATATACATTGCTTAGGAATACTTGATTCTCTGTGGGATCGACCTCTTACTTGCTTACTATACTAGTTTGTAGATTTGAGTTATACTTTGATAGGAACAACGATAGTTTCCTCCTGTCATTGAGCCACATAAACTTCTTCTTCTAAGAAACCATTAAGAAATGCACACTTGACATCCATTTGATATAATTTTATGCCCATAAAAGATGCAAATGCTAATAAAATGTGAATGGCTTCAAGCCTAGCTACGGGAGCAAAAGTTTCCTCGTAGTCTATACCTTCCTCTTGATTGTAGCCTTGAGCAACAAGCCTTGCTTTGTTCCTCACGACCTTACCATTCTCATCTAGCTTGTTCCGAAATACCCAACGTGTGCGAATGACTGATTGATGCTTTGGCCTAGGCTTCAAGGTCCAGATTTTGTTCCTTTCAAATTCGTTAAGCTCACTTTGCATAGCAATGATCCAGTCTGGCTCTTGAAGGGCCTCATCCACCTTCTTTGGTTCTACAAGTGAAACAAAAGCGTGAAAAGCATAGAGATTTTTAAGTTTAGAACGAGTTTGAACACTAGATGTAGGGTCAGAGATGATATCCTGTAATGGATGTGACGAGGAGTATTTGAACTTTCTCTTGCTAGTCTCAGCTCTCTGGTTCGTCATATCAACAGGATTTGTTTGAGGTCCATCTGACTCCATGGATACATTATGCTCAGTTACTGCAGTATCTGACGTCTCAATAGCTTTGGACTGAGCTTCAAGACCTTGAGCGAACTCCTCAGTGTTAAGAATCTGATCCTGCATGTTCCTCTTCTCTGTGTTCTTAGTAGCAATATCATCATCATCATCCTCATTCTCTGTATGGCTGTTAAGATCTAAATCTGCAACATTTTCACTTAAAGAACCGTCATTGCATTCATCAAATATAACATGAATACTTTCCTCAACCATCTTGGTCCTTTTGTTGAAGATTCTATATGCTTTGCTACTTGTGGAGTAGCCAAGAAATATACCTTCATCACTACGCGCATCAAATTTCCCAAGGTTATCTTTTCCATTGTTATGAACAAAACAAGTACAGCCAAAGGGTTTGAAATACGATATAAGGGGTTTGCGGCCTTTGAAAAGTTCATAAGGAGTTTTCTTTAAGATGGAACGAATAAGACAACGATTCAAAATATAGTTAGCTTTGTTAATAGCTTCAGCCCAATAGGTTTTAGGTAGTGCATTTTCTAAAAGCATAGTCCTGGCCATGTCCTCTAGGGTGCGGTTCTTTCGTTCCACAACCCCATTCTATTGAGGTGTCCTAGGAGCAGAAAAATTATGGGAGATGCCATATTTAGCAGAAAACAAATCAAACTGAAGTTGATCAAACTCCCTACCATGATCACTTCGAATTGACACTATGGGCTCGTTTCTTAAAGTTTGCAACTCCTTACAAAGTTTTGAAAACTCAAATAAAGCCTCTGATTTTTCTTTTAAAAATGCAACCCAAGTATATCTCGAAAAATCATCAACAACAACAAGCATGTACTTTTTACCATTGGGAGATTTGACTCGCATAGGACCACATAAATCCATATGTAAAAGTTCAAGGGGTCTAGAAGTACTTACAACCTTTTTGGGTTTGAAAGAGCTACGTGTTTGTTTACCTCATGTGCATGATTTGCACATCTCAATACCTTTGAAGTCCATCTCAGGTAGTCCTCTTACAAGCCCTTTGGACACAAGCTTTTGTAGTGTATGTGGGCTTACATGACCGAGTCTCCTGTATCTTCTCTGCGCAGATGTCACACTTTCCTTTGTGACCAAGAGTGATTGTTCCAGTGGATTGCTTCTTCAGTTCATGGAAGAGAGATTTCTTCCCACTCATATGTCTAGAGCATCCACTATCAATAATCCATTTTTGCTCTTTCACCTTGGTGATCTCCTGCAAAACAAAAATCAACCTTTGTGGCTAGACCAATAAGCAAATTTAGATCCTTTATTGGGATAAACCATATTTGGTAAAATAGTGCCTTTGGGGACCCAAACTTGCGTTATCCGAAGTAAACAGGAAATGTATTGTGAATAATATGAGGATCCTTTCTTCTATAGGGGCAGGTCTCTCTTACATGACCCTTTCTTGCACAGTGGTGACATATAGGAGAGGTTCTGCTTCCTTTTGCCTTTACAAAAGTGGTAATGTGTTGCTTCTTTAAAAACCTCGGGTTGTAACCAATACCACTTCTGTTTAGAGAACTTTGTTGCTCACCCAACATCCTATCAAGAGTGCCCTTGGACTTGGTAAAACTTATGAGGGTTGTCTGTTGGTCTTGAATCTTCTTATTCAGGGAGATCTTCTCGCTCTCTAAGTCATGATGTTCACTTCTTAGAGACGAGAGATCTTGCTTGAGTTCAGATTTCTCTGAGTCAAGGGTCTTGACTTTAATGTCAAGACCCGAATAAGAGGTTTCAAGACTTTTGACCCTCATTGATAGTTCCTCAATAGTTCTTTCCTGGTCCACGGTTTTCTTAATAAGAGTGTTGGTTTGGGCAATAAGCTTCTCTTCATTGGCAATCATATTAGAAAGGAATTCCGATAGTACCTCTTTTCGACTTGCCATAAGTTCTCTTACAGTTACCTCAAGTTGCTCATCGTGGGATTCATCTCCTGAGGCCATGAGACAAATGTTGGCCTTCTCATCATCTGAATCTGAGTCACCTGAGTCAGAATCACTCCAAGCTGCCGCCATGGGCTTTCTTTTTCCATCTATCACCTTTCTTGAACTGGCTCTTCTTCTTTTGAGGGCAATCTTTCACTAGATGGTCTGTTTCACCACATTCAAAACAAGACAAAGGTTTAGTCTTCTTGTCATATTTGTTGTATTGAGACATACCTCGAAATTTAGAAGACTCTGATCCATCTTTGTTGTTGAATTGCTTCTTCATCTTGAGGATTCGAGAAAGACCCCTTGTAATGAGAGTAAAGGGATCATCCTCATCATCATCCTCATCTTCAGAATCAGACACATCTTTAGGCTCATCCTTATTAGACTTGAGTGCCAAGTTCTTAGTGCTTGTTGGGATTTCTCCATCGTCTTCATTGAGAATCATCTCATGTGTGATCAACTTCCCAAGCAAGTCATCAAGGGGTAGAGTGGTGAGATTTTGGGCTTCCTCTATGGCTGTCACTTTAGGGCCCCATTTGTCTTTTGGGAGGAACCTCAATATCTTCCTTACTTTCTCAACATTTTCAAAGGTCTTGCCGAGAGAGTCAAGGTTGTTCGTGATTTCCGTGAATCATGTGAACATGGCCTTGATAGACTCGTCAGGCTTCATTTTGAAAAGTTCATACTTTCGAAGGAAGATACTGATCTTGGTGTCCTTCACTTGACTGGTTCCTTCGTAGGTGACAACTAACTTGTCCCAAATCTCTTTACCCGACCTACAAGATGAAATACGATTAAACTCATCAGTACTAAGACCACAATATAGTAAGTTAATGGCCTTATAGTTCTTGGAAACGAGTTCAAGATCCGCTTGGATGTATTCGTCCTCAGTCTTCGCGACTTTGCTTCCATTAGGTCCTTCTTTCTCAGGAATCTTTGGACCATTCTCTATAATGTTCCAAAGTTCCAAATCTTGATCTATAATGAACATTTTCATCAAGGACCTCCAGTGGACAAAGTTGTTTCCCAAAAAGAGCGGTGGTCTATTGGTAGACCTCCCTTGTGCAAATCCTCCGCTTGCTTCACCAGACATGCTCAAAACTCACAAGATTGTTAGATCAAAAGCAGTGAGTAAGGCTCTGATACCAATTGAAGGTTCGATAATGTATAACAAAGTAGGATAAAGATACTCTAGAAGGGGGAGTTGAATAGAGTATGCCAACTTTTCGCTGACAATCTCAAGACTTTTGAAACGCTTTCCAAACCTTTGGGAATAAACTCAATTCTTTCGATTGGGATACCTGAAGCACAACAAAGTTATACAATTCAAAACAAGTGCGGAAATAATGGTAAAGCAATAAGTAAAGAACACGATGAATTGTTAACGAGGTTCGGCTCCTTTAAGGCTTAGTCCCCGCCTAGGGTTCTTCCACAACCCTAGGATTCAACAGGCTTTATTGATTCACAAAGCTTAGGATCCTAATAGCTCACCGAGAAGCCTCTCTCCTATACAATTGCAATCTAGTCAACTCTCGTTCCCTTGGAGTCCTAGACCAATCTAAAAGAGCCCCACCTCTCTCAGCTATCTAGTACAATCCTCTTACACTCGTCAATCAATAACCTAGTGCACACTTCCTGAGTTATAAAACTCTCGAGTATAACACTCTCTCAGAATATATCCTATAAGCTCACTATGTAACTCTCAAATGCTTTGAAACAAAAGATAAGACACTTAACACCTAGCGGAGAGTACACGTAGAAGAAAGATTGACTTGAGGGCTGAGTATGCGTTGTAAATCAATGTTCGTCAGAGTTCAACTTCCTCTTTCTTCTTTCTTCTTCATCTCCTTTTATACTTGATCAAATCGGCGCCATTTGAAACAAGAATCTTGACCCAACGGATACTTGAGATCATGGCTTAGGAGGGATCTTCGTAATCTTCTATTTTGGGAAACTGCGAAGCCACCATCCACCTGATTTGATCTTCATATGTTTCAGCTTTAAGGAAGGAGATTTCTTCGAAATCTTTGTTGTATGGTTAGTATAACATATGTATAATAATATTCGGAAACCATACATAGATAATATATATATAAGATAATAACTAAAATACAGGTTTTGAATTTCAACAATACAGCTTTGGCTTCAAGACCTTTGACACAAGCTTTGTGTTAAAGCCTTTGAAACCATTTCCGATTTTCATCAAAGGAGTGGAGTTATCAAAAACTTACTAAAAATTCACGAAAATCAGGAGTCAAAGATGTCTGCAAATGAGGTTGATATCGGGTAGACTAGTCGATATCGACCTGTCTCAATCGATTTTTGGTAGTTCTGAGCTTCAAGGTGATCCAGCCTCGACCACAAGCTATCTAAATTGACCCTTTTGGTCGATATCGAGCACTTTACTTGATTTCGATGTGTCTTTTTCTCTCATTCGTTGTTCCTGAAACTTGTTAGAAATTAAAAAACAAAAAGCAAAACAAATAATAATGTCTTAAAACAAACAAAAAGAATGTCCAAAAACTAAACTAAGTGTCTTTGTTACAAGTTCTAGACTTTATAGTTGCTAGGCCGACTTCTTCCTTCAGCGCTCTCAAGGCGGCATCTGCAGAGCCCATGTAGCCTGGGCCTCAAACAGCACTCCATTCTTATCTCTCAGCTGCATCCCGCCTGGATGGATCTGGTTTACTGTGAAAGGTCCCATCCTCTTCGTTTTGAATCTACTTGGGAACCAATGATCTTTTGACTTAGAGACATACACCGTATCTCCTACTTCATACCTCCTTGGATCATCATTGGATACCCTGCACAAGCGCAAATACCAAGGCAAACCTCTTCCAAAAACTGATAAATCTTTAGTTGAAATAGAGAAAGAGGAATCCGTACCTTGGCTTACCTTCTCCTTCTCTGGGTCTAGTCGATATCGATCAGCTTCACTCGATATCGACCTTTGTTCAACTCCTGGAGGTTCTATCGATGTGGAGGATTTCTGCTCAACATGGCCAGGTTGATTTCGACCTTCTGACATCGATATCGAGGTTCCTTCTCTACTTTCAGCTTCTGGGGCAGTCGATTTCGACTTAGGGTTGTGGTCGATATCGACCTCTATGCTCGATTTCAATCTCTCTTCTGCTACGTCGACCCCATACTTATAACCTGGCATAGAATCTTGAACTATGTTAGTCAATATTGACTTACCTGGGTCGATTTCGAGTGGCTTTTTGGCTCCTTCGTTCAAGATTGCCTCGACTTCCTCCACTTGGTCTTCTATTGCCCTCTTTTCAAGCTCCTCGGGTGTCATATTCCTTACCTTTGCTTCCCCGCATGTGATGTAGACACCCTTGATTGATTTTATCTCCACATGCCCTTCATTCTTCCTCAACGTCTTGTTGAAAGCATATTCTATTACCTCATCACTAATGGTGAATGAGAGCAATCCTTTCCTCACGCTAATGTTCGCATCCACAGTTGCTAAGAATGGCCACCCGCTTCTTTGGTAGCTCCAATCTGTTGCATTCCTCTGCGATCTCAGCGATTGATCGCTCCAATATGTTGCTTTCCTTTGCAAAGGATCATGCATAGGATAGAAGACAGAATCGCATAAAAATCATACCTTTGATGCACATACATACATTACTATCGTCGGGTTCACCCCGACCCTAGAAGTGGGTGAACTACTCGTGCTTCATCATCATTGAACTCATCATCATGGAAAAGAAACTATTTTGTATTAAAATTTCAAAAGAAAGAGTACACCGAACAAAGCCAACTCTCCGCTCTCGCTTCCACTCAACCTCACTCGGCTCTCTCTCTCGCTATTCTCTACTGTAAAAACTAAAATTCTTATTGTGTGTGTCTATTGAAACCAGCCCTAATGACCTCTAATTATAGATCTCAAAACTCGCTATCCAAGGATTCGAAAACCTATCTTTATTCCAAAGATAAAACTCGTGTAGACCTCTATATTTGACAAATAAGCATAAACTACACTAATCTTATGATTTCCCAACCAATATGCATCCTAATATCGATAAAATGGACATAAATATGCATAAAAAATATGGCAATTTGCACGCACATCAGGTATGGAGGAGAATAAGGAGCCTAAGAAGGGTGGGGAGGAGAATAAGGAGGCTAAGAAGGATGGGGAGGGAAATAAGGAGGCTGAGAAGGGTAGGGAGGAGGATAAGAAGGCTGAGAAGGGTGGGGAGGACGATAAGGAGGAAGAAAAGCAAGAGGGAGATGCGGTGTTACCAACTCAGTCTAATGTCGAACCCACGCAGGAAAAGGTAATATGTTGTGTTTGATAGGATAGTTTTGTTCATTTGGTAGGATAGTTTTGTTCATTTGGCAGGACAGGATTGCTCAGTTGGTATGACATATTATTTTGCATTGAGGTGGATTCAATTCTGAAATTGGTAGGATAGGTATGGTGAATTGGTAGGATAATAATGTGGTTTTGGTAGGAAGGTGTTTGTGTTGTTGGTAATAACTTTGGTGTAACCTGTGTTGTTTGATTCCTAGGAAAAGGGTCAGGAGCTTAGGAAATCCAAGAGATCTCAGAAGTTGTCATCCCAATTAGTAGATTTTCAGGTGGATCAGCCCTTAAAGCGAGGTCGGACGAAGACCAAGGTCATCCTCCTATAACAAGATGCGAAGGAGGTGGGGGTGGGTCTGGTGACGGCTGCAGTGAGATACGAATTCTTAGCCTGGCTGGAGAAGGGCCCTATAGAGGTAAAGGGCCCTGATGAAACCCTTTTGGGGAAAGAGTTCTTCAACACCCTCATATCACCCGACGTATGGACATCAACTAAGTTAAGGGATCTCACCCGTCATATGTACATCTTCACTTCTTTCCCGCCCTCATCAAAACTAATGAAGTTTTCTATCTCACGGCATAATGTAGCACATCCAGCAGGCCTGGTTCTCGTACGCAAGGCCTTGGTCGCTAGGGAGGTTGGAAACGTGCCCGGTCTGGTTCTCCTAGACCCCTACTGGCAGGAGCAAGGTAAACAATGGTCTGCTTGTTGGGGGAAGAGGGAGCGCATCACCGAGGACAATGTTGTGGGGTCGTTGATGCATTATTTTGTGGGGAGACTTCCAAAGGACAACGAACGTTACTGGGTTGCAAGAAATGGCAAAATCCTAGCGTCGTGGAATTACAAGAACAAGCAATGATGGGCTCCTAATCGACCTCTTCAAGTGGAGAGTTGAAGTCATGGACTGCAACTCGTACCAAATGGTCAAGCTTGCCAACTGTGTAATTTTATCCTATCATTACGTTGTAATTCATCCTACCATAACCAGATTGTATAGCACTCCCAGAAAGCGCACCCCCCCCCCGCCTCCCACTAACGCTCTCATTTGTTGTCATATAATAGTCTCCTTCTCCCACTAAACATTCATCACACAGGTAGGGCCCTTCAATTTCGCTACTAAGGTCATCCAATTTCCCTTTCTCCTCGATCGATCCTCGCCCCTTTTCATCTACCTCTCCTTCTCCATCAAAACCATCATCCAAGTCATCCTGAGTGGTGGGAGGCCCGGTTAGGATTATTTCCCCTTGGGTGGGAGTCGAGACGTCGTCCGCCCCTTCGGAGTCTTCCGACTGATGTCCATGGGAGGGAGTGGATGGGCTTGTGGTTTAAGGTGATGTGCAGTGCGATTGGCCAAGCTCGTGCGCCGGATTCATTGTTGTAGAACTTGTAGGCTTCTAGGTCATCGTCGTCCCGGACCCGAATCGAAGTGGCCCACCCCATCAAAGGAGGGAGGTAGGTGAGCTCAATGCCGTATAAGACCATGTCAACGTCAAATTTGGAAACTATCTTCTTCTTCAGTTGGTCGTGGCCAATATTCTATAGCACCACCATAGTTGCACTACGTGCCTCTCCCTTGAACACCAAGTTGCCACTCCCGGGAGCACACCAACCGCCGAAGACGACTTTCAGACATACCCTATCACCTATGGCACGACACGGGAACAGAGCATCAGCCTGGGGATAGTTCTGTTATAAAAAAATGAACAACTACTTAGAATAAGTACAAGATCACTTACCCATCGCTGCCACTGCCACCGGACAAACTACTTGCACTTTTCCAAGTATGGAAGGACAGTTTGAAACTAATGGTAGGACTGAGGTCTTCTATTGGTAAGATGAGAATTGTGTAGTTTCCAGAAATGAACGGGTGGCGTTTCCCCTCACCTTTCCACTCCTCTCCTATTTTGTCTCTCTGTTTACAGATAAATTAATGGTGTTTCTCATCCATCACTTTAGCTTATATATGTCTTTGAGGGACACCCTTAAATGCAATCATTGCATTTCCCCTCATTAATGCCCTCCCTCCCCCAAGGCTTTAGCCTTTTTTGGCGTCAAATTGGCTCTAACAACCCGCCACTATAGTCGTACAGAATCCCCCCCAAATCTCTCCCACTTGCTGCTACAGTGCCAATTGGAGACCCCCTGCTTCCCCAGCCGGTAAACCCCAAAAAATTGCGAAAGTGACCCATGTACTACTTTTTCCAAAATCACACCTAGCGGTTTAGTTTTGCAAAGTTGCCAAAAAATTGGTCTACTTTTGCAAATTGGCCATCTGATTTTGTACAACTAAAAATCAGATCAGTTTAGCCCCGGAAATTTTTGGGCTATGTGTTACTTTTGCAAATTACCATATAGATTATTGTTTAGCCTTTATTTGGATTATTGAAATTAACTTAAATTAATTTTGTTAAATATGGAGTTTAAATAGATAATTAGCCACCTATAAAATCTAGGTTATTTTCATAGAATTAATGTATGTACAAAAAAAGTTACTACTCTAAATATGAAAATTCGAGTTATTCTCATGGATTTTAAATTTCAATCATTTAAAATATTTAAGCATTTGAGATATTTTTACAACTCTACCATAACTCAACAATTTTAAAAGTTTATTGTCATACACACCATTAATTAAGAGCATTATAGGACATGATATACAAATAAAATATTTAATAATCTTAAATTTAATTTATTATTACTTCTGATTATAATATAATAAAATATTTAATTAATATATTTTTAAAATCCATTGTGCCTTGAAGACACGGAAACTGTACTAGTAATAATACTAAAATAGTTGTGATAGATGTTACATTATTTAGTGTGACCTTGCCTTATTTTTATAGATTTAACATAAAACCACCTAAATAATTAATTTTATTCAATCAATTATTAGTTTGAATAAATATAATTTTTTATTAAATCGATCTAACTAATTTACCATATGATTAATTTATCATAAGATTAATTTTAAAATATCCCAATATGGTTAAGAATTTAATTGGTTGAAGATAAATGATATCACACCTTAAATAATTAATCACACTAATTTATTGGCTATTCGATTTGATTTTTTTTTTTGTGAAAAACTACAACTTATTTAAAAGAATTTTCTGGACAAATTGTTTGATATGCACAAAATTTATGTTGGTTTATCCAATATAATATCTACATAAATCATAGTATTTTTACCCATTTTTCTTAATAAACAAGTTAATTTATGGAGAGTCTTTTCTAAATCAAAATGTTTAACTTATGCATTGATTATGATATTTATATGACTGGAAATTTGAAATTTATTTGATTGATATATGTGTGTGGTTTTGATTTTCTTCATCAAACTTTTTATTAGTTTTTCTATGACCATATAATTGCAAATCTCTAATAGTGTAACAAAATGCATTAAAAGTATGTTTGTTGTAGGTAGTTAGTGTATGATCAAACTGTAGGTACAGATGGGGGGAAAGGGAAAGAGAGATAAAATCAAACATAATAACATAATTGTTAATCAAATATGATAGTAAGTTGTGTCACAAAAATAAATAGCTAGCTCCCTAAGATCGAAACATCAAATTGAATACATGTACTTAGAACTTAAGACTTAAGCCTAACAAATGGACCACGAACTTAAGACTTAAGCCTAACAAATGGACCACAGATGGTTTGGTTAAAGGTACTCAAGGTAGTGTTACTGTGTTAGGAGATCGATTAAAATAAACTAAAATAGTCATATTTTTACATTAATTGTTTAATTTATGTTTTTTTTAACATGACATGACATGGCTTTTTGATTAATAGGGCAGTTGGATGGCTCCAGATATACTAGGTTGCAAAGCGGAGTCTACCCTAACTTGTGAGGTGTTGGCGCTCCATGCAGGGATTCAATGTGCAAAAAGAGCTCGGATTCACGCATTTTCAAATAAAAGGGGACAACATCACCCTCATCAAAACTCTTTAGAACTCAAAGAACTGTCCGTGGGAGATCGACATGCTGGTGGCCGATACACTAATGATGGCCCAGGCTTTTCAGTCTATCTCCTTCAAACATATTTTCAAGGAAATCAATGCAGTTGCGGATGGTGGTGCTAGGATTTTCCGTTCGGCCCCTTCAACTCTGTTGACTAGACATCTAGAGTTTCAACCTCTCGTCCATAAATTATTGTTTTTTTCATAAAAAAAAATAGGGCAGATGGATTATTAAATAGTTTTTAGGATCAACTATATTATTTTTAAAGGAAAAAAACCATCCAAGTACGCGCTTTGATGTGCCCCCAAGTTCCATTCCAACCTATTTCTTCCTATCCTTGATTCTCGGCTAAAAACCTCGATTTATCGCCCAAATCTTCTTCTATACACCGAATTTCAACAAGATCCTGGCCTTTAGTGCCCATAATCCCCTGTTTTGTTGTTGAATCGAGTTGTAGGAAGGCTGATTTCAGGCCTTTTTCCTTGTTCCTTGGGTCTTCAACTCCCTACCACCCCCATCATCTTCGATTTGAGTCTCAAATTTCTATCATGTCTTCCTCCGCTTTTGGCTTTCCTCTTTTGAGCGGTATGATTGGGTGCCGCTTGGGGTGTCGCTCAGCCAGATCCTTGCTTCTCTTTCAGGCCACCATCTTCGACTTCGAGTTTGTCCTTCACCGTCAACCGTCGTTATCATTGTCGACAAGCCACCATTGCCATTACCTTCCTTGTTGCGCAAGGACTTTGGAGATGTAGAAGCGTTTTAAAAAAACAGCCCCTCTTTGCACAACAAGGACCTGAAAAAATAGGAAAAAAAGGATGGAACACCTTGTACAAATCTCCATCCTCCAGCTAGGTATGGCGAGCTTTCATTCGAGCAATGTAAGTTGTTAATGTCATGCAGAGCGGTTGACATGTGGAAGTCTATGCAGGTTGTTTACGCTGTCGAGGCAGAAAAACATTTCAAAGGATGGTGCAACCAATACTCACGGCCACTGCTCCTACATAAACTGGACAAGCACTTAAGAGAAGGCGACTGGAAGCGCCTCATGGATAGCCCCTTGTGGGTAGTTGCTAGGATGGGCACAACTGCATAAGGGTCCAGTTCTTGGTGCAGCTTGTACACTACGTTCTCCAACACCAATTGAAGACGATGAAGCAGCATGAGACCTGGTACAAGATCTAGGATGCTATCGTCAAGTTCTCCATAGTGAAGTTTGCTCTTATTACCGAGTTGAACTGCAAATTCATCCAGCAGCCTAAAGAGGACGAGGCGGACAAGACTGTAATCCATGATTTCTTCGGCGTTGAGAAGATGAGGATGTCCGAATTCGAGGTGGAGTTCCAAGTGGTGATGAAAACTGAGCGATCAGCCACCCGGAAGTTCAAATTTGCCCTGCTCATGCTGGTCGAGAGGGTGCTATTCGGGAAGGAACCCCGAAACTACCTTTAGGGGTGGGTGGTCAACCTCGTTGCTAACGTTAAAAGGTTCTTAGCATACCCATAGGGTCGGCTCTACTACGAGCGAACCCACGAGTTCCTCAACCATGCAATCAAGAGGAAGCTCCAACATAGAATCAGCGTCGCTGTGCCACACCCTAGCTACTGCTTATTCATCTTTCCACTCACCTTCCAAGTTCATCCCCTAACCTCACTAGACACCCTCTGAATTTGTAATGGCCAATCTTTGATATTTTACTTCCCACCCTTTGATTTTCAACTGGACCTCCATTGATTGTGTACTCGACAGTATGTGCATGCAACTATGGGTGTACGAAGCCCTCCCTCCCATGGTCGTTCAATATGCAAACATAATATATGAGAACTTGTATCGTAGGTGTCTACAGTACGAGTCCAAAGAAGGAAACCTCGGTTATGACCTCGTCGAAACCCGACTGTAGAAGGCAAAGGAGGAACTCGGGTACTTAGACGACCCTTACGTCGTGAGGCCAGTCCAAATTCCCGACATGGTGGATCTTGCAAAACATGTGGCCCACTAGGCCCACTACTCTTGCAAGAAGCCGGATAAGTTCTTTGACAACATCATCACATCGTTCATGGCGGCTGAAGCTACACGAGCGAAAGCAAGAGGAGAACCATCCAAAGAGACGCAAGCATCCGGGTCAGGCATGTAGAAATAAGCGGACATCTCAGGAATCGAGTCAAGGATACTAGCAAATATGGAAGACATGGCCAGGAGCATAATCGCAGAGTTCGGATTTAGGATGGAAACGCTTGAGGAGGCCATCCACGACTTGAAGCAGGCATTGAGGGGGAAAGGGACCGGCGAAGTTGAGGACGAGCATGCATACTCACTGGGAAGAGATGGCACACGATGTGGGAATGAGTCAGAGGAGCAAGGGGAGGTGCAGTCGAAGAAGGAGGTAAGGTTTTCCATCTGTCATTTAATTTATTAAGACCATCATGTAATATAGTACATGCGTCATGCTAATCACTTGTGTCTATGGATATGTTCATGAAGCCGGAAAGGACGAGGAGAAGAGACAGCCAACCAAGCATCGGGACACTGGGAAGGGCAAGAAGGGTAAGTCTTTTGCACCTTCTGAGAAAACCGACGAGGTAAGTATGGGACCTTTGATTGTCATGTCAATTTCAGTAGATGTCATGTTAGTAGTTCATACCTGTTATGTTGTATGCATTCGCCCTTGTGTTGTGTTAGGTGCAGGATGAGGTGGAGGCACCTGAGGGCCCCTATGTTGAGATGCCCCTCGAACGTAGGGGTACAAGGACCCGTCGACCTTATACAACGGTCTCTCTGCCTGAGGTGGCTCACCCAGCGAAGAAGTTGTGTCTCACCAAGGGCAAGAAGCCATCGCAGGGGTTGGATGTCGTGGACCTGGGCATGGTGACGAGGGCAAACGTTGATGCGGTCTCTGCCTGGATGAATGACGGAAGTGGCCCTTTTCGATCAATCGAGGGCACCCTACTCTAGAAATACTTCTTTGGGGCACTCTAGGAGCCAACCCACTGGGTAACATCTGAGGTAAAGGTTCCCCCACCTTTTGACTGAACACCACCTTTGCCTTCATCTGCCTCTCCAATGTGAACGGTTATCCGTGTGTTCAGCATGTTGAGCAAGTCTGCTGATGTGCGCGCAAATTGCCATATTTTCTATGCACGTATAAGTCCATTTTATCATTCTTTTGCATGCATATTAATGGGAAAACATGGAATTAGTGTAGTTTACACTTAAATATCAAATATATGAGTCTGTACAAGTTTCTATTTGAGTTCACAGAAAACAGGATAAAAATGGCCAGATTTGAAAGAGCGGAAAAAGAACTTGAAGTCTTCTGAAGAGGTCGAAATCGACTAGGGACCTCGAAATCGAGTACAGCAGAGACATAGGAATCGAGCAAGGAAGTAAATAGAGCATGTCGACACTAGCAGAGGTCGATATCGAGGATGATGGTCGATATCGAGTGCCCAGATCGAGATAAAAGATAGAAGTCGAGTGCTAATCCGAGTAGGAGAAGGAGAGCTCGAGATAGAGTTTTAGAGAGGTCGATATTGACGTCTGAAGGTCGATATCGATGTTGCCCAGCAGAGGAATCCGACTCAGATTTTGATAGAATTATATCCGAAGCTTGCACGTCTATCCAAAAGTCGAGATTTCTTATCTTCAACGTCAGAGCTATCACTTTAGCTAGTTTTACCATGGAACTTTTGGTTTTTACTTTATTTAAGTTTTATCTTAGAGAATAAAGATAAAGTTTCGAGTCTTTGGATAGCAAAGTTCGATATATATATCTAGAGGCCATTAGGGCTGAGTTTAATCATCCACACACATCCAATTTCAGTTATTCAAACACATAGAACGCAGAGAATTAGTAGAGAGAGAGAGGAGGCGGAGAGGGTTTAGTGGAAGCGAGAGCGGAGATTTGGCTTGTTCGGTTGTAATTTCTTTCTTTTGCAAATACAAAGTAATTTTCTTTCAATGATGATGATGAGTTGCATGATGAGAAGCGAGTAGTCAACCCACTTCTAGGGTCAGGGTGAGCCCGACGATAGCGATGTAGGGTAAGTGCATCAAAGGTATGACTTTTATGCGATTCTGTCTTCTATCTTATGCATGATTCTTTGCGAAAGTTAGGAAGATTCATTATTTGCATTATTGAAGCCAAAGCCACTCATATTGTGAACTTGGATTGCTCATGAATTGGATAGCAACTCTTAGGAACTATGCGAGAGCCTCTAATCACCTAAGTGTTGGTAACGAAAGTTATTTGACGGAAAGGCATTAAATTTCATAACTTTAGCATCAAACTTGCATTGTTATCGTTGTGGCATGAAACCCTGACTTTGGAAGCTTTAAATTAATTGAATTTATATAAAAGTTTAAAGTTTTGTTTCTGATCATCCTTCTTTACCATTCTACATTCTTCGAACACTTTTTCGACAGTAAGTTACGCAAAACAGTTTCTGTGACAAACATCGGAATCTACTGTAAAGGTCGATATCGAAGTCTAACGTTGATATCGAGATTCCACTCGACGTCGACTTTGATGCTTTTGTCTTCTACAGGAACTCTACTGGAAATCGACCAGAACTGAGGTCGATATCGACCAGACACATCGATATCGAGTGTCTTCTAAGGTCGAAAGCTTGATCGTGGTTACAACAAGAGAAGCGTTGACATACCTCCTCGTGGATTCGATCCTGAATTACCCTACCACTACATCGGGAGGGATTCTTTTATTATTTGTTTGGGACAAGGAGTTAGCATAGTTGTGAATTATCTTTAAATATTTGAATCTACCTCCCGCGCTCGTAAGAGATAGCAACGAACATATGCGCCCTGTTGTGGAAGGATCTCCAAGCAGATGATAAGTATGCAAGCGTCGCTGTTCTTGATGCGTTCTTGGGGGGATGTTGCATAAGCAATTTGGGGACGCTAAGGGGAAGGTCGAGGTGCAGCATGTCGACGATGAGCTGAACTACTACTTTGATGGCAAGTTTCCCGAGAAGTTCCCAAAGCCTTGGGATAATGTCAATCGCTTGTTGGCGCCCTAGAATATGAAGAACGAACATTGGGTGGCGTTGGAGATCAACCTACAAGACTGGACGTTGAATATATATGATCCCGACATATTCCACTTCGTCCCGGAGCGCTAGATGGCTGCTCTTCTCAAGCCGATGACCCACGTCCTCCCCATAATGCTGAGCATCCATGCTGAACTTCGCTTGAAACTCATGGGGAAAGTATCGACCAAACTCTTTGCCTACAAAAGGATCAAGGGGATTCCCCAAAACAAACAATCGTAAGTCGCTACTCCGTGTCGAAGCACGATATTTGAACTCGCTCCATGCGATTGGGTTCACACATTTGTTTCTCCTCATGCAGAGGCGATTGCGGTCCATATGCCATCCGATATATGTAGCTTCTAGCGGCCGGTGAGACCGACTTTTATGGCCTCAATGATGAGTTCATTGCGGAGTATCGGAAACTCTTGTGTGTTGCCATCTTCCACAGACGTCTTTCACCCTCTTCCGCTTCTGAAAAGTAATTCCATTCTTGCCTCCTCATGGAACGTATTCGGTTGAATAGTTGTGCTTGGTTTGTAGCCATTGTTGATTGGTTGATCATTATTGGTTGGTTGAACACATATGTTGGTTGTGTTGTCTTTTGGGTTATGACGCTTTTGCTTGTTGGTTCTTAGACTTTGTTGGTTGGTTGTTTGGACATGTTCTTGGTTTATATATACTTTGTTGGTTAGTTTCCCAATGGTTAATGATAATCGCATATAAATACAGTAGGTGACATGCAAACCTGCGTTAACTATCATGAACGGGTTGTAACAACGCCTAGTCGTAATAATGCAATAACCACATGGAAAAATAATTATAGTCCCCCAACAATGCTTTGTCCAACTAATACCTACATATTTAACTACATACTATCATATGTCATCCCACCAAGATAAGTTGTCATGTCAAAAGTATATGTCATGTCAAAAGTATCATCTGTCATGGCAGAAGTATCATCCGTCATGTCAAAAGTTATCAAGACACTAGCGAATCTGACCTTCAGTTGGATTCCGGTGTCGCTAGGTCTGGCGTCGATTTGGGAACTTCTTTTCCCATTGTGAGGGGTAACGTGATGTCTTGGGCCTCCCCGGACGGGGCTTCAGAACTGGGGGGAGATAATGCATCTCCACGACATCCTGGGGGACTTGCCATGTTTCCTGCAAGGGGACTAGGTAGATGACATCCTGGTAGCACGTGCACCACACATCAACCTTGTAACAGTCGTTCACAAGCGAGTAGACATCGAGCCCCCAGTTTTGGGTTGCGGCAAGGGTGTGTGCACATGGGTACTGATCCACGTTGAAGTGTCTGCAACTGCACAACCGATTGGTCAGTTTGACAAGCCAAGATGAAAGACCCTTATGTACCTCGAACTCATGTGCGCTCAACGGCCTGGAGATCATGGACATCGAATGAGTTGCGTTCACCTTGATGGCTTTAGCGAGCCATTCACTTATGATCTTCCCTGGGGAGGAGCTGCTCTCTCTTCGAGTGACAAACCACTTCCCCACAGTCTCAATGATGGCGTCGACGAGGATAGTACGAGGCAAGTTTCGCGGGTATTTGAAAACGGAGTTTAGTCCCTCCGAATAGTTAGTGGTGGTGATGTTGTACCTAAAGGCACATGGAATGTTCAATGCAGTAGGTGTCATGTTACAAACAGTAGATGGCATGTTAATTCCATGATGTGCCATGTAGATATTTGTTGAAGGTGGGGATGTTGGTACTTGTTCGCGGGGAAGAACGCCCTAGCCCAGTTGTTGAAGCTAGCCTCCTTCAAGTACTATCCAGCACCGGGGACCTGCCTCGAGAAGTCTGTAAATAGCGCATGGAACTCGTCATACGTGTATGCCTTCGCCATCCTAAATAAGAGGTCCTGCAAAGCACCTGAGGCCTTGTACCGAAAGCGGACGTTTTGAAATAGGTATCATGTGCAAATGCCATGCTAAGAAAATACATAGTTGTCCCATATCCCCTTCTCAATGCTTATATGGTGGTCAGAGACCCACATGAGGTCAGGCGTGTCTTCAACTACACGCAACATTTGCCTGAAGAAGAACCCCCAGGAGGCGTCATTCTCGTCGTCCACGATGGCGAAAGCGACCGGGTATATGGAGTGATCAGCGTCTTGGGCGGTTGCAAAGAGCAAGAAACCACAAAATTTCCCCTTCAAGAAGCCCCTGTCCACATACAAGACCTACTCATATAGCAACGACAATCATTAGAGTTGTCATGTGCAGTCGAATAAACCGTCATGTGTATACTACTAGGTGGCAAGTACGTATGCTATGATTGTCATGTCAAAGAAATCCTGGTGGCAGGGTTGCCCTCCGGACGTCGTCACAAATTGCATGTACAAAGTAGATATAATAGAGGGCAGTAATGACGAACCTTATATAGGTTGGGGATGGCCCTCCTCCACACTCCTATACTGACGAATGCGTACTTGAATTGGTTCTTGGTTAATTTGAAGAGATAAAAGGAATAATAAAATTAATAATTAAAGGAAATAAATGAAAAAGGGCGAAAAAACATTATTAGTGGATAGGAGAGGATGACACATAAGATTTAAGTATTCTAAATGAAAATTATATATAGATATAGATAAATAAAAAGGGCGAAAAAAATATGATTGGTGAATAGGAGGGGATTAAGGAGAAGATGACACATAAGCCTTAATTATTCTAAATTAAGATTATATATAGATATATAGATAGTTAGTAAATATGTTAAAAATAAAAGAAAGAATGTGATTGGTTTGAAGAGATAAAAGGAAGAATAAAATTAATAATTAAAGGAAATAAATGGAAAAAAGGCGAAAAAACATGATTGGTGGATAGGAGAGGATTAAGGAGAGGATGACACATAAGTGAAGTCTTAAGTATTCTAAATTAAGATTATATATATGTTAAAAATAAAAGAAAGAATGTGATTGGTTTAAAGAGATAAAGGAAAGAATAAAATTAATAATTAAAGGAAAACCCGAGGAAAGCTCAAGCCAAGCTTTTATTGAGCAAAACTCGAGCCAAACTCCATTAACTTAATATTTATTATATTGCGTTTCGTATTCTCATTTAGTTAATTTTTATTCGGATATTTCATTTATCTATTTATATTTCTTTTTTCACACAAAAAGTGATGGCATTTTATCATAAACAGATGACATTTTATCATAAAATAACATCATTTATTGTTATATTATATATAATTATTTATGCCAATTTAATGCAAAACGTTATCGATCATATATGATTGTGCCCCCTTCCAAATATTTTCTGGCTCCGACACTGGTTCAACGGTAAAGATATAGATTCATCCATACCTGAACCTTATTGCGGACTCGACAAGTCCAATACCGGTGAACCACACCCTTTTGAGAAAAAAAATATTCATAATATTCATAATATTTATAAAACCTATTATTAACTTTGCTAATCAATTTTTTTATCATTATAATGATTGTTGTTACAAAACTAAACTTAAGTAGCATGAGGCTTCAAATTATTCAAATTAGGGTTCAATTTCTAGTCTCTCATCCAAATATCAAACCCTAATATATACTTAGTTTGTGATAGTAAGGTATATTTTTTACGAGTAAAAGAGTTTGACATAGGTCAGACTCTGTTATACTGTTAATCAAAAGTATCATTTCAAATGAGATTTGGAACACATAATCTAAGAGGAGGATGCTTCTATTGGATTTGTGATAGTATCAAGGTCGTGTCAATACTTTTGGGGGTCTTGTGCAAAAAAAATTTTTGACTTTATTCATATATTGTGTTAACGATTTTTTTTAATATAAGTTGCTTTATGTAAATTATTTTGCTATTATGAAAAATATATAATAATGTTTTTATTTTAAAAAATCAACAATGATCCTATTATATTTACGAAATGCATCAAAAGATGTCAAAACGCTAAGGACTGTAGAACTATTGTAATTCAAAGTCAACTAGAGGTGGGCACGGGACGGGACGGAACGGAACGGGACGAGGTCGTCCCGCGTAATTTTTGCGGGATAGTCCAGGACCAAAATGAGACCGAGACGGGAGAGGACGGGCCTTATCCCTCAAATAAAAAAAATAGAAAAAAATTAAAAAATTTCATGTATATTTCGCGATTTTTAAAAACATAACATATATAAATTTTTTATATTTTACGGGTTCCCCTATATACATACATATACGTGTGTGTATATATACAGACCGATGAGCTAATATTACAATGTGTGTGTGTATATATATATATATATATATATATATATATATATATATATATATATATTACATTATTTTATTTATCTATATATGTATATGCGGGACGGGACAGAATTTACAGGATCGAAACGGGTCGTCCCGCGTCCTGTTCTACATACATTTTGCGGGACAGGACCGGGATTTGCGGGATTTGCGAGATTTGTGCCCACCCCTAAAGTCAACTTTATGTATATTAAATTAATCAAAATAGAAATAAGGTGAAAATATGAAGCCTTTGAATATTCTTTTAAATATAAAATGGTTGTGAATGATTCTTTAAAAACCATAAATGTGATTTTTCTTAAAATTTTTATATGACTTTCACAATAAATTCACTAATTTTTTTTATTAATATCGGGAAACTCCACTAATTTGTAAATAATGAGCTTGTATGTTTTTTTAAAAAAGAGAAAGAGAATAAATTTTTTTAATGATTAAAAAATAAAGTAAAAGGTGGAAATTCCTTGAAAGAAGGTCCCTTAATAAGTTAAAAATGAAAATAAATAATAAAAATCAGATGTTTATATACTAGCAGTAATATTATTGCTTATGATTTTAAGAAAGAAAAATGAGAGCAAATTATATAAAATAGAATAAAAATTTAAAGGCCTTGTTCAACATTATTGGGCCCCTTAAAATTTGGAGGCCCTGGTCAACAGGTTTTTTATTTTAAATATGTGTTCATTATCAGACCTTTTATTTTTGCTTATGCCAGTAGACCAAGTTAAATATGTGTTCATTATCAGACCTTTTATTTTAAAACTAAAACTAAACATTATTGGGCCCCTTAAAATTTGGAGGCCCTGTTCAGCAGGTCTGTAACGGCCAAAATATAAATATTCGAGTTACGTTTCGAATGTTGGATACCTTCGTTCAGATTTTGCAATCCAAGTACAGGTCGAGATTTCAAAACCTCAAATGATAGCGTTTTAAAGTGGGGATTTCGAACCCCAAATCAATCGTAGGGTCGTTGGGTACCCTTAACCTGTCCTATGAGTCTACATCGCTAAATTCGTTTTAAGTAAAAAGGTGAAAACATAAAGTAGTGTAGAACTTGCCACGGCGATGCCGGGTCAAAACCAAAACACGAAATCTCATATTTATGAAATACTTTAAGCCAAGTGATAAGGTGAGTTCGATTGCGAACGCCCAAGCAATTTCCCGCCATAGAAGCATGAAGCACACATAATCTGCAAATAAAAGTAAAAATATATATGCAGGGCATGGGATTACACCGAGGCCCTATTGCATTGTGTTCCCACAAGCATGCATACACATACGCTATACCTAATAAAGATGCTTCTAATGCAGTACGGAATTTAAACACACCAGTCATGCTGATCAGGATATAATATGCAGAAATACGATAAATGGCCCAAAGAATGTCAAGTGGCATATCCCTCTCCTACCTCCACCCCCCTTCCCGTTAGGGTGGAGCACGACCAGTGCGATGCTATAGCATAGCAATCGCCATCCGCAGATGGTATATGTGCGCATTAATAGTCTCGTCATCATGCTCATATGGTGAATCGAGCCCGCAAGCTCGACTTTAATCAGACTCGATGGAGGACAAGCCCGGTGGGACTGGACCGTCCTATGACCCTAGCAACGACTCTAGGACACACAGATCACGATCGTTCTCTTTTCATACGCATAAAGTAAACAAATGCTCAACCAAATGTGCAACCTAAACAGGATACTACATGGCATGCTTCAATGCTTATGCAAGACCTAGTATGTCATATGACTACATATATAAGGGTATATCTGATCAGTCTGAGTAAGTCCATAAAGGAACTTACTTCAAAAGCCGAACAACAAAGTGTAGCACAAGCAGAATCCACTCAATCAACAAGCATCTATGATATTAATACGAAAGCGATAAGGCACAAGACTACTAGTCACACACACACCAAAACCATGTCCCAAAACCATTTCCAAAACCAATCCGAAGTCCAACCAATTCAAATCATTCTCAAAATGGAAACATCAAAAGTCAAATCATCCAAATAAGCCAAATCCATAGTACTCAAGTCCATTTCCATTTTCAAGTATCCATCCTTTAATCAAGTTAAAGAATCCTGACACTTGAAACAAGGCTTTCAAAATAGTTTCCAAGCATTCAATCTGACATTTCAAATTCCGTCAAAATTCCCTTGTTAAATTATTAAATTAATATTCCAAAATCTCATTTTCTGAAATCAACCTCAAACTAAAACTCGACTGAAAAGGATCGAAACCAAAAACCAACAAGCTAAGCAAAAGGGTAAAGGGAGTAGGTCGGTCAAGCTACTGGGGTGGATTTCGCGGCGGCGAGAGGGCCGGTCGCGGCCCCAAAACCATCCCAGTTTCTCCCCGCGAGAAAGAGGCTCTCGCTGGCCGTGAGAAGTGGATTTTGCTGCGGCGAAACTCGCGGTCACGACCGCGAGACACCCCTTCTTCTTCCTCTGGTTTTTGTTCTAACTCGTCGCGGCGACCATGGTTTCGTCGCGGCGAGATTCAAAACTTTTTGCTCGTTTTTGCCTCGATTCAATTCTGTTTTAAACCAAACTTGTTTCAAAATATTTCTAACACAAAACTGACACCAAGTAACCATGCATGACTCAAACGAGGAATAGGAGCGGAAGAGGGATTACCTAGCCTCCTTGAGGCTCCTTAAATATTATTAATTATTTTAATATTATAATTAGTATAACTGGTGGATTTTTTATTATTAAATATTATAATTACTTTTATTATTAATAATAATTTTTATTATTAAATATTATTAAATATTTAATTTTCTGAATAATAATAATTTTTATTATTACATATTAAATATTATAATTAGAATAACAGTCGGATAATAAATTATATGGGTGTCATACGAAATAGGGTAATATATCATGATATTTTTTCATCGAAACATATGCAAAGTGGATGTCTATTTGTAGAGAAAATTAAATTACATTAAAAAATCTACTTATATATTTTTTTATAATGTTACAAGTGCCGAAATTACCATTTTGACAACTTTTTTCATCAAATACCCACATGGCCTGGGCTCCTTGAGGGATTACCTAGCCTCCTTGAGGCTCCTTCAAAAACCTTAAAAGAGGTGGGTCATTGGGCTCCGATTCAACAAGTTTTTTCTACTACAAGGCTTAGGAGGGACATATCTTGGTTAAAAGAGGACCTTTACGAAGTTTTAGATCCAAAACAAGCGGATGGAAGGGTGAGAGTTTACCTTGCTAAAAAACATGGGAAGAGGAAGAAATGAGCTCGAATCCACTACGAAAGGAGTTAGATCCAACGTTTCTTACCTTGGAAGGTAAGAGGAGAGACTGAGGAACAAGCGAGAACAAACGGGGAGGAGAAATGAGTTAAAACGAGGGAGAACGAGGTGTTTTACCGAGCCAACACAAGAATTGGGCTTCCAACTCGCGGCGGCAAAGAGGAACTCGCAGCCGCGAACATGGGCTTCTTCTTCTGGGCTCTGAACTCACGGCGGAGAAAGGGGACTCGCAGCGGCGAACAAGAACTCACAGCGGCGACCAGGGACAGAAACTTGGTTTCCGATGGAATCTGCTTTCCGACTCCGATTTTTTGGTTAGATTCTTTAGAGGGGATCTCCAAGAGGGTGTTTTAGGGTTATTTGGTGGCTGAGAAACAAGAAATGAAGGGTGAAGGGTGAGTAAGATGGATGAAGAGGTGGAAAGTTGGAAACTTTGGGGTTTTTAGGGTTTGATTTTTGAAATATAAATGAATAGAGAGAGAGAGAGCTGAGATAGGGGCTTAGATTTTTATGTTGATATTTCAGAATTTTAGGGATTGGAGCCTCCCTTATATAGTGGAGAAATTTGGCATATTAGGGTTTTAATGGGGAAAAAGACAAAACAATTAAGATGGTAGTGGGAAGGGAGGGAGAGAGAGAGTGTGGGAGAGAGATTCCGCTCATCCGACCTCAAATCCCGACAACCTATCTCGAAATCCGACTCGAGTTTAAATTCATTTCAACAACTCTCAAGGCTCCACGTTTTAAAATTCGAATATAATAATGGACTTTAGCTCGACAATCTACATTTTAAAATGTGTCGGAATGATTTCCAAAGTCTTTCCAAATTTAGAAATGCGCTCGAGGACGGGTTTTCCGAAACTTTTCAATTTTGGCAATTAAATACTTATTTAAAATGTCGGTGTTTATAAGGTCCACCTGGACATACCATTGGCACGGGCCTAGATAGTATACGTAAGGTAGAGTGCATAAGAATGAAAACAACAAAACAATTTGAAGCAAATTTCACGATTAATCAAAATAAAATACAGGGGAGAGCATTGAAGCTCACCAAAGGAAACACAATGGCAGCCTGCCAGCCTCTCTCCCTCCGCCTTCTCTTGCATGTATATTCCTCTACCACTTCCACCCCACCAACCAACCTCTTGTCCTCCTCATCTGCCTCTATAAATTATTAGATATCACCTTACAAATAGCATTTTTTTAATTTTGCCAATAATATTTGTGAAATAAATTAAGGAAATTTCTTATAAAAAACAGTGAAACTAATTAAAATAACTCAATCTTTATAGTAGTGCTAAAAAAATCTCAATCTTTCAATCGTAAGAAAGATTTGTTGGGATGAAAAAGATTATCATCCCACATTGATTGTAGGTGGTATAACAATACAAAATATAAGGATGGTATAACAATATCAAATATAAGAAGAGGGGAAGCCCCTACACAATGACTTAAACTTTTGTGTTAGAAGGGTGGATCTCGACCTTATAATAAAAAAACAAAAGTAAAAAAATTCGACACGACTCACGTTTTCATACGATCCGACTGGGGTTTCTCGGAATTCTCATATGGTATCAGAGCAGGTCCGAGTCGGGTCGGTTTTTCCTGGCTTTGGATAAGGCTAAAAGAGATTGAGATGCCAAAATCCATCGAAAAAAAAACAAAAACCGGGGGAGCTATAAAGAGAGTAAGAATCTCGGCCCGAGAGAGGAGAAGCCCCTACACAATGGCTTAAGCTTTTGTGTTAAAAGGGTGGATCTCGATCTTATAATAAAATAAATAAATAAATAAACCCGACACGACTCCCGTTTTCATACGAACCAACCGGGGTTTCTCGGAATTCTCACAAGATTTGGCCAAAACAATGACATAAAATTGATCAAAAGTTATCATTCTTTCATCAAAACAAGTCAATATCATCCAAAATTTATTCACCAGAATCTAAAATTTGTCAATTATATGTCATCGTTTTTGTCCGATTTCATGGTAAGAAAAAATTGGAATATTTGGTTACCACCTTCACTAAAGATTAGATTATTTTTATTCTCATTGAAAGGTTAGGATTTTTTTAATCACTCATCCCAAGTTTGGGTTATTTTAATTAATTTTTCCTTAAAAATACACACTAAATTTCAAAACGATTTTCTTTTTCCATCAACGATTGCCTTTTTCTATTCTTTTTTCACCCTCCTTTTTTCCCAACATTGTATAAAACTAGTATATTTTCAATGTCGACTTATATTACAGTCGTGACCAAATTCCACAATTATTAAAAGAAACCGATAGATATGTATTAATCGCAAATAGAAAATAGAAAATATAATGATGAAAAGAAGGGATTTTGGATTCATTGTTGTCCAATTTGTGAAAACGTACTCGACCTACTTGAGGTTCTGATCCAACATAATAGGTAAAATGTGGATTTTCATTTTTTTCCAACTTGAATATAAAATTATATGTACTCAATTGACTTATAAATTTCTAAATCAAACCTAAATCAACAAAATTAATGTTTTGTTTATAAATAAAGTAAACCATAAACAAACTAAAAAATTAAATTATAATATAATCATATCATATCATATTCGATCTCGATTTTATTTATTTATTTATCTGTTTAATATTTATTGTGTGTACGAAAAAATTAAGGGGAATGAAGATACGAATGGATATGCCAATTTTTTAGCCATATTTTAAGTGCTCGTTTGGATGAAAATACTTCCTATGAATTTAATTTATGAGAATTGAAGTTCATGTGATTGAAGTTCTTATGATTTAAGAAAACATGTTTGGATAAGTTTAACTTCATATGAATTAAAATACTGTATTTTGTTTGGTTGAATATGAACTTTCATAGGAATTTGTGTAAAATTACTTTTGTAACCCTTAATAATAAAAATTATTTCTTTAAATTATGGACAAATAAGTAATTTGCTATTTAAAAAAGAAAAAGAAAATATTTTTTGAAATAAATAAAAAGGTGGAATTCAACTTACCCACCCCACATGGTAATTTCAATTCCTCTATTTTGAAGGAATTGAAATTTCCATGAATTCTACTTCTTAGGTTTTTGAAAAACAAAATTCTAATCCAAACACATGTATTGAAATCTACTTCCTGTGTTCTTTAAATTTTTGGGTTTTTCAATGAAATCCAAACGAGCACTAAGTGAAAGTGGTGACGAGGGTTACTGTGGTGGTTTATGGTTAAAAATCATCATCCATTTTCAACATTTTATGTCCCCTAGTTTTTTTGTGGGTGAAGCAGGTAAAAAAAAAAGAGTTGATTGTCATTATGAAACATTTTTTTGTTGGGTGAATAGTGATGACCTTATAGTATCAAACCACTTGGCCAGATAACCAAAAAAACTAGAAGATTGCCCTCCTTCAAAACATATTCCTAACATACATCATCCAAAAAATTCAGTCTAGTTAAGTCCCAAATTGGGACACACCTCACAAACTAATTTGGAAATCAAACACAAATGGAATATTTACGATAAAATCCACTTTTAATTAACTTCTCAATCACATCTCCCACGAGGAAAATAATTACAACTAGATTTGGAAACTCAATGCTCCCCTAGAATAAAAAAACCCCATTTAATTTGGAAGTCCACTATTGATGGTTTGCCTACGACAACATGACTAAATAGATTTTTTCAACAGTCCCATCACAATGCAATATTTGCAACCAGAAGGATGAAGATGTTCACCATCTTTTAATCCGATGCCCAATAACCCGAGCTTTGATAACCCAATATGAACAATCAACGGGAAAATATATCATTTCTGTAGACCAACAAGAAACTTCTTTATCACCCTTATAGATTTGAGAAAAGAAAACACCAATTTCACATACCCGTGTTTCATTTGGTAGGCAATCTAGGATATGAATTTAGAGGGATTTCCGCTGGGAATGCCCACATAGAGGTTTCTACAAAATAAATGTAGATGGCTCAGTTAAACCATCAGGAGAGTGCATCATTGATGGTATTATTCGCGATTGTGATGATCAATAACTTGATATTTTCCAAAGCACGGTTCAAAATGGAATGGTCCTACAAATATATGTTTCGACCTTCTATACAAGTATGAAGATAGCTCGTAGCAAAGGTCTATTGAACATCATCGTTGAAGGTGACAATCTCGGCTTTGTAAAAGCAACAAAAGATCTCGACAATACCCCTTGAGAAATCCTCAAAACAGTGGAGATAATACGAAGTATGAAAAGCAACTTCAATAACATCAAATTCAGTTACTCTGAACTTTGAACCTCTTGGCATGAGATGTAGCCCCACAACCACTACACTAAGGGCGTGTTTGGCAACGGGATGGGAGTAGGTGGATGGGGATGGATTTTTGGGGGTGGAAAGGATGGGGATGGAATCTCGGGGTGAACGAGGTGGAGTTTTGAAGCCAATTTAATCCCGTTTGTGTTTGGTTGTATTTTTAAGTATTTGGAGCTGAAGACACTGAAAAAGACACAATTGCCCCCACTTATGGACTGGAAATGAAGAAAATGCCCTCCCAAATACCCCTCAAACCAAACTTCATCTTCACCATCGTCATTACTAGTTGCCCCGTGCTCTTCTTTCCCTTGTTGCAGAGAAGCTACCTCGCTCAGCTGGTGGCGCCCCTCCGCCCATCTCCTGCAATTCCGACACACTCAAGCCGAGGCCGGCCACATGTAAGTCCTTTAACCCTAAGATTGTGCGATCTTCAGTTCGTTTGAATGGATTGGGGTTGTCGTATGGGTTTCCGGCTAGCTTTGGGTAGTAGTGCATTTTGTTGTAGTAGCTACTCAATTTCATGAAATATCTTTGCATTATCGGTTTTAGGATATATGAATTTTGTTCATAATCACTCGGTGAAGCATAGATTGGTGTTAATCGGATAGACAAGCTCGATTTGTCAACTCATACAAAATTAGGGTTAGATGCATTGAGGATGTTGTTGCTATAAAGTTACAAAACCCCAAATCGGGTGTGAGTTATTGTTGATTGAAGAGAACTCAACCGTCAATTGTGTGCTTAAACGATTTGGGTTCATAGGACATATATGGATTTGGGTTTGATGTCAATTATGTGTGTATTGGGGTTCATATGGATTTGGGTTTTAAGTCAATTATGTGTGTATTGGGGTGCTTATTGTTGAATTGTCTTCTACATTTCTCCTAGCTGATTTTTGGTGTAAACTGAATTGTTCTGTTCAATTGTTGTGTTCATTGTTTTGTACATTCAATTCTTCTGTTGATTGTTGGTTTAAGTTTATCCTAGCTGATTTTAGGATATGTGGATTGTTCAGTTCAATTGTGTTGTTCCATAGTTCTGTTCAATTGGTGTGTTGATTGTTTTGTAAATTGAATTGTTCTGTTCATTGTTGGTTTAAGTTTCTCCTACCTGATTTCTTCGACCTTACTACATGCGTTTCGATTCGAAATACTAGCCAACCTCGTCGCTCACGCATCCTAGCATGCCATATGGATTCCAATGGGCAGACCAAGGGGAAAGGCAAACGAATGGGTAAGAAAGCATCGTTGAGTTCTGACGAGAGGAACGTTCCCTCCCCGGCCTTCTTCTGGTCCATGGATTTGACCAAGAAGTTGATGCTCGTACTCCTTGCGTACCAGCGGGAAAATGGAAAGGACCAGGCCTTCAAATGGGGACCGCTTACAAGTCAATTCGAGAGTGTAACTGGGAAGAAGTGCAACCTATTCACCCTGGAGAACCGAAATCGCGACATGAAAGTCATATACAACAACTGGAAGAGGCTGAAACAAGGGGAGACCGGCCTAGGATGGGATGAAGCAAGTGGTACCATAAAGGTGCCCGACGAATGGTGGGAAAAGAAAATTGCGGTATGTGCTCGTCTCACCTTTCCCTTCTGTTCCATGTCAACAGAGACTGCAATATGATGGACACATCCGTCGCTTCACCCCCCCTTGCGCAGGAGGATAACAACTTCAGCAGGTTCCGGAAGAAGGGGATCCCTCCGGATCTCGAAGATTTGTTCCACCAAGTGTTCGGAGGCACCGTTGCCACGGGTGAGTACTGCGTCGCCCCCTCCATGGACCCGGAGGTGCAGGCTATGTAGGTGGCCAATGAAGTGGAGCACGAGCAGGAGAATGACCCACACAACGACTATGACGACTAGAACGAGAGAGGTGAACCCATTGGCTCACAATATGAGGGGGTGGATGAGGAGTTGGACGACCTGTTCCCTACCCCTAACGGAGGTCGAGCTGCAACACCCTCTCTACAAGACGTTCTTAGGGGCATTTGCGGCGACGATGCGACCCCCCGAAGCGGAGCTCCGGGGTCTTCAGGCGCAGGAGCTTCGCAACCTTCAAGGTCTAAGCGAGGATCAGGGACGCCCAACACCTCCTCTCGTAGGACTGCCAAGCGCAACGTTCGTGCTTCTGAGGGGTCGAGGCTGTTCGAACGTAGCGTCGGGGTCATGGAGGAAAGCACGCGTCAGCTTATTGACATAATCGCTAGGGATGAGGTATCGTCGAACACCCCCAAAGATACAACGAAAATAGTGCTCGACGTAGTGAGGTCCATGGTCGTGGAGGGGCTGTTCGAGGAAGGTGATCCCCTATGGTGCTTCAGCTTAGCTATCGTCAAAGCACCTGAGCGAGGTGAGGTCTTCGTTCAGCTTGACAGCAACGTCGCTAGGTTGAAGTGGCTTCGATGGTTGTACTCGACGAACGATGGGCAGCAGCCGACCGCTATTCCACCATGACTACCTATAACCCTCGTATGTCAAAATACTTTTCAGTTTGGAGAACCTTGCCCGTAGAGTGTGCGGGATGTTTGTCAATAAAGTGTGTGACACTGTTTTCTCTGGATTTTTTTCATTGCTTACCATCGTTGTTTTCATTAGTGTGATAGTCCTATTCCATGCGGCTAGACAATTGACAATGAGCTGTAATAACCGTTACTTGACAATTGTTATTTGCGATGTGTGGTTGTCAATAAGCATAGCCCTTATTGTTGGATATGTTTCCCTGGCAACTGTCATCATCCTCAATGTGAATTGCCCATGCAGGAACCAGGACACCGAGCTGAACGACCGTCGACGCCGTCGACGGAAAGCCGCAAAGGCCGTCGCCGCCTTCTTCATATTCATTCGTAAGTGGATCCCCATTGCCAACCACTACTTCAAACGGATGCACAAGGTCCCGCAGTTCCTTGGAGAGTACACCGGGGCACGGTGGGTAGACCAAATACTCACCCGTCGGTCGCAGTCATGGAGCGTAAACGCATTTCGAATGGAGAAGGGTTGCTTCTTACGGTTGTGCGGGATGTTGGATCACCAGTACGACCTTCGTGGGTCAGTGAAACTTTCTGTTATAGAGAAGGTCGCCATATTTGTCAACACCATGGCATGGGGTCAAGTCAGCGAAACTCATGCGAGCGTTTCCTTCGATCGACCTACACGATATCACAAACCATTTCGGAAGTGCTGGAAGCCATATGTGGGGGCCCCGCTAACGGGTACCGCGGTCTGGCGGGGGACTTGATAAGGCCTCGAGACCCTCATTTCAGAGACATACCTGAGCAAATCCTGAATGACAACCGGTATTGGCCGTACTTCAAGGGTGCAATTGGAGCCATTGACGGGATTCATATTGAAGCGGCAATACCCAAAGAAGACCAGATCCGGTTCCGCTGTAGGAAGGGCACTACAACGTACAACGTGATGGCCGTTTGTGACTTCGATCTTCGATTCACATTCATCTCCGCTGGATGGAGGGTAGCGCACACGACGCACGTGTATTCGATCACGCTTTGAAGACGCTCGTCCTTCGGTTCCCCCATCCCCCCCAGGGAGGTACTATCTATGTGACAAGGGATACCTGTTCCACAATGGATACATGATTCCTTTCTCCACGACAAAGTACCACCACCCTACCTTCGCGGCAACCCAACCCAAAAACGAGAAAGAAGCCTTCAACAAGGCACACTCTTCCCTCCGAGGCGCGATAGAGAGGTCCTTCGGGGTCTTGAAGATGAAGTGGAGGATCCTCCACCAACTCCCCAAGTATCCGATCCGTAAGTAGATTTCTATAATAACTGCGTGCTTCGCCCTTCAAAATTATGCTCGGGATGCAAGCGATGCATCGGACTCCGATGAAGAAGACGATCCAAGGTTCATGGAGCCGATGGGGAATGACATCCCCTCTGACGGGGACGGTGACAAAGATGCATACGACGCGGGTGAGGAGGTTGGCCACGAGGCCGACGACCCCTTCTTCGCGTCGGACGAGGCACCCTTGGGAAGAAACACAAAGATAAGGGCACTAATGGACGACATTGCCCGGCAAATATGGAACGACCGTGGCAGAGGCAGGTAAGAGCCATCACCGGTTGTATAAGTGCCCCTCGTTTTGTATAAGGTAGGAGACATTATTAGTTCATAACATTTTGTATAAGATAAGCATCATATTGTATTAGTTCATAACATTTTGTATAAGATAGGCATCATTTTGTTTAACATTATATGTTAGGCATCACTTGACGTGTAAGGCATTGGATGTTGTATTAGTTAATAACATTTTGTATAAGCTAGCCATATTTTGTATAAGGTAGGCATCATGTTGTATAGGGTAACCGAACCCATGTTGTGCAAGGCATCATTTTTTATAATGCAATTCATCACATTTTGTATACGTGCAAACAATTTATAGATTAGGGGCATATCATTTATAACTTACAAAAACTATTAGTAGATGCCAACAAAGTTGCCCTAGGCATTGTTCATGAATACAACGAAGACCCCGAACTGCACAAAATAGGGGCCATTACCGAACTTCAACTGTTTAAGCCAACTACAACATCATTGTAAGCAAAATACCGACAATTCTACAACTGCACAAAATGGTTAGCTTCATAGGGGGAGCTCCTAAGATCTGGCCACAAGCCGGACAATGATGGCCATCATGATGACCAGAACCCACCCGAGGAGCCTGTTTCAGCGGGAGAGTTGTCTGGTGCAGAGCTGGTACGAGGCGTGCTCCACCCACTGGCCGCAGAGGAAGGCACACAGGTCAGCAACCCTCTGTACGTGGTTGTCTTTAGCAGCCTCTGCAGCGACCAACCTATTGGACAGGTCCTCGTTGGATGCCCTTGTCGCCAGTAGTTCAGACGTGGTTGTGGCCATAACTCCGGCCCTGGTCTCTTCCCGGGCTAGGAGTATCTGCAGCTGCTCCCTGAGGTCCCTCAGTTCTGATGCTGCGTAGTCCCACAACTCATTGTCCTCTTCCACCTCCGCAGGGTCCTCGCATTCGGACTCTACTTCCTCCTCCTCAGCATCCTACTGGGCACGCCTACGCCCGTAGTCATAGTCAGATAGTAGCCAATAATACTTCCTACGGTCCCCGCTCTGGTAGGAGCGGTCGCTGTCTGAGTCGGTGCCGCTGTCGTCGGGGGTCCACATGCTTGCTACGAGAAGAACAAGTGAGAGGAGATGTTATGAATAAAACATATCTAACAGTTTGAAGAAACATATAGCAGCAACAAAGAGGCTTCAAAACTATGAAGTGAAGGCTTCAAATTGAAACACGTATATTCCTACTTCAGAAGAAGAGTAAAACATAACTAGAAGCTCCCAAAATCAAAAATAGGGTGCACGTGACAGGAAAAAGAAATCTAAACTGAGATATAGAAAAATGATATTGAATATCATCCCCACCATGACTCCTCAGTAGCTACAGGTTTGAATAAAAGTTTAAATAAACAAAACTAACAGTTTGAATAAACAAAACTAACAGTTTGAATGAACATAACTACAAATTGTAAATAATATGATATGTCAGCAGTTTCTTAGTTGCAGACAGAAGCAAAGTAAACCATAAAGACAATGAGATAGACATTAGATTTTAGTAACGGAGAGCACTAATTTCTTAGTTTGAGCATCATGACAACTGAAAATGAAACATACACATGTATTACTAATTCACAAGAAGAGTAACACATAACTACAGGTTTGAAAAAAATAGAATGAGGCACTTCAATTTCACACACATGAAGTCAGTTTCAAAAGAAGAGTAAACCATTCATTTTCCATAAAAGTTGGAATAAACCATAACTACAAGTTTGAATAAAAGTTTATATAATATAATGTCATATTACTGCATTATAAATTATAGTTTAGAATGATCCAAACAGACAATAATTTGATTGCTGCTATCTGTGGTTTTGACAGTTGTACATTATGATTGTTATTGCATAATATTAAAGTGTAGTTTTCATAGTTTTGTAGCAAAAGGACAAATGCAAAATAAAAGTAAACACCAAAAAAGAACTATCCAACTGATAATGAACCTAAAAACCAGTTCTACATGGAATTTTCTTCTCCTTTTTCTTCCCTGGAATGAACAAAACTGAGAGTATAAAAGCATTGAATGTACACAAAAAGTCCTCATATTACCAACCACACAGAAGCAACCACAAAATGACTACTCCTTTCTCCATCCACACTCTGTGAACTACAAACTGACAACATTCAACCTTCTGTTTGTTTACCCTACAGAAACAACCACAAACTCCTCTTTAAATTTTTTTTTATGGTAAGAGAATGTTAAATACAACATGTCTTATCTGTTATTTCTAACTTTTTGTTACCTTCTAGAATATTTCCCTTATTTTATTTCTAATTTCTCATAGTGTTGAGCAAATTGGGCAAACTGACAGCATTCAACCTTCTGTTATTTCTAACTTTATGTTATTTCTAACTTTTTGTTTCTGATATTGAGGTTTGCACTTTGCATTTATATTTGGTTAATAATGTAGCTCCTTTGGCACCCTTAATTTCTAAATTTGTTCGTCTGCGTTGGCTTCGATAATGCTATGTGGATTACAGATGATTTATTTGTTCCTGAAGTAATAGATTTTACTTTTGTTTTTCGCAGGACATCATACAAAAAAAAAAGGTTTGTGATTTGTACACTCGTTATGCTCTCTACTCAGGCTACTTATTTCAATACTGTGGTTGGAAGTTCAAGGATTCAACCGGTGATCTATTTTGGATTTCAAACTAAGCAGTGCACCAGATCAGAAGAGCTACAAAGAAGGAGAATGAACCAACTGCTGGATTGCATGAGATAACTACTGGATTGCATGAGATAACTACCGGATTGCATCAAACAACCATATAATAACAACCCTAAACCCTAAACACCTCTTGCATTACACAGATAACCCTAACAACGGACGATATGGCCAAGCTTTTCGGATACCCTAAACGAAGACGAAGAAATTGGTCATACCTGGAGGATGAGGGAGGATCAACAACAACACATGTGGTGGTAGATGGGAGGGATTCGACCGACGTTGCTTGTTCTTCTTCGTCTTCGACTTGAAGCGTGCCTGGGAAGAGTGAAGAGAAAAGTGATGGGGATGTACGGTATTTATGAAGAGAGAGGGAAGACGAAGGGGCATTTCGGGGCGTTTCCCCTCCCCATCCGCTCCATCTCCCTCTTACTGGGTGGCTCCATCTCACTCTCCCACCCCTCCCCATCCCCATTTTCGCACACCCTCCACCCCGCGCACACAGTTGTCAAACATCACGGTGCGCTTCCTCAAATCCCATCACCATCCTCTCCACCCCGGGCACACGCCTGCCAAACACACCCTAACTTGTGATATTAAGCTACTTTTGTAGAGAGTCCAACACAAATATCGGTTATATATATTATCAAAGCTAGAAGTACTTATAATATGAGAAATTTTCCTTCCACAGGAAATTATGTAATACGGAGTATCATTATATAACAAATATGTATTGTCATTGCCTAGTGTATATAACTCTATATAAAAAAGTGTAAAGTTGGTAGAGTATTAGTATTTGGGTGGGCCGCTCCGCTCTAACTCTAGGGTTTTTTTAGGATCAATTGACCATACAATCCTATTTAAGCAAACCGTTTTACATCTCACACCCGCCAGCACCCCTTCCCCTATATCTCTTTCTTCAATCCCTCCCTATCTCCCTCTTAACAGTTAGAGGAGGAGCTCGAAGGAGGAGAGGGTGATTTGGCTCTCTTTCTTCTACTTTCCACATTTGCCTTGTGTTTTGAGTTATTCACAGATCACTCTCGACTACAAATAAGCTTTTCCAGACCGGATAAACGACACTCGGAGAAGATGAAATACATCCTGGTGACTGGTGGGGTTGTAAGTGGCCTCGGCAAGGGCGTGACCGCCAGTAGCATTGGGTTGATATTGAAATCTTGTGGACTCCGGGTTACCCATATTAAGATAGGTAAAGAAATGGGGTGAAAGAATGGATGTTTTTTTGCCTTTCAATTTGGTGCGAAATCTGTGTTGCATGTTGCCATTAAATGGGTATTTTTTTGCGTCTGGGTCTGAGCCTCTTTAGGTGTTTTAGGGCTGGAGATTTCTGGATTTGTGTGTTTATTTGGTATTCTGAACTGGGTTTCTTTCAGATGTTGATGTTTGCCACTTTGCCGCAAGAGAGGTTCTGGGTTTTGGTTATTTAGTTTTTGTGTTACAAATTTTGGGTTCTAATTAATTTGATTTTGGGTTGCAGCCTTGGTACTTGTGTCTTGTGTTAACTTATATTCACCAATCAGGTGGTTCTCAAGGCAGAAAAGGGTAAATACAGCTGAAGAACCAAAGCCAATAGTACTATTAACAGCAATGCATCATTTTCTTATCTACAGCATTAGTCCTAACAGCTGTCATTTGAAGTTTGGAATTGAAATCAAATTGGTTTATTTCATCTACCTCTCTATTGTGGATTTTGGCCACTCATTTTCATCTTGATCCAAATAGCTGTCACTGTACAAAGAAAACTGCAATAGAAGTTTTTGCTCTTTCCTCATTTGGTAAAAAAAATTTAATTCATGACTGATTTTCAAATTTTATGTGGCAGATCCTTACTTGAATGTGGATGCTGGCACCATGTCTCCTTTTGAACATGGAGAAGTTTATGTATTGGATGATGGTGGTGAGGTATTGCTCAATTTGTCCTTTTATTTTCTTGGTTGCTCATGTGTCTTGATTATGAATTAAGAATATATTATTGTGAAAAGAACCCTTTAACCAAAAAATTGACTTAAGACTAGATTTACTCTATCCACAGTGTCATTTGGTGGATTTCACATGGTTATACTATCATGATTATCTTCTGCACGGGTTGTAAAAAGAAAGGAATTTGAAAGTGAAGATTATATTCACCCTTTTCCCTCAAGCATAGCTAGTGCTTTTCTTAAAAGGAAGTGAAAAAGTTAATCTCCTAAGGCATTTCAGGAAAACGGCAGTGTTTTTTTTTTATCACCATTGGTTGCTGGAAATGAAACTCACTAGTGTAGCTGCTACATGGTAATATGGTATGCTTCTTTGTTGTCTGTTGAATAAATTTGTCATTTCAGAATCGGCACCTTTTCATTACTTTTAGGCTGATATGAGGTATATTATAGAAGTTCACATCCTTTGTGTGTAATATCAATTTTTTTTTTGTCTCTTGCCGTATCCAGATTGGTCTGTCTTAGCTATATCATGGTTTAATTAAAGTTAGGGAAGCTTATCATGATGATTTCATGGTATGAAATCAGTTGACCACTTTTTTGTTTGACAGGTGGACCTTGATCTCGGGAATTACGAGCGATTCCTTGATATCAAGCTGACCCGTGACAACAATATCACCACAGGGAAAATATACCAAGTAAGGGAATTCAATATATATCTCTTGTTATGTTTTGGGATCCTCTATAACTATACATTTCATATTTGAGTGTTCTTTATTTTATTTGTGGCACAGCATGTCATGGACAAGGAAAGAAAGGGAGATTATTTGGGGAAAACTGTACAGGTAATCTTCTGCAGTTCAATCCGGTTTTCTAGTTAGGATTTATTGTTAATCTCACTAAACTATTATATGTATCTTACTCTATGCTTTTTGGCCCTGTTAGATTGTCCCTCATCTCACAGATGCCATTCAAGAGTGGATTGAGAGAGTTGCACATGTACCAGTGGATGGTCAGGATGGCCCGGGCGATGTTTGTGTCATAGAGTTGGGTGGAACAATCGGTGAGTTAAAATAACAATGTGTTCTGTGGTCGTTGCAAGCTTCTTATCAACCTAATTAATTTACATGATAATTTACATTGATGCAGGTGACATTGAGTCTACCATGTACACAGAGGCTCTTAGCCAGTTCTCCTATCGTGTAGGTGAGACATAACATCTATGAACCAAACAGAAATCGAATTTATCTATCAAGGTGAGATGGTTGGCGGATTGACTTTGTTTATCTAACCTTATGATAGGGGCTGGTAACTTTTGCCTGGTCCATGTCAGTCTTGTGCCGGTGATAACTGTTGTAGGGGAGCAGGTGATTAATGTTTTATCACGTCTTTTTTGTATATTTGTCCCATCTTTGTTCATTACAAATGATTTTGTTTGTAATGTTCTTTTACAATTAATGGAATGAAGAAACTGATTTCTCAACATATTTATTGTAGAAAACAAAGCCTACACAGCACAGTATTCGTGAACTAAGAAGCTTGGGCTTGAAACCAGACATCCTGGCTTGTCGCAGCACCAAGGCCTGTGCACCACTTCTTTCCCCATGAAGTCCATAATGATCCTCTTTTATTTCTGTATATATATGTTTCCTTGGCTTCAATACTCAATACCCTTAAATTTTGCAGGCCTTAGATTTGAATGTCAAAGATAAGCTGTCACAATTTTGCCATATACAGGTATTTATTCAGCTGATTATTACTCCTTTTGATATAAAACTTTCATGTTTGTAGATGGCTTTTATTTATTTTTATTGAATTTTATCAGGCTGAAAACATAATGTCTATCCACGATGTTCCCAACATTTGGCACATTCCACTTATCCTGAGAGTAAGTTTCATGCTGTGTTTGTGGATTTTGATTAGTTTCAACAGAAGGGCAAACATGCTTAACCTCTTTCCCTTGCTTGATCAGGATCAGAAAGCTCATGAAGCCATCTTGAAAGTTTTGAACCTTTCTAGGTTTGCCCTTTTCCTTTGCGTTTTTTTTTTCTATATTCTGTTTATATTAGTGTGTTTCCTTCTCACTTGGTTCTTTTCTCCTGTGGGATTTAGTTCTGCTGGAGAACCTGCACTGGAGGAGTGGACTTCAAGGACTGAATCCTTTGACAACCTGCAGGAGCCTGTGAGTTCAAAACTTACGCTTTTGTTATCATTTGTTTGTTGTATTATTTGCTAATTATGGTACAAAATTTCTTCTATCTTAATCTAATAGGTAAGAATTGCCATGGTTGGAAAGTATACCGGGCTTTCAGATGCTTATCTTTCTGTCATGAAGGTAATTGTGATGTCCGTCTTAAAGTTGTTTCAGGAATTATGAGAAGAATCAGTCAGTCATGTGATAATGTAATTTAATTGAATGGATCAATCCATCCATTCCCACCTTGCAACTATTTGATTTGATGGTTTTTAATTTATACTATGCAGGCTCTTTTGCATGCCTCTGTTTCTCGTCGTAAAAAACTCGTGGTGGATTGGGTTGCAGCTCATGATCTTGAAGATTATATGAAAACTGAGGTTACAATTGGTTTATTCCGTTTATCAAAATGGTTATACCTTAAAATTATAAGCGTTAGCTGCTTACAATTGGTTTATTACTTGCAGAACCCTGAAAATCACAGCAGTGCTTGGAGTCTTCTCAAGGTTGGTATCGATATGCTTAAACTCATGCCAGAATATGGTTTCTCAATCATCCTCATTTGTCAAAAAGGTTATAATGCCCAAAAGAATCAAGCAGTTCCAAACTGTAAGGAGTCATTCGGTATAGCTCCAGGGAGGCAGCTATCGGGTTGGAATGATAGCTTCTACTTTTTGGAATTGCCAAACCTGGACTTCGAGTCTGGCTATGAGCTCATGCCTTACACTTGGGAATCTCATTCCCAGGGGGTATAAGGTTTGATACTCATGCCTGGACATCCCAAACACTATCTGCTGATACACCAGATATAAGATATGGTCCCGTATACCAAACGAGCCCTAAACAACCTTTCTTTATATTTTATTAACAAGAATTTTTATAAATGCTATCTTTCGGCTTTTTATCATTGTCTGATATATTATATTATTCAGGGAGCAGATGGTGTTCTAGTTCCTGGAGGATTTGGAGATAGGGGAGTTGAAGGGAAAATTCTTGCTGCCAAATACGCCCGGGAAAACAAAGTCCCATACCTTGGAATTTGTCTGGGCATGCAGATTGCCGTGATAGAATTTGCCCGGTCAGTTATTGGTGTAAAGGATGCGAATAGCACAGAATTCGATCCTAACACCAGCAACCCTTATGTTATATTTATGCCAGAGGTGTGTCTTGTGTTAATTTTTGTTTCATAAAATCAATGAATAGTCCTTTTGTGGGAGCCTTGTGGGGCGGGAGCAAACACTAAAATCTGTCGATATTGTGTTGACAGGGATCAAAAACACATATGGGAGGAACTATGCGATTGGGGTCCAGAAGAACACACTTCCAAGTTAAGGACTGCAAGTCTGCAAAGCTGTAAGATCATTGCTTATCATATCTTGAAATGGGGATATTACTGTACAAGAGCTCTGACTGTTTTGTTGGAAAATCTGTTAGGTATGGGAATGCTAGCTTTGTGGATGAGAGGCATCGTCATAGATATGAGGTTTGTAGGAAGTGTTCGTGATTCTCTTGTACTATTTTTCTTTTAGGTCCACGCTTTGTCCAGTTTGGATTCATCACAATAAAATCTTATCTTAAATTGGTGGCTTTTGTTGTCTTGTAGGTTAATCCCGAAGTAGTCAACTTACTTGAGGATGCAGGATTGATTTTCACTGGCAAAGATGAAACCGGTTTGCGAATGGAGGTTAGTAGTACTTGTTACTTAATGCAGGAAATGTACTCTCTCTACAATATAGCAATACACCAAAGGCAATGTTTTCAACTTCTTGCCCTTGTATGACAGATTGTCGAGCTTCCTACCCATCCCTTCTTCGTGGGAGTTCAGTTCCACCCCGAGTTTAATTCAAGGCCAGGAAAACCCTCAGCTTTGTTTGAAGGTACATAAATACATTCGTCTCAATTTTCCTAGCCATCATTTGAGTTGCTTTGCTGATTGCTGATTGTTCCATATAAACAGGGCTTATCGCAGCGGCTGCAGGGCAGTTGGATTCTTTATTACACCCATTGCCTGCAGTGTCAAAGAAACCAGTAAAAGAAAGGAGAGGGACAATGGAATCTCCTCTTCGAAAGGCTCCCCGACTTGTGTGTGGGGAGTATGCAAACGGCTCAGCTTCAGTTATCTGCAGCAATGGTAACGGAGTCCACCATTGAGAATTGTCATCAGCTGTCTCAGAGGTGCGTAAAGTCTCTGTACGCTTCTCATTACCAGTACTTTGAGCCATTGTAACATGGTGGCCAAATTCCTTAAATTTGCAGGTCATTGTTTTATAAAGACCTCTGAGCACAGAAGATGGGTTTTTTGTCCCGGCAAAAGATCTTGTCAAGGTAAGGCTCTTTTGCAGGAGATCCAGTATCCAGAAAAGACGGCAAAACATAGACGTAGAGAAAGAACGAGTTGAATGAAGTACCCGAATGGATGGTCACTATTCTCTCTCTTTTTTTGTTTGTAACCTTTCTTTGATTGTCTTTCTTGGCTTTTATTTTTCTTATTCGTCGAGCTCCCGGAAAATTGTCAGGGGAAAAAGGAGAATGTTGATCTTTTGCATATTTAGATACATCAAAATATATGTGGATTACCCATGTTCTAGGCTTTCCTTCTTTTTGGGACTTTTTGATTCGATGCGACATCGGTAGTGGAATGTTGAAGTAAAGGTGAAAGAGAAATATGCCTGTTTACTTGTCTAGCAGAATACCAACCAAGTCTATGGTGTGTTTGTAAATACTTGTGTTTGGAGCCATGGATTAGTGACATTTTTTCCTCTTTACTTTGCTTTTTTTTTTTTTTTGGTTTTGGTTTGTAATGTTGTTTCCCTCTTTGGACAATGAAATTAGTATTCACATTCAGGAAGTAATGTGAGTTTTTCTCTTCTTTTATATGTATATATTCATATCAATTATCAAATGCTCTGGAGATGTTTTTTCTACATCCAATGACCGGGGGTTGGTCAGAAATCACATTATCAAAGATGAAAGAACCCAAAGAAAATGATTGGATTTGGAACATCCAATGAGCAGCTTCCTAGTTCCTACAAAGCAATGCCCTGTGCTTAAGGGCATTGCAGTGCCCCCAACCTTACAAAGAAAATTGACATAACACATGTGAAGAAAATAAGAAATATAAATTACAGACCTAAACACATGACACAACAAATTAGTGACATCTTTATGGCATTAGATAATAATTTATTATTTTTATTAAAAAAAGGGGCTACACTGGCAAGTGGAGATTATGGAATTGAGAAACAAAATAGTTTTCAAGGACTAGGGTGGGAGAAATCTATTCGACAAGAAATACTAAATTGAGGAAAAAACAACTTTCTTTCTATCTTTTATTCTAAGGAATAAAATGAGAATCAAAATTGGAAATAAGGAATAAAATGAGAATCAAAATTGGAAAAGATTTCGTAATAAAAAATATAATACACCCTAAGAATCTAATTAAAAGAAAAGATAAACTAATTAAAATTTAAAATATAATTCTAAATTAGGACTCTTATCCTGTGTATTTAAAGAACATATGATAGAAAAACCGAAAAAAAAAAAACAATTATATGTTGCAGTAATGCATTAGCTTTTGAGAAATTTTATGCGACAGCCACGAATTTTGTATTTTTCATATGATAAACGATAATCCTTTCCTTATATTGTTGTGTAGTAATCTCAAAATTAAAGATAATACTACGTTGCTCTTATATGGGATTTTGGCAGTATATTATATATGCAAGGATCATTCTAAATGTTCGGAAGGAAATGAATAGTAGTAGAGATTTTCCACCATGAGATTCCAAGATTAAGTTTTAATTTTGATATTATTAGTTACATCGAAAATCACATCTCATAAATTCAAGTTGAATTCAATATAAACAACATCCAATTAAATGTGGAATCATTTTCAATTAATTATGATTCTACTCATATCTATGGATGATTAGAAAGTAATTACTCAATGTCTAAATTAACGCGGACAACAATGATGTTATGCTACGTTGAAAGGAATGTAGTGTCACGTTGTATCTAACGATGATTATATGTAGTTTTTTCGTTTTAATCATGAAAAATCAAATCTCATTAGGATAACTCTCAGATCAACCAATTCAAATCACCCACAATTAAGTTGTTTTCTTCAGTTTTAGCGTTTTAATTATGGGGGAAAAAAAAATCAAATTTCATGTCATCCACGATTAATTGCTCAACTGGCAGCCCATACTCTGGCCCGAAGTAGGGATTAGTAGTCTTGTAGCTCTTTGTTGAAAGGTTGCAAATATTAATTGGTTGAGACTTGAGAGTGAGTGGATTTAAAAATGCTGAAATTGGCAGCTTGAAATGCGAACTAGAAAATTGTCATTTTTCTACCAATCACAAATTGGTGCAGTGGTTGTGGGGATACACTCCATGCCAAGAGGTTCAAAGTTCGAATTTCCTTGAAAACATGGACTCACTTGTGAGTGAGAGGGTCAAACTTTTAAATGGGTCACACAGTACCCGATCCAGATATAGAACGGTTGAGCCGATCTAATTGGACTAAGATTAAAAAAATGTCAGTTTTCTAATTTTCCCCCTTTTTTTTTAAAAAAAAAGAAAAAACTAATTATAATAACCTAACCTTTAGAGGAGTGTTAAAAAAATATCGTCATCTTTCAACGGTCAGAAAAATAACTCAATCTTTGGAGGTGGTAACAAACTAACAAAGTGTCCCGATTTAGGCGAAAACAATGATATATAATTGGTGAAATTAAAATTTTGATAAATTTTGGATGATATTGATTTGTTTTAATAAGAATGATATTATTTTACCAATTCCATGTCATTGTTTTAACCCAATTTTTGATAAAAAAAAATAAGTCGGGATATTTTATTTCCACTTCTCTTAAAGCTTATTTTTCTTGATGATATTTTTTCAGTTTTAATAAATTATTTTAATTAGTTTTTTGTTTTTTAATCAACGAATAGGTCACATTATCATGCACCAATTAAGTTAAGTGCGTATTTCCACATGTGGTTTGTGGATAGTAGACGGCGTGATTAGTTGAGGTTGTAAAATTTTTATTTTTTATCATCATATTTTTTGGCAAATTTACAGAAAACCACCCGTTAAATATAGCCCTTTACACTTAACCACCCGCTAAAAACTAAATTACATAAAACCACCCATTAAATGGGTTTTGTTTTCAAGTCACCACCCACCACATATTTCCATTAGAATTCCATTAAATATAGTATATTTTAATAGTTTATACTTAAAATTTAAAGTTTAAACTTGAATATATTTAAATTATATTTAATTTAGGGGTAAAAACTTATATTAATATATTAGGGGAAAAAGTGTGTCCAAAATTTTAATTTATTTGGAGGGCAGAGGTTCTAAATGTGAAAAATATTATTTAATTTTATATAAAAAGGTAAAACAAACTTTAATAAAGATATATTTAATAAAAATACTTTTGAGCCTGGAAAAATATTTTTTTTAACAATATTTAGATATTTTTTTCATTTTTAGTATATTTTTAATATTGTAGTATCATATATATTTGACAAAAACCTAATATAAATAGAAATCGGGTGGTGATTTGAAACAAAACCCATTTAATAGGTGGTTTTTTGTAATTTTTTATTTAACGGGTGGTTAAATGTAAAATGTTATATTTAGCGGGTGGTTTTCTGTAAATTTCCCTATTTTTTTGACATTTTATTGCAATCCCTTTCATACGGTCTATAGCCTATATTTGTAATTTCCTCCCCTTTTCATGCAACTAATTGGCGCTGCACGCTACGCGTGCGGACACCCACTTTAAGTATTTGATTCATTTTGATTAACAATCTATGTCGTTTTATGCTAGAAAAAAAAGTTTAAGAAAAATATCAATTTATTTATTTTTATATCAGTAAATGTGATAATATTTTTTTTTCTAAATGCTATGTTATTTCCCATGAGGTAAGGATATATTTTTTTTCTTAAATAAACTATGAGACATAGGTAGTATTTGTGGCTACAGGTTTGACAAGTGAGTCTTGGTCCAGATTAAACATGACAAAGGCCCATAACTCGTTTTCACACCAGCTCCAATCTTCTCCTTTTGACATATAAGTCCAGCCGCTTGTAATTCAAAATTTTGCCAGGATCGAAAAAAAACAGGAATAAAATAAAAATAAAAGTATTGTTCCTTTGAGAACAACTACTTTTATAAATTATAACTCACTAATTGTATTAATAATTGATAGGCGCAATTTAAAAACTATGTTAGATTTGCACAATAGGAAGTTATATATATGAAAAATGTAGCCCACTAATTGTATTAATGTTTGATAGGTGCACAATAGGTAGTTATATTTATATTCCGACTATAAATAATTTGGAATTAATAATTGTTATAATAATGATGTATTGTAAATTTAAATTAATTGTAACGAAAATCATGATGGATTGCTTTGACGAATCAAATGTCTAACAAGTAAGAACATACATCTACATTTTAACTTTCATTATGTTTATATGGGCCAACAGACTATAGTGGAATATGGGCTGATGGGTGGAATATGGGCTGGTAGATGGATTGTAGTGAAATATGGGTTGATGAAATACAACTGAGCTATTGATTTATAGTTAATTGGGCTGATAAATATATTCACATATAAGGACAAAACGGGAATAAAATTGTTACTATTTCTAAGAGGAGTCCCATTTTTTATATATAGATATATTAACCAAATCCAAAAAAGCAATACAAAGATTTTTTTTTCTATTTTTGTCAAGGGCTTAACTAGTTATCCCAAAAGAGACTAACAATAAATTGAGATTGACCATTTAAGCCTAGTGGTTAGGGCATCCCAAAATACTTTCATAAGATAGTATCTCAGAGAAGAAGTAAAAAATCATAAAAGACTTAAAGAGTTGCAAATGGTGTACAAATAACAAAGGAAGAGGAGATTCGAGAAAGCTAAAAAAAAAGACTTTGAAAAAAGATTTAAAACCTTTAACATTGACAATAACAAACTCCAAAAATATTTGGAGCTTGTTCATCAGAAGGTGACACAACAAGATAATACGGAGTATAGAACTAAGGGCCCGTTTGAAAAGAGTATATAGATATAAGATATAGATATCAGGATATCGGTATTGGATATGGGTATGAGATTGATATCTTATATCTTATGTTTGGAAAGGGTATATAGATATAGATATTTTAAAAAAGAACAATTAATCTCCACTTTTCAAATTTGCCTCATCTCTCACTCAAAACTCATCGTTTTAGCCTCCTCTTTATCCTAATTCTTCCACTCTCAGATCGATTGCCTCCTTTTCAATCCTCATATCACTTCTTCTCCATCTCTAATAAACCATGGCATCTTCGAGGACTCCAACCGACATGTTCAGGGACCCAATCAACGATTCCAAAGTGGGACTGGTGCTTGCTTGCTTGGTGGTATGGGAGGTGGTCCCTGGTTTTGAGGGAGGATGTTGATAGTGAACAGGCATCACTGAGGGAGGCATGGAACAGGGAGGAGGAGGGGTTGCAAGATTGAACCGCTCAGAGAGGAGAAGCAGGTGTCGATGGGATTGAACATGGATGGCGCTGGGTGATAATGCATATTTCATATAGGCATTATATTATTTCTTATTGCATTTAGATAGGAGTTTTGCATATGTTTTAGTCTAGTTTCATATCTTGCTTGTGAAGTATTCGAGTTTGGAATCTACGCCTTTTAGTTTTATTCTGCAGTTTTACATTCCGACCTTGGATGAGATCTTGGAAGAGTTTAGGAGACATGTTTTGGAGCATATGAGGGCTGAGGAAGAGGCTACGAAGGAGCAAGGAAGCACAACATTGAAGAGAAGAAGAAAATCGTCACTGCGTAGGCAGCGCCCGCCGTGATACCGTGTTCAACAATCCCGATTTGGATCCGAATATTCTATTTCCTATTATATTATTATTATATTTCTAGGGTTTTCACGGCTCTTTATAAGGTTAATTTATGTTATTCCAGCCGTGTGGTGTGGTGGTGGGGTGTGTGTGGTATAGAGACAATGAACGCTTTGAGAAAGAAGAGAGGTTTTTGGCCTATGAGTTGCTAAACTCATAGTTTCGCCTGTGATTCGAAGACATGGTTGAATAGATTGTGAGGATTTAATTCTATTTAGTTATTTATGAGTTTATTTATCATCTTGTATTTATTGATTATATTTGTGTTCCTTTCTATGATTGATCACCATGTTAGGAATTGCATCTAGGCTATGAATTCGTTATTGTTTTCTCAATAGTAAACAAAGGTATTGAAGTAGTGATATTTTCTTGTCTTTGTAGTGGATGATTTCGATTGATCTATATTGGTTAGATGTTAATTATGCCGATTAGGATTGTTCCAATTGTGTCTTAATTGCATTGAATCGATATGCCAATTGGTCTAAAAGCTTGAGTGTTTAATGCTATTCTTTAGTGATATTGAATAAGGTGATTGTATCCCTGCAGATCCTTCAACTTTAGTCAAGTAGACATATACTTATGAATAATTGATGAATCAATCCTAGGACCATGAATCTCAACCATTGTCAGAGAATTACAGGTGAAATGTTTCTTCTATCTTTATTATCAATCACTTTGCAATCATTAGTTTTATTCACTTTAATTTGTTATCAATTTGTCACAAGTCATTGCTTTTGTCATAAGAGTCATTGTTAGAGATATTGCATAGTAATCCGCTTCTCTCTGTGGGTTCGACTCCGGACTTCATCGATATACTAGTAGTTGTTTGGTTTATCAATTCATTGATTTAATAATCTATTGGTTTTGAGCTTTGAGTTAGGATATTATTACTATTTGGCAAAGGGCGAAAGTGCCAACGACGTTCGCCCCGCACCACTTGGCATCGAGGGAGGTGGTGGTCGGTGTTGGAGGGAGGATGTCGATGGTTGCCGTGACAAGGTGTGAGAGGGAGGAGGAGATTTGGGTGTGTAGGGGTATCGCCTAGTGAGGGAGGGAGGAATGAGAAGGAGATTTGGGTGTCTGCAATGAATCAGAAGAAGAGGAGCCATATACTGTAACACCCACATCCCACATCGGATATCATAAGGATGTTGGGAGTGATTTATAAGTGATTTAAGCCCTACCCATGTCACAAGACCTCTTCCTTTTCAGGCTCCAAGTGAGGACAACGGACCTGAGAGGGCTAGGTGACATGGGCTGGCGCCTCTTAAGACCCCGGGTCTTACAGATGGTATCAGAGCCGACTCCGGGCTCGGAGATGCACTGACAGTATGCTCGGGTACGCTCCTCCCAGAAGGCAGTCCCTTGGGCATGACGGGGTCGTCAGTGCTTTAAGTGGGGGAGATTGTAACACCCCCGTCCCACATCGGATATCATAAGGATGTTGGGAGTGATTTATAAGTGATTCAAGCCTTACCCATGTCACAAGAACTCTTCCTTTTCAGGCTCAAAGTGAGGACAACAGACCTGAGAGAGCTAGGTGACATGGGCTGGCGCCTCTTAAGACCCCGAGTCTTACATATACCCCAATTTCAACAGGTATCAAAACAGCTAAAAAAACTCCCATAATCAGTATATAAGGATATCAAATTGATATCTATATACTTATTTACCAAACATGAGATATAGATATGAGAGTTTCTATACCCATATTCTATATCAATATACCCCTACCAAACGACCCCTAATTAAACAAGTATCCAACCTTGAAATAAAAAAGGCATTGATTTCCATCGAAGCCAATAAATCTCCGAGTCCTAATGGCATGCCAGCAGGATTCTACCAAAAGCATTGGCATATATAGTTGGGCCTAACATCATCAAAGCAATTAAGAGATTCTTCAGAAATGGGAAGATTCTTAAATAAGTAAATCACAAATTTATTGTTTTAATACCAAAATGTGATAACCCGACTACCATCAATCAATATAGACCCATTAGTCTATGTTCCACAATATATAAAATTATAGCTAAAATACTAATAGAAAGATTGAAAAGAATTATACCAAAATTAATACATCCGCTACAGGGCGCCTTCATTTCAAATAGAACCATACAAGATAATGTACTAATAGCCCATAAAGTCTTCCATTCATTTAGAAGGAAGCAAGGAAAAAACGGTTAGATGGTAGTAAAACTTGATATGGAAAAAACCTATGACAAAATTGAATGGAACTAATTTATAATCCAAATTATGATAAAATTTGGGTTCGACATAAAATTCATCAACTGAATCAAAGAATGTATAACAATAGTTTATTTCTCAGTATTAGTTAACGACGGACCTACTGAACAATTTCTACCCGAATTGAAAGAGGGTTACAACAAGGTGACCCTCTCTCACTGTTCCTTTTCATAATTTGTGTCGAAATACTAGCACGGATGCTACAAAAGGAAAGCTACAACTCAAATGACAACATTGGAATCTCCATGCGAAACGGGGGAGTTAAACTTCCTTTTCTTTTCTTTGCGGACGATATTATGATCTTTGCAAATGCAAACCAAGCCTCATGCACAAAAATCAAGACTATCCTAGACAATTATTGTACCACGTTGGGGAAAAGGGTTAATTACCACAAATCATCATTTCAAACTACTAAAAACATCTCAAACGGTAAAAAGAGTATGTTAAAAATAAACTAGGAATCACATGTACATCATCATTGAACAAATATTTGGGATGTCCAATTATAAATGAAAGAATCAATAAGCAAACATTTGATGAGATTGTAACTAAAACACAACAACAACTATCAAAATGGAAAGCCAACACACGAAGGTAGGAACATTCTAATTAAAACAAATTTAAGTGCTAAACAAATCTATACTATGCATAACTTTATGCTACCCACCTAGATTCATGAAGAGCTAGACAAGGCCAATAAAAAATTCTTTTGGAACAAGGAAGACACCCATGGGTTGCTCATCAACTAGGATGATATTTATAAGTCAAAGAAAAATAGAGGTTTAGGTATTAGAAAAACTAAAGACATCAACATAACACTCCAACTAAACCTTCTATGGAAAATCATGATTTCAGTTTTCGACAAGAAAAAAAATAGTGTATAGAAAAATAAAACTAAAATCGTTTTAGTATAATCGAGATGCATGAAAAAATGAAAACATTGCATACTTAGTTTAAGGAATAACTAAAATATGAAATAAAAAAAGTCTTTATAAAAATCAAATAGATTAGACTGAGTTTTTGTATATTTAACTTTGATTTGTTTTAATTCAAATTATTAATGAATGTACAAATTCATCGATATAAAAGTCGATAATCTCGTGCGTAGCACGGAATAGTCCACTGGTAGATTTGTAAAATAGAGAAATCTAGAGAAAAACAAAAAATTCTTTAAATTTAAAAATAGAAAAATCTAAATCAATTACTAATATTAAATTCTTCATCAATACTCATGTCAACCAATTACATTCTTTCACATGTCGAGCTTCCCAGTTCGTCCGATTATGCTTCCCAATTCAATGGGCAGGATTTGTTTGAAGTTGTTCTCATACAGGTTGATTTGTTTGTAATTGCTGACAATTTGCTTCACAGTTCAATATGGAACAATGATGGACGCTTGGGAATTTGCAACGCCTGCTCTTCCAAAGTTGTCTTCAATCGACATCCATTGTCATTTGTTGTTTTATTTTTTGTTTGTCTCAATCTATCACTATTGTATGTCATTTGTCAAATTTTCCAGCCCATGAAATATCAGACAATAGTTTGTTCGATACTTCAAATCCTTTTCTTATTAAAAAAAAGAGAATTTAAACTATGCTAAAATTGTTCCGACTTGATAAAATTATGACTATCTTGAATTATAAATTTTGTTTATAAATAATAATAATAATAATAATAATAATAATAATAATAATAATAATAATAATAATAATAATAATAATAATAATAATAAATCCTTTTTCTTATTATAAATATTGTTGGAACTCAATTTGTTACGAGGTTTATAACTAATTTTATATGATCCCTTTCTAATAAGAATAATAATAATAATAATAATAATAATAATAATAATTTTTTTTAAAAAAATAATAATAAATATTATTATTAATGCTACAAAAGACAGATAGGCAATTAAGCACCTCAAAAAGCCTTCGTCACCACGCACCACAGCATTCATATAAAAGGCCATTTTCATTCATGAGAGTGGTCCAATCCCTAAATTCTAGGGCAAAACTCGTGATCATTTGAAGAGTCCATAAATTCTATTATCTATATTCAAAATTAAAGTTTTTTTTAAATAAACATTATATCTCTTGACTCACAAATGTGTAATTCAAGAGGGGAAGAGTATATATATAGAAAAAACAATAGTTGCGCCTGTTGAGTCACACATTTGTGACTCAAGAAACACAAAGTATATTTAAAAAAATAAAAACTTTGATTTTAGGGTATGATTAGTAAAAATTATGGGTGTAAATAACAATCTTGTTTTTTAAAGGGATTGAAATATCTCCTAAAAATGGGGTTATCGTCACTTATAATTTTCCAAAATATCGTTCAATACTTACAAATGATATTGTAAAATCAAAGCATTTTTACTCTGAATGGATGGATATATGATCTAAAGAACACTTCAGGGAGTCTTGCTGACACCATGGATAATATATACTTGAATGTTAAATATATTACTTCCTCCATTCGGCAAAATTTGTCATTTTAGCTTATTTCACAAGTTTTAAGGTAATTAACAAATGTACTAATTTACCCTCAATTATTACCCTTCTTTTTTACTTTATCGAAAACTACAACTAACAAACCATCAATTATATCAAGGGCATTTTTGTAAAGTGAATGAAAAATACCTACAATGACAAGTTTTTTTGAACAAAAATAACACCCTAAAATGACAAGTTTTGCCGAACGGAGGGAGTATGATCTTTGTTCTAAAATATCCTTCAATATTTTGTTGAATTTATTTTATAATAATGTTTAGCTTGAGAAACAAAATTTTAATTTAATATTTATAAAACATTAAAATAATTGTTGATGTTTTTTTATATAAATAAACCCACGAACTGCCAATTAGGTATAATTTTTCTTAATTTTGGAGTTATTTTTTGTATAAAAATCCACAACGGTTTGTGTCGGTCCTTTTATTAAAAAAAAAAAAATCATCCCATGTGTAATTAATGTATCACATAAAAGGTTGTGGAGGACTTTTTAAAAACAAAACACTAAAATTGGGTAACTGTGTGAAAAAAATTGCAATTTATGGGTTATTTTGTGTGATTGAACATAAATTTTAAAAGATTTTTAATGAATTTGATTGTCACAAAATTTGTAGGCCCATTTGCAGAAATACACCAAATCGGTGTTTGGTTTGCAAAAGTATACCAGTTTTCTGAGAATAGCAAAAATAGGATAGGTGGGTCATTTGTGCTAAAAAATAGGTCATTTCTGCTAAAAAATAATGACTGATTTTACCTTTAAATTTAAGGCCCATTTGCAGAAATACACCAAATCGGTGTTCGGTTTGCAAAAGTATACCAGTTTTCTAAGAATAGCAAAAATAGGATAGGTGAGTCATTTATGCTAAAAAATAGGTCATTTGTGCTAAAAAATAATGACTGATTTTACCTTTAAATTTAAATGTAAAAATCATTAAAAGGAGATTTATGAATTAAAAGAAAAGTTAAAAAAATATTTAAAAAATCAAATATACATTAAAATAATGTTTTTAATTTTTTTCTCAAAATTTTAAAAATAATAAAAGTAACCGGATGAAAAACATCGCCTTAGTAAGAGAATTAATACTGACAGGAACAATTTTTTTGTTGACATGATATATGTTTTTTATGACAAGGCTAAAAATTAATATTGACAGGATGGAGTTTATAATAGGGAAGAGAATAAAGATACGATTTTATCCTACCATAACTAGAAATTAAAGGCATGTCCAAGATGACAAAGTTATTCGTTCACTACGACATGATTAATGTTTATAGTGACAAAGCTGCGGATGTACATTGACAGGATTGAAGCTATAATCTATGAGAGAATCACTGAAGATACGGTAAATCATATCTTCAGGATTATTAACCATATTTACAAAAGAATTGTCAATATATATCTTGAAATCATAATATTATCACGTTGACAGGATGAATATTGTTCTTGACAATCCCAAATATGAACATTGACAGGATATGATCAATAATCGGCGGGAGATTGAGTAAAGATACGGTTTTGACCTAAATTATAACCACTAGATTATAATCGGCGGGAGATGGAGCCGGAGGTTGGTCTGCTCTTGGGGTCGAGGCCGGAGCCGGATTGCTCGCGCAGCGACGGAGGGTGAAGGCAGCGAAAGTCGGGCTGCACTTGTGTGTTCTGGTTAGGGATTGGGATTGGGTTGGTCGGGGGCGCCGGAGTGTAGGCGCAACGACGGAGCCGGAGACGCGGGCTCAGGTCCGAGCGCCGGAGACTTGGGGTTGGGGCTGAGTGCCGGAGACTTAGGGTTGAGGCTGCTCTTGTGTGTTTTTTGTTAGGGATTGGGTCGGTCGGGGCTAGGCTATCCTGTTAGTAGGGATTGAGTTGGGATTGAGAAATTTTTTTTTTAATTTCAGTTTTTTTTATTATTTAATTATTTAAAATAATTTTAAAATATAAGAAAAATGAAAAATACTTAAAATATTTAATCTTTTTTTTTTCTGATTTTTTGGGGTGGTGGGTAGTTTTGATAATTAAATAAGGTATTTTTACAAATTTCCATATATTGATGCAATTGTTTTCAAACCTAGGTATTTTTGCAAACCAATTATCAAAGTGGGGTATTTAGTAGTAATTCCCCTAAATTTAAATATAAAAATCATTAAAAGGAGATTTATGAATTAAAAGAAAAGTTAAAAAAATATTTAAAAAATCAAATATACATTAAAATAATGTTTTTAATTTTTTTCTCATAAATTTAAAAATAATAAAAGTAGCCGGATGAAAAACATCGCCTTAGTAAGAGAATTAATACTGACAGGAATAATTTTTTTGTTGACAGGATATATGTTTTTTATGACAAGGCTAAAAATTAATACTGACAGGATGGAGTTTATAATAGGGAAGAGAATAAAGATACGATTTTATCCTACCATAACTAGAAATTAAAGGCATGTCCAAGATGACAAAGTTATTCGTTCACTACGACAGGATTAATGTTTATAGTGACAAAGCTGCGGATGTACATTGACAGTATTGAAGCTATAATCTAGGAGAGAATCACCGAAGATACGGTAAATCATATCTTCAGGATTATTAACCATATTTACAAAAGAATTGTCAATATATATCTTGAAATCATAATATTATCACATTGACAGGATGAATATTGTTCTTGACAATCCCAAATATGAACATTGACAGGATATGATCAATAATCGGCGGGAGATTGAGTAAAGATACGGTTTTGACCTAAATTATAACCACTAGATTATAATCGGCGGGAGATGGAGCCGGAGCCGGAGGTTGGTCTGCTCTTGGGGTCGAGGCCGGAGCCGGATTGCGCCGGAGTGCTCGCGCAACGACGGAGGGTGAAGGCAGCGAAAGTCGGGCTGCTCTTGTGTGTTTTTGGTTAGGGATTGGGTCGGTCGGGGCGAGGCTATCCTGTTAGTAGGGATTGGGTTAGGATTGAAATTTTTTTTTTTAATTTCAGTTTTTTTTATTATTTAATTATTTAAAATAATTTTAAAATATAAGAAAAATGAAAAATACTTAAAATATTTAACTTTTTTTTCTGATTTTTTGGGGTGGTGGGTAGTTTTGATAATTAAATAAGATATTTTTGCAAATTTCCATATATTGATGCAATTGTTTTCAAACCTAGGTATTTTTGCAAACCAATTATCAAAGTGGGGTATTTAGTAGTAATTCCCCAAATTTGTATCTAAACCTCATCCTTACCATGCTAAATTAAAAAGTTTGAGTACTAAAAAAAAAAAGCAAACCAACTAGTAGGCAAAATATCTATTTTTTTATAAAAAATAGATAAAAATAATTAAAATAATCCAATATTTAAAACCTTTAAAGATGTGGTAATAAAGTATCCCAACTATTTTTTACCATAAATTCGACAAAAAAACATTAACATATAATCATCGAAATTAAGATTATTTTATATTTTTGATGATATTGAGTTATTCAAATGAAAATGACCAATTTTATATCAACATTTTTGTATGATTTATGATCGGAAAAAATAATTAAGATACTTTGTTACCACATTCCGAAGAGGTGAATCACTTTTTTCTACCATTGTACTAGCACACTCAAGGTTGAGCCCAATCCAAAGAGGAATACCGAATCCAATATAGAGCCCAATTCTACCTATGATGATAAGTCCAAACAAACACTACTTGCTCTCCAAGCATAGCTTTGTACAGCTGTATTCTAGCAGGAAACTTCTAGGCCTTCTATTGTATATTAGGAGTGGTGTATGCCCATCTCTGGATTCATTATGGAGGAATCAATGAAATCATATTGTCGTCTTCTTCTTCATTACTCTCTCTGCAAACCATAATTCCACTATGGTATCGGAGCCCTAAGCCGACAAACGTCGCAATTGAAAAATTCATTCTTCTTTTTCTTCTCATTTTCATGGCTGATTCCGATCTCTCTGCGGCTCTTTCTCAGCATCTACAAGCCTCCATGGCTAATCTCTCTCTAAACCCACAAAATCCCTCTGTTCCTAACTTTTCTCATCTCAACACCATTAAACTCTCCCCATCCAACTTTCCTCTTTGGAGTCAACAAATAGCTCCGTACCTCCGATCTCAACGGCTCATGGCCTATGCGGATGGTTCACTCCCCTGTCCGATCGTTGAACCTGATGGCTCTAATGCTAAAGCCATCGACGATTGGAACGCCAAGGATCAACTTGTGGTAGCGATTCTCTCCGCGTCGCTCACCGAATCCATCCTCACCCAGATACTCACCTGTCAGACCTCTCACCAGATTTGGAGCCGTCTTCATCAGCTCTACTCGGCTCGGTCAAATGCTCAAATAGTTCAGTCGCGACTCCAACTAGCGAGTCTCAAGAAGGGCGACGAGAGTGTCACAGACTACTTCAACAGGGCACAAACCCTCGTTCAACAGATCCAGGCCGCCGGACAAATCATATCTGATGATGAATTTGTCGTCTATCTTCTCGCTGGACTTGGAAGTGATTATGACGCCATGGTCACAACCCTTTCCACGCAGCCCATTTTGCCGACTCCGACCCTCACTCTTTCCTACCTCTTGATGCAAGAAAGTCGCCTTACAAGGAACAACGGAACCACTGTTCCCTCTTCTCAATCCATTCTTGGACCTCCTCCGACCCAGTCACAAACGCCGGAACTCAATTTCACAGCAAGTCGGGGTCGCGGCCGTGGGCGAGGAGAACAAGGTCGTGGACGAGGTCGGGACGATCGTGGTGGCCGTAGCGGTCGTGGTCGAGGCTCCTACAACTTCAATGGGGGTCCAGACACCCGCCCCATCTGTCAGATATGCGAGAAACGTGGCCACATTGCCACCCGCTGCTGGAGTCGGTTTGACCACTCCTTCCAGACACCACCCCCGAGTTCCCTTCAAGCCAACTTCACTACCTCCAACTGGTTTCCGGACACGGCAGCCAATCATCACTATACCCCAGATGTCTCGAACCTTCGCTTCGATCGACTGCCTTACGAAGGAACAGACTCAATTTCACTTGGCGATGGTTCTACAATTCCAATCCAGTCTCACGGTTCCTCCTATATCCACTCTACTTCTCGCTCTTTTCTTCTCTCCAACCTTCTTCATGCTCCTTTGCTTAACAAAAATTTAATCTCTGTAAATAGATTCTGTCGCGATAACCATTGTTTTTTTCAATTTCATGATTCGTTCTTTGTTGTGAAGGATTCCGTGACGCAAACACCACTTCTCAAGGGCCACGTTGAAAATGGTTTGTATGTCATGCCGGTCTCCTTGTCCTCCAGTCACAGTGCTTCATCACCGCCGCTGCTCAATTTCACCAGTACGCCATCGCCGCCGCCGCACCTTCTCCATGAACGTTTAGGGCATCCCTCCTCAAAAATAACTAATTTAGTTTCCAGAATATTTTTCCCTTCAAAATTAAAAAGCCCAACCCATACTCCCTGCACCTCATGCTCCTGGGCCAAGGCCCATGCCCTTCCACACCCATCTAGCCCATCTCAATCTCACCATGTGCTTCAGCTTCTGTTTTTGGATGTATGGGGTCCTACGCACCTAAGTTCTATTAATGACAATAAATATTTTCTCTTAATTGTGGATGATTATTCTAAGTTTCTATGGATATTTCCCTTTCATTCCAAAACTCAAGTCTCCCCAATTGTTTCTCAATTTATTAAGCTTGTCACAAATTTTTTTGGGCGAAGTGTGGTTTCCATTCAAACCGATAACGGGACGGAATTCAAACCCCTCACACCCTTGTTTCAAAGCTTGGGCATTCTCCATCGTCTCTCGTGCCCATATTCTCACCAACAAAATGGGAGCATCGACTCCCGTCATAGACGCATTGTCGACATGGGTCTTACCCTTCTTAAACATGCCTCCCTACCCTTACGTTTTTGGGACTATGCTTTTCAAACCTCGGTTTACCTCTTCAATCGCCTTCCTTCCCCGATTCTTCATAACAAATCTCCCTACTCTATTCTTTTTCATCATCCACCGGATTACAAATTTCTCAAGGTCTTTGGTTGTCTTTGTTTTCCGAATCTCCGTCCCTACCTCAAAAACAAGCTAAACTTTCGGTCCATTCCCACTGTTTTCTTGGGCTACAGCCCTAATCATAAAGGCTACTTATGCTTTGATTGGGCAAATAGCAAGATGTATGTGTGCAGGGATGTAATCTTTCATGAAAAAACTTTTCCCTTTTCATATTTACCCAATTCAGGTCCTTTACCTGCTGAGCCTACTCCCCAAGCCCATCTCCCATTTAACCTTCCCCTTGAAGCCCCAACAGGCCCAATACCAGCTCCTCAAGGCCCAACACCATCTGACCTAATTCCACATGACCCAATCCCTCCTTCCCCGTCTACTGAGACCACCAATCCCACTTTGCTTGTTCATAGATCACCGCCGCCTTCACCCAGAAACACCACTTCCCGTCATCCTATGACAACGAGGTCTCGTACCAATGATCTTAAACCCCTTGAGCGTACCGATGGCACTGTCCCTTGGCCTCCATCGGTCCATTCAACCACCACGGTGCCTGAAGAACCCTCTTGCTTCTCCACTGCTTCAAAATTTCAAGAATGGCGATCCGCCATGGCAACCGAGTTTCAAGCCTTGCTTGACACCCATACATGGAATCTCGTTCCCCCTTCTCCTTCTCAAAATGTTCTGGGCGTTAAATGGGTGTTTAAAACCAAGAGGCGGTCTGATGGAACCATCGAGCGGCGGAAAGCGCGCTTGGTAGCGAAGGGATACAACCAACTCCCTGGCATCGACTACACTGATACATTCTCTCCGGTGGCCAAACCGTCGACTATTCGATTGCTGCTTTCTCTTGCAGCGATGCACAACTGGACGACCAGACAACTTGACATACAAAACGCATTTCTTCATGGTTCTCTTGACGAGGATGTTTACGTCACTCAACCACCAGGTTTCATCAATCCCTCTTTTCCCCATCATGTTTGCAAACTTAATCGATCTCTTTACGGATTGAAACAGGCTCCTCGCGCCTGGTTTGCTCGCCTTAGTGACTCCCTAGTCTCTATGGGTTTCTCTCCTTCCCCTGCTGACACCTCCTTATTTTCATTTCGCCAAGGAAATTGCTCTGTCTTCGTTTTGGTCTATGTTGACGATTTGTTGGTTCTTGCTTCTGATGAATCTTTAGCTACAAAATTTGTGTCCTCTCTTGCCTTGCAGTTTTCGGTTAAAGATTTGGGACCAGCCCATTTCTTTCTCGGCATTGAGATCTTGAGGACAACCTCTGGGTTCTTCCTGTCTCAAACAAAGCATATTACCGAGATTGTTGACAGAACAGGGATGCAATCATCTAATCCGGTTACAACACCGATGGCCGCCAGTTTTGATCCCACCGCCGATTCTCCTACTATGAGTGATGCTCATCTTTACCGCAGTGTTGTTGGCTCTTTGCAATACCTAGCCTTTACAAGGCCTGATGTCGCATACGCCGTCAACCGAGTTGCTCAATTCATGCATAATCCCCGGACTCTACACTGGCAGGCTGTCAAAAGGAGTATTCGGTATCTCAATCACACAAAACATCTTAAGTTTCACATCTCCTCGCAATGGAATCACCACCTCTCTGCATTTTCCGATGCGGACTGGGCTAGCGATCGAGTTGATCGACGTTCGACAAGTGCTTAATGCATTTACCATGGCTCTAATCTCATCTCCTGGTCCTCCAAAAAGCAGGACACTGTCGCTCGATCTTCAACCGAGGCCGAATACAGGGCTTTAGCTCTCGCCACTTGCGAAACTATCTGGCTCCAGTCTGTTCTTGCCTCAACTGGTATACCTCTTCTTAGGCCCCCGACACTTTGGTGTGATAATTTGGGTGCCACATATCTCGCAGTCAATCCTGTCTTACACCATCGCATCAAACATTTGTCTATGGACTATCATTTTGTGCGGGAGCGAGTTTCCAACCGGTCTCTCTCAATAGCATTTATTTCGTCCAAGGATCAATTGGCTGATGTTATGACCAAACCGCTCTCCAAACCACAGTTTGAGCGACTTCGATCCCACCTTTGCATCCGCGCCATGGGATCGACGGGGGGTACTAGCACACTCAAGGTTGAGCCCAATCCAAAGAGGAATACCGAATCCAATATAGAGCCCAATTCTACCTATGATGATAAGTCCAAACAAACACTACTTGCTCTCCAAGCATAGCTTTGTACAGCTGTATTCTAGCAGGAAACTTCTAGGCCTTCTATTGTATATTAGGAGTGGTGTATGCCCATCTCTGGATTCATTATGGAGGAATCAATGAAATCATATTGTCGTCTTCTTCTTCATTACTCTCTCTGCAAACCATAATTCCACTACATTGAAAAATAATACTATTGTTTAGAATATGTTTTTACATATTTATAGTTATTTTAATTAGTTTCACCATGAAAATTTGATAGGTTAAAGAAATACTGATACGGAGTATTAAAATTATAAAACTAATTACATTACCACGAAAATGTAGCCTATCTAGAAAAAACTGTAACCCAAAAAAATCTGTTGATTGTCGTTACACGTCTTTCAATCTTCCAACATACAATTAATATGTAGGGTTGTACTCCGTACTTATTTGGTCATTGCTTTGATGATTACATTTCGGTATATCCCATGCATGGTCCATGTGACACAAAAAAAACTCACTACAAGAAAACTAGCACATTCAGATTTAAGATTCAACTTGTTTTGGACCGTTTTCAGCGGTGGATCAACCCAACAAGTAGTCAAGTACTGCCAAAACAGAAATTTTCTAACTCTGCATAACATTATTTGAATAAAAGAATGCAAGTTTGGAGCTCATGATAATGTAAGGGGCAATTATAATCAAATAGATATTGAAGATGGGTTCTTATCTTCAACCTGATTAATCTCTCGAAACACATGCGAATAGGAGAAACATTGAAAATTATGGAGAAATCTTTTGGAGTTAGTAAGGATCATCTTGATCTCTAGGGACAACTCTAGATATCATTGATGGTATTGATAACCACAAGATAATTTTCTTCGACCTCAATCCTAGAAATACCCTTTAGTGAGCTGCAATAAGTCCAGAATGAGGGCAAGAGCTTCAACAATTACCGCTGACATGTTACCACACAAAAAGCCTTTGCAAAAACGAACGTACCATAGTGATCTCGAATAACAACTCTCGTTGAAGCTTCGCTTGGAGAAAACACAGAAACATCAAAATTCAACTTGAAGAGCCATAAACTTTTCCCATCTCAAACTTCATCCACCCATCTATTTATACTTGAAAACTCGATTTGAATTGAAAATTTTATAGCATGAAAATGAATCAATCTAATGAACCCATGGATTTATGGATTTGATCTAATTCCATTTATGATCTGTTCTAGTGACAGCCACGGGATTTCGTAAACTAGAGGGGCAAAATCTTTGTTTTAGATAATTTTTTTTTTGTATTAATGAAGAATTTTTTTAAAAACATATTGTAAGAAAATTAGGGGTATGCATGGGACGGGACGAGATTGGGGTAATCCCGCGTCCCGTCCCGCGTTTTTTTTTTCAAGACGGAATTGGGACGAGATTGATTTTTTTTCAAATCCCACTGGGTCTTATCCCTCACGGGATATGATGGAATCGGGACGGGACGGGATTTGTCCCTCGTAAGGCCATCTTCCATGGTAAGCTTGCTCCCACCCTAGGCCAAAACTCATTGTAGCCTTTTTGTTTTTGGCCTATTTATGAAAGAAATGCCAAATTTGACTTCCTCTTTTGGAAAGCCAAATACTATTTATTTATTTATTTTTAAGTGTTTAATATTTATGTAAATCTATAAATAATACAATTATAAACCTATATATTTTATAGTTATGGTTTTTAATTAAAAATAAAATTTTTTCTATTGTAAAGATATTCAAGAGTTCTTCAATATGACTATAATATTTTACATATTTGAATTATCGTTGCATAAATAATATTTTTAGAAAATGAAATTAATATATTTTTATTATAGATTCATCAAAATTATAATAAAAAAAATAAATATTAAGTTACTTAAAGTACTAAAGAAGAAAAAGCAAGTACAAAATGAAACTGTTAACTATTGAATTATGATCACATCTAATATTCTGGTAGATCCGCATTACACTCTTCATAACCATTTCCAGTTTCGAAGCCACCACTTTGATCATCTTCATGTATATAGTTTTTATTGCTCGTTCGAAAGTTACCATAGTCATAATTTTCAATAGTTTCATTTGAAGAGTGAGATGATGATGATATTTGAGAAGAATTCATTGTTGATTCAAATCGAAAGGATGAAGATAAAATCAGACGAGGGAAATGAGGTGTGAAGTTCTAAATTATATTAGTATTTATAGAAAATTTAGCCTATCAAAATTGGCCTATGGTGGGAATTGTAAAACGGTATAATAGGCCAAAAGAGAATATTTTATAGAATATTCTCTTTTGGTAGGCTATTTCCCCTAGTCAATATGGCTTACGGGGAAGATGCTCTAAAAAATGATTAAAAAAAATCGAATTAATGATGTGCGCGCAAATTGCCATATTTTCTATGCACATAAAAGTCCATTTTATCGTCTTTTGCATGCATCTTAGTGGGAAAACATGGGATTAGTGTAGTTTATGCTTAAATATCAAATATATGGGTCTGCACGAGTTTCTATGTGATTTCGCAGAAAACAGGAAAAAAATGGACAAATTTGGAAGAGTGGAAAAAGAACTCGAAGTCTTCTGAAGAGGTCGAAATCGACTGGGGACCTCGACATCGAGTGCAGCAGAGACACAGGAATCGAGCAGGAAATGAAGCAGAGCATGTCGACATAGTGAGGTCGATATCGACGTCTGGAGGTCGATATCGATGTTGCCAGATCGAGCTAAAAGATAGAAGTCGAGTGCCAGTCCGAGTAGGAGAAGGAGAGCTCGAGATAGAGTTTCACAGAGGTCGATATCGATGTTCAAGGTCGATATCGATGTTTCCCAGCAGAGGAATCCGACTCAGATTTTGATAGAATTCTATCCGAAGCTTGCCCGTCTATCCAAAAGTCGAGATTTCTTATCTTCAACATCAGAGCTATCATATGGGCTGATTTACCATAGGAGTTTTAGTTTTTACTTTATTTTAAGTTTTATCTTAGAGAATAAAGATAAAGTTTCGAGTCTTTGGATAGCAAAGTTCGATATCTATATATAGAGGCCAGTAGGGCTGCGTTTAGGGATCCAAGCATATACAATTCCAGTTTTACATAGAGAGTAACGAGTTAGAGAGAGAGAGGGCCGAGTGAGTTGGAGAGAAGCGAGAGCGGAGTTTTGGCTTGTTCGGTTGTACTTTCTTTCAAAGTTTAATTTAAAGTAGTTTTCTTTCAACAATAATGAGGATGATGTGCATGATGAGGAGCGAGTAGTCAACCCACTTCTAGGGTCGGGGTGAGCCCGACGATAACGATGTAGGGTAAGTGCATCAAAGGTATGACTTTTATGCGATTCCGTCTTCTATCCCATGCATGATCCTTTGCGAAAGTTAGGGAGATTCATTATTTGCATTATTGAAGCGAAAGCCACTCATATTGTGAACTTGGATTGCTCATGAATTGGATAGTAACTCTTAGGAACTATGCGAGAGCCTCTAATCACCTAAGTGTTGATAACGAAAGTTATTTGACGGAAAGGCATTAAATTTCATAACTTTAGCATAAAACTTGCATTGTTATCGTTGTGGCATGAAACCCCGACTTTGGAAGCTTTTAAGTTTATTGAAATCAATATAAAAGCTTTAGTTTTGTTTCTGATCATCCTTCTTTACCATTCTACTTTCTTCGGACTCTTTTCCGACAATTGGTTACGAATTACAGTTTCTGTGACAAACATCGGAATCGACTGTAAAGGTCGATATCGAGGTCTCTGCTCGACGTCGACTTTGCTGATTTTTTCTTCTGCAGGAACTGGACTGGAAATCGACCAGAACTGAGGTCGATATCGACCAGACACATCGATATCGAGTGTCTTCTGAGGTCGAAAGCTTTGATCGTGAGTACAACAAGGGAAGCGCTGACATACCTCCTCGTGGATTTGATCCTAAATTACCCTACTACTACAAGGGAGGGGATTCTTGTATTATTTGTTTAGAACAGGGAGTTAGCCTAGTTGTGAATTGTTTATTTGAATTATTTGAATCCCTATACACTCATCCCCCTAAGCGAACAATTAACTCCAAAAATAGCAAGTAGCAAAGGTATTAAAGTCACAAAATCTAACATAATCTCATTACAAAATAGCAAGTAGCAAAGTAGTAGAAGTCTTATAAATTCCAATGGTAGCTTTTAAACATTGATCACCACAATAGCTTTCCCCTTCTTTGGCACTTCTGGAGATTTGCCTCCGAGGACCGAGAGCAAGTAGCAAAGTAGTAGATAAGTACTGCTTAAAATTCATTCAAATTCTTATATGTTTTTAACCTTTTATTATTATTTAAAATTTTGAAGTTTGGATTTAAATAAATATTAATATATAATATAAATATATTCTTAGATATTTTTATTAATTTTAATTATATATAATTATATATATAAGGGACGAGACGGGATTTGCGGGACGGGATCGGGACAGGATTGAAATTTTTTTTCTAAATCCCTCTGAGATCGGGACGAGATGCGGGATGGGACATGATTCGCGGGATTTGTGCCCACCTCTAAAAAAAACCATAAATTGTGATTTAAATATGATATTTTTAATAACCAAATTTATATGAATAAAAATTAATAGAACTTATTTTATATATGTGTAGTATGATTTATATATACTTTTTGAAAAATATTGAAAGAAAATTTTTAATTTAAATATGTTATTTCATAATTTAAAAAAGTGAAATAAACCACAAATTGTTGTTTAAATATGATATTTTGAATTTAAAAAATAGGAATAAAAATTAATAGAATTATATATAGCATGAAGAATATTTTTTCAAAAAAATATTTAAAAAAATTGTAAAATTTGATTTAAATATGTTATTTTATTAAAAAAATTGATAGAATTTAAAAGTAAATAACTGGATTTGAACTCATGGCCTTACTCAATAGGTTAGACACTATTAACATAACATTAAATTTTGGAGTTATTATATACAGGTAAAAAAGTATCAAAGTTGACGATTACCACTTTAAAACATAAAATCTTGAATATTACATAGAGTTTGTAGAGTTTTGTGGTTAAATGAGGAATTTCACTTGGAATATACCATTCGTTTGTAAATAAGTGACTTTTTTTTAAGTTGTGTGTGTTTTTTAAGAACAGTAAAAATTATATAAATTTTATTTTTTAACTACTTTTTAAAAATAGTATTATATTTATTAATAATAAGTATGATCGATATAATTTAAAAAATAATATATTATATATAATTTTTATCGTTATAAAAAAATGACTTGAAAAAAGTGACTTACCAACGACAGACGAGCAATTATCTACCCAAGAATATAGACATGAGTAAAGTCGTTGACCCCAATGCTATGGTTCGGGTTCTTAATGTGTGGTGGTGGTGCATCAAGGAATAAATGGAAATTTCACTACAAAATCAGTCAAACGCATGACAAATAACGGATCTCATGCGTCAAAAGATCTTAACTGGATTTGGAAGCTAAATCTACCTCCTAAAATAAGAAGCTTTATATGGAAGATAATGGTAGATAGTCTTCCCACAACTCAAAGGCTTAATAAATACGTTAACCGAGTTCCCAATCAGTGTAGCCTTTGCAACCAAGCGGAAGAAGATACGGAACATTTAATGAGAAGTTGTCTATTCACCAGGAAAATAATTGACCACTTTGAGATACAAACCGGAAAATACTTCCAACATATGAATATAAATGATTCCCAACCTTTTAATATAGATGAAATTAGAATTGGAAACAAAAATTTTGAAGAACTAGTCTTTATTTGGCAAACTGTTTGGGAAATCAGAAATGAAGTTATCTTTAGGAATAAAGCTCCGACCCCAATAGAAAATATCATTCGTAGAATCACTGCAAACATCTGTGATTGGACCCAAATCGAAAAAGATAATAATAGGAATAAAACTACAAACAAGAGATGTAAAGCTAAATGGAGCATAACACCTAGGGCTGTCTACAAAATCAATGTGGATGACTCTGTTAATCCCACTGGTGCTTGCCATCGGGGAGGGGTTACTCGGGACTCCCGGGGCCATGTCATTGATATGTTCTACAAAGAAACTGTCAAAGGCTCAGTCATTCAAACTGAAGCTATCGCTATCCAGACAGGTATGGAGCACGCAACTAGGAAAGGACTACGAAGAGTAATAATAAAAGGGGACAATCTACAGCTCATCAAAGCCATCACCAGCAGTAATTATGTCAGATGGGAGATTATACACCATGTTGAAAAGATCAAGCAACTGGAATCTACTTTTGACCTTGTTCAATACAGACACTGCTACTGAGAAGCGAATCAAGTAGCTGACTTTATAGCTCGAAAGGGTATCATTAGTAATAGCTCCACTATCCCTTTTAATAGGGAACTTTGTACCATCATCCTTAAGGATGATCAAGGAGCCAGATTACAGCTTGTGTAATCGCTCCTAATTATTGCCTATTGTAAAAAAAAAAGAATAAATGGTGACTTTCAACTAAAGCTTAGTTTCATCTCAATCTCAACAGAGAAAGGAGATAAACTTTTTTACTCCCATCTTTTCACTTTTTTATATCTTCTGAAATCGGTCCGGATATTTTCACCGCTAATTTTTGCTATTTCCACCGCTAATCACCGTAGATAATCACGGTGGGGTTAATGACGTTTAACGAAAACCCACCGTTGTATAGCACGGTAGGTGTGATGCAACGTTGTATACATCGGTGGTGTTTAATTGAAGGACATAAAGTCACGGTGGGAAGAGGCCACCGTATCTTCAAACGGTGGATTGACCTCGGAATTCGAAAAGGCCGAACCCACCGCAACACATAACGGTGGTTTCAAATTTTGAAATTTGAACCACCGCAAGACATCACGGTGGGTTCAAATTTTGAAATTTGAACCCACCGCAACACATCACGGTGGGTTCAAATTTTGAAATTTGAGCCACCGCAACACATCACGGTGGGTTTTGACCCGTTATTTCGTTGTTTGGTGACTGCTTTTCGTTGTCAGTTTATATAGATATATATATTTTTCATAAACGTCGTTAAATTGAATTTAGAAATGCTGGAACCACATATAGAGAATGAACTTGCATACTACATTGTCTAAACGAAGTAAATACGAATACTACTTAAACAACAACGACAGTCATAACAATTAGCTTTACTTTGACAACTGAACGGTTAATTTCTTATTCTCATCTTCCAGCGCGGCGACACGCCTCTCCAATATATCGATACGCCACCGTTGTTGCTGGTTTTCAACGAACAACAAACGATTCTCCTCGCGTAGCGTCTTTATCATCGACTCCACCGTCTTCGAACGTGGGCTCCCACTGTACATCACTGCTTCAATGTGATAGCTTTAGTCGGCACTGGAGGCTCATCCATATCGTCGTACGACGAGTTAGATGGGATAGCTTTAGTCGGCAACAACAACCACTTGGTTTTATCCGTCTCCCTTTTCATATACTTACATATGCTCGCATGTCCACACCGACTCGACCTATCAATGTACGCTATTATTGAAATTGTGGATGTTTATTGCAAATTTCAAGTTCTATTAGGGGAGTAAAAGAGCTACAAAAAATGAGGTTATCCGGTCCGAAAAACAATTCATTTCGGGTTATCCGGTCCGGAAAACAATTCATTGGACATTTTTTTGAATTTTTGATAATCCTAGTTCGGGTCAGGGTATCATCACAAATCGGGCCGGGCCGGTCCGGGCCGGTCCAGGCCGGTCCTTCCCCTCCCCCATACATTTTACACCCCATACCACATCCCCTCAACCCTAGTCCACCGTAGCTCGCTGGGGTGGGATCCACCGTAAGAACCTACGGTGGGTAAGATACCCTTAACGCCGTCTACCCTCCTGACGGAATTAGCCACCGTAATCTACGTCGGTGGTTGCCCATATACGGTCCACCCCACCGCCACATACAACGGTAGCTTTCGTAAGTGTCATTAAAGTCACCGTCGCCAGCTACGGTGATTAGCGGTGAAATAGTAAAAATTAGCAGTGCAAATAACAACACTATTTTGAAATGTAGGAAAGTATCTATCATCATCTTCAATTCCTCCTTTTTTACTCCCATCTTTTAACTTTTTTTATATACTTTTGAAATGTGGGAAAGTATCTATTATCATCATCTCCCTCTACGTGGCATCATATTTGTCTCTATGTGGCATCATATTTATAATGTCTATTTAATTTAAGTATTAGTTTTAGAAATATTGGATGGTCTTAGTTGATGGCAGATCAATACTTCAATTAATATATACATACCTAAACATATATTAGAAGTGTAAGATTTAATTCCTATGCTCATATATGTTAATAGGAAATAATATAAGTGTATATATATATATATAGGTTAGGTCAGGTGTTCACACCCCTTATTGTGTTAAATATTAACAGATTTGGGTCATTGATTGAATGAAATGGGTGACTGAGATTATAAAACAATTTTCTCTTTTTTTTCTTTAATTAAAAATCAATGGGTGACTGAGATTATAAAACAATTTTGTGGCGTAACGTTTTTTTCTTGGAGTAACATTGTTTTTTTTGGTGGTGCACTGTTTGAACTATTCGATAAGGTGATATTAAATATTCGCTAACTTATAGTTATTATTCGTGTGTAAAGAGGAGATATCCTTTAGATAATAGCAAAAGGGTTGGTCAATTTTGCAACTATTCTCTAGGTTAATAGTAATTATTCGCTAAATTGATCGTTAATATTCATTTGTAAAGAGGAGTTATCATTTAGATAATAGCAAAAGGGTTGGTCAATTTTGCAACTATTCGCTAGGTTGATAGTAATTATTCGCTAACTTGATAGTAATTATTCGCTAGGCTGAAAGAGTATGTAAATGTAATTCTTGATTTCCCACCTCTAATTAACCACATACATATGAATAATTTTGTATTATCAACGAATATAAACTCTGAACTTGTCAAATAGTGACTCTAAACATGAAATTTAATGAATAGCTGGTTATTAGGCATTATTCATAGATACTTAATTATGCAGTAAGATTTGGACAATTATTCGGTAATATGTTCAAATAATAACTAAATAGTAACGAATAATTTATCACATACCATCGAATAATCTATTGCATACCAATGAATAATCTATTACAAAACTATGCATACCAATGAATAATAAATCTAGATCTAATTCGATCAAAACCAACAAAATCCCCCATTGAATTCCCCAATTCAATTCGATTTGATTTGAACGCCTCCTCACTTCCTTGAACAACCTCAACTAAGGTGTCGTTCGTTCCCCGTCTTGTATTTTTCCAACAAAATCAAATCGGAACAGAAATTGATCGAACAAACACCAATTCAGCGAATAATGTAAAGGAAAATGCAATGGATGATGAAAACCAATTAATAAAAAAAATTAAAGTCCAACAAGAAAGAACACTGTGAGATACTGGCCAAAATCAAATCGTTCCCCATCCTGTAACTTTCCAACAAATTGATCGAACGAACACCAACAAAATCAAATCTAATACAAATTGATCGCCGCCTTCGCCATCGTCGAATTCGTCGCCTTCTTCGGCTGCCATCGCCGGAGTGCTGTTGCAGGGGAGCTTCATGCGGGGTTTTGGTAGTTGCTGGCAGGACGGACCTGATGACAAAGTGTTTTGTGAGGAAGAAGGAGGCGTCGATCGGGGAGTTTTATGAGGAGCAGTTAGGGTAAACGTAGAATTTATAGGGGATAGGGTTATGCTTGAGTTGCACGCGCTTGTTTTAATGTGGGCTTGTATTTTTTAACTTTTAATTATCAATTAATCCAAATAATCAAATAATCTCAGCCTTCCATTTTTACTTAATCAACGCCTCAGATTTGTTAACATTTAACACCGTAAGACTTGTTAATATTTGATCCATATATATATAGAGAGAGAGAGGTTGGTTCTGGTGTACTCAGCCCTTAACATGTATCATGTACACAAATCTGGGGCGTTGATTGATTGGAATGGATGGTTGTGATTATTAGACATTTTTTATTATTTTTTAAAATAAAAAATAGTGGAACCCACCCCTTTTTCGTCCCACTTGCTGAATGGGGGCGAGTGTACAACACTTGCGGGGTCCGGCTTTTTTCTTATTTAAATTATTCGATGGTATCCCTGGATTATTCGATCGTATCAATGGATTATGCGATAGTATCGATGGATTATTCTAATGGTCCAACACCCTGAAAACCTCTGAACTTTTAACTAAAAATTATTCGATGGTATCGTAAAAATTATTCGATGGTATCGCTTAATTATTCGATGGTGTTACAATATTATTCGTTTAATTCAAATTATTCGATGTTATCACTCGATTATTCGATGGTATAGCTTGATTATTCGATGATATAGCTTAATTATTCGACGGTGTTACAATATTATTCAGTTACTTATGTCATTTTAACAAATAACTAAAAATTATTCGATGATATGCTTGGATTATTCGATCGTATCACATGATTATTCAATGGTATCGATGCATTTTTCATTCATACAACCGCCAACATAAAAAAACATCTCATTAAACACAAAATCGTTCCATACATAACAATAATTCGGCTTTTCCCCCGAATACCTCTTAAATCCCATGAAAACACAATTAAGGTTTTTCGACATCAATCAGACACACGAATTGAAACACACTTTGAATCAACGTGTAAACAACCCCAAATTATCATGTATAAGTACGAATAAAATTATACATACAAATGAATAAACATAAATTACAATATATTGACCTCTTTAAATTTACCCATAAACTAAATTACAATATCTACAAGTAAAAGCCCTTTTAAGCGAACCTTTAATTTCAATTTCAACTATTGTAATTAAAGCCCTCTTGATTTCAATTTCAATTGTACCTGAATTTGAATCAAAGGGAAAAGAGAAAGGAAGAAGTGGTAGCCATGGATTCGAAGCGGGAGCGAAAGAACCTATTGATTTCAATTTCAACTATTGTAATTAAAGCCCTCTTGATTTCAATTTCAATTGAGTACCTGAATTTGAATCAAAGGGATAAGAGAAAGGATGAAGGAAGAAGGGGTAGCCATGGATTCAAAGCGGAAGGGGAAGAAGGAAGAAGTACCTGCACTGCCATCGTCGCTCACCAGTTCGATTAGGCCTCCTCGTCGCTCGCCATTTCAATTAGGCTTGCCCATGGCTTCAAATCGTCACTCGCCGGTTCGATTCGAGGTTTGCCCACTCCAAATCCACTACAAATCCACCACCAGGAAGTCGCCCTCACCGCTCGCCACTGCAAATCCTCTGCAAATCCGCCATGGCTAGAGGTTCGGCCTGATGTCGTAGCCGTCTGCTGCAATCGATCTCTCCTTCGAATCACCGCCCCCTCCGACCTCTCCTTTAAATCGTCGCCGCCGCCCATAACGTCGCCCACTTCTCTGCCAAGTTGCTGGAAATCGCCAACCTTCGATCTCTCCTTTAGGGTTGAGTGTTTTACGTGGAGGTTATGACTATGGTCAACGGTTTCAATGATGAAAGATATGGAGGGTTGATTACACGCGCATAAATAAGAGAAGAAAGATCCTCTTTTGATTTTTTAATTAAAATAATGAATTATTTAGGAATAATCACAACCCTCCATTTTATCTTAATCAACGCCCCAAATTTGTGTACATGATACACGTTAAGGGCTGAGTACATATGATCTACTCTCTCTCTCTCTCTCTATATATATATATACTCTATTTTTGCTACTTATGATAATTCTGGATGGGCTTGGCCCATACAGAAGTCCAACTCAGCTTGCTCAAATACCCACACCCGCTTCAGCTTGTCACTTGAAGTGTCATATTTGGAACGCATCATTTTGGTTAATCCTCTTCTATATAAGCAAAGCAGAAGTTAGGATTGCACACTTTGACTCTTCACTTATGAGAAGCTCTGGGGGGGAGAGAGAGAGAGAGAGAGAGAGAGAGAGAGAGAGAGAGAGAGAGAGAGAGAGAGAGAGAGAGAGAGAGAGAGAGAGAGAGAGAGAGAGAGAGAGAGAGAGAGAGGGTGAGGGTTCGAGTCTCAGTTTCGACGAAGCTCTTGGTGGTCCAATCTAGAGAGAATCTCGTACAGAGAATCTAGCTCTAGCCTTTGGGAGGAAGAAGAAGGTGTCTTGTCCCTTGCTATGGAAAAGATCTTCTTCTTTGGTGTTTTTCAACAACGATCTGACTCAGTTCTTCAAATATAGGGAGTTCCTTCCTTTATCTTGCTTCTGTTATACCTCTCATGTATTTGTTTGCATAGATTTTTGTTTTCTTGTCTTGTATTTTCCTTGACAAACGTCTAAGGTAACTTGTTTTATAACCAGTTTTACCTCTTAGTGGATTTCTAACCTCGGGTCGTTCGGCTGAGGCTTCATGGATGTAGGATCCAACTAAAACATGTAAATCAGTTTTGTGTTTATTTCTGGTTTTTTAATTCAGTCATTTTTCGTTGTTTTAAACTCCGATCTTGATTTCCAATCTATGAAATCGAGAGTCACTTGGAATCACAAAGTGATATCAGAGGAAAGTTCCCCTCTCCTTCCTCTCTGGGTCATTATTGGCTTCAGGGAGTGGGTTTGAAAGTGCGAACATTGGGTTGACCTAGAAAGGGCTCAAGCTTGGTGCCATTCCTCTCCTACTTGAGATACAACGGTCTGGATCCATTCCTAGACCATAGATTCTAGAGTTCCTTGAGTGTTTTACAAATTCTTGAAAACATTCTTATACATTTCTGCTTTAAAGTTCTTGATACTCACTCGCTTCTTGTTATAATGTAGGTACTGATATCATGGAAGGTGCTTTGATGATCAAGCCCTTCGATGGTGTAATAGATTTTGCCATGTGGAAAGTCGAGATGAGAGTTGTTCTCATCAAAGAAGGTTGCTGGAAGGCAGTTCTCAAACCTGCAATCGCAAACCCTGAGTTGAAGATCCCTCCGAAGGGGGTCATCATCAAGGATGGAGATCCTCCAAAAAATTCCGAATAAGTAAAAGGTAAAGAAGTAGCTGGAGGATCCGTCTCAACGTCCACAGATCAAGGGCTTGAAATGGACATTAAAGCCCACTCTGAGATAATGCTACGACTGGCTGATGGTATTGCTCGACAAGTGGTAAAATAAATGTACTTTTAACGAATAAGAGGCTCATAGCCAAGCGAAACCTTATAACCTACCGAACCACTTGAGATAATACATGCTCAAACTAACCTTATGTCCAGCTGCAGCATGAGATACTTTGACTTTGCATTGGATATAATAAAGACATTGCACAAAAAAAAAAGTTGTCATAAACCATCTCAGCAAGCACAAGATAAGCAAAAATACCAGTCACCACTTCACACATAAATGCCCTATTCCATTTAGGCATTTCATCAAACAGTTCAAAGGCATGATGGAAACCTACACCTTTTGTCAGCAGATACACCCACCATCTCAAAATCAATTTCCTCAACAACCATCAATGGTAGAATAAGAATTTCAGAGCTCTAAAAACAATTTAAACTACAAGTCCGAAAATAATTTTGTCAATCAAGTTGTTCGCTGAAGGGGGGAGTGTGGTAAAGTAGGAGAATAACATAAAGCACAACTAGACTATCTCCCTGTCCCAAACAAATAATACAAGAATCCCCTCCCTTGTAGTAGTAGGGTAATTCAGGATCGAATCCGCGAGGAGGTATGTCAGCGCTTCCTTTGTTGTACTCACGATTAAGGCTTTTGACCTCAGCAGACACTCGATATCGAGTATACAGGTCGATATCGACCTCAGTTCTGGTCGATTTCCTAGCGCAGTTCCTGCAGAAGACAAAACAACAAGTCGACGTCGAGCAGAGACCTCGATATCGACCCTTATGGTCGATTTCAATGCTTGTCACAGAAACTGTTTTTGTAACCAATTTGTCGGAAAAGGATCCGAAGAAAATAGAATGGAGAAGGAAGATGAACAGAAACAAAACTAAGACTTTTATGAAGAATTTAATTAATTAAAAGGCTTCCAAAGTCGGGGTTTCATGCCACAACGATAACATTGCAAGTTTCATGCTAAAGATATGAACTTTAATGTCTTTCCGTCAAATAACTTTCGTTATCAACACTTAGGTGATTAGAGGCTCTCGCATAATTCCTAAGAGTTACTATCCAATTCATGAGCAATTCAAGTTCACAATATGAGTGGCTTTCGCTTCAATAATGCAAAGAATGAATCTCCCTAACTTTCGCAAAGGATCATGCATGGGGTAGAAGACAGAATCGCATAAAAGTCATACCTTTGATGCACTTACCTCACATTGCTATCGTCGGGCTCACCCCGATCCTAGAAGTGGGTTGACTACTCGCTCCTCATCATGCACATCATCATCATTGTTATTGAAAGAAAGCTACTTTGAATTAAAACTCCGAAAGAAAGTACAACCGAACAAGCCACTCCGCTCTCGCTTTACAACTCCACTCGGCCTCCTCTCTCTCTCTCTCTCTCTCTCTCTCTCTCTCTCTCTCTATTCTCTATTGCAACTGAAATTCTCTGCGAAAATTCGATACCTAAACTCAGCCCTATTGGCCTCTATTTATAGATGTCGATAAGGACTCGAAACCTTATCTTTATTCTCTAAGATAAACTAAAACAAAGTAAAAGCTAAAACTCAATGGTGAAATCAGCCTCCTCATGATAGATCTGGTATTGATGATAGGAAATCTCGACCTTTGGATAGATATTGCAAGCTTTGGATCGAATTCTATCAAAATCGGAGTCGAATTCCTCTGCTGGCATGGTCGATATCGACCCTTGGACATCGATATCGACCCCTCCAAAATCTTATCTCGAGCTTCTCCTTCTCCTACTCGAACTGGCACTCGACTTCTATCAACTTGGTCGATCTGGCAGCCTCGATATCGACCCCCAGACGTCGATATCGACCTCTTTTGTGTCGATATGCTCTGTTTCCTTTTCTGCTCGATTCCTATGTCTCTGATGTACTCGATGTCGAGGTCTTCAGTCGATTTCGACCTCTTCAGAAGACTTCGAGTTCTTTTTCCGCTCTTCCGAATTCATCCATTTTCATCCTGTTTTATGCGAAATCACGTGGAAACTCGTGCAAACCCATATATTTGACATTTTAAGCATAAACTACACCATTCTCATGTTTTCCCATTAATGTGCATGCAAAAGACAATAAAATGGATTCATATGTGCATAGAAAATATGGAAATTTGCGCGCACATCACAAGCCTCTCAAATTGATGAAAAACAATTCTAACTACAAGTCAAACCTAAAAAAAAAAAGAATTACAAACTGAAATCTCAGCAAGAATGAGCACGGGATGGAAGGTTGAAGACCGCCGACAGACAAGACAAGTTAAGGGAAGGGAAGACAAACCTGACAACGGAGATTATAGACGACCAAGTACTAACGGAGACGAGAAGAAGATTGAAGCTCAAAAAACAATAGATAATAGATCATAAACCCCAAATCCATCACCTCTATAACAACAAAATTCAGAATAAAACCAATTCCAAACAAGGAAACAACTACAACTAAAGCAAATCACGAAGCATAATTTAGGGTTGAAATCAAACTTACCAGATGAAAACTGCATTCAGAAAGTGAAAGGAGCAGAGGTTGAATATGCTTGTAGGCCAGAAGAAAGATTAATCAAAACAAGTTCAAAAAATTGACAAAGATGTGCCACAACATCCTAGGTCGCATAGCTCTTCCCAACACCCTATTTCATGAAGCTAGTAAATGTCAAGGCTAGCAAAAGTTGAGGTGCATGAGGCAGTTCAATCTTCTTCGAAAAAAATTTATATTGAATTCCTAACATTAATCACATAAAGAAAGTAATATGAGCAAGTAATTCAGACTATATATGATATGCTTTCTTAATTATTACTCTCTCTGTTCTATAAGGCCCTTCAGATTTTTTTCATTTTAAGGGGTATGAACAATTAGAAAGAATCAGAAAGCTTACAACAATAGGATGAATTGATGACAATAATTAGCTCATCCGTGAATCTGTAGAGAACAAAAATCTACATGCGACCTTACACTGCCCTTGAATTTGTTCAACCTTTCTCCAATTGATACAATACCAAATAAAACCCAAATCCAATTTAGTAGGTTACTGAAACTAAATCGAAATCAACATCAAAATCAATCGTTCAAACCGGAATAAGAGCGGGATGGAGGAGGATGGAGAATTGATTAACTGGAATTAGAAGGTGGTTTGTGATTGGGATGCAAAGGGCGGTTAGGAGAGAAGAGTAGACGACTCAGAAAACCCTAGAAGAGATACTATTAGAAGTAGAAATTGCATAATTAAAAGAAAATAGAGCGACAATCGGACATACCTTGAGGAAAGTAGATCAGAGGCAATGTAAAGTAGGATGAATAGAGCCAAAGCCCTCAGAAGAAGCAGATAAGAGGGAGGAAGGTTGACCACGAGGTCCTGATGGAAAGGCGGTGATCAGGAACGATAAGAAAGCAGGAGGTGGAGAGACGGTAATAACAATCGATTAGGAACCATGTGTTGTGAATGAGGATAGTAGGTAGAGGAAAAAATCTACAAGGTCGTAGGCGGTGGAATTGAGTCAGCAGGAGGTGGAGAAGAGGAAGAACGATTGAATGAAGCAGGAGGCTGAACAGGAGCAACCACAATCGTCAATCTCTGATTTTAACAATTGGTCATGGATGTTGTGGATGGTGAGATAGCGTCCTCTTCCGGCTCTTTTAAGATAGTAAGAATACATTAATTTAAAATGATATATAGAGTATATAAAATAACAACTTTAAAAAATAATGTTATATTTATTTCAGAGTCATAATAAATATGAAATATAGAGTATCGTTAAAAAAGGAAAAATGACTCAAAATAATATCAGCTATCACATATGAACCAAAAATAATACGAACTAAAAAAAGTCTCAAAATAATACAAACTATCCACCCAAAAACCAAAAATAATATAAACTTCAAAATCAACTAAAAATAGTATAAACATTGAACTTTGAACTCAAAATAATACAAACTTTTGAAGTTGGACTAAGAGAAGAATCAAAACAAAACATTATTTACCAAAATTACAAAAATATGTGTATATAGTCACACTTTGCACAAATGCACCCCCTTTATTTTTAAATACACCAAACCACTATTTATTTATTCAACTTTACAAAAAAAAAACCACTTTATTTTGAAATTAAATACAATCACATCCACTCTATCCATAATTATTCCAAAAAAAATGTAATCATATTCTAGAATTCATGTAATTTTGTGTAATTTCTAAAAATTGGGGTTGTATTATACAAAGTTAGACAACCAAATAGTGAGTTTTATGTATTTAAAATATAAAAGGTGTATTTGTGCAAAGTATGAATGATTATAGATTTTTTTTTATAATTTTGATAAATAAAATTTTATTTTGAATCTTATCCTAATTTAATTTCAAAAGTTTGTATTATTTAAAGTCAAAATTTCATTGATTGTATTATTTTTGGTTGATTTTAAAGTTTGTATTATTTTTTGTTTATATTATTTTTGGTTCATATCTCATAGTTGGTATTATTTTGAGTCATTTTTCCTTAAAAACGGAGGGATTGTGTTTAGTGTTCAATATCTTTATATATTCAAAATCATATCTTATAAAAAAAAGACATATAATCATAATATATATATATATAGACAATAGATCAAATGTACACAGCTCTTATTGTGTATCATGTTAACAAATCTGGGTCATTGAATTAAGAAGATCAATGGATGAGATTAAAAGTAAATTTTGATTATTCGTTGGTATTGGGAGATTATTCGGTGGAATGAAATTATTCGGTGGTATTGGGCGATTATTCGTTAGAATAAAATTTACATTTTTCACACTTTTTTTACAGATAAATATTATGTGAAAATAGACGAATAATAATGAACAAATAGACGAATAATTTCTGAGTACATGATACACGATCATGTACACTGGAACTAACCTCCTCTCTATATATATATATAATTGATTTTTTTCTTCGTGCATACAAAGTATACAATGAGATCTAATATTGTCATTGGTACATTATTGGCTTAACACATCCGCAACTTATGCCGAAGGGTAAGTCGGTGGTTTTTATTTTTAATATTCGTTTCTATACATGTTGGAAATTTCCACCTGTATAACTTATATATCAATTTTGTACATTTTGTGTGTTCATCGTGTGTGAACGATTTTACAAAATTAAAAAAACGTCATGTTTTTTGTTTTGATGTAGCACTTTTCTTGTAATGTTTATATCACCAGATTGACAAATTGCTACAACGCGTTGTACCAATATATATATTCCGAAAATAATACTCTAAATCTGAATTTAATTTTTGAGGTGTATAATTTTAAAATATTGGGTTAACATATTTTTTTACATGTAACCGGACACACTAGTAAAGTAGTAATACACAGTGGCGGCAGCAGGATCCTCCGAAAGGTGGGGCGAAATTTCTAGTGTGTACTGAGATATTGACCTTGAATAAACTCTTTTACCTAAGTTACGACTTTCAACTTAACAATGGATTGTAGAAAAGTAGACTTACATTTGCTTGATTGCTATGGTAGTTGTTTCTCATCATTCATTGGAAATTTAGGCATTTGTCATATTTAGGAGTGTAAACTTATCGAAATTCAATCATGCTAAATTCAAGGCTTTTGCATATTATCTAGGATTGTAAACTCATCAACTTTATAATATATTTTGGTTCCCAAAGACATGTAGGGTACGAAAATATAAATATTGCATAAAGCTTCACAAATTCAATTAATAAATTTCATTCTCAAAATCATATATATAAAATAATTAAAACACAAAAATTTATTCTCAAAATCACAAACTCTAATGAAAATTTCACAAAATTTATTCTCATAATCAAATCCTAATTTCACCAATTTTGTGGGGTTTAATTAGTTTATAGCTAGATAATTTATACTCCATCCGTTCGGCAAAACTTGTCATTTTAGCTTATTTCACAAGTTTTAAGGCAATTAACAAATGTACTAATTTACTCTCAATTATTATCCTTCTTTTTTACTTTATTGAAAACTACAACTAACAAACCATCAATCATATCAAGGGCATTTTTGTAAAGTAAATGGCAAAATACCTATAATGACAAGTTTTTTTGAACAAAAATAACACCCTAATATGACAAGTTTTGCCGAACGGAGGGAGTATATAATAGGGAGCTCGGGAAATGGGAATATAATTAAATAAGGGGGTAGAAACATAGAGAGCGGGTGAAAAACAAAGAATAAAAAAAAACTTTTTTGAGGGAGGTGAAATTTTTTTTAAAAAAAAAAGAGGCTAATTTCACCAATTTTATGGGGTTTAATTAGTTATAGCTAGATAATTTGTATCTAATAGGGAGGTCGGGAAGTGAGAATATAATTAAATAAGTGGGTAGAAATATAGAGAGTGGGGTACAAGTTGAACAAAGAATAAAAAGCTTTTTTGCGGGAGGTGAATTTTTTTTTTAAAAAAGAGGCTAATTTCACCAATTTTATGGGGTTTAATTAGTTATAGCTAGATAATTTGTATCTAATAGGGAGGTCGGGAAGTGAGAATATAATTAAATAAGTGGGTAGAAATATAGAGAGTGGGGTACAAGTTGAACAAAGAATAAAAAGCTTTTTTGCGGGAGGTGAATTTTTTTTTTAAAAAAGAGGCTAATTTCACCAATTTTATGGGGTTTAATTAGTTATAGCTAGATAATTTGTATCTAATAGGGAGGTCGGGAAGTGAGAATATAATTAAATAAGTGGGTAGAAACATAGAGGGTGAGGTGCAAGTTGAAAAAAAAAAGTTTTTTTAGGGGAGGTGATTTTTTTTTTAAAAAAAAGGAGACTAGTAGGAATTGAACCCCAACCTTTTTAGTAAGAATTGAACCCCAACCTTTTGGTCTTACTTTACTTTCCTTCCTTCCCACCAACCAACTACACAAAATAGATTAGTTGATTCTATATTCATCATAGTTTTACTTATTACAACACTGCTATATATATAAATAATTTTTTATTTTTTTTTTCAAAGTCCGGGGACACATAGGTCGAAGGGTGGGGCGGCTGCCTACGCCCGCCCCACCCTAAGGCCGCCCCTGGTAATACATACGGAGTATAGAAAGTATCTCACCGTAATTGACCTATCCCTGTTCGTTAAATTTAAAAAATTCTCTAAATACTACACAAATATGACTTCATTTAACATCTTATACTATTTTTATAAGAGTATGGGATAGAAAAACACATTTAGAAAAACACTTAAAAGTATTACTTCCATCTCCACACATTTTCTTTTAATTGATTTAATGATTTGCTATTAGATTAAAAAACCAATTTGTAAATTTATAGGATCCAATTGTTTGCATCGTAGCATCATACGAAATATATATGTAATTGCACTATTTCTTCTCATTCCCCTTTGTATTTTTTTCTTTTCACAAAAAAAAGTTAATGTTGGTTCATTTTCCTTTATTCACTACTCCTTAGTCGTTACTGTATTAATTAAAGGATTTGCCATTTAGAACATTTGCTCCTCTCATTCAAGTTCGTCTCGATTCGATTTTCCATAACTCCAGGAAAATTAACCAATACTAGTCAAGGCATACCCGTGCTACGCACGAGACGTAAATATAAGTTTGCTATTTTATAAGCCTATTTAAAAGCTTATTTTATATCATCTCATTGACTAATCTAAATAGTATATGTGTACAAATAGTAAATCTCGGTTTTATATACTTGATAATTTGGTTTAATTTATCTATTAAATCTTTATATTTTTATGGGTTTTTTCTTCAAGAAGACATCTTGTAAAATAATTTTTTAATAAAAAAACACCTTTTAATTTTTTGAAAACAAAAACACCTTATATAATATAAGGTATTCGATCAATTGAAGCACCAAGTTTTATTTTACAACTAAAATTTTAAGTTTTCAGTGATATTTTTTAATCTATAATCAAAATGCCCTTATTTAACTAACATTTTTTTAAAAGGAATTGTATATAATAAACACTCTATTATATAAGGTGCATTTTCAAAATAAAACCCTATTTTTTTATGTTCAATATTTTATTTTTGAAGAAATAATGTTATTTTTGATTGTCAATGACATATTATGGTATAGTTTATGTCTAGTTTGATATCTTATACTTACATGAAATTTAATTTATAATTTTATTATAAATATTGAATCAAAATTAATTGTGTATAGAATGGGGTGGGTTTGAGTTTTGTTTTTCTTTTAAAAAAATGAATAATGAAATCTTATTATGACCCTTTATTATACCATCCTATTTTTTGTATATAGATGAATCTTGCAAAAGTATACATATAATAATACTTGATATTGTTGAATTGGATCGAGCCGGCCAATACAATGTATTTATCAGTTTCTTCATTAAGTGTCTTAATCTTCGTCTTCAAGGCTTACGGTGACTGATTCGGGCACACCATTGGTTTAGTGTTAGTGGTCAGTTTCTTCACCTTTTTTCCGAGCTATTGGTGTTTGAAATTTTGAAGACTTGTCAAAGTAGCTAGTAATGCTAAAATCACATTTCTTATCCATTTGACATAATTGTGTTGATAGCCTTTTTTAAAAAATCAACGATTCCTATTCCAAACTCTAAATTTTAATTTCTTGTTCAGCTCTCCTTTGATTTTTTCATTGTTGATGTTTTTTTAAATAAATTAAAGACTAAAGGAATTTACCTTAATTATATCAATAAAAAATGAATTTCAAAGCATTTTGTTGGCATATAAAATAAATTCATCGAAAAAGAGAGTATATACGTACCGAGTATTGACCCACTCCAATCTAATTGATTATGTATAGATAAATAAGTAGATTCCAAAAGGCAAAAAAGATCTTGGAGTTTTTCCTTTCCTAGCTCCCCTGGTTTTTTATGAGCTCTTGTTCTTCTATTTTTTGTTTTGGTTTTTAACTTTTAATAAATTTACGGAAGACTCGATCTCATACCCTTTTTCATTGATCAAATATATAAAAAGATATTGAGTAGTCGATGAGCTTGTAACGGTGGTGATTGAATTTATGGCAATCAATTCAATAAAATTGAAGTTAATTAACTATTTGTTTTTTCTTCCATCATTTCATATCCCTTCAAAGTGTCCAAATTAGTGGCCATTGAAGCCTTGAATTTAGCATGGATAATAATTTATATTAATGGTTGCAAGTAATTAACCGTAATTCATCCACGTATAATAGTCCTCCATAATTATATATGATCAATGATATATGGTGATAATCCTGATATATATTGGTACCAAAAGTAAAATATTTTTTTTATTTAATTTTCACCATGTTTTAGTTAGGAGATTAGAAATACAGAGTATAAAAAAGTGACATAAAAAAGTAATAAATGATTATCCATGCTAAATTTGGATTAACTTATATGTTTTATTACTTATATAATTATATTTTAGAAATTGTTAGGCGAAAATTAAAATTAATTTATTAATTATGTTAAAATCTATTAAGGATTCTAAAACTAACAAACTATATCGATAAAAATGGACTTTTAATATTCGGTTTCAACAAAAAAAATCCATAAATTGGGATCGTAAAGATGCTTTGATAGGTATAGATATATAAGATTAAGGATTAATTGATTTTTCTATGAATATATGTTATTTGGATGATATGAATTTCATAAATATATTGGGGTTTAAAATGATGTGAAAGAGGTCATTATTATTGAGCATAGAAATTTAGGAAAATATAATTAAATTTTCATAAGTTAGTAAGAGTATATAATAAACCATTTATGAATACATTAATAAAATTAAAATAAACCTTTTATGAATACATTAATAACATTAAAGGAAAATAAAAGAATTAAAAAGGAGAATATCATTAATGAGAGCTATTATGGGGCCTTGGGACACAATTTTTAAAGGTATATAGATAGATAGATGCGAATCATATCATTCGCTTGTTCTAGACATCGACTTTAATTGATCCGATGCAAGATAGGAAACTTTACATTTGCATCTGCAATGATGTCATTGGTTGATGGACTGCAGGGACTAGTCTCTTCCAAATCTTGACCTGTATAAAAAAAAATTAAAGGATTTACCGCCCCGCCCCACCCTGAGGTGACTCAATAGCAAGAAGTTATGAAAGTTTCCGAGTTTGATTCATATATACCTTCGCCCTTCCTTTGGGTGAAAAATTAAGGTTCATCTTGGTTCTTACCATTGAGTATAGTCGTCGGTGCAAAACTTTTTACTTGGAGTGTGACTCTTGTCAGTTGGGTCACGTGCTCGGGATTTATCACCAAAGATGGCTTACCTCTGATGAATTCCTCCCAAAAAAGGTGCTTAAAGGACCCACTTGCGGTGGGCCCCTTAGGGATGGACCTGAATCACGCGGCAGAGGAACACGGGCTCACCTGACTCATGAACTATACTACCCATGGTATTACCTGGGCCGTGCTTTCGCCGCATCACTAAATGCTTCTCCTATCCCACCACTTCCATGGGGATCATCGAACATTATAGAGGTAACAGGGGGTATACATGGCCGCGGTATTTCACTAGCTTTGGTGTTGACGCGGTAAATGAGTCCCTGATTACCCCTTCGAATCCGGAATTACCTTTATCCCAAATGAGTAATCGCTTGCCTCCTGACACTCCCTATGAGAACTGAGGTTCTTCTGTCTGTCCCTCCTTCATTTCTCCTTGATTTCTCTTCTTCTTCTCTCTATTTTCTCTCTTTAGCCCGCCCAAAAGTCCTTTCTGCTTCTGTTCATTCTCCCTTTTATAGTGATTGGCGGGGGACTTTCTATTATGACATTTTTCACCTTCGTGTGGACACGTGTGGCCCCCGTGGGTGGGGGGCATGATGGACACGTGTTTTCCATTCATGTCCGCGTCCTCCTTATCTTGGTTTCATCAACCTCGTTATCCAAAAAGAAAAAAAATCAAAGGATTCACCTCCTCCACAAAATAAATAAAGTAGTGGAGATTAAATACAGTAGTAGCTTCAAAGAGCTCGAAGCTACAATATGGGCTTATCAAATATCTTCAAAGTGGTGCTCTGAGAGCTCGAGGCTACAATCAGGAGAAAATCACTCACAGAGGGCCTCCTGATTGTAGCCTCGAGCTCTCGGAGCACCACTTTGAAGATATTTGATAAGCCCCTCGATGCTAGAGTTGTCGCTCGTAGAGGGCCTCCTAATTGTAGTTTCGAACTCTTGGAGCACCACTTTAAAGATATTTGATAAGCCCCTTGACATTGAAGTTGTCCCTCGTTGAGGACCTCTTGATTGTAGCTTCGAGCTCTCGGAGCACCACTTCGAAGATATTTGATAAGCCCGTTGACGCTGGAGTTGTTGATCGCGAAGGGCCTTCTGATTGTAGCCTCGAGCTCTCGGAAAATCATTTTGAATATATTTGATAAGCCCCTCGACGTTGGAAGGTTTGGTTCACGGAGGGCCTCCTGATTGTAACTTCGAGCTCTCGAAGCACCACTTCGAAGATATTTGATAAGCCCCTTGCCGCTGAAAGCTTTATTTCGTGGAGGGCCTCCTGATTGTATCTTTGAACTTTTGGAGCACCACTTCAAAGATATTTGATAAGCCCCTTGACGCTGGAAGCTTAAGCTCGCGAAGGCCTCCTGATTGTATCCTCAAGCTCTCGGAGCACCACTTTGAAGATATTTGATAAGCCCCTCGACACTGGAAGCTTTAGCTCGTGGAGGGCCTCCTGATTGTAGCCTCGAGCTCTCAGAGCACAACTTTGAAGATATTTGATAAGCCCTCGACGCTGGAGCTGTCACTCGTTGAGAGCCTCCTGATTGTAGTCTCTAGTTCTTGGAGCCCACTTTAAAGATATTTGATAAGCCCCTCGACGCTAGATTCATCGCTCATGGAGGGCCTCCTGATTGTAGCTTCGAGCTCTTGGAGCACCACTTCGAAGATATTTGACAAGCGCTCAGAGAACAACTCTAAATGAGTATAAACCAAGTCCCTTGATGTTGGAGCTTTAGTCCACGGAGGGCCTCTTAGAGCAACTACAAGTGATCGAAGAACAACTCTAAATGAGTATAAACCAAGTCCCTCAACGCTGAAGCTTTAGTTTGTGAAGGGCCTCCTAGAGCAGCTACAGCCTACAAGTGCTCAATGAACAACTCTGAACGAGGATAAACCAAGTCCCTCGGTGCTATAGATTTAGTCCATGAAGGGCCTTTTGTAGCAGCTACAAGCGCTCGAAGAACAACTCCAATTGAGTATAAAATAAGGTCCCTCAATGTTGGAGCCGACTTAAACTTGTCGCCCACGGGGCCTAGGGACGTGTCATTCGTATATCTTATTTTCGCAAAAATAATGAAGGGTCAAAATACTCGTGTTTGAACTACGAAAGACTTGATTCTACCCTGAGAGATACGTTGGCAACCCATTAATAATTGGGTGCATCCCGAACCAACGAACTTGCTTGAAAATTTACACTAAAGGCCAGATATATCGAGTACTTCTTCGCGGATGAATATGAGCGAGATACAAGTGCATACGATTCATCGTTTTAATCAAACTCCAGTTAAGCCATCACTCTACTAAGGTTCGAGGAGCTATGACGATGCACCAATAGTAATATTGGTCCACGGATAAGAGGGTTGAACCGAAAACATCGAAGTCGGTCTGCGAACGGTAAACCATGTACAACTCTTTGTACACATGCAACGACACGTGGCATCCATGCCCTCATCCCACATGTCGTAGAACATAAGACACTTGGCAGTGTGCGGTGTCCACGTGGCGAATCATGCTCACGTGGCTCCTAAAGTATAAATAGGAGGAAGAGCGAACATGAATAAGACTTTTAAAAAGGTAGTGAAAGACAAGTAAAGAAATAGATTATGATGGCTCCATGGACCTTGTGCCGAAGGTGCATCCGTGTTCCCCCTTGAAGGAATTCGACTTGATGAAATCCAAGGGAGGAAGGTTTGTTTACAGTCAGCACGAGTCTCAAAACAGCCTAGGTAGTGGTGCGCGAACGATAATCTCATCGCGCATCTCAGGTAAGATCGATCACCCGGAGTCCTCTACTCTCTAGTCGATCTTGGAATCCACAACCATGGGATTCTCAAAGTGGTATTTACCCGGTATGAAGCCGGGGGACATGCAGGGGAGCCCGACACTAGTGAAGGTGGAAGGAGGTGGCTCAAAATTAGGGTTGGTACGGGAAAATCTAGAAAGAGGGAGGATGGACCTGCCACATTAAATCCAACTAAACCCCCTAAATCCCAGATGATTCTTAAAAAGGAAGGTGAGATTGAAAGAATCCCATCTCCAAATTCGGCTAATTTCACACAAATTTGGAGATTTGAGAGGCTAAAATCCTAAACTTCAAATGAGAGTTTCATGTGATTATAGAGAATTTATTTTCTCTGCTAGTATTATATGTGGTTTCACCTAAATTAGATTCAACTTGGAAATTCTTTACAGACCGATTTGCGAAAATACACCAAATTGGTGTTCTGTTTGCAAAAGTATACTCGTTTTGTGAGAATAGCAAAAACAGGATAGGTGGGTCATTTATGCTAAAAATAATGGATGATTTTACCTTTAAATTTACAGAAATTTCGCGAGGTACCCTTGTGGTATGACAATTTTCGGGAAGTATACAAAAGATTTACATATTTCACGTGGTACCCTTGACGTTTGAAACTAATTTGTCTCGCGCCCCTCATGCTTAAAGTTGACAGACTTACCCCATCTCCATTAGTTTTGATTAAAAAAAAGAAAGAACTAACCCTTCTCTACGAACAGAGGAGGACGATGGGCAAAAGAACGATGGGTGAAATGAGAATGAACTAGAGGCGAAGGTGATAGGGAGAGCTTCGGAGAAGTGTCCTCTAAGTGAAGCAGGTTGACCTGAGAGGAACGAAAGGAGAGGGTGAGGGCGACCTAACTGACTGGAGGCGAGAGAGTCCAAGTTGTAATCGAAAGGTATGTATGCCTTGTTCCTTCCTCAAAAATTAGGGTTTTGAATTGAGGGTTTCGAAAACTAGGTAAATCTGTTGGTCGTATTCTCTGTAGCACATCCATGTGCCTTTGTGAATGGCTTCTTTTGAACTAGATTGATAAATGTTTTCGCTAGGAGTATTTCTGTTTTTTTTTAAATTTTGATTGCAGCCGATCCTGAATTCGTCTATATGAATGGCTCCTGATGTTGGTCTTGTTTATGTTTTATTCATGTCAAAATTCGATATTTGAATTCGTCTTAGGGGTTCATTCATGTTAAAATTCGATATTTGAATTCATGTTTGTGTGATGTAGTTTGTCTATTTCCATGTACCATGATTTTAAGACTCCGTCTCTATCAATTTAAGAACATAGTAAGGAAAATAATAGGTGATTGAATATATTCTCGACCAAACATTTGGCTGATTAAGTAGCTTTATTTATTTGTTGAAACTGTTGACATTGTAGAGCTAAACTAATAGTGATTATCTAAATGATTCTTTCATAATTATTATTCTCTTAGTTAACAAAATGGAAGAACTCACGCTTACAGGAATCATTGGGAATTGTTTATTCCATCTAGCTTGACTTTGAAGTTTCATTTGAATCAGTCTAATGGAACTAAAAGTGATAAAGAAAGCTTTGTGAATACACTTAACAACATTAAATCAGACAGTGAAAATGATATTGGTTGAAAATTTTCTTTGTTGGCAAATAATTAAGTTCTCAATATATTTATGTCTCATTGAAGATAGAACATATTAGCCTCTTGCTTTGAAAATTTTAGCTTATTAGCTCAAACAGTAGAGCATTGTGCTTAGACACAAGGTGTGGTTCGAATCCCACATAAGCCACACATACATTACAAAATACAAATTACAGCAAGGCCCTCATCTTGTTCAGGAGTTAGTTAGAGAAATCAAGAGCATTGTGCCATGTTACAAGTATTGATACAAAGTCACTTTTGATAAGGATAAAACCAGTTTGTGCTATAGTCTATAGAGGATAGAATCTCTTTTGGATTACTCATATGATATGCTTAAATGGGAATATGCTTTGAAGATGCCTTTAATCATGAACTATCGTATAAGCATTTTGATAGTGGAAACTTCAAGCTCCTTGCAACCTATTAGCGATTTCAAGAACAATATGGAAATTAATCATTAATTCTACAATAAATCAAGAAAACAACATATAGATTATTGGCATAGCAAAGTATAAGCAGCATGTATGGCACCAAATGGGAATTTATTTTTGAGAGGGTACCTTTAAATCTTTAGAGACATTACATTTGTAGCGATTTGATCTCTCTAGTGGACAACTACCACCTTTGATGATAAAATTAGCATTGCAAAGACTACATAGCTGCAAAAGAGCATCAAATATGAGTCTGCTATCCTCACTTTCACTTGCTAATGAGCTGATATCCTCTTCTTCTATAGAAATTTCAGTTTCAGCCACTGATGTGATGCACTAAAAATTGGCAAACATCCTCCCTAATGGAAAAATTCCGGGTCCTTTCATGAGCAATTCCAGCTTTGTAGTTTCCTTCTTCTCTATTTGTTTCTCTGAACGTGATCGGGATTAATGGACACTTGAGTGCATCTTAGCAAAAACCATATTCATAGATTAATCAAAGGACATGTATAATTTTTATAGTGACACAACTTACAATCCCCTGCCAACTAGATGGATACTTCTTCTAAAGAGTTGTGGGCACAAACTGCTTTTAATTCACTTGTGTTTGTCTTTAGGTTTCATTAACCAAATATAGGCTTCTTTAATTTATTCCTTTTTGTGCAAGTAAAACTGGTTTTATGTGTGAATAAAATAGACTTTAGAAACTTATTAGAATATTTCTGACAGATAATGTAGTTGTTTGAAGGTCATAGCTATGGATCAACAAAGATGGAATCGTGTAATAAGGATTTGATGTCGTTTGTGGCCACGGTGATGGTACGGTTCAGCAACATGGTTCTTAGATCATCAAAGCAGCCACAAATCAATGAAAGGCATGAGCATCTACGTCTTTTTCATCGTATACACTCATGTAGTAGCTACTCTCCTCGTCTTTCCTTGCCTTTTCATCTTCAACATCTCTATTTCTGTTTCTCTTCGATCTCTTTTGAACGAATTACCCTAGCTGGAAGATTCCATCTGAACGAGTACATGCTAAAGCCAAGGGTCCTCTTAAGTCTTTACTAATCACCTTTATATTAACTCTCTTTTATACAATACAGATCCCCCAACTTTTGCATCAACCATGAGTAATCTGGTTCCTGCATTCATCTTTCAGTTGCCATTGTGAGAAATTAGCCTATATGGAACTCGAACCCATATCTTGTGCATAAGCACATGCTCTACCATTGGAGCTAATAGACTTTCTAACAAGTTTCAAATCCATATCAAGCTTTGGAGCTAACAAGCTACTAAGAGAACAACTGCCACAATATCAAGCTTATACCAAGGAGCCTAAATAATCTGGCACTTTCAAAAGGGACTAAAAATAGCAGGACACCATATGATGAACCATGGAAAACATCAATTTTTTTTTCTTTCAGGTTTAGAAACCATGTACTTGTTAATAGGAGGAATGTCGAGTTCGAACAAATATATAAAAGATAGATGCAAACCGAATCCTAGCCTATGCAAATAATTCCAAGACTTCCTCCCGTTTTAGTAGAAGGGTAGTCAGGATCGATCCACGAGGAAGCGTGTCAGCGGGATCCTAGATAGTCTCAAAGTCACGTCTTGAATGTCGACCAGAAGCCTCGATCTCGAGCAAAGGACTCGACGGTGACCTAGGCTGTCGATTTCTACTGCAATAGAAAACCTGCAGAGACAAAAACGGTAGTCGATATCGACTAGAGTGGTCGATATCAATGTCAGCAAACGAGTCGACCTGGCTCAGAAAACTACCATTCGACATAGGGCAGTCGATATCGAGTAGGTTACTCGAAATCGACCTCAGACAATAACTGTAGGAAGATCGGGATCGACACAGAAAACCGTCGATCTGGGGCACAGTGGTCGATATCGACTATAGTAGTCGAAATTGATTTGTCCTGCACAAACGTTAGTTGGTCGGCAAAGATGGTCGAAGACGAATAGGATGAAAGAGGAGCAATGAACAGAATAAAGAACATATTTTTATGAGATTCAAATATATAAAAGGAAACTCCTAGGGATAGGGTTTACCACAACGTTAACCAATGCATACAATAAGGCAAATAAGACGGACAATTGGGCTATCTCACCCGAGGGACAAGCTTTCGCCGTACACCAACGATTAGAATACTCTTGCAAATAAACCTAATTGTCTTTACCAATTTTATGTTTATAACTCAAGTTGTTAGCATGAATCCATTTTCTTGCGATTAGGACTAAACATAGAATCGTAGGAGATGATATAGACATAACGATATCAACATCAAATACTTACCTCAAGCACGCATGGCTAACGTCGGGCTCACCCCGACCCTAGAAGCTTTGGGAAACTACTCGCTCTTCATCGCATAAGACACCATTGATTGGAAGAAATAAACTTGCATTAATTGAAACTCCGAAACCTTACAATCTAACATCGGCTTTCGCAAATGTCATACCCTAAAGCTTCTCTCTAACTCTAATTCTATTGCTATTGTATTGTATCTTGTGGAATTGAATTGTTGAATCCATAAAAACCAGCCCCTAGAGCTTTATTTATAGGCTACTAATCCTCGCTATTCAAGGAAAGTAGATCTTATCTTCTATCTAAATTCTATCCTAACAAGTAGGATAAATCTTTTATTTAAAGTAAATATCTAAATTACTAACAATCATCTTAGGGTAAAAAAGAAACCACCCTTAAGACATAATCTTGTCTACAATAGAAGATAAATCGTGGCCTTCATGATAGACTTGCAATCCGCGTCTCGAAAAGCGCGTCCAATCCGTATTGAATTCCGGTCGATATCGATTAGATAGGTCAAAATCGACCTCTTCGTTTCTGCTCAACGAGCTCAGTTCCACTCGATCTCTAGGGCATAGTTGATATCGACTCCATCTACTCGATATCGAGTGCTCTCTTTTGTTGGTCTTCTTGGTCTGTCTCGACACTCAGAGTCCATGTCGAGGTCTTCAGTCGATATCGACCAGTCTAGTCGATATCGACCAGTCTAGTCGATATCGACCTCTTTTCAGCTTTACTTGGCTTCTTCATTTTGACTCCGATTCCGCTCCAATTCCTACATATTTAGACCAAAACTTGTGCATACTCTATTTCTTTCACGTTAGCTCATTTTACACAAATTTGCATTATTTTTCAACCTTTTCTTTAGGAATCGAATGAAATATGAAGTCAAAAGATGTGATAAAAAGGACTCTAAATATGTACATCAGTACCCCAACACAAGTGTCAACAAAGAGGATCAAAATCTATATTGTGTTAAAAATATAAAACAAGAGGCTTAGATATAGAATAGATATTTCATGACGAAAAAAGTGAAAGACATAGCATGCAGTGACATGCCTTGTTGTAAAGAAGTTGGACATGCTCCTTGGCAGAGAGTTCTAAAGTATTATCCATGGGTACAACCACATTTCAAGAAAACAAGAAACCATAAACAAGCATAAGCATACACAGAATCAAGCAACATAGAGACAACAAACATGATAATGGATTGCCCAGATAATTACGTTGGGGTTGTTGGCCGCAAACAAAATATTCTAGACAACAAACCCACCTGCCATGGACAATCACATTCTAGTCAAGCCTTTTTAAGAAGAAAAACTCAAACTCATACACAAACCAAGTTTCATTGCAGACAACTTACATTGCAGACAAGTTTCATTGCATACAAATTTTTTCCCTATATGACTAACCAAGAATAGCAGCTGACTCCGGACAAGTTTCAGTGCGTTTTCAACATGAATGAACCCTAACACGAATTCAAATCTCAAATTTTAACCACAAACAAGAACATCAGCTGCATTAACAACTCAAAAAAATACATTCGAAGCTCCAATTCGAACCCTAAATTCGAAGCCCCAATTCGAACCCTAAATTAGTCATCACTTGCATCCAACGATGAAGAAAGATGATAACTCCCTCCCTTGATGAAAATCGGAATAAAGTTTCAAAGGCCTTGACAGTTTGTCTGTGTCAAAGGTCTTGGAGCTTTAACAGTATTGATGAAATACAAAACCTGTTCTATATATTATTATGTCCGAATATTATTTAATATTATATACTTCCATTATATTATATGCCTAACTAACCTTTCAGGAAGTATTATTCGAATTACTTCTTTCCTTATGGTGCATATTGAGGAGATCTAAATTGGAGAGATCATGTCTTCGAAGTGTCCAAAAAAAGAAGATCCTTGGGCGCGCCATGATCTGAACTAGCCGTTGTTGAAGATCCTTAGGCGCCATGTTGCTTCTATATAAAGGAAAGGAAGAAGAAGACAGGATATACTGGTTTAACACAAGCTTTCATTTATTCAAGCGAGATCTGTCTTCAAAGTGTACTCTCTACTAGCGCTCAAGAGTTTGTTATTTCATTTCAAAGCCTTTGAGAGTTACACTGTGAGCTTATAGGATATATTCATTTATAGTGTTACTCGAGAGTTTGTAACTCGGGAAGTAAGCACTAGGCTATTGATTTGTGAGAGTAAGAGGATTGTACTAGATAGCTGAGAGAGGTGGGGCTCTTCTAGATTGGTCTAGGACTCCAAGGGAACGTGAGTTGACTAGATTGCAATTGTATAGGAGAGAGGCTTCTCGGTGAGCTATTAGGATCCTAAGCTTTGCGAATCAATAAAGCCTTTTGAATCCTAGGGTTGTGGAAGAACCCTAGGCGGGGACGTAGGCCAAGTTCGTGCCGAACCTCGTAAACAATTACTCGTGTCCTTTATCTATTGCTTTACCTTATTTCCACACTTGGTTCGATTGTCTAACTTTGTGATTCAGGTTTAATCTCAAAGGGTTTTATACGAGCTCCAAAAGTCTTGAGACTTTCTGCGAAAAAAGGGCATACTCTATTCAACCCCCCTTCTAGAGTATTTCTATATTACCTTGTTTTATATTATCGAACCTTCAATTGGTATCAGAGCTTTACTCACTGTTTTTGATCTAACAATCTTGTGAGTTTTCGATCATGTCTGGTGAAGCAAGCGGAGGATTTGCACAGGGAAGGTCCACGAGCAGACCACCACTCTTTGTAGGAAACAACTTTGTCCACTGGAGATCCTTGATGAAAATGTTCATTATAGATCAAGATCTGGAACTTTGGAACATTATAGAGAATGGTCCGAAGATTCCAGAGAAAGACGGACCAAATGGAACCAAAGTCGCAAAGAAGGAGTCTGAATACATCCAAGCGGATCTTGAACTCGTCTCCAAAAACTACAGGGCTATTAACTTACTTTATTGTGGTCTTAGCACTGATGAGTTTAACTGTATTTCATCTTGTAGGTCAGCTAAAGAGATTTGGGATAAACTGGTCGTCACCTATGAAGGAACGAGCCAAGTGAAAGACACCAAGATCAGCATCTTCCTTCGAAAATATGAGCTCTTCAAAATGAAGTCTGATGAGTCAATCAAGGCCATGTTCACACGATTCACAGAAATCACCAACAACCTTGACTCTCTCGGCAAGAGCTTTACCAACGTTGAGAAAGTGAGGAAGATACTGAGGTGCCTCCCAAAAGAAAAATGGGGTCCAAAAGTAACAGCTATAGAGGAAGCACAGGACCTCACCACTCTACCCCTTGATGACCTTCTTGGGAAGCTGATCACGCATGAGATGATCCTTAATGAAGACGATGGAGAACTTCCAGCTAGCACTAAGAACTTGGCACTCAAGTCTAAGAAGGATGAGCCTAAAGATGGATCTGATTCCGAAGATGAGGATGATCCTTTTGCTCTTATCACAAGAGGCCTTGCTCGAATTCTCAAAATGTAGAAGCAATTCAACAACAAGGATGGATCAGAGTCTTCAAAATTTCGAGGTAAGCCTCAATACAACAAGTATGAAAAGAAGACTAAACCGTTGTCTTGTTTTGAATGTGGTGAAACAGATCATCTCGTGAAGGACTGCCCTCAAAAGACAAAGAGCCAGTCCAAGAAGGGTGACAAATGGAAGAAGAAAGCCATGGTGGCAACTTGGAGCGATTCTGACTCTGACTCCGATGATGAGAAGGCCAATATTCGTCTTATGGCCTCAGAAGATGAATCCCACGTTGAAAAGCTTGAAGCTACTGTAAGAGAACTTATGGCAAGTCCAAAAGAGGTATTATCGGAATTCCTTTCCAATATGATTGCCAATGAAGAGAAACTTATTGTCCAAACTGACATTCTTATTAAGAGAACTGTGGATCAGGAAAGAACTATTGAGGATCTGTCTATGAGGGTTAAAAGTCTTGAAACTTCTTGTTCAGGTCTTGACATTAAAGTCAAGACGCTTGACTTAGAGAAATCTGAACTCAAGCAAGATCTCTCCTCTCTAAGAAATGAGCATCATGACTTAGAGAACGAGAAGATCTCCCTGAATAATAAGATTCAAGACCAACAGACAGCCCTCATAAGTTTTACCAAATCCAAAGGCACTATTGATAGGATATTGGGCGAGCAACAAAGTTCTCTAAACAAAAGTGGTATTGGTTACAATCCAAGGTTTTTAAAGAAGCAGCACATTACCACCTTTGTAAAGGCAAAAGGAAGCAGAACCTCTCCTATATGTCACCACTGTGCTAGAAAGGGACATGTAAAAGAGACCTGCCCTTATAGAAGAAAGGATCCATATATTATTCGCAATACATTTCCTGTTCATTTGAGAAAAGAACGGATAACACAAGTTTGGGTTCCAAAAGGCACTATTTTACCAAACATGGTTTACCCCAACAATGGATCCAAATTTGCTTATTGGTCTAGCCACAAAGGTTGATGTTTGTCTTGCAGGAGAACACCAAGGTGAAGGAACATAAATGGATCATTGATAGTGGGTGCTCGAGGCATATGAGTGGAAAGAGTTCTCTCTTTCATGATCTAAAGGAGCAATCCACGGGAACAATCACTCTTGGTGACAAAGGAAAATGTGACATCGTCGGTATTGGTAGTGTTGGAAGTGATTCCAGCCATAGTATTAAAAATGTCTATCTTGTTAATGGTTTAAAGTATAATTTGCTTAGTGTCTCTCAACTATGTGATAGTGGCAACTATGTCAGATTTAACAAGAAAAGATGTCTAGTGTGCAGAGAAGATACAGGTGAAGTTATATTGACTGCATATCGTTACAACAATATATACGCTGTAAATGCTGATCAAGTGGCACAAGGAAGCTTAACCTGTCTAAAGGCTTTGACGGACGATCCAAAGCTCTGGCACAGGAGACTCGGTCATGTGAGTCCACATACACTACAGAAGCTTGTGTCCAAAGGGCTTGTAAGAGGGCTACCTGAGATGAACTTCAAAGGTATTGATATGTGCAATGCATGCACACAAGGTAAACAAACACGTAGCTCTTTCATACCCAAAAAGGTTGTAAGTTCTTCTAGACCCCTTGAACTTTTACATATGGATTTATGTGGTCCTATGCGAGTCAAATCTCCCAATGGTAAAAAGTACATGCTAGTTGTTGTTGATGATTTCTCTAGATATACTTGGGTTGCATTTTTAAAAGAAAAATCAGAGGCCTTATTTGAGTTTTCAAAACTTTGTAAGGAGTTGCAAACTTTAAGAAACGAGCCCATAGTGTCAATTCGGAGTGATCATGGTAGGGAGTTTGATCAACTTCAGTTTGATTTGTTTTGTGCTAAATATGGCATCTCCCATAACTTTTCTGCTCTTAGGACACCTCAACAAAACGGGGTTATGGAACGCAAGAACCGCACCTTAGAGGATATGGCCAGGACTATGCTTTTAGAAAATGCATTACCTAAAACCTATTGGGCTGAAGCTGTTAACACAGCTAACTACATTTTGAATCGTTGTCTTATTCGTTCCATCTTAAAGAAAACTCCTTATGAACTTTTCAAAGGCCGCAAACCACTTATATCTTATTTTAAACCCTTTGGCTGTACTTGTTTTGTTCATAACAATGGAAAAGATAACCTTGGGAAATTTGATGCGCGTAGTGATGAAGGTATATTTCTTGGCTACTCCACAAGTAGCAAAGCTTATAGAATCTTCAATAAAAGGACCCAGTTAGTTGAAGAAAGTATACACGTTATATTTGATGAATGCAATGACGGTTCTTTGAGTGAAAGTGTTGCAGATATAGATCTTAACATCCATGCAGAGAACGAGGAAGGTGATGATGCTGCTACCAAGAACACAGAGAAGAGGAACATGCAGGAACAGATTCTTAACACTGAAGAATTGGCCCAAGGTGTTGAAGATTCGTCCAAAGCCCTTGGTGTCCAATCCAACAGTGTTGAGACGTCAGAAACTGCTGTAACTGAACCTAACAGGACCACGGAGTCAGATGTACCACAAGTCAATCCTACTGGTGTGACGAATCAAGGAGCTGAGACTAGCAAAAGGAAATTCAAATACTCCTCATCACACTCATTAAAGGATATCATTTCTGACCCTACTTCTAGTGTTCAAACTCGTTCTAAACTTAAAGATCTTTGTGTTTTTCACGCGTTTGTTTCTCTTATTCAACCAAAGAAGGTAGATGAGGCACTTCAAGAGCCAGACTGGATCATTGCTATGCAAAGCGAGCTTAACGAATTTGAAAGAAACAAAGTCTGGACCTTGAAGCCAAGGCCAAAGCATCAATCAGTCATTGGCACACGATGGGTATTTCGAAACAAGCTAGATGAGAATGGTAAGATCGTGAGGAACAAGGCAAGGCTTGTGGCTCAAGGCTACAATCAAGAGGAAGGTATTGACTACGAGGAGACCTTTGCTCCCGTAGCCAGGCTTGAAGCCATTCGCATTTTATTAGCATTTGCATCTTTTATGAGCATAAAGTCATATCAAATGGATGTCAAGTGTGCTTTTCTTAATGGTTTCTTAGAGGAAGAAGTATATGTGGCTCAACCCCCAGGATTTGAAAGTTTGGAATTTCCCAATCATGTTTATAAACTTGACAAAGCGCTTTATGGTTTGAAACAAGCCCCAAGAGCTTGGTATGAGCGCTTGTCAAAATATCTTTTAGAAAATGATTTTAAAAGGGGGTTGATCGACAAGACTCTTTTTATCAAGACCAAAGGAAAGGACATTTTGGTCATTCAAATTTTTGTTGATGATATATTATTTGGTGCTACTAACACATCTTTGTGCAAGGAATTTTCTGACATCATGTGCAGTGAATTCGAGATGAGCTTGATGGGTGAACTCAACTTCTTTTTGGGATTACAAGTTCACCAATCCAAGAAAGGGATCTTTGTCAACCAAAGCAAGTACACTAAGGATCTCTTGAAGAAGTTCAAGATGGATCAATCCAAAGCAGCCAAGACTCCCATGAGCTCAACATTATCTCTAGATCAAGACAAGACTGGGAAAAGTGTCAATCAAAAGGAGTATCGAGGAATGATTGGATCTTTATTATATCTCACGGCTAGTAGACCTGACATCATGTTTAGTGTTTGCATGTGTGCTAGGTTTCAAGCTGATCCTAAAGAATCTCACCTCGTGGCTGTAAAGAGGATCTTTCGATATCTCAATGGCACTAAGGAGCTTGGACTATGGTACCCAAAGCAAAAGGATTTCACATTAATTGGATATTCTGATGCAGATTTTGCAGGGTATAAGGTGGATAGGAAGAGCACATCAGGATGTTGCCAATTCTTAGGAGCATCCTTGATCAGTTGGCACTCAAAGAAACAAAACTCAGTCGCTCTATCCACTGCAGAAGCTGAATACATTGCAGCTGGAGCCTGTTGCTCCCAAATCCTTTGGATAGCTCAACAAATGCGAGATCTTGGCATCAACCTCAAAGGCATTCCTATTAAATGTGACAATACAAGTGCCATCTCCATCACTAAGAATCCTGTTCAGCATTCAAGGACCAAACATATTGATGTAAGGCATCATTTCATTAGAGACCATGTTGAAAAAGGTGATGTGTCCATTTCGTTTATTTCAACTGATTATCAATGGGCTGACATTTTTACTAAGCCTTTGGCAGAGGACAGGTTCACCTTCATAAGACGAGAGATTGGGATGCTTAACAAGGATGCACTTTCGTAGGGGGAGCTTTCCCTTTACGAAAGATAATATCTACTTAGTGTCAAGACCTTTGAGAATTATGTCAAGGTTTGTGAACTAAATGGTAGATTACATACATCGGATCACATATTTTTGGTTAATATCTTTCTAGATATTTAATCAATTATATTTTTATGGGATTTCAAAATTGCCTATTTATGTTATATTTTCTTTCCGTTGAGATATCTTAATTTTGGAACTAAATATTTCGGTTATTCAGTCCTATTTTAATGGAATAGTTTGAATTTTGAATTGGAAATTTTTCAAATTTGGCAATGATATCATTACCCTCCCTTGGAACTCTAAACCCATCCCATCACTCCATCATCTTCTCTCTCTACTTAAACCCAATTCTGTACCCGATTCCCTCACAAACTCTAAACCTCTCCAAACCCTTTCACCTTCTTCTTCTTCAACCTCTCAACCTGTTCTAAGAAAACCCTAACCGATTTCCTCCATGGCTCCCAAATCAAAGAAAGCTTCCACACACAAAAGACTTGGCGCCACCCCCAAGGGACGTCAGGTCACTACCACCTCTCCCACACCTGAACCCACTCCTCAAGCCATTATCCCAACTGTTGTCCAGAGCACCATCGCTGAGAGCACGGCCATTGTTACCAAGGGCTCTAAAAAACGCTCTGCTAAGAAGCCCCTTAGTGCGAAACAGAAAGGGAAAAAGAAGATATTAGCTGAGGAGGTGGACGAGGAAGAGGAGGAAGATGATCTCGACGCTATTCTGGAAAGAGATGCTGCCAAGGAAGTCGAAGAGGAAGCCTTGAAGAAGAAAAAGGTCGAGGAGGAAGCCGAGCTTGCAAGGAAACTTGCCGAGGAAGAAGCTGAGAGGATTCGGAAGGAAGCCGAAGCCGAGGAGGTTCCATCTGAAGAGGAGCCTGAGGAAGAAGACGAAGAGCAAGACGGATCTGGAGAAGACGAGGAAGCTGAAGGAGATGAAGCGAGGTCCGGTGAGGACTCGGGGTCTGAGGAAGAGGAGGAAGAATCTCCCTCTCCCTCTCCTCCTCCCCCGTCTCCTAAGAAGCGGAAAGCCCCAATTGCAGTCAAGCCTCCATCCCCAAAGCGCACCAGGAAGGGCACTCTCAGAAGCCTTGAAGCGTCTGTCAAGAAAGCCGCTCCAACGATTGCTCGCAGGAAGAACGCCGATCCACCTGCCTACATCCAGGTAAACCAATCCTTGCCCTCCTCTTGGTTTGAAAATGCTGAGACTGCTGGTAAGTGGGTAGATGAGTTTCGAACTCGTAGGATTTGCTGTTCTGATTTTTTGGATATTGAGTTCTTCGAAGCTTTGAAGCTACCCTGCATTGATCTTCTCAAAAAATCCCCAGCCTGGTCCCTTCTCAATCTTGAAACCGTTTACTATCCCCAGCTTACCCGCCTGTTCTACATAAACCTAAAAGCCAAACACGACGCCAATGGTTGGTCCTTGGATTCTGTTGTCAAAGGGGTTAGAATCTCTTTCAACTCAATGACTTTGCAGATTTCCTTGGCCTACCTAGCCCATGTCCACCCTCTGAAATACACCCCTCAAAAGAAAACTGCATCATCCTTGCCCGAGCCAAGTACCTCCTACCCGAAGCATCTAACAGCACCTCAAAGCAACTCACCCACTCATCCCTTACCCTTGAGGCAAAAATCATATTTAACATCATTGTTCGATGCCTCTTACCCCGTCTTAACTCTGGCTCGCTCCTTACTGACAATGCCATGGTCCTCCTTTACCGTATCCTCAATGGCCTTGATCTTGATCTGGCCAACACTATTTTAGGATCCATGGCTCACACAAGAAAAGCCAGGAAAGGAACCCCCCTCCCCTTTGCTACCCTTTTGACCCCACTCTTCAAAGCTTCTGGAATTGATTTCAAAAATGAAGAACAACAGCGTCATATGGGTAAGTTCGACTCCAAGAGCCTTGAAAAGATTGGCATCACTCGGTCTCCCCAAGGGACCTTGAGTCTTGCCACTCCTTCAAAAGCTCTTCCCACTGCTTCAGCCGTTGATGAACGCATGGACAACCTGGAGTTGGGCTTGGAGGAAGTTCGCCTGGATATCAAGGAGCTGCACAAGGAGGTTATGACGGAGATGAGCGGGATAACCAAGATGCTGCAAGGTCTGTGGACGAGGCTCACTGATGATGCTCCGGACGACGAAGCTTAAACCCTACCCTACCCTATCCCATCCCTGAAATCTGATACATTGCTGGTTTTTGGAAACATTTTCAAAACTTTTGGTGACTGGTACCTCCTCCCTTTGTTGAAAGACAAAAAGGGGGAGATGATCTGTAGTTGTTTAGACTTGAAAACCTTTCTGATTGAAGGTCTTGGAAGACCTTGGTTTTTGATTTTTTGGTTTTCGGTTGGATGGCTTTTTCATGCTTTAAAAATTTGATCCAACATTTGTCTAACCCATGCAGGTACTTAGTCCGATTTCACTTATATTATTTATGCTTGACTAAGTTGCAGGGATGCACAGGTTTTGTCTTTCATCAAGGGGGAGATTGATAACTCCCTCCCTTGATGAAAATCGGAATAAAGTTTCAAAGGCCTTGACAGTTTGTCTGTGTCAAAGGTCTTGGAGCTTTAACAGTATTGATGAAATACAAAACCTGTTCTATATATTATTATGTCCGAATATTATTTAATATTATATACTTCCATTATATTATATGCCTAACTAACCTTTCAGGAAGTATTATTCGAATTACTTCTTTCCTTATGGTGCATATTGAGGAAATCCAAATTGGAGAGATCATGTCTTCGAAGTGTCCAAAAATAGAAGATCCTTGGGCGCGCCATGATCCGAACTAGCCGTTGTTGAAGATCCTTAGGCGCCATGTTGCTTCTATATAAAGGAAAGGAAGAAGAAGACATGATATACTGGTTGAACACAAGCTTTCATTTATTCAAGCGAGATCTGTCTTCAAAGTGTACTCTCTACTAGCGCTCAAGAGTTTGTTATTTCATTTCAAAGCCTTTGAGAGTTACACTGTGAGCTTATAGGATATATTCATTTATAGTGTTACTCGAGAGTTTGTAACTCGGGAAGTAAGCATTAGGCTATTGATTTGTGAGAGTAAGAGGATTGTACTAGATAGCTGAGAGAGGTGGGGCTCTTCTAGATTGGTCTAGGACTCCAAGGGAACGTGAGTTGACTAGATTGCAATTGTATAGGAGAGAGGCTTCTCGGTGAGCTATTAGGATCCTAAGCTTTGCGAATCAATAAAGCCTTTTGAATCCTAGGGTTGTGGAAGAACCCTAGGCGGGGACGTAGGCCAAGTTCGTGCCGAACCTCGTAAACAATTACTCGTGTCCTTTATCTATTGCTTTACCTTATTTCCGCACTTGGTTCGATTGTCTAACTTTGTGATTCAGGTTTAATCTCAAAGGGTTTTATACGAGCTCCAAAAGTCTTGAGACTTTCTGCGAAAAAAGGGCATACTCTATTCAACCCCCCTTCTAGAGTATTTCTATATTACCTTGTTTTATATTATCGAACCTTCAAAAGATTCCATATAACGGAGATTCCAAACCTGAAAAAAGATTGGAAACCCTAATTTGAAAAAATTAAATTTGTCTCACCTTGGAAAAAGATTCTAATTCATAGAAACCTATGCAAGAACTCGAAGCCCCAAATGTCAGGGGTACCACACAAAATGGAGACACGCTTCGTCCATTAAATTTAACGCTTGAGGACGCGAGGCGAAATCTAACCAAATGTCAGGGGTACCACACGAAATTTGTCAAACTTACCCGGCAAAAATTGCAATACCACGAGGGTACCTCGTGAAATTTTTATTAAATTTAAATGTAAAAATCTTTAAAAGGAGAATTATGAATTAATAGAAAAGTTAAAAAAATATCTATTAAAATAATAATTTTAATATTTTTTTACAAAAACTTACAAATAATAAAACTAACCGAAGTAAAAATATTGTCTTAGTAAGGGATTAGAAAATGAATGTCAATACTTGTGTATCCACACTAATTTCACTTTGATATAGGATAAATGTTCATTATGACAAAGCTAAACATTAATATTGACATGATGGAATCCATAATCGGGAAGAGACTAAAGATACGGTTTTATCCATACCATAACTACTAGATTATTAACCATAATTAGAAATTAAAGGCATGTCCAAGATGACAGAGTTAATTATTTACATTGACAATATTAATGTTTATGGTGACAAGCCTAGACATTTACATTGACAGGATTAAAGCTATAATCGGAGAGAGATTGATTAGAGATACAGTTTTATCCTAAATCATATCTACTTTATTATTAACCATATTTAGAAAATGAATGTCAATATGTGTCTAGATTGGCACCATAACATTATTACATTGACAGGATGAATATCAATGTTGATAAGGTTGAGATCACCTAGTCCGCAATCACGATCCATTATATGGTCTGTATCGCTTGATTGGTTGTGCCTAATTATTTTATTATTTTTCTTAATAAAGGGGGTAGTATTATAATTGTTTTCAACCAATAAAAAAAGGGATTATAATTGCGGACTAGAGGATCCTCACCGATGTTGACAAAGTCAATGATTAACATTGACGGGATGGTGAAGCCGATTGCGCCGGGTGAGGGCGATGGCCCAGGAGTGTGTGGGGCGACGAGCCGATGGGTGAGAGCGGCGATCGGAGGGGTGAGGGTGGGTTGGGGCTGCGTGGAAGGTCGGGCTGCAGCTCGTGTTAGGATTTTTTTGGAAATCACATATTTATTTTTATTATTTAATTATTTAATATCATTTAAATATAGCAAGAAAAAAAGATAAATACCAAAAATATTTTACCTTTTTTTATTTTTTAATTTTTTAGATGGTGGGGTAATTTTGCTAATTAAAGAGTATTTTTGCAAATTTTAATATGTTCTCCATCTTTTCATCTGTAAATGGTTGGACTATGTGTCCTTTAAAAAGCGGCCCGGATATTTCCACCGCTAATTTTTAATATGTCCACCACTAATCACAGTAGCTAATCACGGTGGATTTAATGACGATTAACGAAAACCACCGTTGTACAATACGGTGGGTAAAGAGCGTATGGGATTCACCGTTGTATACAGCGGTGGCGTTTACTTTAACGGACGTTAAGTGTAATTCCACCGTATGTGTCAACGGTGGGTGTGCCTCGGAATTCAAAAATTACTAAAGTAAACGTCACTGTATGTGTCAACGGTGGGTGTGCCTCGGAATTCAAAAAGTCCTAACCCACCGCAACCTATTACGGTGGATATCTGTCAGTCACGCAACGGGGGGATATCCACCGTGGATGGATACGGTGGGCTCCGAGCCCTATAAAAAGGCGTTAGGGGCCCACCGTATCCGCACAATTTCGCTTCTCTCGTTCCGTTCTCTTGTCGTTTTGTCTTCTTCGATATTCCCAACCTTTTTGTCATATCCTACATTCCCAGTCTTTTGTCCCATTACTTTTTCTCCGTTGTTTGTCCTATCTTTTTGTGCTACACAATGGTGAGTGAGAGTATTCAGGATGGTGCTCGAGGGCGAGGTCGTGGTGCGGGGCGAGGTTGTGGTGCGGGCCGTGGACGTGGTGATAGAGATCCATTACAGGTAATATCGTAAATATGAAAAAAGCATAATTTAAAAAGCATAATTTAAAATTTACAGGTAATATCGTAAATATAGTTTAGTGTTGTAATACGTGTTATATGTGTGAATAATGATATAATATAAAAACATAAACGTAAGAATAGAGTTTAATGGTACAATTGAATTTAATGTTATAATATAATTTTATGTGGCTATAATATGATAAACGTGCCATAGTTATGTAAGTAATGGAAAAATTGAAAGTGAAAATAGTTAGCATAATTCAAATCTGTAGTAGTCGAATGTTTATGGGATTTTAGGTCGCAAAAATATTTCGATATTTGATCAATAAGAATTAGAATTTGTTTGTTAATCATATACAGACATTATCGCGTGGATTAGAGTAAAGGGTGGTGTTGCGGACCGCCCGTAGCACTGTTGTTAAGGGAAGACACGCGTTGCGCGAGTCACGTGCATAGATTGAGTCTATTCCTTTCCGTATGCAAGGTGTAGAGGAGCGTTTAGATACTATGGTAGTAGACAGGGGGGTAGCTCTAGTCACGCAGTTGCCGACGTAGCTGACGTACGTCCCCATATGGACGATGCGATGATAGAGGCTTCGACCCAGATTCGGTTGGTGGCATTAGGGGAGGCGGTTGACGATGTAGTTGACGTATGTCCCCATCGGGATGATGAGATTACAGAGGTTCGACTCATATTCGGTTAGCGGCATTAGAGCAGGAGTTGATGACGACACCCGGGGAGGGCGTATTGCAGGCGGGTGACGATGTGGGGTTGTAGGCCAATGAGGATGTATCGGCAGCTCATGCGGGTGAGCTGTCGACGACTCAGCACCTGGGGTACGTGTCTTATTTTGGCACTGCATTTCAGAGCGAGCAGCTGAACTCGTACGACGACACTGCACCGTTCATCGGATATAGAGGGCTTGGGGGGCGGCCACTGCTACCCATGCCGTGGAGGGTGGTCGAGAGACGATTGGAAGGACGATGTTTGTGCCCGATATCAACCTCGATGACATTGATTTCTCGGAGTTGACACCGACGCAGTGCGAGACTACTCAGCCATCTGTAGTGCTTCATACTCAGCCTGTCACTGTCGCAGCTAACGAGGGCTTTGGTGTCGGCGAGCGTGACATGTATGACCCTGAGCATGAGCATGATGCTGGACAGGGGCAGAGGGGGTGGATGAGTCTGATGATGGGCACGCAGACACACAACAACGATTCGAGGGGAGTGGCTCACGGCAAGGAGAGAGTGCTCAGCAGCGGGGTGAGCCAAGCGGCTCAGGGTCATCTGGCCCGTCATATGGAGGAGGTCCGAGGATGCCATCGATGCTGCATGATTATGGGGCGGACATTGCTGAGGCTATTTGGAGACAGGATGAAGCCGCCTTGGTCAGGGTGTTGCGTGTGCACCGTCGGTGTCAGATGATAGTACGTGTTGAGGGCTTGGTGGAGGAGGATGGGGAGGATACGTGGTTTACTGCTGTTTGGGACAGTGGGCTATGGTAGTTGTAGGACTTCTCGTGGGAGTGCGTGGACCATAGTCTCATTAGTGCATTTATTGAGCACTAGCACCCTGAGACTAACACTTTCCACTTTGCTTGGGGAGATATTACGATCACATTGCACGATGTGATGTTCATTATGGGTTTTACGATGGATGGGGATGAGTGCTCATATTTTGAGATGGACGAGGTGGGGAAGACTCTAGTTGGACATATGTATGGGTTTACGCCTCAGCAGTAGAAGACTTTCGACAGCCACGGAGGTCCGAGTGTTAACGCACTCTTGGATGCAATAGCACCTATGCGCCAGAGGGTTCGGGAGGGTGTCCCCCGCCAACATGATGAGGAGTGGATTGTTGCCGCAGTTATGGGGATTCTTACGTCGGCGACGCTATTCATTGAGAAATCAAACAGCAGAGTGCGACCGGAAGTGCTTCTTCGGTTCACGTAGGCCCACCGGATTCCGCAGTTATCTCTGGCGGCATGTATCCTCTCCTACTTATACCGGGGATTGGGCAAGGCAACGAGACAGTTAGCCAAGGACATGGACGGTTGTACGTTGCTCATGCAGGTACTTTATCGACACCGTGATCAATAGCACATGTACACATATGCAGTTATATTAAGTAATCGTCTGATGGTCAATGTCGTTGTAGGTATGGATATGGCTGTATTTTTCGGTGTTTAAATGCCACATGACGCTGAGTCGGAGACTTGCGCGGGATCCACGTCACGGCGTGCGATATTTGGAGTTGGCGATGTCGTGGACCTCGAACAGAGATAGATGGAGGGCCCCAAGTGTTGCGGTTGCAGGAGCTGCGTCAGAGATTAGACGAGATGACTGTCGATGAGGTATGTACATATACGTACGCCGTCTACATTTTCTTTGTATACTTTTAAATTTATATGTATAAACTAACAAACATTGTCTTATATTTGCAGATCGAGTTCATGCCATTTGGTAGGAAGTTAGACTTTGACAACCATCTCCGTCTGTCACGGTACAGGGCACCATCCGTTGGTTGTTCGAGGACGAGCCATACATGCCTGACCGAGTGACGCATCAGTTCGGTCGTATTCAGCACATTTCATCTAGCCCGATTAGACCCACAAGTGTACACAGACCGAAGTCAGTGAAGGGCAAGAAGGAGGCCACCTTCTCGCAGCAAGACAACCATTGGGCAAACAGATTTAATCACTTATACGACATGTCGGACATCCCGTAGACTAGCAGTGAGTACCCCTACGGTGTTGTCGATGGTTAATAGCATTGGTTTCACGAGATCAGTCACCCTTACCTTCTCCCCGACACTGAACGATCCGAGCCCATCATCCCGCCGCCATCACCGCCCCCTGCGGTCGGAGTGCCCCCACCGCCATATGATGTCGCGACGTCGACACTAGAGGAGATTCGCTACCGCGCAGCCGGTGAGGAGATCAACCGGCTACTGGCATAGGGCGTACCTCTCACGGAGCATCACATTCGACGCATCTACGAGCGTTATTGGTTAGATCATCCCCAATGATACATTGTTGTGCTGTTTTACTTCGTTTTATGTTGGTTATGTTGGTTGTATGGACATTGGAGCCTCCCAATTCGGCCTTTTCGTTGTTTGATGACTGCTTTTTGCTGTCTGTTTATATATATAAATATTTTCCAGAAACGTAGTTAAAATGAATTCAGAAATACACGAACCAAATATATGATAATTAACTTGCATACAACATTGTATAAACGTACTTGATAGGAATCCTAATTAAACAAAAACGAAAGTCCTAACAATTAGCTTGACTTTGGCAACTTAACGTTTAATTTCTTATTCTCCTCTTCCAGCGCCACAACACGCCTCTCCAATATATCGATACGCCACCGCTGTTGTTGGTTTTCAATGAGCAACGAATGATTCTCCTCGCGTAGCATCTTTATCATCGACTCGACCGTCTTCGAACGTGGGCTCCTAGTGTACAGCACTCCCTCAAATTCTTCAAGTATCCCACGACGTATTTCATCATTGCTGGAGTTGTCGCTACTATTGTCTGACATCTCCAAATGTGGATTGCGGCTTCCCCTACCTCCCTTCCCCTTTTTGTAGCGGTAGATATTCACCGTAGACTTATACGGTGCTTAACGCAAATCCATACGGTGTGTATACCGTATGGGCATACGGTGACAACCATATGTGCATACGGTGACCACCATATGGATTTGCGTGACGGTGTAGACCCGATGGTGACACCGTATGGGCATACGGTGACAACCGTATGTGCATACGGTGACCACCGTAAAATTATTCAGAGAGGGCTGTTGGTGACACGACACCATAGAGGGTCACGGTGTACACCGTTTTGAGTGACGGTGTAGACCCTTGCATTGGAAAGCGGCCGGAGGAGCGTATGACGCGGACCCAACGGTCATATTATTCACCGTCATGTGGGACGGTGGAAATCCATCTCTATAAGAACGAACATCGCACGGGTCATCCCTATCCAAAAGTAGCTACGATTGTCGTCGCATCGCCACCAACCATTGCTACAATGTCAGAAGGAAGTCCGCGTACACCTGAACCGGTACGTACTTTTCATTACAGTCGTAATCTATTTCCATAGCATTTGTTAACATATATAGTGAATATAGATATTACTTTTAATTACAGTCGTAATCTATTTCCATATAGGATTTTGATCTAAATATAGTGAATATAGATATTACATGGTCGAGTCGTAATCTCTTTCCATATGATATTTTGACGCAGATATATATAATGTTAATTAAAAAGAGTGTATGTAGATATAAAGTAGGATATATATGTCTAAATAAATGTATTTACCGCACACAGCATCCATTAGAAGAGCAAGCGGATCCGATGTCGGATCTGTGTAACGAAATGGATACCAGTCGTCGGGTATTCCATGACTACACAGCGGAGTTCACCACAACGCAAACGTGGTCAAATCGCGATGACTTGATACATCACTGTCATCGCGTTGCCCTACCGCTACATATGGTTCTCACTATAAAACGGTCATGGGCAAGCACTCGTACAAGACGTGGCAGTGTGTTGCTCGTGTGTGAGAAGTACAGTGAGTACATTCCACGCAAGAGGCCAAGAGTTTCCAGTGATGTCCCCGGTCGTACCACTCGTAGGGGCATTTTAAAGCTAGAACAGTGTCCTTTTTCCTTGTCGGGGGTAGAGTTCAGGCGGGGCGAGTAGGGGTTAGACGTAGTTCACGGAAGGCACAACCATGACCTTCCAGCTATGTTAGACGGACACTCATACCTCGGTCGAATGGATAAAGAACAATTGGAGACTACATTAGCCCTCACCGTAGCTGGTACACCACCAATGCCGATCTTAGCAACATTACTAAAGACAGCTACAAAATGGAAGCAATTGTTCGTAACATCACGGCGACAAGTGTACAATGTTAGGGCAAAATTCAAAGCTGAAGCTAGAGGAGACCGAACAGTCACTCAAGAAGCTCTCCACATATTACGAGAGAGAAAGTACTTCTACACTACAAGGAGAGCCTCTGATGATGCGAACAAGCTTCAAGATCTTTTCTTCGCTCATTCACAATCTCGCCAGCTACTGCACTTCTTCCCATACGTCGTCGTCGTCGACAACACATACAGGACGAATGTGTATGTTTCTATTTGTAACAAATCCTCTTCTTAAAAAAAGGGAGGGGCAACAACTAACATATGCGATCGTGCAGGTACGGGATCCCATTGTGTGAATTCATTGGGTTCACTTGCACAGGGAAGAACTTCGTCATTGCCATCTGTTTCATGTCGCACAGGAGCACGGATACGTACATTTGGGTGTTACAACAGCTCCAGTATCTTTTGCGGGGCACTCAGCCTAATGTATTTGTCACCGATCCGGAGTTGGGACTCATCGCAGCACTACGATCGATGTTTCCCAATGTGAGACATATGTTGTGCAAAGTACACATCCTCCGCAAATGTGAAGAAGCCGCTTTCAAAAAGTCGAAGAATCTTGACGTCGCGGGTCGTTTTAAGAGCGCGTGTTATGGCCTCTTTGAATCCAGATCCGCTGACACGGTCGACGCCCGAAGAAGTATGCATGCAGAGTGGGGCCACATTGAGGGGTTGATGCCGTATTTGGAGGCGACATGTTTGCGCGATTACTCGCAGAACATTGTTCGCGCATGTACATATACTATAGAGCATTTTGGTACGAAAACGACGAACATGTATGTCATTCTTCTCTATCCTCATTCCATTTGCGCCATCAATTATTCACATGTCAGCACACACGACCGATGTCTTTCTCTATAGGGCGGAGTCCGCCCATGCAGTGCTAAAGAGCACCCTCCACTCTACGATCAGTGACTTCACTCACGTCATCAAAGCAATCGATCTAATGATGGAGGACCAAATCGCTGAAGTGAAGAACACGATGGGCGAGCTTACAACACCTGGCCGACAGACTCACACGGCATCTGGTTATTCGATCGGGTTCGACATATTGTGTTGAAGGAATGTTTCAACCTGTTGTTCAAAATATACACAAAGATGGAAACAGATCCACCATTGCAGCCATGCCGAGAGAGTTACTGGAGGACTGTCTTCGGTCTGCCCTGCACACATGAAATACAAGCTGCTCGGGACGCGTAGATACCGATAAGGCCGTCCCAGATTCACATATTTTGGAAGCAATTGGATTATGATCGTCCCTATGTTGCCCATGTAGATGATAACACGCCGCTTACGAGAGCTGATGTAGACATCTCGCGCTTAATCACGTTGTTCCAGAGTGGAGCCATGAACGACGATACTCGCTGGAGGATCGCCTCAGCATTCAACGATGGCGATCGTCCCTCCACACACCATTGACTCTGCCTAACCCCGAGGACCGTAGACCGACCGGGAGGCCGGGGACTCGCAACCCTTGTCGAACGAACCCTCTGCCATGGGAACAGGAGCGTGCTCAGGCCGAGCGTAGAGCCGCTAAAGACGGAAGCAGCGGATCTGTGAGGGGACAAAGTCAAGGGCGGGGTCGATCTTCATCTACGGACGCTGAAGCAATTGCACAAAATGAAGAGGGCACTGGGTCCAATGCACTTCACGGCGATAACTCTCCTACTGGCCATGAAAGAGGATGAGGAAGAGGTCATGGTCGCAGTCCTTCCCGGGGACGGGGCCGAGGAAGATCAACGACATAGTCTAAAGAGGACATCCCATCTGCACCACCTCATACACTTCCGCCTCAGAATCTCCCTCACCTACGTTTCGATTGGGGAACAGGCAACATCGACGACTTCATGATTACTTTCATTCGAGTCATAACGAACGTTGCATGTGATGGTCATTGTGGTTATAAATTGTTCACTTGTCTTCTGAACTTGGGTGAAGATGCATGGCCACAGGTTCGACGGGATTTGGCCATTGAGTTACAGTTGCATGCAGATCGCTACCATTACTACCCTGCCTTGGATGAGCTCCTCATGAGGGTCAATTACTTTGGTGCGTGTGACGATGCTACGTATTGGATGGAGATTCCGATAATGGGCGAAGTGTTTGCCACGCTGCACCAACGCCCGTTTGTGATACTGTCACAGATGATGCTGATGTTGTGCCTCCCTCTTTACGCCACTGGAGGCCCGTCCGTATCGTCGTACGACGAGTTAGATGGGATAGCTTTAGTCGGCAACAAAAACCACTTCGTACCGATATGTTTCGAATGTCATATGCATTTCCTTCTTCACATTGAGTTTTTTCCCTTCTCATTTCTTTTTTTCCATACATTTTACGTAGATTTGGTTATTTCCTGGATCCCCTTTACCTCCCGTATACTCTACGTGGACATAGCACCACCATCCAACAGTCAATGGGTGGGACGAGCAGTTCGCAGCCAGGATTGCACGATACAGAGCCTACCGCCGTGCGAGATGGTGGTCGTCAGCTGCGATATTAGCATTTCATGTTTCCTGGACTTGCAGTCTCTATTTTTATGTCTTTCATTTCCTGACATATGTTGTTTAATGTATCTTATTGTCTTAACTACGTTTGTCTTTTATGACATTCTTCCAAACTTGGTTTTATCCGTCTCCCTTTTGATATACTTAAATATGCTCGTTTGTCTAGACCGACCCGACCCACCAATGTACGCTATTATTGAAATTGTGGATGTTGATTGCAAATTTCAAGTTCTGTTAGGAGAGTACAAGAGCTACAAAAATTGAGGTTATCCGGTCCGGAAAACAATTCATTTAGAACATTTTTTCGAATTTTTTTATAATCTCCGAGTTAGTACGGGTTGGGCTACCATCACTACTCGTGCCGGTCCGGGCCGGTCCGGGCCCGCCCTCTCTCCCAAAAATATACCCCACACCGTACTCCCTAAAGCCTGCCCCACCGCAGGTAGCTGGGGTGGGTGCCACCGTATAAGGCTACGGTGGGTTACCCAGTTTAACGTTGTCTTCCCCCAGACGGAGTTATCCACCGTCATATACGTCGGTGGTTGACCTTATACTGTCCACCGCTACATACAGTGGTGGCTTTCGTTAATCGTCATTAAAACCACCGTCGCCATCTACGGTGATTAGCGGTGGACATAATAAAAATTAGCGGTGCAAATAACAACCCCTAGTACTATTACGGTCATCATAATTTTTTTTAAAACATTAGTAATAGTTTAATGTAATCCATATAAATTTAAAAAAATCATCAGATCTGCTTTTTAACTCCCGTTTTTTAAACACGGAAGTACAAAATGTTGTTTTGCCTTCCGTGTTTTAAATACGGAAGTACAAAATGTTGTTTTGCCTTCCGTGTTTTAAAAACGGAAGTACAAAATGTTGTATCCCTTGCATATTTAAAAAACGGAAGGTTATGCTTTTTAATATGACGAATTCTTATGCGGCCATACGGTATTTTGCCCTAGTTGCTGTCGATTTTCATAGAAGAATGTCGAATCATGTATTCAATGGTAATGAAGAAGTCAACAATAATATTTAGGTATTTATGCCCTTTTATAATAGAATTTAATGATAAAAATAGATTCAATTTCGTGAAATTTGATTATTTTCAACGCTATTTCAATTGTTTTCAGTTTGATAGAATGAACGTTGTTGGATTCGATTATTCGCCTTGTTTGGCGAATAACTATTACTAGAAGGATAGAAAATCGATGTTAGAATGGGCTCGTCAGATTGCTTTTATGACCAACTTTGTTCTCACAATTATAAAATCTTGGAATAGCTCAGCAACCCGATATGGCTCAGTGTATTTGGGATGTGAAAAACACGAAGAAAACAGAAATCGTAAGAAGAAAATCGTAGGTGCTGATGTATCGGTAATAGTCCCGCGAGATGGAAGATCTAAGAAAAATAATTGTCCATTGTTGTTGTATGGTTGGGAAGCCGAAAGAAATATATGGCGACTGAGAGTGGAGTGCGGTACGCATAACCACAAACTGCCTCCTAGTCTGAAAGGTCATTCATTCGAATTTTGATGCAGCGTCGTCAACATGATGTTATCATGGTGCTTGAGCTACACGAGCGTGGGGAGGGTGCATCCGCAGATAAGATAGCTTTGTTGCATCGTGTCTTGATGGGTGATGATCCAGTGCCGCGTGTCGCCCCAGAGTGTATGCCATCCCAACATCAGCAAGTAGGACCCAGCCATCATCGTTACTACTCCCAGGAGTAGTTTATTATGTTGATTACTCTAAATTTGTAGTTTAGTATGTAGACCTATTAGTTGGACGTTGTCTGTTTTGAAATTTCTTTTGTTCAACGTCCTTATTAGAATATTTTAAACTTGCAACTCTATGAAAAATTTATTTTTGTCTCTTTAGTTTGTGAGTAAGTTTGTTATGTCGATGAAATGATATATATATATATATATATATATATATATATATATATATATATATATATATATATATATATATATATATATATATATATATATATATATATATGGTTTAGTATTGTTGACCGATGAGTTTAATTTATTCTAAACTCATGATGTAATAAAATGTACAAGAAATCAAAAGTTTTGAATGTTGGTTCCCAAAGCCAATAAACTTTTCTTTTACATTCAACGATAAGTTTTGAATTTCACTTAAAATTAAAGTTTTGATTGGTTTTATTTTTTATTTATTTTTCTTCCTCTTTACCATGGCTTTAACTTAGTGAGCAAAATTGAATCCCCGTTATTTTATACGGCCTCTAAGATATTTAGTTTTTATGTTCTGTTTAAGTTATTTGTTTTAGAATATATCAGTTTATATCACATATACTTTTATATAACTATTTTGGTTGTGTTTGTTCGTATCAATATATATGTTATTGTAAAGTATCACAAATCATTATCAAAATGTAACTAATTGAATTTTAAGGATTTTAATATATTTTAGTTATTATTTATTTTCTATTATTATTTGATTTTTTTATTAATTATATTAACAAATTTTTATATAAAAAAATCAAATCTTTATAAAACATTATATTAAATGATATCAAAATGTAACTTATGCAATATATTTGATTATTTACTCTTTATTGGATAAATAAGTAAAAAAAAATATTAAACAATATGTAAATAAGAGTACTTACTCTTATATGATATATTAAAATATAATTTATTAACACAACGTGCAAGGGTGTGGGTAACCGTTACAATTTTTTTATTAAAGTTATGTGGATTTTCAATTTTTTTAAAAAAACAAGTTGAAATCTTCTCGTTTGTTTTTTCTACTTTAAAAATTGTACTCTCGTATTAACAAGAGGCATAAAATAGTTGTACTCTCGTTTTTCAAACATGAGAGTTATAAAAGTACAACCCAGTTTTGCCTTTTGTTTTTTAAAAACGGAAGGTATAATTAAAAGTGTACTTCCGTTTTTAAAATATAAAAGTACAACCCAGTTTTGCTTTCCGTTTTTAAAAAACGGAAGGTATAATTAAAAGTGTACTTCCGTTTTTAAAATATAAAAGTACAACCCAGTTTTGCCTTCCGTTTTTTAAAAACGGAAGGCAAAAATAAAAGTTGTACTCTCGTTTTTCAAAAATTGAAGTGCAATTTCTATTTACAACTCCCGTGTTTCAAAAACGGAAGGTATAAATTAATCTCTCATTTACCCTTCCGTTTTTAGGGCACGGAAGTACAAAACCTTTTTGGGTGCCCACCCGAAATCTTTTGTGGTGGAATTAGAGCATCTCCAACAGTTTCCCCATTTTGGGATTTTGGTGTTTTTTTTAGAATTTTAAGGTATTTTTTTGTCCAACAGATTCTCCATCACATTCTCCAAAATGGAGAAGCGGCAGAAAAAAAAAGAGTGGATTTCCTAAATCTGCAGCATTCTTTAAACTAAATGATTCTCCAAATCTTCGAAATGGGGAAGCTGTTGGAGTTAAAGCAAAAATAATTTGAAAAATATAAATTTTGTTTCCCTATTTTGAGAAAATTTTAGGGAATCTGTTGGAGATGGTGTTAGAGATGGTGTTAGGGACGCGAATATAAATACAGCGATTGTAGTTTTTACTACATTGTCTTTTCCAAACACCGGAAAAAAAGCAAATATTGTCTGATTTCAACAATTTATAAATACAGATTTACCAAACGCATAATCAGAGAGTATCAGACGGACCGCGTAAACTGAGCGGTTCAACTTCAACCATCGCATCCTCCGCTTGAAGAAGAAGACAAAGAAGCGTCAGCAATTCAGCAGAGCCTAGAGAGAGACACAGAGAAAGGCCATGGCAGAAGCCGAAGAATCGAATGGTTTGCAGTTCACTCCGACATGGGTGGTCGCCGCCGTCTGTACTGTCATCATCGCCATTTCCCTTGCCGTTGAGCGTGGCCTTCACTTAGCCGGCCGGGTCAGTTTAACGTCCCCTCCCCTTTTTCCGATGCGAAATTCGTGTAATTTTCGTCTTTCAATCTTCGGATTTCTGTTCGATTCGATGGATTCCGGGATAGATAATGTCTGAAATGAATTGCGCAATGTCGGTTTCAGTACTTTAAGAAGAACGATCAGAAACCCCTGTATGAGGCCCTTCAAAAGGTGAAAGAAGGTAAGCGAGGAAAAAGATCACATCTTTGTAATTGCCTCCCAACAATCTCGATTGTAATTTCCGGAATTCTATCGGTTATCTGGTTAATTTCTTTCTCTGTCTCTTTTTCTGATCTGTTAGAGTTGATGCTGATGGGGTTTATCTCCCTGCTGTTAACCGTCTTCCAAGGAGTCATATCCAAAATGTGTGTCCCAGCGGATCTGGTTCTTCACATGCTCCCTTGTAGTCTCAGTGACAAGGAACAGTCGCCGGAGGTGGAGTCGACGGTGCACATTTCGGGTCCTCTAAGGCGTCTTTTGTCAGAGGAAGCGGCGTCCCAGACCAGTTACTGTGCCCGCAAGGTGATCATCACTCGTTCCTATCTGTAATCGAGATGTGTTGTTGTGGAAGGTTCCTGTTTAGTGATGCATTCAGGTAGTTGGATAATTGGGTTTCCCAAATATCCTGATCACTTGGTGTTCAATTGATTCAAACAGGAAGGTAACTCCTTCAACTCTTGAAGAGTTGCAGAAATGTGGATGATTCGAGACGTCCAATTTGGACTAATTTCTCAGACAATAGACCTTGGCTTTCGAGTCTATACGACAATAGTCAGCCGAATATGGCTTAAGAAAAACAAAGCCCAAAAAAAAAGATGAAAGATATTGGTTAAAGGGACCGAGATTATTACAAAAAAATGGCTTGGTTTACTAACTGAAGAACTGGTATCTAGTAATTAGTGTTTTGTACTGGTTAGTTAACTGATGATTAGTGATATGGTTAAGTGGTGTTAAGTTGGATCATTGGGTTAGGCATGATGGACCCTTTGCATTTGAGTGAGGGTTTCTAGGAGATGCTTAGTTCCTGTTGTTCTTTCTCAATTGTAGTTGATTATGCAGAGGTGTTTTTGTTGTTGAATTTTTTGGCATTTAATGAATTTTTCGCCTTGTTTTTTCAGCATCAAGTCCCACTTTTATCAGTTGAAGCACTTCATCATCTGCACATATTTATCTTTGTGTTGGCCATTGTCCATGTGACCTTCTGTGCTCTAACTGTGCTTTTTGGAGGGGCAAGGGTGAGTATTTCCCTTTCATGCTATGTATGCAGTATTGCGTTGTTACTTGCTTTTCTTCTTCAAAGTTTATATTTTTTTGGGCGCAGATTAGACAATGGAAACACTGGGAACAATCTATTACAGATGAGGAAAATGATACTGAGAAAGGTGAGGCGAGCACCCATGTTGGTTTATACCCATATACTTGTCAAAATCAGTGGTCTAATATGTGAGAAATTGTCACGCAGATCTGAAACCGAAGATCACCCATGTTCATCAGCATACTTTCATTCAAGAAAATTTTCTTGGCCTTGGTAGAAGGTCAGCTTTATTGGGATGGCTGGTGAGCTAATTTTGTTTTTATTATATTCTTTTTTAGTGGAACTCATTGGTCTCGTATGTTTTGGTGATTGGTTTGTGCACAATTTCATGAACTTTGTCTTCTTGAATAAAACTTTCCAGCATTCATTCTTCAAGCAATTTTATGCATCTGTTACAAAATCAGACTATGAAGCAATGAGACTCGGCTTTATTTCGGTAAGATTGCTTTGTCCTAACCGATTCTAATTTTACTTCCTTCGCTACAAATGGATTTTGTACAAGGCTATTTCCTTTTAAGACACATTGCAGGGGAAGTCCCAAGTTTAACTTTTACAAGTACATGATACGAGCGCTAGAGGATGACTTTAAACACGTGGTTGGTATAAGGCAAGTTTGATTTAACCATATGACCAATTTCATCCACCCTCCCTTGTCTTTGTGTTAAACAAAGTGACTTCTTTGGTGCAGTTGGTATCTCTGGATATTCGTGATGGTATTCTTATTGCTGAACGTCAATGGTATGAACTTCTTTCGATTGATTAATGAATAAGATTTTTTCATTCTTTTGTCAAAATACCTGATATAGCAGATATGTTGTGTTACATTTAAAATGACAGTAATGTGAATATTAAGTGGAAATAAACTATTGTTGAAAAGAAAGTGTAATGTTTATGAGAGATTTCTTTTGCGCAGGTTGGCACACTTACTTTTGGATAGCATTCATTCCTTTCATCGTAAGCAACTAAGCCACTCTCTAGGTTGCTGTTCTGAAAGTTATGTGGCATTTCAATCTACGGAAATGGGTTACAATCAAAACTCAAGTGATTATGTAGCATTACAATCTGCAGTTTTTTTTTCCCTCATTCTGAATAATATTATTGGATATTGATTTTCTTGTATGACCCTTTATGTTATGACATCGTTTTCGTTTTTTTAGCTGCTTCTTGCTGTGGGTACAAAGCTAGAGCATGTAATTATCCAGCTAGCTCATGAGGTTGCCGAGAAACATGCGGCCATAGAAGGAGAGCTGGTCGTGAAGCCCTCTGACGAGCATTTCTGGTTCAATCGTCCTGACCTTGTTCTTTTCCTAATCCATTTTATTCTCTTCCAGAACTCCTTTGAAATAGCTTACTTCTTTTGGATATGGGTGAGCCAATTTCTGGTTATATATGCTTAACATTTCCGCTTTCAGACTCCGTATCTCAAGTGTAGAAAGAGATGATACTGATACTGAATCATTTTCCTCTCTAGGTGCAATACGGCTTTAACTCTTGCATCATGGGAAAAGTGGTTTACATTGTGCCGAGGCTCATCATTGGGTAACAAAACCCTTCTTATTTCCCAATTCCTGCTGACCTTTCGAACAGCTTAGAAAGCCTGCTTGTTGATAACGATTGCGTTTTCAATTCCAACTTTCCCTTTAATATATCTTGCAGGGTGATCATTCAGGTCCTTTGCAGTTACAGCACACTACCACTCTATGCCATTGTTACACAGGTGGGTTTGCTTGGTTTTATATCCTCGACGATTTTTGTAGTTTGTGAGATGATATGTAACAAATCTTATCCAAAGAGAGCTGAAACTGATTTGTTTTTTTCTCGTGTTTGGGATGGAAGATGGGGAGTTACTTCAAGAAGGCGATATTCGACGATCACGTACAACAAGGGCTCCTTGGGTGGGCACAGAAGGTGAAGCAGAAGAAGAAAGGTTGGAAGGCTGCTTCTATTGGAACTGGGAAGAAATCAGCCGATTCATCGAGAGGTGATTCCAACTCCGGCTACATTGAGATGGGACGGTCTGAGCCACGTCGCGGATCATCCTCTCATAAAGAAATCCAGCCGGATGCTGATCCATAGACGCGGAGTCTAAGAGCAGTAAAGACCCAGCCTATTGTGCAGCTGCTGCAAGTTTTGAGGCCTTTTGACGAGTTCTTAACGAGATGAAAGTTCCCCAGCAGGAGAAAAAGAATGAAAATTTGTGTTGTACAGGAAACAACGACTTATAATATCACTCATAATCTCATATTCTCTGCTAGTTTTACAAGAGGTCTTGGAACTGCGTTATGAGATTGTACAAGTTATCCTCTAATTTCAATACTCCCTGAGTCCTGCGTTTATCTTGTTTGTTTTTCTTTTGCTGTTGATATATGTTTGTGAGTGTCTGTTTTATGTGACAATACTTGGGTCAATCAAAAACACATCGGAGAAAGATTGTGTACATCTCGACTCTCAAGACCTTATTCTCTGAGGTTCTACTAGTGCCAGGCGACATTCTCAATCGTCACGAACGCTTTTCAGTCTTGATATCCTGTATAAAGCATTGATCATTGAACTAGTTGGACCAAATACAATCGAGAAAGGCTCCGTTTGACAAATTAAGTAGCTTAAGCTTATGTTTTTATATTATATAGTATTAAATAAAATAAATATAAAATTTTAGTTTAATTAGCTTTTGAAATCTAAGTAGCTTAAGCTTATGTTTTTTTTTCTCAAAAAAAAAGAAATCTAAGCTTTTCACTAGTTACTTACTCGAGCTTAGCTGGTAAGGATGACATGTAGTGACCATTTTCACTAGTTACTTACTCGAGCTTAGCTGGTAAGGATGACATGTAGTGACCATTAGGTCACGAGTTCGAATCCCCCTCCCCTGTTGTAATGGCCTAAGTGCCTACCTATGGAAAAAAAAGTTTTCAACAACTACCCTAACAGCTAGGTTTACCAAACACTATAATAGCTTATTAACCTATATTTAACACAAATACTCCAACAGCTACTATTTTGCCAAACGCACCCAAAGTAGAAATCTAATAAGTACTCCATCCGTTAATTAAAACTTGACGTTTTACTATTCACGCACGCTTTTTGAGGTGTTAAAAACTATATAAAATACTGACTTTTTTAATATATTTTTATAATAATTTCATACTTGTTACTATTAAGTATGAATTTATAAAAACAAATTTAAAAAACATTACTATTTCAAATAGTTTTTATCATTATAAACAAGCGTGCATGAATAGTAAACGACAAGTTTTAATTAACAGAAGGATATTTTTTAGGGGGAGTTTGTGAAATGTCCAAAAAAGTTGTCCTAATTGGTGAATTGTCCATATTTTTGGACAAATTGGTGGAGTGTCCATCTTGTCAATAGCAATTTTATCATCTTGCATATAGCCTCACTCTTTTTTCTTTTTTTTTCTTTTTCTTTCTTTTTTTTTACATTTTGTCGTGCAAAAATAAGAGTATGTTGTGCATGTGCAAAAATAACCGTATGTTGAGCAAATATGACCGAAGTCTAGTTTTTTTTTTACATTTTGTCGTGCAAAAATAATAGTATGTTGTGCATGTGCAAAAATAACCGTATATTGAGCAAATATGACCCAAGTCTAGTTTTTTTTTTAACATTTTGTCGTGCAAATATAAGAGTACGTTGTGCAAATATAACCGTAAGTTGTGCAAATATGACCCAAGTCTAGTTTTTTTAATTTTTTTTCATTTTGTCGTGCAAATATAACCGTATGTTGAGCAAATATGACCCAAGTCTAGTTTTTTTTATTTTTTTTATTTTTTAAATTTTTTTTAACATTTTGTCGTGCAAATATAAGAGTACGATGTGCAAATATAACCATATGTTGAGCAAATATGACCCAAGTCTAGTTTGTTTATTTATTTATTTATTTATTTATTTGTTTTTATTTTTTTTTAACATTTTGTCGTGCAAATATAAGAGTACGTTGTGCAAATATAACCGTAAGTTGTGCAAATATGACCAAAGTCTAATTTTTTTTATATTTTATTTTTTTAATTTTATTTTACAATTTGTCGTGCAAATATAACCGTATGTTGTGCTTGTGCAAATATAACCATATGTTCTGCAAGTATAACATTTTGTTGTGCAAAAATAAAAATGAAAATATAGATTATGGATCACATAATAAAATATAGATAGTTTTATTTAATTTCCATATTTATGGGGTAAGTTCTGTAATTTAACAAAAACTTCTTCTTCAACCTTCGTCCTAGGCTCGTCCACGGCGCTCGCTCGACCTCGCTCACGCTCGGATCCACGGCACTAGCTCGACCTCGCTCGGATCCACGACGCTCGCTCGACCACGCTCCGGCCGCTCGACCTCGCTCCGGCACTCTTGCTCTCCGGCGCTCTCGATCTCCGTCTCGAATTCAACTAATTGGAACTGTAATTCGACTAATTGGAACTCGAATTCACCAGATCTCCCCACGCCGAATTGATTTGCCGAATCAATTAGCCGAATTGCAGATCTCCGCCGCCGAATCAATTGGACATGGAATTCGAATTCAGATCTGGCCGGGGGAGGAGCTGGACGAAGGAGGAGCGCCGAATCGGTGGTTTCCTCCATTGCCTTCTTTCTTCTTCGATTCATATGATCAGCAATTCGCTCTCCATCTATGTCAACCGAGAGCGAGAGACGAGGGAAGCCGTGGATTACTCAGACGAGGGAAGCCAGACGATGCATCACTTTTTGGACATTTCGCTAATTTGTCCAAAAAGTTGGACAATTCACTAATTTAGCCAAAAAAGTGTTTGTTGGGCAAATTTTCTCTATTTTTCAGCTTACTCTTCAAGAATGAGAAAATTATTCACATATATAACATATTATGATTAGGTGACATTAATAATTTCCCTATTAACCAAATAAGATCCTTGTAAACAATTAGCGTCGCACCCAGTGATCAGAGTATACCCGTTATAATTTTTTGTAAGCACATATTAAAATGAAAGTTATGTAACAATATATAACAAGTTTGCAGTAAGGAATTGAGGATAAGTGGGAGGAATCATAAGGAATCCGTAGTCTCCAACACTAATTAGTAAGAAGAAAAGAGATCCTTACAGAGCTCCCCGTAGAAGGTAGAAACCAAATCAAGAAAGAAAGGTGTTGAGATGTGAATATATTAAAAAGAGTCCCACGTTGAAAATATGAACTTAAAAAAGTCTAATATATAAGTCGATACACTACTCTTTATATTACTAATCGGTTTTAGAATAGAACATTATCAGTCTTATGTGATTAACTACTTGCGCAGTTGCACATATGCATCTATACACACGACTCCTTTGTCATGAGTCTGAAAGTTTGAAATATATAGGGAAGTTCTATGATGAAACCTCATGTTCTTCACTAATTGCGCATATGCGCCTGTACATACCCAATCACGAGTTTGTGAAAAATTATACCACGTCAAAAGCTTAAAACTATATAAACCAAAGAGTTGTTCATCCCTTTGGCAATTGTTTGTAGGATGTAACATCAGTGGAGTTATTTGTTATGCTACTAGTGTTATGGTTTTAGGATGGAACCTCACTATACTTAGGTGCTAGTTAAGCAACTACCCATGCACAACCCCCGATCAAAAGTCACAATGAACTTCGGTAAGAGGGCACTTAAGACACCTCTTGGAGTTCGTGGGTAAATAGATGTGTTGCTGTTTATGGTGTCTTTCTCATCTCGGTTGAGTTGCCGAGTCGAGTGTTCATCAGGTCCAACACCCACAACTGGTGTGTCTACAAATAGGGGATGGTATGATGTATGTGCCTCCTAGCCTGAAACTGACTATGAGCTCTTATGTCAGCTTTTGCTAATGATATGAAATTAATAGGTGTGTTGAAACCTATTGACATCAAAGGAAGAGGGAAAAAAAGAAGCAACGAAATGCTACAATGAAGAAAGAGAGTTAAATAAGGAGTTTTGTTAAGCATACAACAACGGTGTACTATTGTGTTGTACGAAGTCGATGGTCTATTTGACGAGGTTGCCACTGATGACCTGTGTAGACACACCATGTCAAGGGAAGCAATGAGTTGGTGAGAAAGACGCGAGTTTCTGTCTCTCGGTTGAGCCAATTTGTCTCCAATGGAGATATTTCAAACAAAGTTGAGAAGATTAGGGAGAGTTTACTAGTGATCTCTAATGACATGAGAATCTGACATCTTGAACAAGGAGAGAGCAAAACCGGATGAGTTCGTTAAGCAGTGTCGCAAGGGCTAGTCACACCCTCCACAGTGCACTGTAAATTTTCTTAAGAACAAAAATACGCAACAGAAGATCTCTCACCCACAATCCCAACACACAAATTTTCATCAATATGGGATTTGAATTGGTAAATTGAGCAATCATATAATTTGTTCAGTATGAATATAACTATACAAGACCTAAGTGTCTTGACTGTCTTCTACCAACCTCTGGAGTTGAATTGGTAAATTAAGCAATCATAAAATCGAGCAATTATTGAACTTCACTCCCAACACCATCATCCTAGACACCTAGTTGATCGCCGATGTCAACTATAGCAAAAAACTTGCGAAATCAGAAACACAAAATCACATATCATCATATCAGTCATAAAAGTAGAAACAGTTTGCTGTGACTGAAGTAGAGACATTAGAGAATAAGCCAGGCATTATGAAACAAAGTAGATATTACATGGCTCAGAAAAATTATCCAGACATCATGAAAGAAAATATAGTTGGACACCGAGTAGCAGAATAGTAACATCCCAAATTACGAATGCACAAGACATTCGTGACCTGAAATTACACAACTTGGATGCCAAAGGAGCAAACATGACCCCAAAGGACTTCTATGGAATCGTTCACAATCCGAAATATAATAATATTCCACCAACAATAATGACAACAAAGTGACCAGCAATGATCACCAAAGTAACAAAGCATACAATAGTTGGTTGGCTGTAATGTACCAGGGAAGAAAGAACTAAAACCATGTTGATGAGCATCTGAACATACAACTCTGTGGACTTCATTTTTCCTCTCTGAACAAGTTCAGCATATGGAGCAACAAGCTGCAACAAAGAAGAGAAAATATTGATAACGTTTAGGATATTTTGGCAAGCCTCAAATAAGGAAAAAGACTATTTGAAAAGTATCCAAATGTAAAGAGGTAATACCAACCAAATCATTCAACAAAATGTTGCCCTTGCTTATGGAATCTGGCTTAGGTGGGTGCTCTGTCTTGAGCATCGACCATGGAAACATCAGCCTCTGGAGCTTCTTCTGGAGATACCTTTATGCCCGTATTAGCCATAGGTGGAGGATGACCAAGTTGACTTTAAATAAAACAGATACATCTTAGATGTGATGATTCTTCTTTCTATATGCAGTTATAATCACAAATTTACAAATGCCAGATAGAAGAGTTCAAGTGTATGCATGCAGTCAAGTTGATTAAATAGCAAATAGATGTTTAAATGTGTAGTGAAAATGCGTAGATATAGAAACAATGACACTCTGTCTATGAAGGTAAACATGACAAATAATAGGGGAGCATATCTCAAACCTGAGCCATGTCGGAGGTGGCCACACAACTTCAGTATGACCCGCCAATGAATATATGTTCTCACCCAAAGAACTTCCCATATGATACACCGAGAAGAAAAACTGCCAATTAGGGTTGTTGTACGCTGAGTAAAAAGCATGGTCATCTCTTCTATGTGGACGAAAGGAATCAACATGATAAACAATGGTATTTCCACTACAGCCAGGGAAATTTTCAGCCAACATAGAGAAACAACAATCAGGACCCACAAATAATATTCTATCCTCACCCAAACTATTTACTTCAGTCCACAACCCTGCTTCTCTATTCATCTTATAGACCTTGAAACAATGAACAACAAAATTGACTAAATATACTTCCCCACCTAATTCCACCAAATGCTTCCTTGTCTTAGCTAAAGGGTGGCAGGGAGGAGGTTGGGAAACAATGCAAACATAGGAGAATGTTGTACAACATAACTGATAAAGCCTTCCTTTGCGATCTAGCACCAAAATCTCTCCCCTAAAATTCAGCAAATCATCAAATCTCGAAATACGACCAAACTTCATATATTTCCAATGGTTATCTCTTAATCTAACTGCATAGAGACGCCCCTCCAGAAACAACACCACAGCTGTGAAATCATGCACAGTAGCCGGGTATCTACCATGCGAATCAGAGCACACGGCAACCTTATGAACATTGAGATTCAAAACCCCAATCTGATGTAGACCTGTAGACTCTTTCCTTAAACTGAAGCCCTTGAAGACCTCAGTGACTCTAATACGTGCCAAATTGATATCCATGGGGAAATCTTTAGGCAAATTAATTTTCGAATTTCCCAATAGAGGATGTCGGACTTGGAGAAAGCCATGATTTAATTCTTCCACTCGAACCAACCAAGGCTTTGAAAGGGAAAGGTTTGCTAGAGCTTCGCCTTGTCGAGGGAGGAGAACATAGATGTTGCTCGCAACAAGGACCAAGCGTTCCCTACTATAAGCCAAAGGTTCTATTGAGGGGGGCGTGATTATCAAAGGAAAGATAAGTGAAAGAAGTTTGGAAGAACGAGGACAAGAAGAACGCCATGACCAGCAGACTTCTCGAAAATTTTGAATATCAATTCGAGTTTCAAGGCCCTTAGCAATCTCAGCCAGCAAGTCTCGTGGCAGATCGGACCATGAAACCCTAGAACCCATCTTTGATTTTTCTCAAAAGTGAAAGACACCGATAAGGCTGGTTTTTAAGGTGAGAAGCGGAGCCTCTAATAAGTCGGGAGTTCCGTGTGAAAAAGAAGCAAACAGAATCCCAATGCAATCCAAAGGGAAACAAATTTCCTAAAGGGAAAGGTTATTATTTGTTTCAAATTTTGACAACTCATACAGAGTTTTTAGGTTGATATAAGTTTGTGTCTAATTAATACTCCCTTTGTTAATTAAAACTTGTCATTTTAGAAATCTGCACACTTTTTAATAAAACAAACAAAAATACACTTATACCCCTAATTATTACTCTACTTTTTTACTTTCTTGAAAACTACAACTAACACCTATTTAATCATTACAAGGGCAATTTTGTAAAGTAGATGGCAAAATACCTAAAACGATATGTTTTTCTTAACAAGATTTACATCCTAAAACGACATGTTTTTCTTAACGGAGGGAGTATTGCTTTTTAGGGAAAAAAGATATCTTTACATTTTGTAAATTATCTTAGCCAAGCGAAGACGAAAATATGATATTAGAGTTGCCTTTGCAAAACTTAGAATGGAAGAACAATCACAAAGGGGAAGTCGTCTTCTATAAGATAATGTTTTGAATACACCTATTGTACTTTTCAGAAATTTCTCAACTTGTAGGTACTAAAACTGCTCAATAACAAATGAGCAAATTGAGAGATACAAGTGCCCCATGGAAATATGAAGGAGCTCCAAGATGATTCTTCGCTATCAATAAAAATACATAAGATAATTTGTAGGATTAACTGACCTTTGAAAGTCCACTATAGTTGATTGGGAGTAACATAGAAGAAGCATTGCCTTCCTGATCTGGTCGTATAAGGGTGACAAATTCATTTTCCATTGGTGAGGTGGGATAGCTTGCTTGCTTCTGTTGAACACTTGCAGCTCAGGGCAAACAGTATCTAGAATGACCTGACAGTTTACAGCAAAACTATGCTCATTTCATCATGCATAGCTTGTACAGTTGCAATCTAGTGCTTTGAGTTTGGGTTGATTTTATTCGTTTCTCTTTTAGCATCAAAAGAATTAGATTATCTCTACACCTTATATGCAGTTAATAGTGTACATGTTCAATGTAGCAGCAATAAAGGTAAGGTACACCATATGACAGATGAAAAAGTGCTTCAATTGTAATCCATTTACTAATGATCCCTTCTTCATCTGCAGATCAAATCATCTCTTCTTAATGCATGTTCAAAATTTCAAAACTTCAACATGAAGAAAAATCAAGTGGAGATCACATCCATAAAAGAGAAGAACGCTATCTGTGTTTGTGACATTAATCAAATAGCCATTGTGAATGTTCTTCCATAATTCATTCTGAATTTTGCAAAGACAACTCTAATATCATATTGGCCCTTTTCATGTCATGAGGAAAGGTTGGGCAGACTACTAAATCTGAGATTCCTCCTCATTGGAAGATTTGGACTTTATCCAAACATAAAGTGAACAACAAACGTGTGAGTAAGAATCCCCACAGGGAAAAAAATAGCATTCAAAGGAATTAAGATGAATTAAAGGATCCAAACCCTATATATGACACAAAATATTCCAAGATGGGCAAATTAATTTTTTTTTTTTTAAATCGCATTGAACAGATCTTTTTACAACTCTTAAATTCCACTGACTTCCTCATCTAGCCCTTAGATTACTCCTCATAGGAGACTACAAACTCTGAGATCACTGTCCATCGGAGATTTGAGTTTTGTCCAAAGATCAGGTGAATAACATACATGTGTGAGGTAAGAACCTACCGAAAAAATTTAGCACAAAAGGAATTAAGATAAATTAAAGAATCTACACCTTGTATGTGACACAAAATATTCTAAGATAAACAAATTAGATCAATAGATAATAGGCATTGATGCCACACTTTCTACTTGTATTAAAATCCAACCAACCCAATATTCACATAAGCAGCTAAGATTTCTATGTATCCAACATATTCACTCAATTTATCATATATAGTAATTAAAACATACATCCTTTTACAACTCTAAATTCTACCGCCTTCATCATCTAGCTTGAAACAACAAAGAGGGAAACATGCTCAATATGTCAATTAGAAAGCCATAACAAAGTTTGCTTCCGGTCCAAAAATCACTATCCTTATTGCTATTTCTGAAACTCAAGAGGTTAGGAAGTGGGTGGGAGAGGACCTTACTAGGGATACAAATGGAAAAATTTTCATCCCTATGTACGAGTAAGGAGATGTTCAGAATCATGGAAAGCAACTGCTGGGAGAATGCACAAGAAAAGATCCACAAATCAGTATCTCTGTGGATATTCATGAAACTCACTAGGTTGGAGTGAGAAATTAGGGGACAAGGAGAATAAAGTCCCTTAAGGGCTCGTTTGGTTAGCAATAGAAAAACCCAGGAAGTAGATAAAATATATGTATTTGGTTTGGGTTTTTGTCACAGGAAAACCCAGGAAGTTAAATTCCCAGGAATTCGAATTCCTCCATTTTAAAGGAATTTAACTTACCTACTTCCCCCTAGGTAAGTTGCAATTCCACCTTTTATAAGTAGAAATCTCCAATTTCCTTATTTTAATTCCTACAATCTAAAATCCAACCAAACATATTTTTTCAATTCCCGGGAAGTACAATTTGAAGGAATTCAATTCCCGGGAAGTAACTTTCCGGGAATTGTTCTTCCCGTGTTAAACCAAACGAGCCCTAAGAACATCATTAACCCCCATCTTGGGAGTTTCTTTACTTTGAAAATCATAAAAAGGAAAAACTAATAATCATCACAAATGTCAGGAAAAAGGTTCTCATCTTGCAGGGGAAAGGATCCTCTGCGGATCACTTCTCCTCAAAATAAAGAAACAAACAGCCACTATGGGGGTTAAAGACGCTCTAAGGATACAAATCCAGGGAGAATGTCATGGAAATCTCAAATGCAGGGAGAAGATCCAAAAATCACTATATTTTCTCACATCCATGAAAATCTCAAATACGGTCATTTTGGAGTAGAAGATTTGGGGCAAAGAGAGGTTCTCACACAGGGTATAGAACTGTCAAAACATCAACAAGTGAAGGAAGATGTTCAGAGATCATGGAAAACAATATTTGAAAAAATGCCCTAAAACACAAGGCAATCCTCAAGCTCACGATTTTCAGCTACAAAACTTCATCTGACGTTTGCCTGAAATGTTGCAGAAAACATTCTAGGTTACCAATTAACTTCTTCTTGCAATTGCGGTCCCTTATCGTGAATCACAAAGATTCCCAATTTCAGCTAGGAAAAAACAGAATACCGATTTGCTACACAAACACAGAACACTCAACTGCATCTCCACAGAAACGTAAGCAATCGCAAAATATAAGGCAATCCATCAAAGATACTAACCTGAGAAATACATCCTCACGGACGAGAAGGGGGGCTAGCGATATGGAGCTTTCCCAGATCGAGTTCTCTGATCTGAACAAAGCCATAACTACGAACTAGGGTTGGAGAAAGTTCGAAAGCGGGGATACTCAGAGGAACCATATCGATCGCCATGATCGGGGGATCGACCGGCGTTTTGGGCAAACGAAATTCACAATAAAAATCTCACAGAAGACTGAGATTCAACGAAATTGGCCGATCACACCCTTTTGCTGTAAACACAAAAAAAAAAATTTATTATTCTCATTCATATTGGTGGCCACCTGATTGGTAACCAGACTTCTCTAAAGGCAGAAGTTATTGCTATAAGGGCCTGTTCGTTTGTGGGTTATTTTTAAAGTGGTTAAGGTTAATTTTTTAGGTTGTGGAGGTGGAGGTTAATTTTTTGGGTGGTGGAGGTGGAAAAGGTTGAGGTTGTTTTTTAAAAATAACCTTGTTGGGTGTTTGGTTGATAAAAGGTTATTTTTGTTAATTTGTATGTAAAAGGACAAAACTACCCTTGATAATTAATAAATTTGATCATGCTATGAGGCACCAGCAAAGCAAAAGCAACAGCGCTAAGTGCCTGCTTTCAATATTCAACTATCCTCTGTTATAAAAGCAGAACAAATGGGTAAATAAATTAATAAACTCACTGGGTGAGCAACAAGGCTGATGTCTACAACAATAAACATAAAAAGAAGCTCAAAATCTGATAGTTCAACCAGGCGTAAAAATTTAAAGATGATCCTGTCATAAAACTATGTCATAAAACTTCTGTTGTGCGTATCCGTTGAGACCATACAGCTATGCGTATGACAGAAGAGAGCATACAGCTGTGCGTATCCTTTGAGACCAATAGCAACAGCTATGTCATAAAACTTCTGCACAAGCCTTCAACCGATGAACCTGTCACCAATCTGTTTTCAAAGATGAATAAGGTCGAGACAAAAAGTACATAATTTACATCCAGAATATCAAGGAATTGCTCAACAGGGAAAAGCATCCTTATCATGGATGAATTGAAATTCTCAAGGGTTGAACTTGGGTCTTGGGCAAATCCCAAAGAAACCGACAGCAAATTTTCATACTTTCCTTAGGCATAGTCACTGAATAGATCAAAAAATCTAACGATTTCTACTCAAATATCCCTCTGAACTATGTTGATTGAGAAGAGCATAAACACTACCGACTATGCCTTCCACATTGCTCTGTTTTTCACCCATCTAAACAAATTTAAAGCAATACTAGCATTTTAAGAGGAGAATCTCTACAATCAGTTGAAATAAAGGATTGAAATAAAGGATCATAACCAGTAAAGTTAAGAGTACCTGTCTGATGGCAAAACATTTCACAATCAGTTGGAATAGAGTGAGTAAACGAATTAGTTAGATTGCAAGACATTTCACAAAACAATGAATGAGTAAAATGCTAATATTTAAACCACATGCTCCCCCAATTACAGCATTTGAGGCATTTGAGCTAAAATGAAATCAAATTCCAGGCAGTAAGCAAAAGAAATTGGGCATAAGAGCTCCAAGTTAATGACTCCAGAATGATTTAAGCAACAATTTTAGATGGTCTTAGCAAGAACTCGCAAAAGGAAATTTTCAGAACATGTAGGTGATGCATGTACCTTGACTTTCTTCAACATTCCAACATCAATATAAATGTTATGCTCATCAACTATATCATCAATCATCCCCATCTCTTTCGGACATGCAATATGTCATAATAAAACATAGTATATAGACAATGAACTAATGAACAAGAACTTAAGCAATGAAAATATTCAATAGCATTAGTACACCATGGTTATGCTTAGTTTCACATATCTATTACCCAATTTACACAGCAATGACAGTAAAATTTAATACCTTCAACATACCTTTGCAACCTCTAGAAAGCCTTTACAAGTGTCTTCAAAATTCAACTGTCAAAATTCAACTTTGAGCACCTGGAGATGGAATTTGAACAGAAACGAATCAAGATGATATTAGAACAGATCACAATCTGACAAAACATCATTATTCATTTAAATTGGAGATCAAATAAGCTCTATTATGAAACGTAAGCTAGAAATCAATAGAAACCCAGTCCGAATCCGGAATCAGATATCAATCTATGAGTCATGGGCAAATTTTTTTGATCGAATTAACACGAAATCGAATGCACAAATCCACGGACCGCGGAGAGACGAAGACGATCAGAGAAAAGCTCCGAGTTGCAGCTACCCCGAGTTTCCATGAAGCCCTGAATGTTGGATTCTTTCGATAAGCAAAGAAGAAGAATGTTATGTTACCATCTTCATCCGCCCAGCTTTTTGAGGCACAAATTGAATTTGCACAGAAGAAGAACAAATCAACAGCAGATTCAGTCCCTAACCTGAAACCCTAACCCGATATCTCGAATCCGCATCAGAGAAGAAGAAGATCGTAGTTGGTTTCGATGAGTCGAAATCACGTTAAGAAGGAGAGGAGAGGAGAGACGGAAGCGCGGGAAGAAGAGGAGCTGGGCGCGCAAGGGCAGCTCGGGAAAGAGTGGTGAAACCGCCGGTTGAAGACCCCGCAACCTTGCCTCACCAAGGTTGTGAAACCGCCGGTTTTAACCGGCCTACAACCGGCACAACCTTCACCGGCCGGTTCGACAACCTGCGCGCAAACAAGAGGTTCCCTCCGGTTGTCTGATTTCTTCACCGCCATAACCTTACACAACCGGAGAACGAACAGGCCCTAAGACAAGGTTTACCAGATCTGTGAAGTTAAGTATAAACAAATTACATATTGGAGGAGATTCCCTAATAATTATAAATCTCCTTAAAAAACACCTTAGGAAATCGAAATGACTATGTCAGATATTAAAACTCTTTTATTGAGAGTGAGAGATATGTCTTTGCTCTAGTAGGTTCTTCACCCGATTTTTTACCTAATGAAAAAAAAAGAAATACACACAAAAATCTGCTGTTGTTTCGAAACGCCGCGTTTTCGCAGTGATGAAACGCAGCGTTTAACTAGTGTAATGACTGTGTAATCTGTGCCCCGATCCCACCCGCTCAAAAGGCCCAGAAATGGAGCGAGCGAAATTTTTGTTTTGAGACCTTCCCTCGCGCGCCCTCACCGCCACCGGCACCGCCGCCACGGTCATCGTCGCACGACGCATCGGCGCCGAGCAGTTTTCCTTATATGGATCAATCAGTTTTGCTGAAGAAATCGACCGAAATGGGAGAGGAGAAAGACGATTCAGGACCCAAGAGAACTCCTCTCAAAACCCTAAACCTTCACAAGCTGGACAAGAGCAATCATCATCTCAATTGGAAGAAAAAGGTTCAAATATTCACTCTTCGATTTGTGTTCCTTTTCCCCTTTTCCTAATTATTTGTTCAAATCAATTGTTTATTTTGTTGTAAAATTGTATTTGCTTGTGGTGATTTAGAGGAATACGATTGTGATTAGCTGCACTCGTAGTTTTATGAATCGATGTTTCTTCTTATGAAACGATAATTGTGATTTTCGTGGTTTAAATGTAGCTCAAGGAGAGTTGTTACAGACGAGTACGAGAAGATAGAGCCCGTTTGCTGTGGAAAATGAGGTCGAACTCCGATCAGGCTTGCACTGAAAAGGTTTACTCTCTCTCCTTTCACAATTTTTTGTTGGGGAATGAAAATTTACAACATTGTTTGTTTCAATGCTAAAATTTATGTGAAGTTAGTGTCAAATGCTTTTATTTTTTTCTTTCTAAATTTTCCACTATCACGCTTATTAGATCTCAGGTTTATTTTTCTGCTATAAACCATCTCTCGTTAAGTTCTTGTCTCTTCCATGGAGATTCGCCTTTGATTTGTACTGAAGAAGTGATGTATGTGCATGTGAGTTATGACTATCAACTGAAATGTTTTACATTGCCAACTTATCCATACTGTTCACGAGTGCAGGAGTTTGTTAAGAATGCTTTCCAGAACATCGTTTCTGATGAATTGAAAAAGATAAAAGACATATCCTCTGGTGGAGACACCCAGACTGGAACAGATGATATGTTATGGGAATATGATGGTCTACATACGGCGGATGAAGGTGAATGTGAAGATATATTGCTAGAAATGCAGAGGATTTTCTACGAGGATCTCAAAACAGAACCAAGGGGAAGAGGTATGTGATATCTCTAGTCTACCATACTAGTACTTATGATTGTGTTTGTGACTGACAGTTTGGTATTCATGGCGTGATTTGAGCTCTTTGCTGTAACTATAACTCTATCAGAGTGGCTAATTCAGGAAACAATTATTCACACTCCGCAGTCAACATATACTCTTCCTATATTTTGTTTGCTAGTGAAGATGAGATATTTGAATCTGCTATCAGTACCCTATTGCTCCAGCTATCCTTTTAAAAAACACTTGACAATGTAAATAAAGAGACAGAAACTGAAAGTAAGTATCTCACAAAGCTCAGGAGTACGTCATTCAAATGTTGTGAGAATGAATGCAAGATGCCAGCTATTTGATAATGTGACAATGTAAATAATTGTAAAAGGACTTGATAACTAGAGTTCAGAATGATGGAAAACAACAAAGTGGAGAACATTATTTATGGGGAAAATGGATTGAAAGTGGAGAACATGCGCCTCTCAGAACTTCTTTCTGGAATAGGTCTGTAGTTTGGAGCTGTATCAACTTTCTTTGGATGGATACTGCATTTGAGTTTGATACCATAACTACCAACTCTTGAGCATATACCCAATAAAATATGAACCGTGTTTAGACTATTATTTTCTCCATTCTTCTTGTTTGAATGTAGTTCATTGCTGCTGTAGAGGTTATAGTTGCTTTCTTCAAAGGTGTTTTAGGTTAAAATACATATCATACATGTGATGCCACTATTCTTTTTTCCTAACGATCATTTGATTAGATTGTGCTTGTCTGCCACTGTTAGAAAATAAAAGTATGCTTGGCATTTTCCCCTGAAACAGAAAATTCTGAGGTTTGGGAAGATGAAGAAGATGAGTACTTGGCTCGTGCAGTTCTGGAGTATATGCAATTGAATGATGAGAAGGTATTTTCTTGCATTATAAGCCTGCATGTGTAAAATCAGTTGATGTAATGGTAGTGAACTAGTGATTATATACTGGCAACTTTTGTTTGCTGATTGCTATTGCTTTGCTAATGAATAATGACGTTTTTTTAGTTGAACCGCTGAGAATGTAATATAGTGTCCTGCAAGTTAGAATGGGTTATTATTAATACAAGAAGCATATTGGGTGTTTCTAACTTAATTAATATGCTAGTATTGCTATTTTTTACCATGTTTTTACTTCTGTTTCATTGTTTATTTTCTATCCTTAATTCCTTATGGGTGTACTATGTTAGTTGAACATGCCTTCGTGAAAGGGATATTCAGATGTTGAGTTGTACACTGGTGCTCAAGGGGCCAGCACAGAGTTTATTTTTGCTATTAAGATTTTGTTGTCTATCATACATAGCTATCAGTGTAATATGATTCTATTGGGTAGAAACATAACTTGGTGCAGGAAGCACAAGAAATGATCTTACCAATTAAACATCCATTCTGCAATGTGCATTGGCATAAAAGTATTGTTTTTCTGAATTTTACTTTGCTAGTTTATGGTCAGAAAGCATTGCTTTTGTGCATTGTTTTTAGCTGTGGATGCCAATGTTTCATCTATTTGATATAAATCATTTTCTCTAGAAATCTGATTTATTGCTCACAGAACCCTGCATGATATTGTGAATTGTGATTGAGAACTGTCTCTCTCTGACTACCTTCTGATAGACTGCATTTTGAAAACGTATTTTTTGTAACTTTGAATTATTTAGTGAAGGATTGTTGGTTCCAGTAGAATGATCTTGATTGCCACATGTGTGAAGGGTTACGGCATCTGCCCTGGATTGGAAAGTAATCCCTTCCGTGTTTGTGGCAGTGAATGTTATCTGGTAGTGAATATACATGTAGACAAACTCTTTGCATTCCGGCTATCTAATTCAAGTGAACTTCTGGAATGTTAGGCTCAGAAAGAGAAGATATGGTGTCCGATCTGCAAAGAAGGTGAACTAAAAGAGAGTTCTAAAATGATCTGCTGCAACCTTTGTCAATTTCAACTCGGGAGAGGCGATGAGGTTTGCCATCTTCACTCTATCATAATAAATGCGCTTATATCTTGCATAAGTATGCCCTAACCACATCAATATTTTCCACTTAATATTTTTATCAAATTGAATGTTCTCACTTTGCTTTCTTATCTGGATAAGTTTATATGTTATTTTTCCAGTCTCATCAGGAATACGTTGCGTTGCGAATTTACGAACATCGAATGTTTTTGGCTAAAATAGGCCCTTCTCTCAAATCCAATATGGCATCTGCTATGTCATAACTTTGGGAGCTCTGCCATTATGTTTGGTCTAGTTTTCTGTTTTCCTAACGTGTTCTCTCTCAATAATAAGGTTAACTTGGCATTGCTACGGACTCGGCTGGCAGAAGCTCATGAAGAACATCTTGACAGAGGATGCAGATCAAAGCCTGAGTTCTGCATTGAGACGGTATTTGATTTAACTGCTCTGTACATCCAGTGTCCAAATTGCTCCACATTTGAGGTTGTAATTTAATGAAGTTTCCGTGTGGTGATTGCTACGAACCACAGATAGATACTGATTCGGTGAGCTTTTCCTTACACGCTTCTGTACTTGATTTCTTCCCCTCCTGCAATCTGCAACCTTACTTTACACTGCTAACCTAGGGTAGGCCTGACATCGAGCTTGGTTTATAGTCTGTATGTGACCATATTTCATCCAAACATATACCTCTTGTTGCTGTTGATACCTTATGATACGGTCTGATCAGGAAAGCAGTTATCGCGTTCTTGGCTTAACCTTCAAACAGGAAAAGCCAAATGGTTTTAGCTGAATTGGAGGAAGTCACAATAAACTGAAGTTTGCTGGTGAGAGTAGTCATTTATATTTCATTAGGACGACCTATAGAACAGCTAATCTTCAATCTATTTTGTCTGGACAGTTCCTCCAATTATTTGTCCTTGGGTCTATTTATATGCAATTTCCCATGTGAGATGTCCATTGGGATTATGTTGATTATTTACCCAATCATGTGTTGGAGCGTTCTTGCTATAAACTTCTATATTCCGATAACTTATCATGAAGTGAGGCACCGAGTTAATCTTAAGACGTCCATTGGTGCTTGCAATGTATTGATGGATTGTACCAGCCAAAGACACAGCATTTGTGTAAAATACATTCGGGTAGCGCATTTAGCAGCTTGCCTGCTTGTCCCTGAACATCCGAACCCTTCGTGTTCGTGGGCTGTATAATGAATACTAGTAACAAGGATCTGTCTCATTATCAATAGAATGTTTTTAGAAGGCGACGAACCCGGCAAATGCTCATTCATTATGAACAACTAAATGTCATGATAAACTAACCCAAATAGTTGATGTAGTATATGATCAAACCCAAACAACACATATATTATATAGGCTATGACTGATCTGTTCCATGTGTTGTCCATTATCCCTTCTCATTAAACAAATCCATTCCCTATGATTAGGAATGAAAATTGGGGAATGGCAACCTACATGACACAGTCAACTGAACCAACACAGCTAAGCAACTACCTATACACATTTCAAAATTCTCCCACAAAATAAACAATTTGTCAGGCTGCAAATCAGAAAAATAAAGGGAACCCACGTCCTGAAGAACAAAGACAGGGAGAGCAGTAGCAAAAACAACAAGATTTGAGACATGAAGAAGTCACCTCTCCCCTTCATCTTCAACCTCCTCTTCTTCATCTCCTATGGCTTTGTTTCTGTGAATTCTCAGACTGATTCATGCGCCACTCCTGTCAACTTCAATGATCTCCTCAACTTCGATACCACCTTACTCTCCTGCCAATCCGTCTGGCAGTCCAAAGGCTTCATTCTCCGGGTATGTCTTCCCTTTCCTACTCGTCTTCATAATGGGTCGGATAATGAATGGATGAACGTCTTTAGCCGTAACATTTTACTCCGGTAGCTTTGATACATGGTTTCAACATTTGGGTGTGCAGTATCAGAAGCTCAACTCCAAGACATGGAGCTTCCTCCTATCTGCCCCGAACAAGTATGGGTACGTGGCGATCGGGTTCTCGAGTGATGGGCTTATGGTCGGGTCTAGCGCCATGGTCGGGTGGCAGGAGAACGGGTCGACGGGCAAGATCAAGCAATACTTCCTGGGTGAAAGAACCTCCTCTGGTGTGAAGCCAGATGAAGGAAATCTAAGTGTGGTTAACAACTCAACGGCTGTGTTCATACAATCGTCTACCATTTACCTTGCTTTCCAGTTGACCACACCTCAGCCGTCCGATCAGCTGATCTACGCCGTCGGAGGGTCTAGTTTCCAGCCCCGGGCACCTAAATACCAGCTTCAACAGCACTCGGATCAACTCTCCACTCAACTCGACTATGCTTCAGGTAAGCATTTATCTACAATGTTATCTGATCTTGCTCGAAATTGATCTAAACAGATTCGACCCAAAAAAAAAAAACGATTTGACTTCTTGGTATCAACATCCTGGAAATTTTTCTAGGAGAGACTGACTAGAAAATTACCATTGAAAATTTTAGATTGGAGTCATTTTTAAAAAAGAAATCAAAGAGAAAATAAAAAAGAAAAAAGAAAAAAGAAAAAACTCTCATAAATTATCAATTAGTAACTACTCACTCCGTTAATTAAAACTTGACGTTTTACTATTCACGCACGCTTTTTGAGGTGTTAAAAACTATATAAAATATTAACTTTTTTAACATATTTTTTAAATAATTTCATACTTGTTACTATTAATTATGAATTTATAAAAACAAATTTAAAAAAATGTTAATATTTCATATAGTTTTTATCATTCTAAAAAAGCGTGTATGAATAGTAAACGACAAGTTTTAATTAACAGAGGGAGTACAATATAAGAAAAATCATGCATAATTTATGACAAGATTGTCAAATATTTTAATATAACATACTAGGTTTAATTATAGTAAGAAGAAATAAAGTTTAGCAAAAGATAGAAACATATTGGTTTAGTAAAGAACGTGTGAAGTGATTTGCAATAGGTCAATCTTTAAATGATCATAATTTTTTGCTCTCGACAAGAGGAACATGTATACTGATAAAAAAAAAATTGCCATCTCTGTATAGATTGATTAATGAATGTGGCAAAATAACAGGGCAAGTAGCAACCCAGAGTAGCCCATATGCAGGCCTTAAGAGGGACCATGGGGCTGTCAACATATTGGCATGGGGGATCCTGGTGCCACTCGGAGCACTAACAGCGCGATACTTCAGAAGATGGGACCCGATCTGGTTCTACTCCCACGTCGCGATCCAGACCATAGGCTTCATCTTGGGACTCACAGGCATAATCCTTGGGTTCGTCTTAGAAGGCCTCCTTAATGCAGGTGCCACTATCACCCACCACAAGAACATCGGCATTACTATCCTTGTTCTTGGTTGCCTTCAGGTATGATTCTGACATTGATTTTGAGCCTGTGTTCATACATTCGCGTCTAAAATGTGCTTCTTTAGGTGACCGCCCTTCTAGCGAGGCCAAAAAAGGATTCCAAGAATCGCAAGTACTGGAACTGGTATCACCATTTCGCAGGGAGGCTGCTCATATTACTCATCATCATAAACATATTCTATGGGATTCACTTGGCGCTAGAAGGCCTTAGCTGGAGCCTTTCGTATGGAGTGATCCTCGCAATCATGGTGGTTGCTAGTGTATTCGGGGAGATCAAGCTTAGAAGGGAATGAAGCTTGATCTGGTCTTGCCCTACTTCACAATCTGTCATTGGTTTCATTGCTTTTGTTCTACCTTCTAACTTAGTAACTTGTTTCTTTTTTTGGTTACTTTTGGGAGATGAGGATGTGTTGGTTTGGTGGTATAGATAAAGATAGGTGATGCCAAAATTTAGCTTTGTGCTATTTGCCATATGCTTTGATAACCCTTTTATTGATTTATTGATAATGTTCTATTTAACATGAAGACAGATCAATGGTGTGGTTGGAAGTACCATTATACAACAAATTTAAATAAAAAGATGTGACCAAAGTGATGTGCTACGAACCCCATCACCAAACCGAATAGTGATTCTAACTCAAGTTCATAGCACTTTATTCAATTTTCATCTTGAACTATAGTTTGGAGAATTTTCATAACAAGATCACACTTTATGTGGGGATAGACTGAAATTGTTGTTGTTCATTACAAGATTCCTACTTCCGAAGATGTTTTACTCGGCAGTTTGAAGTTTCGGAAATACAGCAATTAGCCCCAAGTATGGAATTGGTTGTGGATGATTGGCTCAAACTCCCTTCAACTTAGCTTTAATTATGAAAATATTATTTCATCCGTTCGACAAAACATGTCGTTTGCTATTTATTTGCATTTTTTAGGATGGTAAAATCTATATAAAATATCAATTTTTTTTAACTTAATAGTAATAAGTTGGAAACTAGCACAGTTTCCATGCCATTGCGCGATTTTTAAACAAACTCGTAATAATATAACAAATTGATATTATAAAATTAAATAAAATATTAATAAAAGTTAGCATAAGATTAGAAAGATATAATTTATTTATCAAAAAAAAGGAAAAGAAATGTGTAATTTGATTGACTAAAAAACCACAATTAATGTGGTAATAACACCTGTAATAGGAAAAAATAATCCACCCATTACAAGAAGCTTTTATATCAGACATAGCGATACAAGACAATGTACTCATTGCACATGAAATCTTTCACTCCTTTCATAACATGAAAGGTTGTGATGGATGGATTGCAATGAAATTTGACATGGAAAAAACCTATAACAGAATGAACTAGGACTTCCTTTTTGCTATAATATCTAAATTCGGTTTCTTTCAAAAATTTTATGGATGAATAAAAGAATGTATTCAAATTGTTTCTTTCTCCCTTCTGGTGAATGATGAACCAACCGAGACATTCTGTCCTCACAGGGGACCCAGACAAGGCGACCCTTTATTTCCATATCTATTTATCATAGGTGTTGAGATTCTCGAAAGAAAGCACCAACGACAATGCGAACAATCAAGGAACACAATTGGCTTCATTATTTCTAGAAATGGAACTCGTATTCATCTTTCCTTTGCAGATGACATAATGATATTTATCAAAGCAACCCCGGAAGTATGTCTAACAGTGAATACTATACTCGATGATTACTGCGAGATATCCGTTCATTAAGTAAATTTCCAAAAATCCATGTTCTAAGCTACAAAAGGAATCACAAACGACCAAAAACAACGAATCTAATCCTGCTTACAAATTACTAACCAAGTTGCACTAGAAAAATATCTCAGCTGCCCTGGCAGAGTGAACAAGAACACATTTGAAGAAGTCCTTGGGAAATCAAAGAACCAATTAACAAAATGGAGAGCACATGAACTAACCCAACAAGGAAGAGCGGTACTAGTAAAAGCTAACTCAGCAGCCAAATTGAGTTACATTATGCAAAACCTCATGCTCCCCGCAAGTATTCACAACGACCTTGATCGACTCAACAAATGTTTCTTCTAGAGCAAGGACCCAAGTTACAAACCGCTTCTCGGATGGGATAAAGTTTGCAGACCAAAGAGTGATGGCGGTTTATGACTACATAAGGCAAAAGACATAAACAAAGCGCTGCAAATGAAATTACTTTGGAAAATACTTGCGGAACCACAAAATGATTGGTGAAAATTATTCGAGATAAATAATTGAAGGACGAGAGTATTTGGGACTACAAAAGGAAAAAGAACACCTTCTGGCAATGGGCAAAAATGACAGAGATTAAAGAGGACTTCTGCTCAGGCCTAATTTATTAGGTAGGAAACGTGAAAACCATAAGATTTTAGAAGGACAAATGGCTACATTATGACACTGACCTCTGAGAAAAAAGTCTCCAAAACCATTTGGATGACCAAGAAACGATCGACCAATTCATAAAACAAGATAAAACGAATCCCTCCCTATGGACATCGTCGAAAAAATTCTTGAAGTTCATATTCTTACAAATGAAAAAAGTCTCTCTCTCTCTCTCTCTCTCAGTGATACTCCACATTGACCCTAAAACGTTCTCTAGAAGCTTCATCTCTCTGGAGGCCCAGTTTGGTTTTTCAGTGAAGTTCTCACTAGCTTGAGGATCCTTGCTCTTCAAGGATCTCCTGAGAAGCTCCATATTTGGTGCCAAAGTAGGCGTTTCAAGGGCCAACCCTTTTACGGATCAGATCGACGACGACCATGGAGATTAGAGGGGAGTTTCCTTATTTTCTTTGATCCTTATCGTTTGTTGTCTAGCTTAATGTACTCCTTATGAGTTGGACTTCGATTACTCTTCTTGTACCCAATTGATATTACATAATGGATTTAGGTTCTCGACTCTTGAGGCCCCGTGGATATAGATGTAATACCCGAACTGCGTAAACAACCTCATGTGTCCATTTTGTTTTTCATTTTGGTTTTTGAATCGCCTTTCTCTTCCGTTTCTTTAATCGTTATTCGTCTACTACGCATACATAGGTCAAAACTCAAGCCTTCTGTTTAATCACAAGTACCTTGGTTCAACCACGATAAGCCAAGATCTCATAACATTATTACACTGCTTGATGGACCTTGGTCCAACCACGATGAGCCAACATTAATTATTACACTGAAATATATGTTACGTAGCATACATCGACCAGCGTCGACAAATCCTTAACTAGGCCTGGCCAAAAGTCAAGCCATGTTCTTGATCATCTCAAGAACCTTGGTCCAGCCAGGACGAGCCAAGATGTTGAGACACCATGCTTTGACATGCGGGCGAGCGTGAATGAGCTTCCTAGTGTTGGGGGTATCCATTAGGGATTGCAAATAAGGCAAATGTGCGACATCAACTATGGTGTACTTGTCCATAACCAAGTAGGTGTTGTTGGTTAGCTGAGCTTCGTAGACGTCGAGCACTCTGGACAACTTCTCCTCGGCGTTGAGTAGGGCTTCATTATTAATATTGTTGGGCATCAGAACAGGCAGGTGGTGTAGCAAGTTGGAAGCGGCTGGTCGAAAGTGGTTATCCTCGACGTCCAACCAGTTAGCCACAAGGGCTTGCTCTCTGGCGTCCCAACATATGAGCTCCTTCCCTTTCTTGCTGTATTGATGCCCCACACTTCTTAAAATCGCTCCATATTCTGTCAGTTACATATTCACATAGATTATCGATCATTACCCTACCTCTAATTCCCTCCCAACAACAAAATATACAAGTTCATTAAAGAGGCGAGGGAAAAGATCGGAAGTGTGTAAGCTAGTTAGACTAGTAGATAAGATACTTACGGAAATTCCTGACGGGTCCATCCTCATAAACGGGTAGTTCACCAAATGGCTGTGCAGATTGAAACCGAAAATCATGATCGATCATATCAATCAATATATAGGTAGCCGGTAGGTATGTTTGTTTACAATTCAAGGTAATCAACTAGGAAATTAATATTAATTTAGGGATGGAATATATTGAAAGAGCTAGAATTTTATTTAAGAACGGTTATGTAATGTATACTCACGCTCATACACAGAAATGGGTTTCGGAGGTTCTCCCCGGCATCAACGTCGACAGGGATGAACTGGAACTCGAGATCCAGCTCGAAAAGCAGCGCCAACACCTTCAACGTGGCCGGAGAATCAAGGCTCCCGTGCACCTTCCGACTGCCCATCACTGCTTCCACTTCTCCCCCTTCATCTACATTTGTTAATTTCTACATTTATTTATAAAGGCACCCCGGCCGATATCCTCATATTACATTTATATTTAGTACATTTTATATTTTATATATTATATCAAAATTACATGATATCCAACCACCATTCCAGAAGCCAGAAGGTCCCATTAGCTGCTGCTACTACCTACCTCATCATATATATTATATATAGTGGGTTAGTTGGGGATGCGCGGATATATGCGTGCCTTCCACAGACGTACAATATCCAATTTTCAACTTCTCTTCCTCTCGTGTTTGTGGGGGCTTGCTATCACCACCACCGTACCATTTTATTGTCATAAATGTCTAGTACAGGACTTCTCGACTAATTAACGCTGTCGACAACGATTTTGTCAACTCCTAAAAGATTACATAAGATAGTGGTTGTAATCTTGTTGATGATATTCAATGAGAGACCTTCGATCATTATATATATATATATATATATATATATATAGATTGTACTAACAAAGAATATACTTTAAATATTAAAGATACCCTCCCTCCGCATGCTCATGGAGGCACTGGCATGACGCTTGGACCCAACCAACTCAAACTACTTACTGAACAGAGCTTTTGTGAGAACATCCGCAGTTTGATCATGAGAGGCAATGTGACAGACCAACTACTCATTGGCCTCCACTTTCTCCGTGACAAAGTAAAAATCAATAGGAATATGCTTTGAGCAATTTGTAAGGACCGGATTATGCGTCATAAAAATAGCACTTAGATTGTCACAAAGGACGATAAGAATGATGCAAAGGCGCTGTTGAGGACCCCAAAGAAGTTGAATCCACACGCAAGTTCAGCAATAGTACGTTGCAGCAATAGCTCTATATTCCACCTCAGTGCTAGAACGGCCAATAACTCGTTGCTTTAGAGATGTCCAACTAATCAAAGAGTTTCCCAAGTAGATGGAAAAACCATACTGAGAAAGACAATCATCCATGTTAGAGACCCAGCGGGCATCCGTGAAGGAAGTAGCAACATGACGAGAACATATGGTCAAAGATTAAACATGTAGGACAACATACCTTTTAGATAGCGAAGAATATGCTTGACTGTAGTCCAGTGATCCTGCGTCGGGCAATGCGTGTATTGATAGACACATTTCGCCGCATAAGAAATCTCAGGACGTGTGATGAAGACATATATATTGAAGAGCCCGACAATACTCCTGTACAAAGAAGGATCGACCATGGGATGTTCGGTAGCTGTAAGCCTTGAATTAGGCTTGGCCGAGATGCAGATGGGCTTAGCATCCTTAATCTTGGAGCAGACAAATAACTCCCCAATATAGTTCTGCTGGGATAAAAATATACGATCAGAAGTATGGAATTGGTTGTGGATGATTGGCTCAAACTCCCTTCAACTTACCTTTAATTATGAAAATATTATTTCATCTGTTCGATAAAACATGTCGTTTACTATTTATTTACATTTTTTTAGGCTGGTAAAATTTATATAAAATATCAATTTTTTAACTTAATAGTAATAAGTTGGAAACTAGCACAGTTTTCATGCCATTGCGCGGTTTTTAAACAAAATCGTAATAATATAACAAACTGATATTATAAAATTAAATAAAATATTAATAAAAATTGGCATAATATTAGAAAGATACTCCGTATAATTTATTTATCAAAAAAAAGGAAAAGAAATGTATAATTTTTTTGACTAAAAAAACCACAATTAATGTGGTAATAACCCCTGTAATATGAAAAATAATCCACCCATTACAAGAAGCTTTTATATCAAACAGAGCGATACAAGACAATGTATTTATTGCACATGAAATCTTTTACTCCTTTCATAGCAGGAAAGATTGTGATGGATGGATTGAAATGAAAAATTGATTAGATGAATGAGAGAATATAAGATGCGATATTCTCATGCTTTTAATTTAATATAGTATATAAATATTTACATATAGGTATAGACTATATATTAATTCAATGTTTTGAGTTGAACTCATTGATTATAAAATGGAGTATATAATGAATTAAAAAAATGACCTAAAATATATTTGGATAAGGAGGCGACACGTGACCGTAAGGTTATAGGTTTAATAGATATCTTATCCTATTGATATACATATCTTATCCTAAAATATTTGTTAAGTCGTCTTGAGTTCCCTTATTTCTCATGAATCTGTTGGTGATCTTTGTTATATGACTGCTAGATCGCCTTTGAGTTTCTTCATTTTTTACGAACCTGATTTTGGGTTTTTTGATGTCTTGGCCCGCATACATAGGTCCTTCTTCATATTTCCCTTTAGTTTTTCAAGGATGACTAGTTCTAGGTATGTTTTGGAGGACTTTGAGAGGGAAGAAGGGTGGAGGACGGACCTTCCCTTATCCTCCCGAGCTCTTCTTGCCGCGGTGGTTTTGGATTCTTCGTCCTCATCTTCTTCTGGGAGCACTTCATCCAATTATGAGGACTCATCTTCAGAGCCCTCTTCTTCTTCCAAAGTCTCTACACCAAACCGCGTAGGGCTATCCGGAAGTCCGATTAAGGTGAGAAGGCAACGGAAACGCTCTGACCCTGATTACTATTCTTCACCTTACTTAACTTCTTCTTCTTCTAAGGATGGCGAGGGAAAAGTCTCTTCTTCTGATTTCGAGCCTTCCATGTCGATGTCGGTCGACCTTTACACTTTGTCTAGGTTTTATTCCACGAGGCTATTGGCTTCACATGGATAAGGTTTGAGGTGTAGGGATTTTTGACTAGGGTTGGGAGAGTGAGGACGGGAATCTTTGTTCCGACATTGCGAGCTCAAATGCCAAGGTTGGTTCCAAAGTTAGTTTTCGACGTTAGCTTCCCAAACCCCGCTCTCTCTTTCACGCAATTAGAATTTGAAATCAGAGAATCAAGGTTGTCATGTTAGTGCTTAAAATTTTGTTTAGGTCGGGAAAACTGAAATAGAAAAATTAGCGGTTACTTGGTGGACAATATGGTACATCAGAAATCAAATGATATTTAGAAATGAAGCGATTCCAAACCATGAATTTGTTAAACACATCATCACAACTCACTTGGAGAATTGGAAAAAAAAACCTCTTTTTATGACAAGGAGGATGATATCCAGTATACTAATGTTACAAATCACTCACTGCCAAGAATTCGACAGAAAAATGTTAAATGGAAAAAACCACCGATTAGCACATTTAAAATAAACTTCGACGGATCCACACTCAATAACAAAGATAGCTCAATTGGCTACATCATTCGTGATTGGGAAGGGAGAACGATTCACATTGGCTATGACAGAATTGGTAACCAAACCTCGTTGAAAACAGAGGCTTTAGCACTAAGACATGGTTTAATCCAAATCCGCGCACTGGGTATGAACAAGTTACAAATAGAAGGGGATTCCCTTATAATTATTAATTATCTAAAAGCAAAGTCTACATGCCCATGGGAAATTGAATTGATCATGTCCGATATTAAAACGTTGTTGTCGAGTGTGAGAGAAGTTTTCTTCTCTCACGTGCCCCATATTGGCAACAGAGTGGCTGATAAGGTTGCACACATTTGCCGCTCTGCCAGGGGCCTCGACATTTATTCTGATTCAGGTCTTCAAGACCTCATCCGCAAGGATGCTATCGGGTAGGATTATTCCTCTTGAATTATTACCTGATAAAAAAAGAAAAGTCTAACAAGTTTCAAAATTCAAAGGGGTTTCTAGTTACTCAATTTGTATTTGTCGGACATCATTACTAAAATTGGTGTCTCATAGGCATTTTACTCATAATTGTACGTATACCCCTGTTTATAGGCATTTTACTCATAATTGTACTCATTATTTAACAGTGTTCTCAAAGGCGCTAGGCGGTGGGTGACCGCCTAACGCCTAGGCGGCTAGACGGGTGCCTAGGCGGACTTAGAACAAACTTGATTATTTTTTTATCTTTTAACGTATAGCACATGTCAATGATTCATATAATGTAATAATAATTCATAATATCACTCATAAACCCAAATTTGCGGTGCTTAACTAACATTTAAGTAAATAAACGCAAAAGTATGCGTCCGACTAACGACTCTAAAACTCCTAAAATTCAAAATCATAGGTTTGACTCAAAAGCAAATATATCTCGTCTTGGGGGATAAAAAACCCTAAGTTGACTAATCACATGCCCAAAAGCTAAAATTAAATAATCGTCGGGCTAGGCGGGACTAGGAAGCGCCTAGGCGGGTCTAGGTGGCGCCTAGGCAGGTCTAGACGGCGCCTAGGCGGGGTTAGGCGGTGCCTAGGCGGGTCTAGGCGGAGCCTAGGCAGATTTTCGCCTAGAGGGCCGCCTAGGCTTAAAAATTCCTAGGCCCCCTCCCGCCTAGCGTGCCTAGGCGCGATTTTTAGAACATTGTTATTTAATAACCTTGCTGAAGCACTTACCAATCACTTGTTTACAATTTTTTCCTGAGGATCATCAACCTAATAGCAACCGTTACCATAGCCTTCACAGCTCATACTACAAATGGTCGATGCACCAATATAGTTATACAAACAACACAGATCCGAATCTCATCGATTTGGATTCAAACAGGTCAAATTACAAAAATCAAAAAAAAAATTCACTTAATCTATTTAAGAAGTTACAAATGGGTACGCAAAAAACAAGGTTTCCCATGAATATATGCTCTTGGAATTGTAGAGGGATTAAAAAAAGGAATTTCTTGACGAACACGGAAATATTTTGTAGAAACAACTATATAAACGCATTGGTTCTTGTTGAGACCAAAACAAATAAAATTCTGCACGAGAGTGTTTGAAAGAAATGTGGTTTCAATAACATTGCTTTTGATCCGGCACAAGGCTTCTCAGGAGGTGATTGCTTGCTCTGGAAAGAGCTTCCACTCTCAGAAGGAGAAATCTCCCTAATCTCAGTCCAGCATAGAATGATTCATATCGATTACCACGATCGTCGGACTGACAAAATAAATGCCTTCCTACTAGTTTATGCTCCGCCTGATCAAAAATCAAAAGACTCTTTCTGGAATTCGATCATTCAATACACATCGCAATTCACCTCTTCTTTCTGTATCTTGGGGATCTAAATGAAATTGTGGTACCAAACAACAAACTTGGAGGCATTACACCGCGCCATAGCCGTTTCAAAAGGCTTACTGAGATTAAGAACTCGCTTCAACTTCTAGATATGCCAACTCATGGGGGTACCTTCACTTGGCAAAAAAAAAAGACGGGTTTGCCAGACAACAGTTTTGCGAAGCTTGACCGTCTGTTAGCCGAGAATGACGTAATATCCTTGTTTGATGGCTTACGAGTTAAAATTCACCCTTTCACTACTTCTGATCATGCTCTCATCTCGATCGACCTTCGATCGCCGTCACAAATCAACAACAAACCATTCCGCTTTGAAATGGCATGGACAACTAAATCAGAGTTCTTAAACTTAGTCCGCCAAGCATGGCGTCTTGACCCTTAGGGTTCGCTCATGTACAAACTTATGAAGAAAACGTCTCTTCTTAAAAATCTAGCAAAGAAGTGGCATAAACGCACTTTCAATAATATTCATAAACAAATATTCGAAACAGACGAAAAAGTCATGCAACTACAGCAATCCATAATTGGTAGCCCCAATCTGGCGGACATGGGTCTGCATAAAAAGCTACTAAACAAAACAGAATGAATGCTCGGTTTTCAACGACGTTACTAGAGTTAAAGGGCAAAAGCTATACATGTTAGATTAAATGATACAAACTCGGCCTATTTCCACCGAGTAGCCTCGGCTAAAAGGGGAAGAAAACTCATCAAATATCTCAAAACAGATTCTGGAGCAACCTTGTCTGACTATGATTTGATCAGAAATGAGTTTGCTAATAGCTTTGCAGCGCGGTTTAAATCGTCCTATAACCACGATCAAACCTTTGACACCGATCTCAATGTGATTAACAATGAAATCTCTACTCAACAAAATCTTATGCTTACAGCAACAGTTATAATAAAGAAATTAAGTCTGCGTTTTTCTCAATTAATCCGGATAAATCTCCGGGACCTGATGGAATGCCTGCAGGTTTTTACCAAACCTATTGGACTATTGTTGGTCCTTCAGTTACTAAATCTATTAAGGCCTTCTTTTCGAGTGGACAGATGTTAAGACATGTTAATCACACCTTCATAACATTAATCCATAAGCAGGATAATCCGGAAACTATAAACCATTTTAGGCCCATCAGCCTGTGCTCTACGGTCTAAAAGATTATATCTAAAATATTAACTAAAAGACTTTCCAAAGTTTTTGACAAATTGATTCATCCGCTGCAAAGTGCCTTTACAAAAGGGAGATCCATCCAAGACAATATTCTTATTGCTCATGAGATATTCCACTCATTTAGACTATCTAAGGCCAAAACAGGGTATATGGCAGTCAAATTGGATATGGAAAAAGCTTATGATAGAGTTGAGTGGCCTTTCCTTTTTTCTGTGCTCACAAAGTTCGGTTTTGACAAACAATTCATTCTCTGGATTAAAGAATGTGTTCAAACTGTGTCGTACTCTGTTCTCATTAATGACAAACATTCGCTCCATCCAGGGGACTAAGACAGTGTTCGCTAAGAGGGGGCGGGGAGTGGTGTAGGAGATTCAAATAAAACAAAAGCACAACTAGACTATCTCCCTGTCCCAAACAAATAATACAAGAATCCCCTCCCTTGTAGTAGTAGGGTAATTCAGGATCGAATCCACGAGGAGGTATGTCAGCGCTTCCTTTGTTGTGCTCACGATCAAGGCTTTCGACCTCAGCAGACACTCTATATCGAGTATACAGGTCGATATCGACCTCAGTTCTGGTCGATTTCCTAGCGCAGTTCCTGCAGAAGACAAAACAGCAAGTCGACGTCGAGCAGAGACCTCGATATCGATGTTAGACCTCGATATTGACCCTTATGGTCGATTTCGATACTTGTTACAGAAACTGTTTTTGTAACCAATTTGTCGGAAAAGATTCCGAAGAAAATAGAATGGAGAAGGAAGATGAACAGAAACAAAACTAAGACTTTTATGAAGAATTCAATTAATTAAAATGCTTCCAAAGTCGGGGTTTCATGCCACAACGATAACAATGCAAGTTTTATGCTAAAGATATGAACTTTAATGTCTTTCCGTCAAATAACTTTCGTTATCAACACTTAGGTGATTAGAGGCTCTCGCATAATTCCTAAGAGTTACTAACCAATTCATGAGCAATTCAAGTTCACAATATGAGTGGCTTTCGCTTCAATAATGCAAAGAATGAATCTCCCTAACTTTCGTAAAGGATCATGCATGGAGTAGAAGACGGAATCGCATAACAATCATACCTTTGATGCACTTACCTCACATTGCTATCGTCGGGCTCACCCCGACCCTAGAAGTGGGTGGACTACTCGCTCCTTATCATGCACGTCATCATCATTGTTATTGAAAGAAAGCTACTTTGAATTAAAACTCCGAAAGAAAGTACAACCGAACAAGCCACTCCACTCTCGTTTTACAACTCCACTCGGCCTCCTCTCTCTCTCTCTACTCTCTATTGCCACTGAATTGTGTGTAAAATTGAATCTGAAATTGAATACCTAAACTCAGCCCTATTGGCCTCTATTTATAGATGTCGATAAGGACTCGAAACCTTATCTTTATTCTCTAAGATAAACTAAAACAAAGTAAAAGCTAAAACTTCATGGTGAAATCAGCCTCCTCATGATAGATCTGGTGTTGATGATAGGAAATCTCGACCCTTGGATAGATATCGCAAGCATTGGATATAATTCTATCAAAATCGGAGTCGAATTCCTCTGCTGGCATGGTCGATATCGACCCTTAGACATCGATATCGACCCCTCCAAAATCTTATCTCGAGCTTCTCCTTCTCCTACTCGAACTGGCACTCGACTTCTATCAATTTGGTCGATCTGGCAGCATCGATATCGATCCCCAGACGTCGATATCGACCTCTTCTGTGTCGATATGCTCTGTTTCCTTTTCTGCTCGATTCCTATGTCTCTGATGTACTCGATGTCGAGGTCTTTAGTCGATTTCGACCTCTTCAGAAGACTTCGATTTCTTTTTTCGCTCTTCCAAATTCATCCATTTTCATCCTGTTTTCTGCGAAATCACATGGAAACTCGTGCAAACCCATATATTTGACAATTTAAGCATAAACTACACTATTCCCATGTTTTCCCATTAATATGCATGCAAAAGACAATAAAATGGATTCATATGTGCATAGAAAATATGACAATTTGCGCGCACATCAGACAGGGCAACCCACTGTCTCCTTTTCTATTCATCCTAACGACGAAAGTTCTAGCCAGAACATTGCAATGCAATTCAAATACAACAAATGATTTTGGTTTTACTGTAGGTCAGAGGGGGGTTAAGGTCCCCTTTCTTGCCTTTGCAGATGACATAATGCTGTTTGATAAGGCTAACATGTCAACTTGTAATAACCTATCTAATATAATACAACGTTTCTGTAATATCTCTGGACAAAAAGTTAATCTGCACAAATCGAGTGTCCAATTCTCACCTAATACATCACATACAACGACTCAAACTGTGACGACTACGTTGGGAATACCCCAAATGAATAATTTGGAAAAATATCTAGGTTGTCCAATTATTAATGGCAGAGTAAACAGGGACAACTTTGTGGATATTATTCTCAAAGCTAAACACCAGCTGTCCAAGTGGAAAGCGTCCTCCCTTTCGGCTGAGGCACGTAAAGTTCTTATCAAAGCCAACTTAAGTGCACAACCTATATTCATAATGCAGGCCTTTATGTTGCCATCGTCTATACTTCACGAGCTTGACAAAATTTACAGGCAGTTCTTTTGGAACAAACAAGAAAGATTCACTCCGCTAATTAGTTGGGACAAAATTTGTACAGACACTCTTTCGGGTGGGCTCAGAATTCATAAAGCTGAGACTATGAACATCGCTCTACATATGAAACTGGTGTGGAAAATTATTGCTGAACCGGATAATACTTGGGTAAGAGTAATATCAGAAAAATATTTAAAAGTCGAACCGCTTCTAAAGTATGTCAAAAAGGGGAACACTTCTTGGCAATGGTCAAAATTAATGACAATTCGACAAGAATTTAGGTTGGGTCTGAACTGGTCTATTGGTAATGGGTGCTCGGTTAACTTTTGGCAAGATAACCGGGCCTACAAATCCCCTCTAAAAACTCACGCTTTGCTACCAATTGACGAGGAAACTTTGAAGTGGTCGGTTGCCCGCTTCATTAACTCTAACAATGAATGGAACATACCTCAAATTTATTCGGATTTGATAGGAGTTTTAAGTCAAGATGCCATTTCCAAAATTACAAATACACATCTTCCCTAAAACCATTTCCAAGATCGTCTTTTCTGGGGTCCCAGCAGAGATGGTTGGTTTACTACAAGTTCAGCAACAATGCTAATTCCAAATCATGTGGGCAACCCTAACTTTGGTTGTGAATGGATTTGGAAATTAGACATTCCCTACAAAATCCGACACTTTCTGTGGAAGATTGCAAAGGATGGCCTTTCGACCTCTAATAGGCTTCAGTGGTCGCATATCTTTGTGCCTTCAAGATGCCACTTCTGCGGGTGCACTATTGAGTCTACAACTCATCTGCTCTTAGACTGTCATATGACCTTGGATGTACTATCAGCAATTGGTATTCGCTGCCCTTTTATTCATAATAATCTGATAGATGCTAAACCGAACATTCTTCTTCGTGCTATCTACTTAGATATGGGAAAAAAAAGCTACTTTACTAAACTAGCCTTCGCTTGGTAGGGTATCTGGTTTTTCCGGAACCAGCTTGCCTTCAACCATACAACTACCATTTCCACGCAGGGAATTGCCTTGTTTGTCAATTCTGCTTACCAGACCTGGCATACAGATTTGGACATAAAGGGAATAAAGATCGCAAAACAGACAGACACCAACAGAAGTACATCCCTGTATGATACAAATAAGAATACCAGGAAATCAACCAAACAGGACATTTGGAAAAAACCTCCACTGGGCCACTATAAACTTAATTTTGATGGTTCATACTGCCAATCAGAAACTTTTGGTTTCGTTATTTGAGACCACGACGGTGCCATTGTTTCGATGGGCTCGGGCAAATGCATTAGTATTTCTGCTATCTTTGCGGAGGCTTTGGCGCTACACATGGGTGTGGCTAAGGCTGTCAGCTCGGGCCTCAATAATCTTCTTATCGAAGGCAATTGTTTGGTCATCATAAAGGCTCTCCTGGGGGACTGGTCTTGTCCTTAGAACATTGAGCTGTTGATGGCTGATACGTCTTCGACTCTCCGCTCCTTATCTAATGTTGCTATTCGTCATATTTTCAGGGGTTCTAATGTTGTGGCTGACAAGATTGCACGTTTGGCCCATAGCTTCCCAGTCGATGATAGCTTCGCTGGTGATACAGAACTTCGTGTTCTCGTCCGCTCGGACGCGCTAGGAAAGAAGCGTAATCGTCGGCGGATTTCCTAATTCTTATCTTGCTTCGAGCCGTATTTGGATAATTTTTTTAAAATATAAAAAATTTTCTATAAAATCTTAAATTTGTGATAAACACATTAACCCCTAAAAAATCTTCCAAATTTGACCGTATGGAGTACTATTAAGTATGAATTTAGAAAAAAATGTAAAAAAAATTAATACTCTCTGTTAATTAAAAAATGTCATTTAATAATGAGCAAATTTGACCCAATATATCTTTTTCAAAAGTTGATTAGGTGTTTATCCCCCTTTAAAATTAAATTGGCCGTGTTATTCTCTTTCAAAAGTTAATTAACCCCCTATACCCAATCCCCTTTCCCTTTCCTTCGATTGCTCGTCGCCGCTCTTCGACATCCCTTCGAAGCTCTCCATTGTCGTCGATCTCGAAGCTCCTCCGGAGCCCCTTCGTTCCTCGCCGTCAACCCTTCGGCACTCCTCTGGAGGCTTCGCCGTCGGCATATCTTCTTCATTCCCCTCGATCTCGAAGCTCCTCCTCGTCGTCGATCTCGAAGCCCTCGACGTCGGCGTCGGCGTCTCTGGCCACCGGTGAGGGGCGAGCGAGAGAGAGAGAGATGGCGGATCAAATGGAAGCCCTTGACGTTGATTTCGCTCGCAAGTTTCTCTCTCTTTCTCTTCCGTCTTTCTTCATTTGTCGCTAATCGACTGGTTCTCCCTCTCTCGTTTGCCATAGAAGACGATTTCGTTAATGTGTGATTAATTTGTTGTGATTTTTTGGTCTGATTGTGGCTGTCATCTTATTGATCTTTGATTCCAAATTCTGCAACACTCTCTAACCTTCATCTACTTATCGTCAGTTAGTTATTTATTGTCCTTGGTTGTTTGATTGATTGGGTTTTCAATTGGATCTGATCTTAGTGCTTGTTTTTCTGTTTTCGAGTGTGACTTCTGCAATTGGGTAGATTTGTAGGATTTGCTTGATCCATCTCAATTTTAAGTCAGAGGTGCATCCAAGGTGTTCGATGAAATGCCTAGATGAATTGAGTCTGTTTTTGTTGTTCCCTGATAACTTTTAATTGGAATAAAATCACTCCTTGAGTCCTTGTTAATGGCTTTACAATTTCATATTCACTAATTTCTATAGTGAAAGATCAATAGATAACACAACCTTGTGACTTGTGAGCCCTGCTTATTAATGTGTGCTGCAGCCTTGCCATTTCTTGGGTATAAAGGAAGTCTTATGAGTTCCATCTTAATTTCTGCTTTTGATTTTATTGCATAACTGATGACAAACCGAAGTCCTATCGTCTATGGCCCTTTGTTTTTATCTTTAAGTTGGAGTAACTTGTTAGATTATGTCTAATATAGTGTTGGCTTTTGGTGGATGCTTGATGGATTTCTTGTTAGCATGATTTATTTGAATAGATCTCATTTAGTTGGCCTGAGGTTCACGCAAATTTCCTGTGGAAAACATCCTTTTCATGTGGAAGTTGTTGGGTTCTCCAGTGGAAGTGGTTGGCATACATCATAGTTATAGTTTCTCACTTGTTGTGGTTACAACCTTTTCTCTTCTTTTTTTTTGTCATTTTCATTTTGTTTTCATGGAACTCCGATTTCAGCAACTTAGGTTTCAGCAATGCGTGAAAAAAAAAACTAATTTCAACAATTTCAACAACTTCGGTTTCAGCAACTTCGGTTTCAGCAATGCGCGGAAAAAAAACTAATTTCAACAATTTCAGCAACTTCGGTTTCAGCAACGCGCGAAAAAAAAAAACGCTGAAAAAAAAACTAATTTCAACAATTTCAGGAACTTCGGTTTCAGCAACGCGCGAAAAAAAAAACTAATTTCAACAATTTCAGCAACTGCGGTTTCAGCATCTTCGATGTCGAAGCGCTGACGCGAAAAAATAAAAAACTAATTTCAGCAATTGCAAAAACAATTTAAGCAACTCCGGTTTCAGCAACTCCGATTTCAGCAACTTAGGTTTCAGCAACGCGCGAAAAAAAAAAAACTATTTTCAACAATTTCGGTTTCAGCAACTTTGGTTTCAGCAACTTCGGTTTCAGCAACGCGAAAAAAAAAAAAAAAAAAAAAAAAAAACGCTGAAATAGGATTTGCTGAAATCAAATGTGCTGAAACAGGAGGGGGGCACAGGGGGCCCGCGTGGGGGGCAAAGGGGGCAAGGGAAGGAAGGTGGACATTTTGCCAATTTGGGGGAAGGGTGGACATTTTACTAATAAAGGCCCTAATTATGGCCTGTAGCACAATTCCCCCTTGTTTGATAACATTAGGTCTTTTTTTTTCAATGAAATCACAAAAGCCAGTTTGAATAACAAAAGCATGAAGATCCTGCCCATAAATTAAAGATATGATTGAACCATATAGGCAAGCTATCCAATTCGAGAGCAATAGGCAACAAGAACAATTAGAACCATACAAAAATCGAAACAACAATACGCAGAAATCGAACAACATTCACAAGCCAGCAGCTCCCAGCTCCTGCAACACCGCATTGTACCAAACAGAAGCGTCACGAGAATAGCATAATTGCTTCGATCAAGGCGAACAGCAAAATTGGGAAAAAAGTTTCAGTTGAATCCATGAAGAAGTTGGGTGGGACCGTAGGAGAGGTGGAATGGTAAGTTACGATTTGGATTTATCCAAATCATGGAAAAAGATTTAGTAAAGATATTCTACATATATAAATATATATACTCTAACAGCTGTTACTTCTCACCGAAGATATCAGTATCGATCAGCTTCTCCCTAGTGAGATTTTACCTTGATTTGATTTTCGTCTTCTGGGCGGGTTGAAGTTGAACTGCCCACAGGCCCAACCCCAATTAACCGATCACGATCCCGGATTTCAGTATCGATCAGCGTGAAATTCGGATATTTTCGTCTTCCGAATTTCACGCTTCAGTGCGTTCAGAATCCCGGATTGTTGGTTCGTTAACTCGATTGGGTTCTATCAAGGATGAATTTTGAATTTCAAGTACAGGAACAAGTAACCGATCACGATCAAGATGAAACCTTTACCGGGGCCGCCGGTGGTTGGGAAAATCAGCAGAAGCAGCAGTTAGAGAAGGAGAATCAAAGCATAGTTCTCAATCTTCTGCTTTGATTAAGATGGTAGTGATTGTTAAACTCTCTAGTCACATGATTTGAGTTGTGACTTGGCAAGTTATGGGTATGCAAGAGTATGGTCTTGTGTTGCTCGAGTGCATAATACCACACATTGAAGAACACCGAGTTTGAGCTGCAATCTCCGAGATTTTTCGCTTGGGGTTCGAGGTCAAGGCCACTGGTAGAAGGCGCGCAGTTCTCCATTAGTTTTCTCCATTCAACTACACCAAAGAAGGTGTACTCACATTTTTTCCTAATCTGGAGTCTATAGAGCTTAAGTATATTAGGGGAGATGATACGTTGGATCCTCTTTACATGATCGGAAGCGTGACTCCTAGGTGAATCATCTACACAAATTTGAGAAGCTAAATTCGCTTTATTTCAAGAATATTCAGACAATGAGTGACTTAGGTTTGCGTACAATTGCCTATGTATCTTGTCCAAAATTGATGACACTCAAGATAGTCCAATCTGGTGGCTTCACAACTAGTGGCATACCTAGGGGATCGGGGTGGCCCCCTCCAGCCCGAAAGAAAAACGAGAATTTTTTTTTACGTTTTTTTAAATAAATTTTACTAATTTTAAGGATAAAAGAGTGTAAAAAAAAGTAAAGAATCACAAAAACATCTTATTTGTTTACCAAAAAGATCTTATTTTAGTTGGTAAGGAGTGTTTCTGTAAGACTCAGCCCTCTCAAGTGCGTTGTCATCACTTATAATCACTCTGAACATCTTTATTATATCTGATATGGGATGTGGTGTTATAAATCACCCCTAACATCTTTATTATATTCGATGTGGGATGAAGTGTTACAATCTCCCCACTTAAAGAATCGACGACCCGTCAGGTCCAAGGGAATGCCATTCGAGAGAAGCGTTTTTGAACATGCTGTAGGAGGATCTTCAAACCCAAGTCTTAAAATCACCAACCCATGCAATGATATTTGGCAAATCTCGTTGAGTGTGGGGCCCAATCTTGCAGTATCTCTTACATTTCGTCTCTTGAGGCCGAACCGAACTTGAATTAGTACATGTGGCTATGCCGATAACAATCTTGAAGTTGCGATGGGTCGTAACCCTAAATAGAACAAGCCGACAACCTTTGACTTGGTGATTCACAATCGTCGTTCTACTTGGACCTCTTGGAATTCAATCACCAAATTCCAACTTGAACTTTAGTATCTCAGCCACTTACGTAATCACAATTAAGAAACACCCAATTGGAGTTTGCATGAATTGAAGACCGATCAAATAAAAATTAAAAAGTTGAACAATTAAATGTTGACCGAATAGAAAGCACTTGTGAATGAATACGAGCAAAAACCCTAATCGGTGCAATGATTGCGATAATCGGTGTATGATTGTGATAATCGGTGCCAAGAGTTCTCCAATTATATTCAATCTGATTATTAAATAATACAAAGACGATTTAACTAGAAAAGTAAACTCTAGAGTAGGAGAGAGTCAATCACCCTAACCCGATTAAAATTCAACCTGGAAAAGGAAGCCAAATGGGACTAAAATGAAAGCCAATGACAAGCTAGTTAACCACGTTTTTTACGTGATGCGAGTTCACCTATCTCGAACAAAGTGAGTGAATATTAGAATATGTTTCTCAAAGTTATAATTTCACAGTTATTAGTAAAAACACTATAAAATAGATATAATTGATGTTTTATATATTTTAAAAAGTGTATATTACTAAAGGGATACTTGAAGAAAATAAAATTTTAAAAAATGTTTTTTCATATAGTTTTTATTATTCTAAAAATATGTTCACTATTCCACATACATTTTTAGAATAATAAAAAATATATGAAACATTATTTTTTAAAAATATTTATTTTCTTCAAGTAGCCCTAGTATTAAATTTTTTATACGTATAAAACATAAATTACACATCAATTTTTTATAGGGTTTTTTTTAATTATGAAATTATTTTTTTTAAAAAAAATATTTTTTTGATATTTTATAATGTTTTTTGCTTTTGAAAAAACGTCAAAAAGTTAAATATCAACTAATACCAATTGAATTGAGTAAACTAATAATAAAAATAAGGGGTATAATTGAATTTCCACACAATTTAACATTTAATTAACGAAAATTGGGTGATGGGTGTGACTTTGTAAAGAAAACTATTTTAACGGGTGGTTTTCTTCAATTTTCATTTTAAGGGGTGGTTTTTCGCAAAACAGCCGATTTAAAGGGTGATTTTCTGCAATTTTGCCTATATAATTCCCATAATATAATATGTTTCATTGGGCCTCCTGATGAACTAAATGGCCCAAATAAGATTAACCCATTCCGGATCGAAACGAGCCCAGCCGTCGATTTCATCTCTTTGTAGGTAAACCGGGTTAGGGTTTTGTATATGTAGTCTGGTTAGGGTTTGCCCCGTCCTCTTCGCTTCTCCGGAGCTCACTCGGCGTTCAATCAAGAGAAATGGTGCGCTACCTCTGTACCCTGTGTTTTGTGCTTGTTTTTCTAATTTTTTTTATTCGTGCGTTTCACTTTCATTGTTTCTTTCGCGAGCGTTTGAAAGATTTGATTGGTTCGATATTGCATTCTGGATTCAATCCATACTTTTTGTTAGCCTCGAATTAATCAGATCCGTGAATCCCTGTTTCCGTTGGCTGTGATTTTGCTTCATGACGATTTATGACGGTCTGGCAGACCCTTTTGATGAATCAGTTGCTTCAGTGTTTGAAAATTTTGGCCGTGCTCTGTTAGTAGTATAGATTTACAAGGGCGAAAACTTTGCTGAGATGGAATCTGATGTGTACTTTCTGGATTTGGTTCTTCTGTATGTGGATGAGTTTATGTATATAAGTCACATATCTGTTTGGCTTATTCAACCGGAAGATTAAGGGAAGGTTATTCGATGTGTTACAGGCCTTCGCGAAATCTCAAAAAAGCAGGCCCTACTTTAAGAGGTTTCAGGTCAAGTACAAGAGAAGAAGAGGCGAGTCTCTCTTTTTTATCCTCAAAATCTTGTTGTCCGAAGTTTGCATTGCACAATGTGATGAATGTGATTTTGTTTTAATCATGCAGAGGGCAAGACTGACTACCGAGCCAGAATTCGCCTGATCAATCAGGATAAGAACAAGTACAACACCCCGAAATATCGATTCGTTGTGCGATTTGTATCCTTAATTATATGCTGTTTTCCCAGAGAGATCCTTGGTTTTCAAATGTCGTGTGTCTAGCTGATGTAGTTTAAATTAGGGTTTGCGTTTCATTATTATGGTTTTGGTATGGGTAGCTCCTAATTCAAGATTGTTTTTATTATTTCTTGAATATTGTTTCCACCTTGACTTGATTAATAGACCAACAAGGATATTGTGGCACAAATTGTGTCTGCCAGCATTGCTGGCGATATGATCCTTGCAGCTGCATATGCCCATGAATTGCCTCGTTATGGACTTGACGTGGGTCTTACCAACTATGCTGCAGGTTAGTATCTTTCCTTCTGTTGGCTGCATTTTTGCTATGGAATGTTCTTAACATCACTTGTTTTGCTTCACAGCTTACTCTACGGGGCTCTTGTTAGCTCGTCGGGTGCTGAAAATGCTTGAGATGGATGAAGAGTATGAGGGGAATGTTGAAGCTACTGGAGAAGATTTCTCTGTTGAACCGGGGGAGAGCAGGAGACCTTTCCGCGCTCTGCTTGATGTTGGCCTCCTTAGAACCACCACTGGCAATCGCGTTTTTGGTGCCCTCAAGGTGCCCTTGAAATGGAGCCATTCCTAACAATGTGAAGCATAGTATTGCAATGTAAATTATGTGTTATCCTTTATTCAATTTCACTAATGACATTTTATTCTTTCTTTAGGGTGCACTTGATGGGGGGCTTGATATTCCTCACAGTGACAAGCGTTTTGCTGGATTCAGCAAGGACAGCAAGCAACTTGATGCTGAGGTCCACCGCAAGTACATCTATGGTGGGCACATTGCTGATTACATGAGGGTGAGGAATATTTCTATTATATATTCCAAAATTTGAGCATCAAAATGGTTAGAGTGCTAATTATCTGATCAAGATTAAGCAGCATTTAACCGCTTGTGAATTCACTTTTAGGATATGGCTCACACAAATTTGCATGTTTTGCATATTTGCAGACCTTAGTTGAAGATGAACCTGAAAAGTACCAGTCTCACTTCAGCGAGTATATAAAGAAGGGAATCGAAGCTGATAACCTCGAGGAATTGTACAAGAAAGTTCATGCTGCAATCAGAGCTGACCCAACTGTCCAGAAATCTGAGAAAGAAGCTCCTAAAGAACACAAGAGGTAAAGAGCGTTAGATTCATTAATTCTCATTTGTTATTTTTCCTGCATATCGGGACAAAGTATTTGGATTTAAAATATAAAACTTGCATTCCCTTGTGAGAAAAAAAGTCAAAGATGAAAGTAGTGTTCTTATATTATTATCTGATCGGGGCATTCTCTTTTTTCTCCTCAGGTACAACCTCAAGAAGTTGACATACGATGAGAGGAGGGCTCGTTTGATAGAGAGGCTAAACACATTGAACTCTGCTACTGTTGCCGACGAAGATGATGAAGACGAGGAATGAGCAAGTCAAACCTGCCTTTTCTCCAGTAAATCTTAGCACAAATTTTTGTCTTTTCTTCCATGTTTGGTTTCATTGCAGTTGAATCTTTGCTTTGCTTATCCATCCACCCCTGAAGACGACGAAGACATTTAATTAGGTGTTAAATGATACCTTGAGTTTTTATTGTTTTCGATACAAGTTTGGTTGAGTTTTAAGTATATCTTAAACTGCTGATGTATGTAGTTCATGCATCCTGGATAAAGTTCTTGAGGTGGAAAGCCCTGACACTGCTTGGATTTTATTATACACTAGATGTAGAATTATCCCAAAAAAACTGCTTGATCATGCCCAAGTGAGTTCAAGCACCATGCATCCGGGCATGACATCTTCCCAGTCCAGATTCGTCTTACAGGTTCGTCGTATGCGAGCCCATAAGCCCTCATACAATACAGACCAAAAGGCTTCTTGGTGGTACTGTCCTCTCTGGATGCATGGCTTGGTTCGTAGTCAACATTGAATCTCCCGGTACAACGAAATCATTGTCCCTATTAAAAAAGAAATTTATTCTTCTTATAAAACCATAAAACAACTTATAACCATTATTTGTGCAATAATAAAATGTATATTCGACGATTTATGACAATGTTATGTTTTTCAGATGTTTTTAAATTTAAATATCACATATCAATTCCACAAAAAATTTTTCTTTCAAAAATACCCCTTGAAGGGCATTTTTGCACATCTTGTAAACTAATCTAGATGAATTTAAGTATTTTCGACATAAAACTTTTTCATATCTCGTGAACTCACAAATTTATTCAAAAAAATCTCACAACATTTAAATTTACTAACACCATAAAACTTAATTAATCACTCTGAATTCTGAAGCAAGCAGTACAAAATTTAAAAACATGGATGTGATTCGAAGTCTTATGGGCGGCGGGTAACGGGTACGCACCGTACAAGCAACCGATTTTGGAAGCGGACCAACTACAAACAGCCGAATAAGCAACGAAACGCGTCGTTTCATCTCATCCTACGCTTATAGTTATATTTATTCCCACGAACTCTTTTCCTCCACCCTTCTTCCTCATTTCCGATTCCCGAGCTTCCAGGCTTCTTCTCCGTCTCTCTCAAGAGCTCTCTCTCTCCTCCTCCCGCAGTGCCGAAACACCTCAAAGCTAACTCTCCCTCTCCTCGCATTCCCCTTGTTGTTGCTGCGGTTCTCCCTCTCATCCGTCGCTCGAGCGTTCGCGGTTTCGAAATTTAGCGCAGGATCAATAGCTGACCTGAATCCTGATCGAACGAGTCAAATCACGGACGGTTATCTTGGTTTTTCCACTGTTCCAGGGCTTATTTGGTTTTAATTAGGCCGCCGCTGAGCCCGGCGCCACTTTCCCGGTGAGTGTCGCTTTCAGATCCGGTTAGGGTTTCTGGTGTTGATGTGTTAGCATTTGCTGTGATCTAAAACCCTAGCTTGGATCAATTTTGTTCTGTTTTGTACTGCGGTGTCAAATTAGGGTTTGAAATGGATTATAAGTAAAGGGATTGGATCTATGGACAGGAACATCCTTCTATCCTATTGCTACTAGATGCTTTTGAAATTGCCTTTTCTGTGGGTGTTATTCCATTTGTTTTAGCTTAATATTGATAGTGATCGAACCTTGACGGATATTATGTTAGTTTGCAACTTGACGTAGTCAATGCTACCTTATTGTCATTTATAGGTACAAATTTAGGTTGCCTGCAGAGAGTATAAAATGGGCCTTCATTTTACAAGCTTCATTTTTGCTATTTGGCCTTATGGTTATAGAAAATTGATGCTGGGTAGGTAAAGTTCGTTAAAATGGAATGATCATATTGAATCTATTTCCTTTCCCTTAGTGAGTCTATGATGAGTTTAAGTCAGGGAGGGGGATTGCAGGCTTCTGTTGGGACGAGGATTCATTGGATAATGCAAGGAAATAAAAGAGCACTAGAGGTGAAGTATGTTCGTTATGAACAAAGGGCCCAAGAATGTATCAAAATGAGGGGATAGATCAAGATCTTGTTATTCTTATGAAAGGGAATTTCGTTTTTGGAGGTTTGGTATGAGCGCCAAAAAGAGGATACATCGTTTAATTTGGCATAGATCATTGTTGGGTGTCCAGAAGCCTTAGATTTTGATATGTACTCCTTAATCCAATATGGAGCAGATATAGATTCTTCATGGTTGTATATTACCTCACTTGCACACTCAGATGCACATTTAGCACGAACTTGGTAAAAAAGTTTGTACTGCATGACTCATTTTGTGATAGTTAGGGAATAATCCTTCTTGTAAAATATATTATTTTCATGATGATTTTAGCTTTACATGACTTGATCTATCCTGCAATATTGTCTTAAATTTGACTATCATAACGATCTTATAAATTGGATAGCTTTACTATGAGTAACCATTAATTTGTAGATTTTTATGTGTAGAAGGAATTTTTAATTGTGTAGGTTTGACTTATCACTTTCCTGTCTCTAATCTTCTGGTGGTTGTATCTTTTTATATTAGTCTTGGTTAGATGTAATACTCCCTCCGTTCACAAATAAGGGACTTTTTACTATTCATGCATGTATTTTAAAGTGAAAACATAATACTATAAAATATTAATTTTTTTAATAAATTTTTTTCATAAACTCATTATAAGTATACTATTATTAAAAAAAATTAATTTAAATTTTAATATTTTATGTAGTTTTTACCCTTCTAAAAATATGTGTTTGAGTTGAAAAAGTCATTTATTTGCAAACGGGGGGAGTATGTTTTAGTACCATGAAAATTGAAAAGTCTTGTAATGAATATTGATAACGCTGCATATCGTTTTGTTGAGAAAATGGTTCAACATTTGAAGCATTCCTGTTTTTATGCATGATTTGTATGAACAAGATCTAAGAGTATCATTGTTTCCTTGTTTGCAACATTTTTCACTAGTTGCGGCTTGATGATATGTACTTTATATTTTGCACCCCAAAAGTGGTGAATTATCAACTTCCAACTATTTTCTTGTATGTAATTGACTAAATTATCTTATATTGTCTGAAATAAAGAGTAGGAGATGAAGGTTCAACACTTTGTTTGATGCTGATAGATGGAATCTGAAGAAAAGAAGTTTGGGAGAGGTAATGACCACTAGAGATGTGTAATGATGTAACATTATTATTTCGTTTCATGTGTTTATCCTGATTGTACTATAACATTGTTCCAATCCTCCCTATTTTCCACGTCGGGTTTATTGTGATTATACAATTCTGTTTGTTTTTTTAATAGCAACCATTCATTATATATAAATGATCAAGCATGTCTGTCAGTCTGTCACTTTGTATTTGCCTTATTTCATTTTATGGTCTGTATCTTGATCTGGCTTTTCCCTTGTATGTTTCCTCTATAATTATATGGAATTTATCAATTGATGAAGCATCACAATTTGTCTACCTTGTTTTCATGTTTACATGTGATTTTCTTCAAAGGCATATATTTTCCACGTGTGGTGTGTATTCTGAATTTCCCAAGAGTTTTGTAAGTGCATCTGCATTTTGTCTGGACTTTTTTGTTTTACCGCAGGACCGAAAGAGCTTACTGGCGCTGTTGATCTGATAAGTCACTGCAAGTTGTTACCTCATCATGAATTCTTCTGCAAGAAGCCACTACCTGTTTCTATTGCAGATTCACATTACCTTCACAATGTGGTCGGCGACACAGAAATTAGGAAAGGAGAGGGGATGCAATTGGATCAGCTAATCCAGGATGCATCCTATTCCCGGGATAGGAATGTGCGGATCGTGCCCTTTGACTTGGATGCCCTAAGAGATGCATTTCATCTACGAGAAACTGCTCCTGTTGAGCTGCCCCCAGTGAGTATACCCAACACTTATCTCCTCTTAAACTCTTCCCTAAAGAGTTAAAGATAGGTTGTTTCAACTTTTGGTACCTGATTCTGCTCCTTGGGTTGTTTAGATTCAAGATAATGTCAGTGCATCATCTGTTCGAAAAGCGTGTTTTATTCATTGATATGGCTCTTGAGTGTGTACCTTACTACCAGTTACATTAATTTGTTTCTCATCTTCTGTAGGGAGAGAAGGGTGTCCCGACGTTTGCTCCAAAATCTAAGAGTGAGTCTAAGGACAAGGAGAAAAAGCACAAAAAGCACAAGGACCGTGATAAAGAGAAGGATAAGGAGCATAAGAAACACAAGCATCGACATAAGGAGCGAAGTAAAGACAAGGAAAAGAAGAGAGATAAAAGTGGGCATCAAGATTCTGGTGCTGATCAAACAAAGAAGCACCATGACAAGGTGGATAGAGTTTGACCCCTTTTGCATATATGTGTTTATTAGGTGCATTATTATGGACAAATGGGAGTTTTGGCATGTTTATTCTCTATATGCCCAACTTTCAACTGTTTTAACAACAAATATCGTCTAGATTTCTATTTTTGACAGCAATTTTGACCTGACAAGCTACAAAATACGAAGGGGTTGTAATCCCATTCTTGTCTTTTTTGGTTATCGAGAAAGAAAAGTTGATGGAAGTTTAGGGGGCAATCGGGGATGAATGGATGATCTGGGTTGACTGAGCTGGCTCTACTATAAACAATCCGCCTTATAAGGTCTCTGTAGGAGAATGATAATATCCTTCTTAACACCGAGTCAAAGCTGATTGTGGGGCTTAGGAGGCTGGTTGTTGATTAGTTAATTGGAATGGATTTGCTATTTCTACTACACTGCTGTGCTTTTCTTTCTCAGATTCATGGATCCTAACTTCTTTTTTCTTGTATGATTGCAGAAGAGGAAGCATGATGGTAATGAAGATGTTAATGATATTCAAGACACAAAAAGAGTTAGGTAGGATCACCTATAGAAATCCTTATATTGATTTTTAGTTTGGTCTATATACCTCATTAGGTTTTCTTTGTAAAAGTATCTTGCCTCGGTGTTAATTCTAACATCTTCACTCATTAAAACTTTTGCTTTGTTGTTGAAATTTACAGCATAAGAGCTCCAAATAGATGAAATGGTTGTGTTAGAAGTTGCACATTGAATAGGTATTTTGTGGTATCATGGTTGTATTCAGAAGTTCAGAATTTCAAGGGTGTTTGTTGCTGTCAGTGCTACACATGAGGTAACTTTTATAACCTTACTTCTACTGGATTATACATATATTCTTTGTTGGGCAATCATTTGTTTTTCTAGGTCCTAAGCATATATCTTCATGTTTAGGCAAGAACTTAAGCCCTAAAATTTTCTGATTTTCAACCCCTAGACTTGAAAACCGTACTCGAATTTCAGTAATGTAGAGATTTCCTTTGCAGATAGCTTTAAAAAATCACGTGCTTTTTGGTTTTATGAAGACTAGTATTTTACTGTGATCTCTACATCTGTGGAAGAAACCTATTCCAAAGTAGAGAATGAGGATATCTTTTTTTGAGTGGGATATTAAGCTCTTGTCTTTTGTTGACTTGTTATCACGCTTATGTAAAATCTGGTGATCCTTGAACTTACACTTTATTTATTCAAATTTTCCTTTGTCATACAGAGAGCATACTGGCTAAGAATGTCCATACGGTGATCAGTTTTGCAATAACTTCAGATGCAAGTTACAAATTTGGTAATGATAAACTTCCCTGTATCATAACAAGTCCCTGATATATTGTTATTAGCCTTCAGAACTCTCTTCATTTCTTAGAACTCAGTTTTACATGGCACCACTGGTGTTTGGGAACTTGCCCAATTATTATGACATTTCTTCGTTGTAGAGGTCCAAAGTCGAGTAATCAGTCAGTTGGGAGTTAGAGTTACTACTGACTTCTAGGATAGCGGGTTACTTATAGTTGTCAGTTATTGTATCTGTATCCTTTCTTATTTCCAATTCAGCTCTAGTGATGCCTCTTACCACATCATTAATCGAAGGGGGTGGGTAAATTCTGAAATTTAGTCTTATGTATTCTAACGTTGATGCCCTATCTCTGATGATGGTATATACTTTGTAAATACATCCCAATAATTTGGGTGAATTGCAGATTAGTTTGTGATTGTTGCTAGCTCAGTTTGACTGCATCATTTAGCTGAACTGATGTACTGTAAGTTGTAATTGTATTGTGTTGAAGAAATGTGTGCTAGGTTGGAACTCGTACCTGTTTAGGTAACTGATAACATTCCGTCGAAGATGGTGGTCACTTGTTACAACTCTTAATATCTTTTTAGGGTGGTTTATATGTTTCTTCTTTCACCCAAAAAAGTTACATGGAGTCTGTAAAGTCAATTGTATTTGGTTTGGCTGTGACCACTGTATTCACTATTTATTCGCCTTCTAGATGAGGCCACTCGGTTCCTTAGTTTACTAATTTTACCATCACAGGCCTTTGTAGGAAGCTGGTGCTTGTTTCGTTTATAGAACATTGATCATATGTATGTGTTGAATGCTTGAAATTCTCCAAGGTGCGACATCTTTAGGGTTAAGTCAAAGGTAAGAGATTTTGTTTAGCCTTGTCCTCGGGCATATGCCGGTGTTATGAGGTCAATTCGAGGTCAAAGGTAAGAGAAAGTGTGCTTGTTCCCAAACCTATACCCTCAGAATCTTGTAGTTGTGGGGCTCTAACGAGTGTTATGCTACTTTTTATGTTGTTTGGGGGCTCTCTTACACTGTTTTGTTGTTTAGCTGAAGTGATAACATATAAAAATGACGGTGGAACGTCACATTTATAAGATGCGAATCTCAAGTAAAGTAAAAAGCCCCCATATATCACCTTTTTTTTTACCGGCTAGCTTTTGTTTTCATGAAAAAATGAAAATTTTGCCTTCCACTCCTTTATGCATTACCTTTAAGCCTATCAAAGGATTAAAAAGAGGATCAAGAAAACCCCAATTTTGGGCGGATTGAGAGCTGGCATGCAATGAGAGACATTGAGATTTGAGAGTATGGTGGTGACGGGGCGAGGAGGGATGACGGTGGTTCAAGTGACTATGTTACTCCATTTCCGGTAAAAACGGTGATATAACTGGTAAAAACCATTCACTGCAACCATGGTTAGTCTCTACTCTCTACCAGATCTCATCGTCATAACAGGCGATATACGGCGATGGTATCGGATGGTGACGAACTAGGGTTGCAGTGGATGGTTTTTTTACGGCTTGGTAGTGACATTTGATGAGTATTCATATCACTCATCTCGTTGAATATAACAACTGTAGTACATTGTATTCCACTTGTAGTAGTCCTATTTGCATTTCTTATATGGGCATTTACTATAGAATGACCATATTTAAGGCCTATATTAATAAATTATCCACTAATATTTTCAAATTAGTAAAATGTTCACCTCCCTTCCTTTGCTCCTTTGCTCCTGTGCCCCCATGTGTGCCCCTGTTTCAACAGTTTTTTTTCGTTGTTGAAATCGAAGTTGCTGAAATTGTTGTTGTAATTGCTGAAATTAGTTTTTTTTTCGTCAGCACTTCGATATTGGAGTTGTTGAAACCGGAGTTGTTTTTTTTTCGCGTCAGCACTTCGACACCAGAGTTGTTGAAACCGTGTTGCTGAAACCGGAGTTGCTTTTTTTTTTCTTGTCAGCACTTCGACACCGGAGTTGCTGAAGTGCTTAAATGATTTATTTTTTTCCGCGTCAACAAAAAATACTGAAATGATTTTTTTTTTCACGTCAGAAAAAATGCTAAAACGATAAGTACCGGGTATCCGACACGAAAACACGAAGTAACATGACACAAACCATTTATAAAAAGTTAAAAACCTATTTTTTTTATGAAAAAATTTGCCAAACAGGCACTTTTTTTGGACAAATTGGTGAATTGTCCAACCTTTTGGACAAATTGGTGAATTATCCACTATATATACTAATTCCCCAATTATATATCAAAACAAACAGATCCATCGAGCCTTGAATAGGTTCTCGATCTCTCGATCTCTCCGGCTTTCTCGATCTCTCCGGCCGCTCCCTCGAGCTCGCTCGCCCTCTCGCTCTCTCGTCCTCGCCCTCGCTCGTCGCCGGATCTGGAGGCGAAGCTTCGACGTCGCCGGATCTCGCATTCTCCGATTGTTCTTCCAGATCTGAATTCAATTCGACTAATTGATTCGAAAAATCAATTGAGTCGGAATCAATTAATTCGAAGCCGATCTGAAACCGGTGGATCAATTGGAGTTGCGGCGTCGTGAGCGAGCGAGGCTGAGCGAGGCGGAGCGATCGAGGTCGAGCGAGCGAGCGGGGGACTGGAGGCTTCAGATCCGGCCGGAGCGAGGTCGAGCCGCCGGAGATCCGGCGAGGGACTGGAGGTTTCCGAGGTCGAGCGGGGCGCAGTTCCTGGCAGAGCAAGGTCGAGCGGCGGAAGGAAGAAGAAGGACTTTTCTATGAAATTACAAAAATCACCTTACGAATATGAGAAATTATAAAAACTATCTATATTTTATTATGTGATCCATAATCTATATTTTTATTTTTATTGTTGCACAACAAAATGTTATATTTGCACAACGTACTATTATATTTGCACGATAAAATGTTAAAAAAATAAAAAAAATAAAAAAAAACTAGACTTGGGTCATATTTGCTCAACTTACGGTTAAATTTGCACAACGTACTCTTGTATTTGCACGACAAAATGTTTTAAAAAAATAAAACTAGACTTGGGTCATATTTGCACAACTTACGGTTATATTTGCACAACGTACTTTTATATTTGCACGAAAAATGTAAAAAAAAAACTAGACTTGGGTCATGTTTGCACAACTTACGGTTAAATTTGCACAACGTACTCTTATATTTGCACGACAAAATGTTTAAAAAAAGAACAAAAAAAACTAGGCTTGGGTCATATTTGCTCAAAATACGGTTATATTTGCACATCGTACTCTTATATTTGCACGACAAAATGTTAAAAAAAAATTTAAAAAATAAAAAAAAATAAAAAAAACTAGACTTGGGTCATATTTGCTCAACATACGGTTATATTTGCACATCGTACTCTTATATTTGCACGACAAAATGAAAAAAAAATGAAAAAAAAACTAGACTTGGGTCATATTTGCACAACTTACGGTTATATTTGCACAACGTACTTTTATATTTGCACGACAAAATGTTTAAAAAAAACCAGACTTGGGTCATATTTGCTGAACATACGGTTATTTTTGCACATGCACAACATACTCTTATTTTTGCACGACAAAATGTAAAAAAAAACCTAGCCTTGGGTCTTATTTGCTCAACATACGGCTATATTTGCACATGCACAACATACTCTTATTTTTGCACGACAAAATATTTTTTTAAAAAAAAAACTAGACTTGGGTCATATTTGCTCAACATACGGTTATTTTTGCACATGCACAACATACTCTTATTTTTGCACGACAAAATGTAAAAAAATAAATAAATAAATAAAAAACTAGACTTGGGTCTAATTTGCTCAACATGCTGTTATTTTTGCACATGCTCAACATACTCTTATTTTTGCACGACAAAATGTTAAAAAAAAAAGAAGAGTTAGGCTATAGGCAAGATTATAAAATTGCTATTGACAAGATGATAAAATTGCTACGGGCAAGATGGACACTCCACCAATTTGTCCCAAAATGTGGACGTTTCACCAATTAGGACAACTTTTTTGGACATTTCACCAATTCCCCTTTTTTTTAATTCCCTCTGAATGCATACACTAGTAACAGTACAATTAGGTTTTCTGAATTTGATTATTTCAGAATATATATACACACACTCCATTAAAACCGAAATTACACTTTATATACACTAGCAACCATTGAATTACGCTTTACAGAAGCTTCAAAATAGTGGAAAAATAAATCAGGCCAAAGTCTCAAGTCTAAATCTACAACAAGAGTAACCAACAGTAAGCCAGTAACAAGGAGTAACCATTGAAGCAACATTGCAACCCATTCAAACCAACATTAGCACCGAAATCACCAAAATGAGCAACCAATTCGAACCATTCAATCACCAATTCGAGCCATTCAACATTGCAATTTGCAACTCAAACCATTGACTGAAAACAAAAAACGAGCAGCTAGGCACAACTTACCGATCTGAAGCGAGTCAACCACTCCGGATCTAAATTCCAAACAAGGGAGAGGGCGAGCGAGGCCGGATCTGAAGTCTGAGGGCAAGCGAGGTCGAGGGCAAGACTTGTCAGATCCCGATCCCGATAGGGGAAGCCAGCGCGTCGAATTAGGCGGATCGCCTGAGGATGAGACCTCCGCCTCCGCCGAATCTCTAGTAAGAGCAAAGAAATAGCGATCGAAATCGAAAGAGGAGGGGCACACTCTTTGGTTCTATTTTTCCAGATGGATAAAAACCTAATTTGATAGGCTTGGTGGACACTCTCCCAATAAAGGCTAAAAAATAGGTCGATTTGACAAATTTTTTTCTTTCTTATATTACGCTATTTGTGATGACATTAGGAGCATTTTAGTTGTCACATATGAAATTATTCCAACATATTATATATATATATAATATGCTGGAATAATTTCATTTTTATTTATATTATTTTTTTAGTGGAAAAAATTATTTATATTTTTTGTTTATAGGAATCGATCGGGATTATTTATAATATTATATTAACGTCTCATTTTGTGCAATTCACTTATATGTCATTTTTCAATACAATCTAACTTGAGCTTTTGACATGTCAATTAAGGATGATCCAATATAATTAAGCCACTTTAAAAAATGACCTCATATATTTTATCCAGCTTTCATCCTATGTGTCCATCTCATATTTTAAGTGGTTACAAAATCTATCATTTTCCATGAGTTTTTTTATAAATATTATACTTTGAATTATTTTATTTTTAGCCATTAAGATTGATTATTCATTATATCTAATAATAAGAGTTCATTATTAATTAATTATCTATTAAATAATAAAATCTTATCATCAAAATATTTATATTAATTCTTAACCTCATATATTAAATTGTTACAAAACCTATTATTTTTTGGCACAATTAAAATTATTTTACCTTAAGTTATTTTGCATGATTGTTTTTGGTAAGGTTATTTTGCATGATTTTTTTATACTTAATATTTAATTTAAGAATCTTGTCAATATTTCCTTTTTAAAGCATTTATTTATCTAAAGGATGTTATTTGATGTTTTTAGTGCTTTTTTCAAATATTTATTTATTTATTTTTTAAACAAAAGTGTTGATGACTTGTTGGGATTCATTTTCAATTTCAAAGTAATTTGTATTTATTTAGGGTTAAATAACAAGTAAAAAGATGTTTGAACATAAGAGCTTATAAATTAAAAACTTCTTATTAATAATGAAGATAGATAAAAGATATTGACCCAACATAATAATAATAATAATAATAATAATAATAATAATAATAATATTGTAACGGCCCGGAAAATAAGGATCTTCTTTCCCCTATTTGCCCTCCCTTGGGCCTAGGAAAGAAAATCTAATTATCCGAGTTACGTTTAAGAAGGCAAGGTTACCTTCCAATTAGATCTTACAACCCGAGTACGAGTCACAAGTTTTCGCAATAAAAAGAAGCAAGGTTTAAATCAAAATACAATCCAAAAGAGTGCCATGACCTAGCCGGGTCAAAACGATGCAAAAGATTTTAAAAGCGAGAAAGTTTAGTGGTCTCTCAAGTTCTCGATCTAACGCCAAAAGTCTGAACCCGCCAAGCATCCATATGAGCAAAGATTGCGGCTAATAGTTACCTGAATCTAAAAAAAAAAGAAGGGGATCTGGGTCAATCATCGGGTCACTCCTGCGCGTGTGTAAACACTCTGAGAGGCATATAATAAGCATCCTATTCCTAAGATGAAATGCGTAATGCAAAACGGAAATTAAACAGATAAGCATGCGGATAAGTAAATGCAGAAATAAATAAAGAAGCGCGTCAATTACAAGAAATGCCAAATAGCATGTCCCTCTAGGCTCCTAAGAAATCCTATAGCAACTCACCATCAAAGGAGCTACCTCACCCTACGGTGCAGGCCAACCCCACGCAATGAGCCTACTAACTATGAAAGGAAGGCAAGCAATGACACTTATATAAGGCCTAAGGCTCTAAGAGTCCTAATGCACTTATTAGAAAGCCTACCGCATCATCGAGTGCAAGCAACTTTCTATGCCAAAAGCCTACCGCATCATCGAGTGCAAGCAACTCCCTATATAAGCGCCACTAGGATGACAAGAATAAAGAAAAAGGTCTCAACCAATAAACACCTATAACGGCCGTTTTCTAGCAAAGACATATAGCAAAGACATATAGCAAGACATAACGAGTTAATAAGTTAGGAAACTATTTTAATAGCACTATCAACCTCAAAACAATAAATATATATCAATTAAATAAACCCTCAATTAAATCATATTTTAAATAACTTATAATAATTAATTAAATAATTAACTAATAAATAAAATAGAATAAAATAATAATAATAATAATTTATATATAACGATTATATAATGTATAAAATAAGTTAATTAAACCCTTAAAATAATTTTCCCAACCGGATCCCGAACCAAACCAATGTTTCAACCCAAACCGAACCAAACCCATTTAAACCCAACCGAACCGAACTGAACCCGTTAAAATAATCCCACACCGGTTTACTATTAAAATAAATAATATATATATATGTTCGTTAGGGGGGCCACAAGCCACATCCACCTTCTCCATCTTCCCGAATTCAAAATGAATTCCCGCCTGGCGCCATTTTCCTCGCGCCTCGCCCGCCGGCGCCGCTCGCTCAGGCCGCTGGTGCTGATCAACAGGGCTCGAGCCCGCCTCCTCAGCTCGTGCTCGTCCTACCCCTCTTGCTCGCCTCCTCTCGCACTCCCCCACTCACTCCTCTTGCTCTCACGCCCGTCTCTTGCACTCAATGTCTTCGTGCCCGACATCGCTGGACCTCGGGCTCGCTGGAGCTCTCGACCTCGCCCAATCATTCCGCACTCATCCCACACTCTCTCTCCGACTACCCGAGGACAATGAAAGGAATTGAAATGAACCAAGGAAGAGGAAGGAGGTTCGAACGCTCACCGAGATATTCGCGACTTCGGAGCTCTCGATCGGAGTTCTGGGCGTCGTCGGAGACTCGCGATGGCTCGTCGGACCTGCGTCGGATGGGAGTGAATACTATGGAGAAGCTCGAGGACGATTCCGATCGGAAACGGATGAGAACGGATTGCCGGAAGGTTGTTCACGCTCGAACGGGGGCGACCGGATCTTCGGTGGCTCGGTGATGGCGATGGGAGCTCCGGGGCTGTTGTAGGGTGTTTGTGGATGTTGGGGTGGTGGAGCTCAGCTGTTGTGGCCTTGGATAAAGGAGGACGAAGGTGGCGGAGGTCCTCGGTGGCCTTGAGCTTCGAAAACAAGGGGTACGTCGTTGGGACGTGATGGTGATGGAGGAGGAGAAGCAATGGGTAGTGGTGCTCAGCTGGGGTGGGGAGGGGCCGGTGGTGGTGGCTCTCGGTGGTGTGATGGAGGCAAAGGAGTGCAGGAGGAGGGTGAAGGTGAGGGTGTGACTGATGGAGTGATGGAAATGAAATATAAGGAATGGGAGGGTATGGGTTTACAAAAATAGAATAGGGGTAGGGGTGAGGCCGGGTGAGGTTGAGTGTGGGATGGTATAAGGTTAAAATAAGTACCCGTAGATAAATCCCGAAACTCGCTTTTCGACCTTACCCCAACGCGATCAAAATTAATTTAAAATAAAACTTCGAATCCGAATTAGCTAATGAAGCCCGAAAATATTTCTAAGCCTTAAAATAATAGAGCGAAATGAATTCATCTTTGAATTAAATAACAACTTTATGCCGGAATTTGATCGAAAGAATTCAAACAAATCGTTTGCTTGAGGACAGAACTATTCAAAGTTTTCCGAATCCTTAGAATTCAAATCCCAATTAAATCAAAATTAATTCTTAATTTATAAAATAATATCTTAAAATTTCGAGTCTTTACAAATATAAATAAATAAATAATATAAATAAATAAATAAATAAATGAGATTCTCATCCACAAATATTTGAAGGGTAAAACATTTTCAACTACTAAAGATGTAATCAGTAAGATTATAATTCTATGTCAATCTTCAAATAAACTATTTTAATCTTCACATAAAATTTAATAAAAAATAATTTTAATATAATTAAATATAATTTATTAACAAAATGCGCAAATAATATTGGTAACAAATCTATATATAATATACTAAAAAAATCTGAAATCTCCTCTCTGGTGCAATTCGGCTATGTGTGTTTTCTAGTGTAATCTGACATAAGTTTTTTGATACGTCACTTAATTATCATCCAATATATTTAAGTCACGTTAGACAATAACCTCATCTTAAGTTATTCCAAAATCTATCATTTTACCATTAGTTATTTTTATAAATATTGTATCTTGAATTATTTTATCTTTAGTCATTAAGATTGATTATTTTAGTTTATTATATATAATGATAATATTTTATTATTAATTAATTATTTATCGACCAAGTAAATCTTATTATCAAAATGTTTATATTAATTCTCAACCTAATATCTTAAGTTGTTACAAACCTATTATTTTTATGATTTTTTGAAAATTTTTATTAACAAATTTCAAATAGATTATTTTAATCTTCAAATAAAATTAAAAAAATTTAAATACTTAATATAATAAAAATATAATTATTAACAAAATGCGTAAAAGCGCGGGTAACAAATACTAAGGACCAGGTAATACCTATGTGACACGGAAACAGAAACGGAAACCGGAAGGGAAACGAAAACGGAGAAGCGGCAATCCAAATTTTGTAGGAAACGGAAATGCCGAAGAAACGGCAATTAATATGAATTATATGTTGATTTAAAGGTCTAAATAAGAGCAATAAACATATCACCAAGTGATACACACATAATGCATCATTAAGGCTACAAATTGAAATTTTCAATACCGTAATAAATAATGTCCTTACTCCTTAACAGAAATCAATACAGACATGTACGTCAAATGAATTTTTTTAAAAATATTCATCAAAAAATAAATAATTACACATTTATTCACTACTTGAAACTATTTACAGAAATATTCATTTTTTGCAGAGAAACCGGAAAAACGCGGTTTCAAATCGCGGTTCATTCAAATGTTGTAACATTTGAAACGGGAAGAAAGGTGGAAAAAAAATAAATGAATAAAACGCGGGTTTAACCCGCGTTTTATTATTTTATTTTTTCAAAATGAAAAAGGAAAAAAAAAAGAAAAAAAAAGGGTAAAGCGCGTATTGAAACCGCGCTTCCCCCGAGCTTCCCCCGGCGTCGACTCACCTTCCTCCCCGTTCATGGCTTCCCCCGTACTTCCCCCGGCGTCCCCTCACCTTCCTCACATCCGCTGCCTCACCACCTTCCTCCCCTGCCCCCCGTCGTCTTCTTCTTCCTCTTCCGCTGCCTCACCACCCTCGTCGCTTCCGACTCGGGAGCCCGCTTCCCCTTCGCCGTCGGCGTCCCCTCATCTTCGCCGCTGCCTCTGCCTCCCTCCCTCGCTGCTGCCTTACCACCTTCCTCCCCTGCCCCCCGTCGTCTTCCTCTTCCTCTTCCGCTGCCTCACCACCCTCGCCGCATCCGATTCGGGAGCCCGTTCCCCTTCGTCGACGTCCCCTGACCTTCACCGCTGCCGCTGCCTCTGCCTCCCTTCCTCCCCGTCCACCCTCGGCGCCGCTGCCTCACCGCCTTCATCCCCTGCCCACCCCCGTCTGGCCGTCTTCCTCTTTCGCTTCTCCTCGGGAGCTCGGATCTGGCGAGATCCCCTGCACCGACCCCCAATCTGAAACAACAAGTGAAGCGCGGCTTCAAGCCGCGCTTTAACTTTTTTTTTTAATTTGTTTTTTTTTCATTTAAAAAATAAACCAATAAAACGCGGGTTGAACCCGCGTTTTATTCATTTATTTTTTTTCACTTTTTAAATTATATAACTTTCGAAAGAAGCACGGATTGAGACCGTGTTTTTCTGATTTTTCTGCAAAAAATGAATATTTATGTAAATAATTTAAAGTAGTGAATAAATGCGTAATTATTTATTTTTCAATGAATATTTTGAAAAAAAATTCTACGTCAAATATATTAAATGTCTTGCAAACCAACAAAATAAAGTAACTTAGTTTTAAAATAACAATATATCAATAACAACACAAAGTAATCAATCCAACATCAATCTTCTACTTAGCTAACTCTTCCTTAAGTTCTGGCTTATCAAAAGAAAGTTCTACAAGTGAGGGTTTACCAGGAGAGAGCTTAGAGGGAGAGAGCATTGAGCAAGTGAGAGGAGGGAGGACCGAAAATGGAGGAGAAGTAAGCGACAAGGATAGAGGAAAACGGGAGTTTCAAACGGGAGGAAGGGGAAGTGTGATTTAGGATTTGATTTTTTTTTTAATTTTTTTAACTATAAAATTAGTGGAAACGCCATCTGACAAGTTAGAAACGTTTCTGACCAAACGAAAACGGTCAAATTTTCTGACTTTTTTGGTCAACTAAACGGTCAAAGTTCCCGACCTCTCAGAAACGTTTTTGAGGTGTTTCCCCGAAATTTCGGAGTTTCTTTATATGTAGAAACGCGAAACCGCTATGTAATGAAGTTTCGGGGTATCAGGGTAATACTCGGCAAATATGAACTCATGGCATACTTATCGTTTTTTCCAGTGAATATGTAAAAAGTTAGAAAAAAACATGATTTTCTTTTTTTTTTTTATCCTAGAAAAAAACATGATTCATACGGAGTAATTTCCTACTGTCGGTAGAGGTGAAAAGTTATGCATGTTCCCATGTTTAAATTGATTCTCGATTGTCGATTCTCTTTCCCTTCCCACAATAAAATCCATATTTTTTTATTTTTTTAGTCGACCAAAAAAAATCCATATTTTTGCCGACAAAAAAACATACTTTTTCTTTTAATTTATTTCTTAATTGAGACTTACTAGAAGAAATAGCCCAATCTTTAGGAATTATTGCGCTCACTAGTCTGAACTATCAAAAAAAAATTATTGAAAAAAAGTTTTCTCCCCTTAAGAAAATTACTCAAATATCCCAAAATTTAAGGGGTTTTTCAATATATTTGAAGCAAAGTATTATCACATTCAATATAAAATATTTGATTTTTATTTTTTGCACCTCTTTTAAAAAGTTAAAATTTTATAAAATATCATTTCTTAGTTATTTTTTAAAATAATTTAATAATTATTACTAATAAACATAAAAATAATTTAAAAAATTAAAATTTTATAGAGTTTTTAATAATTCAAAAAGTATGTGAAAAAAATCAAAAATCAAATAATTTATAAATCGGTGGGTATACAACATACTCTTTCGTTGACACGAAGTCAAATAAATGATAATTTCCGTCCTAAAAAATGTTATTGTACTAATTTTGTCCGTTTTTTAATGAGGTAAAAATTATATAACATATCTATTTTTTTATTTTTAATAATTTCATACTATTTTATATAGTTTTTTATAGTCTTAAAATATTTTTCAATTATAAATGACATATTTTATCGAATGGATGAAATATAGATTTATCATCCTAAAAAATATGTATAAATAATAAGTGACACATTTTTCAGAAAGATGGAGTGAAATTTTTTATTAAAACAACATAATATTAGTCCAAATACACTTATTAACAACTTAATTTTATCCAAATATCCCTAAAAATTTTCGAAAAATAGTGAAACTTTATCATTTTAGTGAAAAAACTATTTCAATTGTCTTGTATTGTCAAGTCATATTTTTATCAATTCTATGTTAGAGTTTGTTATTGGATTTTTTTTTATATTGGAGAATAAAGTCAATGGAGAGTTTTACCACCCTAAAGTTTGATGTTTTTTTATAATTAAAAATTGGGATATTTTTTCACCTTAGCAAGACCGAGAGTATTGGAATGTGTTAGTTTTGTCTAGTATTTACAACTTGTACACCGAAAATAATATTTTAGTTTTTAGTGATGTTAAATAGAATGCTTTTTTTTTTGGTGCAAAAATAGAATGATTTTTAAAATATTTTTTTTATATCAAAGTAAACGTGCTCTTGATTAAAAATGTAACCCTTTTTGCCCCTCAAAAAAACTTTTGTTGACACTTCTGAACTTCCTTACCTATACCACCTCCTCCAACTACCTCCATAGGCCCATTTACTGCTTTCAATCACACCGGTCTTACACAAAAATTAAGTGATTTGGAATAGTTTTGTATAAAGTTAGATAGGTAGATTTTAATTCAGGGTGGCTATATGCACCCATGTCAGGTGCTATATGCACTTTATAGGACGGATTATAGATCTGTCCGTTGTAAATTTTTTAAAAAATATACGGACGGATCCAGATCCGTCTGTTGTAAAAAAATAAAAAAATAACATAGGACGGATCTATGATCCGTCCTATATATTATTAAAAAAAAAGTAGTAAAAGCTTCTTTGCAGCTTTTACTTTTTTGCCTAACAACTTCAAGGGCGGATCTATGATCCGCCCTTGTTCTTCATCTTTTTTTTTGCGTTTTTTTTTATAACGAACGGATCATAGATCCGTCCGTGTATTTTTATAACGAACAGGTGCTATATGCACTCCTAGATCCTATAGAGTGCATATAGCACCAGTTCCGAGTGCATATAGCACCATCCTTTTAATTTAGGATAACTTTCTATAAATTAAGACCATATATTACTTTAGTATATATATATATATATATATATATATATTTTTTTTTTTTACCAAGTTTTCATATAATAAATCATAATATAATAAATCATAATATAATAAATCATAAGTAGGAAAGTATATAACCATAGTTACGGGATATTATTTTTATCCACCAAAGTAGGAAAGCTTAACGGCCATTACGGGTTTATACTATGCTTTCTGCATATATAGATTTGGTATAGTAATAGTAATACTAATAGTAACACTACGAATAATAGTAATACTAATAGTAATATTAGTAGTAATAGTAATATTAAGAGGCATCAAATCTCCTATCCTCAAACGTGTTCCCTCTCTTATCTCTCAATCCCCTCCCCCTTACACCTTTCAAATTAAAAAAATACAAAAAATAAAATAAAATAATTAAATAGATTAAAAGAATTTAAAAAATATATGAGTTTGTGAGATGGGTCGTGAGAAGGGGCAAGTTCGGAAACAAAAGATTCTATAATAATAGTAATAACAACAACAATAATAGCAAGAGTAAAAACACTACTAATACTAATACTGCTAGTACTAGGGCATAGGCAATCGCCAATCCCGACGTTCGCGCCCCTGGTGTTCAGCGATGGTGATCCCCATGGTGGTTCGAGGCGCTCGGATACAACGGTCTTAACCCTCGATCATCTCGGTGCCCGGTCTAGGGTCGTCGAGGCCCCTCTGGCGTGCGCGTCGCGTTTCATCTTCTCCAGGTTTGCCTTCTCTCCCTCTGTCGATCGATCTCTCTCAGTCGAGTCGCTGGTACGACGTTAGTCACTCCGTCTGATCTTTGTAATGACCCGAGTTTATAAAACTCGGGTTATGTTTCGAAGGTCGGACACCTTCGTTCGGATCTTGTAATCCAAGTACGGGTCGAAAGTTTGATAACAAGAGTCAAAGTTTGGAAAGGGGGGTTTCGAACCCAAAAGCGTACGAGGTCCGTTGGAGACCCAGTGTTAACACACCTGTACCTATCCTATATCCTAAGTCGCGGAAAACATTTTAGTTAGACCAAGCAGGAATATAAATCCGATACAAGGTGCCACGGCGGAGCCCGGTCAAAACTAGAATACTACGAGTTTAAATCTGGATTTCACAGTTAGTCTCTGTATATGCGCCCACAACAACCTCGTCACATCAGCATAGATCACTAATTTACTCAAAAGCATGCAATTATACCTAAAATGAAAAATGGAAAAATGAGTCAAGTCGAGCCACGCATGCGGGTCCCAAAGACAGTGCTAAGGACACATAATATGTGCTAATCCTAATAAAGATGCTTCTAATGCAGTACATAAATATTAAGCAATCAAGCATGCTGGCGGTTTATATAATGCATAAATATTGTAAAAGGGTACCCGTAAAGAATGCCAAATGACATGCCCCTCTCCTACCTCTGCACCCATTCTGTTAGTCCAGACGTCGGTCGCGCTCGTAGCTATATAGCATGTCTCATCATATCATATGTCATATATCATTTCATGTCTCATTTCTCATATCTTATATCGCATTTCTCATTTCATATTCTCATTCTCATATTTTCATTCTCATATCATATTCTCTTGCTCATCTCATATTCTATATAGCTTTCTCATGACAAGACCATACGACTCGATTAGGAACAAACCCGATGGGATTGGGTCGTCCTATGACCCTAGCAAATGACTCTAGGACGCACAAGTTGATAACCGTTCTACCAAACGGATAGAGTAAACAGATGCTCATTCAATAGTGCAAACCTAAGCAGGATACTACATGATCATGGGGGATGCAAATGCAACACCTAGCATAATATGAAACAACAGGCATGAGAGTCCAACTTGAGTAACCCCCCTAGGAAACTTACCTAGAGGTGGATAACAACAAGGTAAGCAATAAGATAGATTATAGTTCACTGAGATTCTCGATGCTCGTCGGAAAGCCTGTCGGGGTTTGACTGGAGCTCTTTAGGCTCGTCGGAGTGGGCATCGGTGCATTCGTGGCCGGACGATTTGAATCGGAACAAGGGAACGAAGAGGTCTGGCGTCGGCGATGGGGTTCCTGGGCTGTTCGGCTTGGGATCAAGTGCACTCTCGTGGTGCTCGAATGTGGCTCAGGTGCGCTCCGGTGTTGCTACTCAGCTCTTGGAGTCCGGTCGCTTCACAAGGAAGAAGGGGATGAAGATGTCGACTGCTAGTGGCGCTGTGGTGATGGTAGAGGGGGGAGAAGAAGGAGATGGTGGTTCGAGTCTCGACTTGGCTCTTCGGGAGGAGAACTAGGTGCCCTGAAAACAGGTATGGTGGTGGCGAGTCTTTGAAAAATAGTTCTCTGAGGGGTCTCTGGGCTGGGATCTCAAAGAGGAGGCAAAAGGTATGTGGGTGGGTTTGTGTACAATGAGAGATGGAAGATGGTTTTATGGTTGCTTGTTGATTGAGGCAAAGGAAAAGTAAAGGGTTTAGGGTGTGTTTGCATTGAAGGAGATTGGGAGTAAAGAGGGGATCTTATTGTTTTGTTTTGACATTGCAGAAGAATCAGAGAGAGGGGATGAGCCTATTCGACAAAGCAAAGGGTTGGAGTGCAGCAATTCCGAGTCAACTTTTCCTATGTCAGTCAACAGATTACCAGAATTCAATATCTCAACAACATCCACTTCAAAGGGCTAATCCCATATTCTCTTCTTAGGTTCCGTACTTGATATCATCATATTCTACACGTTAAAAGAAATAGTCTATAGTCATTTTGAAGTCATTTTTATATGTTTTGCATGTCTTTTATATAGATTTTGGTTTAGTTTCTAGAATAGATGTCTACACTTGTGTTTTTATTTGTTTTTAGGTGATTTGGAGCTTGTTCGATGTCAATTTGGAGGCACGATAGAGTAAGATTTATTGAAGGCATTTTTGACATGTTCCTGGATGCCGAAAGAGCATAGCATAGTGGTCTCAAGTGCTAAAAATCAGGCTAAGAAGAGCTTATTGCTGAATGGACGTTTTCCGGACAACTCCTGCTTGGCGACGTCTCAGTAAAATGAGTCGTTTGTGCTCCACAAAATTCGGATGAAGACGTTCTATAGCTTGTTGGAAAGATGATTCAAAGTTCTACAACTTTCATGTTGAGCACTTTTGCAAATTCGACCTACAATATGGAGAAATCGAGCCAAGAAGCTGATGCTGAGTCAAAGTATCGACCCGGAACCCAAGGTATCGAGTCGATACCCATACCTTCCGAGTCGATACCTTCACCTACCGAGCCATAATTCTTTACAGTAGCTAAGTATCGAGTCGATACTTTTCTTCAGCGTTATTTCGTCGGGATTTTTTGTTCGATTTTATTTTTGCTGGACGACTTTTTTATTAGGATTTTTTTAATTATTATTTTATTTTTTTCTGCTTTTGAAGAGGGAAAAGGGAAGGAAGAAGAGGACGTCTAATTTTCATTGAGAAAAAACCCTAGTTAGAGACATTGAGCGTTTGAGACTTTTTCACGGATTTCTTCTTGAAGGTTTGTTTTGCTGGATTCAAGATACGTTTTGTTAATCTAGTCTTATATTCTTTCATCAAGAATTCTTTGATTGTGTCTGAATTCATGTCTGGCTAATTTTCTTGTTCTGGGGTTGGGGTGATCCCAACGATGTTGAGATAGACATGTGCGTGATGATTGCCTGAATGAACTCTATTATTTGTTTGATTCGATCCATGAGTGCCGAATCCGATTAATTCTATGATTGATCGGAATCCTTTTGATGTTCAACATGCGCCGACTGCGAATTGAGATTGGATGTATAAGTAGAGTTGTTAATTCTATTGGAAAACATGGATTGAACTTGAGAATTGTTTATGAGCAATCTATTCGATTCTCTTGAGGATAATAAACTATCGTAGATCACCTAGGTTTGAGTTGGTTATGCAGATCGCGCCTACGATTGCTTGATCGATTTTCTTGCTAGGGTTCTAAGTGCTTAAAGAGTCCAATTTGATTGATAAATCTGCAACGTGCGCAAGCTGCGTGGTAATTAGTTAAAATGGACATAGTTATTGCAACAGGCGTAAGCTGAGTGATAATGAATTTAGATAGTTTACCTTCAAATATCTCTTTTCAATTTGTTCAGGCATGAAAATATTATAGTCTATCGAGGATGCATTGTTGTGGTGAACCCTGACTCTGGAATGTTTCACATTATATAATCACCAAAACTTGCAATTTGTTATATCTTCCTTATTTTCTCATTCCGTAAAAAATCACTTCTTTTATTTGGCTTAGTAAACTAGTTGAGGTACTGCAATTGGTATTCACACGGTCCCTGAGATTCGACACTCGATTACTACAATCGAGTACAATTGCGGGGTGTTGGTTTTAGACCGATCAAGTTTTTGGCGCCGTTGCCGGGGACTGTCGATAATATCAGTTGTGTAACATCAATTAGTTTTTCTAAGTCTTTTTGTTATTTGTGATGTTTTTTCTTTTTGTTTATTTTCCAGGTGCTCTCTAAAACATGAACCAGTACCCATTTTGTGAATATTGTCAAAGATGGGGTCATCAGACTTGCGTTCCCTATTGCTATGATTGTGGCTTGTGGGGTCACTCAACCTGCCAATCTAAAACGAATGAGTTGACGTTAAGGCAAGTTCTGGCCAACAAAATTACTTATCACCCAACATATGAGTCTTTTTGTGAGTTTTGCGAGCTCTATGGGCATTCTGAAAATGATTGTCTGTCAAAGAAGAATGTGTACGAGCAATTCCTCACACTCCAAAGTGCAGCAGAAGCCAGGCATCGTGAAGCAGAAGCTAGGGATGAAGCACGACTCAAGATGTTTGAGGTTCAAATAGCTCAACTATCTTCGGATTTTCAGGCATTACTAGAGGCTCCCGGTAGTCAGGAAGAGGCCAATGATTCTTACGATTACATTAACACATCAGTTGAGATGGAAAACCATGTAGATGAGCCGCAAGATCCTGAGTCTGAAAGGCCAGAGGAGGATGAGGAACTCGTAGACGATGAAGTATGGAATTCAATAATAGAGCGCTATCTTTCAAGGGCTAATGCGCTTGAAACAAAGGAGTCTACAAAAGAAAAGCCCGATGAAGAGCGCGAATTGGTTGTTCATGAAGATTACTCATCAACGGAACATCAAAACTACCCATACGCGGATCACAGAGATTACCCATCACCCTTGCCCATCTCTTTAGTGGTGATGCAAGAACAACAATTTGGGGCATTTACAGGGATGCTTGCAAAGTGGCACATAGATGACCCACAAACAGAAATCTTCACTGATGCACCACATTATTCCAAATTGCAAGAAGAAGTACATGTGATTGTGCGCCCACCTGATATACCATCGCGCACCAAATCCCAGGAGGAAATACAATTACGTGAAGATGTTGGTACTGATGGAAGCAAACAGGGACCTAGAGTCAAGAAAAGGAAGAGGAGCACATACATTGAGAGCAAGTGCATCAAACGATCTATGTTTTGTTGCTCGAAAAGGACTCTACTTGATGGATGGAGAGAGCCATGGACCATCCACTCTGGGAGGTTCAAACGTTTTCGCAAGCCGCGGACGGTCAGGCCGACAACTAAATGACGAATAAAGAAGCGCTGCTTGGGAGGCAACCCAAGGTTGGTTTTCTATTTTTTTACTTTTTCTTTTTATTTTTTTATTTATTTTATTTATTCATTTGTATATAGTTAGGGTATTACCTCTTGGTTGAGTTCTAAATTGGGGACAATGTAGGATTTAAGTATGGGGTATAGTCATATTCATTCCTTTTATTTTTATGTTTTGCATATGAAAAAATAGAAAAAAAAAATTAAAAAAATAGAAAATGTCATAAAATCACAAAAAAATGCATGTCTGTCTCATGTTTGTTTTGGTTTGAGTTTTTTATTTAGAGTCTATAGAAATGTTTTATTGATTGATTATATCCCAAAATTTTCAAAAATACCACAATGATGGGATATTTGCATACGATGCTAACATTCGCCTTATATTTATATGTGTCATTATCTTTTTGATAAATTGCCTAGCATGGAGTTATTTGTTAAGATAAGCATGATTTAGTCCCTAAACAAAATCCTTGTGAGATTTGAGCCTAAAGGACTAACGTTTATACGGGTCCCCTTATTATTTTTCATGTGTGACACTCACTTTTGTTGCTTTATCTTCAGAACTTGCTTTAGAATCTTATTTGAGGCTGCATTATATGATTTGTGTACATGACATTAAGATGATTGAGGCATTGATTTCATTAACCATTTTTTCCTCTCTTTACCTACCTTGTACATGTTCCCTTTGCTTGAAACCCCTTTGAGCCTATAGCCTATTATTTGAAAGCTCCACAAAATCATCCAAGCCATATTATTTTAGCCTTTTTACCTATCTGGGAAATTGGTCTGATTTTATTGAATGGTTGCGATGATGAAGTGGCAAAAAGCCAAGTATGGGGTGGAGATTGTTGGTGTCATGTGTTTGATATTCTATGCCTTGAATGATATATGCAATGTTGCAGAAAATTTCTTGGGACAGGAGGAGGATAAAATTCACTCCTGGGCAAAAGTCAGGAAGAAAAAAATACGGTTAGTAACCGATCCTGCCTATGGAGGATAAAATTCACACAGGAGGAAAATATGCAGGTGAGGTGGCTGAGACACTTAGTAACCGGGTGCACTCATCACAAATGTTTGTATTCGCGCAAAACGGTGTTGAAGCTAGAGAGGTAAGAAACGAGTGGAAAAAAAAAGAAAAAGAAAGAAAATGGTTTATTGAACTTTGAAGTGCTCAATTGAGAATGCGTGGTTTGTGATAGAGTTGGGTGTGATTTGGTTTGGTTTGTGAAGTTGTTGGCATTGGTGTTTTCGCCTTTTTCCCGGATTTTTGCACCACATAGCCTAAAAATTTCCACACCTTATTTTCATTTACCTTAATCCCATTACAACCATTATATAAGTCCTCATGATTTTTGTTTTGTGCATGATCTCAAGCGGTGGAGATGTAGAACAATGAGCAACCCTATGGTCTAGATAAGCGCAATTGTTGAGACCGAGCGTAAATATCATTCCTTGTACACATTTGAGTGAGAGTGATTCATATAAAATCTCCGTGTGAGTTTTGGGACTTTTAATTGTTTTCTCTTCGATAATGAGGAAACATGCTATGATGACACTAGTCTTGAGATTTTGATTAGGTTGAATAAGTTGAGGCAAATATTCTAACTTGCACTTGTGGTTTGATCTAAATTAGTCTTGCTTGGGGACAAGCAAGGTTTAAGTATGGGGTATTTTGATATCATCATATTCTACACGTTAAAAGAAATAGTCTATAGTCATTTTGAAGTCATTTTTATATGTTTTGCATGTCTTTTATATAGATTTTGGTTTAGTTTCTAGAATAGATGTCTACACTTGTGTTTTTATTTGTTTTTAGGTGATTTGGAGCTTGTTCGATGTCAATTTGGAGGCACAATAGAGTAAGATTTATTGAAGGCATTTTGACATGTTCCTGGATGCCGAAAGAGCATAGCATAGTGGTCTCAAGTGCTAAAAATCAGGCTAAGAAGAGCTTATTGCTGAATGGACGTTTTCCCACTACTACAATTCCGATCAGAGGCGGCGGTTCAGAGCGGCGGTTGACTAAGGAGGCGGTTCACTGCAGCGGTTTAGGGGGATTTTGCAAATTTAGAATTGGTTTAGTCTATGGAGGCGGTTTAGGCAGCGGTTTTTAAAACAGGGGTCTATGGAGGCGGTCTACTGTTGATTTGGAAGCGGTTTAGTGAAGCGATGAAACCTATAGCAGCGGTTCACCAAAAAATGAAAAGATTTGGGGTTTTGGGGCAGCGGTTCATGGGTTTGGCGGGTTCACTAATTTCGGCCCGCCTTAATTTTGGGAAAAAAATTAAAATGCCCGCGGAAAAAATGAAAAGCGGGTTAGGTGATTTGGGGTGTTGGGGATTTGGGGGTTTCGATCATTTGGGAAAACCAAACGAAGATTAGGGCGACTCGAATGATTAGGGGTTAGCTGATTTGGGGTTTTGAGGGATGACCGATTCGAACGATTAGAGGCATCAGGTCTGAACTTGGGGAAGGATTAGGGCGAAGGATTTAGGGAAATTTGGGGTTTTGAGGGATGATCGAGAAGAGAAATTTCTGTAATTTTGCATGGTAATCGATTTGGGCAAAGCAAGTTGAAGTAAATCGAATTGGGTGAAGGATTAGGACGAAGCAATTTCAAGTGATTCCAAGTTGAAGCAATTTCAAGCAATTTCAGGTGATCGAAAGCTTGTTCTCTTATGTTCGTATGTGATGAACTGGAGATTTTTACATTTTCTGTAAGCTTGCTTTCTGTTTTGGTGTTCTGGTGCCTTTTTGTTTTGCTTTTCCTTTTTTAATGGTGCGTTCTGTTTTGTTTTTCTGATGGAGGTGATCATCTGTTAACCTAGGTTTTGACTTGTTAATCGTTGAGGTTAAAAACCTTACAGTCAGATTGAATTTGGTAGCCTAGGTTTTGTGCTTCTTGAATTGTGTCCCATACCTGAAGGGATCCTGGTTTTATTTTTCAGAGAGTATATGTGTGTTGGTGTTGTTGTGTCTTGAATGGTATCCCATCTCTCAAAGCTTGTTTCTATATCTGTTAGATATGGTGGAATTTGACTTGTTGCAATATATGTGAGTTAGTACCTGCATGTTCAGAGTAGGTTAAATATGAGTGTGTTTGCTTCGGAAATGTTATTCTGAAGAATTACTTGCTCAATATTCAACTTCTCGGGGTGATGATGTAACCTTCCTAAATATGTACAAGGGATATTTATCTCTAAACCTTGCATTTCCCCCTCTCTTTGTTTTACAGCAGAAGGTTATTGAGGTTAGGAAACACCAAAAGAGAGTTGCCCAGCGCGTTGGTGTAACTTTGAAATCTTGTGAAAGGGCAGGCAGGTACTTGTTCTTCTGTTTTCTGCATCTGATATTGTTAAATTGTTGTGATATGGGTATCTGTTGGGAATAGAAGTTAAGTTTCAAGTGGCAGAAGGTTATAACTTAATAAACGTAGGGTGACTAGATGGTATGAAATTTGAATTAACAAAAATTCATATTTAAATGTGATGTCTTCTGGAGGAAGCTCCAATTCATATATATATATATATATATATATATATATATATATGCTTTCAATAAGATGAAGTACTACAAGTCTGAATATATGCTTTCAAGTGTTTGGCTAAACTGTTAAAACCCTTGAATATATGCTTTCAAGTGTTTGGCTAAAGTAGAAGTTCTTTTATTTCATCATTTTTTTTATTGTTGCTTAGTTGCTATATTTGTACTTGTCATAATTTCTGCATATAAAGTAGAAGTTCTTTTATTTCATCATATGTTATTGGTGTTGCTTAGTTGCTATATTTTTATTTGTCATAATTTCTGCATTTATTGGCTTTCATTCCAATTATTCGTTTGGTAGCCTGGTTTTGCTTATTTGTTGATGGATTGGAACTCTAGAGAATATCTATAATCAGTCAATTAGTAATTTTCTGGGTTTATGTTTTGCATTGACTCATATTGTTCAGTAAATTTTCCTCCTATAAGTGATTATGAAAAATAACTAATTTAGACTTCAAATACCAATTGTAGCCTGCAACTTGAGGAAAAAAAGCCTAGTAGTAGCCAGTATTTCCCTCTTCTGTTCACTGTTGGCTGTAATGCAACCTTTAAAAAAGCTAACTAAGATAATTGGTGAAACAATAATCTAAGAACTCATATCGTATATAGTCCTTGCTATACTGAATGTATGTTAAAAATACAATTTATTAGGCATGGACAGAACTAGCATGAAGTGGTGGATGCATCCAAGATGGAGTAAGGAATACTCAAAAGGAGTGGATGAGTATATAGAAAAGGCATTTGCAAATGAAGCACGAGGAGGCGAAATTCGTTGCCCTTGCAAAGTTTGTTATCGTCGTAATTGGTTAGAAGGACAAACTGTCAAGGATCACATGATTGTGAAGGGTTTCCATAGGCTACCAGAGGAAGTGGGACAACCGCAACGTAATGATGGTAATGAGGTCAACGATGGGGCAAATGAGTTTCGAGATAACATGGACGATCTATTGCATGACACATTCAGTAATGGTCCAAATGAAGAGGCAAACAGTTTTTACAAGTTAGTGGAAGAGGCCCAAGAAGAATTGTATCCTGGTTGCAAGAGTTTTTCGAAGCTTTCCTTTCTCATTCGCTTATTCGTTCATAAGCGAGACCATAAACTGAGCAATGGTGCCTTCACTGATCTGTTGAAAATTATAAAAGCCATGCAACCGGATGCAAAGTTGCCTAGTTCTTATAATGAAGCGAAGAAGGTCCTAAAGATGTTGGGTCTTGAGTACACTAGGATTGATGCATGTGTTAACGATTGTATCTTGTATTGGGAATATAATGCTGAAGCAACAAGTTGTCCTATATGCAAGACTTCTCGATGGAAATCAGTTGAAAAAGATGGTGAAACTGGAAAGGCTTCACAAATACCTGCAAAAGTACTTAGATACTTTCCAGTTACGAAGAGGTTGCAAAGATTATTCATGTGCCGAGATATTGCACAGAACATGACATGGCATGTAGATGGACGTCCGAAGGATGGGCGTTTGAGACATCCAGCAGACGGTGAATCTTGGAAGAACTTTGATCTACTATATCCATCATTCAGTGATGATCCGCGCAATGTGAGATTAGGTTTAGCTAGTGATAGATTTAGCCCATTTAACTCAATGAGTATTGTCCATAGTACATGGCCTATTATACTAACCACTTACAACCTACCCCCTTGGATGTCAATGAAGTCAGAATTTTTAATGCTTGCCCTAATCATCCCAGGTCCTTCTTCACCGGGAAATGATATTGATGTGTATTTGCAGCCTCTGATCAAGGACTTGACAGAGTTGTTTATGGCTGGCATAGAAACATATGACGCATCAAGAAACGAAATGTTCAATATGCGAGCAGCCTTGATGACTACCATAAGTGATTTTCCTGGCTTTGCTATGCTATCTGGATGGAGCACGAAAGGGAAATTGGCATGTCCTTCTTGTCATTATGAGACTCGGTCGCACTATTTAACACATAGTAAAAAGATGTGTTACATAGGTCATCGTAGGTTTTTGGGAAGGAACCACCCATATCGGCGTGATAGAAGGCATTTTAACAAAAAGATTGATGATGAAATAGCTCCGATGCGCTTGTCTGGAAGTGAGACTTTGGAGTTGTTGGCTGGATTTAAAAATCATTTTGGAAAAAACAAACCACAAGAGCCGAAGAGGAATAGGAAGAGTAAGAAGAAGAAGTGTGTCTGCCCTTGGAAGAAAAAGTCAAATCTTTTTTAATTTGCCTTATTGGAAGCATATTGACATCCGACATTGTCTTGATGTGATGCATATAGAAAAGAACATATGTGATAATATTATTGGGACATTGTTAGATATTCCTGGAAAAACTAAGGATCATGTGAAAGCTCGAATGGATCTGTTGGAACTTGATATGATGGAGGAGCTTCAGCCTAAGTTTGTTGATGATGGTGAGAAGCTTGAAATTGCAAAGTCGCGTTTTTGGATGACAGTGGAGGAGAAGCGCAGATTTTGTAGTGTGATCAAGAATGTCAAGTTACCACAAGTTTGTGATTCTGCCATTGGTCGATGTGTTCAGGTTCAACAGAGGAGAATTATAGGTTATAAGAGTCACGATGCTCACTTCTTCATGCACTATTTACTTCCCATTGTTGTGAAGACATGTCTTCCCGAGGATGTTGCAAGGCCTTTCATCAGATTGAGTGCTTTTTTCAAGGCCATATGCAAGAAAGTTATTGACCCTACAGATTTAGATTATTTACAATCTGAGATTTCTGAGATTCTTTGTCAATTAGAAATGATTTTTCCCGGGGCATTTGACATTATGGTTCATTTACCAATCCACTTAGTTGAGGAAATCAGACTTGGGGGACCTGTCTGTCACAGATGGATGTATCCAATTGAACGGGATCTTCGAAAATTGAAATCTTACGTTCGGAATAAAAGTCGGCCAGAAGGATCAATGTCAGAATCTTACTTAGTTGATGAATGCACTGCCTTTTGTGCTAGATATCTACATCGGGGATCGACCATTATAGATGACCAGATTAGGAAATCATGTTTCCCTCAAATGGGTCATCCTATAATGGGGAAGGGAAGAAGAAGGAAAACAACAAATCTTGAGCATTGTAGGATTGATGACATAAAATGGGCTCAAGCACATCGCTACTTCCTCTTCAATTGCCATAAAGAAGAAGTTGAAAGATATATTAGGTAATATAATAAACCTAATTTCTATAGTTTAAACTATTCTTTGACCCTTCGATGGATTGAAGAATATGTGTATTTCATTTATTGTTGTTGTAGGGAGTATGAGACACTTGCCAGAAGCAAGAAGAAAAGAAAGTGGGACACTGCACAAACCCATTGTAAGGATTTCATTGACTGGTTTAGAGGGAAAGTTGAGACCGAGGTTGGTCAAGGGCTTGACATTCCAGATTGGGTACAGTGGTTATCTGTTGGGCCTTCTTTATTTGTTAAAACATATAGCGGATACTCGGTCAATGGATACAAGTTTCATACCATGAAGCGCGACAGGAAATGCGTAACTGAAAATAGTGGAGTCTCTTTAACTGCATTGACTCCAAGCTATGCTAGTACCAAGGATCAACATCCTATAATGGGAGATGTGGCTTACTACGGGGCAATTAAAGAAATCATTGAGATCTTCTACGAAGGCCATTTTAGCATTGTTTTGTTTGGGTGTGTCTGGTTTCAATCTGAAGAAGACACTCATGGACTTCCTCGGGTTAATCGAAAGAAGCGCATTTATGAAGATGAGCCATTCATATTGGCGTCTCAAGCACACCAAGTCTTTTACGTTGAAGACCCATCATCAAATGGTTGGAGCTATGTTGTCGAGGATCTTCCTAGAGATGTGTCAACTGTTACTGAAGAGGGTGACGAATCTGTGGACATATACTTCAAGGATTGCCCTCGTGTAAAGAGATTTGATTCTCGTGATGATGGGGTTGAAATTAGCATTACACGAGCAGATGTAAATGCAACAATAGTTGACTTATCAGGAAATGTTTTAGAAGATAGTTAGGTGTCAAACAATATAATGTTGCCCCTTAAGGGTCATGATTTGCTTTGGTTTGTTCATACTTCTGTCTTGTGGCAATGTTTGGAGGCTCTAAGAGTAAAACATTTATGTAAGTGATTTGTTAAAAAATGGTTTGGTCATCACTCTTTGATGCTCATAAATATCATAATAGTGGGCTGCTAGCTAGGTACTACAAAGCCGCGTTAGATAGAAAGCTTAAAGGAAAGAAACAAAAAGAAAAAATGGTTGACTGTAAGAAATCTAACTTGGTTCTTCTTCCTAAACATTATCATACTCACAATGGGTCTGATCTTGGTGGTGTCAATGTGGATGATACCAGGGGGATTAGCTTGTCCTTTTTCTCTCTAGTCTATTCCTTTTATTCTCATCTCACTATCAAGACCCTTAACAAACTCTGTGTTCCTTGTTTAGGGTACTGTCATAACTATGACCTTAATGCTTTATAATGTTTCGTATATGGGATAATGTTGTTTCTTACTTATTTGAGATCATGTTTGTCCAATAATGTTTCTTATACATGTTGTTTCTTCAATAATGTTTTTGTTAGCTATGTCTAATGGATGAGTAAATGTGTTCCCCAGGCATGACTTGAACACTTTGAAATAAGGGACGGATATTACTGCAACCAAGAGGTAATTACTTATTCTTGCTGATAGACTTGTTACCATTGTCCTGCTATTTGATTTTTCAATTTATGTCTTTTTGTCAAGTGTCTCTAATGCTTTCATGTATTTTCATCTTCATGTGCTTTCATTTAGATTATCATTGTTACCATTGTCTTGAACACCTTGCTGTGTTTTCATTTAGATTATCATTTTTCATGTGTGTCTACTGCCAAAACCTTAAGTACGAATGAGGTTAAAGAATATCTACATGTGAGGTTAACTATGAGTGCCAAAACCATAAGTACCAGAAAAATAACCACCAAAACCATAGTGCCAAACCATCAAGTAAAAACGAGGAAACCTTTAACATAAACCATGATAGATAAAGCTTAACAAACATTACAAACGCAAGTACCAGAAAAGGATCATAACAAACATCACGAATGAAGAAACATAACAAACATCACGCATGAAGAAACATAACAAACATCACGAACATACATAACGACCATCACTACTAAGAAGAAGTTTAGCGCAACATGTAGCGAAATTGTGGCTGGGTAGACCAGTTGCCCTCAACCCAATCAAAATGAGGGCGCATTTCCCGGGCAGGAAAGTCAGTAGTATCCCCAGTAAGGGGGAAGTTCACACTGAAAAGTTGGGCTTCATAGTTGAACGCTACAACCCGACCTGACCAAAACCCATCATTGGCTTCACAATCCACAAGGTCATCCAGCTGAAAGTTGTCATACTCCCTATGAGGTGGAAGGGGACGAAGTCGGCCCACCTGTACTATTTCCCTTAGAGGACGTCTCCTTCGGGAGTCTTGGAGCGTGCGGTATTGAACCTCATAGTGCACAGGATCGACTAGGCGGATGACAACAGCCTCGTAGAATGAGCCCAAGAGACCATTCTCACCACCAATGACCTCCACATCATCCCCTGCGCTATAAGGGGTGACGGTTCGTATATTCGCTGATAACATGCCAAAATATTCACACATTCCAGAAAATTTAACAAAATCAGTGAGTATGGTAATACCAAATTAGTGAGTATGATAATCAACATTACAGAAAATAATCATACCTTTACTGTCAACGGGTTCGTCGTTGTCGGAGCTGTCTGAGGAGATGATGATCGGGTAAGGGCTGCTAGAGGAGGCCATTTCAGAGGGAGACAAGTTTGGTGGAGCTGTGTGAGAAGATGTGTTTGGGCAATTAGCCGAAGAGGGAAATGTGGTGTGATGGTAAGGGCGGGTGTGTCCTATTTATATTGATGGATAGAGTTAGGGCAGGTGAACCATACAAGCATTAACCACATTAAGTAACTTGGGAAGGGTAAGTTTGACCACATTTTTGTCCACCTGAACACCTACAAGCATTTATTACTTTTCCCCATCTATAAACAGTTACCACCTATCAAATCAAACACATTTTCCAGCTCTTGCCTTCCCAAAACAGTGAGCACATTGTGACTGACAGTGCCACCTTTTCCAGCTCTTACCACAAGTTTTTATAATAAATTTCTGAAAACAGTTACCCATTTTAAAGATCTTGTCTTTTATAATAAATTTCTAAAAACAGTGAGAACTTTTGTTGGTAAACTGACTGTCATATACATTGGGCACATTTTTTTTCTTAAGTTATTGTCATAAGCTTACTGTCATAAGCGTACTATCATAAACAGTGAGCACATTTTTTTTTTCTAAACTTATGTGTTTTTTCATTGCTAATAATAATGCACTCTATGGTTGATAATAATAATGCACTGAGCTATGATAATAATAATGCACTCTCTGCTCATAAATAACATGAGATCACTTTGGTTGTGAGTCAAGAAAAATGGCGAAGAAAGAAAAGACACCAGTCAGACAACAGAAGGGAATATTGACACCATATGAATTGGACAAGTTGAAAAGACTGGAGTCAAATGCTGCAGAAATGAGGGCTAAAGGTTTCAACAACAGCTTCCTCAACAAGGTACTGGAAAAGTATGCAAAGGGCCAAGAGAAACAATGTGTGAAGCCACAACTTCCTCCACCAGATAATGAAGAATCTGTGAGATGCCAACAGAAGCAATGTGGGAAGCCCGATCAACCAAAAGGTTCATCCAGCACTCAACCTTCTCAGGACCCCCATCAGACTCAGAGAAGCTTGGCTATGCAAAAAGAGAGGACCAATTTCTGTGCTCCAGGATCAATGGCAAAAAATGCAAAGTTGATGAAGCTGCAATCTGTGAGAGGCCAGAAAAGCAATGTGGTTCAGCCACCAAATACAGATGAGGCCGAGTCTTCTGAAGATGTTCCAGGGACTGCTGCTAGATATGAGAAAATGAGAAAAAATCAACTCTTGAAAGGAAGTTCCCAAAATGACAGCAATGATATGCAGCAACAGAGTCACCATGGAGAAGATGTTCTTGAAGGTGCTGAAAATAACCAGACTGAAGATGGTGTCGATGAAAACAACCACAATGGAGACTCATGTGACCTTGTTCTAGCGACTGAAAATGGAAATGCAACGGGTAAGTCCAATTGAATACCAACTGTTTCTTTTATTTAATATTTCATAATTCTGTTATATGTATTAACCATTTTGGCAATCAGTCTCTGAAGCTAAGAAACGTCGTGGGAAAACCATTTTGGCAAAGGTTCATTCCCGAACCATGGACACTCGTGATGCAATCATTTTGAATGACAAGAAACAACCAGTTGGGCCTACAAAGCAGATTGTGAGCACTTTCAGTCATTTCCTGGGAACATTAGCTCGAGACTCCAACTTTGCACCTTTGAATTACAAAGATTGGAGAGCCGTGCCTACGAAAGAAAAGATTTGGGAGTATGTTCAGGTAATGTGCTTAGATTTCTGTTCAGGTTATGTATTTGTTTGTAGTTACTCTTGCGCAAATACTAACTTTAGTCATATTGGTAATGTAGAAAAAATTCATTGTACCAAACGAAGGAAAATCATGGGTGTTGGGGAGTGTTGGTTCAAAATGGCGAGCTTACAAAGGAAAAGTGAAGGACAAACATTACTCCCCATATACTACAATGGCAGAGATGGTGGCCAACCGACCCAATGCGATACCAAAAGAGGAATTCATAGACCTAATGAAGTATTTCGCATCAGACAAAGCTAAGGTATGCATTGAAGCTCGTATTTTAATGCCCCTAAATTGTCTGTGTCAAACTAGATGAACACCTGCGATTTCACATGTGAATAATTAGGAAATCAGTAAGAAAAACAAAGATAATAGAGCAAAGCAAGGTGATATGCATACTATGGGCCCAGTATCATACGCTCTCAAGCGTCATTTGATGGTAAACACATGTCAATATATATTATTCCATCCCTTCTCAAATCTGAAAGATTTTTATTCAGTTTCACCTTATGTTATTTCATGTAGCAACAAAATGACCCACAGAAGCAACGCCCATCAGAAGTGGATGTATACACTGAGTCTAGGAAGCGAGTGGCAGGACGTACATATCTCACACAAAATGATGAGACACTTTCAAACATTGTGAGACCATTAACACTACTGATCCATATGTTGCTGAATTTCTGATGGTACATCACATAGAATATTTTGTTTTTTGTGTTTGTCTTTTAAAGGAGAAGATGAAATCCATGAACTCAGTGGGTGAGGGGAGCAGCAAAACTGATCCATATTTTGATGTGATCACCAAGAAAGAGCATAATGGGCGCTTGCGTATGCATGGACTAGGTGTGACAAAGTCAAGTTTCAAATGTAAGGATGTAAAGACCCCATTCGTACTCCCCGACGTGTTCTTGGAGGGCATTGCAGAACACTTTAACAAAAAGATGGAGGACACCTTGATGACGGTTTTTTCCAAGTTACGAGATGCTAATCCCGGAGTTAATATTGTCATTCCCAACTTTTCTACGAACAACGAAGATGGATCAACTTCTCACGAATCATCAGACAACCAAGAAGCTGGATCTACTTCCCAGGGCGATGATGTTATGTGAGTTAGACTACTTCCTCCTCACTTAATTCATCAGTTTTCTGGCAGCCTTATTAGTACTTAGCTTTTGATCTGATATGTGAGTTAGACTAATTCTTTTAACATTTTCTGGCTGATATATGTGTATACATATAGATTTCTTTATATATAATCGTCACTTTTCTATAAATCGTAATTTATTTTCACATTTTCTGTTTATGACAATATTTGTAGGTCTGACCAAGGGGTTGACGACTAGTGGATAGTACCTTTGGTTGTTGATTGCCCTATCCAGCGGATTTTGACCAGGTAATAATCTTAACTTACACTATTTGTTATCTGCCATTATCTGTTCTGTAGCACTGGCATGGTGTGGTTCTGCCTTCTCCCTTGGTCTGTGTTGTGCTCTCTCCTTAGCATGTTGATCTCTCCCTTGGTCTGTGTTATGTAAATGTGGTTCTGCCTTCTACCATGATCTGTGTTGTGCTTCTAAAATATGGCCAGCTTCTAAAATACGGAAAAAACAATAGAAGGGGACTTTCTTATAAGTAGCGAGAAATGAAACAACACAATAATGGACAGCTTATAACAAATTGTTAGTTATGATTTATGAAGACATGTCTCAAATGCCATTTCTTCATTGTTTTTGCACTTTTTTCACCAACTGTTTTTTTTTGCCCTTTTTTGCAGATCTAGCTCTTGACATTTTGCTCATCTACGTATGTACAATGTCCATATTGCACATGTTGGTACACTTTTGCTCGGTTTCCACTTTCTCTCTAGGTTACATATATACCATATTGCACATATTGGTATACTTTTGCTAGGATTCCACTTTTTGTCTAGGTTGCAAATTAACCACATTGCACACATGTTGCTCACTGTGTTGGGTTGAGCCTTTTGTTTATATGCTTTACCTAACACTTAGTAAACTACACTTTTGTAATTAAACTTTGCTATATATTCACTATTTTAATGCAATGAAATGTCAATATTTTGAATTTATATTCTTCATTTTGTATTTCATTTTACTTTTATGATTTAAATGTATATAAATATATCAATTTCTATTATACAGGTTTATATATATAATATGTATTTTGAATAAACCGAGCTCGGAATTTATATTAAAACTGCTGCCATAGAGTAAAAACCGCTTCTAAAGGACCATCATAACAATTAGCACCTCCCACTAAACCGCTGCCAATATGTCATCAACTCGCTGCCCATATCACCCTAACCGCCACCATAGATGCCATAAACCGTTTCCACACATAGACCAACCGCTCCCATAGAGAAACACACCCGCTTCCATAGGATGATAATCCAATACCCCTTACTATAAAAACCGCTGCCAAATTATAAGTGGACCGCCACCTCAAACTCACCAACCGCTGCTACAACAGTTCAAACCCGCTTCCAAACAACCTAAAACCGCCACCATAGCCAGTTCAAACCGCTTCTACAGGATTCCCAAATGACTATCCCATCCTACAAAACTGCTGCCAAAGACTACATAAACCGCTGCCTAACCTAACAGAACCGCTCCCATAGACAGTGAACCGCTGCCTTATGTACAAATGATCGCCTCTATAAGTTTCAATAAACCGCTGCCTAAGAGTTTTATATCCGCTTCCATAGTATCCACTCAAAAATGTCCCCATAGACTTTGTGGCAGCGGTTCAATGTACCTTTGGCAGCGGTCTATCCGTCTAGCAAGAGCCGCAGCCATAGGCTTCTGAAACCGCTGCCATAGGTCTATGGAAACGGGAGCAGATGGTGCGGTTGGTAAACCGCCGCCAAAGGCCTTAGGCAGCGGTTATAGGGCTTTAGGCAGCGGTTTTTGACTGCCACCAAAGGTCGGAAATGTAGTAGTGTCCGGACAACTCCTGCTTGGCGACGTCTCAGTAAAATGAGTCGTTTGTGCTCCACAAAATTCGGATGAAGACGTTCTATAGCTTGTTGGAAAGGTGATTCAAAGATCTACAACTTTCATGTTGAGCACTTTTGCAAATTCGACCTACAATATGGAGAAATCGAGCCAAGAAGCTGATGCTGAGTCAAAGTATCGACCCGGAACCCAAGGTATCGAGTCGATACCCATACCTTCCGAGTCGATACCTTCACCTACCGAGCCATAATTCTTTACAGTAGCTAAGTATCGAGTCGATACTTTTCTTCAGCGTTATTTCGTCGGGATTTTTTATTCGATTTTATTTTTGATGGACGACTTTTTTATTAGGATTTTTTTAATTATTATTTTATTTTTTTCTGCTTTTGAAGAGTGAAAAGGGAAGGAAGAAGAGGACGTCTAATTTTCATTGAGAAAAAACCCTAGTTGGAGACATTGAGCGTTTGAGACTTTTTCAGGGATTTCTTCTTGATGGTTTGTTTTGCTGGATTCAAGATACGTTTTGTTAATCTAGTCTTATATTCTTTCATCAAGAATTCTTTGATTGTGTCTGAATTCATGTCTGGCTAATTTTCTTGTTCTGGGGTTGGGGTGATCCCAACGATGTTGAGATAGACATGTGCGTGATGATTGCCTGAATGAACTCTATTATTTTGTTTGATTCGATCCATGAGTGCTGAATCCGATTAATTCTATGATTGATCGGAATCCTTTTGATGTTCAACATGCGCCGGCTGCGAATTGAGATTGGATGTATAAGTAGAGTTATTAATTCTATTGGAAAACATGGATTGAACTTGAGAATTGTTTATGAGCAATCTATTCGATTCTCTTGAGGATAATAAACTATCGTAGATCACCTAGGTTTGAGTTGGTTATGCAGATCGCGCCTACGATTGCTTGATCGATTTTCTTGCTAGGGTTCTAAGTGCTTAAAGAGTCCAATTTGATTGATAAATCTGCAACGTGCGCAAGCTGCGTGGTAATTAGTTAAAATGGACATAGTTATTGCAACAGGCGTAAGCTGGGTGATAATGAATTTAGATAGTTTACCTTCAAATATCTCTTTTCAATTTGTTCAGGCATGAAAATATTATAGTCTATCGAGGATGCATTGTTGTGGTGAACCCTGACTCTGGAATGTTTCACATTATATAATCACCAAAACTTGCAATTTGTTATATCTTCCTTATTTTCTCATTCCGTAAAAAATCACTTCTTTTATTTGGCTTAGTAAACTAGTTGAGGTACTGCAATTGGTATTCACACGGTCCCTGAGATTCGACACTCGATTAATACAATCGACACCGTACACTTGCGGGGTGTTGGTTTTAGACCGATCAGTACTCAAAAAATCAATTTTATTATATCAAGTCAAGGTACTATCATGCTCAACATTCATTAATCTTAAAATCGCATATAACAACATAACCAAGTCATATAACTATATAACTATGTCAACTGTCAATATTTATCAGACCGAAGTCATAACAAAATAGCCACATACAAGCATTCTATCAAGGCTCAAGAAGTCATCAATCAACATTTAAGACACTAGAATATCACATAGCAACACATCATCCTAGCCAATTATCATTTCATCGAAATATATCACGTAACAAAATTCGTCATAGCAACATCATTCTATCAAATATCAGTATGTCACAAAATCACGGAAATCTACATATAGTTACCAAGCGGAACATAACACAACTATCGACTCATACCTCACCATCGAGCTCCCGAAATCAATATCAGGCCTCAGCTAGGTCCACCGATTCAAATCATGTTAAAGTCCCCAAATACAACCGCATCTTTCTTACCTTATAGCCAAAACTCATAGAACAATCTCTCCAATTTCTTCCATAAAAGTTCGCAAGTCAAAGCCTATTCCCAATCCATTCACTATGTACCTCAATGCTTAGGTTAACAAGTCCTCTAATGATCAATTTACGCCAACATCTCAAGCTCAAAGTCCCAACTTTCCATCCAACTAGCTACAACCCATATTCCTGAATTCACAACTATCCAATTACCTTTTAGACCAAGCCCAATATGTCAAACGCTCATCAAAACCTCTATCAAGTGCATATTCCAACTAGGTGTTCCTTACCAAATTCATTCATTCCTACTATGTCCTTATGATTCCATCCGATCATTGCCCCTTAAAGAGAAATCTCAAATTGCCTCAATATTCTGACATCATTCCCAATACCAATCAACACACTCACTAATAATCCACCTCTAAAGAACAACCCCCATTGCTAACCTCAAACAAGAGCATTCCCACATTCTGTATCCTCAATATTCAACAACAAAGGTTCACCTTCTAAGCTACTCTCGTATCCCCAACCAACACAAGTATCTCACTCAGTTATGTCGAAAAGTCTTAGCAATACTCAATCGTTCGCACTCACCAGATTCTAAGCCAAAGAGCCAACTAGTGATAACTTATACTCATAAATCATCATGTTTCTCCTCAACTACACCTATTCCCAAGTGGTCAAATGCACAAGAGTTACCCAAGCAAACTTATCAGAATATCTCTAAACCGAATTGCGTCTCCCCATTCCCAAAGGTCACAATATTTTCACCTACTCCTCACACTAATTCACCGTTCAAAATTCCACTATTTCCCAACGATCATGATCTCACAAGATGTCTTACTCTAGTTCCTCATCACCACATATACCTAGTTCGCCTTAGATTACAATTCCTCACAACGACATCTCACCGCTTAAAGCTTCTATTTACCAACTCTTTCCTCAGAGAATTTCTATGTCATCCTTATCCGAATTTACCCAAGACATCACAATCTATTTGAATTCCTAAAACTCCATGACCATTGGTATTCCCATATGCGCCATTCAAAACTTCTTCCTCGAAACCAAATCAAACAGACCTACGATCAACCCTAACGATATCTTTTACTCAATTATAGCCCTTTCCTCGAAAACTTATCTGTCCTTTCCTAATATCTCAGTAATCAAATCCCAGTTACTCATACCATTTACGATCCTTTCCTATTTAAAAATATTCCCTTCACATCTCTAATGATTCTCCAATTACACTTCTAGCAATTATCCTCAATAATCACACGAGTCATTATCCAAGTACAAATCTCACCTTCTACCACCTATCACAAGAACAATCTAGTTCCCAAGATCTACTAATCATCGACAGTCCTAGCCACTCGAACCTTAACGATATCCATAATTCATTCCTTTATCAAAATCGTTCCTACTCATAGCACGACTATCCTAAATTCCAAGGTCTACAACTTATCAAGCAATCCTAATTACTTAAGCATTAATGTCATCCCCAATTTGTTCCTCAACAATATTGTTATAACTCCTAGTACGATAACACAATCAACACATCCTTCCTGTAAGAATTCCTCGATCAATATGCCTAGTCTACTCATATCTTTCCTCAAGGACACCCAAACAGAATCACCCTACCTAGAAGTCTCATCAAAAATCCCTAACCACCGTCTCCTAACAGTCCTAGAACTCACTCGCTTTTACCTAAGCCAAAGTCTCATTCCTATAACTCTATCTCGCACTATCATCGATCAAAACCTACGACTTTAAACCCTTCTTTCACTCACTGAATATTCTACAAAAGAAACCCTAATCCCTACAAAGATTCATCAATATAAAACTCATTAACACCCATCATATCCATATATCAAGAATACCATCATATTGAATATATCTATGCAACCAACATCACGCCACAAAAATATCACATGCTCGTATATCATTATACCAAAATATCAACACGTCAAAATACCAATGCATCGAGGCTCACCATGATAGAAAAAGGGCAACTAGGCAACATTCACTACCAACTCAGCATATTAGACGTTGACATATCAGATTCATCATTATATCAGTTCTAGACCTATCGCACAACATCATTCTTAATGATTGCGGAACGAATCAGTAACCTGAATGGAGATCGCCCCTTCTTAAGTCATCTTCATGGATCATAGCCAACGACCGCAGTCTTGAAACATGTTCGTCTTTTAATGCCACCGGTGAAATTGGTTCTGGGACTTGTGGGTTATGGGCCCATCACGCTTCCGCTGCGTCGCTCTAGTGTTATCCAGATGACCATTCTCTTTTCCGTGCCGACGTTCGTCAAAGTAGCGCAAATGATTCTAAGTTAACAGAGATAGGGGGAGAGACAAAGGCGGACAACCCGGATTCCTTACAGAGTCAAGTATAGACCAAGACCAATGAGACTAAAGACAAGATTCCGACCCAAGAATGACAAGTGACAACGATGCCCTTATGGAAATCTATGAGGCTATAATTGCGGAAAGCAAACACATATCGATCATGAAGTATATTAATCACATCAATTAACACTAACATACACCTATATCAAGGAATAACGTCACATACATTCTTATCAAGGAAGCAAAATCGAGTCCTACGCTGATGTTCATACGAGACAATCAAGTAATCAACCTACCATTTCTCATGTAATAGACTCACTTGGCACATTAAGAAACAAGTATGCATGAATCAATAATAGACTAGTGCGACACAAAGCTATCCCAGCATATTGAGATATGTCACAATAATCGGACGAAACGCTATGAAAAGGACGTACAAGAGTGGTATCATAGACTATCATATTTTATGACAACAACGTTCACATAATAGGATAAATACGACATCTAATCATACAATGAGTTATATCTAGAAAGCATGTCCGATATGATTGTTGTGAATCTGGTGCTGTCGTGGGTTGTGCTGAGTTTGTTTTTGCTGCGTTCATCCCATTAAATTTGAACTGTGTTGCTTTTTTTTTGCTGTTGGTTAGTGTTGCATTCGCCTGGCTTTGTTGCTTATTGTTTTGGGTGTTCCTTGTTTTTGCTTGTTGATGCCGATTGCTATGGTTCGGTTTCATTGTCCGTTCATGGGTCTCAACGGGTGCCAAGATGGTGGCGGCTAAGGACTTACCAAGGCATCCTTGATCACACACCTTAGGGATCGTCATGGTATGGGGGATGCTCAGGTAACAATAAGGGATGTTATTTCTTCTAACATGCTTGTTTTCATTGACACTAAAACTACCTTTAAGAGGATGGAGATTTGGTTGTCTGGAGTATGTTTCAATACACATACTTTTCATTCTAAATGTCCCCATGTGAGTTGATCTGAGTATGTCCACCCTCCTCCTGATTGTGGTGATGGTGTGGTTAGATTTGTGCTTTATGACTTTTCTAGGCAACAAGTTACCTCATCTCCGATGCAACTTGTTCATGATCATATTTTGATGGATGGGCAGCAATGTGCTTTCAACGTTGATCTTGTTGTTAATATCTTTTCCAAGAGGATACAGACTATGAAATCTATTCCCCCTAAGTGTCGACATGGGTTTTCTCGAGTGTTGAAAGGAGCTCTTGATAAGGTGATCAGCAATCTGGTTGACATCGAAGTGTGGATTAGGTTGTTGGCGCTGCCTGTGTGTATCCTTGAAACCTTTTCCCCGAGGAGTAGCCAGAAGTCTAGGTCTGCTAACAAGCGGCAGTTGTAGGAGGAATGATAGTCAAGGCTATTTGTTCTTGGAGTGAGCCGAACACTATTATGCATCTTGTTATGGATACTCTTGCTGAACCCTCTCCTCCCTTGTCAGAGGCTGGTGAGGAGGACCTTGATTTGGCAGAGGGTAATATCAAACATTGTAAGAGGAATATTGGCGATGGACACTACACTGCTGCTGCCAGGGTCCTTTTCTCCTCCAGCATTGCCCCGTATTCTAGTGCCACTCTTAAGGAGTTAGAAGCCAAACATCCTTTCTCTCAATCGTTGTCCATACCTAATACTCCAACTGGCCACCATAACTTATTCTCGTCTAGAGAGGTTGTTTTAGACATAATTAAGAGTTTTCCTCGCGGTACATCATATGGAAGAGATGGTTTGCGTGCTCAATAACTTATGGATTGCTTGATAGGATTGTGGTTGCTATTTTTGATGAGTTGGTCTAGAGCTAGCAAGATCTAACCTGACTCGAGAAACCCAACTGACTCACCCGAATCGAAACCCGATCGAACTAAAAAAATTAGAATTGTGCATAACCCGAACTCGAAATCGAGCCCGATCGATATTAACCCAAAACCCCAAGTGACCCGAATACAGACAAACCCGACTCAACTCTAATCCGACTCAATCCAAACCCGACCCGACTCCCAACCCGACTCGACTCCCGACCCGACCCGAAGATCCTTGAATAAATATTTTTTAATTAAAAGATGTTGAAAGAACTTCGTATAATTTTTAGTGTACGTTACCATATTTACCCTCATCGTTATAATTAATTAGTTTCTTTCCCTTAAAAATTGTATTTTTTTTACATTAAAAAAAAGAACAATAACCATTTCTGATTACAAATTGATTGTTTGAAATAGTTGCTCGAATAGAAAATCTTATGTACCATCAGGTGCTCCAATTCGAACCCCTCTCAATCTAGTAAGCATCTCCCAACTATATATATCTATTATACATTTATACTACAAAACAAAAAAAAACAATTGCTATAATCCATTACTGAGCTATTGATAGTTAATGTTATTTCTAAACAAAACAAAAATTCCATTGATCAAAGTTAAAACTTAAAACCATTAGTGCATAAGTGCATTCCATTGATCAAAGTTAAATTTACTGTAACTTTATGGTAAATTTAAGGAAAATTTAGAAACAAAACAAAAAAAAAAAGCAAAGTCCATAGCAGTAACTCAATAAGTAAACACAACATCACATCAAGTTTTAACAACTCGACATCACGACGGCGAACAAAAACAAGTAGCAGATTAGCATGACAACAAAGAGTACAAAAACAGTTAACATCCCAGTAAGCACGCTGCAGCTGTAAACCAAGAGCATGTTGCACACACCAGCATATGATCCATACACAGCAGGGAATAGCATAACCGCAACACACAACATCACAAGCTTCACAACAACACGACAATATCATATAGAAATGTAGAATCTTACTCTTCTTCTTCCTCCAAAGATTCAACTCCACCAATTTTGAGTATAAATAAGATCTTACCATCATATCCACTCCACCAATTTTGAGTGGTCACTAGTGCCTCCATATTTTTTGGTAAAAAAAATCTCCTCCATTTGCTTAGAATTCTTCGTATGATGCTAAAAGTTGATTATGAAGCAACCGAAGTTATTGGAATAGCCAATATATCTCTAGTCATAGAGTAAAGTACGGGAAAGCGGGAAGAATTCTCTTTCCAAAAGTTTAGCACGTTAAGCTTCATTGCAACAGGCTAGGATTTCTCTCTCAAATAAATATCAACTTCTAAAGTACTAACTTGATCGAGAGAAGAAAATTCTATGTTATTCAAAGATAAATGTTAAATATAAGTAATCTTATAATGATTAATGAATGACAAAAAAAACAAGCTGATTTGCTCAACTACTGAATAGAAAGACAAAAGCAAAAAGTACACATAATTAATCATGATATTCAGAATAAGAAACAGTGGCATATATTAAATAGAGTACAGTTTAGAATAAGAAACAAAAACATTTGAAAACCAAAAGCAAAGAGCACACATAATTAATCATGATATTCAGAATATGAAACTGTGGGATATATTAAATAGAGTACATAATTCAAAATAAAAACACAAACAGTTGAAGACCAAAAGCAAAGAGCACACATAATTTGTCATGATATTCAGAATATGAAACAGTGGCATATATTAAATAGAGTACAATTCAGAATAAGAAACACAAATAGTTGAAGACCAAAAGCAAAGAGCACACATAATTAATCATGATATTCATATGTATACCTCAAGTCCATCACGATCATCACATCCACCCAACTCATCATTTCGTGCATTAACTGAAGTAGCCCCCACACCTCCGTAAGCTGTATAAAGTTCGTCAAACTGAAGCTCTACTTCCTTAGTCTTTCTTTTACCCTCGATGCTTCCATGTTTTTTACTCAAAGAAAAGAGCACAAACCTCAACTTGAATCTTGGGTCCAAAATAATCGCAAACTTTAAAATAGGCACGAAGTCAGCCCAATACTTGTTGAACTTTTCTAGCATATGAACAAGTGCTTCACTAATATCAGTGTCACCGCAAACAGCTATGCTCTCCAAACGGTTATGAATCTTCCATACATGAGGAAAGAATAAATTTCCAGTTGGGTATTCACTTCCCAAAAACATTTCAGTAACTGCATTGAATGGCTCCAGCAAATTGCATATCTTCTCAATTTTAGCCCACTCATTAAAGCTTAAAGTACAATCAGAACCATCATCAACTCAAACAAAATAATAGGTCATCACATTGCGATATTTGAAAGCTTTATCCAACATGATGTAGGTAGAATTCCACCTAGTCGGCACATCCAACGACAACTTAGCTTACATCGGCACTTCAAAGTTCTTAACACACTCGGCAAACTTCTGTATCCTTGCTTTTGATCCCACTATGTAACGAACACCATCTCTAACTTTAGACACGAGAGATTTAATCAGATGCAATCCATCTTTAACCACAAGATTCAAAATATGAGCAGAACATCGAATATGACCGTATTTGCCTCCACATATCATGTCCTTGAATACTCCTTGTTTGAAGATATATATCATTTTATCATTATCGGTGGCATTATCAAGCATCAAGGAAACTACATTCTTCTCAATTCCCCATTCCGAAAGTGCGTGTCTCATCTCTTGAGCTAATTCAAATCCATCATGCGGAGGGGGACAATGAAAAAGGCAAAGAACCTTGCTTTGAATCTTCCAATCTTCATCAATGTATTGGGCAGTGAGACACATATAACATTTAGTGTTTATTTCAATCCATCAATCAGAGGTGCAACATATTCTTCCAGGAAGATCTTTCAACACCTTCTTCAGGGAAGCTTTTATTTCATTATGAAGCACTAGACAACTCCTCTTTGTTGTATTCCTGGATATTAGTTGAATCTGATCATTCAGAAGTGTATAAAATTTCCTATTTCTTGGATGTTCAACCCAAGAGAAACTATATCCATGATCTATGATAGCCTTAGCTAGCAGCCTTCGATACTCATACTGATCAATTTGCTTGCTTGGAGTCTCCTTTTTGTTCACCTTCTTGTACTTAGGACATTGACCTAAGTGTCTATGAAGATTTGTTGTCCCAGCCTGCCCATCACTACTATATTTGGCGACTTTGCAATGCTTACAAACAATCATCACCATACCTAAAGGTTTAGACTCAAGATTGAAGTTATCCCAGACTGCAATGTTTCCGCCTTCATTATTTTTCTATTTCTTTAGCATCTTCTTCTTTAATTTGGGAATTAATGTTTTCTGAATTTCTCTCAAAGCTTCAAGTTCATCCATTGTAGAATTTTCAACCATTGAAGATTTTCTTATACCTAGAAATTTAGAAAAGATATATTGTAACTAACTCAAAAATCTGAACAACAACAGCAAACAACAAGTAATAACTAACTAAAAAAATTAGAAATAAACTTGATTAATGGCATATGAACAAACTTGATTAATGAAATATGAACTCAGAAATCTGAACAACAAATAATAACTAACTAAAAAATCAGAAATAAAAAGTCAGAAGTTCAGAACAACAAGCAACAACAACATAAGACAAATCACTAAAACATTGTTCCCCTAACTTACCTCCATTAGAAGATTCAGACGAGGCAATACTATCTTCTTTCTTCCTGTTTACAGTTGTTCGAGTTGCAGCAGAGGTGGAGGGAGGAGTTGCAGCATAGGTGGAGGGAGAAGATGCGGTGGCTTGGTGAGGGTCGGACTGGTCCCGGCCAATCGCCAAATCTGCACCGAACTGGTGGGTCGGATTCGTCCCAATTGCCAAATCTGCAGTGGCGGTGGTGGAGACCCCCTTTTCCTAGTTCGAGTTAGCCTGCTCGGTGGAGGGAGGAGATTCATTGGCAGGAGTCAGACTCGGAGGAAGGAGCCAAGGACGCTTGCCTGCTCGGTGCCCATGAGTCCTGATCTCCTGTTCGGGCGGTGCTCCAAAACTTCTAATCGCCCAAGGTTTCAGCTTTCAATTGGGAATTTGGGGTTTGGGATTAATTTTTCGGGTTTTTTTTTTACCATTTTACCGTTTTACTATTTTACTATTTTTTTTTACTTTTACATTTCCCTTGAAATGAATAAAATATAAAATCATAACTTTATTTAGACATGAAAGATAATAATTTATCTATAACGAATTTTATATCATCTACTTAAATACTTAATAATAACATAAGTAATTTAATAAGGTTTTAAAAAAAACAAGATTACGGGAATATGAATATATGAATTATGAATATGATAGTTTTATAAGTTGTATTTGTAATTTTATATTACCTTATTTTCCGAAATTTGACGAGGGGTGAAGGGAATACTTTAAATGCATCGAATATTCGAATCCATCGAATATTCTAATTCATCGAATAATCAGAGATGAATTTATATATGAGGATTAAGGTAATCTTGTTTTGTTATTTTCATATAGGCAATAATTTATTTCTTTATCAGTATTTAAGATTAACTCACAAAGGAGTCTGTTTACTAGATTACTCGAAACTCCAAAAGTCATCAACTCATAGTATATTAATATAGATTGATATAAATCATTACTCGTTTACTCATGTAAATATGTATTGAATTATGAATGATCGACTTGAATTCACAATTCTCATTTCTCACTAATAAAAGATGAGTACAATGAGGATATTATAACTTGAATCATATATAATATTATTTGAAAACTACTTTTTGAAAGACACAAATACACAATCACACAAATAATGTGAATTATCTTTTAGATAGGGAATCAAGTATGATTTTGATAACAATGTATTGCCAAATTTCAATAAAATTAATGATGAATAGAATGAGCTTACGAGCCAATGAGTAGATAATATATTGAATCATATTTAATTTTACTTCAAAAATACTTTTTGAAATACACAAATTACATGAATTACATATTCAATTTAATAAAATTGATTATCCGAAAGTCCCGAACAAACATGATTCGACAATTTCAACCCAAACAATTGAAAGTTTGAAATAAACATAAACCTGCTTTTACTTGAAACCTGAATGAGATTGACGAATACCGACCCGAAATCCGAACGAGACCGACCCAATTTGACCGAAAACCCAAATGGGTCCAAGCTGATTCTAACCAAAACTCGACCAATCTGAATTTCATTTTGACCGAATCCGACCCGACGCGAACCGACCAAGCCCGATGCAGAAATTTTGACCAAGTTGACCCAACTCATTAGTGACCGGACCCAAATGTGACCGATCCAAACCCGACCGGATAACCCGAATTGCTAGCTCTAAGATAGTCGATGCTATCACCCATGTGGTTAATCTTTTTTGGAGGGGAAATTTCCTAGGGTTTTAGATGAGTACATTGCTAGTGCGCTTCTCACAGTGCTTGTCAAGCCAGGCGGAGGTATTCGCCCCATTGCTGTGGGTATGGTCTAGAGGTGTCTGGTTTCCAAGTTTAGTGCTTCCTTTATTGGTCATTCCTTGTGTGGTTATTTGGATGATTTTCAGTTTGGGGTGGGAGTGTTGGGTAGGGATGAGGCCATTCTCCATGCTATAAATCGCTTAGTCGAGGAGCACGATAATGATGAGGGTCTTACTATATTGTCGGTGGACTTTAAAAATGCTTTTAATATGGTTGATCGGGAAGTTATGATTCGTGAAGTTCGGACCCAGTGTCATGCAATCTCTCATTGGGTTGAATTTTGCTACTTTAATCCAGCTAGGTTGTACTATGAGGATCATACCCTATGGCTTTGTCAAGGGGTAGGGCTGGGCTTCCGGTCTGGACTGGACCGGACAGGACCGAAGATTCTGGTCCGGTCCAAGACCGGTGGACCGTAATCTCCAAGAATTTGGACCGCGGATCGGACCGGGACCGGGACTTATGGTCCCGGTCTTTCCGGTCCGCGAACCGTAAAGACCGGTTGGACCGGAACTTTACCCTATATTGAAATTTCTTAACCCTAGATTTAAAATCGGGATGAGATTCTTCAATCTTAGTCTAAAATATTTATGATTTCTCCAAATCCATACTAAAATCGACATTAATTTGTCAAAATATACACAAAAAACCTAGATCTAAAAGTGAAACGGAGAGAGAGGCACGCCTCATACACATTCACCTCGGTCCGATTCCGGTTCGATCCAAATTTTGCGGTCCGTAATATCCCAGTCCGATCCAAAGACCGTAATTTTCGGTCCGATCTCGGTCCAATTCTGGTCTGATCCAAATTTTACCCAGCCCTATCGAGGGGTCAGTAAGGGGATCCTCTCGACCCTTTATTATTTGCCTTTGTTTTGCATCCGTTGGTGTGACAAAATCTGGGACACGTTTCAGGTGTGGTTTCTGGCTTGGTATTTGGATGACGATATTATTGTTGGAGATACCCTGGTCATTGGAAAGGTTCTACAGATGATTATTGAAAATGAGTGCAGTTATGGTCTGCACTTCAATGTTGATAAAACTCAAATCTTTTGGCCGAGAGAGGACCCGAAAAGTAGGTTGGCTGGTTTTTTTCTACCTAACATTGGTAGGTCGCTGCAAGGAGTTAAGCTTCTTGGTGGACCTGCCAGTGTTAATCTTTCGTTTAGTAACGAGCTTGTGATGAAGAGAGTGGGCAAAATGATCACTCTTATGGATGCGGTTGTTATGATTGGTGACCCGTAATGTGAGTTATTGTTGTTGTGTGCTTGTACCGGTGTCTCAAAACTTTATTTTGATTTGCGTACTTGCCCACCCCGTGCCTTCGAGTCTGCTCAGCTTAAGTTTGATCTAGCCCTTCGACGCTCCCTAGAACGTATTATCACTACTTCTGGGTCGGGTTTTGGCAAACGACAATGGAGGCTCGCCACGTTGCCCTTCAAGTTTGGGGCCTCGGTGTTTATTCTAAAGGTTACACTCTCTTTTATGCTTTTCTGGCTTCGGGGTTGCAATCTGCGAGCCTACATATTAAGCTTCTCTAACATGTTGATGTCACAACATCTAGATATGCCTTTGATGATGTCGTGTGTGTCTTCAACACAATGATAAGGACTGATATTCTAAGTAATCCAATTGAGATCAATGCCCCTAAACTCATGAAGAAATTGGCAGAGATATATTTCACATGGATTACGAAAGAGGCAGAGAATACCTTTTCCTTGTCACGACGTCAAATGGCTTTGTGGAGTTCTCAGCGTGGAGACCATGCTACTGATTGGCTTAGGGTTGTCCCGATCTCATGGTTGGGTCCAACTATGAATGGTAAGACGTATCGTTGTGTTTTGTGCTATCGATTAGGCAGCCTTGTTCTGCTCCAAGGTATTCGAGGGAGACATTTTTGGAGATCATGATGTGTCATGTGCAAGCATTGTGGGGATCAAACACTGACATAATGTTGTTTGTGATACTTTGGTGAATGTCTGTTGTCGTTCTGGGATCTCAGTTGGTAAAGAGGTTGATATTGGCTTGTGTGGGGGAGATGGGAAACCCGTCCACCCTGCAAACGTTCTTCTTTACGCGTAGGGTGAAGGGCTGGATGTTTGCGTTGACCTGACAGGGTCATCCCCTTTGACGCAATCTGGGATGACTGATTTTGTTTTAGGGCATGTGGTGACCGAGGCGGCTCATCGTACGTAAGCGAGTCAAGTATCAAGCGAAGTGCAAAGCCATTGGTTATGGTTTATTACTCTTCTCTTTTTCTGCACTAGGGAAACTCGAGTCAGATGCCATATCCCTTCTAAAGAGGATCCAGAAATTTTCTCAAGCTTAAGATATTGGGGTTGGAAATGTGGCTCATATTTTCACTAGGGTTGGGTTTTCTATTGCTAAAGGAGTGGGGGCCCAGATTGTTTCTCGGCTCCCCACTAATTTGTTGTAAACTCTTTTATTTATAATAATAATAATAATAATAATAATAATAATAATAATAATAATAATAATAAAAAACTAGTACAATTCCCGCGTCATGGCGCGATTTTTTAAACTAAAATCTTGATAATATAACAAATAATATTATAAAATATTTATAAAAGTTAAGATAAAATTCATTAAATCTTTACCATAAATGTATCTTATAAATATCTCAAAAAATTATATTAAAAAAAATCTCATGTCAAAGTATAATAAAATCACTTACTAAAAATAATAATATGATTGTAACTTTGTTTAAATGTGATGTGGTATAACCAATATCTAAAATGATATTAGTTATGTCATATCATTAGAAACGATTTATATATATTAAGTAGTATATATAGATATCTTATTTATAATATAAAAATATTTACATGTAGATTAATAGTAAGCATTAGATTATATTGAATTCAATATTTTGAATTAAGCCTAATAGTTAGTAAATATATTAAAAATAAAAGAAGAAACGTGATTGGTTCAAAAGAAAGAAGAAGAAAAATTAAAGGGAAAAAATAGATTGATTTAAAGAGATAAAAAAAAAGTAGGGATATAATATAGGTTAAAACGCTTTTATTTTAAGTATGTATATATAGTAAATGTGATAAAAATAAAAGAAAAAATGTAATTGGTTTGAAAAGAAAAAAAGAGGGAGAAAAATAATTAAAAAAATAAATTTGAGTTAAGCTCAATAGCTATGTTAAATGTTTTGAATTAAGCCCAATAGTTAACAAATGTGTTGAAAATATAAGAAAGAATGTGATTGATTTAAAAAGATAAAGGGAAGAATAAAAATAATAATTAAAGAAAATAATAATTAAATATAGGAGAGGGGAAAAATAAAAAAAATGGTAGAAAATAGGGGATTGGTTGAATTAACTAAAATCAAGGAGAAGATGACACGTCAGTAAAGTCTTCTAATTTAAGGTATTATATAGATATAGAATATAGATATTTAACAAATATGTTGAAAATATAACAAAGAATGTGAATGATTTAAAAAGATAAAGGGAAGAATAAAAATAATAATTAAAGAAAATAATAAATAAAAGTAGGAGAGGGGAAAAATAAAAAAAAAAGTAGAAAATAGGGATTGGTTGAATTAACTAAAATCAAGGAGAAAATGACATGTCATCAAAGTCTTCTAATTTAAGGTATTATATAGATAGTTAACAAATGTGTTGAAAATATAAGAAAGAATGTGATTGATTTAAAAAGATAAAGGGAAGAATAAAAATAATAATTAAAGAAAATAATAATTAAATGTAGGAGAGGGGAAAAATAAAAAAAATGGTAGAAAATAGGGGATTGGTTGAATTAACTAAAATCAAGGAGAAGATGACACGTCAGTAAAGTCTTCTAATTTAAGGTATTATATAGATATAGAATATAGATATTAACAAATATGTTGAAAATATAACAAAGAATGTGAATGATTTAAAAAGATAAAGGGAAGAATAAAAATAATAATTAAAGAAAATAATAAATAAAAGTAGGAGAGGGGAAAAATAAAAAAAAGTAGAAAATAGGGATTGGTTGAATTAACTAAAATCAAGGAGAAAATGACATGTCATCAAAGTCTTCTAATTTAAGGTATTATATACATAATAATAATAATAATAATAATAATAATAATAATAATAATAATAATAATAATAATAATAATAATAATAATAATAATAATAATAATAATAATAATAAATAATAATAATAATAATAAATAATAATAATAATAATAATAATAATAATAATAATAATAATAATAATAAGAAACTGGCAATGGAGGCTTGCCACATTGCCCTTCAGGTTTGGGGGCCTCGATGTTTATTCTGCAGGTGATGCTCTCTTTTATGCTTTTCTAGCTTCACGTCTGCAATCTGCTAGCCTGCAAATTAAGCTTCTCCAACATGCTAATGTCTCAGCATTTGGATTTGCCTTCGATGACGCCGTGCGTATCTTCAACACAAAGGTAGGGACTGATATTATGAGTAGTCTCAGTGAGATCGCTGCCCCCAAACTCATGAAGAAATTGGCAGACATATATTTCACTTGGATTACAACAAATGCAGAGAATACCTTTTCTTTGTCACCACGTCAGATGGCTTTGTGGAGTTCTCAGCGTCAAGACCATGCTACTGACTGGCTGAGAGCTGTCCCGATCTCAGGGTTGGGTCAAACTATGAATAGTAAGACATATCGTTGTGTGTTGTGCTATCGATTGGGCATCCCTTTGTTTTCTATTTCGGAGCCTTGTTCTGCTTACTCCAAGATATTTGAGGGAGACATTTTTGGAGATCATGTTGTGTCGTGTGCAGGTATTGTGGGAATTAAACATCCACATAATGCTGTTCGTGACACATTGGTGAATGTCTGTTGTCGTTCTGGGATCTCAGTTGGTAAAGAGGTTGATATTGGCCTGTGTGGGGGAGACGGGAAACCCCTCCGACCCGCTGACATGCTTCTTTATGCATGGGATGAAGGGTTGGATGTTTGTGTTGACTTGACAGGGTCATCCCCTTTGACACAATCTGGGATGGTTGATTTTGTTCCAGGGCATGTGGTGACCGAGGCGGCTCATCGTAAGCGGGTCAAGTATTTTGATAAGTGCAAAGCCATTGGTTATGGTTTCTTACCCTTCTCTTTTTCTGCATTGGGAGAACTTGAGTTAGACGCCATAGCCCATCTAAAGAGGATCCAAAAATTCTCTCATGCTCAAGATATTGGGGCTCGGAATGCGACACATATTTTCACTAGGGTGGGGTTTTATATTGCTGAAGGTGTGGGGGCCCAGATTGTTTCTCGGCTTCCCACTTATTCTCTGTAAACTCTTACTATTATTTATAATAATAATAATAATAATAATAATAATAATAATAATAATAATAATAATAATAATAACTTTTTAAGCAAAAGAGTTTTCGCCTTTTCCGCCTTTGTGTTACATCCACCTTCATTATCTCATTTTCAACAAATTACCTTTTTTTTCTTTTTTCCCTTTTTTTTCTTTTTGCAAATGATTTTAATATTTGACAAAACCAATAAGTTTAATTCAAAATATTAAATTAATATACAACATATATATATATATATAATTCTTTATATATTATCATAATGTAGTACATCTTGAATGAGCTTATTAAACCCTTCTATTATATGTTTGTTCTTATAAGTTTAATTTAAAATATTAAACTAATATTTTATTTAACTGTATAATATTAATTTATTTTATTATTAAAATTTTATTTCAAAAAAATTGCACCATGATGCGAGAATTGTACTAGTTATTATTATTATTATTATTTGAAAGACTTTAAAAGCAAAGCAACTAAATGAGGTTAGGACGTACTAACTTACATTATGGAAAATCCGAAACCAAAGTGACATAAAGCAATTTTTTTTGGAAAGCAATGAAATACATTAGGATTAAGTTACCGCCTCCTAGTAGAGCTCTAGGAGGAGAGCATCATTGCAAACGAGAATTTGGAGTTCTAAATCTTCCTCTAATCCTTCGTTGGTAGGAATACGGTAGACGAGATGAACACTTCAATTTTATCCGCTACAGTATTACCTTCCCTGAAAATATAAAGAATTCGAACCAAATTAAAAAAAAAAACTAAAAATGTATTTAGTATACATTTGCATGATTTCAATATTACCTAATAACACCTTTATGATTGTAATATTGTCACATTCAATCAGAAGATTAACCATCCCCAAATCCTTTGCTCTTTTCACTCCTGCCCGAAAACCCAAAGCTTCAACAAACTGCAGAGATATTCTCGCACGTATAACAACAACCCAAGCTAATTGTTAGCCCAAGTGGATCCCATATGACATAACGCAAAATTTGATTATAAGTTGTTAATATGTCAAACTTTATAAAGATGGTGATCGATTTAGGAAACACAACATAGGATGTGATATATTCTTTTTACTCGATTACTCTACGAGGTTAAAAAAATGTCACATCTCTAGGTCCCCATTTCTCGATCTCTCATTTTCGTGAAAAGGGTAATTTACTGGTAGAATTAAGTGAAACATTTATGGGAACGAATCAAATCTGCTTTTGAGAAATAAGCTTTAGAGATGAATTATGAATAGTTATGGAATCATAAATTGACATTCAGATGAGATAAATAAGCTAAATTTTACGCATGCGCATAATTTTTATTAATAAAATCCCTTAATTTAATTAATCAATAAATAATTTTTTAAATTAGTTTTTCTTAATTTTTTTACCTATTATTTTATTTTATTTTTAAAATAAGGCAGATCCTAACTCACCCTTTGTCCGTGCTTAATTATGAACGTCTCTTGGTAAAGAAGAGGGAAGGATTTCTGGTAGAGTGGACCTCAAAGAGGCCGGATGGGGAGAAAGCGATCGTTGTACTGATAGGACTGTAATCTAATCTATCTTTCCTTGCAATTGATAGACATCTTGATTGAGGCGTCTCGAACGTTCAGGATAAACATTTTTTTCGTACACCCTTTAGGTACAATTACATTAACTTGATTGTTTTTTTTGGTGATCAATGTTGGTATCAACAACAAAAAAAAACTGTAGAGAGATGCAATTGATGTAAAGTCCGGAGGATGTTGAGGAGATAACATGTCGTTGATAAGGCGTGAGGCCAATAGGCAAGGGGAATGGATGCGTGAAAAAGGAGAGAACGCATCATGTTGGTTATTGTTCGAATAATTCTCTCGGCCTTGCCATTTTGTTGAGATGTATAGGGGCATGACAACCGATATGAGATGCCATTTGTGGTGAAGAAAGAGTGAAAGTCCTTGTTATCAAATTCAGGGCCATTGTCACATTGGAAACATTTGATTGAGGTGTGGAACTGTGTTTTAATGTAGGCATGGAACTTGACAAACATAGGAAACACTTGGGACTTAAATTGTAATGGAAAAACCCACAAAAAATGAGTGTAATCATCAAGAAATAAAAGGTAGTACTTGTGACCATCCATGCTAGGTATAGGAGAGGTCCAAATTTCACTATGAATGATGTCAAAAGGTGCAAGGGTGGAGTTCAAAGACCGTTGGAACGGCAGTCTTGCATGTTTGCCTAACAGACAGGAGGAGCATAAACTAGAGCGTAGCTTTTTATTACAATGGACAAGACTCTGAGAACGGAGGACATCTAGAATGGCAGCACTGGGATGGCCCAAGTGTGCATGCCACAGGCTGGACGACGATGCCGAGAGGGCGACCGAGCACGACTGACTGGATGTAGAAGGTGGTGTGACAGGGTAGAGCTCCCCGGTGCTATTACATCTCAAGCGAGTAACCCCCGTAGTAAGATCGTTCACAGAGAAACCAAAGGGATCAAACGCAAGAGAAACGTTATTGTCAGTAGTGAACCGACAGACAGAGATAAGGTTTTTGACAATCTTTGGGGCAATGAGGACATGTTAAGGTGTAGTGGGTGGGTTGGGGTCTGTAATTTGGCTTGGCCAATCCCCGAAGTAGCAAGACGATCACCATTGCCGACGATAATAGAGTGTGCAGGACCTTTAAAGGAAATAGAAGAGAGGTTACCTGAGGAGTTCGTCATGTGGGAAGTGGCACCAGTGTCCATGTACCAAGAAGAGTCGGGAGATGTCGTCTGCATAGAGGAGAAGGCGTGATGCCCATCAGACGGAACATAACCTTGATCAGACGATGTTAGATAGGCCTGAGGACCGGCATGTCGAGGGGCAGGAAAGCCGGATTGCATCCAAAGAGGGTTGAAGCCAGGCACCGGGGACCATCGAGGGCCACCAGTCGACGTATGTTGCGGCAGCGGCCGCTGCATATGTCGCGGCCGCCGCTTATGACGCGCATGGAGCCTTGCGTCGGAGAGAACTCGTAAATGCGACCAAAGGATGGGGCGAGTAGGCGGTGGTAGGGCTTCTGAAGTGGCAGGAGACGGGTCGGGGGATGCAATTATTGATGCCGGAAATAGTGAGGGAGGAGGGGAATGTAGGCTTGTCGGCCATGGTGCCGAGAGAGACAGGAGCGGCGGAAGTAGGGTAGGGTGGTGGCGGAAAAGAGGGAGGGCAGCGGCGGCGGTACGAGGCCGGCGGCGGTAAGTGGAGAGGTGAGGCGGGAGGATCAAATTAGGGTTCCGTGAGGAAGAAAATGTTGTGATACCATATAGAGAGATGCAATTGATGTAAAGTCCTCCTCGAGGGTTCATTCATTAACATAATCATATATATAGGTTACAAGAGATTGGGTCTTGGGCCTGATAGGCCCACTATACAATATGTAATCTATCACAAACAAATAGACTATTGTGATCCGTTTTATTTTGAATAGAATCAAATTAAAAGGCAAGCAAAAATACTCTTACGAATATAATTTATGTTTTTTTTATTTATGCATGTTACTATTTGTGCATGTCTTTTTTAATATTAAACTATATAAAATATTCAAATTTTAATTACTTTTCTTAAAATAACTCCATAGTAATGGGTAAGAAATATCAAATGTTGGGAGAGTTTTTTTATTAATCCTAACAACCAAATAAATTTATAATCAAGACCCTGCTAGGTATAGCAAAGTCAGGTTCGTCAACGGGAGAGAGTCAGCTCCTTGCTTAGTTACTTTAGAAAGGTTTATAAATAGGATGAAAAGGTGGAGAATATAGGTTTTGGGGGTTGTAAAATCGCAAATTCAGGAATTCAAATCAATAATAAAAAGCTTCTACGGTTTTAGGATCACTGCAACAATAATCATCTATGCAAACACAACGAATCATATAAAGATCGCACTTTTATCTATGAAGGAGTCAATTTGTGTCGACCTAGCAAAGTAATCAACCAACTTCCGTTAAATCAATTAACTTTCCTACCTTTTCTTTATTAAGTTATTCAAATTCTCATTCAAAACCCTAATTACTATCCAATTCATAATTATCTTTTCAATCTAATTGCAAACAAGCAAATTCCCTAACTTTCATTGAGTATTAAGCACAAAGGTATAAGAATAGATAAAAGACACTCAACTCATAGATTCATCGTAATCACACACATGACTACTGTTGGGCTCACCCCAACCCTAGAAAAAGAAAAATTACTCACATATATTCATGATGAGTAATGGAAATGACAGAACTGGTAGAAGAAACTGAATTAAAAAAAAAAACTGGAAATCGTCTCCAAACAACATCGCAACAACCACAAAAAGCGCGCAAACTTTCACCTAAAACACGCCCTAAAAGCTCTCAAATCGCTCACAAACCATCTCATAAATTGTTGTCACAGTTCTGGAAAAATTGGATAGATAAAAAGGATAACCCAGGGCCTTATTTATGCTAAAACCCTAACTTAGGAGGTCGATGTCGAACTCTAGGGGTTGGTTCTAGGCTCGGTTTGGCCTATTCTTCTCTTGTTTTGCCTCGTTTCACCTCCATTCTTTTCGTGTATTTTTCCAACTTTTCTCCACTCCTTATTAAGCTCTAAAATAGCTCCATATCAGCTTAAAAAACTACAAAACACAACAAAATCTTGTGTAGACCTCCATATCGCAAATAATACAAAAACCTACTCAAACGAAATAAAACCCAACACAAAACCTAAGAAAAAGACTCAAATTGACTCAAATAAACATACTAAAACATGACCAAAACATAGACATCATAAACTATCCCAAAAAATTGATTAAAAGCTAATATTTTATAAGTTTATCATTTTTAAAAAGTGTGCATGCGTAATAAGTATCATTTAAAAAAAACATAAGAAAATAAAAATTTATCATTAATGATAAATGGATCACAACATAATATTATAAAGTTGACTGGGTTTTCATACATAAGGTTTTGCAGAAATTGGGGTTCCACCCTACGTTTATAAGTTGGATAATGGAATGTATCTCAACTATTTATTTCTCTATTTTAGTTAATAATGGTCCAACTGAAATTTTTCACCCACAACGGGGTTTTTGTCAGGGCGATCTATTATCTCTTTTCCTCTTCATTCTTGGGGCTCAAGTTCTAGCTAGAAAGTTAACTACGGAATCTCTATCACCCGAGGGTTCTATTGGATTTAAATTTGGTTGAGAGGGTCCTAAAATCCCCTTCTTAGTTGACGATATTCCATTAAACATGCACCTCATATAACCCTCATATACGTCATAAATAAGTTACCCAATGCAAAATAACAGCTAAAGAAATGTCCCTTCACAATAACTTTTTCCAGCCTGCTGCCTAAAATCTTCGCGATCATAACAAACTATCAAGGGTCACCAATTCACTGGTTTATCTCACCGCCGCAAGGCCATGGGATCTTTGTTCGTGATCAAACAAGTTAATGCACTCCTTGCTCTTAGTTCCCGATCATTGTCCAACTCAAGGCCGTCTGCTCGTCTCACTGTCAGACACCTATTGGCTCGCATTACGCGGTGTCACTTGCCTAGGTAACATTACTCACTATGACGACACCAACTCGTGATGCCGCCCTCTTACATGACCACCAACACTACGAATCCCGCCCCTTTGAAGGTGGATCTCACGCGTTGCCTCGTCAAAAACATCTCAGTGACTCATGGTTCATGGTTCCCCCACGAGTTCTCACCGACTGCCCACGCCTTAACACTATAAATACCCCCCTCGACCCCATAATAAACGATCGATTTTTAGAGAGAAAAAGAAGTAAGCTCTACAACTATTTCCTGGAGTAAAAACTCAAGAATTTAAATCTCCTAACAGTAATGAATCATTTGCAAGATAACCCAATAAGTAAGATTACACTCACAATGACGATTGAATAGTTAAAACACAATACCGGTCTAAACACGAACCTAACCAAGTAACATCGTGAAGCACACCCAAGTCTTATTGTGATTATCACTTCCAGCTCTTGTTATTCAGATATTATCTACCTTATGTTCATGAAATAAGGAACACGTCAACAAAGTTAGGTAATAAAGATAAATGATTTTCTAGAAATGCTTCATTGACAACGTCTGTGGGAACCTTTTGGGACCAGAGGTTCCTCGAAAAATATGTTGATATATTCTGTATTTATGTTTCCATTTCTCGTGTTGTCAAGTTTGTTTACTGTTATTTCTCATGATTATTTATACACGCTAAGCTTTTGTTTGTCCAAACTGTTACTCTTATTATTCAATTCGCAAATATGAATTTCAATCTATTTGGAGAAGAATATGGACAACAACATCTACCCATGGATGAAGAGGGCCATCACCTAAACTCCAACGGTCATCCAGGAGGGGGAGACCATACCCCCAATAGAACAAAGCTTCTTAACCACTGCCATGGCACTATACCACAGTGGTAGTGCAAAACCCATATGGCGCATAAGCTGGATTCCCTCCTGACATACCTTATTCTTACTTCACGAATCCTTATTAGCACCACCATTACATCCCAAATTATGACCAAGCCGCACCAATGGCATCCCAACCACATCCCGTCTCGACCCAGGCCGATAGTTGGCCCAGGTGGAATGATCCAAAGGATGATCGTGGACACACAAATTCTGGCAGGAAATCTCGTAAAATCTAGGATATGGATCTCATCTCGCTCCAACTCGACATCTGTCAAGTTAGGAGAGATAACCAAGGGGAATGAACCAACCTTCCTCTCAACATTCAGTAAGAATATCCACGATGCTCCCGTTCCAAAGAGGCGGAGGGATGTGTCCATTTTGAAGTACATGACAAACTCTAACCCGAACAATCATGTGGACCAGTTCACCACGTCCATGGGAATGAACGAAAGCAATGACGCGATGTTTTGCCAATCGTTTCCTTCTACACTGAGCAGCGTGGCGTTGATATGGTTTACTAACCTGCCATGATCATCGATAGTCACCTTTTCCCAACTATCTAAGGCTTTTTATGCTCACTTTGAAAGCGCTTGCACGTGAAATCTTCGGAGTCTTTGGGGAGTTTCTTCAGCAGGTTCAGTACAATGGTAGTTCAAATTCTCCAGTTTAATGAGCAATCATCTGTTATCATCCACATGGGGCAATATAATGGAAGGGGACTTCAAAACATAGCTATTCAAGAAGAAGTCATCAACATACGATCAGCTCAGCGCACTAATGACTAGACAAGTTCGTGCAATGGAAGCAGCCAATTCAAGTTCGTGAATTAATGATGGGAAGCCATCGTTACTCATCAAGATCGTGAACAAGTTCCGACACAAGGGAGGACATGATGCCCTTCCCCGTGATAACAGCCCATGGCGGCCTCCAGTGCTCCCACCACCAAGTGCAGTAAAATCCATACGATGACCCACCTCTCTTGATCCAAACCACTATCTATGGAGAACCACTCGGTCCCCCACCCCCTCTAGTATGAGGGGGAGGGGGGACCCCCTGTCTATGGCCCTCCGCCAATTCACAATCCTCGGGTTGAACTTCCACGTCCTCCTTACAACCCTCCTTACATTCCGCGAGGAAGGTACATAGGTGGGTATTATGGTAAGAGATCTTAGAGAAGAGAGCCACGAACCTCCCCTCCCCCTCAAGATTCTCATGCTAGGCAGGGAGAGAGATCCTCGACAAGCAAACGTGAACCCTCAAATTTACGAGAGAGAGGGGTGCCAGCCTCCTTCCAATAGTTGCATTAATACCATCGATGGGGACCATCTTCGTCGGGAACTAGCAACTAACAAAGAAAAAGTTACGAGAGAGAGGGGCGCCAACCTCCTTCCAAATTAATTATCAGACAAGCTTTCAAAGAGCATGCGATCTTAAACTTTTATTGTACAAATGCTCGTGACCTAAGAATACCCCACTCTGATCCTCTGGCGATCCATGTTCAGATCGGTACATAACTAGTCAAAGGCGTCCTGGTGGACACATGATCTTCTGTAGACATTCTTTATTAGAACACCTTCGAACAACTTGGGATCGTGAAAAGCGCCCTCCGATCATACTTAGGTAAACTCATTTCTTTTACAGGAGATGAAATGGAGGTGGCTGGAACCATCAAGCTCACCCTTACACTAGGAAATCCCTCTAACCATCGAACTGGAATGGTAGATTTCCCAGTGGTCCACTTACCCGCAATCAATAACGCGATCTTAGACCAGGTCGGCCTATTTTATTTTCAGGTGGCCTACTCTATTTACCATTTTAGCATTAAATTTTCTACTATGGATGGCAAAGCCGGTGAGGTTTGCAGACACCAATCCAAAGGCAAGGAGTGTTACATCGAGTCGATAAAAAAAAGGGCACAACCGCATCTGTACGATCAATATCCAGAATTAGGGGTCACTGAGGATCAGGGGTTATAATCAGATTCTGATGAATCCTTGGGATGAAAAAAGTATTGATTTTATCACAAACCAAGGAACCTTATGTTACAAAGTCATGTCATTTGGCCTGAAGAACGCGAGTGCCATATTCCAATGGATGATTGAGAGAGTTTTTCAAAATCAAATCAAAAGAGATGTTGCAGTATATGTTGATGATATAGAGCCGGAAAAAAAGAGGACCACCCTACAGATCTTCAAGAAACCATTGACACCCTTAGAAAAAATTGTGTTTGTCTTAACTTAGAGAAGTGCATTTTTGGTGTCGATTTTGGGAAATTCACGGGGTTTATGATCAGTAATCGAGGAATCGATGTCAACCCAACCAAGGTTCAGACCGTTCTGTCCATGATTCCTCCCCGAACTTAAAAGACGTCAAAATAATGAATGGTTTCGTGAATTACTTGAGTTGTTTCTGTCCAGAACTAGTTGATCACGCCCTCCCCTTCTTCGCTCAGCTCGGAAAGAAGGGACTAGTAGAGTAGGACTCGACTTTGAACAAGGACTTCATGGATCTTAAAGTGTACCTCACTGCTCTTCCAACCTTTCACTACCCACGGGAACATGAAAACCTTCAACTCTACCTTGCGGTGGGGTCGACCACTATCAACGCAATTCTCACTCACGAATCCAATTCCTTGTTTACTTTGTTAGCAAGGTATTACAATCAATGATTTTCGCATTTTTAGTCTTGCTTTGTATCATATTTTTAGTCCATTTGAGTCCTTTTATAGCTTTTGTGTTGAGAAAGTGTGTCGTTTGTGTTGATTTTCGTATTGTTCAAAACATGGATGTCCACACAATAATTGGTGGTGTTTTGTAGGATTTAAAGCTGAAAAGGGCAGAATTAAAGCTTATTGAGGAGTGGAGAAAGATCAAAGAAGAGCACGAAAAGGATAGAGCCAAAACGAGTTGAATCCAAGAAGAAACATGCAAACAGCTATCGATATCGATAGCTGTCCTATCGATATCGATACCAGAAGGATTTCAAAAGTGTTGAAAGTTGTGCCAATGTAAGGAAGGATCGATATCGATACCCCCTATCTATATCAATACCCTTGATGACGGACAGAAGGAGGAGAAGTTATTGTAAGCCATATCAACCCCAGCACCTATCGATATCGACACCCCTTGGGTGTCGATACGAGTTTCTACGCATCAGATTTCGGGCCAAGTTTGGGTTGTTTTAATTATATTTTATTTTGGAACTTTTAGATTCTCTTATATATGGATAGATTTTAGATAAAATTAGATGGAATCTTTTTTCTTGGGAATTAAGTTTTAGTTTTATTATAAATAAAGTCATTAGGGCTGAGATTTAGAGATCATCTAAATGTTGAATCTCACAACTATAGACAGCACTGCAAAGACGAGTTTAGGGTTTTTTTTATTTGGCGTTTGAGCGAAGGCTTGAGAGTTGTTTATTGCGATAAAACGCTGATTTCCATGTTTTTATTCAATTCTAATTTCAGTTATGTTTTCTTCTCTTCAAATCATGTTTCTATTCATCATGACTGAGTAGTCTTCTTTCTTCTAGGGTTAGGGTGAGCCCAACAATAGACATGTGTGTGGATTAATGAATTTAGAAGTTTGTTTGATGTTTTCATTGTCTTCTATCTATGTGCTTAACCTTTTTCGAAAGTGTTAGGAATTCTTTGTTGCAATTAACTCGCGAAAGAAAATTGTTAACTTGAATAGTAATTAGGGTTTTCTAATGCAAGTTAAAAGTTCCTAGTTAAGAAGAGGTAGAAACAAGTAGGTCTTTTATATGAAAGTTGATTGATTTACTTGTTGATTGATAAAAGCATGAACTTTTATGTTATTCATTGATTCCCGCATGTGTTTATTGTTGTGGTGATCCCTATCTTTGGAAGTCTTTCTTTTCCATTGATTCTATTTTGTTTGAATCCGTTAAGTGTGTGTGAAGAAAGAAACCCCAACCGATACCAATACCCTACTTCCTCTACTTTAAACCTCATAAAGCAACTAGGGTAGAACCGCCGACCAACTCCCTTGAATTGACCTTAATTCCACTATATTATAGAGAGATTTTGATTATAAATATATTTGATTGGTTGAGCGTAAGTCAAAACTCTCACTCACAAGTCACAACAGCTAACTGGATCAAGATACACACTGGTGTAAAAGATGGCACTTTGCGTTGTGTTCTCGGCTAGAAGGCTGAGGCCATATTTCCAAGCACATACCATCGAGGTCCTCTCAGACCTACCCCTGCAACAGATTTTACATTCCCCTTCACTTTTCATGTAGGATGGTTAAGTGGGTCGTGGAGCTATCAGAGTTTGACATTCATTTTTGTCTACAAAAAGCTCATTTGGCCCAGGCCTTGACTGATTTTGTTGTAGAAGGGACGTTCACAGAGTCCCAAGATCGCAAAGGAAAAAACTGGTTGGTGTATGTCGATGGCTCGGTTAGCGATGCCGACTGTGGGGTAGGAGTTACCATATCCGGCCCAACTCGAGAGAGATCTGATCTCTTTTTCTAGTTACAGTTCAAAGCCACTAATAATGAAGTAGAGTATAAAGCTCTCATTGCAGGCATAGAAGCGAAATTGTGAATGGAGCATGCCAAGTTCAAGTTTATACGGACTCCGAGATAGTAGCTCAATAAGTGAAAGGAATGTATGAAGCAAAAACATAAATGTTGTCCGAATACCTCTATCGTGTTCTAACGCTCGTGACCGTCTTTAGCAATTTTTCTATCATGTCCATCCCCACATCGGACAATGCTCGGGCCAACATCCTTTCCCTTATGTGATCCACCTTTCCTCCAACGTTGGGTGATCGCATAATCATTGAACGTAGAACGACTCGAGGCATCCACAAGGGGGGTTTCCACATTTCTATCTATGACTGGCGGGAGCGTTATATAAATTTCATCAAAAATGGGAAAATAATGGACCCCAATTTTGAAGTGGACAGGCAGGTGAGAGACAGGGCAGCTCGGTTCCATATCAGAAGTAATCGCTTGTACAAGAGAGGTTTCTACCTTTCTGACCTCCTTTGTGTCTCCAAGGAAGAAGGTCACTAGATCATTAGGGAGCTTCATCAGGGAACTTATGGAAATCGGCAAGGATGAAGGGCTATCGTTACTTGAATATCGCATTTTAGATACTACTAGCCTTCCGTGAAAACTGATATCGAGCTAACCATCAGAATATGTGACACTTGTCAGCGGCACGCATCACTTAAGCACCTACCAACTCATCCTTTCAAGTGTATTTATGGTCCATGCCCATTCGCAATGTGGGGAATGGACATACTCGGCCCCTTCTCAAAAGCGCCTGACCAGTTACTTTTCATCTTAGTAATAGTAGACCATTTCACCAAATGGGTCGAAGTTGAGGTCATAGCCCTCATTACAGCTGAGAAGGTCAAAAATTCTTGTGGAAAAACATGATTTGCCGCTTTGGAATTCCTCGAGTCATAATTATGGATCATGGGCCACAATTCATTTGCAAAATCATTCGAGATTTCTGCGCTAGTCTTTGAGATGACCTCAGGTTGTCCTCTTTAGCTTACCCACAATCAAATGGCCAAGAAGAAACAACCAACCATCAGATACTACAAGCACTCAAAAGAGACTCCACATCAAGAAGCTAGGGAAATTGGGATAACATGTTGCCACTAGTCCTCTGGTCGTATCAAACGTTCGTGAAGAGTCCCATAGAAGAAACTCCCTTCACTATGAATTATGGAGCAGATTCCTTGATCCCCGTAGAATTGTTAGTCCCTTCGGCCCATGTCTATGAATTCAACATTTAATCTAATAACGAAGCTTTGGAGATTGAATTACATCTGTGAGAGGAAAAAGAGATATCAGTGCTCTCAAGGTCCATGAATATCAGTGTCGCTTTTCTGAAGGATATAACAAACATGTATTCACCCGACCCTTGCAAAAGGGGGACCTAATACTCCAACAAGCCACTGCAGTGGGAAAGATAGAACCAAAGTGGGAAGGAACCTGCGTCCTTTTTGATGAAGTAGGTAGAGGATCTTATAAGATGCAGAAGGGGGAAAGAGAAATAATCGCGAAAGCATGGAATGCTAAGAACCTCAAGGCTTATTATGCTTTCTGGGAGCATACTTTCTGGGATTCATTTTTATTTTATGTTTGTCTCAATTTTGCCCGAAATCCTTGGCTCTAGTTTTTTACAATGTATAGGGAAAAGCTACGGGAAACCAATGTACAGTTCGACCTAACGGGTGTACTACTTCATAAAAGTATAAATGAAAGTTCCAACCATGTCATTCAGAGTTTTCCGTTTTTTTACATGTGATTTATGCTCGCATGAATCAAAATACGCCTCCGCAAAGATGGAGAATAAAAATGATCCAATAGAGTGGAGAATAAAAATGGTCTCTGATAAGGCACAATTTGTATAGGCATTTAGAGTCATTTTTATGTCATTTAGGCCGCATTTAGACAAGTATTTAGCATAAAGTGCAGTCATTGTCTTAATTGTGGAAAGAGTCAGAAACTAGGCTATTTCAATGTTTTATGCAGATTAAGAGAGCCGACGTGGTGGAAGAAGAAAGCTGAGAGACAAGTCGAGGAAGGAAATATCAAGGAAGAAGTAAAGCAAAGGCCAAGGGAAGACAAGCCAAGCCAAAGGAAGAAGGAATTAATGAAAGAGGGAGGTCTAATCCGCGACCAGGCCCGCGAGGACCTGCGACCAATGGATGTATTCGCGAGAGTGTGTCCAAGTACCTGAGTTCACTAGCACCAGAGGCTTGTGTCCGCTGCCACTGAATGCGAGCAGGAGCCAGCAAACACCTAGCGGATTCTAGGATTATAAAGATACGATATCGGTGCCCGCCACTGACATCGGCGCAAGCCGATAGATACGATTCTGCGTCGATTCGTGGGCCGAATTTCATATTTGAAAGCCCATCTTACCCCTATAAATATACCTCTACACTTTGGATTTTTCATTTATCCAACACACAATCTTTCCCTTCTCTCTTTGAGAGGGATCCGCCTCCCTTGCGAAGTGGAACCTCGAAGTTCTATTTTCTTTTACCTTTTGCATGAAAATAACAATGCTAGGCTAATCTTTTAGTCATTTGCTTGTTGTGACGTTGGTTGGTTTATCAATTCAGGTTCTTTCTATTTTATTATCTTGTTTCCTTGGCGCTTTTATTATGTTGCATGCTTTTGTCTTGATTAGCTACCTTGACTGAGTTGCATCTAGCTAAGGGTTTCGACTACCTCCATGCATGTGGGTCGAACCTCTATAGTAGCAAACACATCTAGTGATAACGGGTTGGGAAATTAGTTTATGTAAGAAAACCGACACTTTAGTAATATTGCGTATAGGTAAAAGGCAACGGCTGAGTTGACAACCAGGTGGCAAATTTTTATAAACCGTAGGCTATATTATTGAATTGCTAAGGAGACTTGGGACCTACTGCTTCTCGAACCTCATGCAAGAGTTTAGGGAGTTCGAATAATCGAATCAGGAAGCTAAATAACTCTGTGCATAAATCGGTCCCTAGGGTAATAAGAAGAACCAAGATAACCAACCATGTTGAGATAAGTAGATGAAACCACTTTCATCACAATATTCACTCACTGTTACTCTGCTTTGTTATTCGCTTTCATGCTTTCAAACATCAATCAACTACTTTGCTTTGCTACCTTCTCTCTCGCTTTATTCTGCATAGTTAACAAGAAATCATGCTAAATACACGCTATTTGTGGGATTGACACCTGTACTTATTCTCTATACTAGTGTTGAGTATTGGTTATTTATCGTTGGCTTTGGCGAGAATCAACGACCGGTTCCCCGCTCGTCAGACTCCACAAAAGTGGAGAATAGAAGTAACATTAATTATATGTCATTGGATATCTATTGATTAATATTTTTCAAATTCTCAAATTATAAATTTATATTTAGATTTATTTTACTAATTGTCATATATTTTATAGATTTTTCCAGAAAATATATGTAAGTCTAAAATATTTTATTAACATATTCCTGTCTACTTACAATAGGACTTACATTAGACATTAGTTTAGATAGTGTAAAAGGTTTCAACTACCATATCCGTGGGTTTATTTTTATTAAATTATATTTTAAAAATGTTAAAAACTGTCCGATATCAAGACCATTTTACTGATTTTTTGACACTAAATAAAATAATTTCATAATTTTATACAATATTATATGCAATTGTATTTTTTTTTAGATACAAGCCAAGAATTTGGGGTGTCAGGCCTTGTTGATCCACTATCCAATAACATCCTTTCAAAGGAGGGACACAAACTATCGGTGGGATGTGAGTGGTTCGTGGTTCATAACATGTCTGAGCTGAGTCACTTTGTCCGCCACTTGGTTGACCTCGCAAAAGACGTGCATACAAGTCGTCCATTTAAAGCACTAGAGGAGATAAAAGATGTCTATATCAGATCATCTTGATCTCCCAAGAGCATTTCCACTTGTCAGAGATCAAATTGATGACATTGAGAGTGTCACCCTCAATCTCAATACGTCACAAGCTCAAATCTTTAGCCACCAAAAGACCGAATTAGAGAGCTAGGGCTTCACCCATCATAGAGGAAATTGAACCACATTGTGAGACGCCGATGGATGTGACCGAACCAATGAAGTCTCAGATGACAAAGTCTGTAGTAGCAAGTCCCGAAGGAAGTTTGTAGCCATCAAAGTTGATCTTGAAGTGGCCTTCCGTTTGTTTTTCCACCTGAGATTTTTCTGGCGTCTGAGTGTATGCTATTTTCATGTCTTTGTTGTAGTAATCTCTTCCTAGAACAAGGTTTTGTAGCCTTTCGATTTTTGTAGATATTGTTGTACTTATGCTTCTTATTTTTTGTTATTTGTAAAGCTGACATCTTTGAAAACCATCTTGTTCCTGATTGTCTATAGCCCCCGCCACATAATAGCTAAGATGGTCTTATTGTATAATCTGTTTTGATTACATTTCATATAACATTCTCAATTCTCTTGTCAATCGTTGTGTAATCATCTGAAGTGAGTTGCCTACAAAAAGTGAACAAATGATTCTTCCTCTGAGTGATTGCAAAAGGTGCATAATAATGGTACTATAACTAGGGCTGAAAATCACACCTGGATGGCCGACTCACTTGATCTATCCGACCCAATTATACGGATGAAAACCCAAAAAAATCGAGTGACGGATGGTGATGGGTCGGGTGAAACGGGTAATGGGTGATATGTTTTCCACCCGTTACTTGACCCATCACCTGACCCATCACCCGATGTAAAGGCTCGGATTTTCGAATCCTATTATTTTCGGAACAAGAAAATTAAAAATAAATTGAAATCGGATTTTAAACTCGTTTAGCGGATTCCGACATGAATTTAAATTTTGACGAACGATTCCGTCCTTTCACCTCGAGAATTTAAAATAATTATCGGATGACGATATCCTTTTCGGTTTTAAAAATTTAATCGATCGAGGAAGAGGGATTCGAGAAAACTAACATTCGAAAACTAATTTCGGGGTTCGATATTCGCGTATTCGAAATTTATTTCTGGGTATTGATTTAACCAATATTACACTCAATCCTTACCCACTCCCATCACTCACCTTACCCCTTCATTTCACCCCTTATCCCCGTCATTTCACCATTCACCATCATCACCCATCCCTCTCCCCATCTTCATTCACCATCATTCACCATCCCCCACTCTCTTCTTGCCTTCACCATACCCGTCACCACTCCTCCTTCCTCTTCACCATCCATCAACACCACCACCATACACCTCACTTCCTCCTCTCGCCACAACCACCACACACCACGCCTCGATGCGCCATCACCGTCATCACCACCATCGTCTTTCCCTCGTTCATCAAAGGCCAACAGCTGCCACCACCGGAGCACTCGACGTCAACGACAAGCCACCGAAAGTCCACCGCCCGTTTCAATCGCGAACCAACCTTCTAGTAAGCCGTTCTCCTCTGTTTTCGATCGGAATCGCCCCCGAGCTCTACCATCGTACTCATTCCCATCTGACGCAGGTCCGATGAGCCATCGCGAGCCTCCGACGACGCCCAAACCTCCGATCGAGAGCTCCGAAGTCACGAACACCTCGGTGAGCCCCTGAGCTTTCCTTTCTTTCCTCGTTCGTTTTCGTGTATCCTTGTTTGCTTAGATTAGTCGGGAGTGAGTGAGATCTGAGTGCGGGACGATCGGGTGAACTCGAGAGCTCCGGCGAGCTCGAGAGTGGCGGTGAGCGAGCGTCGAGGGCGAGGGCAGTGAGCGCGAGCGCGAGCGAGCGTCGAGCAAGTGCGAGTGGAGGCGAGCGAGCAGGCTAGGACGAGCGAGAGCCGAGGAGCTGACCGTGAGCAAGGTCGAGCTGGGTGGAGCCGGGACGCAGCGAGGAAGCTGACGTCGAGTAGTAGGCGGGAGCAGCTTCTTTCAAATGGAATTTGAGGAGGAAGATGATGACTCATGTGGGCCCCACCCTTTTGCCACATATGTATTCTATTTATTGTTGAACCGGTTTGGAGTATATAATTACGGGTTGGGTTCGGTTCGGTTGGGTTTAAATGGGTGGGTTTGGTTCGGGTTTATCCGTTATTTATTTAATTATTTAACGGTATTTAAATTATTATAATATTATTTGATGATTAAATTATAAAATAATATTTCAGATATTTTAGAAAGGGGCGGTTTTATTAAATAAAAACGGTTGGGACTTTAATGGGTTTGGAAATATTTTCGAAAGTATTTAATAAATGGTATTTTAAATATTATATAATATTAATTGAGATTTAAAATATATTATTTGAGACTTGAAGTTTTAAAAAGAAATTTGGACGGTAATCTCGAGGTTGGAAAATGATTTAATAAATAAATTGAAAAGGAATGTTTGCGAGCATTTTAAAAGGTCGGAATTCTTAACTGGTTGACGCAGTTTTTGAAATAGTTTGGAACTAACTTGAGAATCTAACTTGATCGGTGACTGACTAGCATGATGTTCTGATATGTGTGACTAATAGCATGACTTGTGGTGATTTATCATAAGAGGATTAAAATATTCGATTATTATGACGAGGTAGTAGGACTATGTTATCGCACGAGTTATACTTTATGATTTTGATGAACTGTTGGGGTGCATATGCGGATATGATGAATATGAGCATGCAGAATTGGTCGAGTGATATATGGAGAATGATGTGGTCTTATGAGACATATGATGCGATGGAATGGCAATTACGATGTGTTTACGATTCTATTGAATGATGTGTGCTTTGAGTGATTGAATGGTTAGATGTATACTTATATATATGTTCTGATGCATATCTAGGTGATACTATTTGATTATTGTGCTGCTTGCTGGGATTTCACTTTTGCTGCTCTGCACCTCCAGGTAAGTCCTCCGGGGCTTACTCAAGTTAGAATCTCATGCCTGATGTGACATATAGTGTGTAGGTGTTGCATCCCGCATATTCATGTAGTATCATGCTTAGGTTGCACAAATGAATCAAGCATCCGTATTCTCTTTGCGTATGGTAGAACGGCCGTTAAATTGTGAGTCCTAGAGTCATTTGCTAGGGTCATAGGACGGTCCAGTCCCATCGGGCTTAGTCCTCATCGAGTCAAACTGTTAAATTGACGAGCATGACTATTGATACGATTGATGACGTTATGATATTGAACGCGATCGGTTCCCGCACTAACGAGCATGGGTGCGGGAGTAGAAAACGCAGTCGGTTCCTGCACTAACGAGCATGGGTGCGGGAGTAGGAGAGGGACATGTCACTTGGCATTCTGTGCGGGATCCCATTTAATCGCTTTATGCATATATAAACTGTTAGCATGCTTGTGTGTTTAATATTTCCGCACTGCATTAGAGCATCCTTTATTTAGGTATAGGCATACTATATGTCCTCAGCGAGGTCTTCAGGGCCCGCATGAGTGGCTCGACCTTGACTTCGTGGTTAGTTTCAGGTACCTGTACCCTTGCTTGATCATGTGCTGTTATGGCGGGGGATATCCTATGGCGCAGTGAGAGGGAGAGAAAGACCGACTTGAACTCAACACTTTTGCTACTTATTTCCTTGTATTTGGTTTGACCCGGCCATGTCGTGGCAAGTTGTAATATGATATCTCCTTCTTTGTGTTTTTGAACTTAAAACGTTTTGAGCGACTTAGGCAAGTAGGACAGGTTCGGGGGACCTAACGGCCCTATCGCGAATTTTAGGGTGCGAAATCCCTTCTTTGATCACTAAAACTTTGCTTAAAACTCAATCCGTACTCGTATTGCAAGATCCGAACGAAGGTATCCAACCCTTCGAAACGTAACCCTAATATTTATATTTGGGCCGTTACACCCGACCCGCTTAACCACTTGATCCACTCGATTATTAAAAAAAAGTTGGTATATAAATAATACTCCCTCTGTTAATTAAAACTTGTCGTTTACTATTTATGCACGCTTTTTTCTAATGCTAAAAACTATATAAAATATTAACTTTTTAAAAAATTTGTTTTTATAAATGGATACTTAATAGTAAGAAGTATGAATTTATTTTAAAAAATTATTTAAAAATTCATTGTTTTATATAGTTTTTAACACCTAAAAAAGCGTGCGTGAATAGTAAAACGTCAAGTTTTAATTAACAGAGGGAGTATAATTTAACATAACTAACATATTTCTCATTTTCCACCTCTAATTTCTCCATTATCCAACTGTTCTTCTTTAAAAAGATATAAAATTATAAACTTGCATCATTTAACCCCATGTCTTTTAAAAATTTCTTTTATTTGTTTTGCATATGCTATTAGAGTGTAAGGAATTTGACTCCTTCCAACGACTTTGTTATCATTTAGTATATTAATGCATGATTAACCAAATCTTATTTTTGCAATTTATCAAGAGATTTGCAATAATAACCCTCTTCATCCAAATAAATTAAAGAAAGGACACCTCGGTTTATTTTCTAATGACATAGTTTTCTATACTTTTTTTACTATGAGTTGACAAACCGTGTTAAATTTACCTCATTTAGTTTCACATTAAACTTTTAATACTAATTTTGTAAGCGCGCACACTATATGCACTGCAAATTAACATTCAATTGGACTTTTTTAACGTTGAATTCGACGTTGTACAACGCAGATTGAACGTTGTTGAGTAGAGAAGTTGTCGACGTTGCTCGATGACCAGTGGAGGATTGGGTCAGGCTGAGAAACAACGTCAGATTAAACGTTACTAATACAGGCCAGATCGAGCCTAGTATAAAATATATTTTAAAAAAACTTGATTAACAACGTCCATTTGGACTTTTTTTTGTGTGTGTGTGAGAGAGATTGTTTAATATTTTACACAGCACGTCCGATCCGACGTTGCTATCCCGATTCGGCCCGATTCGATCCTTCACTTCACATCGAGCAACATCGACAACTTCTCCACTAACAACGTCTAATCCAAGATTTTGTGCAACGCCCTTTTCGACGTTAATTAGCGACGTGATTTGCAGTGTATATAGGAACACCCTTTTGTAAGTTGAGGTTAGTGATATAATGTATGAATAAGCCTTTTATTCATTTAGCAATTATCAAATATATATATATGAATGATTTTTAAGTATGTCCTGTAACTCATTTTCTTTTAATTTACTTTACCCTATTAACCACCCAACCTATCCGATTCACTTGATGGATCGGGTGATGGGTGAAACCTTAGGCGAGTGGGTGATGGGTCAGGTGAAATTTTTTGTGACAAGCCGGGTGAAAAAATGGTTACATTTTACTCATCCATCACCTGATCCATTTCCACCCCTAATCGCAACTCTTTCTCTACTAGTCTTTTTTTCCTTGGGATTCCATTTATAACAAGTTTTCAAATAAAGTTTTTGGCCTTGAGACTCATTTCCTTTTAATTTAGTAAGATTCATACGTTGACGTGTTTTATATAATTATCGAATATATATGAATGGTTTTTAAGTATATATGTCTTATGACTCATTTCCTTTTAATTTACTTCACCCGATTAATCACCCAACCCATCCGATTCACTTGACGGGTCAGTTATTTAGTGAAACCTTAGGCGGGTGGGTGATGCTTCGTGTGAAATTTTTTGGTGACAGATCGAGTGAAAAAATGGCTACGTTTCACTCATCCATCACTCGATCCATTTCCACCTTAATTGCAACTCTTTTCTCTGCTAGTTTTTTTTCTTTGGGATTCCATTTATAACAAGTTTTCAAATAAAATTTTTGGCCTTTGGGAAGTCCATATCCCATATCATTACGCTTTGTTGGGTTCTTTAGTGTCCTGTGATCTTGCCCAGTGATGTCATCATGGTGAACTAACTATGGTGGATGGTCCTCCAATAGACGCAATCCTCAACCTCTACCATTGGAATTTTGATGTCTTAAATCCTTTCCATAACATTGTTTGCTATTACCTGTCGTAGTTGGTCAATTTTTCGGCGTTTATCTAGTCAATTTTTCCACCTTAATTGCAACTCTTTTCTCTGCTAGTTTTTTTTCTTTGGGATTCCATTTATAACAAGTTTTCAAATAAAATTTTTGGCCTTTGGGAAGTCCATATCCCATATCATTACGCTTTGTTGGGTTCTTTAGTGTCCTGTGATCTTGCCCAGTGATGTCATCATGGTGAACTAACTATGGTGGATGGTCCTCCAATAGACGCAATCCTCAACCACTACCATTGGAATTTTGATGTCTTAAATCCTTTCCATAACATTGTTTGCTATTACCTGTCGTAGTTGGTCAATTTTTCGGCGTTTATCTAGTCAATTTTTCCACCTTAATTGCAACTCTTTTCTCTGCTAGTTTTTTTTCTTTGGGATTCCATTTATAACAAGTTTTCAAATAAAATTTTTGGCCTTTGGGAAGTCCATATCCCATATCATTACGCTTTGTTGGGTTCTTTAGTGTCCTGTGATCTTGCCCAGTGATGTCATCATGGTGAACTAACTATGGTGGATGGTCCTCCAATAGACGCAATCCTCAACCTCTACCATTGGAATTTTGATGTCTTAAATCCTTTCCATAACATTGTTTGCTATTACCTGTCGTAGTTGGTCAATTTTTCGGCGTTTATCTAGTCTTATATAGTGTTTAACCTTGTAATTCTCGTTAATTGTACAATTTGGCTCTTGTTGGCTTATGAATTTTCTTCCTTCCATCCATTCATCCTTTCAAAATCTTATCTTCTTTCCATTTTCGACAACACGTTCAAAAAATTATTTTTTATTTCATTAAGTTTAGTCCATTGACATGAAACTTCTATTTTTTATATATATAATCACGTAGTACCAAGACTTTCATGTATTTTTCTTTAATGATTTGTATCCATAGGTTGTCTGGTTTGCCAAGATCTTCCAAAGCAACTTCATTTGTAAAACTTTATTGACGTCGTTGGATTTTCGTAGTTCTATTCCTCATTGTTTAATTTCTTTCGTTTGCAAATTTTATTCCATTCAATTTGAGGTTTATAAGTATATTCTTTATATCTGTCAAAAGAAAGATATGTTAATTTAGTCCAATTTCTTATGGATTTCTACTGGTATCATGAAGCTTTACATCACATAGTTTGGTTTCATGGCTAGGTTTAATTTTATTAGTATTGTTCGTCCTTATTGTGAAAGTGCCTTAGCCTTCCATTTTGTGAATTGGTTCCTTGTATCCTGATTATTATCTTGTATATTGTTGAACATAAGTTAATTAGTCTATACCGGCTCATTGTATTTGGATTACCTCATTTTGATATGAGTAATATAAATTTTTGGTTGGTCTGTTTAAGCATTTTCCTTGAGATGAAAATTCCTTTAATTTCTTTTATGACATCAAATTCTACAATGTTCTAATATTTTGGTAGAACTCTACTAGCATGTCATCAGGTCTCGGTGATTTATTTCTCCCAATCGAAAAGGTTACTCGATGGATTTTACTGGTGGTTAAAGGTTACTCGAATTGTTTAAGAAAAAAATGTTATTTTAATTATTTTGATGTTTACTTTCTATAATTGACCTTTTATTATTAGTGGATGATTTGTTGTAATTTTCGAGAAAAATGAAAAAGTATACTAATAAAATGAGGTATATTTGTTTATGTCCTTAAAATTTTGACCAAATAAGAAATGATATATTTTGCTTAATAGATACAGCATGGTTTTTAATTTATTAATTTTAATTAGACAAGAAATCCATCATTCTCATTTAGAAATTTTTTAAATAAAATATTATCGAAAAATGAAAATATTTTACCGGAAAATAAAGGTTGGTGGTTTAATTTAATTTAATGGATTATATTTAAAAACATGTTTAGATTAATAAGCTAGGAATAGTCGGTTTATCCAACATAAATAAAATTAAAAACATATATAAACCAAATCGATGATATCGATCAAACTCGTGTTCAATATTGAGGCAATTTGTGCAAGCGTTGTATTAATTTGGTTATCTTTAATTAAGTAACACTAAATAATGATTAGTGATAATAACGTGGGCCTTGTTGTTTTCATGCATGCTTTGAGGTTTCAACTATGAAATCATTTCACATGTAACTTACTGTATTTATCAATACCGTTATTTTTGTACTGTGGAGTAGTAACTTTTAACTTATACGGATTACAGTAATTTTCTCATTCCGTCGCCCTTTTATTTTTCAAGCAATAATAAAAGTTAATTATGACCCAATAGGGTCCAATTCAGATTTACCACCCCCCAAGGCCACCGTCATCATAATCTAACGGCTATAAAGCCTCTAATTTGCCCTATCTTTATTTTTTTAAATGACTAAAAATAATATCAACTATCGTTGGTGAAACAAAAATAATACGAACTATAGAAATTATTATACTTGATACGATCGAACTATCAACTAATGAACCAATTTTGATATGGACATCTTTCTGGCCAAAATTCCCACAATATCGCTGACGTGACAATCGGAAATTTTATTTGGGCTCAAAATGCAATTAATTAAGAAGAAATTTAGGGAGAAACATATATAATAAGGGCAAATTGTATTGTCCATCATCTTCTTCGAATGTTTGAGGATGTTGGAATCACTATCTCCGATCGCAATAAGCAACTCACCTACTTCACTCTGCAATTGTTGCAACGTACCATGAGTGCCTCTAGTAGTCCTCGTAGCAGCACCACCAACATGTACCACCACAGAAATTTGGGGTTCATCGCACCCTCGAGCCACAATGACAAATTGAGAATAATTGCCTAATCATACCAAATTGCACATCAAAAACATCAATTCATCAATAGGTTTGCCAATATTAACACCAATTTAGGGGAAAATGTAAAATATTGTTCATCTTCTTCCTCGTTTTGTCTAAATATTGTTCCTAACTGTGTTGTTAGTCAATGGTTATGGTACAAATTAAAAGCGAGTCTCTAGGAGGTGCACTATACAAGTGGACCTTCAAAAGGCTTATGATTTTCTAAATTGGGACTTTATTAGAGCAACACTAATGTACTTGGGGTTTCCGGAGAGGCTGGTGAATCTAATCATGAATTATGTAACAACGACAACCTTTTTAGTGCTCAGAAACAGCTCACCAGAGGGATTTTTTCCTGGAAAGCAGGGTCTCAGTCAGGGGATCCTTTGTCACCGTACTTGTTTGTCCTTTGTATGAAAGTGTTGCTCCAACAAACTGCTGAGAATCCTCGATTCAAGTACCATCTGAAATGCAGAAACCCGAAGATTGTGCACTTGGCCTTTGCGGATGACCTTTTACTCTTCTGCCATGCTGATATAGAGTCCATTAAGCTCATTCATATCAGTCTTGACAAATTTTTTGCGATTTCTGGTTTGAGAGCAAAAAGGATAAGAGTATGATATATATGGCTGGTGTATCTAAAATGAATGCAGTTGAGTACCTCCAGTAGCTGGGGTTTGCAAGAGATGAATTCCCGGTGAAATACTTAGGCATCCCTCTGAATTCTAAGAGGATAGTGGTGCATCAGTATGGAGATCTATTTGATAAGTTTGGCATGCTTATTCAGTCATGGACAACTTACAAACTCTTTTATGCGGGTCGTTTGCAGCTGCTAAAATCTGTTTATGCTAGTATTTATACATTTTGAATTCAATAATTGTTCTTCCTAATGGGGTTATAGAGAAGCTTGAATTATGGAATGTGCCGGCGAAACCATTCCGGAATTGTTCAACTGAAAATGACTTGTGGGTAGTATCCAAAGGTCTTCGATTCGAACCCCTGATAACCGGTCTTTATTTACCAAATTCAAGGAATGTGCCGACGGTTCTTGTGGACAGGAACAAACCAAGGGAAGAAAAATCTTGTAGCTTAGGATGATGTTACTAAGCCACTATTTATATCTCATTTCTTATATCTATATATATTTTTTAAAAATGGACCTAATTATACAATGATCACTTTTTAAAGAGAGGTATATAAATCAGGATTATTATTACCAGTACGTATTAAATAATTAAGGAGACCGTTGTTCTAAAACCCACAAACACTGGCGCTTTGGCCGGAAGACGCAGGTTCTTCTTCTCCACCTCCGCCACAGCTTAATTTAATCAATTTATTCTTATATTTATTTTTTTTCAATATTAAAACTCTTCACCTGCGTTTTTATTTTTTAATTTAATAGACGAGAAAATGGGTTGTTGGATGCCACTTCGATCTATAAATATAATGATGGGTAAATTATGACAACAATGAATAATGGATGGGATTGGGAGCCGTCCATGATGCTTGCGGTTTATTATGGAGTATTATATTTACGTACAGTGAATCGGATCGGATAGTTCATGCTTGCGGTTATTATGGAGTACTCTTTTTCAAATTAAAAATGGATAACTATAATGTTATATGCAGCATTAATTTGGATAAATTATTTTACATTTTGTGAAAAAATACATTAAAGCTATCAATATAAAATTCATAATAATACCAAACAAAATTTGAAATTAGTGAGGGATTGATTTTAAAATCATTGGGTTGCATTAATCAGATAAAATTATCTACAATTCTCATTTATTAACGGAAAAAATCTGAATGTGGAAAATTTTTAAAAGTGATATAAATGTATGGTTTGGTTGCAATTTTAAAGATCGAAACACTCAAGAATTCTTCATGGGGATTCTAATTTTCCCAAAATTAAAAAAATACATTTATCTAAGAGTATGTCCAACAGTTTCTCTAAAAAACTGTCCAAAATAAGAGTTATAAATTACATATTCTGAATTTTTTTAGGCTAAATTTCAACAACTTCTTCATTATTGAGTTTACACTAAAATATATAGAGTTTTCTCCAAATTTAGGGAATGATCTCCATTTTTTCTCCTTATTCTCTATTTTGGAGAATGTAATGGGAAACTGATAGATCAAAACCAATCTTAATATTTTCAAAAAAAACTTAATAAGGAGAATATGTAGGGATTGCTCTAAGAGGACCTCCAACAACTTCTCAATTTTATAGATTATGGGGGGATTTTCAGTAAGATCATCTCTAACAGCTTCCCTAAAGTTTCCCTAAAATGGGAAAACAAAATATATATTTTGTGATAAACCGAAGAAATAGAGATTAGAGAGACGGAGGCATAGAGAGAAGGGAGGAAAACTGATGTTCTCATTAGGGTTCCAAAGGACCCATTATATAGGAGTATTCAAATGGAACTAGGGTTTCTAGTGTTTATCCATCCCAATATAATAATACAAGATAATATTATAACATATTTTTAATTCTCTCAATATTTTCTATTGCTTCTCCATTTTGAAGAATGTGATGGGAAATCTGTTGGACCAAAAAATACCTTAAAATTCTCTAAAAACTCCAAAATCCTCAAAATTGAGAAACTGTTGGAGATGCTCTAAATTTTAATCTTTCTTTTTGTCGAATAGATTTCTCATCTCATTTTTAAAAATAGAGAAACAATTAAAAAATAGAGTAATCCTTACAGTATTTTTCAAAACCAATTTTTTTCAAAATCAAAATTAATTCATGATAAATAACTTTTTAAGAATTTTAATTTATGTGTTTAACTAAACCAACCCTAAATAGGGGTGGAAATGAGGAAGGTTATGGGTGAAAATCATTATTCTAGTACCGCCTCGCTCCAGCCTCGCTCCATCACTTGCAAACCCTTCACATGCATCTAACATGTGTGGGTGATTATTAGATATCCAATAAGACCAACCAAACATTTTTATTTTCAAATATGAAATGAAATATTTGTGTTAGAACAAATACTAGTCTATCAAATTCGAGTTTAACAATACGTAAAAAGTACATAATTTATCAAATAAAAACATTTTGAATTCTAATTCATCAATATGTGGAAAATATATACATAACTTATAAATAAAAAAACTACGGGGATATCTTTAATAAGATAACAATATTGAAACATTTCCGAATTCACTACTAAATCTAATTTTTAAATTAACTATGGACTCTACGAACAATATAAACTCAAATATAAAAACACTTTTAAAATATAAAATAAATGTGAGGAAGAAAAGAAAGAAATTTAGGATTTTTTAAGGGATAGAAGGGTAAAATCGTATGTTTTATTTGAGTTATTGAATACTTATTGGGTAATTATTAGTGTAGTTTATTGGAGCGAGTTTAATTTGGGTAAAGAATTATCATCTATACTCGTCTCGTCGTCTATTTCATCCATCATCCACATCACCTATCATTCATTTTTCCACAGATTTTTACCCGTAAAAATAGTGTGGATAAAGCGGATGAGTTAGATACCAAGCTCTATTTCCATTTTCCAGGCCTTTATAGATGTGCATTAGCTAGAACGCCTAGAAGCCTAGGAAAATTGGTGAACTGTCTGGTCCAAACACAAACCTATATATATTATTATTTAGGACAACTGTTCTTCAACTACGTTCATCTTATTTTTTTTTCTTTATTATAAAAAATACAATTAAAGTTGAAAAAGTACCCGATCATATTGCATATGAGTTATGCAATGCGTATAATGTGTAACCAAAGGGGAAATCACGTGCATTAGGTCACCCACGTGCACCTTACTACGGAGTATTTTATTTCTTTTTTTTTTATATATATATAGGAAATGAACCAAGTGATATATATTCCCCCGATGTAATCCAACTTAGCGCGTGTTTGGCAATTGGGAGGTTTTTCAGGGGTTGGATATTTTTTAAGAGGTGGAATTTATTTCGTGTATTATGGAGGTGTGGGAGGTGGAGATTTTTTTAAAAAAAAATAACATTGTAAAAAAGATGATTGATGGTTGTTGGGTATAAGATTTGTAAGTGGGTATTGTGGATGAAAAGTCAAAAATACCTTTCAGATACGAAAAGGGGGAAAATGAGCAGGGGCAAAAGTGTACAAGTTTTCATAACCTGATTAAATAACCTCCCAAGCTACCCCTTCCAGCTTCCAAAATAAGAAAAAATAAGCTCCACCTCCAACTCCATAACCTCAAGCCAAAGCTGCTTCCAAACATGGAGCTTCAGAGCTTTTTTTTTTAAAACTCCATAACCTAATCTAATACACTATCAAACACGACCTTAGTGCCTGTTGGGCGCTTTATTTGGGTAGATTTTGGAGATTTAAAAAAAATTGTTGGTGTTTGGCAGGGTATTTTGGTAGATCTTCGGTTGGTGCTTTTGGAGATTATGAGAGATTTTTTTTGGGACATTTTTGAAATCTTGGGAAGGCAAGATTGTAAAGATTAGGGAGATTTTGTTGGGGATTCGATTTTATTTTGCCCAACATGCCCCTCATCTTCTTCAATCGCAGAAGCCCCGTTCTCCTTCCATTCGCTCGGTCTCCGTTGCCGGCCCTGGTCGCCGTCGCCGTCGCCCTCCACCTCGTGTTGTCGTGCTGTCGTCCTCCATCTCATCGTCGGCCCTGGTCATCTTCAATCTCGAGCCCCTTCACATCTCTCGTGCTTGTCGTCCTTCACCTCTATCGTCGTCAAGCTCCTTCGCTGCCATCGAACTCCTTTGTCTTCGCCGCCGTCGACAAAGGAATTGGAGCGATCAAACTCCTTCGCTATCAAGCTCCTTTGTTGTCCTCCACTATTGTCGCTCTGATTATCATGGAATTGGAGCTCTTTTGGCACATGGGCTTAGCAGGTAGAGGGAGAATTTGGAAGGTTTGCAGTCCTAACAATGGCGAAGTGAAGGCGGGGTCATGGGCTCAGCAGGTAGAGGGCGACAGATCTGTGTGCGAATGAGGAAGGTAGTGTAGATGGAGGCAGATCTGTGTGTGAATGAGTTTGGAAGGGTACTAATCTTAAGGCAAAAACGACATTTCCATCCTAAAAAATACATCACAATCTTATTATACCACCTTTCAGAGATTTTTTACAAAAAAAAAATCTCAATCTACAAAATCTCTGTAATCTACAAAAATAATCTCTATCTCCTAAAAACTCTACAAATTTCAAATAATCTCCAAAATACAATCTATTACCAAATGCGGCCTTAGTATCCGAAAACTTGAGGCTTTTTTATCATGCATAATAACTATGGTAAATGTAGTTAGTAAATTGGGAAATTTACAAAAAAAAAAAAACCTATTAAATATAGGCTTTTACATTTAACAACCCGTTAAATACAAAATTACATAAAATCATCCATGAAATTAATGGTTTTTGTTAGCAAATCACCACACATCACGTATTTTCATTAGAATTCCATTGAATATAGTATATTTTAATATTTTATACTTAACACTTCAAGTTTAAACTTGAATATATTTAAATTATATTTAGAAAATTTATAGAAAACCGCCTGTTAAATATGTCTTCTTACACTTAACCACCCGTTAAATTTAAAATTACATAAAATCACTCATTAAATGGTTTTTGTTAACAACTCACCACCCATTGTCTATTTCTATTAGGATTTTGTCAGATGTATATGATATTATAATATTTTAAGCTTTATATTTAAATTATAATCTCAAATAGTTTTAAAAATATTTAAATAGAACTTGATGTGTATATGAACAAATTCTCCTATTTTATTCCTAATTAAAAATGGTTATAAATTTTAAAAGTATTTTATAAACTACTTTTTAATCAAAATTAAAATAAGTTTATAATTCATGAGAATTTTTTAAGTTTAATAGTATTTTTCTACTAATAATTAATGACTCATTTTCTTTCATTTGTAAACACCTACACCATATACTAAAAATGAAAAATGAAATTATCTAAATATTTTTTTAAAAAAAATATTTTACAGGCTCAATTTTTTTTATTAAGAGTATCTTTTTAAAGTTTTCTTAAATTTTTAAATAAAATTCGATAATATTCCACATTTAGAACCTCTGTTCTCCAAATAAATATAGAATTTAAAATTTTCACACATTTTTGCCCCTAATATATTAATATTTTTTATCCCTACTATAAATATAATTTAAATATATTCAAGTTTAAACTTTAAGTTTTAAGTATAAATTATTAAAATATACTATATTCAATGGAATTCTATTGGAAATATCAAATATGTGGTGAGTGGTGATTTGTTAACAAAAATCATTTAATGGGTGTTTTTTATAATTTTGTATTTAATCGGTGATTAAGTGTAAAAGTCTATATTTAATGCCCTAGTAAATTTGTTATAATTAGTCAATTATTGATTATCTTATAATATGTCCCAACCAAGGTTGAATTGTACTCCTTGTATTTTCAAGAGGTTATAAGAGATTAAGGGATCAAATATGACCATTTTTTTTCAGTAGACAATCATTAGAATGCCTTCAAAGCAAAGATCATTCATGATCATACTGACGAATGATGTTACAAAGCTCTCTGTTCGAAGAAAGAGTACTAAGATTACAATTCAAATGATGTTTAGCTATATAATCTGTCGTTGAGTTAGCCTTTTTGAAACAATGTCGAAATCTTATCGTATTGCAACTTACCTTGATCGATCAAATATGACCACTTGATTTTTCTCATATAAATGTTATTGTTCGAGTTTGCGAGGAATTAGTCACTAACCTCAAACTCTTGTCCCATTCAAATGAGAAATATCGTATTCAATTCCGAAAAAGATTAGCGGTTATACTTCTAAAATTGCACAATATTTATTTATTAATCTTTATTTTTTTGGCAAAAGTTTGGTTTCAGTACAAGCATAACCCACAATTAACCCTATAAATTTCACTAAAATAAACTCTAAAAAATGCAGTACATATTTGGGGATTTTTTAAGGCTTATTAGGTTAAACATTATAAGTACAATTATCAAGAAATTAATTCTCAAGAATTAGCTTTTTAGGAACTACAGTTCATGAGAATTGAGAAAATTTGGATTGCATTTTAATATTTCAAAATTAAAATGATAACAGAAGAAATTCTATGTAATAAAAGAGTGAAAGTGAAACTTATTTAACCCTCTATAATTTATTGAACTTCCAACAATTTGGAGGAACTAGTATGGGTTACCTGTGCATTTGCGCGTTTAGAAAAATAAATTATATTTTATTATATTAAAATTATTTTTATTAAATTTTATGTGAAGATTAAAAGGTTTATTTTATTTTTTTAGTATAAATTTTCAAACAATCATAAATTAACTTGAAGTATAAAACGATTATGCAAAATAACTGAAGGTAAAATAATTTTAATTGTGCTAAAAAATAATAGGTTTTGTAACTACTTAAAATACGAGGTTGAGACAGCCACCCTCTCTCTAGCCTAGCTCGGTAATGCCATGGCTTCATCAAACAGAATTAGGAGATCCAATTTCGACACGTCTTTAGGGAAGTAAACTATGTCGACTCCCTTGCTAAAGTAGCTCGAAACTTTCCTTTAGGTGTTCATATTATTTCAGAGCCACCTTTGGAATCCCTTTTATTTTTAGAGAATGACATTAGGGGAAGGGCTACTCCCCGCTCTATCCATGTGTAGCCCAGCACTTTCTTTTATTTTTAATTCTATCTAACGAGAGCCCTTGCTCCCCCTTTGCTGACCAAAAAAAAAGATACAAGGTTGAGAATTAATATAAATATTTTGATGAGATCGATAAGGTTTTATTGTTCAATATATAATTAATTAATAATAAAATATTATCATTAGATATAATGAACTAAAATAATCGATCTAAATTAATAAAGATAAAATAATTTAAGGTACAATATTTATAAAATAACTCATAGTAAAATGATAGATTTTTTAACCATTTAATACATAAGATTGACATATAAGATGAAACGTGGATAAAATAGATGATGTCATTGTCTAACATAGATTAAATATATTAGATCATCATTAATTTATATATCAAACGAATTAAGCTAGATTGTACAACTCGATCTTTATTTTAATATGTTATATATATATATTATAATTTTAAATTCAATTTCTAAGAATTTTTGTTTTATAAACAGCAATCAAACACATACTCCCTCTATTTGATAATACATGAGATTTTAGATGTGAGTTTTCGTCCAATAATAGATGGGCTTTTGGGTGTGTATGATGATAGTTAGAGTAGTTTTTAAACTACTAAAATGAAGGGTTAAAATATTAAGTTGTGTATGGAGCTTTTTATAATTGGATTTTTTTCCCCTTGGCGTGCAAGCTTCAGCTTCAGCCTTGCACGCCAAGTACCAACATTACATGCGAGCGAAGAATCTCCAACTCATTTATTCACACAGTGTTACATTAGTAGGAACCTCATACGGAAAATTAACCCCGTGATAGAAAAACGACTAGAAGAATTAGAGAGAAATGAACAAGGCATAAAAAGAATTATGTTAACAATATCTGAAACAATAACTCTAGAACAAAAGAAAAAATTGGCAACTGCTTGGTGGTGTCTTTGGACATCTAGAAACAAGAAAATCTTCGACAATGTAAACACCCTCACAATCCAAAACATGGAAAATATGACAAGACAAACAATCACGAATTGGGAAAAAACGAAACATTTGGATGAACCAAACATTAATGCTTCCACCAAAAGAACAGAAACCAGAAAGAAACGACACCTACAGTGGAATAAACCACCCGAAGGTACATTCAAAATAAATTTCGACGGTAGTTACAACTACTTTGGCTCTTTTGGTGCGGGTGTCATCATCCGCGACCACACAGGTTTGCAGATTGCCTGCGGTGGTAGGCAACTTACTCTCAGGTCACCACTTATGACTGAGGCTATGAGACTTCTTTTGGGCATCCAGAAGGCAAAGGAGTTGGCTCTGTCCAATATTCACATTGAAGGTGACAACCTAACGATGATCAACGTAATCAAGGGGTGCTGGTCCTGTCCATGGGAAATTGAGATGCTCACAACAGACATTCTCATGCTTCTCTGGTCCTTCAACCATGTTGACCTCTCGCACTGCTTCCGGGATATTGACAAATGCACCGACCACATTTCTCGTCTCTTCGAGTCTGCTGCCTGCCTAGATGTTCAGATAGATAGACATCTTTGTATTCTCATCTGCAATGATGCTCTTGGATGGTGTCTAGTAGGGAGTAGCCCCATCTAAATCTTTACTTGTATAAAAAAAACATATATTTTTGTATATATATATATATACACATATTTATTTGACTAATTTTTATACATTTATAATCTCATCCGAAAGGGTTGACAAAATTCCTGAAAGGGCCTTCTAAACCCCGAAAGGGTTGGATAAAAATCTCGAAAGGATCTTGATAAACTCCCGTAAGGGCTTTCTGGTGCGCTTTCTACGAGGGTGGTTCTCGGCGGTGTTCCCGGTTGTTCTTGGTAGTCCTAGTCTGAGTTGGGGCTCTAGCGTCCGGTGTCAGGTCTGGCTGGGGTCGGGGCGGTGTGCATCGTGGCGACTCCGTGTTCTGGAAATTTCCTCGGAGGTTCGTCTTCATCACCCACAAGGACTCTTGATGTACCGATGGTCAGCGGTGCTATCGCTTGATGGCGCTTGACTTTTGTTTTCGTTGTCCTCAACTTTTTTGGGTTAGGCTCGTCTGTTCTTCTTGGGATGTTTGTTTGCCGCTTTTGTATTGCACCGTTTTTATTTTATGATTGTACGTTTGACGGTTCGTTGTCTGCCGACTCTGTCGACCTCTCGATGAGTCAGGTTTGTCTGGTCTTCGAATTATTATCTTATAAAAAAAAGTTTATTTGGTTTGCAATTACTATAATATCCTTAATAATAACCAAATAAACATCACTTTTTTACAAATAAACTCTTTCACGCCCCATACGAAGTTTATATTATTTCATAATCTTTCAAACCTTTATTTTACATAATTTTTCAATTTTAACTTGTTTATAATTTTAGTCACTTTTTCTATATCGCCCCATACATACTCTTTATGTTTTATAGGTGGAAGATTGTAATGATTTGTGTGTTATTGATTTTTAAAAGAATTTAATTGGCTAAAATGTGTAGTGAGTGTTAAAAAATATAGTAATAAAATTTATGAAAAAATTAATGTAATGATATGTTTTTTTAAAAGTGAAATATTTTATTAAAATTTATATAAAAATCTCATATATTTCGGACGAAAGTAATATATATTAATGTCAATTTTTGGATTTTTCTAGATTCTTCGTTTGTTAACCAAAAATGGGCTTAGAAGAAGTATATGTTTTGAAATAGGATTCTGTATATTAATGAGTAAATAAAATATTAAGCTGCTAGTATGTGATAGGTCAAATAAGAGCAAAATTTATAAAATAAAAAGTGTCAAATAAATGCGGGAAGATGTTTTATACGTCGATAGGATACAGATTACAGTCCATACCCTCTTCTGCAGTCTCTACATATCTCACTTGACCCACTTTACCCAATATTATTATACTATTATTATAATAATATAAATAATATTAAATCAAAGAAAGAGAAAGCACCAAAAAAAAAAAAAAGAAGCTCAACGACCGCCATCACCTCACCTCACCTCTCTCTCTCTCTCTCTCTCTCTCTCTCATTCCACCGGCAATGAACTCCTTCACTAATAATGTGGCCGCCGGCGGTGGCGGCCGACGTATTCTCCACCAGCCATTCTTCCCGGTGGAGTCCTCCCCCAGCCCTACCCAAACCCCCGCCGTCTCCTCCCCTCCTAAAGAGCCTTCCTCCGCCGACCAATCCCCCTTCTTCCCCACCTATCCTTCTTCTTCTCCTCCTCCCCCTTCCGCCTCAGCCTTGGCCACCTTCCCCGCCAACATCTCCTCCCTCCCCATCCCACACTCCTCCCCCTCCCCTCACTCCTCCGTCTCCCCCGCTCTCGTCGCCGTCACCGTCGCTCTCTCCGTCTTCGCTGTCGCCGTCGCCGTTTTCTCCATCTTCCTCTACTTCCGCGGCCGCCGCCATCGCCGCTCCTCCGAGGAGGAAGACGAAAATAAGCACAGCGCCGCCTCGAGATCTGACATCGCCGCTCCTCCTCCTCCTCATCCGCCGATTCCGCCAAGGTTGCAGAGAAATAGTGCTAATAACAGCTCCGAGTTTCTCTACCTTGGTACAATGGTGAACTCCAGGGCAGTTAATGGCGGCGCGGCGGGGAGAAAAGTCGCGTTTGATCCGAGGAAGACGGATTCGCCGGATCTCCAGCCGCTTCCGCCTCTCGCGAGGCCGAATATCCCGCGGAATGCGGCTGAGAGCTACGCCGCTGTACAGGAAGAGGAAGAGGAGTCGTTTTACTCTCCGAGGGGATCGGCGAGTGGACGGGAGAGTTCTCTCGGTACTGGATCTGATTCAAGGAGAGCCTTCGCTGCAGCTCAGAACCTTGCGAGGATCGAGGCTGATTCGTCGCCGGAGTGTTCCTCGTCGGGGACGGGCTCTCCGGCGAGATCGGCATCGCTGAGTATCTCGCCGCCGGTAAGTGGGAGTACCAGAAGCTCGAAGGCTAAGTCGTCTCCTACTCCATCAACTCAGCTTCCTCCGTCGCCGCAGCTGCCGCCGATGATGTTCAGCCACTCTCATTCTCCACCGCAGCCGCCGGAAGCTTACTCTTCCCCTTCGCCGGATAGAGATTCGGAGGTCAAAACCAAGGAGGAAGAGGAAGCAGAGGAGTCGCCATTGTTGTCCAACGCTTCTAGCTCCAGCGAGAGATCGTCTCCGGTCGAATCGCCGTGTCTGTCACCGCTTTGGTCGGTGGGCGGAAAATCGTCGCCATCGCCACCCCCTGCCGTAGACTGGTCGGTGTTCGATCGGAATCGCCTCTCTCCGATCTCGGATCGATCAACTCCAAGCACGAAATCCTCTTCCATCAAACTGCCGAGATTCTTAGGCGGCAGTGGAGGTAGCAAGAAAGCCTCTCCAGAATCCACAAAAATGTCGAACTCTCCTGCATCGTCGCCGGAGAGTTCAGTTACTGCTTCTCCGATCTCCAGCGCCGGTCAGTCGTCTTCTTCGAAGATATCGTATTCTCCCGGACGAAACGCGATATCTCACCCATCTTCTCCGAGTCAAGTTGCTGATTCTCCTCGCTGGCCGCAATCTACTCCGGCATCGCCAAATCTCGCCGGCCGACGGATGCAGTCAACTCCGGCTTCTCTATGTTTCTCATCAAAGGCAACCCAGCCTTCCTCTCCTGAAGTACGCCAATTGAATAACATCACAGCTCCACCACCAGGGCCGCCTCCTCCTCCACCTCCACCACCGCCACCTGCAATGCCGCCACCTCCACCACCGCCACCTGCAATGCCGCCACATCCAATTCGGCGGTCGGAGTCTCCAATTAGTCCTCTGCCGGTTTCTAAATTGAGCACTTTAAGAGTAGAACCAGAGAATTCAGTGAAGGCCTTTGGAGGTGAATTGAACAGCTCAAATGATGAAGCTGTGGATGCAAACGAATCAACTCCGAAGCCGAAACTGAAACCTCTCCATTGGGATAAAGTGAGAGCTTCTTCGGATAGGGAAATGGTGTGGGATCAGCTGAGATGCAGCTCTTTCAAGTAAGATCTCCTAACAAGCCATTGGAGACTTTCTTTTTTATTTTTTTGTTTATCAATGGATTGCCTTCTTCAATTGGTGCATTGACATGCTTGAATTGGATTTGAATGCAGATTGAATGAAGAAATGATTGAAACTCTCTTTGTTGTAAAGAACCATAATTCGAAGCCCAAAGAAACCACTGCGAAGCTCGTCGATCCCTCTCCAAGGCAGGATAACATTAATAGGGTTCTTGATTCTAAGAAAGCTCAGAACATCGCAATTTCGCTCAGGGCACTCAATGTGACTGTGGAGGAAGTTTGTGAAGCACTCTTGGAAGGTAACATAGTGAAAGGCCTTTCAGCAATCTGTGTTTTTACAGGATAGTTTGTTGATTTGCTGTCTGTCATTCTTTGCATAACTTGAGTGATCGGTTAAAGGTTTATCGGTCCTGTGTAGGCAACGCTGAGACGCTTGGAACCGAGCTTCTTGAGAGTCTACTGAAGATGGCTCCTACCAAGGAAGAGGAGTGGAAGCTGAGAGAGTACAAAGACGATTCACCCTGCAAGCTCGGCCACGCTGAGAAATTCTTAAAGACCCTTATTTGCATACCCTTCGCATTCAAGAGGATCGAAGCAATGCTGTATGTGACCAATTTTGAGTCCGAGGTTGAGTACCTCAAGAAATCCTTCGAAACTCTAGAGGTAAACGCACAATCACGCAAATGCACTCGCTCTGCTTAAAAGGGCAATGCCGGTAAAGATTAGAATTTAACTCCTTTTGATCATATCATGGCATCTTCTTGGTTTGGCAGAATGCGTGCGAGGAGCTGAGGAGCAGCAGAATGTTCCTGAAGCTGCTAGAAGCTGTGCTTAAAACCGGAAATCGTATGAATGTTGGAACAAACCGTGGGGACGCTCATGCATTCAAGCTCGACACGCTGCTCAAGCTGGTAGACGTCAAGGGCACCGATGGCAAGACTACTCTCCTGCACTTTGTGGTCCAAGAAATGATAAGAACCGAAGGTGCCCGCCTTTGCAACATTGACCAAGCCGCCCCTAAGGCTCCAACTGCGAATGACGATGCCAGGTGCCGAAAGCTTGGCTTGCAGGTGGTTTCTTCCCTCAGCTCAGAGCTTGCCAATGTGAAGAAGGCAGCTGCCATGGACTCGGATTCTCTTACTGTCGAAGTTGCAAAGCTCTCCATGGGGCTAACCCGCATTGCGGAGGTGGTGAGCTCGAACGAGAAGCTGGGTTCGCAGGAATCCTCTAGGAAGTTCTCGGAATCCATGAACAAGTTCATCAGAACAGCCGAGGAGGACATCTTCCGAGTTCAAGCCCAGGAGAGCGTCACGCTCTCTCTAGTGAAGGAGATAACAGAGTACTTCCATGGTGACTCGGCGAAGGAAGAAGCCCATCCCTTTAGAATCTTCATGGTGGTAAGAGACTTCCTCGCTGTCCTGGATCGCGTCTGCAAGGAAGTCGGGACGATCAATGATCGGACAGTCGTCACAACAGGCCACAGATTCCCAGTTCCGGTGAACCCAATGCTTCCGGTTCCGGTGAACCCGACAGCGCCTCAGGTCCAGGGATTGACTGAATTGTTCCACCAGTACAGAAGGCATTCTAGTTCTTCAGATGGAGAGAGCTCTTAAGACTTATGAATAGGAAATCTTTGTAGAAATGGAAGGAGAAAAAAAACAGCATCAAGGAATGTATCTGTTGTAATTTTGTTTACTTTTTTTTTTGTATGAATTTTTGTAATTATGAAGTGCAATATATCAATGTAACGTACACTATCATAGGTGTTTTAAATGTAACGTACACTATCATAGGTGTTTTAAGTTATATTTGTAACTAAATATAGAGAAGCAAGCATTGAGTATTAAAGTTTTGATTATTATTTATTTTTTTGGTCTGCACAGTTTGATGATTTGATGACACTACTTTATGCGTGCAAATTGCAAGTCCCTTCATTGAGTAATGATCATTAGTTTATTTTCCTGGTGGTACTCTGGAGCAAAATCATACCCAAAAACACTGAATGAAAATGTTGACGGAGTACATGGCAATCTAAATACTCCGTATTACTTTAGGTTTAAAATGTCTTATTCAAGAAAAAAAAATAGGTTCAAAATGTTATGAACCAAAAAGTTTAGGTAGAAAAATGTAAATGAAATAAATTTTCCGGTTGGCACAGCAACATTGTGGCCGAAAGTTGTACACTAATGCTTAAAACATACTCCTTCCATTAAGCAAAATATCATTTTAGGTTCAAAACAATGATCCCAACATTCAGTCTAAAAAATTATTCTAACATTTGGTCTTATATATACATAATCTCAGTAGGAATAAGTGCTACACTGCTATTGCTAGCTTGCACTGAGTTTTTCATACCTTTGTTTAAATATATGTTAATATATAATATAAATATATTTTAGATTTTTTATTAATTATATATTTATAATTATATATTTATGTGCAGGACAGAACGGGATTTGCGGGATAAGAACTCTCCGTTCTGCATATTTTTTGCGGGATTGGATAAAAAAAAAATTCAAATCCCACCAGAATTGGGACCGATTTGCAGGATTTGTGCACACCCCTAGAAAAAAGTACTCCGGAATGTTTTTTTATAATTAGCATAGTTTATATATGCATTTATAATTTCTAAAATTTTATAATTAGAGTTGATATTATTTAAAGGCATTTTTTTATATCATGACATAGTACTACTCTTTGGTTATTATTACGCACAAAACATCAAAGTTAAGGATTATGACGCAAAAAAATGAAAAATATTGGATATCAACAAAAAAAAATGGAATAAAAACTTATGACATGATTATTGCATGGAATCTTCCCTTTTATTTATCTTTCTCAATAGAAGGAATCTACATATAAAAGGGGGTAAAGATTGTAAGAATGTGGTTGCAAAACATATCAAGAAGAAACCAACACTCACAAGCACTTTGAAATTTAAAAAAACAAACAGCTGGAGTTGGGAAGGCACATGGGATAGTAATTGGACAACAGAATCAATTTAAACCAGTTTTGACACATGCATATAAATCCAAACCCCCTTAGAGGTTTGGATTCAAATCCAGACAATGCAAAACCCACCCAGTTGGCACATGTGAGAGAGGAGTTCACACCCACAGATGAGTCCAACTGTGACTGCATACAAAAATCAAACTTCATTCATGGAATTGGAAAGCTCTTTCCTTGCCCATTTGGGTACCAAACAACACATTGTTTGGCGCAATGTGTTGATTGCTTATAAGACGACGAATCGAATCGGTGAATCGATCCTGCTTCAAATCCTACTGCAGCAGAGAAGTTGGGAAGTCCTGGCAGGCAAAGAGACAGGCACAGATTTGGAAGCAGATAGCAGAAATACATTCAAACTGAGTCCAATATCATTAATCATTATCAGTTCAAGCTGGTATACATCTTGTTGTTAATTTTACTCTATGAGGGTTGAAACTCGAATGAGTTTGTTTTACAGAACCTGTTTTGCTCGAAATAATTATAGTATTTAGTTACTTGATGGGGCTCTTGGCCGACGACTGTAAGGCCTTTGCATCCATGCGTTCCAAGATCCGGCGTGCCTCTTCCTCTGTAGCAGGAACCACTTTCCTGACGCTGAAGCCATTCCGTGTTTGCTTTGATTTCGGGCAAATGGTGAATGTGAAGTAAAATGTGTTTGAGACCTGATACGGTTTTTGTAAAGCAACAGAAACTCAGATATTGTTCAATCATGGAAAATAAGTTGATATTGTTCTCTTAAGCTAACTGTATGAGCTTACCTCACTTGACCGGATTTCAGGTCTTGTAACGTGAGCGATGACTTCAACGTTGATTACAGGCCGTTCTGAGTCTTCTAGTTCGGTGTAAAGAACGCAGGACTTTAACCGCAAAAAGTCACCAACATCCACCTGCATGATCAACAAAAAAAAAATGTGAATTTGCAGTACAAGAATCAATCAAGAGACCTGAAATCCACTCACTTTCATTATGCTATGATCTTACCGGGCGCAAGAAATCAACATGATCAACTTCGAGGAAGCAAGGCATGGCCCCGGCAAATGCATAAGTCGTAGAGAAGGCAAGTTCAAATGCTCTGTGCATTAAAAATCCTCCAAAAATTCGGCCATGGATGTTCCTTTGTTGTGGTTGGCATATCATTGAGTTCTCAAATTGGGTATCTCTCAATAGGATGCTATTTCTATCTACCAAAGCGGGCATGTCGCAAAAGATTCGCCCCTCAGCCAATAAAGCTTCCAATCTGTCAACTTCCTGATTTTTATGCGCCCTTTGCTCTTCCCCTCTCTTTGCTTTTCTTATTTTGCTTCTCAGTTCCGCGTCTTCAAACAGTAGTTTCTCTTTTTCAGTTTCTGGCAAGATTCGGTTTACTTCAGCTGCTTTCCCTGTCTGGGAGTCGCGGGCCACAAAGATGAAGTTGGCTATGAGTGCAACCGCATCCGAAGGAGATGAATTTTCTGCAAATTGAAGAGACTGTGATGTCAATATAACAATGCACTACTTATGACAGCAAGATATGGTTTTCATCATATCATAGACAAAATCGACAATTGGACCAGTATAGGAAACATTGAGGTGCCGTTTTCAGTTTGATAGAGACAATTGTTATGTTGAGTGAACACAGACATCAAACATATCGGCAAAGAAACAGTGTCAGATCACAGAAACTTACTCGCTTCCCGTTGCCAAAGTTAACGAATGAAAAGCATTACAAACCATCGTTTTCATAAGCCATTAAGATAACCAAAGGTGCTTCTGTCCAAATACCTTCAGTAGACTGGTTCACTTCTAACTGAATCTCAATTGATGACCTGCCAACCCATATGACTGAGCCCGATATCGTCAGATCAATATCTACGCTTATTGGCTTCTTCAAAACAATCTTGTCAACAGAAGCAGTCACAAGAAGCACTGGCCTCGTCATCAGATCATCATCAGAACAATGCTGAGCAACAAAAGAAAATGGATGAGTATAATGGGAGAAGGAACGCTTTACAAACCATTTGCAACACAATCAACAAGGCTGAAGGGTATGCAATGGTCAAACTGAGATGTAAGAAGATAATGTGATAACTAAACAAATGAAAGTGACATGATACTTTGTTATAATGACAATTTCCATCACAGAAAGTTATAATGACAATTTGTTAAACATCCCTAATAATTCTTCGAGGGCATGTTTGGGGTGCAGGAATGGGGATCGCGTATCAGGTTGGGAATGAACCAATCCGATACCGGGTGTTTGGCTTGTCACTTTTCAGGGTATGGGTACAAACTCCGAATTGAGTTAGACCAAGACCCTTGGTTTAGAACATGAATGACCTTTCCACCACCTCCATGCCCCACAAAAAAATACTGTAGTAATCTATAAGGAAACAGACAAACTGATAAGAGATGAAAGGTGAACAACCATGGCTAGGTCAATAGCATACTCAAACAACCAACCAAAACTGCTATAAAAACCAAACAAATTCCAATAACTCAATCAACACTACCAATCAGAAATCAACTACAGTAATAAAAAAACAAATTTTTTTTAAAAAAAAAGGCAGTAAGCGTGAGATATTGTTTCAGTGCTCAGTACCTTGACAGAAATGGTTCCAGCAAGTGCATCAAGGTCTTCTAGAAGCTTCCCGATCCGGATCTCATTCCAAGCGTCCCTGTACTGCTCCCGGAGAATGAAATCGGTGGAGAAGTTGTAGAGGACGCCGGTCCTGCTCTGGGCCGGCGTTTTGGTGACGATCCGGGTCCGGGTCGGAGCATCCGCCGGCGCCTGATGGAGCATCTCCTCGAAGATCCTCGAACGAGTCTCCCAGAGGGCGATCGTCACCGGCGAGTGGTACATCCCCGGCCACAAATCGATATGCTTTCGCTCCCCATTTTCGGCCGGGACCGAGTAATCCAGCGGGCGTGGGAGCTTCGAGTACACCGAGATGAAATTCGGATCCATGGAACCCACAAACGGAAATTGCAGCAATTGGGGGCTACAGATTTCAGGTGATTATCAGTTGGGCGTGTCGGGATACGGGGATTATGAAATGGGTTGGACTGAAAAAGGATCTATTGGGAGTGGAATAAAGGTGGAAACTTGAGGTAGGTGAACTTCAGAAACTGGCGCATCTACCCTTCCACCATGGAAGGTGGAGTTCTAGAAAGCCATATTAAGTAAATATCTGTGGGTTTGCTTCGCAGAAATCATATTCGATCACAATCTTAATAGAGTCAATGAAGTTGATATCTTTGATTTGAATTAGTCGATGAAACTTGCAGAAGCACCTTTCTTTGACTAATCCAATAATAATAATAAATCCACAAACAGTGAGTTGATCAACAAGTCTTGATTTGTATTACTGAACAAGACATCTCAGGATTTCCAAGCTAATTCCAAATAATTAGCTTGGAATAAGCAATGATTAAACTTAATTGCATTTGATAAGATCATGATTTATGTTGAACAGATATTGGGCTTGTGCATTAACAATCTGCAAACCTCATAAATTTGGTAAATCTGTAACTGCCAAAACCTTTGTGCAACAACAATCTAGAAACAGACTTTCTTTTATACATCAAGTACATCTGAACATAGAAGCTGAAATGGGGTTAAAAATTGCTCTCTCTCTCTCTCTGAATCCTAATCCAAACCCAGAGGCTTTATTTGATCATTCAATATGCAAACAACAAAACAATTTATGCCTATAAACAAGAGAAGCTGTGTACAATAGCTAATGAACTATACAACATAAATCCAAGCTTCTTGACATACCTGAAACTGTTCTATTCATATGTTGTTCCCTCCTTCAGGACAATCAGTTCCTTTAAATCATCTACATCATCAACATCGTCTATGGGTAGCACAAAATCAACCTCATAAGAGAAGTCGTAAGGCTCACCGATGGCTCTCAGAAGCTGGTAAACCTCAAACATCGAAGGCCTATCCTTGGGCTCCAAGGACACACAGTTGCAAGCAATCTTGAGGAGCTGGAAAAGCTCGTTGTCGAAACCCTTGCCAACTAATGAAACATCTATTGCATCTTTCAGATTGGAGTTGCTAGACAGGTGCATTACCCATTCTACCAAGTTCCCTTTGAATCCATCATGAGCTCTAGCAACAAAGGTCGGCCTCTGACACGTTATTAGCTCGAGAAGCACAACTCCGAAGCTGTAAATGTCTCCCTTTGGAGTGGCAACAAGAGTTCTGGCGTACTCAGGAGCTACATAGCCCAAATCTCCAAACTCTCCATTCACAAAAGTGCTCAGATGTGTATCAACCGGGTTCATCAGCCTAGCTAAACCAAAGCCGGATATCTTTGGCTCGAAATCATGGTCCAGTAAGATGCATCTGGAGCTTATGTTTCGGTGAATGATACGAGGATTGCAGCTGTGATGGAGCCACGCCAACCCTCTGGCTGCACCTATAGCAATTCTGAGCCTCAAAGGCCACTCTTTAAGGCTGCAACCATCCTTGGAAGCATGTAGCTGATCATGTAGATTACCATTCGGCATGTTCTTGTAAATCAAAAATCTCTCCTTCTGTGTCTCACAATAACCCAGGAGAGGGACCAAGTTAGAGTGCTTCACGCTCCCTAAAGTGGCCATCTTAGATGCAAATTCTCTCTCCGAGTGGTAGGAATCCTGCAACCTTTTTACCGTGTACACACTGCCATCATTGAGGGTTGCTCGGTACAGAGTTCCTGTTCTCCCCATTCCAACAATGTTTTCTTTGCTGAAGTTATTGGTAGCCTTCATCAGATCGTTTAATCGAATTTTGGAAAGTGAATCTTCAAACATGGACACCTACAGCACACAGATAAATCAGTTGTAAGTTGTAACAGCAAGAGGCTTAAAACAACAACCAAAATTGATCGAAAATATTTTGAAGCCACCTTAATTACCTTAACCCTCTTAGTCCCCTTGATAGCCTTTGCCCATTCATTGCCTTCGGGATCTTTTGCTCCCTTCTTCCTCTTCTGGACAGGTACTCTGCGCACTAAGAAGTACACACCTACAAGGACGCCAGCAGCCCCAAGGATCACCCCACCTGCTGCAGCTCCAGCAATGATTCCAGTTTTGGGTTGTTTCGAAGGGGAAGAGCAAGCAGCCAAAGGAGTGCCACACAATCCCGCATTATTAGCAAAACTCTGTGCTGTAAAAGTACCATTGTAGAAACTCGGTATGGGTCCAACCAACTGATTATTCGCAACACTAAATGTTGTAAGCCTAGCAAGCTGACCAATTTGAGGAGGAATTTGGCCAGACAACTTGTTATTATCCAGCAGTAGTTTGTTGAGGTAAGTGCAGTTTGCAAGGCTGGTGGGGATCTCACCCGAGAAATTGTTCGACGAAAGCACAAGGGAAGTTGCATACGGTATTAGGCTGGAAATATCAGACGGGATCGGCCCATACAGGTCATTAGACGAGAAATCGATCCCAGTGACAGAGGTGCAATTCGCAATCCCTCTTGGGAAAGTACCCTTCAATCCCATGTTGGAAAGACGAATGTTGATAACCCTGTTCTCATCCGGTTGCCAACAATCAATCCCGACGAAAGTGCAGATGAATCCTTTAGTACTGTTGTTGAAGTTCCATGTAGAATTCAGGCTACCATTAGGGTCTTGTAGGGACTCTTTAATTGACTTCAAGCAAGCAATATTATCATCTTCACTGCCATAACTCGAGATGGTATTCAATAGCAGTAGACAAATAAGGAGAGCAAGAACATCAAAAGGAGGTCTTCTGCTTGGTTCCATTTTTATTAGGAATTGGCGAATTTGTTCTTCCTCAGATCGATCTATTTTTCTATTGCAGCTTATTCAGATGCTGAATGCTTTGTACTGTGAGATCAAACCAAACAGGAACCTCAATCAATTCAAGAAACAAAATTTTGGGGAAAATCTACAAGCAGAAGCTCAAACCCTAGAAAGACAAGAGGGCTAATACAAATAATTAAGCCGAAGAGTATGATCAAATTTTCGTTGTTCATTCGAATTGATTCTTGAATTGTTAGCTTATGCAGAGAGCGAGAGAAAGAGAGATCGCAAGCAGAAGAAAAAGGCGAATGAATTAATTACCTCGCCGGAGAGATGAGAGCGGCGGCGGCGGCGAACGTGGATTCGGAGGAGGGAGACGTCCAAGTAGAAATGCATTCTGGAAGAGCTCCTGAGCTTGCCGGGGAGTTTAGTGGGAGAAATTCAAGCAGTCAATGGTCATCAGGGTGGACTTTTGGGGGGTGGCCGACAATGGAGGTCGCCGGTCTACGCGGCACTGCGTTTTCCAAGTTGTTTGTTTTGTTCTTTTTTTTTTTTTTTGATTAGGAAAAAATTCGGGTGAGCGAGCTCTACCCGATGGCATCCTTACGGATGAGGTCTAGAAGACCAGAATCGTTGTTAATATCGACACCCCAGGCAGAGTGGCAAAGGTGTGCAACCTTATCAGCCACTCTATTGCCTAATCGGGGAACATGAAAGAAGGAAACTTCTTTCAAAGTCGATAGTAGAAATTTAACATCGGATAAAATCAATTCGATTTCCCAAGGACAGGTAGATGTTTTATTTAGGTGGTTTATGATTATCATGTGTTGTTTGTTTTGTTCATTCCTTCTTACCTTTGAAACTTTTTTTTTTTTTTGATTAGGTAAGAATTCGAGTTCAGGCATACCTGAAACTCGATGGCCGAACAAGTCGGCAGACGGAAGACCCTCAATACAAAACAGAACACAATAACACAAAACATCAGAGAGGAAAGGAAGACCCAACCAACCCATACAAGATGTCAACAAGCGGAGAAGGCAATCGAAAACCAAGACGGGCCGCGAGTGCCAAGAGCGTGGATGAGTGCAAAGACTCCCGACAGTACCCCAGCTAGAGAGGGTGACTCCTGAGGAAGTGTGGATCACCGACGTTGCCTCCACCTAGATGAAGGATCTTCGAAGACCACGAACACCACCACGATCCGTTGTCGATCAAACAGGACGCCCGATACTGCAACCCACAGAAAACAGACGCAGCCACACCAGAGCATCGACCAGCCGCCAAAAGACGGGACAAATATGGGCTAAGAAAGGAAGAACGATCCACCGATGGAAATGTGTATGGAATTCCCCGAGACAACCATGACGATCCACCGATGGAAATCTGAATGGACATACTCAAGAGGTTTGTTAGCAATATAAGAAGATTTACTAAAACTCTTCCTAGTTTGTTTTCCCATCAAGCAATTATCACACAGATCAATGATAGCAGGTTTTGAATTTAAAATGCCATGCTTATACAGATAATGCACTCTTATTACCTATATGCCCTATTCTATTATGCCATATAACAAACTCATGAAGGGACATACAAGCATCAGAAGCCATCATATATAACAGAGGAGAAATTCATCTCAGAGGTGGCTTGAACCTCATAGAGGCCATTTTTCTTAATGCATTTAATAAGAACTCTGCCATCTCTTGAGACTGTCCTTATCCCATGGCTACTGTTGATATCACAGTTCAGGGATTCTAAGGTACTTTCAGACATGAGATTCCTTCTAAGTTGTGGAACCCATCTAACATTTTTTATGACCCTAATCACACCATCATGCATTTTCATAGCCACAGAACCAATGACGATCCACCGATGGAAATCTGAATGGACATACTCAAGAGGTTTGTTAGCAATATAAGAAGATTTACTAAAACTCTTCCTAGTTTGTTTTCCCATCAAGCAATTATCACACAGATCAATGATAGCAGGTTTTGAATTTAAAATGCCATGCTTATACAGATAATGCACTCTTATTACCTATATGCCCTAATCTATTATGCCATATAACAGACTCAAGAAGGGACATACAAGCATCAAAAGCCATCATATATAACAGAGGAGAAATTCATCTCAGGGGTGGCTTGAACCTTATAGAGGCCATTTTTCTTAATGCATTTAATAAGAACTCTGCCATCCCTTGAGATTGTCCTTATCCCATGGCTACTGTTGATATCACAGTTCAGGGATTCTAAGGTACTTTCAGACATGAGATTCCTTCTAAGTTGTGGAACCCATCTAACATTTTTTATGACCCTAATCACACCATCATGCATTTTCATCAGAACCAATACCTTTAATTTTCAACATGGAATGATCACCAAGCATAACATCACCACCATCACATAACTTTAAATAAAAAAAACCAAGATTTATGATGAGTAGCATGCATAGTACACCCAGAATCAAGAATCCAACAATCAGAGGCATCATTTATAAGTAAGTCAATCACTTCATGAGTATAATAGGGGTGGGTTTCACACACAGCAGACACATCATGTTGTTGTTTAGCAGCTCTTTCCTCATCTCTTTTCTTTTTATAGCAGTCCTTTTCAAAATGGCCAGTTTTAGAGCAGTAATGACACTTTAGATTAGTTTTATCAATACCGGAAGCTTTATCATTTCCATTTTCAGGTTTAGACTGTTCTTGCTTGTCATTTTTCTTATTGTTATTCTTTTTACTACCCTTACCTTTGGACTTAGCCATAAGGACCTCATCCGTAGCTTCAGTCTTAGGCTCAGATCTAGCACCATTAGCAGTTTTAAAAACCTTTAAGGACTCATTTTTCTTAATAACAGATTCAATAATGTCCTTTTTAACCAAAGTAGAGTTACCATATTGAATAACATCCTTAAAGTATCAAACTGACTAGGCAAGGAATTCAACAGAAGCACACAAAGCTGAGTTTCATCAAGTTTATCACCACAATGCTGCAAATCTTGAGTTATAGTTAAAAAACGATCAAGATCACCATCCAAGGTGCAAGGAGTGTTCATTTTAAAGCTAAACAACTTGTTGAATAGATTTACACGAGATGGGAGAGATTTTACCAGATACAAACCTTCCAAGGCATCCCATAATGCCTCAGCAGTAGAATGACTTAATACCTGTCGTGCTACTTCATCTGAGAGACGAAGCATGATCTCACTATGAGCCTGAAGATCAGTCTCCATGATTTTTTCTTTATCAGTTCCATCTGGATACTTATTCGTCACTACAAGCCAACATTTCTTCTTTATGAGTAGTGCCATTGAAGGGTTTCAAACAAATAGAATCAGACATAATTGCAGATTAACAACAAGAACTATAAAGAAAGTAAGACAGAAAATCGTTTTAACCAAAAACTGGAAGCGGACGCAAAGATTTTCAAGAACAAAAAAGTTTTGAAAAACAAGAACAGATCTTGTTGCGTCGCGTATCGGGGAATGGCACCAAGCGATACATCCTATTTAGGCCCACCCGCTTCCTACGCCAGTTCCTGCTCTCTGAGATCTATTAAGACTCCGCTAGGTTGGGAAAAGGACACTCAAGCGCTAGCAACAAAACGCATGCTTTGATACCACATTGAAAAGCAAGATCGTGTCATTTTGATTTGAAGAACAACGAAAGATCGAAAATGATAGCGAGTAAAGGAAAGAACACAAGAGTTTTACGAGGTTCGGATCCAAGATCCTATGTCCCCGGGGCCTCAAGAATCAGCCCTAATCCACTATAAAAATAAGGGAGAAATACAGATCTGGCAAAGCCAAAGAGTACAAGTATAGATCTAAGTAAAACCAAAGACAGAAAACACGAAACAAGCAAGAAGAAGAAGAATTTCTTCCTACAATCTCATATCTGAGGATACAGACTCAGATCCAAGATTAGAACCCAACATCGAGCTCTTGTTGGTAACCAAGAGAGCTCTTTAAGCCTAGGACGTCGTCAGAGAAGAAGAGCTTCACTGTCGGAGGTGGGAAGAGCTTGAATACCAAAACCCTAACCCTAGCTTCTCTGCTCTCTCTCTCTCTTCTCTGATAGAGGAACAGTGAAGTAGCTTAAGGGTCAAGCAGCCAGGAGAGCAACTCTTTTATAGATGAGCAACCTTAGAAGCCAATACTGACGTCTCAACCTTGTGGGCTTCTCAAGGGCATCCAAGCAACGGGCTTCAAGGTGTTGGGCAAGTGGAGCAAGCACTGGGCTTTAGGCCCAAGACTCTTGGCAGCTACTCTGGTTAGGAGATCAAGCCATAGAAGGCTCAATCCGATCCAGTCCAGAGTCAGCTAACACCCAAGGTCTTGATCCAATGCCTTAGCCATACTTCACTACTTAGCCATTCATGTCATACATACATAATACATACAATACATACATATTACAAAGGCATAAAAATACTTAGGAAAATATGCAAGTTCTCAACACAAACCAACCTTATTAATTCTTAACAAAAATTGAACAAACAATAAGACTTGTCACAAATGAGCTTTTTGATAATTAAACATTAGTTAGCCTTTTATTGCATAGAAAAATAACCCCGCACAATACCTTAATTATATTTTTTTTAACCTTATCTAAATAAAGGGCTCTAGACAATCGTCCGTTGAGCATAGCCCAAGGTTCAACTTTGTGTTTGATCTTCGTCCTTAGATTTGACTTACTTTGGGTCTACTATTTTGGATATTCATTGGTTGTTTTTAGTCTTTTTTCCCTTTTTCTATTATATATCCGTCAATTGGGTAATTGTGAACGAAGCTCATTCAATTGTTTAGATTCACCCACTTATAGGTGTTGAACAAGTCTTTATTAATTTGATTATGTTGGGTATTATTGTACATCAAATCTCTTTTTTTTTTTTTACAGTGGGCAAACAATGGGTAGACAAACTATAAGAGCAAGACACCACTCTGATCATCCTGGCGAATGATGTTACACAGATCCCTGTTAATAGGGAGAGTTGAAATATTACATTTATAAGTATTCCTATCTATGTAGTCAACCACTATATATGCATCTCTGAAGCAATGTCTGAATTCGATGTGGTCAAAACTTATCTTCAGTCGATCGATCATATCTAGATAGCGCAATATCTCCCACTTGATCTTGGTCCTGTCATTAATGGCTTGAACTACTTCTAAGCAGTCCCCTTCGATGATAACATTCTGCAAGCCTTTGTTTGCGGCTAATTGTATACTTGCACAGAAAGTATAAGCTTCTGTTTGGAGAGCCGTAGTGATACATGTCTCCTGTTGAAAGATGTCCATGACTCTTTCCATTCCAATCCCTAATAATCCCCCATTTGGGGGAAGTCAGTAGGTTTTATTGAGTCATCAACATTAATTTTGTAGATAGTCCTAGGTGGTTTACAACATTTTGAATTTTCCCTCTCTTCCTTGCGTGTTCCTTTTTATTTTTGTCATTTGTTGTTGTCTGGTTCCATTCTCTAATGTTAGTATGTTACTAATAATTTTATGAGTAATGGAAGCCATTGACTCTATTTTTTTTCTTATTAAATATTATACTATTTTTGGTTTCTCGAATAGTTTGCCAGATAAAATACAACTTTTCAAATTGGGAGGTTCCATATCTTAACTGTACATCAAATCACTTGATATCTAATTCGTTGTGAGAGAATCGGAGAAATTTCGAATAGAGATCTCCATTTTTATTATTGACCTTGTAGAATTAGAGATTTTATAATGCGCTTGGTGTTTCCTAAAAATACACAACACTTATAAAATAAATGAAAAATGATTATAAATAGTACCAAGTGTCATCTTTAAATAAAAAATAATATGAAGTTTAGAAATATTAAAATCTAATACAAATCATGTTCATACTAATAAAAATTAATGTGGTTTCAAAATTCAGTCAAAATTATGACCAAAAAGCCAACGTAGAGACCATAAAATTATTTATTTCAACCGTCTAACATAGAGCTGGCAATTCGGTCGTTTGGGTCGGGTTCGGGTCATACTTGGTTGGGTCGGGTCACTAACGGGTTGGGTCACTAATGGGTCAGGTCAGTTCGGGTAAAATTTATGGTTGGGTATTGGTCGGGTCGGGTTCGGTCATGATGAATTTTAGATTGGTCGGGTTTCGGGTTAAATCAGGTCATGCCCATTTGGGTTCGTTTCAAAGCGGGTCGGGCTCGTTCGGGTTTCGGACCAAGAGATGGGTCGATCTCTTTTGAGTTTCGAATCAAAGTGGGTATAGTTTGTTTGAGTTTTCGGTTGAATCATATTTGCCCCGTTTGGATAATTAGGTTGATTTTGACTCTGTTGAATAATTGAATATGTAATTTACTTAAAATAAATTATTTTGAGTCGGTTGAAAACTTGAATATATAATTTTGACTTGGTTAAATACACTCAGTGACTCATCGCCTCATCGATTGTTGGTCGATTTTCAAAAAAGTCATAATCGGAAATTCGGCATTCGACAACTTCGTCCTTGATTTAATTACTATTAGCTTTTTACAAAATCATCATTTGTTAAATTTTTTTTTTTAATAAGTTGGCCCATTTCATTTTCAACTTTGGCCCATTAGTTTTTATCATTATCATTATATTATTATTAGTAGCAGTAGTAGTAGTTTTTAACAAATCTGGATATAAATAATTTATTCTATCAAAACATAATAATATATAGATACATAGATAGATAGATAGATATAAATAAAATAACAACTATAAAATTATTGATTTGGATATAAATACTTCTTTCCACCAAAAAATAATCGTATATCATAATTCATACAAATTATGGAATGTGGACAAATAGAGTAACCTTAATTATGAAAACTAATAGAATTATTATACTTATATCTATAAAAAGAAATACATTTATAAAAAAAATTGAAAACTAACAAAATGAATAGAATTATTAACACTTGCTTAGTTATGAAAACTAATGGCTCGTCTGGGAACTTACTTCACGGGAAATAGAATTCCCATGAATTCTACTTCTCGGGAAGTATGAAAATATGTTTGTTTGTAAATAAATTCCCATGAACTCAATTACTGCATTTTGTTTGGTTCAACACGGATATTTGACAGCAATTGGTTTTAAATTACTTTTATAACCTTTATATATAAATAAATTCATCTTATTAATAGGGACAAATTAGAGATTTTCTTTATGAAAAGAATAAAATAAATAAAAGATTTGGGGAAGAAAGGGGGAAGTAGATCTTACCCACCCCCCTCATGGTAGGAATTCCAATTCATGAGAATTCTAATTCCTGTGTTTTTTAGTTTAAAAAAATTGTACCACACGCATATATTGAAAACCAATTCCTAGGAATTTGTACTTCCCGGAAACTAAAAGTGTAACCAAACGATGCCTAATAGAATTATTATACTTATACCTATAAAAAGAAATCCATTTATAAAAATTAAAATTATAAATAAATACCTCATCTTCGATTATAAGGTACATTTTTCATTAAAATGTTGATGTTAAACGACCATTTCAAGCCGGGTTGGGTCGGGTTGAGATTTGAGTCGAGTTGAGAGTCGGGTCGGGTTGAGCGTCAGATCGGGTTGAAAGCTGGGTCGGGTTTGGGTTGGGTCGGGTTAATCTGTGTTAGGGTCTGTTTCGAGTCGGGTCAGGTTTGGTTCGGGTTCGGTCTCGGGTTCGGGTTACAAATGACTCCAGTTTTTTGGGTTTCGGTCGGATTCGGGTGAGTCAGTCGGGTTTCTCGGGCCGGATCAGATTTTGCCAACTTTAGTCTAACATGTTGACCTACATTTTACCAAAATTCCAGATAAATTTTGTAATTTTCAAATAATTTCCGAGCTATCAAGTTAGCATTTTGATAAGAACTAGTGTGAGTCCCGTGTCTAAGACACGGGTATTTGTTTAAAATTTTGAGTTTACGTTCTAATGTAATTGATTTTGAAAGTCAAGTGGAAGTATTATATACAAAATGCACAAAAAACTAAATAATATATAAAAAATGATGGAATAATAATAATAATAATAACCTCGGTCGACATAACCTCGTTCGTGATACTTTATTGGATATCTGCTATAGAGCTGGGATTTCTGCTGGTAAGGAGGTTGATATCGATTTGGTTGATGAGCATGATAAGCCCCTTCGTCTGGCGGATTTGCTCCTTGATTCCTGGGATAAGGGGCGGGATGTGTGTGTTGATCTGACGGGATCCTCCCCCTTGACTCAGTCTGCAGTGTCTGACTTTGTGCCCGGTCGGGTTGTTGTTGATGCTGCTCGGTGTAAGTGTGCCAAGTATCGTGAGTTGTGCTCGATGGCTGGGTACGGTTTCCTACCATTCTCATTCTCTTCGTTGGGGGAGTTAGATACAGATGTTGTAGGTTTGCTGAAGCGGATTCAGAAATTCTCGGTATCTCAGGATGCTGGGGCTCGTGCTGCCGCTTATATTTTTACTAGACTTAGCTTTCTATTATTGTCATAAGATTTTGAATACTGAAAGTGCCAATTTTTTGCTATTTTCAAAAGCATTTTTTATTTATATTTTGATAACCTGGAAATGAATTGTAGAAAATGTTTTATTCATTAAGTATACCATTCATTTTATTTTTATTAATTGAATAAATGGTATATTAGTATAACATTGGTTGAATTTCATTGGTTAATTTAGGCAAACCATTTTAAAATTTTGAAATGTTTTGGTGGAGTTAGTGGGGTGGTTAGTGGAGGTGGTGGTTACTAAGATGTGGCAAGAGGTGGTTAATTAGTAGAGGTGGTGGTCACTAAGACGTGGCAAACAATAATGATGTAGATATATATTAGTGGTCCACATGTAGATGTCAAAGGAAGTGGGGGATGTGAATTCATTGAGAGAATGACATGTGGAACGGAGCATTCTGGTGAAGCTAGGTAGGCGAGAGATGTTTTTGGTTTTATAATAGTAATAGATTTTAAATGGAATTTGAAATCATATCGAATTATTTTTATTAATATGAGAATAGTTTGCATATGAATTTAACATTTTAAAGTTCTTATTAGTTTTTTTTTTTTACATTTTTTCCTAAAATAAAACCTCCAACCAATTAACACCTATACTTTTCTTAAATTACGGGAAACCACCTCTTAAATATGCGATATTGCTTATAACCATCCTTTAAATGCGAAATTCCAGTAAACCACCCTTTATAAGGCTTCTGTTAGTGAACGAACACCCCTTGTAAGTTTTCGTTAGTAGCTCAGTTAATTATTTTAAATTACAAAATTGCCCTTTCCCCTTTAATTTTGTGCATAAATTCGAACGCACTTGAGCAATTTATGGCTAAATTCGAACCTGTTGAGGCTTGATCTTGCTTTCTTTTTATGTGCTTGTGATCGTTGAAGTTGTGATTGTTGATCTCAGTGATCAATTTTTATGAATAAGGCTAAAATTTTAGTTTTGAAATTTGGGGTTCTTGCTCCTTTGTGGTGTCTGAAACCTAGATCTGAAATTTGGATGCTTAAGAGTTCGAATTTGATGATAAAGATGATGGATTTGAGATCCTTGTTGCTGAATCAACAAAACCCCCCTAAGAAATTTGAACAATTTTGTTCGATTTTGTGGGTTGCGATTCTAGGGCCGAACTCGGGGCCAATCGGCATCATTCGCCACCGTGCTCTTCAATCGAAGCACTTGGAGGCGGCGGTGCTATCAAGGGTTGTTAGCAGGAAGGCTCAAGGAGAAGTGACAAATGCATCAGATCTCCTTCTTCTCCGGCGTCGAGCGCAAGCGGCAGAGCTTCATCTCTCCTGTGGAGACAGAGGTGAGGTGACGACATTGAGATATCATGCTTTTCATCGGAGAACATGGAGACAAAGGAGCTCCCGCTTATGGGCATTGTCAGAGGGGACTACCATGGGAGGTGGTAGGAGGTTATGGTACTTTTGAAGAAAATTCGATCAACTGGTCAGGGCATTTTTGTCATTAAATATTTTTAACAGAAAACATCAGTGGCATTTTGTTAAGGGGTGGTATACTGGAATTTTACATCTAATGGGTAGTTATGAGTAATATAGCATATGTTAGGGGTGATTTCATGCAGTTTACCCTAAAACCTACAAAAGGTATTTTTCCCCTCTTCCTGCTGGGTCAAATACACTCCAAAGGCCCACTAATAAAAAAAAATACACTTCAAAGGCCCATATAAAACCAGCCCAATCAGTTTTTTCTGAGAGCAAATCATAAACCCTAATTTTAATGAGCATAAAACTATATATATGCGTTATACCTACTTCGGAATCCCATCAAGAACCAAAACCCTAATCTTCTTCCTTCTATCGGAGCTGTTCCATTCTTTATTTCCGTTCCTATCAGCCCTGCAACTCGATTCGAAGTTCATTTGTATTTCCTGTGTTCTTTGGTTTCCGTCTCTTTAATTGCCTCTCCGTGGAAATCGTCTTATCCTTCCCATGGATATGGAGATTTTTTCCACAATTTTTTTAAAAAATTGGCGAGGCTTAGATTCGATTTGGCAGGTGTTGAGTCACTGCGGCTTCGATTCTTCACAGTCAATGGTGAATTTGATCCTGCCACATCTTCTCCAGTTAGGGTTTGTTTTCTGGTTGTTGGTTGGAAGAAGTTCCTGTGATGTTCATAATCTTTGAGACCTGATTGTCTTGTGCATTTGATGACAACTTACAAGCATAAACCCTGAGGCCTCTTCTTCCACTTCAATGCATTCATCTGTTTTCGGTATTAAAAAAAAAATCGATCTTTTTTATGTGAGATGATGAATATGCACTGGGCTCTGAGCAGCAAAAATTGCTGCTTTTTGATGCATAATTGCAGCCCTAGAAAGCTTTGTCTGATCCTCTTAATCTTTTTGACCCCTTTTTTTTATGTCTATCGACATTTTGGATTGGAATTTTGTTTTCCAATTTTTCTTGTTGCAGGAGAATTGATTTGAAGGTATTGAAATGTTTTTGTGGAGTCCAGGGATGGTTGTCTTCGAATCATCGGAGCTGAATATTCAATTTGATGACAGTTCAAACATGACTGCTGAGGACTCCCATCTCACTCCCTAAGCTTGAGTGAGTGGAAACGATGATTACTTTCAGAGTTTTTTTTTTTCCAAACTAGGTTAATTCAGTACAATTGATTGGAATTTGGCTAAATTACGGTGGAATGCTATAAAGTCTGGGAATTATAGAAATGGCTTTGAATCCGAAACTTAAACAGCCCTTCCCCCAACATTTACAATCAAGATTGAAGAATTGCCTTGGATTTATAAGATTAATTCGACTAAAAAGTGTACCCGAAACTTCTAAAAAAAGTGTACCCGAAACTGGATTCAGTGAATTTGAAGAATGAAGATGAATGGGTTGCCTCCTACCTAATACTTAATGGTTGGATGTTGAAGCTGGATTACAAATAACCCATAAATCTGAACTACAAAGTTTCAGTACCTAACGTGATGAAGTTATGTGTAATGGATTCAAGCAATGTAGCATCATCCTAAGTTATGTGTACAGGAGTTTTATGGAGTTCACTCATTTCATTTGTATCTGTAGGACTCTATCTGAATAACTATCTGTAGGACTCTATCTGAATAACTACTCGGAAGGATGCATTTGTCAGTGTTCTAAAGAACGCTCTTGGTTTTACGGTTTGTTAAGAATTTGAGATTGATTTTTGTTGTTTTATTATGTCATTTATGTGAATGTAGGAATTATGGATTGTGATGGTTAGAGCATATTTATGTAATTTTATGTTTGAATTTAATAACGGTTAAAATGATCATAATGTTCATTTTATTTGTATGATGTTTTTTATTTTATATTTAAAGATAGTAATGAATTTGAAAATGTATATTTTATTACATTATATAGTTTTCGATACGATCAAGAGTTAAATATAACAAAATAACCAAAATCTGTTTTATTCACCAACAATTCACAGATAAATGCGTCTTTTAGAACATTAATTGTGCCCACATCTCCACGTCACACCCTTTCTTGAACTCATATGTATCACAATTGATCTTGTTAAAGGCTGCCTCTGGGAGCCATCACCTTGCGTACCCTTTCCTTATTTCACCGTCCCCCTCGGGTGTTTTGCACTCCTGCCCTCCCTAGCAACCGCCCCCCTTCCACTCCACTCTCAAGCATCATATATTGTATCTTATTTGTGGAATGAAAGTGGAGACAAAAGAATAATTTATTCACACACCAGTTGACTTGTTTTATGGTCTCAGAGCAAATCTGATTGCAAGTGGCCCACCTGTGCAACCTCATACTACACCTACGGAGCCTTCCGTGCAATTGAGCTCTCCAAGTCTACTTGAGCATGTTGGTACACCTACTTATTGGAGGAAGTCTATATGGAGCAACCACGAGGCTTTATTGATGCCATCCGTTCAACGCACGTATGTCGCCTTCACAAGGCCATATATGGGCTCAAACAAGCTCCTCGAGCTTGGTTTAATAAGCTCAAGCATTATCTCGTTACCCATGGATTCCGTGCGTGCCAGTCGAACGCATCCTTATTTGTTCACCATTCACCTAACGCTACATTGTAGATACTTGTATATGTGGATGATTTAATAATTACAGGATCCGATCGTGCTCTCATTCAACGGGTGATCACAGCTCTACACTCCACGTTATGATCGAGTCCAAACCCATTTCAACACCTGCTGATGTCTCAACTCGATTAGTCAAGGATGGTGTCTCTTTCTCCGACCCGACCCTGTACCGCCAGACCGTTGGCTCACTTCATTGTGCCACCATCACTCGTCCCTCTACTGAGGTCAGGGTCGTTTTTCGCCTCTAGTTGACACTTGGACAACGGGTCTGCATCGGGCCGTTTGGCTTTTCCGCGGGGTCGTGTGCACACGTGCGCCCATGCGCTAATAGCCTAGTACATAAGCCGAGCGGGGTTCCATCCTAAAACCAATTGGCATTAAGTGGGGTAACCCACTAGGTTATATACTAAGGCTTGTTTGTTCATATTATCAATGTGGGACTCTAATCAATTATGGCCTTCACTTCAAACCCACGACAACTCCATTTCTACTTGCCTTCTCGGATGCTGGATGGATTTCCGACAAGGATGATTGTCGTTCCCAATACGGTTTTGCCATATTTCATGGGTCGAATTTAATAAGGTGGACGTCTCAGAAGCAAAAGGTTGTGACTCGATCGAGTACCGAAGCAGAGTATCGTGCGTTGGCTTATACTGTAGCTGAATTGTCCTGGATCAAGCTCCTTCTTCATGATCTTCGACACCCTCTTGCTCTGCCACCCACTCTAATGTGTGACAATGTTGGTGCCACTTTCATGAGCAAAAACCTAGTCATTAGCTCTCAGTCAAAGCACATTCACTTAGACGTCCACTATGTTCGGGAGCAAGTCGAAGCCGGTGATCACCGAATCAGTTATGTCTCCTCTATGGATCAGTTAGCTGATATATTTACAAAACCTTTAAGCAAGGACAGGATAGCCAACATAAAAACCAATCTCCAAGTGCGGCCAGCCCTTGGGCTTGCCGGGGGGTGCTCATGTTGTCAATTTTGAATTAGTCTTGGCCTCCCTAGTTTTGTGAAATTAGTTTCCTTATTTTTAACAACTGTGTGAATCCACTCTTCTTGTGTATAGGGTGGTTAGGATATCTCCTGTAATATATATATATATATATATTGTATCTTATTTGTGGAATGAAAGTGAAGAAGGAAGAATAATTTATTCACACACCAGTTGACTTGTTTTAAGATCGAACACTCCCTTCCTAGAGCCCTCTTGGGATCCGGCATTTACAATGTCCTAGTTGTATTTGATACATCTTCTCCATTTTACTGCAGTGACCATCATCCAGGATTAATCTAATTTTTCAACTTTTCAATTCAATGAGATTAATTTTCACTTGTGGATTTGGTTTTTAATGTTTGTGGGACTTCATTTACTCATGGAAGTAAATCAAGTAATGAAGAAGATGTATCAAATACAACTTTTAGCATTGAGTACATGAAAAATGCAGCACTGGGCCAAAATGCAAGGGAAACACTACGTCCTGCTGAACAACTCTGATAAATATTAGCCAAAAGTCGTTCCTTTTAGCATTGACATTTCATTTTTGCACTCAAATATGTTTGGATAATGAACTTCCATAGAAGGTTATTAAATCAGAATGCCGATAAAGAATATGCTGGTGAGTTTGCGAAAGAATGCCGGGTGCTCTAATAACATTTTAGAGCACTTCTTCCTTGCCTAGATCATACAAGCGACAACTCTCCAGCAGGAATAGAACGTTTTATCAACTTTGCCCAGGACTCGTTTGTTTCGGCAATGACCTTGAGGGCATAATCCTGTAAAGAACATTTTATTTAGTTGCTCTATTCTTGTATGAACTAATTGCTTTTCTGCTGAGTGATGGTATTGAGGAAATGTCTAATACCTTATTTGCTGCTTTGTTTCCGAGACCAAACTTGTTAGCAGGTTTTCCGTCTGGGATCTTGTAATCTCTAAACCAATCCCTGATTGCCGTGAGTGTTCCCTGCAAACAATTAAGTGAATTAACACATTAGACTTGCAATCTCAATCATTATTAGTATTAAGCAGCAGCAGCAATTAATGATGTTGAAATCTCCTCTCTTTTTTATCTTCAAGCGGACAAGTTTCAAGTAGAAAGCTAGGTAAGATAAATACCGGGAGATGCTTTTCGACATCTTCAACATCATTCACAAGAGAAGCTTTGGGGTCATCAAGGGAAATCGCAATTATTTTCCAGTCAAGTTCACCTTCATCAATCATGGCCAGTGCACCTAACGGCTTCACTTTCAAAACTTCTCCAACATTTCTACGCTTTTCACCAATCTCGACAACATCAACTGCAATGGCACCCAAAAAAATAACAAGAATGATGGGTCTCACATTAGATATTAAGACTTCCAAAGCTAATGCATATCAGTTATCATTCAGGTTATATGATGATTACCAGGATCATTGTCTCCAAAAGCGCCATCAACTTCAGGATTTGATAATGATGGGTCCTCCCATGTTTGTGGCAGTAATCCATAGTTCCAGTTTATATTGTAGCTGAGAGGGGGGAAGGTAATATCTCAAAGATTCAGAAGAAGAATTACAACAGTAACAAAGCAACAAGAACAATCAAGATATTCTATGGAGCACATGGCACAACAAAAACCAGAATTAGAACAAGGAACAACAGATCATTTAAAATCCTACCAAAAATGTTATGAAGAAACTACAAATTTAGATATTAGAACCAACAAGGAGAACTGACAAGGATTAAGGACTGCGTTGGAATATAAATCTCAATGCACATCTTACGGGTAATATCGAAGCTTTCCCTTCTTTGTATCTTGCTTTATGGGTGTGAACTGCTCATCAGTTGCAACCTCCATCTTTGCACTGGATTCTTTAGGTATCTCGACCACAAAATTAAAAGTTCCATCACCCAATTTCAAAGGAATATCATGCCATGGGGAAATCTGCAAGCCAGAATGGATCATAAAAAAATATAGAAAAAGATTCTGCTAAGGGATGACTGATAAATAAAGTTATCCACACCCAGTGAGGCAGTGAACACAAGAATCTCAGCTAACCCTTTTATCAGATGCTATCATCCTTAATTAGATTCATTCTATTCAAATTTATAATTCATATTTATTGGTTGATCTATCTGCTCCTACATGGATAGTATGACCAGCCATTAGAACAAACAAATCCATCAGCAAAAAAATCTCAGATTTAGCCCCCACCAAAGTAAATGTCAAAATTATACCAAAGTAATCTGTGTGAAAAAAAAATTGATGTAGGTGCCAATTACTGCCACTAATCATTCTAAAGAACATGAATATCCATTCCCATTCAAGAGAAAGAGGGAGAAAAGGAACCTTCTTGCCAGAGTTATCAAGAAAGAAAACACGATAATCTAGGGTCTCAGGCTGGCCTTCGTCCTTGACCTGGATCTCTTCAGGTCTATAGATGGCCCTGCAAGTGAAAAGCCTCCTTGAAAGGGTGCGGTTGAGGCTTAAAGTAAGACCTTGAACAGATTTCTGTTTCAGCTGCAGTGGTGTCCGCTTGAAGATGAGGGAAGTGGTGGTGGAGTTGGTAGCTGCTGTGGCCATTGCCATCACTCTCATGGTCGCCATCGTTGGACCACTAGGGCAACTCAATTTTGCTCGGTGCCACAGGATGCCAGTGGAGAACACTAATGCCCTGGAAAGCAATTAAGCAAAATGTAAAGCTAGCAAGTAGACAAACTTCAATAAAGTGTCTTTTTTAGACAGTTCACTATCATTGAGAAATCGCACTTGATAAATTACTTAATTTTATATAAACTTTGAATATATAAACATGCCCAATTGATCATCAACAATGGCAGCCATGAGTGTTGTTAAAGTGAGTTGGTGCCATTTTCTGCACATATGCTGCCAGTTATATAGTTTAATTGCAACTTTGTAAAGTCGTGCTACTAAGCACAACCAACCTAAACTTGGAGCCAATTTGTGAAATTATTCCTTTATATTAAATTATTAATGCCAACATAAAAGATATGAACAATTCAGATCAACGACACTATATACCCTTACAGTCAGACACGATTTTGATCACAAATATCAACAACAATCATAAAGCACGGGAAATAGGAGCATAAAATTGAAAATGAACAACTGTGGATCCCCTCCTTTGGTATCCGGAAGTGAAATCATTTGATCAATTCCGAACCCTAAGAAAGAGGAGATGGAGTGAGAGACCACTCCAGATTCCACGTCCTTGCAAATTCAGGCAAGGATCTGCGTTTTTATCAATTCCACCTCCTGGCTGAAATTAAAGATCACATTTTTACATAAAATTGACATTTTCTGAATCAAGAGACTATTACATTTGGGATGGGGGAATAGACCGAATTCAAGAGAAATAGAAAGGGAAACGAGAAGGAGAGGAGTCGGAGGGGGAGGAATGTCACCTGAAAGCGGTTCCGGAAAACGGCGACGGGAAATTCCGGACAGAAACAGAAGCTTCTCGACGGGGAGAGAGGATGGGCGGCAGCGGAGAACTGCGCCGGCGGAATGGGAGAGAGACTGCTTCTGTGCTTCAGCTTCTCCGTTCTCTGGAAAAACTTGAGGAGCAAAATGAGGTGATATTGTGATCTTTTAGCTTGCTTATTTATTTATTTATATTTATTTATTTATTTATTTATTTTTGATAAGGTAAGGATTCGGAGGCCAGACAAACCTGACTCTCTGAGAGGTCGATGAATAGACAGACGGCGTAACCGTCGAAAACAATACAACAAAAAGTGAACCAACAAGCGCAATAAAGATTGAACATACACGTACAAAATGAGAGACCTAGGCTAAATGAAGACCTAGGGTCGAGAGCGAAGACGCAGACAAAAGCCAAGCACCACCATGGCAGCACCGCTGGTCAGAGGTACATCAAGACATCAACTCCCATAGGCAGTGAAGACGGAAAATCCAAGGAGCAGTCTCCTCGGAAACGGAGTCGTCTATGAGCACACCACGACCCCAACCAGACCCGACTCCGAACGCCATGCCAACAACCAAACCAAACGAAACTAGGGCCACCCAAAAGCGTGCACAAGCCACAACCCGAAAATGGTGCGACCGAGGGAACACTTCAAAACAAGATGTACTCAAAGAAATAGCATTTATAACCTTTTCGATAATTTGGTCATGCCCTTTCAGGATTTTATTCAAGCCATTTCGGAAATTGTTCAAACCCTTTCGAGTAAGAAATATATATAAGGGTAAATTGCAACTAATATCCCAACCTTTAGGGATAGTTGCTTTCAATACCCTAACCTTGTAAAATTTCACAAAATATCCTAACCTATACCATTAGTTGCAATTAACACCCTAAATAAGTTTCTTAAATTAAAAAATTACCCACATCGAACAAAAATTACAAAAAATCACCTATATTCATAAAATATTTTCAATTAATCCCTAATACATTTTTAAAAAAATGAGAATTAAATAAATCTCTTACAATTTAACCCCACCCGACCCACCATCCAAAAATAATTATAATATATATATATAATATATACTCCTTTAAAAATATAATATAATTACTTTAGCATCTACTCATTTAAAATTTTAATATAATCAATCAAAATAATTAATTATTTATCTAAAAACATACATTATAATTAAAATCTAAATTTATATAAGTCTGTCTCGATACATGCCGATTTGTGCATCTATATATTCCCTGTATATTATTTGATACGATATATACTGTCTTTTAGGTTAATATTATGTTATATATACTAAAACTAATACATAACATCTTCTAATGTATCACACATAAATTTCATGGTATTAAAAAAATGATTCTATAAGAAATGTTTGACATAATAGTTTTACAAAAATAAAATAAAGTAGATTTAAAAAAATAAATGGTAAAATATATGATAACCATTTGCAATAAATAATTATATAATAAATATATATTAAAAATAATATGGTAAAAAATAATAATTTTACCATATTATTTTTAATATATCTTTATTATGTAACTATTTATTACAAATGGTTATCATATCTCATACCATTTATTTATTAAAATCTACATTATTTTATTTTTGTAAAAGTATTATGTTAAGATAAATAATTAATTATTTTGAGTAATTATATTAAAATATTAAATGAGTAAATGCTAAAATAATTATATTATATTTTTAAAGGAGTAGATTTTATATACTTGTTATAATTATTTTTGGATGGTGGGTTGGGTGGGCTGAAATTGTAAGAGATTTTTTTAATTTCAAATTTTAAAATATATTAGGAGTTTATTGAAAACATTTTATGAATATGGGTGATTTTTTATAATTTTTGTATGATGTGAGTAATTTTTAAAATTTAAGAATCTCATCCAAGGTGTTAAGTGCAACTAATAGTATATGTTAGGATATTTTGTGAAATTTTACAAGGTTAGGATATTAAAAGCAACTATCTCTAAAGGTTGGGATATTAGTTACAATTTACCCTATCTATATCCATATACTAAAACCGATGCATTGGGGCCTGCGTGGCGACATGTGAGTGAATCTGCCTACGTGGCGGCACGTGAGTGCATCTCGCAAAGCTTTCTCCCGTCAAAAAAGAAATCTAATAAAAAAATAATTAGATAGTTCTAATCTATATAATTAAAAAAGATTAAATAATTATTATATTTTACCATTAACTCATAAAATTGGATATATGAAATATCTTATAAACCACTTTTGATAGATAGATGTTTCCATCCAAATATCTTATAAAAATATATGCCATATATATCACCCAACATTATAATGATGATAATAATAATCATCATCATATAGATAAACCACTTTTGATAGAAAGAGTTTCCATCCAAATATAATGACATATCGGCAATAATAACAATAATAATAATAATAATAGTAATAATAATAAAGTAATTATTTTATCTTACCATTAACTCATATAATTGAATAGATAGAATATCTTATAAAAGAGTAAATATTATATAAGGAAATAACTATATCAATATAATTAAACCATTTATAGTAATAAATTTGTCATATACAATTACCGTATTTATATACAAATTGCCATATAAGTGTATCTCCATCTGGATTATAAATAATCTATCCAATGGACAATATATATATATTACACAGAAATTAGGGCCACCCAATTGGCATATGGACGGAATTTATGGTGGTTCTTTGGGGTCTAGGCGGGTCTTGGTGACCTTGAAGGCCTTGGAGGAGGGGCGAGGTAAAGGGTTTAGGCGGGGGTCTAGGCAAATATTGAAGGATTTTTTAGAACAGTGACCATACTTACAAAAAATATTAATAGATATGTAGTAGCAAATATTTGATAGGTGTTATTTTATTTATATATTGATTATTTTTTTATTGAAAGAATTATTTATATCAAAATTAATATTTCATAGTTATTTTATTTATATCTATATTATTTTTTTAGTAGAATGAGTTATTTATATCTAGATTAATTTTACAAGAAATTTGGCCCAAAGGCCGAAGGCCTTTGGGCCAAATACAAATTGTCCTACACTTTTCCCTTTGCTAGCAAATGTCCAAAAACATTTCATAATACCATCTTTACCCCTGCCTATTACTCCCTCCTCGCATCTAGATCTATCGATTTTTTTCAGATCTGAGAGAGTCGAACTCGGTTCTCCATGGCGCCGATCTCCATGGCGCCGAATCTCCTTCATCCTCTGCTGCAACCGAACGCCCTCCTTCTTCATTGATCCCCGTAAATAAATTGCCCATACAGATGTGCAGCAATTCACACACTTTGCTCCTGTTTCTCATGAATTTCCTCAATAAATGCACGTCTTTTCAATGCGAAGTGCAAATACAAAACTTGCACTGGCCAAAGGATGGTAACTGTGGCGGTGGCGGGGGGGAACTGCGCGGAGGCTCCGACTGCATGCGCCCATACCTTGACGCTCCGCAGCTGGCGCCTCCTCCTCCTCTTAGACCACCTTCGTTGCTGCTTCCGGCGATCAACTTCTCCCGCTCCGAAGCCATTCGTCAGAGTGTCCTCGATGGCGACCCTAACAACCGAAGACGAAGTGCTTGTGGTGGTGCCACCACTCCTTCCTCGACGCGCCTGCTGCCACCGACAGGAGATGTTGTTGAATTTGGAGCGAGTCCAGCCCTAATTCCTCTTCTCCGGTGCGGGAGATTGATCCAAGAACTAGTTCTTGGATGCACTAAGGTACCTTCAAGGAGTTCATGTTCTTGAATTAGTTAGACCATTTCCATATTGGTGTGAATGACAGTAGCTGATGTTCGGATTCTTTATATTGCCGGTTCTAGATTACAGGGAAAGCAGTGATGCTCGATGAGATTATCAACTACGTGCAGTCACTCCAGCAGCAAGTCGAAGTGAGTTATTATGCTGTGTGATTCAGTTGTCAAAGTAATGAATTCAATTTGTCCTTCAATTTTAAGTTTCGAAATTGAAATTTCTATGATTTATGAATGCCAGTTGATCTAGATTCTTTTGCTTCTTCCACCTTGTCATAAAAGCATACACAAATTGTGAAATTGTGATCCTCCCTGATGTATTACTTGTAATTGATAAGGTATGGCTGTTTTCTGGTGTTTGTAGTTTCTATCCATGAAGCTCGCCTATGTGAATCCCAATCTAAACTTTGACGTCGAGCAAATCCTATCAAAAGAAGTAAGTACAAAATCCAACAAGACCTACTAATGACAAAGACATTGAACTTACCTTATCGTGTTTCTCTTATGTGCAGATTCTTCAATCCTGGAACTTACCTTATCCTGGAAAGACATTGAACTTACCTTATCGTGTTTCTCCTAGCAGTTGCTTGTTCAGATAGTTTAATAGCTTACTGCACATCGAGATACCTAATTAGCCTTGGCCTTTTGGTGCTAGATGTTCTTGAATGATGGACTCTTGCAGCTTCTATAAATGCAAGAAATGAGAAGATACAAGACACTTTTGTTGTTGAGTACCAATTTTTTTCTTTTGGGCATTGCAGATTTGCATATTTGTACTGTTTTTTCCCCATAGCAACATGATGACAATTAGTATGATATTAATTAGCCTTACGAGTTCAAAGTTCACTTGAGATTGAAACAATCAGTATAATTAGTATTCATAATGAGAGTGAATGCACATGCTTGATAATAAAATGCCAAGCTCATTTGTCTTTTAGATTTTCACTTTCTAAGTTGCTATGGGAGTTGATTTGGTATCTGGTGTAATTGTGTAAATTAGGGGGAATCTAAAAAATAATTTGACGTTGATTTGCTAGCTAGTTGTTTTTACTGTTTTAGCTCATAATTGAAGCATGTTTCGATGCTGTGATTAAACAATTTTCATGTCACTATACATGTGTCACCACTGATAAAGGGTGGTGACAGTGACCCGTACAAAAAAAACGATGATGTCACAAAAAAAATTCATGTCACCACTGATAAGGGTGGTGATAGTGACCCCATAAAAAAACGAAGCTGTCACCAAAAAATTTTCATGTCAAGCGTGGTGACAATGCCCAGTGATAAGGGTGGTGACAACGATAAGGGTGGTGACAGTCCGTGTAGTTACAGTGTCTATGACCCTGTTTTTATAGTGGTGACAGTGTATATGACCCTGTTTTTATAGTGGTGACAGTGTCTATTACCCTGTTTTTATTTTGGTTACAGCGTCTATGACCCTCTTATACATTCATATATTAGAGGAGAACTGTCACCACATGTATTTTGGCTTCTCATTAGCCCCTATAGGGTTTGTGCTTCCCTAGTCATAGGGTTTTCCTTTGGTGACAACATTTATGTCACTGTTTTCATTTTGGTTACAGTGTCTATGACCATGTTTTTATTTTGGTTACAACGTTTATGACCCTCTTACACATTCATATATTAGAAGAGAACGGTCACCACATGTATTTTGGCTTCTCATTAGCCCCTATAGGGTTTGTGCTTCCCTTGTCCTAGGGTTTTCCTTTGGTTACAGTGTTTATGACCCTATTTTTATAGTGGTGACAGTGTCTATGACCCTGTTTTTATTTTGATTACAACGTCTATATGGTTTTCCTTTGATTACAGTGTCTATGACCCTTTTTTCATAGTGGTGACAATGTCTATGACTCTGTTTTTTATTTTGGTAACAACGTCTATAGGGTTTTCCTTTGATTACAGTGTCTATGACCCTTTTTTCATAGTGGTGACAGTGTCTATGACCCTGTTTTAATAGTGGTGATAACATCTATGATCCCTTACCTATTCATATATTAGAGAAGAACTGTCACCACATGTATTTTGGTTTTTCATTAGCCTTTTAGGGTTTGTGCTTCCCTTGTCCTAGGGTTTTCTTATGGTTACAGTGTCAAGCGGTGACAGTGTTTATTACCTTGTTTTTATAGTGGTGACAGTGTTTATTACCTTGTTTTTATAGTGGTGACAGTGTCTATGACCCTGTTTTTATTTTGGTTACAGCGTCTATGACACTCTTACCAATTCATATATTAAAAGGAAAACTGTCACCACTCACCACATGTATTTTTGGCTTCTTATTAGCCCCTATATGGTTTGTGCTTCTCTTGTCCTAGGGTTTTCCTTTGATTACAGTGTCTATGACCTTATTTTTATAGTGATGACAGTGTCTATAACCCTGTTTTTATAGTGGTGACAGTAGTTACATTTTTAATTTTTAATGAAAAATTATCAAAAAAAAATTGAAAAAAGATACTACCGTATTCTAAACATGTAGATGGTACATTCAATGGTAATTAATGCTAAATTGTACAGTACGCATAATGCCATGTATCATGTATTTTGACTGAATTAACTTTCAATGTTAGTTAATGCTAAATTAACTTTCACTTTGTAAGCTTGTGAGTCAGGTGATCAGTGAACTCCGGCTTCCCTGCATAACCTCGGCGAAGATGGCGGATAGCATCTCCGATAGGAGCGCGAGGACGTTGGCGTCGATCACTTATGGCGACGGCCTTGTCACGAGTAGCTCGCATCTCCTCGAAAGCGCCACCGCGCCTCTCGCTTCCCTTTTCTCTCGGCGATTGAACTCCGCCGTCGCCGGCACCGATGATAAGCCATCCCATCCCAACGATCACCAGCGCAACCCCGTTTTCCTGGATCGGAATGATTTCGTCGGCAGCCGAAGGCCGGCGAGAGATCCCAAGGAGGCGGAAGCGAATCGGCGATGCTCCGGCGCCAATACGCTAAGCAAGTGAAGGAGACTCGGAAGCGGTACATCGCGGGAGGAGATGATGCACAGATCTGTAGATCTATTCGCTTGGGGAAGAAGGAAACAAAAATGAAAATTATAACATAGGGGTAAAATTGGAATTTTGGGACACTCACTTCATTTCAAGGAGAAAATGGACATGAGGTTAAAATTTGGCCCCCAAATGGACATATACCAAATTTTCCCTTAATTTTAATCTTATGTTTCCAGTTATTAGTTTAATTATCATAATGTAATTCATATTTATTTATTTATTTTCATATTTATAATAGGATTTTTTTTATAGATAATAGATGTGATTTTATAATATTGTATTAACATATTTCCGTGCAGGGGACGGGGCATACACTATTATATAAATATAACAGTATAAATATATAAAAACACCCAAAGGGCCCAAGGAATACCCACACAAATATATACTCTGTGTGTTATATATATATATATATATATATATATATATATATATATATATATATATATATAATCGTTCTTCCCCTTTTTTAGATGGTTAGCGTGCAAGTGAGAAGGAAGAAAGTTGCACGCCAAACAGTGGTAGCAGCAGGCCAACGCGAAGTAGGCCGACAGACTAAATGTGGCCGGTGACGCGACCGGAACGCACCAGGCCAACACCGACCCAGACTGGGACGACCACACTAAAGCAAGTCGAATCCAACGCCGACAAGGACAGCTAGACAAAACGAGATCCGAGGATTGAATCGAAAAACAAATGTGAGATCCGATTTGGGGGAACGTTGGAGCGAGCACTAGAAAACGAGTACCCCACCAAGGCCCCGACAGGGAGGACGACAGTGAGCGATCCAGCCGGAGGCGGGCGGAGAAAGACGTCAGTCGGAGGCGAGTTTGGGACCGGAATTTCAGAAGAAGGAATACCAAACCCTAGATATGAAATTCGAGGCATAATTGTTCGAATTGGATGAGAGTGAAAGGTGAACCGTACTCCACATCCATGGATCCATCAAAGCCCCAAAGAGATTGAGTTTTTGTTTGATTAAGAAGGGTGCGAAGAAAGAGATTTCGTTCTCTTGGACGGATGATTAATCATTGGTTATTGAATCCGAGGAGGGGCCATCGGCAGTAGGCTCGAGCTGAGTAGGACGACCGGGCTCGAATCGACAACCCCGTTGGTGTTCTTCACCTGAACCATGGAGGAAGGTAGGAGACGGAGAAGGTGGGCAGGCCTGACAACTTGGTCCGACGGGGTAGATTATCGACCTTCGAAGAGGGGATCTTAACCTCTGAAGAGGTGTTTTTTAGCCTCCGAGGAGGTGGTCGGCATTGGTGTTCTTCAGCCCCAATTTGGGGTTTTTCCGAGCCCTTCGAAGAGAGCTTTTTTCCAGGCGTGTTTCATTATTTATTTATTTATATTATTATTACTCCGATTCGTCTATTTTCACTCCAAAATATATAACCCTTAGATTTAAAATACATGTCTTTGATAAATTTTTTTTTTAAAAACTAAAAACTTTATAAAATAATACTATATACTGTATTTATTAGTAATAAATGAGTATGAAATTATATTAAAAATTAATAAAATATTAATATTTTATATAGTTTTTTAATTTATTTAAAAAAATATACAAAAAATAAAGTGAGATGTATCTAGAGATTGGTTAACATTTTTTTTGAAAGAGGCCAGAGTATATTTTAAGACGGAATAAGGGCACAACTGGTTAGTTGGTAGGAGTCAAATTCTTTGTTTCTTTCTTATAAACCCTTATTTAAAAATAAAAATAAAAATAAAAGAGTAAAAAAAAATAGAAAGTTTTGTGAGTAAGGACTGACGATACACTACAAATAAGGCTACTTAAACGTTATACTCCCTCCGTCTCAAAATTTAAGTCGTTTGACTTTTTGGCATGATTTTTAATGTGTTAAAAACTCTATGAAATATTAAATTTTTTCAAATTTTTTTAAAATAATTTCAAACTTATTATTTATAAGTTAGAAATTATTTTAATTTTTTTAAAAAAAATAATATTTCATAGAGTTTTAAACACGTTAAAAAGCGTGCCAAAAAGTCAAACGACCTAAATTTTGGGACGGAGGGAGTATTAATTTGTATCAAAAGGAGTTTATACGATTTTAAGAGAGAAATGATCCAAAATCTCCCATTGTACAGACAAGTAAGGCGAAAACAAATAGATTAGCGAAAGATGCTCATTGCAATTGAAACCAAATTACACGCGAAGGTAAGAAACATATCTAAACATCACGTAGAAGTAAACACAAGGAACACATTAGTACAATGGTTGGGGCGCCTGAGATTGAGCAAACACTTCCTCGGTTCAAGCTTCACAAATAAGAGTTTCCTCTATTTTTTATCCCTAGCGAATGTAACAGTGTCTAAAAACATTAATCAAAAGGTGTGTTATAAAAGTTTGGTTCTTAAAGATCACAAACACCTCATGGCTTAGTGGTAGCATACATTGGAATATTATGCAAAGGTCCCAGTTTAAATCTTGATAAACAGAGCACAAACAGGGCATCGTGATCAAAGGGTTAGTATGAAACATTCAACCAATGCACATTTGTCTTGTTCAAGTAATAAACGAAATTCTACCTCACTTATTCTTTGCCCACAATAGAGAAATTGGGCCCCTAACTGCTGCTACCAGAGTAAGGGTGGAAATGGGGCGGGTTATGGGTGGATGAAGTCATTCCATTATCGCCCCGCGGGTAAATAATTCCACCCGCTTCACCCATCACCCGCAAACCTTTTCACCCTCATTCGACCCGTGCGGGTGATGCGGGTGGAGCGAGTGCCCAATGGGTGAAATAATGTAATTATGATTTGTTTTAAGAAAATTGAAAGATGAATAAAAGTTTAAATTGTAAATTACAAATACTAGAAATAAGAGTTCGTGAAAGTAGAATACATGTCATACATCATAATAAAATGTTACAAAGTTACAAAATGAAACTAGAATATATGAAAATGGAACTAGAAAAGTAGACAATAGTAGAATCGCATGTCTTCACTTTTCAATAATCGCATGCCAATAAACAAAGATAAGGTTGAATATTTATGTGGGTATGCGGGGTGGGTGAATGGGGCAGGTTAATGAGTGGACTATTGGGGCGGGTTATGAGTGAAAAATCATCACCCAAAATCCATCTATCACCCGCTTCACCCACCCCCACTCCACCCGTTACCCACTTTTTTGCGGGTTTTCGCCCGTAAAATTAATGCGGGTGAAGCGGATGGAATGGGTACCCGCGGGTTATTTCCAGCCCTATACCAGAGTACTTTATAGGGTGATTTATATAATTTTAGTTTTAAAGGGTGGTTTTGTGCAAAATAGTTTATATAAGGGTGGTTTGATTCAATTTCGCACATGGTGTTCTTTCCGTTCGTACACTTTTTTCCCGACCATTTAGTGCGTCATGCTGTCGTATGATTGTCCGGGATGGGGAGGAGAGAGAAAACAGAGTGACATAAACATCAGCTTCTCTCTCTCTCACACTTTCCCCTTTCTCCCTCCCCCCTCCCTCCTCTCTCTCTCCTAGGGATTGCGAGTTTTATCCCTTAGCGGCGGCTACTCATACAGATAATGGACTGATCCTCCCGGGAGATCTCCCGCCATCGGAGGATTTCCTCCCTTCTTTCATTCCGATTTTCCAGGTTTATCCCTCTCTCTTTATCCTCGATTCGCCTCTTTCTCCTTCCCTAGGGATTGCGCGTTCTTTTTTCCGTCGGTGACGATGTGAAAATTTTCGTACTTTGCGATAAAAGTTGATTTCTTATAAATTTGCATTTTGTTTGGCTTGGTGTTGATGTCCGCTTCTATTTGAACCTGCTTTGGAGTGTTGTTTCTGCTTACAGAGCTGTAGATCAAATTCGCTATGAGTTCCTTGTTTTCAGCTAAAATTTTGTTGTGTTGTTTGGTATCTGCCACTTTTTTAGCAGTTTAGGACTTTAGGTGACTGAAGTCTTGGAGAAGCGGGATTAACGGTTTCAATTTTAGGTTTTTGGTTGTTTTAATTGAGCGCCGAATATGTGTTGGTTTTAGGGTATTTGTCAGTATTAGGGTGTGCCTTCAGCTTTTTCTCTAAGCCACTCTCGCTGATTGTTTTTGACATCGGTAAGTTATGATTCTTTGAATGTGATGATGTTATGGTGTGTTCTTATTAGAACCTCACTACTTTGAAAGTTTTGAAACAGTGATTTTTCGTACTTGCATCTTTTTGTTTTCGGTGTTAATTGGAGGTGGTAAAAAAGGGAATGGTAAGTTTTGACGTGGTTGTAGAGAGGCACTTGTTTCAGTCGAATACATTTTTGGGGTAAAGAATGAGAAGTTGCATAGAAGTTTTTAGGTAACACCTTTCATCAAACAAATGCAACTATCTTGGTGCTAAAGATCATTGATATATTTGTTGCTTCTGTGAGCTAAATATTTTGGTTAAAGCAAAAGGCAATGTAAAATGTTACTTGGACTTCAGTTATGGAGTTTCAAAGCTATGCAGGATTCTAGTAGTAGTAAGGCTGCTAATATTGTCACACATTTGAAAGTTTATTACTGAAGCATGCATGATTCAGCATGCATTATCTGAGATACTATTTTTTGATACATTTTATCATATGATAAATTGATTTCTGTTATTCTTCTTCCAGTTTGTGACCTACTATTAACCTACATTTTGATTTTCTTCAACACCTACTTTTCCAGTTCATAATATCTGCCATGGAGGATACTCAGTCTGTTGCTGTTCTCATAGACTCGGCAACCTCCAAGATACAGCAACTTCAGAAAGCGTTTGCAGAGCTTGAAAGCCACAGAGCAATTACCCTTAACTTGAAGTGGCAAGAACTTGAAGCACACTTTAATGGGTTGGAGAAGTCGTTGAAGAGGCGTTTTCATGAGTTGGGTGACCAGGAAAAAGAGTACGAGACCAAGTCTATGGAGGCACGTGTGGCGCTGGAGAAACGGGAAGCAGCTGTTGTGGCCAAGGAGGAGGCATGTTTGAACAAGCTTCAAGAAAAAAGAGATGCTGCTGTATTTGCCATTTCAAAGGTCCGGGAGAAGCACAGGAAGGTATCACCAATGAGACGCTCTGTTGCGGCAAGTGAGTTTAATGGTGGTGCAAATGTTGTTGAAGAGGATTCTCCTGATTCTACCACAACTGAAGAGGATCTCTTGGAGGACGTAGAGTCTCCTACTGAAGCTGGAAGTTTTGAGCTGAAGACATCTGAAAATGGAAATGCTGAAGTGACATCATGTCCTCAGCTTGTCAAACTCTGTAGGAACATGGATTCAAAGGGCCTCCACAGTTTCATATCTGACAATCGCAAGAACCTTGCTACAATAAGAGAAGAAATTCCACTTGCATTAAATGTGTCTCCTGACCCTGCTGGTCTTGTACTGGATTCCCTTAATAACTTCTACCGTGGTGACCTCACAAGCTTGGATGCAAAGAAGGATTCTGGACTCCTGGGGCTCCGCAGAACCTGTATTATGCTGTTGGAGTGTCTTAGCATTCTGCTTATGAGCCTGGATTCTGCGTCTGTTTCCAACATAATATCTGAAAAAGTGAAGGCACAGGCAAAGGCTATTGCTGCTGAATGGAAGCCGAAGTTGGGTGAACTTGAACTGGATATGAGCAACGGAAACTCTTTGGAGGCTCATGCATTTTTGCAGCTGCTGGATACGTTCTGCATTGCTTCTGATTTTGACGTGGAAGAACTATTGAAACTTGTCCCAATGGTTGCTCGCCGCCGTCAGGCTGCTGATCTCTGTCGATCACTTGGACTATCTGATAGAATGCCAGGTCTGTTTCATTTCTAAAATTCATTCCTTGCCCTTTTTGTTTAGGCCGTGCCACTTTTTTATGCTTATCGATTGAGAAAACATGATTTCATATTGCCTTATTGGAGTATCTCTACAGCATTTCAGGAGTAGATTTTCTGATGGAAGTGGAGTAGCTCACTATATAGTTTTCTTGTGCATGTCAGGTGTAATTGAAGTGTTGATAAACAGTGGAAGGCAAATTGATGCTGTTAATTTGGCTTTTGCATTTGAGCTAACTCAGCAGTTTTCACCGGTTGCTTTACTGAAGTCCTACTTAAAGGAGGCACCTAAAGTTGCTGCTCTGAAGCCTAGGAATGCATCTCCGTCATCTCCAAGTGCACAGGTTTCATCTGGCTCTTAATTTCACTTATATTTACATGAATCCTCATTCATTATTGCAGTAGTTGTGATTCCTCATCAGTATCTTGCTAGTTTCCAAATGCATTGAAGCATTTGCAATTTAACAAAAGGGATTCTGAACTTGAGATAAAAGTGTCAAATGGATCTGGTGAAATGAAAGTTGTAAAATGATCGTTTTTTTTTAAGTATCCTTGAGTTTATTTTCACGCTTGGTTAAAAGCTTGTTTATGAACTTATTATCATAAGCATTTCAGATTGAGGTAAGTGAACATGAGCTCGCAGCTCTCAAAGCTGTGATCAAGTGCGTGGAGGAGCACAAACTCGAGCAGCAGTATCCTCTAGACCCGCTACAGAAACGCGTCTTCCAGCTTGAGAAGGCCAAGGCAGAGAAGAAGAGGGCAACTGAAGTCTCAAAGCCTCAGTCAAAGCGTCCCCGAGCAAGCAACCCAGGAAGTGGGCCCCACATCACCAACACCGTCTCCGACAGGAGTCCTCCCTACATGATGGCGCCACATGAGAGGTACCCACCACCACAGTACATGTTTGAGAGACCCTATGCTTACCCTGCTGAGGCTCACTGCACTCCTCTTTTCGGCCCGGCTGCTGCTTACGGGCACCCTCCTGCTCACCATAGCAACTACTATGGCAACGGTTACCAGTATCATCACCAGTCCGGCTATCTTCACTGAACCAGAACTGATCTTCTGCTGATGGGATGACCTGTAATGTTTCATTTGTCTTTGTAACTGCTAGTCCCTTATTAACCCTTTATTGGACGTCGATCACTTCTCAATGTATGGTTAGTTTTAGTGTTTTACCCTTTAGATCAAGGGAGGAGAACATAACAAAAAATCTAAGGAAATTTGGAGCAAAAAAAAATGTATAATGTGATGATTTCATCTTCTCTCTAATATCTACTGAACTTATGTTATCTGTAAATCTTGTTGAGTGTGTGATTCTCTTTTTATGAACCTCTTAATCTTCCATTCTGAGTTATCTTTTGTTTTTTTCGCTTTCATTCGTTTCAGAGTAGAGTATACTTTCTTGTTTGAAAAAAAACGGTTATTTTTTTATCAGGAAATAATTCGAGGCCGGACAGATCCGCAACCTCGAGAGGCCGACAACGTCAGCGGACGGTAAATCGTCTAAACATACAACAAACAACATAGAAACAGAAAATGGTGCGGTACAAATGGAGGGAGACACACAAATACAGTCGAACAAGCGAACCAAGCCCAATCATGCTGGAGACAACGTAGACTAAGAACCGATGTCAAGCACCACCAAACAGTGACACAGCTCGCCAGCGGTACATTAGGAGTCCCTGTGAGCAGTGAAGACAAAAAAGTGTAATTAATTTCGGCCAGCAGTACATTAGGAGTCCCTGTGAGCAGTGAAGACAAAAAAGTGTAATTAATTTTTTTTGCACTATTATAATTTACGGGTTTTTTGGATTTGGTGCAGTTCACCCTCAATTATGGAGGGACCCATCTTTACCATGGGTTCCTCAAGTTTGTCCCCTTTCACCATCACCTCTCACAAACTTCTTTTATTTTTTACTACATATTATTTTAATCTATTTTTTATATTTTTTTATTATTTTTTCTTTTTAATTAATATTTGTAAGGGACACGGAGAGAGATAAAGAGGGGGATACAGTAGTGAGAGGAGTCCATTCCACAATACTCCATCTGTTTTGAAATATAAGTCCATTGACTTTTAGCACATTTTTTAAGAAGTTAAAAACTATATAAAATAATACTCCGTATTTTTTAATTAAATTTTGGCGAAAATGCATAAAACCACCCTTTATTCAATGTTGTTTGCAAATAACCACCCCTTATTCAAAAATTTGCAAATAACCACCCATTATATACAAATTGGTTGCAAATAACCACCCATACCCACTTTTCTTGTTAAAACTAATTAAGTTTTCTCCAATTCTAAACAAAAAGGGTGATTAATGTCTAGAGTCTCCTGTTGTTCATCGCCTTCAGCAATGACGACCTCTGGTGGAACCTCCTGGTGGTCATCGGGTCTTGTTCGTGGACCTCTATTTGGCTAATTAGATTGAAAATTTGATTTAGTTGAGACTAATATAAAGAAATATGTAAAACAATAAAAAGTTATGGGTATAATTTAGACATGTCAAAACACGACCCGACACGAAAGCCCGAAAAATTTTGGGTCGACCCGAAAATTTTAACCCGAAATTTTTTTCCAACCCGAACCCGAAAACCCGGTAACTTTCTGGGTCATCTGGGTTTGGACCCGTACGCGATTGACTTGGTGACCAGATTGATTTATAATTATATATGATTAAATTTTTTTATGGAGATTCCAATTTATTACATTTTATGATTACAATCACTTGATCTTTCATTTTCAAATCAACTTTTTTTTTGTATTGTGTAATACTCCTTCCAATCGATAGTATTTGATTTTTTATTTTTCATCACATTTTTTAAGAAGATGAAAACTCTAAAAAATATTAAAATAATTATTTAAATTATTTAATTTTTTGATATTTTATATATTTTAAAATTTTGTTAAAAATTACGAGAAATAATAAAAATAAAATAATTTAGATCGATGTATTATATAATTACAAGCTCTAGAACTTATAAACCACGTCTTTAATTTTAGCATTTTAAAATTATAGCAAAATTACCAAATCATGATTTTTTTAATTTAAAAAGGAAAAAATCGACAAACCCAAAATCGACTCGATTTGACCAGAAATTGAGTCAAACCCGAGTTCGAGTCAACTCGGATCTACCCGGGACCCGTTTTACCCGGAACCCGTTTTACCCGAAATTCGAAACGACCCGACCCGAATGACCTGATTGACAAGTGTAGTATAATTGTCTTTTCCTATTAACTTAAGTGAGGTTTAACAAGAAAAATGGGTATGGGTGGTTAGTTGCAACCAATTTGTATATAATGGGTGGTTATTTGCAAATTTTTGAATAAGGGGTGGTTATTTGCAAACAACCCTGAATAAAGGGTGGTTTTATGCATTTTTGCCTTAAATTTTTTACATAACTATATACTTATTAGTAATATATATAAGACTATGTAAACAAATTAATAAAAAAAATATTATTTTATATAGTTTTTAACTCCTTAAAAAGCGTGCAAAAAATCAATAAACTTATATTTCAAAACGGAGGGAGTATATATTTTAATGTTCCTTGCAACGGGTAATTATTAAGTTGCATTGTAGGTCGTGCAATCCTCACTAACACAAACTTATCAGCCAAACCGCTGTATACAATGCAAAACTTTATATTATCCTCATCAATACATAAAGAGCTTGACCAGATCAACATAATGTTCTTTTGGAATAAAGATCTACAACACCGACCGCTTATTAGCTGGGATATGATTTGCATACCGAAAAAATATGGGGGGATTGGGCTGAGGAAATCAAAAGAGATGAATGAAGCTCTTCAAATGAAATTACTATAGAAAATTTTGGCTGAACCAGAAAATGTCTGTGTCTCTCATTAAACACAAGTATCTTCGTTCAGCTAACATCCTTGAATACGAGAAAAGTGGAGATTCTTCATGGCAATGGGCCAAACTGACAACTCTGATAGATAAATTTAAGACAGGTCTTATTTGGTCAGTAGGAAATGGAACCTCTATCAAATTTTGGACGGATAATTGGATTACAACCTCTTCTCTGCTATCTAGGGAGGATTGCCCCCAAATTAATAACATAGACGAAACTGTTAGTGACTATATTTTAGGTGGTAGATGGTGGACGGAAAAACTTAGCAACACATTACCATATGACATTGTCAAAGAAATCCTGGACATTCCACTTCCAGTTTCTCCCTTTGAGGATCGTTTATATTGGTGGCCTGATAGGGCTGGTTGGTCCACCACGTCGAGTGCATACAAGCTAATCACAACTCAATCCTCACTTAACATATTTTTTCGGGCTTTCGTGAATGGGGATATGATATTTGTCTGGAGCTTCCAAGGTTTACGATTGTTTTTTGGTATATATTTTGTGGGACTTCGCAAATTGGGATATGATATTTGTGTGGAGCTTCTGAGGTTCACAACTGTTTTTTGAGCCTTCGCGAATGAGGATATGATAAATATTTGGAGCTCCCGATGTTCTCTTTCACAATAACGTACGTTAGAGCTAGTGTTGCGCAATAACGTTCAAATGTTAAATGGTTCGACCGCAAACCACTTGCGGTCTTGGAAAAACGAGAAAATATTGATTCATAGCATGCATTAGAGCTAGTCAGACTCGACTCCACTTGAGAAACTTGTCCCACATCCCCCCTAACCCAGATCCTACCCGCTCCCAAAAATCTAGCACCATGTTAAATGTACAACCCGAAACCAAACCCAGACATGAACCAACTCATTTCGACCCAGTACTCGAATTGATCCAAACACGGACAAACCAGTCCCGAACTAACCCAAACCAGACTCATCTTTGTAATAGCTATAACAATATAACCTATATAAATTTGATTTAACTTAAATGACTTCTATTTGTCCCAGTCTCTTTCTTTGTTAAATCAAAGCTATCGATAAGAGAAGCACGTATGTTAAATTTTATTTTTTCTTGGGTTCTCATGATCAAGAGAACCAAGGTATCGTGTCGGACAAGGCCCTTGCCCTGTCACTGACTTGCTCATAAGTGTAACGACCTAGGCTCGTCCTTTATCTCGTGATTTGACATCGTCGATGAGGTTTTCAGAGTATGTTGAGACCCAAGCTCAAGTGAATGAATGAAAACACTGGTTGAGAAGATCAAATGCTTGGTGATGTACCTACAACTAATGCATGTTTTGTTGTACCAACATTGTTTATTTTTTGTTGAACAACCAACATTATTTATCTTTCAACTTTTTTCGTTCATGAACAAAATTGATTTATAGTCAGGAATTAAGAGGTGAATGAACAAGAGAATGAGAGATTCGAAACCCCCATACAAGCAATGCAATCGAGCAAGAACAGATTCTTGAACAACTGATTGATTGCCATTTTTTTTCCAACCCACAAAGCAAGCAATCCAATCGAACTTGCCAACAATTATCACGATAATACACTTATCAAAAGCAAGGTGGGCATCAGCTGACAAAGACTGAATACACAAAGGAGCAAACCTGAGTTTGATGATCATATATAGGATGAAACACACAAGATCAAAATGGAGAAACCCTTGGAATACTCATAGGAAACTCATCAATCTCGTTGATCCATGGGCTCTTCTCCATCGCCGGGTTCATGGTTCTCAGGGCCCTCCAAACCGCGCTGTTACATTTAAACCCTGAACCAAACGCGATCTGCCACACCCGGTCTCCCTTCTTCATCCTCCCCTTGGCCTCCATATAAGCCAGCTCGTACAATAGAGAGCTGCTCGATGTGTTGCCAAATCTGTAAAGGGTCATCCTTGACGGCTCCATGTGATATTCTGAAAGCTGCAAATTCTTCTCGAGTTCATCCAGCACGGCTCTCCCTCCAGTGTGGATACAGAAATGCTCGAATGCCAACTTGAAGTCGGGAATGTAGGGCTTAATTTTCATCTTCAAAGCCTTCTTCCCTATCAAGGTGGCCAAGAAGAGCAACTGCTCGGACATAGGGAGAACGAGTGGGCCTAACGTAGTAATGTTTGTCTTCAAAGCATCACCAGCCAAATCCATCAACTCTTTCGACAGCGAGACTCCAACGTTCCCGGTGGAGTCTTCTCGCTGGTTGACACAAGCAAAGCACTTGTCATCAAAGCCCTTGTGGGTCCTCATAGTGTGAACCAATTGATACTTCGCTCTCCACCCATCCGATCTCTTATTAGAGAGAAGTATAGCAGCTGCACCCATTCTAAACAGGCAGTTCGACACGAGCATAGAACGATCATTCCCCAAGTACCAATTCAAAGTTATGTTCTCTGTACTCACCACCAAAGCATACGAGTTCGGATGGATCTGAAGAAGCTTTTTGGCAAGATCAATAGATAACAAACCAACACTACACCCCATTCCACCCAGGTTGTAGCTCAGGATGTTACCCTTGAGCTTGTAACGATTCACAATCATAGCAGACAATGACGGAGTCGGGTTAAACAAGCTGCAATTCACAACAAGGATCCCAATGTCCTTCGGATTCACATTCGTCTTCGACAGAAGCTCATCAATAGCACCGTACATAACCTCTTCAGCCTCTTTCCTTGATAAATCCATGGGAGGGTTAGGTGGATCGTTATGGAGTGCCTCAGGAAGGTAAGTGGACTCTCCAAGGCCGGACCTCTCGAGAATCTTCCTCTGAAACAATAAATTCTCCTCCGAAAAGATGTCACTAGCATGAGATCTTTCCATGAAGTAAGGCCTGGAACATTTCCTGGACTCTCTTGGCTTGTAACAGAGAAATTGAGCAAGTAGACGGGGCGAGGACGAGTGACGAAGTACAAAGTCGCCAGGAAAACCAGCAGCGTGGAGCACAACATGACCAAGATGAGATTGTATTGCAAACTGGTCCAGAGGAGGAGGAGATCTTCAATGGAGAGGGTTGATAGCTGAACAACCACAACAACTGCAAGAGGGGAAAGGAAGAGATATACGGCAGTGATAGCCAAGCTTAACGTACTTCAATCTCACAGATTGTTTGAAATCAGGGAGCTTTCGGGAGTATGACGATGGCGGTGGATCAGAACAAGTGCTGGACTTGGTGTCAGCCATTTTTTTGAATTTCGATAAACCTGCGTGAATGCGAGATTCATATCCACAATTCAAAAATTCACAGCAAATATACAATATGGAAATGAATTCAACTAGAAATTTCACCATTCACGATCCTAATTACAACTAATTTCAATGCCAGTCACCGATTTAGGGCGGAGAAACGGAAATGAAGATCTAGAAATTCAAGCGCCTTTACAGATACAGTCAGGAAAAACAAGAAATTTAGTCAGATGAGAAACACAAACCTGTGAATCGGATGAGTTATCCCCAGTGATTCACCGAACTCGTAATGTGAAGAAGATAGATAGAGATCGAAGATAGTGAAAAAAGCGAGATTGAGAAATTACAGGGGATGGGAGGGAAATTGGGGATAAATTTAGGGCATATAAAGGAGGAAATGGAAGCAGTTGAAAACGAAAAACCAGAAACGCCAACACCGGCGAGAAAGTCTCAACGAGGGAGGATGATACACATATGTTTCAACTTAGGGCTCGTTTGGTTTAACACGGGAAGAACAATTCCCGGGAAGTAACTTCCCGGGAATTGAATTCTCACGAATTGCACTTCCCGGGAATTGAAAAAATATGTTTGGTTGAATTTTAGATGGGAGGAATTAAAACAAGGGAATTAGAATTTTCTAATTATAAAAGGTGGAATTGCAACTTACCTAGGGAGAGGTAGGTAAGTTAAATTCCTTTAAAATGGAGGAATTTAAATTCATGGGAATTTAACTTCCTGTGATTTTATGTGATAAAAAATCCAACCAAACACATGTATTTTATTTACTTCATGGGTTTTTCTACTTCCTGGGCTATTCAATTGTCAACCAAACGAGCCTTATACACTTTCAATCAAAATTTGCCATCTGTGATTAAAAAGAAAATAAAAAAAGCAAAAAATTCTAGGTAAAACTACGACTGTAAAAAAAATTAAAAATCGTTCACTAAAAAAAAGAAACCGTTCACTTTTTTTTTGTCAAAATTTGAATTCTTACACTAAAAAAAATCCAATTGAATTATTATTTTGAGAAGCATATTAGTGAATGAAATTTCATTTATTATAATATAATATTCAACAATAAAATTTAATTACTTTCATTTACAGACGGGTGAGTAACGCGTAAGAACCTGCCCTTGGGAGGGGAATAACATCCGGAAATTAATTTGAAATCATTAATATTTTATAAATGTAAATAAGTATCAATAATCTATAATTACTAATTCAAAATAATATAATAATACATAGAGTATGTATGAATACAGTGTTGAAAAAATAGATATAAATGAATACACTTAAGCTTGAAAATTTTGGTTCAAATTAATTCCAAGTTTTGTATTTATGTATGCACTCGTAAAATATTAGTGATATAACGAATCCTAATTCCATGTTTATTATATATTCTTACGACTCTTAATTATAAAATATTCATAATTTTATTTACATGTGTAAAATATTAGTGATATAAATTTGAAATGAAAGTAATTAAATGTTACAATATTGATTTTTTTTGGTCAAGAATGTTACAATATTGATAATACTGTATTGGAAATAAATGAAAAATATTTTACTAATATAGTTACCAAAATTTGAAATTTTGTTAATGTTACAAATTTTTGTTAATTTAATTAACAAGTAGTTATGACTTCTTAATTATTATTTTTTAGAAAAATTATCTGGTGGCGCACGATGCAGTCCCAACAAACGAAAATAGACAGAGAAGGCACTTGTTGGACCATTCTGTCTGTCCTCGGTGTGGTAACTGTGAAACAATCATTCACCTCCTAAGGGATTGTGTTCAGGTAAGGGAAGTATGGAAGAGGTTAACGGGAAACACTTTGAACGCCCACTTTTTCTCAACACAGAGTGCCAAAGAGTGGGTCTTCCGAAATGTGGAGAAACGAAACAGGTAGTGCATCAGCTTCTTATCAGCCATTTGGTTCATTTGGAAGGCAAGAAATGAGCTTGTTTTCATGGCAAAGACAATCTACAAGAGGTCGTGCCGAAGACGTGGCAAACCACTTCGACTTACCAACACTGCAGCAGCAAATCGACAAGAATGGAGGGCAAATCAGAGGAGGAACATAGATTACCGGACGGATGGATCCCCCCCCCCCCCCCCCCCCGCGAACTTGGATGGCTGAAACTTAATACGGATGGGGCCTCGATGGGCAATCCGGGACCAGCGGGAGGAGGAACCATCCGAAATTTGAATGGGGAATTTATATGTGCCTACAGTTTCCGCCGTGGGAGCTGTAACGCAATGGATGCCGAGCTTTGGGCCACTTTTCATGGTCTCAACCTGGCAAAAGACCTGGGAATCCCTCAATTGGTGCTAGAAACGGAGTGCTCGGTTGTTTTCTCAATGTTGCAGCGGGAAGCGAAGCACAGTACACTCATTACAATCTGGCGAATCAATGCAAATAGCTAATCATGAATGCGGGATGGGAGGTTCAAGTCTGACAGATTCGTCACCAGGCAAACAACCTCGCAGACTTACTTGCGAACAGGGGTGTAGATCTTCTAGAAAATTTCTAGCTATTCACTTCTTTGCCGGATTTTCTCCTGGACACTCTCACCAGCTTCTGTTGTATCAACTTCTTAAGTATTTAATAAAACAGGCTTTAGCCCACCCTTAAAACCAAAAAAAAAAACAAATTATCTAGCTTACATATGGCGAATATTGATTGGAGGTGTAGAATTCTTCACATATACTTAGTGTATGGGTAGATTTGTCCCTGAACGCGTGTTCTTGATAAGTTCTTGGTGGTTTCAAATCGGTGGCAACGACGGCACCAGGTGGAGCTTTCAAAACAGTGTTTGACCCGTCAACTTATGGCTATGCACGTGCATCAGAGTAACTCAATAGAGTATCTCATACTTATGTAAACTTTCACAAACTACATTTATTTTATACACTGTTGGAAACTTTCTTTAGAGCTTTAAATAGCCCAAACTTGTATGAAATGAAAGAAAAATAACAAACTTGAACTCTTGGTTTGTATGTATAAGATTGTTAGTCAGTCATCAATTGTATTTGAGATGTCTGGAGTTATCGAGATTTTGTTTTTTCACTCTTTCATATTTTCCAAGAGATCAACAAGGTGGTTGATCGGATTATTAAATTGTTAAGTCAACCTCTTCGATTTAAAGCTTTCGATTCTCATTTACAAAGATAATCTTCATTGGTGGTCTAGTAGTGTCCAACTCATTCAAACTACTACCTTATTTTTTTTTTTAACAAAAAAGATGCTATCAAGCTAACCACGAACTTAGGTTTTCAACTAAAACAAGTTAATCACAAGTTAGCTTATTGCTTGCTTGGCACATAACCTAAGGAATAACAATATCAAATGGTGTTTACCTATTTATCTTACTTATCAACCCAAAATAATCCCACTTAAATGCAATATCAAATGATGTTTAGATTGACCTTTAACAATATCCTTGTACTGTTTGTTTCTTATTGGAAATAATGGGTAGTTTTTTTAAAGAAAAAAACTAATTTTTTTACCATTCGCATTAAGTGGGGTGAAACAAAACCTTTAACGAAGAAAGATAAATACTGCAGTAATTTTCACAAGTTATACCAATGAGTAAATTAACAAAGGGTAACAATTACAAGATTGGTAAACACTATAATTAATGATTTCAACTTTTGAAGGCCCATTTTTTTAACGATCTAGCTATGCATTGTACACTTTACACATAAAAATTCACCATACATTCATAGAAGATATTAATGTATGCGTAACTCCAAATTCTTAGTTTAATCCATACTGAACTCTTCAAGCCATATCAGTACCTCATTCCTCTTCATTGCATCAATGGCCACCAAATCCCACCGGCAAACAAGGAAAACGACTACATATCAGCATCCCGGCCCCCGGGTAACAAGAGATCAAACTGAATGAACGAAGCTAAAATAGATTTTTTTTTATCTTTTTGTTGATTGCTTACCATAATGAAGTTCCATGTTCTTCCAGGGTCATTATATCTTGCAAGTAGGCAGCCATTTCTGGGTTTTAGCCCGTCTCTTAAGAGACTTTGCCTCAATGCTTTCTCTTTCTCCAGGACTACATCTTCAGTGGGTTTTCCGCTGAATTTCAAGACAGCTGCAACTCCTCCTCCCACCTCCCTTATGCTCACCGTTTCTTCGTTGGGAGCTGGCAAGCTGTTGCAGAAATGCACGGTTACCTAATGCAATGAACTGAAGCGATTTCGGGTTATTAAGATGTGAATTTGAACAACCTCTTCAATTCCTTCTCTTGTGGAAGGACTATCTGAATGGCCACTTTGGATGCCTCGGGATCAACAGTTTCTGTGAAGACTGGGGTCGTCATTGGGATCTTTTCTGTTGCGGAGTTCTTCCCGAATATGTAACTGGACAATAAAACAAAGCTGTTAAATGTATGGAAGACAGAATAGTTATTCGGGATACAACTTAAAAATGAGAAATGCTGCTTACCCGGCAACTGAATTGAATCCGGTTGATCCGGACAGCTTTTCTCCCTTTGTTTCTACAACTATAAATGGAGAGTATTTCCTTATCTGCAAGGTAATTTTATTCTTAGATCAGTAGGCAACAATTTGGATGGAAAAAATATATCAGAAGAGATGCACTAAAACTGTTTAGACATATAAACCAAGTCACAAATAATGAAAACAGCTTATAAGTCATGAAATTTGGAACAAGGGGCTGGAATAAGATGCAACTAAGAGGCCACGATTCAGATCAAACCTCATAATCAGCAGCTCTCTTCAGTATCTGGTACTTCGGAGATTCCAAGTCTGGCGTCTTGTAAATCCTTAGCTGCATTGCAGGAGAAACAATGAATGATTGAAGAGGAGAAGCATATATGAAGCGTGGAATCATTATATATAGAAGTGAAACGGGAACCTGTTTCAGCAAATCCTGGACACCTTCTATGGAGAAGTATTCATTATTCTCAATAGAGTCCCAATAGTCCTACATAGAAGCAGATTAAAAATGTAAACTTCAAATCTTCGGTTATTAAAATTTCATCAACAATCTTCTTTATAGCAAGAGGATCTGAAGGGGCTTACCATATGGCTGCAGAATTTTCCTGTCTGCGGATTGACACCCATGACGGATGTGCCAGTAAACACCAGCTCCGGCTTCCATGGAAGAAGTGCAAATTTCATCACCATAGTCCACCTTGTGGTGATCTCATAAGGCCCTGTCTACAATGAAATTGAAATCACTATGATGAAGCTAAACTAACACAAAAACACCCACCGTATTTTCACAATCTTACAAAGCCTACTACGATGGATAAGATACCAGTTTATGACTGAGGGTTTAGCATTTCATAATCTTATCCTTCTCATTACTGGAAAATGCAAATAAGGATGTCATTCACAATGAGTTTCGAACAAAAAACAAATCAAAGTTCTTTAATTTCACCTGATTCATTCCAATTCAAATTACTATGTCATTCAACAAGCATGTCAAATAAGATTGCACACACATACCTATACAAACATTGCCCAAATTCCTGTTCACCCCAAAAAAATACTCGTAAAAAATTGCCCAAATTCCACAGAAGAGTTCATTAACGCAGTCAATTTAGAGCATGTATAAGAACAAGCCAATTGCCAGCTTCGGCTACTAGAAAGTAGAAACCCTAATTTACCTGCTTAACCCAATGGAGCTGAAAATCAGGGGAAAACAGCGCCCTCAACATCGCAATGTTTAACAGGTAGCCACCAATACTGTCATACTTGGTAATCGGATCCCTGAACTTCACCCGATCGTCGTACGCCGTCCGATCAATCCCTTGATCGTCAAACAAATGGGGCAAATCACCGTACAAAAACCTCACCTTTCCCTCCAAATCCACCGCCGATTCCTCCTTCACCCTCACCCGATCCTGCTCAACCGCTGCACGAACCACCAACCGGGTGAAATCCCCCGATCTACCCCATCGCCGGTGATAACACCGCGGCTTTCCGACCAGCACGAACAGGTGGCTCCGGCCCAGAAACGGCCGGGAAACTGAACAGCTAGTGCAAGCCCCAGCCATTTCTTGAAACTACGCACCTCCACCATGGCAAAATGCACAAAGACGAAGGATTTATCATGGCCACAGATTTTCTTATGGTGATGGGGAAGGGACTGGGGACTGGTGACTTGAAGCTCGGTGTCTTTTATTCGTCCACATCAGAATTATTTATTTATGTATTTAATATTTATGATAAAGTAATCTCACATCGAATGATTATTGCGATAATTTGCAACATATAATCACATGATTAGGATGGAAGTTCGCCCAAGGTTGAGGCATCGGGGTTGATTGGTACGGGCTGGGTCCATCCGTTTAAGCAGGCCCTGTTCTTCAAAGCCGATGAGTTTGGCTTTGTGCCTACTGTATAAAATACCACCGCAGGCGTGCGAAGTTGGGCCTGTTTTCATTAATTCGGCCCGGCTTGGAACCCGCCCCAAACATTTTTTATTTTGACATCATTTTTTTTCAACAATTTTAGTTAATAAAAATCTTTAAAAAAATGATTCTCATTTAATGTTTGTTGGATTTGATTGGAAATAGTTACGCTCACCTAACAAATAGTCCCGTAGGATACTTACCTGGAAATGCCGAACAGCAAAAGATAACAGAAGCGGAGTCCAACAAGCAACAATCACCTAACAAATATACAGGTATGCATAAGTCTATCTAAATCACACAAGACGCCCCTAACTATCAAACATAACTTCACATATCTTATTTCCGATCATTCCGTCTTATCTCATCATATATCATTTCATGTTCATATCATCTCAATATCTCATCCATCATCTCATCTTTCCTCATCATACAACATTTCATATCTTATTTAAAATTCACACAATTCTCAAGCAAGATTCAACGATAAATTCACCGGGTTAAATCAGCTAAATCATTTTTCCAAAGTTTTCCAAACACTTAAATCTCAAGTTAAGTCAACTCATATCCAAAACAATCCTTTTGAAATCGTACTTAGTAAAATCCCGACATTAAACATTTAGACCTTAAAACCAATATCCCAAAATCATATTATAGAAATAATTCCGGCATTTTAGTTTTCCAAACATGAATCCTTAAAGGACATTTCCGAAAACTTGAAAACTCATTTTTAAATAATTTATCATCAATATATAACCAGCATAAACGTCAATTATATTTATTAAGAAATCATTTCAAAATTTCCAAATCTCATATTTAAGTCATCACACCATACTTATCTCAAATAATATTACTCTTAAAACCATTTAAATACATACTAATGTCAGAAATATATTTTCATAAAATCTGACAGTATAATAATAATAATAATAATAATAATAATAATAATAATAATAATAATCTTAACAATAACTAACAACGATTAAATATTACACATAACATATAATGTATCACATATATAACGTAACAAGTCATAATAACAATCAACTAATATAAAACAACAATAACCCAGAGAAAAGGCCCAGCCCAAAACCTTAAAGAGGAACCCGGATGAAGAGAAGACCAGCCTAGAACCCAATTCCCAATCCCTGACATTTGAACCCGGAATGATAACCCGGCCCGAGATCAGAACCCAGCCCACAAAGAAATAAAGGACAGGGTTATCCCCTTCCTTTGAACGAACAGAGTAACGCCAGAACGGAAAAGAACCGGAGGAAGAAGAAGGAAAGCTCGGCCTGCCGGCGGCCAATTCAACACGAGACTCTCCCCACCTGACCGACAACGGATTCCGACCAGACCCGACCCAACAGAAATAAAACGAGAGTAAGGAGGAAGGAGGAAGAAAAAGCTCACCGAGGGGGGGTTCGAAGCTTCACCGGACTGCACCGAGGTCGATTAGGCTCCGACTGTGGGGAATCGGCGTCGCTTTGGGCACAAGAGAGTGGATGGGTGAATAAAGGTGCGTTTTTAGCCGGATTTCAAATCGAAAAGAGGAGATCGAGGTTACCGACCTTGGAATGAAACAGGGGAGACGAAGGAGAGGAGGGCGGCTGGCGGCTTCGGAAACTTGACTTCGAGGTCTCGGGCTCCGGTGGGACTTCTTGTTGCTGCTGCTGCTGCTCGGAGGAAGAAGCAATGGAGGTGACTGGGAGCTCGGCCCTCGGATTTGGTGGAAAAAGGGTCCCCTGCTTATGCTACTTGGCGGCGAGCTCCTCCTGGCGGCGACAGAAGTGACAAAGAACGGGGATGGCGATGGCTCCTGGTGGCCCTGGGTTGAGCGACTGAAATAGAGGTAGTGTGGTGGTGCTGGTTCGTCAGCAGAAATGGAGGGGAAGTAAGGAGAAGCGGTGGTGATGACTTGGTGGATGCGGAATCAGAACGGAGGGAGTGGTGATGGAGTTCTCTGGGTTTTTCAGAGCGAAATTGGGGAAGAGGGGAAAGGGCTTCCTCAGAATATCCGGTGGAATTTGTTGCGAGAGACAATGAGGGCATATTGGCAGTGCAGATCACCTACAACAACAACGTATGGTGCAACACTTGTGCACCACAAAATTATTTGTGGTATAATTTTATTTTTAAAAAGAATTTAAAAATTATATTTATGTTTCGTACCCTTATATTTACTAGCGGTGCACGCGGGTCTATAGGTCAATAAACATGGAGTTAGAGTTCAAGCGGTTAACCTCCCAGCTTGAAGGTTTCAACCAGAGCATATTGCAGCTCAGGCAGAAGAAGTTAGAGGCGTTATTGGTGGATCGAGAGACGGAGCTGAAATCCTTGAAAGATTCTACTCCTATGCATTTGAACTCGTTGAACAAACAGTAAAACAAGCTCTATTCATCTAGGCTTGAGCTGCCATAAAGATGTCTTCTAGAACTCCGACTTCTTGCAAAAACAAAAGCTTCCGTTGGTACCGTGGTACAATTGTATAGGACTTCGCTTATAAGGTAGTATAAAGCAATCAACCTATCTACTGAAATAAGCTATCTAAATATATCAATAGGTGTAAGATAACCAGGATATTTGAGCCTTTAAAAACCGAAATAAGCAATTCTAGCACCTGGCATCAGTTCACTTGTGGGGAACATGTCTTGGAGCATTGCCAATCTTCCAACAAGAATGTCTTCAGCTGACATAGGTGTTCTGTAGTTAACCAAGATGAACATGACCATACATGAGGTACATCTTCATCTTTTAAAGCTTTTATCCAAGTCCTTGTCTATCATTTTGAAAAGCAACTGTATAGGAGAGCCTTCTGCACTTTATAAAGATCAGTTGAAACAAAACATTCTCTAATAATTATTGAAGGAGATATATGCTTCAGTTATTATAATTAGCTCGCCGAATTGAGGTCAGAACTTACATCTAAGCTGTTCCATTAAGTCTGAAATTTTCACATTCCCCATTTCATAGAACTAATTGCATAACACACGCATAGATGGGTAACATTTGAAATTCCTGTTTTGAATTGAGGTCAAAACACCTCATAGAATCTGTTGCCAGCTTCATTTAATGCAGATGCATCTGCAAGCAATAAACACACCTCATATCAGAAAAGATGGAACCTTGAAGGACAATGAAACAGAAAGGCTGAGCATGCTTTTTGTTCCAGTTATGTTTTAATATCTACCTGTATGTTTAGAATCTCCATTCTGCCCTTCTATGTGAGAGTTCAGTTTGTTGTTTTCTGTTTGCGATCTGAATGGAACATTGCAAGTTAATCTTTAATTAGAAAAAAGCCATAGAATCAGCATAGAGTCATTAAAAAAATTATTCAGCGTCATAAAGTTATAAATTGAGCACCTAGCAACACTAAAAAGGATCTCCACCAAAAAAATAGGAACACCAAAAATGGAAAAAGGAGTGGTTGAGAATTTGACTTTGAAGTGAATTTGGGCTTTATTGCTTCGGTGTTCTTAGTTTTACAATTGCTTAATTTTAATGGTTGTATAATGATAGTTCTCTTACTCTATTGCTTATGAAAGTTTGGGTCTTGATACCTCTGGTGGGAAATCAGTGACCATGCAAAAGATATGATACTTTCTTCAGGTTTAGGTTTCCTTTAAGAAGCTGATGTTTTCCTGATATTTTTGGCTTTTCCTGAATTTTTACATGAGGTGGTTTTCAATTTACCAGTCATTGATGGGTGAGGATTCAACCGTTAAGCTGAATGCCTCACAATTTAAACACCTAAATTGGATGTTTAAATTGAACATGTATATTGTTCTAATCTTTCCAAGAAATTACTGAAATTCATCCATAAATCAGCGATTTTTAAATCCCGTCAAAATTTCGGTTAGTATAGCAAATTGCATTTGATGTAGTGAATATTGCATTGATTAGTACTGAGTATTTGCGTAGGGCATAAATATTATATGTTTGTTTATGTTCACATGCCAGGCAGTTTCTAGTTCCACATCCGATGGCAAGATGGACAAACCTGAGATTGAGGAGGAAAAATCAGATGAATACAGCACTACGATGACAGAGGCTATGGGTGCTGGTAAGTGCACTTGGTGTTGGAATACTATAAAGTTTTGTTGGATAAATTAGTGTAATGGATCATCTCTTGATATATCTGACTCTGAGTTGCATGGAAATTTGCAAGGCTGGTTCTTGATTTTGATAGTTTGAATAAGTTTTATGAGTGTTATTTACACAAAACCACCTGTAAAATGCGAGTTGGAAGCACAAGACCACTTAGGGTGCAACCAGATAGCACATTGTTATTTTTTCTTTAGAGGAAAACTACAAGGCTTAAGACGGGGCTTTTTTATCCCTTCAAAAGAAATTAACAGTCAACTAACTTACTAACGACATACTGGCCCTGGGTTGCCTTGTGCTAATGTGACATATTTAAACAGTGGTTTCTTGCAGTTTTCCATATTTTACAGTGTTTTTGGATATATAATAATAATAATAACTCTTTCTTATTGAGTTGCTACTTTTAATGTTTTGAATATTTTGCTCGTGGCTGCTTTCGCAAGGTGATGTCTCAATTTGTAGCATGCATAGCTTTCTCAACATTCATCCTTATTAGCAAATATGTTATATTATTTTTTTTTATAAAAGAAAAATTCTGAATTACCTTATTCAACTGCTTTAAAATGCAGTTTTGACATATAGGCATGAATTGGGAATGAATTTCAATTTCATTTGACCAGACTTAATTGTTGGTTCATGTCTGCAGGTAGCATTGAAGTTGTTAATAAGTTCCGTACTGTTTCTGTATTCATAAAAGGATTTTAATGAAATCATGCATTTCTCTCAATTTAAGGTTCCAGAAGATGTTGACAAGCTATGAAGGATCGGAGTGAAAACTATATTCGTGTCTCCAGCAAAATCCAGATCTTGAGTATCCTTAAAGCTTGGCTTTTGTGTAACTTCAATTTGAATGAAGAGAGTTTCTAGAGCTTAAGAAGCAACATAATTGAACTATTGGATTTCTTTACTTGAATTTCATATATTTCGGTGTTGATATTATTGCAATACAGAAGAAGTGTACTGAACCTTATGATGATATTGAACACACCCGTGCAGAAAAAAGGTTCTAACCGTGTTCTGCTAGCTTGTTCTGAGTATGCTTTTTTGTGCTAAATTGATCTGATATGCCCTCTGTTTAAAATTTATACCTAGGTTTGATTTGGTCTGAATGTTTTGACATAAATTCGAGTTTTGAGTTAGGAATATGTGCTTTTCAACCCATAGCTTGAAACTACGATCCCAAATGTGACATGACATGAGTTTGTCCTATTTGACTCAGTTAAGAGTTATACTTGTGTTTTGTGCAATTATGTGTTCATGTATAACCTTGCTCTCAGGACTTAGTGCCACATCTGATAGTAGCAGCTTAGGACAAACCTATTTGAAATAATAATAATATGTTTATCTGATTCAATGTTTCTTACAAAGTTCAACAACACCAAAAGTTGCTTGGAACCTGATGAACCGCATTTGGATAATGGTCATATCTGGGCTTTCAAAAGCAACCTTCCAGTGTCCAAAGGAAATCCTTCGGCTCCTTCTATTTGAGCTGTCAAAATATGCATTGATATATTTTACAGAGGCATGAAAAAAAGGAAAGATGAAACAAAGTTAAGGGAAGAGAGTAACAGAGACCATCATGTATGTAAAGATCATTTAGATTGTGAAAAGGGCAATAAAAAAAAAAAAAAACTTATGAGGTACCCTAATTTATATATTTTTCTGCTTTTATATTTTTTTTATTTATCAAATTTCCTTTGCTGAATCACAACTCACAAAGAAAAACTTTCTAGTCAATCCTTTCTTTGCTTACATCTTGATCTTGATCCCATCTACTCTGCTTCGTTATGGGATGCACTACCAGATTACCAGGTTATCTATCGGTGTTGTTTATTGTAACTAATTTTACTCTTTTTGTGTATTTTATAACATTAGAACTAACCATTTGATATGAAGAAAGAGAGAGCTTCAGATTACCTACTGGGTTCATCTATTGATAATAGAATAACATGTGGCTTCCTCTTCTTCCTCCCTTTTCAACTTTTGTGGCATTTGTTGATTACACAACCTTTTTTTGTTGAAGTTGGCATATTGCATATGTAAAAAACCCAAGACAAAAAAGAAGAACAAATCATCACCTCAAAACACAATAAAGCCAAAAGTAAGTAACACAGATCAAAATTTAACTCCCTTTGATTTTCCCCATTACCTATATAAGACCAGCTCAACTCTACAAGACAACAAATTTAAGCCTCTTAATCAAATTAACAGCAATCGCCAGCTGAAGCTGAACAAAATCCAGTCCAACGATCCTAGCAGACGCTGATTTCTTAGTTAAAGAAACAAGGTCATCCGAAAATTCCTAATTCATAGTCAATTTAATTTTGAACCAACCAGTACATAGGACCCATCATCATCATTAAATTGCTCATCCAAATTACAATTCTAAAAACTTAATCGATAATTTGGAAATGGAGACCTGGAAAAAGAGGTAATCTTTTTGTCATCATTTTTGTGTTTGATCATAATAATAGAACCGTTTATTTGTGTGTTTTACAGCTCTGTTGTAGGTTCAATAGAAGGCAAGAAAAAGATAAGTTTTTTAAACATAAACAGGATAACAGTTGTGATTGCAGCCGGAAAATCTCACCCACAAATTCGTTGCCTTTTGTTAATTAGCTCAGCTCTCAACTCTCACCATCTTCGGATTAAGTTGTGTGGTTCGAACTTGTCTTTACCTCTCTCGTTGCTAGGGTTGTACCTGCAGCCGAAAACCCTAATTTCAGTCCAAATTCGAACAAAATAGATCACCTTAACTCTCCAAGACAACAAATTTAAGCCTCTCAATCAAATTAATAGCAAAAGCCACCTGAAGCTGAACAAAATTCAGTCCAACGATCCGAGATGACAATGATTTCTTAGTTAAAGAAACAAGGTCATCCCAAAATCCCTAATTAATTCATAGTCAACTTGTGCGAGTTTAACACATTAATTCATCTCATGTTCGGTAACACCATCAATCTAGCTCGAAATCCAAAACTATCAGCGAAATAAGGAGTGATTTCAATTAAGCATTTTATCAAACACCTCATGTGCATTATGAGTAAACATCTATGAAACTAAAATATAATCTAGCTCGAAATCTAAAACTATCAGTGAAATAAGGAGTGATTTCAATTAAGCATTTTATCAAACACCTCATGTGCATTATGAGTAGACATCTATGAAACTAAAATTTTCACATCTTTCACCTCATAAATCTTAACAACCAGGCATGAGAATATCATCACAATTTCACAAAACTAATTATAAGTCGAATTCGAAACTAAAAGGAAAGAAGAAGAGGCCACCAAGAGGCAAGAGGCAGCCGCACATGTGAAACGACGTTGAGGGTGAACCAAAAAGGGAAACGGCGCAGTTGAGGAAACCAAGGCTGGAGACGGAATCAACGAATCGGAGGACATCGGACGGGGATGATATGTGCTTGAAGTAGGCTGGGAAATGGAAGGAGTGGGACGTTGAGGACCATGGGCAAGGACTCGCACTGTTCTAAAAATCGCGCCTAGGCGCCGCCTGGGCACCGCCTAGGCGCTAGGCGACCCCCCTCCGCCTAGAGCTAAACGGCCGCCTAAGCACGCCTAGGCGCACGCCTTGACCGCTTGGGTCCCGCCTAGGCGCTAGACGGCCCCTCACCGCCTAGGATCCGCCTAGTGCTTTTTAGAACACTGGCAAGGAGGAAGCTGCCACAGGTTTTGAAAATGGAAATTTTATAAAGATTAGGGATAATAACGTCATTTTACTATTTAAGTTGCTCTTCCTCTCTTTTTATATATACTAGTTTTGTCATCGTGTGCTTTGCACACGAACGACTCAACTTCATTCCATTAAACAAAGCCCGTGATTGCAGATTTAGTCTATTGCATCCTTAAAACTAATGATTCATTTGAAAATTCATAAATCCTCCTTCATACTCAAAATGCAAGAACTAATTCAAGATTACTTAAAGATCAAGGACATGTTTCTATATAACATTTACAAAGATACCTATAATCTGCTTACAATATTATTCATTCTTTAATGAACACAAAGGAAAAAATCAGTGGTCTACAAGAGGGCATTCTTATTCTTGTTAGCAAGCAACAAATTCTCCGACTTTAAATCCCTATGCATCTCTCCTATGAAATGACAAACATGAACAAGATTCACAATCTACTTCACGATTGAAGCTGCAACTTTCTCACTATAATGTCCTTTTCGCAATGATCTTATCAAAGAGGTCTTTACCTGCACACAACTCCATCATAAGATTCACCTAAGCCTTATCCTCATAAGCCCCTTAAACTCTACAATGTTAGGTTGACAATTCAAATGCTGCACGATTTGAATCTTCCTCCTCACATCCTCCTTAGTCACAAGCTTCTTAGAAATTGACTTCTACTTATTTGGACTCTTTCTGATAGAAAAAAATGAATCCAAGCTTCTTCTCGTGCATCATACCGAAGATAATGACCATAACCCTAAACAACATCAGATGTAGATGTTTAGATTAAATTTGATGTTCGATGTAAAGACCAAAAAATTTTAAATTATTATTTTATATGATATTGAACTGTGATTATTTTAATTTCTATAATTCGGGAAATTTTTGAAAATTCCGTTCTCGAGCAATATGTTTTATTCTCAATCTTTCGAAGCGAATTCCGGCATAAATTCAAATTAGATTTCAAAATGGATTTTACTTCCGCATTCTTACCCCGAGATTTGAAATTATTATTTAGATTCCATTTTTATTATTTCGGTTTGGAAATTTCTATGTAATATTTGAATGAGTCGGGAATGGGTCGAGTGAGTGGGTTTCGGGATTTAATTTTAGGGTGTTTTTTTTCATTTTATTGGGACCTTGGAACCACATGTGAACTTGTTTGTCTTCACCTTCCCCCTCTTCTGAAATCTGTACGAGACCCACACCCAGTTGTTCCTACCCCTTTCAAGCTCACTAACACCTCATGCCTTCTCCTCTTCCACTAACCTGCCTCCTCCATTTCGGGCAATGGCCAGCTCCCCACGCCAACCCCTACAAACAACCCCTCCCCCTTCATATTTCAACAATAACAATCCTTTCTCTCCCTTTCTCCTCTTGTTTCCTCCCCTTCAAAAGCCCCTCCTTTTCTCCTACTACTTCTGGCCAGCTACCAACACCACCTGACCCTCTGTTCCGGCCACCAAAACCACCAGCAGCCACCACGTTCATCGCTTTCGCTGCGCCCCTGAAGCCGAAGCCGCGAGCTTGTCCTCCCCTTCCCTTGTTTTTCGCTTGCAACCAAGCCCCACCACCTCTTCGCTCTGCCTCTTTCTTCTGCGAGAAGCACCCAGCAGCCTCACCATCTCCGACGTGCCCATGAGCCACCAGGAGAGCCCCCGGAGAGCCGGAGTCGCCGAGCCATCTTCTTCCTCCTCCTCTTGCTCTGTTTTCGGTATTGAGGTCGGTGATCTCTTTCCCTTCTCCCTGTCACTTCCAGCCTATATAAAGGTCTACTTTTATGACATGTACCTTCGTCCTAGGCCACCTCCGGCGTCAATCTAACTCCGGCAAGCCCAAATCAACTCCGTCGACCTCGATACTTTCCGACGAAACTCAAGACACCCCCGGTGAGCTTCTTCCTTTCCATTACGTTTTGTTAGCCATTGGAAGCCTTGTGTCGTCGTTTTCGTTAATCTGAGGACGAGTCAGAGAGGTCGAGAGCGGATTGGAGAGATATCCGGCGAGGTCGAGCGGGGATACAAGGGAGAGGCGGCCAACGGGAGAGAGAGTTGTGAGAGTGAGCCCGAGCGAGGAGGTGCGAGGAGGAGGGTGCGAGAGAACGAGAGCGAGAGTGTGTAGCGAGCTGAGGGCGGGTGCGAGAGAACGAGAGCGAAAGCCGGAGCGGCGAACCGCAGATGAGGAGGCGGGAGGTTGAGGATGAACTGTGGGCCCCGCTTCCATCTCATCTGGGGCCCGCTTCTTTTATTTGTTTTGTCTGATTGTTAAATCCGGAAATTTGAAAGTGTGGAAGGAAAAGGGGTTTGGGTTTTGGGCCGGAATGGATGTTTGGGTTAATGGGTTGGGTTGTGCCTTCCTATTGGGTATGGGTCATGGGTTGGTGAGTAGGAGAGTTGGGATGGGTTATATTGTTGTTATTGTTAGTTGTTATTTATTAGATGTTATGTGTTATATATGTTATATTATATGAGTAGTATTTAATTGTTAGTTATTATTATTAGTTATTATTATTTTATATTATTATGATTTTGGTGATTTTATAATCTCTGAAAAATATTAGTATATATTATAAAGTGTTTAAAAGTAATATTAATTGAGAAATGTTATTATATAATGTTTTATAAAGATGATTTTTGGGAATATATTAACCTTGTCGGATCTGTTTTGATAAATAATAAAATAAGTTGATTTAAAAGACAATGCTTTGTAAATGGATTTTTGGGTCAAGTGAGATTTGAAAAAAATATTTTAAATAAAGATTGATCTTGATACAGGGTTAGCCGTAGGGTGGCCCGATCTTCGACAATCAAGACTCAAAGACAAGAACGGAAGCAAAGACTCAACAAAACAATGAAAGAAAGACCGATAGAAGGGTGATTCGAACTAAGGTAGAACGAGATAAAGACCCCAGGCCTCCTAAGAGGGTAGGAACCAAGTATCAACGACTACAAAGCCCGCCTCTACAACCTTACACAACCAAGCGGACAACTTGGAGGCACAAGGAGGGGACTTGTGATTACCTGGATCACCAAGCTCTCGCGAGGTTGACGAACTCAAAGCAAACCAAGCAGGATCTATAACCAATTGCAATCGATGAGCAACGCTTCGAATCGATTGACTTGCACTCTTGTGTTTCACACCAAAGAGAGAATTTTCATAAAAATTGTACGTGTTGTGTTCTGAACAAGGGGAACGCCTCTTCTTATAACCTAGGAGGCTGATTTCTAAAGAAATAATAAATAAAATAGAAATTAACTTAAATCCCTAAAATACTAAAAATAACTTAAGTAAAGAAGATTACTAAAAATAGGATAAATTCGTCTAAACATGTGACAGCCTCAAAGAAGTTGAATTTCGGCCAATCTCTAGGTCGAATCTGGAAAACCTTCAATAGCAAAGTTGTAGATCTCTTCGTGATCGTTCCGACAAGGTATGGCATGCCTCAATCCGATTAATATTGACTCCGTACGACTCAATTTACTGAGACGTCGAAAAGCTGTCAAATGCTGAACGAATCTAAAAAACGTCAAGCTTCCACCTTTGCACCTTCTCCCATGGTGGAGCCTTCTTCTTCCTCTTGAGAATGACATCATTCTCGTGAGCTCGAATCATAGGTCCATCCCCAAGTATAGGTGTGTCTGAAGGTGTCTGGGATGGTCCCGCATCATCCTCCCTTTCTTGAAAAGGATTCGTCCTCGAATCCAAGGTCGCATAAGATTCTGCAAAAGCATCCACACGAGCTCCTGGATCAAATACCTCATGCCCATGGAAACTCGTCTCAAGATCGAATGTTGTAGGGATTGACTTCACCTTGATGGGTTTGATCTTGGCTTCGTCAAGTTGTAGGCCATTAGAGCTCTCTACAAAACCAAGAAAAGAAACTTGATTAGTGCACAATTCAGATTTCATAACAACGTCATGATGTTCTAACGTAATATGCACTTTAGCTTGGTCATTGATCCCTAAGTTTCCATCCAATGCTAGCAAGTTTTCAACCTTTTTCAAGGCTGGAGTTTCAATCATCTCAAGGCTAGCAATAATAGAACAATTTACACCAACAACGATCATATTAGAAGGTTTGCCTATTTCTATGCATTTAGTATGAAACAAATCTTCTCTTTGATTATTATCACAAGGTGTAGGTTGAACACTTAAAACTGTACTAACAATCAAAGAATCATCATGCTCATATTCAATGCAATCATCTCTAGAGGCAAGTAAACTAGGATCATGATCATTAGTAACATGCTCAACATTTTCACCACTAGAATTTTCAGATCCATTTTTGCCTAGGTGATTAATCATGAAAGTCTTCTTATTTGGGCAATCCTTCATAACATGTCCTCTACCTTGGCATATAAAGCAAGGAATGTACATAGGTTTAAGAGTAGAAGAGTTAGGATTACTCCCTTTAGGGCCAGTAGATGCCCCAGAAGAATGTCGTGCCTCTACTGCCGTCAATCTTTCATTTATTCGTACCAATGTCTCATTCACGGCTTCCAACTGTTTGATCATCTCAGCTCTAGTAATCATATTGTTGCCCTGGTTAGACATGGCAAAGAAGACAAACAAAGAACTATGTGACAGTTAGGAAAAACATAAACAATCTCACAAGTGTTTCTCTCACACACTTCTCTCTAATTGGTTATGATAAGCTTGTTGGGGCAATCCGCTTTGGGCAAACCAACACTCAAGCAAGGACTTAACGATCAAAAGAGAGTAATCAAGGGAAAGGACAAAGAAACACGCAACAAAGGACTCGAAATCGACCTGAAACAGACTCGACAGAAGCTGTACCGAGGCAGGGGGGTCGGTACAGGGTCGGTATGGGGTCGGTACAGGGACTGGAGGATTCGACGCACGCGACAGGAGCTGTACCGAGGCAAGGGGGGTCGGTACGGGGTCGGTATGGCCACTGCAGGATTCGACGCACTCGACAGGAGTTGTACTGAGGCTAGGGGGTCGGTACAGGGTCGTTACGGGGTCGGTATGGCCACTGCAATGCTCGACAGACCAAAATACGAAAAGAAAATGAAAGAAAAGAAAGACTATGATTTTTACCTCTTTTTGATTTCAACCCTTAGCAAGGACGTTGTGGTTGCAAGGTAGGGCTTAAAAAAAAATTTTATGGTTTGGGAGGTATGTGTTTGAAGGTTGTCGACTAGGGCTATAACAATTTCACCAAATTTGGTCCTTAAGCTTTCTTGCACTAGATACAATCCTTCTCTTTTTTTTTTTTGAAGCTTACTTTTGCCCCTAGTGAATTTTATCCTCCTAGGTCAAAGCTTGAATGTATAATTTTTTTTTTTGAATATGCGGACTGTTTTTTTTTTTAACCTAATGCAAGAAGACTTAAAAATATGAAGGACTCAAAAATAATATGCTAATGGTGAAAGAAAATAAAATTTATGTAGCCTTAATGAAATATATGTAGATGGAACTTTGGCTAAATTTGGTAAATAAATCTATCTATGCCCTTTATAATCTATGATAGAAAATATGAGATATATCTACCACAAATTTCAGAAATTAAATAAGGCAACAAAGTAGATAGACCTAGGATAACAAAAGATAGAAACAAGCAAACAACTAGGGTTTGTGATTTTGTGCAAGGTTAATGCCGAATGGAGATCCCTCTTCAACAATTTGGTCGGCTGCACAAAGGTGCCAATTGGATCCAATGTGGCTATGGTCTCGGCTTAGGATGTGTTTAGGCTAGCAACCACAATCAATCACAAACAAGAGGTTAATAATAATCAAAATCAAAAATTTAAGAAGTAAAAAACCAAGAACAAGAAGGACTCTTTTTTTTTTTGAATTTTCGGACTGGATTTTTTTTTGTAGGGTTTTTGTGTTTATGAATCAAAAGACACAATTGATGTTTGAAACCAAAGCTCTGATGCCAATTTGATACGGGGTTAGCCGTAGGGTGGCCCGATCTTCGACAATCAAGACTCAAAGACAAGAACGGAAGCAAAGACTCAACAAAACAATGAAAGAAAGACCGATAGAAGGGTGATTCGAACTAAGGTAGAACGAGATAAAGACTCCAGGCCTCCTAAGAGGGTAGGAACCAAGTATCAACGACTACAAAGCCCGCCTCTACAACCTTACACAACCAAGCGGACAACTTGGAGGCACAAGGAGGGGACTTGTGATTACCTGGATCACCAAGCTCTCGCGAGGTTGACGAACTCAAAGCAAACCAAGCAGGATCTATAACCAATTGCAATCGATGAGCAACGCTTCGAATCGATTGACTTGCACTCTTGTGTTTCACACCAAAGAGAGAATTTTCATAAAAATTGTACGTGTTGTGTTCTGAACAAGGGGAACGCCTCTTCTTATAACCTAGGAGGCTGATTTCTAAAGAAATAATAAATAAAATAGAAATTAACTTAAATCCCTAAAATACTAAAAATAACTTAAGTAAAGAAGATTACTAAAAATAGGATAAATTCGTCTAAACATGTGACATCCTCAAAGAAGTTGAATTTCGGCCAATCTCTAGGTCGAATCTGGAAAAACCTTCAACAGCAAAGTTGTAGATCTCTTCGTGATCGTTCCGACAAGGTATGGCACGCCTCAATCCGATTAATATTGACTCCGTACGACTCAATTTACTGAGACGTCGAAAAGCTGTCAAATGCTGAACGAATCTAAAAAACGTCAAGCTTCCACCTTTGCACCTTCTCCCATGGTGGAACCTTCTTCTTCCTCTTGAGAATGACATCATTCTCGTGAGCTCGAATCATAGGTCCATCCCCAAGTATAGGTGTGTCTGAAGGTGTCTGGGATGGTCCCGCATCAGATCTAACTTGAGATTTAAGAACTTCAGAAATCTTGGGAAATTGACTTGCTTGTATGACTTGTAAATTATGATATGTGATATTGATGTGTTATGGGTTGATTATGAAGCATGCTATGAGGTGTTGTGTTATGATATCGATATAATGATTAAGTATGAATTAAGATATGAGATGTTGATATATGTCCTTAAATATGATATCGTGATGTGTTGTCGTACATATGAAAGCATGATGTTATAGTATATGATTAAGAAGCATGATAAGTTCTTAAATGTTGAAGTATGATATGTTATCTGACGATTAGAGTATGAATATACATTAGAGTATGAATATGACTTATATTTATAATAATGGTGCATGATTTCTAAATGATGAGTTGAAATGATCAAATGTTGAGATTATGGGATGTTAGATATTGAGATGAGATGAGATGTGAGATGGTATGCGATGCATGACGAGATGATTTGAGATGATAATGATGAATTAATGATAAGATGCGATATTCTATGATTTCTTGAACTTATATGTGATAGTTAGGGGCGCCTTGTGTGACTTAGATATGCTTAGTGTAATTAGAAGTAAGACTCATATACATTACTTATATATGATAGGTTATCATCTGTGATGTATGACTTGTTGTATACATGGATTATGCCTTTTGTTGTTCTGCTTATCCAGGTAAGTTCATTTATGGGCTTACTCAGATTCGAAAGAGATTACCTGCTTGTGAATATATGACATACTAGGTGTTGCATAAGCATTAAAGCATGCCATGTAGTATCATGCTAGGATTGCACTTGTGATTGAGCATTCTATTTCTTTATGCGTATGTAAACAGAACGGTCGTTATCTGTGATAGTCCTAGAGTCTTTGTTAGGGTCATAGGGTAGCCCAGCCCCATCGGGTGCCCTGAGTCTATCGAGTCGATATGATATGATGATGAGATAGCACAGTACCATCGGGCATGAGCATGATATATGATATGATGACCCAGCACCATCGGGCATGAGCATGATATATGAAATGATGATGAGATATGATATGATGATGAGATATGATATGCTATAGCATCGAACTGGTCAGTCTCTGCACTAACGGGAAGGGGTGCAGAGGTAGGAGAGGGATATGCCACTTGGCATTCTTTGGACGCCTTTACCGTTCTTTTTCGCATATTGTAAATTAGGATCATGTTAGTGTGATTTAATTTCCGCATTTGCATCATCTTTATATTAGCGTATGTGTATGTTTCCTTGCGGGACAGGGTGTGTTGGGGTCTCGGTCTGATCCCGCTCGCACCAATTGTTTTTAGGTATGATTGCTCCCTGTCTCTATGGCGTAGGAAAATCCCCCGGGCGATTGCAAATAATCTGTCTAACTCCGCTAATTTGGCTATACTACCTTAGAATTTATACTATGGTTTTGACCCGGCTCTGCCGTGGCATTTGTATCTAACCCTTACTTACGCTTTACTTTCATTTAAATTGAAATTTTGTAACTTCGAGTGATTGGGGTTCGAAATCCCCGCTTTGAATACTGATTGATCATTAGAGGTTTGAAACCTCGACCCGTACCTGAATTGCAACATCCGAACGAAGGTATCCAACTTTCAAAACGTAACCCGGGTATTTATATCCGGGCCGTTACATTCAATGGCCTCGAGTCATAACTATCATCCCAAATAAGAAATTGGTGTACTGCTCTAAATGTTTAATTTCATTTACAATCACAAACTCTAATTTCCTAAATTAATTTCTCAAATCAAAACGCAAAACAAATTCTAATATGAAATTTCATGGCTGGAAAAGAATAAAAGCAGAATAAAATTTCATTACCTGGGGTGAATTTAAGAAACCGATGAGGAGGCGAGAGTGTGGTAGATTTGTGGACATATTAAGATCCAGAAAGAAAGGGCAGCTATGGCGGCTATTCAAGACGGAAAGAAGGGGCGGTAGGTTTGTCGGTGAGAGATGTTCAAGACGGAAAGAGGGGATGGTAGGTTTGTTGGCGACAGATGATGACAACCACAAAAGGGAAGTATGAAAGCAAATGACGTTAAAACATGATTTTTCAAAATAAAATTTTATAAATATATAAAAATAGAGGTTAGTAATATAAATACGGAGGATAATTTTTATAATTTTTTTAAGATAAAATAAATGTTAAAATATTTTTGTGAGGTAGGGAGGGGAGTAGGAGGTGGTGTAGAAGATCTACACTGAGTTAGGTTAGGTTCGGGTTATTTTTTTTCTTTAATTAAAAAATTAAAAAAATAAAAGTTGAGGGTGTGTTTGGTATTTTCTAGATATCGGATTGGAATAAGTATAAAAATTTCAATCATGTTTGTTGTTTGGAATAGGGTTGTTATATGAACTGAACAGTTTGATTTGGGCTCAAAAAAAGCTCGACTTGAGCTCGTTTGCTTACCTAAAGAAGTCAAGCCTCAACAGGATTTTAAACTCATTTGAAAGCTCACCTCGTTCGATTTAAGCTCGAATTTTATAGAATTTCTAAAATTTCTTTTAAATTAATACTCCCTCTGAGCGGAAATATTTGATGTTTTAGAAGGTAAAATTTGATCAACAATATTTGATGTTTTAGAAGTAATAATTACACTCTTTTTTACATTTGCACTAATATCAATATAAGTTGTACTTTTTTTTTGCTTAACCAATTACATTTGCACTAATAAATGTGATGGGGGAGTAAAAATTATTTGATGGGGTATTTAAAGGTAAAAGTAACATTTCTTAATCTCCGTGCATTTCTCTAAAACATCAAATATTTCCGACCGGATGGAGTATGTTATAACCAAGTAGAACTGCTTAAAGCTCGGCTAAAACTTGTTCATTTTCTAAACAAGCTAAGCTTGATAAAAAAAAATAAAGCTCGTTTAAAAATTGGGTTCGGCTCAAGCTCGTTTAACAAACGAACCAAGATTAAACATGTTAAGCTCAGCTTATTTGGCTCGAATAACACCCCTAGTTGGGAATGAGTGGGAATGTGATTACAACCCGATATCTTATGTCTAGAATGGGCATGAATAATTGAATAGAGATGAAGCTCATTTCAATCCAATCCTATGGTCATTACATTGCCACAGAAGTTAAATGATATAAAACATTTTGACCTTATGAGTAACATATAATTCATGTTTTACATAGTACATCCCCATTGGCAGACAAAGTTGAATTCTTGAAAGTTCTACAAATTCATGCATCAACAACCAGCAACATCAATTCCTATTAATTTCGAGTGCCTAAACTTCAAAAGTAGAGGGCAAGGGAGGAACTTTTCCACCAAATTATGCCAACAGAACGAGCTAAAAAAACATCTTTACAAGACCCCAATACAAAGCCACAGAGGATACAAGTTTAGCAGTTTCCATACATCAACCAAGTATAGAAATGGTATGGGAGTTCATGTCTACCATGCCGTAACGTACATCAGGATGTGCCATTGAGTCTGATGATGTGAACTCAACATGTGACTAAATGGGAAAGACTTGGGATTGACGAAGAATTTGCTGAGTGAGATAGCATGATCTCGGAGGATCTGTTGCGAACATACTTCCTGAAGGCAACTATCAAGCACTCCTGCAGCCCTCCGTTGCTTGGTAACTTCTTGTATGTGTAAAGTTTGTGTATAAACGCAGAGAAATAAGGATGCCTCATCTTCCCGAAACTAATATACCTATTTAATTTGAACAATCTGACTACTCTTTCTAGTTTACCAAATATCTTCCTTACAAATTGAATCCAAATTCCTACTAACAGTTTCCAATGCCCACATTTAAAAAAACATCTATATAAAATACTAAAACAGAGGCCTGAAACGGGCTCTGGTGCGATCTCGCATCCACGGAATTTTCTGGATTAAAACGGGATTTTTTTGGCTTATGTGTCATTTTCTGAATTAAAGTGGTATTATATTTTTGGGTCACATTAATTAATAAATCAATATAGTTAGATAAATTTTTTTTATCTACATCTTGATTTGAAAGATTTTATTGAAGTAAAAATGGATTTTTATAAGGAAAAAAAACTGATAACTATTAATTTAATCATTTATATCTTGGGATTTTTTAATTGAGATTTTTTTTTCATCAAACTCTCCACGCTTTAATAGTATTCCAATTGATCAATTTTTACTACTTTCTTATGTAATATACCTATCGTAATAGATAAATAGCGAGTAATATATCTAATAATATACCTAAAATTACATATGGGATTTTTCAGCAAAATTCGTATATCGTAATTGATCAAATTGGGATTTTTTAATTGAGATTTTATGTCATTTATGGATTTATATTTTAATTGAGATGTTTTTAATAAATATTTATCTTTAACAAACTCTTAGATTACATTAGATTTAACTTCAACTATCTATCTGGAGCCTAACAACGGCAGATTCACAATTATTAAACCCAAGAGTAAGTAAAATAGATCATAATTGAATAAATACATTGATTTATTTAATATATAATTAGCTAAAAAAAACTTATGGATCAGCTAATATAATATTTGTTTCTGGAACTAAACTTTTTAATTTTTCATTTTTAAAGAAACAAATGTTTATTTTTAATAGATTAAATATTCACATCTTACATTCTCCACATTCACTCTAATTTCTTATGAATCAATATTGGGAAAAAAAGTTTTGTAACTGTATGGTAATATTAACTATTGAAAATATTGAATTTATATCGGATGGTCAATTTGATAAATTTAGATTGATATAGAAAAAATCAAGCTAAAACTTGATAGATTGATTTACGGAAAAATTCTCCATTTATTATTGAATAATAACAATATCTCTTTTTTCTCTAATAAAATTATAGCCATTGGATTAAAGTTGATGAGCTGGTTACAATTCTCACCCCGTTACATATTAAGACCCGTTTCAGAGGAAAACTCATATATATACACACACTAAAATAGAGGTCTGAAACGACTTTTAGTGCAATCCGCATAGTGTCATATTCTGGGTTAATATGATGTTATCTTTTTTAGCCACATCAATTAATAAGCCAATATAATTTTGACATCTTAGTAATTAATGGTTCCACTTATTTTTATAAATATTCAACCTTATATCTTAATTAGTTAGAAAACTTATATTTTTCGATCAAATAATCTATCCAATATTTGGTAGTCACCTAAATATTATTAATAAAAATAACATAATAATTTGATAGATATGTTGACATTATTCTATGATTTTGTGTGTTTTTTATTTTTATCTTAAAAAATTCCAAGGTTTTGATTGATTTATTTAAGAAAATTTTTAGTATATTAATTTTAATCAAACATAATTTATTTATCTATTATATAAATTTTTTGATTTTTCTATATATATATAATGTATATTGATATGAACTAAACATACTATTACTTTAGTTTATTGTTATTAAAAGATCCAAAGATTTCAACCAAACTATAGGAGAATATTATAACCTTTAAAATTTAAAAAGAAAATATAAATTAAATATTATTTTATTTATTAAGCAACCGCACAACGGGCGGGTAGTAATACTAGTTGGGCAACAAAGAGGGATTTTCCACACAAGTATGTCAAAGACCATCACTTCATCCTGCATTTGCAAACACAAATACACAACTGCAATGAATACAAGTTCACGGCACCATAATCCTAGCAATTAAAAAATAAGAATTGGTTAAACTTAAACCAAATTAGAACGATTACATAGCAATCTAAACTTTAATTAAAGTCTATTTCTGATTGATTTAAGATAAATCTGAAACGATGAATCTGATTAATGAAAGCTAAATTTAATAAACTCAAAAAGAAATTCCATTCAAGTTATATTTTTAACAGCAAGATCGATCAAATAAAGTCAATATTCCCAAATTTCATTTTCCTTCAAAATAACAAGCAAAACCACAATCCAAGCCAAATTTCTCAATCAATCTTATTCCAATCACAAATTCCTCACAATCAAATCTCAAATTCATGTAGACATTCTCAAATTTCTCAACTTTAACAAATTAGGAAAACCCTAGAAATTGGGGGTTTTTGAGAAACTCACATCAAGGGCTTCAATGGAAGAGTGAGGAGAAAAGGATGGCCGGAGACGCTGTTCGGAGCTTCCAATGGGCTGGCCTCGGCTGCTGCGGGTGCTGCTAGCTGCTCGGGCGAGACGCACGGTGCTCGTAAGGCCTTCTGCTCGTGCAAGGAAGAAGGACGACTATGGAGGGAGGGAGTTTGAGCAGCGAGAATGAGAGAGGAGCAAGAGCGGACTCCCATGGTAGAGAGCTTGAGCTCGATTTTGACGGAGAAGAGGCGAGTGGGTTTGAGGAAGAAGAGGGTGAATGGCAAGAAGAGATGTGACTGGAACTTGGAAGGCTGTGGAATTTTTCCTCTGTTTTCCCTTCAAATTTAATTAGTTAAGTGTGTATAATGGCAATCCTGTAATTAAAACTCTCAATTGAGGACAAAGTTGTCATTTTACTGTTTAACTTGCCCTTCCTCTCTTTTTAGATATAGATATAGAGATATCTATAAAAACAAATTATGAAAAAATGTATTTTAAAAAATATATTTACTCCCTCCGTTCGGTAATATAAGATCTTTTACTTTTTGGGCACGTAGGTTAAGGAGCTAAATACTATATAAAATATTAATTATTTTAAAATTAATTTTTTACAATATAACACTTTTTATTAATAAGTATTAAAATGTAAAAAAATAATTTTAAAAAAATTAATATTTTATATAGTATTTAGCTCCTTAAACTACGTGTCGAAAAGTAAATGATCTTAAATATTTGAACGGATGGAGTATATAGTTAAAAGATTGATTTTATTGGTTTATAATGTTTATATTTTTCTAAACATAATTTCTCATGATAAAAATGTATATACATATAAATATAAGTATGTGAAATACAAATTTATTTTTTTAAAAAATAAAATTATACCCTAACTAATTTTGTGGAGCACCGAGTGGTGCACCGTGGGTGGTAGAAGATCTGCACTGAATGCTTTATGGTCCAAAAAAGAAAGATGTCCAGAAGGAATTCAACTGGCCATGGCCTATGCAAACGAATGCAATCAGTCAAAAAAAGCTGCGGAAAGTCGGCTGTCAAAAAAAGGTGCGGTAATTCGAAAACCTTCCAAGGGTGATGTTGGTAATTTGTCATAAATAAAGGGATAAAATGGGAAATTTTTTGTTACTGTTCATAAGAGGATCAGCTTTTATATATACTAGCTGGTTATGTGTGCTTCGCACACAAGCTAACTTTTGCTAGTATTTTTAATACGGATTTTCTATATTATGCCGGATTAGAAATGAAATTGGGAAATATTTTTCTTAGATATACCTAATTTAGCCATTTTTAAAATAGGTTATGGGATTCACCCATTTAATATAAAAAAAGGCTTGTATTAAAGACACGTGTGTAGATAAAAATGTAATAATTTATTTTGTTTGATATAGTAGTAATTAAAATTTATTTAATATAAAAGGCTTATATTTTAATGATATTTAGTAGATAAAATGAAAGGGACAACTTTGTAATTTAAGTAAAGAGAGATTGATATGATAAAAGAGCTTTTTTTCCATATAAATCTTTATAACCTTTCCTATTGTAAATAAATTTAATATTTTATAAAGGTATACATCCTTCTATTCACAATATTCTATTTACAATTTGTATTATTGAAGCATATATTTCCTCTTTCGCAATATGTATTGTTCTATCACTACAAAAACATGCATGAGGTTTTGTTATCGACAAAAAATATAAAGAGATTTTTTATGACCATAAAAGATATTTTATTAATCTACCTAAATATATACAGGGATATAATTTAACCAACACTACAATAATTGTCGTCACTACTTATTTTGTAGTTCTTCTAAACTACAAGGCTACACTTTAGTCACAATAGTTGGATATTGTAGACTTAAACACCTAATCAAACTTATATAGTTAAATAAAAATATAAAGTTATAAATGTCTAAATATTAAAAATCAGTTTGATAGTGTTTTTTTTTTTAAATTAGTAGCTATGATCTATAGCTAGAAATTTATAGCCGAATAATTTTATAAATAACCGAGAAGAGAATTTTCCTAACTAATTTAGATAAAGCACTGATAGATTTTTTATTTATTACTGTATGAATTTTATGATAAACTAAAAAAACACTACTCCGTAATAATTAACAACAACATCCAAAAAAATGAGAAAAGGAAATGATTTTAATAATACATAATTTTATTTTTGTAATTACTTGAAAAATAATGGCCAATTTTTTCAAAATAGATAAAGTAGTATTAGATTATATAATTATTATAAAATTTGGGATAATAACACCAAAAAAAAGAGAGAAAATAATTTTGAATAAGGAAGAATGGCATTTTCATAATTAAGTGTAAAATCATGGGCAATTAAATGACTATTCATGGATGAACTCTCCCTTTTATATAGTTAAAGATATATATATATAGATATATAGAAATAGTTAGGCTCAATACTTGCTTCATAAAGTCTGTCGGTAAGATGCCTTTCGTCTATTATCAAGACGAAAATTAGATGTTTACGCTGAGGTTCTTCTCATTTTTTACAACATTATGAAATGGTCCGAGACAAAAAATTTACCTTTAACCTAGTTTTTTACAGCTACCCTCCTTCATCCTTCAACCCCAAGTTCATCTTCAACCCATCAACACAAACTTTCATCAACGTCATTTCTAGATCGATCTAGCCATTTGAGAGTGTTTTTTTTTTTTTTGTCAAAATCTACACCAATCTAGCACAACAAAGGTATGTTCTCTCATATAATGTAAAAACTTCATTGATTTCGGATGATTCAATATAAAAAATGGTGGTTTTGAATTTTGACCAAAATAGTGAAAATCCGTTTTTTCCGATCGATTTTGTGTTGTTTTTGGAGCGTTTTTGTGTGTTTTGTTGTTGTCGTAGTCATAGGATGTTGGATTTGGAACATTGAATGCCAATATAGGTGATAGAAGTTGATTTTGGGGCGAATTTCGACTGAAGGTAGTCGACAATTTGGGCTGAGAAAACTCTCTATACTCGGCTTTTTGGGCCGAAGAAAGAGATGAAGCTCGGCTAGATTACACGAGGAAACAGAATAAGCTCGACTGATCTGGTAGAGGAAAATGTTTTAGCTCGAGGTTTTGGGCTGAGTTAGAAGAATAAACTCGGTAACTGAATATGAGGAAACAGATTAAGCTCACCTAGATTTTTTATCTCCTCCCTATTGAGGTTTAGATCTAAGTTTTGCATTAGGTGCTCTATAATATTTGTTTTTCTCTTTACCGAATGATTTTCAATTCTTCATCTTCTTGAGCGATTTCCTGAGGTGATTTGGTTTCTACAATCTCCTTGAGCGATTTCCTACGGTTTTTCTGTAATTCTTCATCTCCTTGAACTTAGTCTTTTAAACCGGCTGAGGAAATTCTTTGAGCTCATGGGTCTGGGCCGAGGATAAACAATAAACTTGACAATTTAATATGAGCCACCAAACAGTACCCGTGTGGGATATTTAGCAAGATAAGCACCACAAGCAGCCACCTGAGGTACCAATATTGTCATACTTTGTAATCGGAACCCTGAACTTCACCCGGTCGTCGTACGCCGTCAGATCAATCCCTTGATCGTCAAGCAAATGGGGCAAATCACCATACAAAACCTCACCTTTCCCTCCAAATCCACCGCCAATTCCTCCTTCGCCCTCACCCGATCCTGCTCAATCGCTGCATGAACCACCAACTGGGTAAAATCCTCCGATCTACCCCATCGCCGGTGAAAACACCGCGGCTTTCCGACCAGCACGAACAGGTGGCTCGGGCCTAAAAACGGCCGGGAAACTGAACAACTAGTGCAAGCCCCAGCCATTTCTGAAAACTACGCACCTCCACCATAGCAAAATGCACAAAGACGAAGGATTTATCATGACCACAGATTTTCTTATGGTGGTGGGGTGTGGGGACTGGCGACTTGAAGCTCGGTGTCCTTTATTCATCCACATCAGAATTACTATCTCCATCTCAAAATAAACGTCGCTTGGCTTTTGCACGTTTTTTAAGGAGGTAAAATCTCTATAAAATTTTATTTTTTAATCAATTTTTTTTACAAATTGATACTTATTAATACTGTAATAAGTATCAATTTATAAGTTTTTAGCTCCTTAAAATTGTAATAAGTATCAATTTATAAGTTTTTAGCTCCTTAAAAAACGTGCAAAAAGTCAAATGACATTTATTTTGAAACAGAGGGAGTATTTATTTATGTATTTAATACTATGTATTTATGATAAGTAATCCCACATCGGGTGATTAGTATGATAATTAGCAAGATATAATAACTGGATTAGGATAAACGTTCGCCCAAGGTTGAGGCATCGGGGTAATTTGGTACGGGCTGGGTCCATCCGTTTAAACGAGCCCTGTTCTTCAAAGCCGATGGGTTTGGCTTGGTGCCTACTATATAAATACCACCGCAGGCGTGCGAAGTGGGCCGACCTGTCTTCATTAATTCGGCCCGGCTTGGAACCCGCCCCACACATTTTTTATTTTGACATCATTGTTGAAATGCTTCTCATTTAATGTTGGTTGGATTTGATTGGAAATGGTGGCTCAATACTTGCTTAGACATATCACTTACAAAACATTAAAAAATTTATATAGATTAAACTGATTGGTCGAAATTCTAAAAATATATAAAGTGGTTATAATATTAAAAAAAATGTTTTTCACATTTAATATTGTTGGATTTGATTGGAAGTAGTTAGGCTCAAACATATCACTTAGAAAACATTTTTTTTTTAAAGAAAACCTAAATGCTAAAACCATAGCTAATGATTTCGAAATTACAGTGGGGAGAGCATGATCCTAATTATCTCGATCCCACATCGGATAATTAAGAAGAGAATTGATAGAAATATACTCCCTCCGGAACCTTTGTTTGTAAATAACCAACCTTTTTAAGTCACACACGTATTAAAAATGACATAAAATATTAATTTTTTAAAATTAATATCATACTTATTAGTAATAAATACGGAGTATAATATTATTTTTAAAAATAATTTTAAAAATTAAAATTTACTGGGGACTTGAAGCTCGTGTCCTTTATTCGTCTACATCAGAATTATTTATTTATTTATGATAAGTAATCCCACATCGGATGATTAGTATGATAATTAGCAAGATATAATAACTGGATTAGGATATACGATCGCCCAAGGTTGAGGCATCGGGGTGATTTGGTACGGGCTGGGTCCATCCGTTTAAGCGGGCCCTCTTCATAGCCGATGGGTTTGACTTTGTGCCTATTATATGAATACCACCGCAGGTGTGTGAAGTGGGTCTGTCTTCATTATATTCAGCCCGGCTTGGAACCCGCCCCAAACATTTTTTTATTTTGACATATTCGTTCATTTGCTTTTACAACAATTTTTAGTTAATAAAAATGTACAAAGTGCGAAGTGCCTATTAATGTTTGTTGGTTTTTTTTTTAGCACGTGCCCCAGCTAATAAGAGTCACATGCCAGATGAATCGGTTTACACTGATCGGCTCGACCCACCAGATCGGCTCGACTCACTGGTAAAGAGCAAGACAGACCTTAAATTTTCATGCAAGGAAAGAGATGGAGGTAGGAATCGAACCCGGTATCTCCTTACTTCTCTCCTTGCACCTCACCGGCGATGAGGTGCAAGGGGAGAAGTTTCCGGTTCCGAACCGGTAAAACCTATCGATCGGTTTTATAATATTTTTATATTAAATACGTGCAAAGCACGGGGAATAAACTAGTTATATACTATAATAATACATAAATTTATAATATAATAAATGCATTTATTAAGGATTTTTTTTTAATTCTAAATTTCTCAACACTTGATTTAAGTTACTAAAAACTTCATTTAACAATTTGAGCATCTCCATTCTAACGTAATTCAACTTCTAAAAACTTCATTATTATGTTATGTGATGTTTTAATTTCTATTTTCTTAAGAGTCCGAAAATAAAGTTACCAAAATATTAATCGATATAAGGGTAATGGTCCATTACATGCACTCATGACTCAACCTAGCAAAATGACATAAATCAAGCTTGAATTTCATATAGCAAAATGATGGAACATTATAGTTTGATATAAAAATCAAAAGGGAACATGGGAATCCCTCTCTGTGAACATCATAAAGACTGTGAACATCATAAAGAGGAAGATGCGACACGCGCCAGAGAACGCGCGACCCTCTGCCTCCTTGAGATAAATTACATCCCAAAAATCCCCCTTTCAGAAAACCTTCAAAGAAAACCCTCTACCCAAAATCCCTTGCTATGGGAAAATCTCAGATGCAAAAGCCGGATAAAGGGAAAAAGCTTTGCTTTCTCTGTTCGGCGCTCCTCCTTTTTTGTCTATTTCCGGCGACACTTTGGCGTTTGTCCGTGTGGGGGGAGTCCTGATGGAACCTCTAAGGGGTTTTCAATCTGCTGGATCCACTCTGAAACTTTTGTCCTCAGATCTCAGTACAAGGTTTATCGGAAGGGCATCACATCGTTGAGTCAACGCTTGGGTTGGTGTGTCCGTCCGCCTCCATGGCCGATTCTAAACAGATCTGAAGTACGATGCCTCAACTTCATTCTTAGGGAGATCCGCCCCGCTGCCTTCTTATCCGGGGTAGATCTGATGGTTTGTCGGCTGCTTCTACTGACTAGGTGGCTTGGACTGTGCTGGTTAGTCCTTTCAAAACATCTCTCTCTTCTCCTATACATCTATTTAAGAATATGGGGGTGGACGTTATTGTCCCACCTCACCACAGCAATCTTCTCTCATCACTCTTCTCTACACATCATATTTGCCTTTTCTAATCTACTTTCTTACTTTGTTGCTCCCATGGCCTCTTCGTCTAAGGACAGAGGGAAAAAACCTATGGAGGCCGAGTCTCTCGTGCCTCCTTTGAATACCTCCCGAAAGGGCCAAGCACAATTTGCAAATGGAGAAACACCTCTGGCGATGCCGATACCCTGCTCCGGTGCCCCGAGTGATAGGTTGGGCAAAAAAAAAAAGAAGATAAAGAAGAAGAAGGAGGTCATGGAGAAACTGATGGCCATTCAATTGGATGTCCAGGCCAACATCAGCTCACTGAGTTCAACATCTCTCTTTGCCACCATTGTGGGAGACCCGGTTGAGGCAAAGGAGGTAAGGAAAAGGATTAAGTTTGACTGGAAATTCCTCTCTGGGGGTTTCCAACTGGTGCCTATTGCTAACAAGTGGTTTGAACTAAGGTTCGACCTCCCTCAAGACCGTGACCTAGTCTGGGAAAAAAGACCGTTCCATGTGGCGAGCCAGCTGCTCCTGGTTCGCCCTTGGAGTCTGTCCTTTGACCCTTGGACTGAGTCTATCACGTCCCTTGACCTGTGGGTTCATATCCCTGACCTTCCGGTCAAATTTGTGAGCAACTCCATTCTCAAATCGATCATTGAGGATAACAGCATAGGGAAGGTGATTCGTGTGGCGGCTTTTAACTCTAAAGGAGCCCGTCTCCGTTATCCCAGCGTGTGTATTACCACTGATCTCACCCTTATTAGGGAGTGGAAAGTCTCTGTGCTTAATGAGATTGGTGAACTGGAATCCTACCCGGTCTGGTTTGAGGATTTCCCTGAGGGTTGCGGCTGCTGTGGTAAAATGGACCACCTATTTGATCAGTGCCCCACCAGAAGGATATGTAACTCGGCTTCGCAGGGGATTTTGGGTGGTGGACCTGAAGCTGTGCCTACAGCTGATGATGGTGTTCTTCCTGGTGACAATGGCGGGGAGTGGGTTTGAGTTGCTAGTACGAGGGCCCCTGCTCCCTCCCCCCCTCCTACCTTTGGTCACTCCAAAGCGGAACTGTGGAAGTGTTTTGGTAAGAACGTGGTAATCTCCTCGGACTCCTCCTCCTCTAACTCTTCCTCAAAATCTGATGATAACTCTTCCACGAAAATTGCTGCTCCTGCTGCCGATGAGGAGGTTTCCTCTCCTCTTCTTGGCGCTCAGCAGCCGCCCACATCCGCTCTTGCAGCTCCCCCTAATGATGCAGAACTCTCTCCTAAAGAAGATGACCTCCTCGACCCCGAATACTAAGGATCTGACGATGATGCATTTATGGATTATGAGGATGATGCCGGGCTTGTGGATGGCTGTGGTGGTATTCCAGTAGATATGTCTCAGGCTGACTTTGATGCGATGCTCATGAACATCCCAGCTTCGGCTGAATTTGTGCTACCCATCATCAGCAACCCGGCCCGGCAGCTGACCCTCCCCATTGTCCCTCTTGCGGCTCCTTCTGACTCCCCTTCGGCTGGTCAGGAGTTGGAGCTTCAAGGGGCCAGTGGTGCATCCAAGTCTGAGTCAAGCAAACGCAAATTTGAGGAGGAAGACGGTGAATCTGTATGCTCCAAGCTGAAGGGAGGATGCAGCAAGCGTGGAAAAAATGGTGAGTAAGCCTTCTAGATTATCTCCTTCTTGCCTCTCTGGTAGTTGGGATGCAAGATTTCAGGAAATGTTTAGTAAACTACCTACTCTAGGTTGCTTCTGTGTGGTCCTTTGTGAGTGTGAACCCCTTAGTTTGGATGTAGGTCTGTTCTTAGTTGGTAATGGATTGTGGTCTAAGTGTCGGTTTGTTGTCATTAAGATATTGTTGTATCCCTTAGTCTGTGATTGCTCTGTTACAAGGCGCCTTTGGAACGTTTTGTCGAGCCTTGCACCTGAGTCGGCTATGCAAATGAAGGTCTGTTGTACCATGTATGATATTAATCTTTCTATGAATGAAGCGTCTAGCATGAATGTTGCAGAAATCAGAGAATTAGTATCTGGAAAACTTTCTATTGTGAGATTAATTCATCCTCCGCTTATGGTGTATAAACTTGCTGATAGTAACTTCCTGTTAGTATATACTCCCTTCTACCCTTACATCTCCAATCCTGTGCTAAACATATCCTTTAAGTCGGAGCACTTGAGTATGGGAGTCCGGTTATTGCATTATGAATCTACTATTATCTACTTGAGGAGGCTATCCATAATACATTACCTATTTTGCCTAATTAACATAAAGTAGATGCGGTCTCACAATAATTTAAGTTGTTTATTATGGTGGTCATGCCTTCCTCTACAAAAAGGGAAAAACATATTAATAGATCAGTTGCCTTTCGAATGGATGCTTTATCCACTCTACCAAGGATCGGTGCTCAGCTTTGGTATCCAATCTAGCTTATATACACACTCTATCTCACTCATTACATAAATAAACTTGATTTGGGTTGGATACCTAGGCCTTTGTATAAGCCAAACCAAAACAAGTGGGGGCTATTCGGATCCCACTCTCAAAAGCCATCTTGGTGGAACCATTCTAATTGGGCTGGGGGCTTATTATGGACGAATTTTTTGGGTAAGGAATTACATACTACCGGGCTTCTCTCTACCAGCTTCCAGGCTTCTCTAGGGATGTCTCCTCCTGCATTTTGGTGGAGCTTCTCGAGTAGAACTACGGGGGAGAATACCTCATACAATGCACGGACTATTGCCTTTAACCTACCACTTATCTGGTGCTCTAAATCGAGTTTAATTTGGTCCTTCCTTTCGATCGAAATTTGGATCACTGCAAAGTATTCTATCAAAACTTCCCTAATGATACCCCATTTTAATATCAATTATTGGTCATGCCAAACCTCGGGGGATCGTTGCTCACACACTTGCAAATGCCTTTTGCTCAATAGCAGGCCTCTCCTTTTTCAAACCCAGACTTGGTATAAAATAGTTAGTATAGAAACTATGATTTCTGTCTTGGGTAGGGTTACTTTTCCCATCCAACTTCACGAATTTCCCACTCAACAGTCTACCCCCCCCCCCTAGGCTAAGAATGGTCTCCGTAAATCATCACTCCTTAGTTAACAAGATCAATAGGCACATTAATGCAAATAACATTACTAAGAACACTCGTATACAGATGCATCCCAAATTGAAATACCGAGAACAAGAATTAATCACAAAAAAGCGAGGAGAAATCATAAAAGAGAAAAGGTGTTCGTATGGGTGGGATCACCATTTGTTTGCCCATACAAAAATAAAGTGGTTATGATAATTCGATATTGGAACTGTAGAGGCATAGGAAAGAAAACCTTTTGGTCAAATATCAATGCATGGCGAACAACAGATCATGTGCAAATGCTAATCCTAGCAGAAACTAAAACGGAAAACGAACCCAAGAAATCTCTATGGAAAAACGTCGGATTTACAAACATTTGCTGGTCTCCGACAACTGGACGGGCCGGGGGCATTGCCTTACTTTGGAATGAAAACTCATTTATTAATGAAGTCATCTCGGTGGTTATCCACCTTCCAAGAATTATTGGAGTTAAATTTGAAAACACTAAGGAGAATTTCGAGTGTTTAATGCTTTTTGTGTATGCCCCACCTAACCCCTCAGAGAAAGAGGAATTCTGGCGACACCTCTCCCAAATGATCATCCAGAGCAACATTCCATGCTTAGTCATGGGCGATCTGAATGAAATAAATTATCTTTCAGATAAAAGTGGAGGGGCAGAAACGTCGCCAGATAGGTTCCAGAGACTGATGGCATTCAAGGACGCTTGTGCTCTGGTGGATATACCTTCGTTTGGTAACCCATTTACATGGAGAAAGAAACAAAAAGGTCCAGATAATATCCTCGAAAAACTTGATAGGGTGTTGGTACACCACGAGATTCTTGACATATTCCCTGACCTTGCAACCAAAAATGGATCATTCTCCAACTCGGACCACTTCCCAATCTCAATTGTTCTTTCAAAAAACACTTCCTTTAAACCACCCCCGTTTAAATTTGAAAACATATGGCTTCAAAGGAAAGATTTTCGCAATATAGTTAAACAATCGTGGAGAGCCTCCTGCTCCGGTTCTGCTATGTTCCAAATCATGCATAAATAAAAAATTCTCAAACAAAAAGCGAAAGCCTGGAATAAGAAAACATTTGGAAACATCTTCCGTCAACTTCAAGAAGTGGACGAAGCCCTGTTAGAATTACAATCGGCTTCAAACCCAGATCATAATCCAAGCACATCCACTAAAGAACAAAATCTTCTAAGAAAAAGAGAAAATTTACTCCTCTTCCATAAAACTTATTGGAATCAAAGAGCTAAAGCAAAGCACCTGAAACTAGCAGACACTAACTCTTCCTATTTTCATAGAGTAGCTTCAAGAAGAAGAAATCGTAAAATAATCAGATCAATCACATCAGCAGAAGGAACCCAAATAATAGGTGATGAAAATATTAAAAAGGAAATCCAAAGAGACTTTAAAATAAGGTTCAGTCGGGAACAAACTTACTCGAACCAACAGCTTGAAGAATATCTCTCTGTTATCAACCCTGTCATTACAGAAGAAGAGAATAGAGTTCTAACTCAACAACCAACGAACAGTGAAATTAGAAAGTCCGTCTTCTCAATGGGAAGCAATAAATCACCTGGTCCTGATGGAATGACTGCAGAATTCTACAAAAAGTATTGGGACATTGTGGGCACCGGAATCATTAGGGCAATAAAAGCTTCTTTCATACTGGAAATATACTTAAACAGATCAATCACACCTTTATCTCACTAATACCGAAATCTGACAACCCCTCCATGACTACACATTATCGACCAATCAGTCTTTGCTCTACCATCTACAAAATCATCTCCAAGATAATCACAGAAAGATTAAAAACGATAATTGGAAAACTTATTCACCCACTTCAAGGAGCCTTTGTTTCTAACAGAGCAATTCAGGACAATATCCTCATTACACATGAAAATTTCCACTCATTCCAATCGAGAAAGGGTTCTAAGGGATGGACTGCAATAAAACTCGATATGGAAATGCGTATGACAGAGTAGACTGGCAGTTTACAAAGTTGGTGCTCCAAAGATTCGGGTTCCATCAACGATTTGTGGACATAATCATGGAATGTGTGACCACGGTTTCCTTTTCGGTGCTAGTTAACAATGGTCCTACGGAACCCTTCAACCCTACTAGAGGACTGCGTCAAGGTGATCCTCTGTCTCCTTTTCTTTTCCTTATTGGAGCGGAGGTCCTTGCCCGAAAACTTTCGGCGGATGCTGAGTCTCTTCACAACAATGTAGGCTTCAAATTTGGGCACTCAGGTCCCCGCATCCCGTTTCTAGCCTTCGCAGACGACATAATCATATTCGCTAAAGGAAGTAACACCGCTTGCTTAAAGGTAAAAGAAATAATTGAGGAGTACTTTAAGTTTTCCGGGCAGAAATTTAATTACCATAAGTCATCCTTTCAAACCACCCCCGGAGTCCCTAGGAATAGAGCACGAGACCTGGAAGGTATTCTTAATATCCCATTGGAACGAAGTCTAGAAAAGTACCTGGGTTGTCCGATCATTAATGGGCGGGTATCTAAGGACACTTTCGGGGAGGTAATTTGTAAATCGAAAGATCAACTTAGCAAATGGCGTGCAAATGCACTATCACAACAAGGCAGAGCAACTCTTATTGCTGCTAATTTGTCATCAAAACCTCTGTACTCCATGCAAATCTTCATGCTTCCGGCGTCGATACATAAGCAACTCGATCAAATCAACAGAACTTTTTTCTGGAACAAAGATGCTCAACATAGCCCACTCATTGGCTGGGACAAAATTTGTAAATCAAAAGCCGCTGGTGGACTAGGACTAAGGAAAGTGGGAGATATGAATGAAGCGCTTCAATCAAAACTCATGTGGAAAATCCTCGCGGAACCGGAAAATAACTGGGTTAAAGTTATACAGTACAAATACCCGAAAGAAAGTCACATTCTAAACTGTACTCGAAGTGGAAATGCTTCTTGGCAATGGTCAAAACTAAGCTCCTTGATTTCAAAATTCAAATCAGGTCTCAAATGGTCGGTGGGTGACGGGAAATCAATCAACTTCTGGAAGGATAATTGGGTAACAACGACACCACTGATAGAGAGGATTGACTTTCAACACGGCATAAATACGAATGATACTGTTGATGAGTACATAATAGGAGGACAATGGTGGAAGGAGAAGCTTGATCCAACTCTCCCAAAATCTATTATAGACGAAATCACAAAAATCCCCCTGCCACTCACTCCCTTTGCGGATAGGCTGTACTGGTGGCCTGCTAAGAAGGGTTGGTTTACATCGACGAGTGCCTATAACTTTATCACTTACAACCCACATATAACATCAGACGGCTTTAACTGGATTTGGAAAATTGATGCCCCGCCTAAATTAAAAAACTTCCTATGGAGAATTAAACAACGCGGACTACCCACAGCTACACGCTTATCCCAAAAGGGTGTTGTTGTACCTACAACATGTATTTTCTGCAATCACTCCTCGGAAGATGATATCCACCTTTTTTTAGAATGCCCCCCCAATAACTTCCAACAGCAATTTACCAGGGAAATATCCCAAAAAATCAACACATTACTATCACAAAACAGAGAAATAGAGCAAATACTACAGCTACTAGGTACTTCTCTCTCGAAAGAAAACAAACAAAACATAATATTCAGATGGTGGACAATTTGGTTTGTCAGAAACCAAATTATTTTTAGAAATGCCCACACCCCTTCTCCCGAAGGTCTCAAAAAGTTAGTAATGGAAAATATCGGTAACTGGAAAAAAGCATGTAAAATGAACTTGAAAAATGAGGACGGAGTTCTTCCTATCCATAATGGGGGAAGAAACCATTCTAGAAACATTAAAAAGAACAATCAGTGGAAAAAACCTCCATTGGGTAAGTATAAATTAAACTTCGATGGATCATTTACATCGGCCTCACAAAGCTCTATAGGTTACATTATTCGAGACTGGATGGGCAATCCCATTAGCATCGGGGGTAAAGTTATTGGTGGTCAGTCTCCTATTATGGCGGAAGCACTCGCCTTAAGACTAGGTGTGGAAAAGGCCAGAGAACTACAGATTAACAACCTAATCATAGAGGGGGATTCAAAGATTATTACAGACTTTCTACGTACGCATACTAACTGCCCCTGGGAAATAGAACTAGTAATGTCAGGCGTTCAAGCCATTCTCCTAGGAATAAGAAATTTTGGAATTTCCCACATTCCTCGTGTTGGTAACCGGGTAGCGGATAGGGTTGCACACCTTTGCTACTCGACCAGGGGACTGAATTTATACAATGACACAGGTCTTCTTGACCTCATCCGACAGGATGCTTTCGGATAGAGTTTTTCTCATCCGAATTATTACCTAAAAAAAAGGGAACATGGATCTTCATATCTTTAATTTCTTACAAATGAATAATGAAGAAACCCAAGTTAGAATTTGCACCAACAGGATCACGACCATCATAAATCAAATTTAACTTGTTGCCCAACTTAGTAGCCTAACTTTTGAACGATACCAGTGCTAGTTGAATCAAGATCACATCAAGCAAACATGTACCGATATCGATATCATCTTGATACTCATATCGATATCGATATATAGATATCTAGATATTGACACCGAATGGGCCCTTAAAGATTTTTTTCTACTGTCTTCCCAATAAGAGGTTTTAGGGCTTTGTATCGGTTTAAAATCTAACCGAATCGGGCCAAATCGAACCGAACCAAAACTAAAAATCTCAAAATTTCAAGGACATAAAGGTTTTTGTTTCTTGTAATTTTAATTTTTAACCCCTTTTATTTAAAGTTGCACTTGTAGTCGTGTTTGCTGAATTGATGTTAGGAAAAGTATTGTTTGTCATTTGGCTCGATTCAGGGATTGTCACCACAGGTTCCACATTCTTTTTTCTGCTACCTTTTAAAACCTTATTGGTTGCAACTGAAGAAGCCATACTCTTCCCTTCTCAAACTAAAAAAGAAGCCATGCTCTTGTGTTGCACTCGATCATAGACTATATGGTGCTGAGGTGCTCTATCTATCTTCTGCAGAATCGGATAGTAGCTTACAACCATCAACTGAAGAAGTTGTGTCTGATCTCAAATCATTAGAGAAGTGGTTAATTTCTAGCTTTCTATGCAATTTATTCATCAAAGCTTATTATTGAGATGAGCAGCAATGAATTTGAGGCAACTTAGGTTATTGATCAAACAGTGTTACATTGGTTCTGAGATTTTTAATGTTGAATAAAATTTTGCCCCATTGATGATGCATCTTGTATGTGTACAGTGTACACGTGCTCCTGATGGAATATAGCAAAGCAATTCAGAGTGCATATGCCAAGCCTGGAGATGGATCTTGTGTACCTAATTGCCTTGGCAAGATAACTTCCGGTCTAATAGATGATGTCTATGGCTGCGGAAGCCATAAACTAATTGAAGGAAGATAGGAGGAAGGAAATGAAAAGAAACATATGCAAATCTTATTCCAATAGCCTGAATAATTCCCTGTTACTAGCTTCCTGGAAAATCCTGCTTGCTCAAAGACATTGCTGGATGGCTTCCACTTGTTTGGAATTAACTAATGTCATCCTTTTTTTTTTGGTTAATCAATTTGTTGACACCACCAGTCCCCTAGCTCAAAGCTTGCTAGGGGAGTGTCGGATACACGGGGATGGGCCAAAGAATTTGGCAATGCCTTGATAGAGATGGAGCCGGAGGAGTCCGGTTCTTATGTTCTTCTGTCGAATTTGTATGCCACAACACAAGAGTTCAGCTGGGTGAATGTCAGCATTGTTGATGGTTCCCTATATATGCACATGGGTGGACGTCGGCATTGTTGATGGAAGTGTAGCTCGTCCAGACAGACACACCTCCTAATCCCTTGAGTCCGGGAAATTCAAGTGATGGAGAGAGTAAGTTAAATTCAGTTTTTGTGTTATTGTCTTCACTTGATGAAGATTCTAAAAATGTTATAAAAAAAGTACTTCTGGTTCTTAGACCAAGCAATAATAATAATAATAATAATAATAATAATAATAATAATAATAATAATAATAATAATAATAATAATAATAATAATAATAATAATAAGAGTCTAGCTGAAGAGTACATACCCTCCTCACCCAAGTGAATACAAATCTTCACAGCCTCGTGCTTGTTATGAAATGAATAATTTTCATTCATCGCAAGACTGCTTTTATAAGATCGAGTTTATATTACAACTTCTGTACGTAGCCTTCAATGGAGACATAAATCCAGTTCAGGACAGCAGGAAACAATTCACATTCAGAATAATGATTTTGACATTGAGAATCACAATAATGACACATTACATTTCGCAAGGCCTCGACAACGAACATGGTAAATTCTAGAGCACCATATATATATATATATATATATATATAAATTCTAGGGATTGACTCCGGTGAAAACCTCAAATTGTGGTAAAAACCCGTGAGGACTACTTTATATCTTGGTTTTTTTGAAACCCGTGTTAAAAACCTCAATCACACGGTGACTTTACAACTCGGTTCAACCTAAAAACCGTGCTAAAAACTCCAGTTTTAAAATAACACATGACTTTATAGTTCGGTCAAACCAAAAAATCGTGCTAAAAAGCTAATGTTTTAAAATTACATAGTGACTTTATAGCTCGGTTTTATTCAAAACCGGGCTAAAATTTATGACTTTATAGATCGGTTCTATTCATAACCGGGCTATAAAGCAAGTGAATCGGGCTAAAAAGCCGGTCCTCACGGGTTTCTACCATAATTTTGGTTTTCACCGGAGCGCATCCCTATATATATATATATATATATATATATATATATATAAATAAATAATCATCATATTACTCTTACGGTGGACTGGAGATTTGTTTGCCTCCAATAGTTCATCAAGCGACTGCAAGTGGATGTTTTTAGAACAACTCCTATGAGAAACCTCTCATATTCATTCCTGATTTGAATCCAATTGATCTTTATTCATTTGAAGATCTTGAAATGTATGATTTCGCAAGGGTGAAGACCTCTTCCTTCTTTCTTTTGTATTCATTATAACGCAGGAAGAAATAATCAAAATCAAAATCAAAGGAGAAAATCTTTTCCTGTCAAGAAAGACACAACGGATGTAAAATGTGGCATATATATATATATGTATGTATGTATCCGTTGCGAAACATATTAACTATAATAACGTACTACCAAATACCTGAATCAATTCAGAGCCCATAGAGTGCCCAGTACTACAAATTAGAGTGCTTCAAGATCGCTATCAGTTGCCTATTTTGATTCCAAATCGCCATAGCTAAGCTGTTCAATCTCACCGGAATTAGATTCATTGCATTTAATTCTTTTGAATTATTTGCTGAATAGTGACCACCATTGTCGGTTTTCCAAAGCAATAATTGACAGGAGGCTTTTTCCGAGAGAAGTAGAGGTCGCGGGCCTCTGGTGGTGGTGCCACCGCACTGCCGGAGTCGGAGCTGAACGGAGAAGCCAACTGCTTCATCGACTTTTTCAAACAACTTCTGATACTTCACTGAGGAGCTTTTGGTTCAATAAAACATGGTAGCATAGGATATTTAATACCACATTGGCTGATTAGCATCATAATTAGAAAGATATAATAATAGGATTAGGATAAATGTTTGCCCAAGGTTGAGGCATCCGGGGGTGTGACCGGGCTTCGCTCATTCATTCAGGCTGTCACCTTACAAAGCCGCAGGGTTCGGCCCTGTGCCTATAATATTTAAAGTTTCCCCCGCAGGCGTGCGAAACGGGTTGGCTTCATTATATTCGGCCAGCTCGGGGGGTAACCACATTCCCAAAAAATTTTCATTTTTATAATTTTTTTTTGAAAATTTATTAATATGAAACTATTTCGTAAATTCTTAACCAATTCATGTTTTAAATTTTTAATGTTTGTTGGATTTAATTGGAAATAGTTATCCAAATTAGCCACACTGTGACACTGCTGCTTTTCTTAACTAAGCTTGACATTTTTTAATTTTTATAAGTTTTTTTTTTAAATTTATTAATATGAAACTACTTCATAAATTCTTAACCAATTCATGTTTTAAATTTTTAATGTTTGTTGGATTTAATGGGAAATAGTTATCCAAATTAGCCACACTCTGCTTTTCTTAACTAAGCTTGACATTTTTTCATTTTTGTTAGTTTTTTTTGAAAATTTATTAATATGAAACTACTTCGTAAATTCTTAACCAATTCATGTTTTAAATTTTTAATGTTTGTTGGATTTAATGAGAAATAGTTATCCAGATTAGTCACACTGCTGCTTTTCTTAACTAAGCTTGCCTGAAGGATAATCCACATTTAAAGTGGGGATAACTTTAGATTCTATTTAGTAACTAAAGTTGGTAGATTATTTTATATATAGAATATACAAAGTATGAAATTTTGGGATGGGTTCGAGTCAGGTCAATGTGAGCTATTCAGTAACTAAAATTGGTTGATTTTTTTTATATGTAGAATATACAAAGTATGAAATTTTGGGATGGGGTCCGAGTCAAGTCAATGTGAGCTATTCAGGGGTCCGAGTCAGGCCAATTTTGGGATATGACTTATTATATATTAAAACAAAACTATCGATGAGGAGAATACACCTAAGTAGTTTGTCAAATCAGAATGAGGGTCACATGTCCCCCTTCTGCTTTGACAAACTAAGTAAAAAGTTATGAATTTTTTAAAATTGAAGGTATATTAATTACTTCAATTTTATTTAATAGACTATAATGCTTTTATATCTTACTTAAATTAACATTCACGTACTATAATTCATCTCGAGAGCTTCGAAATGAGAGGTTATAATAAGAATTTCGACAATTAGATAAGAAGTTACGCAAGTTTAAATTTTTTATATCTAGCTATACATTATTATTTGTTAAGAGTGCAACAAGTTACATATTGATTAGGGTTGTTATTCGAGATGAATGAGTCTAGTATTGCTTGATTATATTTAGCTTGTTTAGAAATGAGTCGAGCTTGAGTCGATCATATATTTGAACTTGAGCTCATATTCGGTTTGTTTAGTAAATGATGAGGATCGAGCTGAGTTTTTCAACTATTATGCAACCTTACTCGCCTATGACATAATAACTTCAAGGAATTTTTGTAAATTTCACAAAATTCGCTATTTGAACATAAATCAAGCCGAGCTTTAAAGCACACATTAATAATTGTGCCCCCTTTGAAAAATTTCTAGCTCCACTGACCACTGGCTGTATCATTAGCCTATAGGGTATACACGTCTCAAGAAACACGCATTTTAGATGTTTTATTTGTGTATTTTTAGTCAATCGGATACTTTGTTAATGCTCGTTGAAAATGTATTAGCTAGTAAAAAGTAAACATAAATGAGTTTAGTAATATTACGTACATTTAATATTACTAAATTCATTAATATTTACTTTTTACTAGCTAATACATTTTGAACGAACACTAACAAAGTATCCGACTAACTAAACACCGATTAATTAGTTGAAAATTGAATAAAGAGAAATAGGATAAAACGTGTAGATCGTCATCATGAGAAGATTAGTTCAGTTGCTTTATCATGAGAACTTAAAAAAGACAATATGAAATTTTTTGTTTGCTTGGTGAAGACTTAAAATGTGTAAGCTTTCTATAACTTATCTCTTCCAATGATGTTTTGAGAGCATGCCCTTTTCTTTTAAACAAACAAACAAAACAAGTATTGTAAACACACATAATGGTATATATGTTATTAGACATATAAACTAAAATTCACGCATTTGTACGTATGTTTTTTCTAACATGATTCAGGCTCAAGTTTGGAAAATTTTAATTAACTATATATCTTTGATCCACATCGATTGATTAAGAAGAAAAGTACTATCTTACCGTATCACATTTAACGCTAAATTAACTAGTTTTGGTGACAAAGACGTCTTGTTTTGGTTTGACCATGTTGATGTTCTTAGTGGATTCGTCTTCTTGCACTCCAAAGAACTAATGGATGTGTGGTTAATCATTATATTTTAAATTAATATCATTAATACATTAGATATCTCATTACATCAGATTACGTCTATATATTACTACGTATATATTATGATCTAACTAGTGTAGTACCCGTACGTAACGTACGAGATTAATAAACTATTTTTTATAACTATATTTTCAACACTCATAATTTCACACTACTTATATAACCTCCCATTAAGTAATTAACTTCCGATAACTTTTCATTACTTACATAACTTCACTATTTAATGTAATTATGTAACTTCTTCCTACTTACATAACCTCTCACATTAAGTAACTTCCTAATAATCTCCTACTACTTACATAACCTCTCACATTAAGTAACTTCCTAATAATCTCCTACTACTTACGTAACCTCTCACTACTTAATACTCTGTATAAATTATCACTATTTTCAATACTCATAATTTCTCATTACTGATGTAACATCCCACACTTGAGTAACTTCTAATACCTTCCCATTACTTACATAACTTCTCACTTACGTAACTTCCACTACTTACGTAATCTCCTACTACAAATCAGGAACAACTGATGGAAGAATTCGAACATATATACCCATGCCAATCCGTGATGGATATGAGGAAAAGTATGAGCTATAAAATCAGAAGTAACAGTTGAGTTCCGAATACTATAAATCAATGAAGATTTGAATTATAGCGAATAAGAAGTTGATAGAGTAAGCACACGACCTTCAAATATCAATAACTAATATGATGAATCTGGCAAATATAAACCAATATAGATGGGCTAAAATGTAAAAGAAGTTGTATAATACGGAGTGTGTGTAGATATATACATATATATATATATATATATATATATATATATATATATATATATATATATATATATATATATATATATATATATATATATATATATATATATATATATATATATATATATATCCCACTAACCATATTTTTCAATTAATTTTAATAAATAATTATTTATATGGAAAATAAAATAAGTGAGGGTGGTAGCTTGTAAATAAATAATTATTTACAAGCTACTAACTGTGAAAAAAGTTATTATCGGCTAGAAATTTAGTAAATTGAAACCAAATCTTTGAAAAAACATCAAATTTAGAAAATATTTTTTTAATCATCATCATCAATGAATTCACAAGACGTGAACGTCCTTCAATGGGCTGCAAAGAATGCTAGGCCCAATTAAAGAAAGCCAGGCCCAAAGCTACCCCTATGGGCTGCAAATCACAACCCTAAGGGGTCGAGAAAGCATGAAGTTGACGACGCAAGAAGAAAGGCTAGCCACTTCACCGGCGGCCACCGACCACCACTCACGAACAGGACAACTAGTCCGAGAGGGAAGAGCGAGGCGGGACACCAACGAAAGGGGAAGGTAGAGCGGCGCTAGACCTCGGGATGAGGAAGAGAGACGCCGAGTTTGGACGCCATGGACTCCGGCCAGAAAACGAAACACAGCCGGCGCCAAACCCATGGAAACAAATTTGCATAAGGTCAGAAGGGAGAGGAAAGGGGAACCGAAACCGATACCCAAAACCAGACCCACCCCGACCACAAGAGATACACCAACCCTTAATTGAAGGAGGATTAGGGGAGTCGAAAGCCCAAAATAAAGATTCGAGAGCCATGAATGTGTGACAGTACAGGCCCGAGCACAAAGAGCGAGGATGATGAACCCTAGAGCAGAGAATCGAGGGTCCAAAAGTTCAAATTAGACGAAGACGAAGACAGAAATGAGATCCAAGACAACAAATTCGCAGAAGCCCCAAGGGACGATTCACCCTCGCCGGAAACGAAAGGAACCGGGAGGAGCGAGGATGACGAGACCGATATCGGAGCCAACCGAAGCCGGAGTTCGCTGACCGAGGCCAGATTTCAGGGCACCCACTCCAAGGATTCACAGGAAGGGGGGCTGACTGATTACTTATTTACTCCAAAGAGGAGATCGTAGAGGAAGCCGTGGCCGAAGCCGGGCTGGAACCACAATCTCCAACCACTTCATCAAACCCTCCGAAGAGGTGGTTTTAGGCCTCCGAGGAGGAGGTTTGGCGGTGGTGTTCACCAACCTCAAATTGAGGTTTTTTCCCTAGCTCTCAAAAGAGAGCGTTTCATTTGGCATGTACTGGCCATAGAGGCAATGAAATTCAATTCAAGTGCTTGTAGTTATGTATGATTTGTTTTTTTTTTGCATAACTCAATTTAACCAAATAACTACCTCTGTAGTCAAATAACTCGCTAAAAAGGAAAAAGAGCACATGTCAAATTCTTGTGTAAACAATATACACGATAAAGGATATTTGTAAATGATCTTCACCCTAAGTATATGGATATATATATATATGTGGTATATATATATGTGGTATGAATACTTTACTCGATATCAAGTCGTTTTTTTTTTTTTTTTTATCTTTTTTCTCTAGTTTGATTGTATCTTCTTTGATCATAAAATTTTTTATTTTTTTGACGTTCTTTTTCGGTATGATATTCAACCCACTTGTAGATTTTTAGTATCTCGATATATTAGATATGTACTATGGATCAAATCACTTTTGGCTAAGGGTTGTATATGTTGGGAGGTGGAGGTGGGGGTTTAGGGGGTTAAAAGAAAAGCTGAGAAAGATGGGTGTTTGGTGGGAGGTTGAAAAGAAGTGACGGGACTACGAGAGTAGCAGGTGGATGTTTTTTTTTTCATGAAATGGAAGCTGAGGAGGAAGTTTTGGGAGTTGGAGGTGGTTTTTTTAGTGGGTGTAAAAACAAACCCCCATTTACCCCTAAATTCAATCACTTCACAACTAGGGTTGTGCATGATTCGGTCCAAACCGAATTTTTGGACCGAACCAACACAAACCGAACCTAACTGAAGTTTTTCGGTTCGGCTTTCGGTTTGAAAATTTTCATTTTTCGATTTCGGTTCGGTTTGTGTTCGGTTTAGGTTCGGTTTGTGTTAAAACCGAATTTTTTTATACACTGCATAAATACAATATATATATATTTATATACTTTATATATACACTAATACACACATACTTACTGTGAAATACAGTGTATATATACACACTTTATTTGCATCAATATATAAATATATATACTTTACAAGGTATGCAAATACATACATTACATGTATATACACTGTATTTGCATGTGATATATATATATATATATATTTGTATATTGTATTTGTATAATTTATATTGGAATATGTGTATATATACACATAAGTACAAATACAGTGTATATATATATTTGTATACTTAAATTTTTTTTATTATGGAAATTCGGTTCAATTATGTTAAAACTGAACCGAACACAAACCAAACCGGCAAATAACCGAACCGAACCTAATATTTTCGGTTCGGCTTTCGGTTTGAAATTTTGAGATTTTCGGTTCGGTTTGGTTCGGCCCGGTTCGGTTCGGTTCGGTTTTAGCCCGATGCACAGCCCTACTCACAACCACAACAAACCTCATCATCTATGAGAGCATTTTTTACTTTTCATCCAGAATAACCACTTATAAATCTTATACCCATCAAACATCATTCATTTTTTTTTACAAGATTATTTTTTTTTAAAAAATCTCCACCTCACACACTTCCATAATACACCACCTCCAAACACAATCCCTAAAAAAAAACCTTTTGTCAAACACAGCCTTAAGAGGGAGGGTTTGTTATGTGGTAAATTGTAAATAAAAAGTAATTCTGAAGATAAAGAGCGATTTGATGCAAAATATCCCAAATAAAGGGTGGCTTTTGGAAGTTAACCCGGCCAGGTTAAAGCCCTTATCCAATCCAACCCCAAATTTGTGCTGCAGGAAAGCATTTCTCAGTTCCTCACCCCTCATCAATGGAGTCTTTCTCTCTCTGCCTTTCCTCCTCCCGGCCATTCACAACCCACAAACCCACCAAAACCCATCTCACCTCCCTCCATTCCAGAGCTTCTCTACCCACCACCATCTCCAATTCAACCCCTTCCAAAACCCCTCCAAAACCTCCACCCAGCCTCCCTCTAACCCCCCTCTTATCCCCTCTCCTCCTCTTCCCCTCCCTCCCTTGCCTCGCCGCTGAGATCTCCGACCAATCCCCAGACAAGATCAACCTGGAAGCCATTTTGATCGCCATTGATGATTTCAACAACAGAAACCCTTTCTTTGTGGCCGGCGTCACCTTCATCTGGCTGGTTGTCATCCCTCTCGTCAAGGCCTACTTTAGGAAGTACAAGTTCATCTCCGCCATCGATGCGTTCCGGAGGCTCCGAGACGACCCTAGCGCTGAGCTGCTGGATATAAGAGATGAAAAAAGCTTGGCATTTCTGGATTCCCCCAATTTGAAGATGCTGAATAAGGGTACTGCCCAGATTCACTACTCCGAAGCTGATGAAGATGGGTTTGTTAAGAAGGTCATGAAGAGGTTCCCTGACCCTCCAAAAACTGTTCTTTGCATCTTGGATAAGTGAGTGCTTAGCTACCTTCAATAACCTTCATTATGCCATGCTTATTGATTTCGAGGTGAATTGTTCAGGTTTCTGGTGATTACATAATGATTTATTAGGGTTGTTTCATGTTTGACATAACTTCAGGTATTTGGTTGGATAAGGAATCTAGTTAGGTTCAGCTTGGAATGTCATTCCTATAGTTGGGTGTTTGATATCTTCTAGTTTTTGGAATCCAGGCCTGTACAAACAATATATCCGATATCGGGTTACTTCATTCTCAACCCTGAACTTGATCCCCATTCATTAGTTGGAGTTGTTGGAATTGCACTAAATCTTGTTCATTAGTTGGAGTTGATATAGGTTGGGAAAGAACTGATGAAGAGCTATTCATTATCATGGTTGAATGATACTTTATTAGATTGTCTTCATCACAATGGATTTTAGTCATAAGAGAAGTTGCAATTTGGCATCACCATCTCTATGGATTATGACAAGGGAAAGCTTTTTTTTTTTAATGCCCTTTTGTGTTGCACTTATTGCCTCATGTTGTGCCTGGCCAAATGTTTTTTCTAGTCTACAAAATCTTTAAAATCTCTCAAGTATTAATTTCAAGAGTTACATTCTTCATTACTGTTTCCACACAACACTTAAAAAAAAACCTTGCAAAAGTATGTCCTTGAAAGAACCTTCATTTTTTGGGAGTGACTATGGGATGTACTTACTGCTGGCTTATATGTATTGTTGATAAATTTACATTTCCTTCATCAAATGATGGTGGAAGTGACTCTAATGTCTAATTGTATGAAATTCTGAATGGAAGGTAGTTTTGATGGTAATTCATTTAAAGTGGGTGAATTACTGTACAAGAAGGGCTTCAAAGAAGCTTATGCAATCAGAGGCGGTGTTGCAGGCAAGAAAGGGTGGCAGGTACCTAATATCGGTCATTTTTGTTTCTGTGCAATCCCTACCTATTATTTTGTTAGTCCTTTGGCTACACTCCATCCGTGTTTACTTGCAGGAGATACAAGAAAGCCTCCTTCCTCCATCCGTGCACATTTACCCGAACAAGAAGAAGGGGAAGAAATCTAGAAAGGACGGGAATGGAGCAATTGCTCAACCCATTGAAGATAAAATTGGAGTATCCACATCCAACTCTGAACCTTAGTCCTTAGGTGAAAATCTGACGAGGTTGGCAGTTATTTAAGCCACAACTTCAAGCTCAGCTCCCCTTTGAACGATGGTAAATCTCCGTATTATTCATCTTACATTCATCAGACATCTGCAAAGCATGCATATTGATTGTCTGTATATCTTATCTCAGCTTTGAGTTTTCAATGTCTTCTATGCATCACTGAAGCTGAAGCCGAAAGTCGCGTAGCTGGTATCTTGTGCACAGATGGTAGCTGAATTTGCGGAAGCTGAATCTCGCCTATGTGACCTTGAGATGATTGGATTTGGGTATTTTTGAGAAGTTTTTTGATGAACATAGAAATATATTGTATCCATTTTTCTAGTCATTGTAAAATCTCTTGCATTGAGAAATTACTGTTGGAGGTTGTAATGGGCAGTATACCCTAAACTCCTGAATTCACCCGGAGTTGGTCCTTGGTATTTCATTCTTGACTTCTGCAATGTCATTGTGCTCTACACAATTTGAGCACATTAGGTTGTTTCGGCTTAGTAGTTCAATCTGACCCAACCTATGGGCGCTTGTGAGTTGCGAGAAAAAGGGCATGAAGCGTTCACTAGCTGAATAACTCTGGACAGTGAAAGCATTGTAACCCTTGTCTGTTCACCATTTGAGTGTAATTGCCTTTTCTGTGATGAGATTGATCATTTGAAGCTTATATGGATGAAAACCAACACAAATTTAAACTATGTTCAGCCATAGGGAGCGTCAACATTTGTTTGACAGCAATGCCGTTGTACATTATTATAATCTCATTTTTCCTTGTAAGCTCCTTGTAGAAAATCAACATACCACATTCTACATTACCAACTCCTTGCAATAAATCCGCACATATATTTGTATGGCAATTGGCAAAACAATGGCTATAACATTCATGTGTATTTGAAAGAGCTGATTATTGGCTACAATCCGAACAAAAAATGGTATTTTAACTTGCAAAGCAAAACTGCCTGGAGATCATCTTGTGGCCATAAAAATTACCATGCCTTCCGAAGGGTAATTTAATAATAGAGCAATGAAATGCCCTACATACCCGAATCCATCAAAAGACACCTTGAATAATGATCAGAAGCAGTATCTGAGCGTCTTCTTGGTGGAACGACTCTCTTCTTCCTAGCTTTTAGGTAGTAAGGGGCATCTGTTTTGTAACTTTTGGTGCACTGTACTGTTGTTGCAGGATGTGTTCCACTTTGAAATTTGAACGCTGACTCATTCGTTGCAATCCCGGTGAGCATTTTCGACAATCCTAGTCACGTAGATGCTACTGATGGACCTTTTCGACAATCCTATCAAAGCGAGCCAGGAACTCTATGTTGCCCTCAGCACCCTTCAGAGGAGATTCGATCCATCCTTTGTTCTGGAACCCATAGTCTTCAATGCCCTTTATGATCTTCTCCAGGACCTTGATTATTCAAACCAGTAATGGTCATCCAGTCCCATGAGTTTCCAGACATGGCTAATTAATTCATATCCTCTGAAGAAAATGGCAAATACTTACCTCTTGATGGACCTGTGGATCTCTTACAATGCCACCGCTTCCCACCTGTAATGAAAGTGTCATCAATACTTGACCACTTTGTGCAGACTAGTCACCAGATACGGCATGGATTAGCACTAAGCACAACCCATGTACTAACGTACACAAATATATTGGTATAGTACAAAACAGACAAGATATACGATTTGGTCTTAAACTGGGATGACTTTTCCTACCAAAGGTCATGATTAGACTTCATATTTTGCGGTACAAAATAAAAACATACATCTCCAGTTTCAAATTAAGCTTGCTGACACAAAAGGTTTACTTACCCAGACGCTGTTAGGAAACATGACAGCAGGAACAAGAACCGTTAAGAGGAAGAACAGAAAATCAAGAACAGAAACTCAAGCTCTTACCTGAGATCTGCGAGCTTCAAATTGTGGCTTAATCAAGGTAATCAGTGTTGCCTCTTCCTTCATCACTTTAAGCACTGCTGGGATGACCTAATATCAAAAATTTTGATTTCATGAAATAAGAACATAGGCTTCACTTATTATAATAAGCCTATAGCACCTGACAATCAAATGCACTTAGGGTTCCTCACTCCCAACATAGCAAGTTGCAATATGAAAATGTATAAACTCCAAATAAGTGGGGAAGCTCACCAAAAGTATTGAAATGAAAGAAAGATCCAGTGTAACCAAATCAACTTTCTGGGGGAGGTCGGTTAGGTATCTTAAGTTTGTTCTCTCTATGACAGAGACCCTTTCATCTCGACGGATTTTATCTGCCACCTAATTTTCAGAACAGGCAAAACAAAACTCAAGATCTTAAATGATAAAATCTAGCAGGGAGAAACCGATCAAGGAATCATCTAAATGAAGCACTAAGCATGACAGCTTCATAATTTATAATTTACAATGAAATAACAAATAATCAGTCAGCCATTCAGCTACGAGCCAACAAGCCAGAACTAAAACTTACTCCAAAGTTTCAAAGATAACCAATTTCTTTATAATCATACCTGTCCGTAACCCACGTCAACACCATAGACAAATGAAGCACCATGCTGAAGCAAACAATCGGTGAATCCTCCAGTGGACAATCCTGAATCAAGAGCAACTTTTCCCTCTACATCAACACTTAATTGCTCAATTGCAGCTTCTAACTTAAGTCCTGCTCTGAACAAATTACCATGACAATGAGAATCTTGTCACTGCGAGAAAAGTGAATAACTTAACCTTATATAAGATAACATAGAAGGTTCGCTGCCAGGAATAATCACCTACATACATATTTTGGCTCATCAGCTCTTATCTCCACAACAGCTTTATCAGATATAGGCGTTCCAGCCTTATTCACCACTTTCCCATCAACACAAACTTTTCCTAAATTCAGAATAAAGAGGGCGATGTCAAGAAAGAACTAGACAAGCAAAACACACTCACTAGTCACTATTGGATTTTTGCTAGAAGCACACAGTTAGAACTGTAACAGGTAGGTAGTTAGTACAAATAATGCATCAGGCCTCTTAGTAAGGGTATCCAGAAATCTATCTTTGTATTGTTGCTTTTGCCTTTGGCTTTAGGGTTTCCCTACTAGATTTAGGAGTAAACTCCAAAGGGCTACCTTTGGCTCTGGTTTATCTCACGTGTGTGTATGTGTTTTGTTGATTCCTGATTTCTAACTGTATCAAACTACACATGTAAATGTGTAAGGTTACCAGTGAAAAATAAAATCTATTAAAAACTCAACAAGGTTGAACGACTACTGAACTAAACAAAGATAACTAAATCCATTGGAACCACAAAAGGAAAAGATCAAAACAACACAAAACCAAAGAATTGCTTGCCCATTTCCTTTTATTGGCTTCGACATTGATGGTTTCGTTATAGGATTTTTGGAACTGAAAAATTTGATGCAAAGAGTTGTATAGGTTATGGGGTAATCGAATGGCTCACACTGGATTGGGAATGTGGTATCAAGATATGGGTTTGGCCAACACCTTTTTATCAATTTAATACCGACTATTCTGAACACTAATTGTATCGTGTCACAAGTAAACAATCAACAAGGTTGAGGTCCCATACCCAACTACACAAAGATAACTAATATCAGCTGAATTACAACACAGAATAACTAAAAATAAAAGAAATTACTTACCTTGCATTATCCATGACTGAATAAAAGTCCTACTGTACTGTTGGTACCTCTCTAGGCATACTTCATCTAATCTCTTTCTTCTGTAATCACATATTCAATTACAGCTATGATAAGAAACCTAACTGGGCACTCAAAAGAAAATATCAAAGCAGTGGTTTTTATTACTTCCTTGGCAGCTGAATCTTCCCTGCCTTCATAGCAGAAAAGCATCTCAAAGCACACCCCCTTTTCCCTCGACTCCATGTCACTGGTTTCACCAAAAAAAAGGCATAAATTAGCAAAATTGAAGATGAAATTAACCTAATGAAAGAGGGAATTTAAGAACTAAGCCCACGAAAACAGAAAAGACATCAGCTTTAAACGATAGAGATTGGAGCGTGGTTTGGTAACCTGGATGCACAAAAGAACTGTTCTTGGAGAAAGGTAGGAGGAAGGAGAAGAAGCGGGGCCCAGTAACAGAGGAGGCGATAGAAGAAGAGAATGAGAGGGGAAGCCTGAGAGAATTCAACGCCATTGTTAAGCCTTTTGTTTATCTTCAATCCATGAATCCGTCCCGAATTGAACAAAGAGAGCAAAACATGAAAAATGAGAGCTTGGCAGTGGCTAATCCCAGAAACACTTCTTTGCAGTTTCTGTGCTTGTGAACGTGATTTGGATTAACCGTTTAGGGTATACGGGTCAGGATCTCGGGTTTGAATGAACCCGAACCACTGCCCTTCCGGATCCATCCAACCCAACTTTCTACTACATCAGTAGGGTGGTGATCGGGATGATTGATTTGGGTTTATTTCAGGTTCGAGGTGACTCTTTGGGTCACAACAAGTTAACTATGATACCTTTTTCATTCGATTAAGTCGGTTTTCAGATAAATCTCAATCGGGTTAAATCAAGTTTCGGTCAAGTCGAAGTTGAATCTAATTGGGCTTCACTCAAGTGAGATTTCGATTGAATTGTATTAGGTTTCACATCAATCATATGTGAATTGAATTAAGTTTTGAGTTTTTGCTTAATCAAATGCCCCATTTGAGAATGTTTTCCATGCAATAGACATCATAACTTTCTTGTATGATCAATACATTAAGCACAAGTTGATTGCCGATTTGTGATTAACATTTGGGAACAGGTGAAAAACACGGGGCTGAATTTCATTATTAGAGGGCTTCGTTTTGATATAATATATGTACTAATCTGAAACTTGAGTGAAAAATTATTATAACTTTTCAGTTAGTTAGTTGTCTATTTTCAACTATCCATTTGGATGTCAACACTCAACCAAGTCGATCCTTATGCATCATAATTTCATAGATGAAGAACAATAACAATTATCCCAGTATATTCTACACCTAGCAGAGTTTGGAGGGTCTAGTAATACGCACCATTTTTCCAACAAAGTTGAGATGGTGTTTCTGCGTGACCCGAAAATATTATAAAGATAATAAAATTATATAAAAATATATATATAAGACAAGACCATATGGAAAATTAAGTAAGACAATGCAATAAAAAAAGTAAGACAAACAAGACCATATGGAAAATCGTAGACAATGCAGTAAAAAAAAGGTAGAAGAAACTAAAGAAACGTTACAGAACGAAGAGTACACTTCAAAACACCTATTACTATCTCTCTTTGACAGTGATTGCTATCTTCCACTCTATCTATCTTGTACCAACTCTTTAGTGATCTCTAAGACGACAAGTCGACAAGTTCCTATTTGATCACCTCCTTCAAACTCTTCTTCGACCGTCCTCTAGACCATCGATCACTCTCGATAGTCAGATTATCACACCTACGCATTGTTGCATCCTGGACTCTCCAACATACTAAATGGAGAGTTTTGAAAAAAAAAACCCAAAAACTTAAGGTATAATGACCCCTAACTTCTTATTTTGTAAATATGACATGATTGTTGGTTGAGTGGACTTGTTTAGCACTTATCCTAGTATACCCAAATCTGCAGAAATTTGATAAGACCTAACCAAATATAGACCCAAATCCAAAATAACTAGAACTCAAAATGTCAAAATGAGAAAAGAAACCGAAATCAATCCATCTCACCCTGCATTGATAATAACCCAATCCAAAAACAACCAAAAGCCCCAACCGACTTGATACAAACTATGCCCAACCGCATAATTGAAGGCTCTGTCAAACAAAGAACAATCCTAGTTTGGCTAATAGGGCAATTACGTTGAATCTTTATTATCTTTAAAGACGACTAATTTGATGATTACCTTGACTACCTAAAGAGGAGTTATCATCAAGACTACAAAACCTAGTTTTATTCATCAAGTGTCCTCGCCAATATGACAAGCTCATAAAAATTGACAGAAGCTTGAACACAATATTATTAGTTATGTATAGAAAGCTTAGACACCACCACATCAGTTTCATCAGAGAAAAGTAGAAAATAGTTAATTGACTGCAATAGATATGTTAGAGAATAAACCAGACTTTATGAAACCAAGTAGGCATTACATGGCTCAATGAAATCATTTAGACATCATAAAAGTAAAGATAGTAAGACAGTGAATTACAAGGCAAATGGCATGAATAACTCACAACAAAAACATGACCTACATGACTCGAACTTGAATTTCCAAAAAAAACATGACTTGAAACTTGAAAGGGCTTCCTTTAGAATCATTCATAAACCGAAATACATTACTGATACTAGTCTAATCAAAGAAACCAATGACCACCAAAGTAACAAAAGATACCATATCAAACCTGAACTAAAATGTTTTAACAAACGGTAGCAGAAATGGAAATGAGGAAAAACAAAGCAAACAATTATAGAATTTGTCTTTCAGCCGATAACAATGAAACATAACAATCCAAGGAACTGAAGTACTAATAACACGCATGTCTATAACATAGTTGTTGTGCTTACTGCTCAAGTATTGGGTAAATGTTGATGGCGAAGTATTTGGTAGAGGGCTAATGGCTATATGAGAAGAAAAAAATATTGTTGGCTTCCTTCGTTCTCTCCCATCAAGTTCACTTTATAGAGCAATAAACTGCAAAATCAAATAGAAAAATATTAGACAGAGTTCAGAGAACTATCAACAAAGACTCAAATATAGAAACAAGTTAATTGACAAGTATCCAAATTTCAAGAGAAAATACCAAAAACACATCATTCAACAGATGTTGCTCTCACTAAAGGAAACTGGCTTAGGCAGGGGCTCTAGAAGAGTCTTGATCATCAATCATGGTAACATTAGTCTCTGGATCTTCTTTTGACAATATCCCTCCGCTTTTATTAGCCACGTGAGGGAGGCCAAGGTACCTTCCAATCAAACAAACATCTCAAAAGTGATGATTCTTATTTCCACATGTAGTTATAATTACAAATGCCAAATATAATATCTCAAGTATACAATTCTATGTAACCAAATTGATTAGATAGCAATAGATCATAAATTGTGCAGGGAAAAGGTGTAGCAAGAAATTTTATAGAAACAAAAACAGTGATATTATGGTTAAAGGCAAACATGATGAGAACTGAGAGCAAATATCATACCTGAGCCATGCTGGAGGTGGCCAGAATACATCAGTATAACCCACAAATGAATATATGCTCTCGCCAATATAATCTCCCATATGATATACCGCAAAGTAAATATTTTGATTAGGGTTGTCATGCCTGAAGTACAAAACATGGCCATCTCTTCTGTATGTGCGAAAGGAATCGATATGATAAATAATACTATTTCCTCTCCAACCGGGAAAATCTTCAACCAAGGCAAAGAAACAACAGTCAGGACCTATAAATAACAATTTGTCCTCTCCGAAACTATTGATGTCAGTCCACAATCTCTCTTCTTCATTAAGCCTATAGACCTTGAAAAAATGATTAACAAAATGAACTAAATATAGCACCCCACGCAATTCCACTAAATGCTTCCTTGTTGCAGCTAAAGAGTGACTAGGAATCGGCTGGGAAACAATGCAAACATAGGACAATGTTGTGAAACATAACACATAAAGCCTTCCTTTTCGATCTATCACAAATATTTCCCCCCTAAAGTTCAGCACATCATCAAATCTTGAAACACGACCAAACTTTACAAATTCCCAATGGTTATCGCTTAACCTAACTGTATAGAGATGCCCCATTAGAAATAACACAACAACTATGAAATCATGCACATTAGCTGGAGATTTTCCATGCGAATCAGAGTACAACACCACCTTATTAACATCGAGACCCAACATCCCATTCGGATGTTGATCTATAGGGTCTCTCCTTAAATTGAATCCCTTGAAGACCTCGGTGACTCTAATTCGTGACAAATTGAGATGCATGGGAAAGCATCCAGGCAATTCAATGTTCCAATTGTGCGTTAGAGGGCGTTGAACTTGGAGTACGCTTGAGTTTGATTCTTCCACTCGAACCATCCAAGGCTTTGAAAGGCTTTCTAGAGCTTCACCTTGTCGAGGGTGGAGAACATAGATGTTACTCGCAACTAGGACAAAACATCCATTTGGATGAAGGAAATTGTCATATTTGGGGTGTGGAATTTTATGTGGGAAATGAAGTGAAAGGAGTTTGAACGAACGAGGACAACAAGCGAACCAAGATCGACATACTTCTCGGAATTTTTGAATATCAACTGGAGTTTCGAGGCGCTTAGCAATCTCACGAATCATATCTCGGGGAAGATCGGACCATGAAACCCTAGAACCCATCTTTGTTTTTCTCAAAAGTGAAAGGCGCCGACTGGGTTTTAGGGGAGAAAAGAAGCCTCAAGTAAGTCTGATTTTCCATGTGTGAAAAAAAAGTAGAGACCCAACACAATCCAAAGGGAAACAAATCGCCTAAAGGGAAAGGTTATTATTTGTTCATATTTAAACAACTCATACAAAGTTGTAGGTTGACAATAGTTTGTGTCCCATTAATATTGCTTTATATGAAAATATACATTTTGTGGTTGCCAAGCAAAGAGGGAAACGATTTTTAATTCAAAATTTCACAATTTCCATATGAATAAAAAATCAAGTACATACACACGCATAAGAAAGAGAAGTTATAACAACAATAGCTATGTTTGTGAGGTTAACCAAATTGCCCTTGACAACGTTATTCCTTTCCATATTTTGTAGAGCCAACTCTAATATCAAATTGACTCTTTTCTTATAATGTGAATGGGGTGGGATAAATTGCACAATGCACATCCATGAGTTAAGAATCACAACAAAAATGTAATCATGGAAGGAATTAAGATAAATTAAAGGATTCACACCCTATATGCATCATAAAATATTCCAAGATAAACAAATTATTGATGTCACACTTTCTACTTTTATTTAAATCCAACCAAATCTTAAGAATCCAACGTGTTTACTCATTAATCATAAATTATAATAAATATGTGCATCTTTTTATAAATCTCAAGTTATAGCTAGTAATTTCTTCATCTATAATGAAATGACAATGAGGGAAGCATGCTCATATATATGAAAATTAGAAAAGGATCACAAAGTTTGCTTCTTATCTAAAAATAACTCTACTTGTTGATATTCATGAAACTCACTATGTTGGAGTAACCTATCATAGGAAAAAGAGAAAAAGTTCACTAAGGATACATATTACGAATTCGCCTACCATCAACCAATACAAGTAAGAAGATGTTCAGACTCGAGAAACTGTTGGGAGAACTGCAATGGAAAATCCAAAAATCCTTATATTTGTTGACATTGATGAAACTCACTACATCAGAGTAAGAGTGATTAAGGGAAAAGAGAATAAGCTCGCCGAGGATGCAAATCATCAATATGAGATGAGAGATATTAAGAAATCACATAAAGCAACTATGACGAGAAAGTGTCATGGAAAAATGTAAAAATTACTATATTTATTTACATTAAAAAAGCTCACTATCTTGGAGTAAGAGATCACGAGAAAAAAAAAAGAAGATCACTATGAATACAAATTAAAATCTTGTCAGCCATCAATACGATTGTAGATCGAGATGGTCTAAAATCATGGAAAACAATCGCTCAACAAACATGTCATATGGAAGAACTAAAATCACTATGTTTGAAAACATTCATGAAATTTACTATTTTAGTAAGATATTTGAGGGGAAAAGAAGAAGATAAAATATCCAAATAAGTACGAAGATGCTCATATTTCATTGAAAGCAAATATTTGGCCATAGAGCTCTCTTTGGCCATCAAATTGTCAAGTTAGATAAAATTATGAATTAGAGGATCATAACTCTTCATTAAAACAAGGATCCAATTCCACTACAGATAGCCCCAACCCTAGTGAGAAAATTGACAATGAAAGAAGATCCATATTAGAGAAAAAAACATCAACTTTGTGCTCCACAAGCTCAAAAATTCAATTAGAAAACTAAATTTGAAGTTTGGGTAAAAAATTGCAAATGCATTCATTCAACCTAATTTGCCAAGCTATTCTATAAAATCAAGGACTAGAAATACTATCATTGTTTGGTTCAAACGATATTTGAAAACGGAGTATCGATTCACAAGTACATCTACACAAACACAAACAAATTAAAAACCGCATCTCCACAAAATCTTAAGCAATAAAAAAATGCATGGTAATCCATTAAATACACTAACTTGATAATCTGAGATATCCATCCTAACGTATGAGAAAGTGGGATCGCAATATGAAGTTTGGACTAATGAATTCTTTGATTTGAATAAGCTAAAATTTAGGATTTGGAGTTGGAGAAAGGCTGAATGCGAGGTTGTTTGGAGAAAATAAATCGCTCCCTATGATTAGGGGAGTGATTTGAGATGTGATGATTGATCGTTGTTTCACACAACCGGCAATCGCAATAAGCATTTCATAGGCGACTGAGATTGAAGAAGTTTTGGTTTATGATGGGTTTTGTTGTGAATAGAAATATGAGTTTGAGAAAGAGGTTATGTAAACTTCAATTTCAAGGTCAGCAGATGATTACGCACCATTTCTAAGAGTAATAGGCTTGATAGGTAAAGTAAAAAATCCTAATTCTCAGTTTCAAGGCAATAAATTTCAATTTCAAGTCCCCAATCCTCAATTTGAAGGTCATAAACCTTACTTCCAAGACCATAATCCTTGATTTCAATATTATATCAGGCCATAAACCTCAATTTCAAGTCTCCAGTCCTCAATTTCAGGGCCACAATCCTCAATTTAAAGGTCACAACCCTTAATTCCAAGACCCCAATTCTTGATTGTTGCAAGCTATCTTTATTCTGCTCAACTCAAGTACTAACTGGGAAAAAAAACTTAAAATAAATTAGAGAAATAAAGTCTGAAAACCCTAATTCAGGAATAAACAACCTATTATTTATAAATAAACACCCGAAAAAAAAAAGATAAGTTGGATTGTCTGTACCTTTTCGACACTAAAATTGGCAAACAAAGAATAAGGAGGATAAGATGGTCAGTAGAAGGCGATTAAGGCGGTCTGTAGGCGGCGAAGGAGCTCGAAAGAGGAAGGACTGTAGGAGGTGAAGATGGAGAGGAAAAGCAAAGAAGATGACGGTAAAATTTATGAGGTCGAATGAGAAGGGTAGTAAAGATGAAGCAGGAGGTGGTGAGCAGGCTAAAGATAGCTGGATACGACAATCGGGTGGGTTAGGTCGAGTTATTTTTGGTTCGGTATCGATTACAACATTGATTGTTGAAGTTCCACTAGATTAGGGGCGTGTTTGCTAGTGCATTATTTTTTAATGGGTGAAGATTATTTTTAAGGAGATTATATGAGATGGAGATTGGTGTACGAATATTTTTTTAAAATAACCTCGGTAGAGTGTTCGGTGGGTAAACTCCTCCAAATCAGCTCCAAACCTATAAAACACCACTAAATTGTGTAGACATCCATATCTTGAATAATACGAAAATTAACTCAAACGACACACTTTCTCAACACAAAAGCTAACAAAAGGACTATATTGGACTAAAAATATGATGCAAAACAAGACTAAAAATGCAGACATCACGAGCTCTCTTTCTGGCGCCCATCCTCCTTGCTTGTCGCCTAGTCGTATGTATGTATCATTCCTAACCTGTACTCGATTTGATCGCTCCATTTCCGATTCCAATCCAAAAGATGCTCAGTTGCTCACAGATTCATCTGAAATCATCCCAACAACTTCCAATTTTATTTCCATCGTCTTTCCTCAAGCTTGAACCTAATGTCTCGTTTTCACTCATCTTGCTTTCAGATTTGGAATTGGAAACGGAAAAGTGGGTCAGATTGTCGGGTGGTTCTTGTCGCTAGAGAATGGAGAGAGGATGAAAATTGGGGGGTTTTTGAATTGGGAATTGAAGGAGAATGGAGCTAGAGAGTTTTCCAATAGTGAATGAACTAGGAAATGGCGAAGATGTAAGGGAGGAAGAAGAAGAATCATCCATGCTCCACTAGCCACGCAGTAGGGTTAGTGAGTGGCTAGATCCGTCGAGGGTGAAGGAAGAAGAAGGGTATGAGTGTCAAATTTGGGGATTGTTGAGCTACTAATCCCGACAATCTTCCTGGAAGAGGGTGGGATTATGAACTCCAAATAACTTCGGACAACCTCAACCTTTTAAGTAGCTAACTCGAATAACCCCTTTGCTAAACACCAGCCCAAGGTTATCCCGATAACCCACAATAATCCCTTGTCAAACCCACCCTAAGTCTGGTTAGGTTTTCGGGTCAAATCGAGTTTCGATTAAAGAGTTTCAAATGAATTGGATTTTGATTCAATTGAGTTTATTTAATTGAGCGGCATCAAATTGATTTTTTATTAAATCGAGTTTTTTTCATTTCATATTTCAATTACACTTAAATTTTGAGTCATGAATATCAAAGTTATGAAAAATATGCTAGAAATACCAAGTATACAAATCATAAATAACTAAGGCCCCGTTTGGTATAAGGTGGTGATCGGAATGGGAATGGAAATCGGAATCGGAATCGAAAACTGGAATAAGTCTTTACCGAGGCATGTTGTTTGGTATAATACTGGAATGAGAAATTAACAAATTCAACCTCAAATACCAAAATTCATCCTATCCAATTAATAAACATACAAATCCAATCTCTCAAATTATGCATAAATTCATAAATTTAATCTATGAAATTCATAAATTAAGAACACACCATTTTTCAAAGTAAACATCGAAAAAGAAAAGAGGGTTGGGTGGTGGCGGTGGTTGACTGTAACGAGGTGGGAGGGATGGGTGTTGGCAGTGGTCGACTGCAACGGGAAGGGAAGGTTGTGATGGTGGTGGTCGATTGAGGCTCGGAGGGCTGGTGTACTGCAAAAAGGGGGGGAGAGAGAGAGTGAGACGACAGCGCTGTACATCGGCGAATAATGATGGAGACGGAGGACAGTGGCATAGATCTGGATGGAGGACAACAACGGTAGATCTGGATGGGGAGAGAGAGAGCCTGGCCTATAGAGACGGAGGATGACTGGGGCAATCGCAGGTCTTGACAGAGGACGACGACCACGAAGATGGAGGCGGTGACGGCCACGGTGGCAGCGATGGTGGTAGATCTGGACGGTGGGAGTGATTTGAACGAAGGTGGAAGCTATCGACAAATCAGAATAGGGATGGGCAGGGGCTGCGTTTTTGGGAATGGGAGGATCCCCCAACTTTTGGGGAGGGATGAAATTGGGCTTGAAAATGGGAATGGTTGATTACCGGTAATCATTCTGATTACCAATTTTGAGCGTGCCAAACGTTAAAAATTGGAATCCTCCATTCCGATTACCGATTCCCAGTAATCATACCAAACAGGCCCTAAATGGTGGTGTGTGTTAGAAATATCACAATTTTTTACATTTGAATACCATGAAATTGAATTATGATATTTGTTATTGTAAATGGTGGTATTTGTTATTGTCGACAGTGATAGCCAAAGTTTTATCAAATTTGAAATTCCGAGGAACCCGATCGATTCATATGAAAACGGGAGTCGTGTTAGGTTTATTTCGTTTTTGGTTCTAAGGTTGGCATCCACCCTTCTAACACAAAAGCTTAAGCCATTGTGTAGGGGTTTTACCTCCCCTTATATTTTGTGGTTTTTTATGACCTACAATCAATGTGGGATGTTCTGTATCACAACACGCCCCCTCAAGTGCAACCCGCCTAGATTGGGTTGATACTTGAATAATTTTTTTTCTTCTTTTAGGTCGAGACTCTCAATCTCTTTATAGCTCGTTCGATTTTTTTTACCGATAGGTTTCGACATCTCAATCTGTTTTAGCATACCGTGAAGCTAGGAAAACCGGCCGACTCGAACCTGCTCTGATACCATTTGAAATTCCGAGAAACTCGGTCGGGTCGTATGAAAACGGGAGTCGTGTTAGGTTTATTTTATTTTTGGTTATAAGGCTGGGATCCACCCTTCTAACCGTCAACCCTAAGAAGTCGTCCACCAGCAGAGAAGTCGATGGAGATCTAGGGCGAGCCACGAATGCTGAGAACATGAGAGAGTGCGACAACTCACACGACGTCTCTACGCCGAGAAGGCGGAGAACAATAACCCACCACCAGAAAGGCTAAAACCTGGGGAAGTGCGGATCGCAAACATTTCCCCCACCTAGATGAGGGATCTTCGGAGCCCACGAACACAGCCACGAGAATAGAGCAGGAAAAATCTAAACCGACCCGAGAAACCCGGCTGACTCACCCGAAACCAACTGAAACCCGAAAATCTAGAGTCATCCCTAACCCAAACCCGAGATCGAACCTGACTCGAAATAGACCCGAACACAAATAAACCCGACCCGACTCTCAACCAGACTAGACTCTCAACCCGACCCGACTTGAAATGGTTGTTTACTTGTTTACCATCAACATTTTAATTTTTGAATGTTAAATGTTTTTTATTTTAACACAAGCTTATGATTTTACTTTTGACACATAAAACACCAATGATTCTTGTTAACTGTTATCATATAAGAACCAAGTAAAATCAATAGATAAGCAGATAAGCCAACAAGTCAACCACCAATCCACCATACATCAAAACATCAATACATACTACGAGTCTATGAAAAATGCTAAAAGTTTAGTAATCGCAGCAGATGATACAGATTACAGCAGCCTAACAGCATATCCTTCCAGGAACCAGCAGTAACCAGCAACATCCCCAAAACAAAAGAAAGCAGCAGAACAACCTAATAGAGTAATAGGCTAATAGCAACAACCTAATAACAACAAGCTAACAACACAATCACAGCAAGTCCAACAACACAACACAAGAAAGCACCAGAACAGCAACAACACAACCCGACAACCCGCAAAACACAACAAGCTGTAGCAATGTAGCATCACTCTTCTTCCAAAGATTCAACTTCTGCTATGTAATATGTAAATAAACATCTAAATATTATAAATACCATCTACATATAAATTTAAATTTTATAACAATATATAAATTATGTTATGTACTTAGCATCTTACCACTATATCTATTCAACCAATTTTGAGTGGTCACTAGTGCTTCCATGTTATTTGGTAGAAAAGAGCTCCTCCATTTGTTTAGAACTCTTCCTCCCATGCTAAAAGATGAATCTGAAGCAACGGAAGTTATTGGAATAGCCAATACATCTCTAGCCATAGCAGAAAGTAGGGGAAAGCGGGAAGAATTCTCTTTCCAATAATTTAGCACATCTAGCTTCATTGCAACGGGTAAGGTGTTCTCACTCAAATAAATATCAACTTCTGAAGTACTAACTTGATCAAGAGTAGCAAATTCCTATATTATGAAAAGACAAATTTGTAATATAAGTAAGGTTATACATGGTAGCAAATTTTAAATATAAGTAAGCTTATACATACCTCAAGTCCATCAAGACCCTCGTTTTGAGATGAATCGTCATTTCGCATACTAGTTGCAATATAAAGTTCATCAAATTGAAGCTCTACTTCCTTGCTCATTCTTTTTCTCTCAGCACTTCCATGTTTTTTAGTTAAAGCAAAGAGCACAAACCTCAACTTGAATCTTGGATCCAAAATAATTGCAAACTTTAGAATAGGCACATAATCGGACCAATACTTGTCGAAATTTTCTAGCATATCAACGACTGCTTCACTAATATCAAAGTCACCACAAGCTACTATGCTCTGCAAACGGTTACGAATCTTCCATACTTGAGGGAAACGTACATTTCAGTAACTGCATTAAATGGCTCCAACAAACTGTATATCTTCTCAATTTTAGCCCACTCATTTAAAGTGAAAGTATAATCAGGACCACCATCAACCTCCAACGAAATAATAGGTCATGGCATTGCGGTCTTTGAATGCTCTATCCAAAATAATACACGTAGAATTCCACCTAGTTGGCACATCCAACGACAACTTACTTGAAACAGCCATATCAAAGTTCTAGACACACTCAACAAACTTCTGCATCCTACCTCCTGAACCTACTATGTAACGAACACCATCTCTAACTTTAGACACAAGTGGCTTAATGAGAAGCAAACCACCTTTCACTACAAGATTCAAAATATTGGTTGCATTATCAAGCGTCAAGGAAAATATCTTCGTCTCAATTCCCCATTCTAAAAGCACATCTCTCATCTCTTTAGCTAATTCAAATCCACCATGTGGAGGGGGACAATGACGAAAACAAAGTACCTTACTCTGAATCTTCCAATTTTCATCAATGTATTGCGCAGTGAGACACATATAACCTTTAGTTTTGATTGAAGTACATAAATCAGAGGTGCAACATATCCTTCCAGGAAGATCCATTAACACCTTCTTGAAGTTAGACTTCATTTCATTATGTAGCGACAGACAATCCTTCTTTGCGGTATTCCTACATATTGGTTGAACTTCCCCATTCAGACGTGTATGAAGTTTCCTATTTCCCTCATGTTCAACCCAAGAGAAGCTATATCCATGTTGTAAAATGGCTTGGGCCAACAACCTCCGATACTTAAGCTGATCAACAGTCTTGCTTGAACTCTCAGTTTTGCTCAACTTTTTGTACTCAAAACATCGAGACAAGTGTCTATGAAGATTTGTGGTCCCTACACGCCCATTACTATCATACTTACCATTTCTGCAATACTTACAAGCTGCCATCACCAAACCTGAAGGCTCACGCTCAAGATCAAAGTGATCCCAAGCGGATGAATGTTTCCGCTTTTGACATTTTGCTAGGTCTACAACATCTTCCTCTTTAATTTCGAAAGCAATATCTTCTTGATTTTTTCTCTTAGATTCAACTTCCATCACGACAGAATTTCTAGCAGCAGATACACTAGTAGACTTTCCACTACCTAGAGATCCAAGATAAAATAGATTTCAGAAATTTAGAATTTAGAAAAGACTAAACGAGTGGCGTAGTAAGCAATACCAAAGCTCAAAGTTTTGCTCAACTTATTACCTGAATTACCTCCATTAGGAGATTTAAACAAGATAATGTTGTCATCGTTCTCCATGCTTAAAGATATCGTCTCCATTAATTTCCATATTAACTGCATAGACACGTTTAGAAGTTATAACTCAACAAATCAACAAGAAATTGAATTAAAAAAAATCAAATAACTGTGTATTCTCCATAAAACAAATCAACTAATTGTATTCTCCATAAAAACAAATCAACAAGACATTGAAAGAATGGAAAGAAAAAAAATCAACAAAATCAACGGTATGAACGGTATGAGTATATATGAGCTATGATACTGGAAAGGAATTGAAAGAGGAGGAGGAACCCATTGGAGGAGCTGAGGAGGAGGAGGAACCCAGTGGCTCAATAGGGCTGTGACAGTAGCACTTGGAGCAGCTCAATAGGGTTATGAGCAACCCAGTGGAGGAGGAGGAGGAACCCAGCGACGGCGAGGGCTTCGAGATCTGAAAGGGCGAGGGCAAGGGCAACAATGAGGGTGAGGGCGAGGGCTTCGAGATCTGACAGAAGGAAGCAGCGACGGCGAGGGGCGAGGGCAACCCAGCGGGGGAGGAGGAGGAACCAGCGACGGTGAGGGCTTCGAGATCTAAAAGGGCGAGGGCAAGGGCAACAACGAGGGCGAGGGCTTCGAGATCTGACAGGAGGAACCAGCGACGGCGAGGGGCGAGGGCAACCCAGCGGGGGAGGAGGAGGAACCAGCGACGGTGAGGGCAAGGGCAACAACGAGGGCGAGGGCTTCAAGATCTGACAGGAGGAACCAGCGACGGCGAGGGGCGAGGGCAACCCAGCGGAGGAGGAGGAGGAACCAGCGACGCTGAGTTTGGGTGGCCGGTTAGGGCGGCTGCGAGCCTCTAGAGACGCCGAGTTGGACTGACACTGTGGGATTTGGGATGGGGGAAGATTTGAGATTTTCACATTTTACTAATTTCCCTCTAGAATTTCATTAAAAAATTCATTTCCCTCTCTCTCACTTCCAAATTTCCAATATAAATTTCATTTCCCTCCTTGGAATCTTTTTTTTATTCAATCCCGATCTTTTATACCGCATAATTTTCACAATGTAATATATTTCAAAAAAAATTAACAAGCGGGAATTATTTTTTATACATTTTGAAAAAAACAAATTTTATGTAATATATTTCAAAATAAAATTTTATATATTTTGGAAAGTAATGTATTTATTTATACATTTATTTGTATGATATTTTTTTAATTTTTATACCACTTATTACTTATATATTCAAATATAAAATTTTACTGTTTTGTTAAATCGATTATCTATAAAATCTCAATCTTGATCTTAATTTTGATCTCAATCTCAAACATTTATCTTAACTTGATTTTAATATCAGTATCAATCTCAAATCTCAAATCTTGATCTCAATCTCAAATCTTTATCTTAACCTCAATCTCAAATATCAAATGTTCATATTGGTCTCAATCTCAAATGTCGATCTTGATCTGAATCTCAATCTTAATCTCAGTCTCAAATATCAAATATCAATCTCAAAATCTATATATAACATCAAAAACCTAAATCTCAAACCTAATCTCAAATCTCGATCTCAACCTTTAACTCAGTCTCAAACTTTGATCATGATCTTAATCTTAATCTCAACCTCAAATCTCGATCTTAATCTCAAACCTCATCCTTAACTTGATTTTTTTTTATCTCAAATCTCAAATTTCAATCTCAAATCTTTATCTTAAACTCAATCTCAAATCTCAATCTTGATCTTAATCTTGATTTCAATCTCAAATTTCGATCTCGATCTCAATCTCAAAAAACAAATATCAATGTTTATCTCGATATCAAATCTCAATCTTTGTCTCAGTTTCAAACCTAGATCTTGATCTTAATCTTGATCCCAATCTCAAATATCAAATCTCAATCTCAATATTAATCTTAAATACTAATGTTAACCTCAACCTCAATCTGAAATCTCGATCTCAAATCAAAAATCATGATCTCAATCACAACTATAACAAGTGTTAATAATTCTACTTGTTTTCATAACTTTGACTCTTTGAGGGTTTTTGCCACCTAAAAATTCTGTTAAACTATTAGTTAATAACTCTATTAGTTTTCGGTTTTTTTATAAATAGATTTATTTTTTATAGATATAAATATAATAATTGTATTAGTTTTCATAATTAAGGTTATTCTATTTGTCCGTATTCCATAATTTGTATGAATTATGATTATTTTTTGGTGGAAAGAATTATTTATATCCAAAACAATAATGTTATAGTTGTGTTATATATATATATATATATATATTAATATTATGTTTTGATAGAATGAATTATTTATATCTAGATTTGTTAAAAACTAATAATAATGAAAAAAACTAATGGACCAAAGTTGAAAATGAAATGGGCCAAAGTTAAAAATGAGATGCCCAACTTATTAAAACACAAAATTTAACAAATGATTATTTTGTAAAAAAAAACTAATAGTAAATAGTAATTAAACCAAGGACGGGGTTGTTGAATGTCGAATTTCCGATTATGACTTTTTTATTGAAAACTAGCTGACAACTGATGAGGCGATGAGTCACTGAGTGTATTTAACAGAGTCAAAATTACATATTGAAGTTTTCAACCGAGTCAAAATCATTTATTTTAAGTAAATTACATATTCAAGTATTCAACCGAGTCAAAATCATCATAATTATCCAAACGGGTCGAATATGATTCAACCGAAAACTCAAACAAACTATACCCACTTTGATTCGAAATTCAAACGAGCTCGACCCGTCTTTGGACCCGAAACCTGAATGAGCCCGACCCGCTTTAACCCGAACTCGAATGGGCATGACTCGATTTAACCCAAAACCCGACCAATCTAAAATTCATCATGACCGAACCTGACTCGAACCCGACCCGACCAGGACCCGACCATAAATTTTACCCGAACAGAACCGACCCGTTAGTGACCCAACCCGACCAAGCCTCACCCAAACCCGACCCAAACGACCGAATTGCCAGCTTTACACGAGACTAAACGTCACCACGCCATAACATCAACTCGACGCTAAAAGAACGAATGAAAATGGATTAATAAGGGAAGATCAAACATCCACCAAAAATTTGTGTACGGAGCTCTCGAGAATGTCGAGTGTCAGAGAATTATTATAATTTATTAATATTAATATTTATCTAGGCCCTTTCGGATTTACTCCACCCTTTCGAAAATTTAGTCAAACCCTTTCGAGTAGTTTTGTAAATTGTTTTATAATTTGTAAATTATTTTATAAATATATAAATAGGATAGATACGCATACGGAGTATATACCAATAATTTTTTTTCAATTGAAATAATGAGACTTGGCGTGCGAACCCAAGAATGCAGCTTACACGCCAAGCCAACAGTCCAATCGGCAGAGCGGCGGTACAGAGCATCCCCACCGGCGATGGAGCCTAGGAAGGAGGCGAAGCAACCCTCCCGCGACCATCAACGGAGTAGATTAGAAAGGAAGAGTTGGGAGGGGGCGAAGAGATGACGTCGAGCGAAACATGCCAAGGCGAAATCCATCACCGACGACAGAGATGAGAGATTGGTGGGGGATCAACACATGAACGTCGGTGACCATCGACAAAGCCGCGGCTGGATCCAAGCCCATGTTATATCGGCGACAAAGAATCGAGAGATTGGTGGGGGATAACAACGGCACCGGGAGGGGTGACGGAAGGAGGTGAAGCGACCCTCCCGCGACCAGCAACGGAGCAGATCGGAAAGGAAGAGTTGGGAGGGAGCGAAGAGATGACGTCGGGCAAAACATGTCAAGGTGAAATCCATCATCGGCGATAAAGACAAGAGATTGGTGGGGGGATCAATACATGAACGTCGGCGACCAACGACAAAGTCGTGGCCGGATCCAAGCCCATATTATATCGATGACAGAGAACCGAGAGATTGGTGGGGGGATAACAACGGCCCCGGGAGGGGTGACGGAAAACACGTCAAGCAATTTTTAGAGGAAACTTGTGGTTTGAACCCACAAACTAGAAAAATGAAAGCCAAAAATGAAAAGTTTGGCTAATCCTTTGGATTTGGGGCAAATGTGTTAAACTAGGGTTTGGAGAATGGGGATTTTGCCAAATCTAAAGCAAGAAATCTGATTTAATACAAATTTGTGAAGGTGCTCAACAAAAGATCTGATATTTTGGGTTTATTTTTGAGATTTGGGTAGTGGTCAGGATCCACAACTCACTCAAGAGAGGAGTGCAGAAGCCGGAGTTGATCCCGATGAGATTAGCTCCACATGAAAGGGGAATCTGGGATGGAGGAATAAGGGGACACGAGATCAGGCTGCGATGGTAAGAGGGTACGAGACCCAGGATGGGCGGCCGGCTAGGTGGATCTTCGACCTCTGAAGAGGTGGTTCCTCAACCTTCGAAGAGGGGTATCAAACAACCTTCACGGGCCAGGCGAAGACTGGGGGTGAATGACGGCGGCTCTTCAAATGGGTTTCTGACTCCCTCTCTCTAGAAAACTAGAGAGAGAAGAGAGCTCATGCGCTAAATAATTTTTGGCTTTACCTCCCCTTATATTTTGCGATCTTTTACCACCCACAATCAATGTGTGATTGTGTGATGTTTTGTATCCCAACAAAAAAGGGCACAATGATGTCATTTGTGGTCATTTTTCTCCATATAAATGAACAAAACAATATCGTTTTAGTCTCAAGGCATTGTTTTTGCCTAAAAATGCACCGTTTAAAATCTAATGAGTCAAGACGATGATATTTTAATTCAAGATGACATTTGAAATGAATAAAACGATGTTATTTTAGTCTATAAAGAATTTTTTTAAATGCACTTTTTGAAACCCAATGAGTAAGACGATGTCATTTGTTGTTGTATTTTTTTTCTCTTTAAACGAATAAAATGATGTCATTTTAATGTATAAGACGTTGTTTTTGTTTAAAAATGCACTGTTTAGAGGTAATTTATAACTTTTTATTTTCTTTTCATGTAACAATGTGTAACTAGATATATAAACTTTAAACATTAATAGTTTCTTACCTAATTTTTTAGTGTAGTAATATGGCATCTCTTTTTGAACCTCTCATGCTAAATTATAATATCAAATTATCAAGCCAAATAAAATATAAAAGTATCACGGTTTATTAAAAGACATTTAAAGTAATAAATCCGTGTTGAATTTTCAACATTCACAAATTTTCACTCGGATCTCGGATTTACTGATTCAGACCTATAAATTTTTTTTATGACGAGGAACCCATCTTCGGTAGCAAACCCTGGACACGTGATCCGGCCGGGAGCAAGACAAACCTTAGATTTTCACCTAAGGAAAGGGACAGAGGCAGCGATCAAACCCGGGACCTCCTTACTCTCCCTCTTTCTCTACACCACTATGCCAACCCGACTGAGGATCGGATATCGGAATTACCGATTTAGACCTATAATTTTTTTTATTTAGGCGGATCCAACCCTCATCCGACGAATCTCATATATGTATTCTCCTTGAAGATAGCTTCGTTTTGATATATAGTATGCATTAATCCGATATCCGAGTAAAAAGTTATGAATATTTGAAAATTAAAGGTATATTAATCACTTTAAATCTTATTTAAATAACCCACAATGCTTTTATAGTTTTATTTAGATTGACATTCCTATACTATTGTAAAGGCACGGATTTTTAAACCCTAATTTTATCGGTAAAAGGAAATTTAAAATTTAATTAAATCGGATTTAAAAACCCGTTTAACATATTTCGACCTGAATTTAAATATTTGACGAGCGGTTCCGTCTTTTCGCCTCGAAAATTTAAAATAAATTCGGATAGTGATATCCTTTTAAGTTTTAAAATCTAATTGATCGAAAAAGCGGGGTTCGGGGAAAATAACTTTCGAATACTAATTTCGGGGTTCGAAATTCGCGTATTCGGGATTTAATTCCGGGTATTGGTTACCCAAATCCACACGTTATCACCCGCTCCCCATACTCTGCAAACCGAACCACCCTAGCCCTACTCCCTCCTCTCTTTATCAGGCCTCACCATCACCCTCACTCAGCATCGCCATCACCATCTCCCGCTACCTCTCCTCTGATTTTCACCATCTCCATCACCTACCTCCCCATCACCTTCACCAGCCACCACCTTTCATCATCCCCACGCACCACCATCACGCCATCGTCGTCGCTCACCATCACCACACACCACCATCACCACCTTGACGTCGCACCTTCAACCACACACACACACACCCTCTTCCTTCCTTCGACGCCCCGAGGCAACCCAGCAGCCGCCAGCGCCACCATCGGAGCCACCACCGCCACCGATGCACCACCAAACCATCTCCTCCTTCGTCCCCTCGCGAAGCTAACTTTCGGTCCGACGAGCCATCGCGAGCCACCGAAGACGCCCAGAACTCCGGTCGAGAGCTCCGAAGTCGCGAAAAACCCATCTCGGTGAGCTCCGAATTTATCCTCGTTTCGATTCGTTTTTGAGTCTTTTTCGATGTTTAGGTTAGTCGGGAGTGAGCGTGGGCTGAGTGTGGGACGATCGGGTGAGGTCGAGAGCTCCGACGATCGTCGGAGCTCGGTCGGCAACTAGCGAGCGTCGGGTGCGAGCTCGAGGCGAGGACAGCTAGCGGGCGAGCTCTTGTCCAGACGGGAGGTGATCGGTTTTGGGAGGGGGAAAGCCGAGGGAGCCATGGGAGGTGTGCTGGAGTCCGAGGCGCAGGCAAGCAAGCGGAGGAAGCTGGAGACGCCGGCGTCGAGCTGCGTTGGCCATGGCGGGAGGCGGGAGCCGACGTTTGAATTCGGGGAAGATGAAGAAGCCGTTAGGCTTGTGGGCCCCCCCTGCCAAACTTATACGTATATATATTTATTATATTATATATATTATAGTGTTATATTATTATATTATATTAAATTGGTTCGGTTTGGTTTGGTTCGGTTGGGTTTGGTTCGGTCGAGTTAATCAGTTTTTTTTATTTAATTGGTTACGGTATTTAAAATACTATAATATTATTCGAGGATTTAAATATAAAATATTATTTTGGGGATTTTATAAAGGGATGGTTTATTAATTAATAAAGGGTAATTAAAATATCATATTATATTATTTGGGATTTTAAAATATATTATTTGGATTGAATAATTGAAAAAGGATTTTAGCAAGTATTTTCAAGGTCGGAATTCTTAACTGATTAATTCGGATTTTTAAACGGTTTTGGAACTAACTTGGGAATAAGACTTAGTCGATGACTAACTAGCATGATAATCTGATCGTTTGACTAACGGTATGATATGTGTGACTAATAGCATGATATTGCGGTGATTTTTAAAAGAGATTAAATATTCGATACTTATGAAGATGATGAATTGGAGAATTATATGGAATATGGTATGAGTTGTGAGATGATGGATTACGAGATAAAGTTAAGATGATGAAAATGATGATGTGACGGTTATTGTGTTAAGTTGTGTAGTTGTGTGTGTGATACTTTCATGCTTTGTGTGCCTTAGAGATAGACTCATTCATGTGCTTATACTTATTAGGTGACCATCTGTGACGTGTCGGATTTCATATTGCCTGGTTGATTGCCTTTTGCTGTTCTGCTTACCAGGTAAGTCTCTTTGGAGCTTACTCAGATTGATAGAGAGATATTCCCTGCTTTATGTGCATGATATACTAGGTGCTTGCATTCATGATCAGCATGCCATGTAGTATCATGCTAGGTTGCATTGACCGTTGAGCATTCTATTTCTTTATGCGTATGTAAACAGAACGACCGTTATCTGTGAAGTAATTAGAGTCTTTGCTAGGGTCATAGGATGGCCCAGTCCCATCGGGTTCTGTCCTGAGTCGATCGAGTCATGGAACTTCCTTTACTTATATTATGAGCTGCCTGCGGGCCTTATTTATTGTGGATACGGGTTGGGTCTGCGGACCGCCCGATGATAAAGGAATGCATTCATGAACTGGCCAGTCTCCGCCCTATCGGAAGGGGGTGGAGGTAGGAGAGGGACATACCATTTGGTATTCTTTGCTGGGGCCCTATCTATTATTAAGCACTTGATCTTAGGGACATGCTAGTGTGTTAATATTATGCCTTGCACCTAGTAGCATCTTTATAAGGTATAGCGTATATGTGTGCTTAGAGCCGGGATGCAGCAGGTGGGCATCATTCTGATCCCGCTCACCATTACCATTTTTAGGTATTATTTATGTTCATCCCATTGGTGCTGTTTACATATTGCGCGGGTCATTTTGTTCGGCGGAGAGCGAGCGCTAGAGTTATCTACTTCACCAAACTCTGACCATGGTTTTGGATTTATACTTTTAGACTCCGTTTTGACCCGGCTCTGCCGTGGCACCCTATTGTATTACACTTGATTTCGCTATTTGCATGACTACTGGTTTTCCACGCATAGACTTACGATAGGTACAGGGGACTTCCCCCGGGGATTTCAACGATACGTTTCGAATTTGGGTATGAAATCCCACTTTGGAAACATTAGATTAGGCTTTCAAACCTTCAACCTATACTCGGGGCGCACGATCCCAACGAGGGTTTTCATCCCTCGAAACGTAACCCAGGAATTATAATCCCGGGCCGTTACAAAGGTGGTATCAGAGCCTTGTTTTGCGTGATTCGAGTAAAATGGGTTGAAGTATGATTTGTAAAACCGCCCAATGTTTTAAAAGATTTTTAAGAGTTTTAAAAAGGGCAAAATGAATTTAATATGGCTAAATTGATGAACAAAGCTTAATAAACTTGACTTAAAATAAGAAAAATCCAAAAAAAAGAAAATCGAGTGGGTAGAAAGGCGGTAGACCATCCTATTGGATGTAGACTTGGGAACGGGTAGGCAAAACTTAGCTTTGTACTTTACAGAGGGCCTGGAAGACTCCAAGGAGTTTGCACCGTGGTGGTTGGAGTAGCGGGGTTAGAATGTAGAGGCCGAGAGGATAGTTACCCCTCCGGTCAGTTGCCCCTCGAAGGGCAGCTTCTAGATAGCTTCTGTGATTTCATAAATGGGGCCTGAGGGCGGTCTCCCTCGAAGGAGATCTGATTAATTTCTGTTGAATGCTTCTGTGCTGTGTGTTAAGCCCCGCCCTTCTATTACAGCCACTATGGCCGATACACGAGGTGGACGGATCGGGCGTGGGGGCCCAATGCGTAGAGGTAGAGGACGACCCCGTCGTAGGGAAGCCACTGTTACGACCGACGATGACACTCCGACACCTGAGGGCGGCGAGACTCAGGTTCCCATTCAGCAGACCACTCCGAGGCAGATGGACCGAGCTGCGATCTTGGAGGTCTTACGAGAGTTTCTTGGGGAGTCACAGTCTGCAGCACCCGGGGCCCAGATCCCGATCGAGCCGCCTACAGCACCTGAGCCCGCTCGAGCTGTTCCTATGGCCGTTGCGCGACCCGAGAAGCGCATCGACTGGGTGAAGGTCATGGGGCAGTGTAGGCCGCCGCAGTTCTCAGGAGGCGCGGGAGAGGATATAGAGATGTGGTTCCGCCAGCTAGATGGGATCTTCGACCATATCGATGTGCCAGCTACAGAGCGACAGAGGCTAGCAGCAGGACATCTACGAGGGGACGCCTTTGATCGTTGGGCTGTGTACAAGACGGACCAGGCTGAGTGGAGTTACGATGCTTTCCGAACTTTGATGCTGAAGGAGTATAGTCCCCCGGGGACCCAGATTGCTCGCGAGGTGGCATTTTATCGTGGGACCTACAACCCGTCTCTCTCTGTTGTTGATGTCGTCCGCCAGTTCAAGAAGGAGTTGGTTTACTGCGCACACCTGTGTCCCACTGACGAGAGTCGCATTCGACTGTTGTCGATGAGGTTGTCACCAGCAGTACTACTGCATGCTTCTAGTCTGGGCGCAGTATCGTTCGACCGTTTCCTGGAGGTGGTTCTTCTATACGATCAGCAGCGTATCCTCTCTGCGACTGCATATGCTTCATCCCGCCCTGAGGGGAAGAGGCCTAGACCTGCTGAGACTAGATGGGAGACGAGACCTAGAGGAGGGTACCGAGGAGGATTCGGAGGAGTATCGAGGATTCCACCAGCACCGTCTGTTCCGAGTAGGGAGGTTCGAGTTAGGAGTATGACTTGTCACGGCTGCTACGAGGAGGGTCATTATGTTGCTGCATGTCCGATGAGAGATACTAGGTGTTATTCATGTGGACTTTTAGGGCATAGATCTCGCTACTGCCCCCAGAGCGGAGGGACTCCATCTGCACCCGCTCTCCGACTTCCAGAGGCTCCCAGACCCCCACAGCTGACTTACCCCCAGGGTCAGGGGAGAGGTTCTGCTCCTAGTAGAGGCCGCGGAGGATTGAGAGGCGGCAGAGGTTCTGGCCGCGGAGGTAGAGGATCGACTTCAGCTGGGCCATCTGGTTCGAGTTGTGGCAGAGGACAGACTTCCGGAGGCCGTGGTTCCGCATTGCCCCCACCGCCCCGCGTGTTTCAGATGCGAGTTGATGATCAGTCCGCTCCGACTGCAGCAGGTACCATCTCTCTCTATGATGTGTGTCTGCGTATGCTGTTTGATACTGGTGCTACACACTGCTTTATAGCAGAGACGTGCGTTGCTAGGCTGAGTCTTAGCTGCACGAGTGGTCCATCCCTCCTAGTAGGCATGCCGGATGGATCTAGGGTTAGGACTAGTCGAGAGATCCTAGGATGCCCTGTTCGCATAGGAGAGCGTGAATGGCCAGCAGACCTGATTGTGATGCCACTGAAGACGGACGACCTTATTCTCGGCATGGACTTCATGGGACGATATGGAGCGATCGTCAACCTTCGGACGAGGACTGTGACGCTTTTGGCTGATGACGGGACCGAGCACCAAGTTTGGGGGAGTGACCCCAAACGGAACGGGGCGCTTATCAGCGCAGTTCGAGCAGCCAGACTTTTGGATCAGGGATGCATGGGGTACTGGTGCTATGCTTTAGAGGTGGATCGTGAGCAGCCTAGCATGACCGATGTACCTATAGTGCGGGAGTTCGCGGACGTGTTTCCCGACGAGCTGCCAGGACTTCCTCCGCAGAGAGAGATCGACTTCGCCATAGAGTTAGAGCCAGGCACGAGGCCGATTTCACGAGTACCGTACCGGATGGCGCCGACCGAGATGGCAGAGTTGAAGGCTCAGTTGGAGGAGTTGGCCGAGAAGGGCTACATCAGACCTAGTGCGTCACCGTGGGGAGCACCGGTTCTCTTCGTTAAGAAGAAGGACGGATCGTTGAGATTGTGCATTGATTATCGGGAGTTGAACCGGGCGACGGTGAAGAACCGATATCCTCTTCCTCGGATTGATGACTTGTTGGATCAGCTTCAGGGAGCAGTGGTGTTCTCTAAGATCGATTTGAGATCCGGTTATCACCAGCTTCGAGTGAAGCCGGAGGATGTACCGAAGACCGCCTTCCGGACTCGTTATGGACATTATGAGTTCGTAGTCATGCCATTTGGGCTGACCAATGCACCTGCAGCCTTTATGGAGCTCATGAACCGAGTGTTCATCGATTATTTGGATCGATTCGTCGTTGTCTTTATCGACGATATTCTGGTGTACTCGAGGAGTAGGGAGGAGCACGAGGAGCACCTGAGGATCGTGCTAGAGACGCTAAGGAAGCACCAGCTGTATGGCAAGTACAGCAAGTGTGATTTTTGGATCTCTGAGGTGACCTTCTTGGGTCATGTGATCTCAGCAGAGGGTGTCGCCGTGGATCCGGCGAAGATAGAGGCTATAGTAGCTTGGGAGGTGCCCAAGAACGTCAGGGATATCCGCTCCTTCCTTGGCTTAGCAAGTTACTACCGGAGATTCGTTCAGGGATTCTCGAGTATCGCACGACCGATGACACAGCTGCTGCGGAAGGACGTTCCTTTTGAGTGGGGCGTGGAGTGCCAGGCCAGTTTCGAGCTTCTAAAGGAGAAGCTGACCACTGCACCAGTTCTAGCTTTGCCAGATGGGACCGAGGATTTCGTTGTCTACACTGATGCATCCAGAGCCGGTTTGGGGTGCGTACTTCATCAGAGGGATCGAGTCATCGCCTATGCTTCACGACAGTTGAAGCCTGGAGAGTTGTCTTACCCCACCCACGACCTAGAGCTAGCAGCTGTAGTTCATGCTCTGAAGATCTGGAGGCACTATCTGTATGGCACGTCGTGCAAGGTGATGACGGATCACAAGAGCCTGAAGTACATCTTCACACAGAAGGAGCTGAACATGAGACAGAGGCGCTGGTTGGAGTTGCTCAAGGACTACGATCTGGAGATTGTGTATCACCCTGGGAAGGCCAACGTGGTCGCAGATGCGCTCAGCAGGAAGACTCATCAGGAGGTGACGGTCGCTAGGCTCACCACTCAGGAGCGACTACAGTCAGATTTGAGATCGAGTGGTATCGAGGTTTGGATTCAGCGAGAGAGTGGACAGCTGTCCTTCTTAGAGGTACAGTCAGATCTGTTGGAGGAGATTCACAGAGCCCAGACAGATTGCCCAGAGATTGTGGCTCTTAGAGAGCGAATGGCTCAGGGACGGGCCGGGGAGTTGTCAGAGAGGGAGGACGGGATGCTGACCTTTCAGGATCGCGTTGTGGTACCATCTACTCAGGATCTTAGACAGAGGATCATGCGAGAGGCGCACACCACTCCTTATTCTGTCCATCCCGGGACGAATAAGATGTACCAGGATTTGAGGAGGTCTTACTGGTGGCAGAGGATGAGAGCAGACATCACTGACTTCGTAGCTAGATGCCAGATTTGTCAGCAGGTTTGAATTGAGCACCAGCGGCCAGGAGGACTTGTCAGGTCACTTCCAGTCCCTGAGTGGAAGTGGACTGACATTTCCATGGACTTTGTCACCGGACTGAGGCGAGATGTTAGAGGGTTCGATGCCATCTGGGTTGTGGTCGATAGATTGACCAAGTCAGCACACTTTATCGCCATACAGGAGACATGGCCGGTATCTAGACTAGCTGAGGAGTTCATTCGACAGATTGTTCGTCTGCATGGAGTGCCAGAGAGGATTGTTTCTGACAGAGATGGCCGCTTTACTTCACGATTTTGGCAGCATGTGCACGAGGCCCTAGGGACTAGATTACAGTTCAGTACTTCCTTCCATCCGCAGACAGATGGACAGAGCGAGAGGACTATACAGACATTGGAGGATATCCTCCGATCTTGTGTGCTAGAGTGGGGCGATAGGTGGGTGAAATACCTACCGCTGGTCGAGTTCTCGTACAACAACAGCTATCATTCCTCGATCGAGATGGCTCCTTATGAGGCGTTGTACGGGAGGCGCTGCAAGTCGCCAGTTTGTTGGGATGAACCCGCAGATACAGTCACGTCCTTGCCAGAGCTAGTCCGAGAGACAGTGGATCAGGTTGGCCGCATCAGAGAGCACATGAGGATCGCTCAGGACCGCCAGAAGAAGTATGCTGACCGACGGAGGACAGAGATCGTCTTCGATGTGGGAGCTCATGTTTGGCTGAGAGTGTCACCCACCAGGGGAGTCCGACGATTTGGCATCAAGGGCAAGCTGAGCCCTAGGTATATCGGACCCTTTGAGATCCTAGAGCGTGTAGGTGAGGTGGCCTATAGATTAGCCCTACCCCCGTCTTTAGCTGGAGTCCATGATGTATTCCACGTATCTCAGCTCCGTAGATATGTGCCTGATCCTAGCCATATCCTCGATCATTCTGACCTCCATGTTGAGCCCGACCATACCTTTATAGAGAACCCTATTAGGATCCTTGACCGTCGTGTCAAGAAGCTCAGGAACAGGGAGGTTCCTTTGCTCTTAGTTCAGTGGTCTAGGCGGGGTCCTGAGGAGGCTACCTGGGAGACCGAGGAGAGCATTCGGGCCAGTTATGGGGGAGTATTAGACGAGTTACTTGCATCGTATGTGGAGCCTAGCGTGGACATTTCCTTGACCTCGTGAGTTAGTTGGTGAGTATTGTCCGATCCTTGCTATGAGACGTGCCTTATCATTGTATGATTATGTGATTGTGCATATCTGATTGATAATTATGCACCATTTCTATGAGTATATGAGATGTTGATATCTTGATGTGCTATACCTGGAACTGAGAATGCTGAAATTGACTTTGAGGATGAACCTAGGAAGGTGATATGGGACTAGCCCTTAGAGGTGGATGTTAGTTGATTGGGAAGTTGGGGATGTCTTGTTTAACGTCGAAAATAAAGAATTTTGAACGGTGATTTAAAGGAACTCAGATTTTTAAAGTAAGTTATTACAATCCGAGTTTTCATTATGACGCCCCACGAAGTGGATACAAGCATGTATGGGGGCACCTGTGGATCGCTTGCTAAGACCTAGCGGAGACGTCATGATGCTTTTTGAGTTATGGTATGCCCGAGAAGTCGGAGTGGGGATGTGGTAGAGGCCTCTACCACATTCTCGCCCGAGCGATTGGGAATATTATGATCATGGCGACGATATTGTGAGACCTTATGGGGGCACTTATGAGGTACTTACGAGATCAATGACGTGATCTTTGGACTCACCAATTTCAAACTTCATCCCCTGTTTTAAAAATGATTTTTGTCTTGGGGACGAGACTTATTTTAGAGGTGGATGATGTAAAGGCACGGATTTTTAAACCCTAATTTTATCGGTAAAAGGAAATTTAAAATTTAATTAAATCGGATTTAAAAACCCGTTTAACAGATTTCGACCTGAATTTAAATATTTGACGAGCGGTTCCGTCTTTTCGCCTCGAAAATTTAAAATAAATTCGGATAGTGATATCCTTTTAAGTTTTAAAATCTAATTGATCGAAAAAGCGGGGTTCGGGGAAAATAACTTTCGAATACTAATTTCGGGGTTCGAAATTCGCGTATTCGGGATTTAATTCCGGGTATTGGTTACCCAAATCCACACGTTATCACCCGCTCCCCATACTCTGCAAACCGAACCACCCTAGCCCTACTCCCTCCTCTCTTTATCAGGCCTCACCATCACCCTCACTCAGCATCGCCATCACCATCTCCCGCTACCTCTCCTCTGATTTTCACCATCTCCATCACCTACCTCCCCATCACCTTCACCAGCCACCACCTTTCATCATCCCCACGCACCACCATCACGCCATCGTCGTCGCTCACCATCACCACACACCACCATCACCACCTTGACGTCGCACCTTCAACCACACACACACACACCCTCTTCCTTCCTTCGACGCCCCGAGGCAACCCAGCAGCCGCCAGCGCCACCATCGGAGCCACCACCGCCACCGATGCACCACCAAACCATCTCCTCCTTCGTCCCCTCGCGAAGCTAACTTTCGGTCCGACGAGCCATCGCGAGCCACCGAAGACGCCCAGAACTCCGGTCGAGAGCTCCGAAGTCGCGAAAAACCCATCTCGGTGAGCTCCGAATTTATCCTCGTTTCGATTCGTTTTTGAGTCTTTTTCGATGTTTAGGTTAGTCGGGAGTGAGCGTGGGCTGAGTGTGGGACGATCGGGTGAGGTCGAGAGCTCCGACGATCGTCGGAGCTCGGTCGGCAACTAGCGAGCGTCGGGTGCGAGCTCGAGGCGAGGACAGCTAGCGGGCGAGCTCTTGTCCAGGCGGGAGGTGATCGGTTTTGGGAGGGGGAAAGCCGAGGGAGCCATGGGAGGTGTGCTGGAGTCCGAGGCGCAGGCAAGCAAGCGGAGGAAGCTGGAGACGCCGGCGTCGAGCTGCGTTGGCCATGGCGGGAGGCGGGAGCCGACGTTTGAATTCGGGGAAGATGAAGAAGCCGTTAGGCTTGTGGGCCCCCCCTGCCAAACTTATACGTATATATATTTATTATATTATATATATTATAGTGTTATATTATTATATTATATTAAATTGGTTCGGTTTGGTTTGGTTCGGTTGGGTTTGGTTCGGTCGAGTTAATCAGTTTTTTTTATTTAATTGGTTACGGTATTTAAAATACTATAATATTATTCGAGGATTTAAATATAAAATATTATTTTGGGGATTTTATAAAGGGATGGTTTATTAATTAATAAAGGGTAATTAAAATATCATATTATATTATTTGGGATTTTAAAATATATTATTTGGATTGAATAATTGAAAAAGGATTTTAGCAAGTATTTTCAAGGTCGGAATTCTTAACTGATTAATTCGGATTTTTAAACGGTTTTGGAACTAACTTGGGAATAAGACTTAGTCGATGACTAACTAGCATGATAATCTGATCGTTTGACTAACGGTATGATATGTGTGACTAATAGCATGATATTGCGGTGATTTTTAAAAGAGATTAAATATTCGATACTTATGAAGATGATGAATTGGAGAATTATATGGAATATGGTATGAGTTGTGAGATGATGGATTACGAGATAAAGTTAAGATGATGAAAATGATGATGTGACGGTTATTGTGTTAAGTTGTGTAGTTGTGTGTGTGATACTTTCATGCTTTGTGTGCCTTAGAGATAGACTCATTCATGTGCTTATACTTATTAGGTGACCATCTGTGACGTGTCGGATTTCATATTGCCTGGTTGATTGCCTTTTGCTGTTCTGCTTACCAGGTAAGTCTCTTTGGAGCTTACTCAGATTGATAGAGAGATATTCCCTGCTTTATGTGCATGATATACTAGGTGCTTGCATTCATGATCAGCATGCCATGTAGTATCATGCTAGGTTGCATTGACCGTTGAGCATTCTATTTCTTTATGCGTATGTAAACAGAACGACCGTTATCTGTGAAGTAATTAGAGTCTTTGCTAGGGTCATAGGATGGCCCAGTCCCATCGGGTTCTGTCCTGAGTCGATCGAGTCATGGAACTTCCTTTACTTATATTATGAGCTGCCTGCGGGCCTTATTTATTGTGGATACGGGTTGGGTCTGCGGACCGCCCGATGATAAAGGAATGCATTCATGAACTGGCCAGTCTCCGCCCTATCGGAAGGGGGTGGAGGTAGGAGAGGGACATACCATTTGGTATTCTTTGCTGGGGCCCTATCTATTATTAAGCACTTGATCTTAGGGACATGCTAGTGTGTTAATATTATGCCTTGCACCTAGTAGCATCTTTATAAGGTATAGCGTATATGTGTGCTTAGAGCCGGGATGCAGCAGGTGGGCATCATTCTGATCCCGCTCACCATTACCATTTTTAGGTATTATTTATGTTCATCCCATTGGTGCTGTTTACATATTGCGCGGGTCATTTTGTTCGGCGGAGAGCGAGCGCTAGAGTTATCTACTTCACCAAACTCTGACCATGGTTTTGGATTTATACTTTTAGACTCCGTTTTGACCCGGCTCTGCCGTGGCACCCTATTGTATTACACTTGATTTCGCTATTTGCATGACTACTGGTTTTCCACGCATAGACTTACGATAGGTACAGGGGACTTCCCCCGGGGATTTCAACGATACGTTTCGAATTTGGGTATGAAATCCCACTTTGGAAACATTAGATTAGGCTTTCAAACCTTCAACCTATACTCGGGGCGCACGATCCCAACGAGGGTTTTCATCCCTCGAAACGTAACCCAGGAATTATAATCCCGGGCCGTTACAACTATAATTTATCTTTAGATATTTGAAATGAGAGGTTATATTACTCACTTCGACAATTAGGTAAGAAATTACGAAAGTTTAAATGAAGAAAAATGTTAGATTTTCTACTTTGCAAGATAATAGTGATGTTTCTAAAAAGATGATCAAGGTAGGAATTTACAAAGTTTTTGATTTGGTATATCACCTCATCGAGTTGGTTTTAGTGTTACCAGTTGCAAAAACTATAGTGGAAAAAGCTTTCTGTACTATGGGTATTATCAAACCATATTTACACAACAAGATAAGAGAAGATTTTCTCTCTGAGACTTTTGTCAGCTAGGTTGAAAAGGATGTTTTCAAGCGCATTGATAATGAGGTTATCACTCAATATTTTTATGGTATGAAAACCCATAAAATAGATTTACCTCGTGTCGAGTTGAACTATTTTATTATAAAACTCTAATTAGCACTGAAGAATTTTTTGTACTAGTGAACTCTTTTATTTTTATCGCTATTTTGTAGTGTTGAAGACTATATGTGTTATACGAGTTCGTGTTATTCATTGTTGTTTATCATCGATATGCCCCCACCCTCTTCGGATTCTGGCTCCGCCTTAGACCTATAATATATCAAAACGAACTGTGATGCGAATCAGGTTACGTTTTCCAGACCCGTGTGATGCAAATCAGGTTATGTTTTTCGGATCGGGTCGAGTCTTTGCCATTAGGGTTGTGCATCGGTCTAAAACCTAACCGAACAGGGTCGAACCGAAAATCTCAAAATTTTCAAACTGAAAGCTGAACCGAAAACATTAGGTTCAGTTCAGTTATTTTCCTGTTTGGTTTGTGTTCGGTTCGGTTTTAACCTAATTGAACCGAATTTCCATAAAAAAAATTTTAAAAAATACTTTTAAAAAAAATTCGATTTAACACAAACCGAATCCAAACTGTGTACGGATTATAAGCCTATAATGGAATATTAAAAAAAATATCTCGAACTATAAGCCTTAGGGGTTGGCTCGGGACGAGACGGGATTGCGGACTATAATATACACTGTATATATAAAGTACGTATGTATTTATATATGCACTATGTATAAAGTATGTATGTATTTATATATCATCAATCAATTATTATATATAATAAAGGAGAAGTCGCCTGAGACACATGGAGGCTTCTCCTTAATTGTAGTCGTTTGAACCAATCATATATTTTTGAATTAATCAATATATGCATAAGATAAAATTTTATTCTTACTCTATTTAATCAATATATCTATACATGCCTAAGATAAAATTTGACCCAATTTGATTAAATATGGATATATATTTTTAGAAGATAATAACTAATTTTAAAATATATGCATAAGATAAATTTTTATTCTAACTCTATTTAATCAATATATCTATATATGCATAAGATAAAATTTGACCCAATTTGATTAAATATGGATATATTTTTAGAAGATATTCCGTATTAACTAATTTTAAAGACTATTGTATAATATAAGATTTTAACTATTTTAACTATATATGAACATATTTTTAGAAGATAATGACTTTATCAATATATTACATGGACATACTAATTAAATAACTTTATCAATAACTTCGTCAATCTGAAAATATTTTAGAAGATAAAAAGTTTTGACGAAATTGAAATAATACTTAGTATGGTCATAATAATTAAATAAATTTATCAATAACTTTATCAATATGAAGAAGATAAAAGGTTTTGGGTAAATTGAAAAAATAATGCTTAGCCGTGTAAAAGTTATCAACTTATGGAATTCAATAAGAAATAAAATTTTCCTATATATCTTGAAGGTATTGATATATTTATGAGATATATTTTTGGATTTTATACATATATAATTATGGATAGATTTTTAGATTTTGACCTATATATAGTTTAGATTGTTAATGTTATTTCACAATCGTTGACGTCTTTTCCCTTCTTTTTGGTGTTGTTATTGCAGGTTATTTACGACTTTGTTTACGATTTTCTTTGTAAGCTTTTTGAAATAATGTGCTGATTGGTTACTTACAAGTTACAAGGTATGTTATTTTGTTGTTTCCACTAATATTTACTAGCTTTTCACATGTTTCATATATTGTCAATAAAGTATAAATTCATTCAGATTTAAGAAATTATAGCTTTTCCTATGTTGTTTCCACTATATGCACTAACTAGCAAGGATTAAGGAGTAAGACCGGAGTAAGGAGAAATTAGCTTTTATACTAATTAAGTATAAATTCATTCAGATTTGAGAAATAGTATGGAAGAAATTAATTAATTGAATAAACGAGTTTTATTATTAAATTTATTTAAATTAAAAAAACCACACACAGTGCGGGTACTGAACTAGTACAATGTATACACAGTCACTATGTAGTATGTATAAAGTATGTATGTATTTATATATACACTGTATACACAGTAAGTATGTGTGAGCGCGGGACGGGACGAGATTTGCGGGATTTATGTCCACCCCTAATAAGCCTATTGTGGAATATTAACAAAAAAATAAATAAACTAATAATATGCCTACCATATACGGATTATAAGTCTATAGTGGAATATTAAAAAGAATTCGGTTTAACACAAACCGAACCGAAACTGAACACAAACCGAACCGAAAAATGAAAATTCTCGGACCGAAAGCCGAAAGGAAAACTTCGGTTAGGTTCAGTTTGTGTTGGTTCGGCCCAAAAATTTGGTTTGGACCGAATCATGCACATCCCTATTTGCCAGGTCTATTTATAGCGCTGAAATTGTGAAACATGACGAATGGAAGAAGTATTTTACATATCAGGAGGACCCGCATCCCTTACTTTTGCGTCCAATAAAAAGGAAACATCTTCATTTTCAAAAAGAAAATGAAACTCTAGTCCTAAAGATCTTTGCCATTTTGTGAGTGTTCTTCCATTCTAAATTTTGCAAAGATAGGCAAAATCCCAAAAGGAATTAAGATGATCTACACCAAATTATCACTATCTTGGAGTAAGAGAGATCAAGGAAAAAAGAGAAGAAGATCACTATGGTTACGAATCAAAAACTCACCAACTATCAATATGATTCGGGAGATGTTCCGAAATCATGGAAAGTAATCGCGAGCCTCGAACAATATGTCATGGAATACAACCTACCAAATGAGAGTACCAACAAGATGACCTCTAACATTAATGAACTCTCTGCAATGAATCGACGTGAAAGATGACCTATATTCGCTGTACTTATCGTGATTCTTTGATCAATGCTTGCGCAGATCGTTATTTGGGGATAAGCAATACAACCTACCTAATGAGAGTACCAAGAAGAGATACTATAACAACCAAGAGACCTGATCTAATTGCAAGGGTAGCTTTGCAGGCACTAGAAAAGTCAAATCTTCGCGATTGATCCCTGCAATAAGGCATAAAATTATATGAGAAACAAATGTTACATGTGCTAGAAGAGGAGGGTAATGAGGATCTCACCTCTGCAAGTACGAGAGCGTGCCACAGTAGATGAGGTTCTGCGGCATAGGGACCTCATTTTTGTCTATCTCCGGATTTATGACACTCATGTAAGCCTCTTGCCCCAAGTACCATGAGTGAAGGTTCTCAGATCGCAGATTCCAAATGCCTGAATTGTCGAGTGAAACCAGAATAGCAGTCCAAGCGCCGGGGAAAACCTGCATACAGGTAGAATCGCGTGTTTTTTTTCATAGTGCTTGTGTCGTATGTGTGGAAGAAAATTCCTATAAATTTCTAGTTCTCGAAATTTCTCCATGAGTAACAGACTACAAAGACAAAATATCCTTGAGATATACATACAGGTGTAGTGCAACGAGCAATTCCATCCCATTTGTTGTATATTCCTCTGCTGTTTTCTGTCCAAACTCCATAATCCATACTGCAATTAAGAGAATGAAATTGTTAGTCTCTTATTGGCAGATCTTTTATTTGAAACAGCCACCATGTTATTCAAGGTTATGTTAGGTATGATGTCAATGTGGTACTTTTAACTCACAAGGTTTAACAAAATAATTGATAAGATCACTGATAAGGTAAAAGCACATTCATATCATGCCATCATGGTATATATGTGATGCCAAACACACCCTAAAATATTTTGATGTAAATGAAAAAGGCTATGATCATAGAAAGGAGCTTACCCCACTACAAAGAAGGCATAGCCATCCAGATGGTAACTCTTAACAACCGTGTCATTATTCTGGAAAATGATCTCTATAAACCCCTTAAAGGTTCCGTTGATCAGTGACGTATCAAGCTTTGCAGGTCGGTTCATTGGCCTGCTTGGAAAATCGACCTTGTAAACTCCAAGAACATCAAATTGTTGGGCAAGCTTTAGAGGTGTTGAAGGTGTAAAATATGATATGCCGTTAAGAGTTGCTCGCCATTTTCCATCAATCATCTGTGGAGGAGTATTGAGAATGACATAAACATCTGTGACCGTGATATCACCGTATCTGAAGGAACCTTGAGGGTTTGGCCGAGCACCACTCGCAGTCACATTCCATCTTCAAGTTACCATGGCAAGAAGAAAAGGGCAAGCACAGTCAGACCTAAGATAAATATAAGCCACAGATATAATTTATGATTTATTTATCTGGGGAGAAAAATGTACAAGTTACAGTTAAAGAGGAGGTTTTCATCGCAACCTTATGGATCTTGCTTGGTTCATAGAGTAAGATGTGTCAAACTCATTAGGGGGAGCTGGAAGAGGACCTGAAACAGGCCCTTGGGAGTTGGAATAGTGCAACACAGCAACACCTGTTACTCTCTCCCAAGCAGACGAATTGACAAAGCGAGAGCTGGCAACTATGTAGTAATCACTGCTTGCATTTTGGTCCATGGTCACCAAGAACGAGTATGACTGACCCACATGAATGTCCATGTCTGTATATTTCTGCTGAACTGTGTATGAACCTTCAGTCTCAACAAGAACTAGATTATGATTCTGGATTCGGAAATTCAAGCTGGTAGAGATGCCAACATTTGACACCCGTAGTCGGTATGTTTTTCCTGTTTGACCAAAAGAGAAGAGAGGATAAGGAAAGCTTGATGACCGGAATCCAGAAGAGAGGATAGCAAATCAAGATGCTTTTCATGTATGAAGATAGCGTTCATAGAGAGCATTGAAGATTTGCATAAAAGGCCTTGTGAGGCACTTAGCGGATCTTCGCATTCAAAAGAACATATACCTGGTTCAACATTCACTATGAGGAAGGGAATATTCTCAGGAACAATGGCCGGGTCATACCGATAAGGACCTAGTCCATTAATAAGAACACCGTCCGGGACCCCAAGGTCAGGCCTGTCTTGAAGCTCTTTCCTAAGGTCCTGTTATCTCATGGAAGACACTTGATCTCTTGAAAATCAGAAAGAATGGTCAGTTTTTATGCAGCAAAGGATATAAGAGCCAGAGTTAGGACTGACCTTATGACTCTTTGTATACCAGTCACTAATCAATAATGTAATATCTCCATCAGGTGTTCCAAATGGAATCGGTATGATATCTCTATTGTTTATGGTGATTCCTCCATAACCACCGGCAGCTCTCTGGAAGTTGAGAGACGGAAAGTAAAAGAAGCTCCCAATCTGGTCTTTAACTTGGAACTGGTAAGTCCAATTCCAACCTGCAGGAATAGGACAATTTGTCCCAGAAACTCCATCCTGCCATGAATTCTTTCTCTGTTGCACTCCAGACCTAACACATCAGCCAAATATAACTGATTTATTGTTGAAAACGGTTTTTTTTATTAATTAAAGGAGTTTTGGAATATATGTTTTGAAATACCAAGTAATAAGCAATGGTTCATTCAAATCGTTCTTGACATTGATAATAACGTTCCAGTTTGTCGTGACATTAAGAACTGGCCCAGGAAACTGGCCATTTACTGCAATCACCTGCAAGTGTGGAAGGAAAAGACAGCAATATTCAATATATCAACATAATGTACATTCAATAAGCAATCTCGCGTCATCTAACATGCTACATCAAAGTCTGGTGGACCAATAACTTGAATTGGGTAAATATTGATCTAGAATAAAGAGATGTTAGCAATATATGAAACTTATATTTAATGGAGCATTACCTGTAGTTTTCAGAATCCAAATGCAAGTGCAGAACTAATGTAAAAGGTCAAATTTCTTAATTTATTTATAAGCAAGGTATGGTATGCTTAGATCAAGGGACACCTGATTCTTGTTACCAAAATATAACTTCTAATTCTTCTGTGATCCAAAGTTCCAAACTATTCACGATTCCACCAAAAGCAGGCGGTTAATATAAATCTCGTTTCTCTACATTTTTCAAGGTTCTTACAAGAAGTCTACAAACAAGCAAGTTTGTTTGTTGTTTAACTATAAACATGACATTTACTATTATCTAATCTTACATTTAAGACACTTTCAAATGAGTAATTTTCAATGGCTCTCTTGATGTTATCAATTCTGTTCCTGAACAAGCAATGATAAGTTCACAAGGATACAAAGTTGCGGAATCCAATGCAAATGGAGCCTAAAGTTACTGCAAAATGTGAATCCATGGCCTCATAGGCATATAAATTTAGATGACCTAAGTTTTGGATGTAATGGGCAGAACTGCAGAAGCATAAATCCCCAGAACAATTGTAATGGCTCCTTACTGATGGGACCACTTTTCCCTTACCAGATTCATCTTCCTACTCTAAAATATACATTAAACAAAATCCAAATAAGCATCTAATTTCTCACTGCTAAACAAATCAATGTTGGAAACTCTTAATTCAGAACTCAATTAAATCAATGCAGATATGCTCCTGTTGTACTGTATCGAGAAGACTTCACTTCGGGTTCATTATATTATACTTTACACTATAAGCTCCTCAATAGCAGCACCTCATCAACTACTAATATGGTTCCCTAACATATGCACCAGGTTGTCTAAATCTAAAACTATATCACGTCTTATAAACAGCATTCCTCGGTGATTAACAGATCCAAATGAACCCTTCATCCAAAACAATTGTGCCTATACATCCATGGGGAGATCAGACAAAAGTTCAAGAACCCAAATTGCATATGAGAGTTCCAAATCCCAACAATCCTACACAGTAACACAGCTACCCCAATCATTACTCATCCAATTTCGCATCATCAAACAAACCAATTAACACAAACTAACAAATTCAGAAAAGGAGAGAAAACCCAGAACCTGCTGTTTGGCCCCAAGCGGGGAGGCGGTGATATAATTGACAGTCCAATCAAAGAACACATAAGGGTCTTCACCGAGACATCCCAAGAGGCCGCAGCAAAGCAAGATCGCGACCCAGAACTTTGAAATGAATGACATCAGATCTCAGGTCTTCTGATTCCCCTCTGCAAGTTTGCAACAGCTTTTCTCGCTGTGGGGTTCTACATACTGGAAAGGGGAAACAAAAAGGGGGCGGTGAAAAAGGAAACGGAAGAGGGGTTTCTTTGTGTATCTTTGCCTTTTGCTTTTTTGAATGGGAGGAGGTGTGCTGCAGCACTGAGACTGAGAGGCGACTGTGGAATTGCGAGTGTGAACACATGGGAAGTGGCCATGGATTGGAGACTGGAGGATGACAGCTTGGACACCGGATCGGATCACCGGGACCCATTTTGTATTATTTTGAATTTTGCTGCGGTTTAGCTTCTCTAGAGATTCGAGCTTCATCTCTCTGCTGACAAAATGTGTTTGTATGCATTTCAATTTTCAACCCCCTGTGAAGTATGACACCTCCGGTGGGTCAGACTTGCCGGGTCACGGAATTATCCACTGATCTATGAATCTATCGGGTTTGATGGATTTACTTGGGTAAAAGATTTACAACGGGTGTAAATGTTAAAAAAAATAATACAATCTTGAATAATACCAACTATCCTCACGATCTTTGAAAATAATACCGACTATCGATTTTGAATAAAAAATAATACGATCTTTGAAAATTATCAATGGCAAAACTAATTAAAATATCTCAATCTTTGTAGAAGTGTTAAAAAAATATCCTCACCCTTCAATTGTATGAAAAATAACCGAATCTTTGGGGTAGGTTGTAAGAAAATATCGCAACTCATTTTTACGACCATAAATTGGGTCAAAACAGTGACATGAAATTGATCAAATGACATGATTCTTATTAAAACAAGTCAATATCGTCCAAAATTCACCAAAATATTAATTTCATCTATTATATGTCATCGTTTTTGCTCAGATTTATAATCCAAGAAAAAGATTGGGATACTTTTTTAACACTTCCCCTTAAGATTGGGTTATTTTTCTTACTATTGAAATATGGGGATATTTTTTTAACATCTCTCCAAAGGTTGGGTTATTTTAATTAGTTTTGTCATTATCAATTTATATACAAACTATACCCAATTAAACCAATAATGATACAATGGACATAACTCAAAAATGAAAAATTAATTTGGATTCAAAATGTAATTAACAATAAAGTTAGGTTAAAAAATTAAAAATCAATGTTCATCCTCTTCCTCCTATGATAACCAGTTGATTGGCAATGGAGGTGGACGGTGGTGAATCTCGATCCGGATTCTGGAGTCGACAAAACGAGTTTCCAACTGAACAATTTGAATCATATTTATTGTTTAATTGGATTTTGATTTCTAATTCGTTCTTCATCTATACGAAACCCTAACTTATTTAGATCTGTTTTATCTTCAATTTCGGGTCCAAATTGGGTGGGTAGGAGAAACCCTAACAGGATTCCATGCCGGACAAATGACGGTGATCCATCTACAGAGGACGAACGGCGTCGATTTGTCGAGGAGGTGCTGGAAGCACTGAGAGACAATGAGAGACGACAACAGCGGGGGGCGCTAAGGAGGCTTCGGATCCTGCACCGTCCTCATCGTGCGTGTTGGTCTTCGGGGACGGCAATCTCCTCTCTCCGGCCGTCGTTCTTTGTTGTGAACTTTGTCGAGGAGAAAGAAGTCATAGTTGGGAATGGGATTGGGAGTTGGTGGTCTGGGGAGAAGATGATGAACATGACATTTTCCCCTTAATTTTTCATTTTTCCCCCTTTTTTTGTTAATTACATTTTGGATCCAATTTAATTTTTCATTTTTGAGTTAGGCCCATTGTATCATTATTGGTTTAATTGAGCATAGTTTGTATATGAATTGATAATTTTGAAAGTTCGTATTATTTTTTGTTCACAATCGATATTTTGTATTATTTTCGGTCATTTTTCCTTAAATTTTACACATCTAATAAAAAAGATTTGAGACTATAGGCAAGACAATGAAATGACTATTGACAAGATGAAATCCATCCAATTGTTTAACAAATCCTTTTTCATTTCTAAACCCTAGTCTCCAAATTGGAAAAACAATCATCTCTCGATGAACCTAAAGACCCTCAATCACCATTTTTAAACAATTGGGACCGAGACCCGATTGAAGAACACAAAACTCATATCTTTAGATAGGAAGCTTCAATCCTCCAATACATCGCTTCCGGACTCAGCTTCTGTTAAACGATTCGCGTCTCTTTCTATTAATCCAAAGTCGGGCAATGAATTCGAATTAAACTAGACATTAATACCATAACAAAAAGATTGAGTTTGGATGAGGAAAATATATTTGATTGAATTGGATTGATTTGCGGTGGAAGAATGCAAAATGGAATTGAAAAGATGAGAGCTTGAAACCATGGCGGATGCTTTATTCTTAATTTCAATACTCCCTCCGTTTCCTTTTAAGTGACTTTTTCAAGTCAAGTACGTAATTTTAGAATGGTAAAAACTATATTAAATATTAATATTTTAATAAGTTTTTTAAATAATATTATACTTATCACCAATAAATATAAGATTATTGAAAAAAAATTATTATTTTATATAGTTTTTCACACCTTAAAAAACGTGCATGAATAGTGAAAAGTCACTTAAAAGAAAATGGAGGGAGTATATAGGTTTTGGGGTGGAGGGGCTACTGTCTTTGGAGGCGGCGCCATCTGCCGGTGAGAGTGCCGAGGGGATGGTGGAAGTGGAGAGAGAGGGCGCTAAGCTCGGACTGCTGGAGAGGAGCGACGAGGTCGGGGCGACGGCAGAGGGAGTTGGGGTGGAGTTGCTGTCTTTGGAGCCTAGCTCGGGCTACCGGAGGGGGACAACGGACCGGGGCAACGGCGGAGGGAGTGGTTGCCATGGCGAATCGGCGATGGCGGTGATTGCTAGCAGTAGTTGCCATAGAGACGTAGTAGATTGTGCTTTGCAAATCACTTTTAACATAAAATGACTAATTAGTAATTTAGTTACAAATATCTTGTCCATAACCTTTTTTTATCTTGTCAATAGTCCCTATGAATAAAAAAATAACTATGTGTCATTTTTTTCCATTAATATAGAGTGGGAAGATAATTAAAAGGTTAAACTGAAAAAGCCTTGTACATGGGTAGGAAAGAAATGGCACCCGAAAAACCAAAAACTCACCCAAAGAACGCGCTTAAGCATGCGCTCCTCTTCACCCGCAAACCATTGCCCACCAAACTGAAACCCCAAAACCAATCTGAAAAAGCAAAGAACCCTACTGCTAAATCTGCTCAAATCCCTCCCCAAAGCTACAATCGATATTGTCTTATCAATTTAAAGAGGTACTGGTATTGGATTTTGCACAAACTATGGATCCTGAGCGGGGTTTGGGGCGTAATCCCTTTTCTAGGGTTTGGTTCTTCTCGCTCTCTCAAATTTCTACAATGGAGAAATTTCAGAGCCATCATTGCATCAACCAAAGGTTTCCACCCTCTCTCTCTCGTCCTCGGCCGGGTTGGAAGGTTTGCCGAGACCTCCTCCTCCTGGTGTTCTCTTTGGGTGTCTGTGTTCAAAGGTCCGCTGCCTCATCATCATCTCTGTTCTTCTCAGCGTCTTCTGGGCACCTCCCATTGCTGCAACATGTATGTAACTTCTACTCCAACTAATAGTCTCAAAATCTGGATGCTTTACAAAATCAGTATCCCTTCCTCTCTCTCCTATTGCGATTGCAAGCACCACTGTTTGGCGTTTATGGCAAACAAACCACCTACTAAAGGGAAGGGGAGCCTCTTTGGGGCTCCACCGACACCCATAAATACCCAACCAAACAGGAAGCCTCCGGGCGACACCCACGTACCCACATTGTCTTCCAAATAAGTCATGCGTGACAAAGGAAAAGGAAAGCTTGATCTTTCCTCTTTCTTTGATCAAACGCAGCAATACCAACAATACCAACAACACCGTTTTCGCCTTCGGGCGACATCCACATACCCACATGGGAGAGCAGCGTTTGGTGCCCCCATCGATTTTCAAAAACTAGAATCAAAGCTTACTTTCGATTGGAAGAGTATTATTGGAAACCTTCAAATTCTGGAGCTCCCAAACCATTTACACTGCTATTGCATTACCATTTCTTAAATGTTTATCTCTACTTACCTTGCTGAATTTCAGTCCTATTGCAACAGCACCTCAATTAAGAATTTACCTAAGTATTCCAACAACACTAAAAGCAAGAACCTTTATGTTATCTTCATCCACAAGATCTTACCAATGCAGAATCTCCACTTGACAATAATAACTCTAGCAAACGACCTTAATTTTTCACTTACACAACCCACAGCTTCAACCCATACAACCCCCCTAAGACTGATAAACTTTTTTATTAATCCCAACGAACCCATCTCCCCTGCATTCCACTTTTTCTTTTGCAATGCTAGCTTGATCCTTAGTAACCTTTATTCTATCTATAGCCATTACTGCACTAACACCACTTGGACCGTCGATTACAATTTGCAGATTGTTTCACATTGGGCTAAAAATCTTTTTTGGCCTTTGTTGACTTACCTGGGCTATCTTTCCTATTGCAATATGATCAAATTACTTTTTCTTATACTCCTACCAACTCCTTTTCTAGTGACTGTCATCCATCTTAAAGTTCACCAAAGAAAAAATATCTTACATACATACTTTTGCTGTCTATATATAACATCATCACCTGCATCATTTGTTCTTCATATCCAATCCTACCTTTGTTGTCTACCTATAATATTATCTTCTATATCCCTTTATAACTTCATTCTCTGCTTCCCTGACTTTAAAAAAGATTTTCTAACCTTCCTAAACATTTGTATTTGCTCTGATTACTGTCGAGATGATGGCATATCAATGACCCCTTGTACCTGCTATATAACCTGGTCCATATATTACATATTGAATCATCTTTATGTAATTTTCATCCAATTTGCCAGCAACTTACCTATCACTTTACTCAAACATCACAGTTCTTACATAAGCAAAAGAATATTGAGTAAATCGACTATTAATCCTATTGATATATGTACTAATATCAAACGAGTGAGCTACTCTCTCGAAAAGTTGCTCTGTACAATCCATACTTTTAAACACTCTTATACTGATACTGACTTTGCTCGAGAGAATTTTTCTCTCGAGCTTTTTGAATCTTATCTCCACTTGCAGGAACACCCCAGGGAACTCAGCAGGCTTGAACCCGGCGCCCTCACAATGCTATTTGTTTCGACTCTGTTGGTTCCAGCTCATGAAGATACAAAGCCTTTCGTGTCTTTATGTAAGACCACTTTAAGTCCCCACCAAAAAGAAGCTGCTACTCTAGCTATCTACAAACACTGTAACGCTCCAGATAACTTCTTGATTTGGGAATTTTACCTATCCCCTTGGTACACACATTCGCCTAATGTTACTATACATACAATAAACCTGAATTACGAAATAAAATCCCCTTATTGCTTTAGGCCGATATCAAAACACAACTGTAAGTGTCCTTTATCAATGCATTTCCATAAAATTAGTTTTTTTACTTACACTCAAAGCCATTTACATGTTCACTATTATGTAATTATATCTAATGCATTTAAATTATTCTTAACTAATACTACCTTGACACAAAGGACCTCTTCTTCTAAGCTCTTGGTTTCATGCCTCTGTCGGGAGGAGAGCTTTAGGAAATACAAAAAACATTACCCCTATCCTCACAAATTATGCAGCAGCATTACAATGCAAACAATCCACATTCTTCCAAATCTCAAGCAAATTATTACTAGGATTCACACTTATCCTTGTATTATGCTAAACTGGCATTTTAAACAGAACTCAAGACTTATCTGCCACAATTGCGATGGTAATTGTTTGAACCACTTCTCTTGGTTTGATTCATTCTATACACCCACATCTTGGTATATCTTCATACTATACACCAAAAAGTCAAAGCACTTAAAAAGATCTGAATACTTTGAATCCCTTCAGATCACCACAAGCTATACCTGTAAACACCATCAATCAAAAGATAACAAGCCAAAACAACGTCCATCTTTGTATTACCAGCTCGTAATTAGCCTATCCTGTGCTTCTTACAAGCTTATACCCAACTTTTTAGAATTTTATCTATGAAATTTAGCTTCTGGAATGTTCGGGGCCTTGGCAGGAAACATGTTTGGACACACATTGAATCAACCTGCAGATCAGAGCACATTAAAATTCTTGCCCTCGCAGAAACTAAACTTCAAAAACCTCCACCAGATAACTGTTGGAAGAAACCGGGATTCGATAATATGCACTTCTGCCCTTCTACACGCTTCTCTGGTGGTCTATGCCTTCTCTGGAAAGCTTCCCAATTCAACAATGAGTCTTTTGACATAATATACTCGAACAACAGAATTATACTAGCAAAATATACAAACCACACCTTATCACTCACTATTAAGATTCTCTTCATTTACGCCCCGCCACATGAGTGTGACAAAAACGACTTCTGGGCATCTCTTTCCAATATGACTATGAGCATTCAAGAACCTTTGATTCTTATGGGGGACTTCAATGAAATCTTGACTCCAGAAGACAAGAAAGGTGGTAAAACTGCAAGTACAAACCGCTTTCAACGACTTTCAGATTTCATTGCCACTCACAACCTTATAGATTCACCAATAACCGAAAATAAATACACATGGAGAAAACGTCACTATGGAGCGGACAACATTCTAGAAAAACTAGACAGAACCTTAATAAGCCACAAACTTATACAATTATTCCCCAATTCACATACAAAAAATCATGCTTTCATAAGATCTGACCATGCCCAAATCACTTTCGACCTAATGGATAAACAGAAACCTAAACTACAACCGTTCAAATTTGAAATGGCTTGGACTGCCAGACCAGACTTCGAGACTTTAGTTAAAAATGCTTGGCGAATTGAGGTACCAGGATCTTATCTATATAAACTTATAAAGAAACTTGGGGAAGTTAAAAAGAAAAGTAAAATATGAAGTAAATTTACAAATGGAAACATTTTCCGCCAACTAATAAATGTAGAAACAGAACTATAGAAACTACAAATAGAGCTTTTTAATGCTTATGACCATAACATAGAAAATAAAATCAGACGTCTAACCACTAAGTACGTGTCTTTACTAAACTACGAGAACATATACTGGGGTCAAAGGGCAAAAAGAAACCACATAAAGTCCATAGACGTAAATACAAGGTATTTCCACAAAATAGCAACAGGAAGGAGGAATAAAAATATAATAAAATCACTCCAAACACCAGAAGGAATTATAGTCACAACGGATGCTGAAATCAGGGAAGTAATAAAAAACGACTTTAAGAAAAGGTACCAAGAAACCCATAGGCAGACAACACCAAGCAATCTGCTAGGAAACATTACAAAAGAGGTCACCCAAGAGGATAACGACTGGCTAACCAAATCAATAGCAAACAGCGAAATCAAGAAAGCAACCTTTAGCCTAGCAAACGACAAGTCTCCGGGGCCCGATGGGTTCCCAGCAGGATTCTTCAAGAAATACTGGCATATTGTGGGCCCCTCCGTCATTAAGGCGGTCAAGGGTTTCTTCCTTGGAAACAGAATCCTAAGACAAATTAACCATACATTCATAGCGCTAATTCCAAAACGAGATAACCCTACAATGGCATCACACTACAGACCTATTAGCTTATATTCAACAATCTACAAGATAATATCTAAAATAATGGCATTAAGACTCAAGAAAATTATACCTAAAATAATTAACCCATTGCAGAGTGCCTTCATAACTGGAAGATCAATACAAGACAACATACTAATAGCAAACGAAATCTTTCACTCTTTCTCAAAAAAAAAGGAAAAACTGGCTGGATGGCAATTAAACTAGATATGGAAAAAGCATTTGACCTGGTCAACTGGAACTTTCTTCTCTCAGTCATGGATGGCTTTGGTTTCTCCCCACAGTTCATTGGTTGGATCAAGGAGTGCATAACCACAGTTACCTACTCTGTTCTAGTAAACAACGAGCCTACATATCTCTTTGCTCCTGAACGAGGACTCTGACAAGGCGACCCACTATCAACATACCTATTCCTTATACTATCAGAAGTTCTAGCCCGCGGACTATACCAGGAATCAGCAACCCCTCAAAGCCACTTAAGTATTTCAATAACACGACAAGGAAGTAGAATACCATTTCTGGCCTTCGCAGATGACTTAGTCATCTTTGCTTCGGCAACACAGACCGCTTGTAACCAAATCAATAAGGTTCTTCGAGAATTCTCGTCGCTATCAGGACAAAAAGTAAATAGGAATAAGTCACAGTTCCAAACGACCCCGAACATATCACCAAGCCAGAGGAACATGATCCAGAATGAACTAAATATTAATTACACAAGTAACCTGGGGCCTTATCTAGGTTGCCCCATCCTTAGTGGCCGTGCTACCAGGAACACTTTCTCTGACCTCATAGAAGCCACAAGAACCCAACTGAATAAATGGAAGGCCAACTGTTTATCGCAGGCAGGCAGATGCACACTAATCAAAACAACCCTGTCAGCTAAACCATTACACCTCATGCAGTGCTTTATGCTGCCAAAAACAATACACACGGAGCTAGACAGAATCAACAAACACTTTCTCTAGAATAAGGGACCAAGACACAAGCCACTTATTAGCTGGTTTGAAGTCTGTAAAGAAAAAACACACGGGGGCATCGGACTTCGAAATTCGGAAGACATGAACAAAGCACTACAACTGAAACTGCTTTGGAAGATCTTAGCTGAACCATTAAATCCGTGGGTAACAATAGTCACGGAAAAGTATCTACGGAATAGCCATATCTTAAAGTATCAAAAGAAGGGAGACTCCTCCTGGCAATGGTCCCAATTAACAAAGCTACTTCCCCTCTTCAAAAGCGGCATCCGCTGGTCTATCGGGAATGGTGAGAGCGTTAACTTCTGGCATGACCTTTGGATTGGTGAATCGCCTCTTATCACAATGATACCAGACCACACTCAAGTAGACACCAATACAACCACACACAATTTCATAACACAGGAAAAGGAATGGAACATAGAAAAAATACACTCTTCCTTTGGTGACACCTTGCCTAAGGAAATTATAGAAATGATAATATCATCCCCAATACCAAAACACATACATACTGATAGACTATACTGGAAATGGAGCAAAAATGGCTGGTTCAGCACCTACTCAGCTCTACAAATGATCAACGACCAAAAAGGGCACCAAAAAAATGATATTAGATGGATCTGGAAACTGGACATACCACCAAAACTTAAGACCTTCCTATGGAAAATATTAAAAAATGGCTTGCCGACCTCAGTACGACTGGCTTCACGAGGAATTGGTATCCCTACTACATGCCCACACTGTGCCTCAAATCATGAAGACCTACTGCACCTTTTATGGGAATGCCCTATCACTCAAACAGCACTAGGAAACCTGGACACAAGTCTCATAACAATTCTTAACAACTGCTTCACATCAAGTACGAATCTCGGAAGTATCATCTACGACATAAAAGAGAAAATAGGAACTAAACGATTCACTAAACTAGTATTTGGATGGTGGAGTATATGGTATTCACGTAACAAAACCATATTTGACAGTGCAAAACCGGATATACAAAAGATTATAGCATTCTGCAAAAACCAAACACTGCTATGGAATAGCTCCAAACAACTAAATGACACAACAAACGACCAAATTACGGGCAAGATCAATGACATACCCCAACCCCGTTCTGCAAGAACCAGGGCAAAGGTACCTTGGCGCCCCCCGCCCGTAGGTACATACAAACTCAACTTTGATGGATCATTTTCCGCCTCTGCCGGAAGCTCCTATGGATATATCATAAGAAACCATATAGGTGAACCAATCTTCTGTGGCGCAGGCTCATCCTCCATCTCTTCAGTCACTGGTGCTGAGGGGATGGGCCTTTGGAATGGTATCAAAGCAGCGCGACAACTCAATATTACAAATCTAATCATAGAAGGCGACAACCAATCCATTATCAATAGCCTTAAGGGTTTTGGGAAACCTCCGGGTGACTCAGATATGATTGTGTCTGACAGTCTAGTCTCCCTTGGTTTCTTCCGTCTTGCAGAGATTCGTCATGTCCCTAGGGAAGCTAACCGAGTTGCAGATCGCCTCTCGCACCTCAACTTTGCCTTCTCCAATTGCATGACACCGGACGACTCTTTGGTTCGCGATTTCATCCGTTTGGATGCTCTTGGCATATAAGTCTTCTTATTGCCAAAGTTTTTCCGGTTCAAAAAAAAAAACTGAAAAAGCCATGGACCCTTTGTCTTTCTCACAAGTTTCTTCTAATCTAAAAAATTGATGGATTTCTTTTGGTGTTGGTATGAGGTTCTGGACTCGATGACAGACAAAGGGATCATGAATGTGAAAATCAATGACGAAGGGGAAGCTCGAATTCGACTGGGTTTGATACAAATTTGATTGCATTTGATTGGAATTCGGCTTGTTTAAATCGAAATTGACTCGTTGATAAGGCTAATGTTCGATTATCTAGGCAGAAGAGCATGAGGAAGAAGGAGATCCAATTGTCAAACCTAGATAAAATGCAGCCAATTTCCAAATTCAACATCCAATTCAACCAAATCAAGACATAATGAGGAATGAGGAGGGTGCTGGTGGTGTCTCTAGGGAGGGAGACAAGAGGAGGAAGAAAGATGGAACCAAATCCAAACATATCTCTCTGCTATCTCATCCCATAATTGCTTTGCACAATCAGCATACACAAAACTCTCTTTGATAAAGCTCACCATGGAGTTCAACAACCAACATCTCACCATGAAATCGACCCTTATCCACTTCTGATATTACATAGATCCTTCAGGGTCATGTTTCACACATGACCCATTTATAAAGCCCAACTTGTTCTTTGCTCCTAATGCCATCATAAATCCTCTCATACACGGGAGGAAATTCACCCCATCAAACACAATGGTGACTAATTGAGCACCAGGGTGATCTGAATCAGCAAGAAAAAGAGGGTCGCCAAAGTTGCCTTGTAATTCCTGGCTCTCAAAACCAGCATAAGGTGGTGTACCAGTTCCTTGTGGTGGTGTACCAAACTCCATTTTCCTTCAAGCCTCGTAACAAAAAATCAATAAAAATCCCCTACAGTTCTGATACCATGAAAAAACAAGATTTTGGTGATAGAAATGGTTGCAGATAAGCCAAATCTAGTAGAAAGCAAGTGTAAAATTCATGAAAATGTAAAGGAATGATCAGAGGAAGATTATGGAAAACTCTCTTAGGGTTTTCCCTTGGCAGCCAAGCTGCATTTGATGCTCTCTCTCTTACTTCAAAATAATAGAAATATAAGTTTATATAGTCCTTACAAATTGGCCCACATTTGGCCTCATTTAATGTAGAAAATAAAAGCATAATAGAGGAAAGAAAAGGTGTTTAGGACCTAGTGTAACTAGCTATAGCTAAAACGGGCATAACCAACTAATTACTTAGAAAACAAGTCTCTCAAAAATATTATCTCTTTAAAACCATAAGCTAAACATAAGGGTTACAAGCAAGATGAAAAAAGGGATATTGACAAGACTATTTACACAAAATTGTACACAAGTCCTTCCCTTTTTTTCTAAAAATCAGTTACATATATGCTCGAGAAGAAAATTAAAAACTAACGCTTGTTTCGAGCAAATTGATCAATATACGAAAGTGAGTGTTGATCAATTCGATAATCATCCAAATTGATCAATATATGAAAGTGAGTGTTGATCAATTATTTTCTTGATAAATTTCACCAATTTTAGTCAGTTTCGAGCACAACAATTCATTCGACAGATTTAAGTTTTTTCCATTCACTCTAGGCAAAATCACCTCTAATTAGTACTCCCTCCGTTTTGAAATATAAGTCCATTGACTTTTAGCACGTTTTTTAAGAAGTTAAAAACTATATAAAATAATATTTTTTTATTAAATTTTTTACGTAACTATATACTTATTAGCAATATATATAAGACAATGTAAAAAAATTGATAAAAAAATATTATTTTATATAGTTTTTAACTCCTTAAAAGCGTGTAAAAAGTCAATGACCTTCTATTTCAAAACGGAGGGAGTATAAGAAATCAGCGATACGATATCACCTCTAATCAAAATTCCTGAAGTGGCTCTTTCTCAATCAGCCATAACAAGATATAACAATAAGAATCTATAATTGAATAAGGGTAACCTATAATCAGAATTTTAGAAATCAGAATCTATAAAGGGTAACCTATAATCAGAATGTTAGAAATCATCACAAGTTAAAAATTCACATTGAGAGACTCATTGTCTCTTGAATAACTTCACAAGCTCAAAATTCATCCCAAACCAAATCCATAATCTAACTGAAACACTTAATACTTTTTGCTTTCTCAGAATTATGAATTCGATTAAAAATAAACAAAGATGCAGACAGATGAAGATGAATAGAGTTTCATATCTCTGGAAACGGAGAACAGGCTAAAGACGATAGAGAGAAGAAGAAAACATATTCTTGATGAATTAGAAAAAGTTACTCCCTCCGTTCGGCAAAACATGTTGTTTACTATTCACGCACGTTTTTTTAGAATGATAAAAATTATATAAAATATTTATTTTTTTATAAAATTTTTTTAACAAGTTTGTACTTATTAATAATAATTACGAAATTGTTAAAAATTTTTATTAAAAAACTAGATATTTTATATAGTTTTTTTCCCCTAAAAAAGCGTGCATGAATAGTAAAGTGACATGTTTTGCCGAACGGAGGGAGTATTACAATAATCCCTTGATAGGTTTAAATATAGGTAGACCCGGGCAAATGCGGGCGCGGGCTGGACTAAGCCCGCTTAACGGGTTGGATGTCGTGTCCAAGCTCGTCCGACATTACGCACATTGTATATATATGTATATACTTTATTTATTTTTTATAAAAATTAAAAATTAATATTATTGATTATATATGTATTTTAATAAATAAAAAAATAGCAGGTACCCTTTACGTTTCCCAATCCCGTACCTGTTGCGGGTGCGGACCGGACTTAGGGACCCGCTTGGACTTCACCCTCTACCCAAGCCTGTTCAACAAGGTGACAGGCGGGGCGGGCCGGCCCGCGTTTGGCCCGGTCTAGTTATAGGCTGAATGGGATAGAACAAGTTGCAAAGATGCAACTCCTTTTCCCGCCAACTCTAACAAACCTAACAGCCTTTTGATTTACATTTATATAACAAAAATAAAATACATTATATATAAACTATGCTTTGTACATCATAAAAGGCTTGATCAATACCATAAGGCACACTAAAACTTCACAATGAGCAATCACCCTGAAATATAATTAATACAAGTGGCTACAAGTGCAAACACCAAAATTCTTTCTTAATTAATAAAAATGTTCAGTTTTTTTAGAAACCTACACAAGTAAAAGCATTTGTAGTACAATAGAAACAAATAACTTGAACCGGATAATTTACCTCACAGATTATTGTCGAGATCTTGTCAGAGGATTTAGTGATGCTCTCTAAAAATTAGCTAATTCGATAAATCCGATATATCATTTTTTCTCTTAATCGATACGATACTGATTCTAAGATCCTTGCTATCAAGTATTGATTCTAAGATCATACAAAAGTAATAATATTGTATATGGCAACATTTGCCTTTATAAAAAACACACACATAAGTTTGTCGAATTACATCACTTTACCAACCAGTTCACATCAATTTACTCACTTGGAGATTGTAATAAAGAATTATACATGTATGTATGACAGACACTAAGCCTTACTTGGTGAACTTCACATCTGGATTTCTCATCTGTTTGAGCCACATATCAGCCATCACTCTCGCCGATAAGCTCCAGATTAGATCCTGCCCCTTCGCGGGCTGCGCCTTTCCCTTCTTCCCTGCCGCTCTTCCCAAGCCATACTCCACCAGCCACTGCATAGCAGTTAACCTCCGCTTCTCGTTATCCCAAGCATTTCTCTTCTGACCTTTCTTAACTTTCATTCCTCCTAAGTGCAAATTCATAACCTTGAACTCCTTCTCCCCGTCACTGTACTTCTCAAGTTCAGCTCTCGTCGCTTGGATCAAACCTATCATAGGACCTCCAACCGCCTCGTAACTTCTTAGAGGATCATGGAGTTGGATAACCACTGATAATGTTACTACTTGTGAGCCCTGAGCACTGTCATTGTGCTTCGCGATCCATTCCTCCAGTGGAAGTGAGGTAGCTAGAGGGCTGTTCCGGCTCTCAGTGATGGGAGACACGTCAAAGGGGGCATCTTCGTCTGTCATATCGGCCTGGATTTTGAGAGCATCAATGGCCATGGCCTCCATCTTCTGCATTGAAAATGCGAGGATCTCATCAATGGCTACTGGGTCCTCTTCTACATTCCAAAGCCCTGTTGATATGCGTTCTTTCCTCCCTTGGCTCACTGCACTTGCCATGGTTTTCAGAGCAGCAACCGTGCGAGCAGCACTTGAGCTGGCTCCTTCTTTGTTCCTCCCATGTATGATTGCTGATGCGATACCTTCAAAGGCGACCTGTTCAGGCGTTTTGCCTGTTATCTCGTCTATGGGCATTTGGTTCAGAACCTCAGAGCTGAGCTCTTCGAACCCGACAGATGCCATCTGCTGAAACAGTTCAAAGCCACTTACTGCAGCAGCTCCACTTTGTGCCAGAACGAAAGGCTTAGATACCTGCATAGCAAGTTTCGGTGTGTCCTTCCTCGCCATGGTGACATCTAAAGGGTTCATCGCCACCAAGTACCCACCGTTTCTTGTTTGGACAACACAACCTAATCCCTTGCCAAGGTCCGGGAGATAAACCATTGCTTGATCAGCATCTGCATTTTCCTGATCGCCACCATCCGCCTTGTCATTAGAAATGCCGAGCTCATATTGTTTAAACCCGCTGTCTCCATCCTCGTCTTCCAGCATCTGGAGAAACTCCTTTGTGACGTTTTCTTCTTCAGCATCAAGCCTATGAGGGTGAGCTTCTTCATCATCTGCTTCCACATTTGGCTTTTCCTCTCCCATAATCGACTCCAGAGCTTTTATCTGCTGAGCAATTGCATCAAGCTCTGATAGCCTTGAAAGATGGAACTGATCATGCACCACTTCCTTGACCACCTCACTCGATTCCGACTTCTCTTCATCAGCTTTAGCATCATCATCATGCTCTTCTTTTTCCTGGACTTCAATTCCCTTATCAACCACCTCAAAATCAGGGAGATCAAGCTCTTCTTCTTCTTTCGGCTCCTGAATTGGCGGCTGAATCTTTAAAGGAGCAGGTGTTGGCTCCTCATCTAGATTCAGTTCTTCAAATCCTTGAATACTATCTGCTCTTGCACTCCCACTCCCTCCTTGGGTGGGAGTCCAAACTTGCATTCTACCAGACATCTTTGGGCTGGGTACACTGAATGATGTCTTCGACTGTTTTCGTCCAATTGAAGGCGAGAAGCTCTTCGTCTTCTCCTTAGCCGACATATTACTAGTGCTGTTACCGAATAGACCGACTCCTCCATCTTTCTCCATGATCTGAAATCCCAACTTCACTGCAAGCTCTCCACCCTTGGCCTTTCCTGAGAGCTTAAAGCTTGTATCCCACTGCCGAATCCTATTTCCCTGAGCACTTTTTTCCACTGATTCTTGAATAAGACGGCTCAGATCGACAGACCCCCTACCAAAATCAAGCTCGGAAGCATCCACTGCAAATGCGTAGATGATGAATGGTCTTGCCTCCAACTTCATCGGCGTCATGGAAGGACTACTAGAGTAGACATGGCACTTAACAAACAGGGTCTCCTCGAAATCGGCAGCTCCTTGAGAGACCCTGGAGGGCATGGTGTGAACCGCGCCTTCCTTGCTCTCCTTCTTCCGAACACAAACCGATAGCCTCAGACCGTTCATCGACGTAGGGAGGCCTTGTATTGACACAACCTCCACCGAAAACAAGCAGCTTATCTTCTGCATTCCAATATGGGAGAGAGCCCTCATTGGCTTCCAATTCCATATACTCCCTTTCTTCTTATCAGACGATAATGATTCAGTGGACAGCACATCTCCGAATAGGCCAGTATTAGTAGCACCCGGTTTCTGAGCAGCAGAAGCTTTAGCTTGCCCTTGATCAGCTGAACTGTCATGAGGGCGAGAGCGCCATGGCGACAAGGACATTCGCCTAGCAAGGGGCTTGAGGGACTTGGGCTTTTGGTAACTACTAGGGATACCACCACCACCATCATCATCATCATCGTCTGCAGACGAAGGTATGGGAGGGATTGCAGACCTGGGAAGTGCTAGGGAGGCAGTTCTCCTGGCGGTAGAGGAGACATGAGACTGGTATAGGGTTTGGCTGAGAGCTTCGAGCTCTTCCAACAGCTTGGCATTGGAATCTCCTCCACTAGAGGTCGGTTCCGCCATTTTTGGATGGTTGGAGGATCAAGAAATTGTTGGTTATATCTTTCAACAAGTGAGGGAAGAGGCGGTTGTTGAAGATGGTAATAAGAGGAGGAGAGAGTGCCATGGATTATCATTCAAATGTTGTTTTGTGGTGCTTCCAAGACCAGAAGTTTTTGAGCGGGTAGGATAAGATTAAGATAAGGGCAATTGGTCTAATTTTGTCTCTCTATTTGACAGAGACACAGCAGTTAAGATTGAAGAAGACATGATAGGGTCCCCCTATAGGTAGAATTGAATCCCCCAGCAAGAACAAAAAGGTTCCAATTTCGCATCACCAAACAAACCAATCAACACAAACTAACAAATTCAGAAGAAAAGGAGAGAAAACCCAGAACCTGTTGTTTTGGCCCCAAGCGGGGAGGCGGTGATATAATTGACAGTCCAATCAAACAACACATAAGGGCCGTCGGAAGTGGCGTAACAATGTTCAATAGGGGCGAGCAAGTAACGGATAAGCTGAATTTTGTAACTAAGGGCGTGTTTGACAGTAGATGGAGATTCTGTAGATTAATGAGATTTTTGTAGATGTTAAGAGATGGAGATAAATTTTGTAGATTAATGGGATTTTTGTAGATGGTATGAGATGGAGATTTATTTGGCCAGAAATCTCGTAAAAGTGTTTGATGGGTAGAAGATGTTTGTGGATTAGTGGGTGAACAATTACAAATTTACCCCTGACATTAAAAACCCCTATACCCCCAAATCAATTTGCTCCCACACATTTTCAAGAGGCAGCACCTGCAACACCGTCGTCCTCCTTTCGATCTTCCTCACAGGCTGTGAACGCTCCTCACAGGCTGTGAACGCTCCTCGCAGGCTCTTGCCGGCGACAGCTACGGTGACGTCTACAGGGGGCTCGGCTGCAAGCGTCCAAGGAGTTGCCGGCTAGGCTCGTCTTCATGGGCCCCCTTACCCATCAGTCGGTGCAACCCCCCCTTACAGCCGCCTGAATCGCACGATTCCACCCATTCGGGGTCGAATCTGCACCTTTCTCCAAACCCTAGACCCAAATCCCACCTTCAAAGCCGCCATGGTTGAACACCTACCCTCAATCCTACCCCGGTGAGCCTACAAAGGACAGTGGAGGTGATGGAGAAGAAGAGCATACCTTTGAACTCGGAGAAGTGGACAATGGAGGAGGAATGGCTCGAGTTCTCCAGATCCGAGGAAAGGGAGGCGTGTGAAGAAATGAGGGCAAACCTGTCGATTTATGGGGGGGGGGGAGAAATCTCCAAATCTCCATAATCTTCACCCAAGGAGATTTCAGTTTTCCCTCATTTTCATCTACTGAAATACGCTTAATCTCCATCTCCATTGTGCTGCCAAACACCACAGCGCGGTCCCCGAGGAGATTTTTTTTTTTAATCTCCTAATCTACCATAATCTCCTAATCTACGCTTGTCAAACACGCCCTAAGATGGAGCACATGGTTAGGAAAGCTAGGCAGGAAACGTTGGTTAAGTGGGAACCACCTCCGGCTGGGTGGTAAACCCAATTCCGACGGCTTCGTAAACCATTTCGGCGGAGCTTCGGAGGGGCGGTGGAAACATTTTTTTCCCCTACAATTTTTTTAAAAAGAAAATAGAAAGCAATTATAATGAACTATACACAATGTCACGAGTACATCCTACGACATCCTTTCGGATGAGAATTTGTAGCTTTAGATATGTGGTAGTGTTAGATATGTGGTAGTGTTAAAAGTAGAGGTTGTATAACCTAAGAAGACCAATCTGTCTGCTACACTATTAACTTTCCTGAACACGTGACGAATATAGACAATTTGAAAGCAAAAGAGGTCCATCAAAGAGTCAGAAATGATTATTTTGACTTCTCAAGGGTATTTCCAAATACTCTTTAGTGCATTAACAATTCAGAATTTGTCTCCTTCTATCTCAATGTTTTGGATATTTAGTTCTAGTGCTCTACAAATTTCGACTCTCAAAGCTATGGCCTTGGCGCGCACGGATAACCAAACATGATGGGAAACTAGCGCTCTCCATTGAGACACGTTTTGCTTCGTGATCCCGAATTACGAAACCGGTTGCAGAGTTTTGTTCTCCTGAACAGATTTGTCAAATTTAGCTTCAAACCTAGTCTTTTTGGTTTTGCCCATTTAATCCCTTTTCCCTTTCCGTTCTCACCATGAAATGTGTTGCTAGAATGTGTAAGCGTTGGTATTTTGTATGTCTCGTCATCATCACTCTTAGTTGTGTTTCAAATTAGAATTTATTGTTTGATGAATTTGATGATATTATTAGTTGTGATGGTCTCATTTTTTATATAGTTTTTTTTAACAAAACACTTTTTAATTAAAAAAAACCTCATATAATATAATTTATTTAATTAAAGCACCAACATTGTTTTCCAGTGACATTTTATTCTTATAACTAAAATGTTCTTATTTAACTAACCTTTTTATAACTAAAATGTTCTTATTTAACAAAGCACCTTTAATTTTTTTAAAAGATATTGTATATAGTATTTGTTCTATAATCATTTTTTTTTTGAAAAATTAAAATATGTTAAAGTAATGACATGTGACTGTACATAATATTTTTTTCAGTCATTAAAATAAAATATCATCAAAAAATTATAACATTTGATTAGAAAATAGAAATTAAAATAATATTATATAAAGTGTTTGTTTGATAAAAAAAGATATTAAAATATGTTTTGTTTTAAAAAACAATATATATATGATGTCTTTTGAGAACCGCCCCCCTCTTTTTCTTTTTTACTTTTATAAAACAAATATCGATTAATTGCATGTGTATAACATATGCCATTAATGCATAGCTACAATATTTAATGGATTTTCTAATAGAATAACCAAATGTATACAAACTTTCAAAGTTTAGAGACATTAATGAATAAAAAAAAGTTTAAAAACCCGTTTGAACATTTTGTTCCCCCCCTGTTACCACATGCTCTTAAGCGTATTGAACCCAAAAAAGAGGAGGGGTTGACGACTTGCATCGCCGACTCGATTTAGTAACAGGGAGCAAGACAAACTTTGGATGAAAATCCAAGAAAAGGGGCGGAAGCAAAGATCAAACCCAGGACCTCCATATCACCCCTTATTCCACACCATAGGCCACCCCGACTGACATATAAATTTAACAATGCATTGATACAATGAAGTCAGCAAATTAAAGCATTGGGCTGGGCTAGACTGGGTCAGCCCACTTTGAAAAACAAAAACATTAACAAAAAAGGAGCAGGAACAAGCATATGTATGGGACACAATTGATGCAACACTGATTTGGACTGGGCCGGCCCAATTTAACTCGCCAGTTCCAGCTGCAGTTTATGAAAAAGCAAAATTTTACATTTGACTATTTTTCAGATTAGTGTTCTCTCTCTCTGTCTCTGTGTGTTACAGATCTATGATCTATATACTAGTTCCAATAATAAATTACAAATCCAAAAGTCTTCGCCTTCCATTGGAGCCCTCTGAGAGAGAAACGAATAATGGCACCACCCAGGAAGCTGTACACCGTTTCCTCCCTTCTAATGGCTGCCCTCTTTGCCGTCTCTACATCTTTTCAGTTCAACGACATCGGTAGGTAACCACTTGAAACAAAATCTATCTTTCATCTATACTAGTAATTTGTACTCAATTGCTATCTTTATGATGGAGTATACTTGGTAATTGGTGTAGATTGGTATTTCTGGATCCCTCTATATGCCGGTGGGTCTGCTGTTAATCTGATGAGCTGCTACTGCAGCTGCTGGAAATTGACAGACAAGACAATCCCAATTAGGATGGCTAAGTTGTCCCTTTGGCTTGGAATCTTCTTGTTCGTTAAGGTTATTGTGGAGACCTTTACCGCCGATGCTACCGGCGTCGATGCAGTTGGGATCTGGTCACTTGACATGAGGCATAAGCTTGTGAGGGAGAAACTGGGAAGTGGTTTGGTGTTTGTTTCCATGTTCTTGCAATTGGCCGCTAACCACTCCTACAATCCAACCTCTCTCTATTTTGGTAAATTTCATTTCATTAGCTCCTACACTCCTGCACTCTACTCATATATTCGGAATTAGGCTCGGTTTGGTAAATTATTTGTGTTAGATATATGTTAATAAGTTAATTACTACGATGCAAACTTGTTAATAGAAAACCAAAAGGTCTAAAAAGTTTGGTGAGTAGTTACTAAAAAGCTCCGATTTCAAAAGTTAATTAAACTGAAATCTTGTATTTATTTCATTTAAAATTGTATAATATCAAAACTAAAAGCTTTGAAAAACTCGTTAATGTGCCAAACGGAGCCTTGTTAGGGTAGGTCGATAGGTGATGGAAATTTCTGACTAGAAAATCAAAAGCTTGAGCCAGTATATGTTGAAAAACTCCAATTCCAAAAGCTAATTAAACTAACATCTTATATTCATTTCATGTAAAACTATATAATATCAAAATCAAAAGCCCCGAAAAGGTGAGGGTGCCAAACGGAGCATTAGTAATGAATCTTTGTATATCAACAGGAATAAGAGTGATCTTGGGAGTGGCCCTGATTTGTGTGGTATCCTTGGTGTTTTTGGTGCTAGTCACTGGCTCCATCATCATGCACTCAGCTTCCTCCACAGTCCAAGATGATCCCAGGGTTCCTTGGCAATTCAAGCTTGCAAAATACATTGACTATGGTAATTAGTTATTAATCCTCACACATTCCACTCAAACCTCTTGGACAATGACAACTAATTCCATCTCTGATACATGATTATATGACCAGGGACTGTCCTTGTTATAGGCACTAACTACACCATATTCTTTGTGGTCTTTCTGCTTCTCTTCACTTCAACCATTTTGAAAGGGAAAACACACACATCATGGTTTCGTCAGCATTCGTATAACAAGGAAGAAGACGGAATCCATGCATATACAACCTATGGTAATCATCCCTAGCTCACTTTAAATGCATTCATTCGATACAAGAACAATCATCCCATTTTTGGCTACTCGGATATCATATCCCTCGCTTTAAATGAATGGGAATTGCAGGGATGGCAGCTCTGGTTGGCATCGGTTATGGTCTTTCTCTAGTTTTCCATCTATACCTTCAAGATGAGTTGAAGTTTTGAACTTGGAATCTAATGTGGGATTGGGAGAGCCAGGCAAGATGTGTTCAACCATAAAAACAGATGCAGTTAATCTTGAGACTTGATTTAGCTAAGGCTCAAGCGCAACTCCTATATACGAATTGCGTTTCAGAAAATGAAGCATAGGAAATGAAAGATTTGGCCTTTTAGATTAAGGTGCCAGAATGATGAAGAGAAAGTCAAGAGCGCGCTGCGCAACTGGGCGTGACAACCAAAGGGCATGCGGGAGTTAGGCTTAATTGTTCATGACAGTACATACATTTAGGCAAGAGCCGAAGCATTTAACTGTGCTTTATATTTTCCATAATCTACATATACGCTTCTGAATATACACCTCACATGTATGTATATTACAACTGTTGTATATACTCTGGGCCTCTGGCTTATAATATGGATTTTGCCTTTTGCTGATATGCACACCATGTCATTTTATACCCAAACAAAAACCAGATATATGCTTCATGGACTCCATTCCCTACAATTATCCTTCTCCGAAGTCCTACCTACATAACGTAACCGGTGTTATCTATTTTTTTCCGATTTCCATTTGTAGTTTAGGAAGAACCCAAATATTTGAAATCTGAGGATTTTGAGATCGGGGGAAAATGGAGTTTGGGATTGTACTAGGGTGTGAAGTTGTTATGAATTACCTCTTTGAGTCTAGCCAGATTGCTGATGTCCTCTTCAAAAACAGAGCTTAAAATATGTTTTGAGCAACTGCAACCTAATAAAAAACAAAAACAAATGATATTCATGGGAGGTCAATCCGGTATCCATTTAATTACGATGCCTAAACTCTGGAATCTAGCATCAATATAAACTATTTTATACCATGTGAAGTGATCATTTTTCTATTTTCTTTGTCTAACCTGTCACTAACACATTTTCCTACTCCGTGTAAAAAAATGGAAAAATAAAAATTGAATATATATTGAAAAGCCATATGTTCTGCTCTATACAATGCAAAGTTTTATATTACCTGCCTCAATGCATAGTGAATTAGATCAGATTAATAGAATGTTCTTTTGGAACAAAGATTTACAACATAGGCCTCTCATTGGCTGGGATAAGGTGTGCAAACCTAAGCATTTTGGGGTATGGGTATTAGAATATCACGTGAAATGAACGAAGCTCTTCGGCTGAAACTTCTATGGAAAATCCTTGCAGAACCTCACAATTTATGGGGTAAAATTGTTCATTATAAATACCTCAGAGGAGCTAACATCTTAGAATATAAGAAGTCCGGAGGTGCCTCTTGGCAATGGACAAAACTTTCTATACTCATTGATAAGTTCAAATCTGGCCTTATCTGGACTATTGGTAATGGAAAAACTGTTAAGTTTTGGTCCAACAATTGGCTATCGACTGTTCCCATTAGTAAACTGGTGGATTGTCCAATAGTGGTTAATAAGGATGAAATGGTAAGTGAATACATTTTGGGAAGGAAATGGTGGATGGAAAAATTACTTTCCATTCTCCCACAAACTCCGGTGGAAGACATTATTAAAACCCCACTGCCAAATCATGAATTTGAAGACAGACTTTATTGGTGGCCGGACCATAATGGCTGGTTTACCACGGCTAGTGCATATAAACTACTAACAATTGTTGTTAATCAACAAGAGGATGTTAATTACTGGACTTGGGCCATCAACGTTCCCTCGAAAGTTAAGAGTTTCTTATGGAAACTAGGACATGAGGGTCTACCCACAAATGTTAGATTAGCCCAAAGAGGCACCCCGGTCCCTACTAGCTACATGTATATTCTGTAATCATGCAGAAGAAGATGATTTTCACATCTTCCTAGAGTGTAACAGTAGTTATAGCAAGAACGGATTACCAACTAAATATCGAAATGACATACAAAACATTACAAACATTTCAAGAGACATTAGACATATCCTGGCCCTTCTAGGACAAAAGATGACAAACGTCGAAAAAGAGGAATTAGCTTTCACATGGTGGACAACATGGTATTAGAGAAATCAAGCTATGTTCAATAATATCCCACTGCCTTCCCCAACGTCGTTCGAACACATGACTAGGAATCATAGAAAGAGAGATTGAAAAGAGCAAGCCTGTTTGAGGAATATATCACTCTTGAAAATACGGCCCTAGATTCTAGGAATAACAATCGTAAAGGACATAGTAAAACAAAAACCGCTAGATGGAAAAAACCACCTAAAGGATTGTATAAACTTAATTTTGATGGGTCTGCAATTCCAGATAAAACAGTTTTGTAGGTTATATTATCCGGGACTGGGAAGGTTGCCCTATTAAGATGGGGAATAAATTAATTGACAAACATTCTCCTCTTATGGTCGAGGCTTTGGCTTTACAATATGGGTTAGCTGAAGCCATTAAATTATAGATTTCTAGCATTATCGTAGAAGGGGATTCTTTAATTATTATCAATCATCTGAACAATAAGAGTAAATGTCCTTGGGAGATAGAATTACTTATCTCGGATATCAAAATGCAAATGTCTTACTTGAGAGAAGTCTCTTTCTCTCACATTTCCCGATCCGACAATAGGGTGGTTGAAAAGGTTGCATACCTTTGCTACCATGCAAGGGGAGCAGATATATACAACAATATTGGTCTCCGTGACCTCATCCATCAGGATGCTCTCGGGTAATTTTACCTGAATTCTTACCTAATAAAAAAAGAAAAAGAAAAGGCAGATGAGAACCAGAGGTGCTAAAACAATATGATCGACCATTGAAGAGGCGGTTGAGAACAAGAGAACCCGCCTTGCTTAGTCTCAATTGAAAGCCTTTCACATCACAGTCGAATGGGTCACCTCTTTGTTGAAAAGAGAATTCGTAAAGGATAAACATAGGGAGATAAAGAAACTACCAAATTAGGTTGTGATGCATCCATGAAAAAATAGCAGTTTACAAAATGTTCAGCTCAAGAGGATGAAGCAGTGACGAATGATGATAGTTCTAAACTAACCCTACTGACATACACTTAATGCATCAGGATGATGTGCATTATACTTTAGTTAACAAGAAATAAGATTAGAAGTTAGAAAGAGATACCCACCTAATAGACATAAATAGTCTACTCATCAGTTCAAAACTGGACCAAATCAAACCAAATTGAACCGAACCTAAAGTCGAATTTATGATTTTTTAGATAAAAAATCAAACCTAACATTTTAGGTTCGATTCTGGTTTTAAACCTAAATAATCGACCTAATTGACAATTGATTATACAAAATTGAAATGTTTATTTTAAAAAAAATATGTTTAAGAAAATTTCTTAAAGATACACACAATATCTCATAATATTTATAATTTTTTTTTCATGAGAATTTTATTTTAGATACAAGGTAAGAATTTGGAAGTCGTCATACCCTTTTGATCCACCATGCAATGGCCTCCCTCCTAACAAGGAAAAGAAACTATGGGTGCGACATGATCGTCTCATGCTCTATCGTATGTCATAGTTGTGCAACATTGTCTGCCACTTGGTTAAGTTCGTGGAAGACATGCGTGTAGGATGACCAGTCAAAAAGTAATTGCAAAATGTCTATGATGATCATCACAATCTCCTAGGGATATCTCCACTTGCCAATGTCTCCCTCGATCATGATGCGTCGCAGACCAAATTCCTTTGCAACTATCAAACTAGTTTGGAGCGCAGGAGCTTCTGCTTGTAAGAGGGAGGCAGAGATCCACACTAGAGGCTACCCGAAGAGATAGTCAAGCCAACCACATCCCAAATGACGAAACCAGACGTGGCAAGACATGTATGGAGTTTGGATCCATCAAAATTGATTTTAAAGTGTCCCATCATCGGCTTTTTCCACCTTATAATTTTTTTTTCTTGGGTAGGGTTTTTGGATAGAGAAATTCTGTTGTAGTGCTTTTCCCGTGGGGGTCTTGTAATCACATAATTACTTAAGGAGTTGTTGTAGATAGGTTTCTTGTTTCCTTTTATCTGTTAAGTTGTCATCATCGAAAGTTATTTTGTTTCTAATAGTCCAAATGCCCCACCACAAGGTCACTAGGCTTGCTTTTTGTGATTTATTTAATCGGGTGAAAATGTCATTTGTTATTTGTCTAATTGATCGAGCAATTTTATTTGTTTATTTGTTGACATTTTGTTGTTGCATTGTCAATATTTTAGAGCATTTGTAGTGAGTGTGTGCAGCCGGTGAATAATTGGGTGTAATCTTCATCAATCTGGTTACAAAATGTACAAGGTAGCAACACTGCTATTTTTTTTATTTATTCTTATTTTCGTTAGGGTTCCATTCATAATCATTTTTCAAATGAAATTTTTATGTTTGTCAGATTTATGGCCTAATAGACAATTTTTTTTTTAAAAATGTTGTGCAAAGTAAAAAATAACATTGTGACAAGCTCGCAAAATGTACTTTTTATCTGGGTGTCCCTACTAATTTTTTTTTGAAATAAGGGTCTGTACTTTATTTTTACTCCCTTCGATCTAAAATGTAAAATTTTTTACTTTTTAGCACATATTTCAATGAGTTAAAAACTATATAAAATATTAATTTTTTTTTAAATTTTTTTACAATCTAATACTTCTTACTAATAAATATTGAACTATAAAAAAATAAAAAAAATATTTTATACAATTTTTTAATACATTAAAATACGTGCGAAAAAAGTAAAAATTAAACATATTTGATAGGAGAGTATTTATTACTGTAAAAAATAAAGGAAATAAAACAAAAGAACATTGAGCCAAACAATCAACTAGCTAGCATGATTCTCTACATAGGTGACATATAAAACAAAATTTAATACTCCGTAATTTATTTGAATTTTGAAAGAACTTCTCTATGGAGTATTATTATTATTTGCATTAAAATTCCGTATTTTAAAAAAGTAAGTCGAGTAAGAAGCAAATGTTTGCTATCAAGTTTTGATTATATATGATTAATGAGTTTGGATATAAAGCTTCAAATATAAAATATGTATTTTATAAAGCAAACGAAAAAGATGTGTGTGGTGGGGTGATAGGATATTAAATGATTCACTTAGGACACATTGGTCCTGATCAGGTCCTGATGTATTATTGGTCTACGGTTCTGCTTCAGAGTTGGGTTTGACTTTGTCCGTCGTTTTTCGTCCAGATCTGTTTGGTTTGGTCCGCTTGGTTTCGTTTTTTTGTAGAGTGCGTTTTGTCTGAGGTTGCACCATCATGTTTTGTATCGTATGTTTTGGTTTTTAGACGATTTTCCGTCTGCCGACTTGCCCGACCCTCGAGTTTCAGATATGTCTGAACTCGAATTCTTTCCTAATAAAAAAAAATTGGGACACATTGGTATATTAAAATACATAAGGGTCGGGATAAATATTTGTATTAAAAATGATTTGTGAATAAATAGGTAAAAAAAGTTCTTATAACCTAAACCATCTAAGATAGCATATATATAAGTTATAATTCTATTTTATACATTGTTGTTGTTATAATATAACCAAATGAACAAGATTTATACATAGCCAATTAATTAATTCAAAAATATATTAAAATTATTTTGTGGTGCCACATGGAATGAAATAAAGTATGATAAGACAAAAATGGCTATTTGTCCTCTAGAGTTCTTTACTATACCAAATTGTCAATAAAAACACTTTTAATATACTTATTTGTCTATAATATCTTTTAATATGTCAATGTATCTCATATGAGTAGTTTAAAATACCTCTTTGTTTTTTCATTAAAAAAAAAGTTAAACAAGAAATGAAGAAGAAACAAGGGGCGATATAATTAATCAAGTGCAAAAATGGTGGGGTTGGAAAAGAAAGGAATATATAAAGAGGCAACAAATAACAATGTATGTGAGGACAAAATCATAATTATTTCCATGCCTCCTTAGTCCATACTCTTTATATCCACATGACCTCTTTGTGTTAAATGTAGATTTTTAAAAATTAAATCGAGGGAGAGATGTAACATGATAGGAACACATGTTATGCATATGCATTGTATGCTAACACTATGGACATTCTGTGCCTCATTTTGACTTAAAATAGACACAAAACAAAATTGTACATTTTGGCCAAAAAATAATAGAGTAAATTACACATAACCACCCATAAATTAGGCTAGTTTTCACATAACCACCCATAAATTTATAAATTACAGAAAACCACCCATAAATTAGATTTACTTTCAAATGACCACCCATCCATTAAACCTCAATTTGTTTTGTTTGAAAAGCTTAAAATACCCCTAATTCAAACTTTTTTAAATGTAAAGCAATTGTATATATTTTACTTTAATTTGACATTTCACCTTGAAAAAAGTAAGAAAATTAAGCATTGTAAAAATATATAAATGCCTGAACCAATATATATGCATCAGATTTGCAATGTTGAATAAGATGTGAATAAGCTCTAAAATAAATCCAGATTATTACTCCATCTATTTGGAAAAATATTTTGTTTAATTACTATTTACACCTTTTTTTAGGATGATAAAAATTATATAAAATATCCATTTTTTATAAATATTTTTAAAAATTTCATACTTATTAATAACAATTTCACACTTATCAAAGGGGTGAACGTGAACCACAAGCCATAATGGATGATCCATGATGCTTATGAGCTAAGTCAAAAATTCAATCGACTAAATAAAAGCACACATCACACATCATATTGTTATATATCGAGGCAGAGGGGAGGTGTAGTTAAATAGCGAAAATCCATGAAAAGATGTGATACCTCAATTATTTAACATAAAGGATGTTCAACTGAGGTCTTCCTCAATTTTTGCTTCAAAAAAAACATAAAGGATGATAACAATTGTGAGCCTGTAGAACAATGATAAAGTTAGGAATTGTTTTAAAAGGGAGGCTCAATTTTTATAAAAATGATTTTTCTTTATACCCATATATGAGAAGAAATATTGCAAAAATAATTTAAAAAAACCCTCAAATTTATTATTTGAAAATAATTATTATAATTTAATAATATTTTTATATTAAATCCGTGCATAGCATGGGGAATAGACTAGTATAAAATTATTATAAAAAATGAATATTTTATATAGTTTTTATCATCTTAAAAAAACGTACGTAAATAGTAAACGACATGTTTTGCTGAACAAATGGAGTACTTAAAAAACCCCTAAATTATTACTTTTAAAAAACTAAAATATGGGGGCATTTTCAACTTTACAAATGAAACAAATGGACATTTAACATATGGGTGGTCTTTTGAAAACAAATCAAATTTATGGGTGATTTTCTGTAATTTATAATTTTATGGGTGGTTATGTAAAAACCAACCTAATTAATGGGTGTTTATGTGTAATTTACTCAAAATAATATATAAGTATTGTATTCATATATCTTTTTTTTTATCGAAAATGTATGCAACATCTTCATTGCTGATGGGAAGGATCATTCTATATATATAACATATGAGTAAATCTAAAGCATTAAATTAAAAAGATTCAGTAAACGAACTTATTTATAACGAAATATTATTCCATTATATTAAATTGGGGATGATAAATTCGTCGTCAATTTTTACTATGTTCATCGCTAGCCACAACACAATAATGTTGAAGGTTAAGCACATCTTAATCAAGGTCACTGCAGTATGTCGCGGTGACCAATGTATTTTTGGGTTGGCCAAACTTTCACCGGTGTATGCCGCGGTGAAATCGAGTCTACAATCCACCGTAAGACCCTGCGGTGGTGGGAAATGTGGACCGGACCGGAGCGCTTGACATCCCGAAGTGGGTAAAAAAATCCATGGAATATAAAACTAAATAGACAAAATGGCATCTATACGTGAGGAGAACAATAGAGAGTCAACGACCGGGTACAACAAAATCAAGTTCTGTAAAGCCGAAAATGAAGTTATGTAAATCAATAGTCCAAACATAAGGAAAACAATGGAGAATCCACGACCCAGTGCAACAAACAGCGAATAACGCTATGCAAACAAATTTCAAACTACAATCCTAGTACACTAGTGGGCGACCACCATCACGATGTCGGTATGATATGTATCGTGCCATCCTGGATGCGAACTGGTCATTCCATCCGTTGACGCTTGGGTGGTGGTACATCGTCCATGTTGTGTATATAGGTGGCAAAGTTGATCCAGGCAACAATTAAATTTGTGAATAACATTTGCGTTGGAAGTAGAAGTGAAAATTGTGCAGCTACGAAGGGAAGTACATATATATGAGGGAACTTACTGGAACAAAAAAGGTTATCTGACCGACTAAAGCGAACCCATCTAGCTCATGGTATGAAGGCGATGACGGACCACTGATGACATATAGGAGGAGGCATAACATCAACATTCTTTGTGACAATATGACCAATGGACGTTGGTGAACCGTCATAAAAACTTCACCCATGATCGAAATCTCCATCCAATTATAAGTCACATTGATCATGACACGCTCCGTAGTAGTTCACCCTCGTGATAAATTCCTCTAATGTTGGATAATAATGATAACGATTTGTGTGCAATTGTAGCTCCACCAGCAATTGTCATCGAACTTATGGCCATGCTTCTTGCCCCAAGTTCAACATACAAGTGAATGATATGTAGTTGCAGTGACCATCACCCGTGACATTTGTAACAGCTCGGATGAATCCTATCATGAATTCATCAATGTTATGCGTTCCCCAATTGAAACCGAGGTGGGTGATTTCTGCCTCCGAAAGTGTAGTCGGTGCAGTAGGTGGACCATCAATCTCTCCCACATCGGCAACAGTAGTGCTCCAGTATCCGACCCAGATCGGCCTCGTCCTCTGCCACGTCCTAACCACGTCCTTTACCAACTCCTGGAACGTCGTCCCTGACTTTCACTTGCCGGAGCTGATTCGCATTCGAACCAGTGCCCTCTTCACACCCTTCAGTTGTTGCTTGTTCATTTGATGAGGAAGGACCTCGTCCTCTTCTGCGACCTCGCATTGTGCCGCTGTTCCTCTCCCTATCCACATGTGCTTGTGCCCGACCTCGCATTGTGCCGCATCTACCTATGGGTCATTTTTCGTCATTGAATGCTAATGATATCCTCCAACAGGTGTCATCATCCATCTCTCCACTCTGGAACAATGTGATAATTCGCACCATATTGAAATCCGCTCGTGTAAGCAAAACGTTGTTATCAACGTGATCAACGTATGGGGGATCCCTATCCAACTACTTCCAAAATATGTGAATCTGTGATGGTTTTATTGGTGTCTGTGCATCACGACACGCTTGCATTTCATGTGTTCAGGTCGTAAACTTCCCTCCAATATCTATCTCTGCATGGTTCTGATGGAGGATTTGTTTTCATTTTGTGTATACTTCGAACAACAAGTTGAAACATTATTTCAATATAATATTTCTTACCTGGTCAAACATCCATGGCCATGGGAGTCTGTTGGCCATGTATTATACACTCGACCCATCGTCATCTTCACTTCATTCATTTGGTCTTTTATATATGACGAGATCGATCGCCTTCAAAACGTGTGTGAAGTCATCGATCGAAGAGTGCAAGTTGTTCTTCAGCACTGAATGTGCTTACTCAACCGTATTACAAGATACATGAATCGATATGTCGTAATTATAGATCATTTAACTAAAAAGTGTATTGGGAAATATGTTAGTTTCCCGCTTATAATCTCATTTCAACAAATAATATCCCAATACCAACGAATGATTTCATTACAACGAATAATCTCTTAATACCAACGAATAATCAGAAATTACATTTAATCTCATTCGTTGATCTTCTTAATTCAATGACGCCCCAGATTTGTTAACGTGATACACAATAAGGGTTGTGTACCTATGATCTATTGTATATGATCTTTTAGTGTATTATGTTAACAATTCATTCTAATTGAATTAAGATCAAATGACGAGATTAAAATAACTTGTGATGATTCGATGATACTAAATGATTATTTAATTTGTTGAAATGAAATTATCATATAAATAATTACATTATTATAAATAAATAATTATATAAAAATATATGAATAATTATGAAAAAACAAACCAACTATTTACACCAACAGTACCGACCTGCGCACAACTTTTAAACCGCTTAACCGGAAAATACTTGGATGACCCAAATTTGGGTGACCCAAGGGGTATTTTAGTAAAATCCATAAAAAAAATCAAATGGATAAAAGGAAAATAAAATCTGAAAAGTAAGTAATGATTACCTACTACTAGACTAGGGTAATGATGGTATTTTGAATTTTATTTTTCCTATCAAAAATTTGAATTACAATTTACTTTCAATTACAATTAAATATAGCATTCAAACTCCCACAACAACGGTAATCACCTCTCCTCACCCGTTTTGGCCGGAAAGAAGAGCTACCTTGCCGGAATTTATGGTGGATCGTCGGACTCAAGGTTTCCGATCACTGAACTCACCGACGATTAAGGTTAGACATACTACTCGATCTTTCATCAATTTGAAGTCTGCGTGTTGCTTTTGAATCTTCAATGGAAGATTAGGGTATGAACAAACCGATTCGCCTCTTATTTTCCGAAATCGAATACATGGGGTTAGGGTTCATTCGAATACAAGTTGATAGAAGATTAGTGATCGATTAGGGTCCTCAGATGTATAATTTCAGTGAGTAGATAGGGTTCTCAGATTTGAATCAAAAATCTGATTTTTTGGCAATATGTCTAAGAAGAGCTGTAAGTTTTGTTAGGGTTTAAGATTATGGGTATAATTAACTTGGTTTCATCTTTCAATAACAGCTGGGCTCCTCCCAAGTGGGACGATTACTTGATCTTATCATCACTGATGAGTCAAGAACGAGGATTTGATCTTAACGTCGGATACGAGGACAGTGTGTCCGACGATGACTCAGGTAGCTTACTCTATTAATTAATATTCCATTAACATTGTGTGTATATGAATCATTCCATGACATACCATTTGTTGCATATGAATCGCAAGACAACTGCATTGTCGTGATTTCGGATGATGACACCGTAGAGGGTTCGTCGATGAGTGGAGATCACGTTGACCTTGATGCAGATGAAGGAGAGGGTGTCGATATGCCAACGTCGAATGATGGTGTTGAAGTTGATGTTAATTATCCAAAGGTCGGGCTGATTTTGGAACACGAACAAGATGTGTTCGAATTCATCAATAGTTATGCTAAACGACAAGGATTTCAAACAAGAATTCGGAGTTCCACATTGTTAAAGGATGATGAAAGAGGCACTTATGTGCCAGGTATGAATGATAGGCACAAGATGTTGAGGATAATATGTTCTAAAGGGGGTAGGTTTAAAACGAGGTCAAGGGACCCGAGTAAGGGGTCCACGTCGGCTGTTACAGAGTGTAAGTTCGGGGTTAAGGTTGTCCGTGAGACAGCGGGGGTGTGGAAGATAACTAGGGTATCGCTTGAGCATAACCACGAGTGCGTCCCGACGTATTCAAGATTCCTTCCAAATTATAGGTTCATCACCGAAGGGAACAAGAAACGGATCTTAGACATGGATAGGGCTGGTGTGCCTATAGCTAAGAACTACACATCGTTTGTAATTGCAAGCGGGAACCACGAGAATGTTGATTTCAATGAGCGGGACCTTAGAAACCTCGTTGCCAAGTCCCGAAGAGAAGACATGGATAAGGGTGACTTCAATGCGATGAGGAAACATTTTGAAGAAATGTGTTCAAGCAACTCGAATTTTTTCTACGCATACGATGTTGATGACGACAACAAATTGAAGAATGTGTTTTGGGCAGATGGAAGGAGTCGAGCAGCGTATGCGGAGTTTGGTGACGTCGTCTCCTTCGATACGACGTACGTATCAAATAGATACAGGATGCCCTTTGCACCGTTCATCGGGGTTAACAACCACGGCCAGAGTGTGCTGCTAGGATGTGCTTTACTTGTCGGAGAAGAAATAGAGAACTTCGTATGGTTGTTTCGTACTTGGCTCAGGTGTATGTCCGGAAAGATGCCAACTGCAATCTTAACAGACCAATGTCAATCCATCGGTAAGTTGTACGTTCCTCCATCCGGTTATTTATTAGTACATTGTAGGCGTTTTCGTTGTTATTTCAATACATTGTAGCATGTCATTAGTTACTATAATGTAGGCTTTTAGCTATTGTAGGCTTGTAGCAGCCTTTCAACTTCGAACTGTCGCGTTTGTGTGCAGGAAACGCAGTGGGGCAGGTGTTTCCGAACACACCACATCGGTGGTGCATATGGCATGTGATGCAAAATGCACAAAAACATCTTAAGAGAAACCCCGAATGGAGGGGCATACACAGTGCACTCCACCAGGCTCTGAACGATTCACTAAGTATCGCGGAATTCGAAACTGGATGGTCGGAGATGCTGGACAAGTTCGGTCTACATAACAACAAGTGGTTATGTAATATGTATGAGAAGCGAAGCCGTTGGGTTCCTATCTACTTCAAGGACACATTTTGGGCCGGAATGTCGAGCACACAAAGGAGTGAAGGTATGAATCATTTATTTAAAAAGTTTGTCAACATCAATACTACTTTGAAGATATTTGTTGAGCAGTACGGTCTTGCATTATCGAAGAGGGTTTGGGAGGAGGAGACTGCTACCTTTGCATCCATCAATAGTCCACTTCGGTGTATGACCGAGCATGTGTTTGAGCTCGTATTCCAGCGGTTGTACACTTCTGCGAAGTTTGCCGAGTTCCAAAAGGAGGTGCGAAATCTCGTGTACAACAATGCGGTTAAGGTTCTCGACTCAGGAGATGTGTGCGCTTACGACATCGTCGTTAAGAAACCTAACTACGGTGGTTCACGGTGCAAAACATTTAGGGTGACAATGCATAAAGCCACGCCGGACATAAAATGTGAGTGCAAGTACTTTGAGTTTACGGGGATATTGTGCACACACATTTTGCGTGTGATGAGTGAAGAGCAGATGGATTATGTACCGGAGAGATATATTCTAAACCGTTGGCGGAAGGATCTACCCCGGGAACACGTAAAGGTTGCGGTACCTTACTATGCCTTGCTTAAAAAGAAGTCTGACGCAATCCGACGGTATGAGAATATTCATAGTAAGGTCGACGCCTTGGCTGGGTACGCAATGTGCAATCAGGAATTGTACACAACAGTGATGGCTAAGCTTAAAGAAGTCGAAGACATGGTCAAGGAGGCTGCAAGAGGGGCGCATGGCCTGCATTTGCACAATATCGACGGCATTGGGAGAGTGTATGGGCGGCGAGCGATTCACCCACGTGAAAACGTGGTGACCGAGGAGGCCGAACCGGGAGATACTGCACCAGCCCATGTGGCAGATCCGGTTGACCAAAGGGGTAGAGGAGCCGCGAGACTTAGGAGGTTAGGGTATGAAAGGGAAAAGGCTCGGGAGCGTCAGCGGATACGAAGCATGGCAGATAGCCCCGCATCGAGTCATGCAGGAGCAAGCTATGTTCAAAGCCAGTACAACAGGATCTCCGTGCCCACGCACCATCCGAACCTCATGTACAATCAGGTACATGGAAGAACCGTTTCGCAGTTAACATACTAGTTATTCCATGATTGTTCGGTCGCTCATACTACCATTTTTTCGATTTGTTTGCTAGATGATGCATACACAAGCCTTCCAACAAAGTGGTCGAGCTCACACGTACGTCATATTCCTTTGCGCATTACGCCGGTGAGTCGAATAGTTTATCATCGTGGGCTGACAATTATCGGAATTACTTAACTAATGGTTCTTATGCAGGTAGCCCAAACACAACCTTCGGGATCATCATCGATGCAGTCAATCCCGTATCAACCCGAACGAAAGTTCAATGTCACGGACCAGCTTCATTAATACACCGTTGTTATCGATCTTCGTGATTTTGTGTAGACGGACATGTTATGCATCTACAAATTATGCAACGGTTTATGATTTTCTTTGTGATTTTCAATTACATCACTATTGTTGTCGTCTTTGTGATTTTGTTTAGAATGGCATGTTATGCATCTGCAAAGCAACAATTTGGATTTTCGTTAAATTTCTAATCATATCAACATAAGTCTTATAAGTTTAAAATCATAAATTTTATGATGTCATTAACATTCTTTTAGAAATAGGAGAAGGATCACCGTTGTTTTTGTATTCAAATAAAATATAACAATTGGCGGCCCATGGTGAGAAGGCCCAATCACAACCCTATAGCCCATGGAAAAAAGCCCAGTCACAACCCTATATCCCATGGAAAAAAACCCAATCAAACAAAGCTTCTCATATTTGACGACGGCACCCCCTTCCCTAGCCTGCCACTCCAAGCGCGAAGTCAAAATTCTTAAACTGACAGAACGGAGTAACTGACAACATTCACTCGCCCCTCTCTCGCTTGTTCTTTCACCAAATTGGTAAGTCATCTTCGTTCGATTTTGCATTGTTGTGGGTATGAGTATTTTTGGTAATCCGATTGCATTCAAACGATGGTCGCCCCTCTCTCTCTCTCGCTGATTTACAACGAAATGCCCTAATATCTTTTCAATTTGTGTTGTCTGTCTATTCCTTTGCCGAGTTGCATATATTAACCGTTGTTGTAATGCAATTTTGCCCTGAATTAGACGAGAAATTTAGTTATCTGGGCGAAATCGGATTTCATGTGCTTTGTGGGTGTTTGGGTGAAATTTTCCCCTTTCTTACTGTCTATTTGAAGAGGGGAGTCGTTTTCGAGTCAGGGAAGAGGAAACCCGAGATCCTTGGTTTGGATTTGTCGAGTTCTTTGTGTTTAGGTGAAAGTTTGCACTTTCTTACTGTCAATCAGTTCTTTTCGCTTTTCTTTGTGATTTTGATTTCTTTCGGTTTTTACAGTGTCTATATCACGATATTGCTATGTCTGAAATGGGTCCGGATTATATGAAGTTGGAGAATCTTACAACATTGCAGCAGAAGAGGTGGGATTCGTTAGCTAGAATGGAAATCGTGGCCACCAAATTCTTTGATGTGCCTACATTGAAACGCCTTGGCTTGTTCGATATTACGAAGATGTTGTTGGATCAGGCCGGGTTGGGTGATTTTATGGAGAAAAATGCCCCAACTTATCCTAGATATTTGCTGGAGTTTGTCTCAACAGTGGCTAGCAATAACGAAGATCGGATTACATTTCAATTGAATGATGTCGAGCGGTCCTTGACCTTTGATGAGTTGCGGCACATCTTTGGGATTTCAAGTCGACCAACAAAGAATTGGAAGAACTTGGAAAAGCAGCCCGAAAATGTTTGGTATGCGATCACAGGTTCGGCTTTTGAAAGTCGGAAGGGGGAAACGAACAGCAAGTTGATTCATCCATGCTTGATTTTGGTGCACAAAGTTATTAAGATGGCTTTCATCGGTCAAGGTGAGGTCAACAAGTTCACCGTCGCAGATTTGGGATGGTTCTGGACCTTGTTCGAGAGTGGTAATGCCGTGGCTGACTGGGTTTCAATATTTGTTGCAAGTTGTCTCCGAGAACAAGGGAAGCCCCACCCTAGGGGAAAGTTAATTTTAGGAGGTATGATCACATTGATCGCCAGGCATTTCGAACAAGATCCGCCCGAATGGTTTCGTCCCCATAATGGTTCACATTTGTTCGATACAAGGAGTCTGGTCACAGCCACTTTACTTAGTCATCCAAATTCCGGGCCTGTGCATTGGAGAACACCCTCCTACTTTCCTCGTACCTTATATTTACCATGTCAACTCCCCTGTGGCCCAAGCGCTGCCGACTTCAGTATGCTGCCATAAAATAATACTCCAGCTCAGGTTGTTGATGGCACTACCCCAATGGAAACTGAGGAACAACAATCAGAGAGAAGCCATCACGAGATAGGAGGGCAGATTATTTCCCTACAGTCTGAGCCTGGTAGTTCAAGTTCATCTGGTCCATGGCAGCAAGTGTTGGAAGGGATACAAGGAATTGTCGAAAGCCAGCGGGAGATGGCTAGCCGACAGACTGATATGGAGATGACACTTCGGGAGTTATCAGCCAACCAACAGACAGTGTTCGATATGATTGCTCGTATCGAACACCGACAGGAATGTTTTGCGTTTGATTTTGAGCAAGAATTTCGTAACCTATCACATACAATCAACGATAGGTTAGACCACATTGATGAAGAGATCGATACATGTCGGGACATTCAAGAGGTGTCTGAGTTACGTCTGGAAGGATTCGACAACTTCGCACGTTCCCGTTGGCGCAATTATATCTCATGTGCACCAACTGATGGTATCATCAGACAATTCAGCACACGACGCTTCTCGAGAGACAGTTGTTTCAACGGTCGCCGAACTCTTCGTAGGCCTCCTGGCGGCCCTGGACCAAGCATATGAGATTGTTATGGAGGTCGGCCGGGGTGATGAACATCCTTATCAAAATTAGCATACTTACAATTGCAAATCCACAAAGTGGTTATACTGTTGGTTTATGTTTGTAGTTATGTTTAAACTGATGTTGGTTTATGTTTGGACATATGCTGGTTATATATGATGTTGTGTATGCTGTTGGTTTATGCGTTTAGTTATGTTTCAACTTATACTGTTGAAATTTGACAAATTGTTATGTTTCAACTTATACTGTTGAAATTTGGCAAATTGTATGCTGTTGGTTTATGACAGAAGGCACTCTTGTCTGGATGCTTACTCATGAGTCATGATAGACATTGTACAAAAAAATTGACCCTACCCGGAATCGAACCGTTGATCAAAGAGAAAGGATAGTAATGTTGATACCGCTACACCACTTGTTCTTATTCGTTATTTCACATGCTTTTTATTATAACATTATTTCGATAATTGAAATTTTGGTATTTCCTAGAATGTGAATATACAATTTTATTCTTACCAAATCACCACCCTAGATTACTAAAGCTGAACCAACTTTTTAAGTTTTGCCAGATCGGCACCCTAAACCACTCCAATAATCTAGAATGTTGAATTATAACTTAAGTCTTAGACGAAATGGAAAAAATTAAATAAATTATATAGGGAACCCTATAGCCCTAGAGTGTACGTAGGGTTTGGGGTTTAGGGTTTAGGGTTTGGGGTTTGGGGTTTGGGGTTTAGGGTTTAGGGTATTTTGATCGATGGAGGTAGTTTAATTTGATCAAATATTTCTTTCCCAAATATTTAAACTAAAATGCAAAGTTTATCAAATATATTTTCTCGATTCGTCAAGAGAGTACTTTGATTGATCGAGGAAGTTTAATTTGATCAACATAGTTTTGAGATTTGTCATGGAGATTTGAAATCGAGATTAAGATCAAGATCGACAATTGATATTGAGATTTTATATTTGAGAATTGAGCGTGAGGTTTGATATTTGAGATTTGAGATCGATATTTGATATATTTATTGAGATTTGAAATCAAGATTAAGATCAAGATGGACTTTTGATATTGATATTTCATATTTGTGAATTGGGAGTATTAAGTTTGAGATCGATAACTGAGATTTGTCATTCAGATTTGAAATCAAGATTAAGATATATCAAGCTTGACTTTTGATTTTGAGTTTTTATATCCGAGAATTGAGATTAATATTTGATATTTGAGACTGAGTTAATGGTTGAGATCGATATTTGAGATTGAGATCGAAAATCGATATTTGAGATTGAGATCGAGATCGAAAATCGAGATTTGAGATTGAGAACAAGACATATAAGTTCATAAGTATTAGTTGAATAGATTTATTTTATATAAGTTCCTCCATTCATCGTGCCTATTTTGGTCTTTTTGTTTTATTTTTGTAAAATCTCATATATTTACCCATTAAAGTCTGAATTTAAAAATATTTACTTTTTTTTTCCATGTCTATTTTGTTCTTTTTGATATTGTATTGTTTTATCCCACCCTATACTTCTTATAATAAGAAGTACCCTTATTTACATTTTAATCAAATTATACCCTTATTATTAATATACATCCAATACTTACATCTACAAAGGCGAATTCTCTTGAATGAATAGTAAACCCCATTACAATTATTGTATTGTTTATTTTATAATTCAATTTTCCATTTAGCCCCTATACATTATTTTATATTTTGAGTTTGCCTCCATTCGATATATATATATATATATATATATATATATATATATTACATATGATATTCGATCCCATTCAAGGATCATCTACACATCAATATATATATAGTGTAAATATATAGTACTCTGTATATATCCATCAAAGCATTTATATTTCCGACTTGTTTCGTGAATTTTCAAATAAAATGTAATCCGGCTTTATTTCTACCATAAAAAAAAATACAATTTCTAAAAAAAAAAAAGTAATGACCAATTAGAAGGGAGTAGCAGGCAAACACGCAGCCGGTGTTTTTGCCTTTTCCCAAGAAAGAGGTCACCTTTTTTTTTAAAAAAAAAATGCAATTTATGGTATTGGTGGAAAACATTTCACAAGGATCCGGATTGTGGGCCGTTAGATTGATGTGTAAACGGACGATCAAGATGTTGTGAATATATAGTTGAAATTTGGGTGTTTTCAACAATGTGAATATATATATATATATATATATATTATTCTATTGTTTGTATTTTTGTTGTTACTTCCGTTATTATCATAATTATTATTATTCTGTGGATTGTATTTTTATTTTCATTTTTTCTTTATATGATTTTTTGCAATTTTATTGTTTAGTCCCACCTTATTATAGTTCTTATATATATTAAGAACCACTTTATAAGTTTGATTTTTTTTATAAGAAGTAGCATTATTTACATTTTAATCAATATATACCCTTATTATTATACATTTTTTATTTATTTTTAATTCAATTTTCTATTTTTCCCTTATACATTATTTTTGATTTCGAATTTTCCTCCAGGAATGTCTATTTTGGTCTTTTGTAAAATCCCATATTTACCCGTCAAAATTTTAATTTAAAATTATTTAGTTAGCCATTTCTTTTCATGTTTATTTTGTTCTTTTTAAAATTAAATCTGTAATTTTTTTTTTCAAAATCACCAAATTTACATTATTTACATCGACCCCAAGTAAATAAAGGTCAAATAACTTACACTTTGTAAAATACCGTGAATATATATATATATATATATATATATATATATATATATATATATATATGTATATGACCGACTTTTATAATATAAGTGAAATAAAAAGAATTATAAAATAAAACGTGAATTATAAATTATATACATTAATTATGCTAAGTAAAAAAATATAGAATCATAAAAAAATAAAGTTGAATTATAACTTACGTCTTGGCCGAAAAGGAAAAAATTAAATAAACTATATCCCTAGAGTGTACGTAGGGTTTGGGGTTTAGGGTTTGGGGTTTAGGGTTTAGGGTTTGGGGTTTAGGGTTTGGGGTTTGGGGTTTGGGGTTTAGGGTTTAGGGTTTAGGGTATTTTGATTGATGGAGGTAGTTTAATTTGATCAAATATTTCTTTCCCAAATATTTAAACTAAAATGCAAAGTTTATCAAATATATTTTCTCGAAGCATTTAGATTTCTAACTTGTTTCATGAATTTTCAAATAAAATGTAACCCGGATATTATTGGGGAGTAATTATAATTGTATTTTCAAATAAAATTTCAATTATATATATGTCGTTAAAATATTAATCTCCAACGTAATACTAAATCATGACTGTTTGGATTCCAACTAATTAAAGAACAAGGAAATATCAACATAACTATAGTTATAATTATATTTTGAATTGCAAGTTTGATGTTTATATTCAAAATTATCAAGTTTGATAGTACATTGATGTGTATAGTAATCACATTATTTCTACCAAAAACAATACAATTTCTCGAAAAAAAAAGCTATTACGTTATTGGAGAATGGAGTAGCAGGCCTACTCACTTTTTTGTTTCTTTCATTCATTTTATTTTTTCATACATGCGAAGTGAATGTGATTAAGTCATTATTATTATAATCTTTAGGTTCAGAAATCACCATTTAGCTTAATAAATTTCAACTTTCTTTCCCTTTTTATGAGTGACTGAAATATCAACTTTTAAATTTGAAATTTGAAAAAACAAGATAGTTGTCTTGTAGTTTGTTTGCCTATAAATACACGTCATATTGTATGACAGAACTCACCCTTTCTTCCACCTTGTACTTCTATAAACGAATTTGGTCACTCTTCACTTCCAATTAATCTCCTCAGTCAAATGGCCCGTATATATAATGAGCCATGGTTCGATGCAGAGGACAAGTATCAAGTCAAGCGATTTCACAAAGAGGAGTTAGAAGAGATTTTATATGATGGAAGCCGCGAAGCCATGACCATTCTTCGTCGTAGGATCTCAACGTTGCGTGATAAAAAAACGCCGATTGCAGAAGGAGAATCCACAACTCCGGGATAAAGTTGTTGATAGGGACACCCATATTCAAGAGCTTACAAAAAAAATCTCGGAGCTAGCGATGGAGAACCACAAGTTGCGAGCGAAGATAGCAAAGATAGGGAAGATCATTGACGGGAGCATGGACTAATATGTTTGTTATGGTTCGATTGTTATGTTTAAGTATCTTTCATTTCGCATCGTATTTTACGTGTTGTTGTTTCATTTTGGCATATGTTTGTTAAGTTGGAGTACTTTTGGGTTATGTGTTGTCTTTGGTGTAATGTCATTTTAATTAATTAATGAAGTTCAACTTTTTATAAAAAAAAATAATTATTCGTTTTTGTTTTTTTATTTATATGTATTAATATTAATATTAATAATTTGATGAACAAAAAATAACACCATTTTAATCCAGAATTCCAGAAAACAACACGTATGCGATTATATTTATAAAAAAATATACTGAGTAGTTTTTTTAAAATTAACAAGGTATTATTTTATGAAATATAATTAAAAAAAAATCTTGAAACATGAATTTTCAAAAATACTCAGTAAAATATTTTGCCTCAAAAGTCAAAACGGAGTGATCATATCATTTGTCTATTCGACCACAGCCCAAGACGCAGGTTGCTGTCAACTCAACCGCCATGCAACTTCCAATAAAGCTGCTTGTTCTCTCGGCTTAAGATCTCAACTTCCGATAATTATGATAACAACAAAATTAAAAAATTATATGTATGTTATAAAAACACAATTCATATATATTTGTATTTTAATTTTAATATTTTTCAAAATATGTTTTTTCATGAAAATTTTATTTAAATATATATAATTGGTTATTTATAACATAACTATAAATTTTTAATTTTTTTTTATCATAAATATATGTCCTTATTATTTTTGTGTTACACCAAAGGGGGTTGTAGGAGATCTCCTCTCCTTCTCTCAAGGTAAAGATATCTTGTTGCAGACCTAGCAGCAGACCACTGCTTTCCAAGAAAGTAGGCTCTTGTATTTTAAAAAAGTAATTGTTATAAGATACGATTTTTGTGATTTCTATCCTAAATTATAATACGGAGAATATGTTATAATATTTTGTTGTTATATTATTAAGATAAGATTTGTACTATTTAAATATATTGAAAGAAATTAATTACATGAAGATGTGTTAATACAAACTCTAACTAAATTAACCAAATATTAAAGAAATATATATCATATAGTCATAGCTAGTCATCGTTAGGGTTTGTGTTACTTAAGCATTTTTCATATCGATGACTCGAGTTTTGAAATTTTTGAAAGTTAAACAGGGTTGAAATTAACAAATCAAACATAATTTATTAACTTTCATATTATTTTTACATTAAAGTCTAAAGTAAATCCAACATATATAATTTATTAACTTTCATATTATTTTTACATATTTTAAATTACCATTCATTCATATTTGTTTAAACTAAATAAAATATTTTGGATAAAATAAACTTTGTATTATATATCTAATATGTAATCTTTTTAAAACATTAGAAAGGTTATTAATGACTCTTTGAAAACAACCAACTACATTGGGTAATTATGTATACTTTTTCAAATTTAAAAGTCTTTTTTTTTTAAAAAAAAAACTACCTTTATTTTTTTGTATAATTTATTCATTTATCATGGAATTAATGTATAGCACTATAAAATTTTTAAATGGTTTTAGTGAACTTTGTAAAAATAAAAAACCAAAATTGGGTTGTTGTGTGAAAAAATCTATTTTATGATTATTTTGCGAATTTACCTATATTCTAAAAGATTTTTAACCAATTTGATTAACATAAGAAATTTGTCCAAACCTCGTGGCTACCACACAAAATTGGTCGAAACCTCGTGGTTACCATGCGAATTTTTTGAAAAGTTTGGGCACCATGCAAAAAGAGTCAAACCTTGGGGCTACCAGACGAAATTTTCCTTATTTTTACTAGTATTTGGTTGGTTAATAAATTATATTTTATTATATTAATTTGTTTGAAATGTTTTTTTTAATTAAATTTTATGGTTGATATATTTTAACAAAACTTTAAGTCAATCGTAAAATAAATTAAAGTAAAATCATATTCGGTGAAATTCAATATACAAATTAAGAGGTTAATTTCACTTATGTGTTATTTTCTTGTGTAGTCTAATCCCTTTTAAAATTATCGTAAAATTACCAAATCATGATTTTTTCAATTTAAAAAGGTTAAATTTGACGAACCCGAAATCATCCCGATTTGACCCGAAACCCGGTCAAACCCGAGTTCAAGTCAACCCGAATCTACTCGGGACCCGTTTTACCCGAAAGGTTATTTGACTCGATCCGAACCCGACCCGAATGACCCGATCGGTCTAGTTCTAGGGTTTCTTTAAATATGTAATTAGTTTGTTCATCATATATATCAATTAAATTGGGGAGAATGGTGTAGGTAAACTCTCCAACAGTTAGGCTCATCTTGATTGTGGAGCATTTCTCCAAATATTCTACATAATCTCTTCCAACAAGATTATATAGCATTTCTCCAAATAATCTACATATATAATCTGTGTAATGTAAATAGATATTTGTATATTCCGGATATATTTATCCATTTTATGGCCACTCTATTACACTAGCTAGGATCATGTTGATTGCAAATGAAGAAAACCCATTGGTATATAAAAACTGCCCAATGAAATCCTTGAACTGAAGTAATGATTACTATCAATTTTTTTTTCATGAACACGCCTCATCCTGATCGACTCTTCCATTCCATTGTAATGCCCTATAAATTAGGGCATACATACTCTAACATCTTCACACTCAATTCGATCATCATCTCCCATTTCTTTTCCTAATTCCCTAACTTGTTAGCAAGCTAAGATGGTCAAGAAAGCAAAAGCCACTCCAAAATCCAAACCCTCTCCGAAAACACCCGTTTCCCACACATCATCACCAAAGCCAGTAACACCCATTTCCGCCTAGGGTATGGAGTTTTATAATGAGAGTCTCGCTGCTAGACTCTCCACCATGGAGTTTATTGTAACGGCCCAAATATAAATATTTGGGTTACGTTTCGAAGGATTGGATACATTCGTTCGGATCTTGCAATTCGAGTACGAGTTGAGTTTTAAAACAGAGTTTTAATGTTCAAAGATGGGATTTCGCAGCCTAAATTCGCGATAGGTCCGTTGGGTACTCCGAACCTGTCATACTTGTCTAAGTCGCTCAAAATGTTTTATGTGCGAAAAGCATAAAGAAGGAAATCTCATAATACAAATTTCCACGGCATGGCCGGGTCGAAACCAAATATGAGAAAATGTAAAGTAGCGAAAGTGTGTAATCCATAGTCAGATTCTCCCTCCAATTGCGCCATAAGATACCCTCATCATAACAGCACGAAATCAAGCAAGGGAACGGGTACCTGAAACTATACCCCGAAGTCAAGGTCGAGCCACTCATGCGGGCCCTGAAGACCTCGCTGAGGACATATAATGTGCCTATACCTAAATAAAGGATGCTCTAATGCAGTACAGAATATTAAACACTCAAGCATGCTAGCAGTTTGTATATATATGGAGAAAGCGATTAAATGGGATCCCGCACAGAATGCCAAGTGGCATGTCCCTCTCCTACTCCCGCACCCATGCTCGTTAGTGCAGGAACCGACCGCGTTTTATACTCCCGCACCCATACTCGTTAGTGCGGGAACCGGTCGCGTTCAATATCATAACATCATCAATCGTATCAATAATCATGCTCGTCAATTTAACAGTCTGACTTGATGAGGACTAAGTCCGATGGGACTGGACCGTCCTATGACCCTAGCAAATGACTCTAGGACTCACAATTTAACGGTCGTTCTACCATACGCAAAGAGAATACGGATGCTCGATTAATTGTGCAACCTAAGCATGATACTACATGATTATGCGGGATGCAGCACCTACACACTATATGACACATCAGGCATGAGGTTCTAACTTGAGTAAGCCCCGGAGGACTTACCTGGAATGGCAGATCAGCAAGAGGAAAGCAGCAAGAGAACAAGCAAGTAGGTCACAGATCACCTAGCAAGTATTAATGAACATGCATAAGTATATTGCATATAATGGGATCCGTTTACCACTACGCATAGTCTATGCATCAATTATTAGTCATGACATCATCACCATCATCATCATCATTATCATCATCATTTCAATAATTCAATTTAAGATTCTACTATATCCAATCATGCTTCAACTCATATATATTCATTTTCATGTCGTAACTTATATGGTTTACAAGTAAGGTTCATTAATCAATTCATCAAGTCAACTCCAGTAAATTGGTTCCAAAGTTTCTCAAGTCATTAAATCTCAAGGAAGTCAATTTAAAAGTTAAACAATTTATTCTAAATTAATACTTAGCCAATTCCGATATTAAATACTTAAACCTCCTTTTAAATCAATTTTAACAAGTCAAGTTATTAAAACGGTTCCGGCATTTAGAAATCTTCATAAACAACCCAACAACTTAAATTACCCGTTTTAAATATCAAAACTTGGCAATTAGATTATTCACATAAATCATTCTCAACAAATCAATTTAAATTACTAAATAAGTAAATCAAAGAAAAGATAATTGAATAACTTAACAATAGAAAGAATCACAATTCATCAAGTATTTAAATAACCTTCATACATTGAAACAATATAATTAATCAAATAACTATATAATACTAAAAAAAATCAGATTTTAAATAACTTATAATAATAATTTAAATGCTCAGAATATTTCATAATAATATTTTTAATAATATTTCACTCTAACTATATCCCAAATAATTCTACTTTTTATAAAATAAATTGTAAAATATATATATATACGGAAAATATTAATTATGCCAATAAATCAGAATAATAGGTAATACTATTAATAGTTTAACAACCAAATCAAGAATTTATATACTAGCTATATATCATAATATGTAAACACTATAACAAATTCTTAAACAAATTCATAAGGCCAGCCCAACCCGAATCCAAAACCAGCCCAAGACCCAAGCCCAAACCGGATCCAATTTTGGCCCGAACCCATGCCCATTATCTTGATTTAAGAAAGAAGGAAAAAGAAAATAATGGGCTGGGCCCAATCTGAAAGAAGGGAAAAGAAAAAGAAGGCCCAAAAACCAAATAAAGAAAAGAAGAGAAGAAGGACAAATTGGGCCAATGGCCCGTATCTGAAAGAAAAGAGAAGGAAAGATAGAAAAAAAGAGTAGGCCCACGTGCTGACTGGGCAGCTGAGGTGGACACGGGGCCCACGACCATCTTCTTCTACTTCCTTCATTCAGAACCGACGGGAGCGGCTCGACTCGAATCGGAAAGAAGAGAAGAAGCCGCCGGCGACTGAGGCTCACTCCTCCGGGTCTCTCTCTCTCTCCCGCTCTCATTCCCCGACAACCAAGGACAAGAAAGGGGCCCGAAGACGAAGCCCAAGGAAAACAAAAGAGAGCTCACCGTGAGAGGAAGTCGGAGGCGTCGGGCTCCTCCGGAGGCTCGATGGGATTGCCGGAAACTCGAGGGAAGCTCCTTGGACCGGGTCTCGTATCGAAAACAGGGAAGGCGGTGCTGGGGAGTGGCGTCAGTGCTGAGGGCTCCTCGGGCTCGACTTCTTCGGTCCTCGGAGGTAGGAGGGGCTCGAACTTGCTGGTTTCAAGGGAAGGAGGAGGTGGGAGGTGTTCGTGTGGCTCCGGGATGATTTCGGGAAAAGAGAAGAAGGGGTAGGTTTTTCTTTGAACGAAGACAAGGGGAGCTTGGGTGTTTCTGGGGTTATTGGTGGCGCTTGGTGGCCGAAGACGCAAGGATGGCAGTGGAGAAGGAGATGAAGAATGAGGGCAGGAGGATTGTGATGGTGAAGAATGGAAAGAGGGATGGAGGGATGGTGTTGACGGGGGTGGTTGAAAATGAAGAGGGGTGTGATGGCTTTATCAGATGCAACAGGGGGTAGGGACGGTTGTAGGAGGGGTAGTGAACAGCTGTAGGGGTGAAGGGTAAGGGGGGAAGATGAGGTTGAGTGTATAATTGTACAAAATCAGAAAATAAATATCTGGAAATAAATTCTGAAAACCACTTTCCGACCTTAATCCGACACTATTAAAATAAATTTAAAAGAAACATTCGAATCCGAATTAAATAACGAAACTCAGAATTATTTTCAACCTTAAAATAATAAAGCAGAATGAATCCGTTTTTAAATCGTATAACAAGTTCATGTCGGAGTTTGTCTCGAGAAAATAAAATAAATCAGTTACTTGAGGACGCAACTTTCAAAAATTTTCAGAGTCTTAAAACTTAATGGAATTTAAATTAGAATAAAATCTATAATTTATATAAATAATATCTTTTAAAAATCTCGGTCCTTACATTATCCACCTCTAAAAAAAAGTCTCGTCCCCGAGACTAAAACCATTTTAAAACCAAGCGAAACTTTCTTTCTTTTAAACCAACCCAAAGTCTTTCAAAATCTCAAGTTAGTCAAGCAAGTCTCAGAACTCAAGGGGTGGAGTCATCTAACTTTAATGGCTAATCCCATATTCACTTCCTAGGTTCATGTTTCGAGACCAATTTCACCCTTTCAAGCTTAATATCACGACATATTCAGACATCTCCAAACATCACACCACCAAATAGTACATCATAGCAAAATTCATCAACATCAAGGTCTATTATCATATCAAGGCTCAAGGGATCATCATGTCAACCACTAACACACCAGAATATCATATATCAGCATATCGGAATATAAATGTAATCAATTATCATCCCGTCGAAACATCACATAATAAAATTCATCATATCAGATATTGCCTTATTTAATGTCAGTAGTAGAATTTGTCATAACGGAATTTTCGTTTCATCCTATTAGTAACATATTAACTCTTATTGCTAATATCTCATAGCGAACTCTATCATATCAACACATATTAATAGGTCATACCATTGAAAGAATCTGCATATAGTTACCGATCAGAACAGAACCCACTCATTAGTCACACCTCACCGTCGAGCTCCCGAAATCAAAATCAAGCCTCAGCTAGGTCCACCATCTCAATTTAAGTTAAAATTCTCGAGTACACCCGCATCTCATTTCTCTTAAAACCAAAACTCATAGATGTCCTCTTCAATTATTTCCTAAAGCCTACAAGTCAAAGCCTAGTCCAAGTTCGTCAAATATATCTCACAAAGCTTAGGTCAACGAGTCCATTAAGAATCGCCTTACACAAGATGTCAAGCTCACAATCTCGTCTTCCATCTATTCAGCTAGAACCCACATATTCTAAAATTATAATCCTTCAAGCAATCATAGATCGAGCCCAATATTCCATACTCTTATCAAACCTCTATCAAGTACACGATCAATCTAGGTGCTTCTTCCCAAATTCATTCATTCTCCCTATTCCCTTAAAATCCATCCGATCATTATCTCTAAAGGTTCCCAAATCGCTCCAATACTCTTATCATACTTGTCATACGAATATGCACACTCATATCTAATCCACCTCTAAAGAACCAACTCCTATTGCTAATCCCAACAAGAGCACTCTTACATTCTATACCCTCAATATTTAACGACAAAGGTTCATCTCCCAAGCTATTCATGCATCCCAAATAACACAATCACCTCACTCAGCTATATCGAAAGGTCCTAGCAATACTCAATCGTCTGCATTCCTCATATTCTAAACCACAGAGCCAACTAGTGATAATATCTAACCATAAATCATCAAGTTCCTCCTCATCTGCACCTATCCCCAAGTGGTCAAGCACACAAGTGTTACCCAAGCAACTCATCAGAATATTTCTAAACCGAATCACATCTCCTCATTTTCCAAAGGTCACAACACTTCACTCACTCCCAACACTAATTCATCGCTCGAGATTCCACTATTTTCCCAAAACAATCACAATCTCCCAAGACGTCTTATTCTAATTCCTTATTATTGCACACTCCCAATTAGCCTTACACCACATGTCTCAACCAACGACAACTTACCTCTATTTGACCTTTATGACCAATCATTTCTTCAGAGAATCCCTACATTATCCTTATCCGAAATTACCCAAGGCATCACAAGCTATTTAAATTTCCCAAAGTTCCACAACCATTGGTTTTCCCATATTCATCATTCAAAACTTCAATCTCTCCACCCAATAAAACAGACCTACGACCAACCCTAACGATCTCCCTTACTCAACTATAGGCCTTTCCTTGATAACTCATCTGTCTTTCCCTAATACCCCAACGTTCAAATCACTGCTATTCATACCAATTATAATCGCCTTCCTATTCTAGAATTCTCTTGATTACGCCTTTAATAATTCTCCAATTATCTTCTAGCAAGTATCCATAATAACACACGAGCCTATCTCCAAGTACATATTTCATATTCTGTCACCTATCATAAGAACAACCTTATTCTCAAGATCTACTAGTCATTGACCGTCCTAGCCGCTCAAACCTTAACAATATCCGTAATTCACTCCCTTTTTCCAACGTCGTCCCTGTTCTCAATGTGAATAACCTGAGTCCCGAGGTCTATAACTTCACAGCAACCCTAGTTACCCAAACCTTAACGCCATCCACAATTCGCTCATCGACAACATTGCTACCACTCCTAGTATGATAACCTACCTATCGTCACATTCCCCTTACGAGAGCTCCTAAATCAAACATGCCCAGTCTACTCATATCTTCCCTCAAGGATACCTAAACAAATTTACTCTATCCTTCATCCCAATTTACTCACGTATACTACAACTGTAATTCCGCAACTCTTTCCATTCTCATCCTATGCCCCATCTAAGGCCTACCTACATGGCTCATATGAAAATTTCTAGCCACCGCCTCCTACCGGTCCTGGAAACTCTCTCGGTCTTGCCTACACCAATATCTCCTACCTATGTTCCTATCTCTCATCATCAATGATCAGAACCTACGACTTCTAGTCCTCCTATACACCCTTCTAATCCTATTGCAAATGGGACCAAAATCCTTAAGAGAAGAAAAGGGAAGAAAAGGAAAGAAAGGAAAAGGAAAGTAAAGGAAAAAGAATAAAGGAAAATCATCAAGCGTACCCACTACGTCCAAACTCGCTAACACATCAACAACCATCTACTCACTAGTATCAGTAACCCATGTCTCATATGCAAGGGCAACAGGGCTGTACTCACCGACAACTCAAATATCAACATAAAAACATCATAGCATCAGAATCTTATCACATCTAGGCCTATTACACACAACCCTCATTCTCAATCATCACAAGGAAGGTTAGTAGCTCGAATTGGGAATGCCCCCTTTCATAAGGCATATCTACGAATCCACTGCGTACTCATCCTCCAAGGCTACGGACAACATCAGTTTTGAGACTTGTGGGTTAGGGGCTCACCATGCTTCCGCTGCGCCGCTCTGGTGCTATCCGGCTGGTTGTTCTTTTCCTCATATCGTCGTTCGTTCCAAAAAGATAACAGAGAGGTTCTAAGTTAACGAAGATATGGGAGAGACAAAGGAGGACAACCCGGATTCCTTACGGAGTCAAATACGGACTAAGACTAAGGATAACGAGACTAAAGACGAGGCCCTATCCAGAGAATGACAACGATATAGGGACATATATTCAAATAAACAATATCTGATTAGGACATATATTTAATATAATGTTATATCAGGTCATGTAATCAAAGAATTATAACCAAACAGAAATCTCCAAGGGCAGCATCAACCCACTGACTCAAGAGACCATTTCCCATGAAATGTTGGTATGTCACATTTGGGTAAGAGGAAAGAGTACCCAAATTGTTTCCCAAAGAAGAGTGGTCGAACTCTGGATAAGGTCTTATGACAAAAAGACACCTATGAACCTTTACAAAAATGGAAAAAATGGTGGCTCTCCAAAACAACATGTTCTAAAGACTAAAAATCATGGCGAGAATCTTAGATCGTTTGAAGTTGATATTCCAGTACATTAATTAACTCGTGGAATGACCTATGATGTAAAGTACCATACTCCATCACACACTTAAGAAATCAATGTACCCCAACAGAAATCTCGAATATGATTAGATTCCAACCCAATTGCCCGTGGAAAACGGTAATATCATAGAGACAAGACTCGATAGGAACATCTATGGAAGAAGATAGAAGAAAGGAAGGAGAAGAAAAGAATAGTAAAGGAGAGAAAAGAAATGAAAGGAGAAGGAAGGCAAAGAAGGAAAAGGAAAGAATCGATAACACATCATTTAAAGGCGTGAGAGATGAGGAAAATAGAATGAAATGAATACATTCTCCGACAATTGTCAACCTTAGAAATCTGTTGGACAGAAGGCGAAATGAAAAGAAAAAGACACAGGCAGTTGAATAATGGAAAAGATTGCTTTACAAGTACTGAAATCCCGACTACAGAGTAAGGAAGGACTCTCCCGCTATCCCGTTCACACAGAGGTTCAACTCATAGCCGACATAGGTTTAGCAGATTAACAGAATTCTTGCTCAAGGAAGGCAACACTCAACACAGAATCAAGCAACAATAACTAATCTGTTCCCCTTCGGAGGGGATCGCTCTCAGGTTCAATTTATATAAAATCACATAAGCTATCTAGAAGTTGCCCTTCAAGGGGCAACTGACCGGAGGGGGCAACTACCCTCTCGATCTCTATATCCTACCCCGCTACTCCAACCTCCGCGGTGCAAACTCCTTGGAGTCTTCCAGGCCCTCTGTAAATTACAAAGCTAAGTTTTGCCTACCCTTTTCCAAGTCTACATCCAATAGGGATAGTCTATCGCCTTTCTACCCACTCGATTTCCCTTTTCCGATTTTCCTTACTTTAAGTCAAGTTTATTAAGCTTTTTTCATTAATCTAGCCATATTAAATTCATTTTGCCCTTTAAAACTCTTCAAAAATCCTTTAAAACATTGGGCGATTTTCAAAATCATACTTCAACCCATTTGTACTCGAACCGCACAACCCAAGCTCTGATACCACCTTTGTAACGGCCCAAATATAAATATTTGGGTTACGTTTCGAAGGATTGGATACATTCGTTCGGATCTTGCAATTCGAGTACGAGTTGAGTTTTAAAACAGAGTTTTAATGTTCAAAGATGGGATTTCGCAGCCTAAATTCGCGATAGGTCCGTTGGGTACTCCGAACCTGTCATACTTGTCTAAGTCGCTCAAAATGTTTTATGTGCGAAAAGCATAAAGAAGGAAATCTCATAATACAAATTTCCACGGCATGGCCGGGTCGAAACCAAATATGAGAAAATGTAAAGTAGCGAAAGTGTGTAATCCATAGTCAGATTCTCCCTCCAATTGCGCCATAAGATACCCTCATCATAACAGCACGAAATCAAGCAAGGGAACGGGTACCTGAAACTATACCCCGAAGTCAAGGTCGAGCCACTCATGCGGGCCCTGAAGACCTCGCTGAGGACATATAATGTGCCTATACCTAAATAAAGGATGCTCTAATGCAGTACAGAATATTAAACACTCAAGCATGCTAGCAGTTTGTATATATATGGAGAAAGCGATTAAATGGGATCCCGCACAGAATGCCAAGTGGCATGTCCCTCTCCTACTCCCGCACCCATGCTCGTTAGTGCAGGAACCGACCGCGTTTTATACTCCCGCACCCATACTCGTTAGTGCGGGAACCGGTCGCGTTCAATATCATAACATCATCAATCGTATCAATAATCATGCTCGTCAATTTAACAGTCTGACTTGATGAGGACTAAGTCCGATGGGACTGGACCGTCCTATGACCCTAGCAAATGACTCTAGGACTCACAATTTAACGGTCGTTCTACCATACGCAAAGAGAATACGGATGCTCGATTAATTGTGCAACCTAAGCATGATACTACATGATTATGCGGGATGCAGCACCTACACACTATATGACACATCAGGCATGAGGTTCTAACTTGAGTAAGCCCCGGAGGACTTACCTGGAATGGCAGATCAGCAAGAGGAAAGCAGCAAGAGAACAAGCAAGTAGGTCACAGATCACCTAGCAAGTATTAATGAACATGCATAAGTATATTGCATATAATGGGATCCGTTTACCACTACGCATAGTCTATGCATCAATTATTAGTCATGACATCATCACCATCATCATCATCATTATCATCATCATTTCAATAATTCAATTTAAGATTCTACTATATCCAATCATGCTTCAACTCATATATATTCATTTTCATGTCGTAACTTATATGGTTTACAAGTAAGGTTCATTAATCAATTCATCAAGTCAACTCCAGTAAATTGGTTCCAAAGTTTCTCAAGTCATTAAATCTCAAGGAAGTCAATTTAAAAGTTAAACAATTTATTCTAAATTAATACTTAGCCAATTCCGATATTAAATACTTAAACCTCCTTTTAAATCAATTTTAACAAGTCAAGTTATTAAAACGGTTCCGGCATTTAGAAATCTTCATAAACAACCCAACAACTTAAATTACCCGTTTTAAATATCAAAACTTGGCAATTAGATTATTCACATAAATCATTCTCAACAAATCAATTTAAATTACTAAATAAGTAAATCAAAGAAAAGATAATTGAATAACTTAACAATAGAAAGAATCACAATTCATCAAGTATTTAAATAACCTTCATACATTGAAACAATATAATTAATCAAATAACTATATAATACTAAAAAAAATCAGATTTTAAATAACTTATAATAATAATTTAAATGCTCAGAATATTTCATAATAATATTTTTAATAATATTTCACTCTAACTATATCCCAAATAATTCTACTTTTTATAAAATAAATTGTAAAATATATATATATACGGAAAATATTAATTATGCCAATAAATCAGAATAATAGGTAATACTATTAATAGTTTAACAACCAAATCAAGAATTTATATACTAGCTATATATCATAATATGTAAACACTATAACAAATTCTTAAACAAATTCATAAGGCCAGCCCAACCCGAATCCAAAACCAGCCCAAGACCCAAGCCCAAACCGGATCCAATTTTGGCCCGAACCCATGCCCATTATCTTGATTTAAGAAAGAAGGAAAAAGAAAATAATGGGCTGGGCCCAATCTGAAAGAAGGGAAAAGAAAAAGAAGGCCCAAAAACCAAATAAAGAAAAGAAGAGAAGAAGGACAAATTGGGCCAATGGCCCGTATCTGAAAGAAAAGAGAAGGAAAGATAGAAAAAAAGAGTAGGCCCACGTGCTGACTGGGCAGCTGAGGTGGACACGGGGCCCACGACCATCTTCTTCTACTTCCTTCATTCAGAACCGACGGGAGCGGCTCGACTCGAATCGGAAAGAAGAGAAGAAGCCGCCGGCGACTGAGGCTCACTCCTCCGGGTCTCTCTCTCTCTCCCGCTCTCATTCCCCGACAACCAAGGACAAGAAAGGGGCCCGAAGACGAAGCCCAAGGAAAACAAAAGAGAGCTCACCGTGAGAGGAAGTCGGAGGCGTCGGGCTCCTCCGGAGGCTCGATGGGATTGCCGGAAACTCGAGGGAAGCTCCTTGGACCGGGTCTCGTATCGAAAACAGGGAAGGCGGTGCTGGGGAGTGGCGTCAGTGCTGAGGGCTCCTCGGGCTCGACTTCTTCGGTCCTCGGAGGTAGGAGGGGCTCGAACTTGCTGGTTTCAAGGGAAGGAGGAGGTGGGAGGTGTTCGTGTGGCTCCGGGATGATTTCGGGAAAAGAGAAGAAGGGGTAGGTTTTTCTTTGAACGAAGACAAGGGGAGCTTGGGTGTTTCTGGGGTTATTGGTGGCGCTTGGTGGCCGAAGACGCAAGGATGGCAGTGGAGAAGGAGATGAAGAATGAGGGCAGGAGGATTGTGATGGTGAAGAATGGAAAGAGGGATGGAGGGATGGTGTTGACGGGGGTGGTTGAAAATGAAGAGGGGTGTGATGGCTTTATCAGATGCAACAGGGGGTAGGGACGGTTGTAGGAGGGGTAGTGAACAGCTGTAGGGGTGAAGGGTAAGGGGGGAAGATGAGGTTGAGTGTATAATTGTACAAAATCAGAAAATAAATATCTGGAAATAAATTCTGAAAACCACTTTCCGACCTTAATCCGACACTATTAAAATAAATTTAAAAGAAACATTCGAATCCGAATTAAATAACGAAACTCAGAATTATTTTCAACCTTAAAATAATAAAGCAGAATGAATCCGTTTTTAAATCGTATAACAAGTTCATGTCGGAGTTTGTCTCGAGAAAATAAAATAAATCAGTTACTTGAGGACGCAACTTTCAAAAATTTTCAGAGTCTTAAAACTTAATGGAATTTAAATTAGAATAAAATCTATAATTTATATAAATAATATCTTTTAAAAATCTCGGTCCTTACATTTATGACGAAGGTATTGTTCCAAAGGGCCATTAACACCGGCAACGGACCAATTATGAAGACCTTACTAGCCGGAGACGTGCCCCTGGTGGACTTATTGTGGATGTTCGATGCCGAACATGCAACCATCAATGGCCCCCCGGCCAACGACGAGGGTAGCGTTACCCCATCTTCGAAGGTCGCCTTGCAGAGGAGGCTCCTGCTGGAGAGCTCTCCAACGACGTCTGCACCCACCCAAACCAAGAAGGCTACTGCTGGGAGTCCTTCGGGTGTAATTTATTTACCCGCGGCGGCGAGTCCAGCGAAGACGGAGATCATCGACCTCGACGATGATTGATCCTCTTGTTTGAATTGTCGATGGAGTCCAGCCATGCAGTACGTCTGTTTTAGGGTTCATGTTTATTTGAATTTGCGAGGGAGATAGCCCCTAGCTATATTGTTATTTTCCTTTAATTTCCGAGGGAGAGATAGCCTTCCTCTATGCTTAATTAAGTACGTTGTACGTACATTGTTTTCCAAATCATCAATGTACCTATCGGGATATATATATATAAATTAATGCATGGATGTTGATCAGTTTGTTTTAAACCCTCTTATCCGATCGAACCTATGTTGTTTTTCATACCAATTTTGATAGAATTTATGAGGGAAAGCAATGTTTCTACCTTGATCTAAAATACTCAACATGGTTCAGTTGAGTGACAATAATAATGTCAAAAGAATACTGCCACAATAAAAAAAAATCATTCAATTTAATACATATTTATATATTATAATGAAATTGAATCAAAACAAATACAAAATTTTGAAGTTGGATTAGGAGAAGAATCAAAACAAAACATTATTTAACAAAATTACAAAAATATGTGTATATAGTCACACTTTGCACAAATGCATCCCCTTTATTTTAAATACACAAAAAATCATTATCTATTTTAAATCTCATCCTAATTTAAGTTCAAAAGTTTGTATTATCTAAAGAAAGTCAAAATTTATTTGATTGTATTATTTTTTGTTGATTTTAAAGTTTGTATTATTTTGAGACTTTTTTATAGTTCATATCTCATAGTTTGTATTATTTTGAGTCATTTTTCCTTTAAATTACTATCGTTAGGTGAACTCGGGATTTTACGATAATTCGACCCATTTAAATAAGGAAAAACGACTCAAAATAATATCAACTATCACATATAAATCAATAATAATATGAACTCAAAAAAGTCTCAAAATAATATAAACTATCCACCTATAAACCAAAAAATAATACAAACTTTAAAATCAACTACAAATAATTCAAACTATGAACTTTTAACTCAAAATAATACAAATTTTTTAAGTTGGACTAGGAAGAAGAATCAACACAAAATATTATTTACAAAAATTACAAAAATATGAGTATATAGTCACACTTTGCACAAAAAGCATCCCCTTTATTATTAAATACACCAAAACCACTATTTATTTACTCAACTTTACAAAAAAACCACATTTCATTTTGAAATTAAATAAAATAACATCCACTTTATCCATAATTATTAAAAAAATAGAATCATATCCTAAAATTCATGTAATTTTGTGTAATTTCTAAAAATTGGGGTTGTATTATACAAAGTTGGACAATCAAATGATGGGTTTGATGTATTTAAAATATAAAAGGTGGATTTCTGCAAAGTATGAATAATTATAGATTTGTCTTTAATTTTGTTAAACAAAATATTATTTTGAATCTTATCCTAATTTAAGTTCAAAAGTTTGTATTATTTTGAGTTAAAAGTTCAAAGTTTGTATTATTTTTAGTTGATTTTCAAGTTTGTATTATTTTTGGTTTATAGGTGGATAGTTTATATTTATTTTGTTTATTTTGGATTTACGAAAACACCAAAAATAAAAAATTTACATTCTTTTATATATTTTTTAATAATAATAATTATTTCCTTCTTATATATAAAAGAACACCATTGAATAATCTAAATAATTAAATTTTCATTTCAATTTTGTAGTAACATAAGGTTTATCATTGATGTGTACCGTAATCAAGTATTTATGCCAAAAACAACAATAAAATTTCTGAAAAAAAAAAGTAATGACGTGACTGGAGAAGGGACTTGCAGGCATACTCGCAGCCTGCGTCATAGCCTTTTCCCAACGAAGTGGTCTCTTGTAAAAAACAATAAAACAATGCAATTTATAGTATTGGTGGAAAACGCTGCAGAAGGTTAATTGTTATAATTAAGATACGATCTTTGTGATTTTTATCCTAAATTAAAATAATAAATTATAATATTATTTAAGAAAAATTAAAAAATTTAAGTTCTTTTATATATTTTTTTAAAAAAAATAATTTCAAACTTATATATAAATGAACACTATCGAATAATCTAAATAATTAAATTTTCATTTAATTCTTAGTAATATAAAGTTTATGATTGATGTCTATGGTAATCAAGTTACTTCTACCAAAACAATAAAATTAAATAACACCAGTGAGATTTTTCCAGAAATTGTATTGCTAATAATACCAAATCTGAATTTTTTAATATATATTTTAAATTTAATATCAATAAGAAAAACAAATTTTTGAAGTTGGACTAGGATGAAGAATCAACACAAAATATTATTTACAAAAATTACAAAAATATGAGTATATAGTCACACTTTGCATAAAAAGCATCCCCTTTATTATTAAATACACCAAAACCACTATTTATTTACTCAACTTTACAAAAAAACCACATTTCATTTTGAAATTAAATAAAATAACATCCACTTTATCCATAAATATTAAAAAAATAGAATCATATCCTAAAATTCATGTAATTTTGTGTAATTTCTAAAAATTGGGGTTGTATTATACAAAGTTGGACAATCAAATAGTGGGTTTGATGTATTTAAAATATAAAAGGTGGATTTCTGCAAAGTATGAATAATTATAGATTTGTTTTGAATTTTGAGAAATAAAATTTTATTTTGAATCTTATCCTAATTTAAGTTCAAAGTTTATATTATTTTGAGTTAAAAGTTCAAAGTTTGTATTATTTTTAGTTGATTTTCAAGTTTGTATTATTTTTGGTTTATAGGTGGATAGTTTATATTATTTTGTTTATTTTGGATTTACGAAAAAAATCAAAAATAAAAAATTTACATTCTTTTATATATTTTTTAATAATAATAATAATTTCCTTCTTATATATAAAAGAACACCATTGAATAATCTAAATAATTAAATTTTCATTTCAATTTTGTAGTAAACTAAAGTTTATCATTGATGTATACCGTAATCAAGTTATTTATGCCAAAAACAACAATAAAATTTCTGAAAAAAAAAAAGTAATGACGTGACTGGAGAAGGGACTTGCAGGCATACTCGCAGCCTGCGTCATAGCCTTTTCCCAAGGAAGTGGTCTCTTTGTAGAAAACAATAAAGTGGCATGCCTACTCGCAGGCTGCTTCAATGCCTTTTCGCAAGAAAGTGGTCTCTTCAATTAATAGGTCCATTTATTTCCCATGATGTGTATGGTAATACTCCGTATTAGAATGCAACACCAAAGTATGAATAATTATAGATTTTTTTTAAATTTTGATAAATAAAATTTTATTTTGAATCTTATCCTAATTTAAGTTCAAAAGTTTGTATTATTTTGAGTTAAAAGTTCAAAGTTTGTATGATTTTTAGTTGATTTTAAAGTTTGTATTATTTTGAGTTAAAAGTTCAAAGTTTAAAGTTATTTATGCCAAAAACAACAATACAATTTCTGAAAAAAAAAAGTAATGACGTGACTGGAGAAGGGAGTTGCAGGCCTACTCGCAGGCTGCGTCACAGCCTTTTCCCAAGGCTGTGACTGGTCTCTTGTGATTTTTATCCTAAATTAAAATAATAATTTATAATATTATTTAAGAAAAAATAAAAAAAATTACATTCTTTTATATATTTTGTAATAATAATAATTTCCTTCTTATATATAAATGAACACCATTGAATAATCTAAAAAATTAAATTTTGATTTCAATTTCGTAGTAACATAAAGTTTATAATTGATGTGTATGGTAATCTTATTTCTACCAAAAACAACAATACAATTTCTGGAAAAAAAAGTAATAACGTGATTGGAGAAGGGAGTAGCAGGTCTCTTTACAAAAATAAAACAATAAAATTTATGGTATTGGTGGAAAACACTTCACAAGGATCCGGATTGTGGGCCGTTAGATTGATATGTAAATGGACGATCAAGATGTTAATATATATATATATATATATATATATATATATATATATTGTAAAGACCGAGATTTTTAAATAATATTGTTATAATTATAAATTTCATTTCGATTAAAATTTATTCGATTTCTGAGACTCCGAAAATTTTCAAAAAATTCCGTTCTCGAGCAAACGACTTATTTAAATTCTTTCGAACAATTCCGGCATAAACTTGTTACCCGATTTGAAAATAAAATAATTCCGCTTTATTTTACCAAGACTAGAAAATATTTTCGGGTGTCGTTATTTAATTCAGATCCGAATGTCTATTTTAAATTTATTTTAATCGTGTCGGATTAAGGTCGAAAAGCGGGTTTCGGGATTTATTAACGGGTAAAATAGTTGACTTTCACCACCCCACCCTACTAGCCACCCTAAGATGTTAGACCCCCCTTTACCCAAACCATCAGCTACCCCTCCATCTCTCTTTACTTTATCACCTAACCTTCTGCATTCCTCATTTCCCCACTTCATACACCATACCACCACCTTTCCTTCAATTAGCAGCAGGAGCCCACCACGCCCCTATTTCCTCCATTGTCGGCAGTGACAAGCAACAACACCCCCTTTTCCATTCCACCTTCTTCCGGATTCAATGGCACCACCATCTCTACTCCCTCCTCCTACCGCCACCCCCATTTCAAAGTTCACAACATAGCTCCCTCTGTTTTCGAAGCTGCCTAGCACCCACAGCAACCAGTATCTCCATCCTCTTCCTCTGAGGTCGACGAAGACGAGCCTAGGAGCAGCGCAGAGCCTTCCCACGTCCTCCGACGAGCTTGAACGAAACCCGGTGATCCCGACGAAGCCTCGAAGACCCCGGTGAGCATCCGAACGTCCCTTCCCTTCCTCATTCGAATTTCGGTTTCTTTTCCTACTTAAACTAGTCGGAGAGTGAGAGGGGGAATCGGGTCGGAGAGAGTGGGCGAGCTCGAGCTCGAGAGTGAGCGCGAGGACGACGGAGATGAGTGAGTGTGAGGATGAGGGTGCGAGAGCAAGCAAGAGCGGGTGCGCGCGAGGGAGCGAGTACGGGGGGGAGCTGTGAGAGTGAGGGTGAGCTGGGGCGAGGCGGAGACGGAAAAGGCCGAGATCGGAGCATGGTCTGGCAGCGAACGACGGAGTGAGTCGGGAGGAAGGAAAGAGATGACAAGGTGGCTCTGACTTTTCTTTTCTTTTATTTATTTTCGTTCTTTTCTCTTTTTGTTTTCTTTTCTTTTTTTCATTCAATTGCCAGTAATTGAGAAGGTGAGCTAGATCTAGATTAGAGGTTTGGGTTGGGTTTTAAAGGGGAGAGGAAACGGGCTGAGTATAGATTTGGGCTGAAATGGTTAATCCGGTTTCTTTAAAATTTGGGCATTCGGGTTTATTTAATGCATTTGGTCCGGTTTTGAGGCTTGGTTTTCTTTATTTATTTATTTATTTATTTATTTATTTACTTACATAATTATTTATTCAGAATTGTTGAAGAATTTAGTTATTTAAATAAATGATTTGTATGTGTCAAATTATTAAAGTGCTCGTATGATGAATTGATGGTATTTAAAGGAGGGGGGTTAATATGTATTATGTGAAATATTTCTAAAATGCCGGATCTATTTGATAAAATGGGATTTCAAGTTTGGTTTAAAAATTAATGTTTTATAATTGGATTTGGCCAAGTATGATTTTAAGGGATTGTTTGAATATTGACTTGACGTAATTTGAGATTTAATGTCTTTTAGAAACCTTTGAACCGATTTACCTGGGATTGAATGATGAGCTTTAATTGAGAACTTATATGAGTTGAAATATATGTGAATGTGAATTGAAGCATGATTGGACACGATATGATCTTGAATTGAATTATGGAAATTGATGAGGAAAAATGTGATGATATAAGATGATTGAGATAAGTGGAAGTGATGATGATGATGATGATGATGATGATGTATGACTAATTATTGATAGATAGATTCTGTGCAGTGGTAAATGAGTCCTCTATGTTTTAGACTTATATTCTGTATCTATTAAAATTGTTAGGTGTTCCGTGACGTGATTGACTTGCTTACTGCTGGTTTATTGCTTTTGCTGATCTGCTACTCCAGGTAAGTCCTCCGGGGCTTACTCAAGTTAGAACCTCATGCCTGATGTGTCATATAGTATGTAGGTGTTGCATCCTGCATATTCATGTAGTATCATGCTTAAGTTGCACAAATTAATCGAGCATCCGTATTCTCTTTGCGTATGGTAGAACGACCGTTAAATTATGAGTCCTAGAGTCATTTGCTAGGGTCATAGGACGGTCCAGTCCCATCGGGCTTAGTCCTCATCGAGTCAGATTGTTAAATTGACGAGCATGACTATTGATACGATTGATGATGTTATGATATTGAACGCGACCGGTTCCCGCACTAACGAGCATGGGTGCGGGAGTATAAAACGCGGTCGGTTCCTGCACTAACGAGCATGGGTGCGGGAGTAGGAGAGGGACATGCCACTTGGCATTCTGTGCGGGATCCCATTTAATTGCTTTCTGCATATATATAAACTGTTAGCATGCTTGTGTGTTTAATATTTCAGCACTGCATTAGAGCATCCTTTATCTAGGTATAGGCATATTATATGTCATCAGCGAGGTCTTCAGGGCCCGCATGAGTGGCTCGACCTTGACTTCGTGGTTAGTTTCAGGTACCCATACCCTTTCTTGATCGTGTGCTGTTGTGGCGGGGGACATTATATGGCGCAGTGAGAGGGAGAGAAAGACCGACTTGAACTCCACACTTTTGCTGCTTATTTCCTCGTGTTTGGTTTTGACCCGGCCATTCCATGGCAATTTGTATTATGATATCTCCTTATTTATGCTTTCGAACTTAAAACGTTTTGAGCGACTTAGGCAAGTAGGATAGGTTCGGGGGACATAATGGCCCTATCGCGAATTTAGGGTGCGAAATCCCTCCTTTGAGCATTCAAAACTTTATTTTACAACCCAGCCCGTACTCGAATTGCAAGATCCGAACGAAGGTATTCAATCCTTCGAAACGTAACTCGAATATTTATATTTGGGCTGTTACAAAGGTGGTATCAGAGCTTGGGTTGCGCGATTCGAGTACAAAAGGGTTGGAGTATGATTTTGAAAATTGCCCAATGTTTTTAAAAGATTTTTATGAGTTTTAAAGGGCAAAATGAATTTAATATGGATCAATTAATGAACATAGCTTAATAAACATGGCTTAAAGTAAGGAAAATCGGATAGAGGGAAACCGAGTGGGTAGAAAGGCGATAGACCATCCCTATTGGATGTAGACTTGGGAAAGGGTAGGCAAAACTTAGCTTTATACCTTACAGAGGGCCTAGAAGACTCCAAGGAGTTTGCACCGTGGTGGTTGGAGTAGCGGGGTTAGAATATAGAGGCCGAGAGGATAGTTGCCCCTCCGGTCAGTTGCCCCTCGAAGGACAGCTTCTAGATAGATTATGTGATTTTATATAAATTGGGTCTGAGGGCGATCCTCCTCGAAGAGGATTAGATTATTATTGCTGATTGATTCTGTGCTGAGTGTTGCCTTCCTTGAGCAAGAATTCTGTTAATTTGTTTACCCTCTGATGGCTATGAGTTGAACTTTTGTGAGAATGGGATAGCGGGAGAGTCCTCCCTTACTCTGTAGTCGGAATTTAAGTACTCGTAAAGCAATCTTTTCCGTTATTCAACTATCTATGTCATGATCTTTTCATTTTGCCTTCTGTTCGACAAATTTCTAAGGTTGACCATTGTCGGGGAGTGTATTCCTTTCATTCCGTTTTCCTTATCTCTGATGCCTCTAAATGATGTCTTATCGATCCTTTCCTCTTTCCTTTTTTTTTTCTTTCCCTTCCTTTTCATTTCCTACCTTCTCTCCCCTTTACTATTCTTTCTTCTTCTTCTCTTTCTTTTATCCTCTTCCATAAATGTTTTATCGAGTCTTCTCTATCATATTATCGTCTACCACGGGAAACTGGGTTGGGAATCTAATCATATTCGGGGTCTCTGTTCGGGTGCATTGATTACTTAAGTGTGTGATGAAGTATGGTACTTGACACCATAGGTCATGCCACGAGCTAATTGATGTACTTGAATATCAACTTCGAATGATCTAAGATTTTCGACATGATTTTGAGTCTGTAGAACATGGTGTTTTGGAGAGCCATCCTTTTCGACTTGTGTAAAGGTTCACAGGTTTCTTTTTTGTCATAAAACTTTATCTAGAGTTTGACCATCCTTCTTTGGGAAATAGTTGAGTGCTCTTTTCCCTTACCCAAAATGAGTCGTACGTACGTTCCTCGGGAAATGGACTATTGAGTCAGTAAGCCAATGATGCCCTTGGAGATTTTGCTAGGTTATAATAGTAGTCTCATATGTGGTCACATTATTTGATGTAGTATCATGATAAATGCATGTCTTAAATATTCAGATATCTAATGATTTGAACACATTTCCCTATATTTATTCATATTGCCACGCTATTTGGGGTTCGTATTATGCATCAGTACATTTCTTCCATGCTTCTATATCATTGTAATATGATTAAATCAAATTCTTGCATATCATTGTGTTAACTGATTCAATGTATATATATATATATATATATCGTACATTATGTCGAGTGATTAGTATCATGTAGGGCCCTTGATTGTGACTTTTATAATTTCTTGCTATGCCCGCATTATTGTTTGCTCCCTCCTTAAATAGGTTTTTGATAGTGTGGTCATTCCTTCTTTATATCTTCATGATATGATTTACTTATCTTGATTAGGTTAATGTTCCACTCAATAATCGATATGCTAGCATGCTTTCATGAACAACTGGTCTGACACCTTGCATGATCACACACCACGATATGTTCTGGTTTCGTGTAGGCATGACACATGAATGTTATATTAAACTTATTCAGATCACCCATGATTGTGATTATGCCTTGCAATGAGTTACCAGTGTCATGTAGGACATATGCCTCCAAAATACAACTCAGCATGTGATTGCATGTCGTACTTGTTCTATTAGGAGAATGTCGTTGTCATAAGAGGTGATTGCTTTCCATACCACTCTTTCATGGTTTCTTGTCACGAAAAATATGTTATTGTCATGCGTTGAGATAGGTACATGCTAGTATTAATTGAATCAACTCGTATACCTTATGTTGATGTGTGTCTCGCTTGCTGCGATTATAACCTTGAAAGATTCCCATAGGGCATCCTTGTTATTCTCGGGTTGGGACCTTGTCTTTAGTCTCGTTGGTCTTGGTTCGTACTTGACTTCATAGGGAATCCGGGTTGTCCGCCTTTATCTCTCCTCTATCTCTGTTAACTTAGAATCCCTGCGTTACCTCGGTCGAACGCCAGCATGGAAAGGAGGACGGTCAACTGGATAGCAATAGAGAGGCGCAGCGGAAGCGTAGTGGGTCGTAACCCACAGGTCCTAGAACAGACATCATCGACGACATTAGGGGACGAGCACAACACTCTTCATAGACTGTAGTCGTTGGTTGTGATCCATGAAGATGATTTCAGAAGGGGGCGACCTCCAAACGAGTTACTTGATTCTTTCTGTGTTAATTAGGAATGACGGTATGCGATAAGTCTATAGTTGATATGATAACGAGTTTTGACATGTTGACATTCTGAGTTGGTGAGTATTGCCTGGTTGTTTATTGCCTATAAGGGTGTACGGACTAGTATGACCTAGGGCTTATGTGTGATGTTCCCCTTTTATTTATCGTGTGGTTTGAGGCTATTTCGTTGAATAGATGGAGAGAGATAAGAGGGATATAAGTCATAAGATTTGTTCGATGATAGTGTGAGATAGAGTCCTAGGAAGGAGTCATTGGTTTAGGCAAGACCGAGAGAGTTTCTAGGACAGGTAGGAGACGGTGGTTAGGGATTTTCAAATGAGCCTTCTAGGTAGGACTTAGATGGGGCATAAGATGAGAATGTCAAGATTTGAGGAATTGAGGTTGTAGTATAAGTGAGAAATGGATGAAGGATAGGGTGAATCCGATTGGGTATGAATAAGGAAGATATGAGTGGACCAGACGTGAATGATTAAGGATTCTTGTAGAGAGAATGTGGTTATGGATAGGTTAGTTGTGCTATGAGTGAAAACGATGTTGTTGAGAAACGAGTTATGGACACCATTAAGGTTTGAGTGACTATGACTGCTTGAAAATTGTGAATTCTGGGATTCGAGTTGTTTATGTGATACTAGGATAGGAAGTAAGATTTGTACTTGGGTATTCGTCGTATGTTATTAAGGACACTTGCTAAAGTGGTATTTGGAAAATTACTAAGGTGTGATTGAAAGATTTTTAGCATAGGGAAGAAATCGTAATTGATATGTGTGGAATCGATTTGGAATGTTGAGGTGTTAAGAAATGAAAGGTAAGTCCCTCAGAAAATGCCTAAGGCTAAGTAAAGGATATCGTAGGATCGCTTATGAGTTTGCTTGATGGAGTTTAGAGACAAGAAGATTCTGAATGACGAATATGGTAACTAGTCCAGGTAAAGGACATGATGATACTAATGGTCACGAGATTATGGAATTTCGAGTAAATTGTGATGCCTTGGGTAAATTCGGATAAGGAGGACCTAGAACTTATTAGGATGATGGTTGGTAATTAAGGTCATTAAGAAGTCATGTATCATCGTTTGAGGATTATGGTCGAAGACGAATTAATTAGAATATGCGACAATAAGGAATTAGAGTAAGACGACTAGGGGAATCGTAATTGTTTGGGAAAATAATGGAACTTTAAATGATGAATTGATGTTGTAACTAAGTGGCGATGCTATGATATTTTAGGATGACAGGAGATACGATTTGGGTTAGATTTGATCTGATGAGTTAGTTGGGTAAGACATGAATGTTGACCACTAGAGTATATGTGTGGTTGAGGAGACTGGATAGGTCGCGTTACAGGTTATCGCTAGTTGGCTCTCTAGCTTAGAATCCGAAGAGTGCAGACGATTAGGTGTTGCTGGCGGAGTGAGACGCTTGTGTTGTTGGGATCCGTGAATAACTTAAGAGATGAACTTTGTCGATGAATATGTGAGGATGGCAATAGGGGTTGGTTCTTTAGAGGTGGATTAGAAATTAGTGTGCTTTTCGTATGGGAAGTAGGATAGGAGTAGTGGAGCGATTCACGGACTTGTAGAGATAATGATCAAACAGATTCTTGAGGGCATAGGAGGAATAAATTAATTTGGTAGGGAACATCTAGATTTATCTTGATAGAGGTCTTGACGGGGACTTGGGATATTAGACTTGGTCTGAGATTACTTAGAGGATAATGGATGTAGGCGTATGAGGATTAATTGGTTAGCGGGAAAGTTTGGGATCGTGAGCTTGAGGCCGTGTGTAAGTTGATTTTTTTGAAGAAACTCGTTGACTAGAGCATCGAGTTACATAGTGGATGAATTTGAATTTAGGTTTTAACTCATGGACTTTTTTTTTTAGAAAAAGCTGAAGAGGACATCCATGGGTTTTGGATATATGATAAGCGTGATTTGGATGCATTAGGGGATTCAGAGTCTGATCTGAGTTGATGATCATAGCTTAGACCTGATTTTGATCTCGGGAGCTCAATGGTGAGGTGTAAGCTAATGGTTGTGTTCTGTTCCGATCGGTAACTATATATAGATTCCCTCGGTATTATGGCCTATCGATATGTGTTGATATGTAATGCGTTGACCTTCTGATGTGTTGCTATGTGATATTCTGGTATGTCGATGCTTGGAATGACGATGTTTTGAGCTTTGATGTGATGCTAAATCTTGATGTTGATGAGCCTTGATGGTTGACTTGATTACATTGCGATATGAGATGTATGTTACCTTGGTTTGATTCAGTGATTATATCTATGCTTGATTGTACCTTTCGGGTTGTTAATTGTGGGGTTATGATATGTTGATATCTTGATGTGTGATATCTTAAATTGGAAATGATGAAACCAACCTTGAAAATGAACATAGGAAGTGGACTGTAGGATTAGCCCTTAGAGGTGGATGTTGCCACCTCTTGAAATTCTTGAAACCTGATGGACTTAAATAAGAGAAATGAATTGGATTTTGAAAGATCGAGCACGATCGAGAATTTGCTTGACCAACTTGAATTGAGAACCCTTTTGAAACTTTTTTTTTTCGACCCGAGTTTACATTATAATGTCCCACGAAGTGGATACAAGCATTTATAGGGGCACTTATAGATTGTTTGCTAAGACCTAGTGGAGACGTTATGATTCTTTTGAGTTATAATGTAACCAAGAAGTCGGGGTAAGGTTGTGATAGGGGCCCATATCACATTCTTGCTACGACCAATTGGGAATATTATGATCATGACGAAGATACTGCGAGGATCTCATAGGGGCACTTATGAGGTACTTACAGGATCAATGACGTGATCCTCGGACTCACCAATTTCGAACTTCATCCCCTTTTTTTAAAAAGGATTTTAGTCTCGAGGACGAGACTTGTTTTTAGAGGTGGATGATGTAAAGACCGAGATTTTTAAATAATATTGTTATAATTATAAATTTCATTTCGATTAAAATTTATTCGATTTCTGAGACTCCGAAAATTTTCAAAAATTTCCGTTCTCGAGCAAACGACTTATTTAAATTCTTTCGAACAATTCCGGCATAAACTTGTTACCCGATTTGAAAATAAAATAATTCCGCTTTATTTTACCAAGACTAGAAAATATTTTCGGGTGTCGTTATTTAATTCAGATCCGAATGTCTATTTTAAATTTATTTTAATCGTGTCGGATTAAGGTCGAAAAGCGGGTTTCAGGATTTATTAACGGGTAAAATAGTTGACTTTCACCACCCCACCCTACTAGCCACCCTAAGATGTTAGACCCCCCTTTACCCAAACCATCAGCTACCCCTCCATCTCTCTTTACTTTATCACCTAACCTTCTGCATTCCTCATTTCCCCACTTCATACACCATACCACCACCTTTCCTTCAATTAGCAGCAGGAGCCCACCACGCCCCTATTTCCTCCATTGTCGGCAGTGACAAGCAACAACACCCCCTTTTCCATTCCACCTTCTTCCGGATTCAATGGCACCACCATCTCTACTCCCTCCTCCTACCGCCACCCCCATTTCAAAGTTCACAACATAGCTCCCTCTGTTTTCGAAGCTGCCTAGCACCCACAGCAACCAGTATCTCCATCCTCTTCCTCTGAGGTCGACGAAGACGAGCCTAGGAGCAGCGCAGAGCCTTCCCACGTCCTCCGACGAGCTTGAACGAAACCCGGTGATCCCGACGAAGCCTCGAAGACCCCGGTGAGCATCCGAACGTCCCTTCCCTTCCTCATTCGAATTTCGGTTTCTTTTCCTGCTTAAACTAGTCGGAGAGTGAGAGGGGGAATCGGGTCGGAGAGAGTGGGCGAGCTCGAGCTCGAGAGTGAGCGCGAGGACGACGGAGATGAGTGAGTGTGAGGATGAGGGTGCGAGAGCAAGCAAGAGCGGGTGCGCGCGAGGGAGCGAGTACGGGGGGGAGCTGTGAGAGTGAGGGTGAGCTGGGGCGAGGCGGAGACGGAAAAGGCCGAGATCGGAGCATGGTCTGGCAGCGAACGACGGAGTGAGTCGGGAGGAAGGAAAGAGATGACAAGGTGGCTCTGACTTTTCTTTTCTTTTATTTATTTTCGTTCTTTTCTCTTTTTGTTTTCTTTTCTTCTTTTCATTCAATTGCCAGTAATTGAGAAGGTGGGCCAGATCTAGATTAGAGGTTTGGGTTGGGTTTTAAAGGGGAGAGGAAACGGGCTGAGTATAGATTTGGGCTGAAATGGTTAATCCGGTTTCTTTAAAATTTGGGCATTCGGGTTTATTTAATGCATTTGGTCCGGTTTTGAGGCTTGGTTTTCTTTATTTATTTATTTATTTATTTATTTATTTACTTACATAATTATTTATTCAGAATTGTTGAAGAATTTAGTTATTTAAATAAATGATTTGTATGTGTCAAATTATTGAAGTGCTCGTATGATGAATTGATGGTATTTAAAGGAGGGGGGTTAATATGTATTATGTGAAATATTTCTAAAATGCCGGATCTATTTGATAAAATGGGATTTCAAGTTTGGTTTAAAAATTAATGTTTTATAATTGGATTTGGCCAAGTATGATTTTAAGGGATTGTTTGAATATTGACTTGACGTAATTTGAGATTTAATGTCTTTTAGAAACCTTTGAACCGATTTACCTGGGATTGAATGATGAGCTTTAATTGAGAACTTATATGAGTTGAAATATATGTGAATGTGAATTGAAGCATGATTGGACACGATATGATCTTGAATTGAATTATGGAAATTGATGAGGAAAAATGTGATGATATAAGATGATTGAGATAAGTGGAAGTGATGATGATGATGATGATGATGATGATGTATGACTAATTATTGATAGATAGATTCTGTGCAGTGGTAAATGAGTCCTCTATGTTTTAGACTTATATTCTGTATCTATTAAAATTGTTAGGTGTTCCGTGACGTGATTGGCTTGCTTACTGCTGGTTTATTGCTTTTGCTGATCTGCTACTCCAGGTAAGTCCTCCGGGGCTTACTCAAGTTAGAACCTCATGCCTGATGTGTCATATAGTATGTAGGTGTTGCATCCTGCATATTCATGTAGTATCATGCTTAGGTTGCACAAATTAATCGAGCATCCGTATTCTCTTTGCGTATGGTAGAACGACCGTTAAATTGTGAGTCCTAGAGTCATTTGCTAGGGTCATAGGACGGTCCAGTCCCATCGGGCTTAGTCCTCATCGAGTCAGACTGTTAAATTGACGAGCATGACTATTGATACGATTGATGATGTTATGATATTGAACGCGACCGGTTCCCGCACTAACGAGCATGGGTGCGGGAGTATAAAACGCGGTCGGTTCCTGCACTAACGAGCATGGGTGCGGGAGTAGGAGAGGGACATGCCACTTGGCATTCTGTGCAGGATCCCATTTAATTGCTTTCTGCATATATATAAACTGTTAGCATGCTTGTGTGTTTAATATTTCAGCACTGCATTAGAGCATCCTTTATCTAGGTATAGGCATATTATATGTCATCAGCGAGGTCTTCAGGGCCCGCATGAGTGGCTCGACCTTGACTTCGTGGTTAGTTTCAGGTACCCATACCCTTTCTTGATCGTGTGCTGTTGTGGCGGGGGACATTATATGGCGTAGTGAGAGGGAGAGAAAGACCGACTTGAACTCCACACTTTTGCTGCTTATTTCCTCGTGTTTGGTTTTGACCCGGCCATTCCATGGCAATTTGTATTATGATATCTCCTTATTTATTCTTTCGATCTTAAAACGTTTTGAGCGACTTAGGCAAGTAGGATAGGTTCGGGGGACATAATGGCCCTATCGCGAATTTAGGGTGCGAAATCCCTCCTTTGAGCATTCAAAACTTTATTTTACAACCCAGCCCGTACTCGAATTGCAAGATCCGAACGAAGGTATTCAATCCTTCGAAACGTAACTCGAATATTTATATTTGGGTCGTTACATATATATATATATATATATATATATATATATATATATATATATATATATATATATATATATATATATATATATATATATATATATATATATATATATTTTATTCTTCCCAAATCACCACCCTAGATTACTTAAAAAACTTATCATTAATATACGAGTATTAAGGGTTGGTTATATTCCCAGTATTATTAATTTCGTAGAATAAACAGAACTATAAAAGGAAAATGAATTATATATTATGTTCATTAATTATACCAAGTAAAAAAAATAAAGAATCACAAAAAAAACAAAGTTGAATTATAACTTATGTCTTAGCCGAAAAGAAAAAAATTACATAAATTATAGAGGGAAGCCTAGCCCTAGAGTGTAAGTAGGGTTTAGGGTTTGGGGCTTGGGGTTTGGGGTTTAGGGTTTAGGGTTTGGGGTTTGGGGTTTGGGGTTTGGGGTTTGGGGTTTGTGGTTTAGGGTTTAGGGTATTTTGATGGTAGTTTAATTTGATCAAATTTTTTGAGATCGAGATTTGAGATTGATCACGGATTGAGATTTTTCATTAATATTAAATCACAATTTTTCATTGAGATTTGAAATCAAGATTAAGATCAAGATCGACTTTTGATATTGAGATTTTATATTTGTCAATTGAGAGTGAGAGTTGATATTTGAGATTGATATTAAGTTTTAGATCGAGATTTAAGATTTGTCATTGAGATTTGAAATCAAGATTAAGATCAAGATCGACTTTTGATGTTGAGATTTTATATTTTAGAATTGAGAGTAAGAATTGATATTTGAGACTGAGTTAATGGTTGAGATCGAGAATTGAGATTGAGAATGAGATCGAGAATTGAGATTGAGATTGAGATCGAAAATCGAGATTTGAGATTAAGAACAAGACATATAGAAGTTCATAAGTTTGTCATTTCAATTAATAGTTCCATTTATTTTTATAAATATTCAACCTTATATCTTAACTATTTTATCTTTAGTCATTAAGATTGGTTAGGTTAGTTATGATAAGATTTTATTTGTAATAAATTAATTAATGAATAATAAAATCTTATCATCTAAATATATATTTTGAAAAGCTGAAAACATGAATGTATTTATATATTTAAATTTATGCATATATGAAAAATGTTATCTTTTTTAACCAAATATGAATTTTTTAAACTGATTGTCCAAAGATAAAAAAAATGGTGGAGGATGTAATTTGATGTCATATAGTACCGAGTAGGTTAAATATGTGAAGGAGAGATTGCAAATCTCTTTCATATTAAATAACTTATCAAAGATGTTTTTATTAAAGATGGCATATTAAAGATGTTTTATATAATAAAATTTATTAAAAAATCGCACAATGGGCGAGTAATAAAACTAATATATATATACACACACATTTTGGAAAAATGACTTAAAATAATAATAACTATTATGTATGAACCAAATAAATACGAACAAAAAAAAGTCTCAAAAAAATACAAATTAAAATAATAATAACTATTATGTACGAACAAAAAACAGTCTGAATAAAAATACAAATTATATATCAACCTATGGACCAAAAAAATACAAACTATTATATTCCCACTTTAAATAATATAAAATTTTAAAATCGGATATGATTATGAAAATCTTGTTGTGTGGATATATTTACCACCTACACCGCCTACCCTAGTAATCTACCTAGGGAAAATACTTGATTGCAAATTAGCAAAACCCATTGGGCCACTAACTGTCCAGTGAAACCCTTTGAATTGAATTAATTACTCTTTATTTTTATTTTTATGTATACAAAACCTCTAAAAGGATCTACTACAACACAAAAATAATTAGGCTAAATATGTATGATAAAAAAATTTTAAAAATTGTTTATGTTATGAATAACAAATCATACATATTCGTATAATTATCTCATGAAAAAACATGGTATGGAAAGTATTAAAATTAAAAATATGATTATTTGATGATAATAATTTTAATATTTTTCAAAACATATTTTTTCATAAGAAAATCATAAAAATATATGTGATTGGTTATTTATAACATAACAACAATATTTTGAATTTTTTGTATCATAAATATTTATTTTAATTAATTCCGTCTATAAATTAGGGCATCCGTTTCACCCTTCATCACTGCAGTCTTCTCCACTCTCCATCTTTATCTTAATTATCATCCCAAACACCTTTCCTAACTTGTTAGTTCATATGGTTAAAATAATCCTAATGTCTCCTCCTCCAACACCCGAGTCCGACTCACCACAGATTCCAGTTGCTCCCATATCCGCCATAGAAGTATCCCTCGGCATTTTATTACCTAGACTCTCAAAGCTGGAGACCATGACCAAGGTTATGTTCAGAAGGGCCATAAACGCTGTGCACGGGGAACTTATGAAGAGGTTGATCGTCGGCGAGGATCCCTCGTCGATTTGCTGTGGATGTTCGAGGTTGAACAGTTCCTCTTCATGAGTGGGACACGAACACGACCAACGTCCCACGACCAACGTCCAACCACCAAGGAGGAGCCTGCTGATGAGAGGCCACCGACCACGACCACGACCACGACCAACGACCCGGAGAGTCCAGCCACCAAGGAGATCAGTGAGCTCGATGGCTTTAATCGTTTAGTACTTTAAGGTTCCATGTTTATTGATGAATGTGCGGGGGTTGAGATCAGGGAGATCGATGGCTTTGCTTTGCTTTGCTTTGTTTCGTTTTGAATTCGCGAGAGAGACATCCTCTTGCTATGTTTTTATTTTCCTTTTCCGAGGGAGAGACATCCTTCCTCTATGCTTTATTAACTAGTTGGTGTTTTCCAAATCATCACCCTACCGGAATATATTAATGAAATCGATCAGTTTTTGTTTCAACCCTACACTCATCTCCTCAACTATTGGTATTCATAGTCATACTTTTTAAGTACAACATTCTTGAAACACATTATGCATGAGTGTTGTCGCATAGAATGCAACTGTGAAACACATTGGATGGAAAATGTTTGGATAGTACGTGAATGGGTTAATTTGAATTTTATATATGTATTTATTGCCAAATATATAGAGTGGGTAAAAGGTGATCATATATATATAGTACGTGAATGGTTAAATGTGAATGTTATGTATTTATTTTGATGGGTAAAGTGTTTGAATGGTTAAATTTTAGGAAATACATGTTTCTGGATATTTGAACACAAGAAAAACCTACATTTGCGGAAAAACGATAATTTGTGTAGTTATTAATTTATTAAAAAAGGTAAATAATTTGTAAAGGACATCTTTAAAAAATGCCCGCAGGCCTATCGGCAGGCCGTTGCCTGGGGTTTTATTAACCTTTGTATTCTCTTCTGCCATATTTGGGAACCAAGCATTTTCTCCTCTGGAAAAGCCACTTTGGCAAAATCTCTTTATGCAGATCAAAATCCTTTGGTGAGATTGCTTTTGAGGAGTTTCTTTTGTGAGCTTATTTTTTTGGGTTGAAGGTCTCGAGTTGGTCATCAATAGTTAAGCTTGATTTCGTGTCTGGTTTGAGGTAGTTTTATGTTGTTTTGTCTCTTAATTCTACTTTGTAAATAATTCTGTTCATTTGTTGTTGTTGTTGGTATGTTGTTGTTGTTGTTACATTATGTTCATCTTTAATCTTCATTCAAGACCCTCCAATACGTTCTGTTATACTGTGTTGTTGTTGTTGTTGGTATGGTGTTGTTGTTGTTGTTGTTTTTTCTCTTAATTCCACTTAATCAACTTCTTTACACTTCTTTTCCAGAGGAATTGGTAGTATACTAGTATTCATTTGCCCCTTGACTCACACAGTTGTATTGAATTGATTTGAGTTTTAGGTATGGGTGATAATGCATTGGAGGAGTGCTCTGTTATTAAAGACAAGGGAGAGGTTGACTTCATTGATTCTGCAGATGATCTATTTGTCGGGACAAAACCTCAATCAGTAAAGCGTTATTTAAAAAACAAGCTCCCGAACTACAACATACCAAAGGATGTTAGGGAAGCGATAGAGAGAAAGGAAATCCCTGAAGCTGTCTTGCAAGGATTAACAGCAATGAATTATTCTGCTTATTTCAGGACGCTGTATATTATGGAAGAGCTACAAATTGAGGTAATTGCTAGCTTCTCTTTGGTTGGGATAGTGTGAGAAGAGAGATTTGGGTGCTTCATATAACCCTTTCCTCCAAGTATAACTTGCTAACTGTTTCTCTTGTTTTGGTTTATGCATAGGAACACATGAAAGCTTATGATATGGAATGTGTAACTTTGCAACGAAAGGGGCGTTATTTCTTAGCACATGAGGTACCTGGACTTGCTGAAAGAAGACCTTCACTTGTCCAGGGAGACGCAGTGTTTGTTCGACTTGCCAGTGATGATTATCAATCCGGGGAGGCATACGAGGTATGAGTGCTCATTGCTAAAAGGTTATTTTTGGCTTAAGCATCAAGTACATTACCTCCAAATATATGTCACCTACAAACTCATGCATGGAAATTGAAAAAACCTCATTCATAGTTTGTGAATCTGGTAAACTGATTTTTTTTTTGAGCAAAAATCTGTTATTAGGATTTATCTCAGTGCTGTTGGATAGACACTTGAATGGATCAACAACAACAACAACACAATTGGTTTTGTATTTTCTTTGACTCAAAGAAATCTGACTTACAAACTGTGACAAAAACTAACTTGTTCATGACAGTTAACCAACTAACATAACTAACTTGATCTAAACTATGAAACACAATTGGTTTTGTATTTTCTTCTCTAACTTAGACGAAATTATGTTTTGGATAGGGCTTCATCAACCGTGTCATGGCTGATGTAGTCTCTTTGCAGTTTAATGGTATATTCTCCAGAAGGCACAGAGATAAAAATCTGTATAATGTTCGTTTTGCGTATAACAGAGTGAATTTCAGAAGGCTCTATCAGGCTATTGAATCTGTAGATAAATTACACAAAGACATCCTCTTTCCAACTGAGTCTGATGGGAAAAGGATAATTGCAGCCGAATCCCCGAAGCCTATTTCCCATGATATTAACCAGGAGCAAGCAAAGGCCGTTCGATTAATATTAGGATGCAAAGGAGGAGCTCCTTATGTGATTCATGGGCTTGCTGGTACAGGAAAGACAAAAACAGTAGTTGAGGCTATCCTCCAACTTTATAAGAATAGACATAATTCTCGGATTCTGGTATGTGCATATTCAAATTGCGCAATAGTCCATATATTGGAGAAAATCCTTGGTGAGAGGGTGGATATCAAAGAAAATGAGATTGTTAGATTGAATGTCAGCAGTCGTCCTCGTCGAGAGAAAATCAGAAGCTACAGGATTATAATAACGACATACATGGGTGCATCCTCCCTATATGCTGAAGGGGTTAACCGAGGTCACTTCTCTCACATCATATTAGACGATGCAGGCCAAGTTTCAGAGCCGGAGACAATGGTTCCCATATCAAACCTTTGGGAAGATAGGACAGTGATTGTTCTTGCTGGTGATCCTATGCAACTTGGCCCTGTTATCTACTCTAAAGCCACTGAGTCGTATGGGCTGGGAAAGTCATATCTAGAGAGATTGTTGGAATGTGATGTCTACAGCTCTGGGGATCCAAATTACGTGACAATGTTGGTGAAGAATTACCGAAGCCATCCCGAAATTCTCTCTGTTCCGTCAAAGCTGTTTTACAAAGGAACTTTGATTCCATCTCGAAAAGAAAGCGAGGCATCTTCCTTACCTTGGGCTGATCTGCTTCCGAACCCTAAGTTCCCTGTTATGTTCTTTGGCATTCAAGGATTGGACGAGAGGGAGGGGAGCAACCCTTCATGGTTTAACAGGATTGAAGCTAGCAAGGTGGTCGAGCTCGTAAGGAAACTCATCGCAAGGAAGGTTCCTGAACACAACATTGGGGTTATTACCCCTCATCAGCAGCAAGTAATGAAGATAAAGAAGGCCCTTGAGTCGAGAGAAATACTTGATATTAAGATTGGCAGTGTAGAGCAATTTCATGGTCAGGAGAGAGAAGTTATTATCGTTTCCACTGTCAGATCAACTGTGAAACACAACGAATTTGACAAGACTTTCTATTTGGGGTTTCTGAGCAACCCGAAAAGGTTTAATGTTGCTATGACTCGAGCCAAATCACTTCTTGTCATCATTGGAAACCCCTATATCATTGAAAAGGTATTTCCAATTGAAATAAATCACTTCTTGTATCTTCTGTGTTTTTGATGTATACTCGGTAAGTGTAGTTAAACTGTTGTATCTGTGTGCTTTGGAAATTCACAGGACTGGCTTTGGAAATTCACAGGACTGGCACTGGAACCAAATTTTACGGCATTGTGCCGATAACAACTCGTATCAAGGTTGTGCTCGCCGTAGCTAAACTGGTGTATCGATGTATGCAGTCGCAGATTGGGCCATCCAACAGACGATTGTACAATATTTCCACTGCTACTGCTTCAATATTTCGATTACTGTATTTGGACCCCTTTGTTTTGGTTAACCCTACTTTTAAACATTATTATCATCTTGTTTATTTGTCTTCCGCGGATTGAATGTTCACATGTTATCATCTTGTATGTGATTATTTTTTCTTTCATCCTATGTTTACAATTGACATCCAAATGTCCTTGGGAAGTCTAGATATAATTAGTTCAAGGTGTAACTACGGGAAGCACATACCCCAATGGTCACAACATCTCATATGCACTCCATCATCTCAATTTTTCTTTCTTTCATTTCAGTATATGTTTTTTATTCAACGTGGTGATCGTGAAATTCGAACATCATACTGTTGGAGGTTAAGTTTCTAAAGTTTCTTGGGCAAAATATTTACATTATAATTTCATGGTAGTTATTGTATCCAAGACACCAATTACTATTCCTCTTTGAGGGTGAAATCAGATCTCTGGCAGGCTATTTTCTCTTTGAGGGTGAAAATCAATTTGAATAAGAGAATTGGGCTTCATTTCAAATTGGTGAATGGAAGAGCCGGCCCAAATTCTGAAGAGAAGAGGCGTTTCATCTCCCTCCATCTTCCTTATTACGGTTCATCTAGTAGAGGCGTTCCTCCATCTTCTTCCTCTGAAACTTACGGTTTGATTGCTTCATCTTCATCCAGAGGCGTTTAATCTCCGGCCGAGTACCTGTTCAACCTCTGAAAATCCAAGGTATCGGTTAGTGTTTAGGTGTTTCTGTTGATTTATTTAAGTGATTCGTTCATATAGTAATCTGTTTAATTTTTATTTGTAGGTTTTCTCTGATTCAATGGCATTTCCATCGGTTATTGAACACGGTTATCATCAAAGTGTTGGTGAGTTTACTGTCACGCTCCTATCGAGTGAATCTCATGTGTATGGAGAAAGTGACATGCTAGTGTCCATCGAAGCCGATCACCTTCCTCTAGTTCTTCATCACCTACACACTTGGAATGGGATGCCAATGAGTTTACAGCAATGCGATGAAAGGTTAAATAACGCGGGAATCCCGGCGGTTATTCGAAATCAGGTAGCAAATCGATTGTTAAGGGATTTTACTAGTACATGGTTTCCTCAAGACGCTGATTTGGTCGATTATGGTGTCTGCCCTAACGTGACGTTGCATTTGTACTACTCGTCTGACTCTTCATCGGATTCGATCTCTGACTCCGACATGGAGGTTGACTATCCACATCATCCAGCCCCTGCAGAAGCTGTTGCAGCCCTACGAGAGGTATATTATCTTGAGATCGATGGGGATCAATGTACAATATGTCTCGAACCGATGTCGGCGTCGATGACTGTCCTTTGCATGCCATGCTCACATCCTTTCCACCCAGATTGTCTCCGAAATTGGCTTAGTGTTCAAGGCTTTTGTCCCGTTTGTAGATTTGCATTGTAAATAGCGGCATATTAGCCCTTTTTGTGTATGATTGGCAATATAGCCAAGGACAATGTATTTTCACAATTTTGGGGTCTTGGTGTAAGGAAAATTGTAGTCCCTGTTGTGAGGACTTGGTGTAAACGTACGTATAATATGAATGGAATTTTGAAAGAATCCCCAACCAACTGCATAATTTTTTGGATGTGTCACAATACAACAAATATAATTAATAGATATGTTCTTTGTGAACAAGGTCACTTGTATTAATAAATGAACGGATAGCATATCTTGGTTTCTGGCATAATTATCAGAGTTGGAGAAATAAACATAACAAAGTTGGAGATACATTGTTGTAGGGTGGTCTTTCATGCCTTGGTTCTACAAAAGTGGGCGAACTTACAACAGCCCCTACATCACCGGCCAATTTGGTTCCTTCACGAACTTTGCATAGAAGGGCCAAAACACAGTTCCGTCCGTGATAGGCCTCATTCCAAAGGGATTTTCTTCAACAAACTTCCAGACATGGTCTGATTTGGCTAACATTTGAAGATATTCATGGAGCCAACCGCCAGGCACTGTCACAAAATTACAAGTCCAAAGATAACAACTTAGAAAGCATCCATCATCCAAAATTGACATATTTATTGAAGTGTGAAGTCTCACCTAAATAGTCGTCTTCGTCATCCAGGTACGTATATGGAAGCGGGAAAATGCCGGTGTATATCTATGTCAAGAATAGAACAAATTAGAATCATATATTCAAAGGACAGCAAAGGTTTGAAGTAAAGTGACCAAGATTAAGCCTAATCCCTTTATTGTGAAAAATGAATCTACATTGACATCGGTTCCTACTTACTGGATTAAGTAGACCCTTAGATGGTGTATCATCTATCAGTAGGGGGTTAGATTCGTCATAGTCACCCTTCTCCCATGGAAGAGTTGGGTCCTCCTTGTCCCACAACTTCTTTAGTTCCTTAAAAAATAGTGGTTTGTCATTCTCCCAAGGAATAACCTGGCCAGAATCGGTGCAATGTTCCTGATTCTGCACGGTAATTCTACATTAGACCACAACTCGTTAAGATGTTCAAGAAGAACAACCAATGCAAAGAATCTTACCCAGCAGAACATCAACTTGTTCTTTTGCCCTCCCATGATGTAGTCCACAACACTCTCCAGGTTCCTCCTGTCAAAAACAATGATGAAATGCAAGAGAATATCACATAGGAGGTCAAATGCTGAAAAATGATTACATGAGATGCAAGCTACCCTATTACAGAAGTACCTGTTTCTTGATGACCAAATCCCCACATTGAAATTGTCAAAGCAAAACTCAAGGAATTCATCACAATACTTTCTTTTAAACACTGAAAGACAGATTAAAGTATGTTAGATATAGCAAGAATGAAAATAACATCTTGAACTAAGAATTGTGCATATAACAACAACATAAGGTGGCTCCAAACAATGTGAAAACCTGCTTTCTTTGCAACCCTTTTGTAACTGGTATATCCCGGTTCAGGGTCCGAAACAATGTCAGCTAGTAACCCATTCACATCAAGAATGAGAAGCTTTTTTTTCTCATTCCTCTCATGGCATCCTAAAGTTGGTTCATCCGGGTAAGGCCTCTTCGCATCCTTCCTCCTACTAACAAAGGCAATTATTCCATATTAAGTTTGTACACACACTCTAATCACAAAAATTTCGGACAGAACATATAATTATTCCATATGAAGTTCTATATAAACCAAAAATTGTTCGTTTGACCCAACTTGAACGTTCTTTACAGTATTACATTACAAGCGATTTCAGTGGAGACACAAAACCAAAACCGATAATCGTAGAATTGAATCAAAGAACTCAAAGCCCCAAATCGAAAACACTAGATCCGAACCAAAGAACTCAAAACCCAAAATCGAATACCCTACATTGTAATCAAAGAACTCAAACCCCAAATCGAAAACCCTAGATCCGAACCAACTAACTCAAAACCCAAAATCGAAAGCCTTAGATTTGAATCAAAGAACTGAAACCCCAAAATCGAAAACCCTAGAACCACCGCTGCCTCGCTATCGTATTGAACCAAAGAACTCAAACAATGCAGGAGAGCAATACCTGCTTCGTCGCGCCATCGAACCTGAAATCGCAGTCGCCGCCCGGAACCGACTTCACCACCAATGCCCCACCGCTGCCTCGCTATCGTATTCTCCCCCAAGCTCAACTGTTCTTCAACGGTATAGAAGATTTACTATTCGTGAATCTATTTAAGATATAAATGCCCGCAGGCTTATCGGCAGGCCGCTATATGTTATTTTCGTATTAAAAATAAATATATAATAAACATTTGTACTAAAGCCTGCACGCGGCTTGCCGATGGGCCTGCGGGCGGTTTGCCGATGGGCCTGCACGCGGCTTGCCGATGGGCCTGCGTGCAGTTAAAAATAAATATATAATAAACATTTGGTCTAAAGCCTGCACGCGGCTTGCCGATGGGCCTGCACGCGGCTTGTCGATGGGCCTGCATGCAGTTAAAAATAAATATATAATAAACATTTGTTCTACAGCCTGCACGCGGCTTGCCGATGGGCCTGCACGCGGCTTGCCGATGGGCCTGCGTGCAGTTATAGCATATGCAATATACAGTTGTTCAAAAAATACTTTCTTTTTCCCGAAACTGAGAATCGAACACACGACCTGAGAGTAGTGTGATGAGAAGAATACCAATGGGCTGGATACTGCTATTGCTTTATTCTTAAGTTTTTTTTGTCAAATCCTATTGTTATGGCTTCGTAACAAGCCCCGCAGGCCTGTCGGCAAGCCGCTGCCAGGGATATAATAACATATTTTCGATAGAAATACATGTTTGTTTCTTAAATGTTTTCTTTTTTAAAAGAAATATGTATATAATATGCATTTGAGGAAAAACTAGATTTGTGAAGTTATTAATTTATTTAAAAAAAGGTAAATAATTTTTAAAGATCATCTTTTTAAAAACGATATTTTTAAAGAATTCATTATAAATGTTATATATACACAAACAAATGCCCGCAGCCGATAGGCCTGTGATTTTATTTTTGTAAATGTTTTCGTATTAAAACTAAAAATATATAATATACATTTGTGGAAAAAGCGTTTTAGTAAGTTTAGTTATTAACAAAAGCTGATTATTAACGAGAGGTTAAATTATTATTTTTAGGCGAACTCGGGCACTCGGGATTGTACGATAATTCGATCCCGTTTAAATGAAGGTCAAATAAATATTTGACTTATACTGTTAAAAAACGTTAATTATATGACCGACTTGAATATTGTTAGTTAAATAAACGTAATTATAAAAAAACGTGAATTATAAAAAAAACCGTGAATTGCACTTATTTTCATTAATTACACTAAGTTATAAATTAAAGAATTATAAAAAAAATAGAGTTGAATTATAATTTGGTATTAACCGAAAATAAAAAAATTAAATAAATTAGAAAGGGGGAGTCTAGACCTAGTGTATAGGCTTTTTGTAAGGTATTTTAAAAAACTGCCACACTTTTACTTATTTTTCTTTTTTTTTTTATTACTTTTTCAAAATGACCAAATTTTACCGGGTCACCCAAAATTGGGTCATCCAATCACCCTCCCGCTTAACCCTTCCAAATCGAAAAAACGTGGTGTGTTCTTAGGCTAGAGCCAAAAAGCAAAGCAATCTGTATGTGTATACACTAGAGGGACCCACCAATTCCGATTTCCACCTCCATTGATTGATCATCCATTCATCCCCTCTGGCTTCTTGCTGGCAATCTCTCCAATAATTTCTCCCCTCCCTCCCTCTAAACCCCCCGCTTAAACCCTAACTCTTCCAATCTAAACCCCCCATTCCCAACAAAAACAAACACTCCGTCTCCGTATTTTTAATCAATCAATCAATCAACAAATAAATAATGGCAGCCCGGTTGATCAGATTGGCGTTTCTGATCACCCTGGCGCTGCTCGAAACGGCGTCGTCGCGGACACTCAACTCCCCAGGCGTCGAAACGACGCCGTCCGAGTCGATCTACGATGCCCTGAGGGCCCACGGGCTGCCCATGGGCCTGCTTCCGAAGGGGGTGCAGAGCTTCACGGTGGACGAGGGAGGCCGATTCGAGGCGTACTTGGATGAGGCGTGCGATGCCAAGTTCGAGAGCCGGTTGCACTACGACCGAAACGTTTCCGGCAGGCTCAGCTACGGGCAGATCGGCGACCTGACCGGCGTCGCTGCCCAGGAGCTCTTCCTATGGTTCCCGGTCAAGGGGATTCGGGTCGACGTCCCGAGCTCCGGCCTCATTTACTTCGATGTGGGCGTTGTTTTCAAGCAGTTCTCGCTCTCCCTATTCGAGACTCCGCCGGATTGCTTGCCTCTCCCTCTTCCTAAGGTAACTCCTATTTTCGATCATTCGATATCTGATATCGATGTCGAGTTAGGGAATTGAATCGGAATTAAATCAGAATGACCCATTCTATTATGTTCCAGATATGTTTATATTTTTTTTATTTTGTTTTTTTGAAGGTGAAAGCGGAGGTAAGAAACAAATTTGATGAACAAGAATCAGGGAGGGAATTCATGTGAAGAAATTGGATCGGAGATGAATTAGGGTTTTAATTCGCGAGATTTTCGCTTGTAAATGTGTCTTCTTAAGAGGGTTTTTTTTTGGCATTAAAGCACGCTTTACAATCCAGTGTGTATAGATCGAACAGAGAATAATTAGAGAGGGAAATTAAAGTGAATTTCAATTGTAATGGAGATTTTTGGAGGGGGGAGATGGTGGAGACCCATCAAGAAATGCAGTGTCTTCAATTATAGCAGGAATAAAGTGGGAAACAAACACCAGGCAGAGTTTAGTGTTGAATGGATGGATGATTCAGGTGATTGATCTTGATCATCATTTTAAAGAAAGATTCAATTTATGTTTTTGTATTTTTTTTTTCCTTTTAATTTTGTACAAGCAAGGGCAAAAAGAGATACTCAGTAAGAATTTGGAGTTCATTTAGCAGATTATCAATCCAGCTAACTCATGTGAAAAATCCAATTTGTCTCCGGCATTGTACCAATTCCAACGGCTCCGAGATTCGCTTATTCAAATTGATTGATATATAGCTGTTGAGATGTGATGTGATGTCCATCTTGCATTGGTTATAAAAAACACATACAATTAAGTCTAATACTCCGTATAAAAGGTAGACAAATTAAGATTTTTATTGATTACTCCCTCAATTCCTTAATATTTGTCATTTTGAAATCTGCACGTTTTTTTAGAAAGATCAAAATTATACTCCCTCCGTTCGGAAATAAATGATGTTTGACTTTTATGTACGTAATTTTATGAGCTAAAAACTATATAAAATCTTATTTATTTTAATTAATTTTTTCACAATTTAATACTTATTACTAATAGATATTAAACAATGAAAAAAATTAATTAAAATAAATAAGATTTTATATAGTTTTTAGCTCCTAAAACTACGTGCACAAAAGTTAAAGATTGTTTATTTCCGAACGGAGGGAGTATAAAATAATAATTTTTTATACAAATTCTTTTAATAATATTATACTTATTACTAATAAGTATGAAATTATTAAAAAAAAATTATTTAAACAATTAATATTTTATATAGTTTTTAGTACATTAAAAAACGTGCATAAATAGTAGAATGTCAAATAAAAAAGAATGGAAGGAGTAATTGGTTTTAAAATACAACATCATCAGACTTATGTTTCGGCCTTCTAGTGTAGTTGTACATGACCTCCTGTCATGAGTTGATGTAAAATGGCATATATTGAAGATGGTGGGTACCTTTTTTTGTGGTTTGTTCTTGTCTTTTGGTCATACTCAAAAGTGGATTCTATCTATGTTTTCAAATGGTTCACATGTAGCATGTATGCATCCACACTCAACACAAGACACTTATCCAACCTAACCCAACTCAACTCCTCTCGTCGTTCTCGAAGTCATTGTCACCGTTTTGGAAGGCCAAACAATAAATCACGAAAACAAGAGAACCAAAATTTCGTATCGGAAGAAGATAGGATACTTAACATCCAAGGATCCAAAAAAATAGAACGTATACTAATGTAGCTTTTTTTATTGTCTCTAATCCGTTCATTAATCAATAACCATTAAGAATCCGGGAACAACAACCCCACGCCAAAACAATAGACGGTGTTTCTTATTTCGTGAGTCTATCATTATCTGTTACGGGCTTGCAACCCAAAGTATGAATTAGGAATACAAACTTTGAAAACTCTATATGCCTCGTAATAAAATCAAGTCTTCTTATGTCGTGAATTAGCCAACACACTATATATTGCCGAGCCACTCTAAATCTGTGTATTCTTATTGCTCTTGATTTTCAATATTTCCTCTGTTATAACATTTAGGTTGTGTTGAATTTGTTAAAAATTAATGGTCATGTTATAATGTTACTACTTGTTAAACTACTATATGCTGAAGTATCATTGTCAGTACAGGGTAGGTGGCATGTTAAAATTTTACGTATTGGTGTATTGCCTTCACCTACTACTGCTTACCAAATTTTCTGATCAACTTATAAATAAATAAAGTGTTTTGGACATGATGATGTGGGTTTAGATGAGATCATAACAATATTATAAGCCCCAACAAACTTCTGAATGAAGGTTGTTTCTTGTGATAGTTTCTCTTCATGCACAATATTGAAACAAATTCAATTCAACCAAACTGCAACAATAACATGCAACACCATGGTATAACCCGCATAACATTTTTCCGAATTAGTTGAGAGAGTATTTTCGAAAGGCTCAAAAATCAATCGGACACCCAAAAAGCTTTTATACTCCAGTATTTAAAACACGGAACTTCAATTGGGGGCTTTATTTATAGTTAAAAGCAGGAGTTAGAAAACTTGGGCTTGTTTGGTATCCATTCTCGGGAATCAAAACTGGGAATCGTAATGGATGATTCTCGATTTAAATGTTTGGTATGATTAAAATTTGGAATCGTAATGATTCCCGGGAATCGTCCATTCCCAATTTTGTAGCCCATTTCATTCCCATCAAAATACTAGGTAATCCTCCATTCTCAATTTCGTAGCTTATTATTATTATTATTATTATTATTATTATTATTATTATATTTTTATTTTAAATAATAATAATAAATATTTCTATTAATATTATTATTTTTATTAATATTTTATTATTTAATATATATTATATTATATTTTTATTTATATAATAATATATTTCTATTAATATTATTACTTTTATCGCTGTTTTAATTTTTAATTTAATTTTATTTTTTAATAATTATTATTATTATTTCAGAAATGGTTCATTCCGACAGCATACCAAACAACCAACTCCAGTAATGAGTCATTACCATTTTCTGATTCCATTCCGATTCCGATTCCAACACTCATACCAAACGGGGCCTTAGTGTAACTCCGTTTTTGGAAAACAAAAGTACAATTTGCCTCCCATTTTTAAACGTGGTAATGCGATTTTTAAAAGTATTTTTAAAATATTTCGCATTTGCTTAACGGGAGCTTTATTTTTTTAATTGGAAAACGCACGTACCTTAAATAAGAGGTAACTAGTACAATTCTCGCGCCATGACGCGATTTTTTAATAATAAAATAAATTTATATTATAAAATTAAATAAAATATTAGGTTAATATTTTCAATTAAACTTATACAAATAAACTCATAAAATAAAGATATAATAAGCTCAATCAAGATGGACTCCATTGTGGTAGTATATAAAGATTTACAAATAGACATAGGTTTATATTAATTTAATATTTTGAAATAAACCCATTGATTATTTCAATTCAAAGATGGAAATCAATTGAAAAAATAAAAAAAAAGGGAAAAAAAGATTAGTTAAAGGGAAGGGAAGGTAGGAGAGGGGGAAAAAAATAAAAGAGTGAGAAATATGAGATTAGTTGAATTAGCTAAAAATCCTAAAATCAAGGAGAAGATGACACGCCAACATAAATATTTTGATTTAAGATAGTATATAGATAAGGGGGCCTGTTTAAAAATAAATGAATATTATTCTCGTTAGACTTAAATAGTTGGGTAAGGGTTTTTATTCGGATTTTTACTAGTCATGCATCGTAGATCGACATATATTTTTTGATTTCTTGTCGACCTTATTCCATCATGCTCATCTAAAATAACTTAAACTCAACGCCAAACAATACTGAACCTTCCTCAATTTACTTTTATAAATCGTTTACTATTTACGCACATTTTCTTAAGATGATAAAAACTATATAAATATTAATCTTTATATTATTATTTTTTATTAATCTCATACTTATTACTTAAAGTATGAAAATATTTTAAAAAATTAAAAAATTAATATTATATATATATATTTATCATTATAAGAAAACATGTGTGAATAATAAATAACTTATAAAAGTAAATGGAGGGAGTATATGTCATTTTTTCATCCTTGATTCAGGATTCTTGTCCCAAAAACCACATATTTGTTTTTTTTTTAAAACTCATTCTTAATTAGTAGAAAACATAATGTCATCGACATAAAAAACTAGGGTTGCTCAAATGGCCCAAATCGAACCGAATTAAACAGTTTGGGCCCGAGCCAAAATCGATGACCCATTTTTTTATGCAACCCATTTTTTTGGAGTTAAAATCGCTGAGTAAATCGTGCTTGAACGGCCTCGGATTGAGCAATTTCTCTTTCGCAAGCGTCGGATATACATTTGAGAGAAAAGATTCTACGATGAGTACAACACTAGGAGGAACGAGTGATTGAAGAGGAAGTAGAGTATCAACGCTATTGTGGAGGAAAACGGCCTTTGTCCGATCAATGTCGGGTGGAACCCCAAATGGCACCACATCACCACCATCATCTTTGTCATTGTCTTGTCTCGGGGCATCTCTAAAGACACCTCAAGTTGGATTCGTTGATCCATCAACATCCCGTGGATGTGCTCAACAACAGTGTCAAGTTTTTCGGTGCTCACGCCCAATTATAGCCTCAGTACCGAGTGTGCAGATTCCACATTGTGTATAAATTTTATGAGATATAAATAATGTGATATTGAAATAGAAAAATTAGGAGTCTTAAGTTTAGCCATTCACTTCGATGGGAGATTACGTACCTATTTGTTGTTCGGTTGTTGAGATGAAAGTATTGGCGGGTCAAGTGTCAAGCCAACTTCTCCTTATTACTAACCCATACAAGGTCCAAATACTCCATCAATCCCTCCATGTCCCCCAATGACCCTTCATCTCTTCTTGACGTCGAACGAATGACTGACTTCACTTTGACCGGAACAATGCATAACAATCTTGAGAAAACGTCTTATGTATAGACTCCTGGTTATGGGAATTCCCATAAACATTTTGTTCTATATTGTGGTGCATGTGAACCTCGCATAACATATGATGTGCATCCCCAAATACAGCAACAACCGCATTGATAAGATCATCATCCTTATCAATCACTATCAAGTATCAACCATGGACAATTTGGACACCATCCTCTACTTGTCGCAACACTCAATTGTATTGTATATATCTTTATTTTCATCCCCCCAAGAATACAAAGCCCACATTAAATGTCATCTTAGTGCTTGTTAGTCAACTATCTCTAACAACAGAAAATCGTACCTACATGATAGTAATTTTCTAAATTATATTATTGAATTACAAAAATAAAATTAGAATAATGTATGTAGTACCAAAAACTAAGTTTACCTATTGGTATTGTAGATTGTGTCTAAGACGTATGAGAATATCTTTCACAACTCTAGTGAATTCTTATGAGCAAATGCTAAGTCTTGCAAACACTCGTTAAGACGAAGCTTGTGACTAAAAGTGAATTTTTGATACATGAGCATATTGTGGAGGCCTTGCATTGGGGTAATTGCTTGCATCTTATTCTTCTTCACTCATGTTCTTGCATTATAAATTTGTTGTCTCGTGCTCAGGTTCACCTTGACAGTATTTTTCAAAGTCGCGGGAAGGGGAATTGGCTTTACCTTGATCGATGATTGTAAAATCTTTCACTAGTTGTATCCCCTTATCTGTCAATCATCCCACCATCTGATAACCTTGCAGAGTAGAAGACAGTTTTTGGTTATGCATATCGCACTCCACTATATTTATTTCGGCTTCCCAACCATACAACAAAAATGGATATTAATTTTTCTTAGACTCTCCATCCCGCAGGGTGACTATTACTGATACATCAACACCTATAATTTTCTTCTCACAATTTCTATTTTCTCTGTATTTTTCATATCCTAAATATATCGAGTTGGATCGGGTTGTAGATCTATTCCAAGATTTTACGATTGTGAGGACAAAGTTGTTGATAAAAGCAATATGACGAGCTCAATCTAACATCGATTTTCTATCCGTCCAGTAATAGTTATTCACAAAATAAGGCGAATAATCAAATCAAACAATGCTCATTCGAACAAACTAAAAACAATTGAGATTAATAGTGTTGAAAATAATTAAATTTCACAAATTGAATCAATATATTTTAACATTAAATTCGGTTATAAAATTTCATAAATACCTGAATATTATTGTTGACTGCTTCACTATCATCGGATACATGATTCAAAATTCTTTTATCTTCACATATGTAGTATCGGCAGTGACTACTGCAAATACCGTATGACCGTGTATTCGTCATAATTTGCAAACTATATCTCTAAGCCTTCCGTGCTCCAAATACGAAAAGTATAAAGTGGATTTGACCTTCTAGTTTTTAAAAACGGAAAACAAACAACAACTTTCTACTTCCGTTTTTAGAAAATGAAATGTATAAAGTAGATTTGACCTCTCGGTTTCTAAATACGAAAGGCAAACAACAACTTTCTACTCTCGTTTTTAGAAAACGAAAGGGTATATTGTGGATTTGACCTTCCGTTTTTAAAATACATGAGATATATATAATATTTTCTAAAAAATAAAAAAATAATTAAAAAAAACACAAACTTCCATCTCTAAAACACAAAGTGTATTTGTTTTTTAAATGCCCCACCAAAATTTTTATAGTAACATTAACACCGCCCATTTAAATTGACCTTCAAAATCTTCCTTCCTATACTATTGTCATGTCACCCTAATAACGTGATATTGCGGTTAGATAGAATCTTAGATTTATATCTTGAATATATCTTGTATATCCTAGTGTATATCTTTATCTTGGAGAGCAAGCCAAATCTCTCTATTTATGTAATCTCTTTCCCATGAATGAATTTAATAAGTTCTGTCAATTTATTATGGTATACAGAGCCTAGGGTTTTTTTTCCAATCACCCTATTCCCATTTGCTGTCGCCCCACCCCTTTCGTCCTTCACCATGACTACCCACAACACAAGCACCATCCTTCTCAACAATGGCAAAACCGGCCAACTTCAGTTCCCGTCCATTGCGATCAAGCTCGATCGCTCCAGCTATTTTGCTTGGAAAAGCATCATCTTTTCCACTCTTGAAGCTTTTGAAGTCGATTCCTATGTCACGGCATCTCCGGCTGAAGTTCCCAAAACCGGCGCCGATCTTGAGGTTGTCACAGCGTACAACGCCTGGAAGAAGACGGACAAACTAGTCTTTGTCTGGCTTTAGTCCACCCTGTCCGACAAACTTGTCGCTTATGTTGCTCGTGCCACCACGTCTCACGGTCTATGGACCATGTTGGCAGCCATGTTCAAGCCTCAAATCAAGGCCCGTTTGATGCAGTTGAAAGGGCAACTTCAAAGTCTCCCTAAAGGTGCCCTCTCGATGATGGACTACATCGAGCAAAAGCGATCCATTGCTGACTCACTGGCCGATTGTGGCCACATCGTTAGCGATGATGATCTTCTGGCTTCGATTGTCAACGGTCTTGACTCCAGTTATGAGCTGTTCCGTACTTCCCTCAATATGCGTGTCGTTGATGTCTCGCCAGATGAACTCACCGGCCTCCTCCTCCAAGAAGAAGAAAAGTTACTTGCTGAGTCATTGGCGGCTGCATCGATCAAAAATCCACCACCACAGTCATCGACGTCCAATCCTTCTGCTGCGAACACTATCTCACAATCGTCCGGTGAGCGCTCCTCTTCTAACCGAGGGCGCGGTTGTGGTTCCTATTCTGACCACGGCCGTGGCCGAGGTTATGGGAGAGGCCGAGGTCGTGACAATTCCCAATCTGATCAGTCGCACAACAGTCAGCCCGGCTACGACTCCCAGTTCAACGAACGTCCTCTCTGTCAGATCTGTGACCGCGTCGGCCACCCCGCCAAGAACTGTTGGAATCGGTTTGACACCAATTTCAATCCTCCAACCGGCCCTAGTTTGAAACAGGCTAATCAGGTGACTCAGTAACACAACCTCAACCCGTCCTCTATTGAAGCTCCTTGGTTTATCGATTCAGGTGCGTCCCATCATGTTACTGACAATCTGCGGAACCTCTCCTCTCACTCCCATTATTCCGACAATGATCAACATGCCCTTGGTGATGGTAACCTCATTCCAGTTAGTCATACTGGTTCTAAGTCCTTTACCCCATCTCAATTACAATTGAAAAATGTTCTTGTTTCTCCTAAAATTTCCAAAAATCTTTTAAGTGCCTCGGCTTTTACAAAAGATAACAATGTTCTAATTGAACTTCACCCTTCATGTTGTTTTGTGAAGGATCCACAGGGGCGCATCATCCTGACGGGAACCGTTGAGAATGGACTATATCGACTGCCCACTGCCACACCCCCTACCGCCCACCATGCATGTCTCCTTGGACGATTGGCATCGTCGTCTCGCTCACCCCAATCCAGTCACTCTTCAGAAGTTAGTTTCTTTGTTCAGTCTTCCTTTATCATCTAAATTGTCGTTTGTTTGTGAACCATTTCAATTCGGTAAAAGTCGTCGTTTACCTATCACTCAGAGTCATGTCATTAGTTCCCATTGTTTTTATTTGGTGTATACTGATGTATGGGGTCCTGCCTCTACTCTTTCAATTTATGGGAATAATTATTTTGTTCAATTCGTTGATGATCATTCAAAATTCTATTGGATCTACTTCTTATCCCACAAATCTCAGGTCCGCCAAACATTCATTCTTTTTCATAAGATGGCACAAACACAATTCAACACCACGATTAAAACTCTACAAACCAATGGTGGGGGGGGGGGGAGTTTGTCGCACTTTCTTCATTTTTGGAACAATATGGGATTATTCATCGTATGTCGTCACCTCATACCCCTTCCTAGAATGGCGGTGTTAAGAGACGCCATCGCATTGTTCAAGAAAAGGGTCTTGCTCTCCTTGCTCAAACATCCCTTCCGTTTCAATTTTGGGAAAATGCCTTTCATACACGATTTATCTCTCAAATCGCACCATTACTCCTCTTCTCCACAATAAGTCCCCTTATGAACTCCTCTACAAACAAACACCAAACTACTCCCGTCTTCGTGTGTTTGGTTGCCAATGTTACCCATACCTCCGCCCATACAATACCACGAAACTCTCATATCGTTCTCTCTCGTGTGTCTTCATTAGCTACACCGCTAAGTACAAAGGCTACCTTTGCCTTCACATTCTGACGGGGCGACAATATATTACCCCTCATGTCATTGATGAGCACCATTTCCCGTATGCTCACCTCACCTCACCATCGTCTCGCCCCTCCGGCAAAACCCGCTCCACCGTCTCCACCAAACTACTTGCCTCAGCTGCAAGCACCGATCAGCCACCACCCACACCCCGTCACCTATGCCCCCAGCCGAGCTATCCGAGTCCTTCCAGCCGGCTTCTCCAGTTCCTAGTCCCGCCTCCACCCTCGAACCCACCAGCTTCTCTTCCGAGTCGAATAGTCTGGCGTCGGTGTCCCGGAGAGAAGGTGTCGCCCCAGTAGTCCATATCGAGCCACCTCTCCTTCCCATATGCGTCCCTCCGATGTCTCCACCCACGCCATGGCCACCCGAGCCCGCACCGGTGACCTCAAGCCCGGAATCCTTCACACTTCCAAACACAATCCTCCCCCTACTTCCCCCATTGACAACGAACCCACCCGCTACGCCATGGCATCTAAAAACCCGTCTTGGCTTGCTGTAATGCGCCAAGAATACACAACCCTTACCTCCAACAACACATGGAGCCTTGTTCCCCGTCCCACAAATGTCAACATTGTCGGAAACAAATGGGTTTATAAAATCAAGAGGAAAGCGGATGGTTCTGTAGAGCGGTACAAAGCCAGATTGGTTGCTAAAGGGTTTCATCAAGAAGAGGGAGTTGATTACTTTGATACTTTTAGTCCGGTTGTAAAGCCAACCACTATCCGGGTCATCCTGTCTATTGCGGTGTCTAGAGGGTGGAATCTTCGTTAGCTGGATATCAACAATGCCTTTCTCAATGGTGATCTTCGGGAGGTTGTGTATATGGATCAACTGACCGGCTTCGTACATCCCTCTTATCCTGATTATGTTTGCAAGCTGCATAAAGCCTTGTATGGTCTCAAGTAGGCGCCTCGGGCTTGGTTTAACAAACTCAAAACCTATCTTCTTCATCAGGGATTTTATGCGTGTCACTCGGACACCTCGCTTTTTGTGCGCCACCGAAGCTCATCTGTTACCTTCCTCCTCATATATGTTGATGACATCATTCTGACAGGGTCCGATCCTACCTACTTGCGTCAGTTTGTTGCTGCACTGCACAACGCCTTCTCGCTCAAAGATCTTGGTCGGCTCACCTATTTCCTAGGTATCGAGGTAACCTACCCATCACCCTCTTCTCTGCATTTATCGCAATATAAATATATCTGGGATTTGCTAGAGGAATGTGATATGCTTGAGGCCAAATCCGTATCTTTCCCAGCCGATCCTAGTTCCACAAAAACCTCCCGCCTCCCTGATTACCCAATGGAGAACCCAACAGCCTATCGTAGGGTTGTCGGTACACTCTAATACGCCACCATAACTCGTCCTGAACTGAGCTATGCTGTCAACTGCGCTTGTCAACACATGCATCGTCCCCTTTAGTCTTATTGGCGTGATGTCAAACGGATCTTACGCTACCTCAAAGGCTCTCTTGACCTTGGTCTTATCATCTCTGGATCCCCAGATTCACATGTGGTCGCCTATTCTGACTCAGGTTGGGTGTCTGATCCGCTTAATCTCAGATCTCAGCATGGTTTTGCTATATTTTATGGTGGTAACCTTATCAGTTGGTCTAGTCGAAAACAGAAAGTTGTTGCCAGATCGAGCACGGAGGCAGAATATTGAGCTCTATCATTCACTACAGTCGAGATTGTCTAGTTACAGCAGCTGCTGGCGAAAATCCGGTTTCCCCTTCGGACTGCGCCTATTCTCCTCTGTGATAATTTGTCGGCTACTTTCCTCGCCAACAATCCCGCCACCACAAGTAAGTCCAAACATATCCAGCTTGATTTCCATTTTGTTCGTGAAAAGGTCGACTCGAAAGATCTTGTGGTCCGTCATGTCCCTGCGTCGGATCAGGTTGCTTATATATTCACGAAGGCCCTCACTGGTCGCTCTTTTACTGCGTGTCGATCGAAGCTACTGGTTGTCTCCCGTCCATCATCTTGCGAGGGGGGGGGGTAATGACGTGATATTGCGGTTAGATAGAATCTTAGATTTGTATCTTGAATATATCTTGTATATTCTAGTGTATATCTTTATCTTGGAGAGCAAGCCAAATCTCTCTATTTATGCAATCTCTTTCCAATGAATGAATTCAACAAGTTCTGTCAATCTATTACACCCATCCCAAATCTAACACACAAGAGTTTTTAAAAAAATACTTTTTTCACAGTTTTAGATTTCTTTTAAAAAATTGATACATAGCTTTTAATCTATTAACAAATACCCTCAATTTTTTGAATTTTTTGTTATGGAGATAATTTTTGTATTTGAATAATATAAAAGTGACAAAAATTATTCTAATAGAATTGTAAATTAATATTATGAATTACACCATAATTAAATCATTTTATGCATTGATATATTTCAATAAAAAATAATATAGCTATAAATAATTAATTTTATCAAAATAGTATAGATATAAATAAAATAATAGCTATCAAATAATTAATTTAGATATAAATAATTCTTTTCACCAAAAAATAATGTAGATATGAATAAAATAATACATATAAAATATTTCTCCATTAATATTTTTGGTAAGTGTCACTATGAAACAATTTTGATTTATATTTTTATTAATTAACTAAAATATATATATAGATTGTGACGTGTGATAACTTTCTATAAATTATGATAACATATTATTTGAATAATTCTTTTGATAGGAATTTTTTTTCTAGAATCAACCACAAAATGGCATATATAATTTTATGCGTTGATTTTAGTATATGTATATATATAGATTGGGGGTAATATTGTTATAGTTCGAAGGAATATGTTAGATGTTCCATATAGGAAAATAAAATGTTTTGGTTTTACCAGTTTTTGGTAGAGAGACAGAAGAAGTTTGGGCAAATATTAGGAAGTATTAAAAGGCCTAGGTGGGTTGCATAGTGGGCTTTTAGAGCCCATCTGCACTATTTGCTTTATTGAAAAAATTTGCTGCTAGGAATCCAAAAGGAACTGATTGATTTGTTGTTAAATTTAAACAAGAACTTGCCGTAAAATGTTAAAGTGTTAACTGTGTGGACTAAGTAGAGATTTGGGCTGGATAGGTTAAGGGCAACCTCCTAAAAGCACTAGGAACAACTTTAAATCCATTTTGGTTGAAAATTTAAAGTATTTTAAGTTTTTATTTCAACACTAATTGTAAACGTAATATCCCAAGAAAAGGGTATCTCATAATTTGGTAAGGGTAGAAATTAATAGGAGAAGAAAATATGTACCTGGACTAGGTTGTATGAATATTGGTTCAATGCAGTATTTTATGTTTTGATGTTCAATGCAGTAGGGGTGGGCACAAATCCCGCAAATCCCGGGCCCGTCCCGGTCCCGATCCCGCTGGGATTTGAAAAAAAAATGATAAATCCCGTCCCGGTCCCGTTCCGCAAAAATTGTGCGGGACGGGACGCGGGACGAGGATTCCTTATCTCGCAAATCTCGTCCCGTCCCGCATATTATTGTTATTATTATTATTATTATTATTATTATTATTATTATTATTATTATATATACAGTGTATACTTTTTATCTATATACATACTGTATACACTATATATATATACTTTGGGTTTGTATACTTTAATACCTACTGACCTACTGTATATACAAATATATTGCATACACTGTACGTATACATACCTACTGTATATACACTTATATTTTGCATACACTGTGTGTCTATACATATATATACATTGTATATATTTTTATATTGTGTGTAATTATATGTATAATATATCCGGTGTATATATATAAGAAAAATCACAAAATATAAAAATATTATAAATCTATATATTTTATTTCTTTGAAAATCGTAAAATATATATTAAAAAAATAGATTTTAAATAATGTTTTTATTTGAGGGACAGGGCCCGTCCCGTCCCATCCCGCGAGGGATAAGGCCCGCGCGGGATTGAAAAAAAATAGTGAATCCCGTCCCGCAAAAATTATGCGGGACGGGACGCGGGACGACCCCCATCCCATTCCGTCCTGTCCCGCGCCCACCCCTACAATGCAGTATTGGTCGATCGAAAAAGAAGGCGAATATCCCCTTCATGTTATAATATTATTATATATGGATGTACAAGATATATGTATATTTACTTAGATAGAATTTTACCTTATAGATAAAGATCTTATTCTTGGAGGTCAAGAAGATTACTTTTATATATATTGTATTTGGTGGATTTCCAGGACACACAATTGAATACAATCTTTCATTCTCCTCTTAATTCTTATGTTTTATTACACGTTATCAGCACGATTTTTGCCCTAGTAAAGAATATAGGGCGACACTGCATCCAGTTTGAGGGTATAGCGCGACACTGCATATTGATAGTTTATATGGAAAATTTGGTAAGTGTCCATATTTTGGGTAAAAATTAAGCCCTAGGACAAAAAGGGGAATAAATTAGAAGGGTGTCCAAAAATTCCAATTTTGCCCTTCCTTCCCATTTTCCTCCTTCCCATTTTTTAATTTGACCATTGACCATTGACTGGTCAAAGGCATTGACTTTTGGTGACACATGTGTGGTGACATGTAAATTTTGTGATTACACAGTTTCGTTTTTTTTTTTACGGGGTCACTGTCACCACTCTTTGACAGTGGTGACACGTGTGTGGTGACATGAAATTTTTTTTATTACAGTTTCGTTTTTAGAGTTCTTTTTTATATACGGGGTCACTGTCACCACTCTTTAACAGTGGTGACACGTGTGTGGTGACATGAAATTTTTTTGATTACAGTTTCGTTTTTAGAGTTTTTTTTTTACGGGGTCACTGTCACCACTCTTTGACAGTGGTGACAGTGGTGACACGTGTGTGGTGACATGAAATTTTTTTGATTACAGCTTCGTTTTTAGAGTTTTTTTTACGGGGTCACTGTCACCACTCTTTGACAGTGGTGACAGTGGTGACATGAAATTTTTTTTATTACAGTTTCGTTTTTAGAGTTTTTTTTACGGGGTCACTGTCACCACTCTTTGACAGTGGTGACACGTTTGTGGTGACTTGAAATTTTTTTGATTACAGTTTCGTTTTTAGAGTTTTTTTTACGGGGTCACTGTCACCACTCTTTGACAGTGGTCACCACTTGTAACCAAAAGGAAAACTCTATGATTAAGGAAGCACAAACCCTAAAGGGGCTAATGAGAAGCCAAAAGAACATGTGATGTACAGTATGGTTTAGGGTTTAGGGTTAAGTCTTTAGGGTTTAGGGCCAAGGCCCTAAACCCTAAACCCTAAAATGTTAAGTACAGTACGTCGTTAAGAGATGATTGCTGTCACCAAATGGAAAACCCTAGGACAATGTAAGCACAACCTTAATTTACACACCTTAAAAATTGTGTTTACCAAACATAACTTTATCTATTTGCATTATAAAAATAATACAATTAGAATTCAAACACAACCTAAATTGAATTGAGAATAGTCATGATTGACTCATCTATAATAAATTACCTGTAGAAAATAAAATGTTGACAATCTATGTTTGCCATATTGCAAAATTTGAATTCTTCCTTCCCTTTCCTTCTGCGGAGATCATCGGATCCTAATCCCGGTTATTCTCATCCAAAATCTTCACAAGCACAGTCAAGTTGCGAGATTATTGGGTATTTGAATTCTTCCTTTCCTTTGCAAAACCTTGACAATCCCAGTCATATTGAGAGATTGAACTCAGTTGCTTCTCTCCGACGACACAATGAACAAACTACCCATCTGCACTATCCTCCTAATCCCGCACATTCTCATGCCCCTTTTAGTAATTGCACAATCCCTCGACTCCCAATGGTCAGTCCTCCTCTCCATCAAGCACCTATGGGGCGACGACCTCCCCGCGTTCTCCTCCTGGAGCTCCTCCACCTCCCCCTGCACCTGGGACGGAATCAAATGCACCTCCCTCGAGGTCGTCACCGGAATATTCCTCTTCAACGCCAGCATAACCACCCAAATCCCGGCCTCCGTTTGTGACCTCAAAAACCTCACAACCCTCTACCTCTCCTGAATTACATACCCAACGACTTCCCCATAGTTCTTTACAACTGCTCTTCCCTGACCCACCTCAACCTCTCCGTGAATTTATTTGTGGGTTCCATCCCTGATGACATCAACAAGCTCTCACCTTTCCTCCAGTACCTTGATCTCAACTCCAACAATTTCACCGGCGACGTACCTAAATCAATTGGAGGGTTGCAGGAGCCCAGGCGCAGATCCAATAAGAAGAGGATCTAGGAGGCGAGAGTTCGAAGAAGAAGAAAGAAGGGAGAAGCATGGACTAGAAGCATGGACAGGGGCGATCGAGAGTTCGAAGAAGAAGAAAGAAGGGAGAAGCATGGACCATAAGCCACGGAAGCCTGAATGAGACGAGGGTCGAGGAAGGGCGGAGCGGAAGAGGAAGCGGAGTCTCAGATCTGAAGAGAGGGTAGGGAGATGAGGAAATTAAAAAGACAAGGGTAAAAGGGGGATTATGAAAAAATATTGGACATTTGCTAGCAAAGTCCAATCCGTGGAACGGATTCTAAATGGGCTCTTGGGGGATGGCCCTTGGGCCAAATTTCTTCTAGTTTATAGAGCGAGATATTCAATTCAAGGAAATTAAACATCCCTCACAAGTATGTTCTTTTATCTAATCGCTTTGTGATTTATATAGAGAAAGGTATGACCTTTGTTACTACTTGTTTAATCGATCAAATTTTGATAGGCTGGTGGAGTATTTATTTTGTTCGCTTGATTAATCAACTTTCATCATGATTTCATCGGCATTGAAGTACTAGTTTTTATATGTCTGTTCGTCTATCTAATCCCGTGACATGTTTTTGAGTTTTTTTCTACTTTCGGCCTATGTCGTAAGTGAAATTGATATAGATCAAATTAAAGTTCCGATGTGAAATTGATATAGAGCAATTACAGTGACATGAATATTCAAGAACATAATTATGTGCTTGTTTTAATTGTTTAATTTGCAATATTACGTCGATCAACATGTATGTGCTTTTGGATTTAAATTGTACTACGTATATGTTAATTTCACTTTAATTTGCAATGTCACAATTTTTATGTGATTGTGTGTTAATTTTACTTTATCTTACACCGACCATCCCCTGAAGCGGATAAATTAATCTAGTGGTTGAATCAATTTTTTTTTCATATCTCCTGAAGTGGATAGAAATCAATTTCAATCCCTAAAGTTATTGAATCAACCCCTGAAGTGGATAAACTAATCTCAATCCCTAAAGGGATTGAATAAATCAAATTTATAATATTTCCTAAAGTGGATAGAAATTAATTTCAACCCTGAAGTGTTGAATCAATCAAATTTATAAATTAATTTCAACCCTGAAGTGTTGAATTAATCAAAATTTTCATATCCCCTGAAGTGGATATAATTCAACCCTGAAGTGTTGAATTAATCAAAGTTGTAATATCCCCTGAAGTGGATCAATATGTCATATCCCCTGAAGTAGATGTGAACGATTGAAAAACATCCCCTGAAGTAGATGTGAACAATTTAGCATGCAACTTATTATCTTTTGGAGTACATGTATACATAATAGAGACTAATTATAATCTTTTTAGACAATTTAACATTCGATTTTGAATTGTTTTAGATTGGATTTTTTTGTTTTGTTATGTTTTTGAACTATTGTATGCTTATTTATTAAATTTGATATTGTCTTATTCATAATCTAAATATGGGAGATCGGTTTTGATTTTTTTTTAGTTGCATTATCTTGAGAAATCTGAAGTTCTTTTATTTAGCATGCAAATGACCATTTAGGAGAAAGACCTATCATAATCCAGTAGATTATGACGAAATTTAGCACCTATATAAGAGCATGAAGACTCTAAATATAATGGTTAAATAATCCAACAAATTGTGAGATTAGTCATCATCTCCATAAGAGCCCGGAGACTATATTGATGGATTTTTATTAACTCTCGAAGAGTCAAGAATCTTATGAACTATAGAAGAGTGAAGGTATTTTATGAACTCTAAAGCATGACCAGCATGCCCCTCCTGTAGAGGGTGTAAAAGAGATCTATATATGATAGTTCATCAATGAAGGAGCCTAGATTATTCAACACCTTTGATTATATAAACTCTGCCATTTTTGGTTTGCTATTAGTTCAATTTGGCTATGGAATCTTTATTTTATTTATCTATTTGATTTGATTTGTATTTTATGTATATGAATATGCATTGGAAATGTTTCTGGAAGAAACAATTATGGGTAGATAATGCCAAATTTATTCAACAAATGATGATTTGGGAGAAGAGTTTGAAGCACATCCTTGATTAATTGTGTAAAATTGATAAAATTAGTTCACGAGAGCCCGAAGACTCTTTATTTTGGGATCTTGTTCTTAATCTACTTGGGTATGGTAGAACTCAAATAAATAGCTAGCTAAGTGATCTATGATTCATAACAACCTCTTTTATTGACAGATGCAATATATATTGTTACCTCTAGCAGAGGACATAAAGAGGATACGGTGCGCGCAACCGTTGTTAGGATACTGGTCATAATTTTGAAAATGATTATAGATAATCATGTATGAGTCGACTCCCACATCAAGGGGAATGTGGAAGAACAAGTCAAAGATGATGGTTTACTTAATTTGGATTTGTAATCTCCCAAAATGTGAATGGATCATCGTATAAAAATGTTAGAATGGTTTAGAGCTTGGTATCCGATGATATGGAAAACCTGAAGTTTTCGGGATGAAATCACTAATGAGTATTTGTATGAAGTCCATACTTGGCATAATTTATTATATATAGCTCTAGAAGAGCATCAAAATTAGTCTTTGAAGGACTACTGATATAATCCAGCAATATACTCATATGAGAAAATGGCTCTAGAAGAGCGTCAAAACACTCTAAAGGGAATGAGTGAGAATAGTTAACTTGATATCATAAAAGTCGATGGAGAACAAATAATTGCCAGAAGCACTAGCAGTGGCTTTCCTCTAGTTAAAGATGTCAAAAAGAGGATCCGACATATAATAAATAGATTATCCATGATGGCAATATGGATGTAATATGGAAATGCTATCAATGAAATTGATATGTTGAATAAATGAGCATTGAGAAACTGATGATTAAATCGACCAAGTGAAGTCGTTACTTATGAGATTATCATTTAGGATAATGCTAACGCATTGAATGACCCAGTAGAGTCGTCAATAATAGCTAACAAGCAAGCATGAATATCAAGAGATTGATTCGATTTCGGTCAACAATAAAATAAATTCTCCTTTGTAATTTATCTACAGGAGAGAGCTTTATATTTACAAGTTTTTAAATATTCGGTCTAGGAACCGAAATCTCCCCAGATTGCTAGGTTGTTGTAAACCAACAAAGATGATGTATATGGAGGATTGGGTCCCCATAGATGATCAAATACCTAGAGTTTATAATGGATGATAAAATAATCGGTATTTAGGGGGAGAGGAAAAGGAGACCAAGAAGTAATATGATGCATGGAAGAGAAGTGAACTGAAAGTTCAATGAACTATATTGCAAACAAGCTAGTAAAGGCATTAGTAAATGCATAAAGATAGTGACAAAAGTCACATTTATAACAAATAATGCTCTTGCATGATTTAGATTGAGGTTCTAGTAGTAACTTCAATTAATGGTGATATGTCCACTAGTATAAAACTCCTGAAGAGATTTCATGAACGTTGACAGTGTTAGAATTGGTTATGAGTTGTTTTGAAGACAAATGATCTTTTCATCTTTGATTAGATTGTTAAAGGATATTAAGTTCAGAAGTACCATATTTTTATAAAATTGGTGATTTATATGCTAAATTGAGGGGGAGAAAAGTTGGACTCTTTTCCTTAACTTTGGTTTTCGTCCCATTTGGGTTTTTCCAAAGCAAGGTTTTTAACGAGGCAACTCACCTCATAAGGATATATGGTATATCCCAAATTCTAGAAAGAAATATTTCATGCAAAGATGAATTATTTAAGCATGAAGTTTTTGGACCTGTAGCTCCAATATTGGAAAGTGTAGTATCAATTGGTTTTAAGTGAGTGTTTGCACAAAAGGAAAATATAAAGCCAAATTAATTGCATAAAAGCCTATTAAAGATTACATGAGAATGTATTCACCAGGAGTGAATATAATTTTGGCTCCAAATATAAATGATGGACGTTGTAGGTGCATACCCATATAAATGGAAAGAATCGATTGAAAATGCCTGAAGCATTATTATCAAAGTCCTGTTACGCGCAGTTGGTTAAATATCCTTATTAGAGTACCTGAATTACCTATAATTGTGAAAGTGGTGACATTTTATTAGGCCCCGAAGTACCATACAAAGTTGTACTCTTTTCCTTAATCTTGGTTTTTATCCCATTGGGTTTTTCCAAGGTAAGGTTTTTAACGAGGCAACTTAAGCACCATTTAATACATCAGATCCCCTAGATCAACAATGAAAAACACATTAGGCACTAAAGTACCTTATGCTTGTGCATTCAAAGCATCTCAACACCAATACATGAAAGTCACGCACGTCAAAGTCAATCACGAAGACATTCCAGCTTATACACATAAAAGACAATGTTGAGATTCGCCCATAAGCTCATGAAGACGGCGACATTAAGAAGAATGAGAAGACTTCGAGGATGATGTTGAATTCAGGGGGAGTATACATGCACTGCACTCTTTTTCCCTTTGATCAGGTTTTATCCCACTGGGTTTTCCTGACAAGGTTTTTAATGAGTCTGAACAATAAGAGCGTACGAAGAAGACTGCACTCTTTTTCCCTAAGCTATGGTTTTGTCCCATTGGGGTTTCCTAGCTAGGTTTTTAATGCGGCAGCCAGCGGAATAAAGATTGTACATCCAAGGGGGAGTGTTATAATATTATTATATATGGATGTACAAGATATATGTATATTTACTTAGATAGAATTTTACCTTATAGATAAGATCTTATTCTTGGAGGTCAAGGAGATTACTTCTATATATATTGTATTTGGTGGATTCCCCAGGAGACACAATTGAATACAATCTTTCATTCTCCTCTTGATTCTTATGTTTTATTACACTTCATACAATTTAATGATTTTTTTTTATTAGGGGATGTTAGGAATACTAAGAATACTAATTTTATGTTCACCAAAAAAAAGAATACTAATTTTGTATTCATCTTTATCCGCCACATTATCCTAACATCCAATTTTTATCTTTTCCACCTTATCAATAGACAATAGTATCTCTATCATCCCAAAACTCATATTTTCATACCAATTCAATTTATAATTATACCCCTTTAAAATAATTATTTATATTCAATATTATATTATTATATTAATTTTTATTTAGCAAAATATTATTATTAAATTTATATTATATTCATTTTCAAATATTAAATTATTTTGTATTTCAAAAATATAAAATGCCTTCTTAAATTTTAATTCAAATATTATTATATTCATTTTTTGGTATTATTGTACATAGTTGTATTCAAATAATTTTTTTTAATTATGGTCAAACATATTCAAAATTGATATCTATGTATAGAGAAAAATGAATCTAATATTGTGGTATTTTTTATTTTATTTTTTATTTACAATGTCAATGTCAAAAATTACATATTACATATTATAAATTACATCAACCAGATTTAATCACAACCCTCCAGTTGTTGCCCATCTAGAATACATCTGTTGCAGCCACTTACCTTACGACATGTGTCCTCCTGCGGCATACTTGTGCAATAGCTGTTCAAGGACAAATTGTCGCGTTTTAATCCAAATACACCCTAAACAATGTCGTTTTATGCTAGTTATTCAGGAAAAAAGGAGCGAAATGGGTGTGACACATTCATAAATGCAAAGAGCCAAGTATCGATACTAGCTCTAGTATCCCAAACCCCGATGCTTCCCAACTTTGTATTATTTAATTATCTGTTTGCAAGTATCGATGCTTCAAATACCACAGATAAAGATGCCCTTATAGCTCATGTGTTTAAGTTAATGAGACGATTTATTTATCAGATGTTTTTTAGGAGACAAAAAGTTTGTTAGGGGTGAATTTACCTTGAGCTTCTTACTCTTGTTAGAAGAGATGTAATTGAATAGTGAGTCAGTGAGGTCTGGCTTCTAAATCCTTACGTTGTATATAAAAAAGATTAATGAGCCATGATGAGAAAAATAAAATCCTCTGTTAGTTAAAAAATCACTCTATTAATTAAAACAAGTTATTTTAGAAATTTACACATTTTTCTAATCATTACAAGAACAATTTTGAAATCTGGACCCAAATGCCTAAAATGATATTTTTTAACAAGATTTTATCTATAAAATGACATTTTTCTTAACGAAAAGCATATTAGGTAAAAAGTAAAACTTCAAAAATTTGTTCACACTCATCACTCCAAACAACTGTATTCAACCCGTCTGACATGCTTAATTTGAAAAGCACGTACCAACTTACCAATCTATAAAAATTCCCACCCACGATATTGAGGATAGACTAATACTATACTAGAAATCATGTAACGATGGTTGGTTTTCAACATCTAGTGCCCTGATATTTATTATAGGACAACAGACACAACAACCAAGTAGTTTTCAATGGATATGGGACATCGACACCTTCCCCAGGGTTAAAAGCTTCCTATGGAAACTAGTGATGAATGGACTGCTCTCAAAACAACGACTCACTCAAAAAGGGGTTGCAGTGCCTCTTTCCTGTGCACTTTGTAACCACTCGGATGAGGACTCACGACACCTCTTCTTGGAATGCCCTAAATCTATACATGTAATTAGCAAAATGGACCCCGAGACACATGGTATAATTACAAATGTCAACCAAAAGACACAACATTACATACAATAGGTTAATGAAATCTTTGAAAAGCTTGACAAAAAGGCAAAGCAACACTAACAACTACCTGGTGGGGCTTATGGACCATAAGAAACAAGATCATATTTAATGACCTGAATATGATAAAGGAGCAAGGATGGAAGGGATATGTACGATAACAGATCCAAAACTAGGACCATACAAAGGTAGATATTGATGAAGAAACTATAAGTGTACAAGCAAAAAAATAACTTCGACAGCGAAAGACGAAAAACATTAGATGGAAACTCCCACAAGTAGGGTCCTTTAAAATCAACTTTGACAACTCCAAACTTGGGTCAGGCGAAGCTTCAGGAGGGTTCGTTATTCGAGACCACTTTGGTTCAGTGGTAGCTTGTGATGCGATGCTTTGTAGTTCCTCATCCGCATTGTACGATGAAGCGAGGGCCTCCATGCGAAATTGACGGCGGCTAGGAATCTTGGCATTCAAAAGAGAGAGGTCGAAGGAGACAACCTAACGATCATCAATGTGGCTAAAGGGATCTGGAAGTGTTCATGGGAGATTGAGATCCTCATCTCTAATATTATTTTCATGTCACAATCCTTTGCCTCGGTGGTGTTCCTCCATGTGTTCAAGGAGGCAACTAGGTGGCTAACCGAGTAGCACGACTATGTCACTCGTGTGATGTTGTCTCATTGGTTACTAGGACCGATCTTGGTATTCTCGTCCGCAAGGACTCCATTTGTTGGTGGTCACGTCGGTGTTGACACCTTCTAAATCTTTTCTCTTTAAAAAACACCAACATAAGTAAGATAAAAAAGGGACACTGCATGTATATATATATATAGAAGTCACGAACCACCAACAAGGTTAAGCATCCATTTCTTAATTATCACCAAGTCAAAGCTACACATCTGTGCTTCTTCAACCTCAATCTTAACAACAGTCACTCCAATAATATCCTTGCTCGAAATTTTACCAAAGTAAAATGGAATTTGAACAGAGATATGTGCTAAAGATGTTTTGTGGTGTGCCAAAATTTCAAGTATGTTGGCTATGATCGATTGTGTGGTGTACAAATCCTATCTTGTGGGCAATCAAAATTTTTGACCCTTTACAATTAAAAATAAAATTAATTCATTTGTAATAATTATAATTAGTCATTTAGAGTGTTTGATATAACATAGAGTAACCTAAGAAAAGTTAGAAGAAATTGTTTAGACATGTCCATACATTATTGACAATAAAGCAGTGATATTCATGCTAAGAAGGCTTTTGTGCAATGTAAGATTGCTTTGGGTTGTATCCTTTATCGTTTTTTACACTTCATAACTTTTTTTTTGGTCAAAAGGAGAGTCGATGCTCTCCGCACATCTAGCCACACTTTTATTAATATTGAAAAAAGGCTAAGTAGTCAGCATACTAGGATAGCCCGACCCCTTACATCATCATGCAACAAATGAAAAGCACCCTCATGCGAGTCAAACAATACAGTTACCCCAATGTTATAGTCAAACGCTAAACTAGCCAAGTGATTCACAATATGATTAGCTTCACGGAACACATGTCAAAACTGGATAGTCCAATCTCTACGTATAAAACCATGACAGTTGTTAACCAGGCTAGCTAGTGGGTGCCACCGTGGCATCTATTTGCCAAGCATAGTTGCTACAAATTGCGAGTATGTTTTCAGCATTACGTGTATGTCTCCTCAATCCATGACAATATTCAGTTCCTGTATCACTCCCCAAAGCTCCGCTTTCGGGACTCTATAGTTACCTATGTTCATAACAAAGCCCCGATCCCACTCATCGACACTATTCCTAATGATCCCCGCAGTCGTGGCCTGACCATCTCCTTGAACCGCTCTGCATGTGTTGACCTTCACCCATCCTTCTCTCGGCTTCTCCCATGCTACTCACACCTCTCTTCTAGCCCTATTGCCCTTGGTTCCTGCAAGCTTGCTCCAACTGCTCTTGTATTCTTATGTTAGCTTGATGATGCAGTTCTTTTTGTCCCCATTCCACACTTTCTTGTTGAACACCCGCTCATTTCACCACTTTTAAATCGACCATATAGTTCCTGCCAAAAACATCCCTCTAATATATATTTTTATTGAAATTTGAATTATTGAGAATGTTACCTCGGATCCACGCGACATAAGGGGGGTTGAAGAAGTCCTTATCAAATCTGGCGGCATCTAGATCCCTCCATAGTTGCTTAGCTCCCTTACATTCTTTGAAGAGGTGAATAAGAGTTTCATCCTTCTCTTGTCATCTATTACAAGTCGATGTCGGGGCCATATGTCTTCGAAAGCGCTTGGCATTGGTAAGAACAACTCCTCTCACACATCTCCAAGTGAAGACCTGAGTCCTTTCCTGCTCCTTCAACCTCCACACCTTGTTGTAGACCTGCTGATGGGAGGAAAATTGTCGTTATTCCTGTTAAACAAACTCAAACCTATAAACTAGTGTAGTGAATAATTCAGAGATCGATCCCACAAAGAATTCTTCTTAACTCGAGTGTGATTTAGTTGCCAATTTTGTAACCAGAGGGGTATTTTGGAATGCAAAAGAACCGTCTTTTATCAAAGCAGAAGAACAAAAGAAATAATAAAGAACTCGATGTAAACAGCAGAGAGAAGTAGTAGTACCTACAATTATCCACTTTATCTGTCATCTCCTCCTGAGCAGAGAAGACAACCACAACCTCCATTATCGGCCTGTTGTCCTCACTCCCTTCGTCGTTGTCCGTCTCAATCCTTCCCCTGCTAGCCTCTCCCTTCTCTTTCATCGCGCTCTCTCCATTTCCTTCCTCCTTTTTCTATTTTCTACCTTCTTCACCTCCTCTCCTAACACTTTAAACATGTTACCCTTCTTCCCACTCGTCTTCACATGAGCAGCACTACGGTTTCCTTCCTTCCCACTACTATTTTTGTTGAGCTTCGCTCCCAGCCCTCTTTTCCCCTACACTTCAACAAATTGTTGTTTTCTTTGCACCTTTCCTCTAATGGCAATCGTCTTTTTGGTCGGGTGCGTCGAGGGCCCGAATCTATGCCCCTCGTCCAGTCTTTTGCCGGTGTACCCCTCACTACTTTCCACCTCTCTCCCGGATGGCACCTCATTCCCATCCTCCCCATTTTTTGTTGAGGTTGAGGGTTGTTCGCCTTTCACACATGGTGACATTGTGAAGCAGAATGGCCCTACCTCCCGCATTTATAACATATAACTTGCAATCCCTCGTACTCAATCGGATAACCTTTACCGTTCATCGTTACCATCTTCTCTAGAGGTCTGTTCAAGTCTAACTCCATACAAACGCGAACAAACCTTCCTCTATTGGTGAAAAGGGTTTTCGGATCCGCCACTATCGGTCTTCCAATTCCTTCAGCCATGCTCCAAATGATGGTCTCGTCGTACCATTGCATCGAAACATCGGTAATTGGTAGCCACGTTGGTGTAGTAGAGATGGCGTCGGACGTAGAGAAATCTGGTGTCCACCATTTCATTATGAGGCACCACCCAAACACCGACCAAGAACCACCAATCATAACCTGGTTAAGCTCATTTTCATTATCGAATCTAACAAGAAAGTACTCATTCGCAAGATCAATGACCTGCTTATTTTGCCCCAAATGCCACCATCGTCCTCGGAATCAGTCCCCAAGGTGTTCTTCTGTATCCGCATATCCGCCCTCTTCCAATCTGTAAGGCAAACTTGGGCTTTGAGGTTCTCGGGAAGCAATCTTGATCTCTTCTCCGAAATAATCTGACCTCCACGACTGAACAACTGCTCGACGGCGACGGTGGAGCAAGGGGCCCCAAGTATTTGTCGAGCGATGACCTGCAATGTCGGGAATCTTTGTCTTTCGGGCCGGCTCCACCATTCTAGGACATCGAAATCTTCTTCCTCATCACTGTAGAAATCAAAGTTAGTAGACAAATATTCGTCGAGCTTCGAGTGGGTGCTCGACGAAGATCTCGACCTCTTTGAGCCAAAGATATCTCTTCGCCGAGACCGAGGTTTCTTCCCAGGTGGGTCCCTAGGGCCCTTCGTGAACCAGTACTTGAGCGTAGTGGCTCACATTTGGGCCGTAGTCGGAACCCCATCCGGGTTGCCCTCGGCCGGAGTCCCTTGACTCGTCGGCTACGAACCCGGACTCTTGGGTCGGGAACGTCGGAGTTCCTGCTGGGGCGGGCTCCTCCTCCTCCTCCATAATATTGTCGACGTGGTCGGCCAATAGAGCATCATCTCGACGTCGTCGGGTTCCGCTCCCCGTCGAGACCGAGGCACTACGACGAAGGCTTGGTCACGTCGCCGGGCCGCCTCCTCCGACGCTCGGGGTCGATGATGATGGGGCCCCACTAACACTCTTGCGACCTCGGGTAATTCGAGTGAAGATGTTCGACATTATGCGTTTAAGAGGATTAAGAACGATAAGAGAGATTAGGGAGAGATTAAGCAACCGGGACTACGAGAGAGAATAGCGAGCGATTAGAGAGCGATTAGGGAAATGAAGATGAGATTAAAGGAGATGAGTGATGTGTGGGTTGGAAATGGGAGGGAAATGGGGTATTTATAGGGTGGGATCGACCGGATTTGGGCGGGCTCGACCGTTGCCAACTAGCCGTTTGGGCTTTTTTTTAAATGTTTTGTGTTTGCATATGTTGAAAGAAATGTATATCTACATTATGTAATTTTTTTTATTGAGTTTGCAAATTTTTAAACATTTTTTTACTTATATCTAAAGTTTATTCGAATTTTTCAGATTTTTTTTTTGTTTGTTCGATTTGTTTTTCAAAATTGGTAAGTAAGTACAAAACTACATAATCTTAAATCTTAATTCTTATGAAACATAATTAGTTAATTACGGAAAACACAAGTTTATTACAAACCGATCTACGATTACAACCCGGACCGGATTCATTGTCTCGGCGGGGATCGAGCTGATTTCAAACTTGATGACCATCACAAGACACAAGTTCACAACTCACATCACATTAAAAGATAAAATTACTAGACTACTCACTACTAGAGACTAGAGTACTAGTTACCACCCGAGCCCGATGCACCACCGGTCTTCATCTTGTCGGGGTGCTTCTTCGTGATATGAAGCTTCATATTTTCGTAGCCCAGGTTGTTTGTGAGCTTGTATTTGTGACTGCAATGACGAAAAACCGCTTCCAACTTCCTCGGGCCTTGCTCGACCTTATCGAAATGGTCTTGGAACAACGTCGTACGAAGATTTTCACCGGATCCAGATTGGTTCGACATGATAACGAGCTTACGAAGATTAAATAAAAGGTGATGGATGGGATGTGTGAGTATGTGACTTGTGCAAATGAGGGAGAGTAGGAGACGAGTTTTTATAGTCCCGAGCCTATCATATAGCCGTTGGAACGACTAGCTTTTTTTTAAAAAAAAATTGATGTGCAGGTGACCCCACATTCCAACGGTCGAGTTTTCAAAATAGGTCGGGTCGACGGGTTTAAAATCCTCTGACCCTAACCTTAACCCGCTGACCCGAGGATCCGGACCCTCCGAGTCAATGACCCGTACGACCCGGGTCGTACGGGTCAACCCGTGACCCGTGGCCACGCCTACTCCCTACTGTATTAAGTTGGGTGGATCGGACGAGCAAGCCCAAAAGATGTGCAGGTCTACTCGAATTTAAATTTGTCTTAATTCTCATCTTTATGAGTGAAAGATTGGACGGTGAATTTAATTTTGTCTTAATTAACCGTTTTAGAGGTCCTTTTAGGTCCACAACACCGCCTCTGCGGTTAGCCCAGAGCCGGTAAGATTTGCTGTACACAGGATCACAAAGTTAGCCGTTGCCACCGGTGGGCCCCAGGGCCCAGTAAAATTAGAGCAACGGTGGGCCCCACTCTATCCTAGTCCAATAGAAATGAAACGTGTCGACGAAGGGCATCAAGTCGTAAATCTCGGTAGAACCAAAGGCGAATTGTTCAACCCCCCTCCCCCCCTTCCCCCAAATCACTACGAAATTCCCATTCTACCCTCGCCCAAAAAACCCAGACGCTTCCGCTTCTCCGCTTCTATAAATAACCCCCCACTAGGCTCCATTTATTCTCCCATTTTCTGCTTATCCAGTTTCTCTCTGCCTTCTTCCAAACCTCCCTCCCTTCGTCGTTTCTCTCTCCTAGGGTTTCTAGATCCCTCTCTCCACTTTTCCTTCGCTCGATCTCTGAGAAATGGCAGAAGTCGAGGCTCAGAACGGAGCTCAGAACGGCTCAGGGAACTGCGTAAAGGCACCGGCTGTGTCTTTCTCCTCCTTTAAGCCACAGCTGGTGGTGGAGGCTTCCAAGGCGTCCGACGCCGTCCAGTTCTACAAGTCCGCTTTCGGCGCTGAGGAGATCAGCCGTTCCTCTCACCCTAAGAGGAAGATCGACCAGGAGCTCCCTCTTCTTCTCTCCGCTGACCTCAAACTCGGCTCCTCCGTCTTCTCCGTTTCCGCTACTGAGGATGACTCTCTCAAGTATGTTTCCGTCTCTCTCCTACTTGATTCTCGTGGTTTCTCGTCGTTTTATTGTTCATCTTCTATTTTCCGTGTCGTTTTTCCGCTTTACGCCTGGAGATGTTTGAAATGACTCCGACTGTTGTCCAGCGATTACATGCATTGCTCTGTTTGTAGACTAGTAGTGATGAAAACGACGTTCTCCTTCCGATCGTCGTTGCGTTTTGACGTTGGATCTGCTTTCCGTCTGTGTTGATTACTGGAATTTCTTGTCCTTGTTGCCTAGTTTAGTGTTCCGTTACTGCGATTTATCGTTGTGTTGAGAAATGAAATGAAACATCATGCTAATAAGACGCTCCACTTGTAGGAGCGCTGGTTCTGGTTGTGTGTTCTCTCTGGAAACCGAGGACATTGAAGCTGCAATCGCTAAAGCTGTGAGCGCTGGTGCTGTTGCCGAGGGCGAAGTTGTGGAGGACGAGACCGTTTCCCCTGCCGGACGCTGCGGAAAGGTGAAGGACCCCTACGGTTTCGTCTGGGTGATCTCCTCTGTTGCCAAGACCACCGAAACCGCTGCTACGGTGGAAGCCTAGAAGCCGTTGAATCATCCTTTAACTCCTCTTTTGCTATTATCTCTATCTAGTAGTAGGTGACACCGCGACAGTGTTTGTCTTCAAACCGAATCTTTCCATGATATGATGAACGGTTAAGATGGGAGTAAGACCTTTATTTTGGTGGATAATGCTATTAATTGCTTCCTTTACCGCTTAGTCCGTTACTTAGTTAAAACTGCGTTGATTTCTGTGGGCTATGAATATAATTTTCGGTTTACCGTATATGCCCCTTTGCTTTCATGCCAATGGTGAACTTGCATCATCTTATTTGAATTCCTCAGCTTGTTTTCGGAAATTCAACTTTTGAAATCTTATGAGTCGTCGGTTTTCTGATCTACGACGAGTTGGTCTCGAAGAAAGCGAAAGCTTCGCCTTGGGCAGTGTGTTTCGGTTGAAGTAATTTATTGCCAATGGGATTTACAGATTTATCTTTTTGGGCGATTCATCCGGTGGATGCCGGGGAGGGCTAATATTGTAATTTTGTGCACCCGGGCGGAGCGATGGGATGTATCTGCGTGGTCCCCCCTGTTAAGGCGGGTCACCGGCTGTGCGTGTTCGCTTTGTACGGTTATTTTGGCAGGTGTTGCAAAACCCAGCGATTTTCATATGACTCTTTTTTAACTGATTTTATTTTTAAAAAATTTAAAATATTCCTATCAATTTTTCTAAGGTCGCCGCTCGTAGATAGAACTTTCAAAGATTCTACCGAAAAAATACAAAAACCTCAATGCATAAAAACTATTATTTGTCGTCTATTCTCTGTTTGATATTTTATCCAGTTTTGTGGTGAGGCAATAGAAACTTACATTTTTAGGAAAAAACTTACATTTTTAGGAAAAAAAAATTACATAGAATTTTACATATTTTCGCGCTTAATCATCTGTTAAATTTATTACTACATATATGTTGATGAAACGTTATAATACAAAATAACTAAAATACTCCTTAAAAACATGTTGACTTGAATCCTTTTTATCAAATGGTTACTCTTTGTATATGCTAAATCAATTTGAATGAACAAACGAGAAGGTGATCGATCTCGGGTGTTGTGAACAAAACACATTTAGTGAGTGATTTTCTGTAAAATTAGATTTAATGGGTAGTTAAATACGAAAACATGTATATGAAGAGTGATTTTCTGGAAATTTTATTTAAAAACGTGTATAAATCATAAATGAAATGTTTTGATGCCCCGGAAAGAGTATGAAATTAGAACAGTTTTTAGAAATCACATGTATTTTGAAATTACACAATCATCATCCATATTTTGCAAAAACCCTTTCAATCACCCACCCAGAAGGGCCGACACCCAAGACATAACTCTGTCAACTCATTGTTAGTATTAAGATGAAAGACGAATTTTGTATGAATATATGTAAGATTATCCAGACACTAATTAATTTAGTTTTCTTTTTAATCTTGAATTTAATAAACAAGTTTATATAGATAGATAGATGTTGTGAAGATCGAGTTTCGCTCTTAAAACGCAAATAAAAGACGAAATCGACAAACTAAAAACCAGAAACAACACAAGATTTGTTCATGTAGTTCGGGTTAAACCTTATTCTGCGGGATCTCAAGAGGGGAGATTCGATCCCAGTATCCACTAAGTATCAGAAGGAAGTTACAAGTTTGGCTATGGCGGCAGAGCACAAAAACAAGCAACCTAGAAACCTCAAACCAGAGAAACAGAAATGGAAGAGAAGAGATAAAGGAAGGCCCCCTGATAGGCAATCGAGGAACTTCAATGAAGTTCCTCACGGAGATTAGGTTGTCAAACACCAGAGACACCCGTCGGACCACCGTCTTCCTTGGCCGAGCTCACCTTGCAGCTATCGCCGCTCACACTCTCTCTCTGTTTGTTTCTCTACTAGGGTTTACAAGTGAGGCTCATAGCGCTACAGTAACCAAGAGGAGACCTTATAAAGCCCTTAGCAAAGCTAGGGTTAAAAGGGATCTCCAACGGTCACCTGAAGATGGCCCACAAAAGAAGACATCAATCATACAGATCCGGCCCATCACAAATAGGCTCAAATCCGTTTTAAGCCATTCGATGATGAAACAATACACATACACATAATACATATAATATAGTCATCACTCTTAGGCCAAGTGATCCAAACCTAAATACCAAATTATTTAGAGGTTCTTGCAACCTAAAAACAATGTCACATATTATAGTATACTTCGATATATATTGTTTCATCACCCAAATAGTCCTAAAGTTTACTTATAGTTTAAGTGCTCATACCACACAATAGACCTAACTATTACAATATACAAGTTTAACACAACATGTTGAAGTTATAAAAATCATATTTATATATCTAATAAATAAATCTTTTTTTTAATTCGGAGTATAGAAGTTTCACAATATCTTACATTTTATGATTTTTTATTTAAAACGTTCCAACAAAAATAAAGTTGAAAAATTCTGGTAATAAGTTGCTGAAGCATTCAATTTAGGTGATTTATTATGGGTGAGCATTCAAGTTATGTGATGGTTCTTCCCTTTGTGCGAGGTTTCAACTAAGAATGTCGCGCCTCTTTGTTAAGTTTATACTTTATAGTATGTTACTTTATTGTTTATGGGGAAATCATTTGTAAATTAAGTAACTCGACAAACCGAGAGGTTATGCAAGTCAAAACACAATTGGAAGGGGTGTGTCTGTGTCATGTCATGTGTGTATGAATTATGAATGATTGTATATGTGGTTTCACAATTTGCAAATGGTTTCCTCATCATAACTGCCACAATTTAAGGGTGGTTTTCTATAATTTACCCCTTATTTAAAAAGAAAAAAAAATAGGTACAAGAGAATATGCACGCTTGGCAATATATTAAGAGTACATTGATCACAAACAAGTGGGTACAGACAAAAACATGATCATGCGCTAATTAATTACAGTAGCCTGTATCTTAATTTAAAGTTCTACTACAGTAGTATTATAATACTTCATCCGTTTAATTATTCTAACATATAGACTCCGTACATTTTATTCAAACATAGCTAATACTCCATTATCAGTTTGTAGTTTGTACCCTACGCTAGTGGTATGGGCCAAATTATTTTGTGATTATTTGTATTTCAACCAAAAAACTAAATACACCGATAATTTTTACATTACTAAGGGATCCTCCGCTAATAATGTTTTTTTTTTAAAAAAAATTTTAATCATGGGTGGACCCTGCTAATGGGTTCTCAATAAGCCACAAACCTATTAGTGATGTATCCAATAAAAATTAATGGTATATTTAACAATATCACATTTCAACCATAACTGTGAGGGTTTTTTTGATAATTGTCCATTTAAAACTCCATTTTTTACTAGGGGTCCATTTTTATTAGGGATTTAAGCAAGTGTCCTAAAAGGACAATTTTGCCCCTACTTTTATAATCCATTCCTTCTTCCAGCAGCGACAGATCAGGCGTTCCTCTCCCCGACATCGCCGCGACCAATCCCTCGTGCTTCTCCTCCAGCATCCGCTAGCCACCGCCACTTGACGTCCTCCAGCATCTCGGCGACGACGGTTGATGCCAGCACCGGTTGATGCCGGCCTACAGTCTTCATCGGAAGCTGCCCACCGCTTTGCCTTCCTTTAATCGTTTTCGATTCATTAGCTACTCGTTCTCGTGTTGTCACGCTTTCTGTTGCTTGTTCGTGTCGTTTCCAACTTTGGCTTTGATGTCAGATTTGGGATTTAGGGAGATTGGGGGTAATATGATTTTCAAAATGAAGAAGGAGACAATTGGTGATAGATGAGGGTTTATGCTACGATTCAGTTGATTCTGGACGTTTATGCTACGATTCAATTGATTCAATTGATGTCAGTTGGCCTTTGTCTTCCCTGTGGTTACTGTGGTAGTGATGGTGTAAATGGTGTGTGGTGGTGACATGGTGATGGTGATGGTGTGTCGGCTTCAGCTTGGCTGCGTCGGTCCTCGGGGAAGGAGGGAGGAAGCTGTTGTTGGTCCTTGGGCGCTCTCGGGAGAACAGAGGCAAGCGCTCGGGTGTGCTCGGTGTGCCCAGGAGATGCTCGGGTGGGCTCGACGCTTGGGCTCTATGGTGCTCGAAGGAGGAGGTGGCTTCTAAGGAGAACGGGAAAGGGGTGGTGGCTGCGAGAACAGAAATGGTGGTGTTGTGAAGGCGGCAAGCTCAAAACAGGGGGGTGTAGCTGCTATTGGGAGGGAAATGGAGAAGGTGATGAGGGCTCATGGTGGTGGCTGTTCAATGACAAAGAAGGCGGAGGGAGGGTTGTTCTCTTCGGCATTACAGGGAAGAGAAGGGACAATGAAAAGGAAGGTTTGGTGTTTGGTTTTGGTGGGGTGTGAAATAAGTGACGTAAAATTCAGGCTTTATCAATGAGAAAGAGAGTTATGTGGATCTAGTATCAAATGGATCACTTTATAAGACATTATAATCACCAAATGACGTTATAATCTCTATAAAAATTAGAGAGATATTAGTTTCTTCAAATGTAGGTAATCTCAAATCGTTTACATCTATTTTGACGGTCATAGACACTGTAATCAAAATAAAAACATGTCATAGACACTGTAACCAAAATAAAAATGGGGTCATAGACACTGTAATCAAAATAAAAACAAGGTATATACACTGTAACCAAAATAAAAACAGGGTTATAGACACTATAACCAAAGGAAAACCCTAGGGTAAGGGAAGCACAAACCCTATAGCGGCTAATGAGAGGCCAAAATACATATGATGACAATTCTTCTCTAATATATGAATGGGTAAGATGATCATAGACACTGTAACCAAAATAAAAATAGGGTCATAGACACTGTCACCACTATAAAAACAGGGTCATAAACACTGTAACCAAAGGAAAACCTGGGACAAGAGAAGCAGAAATTAACCATACAGGGGCTAATGAGAAGTCAAAATACATGTGATGACAGTTCTCCTCTAATATATGAATGGGTAAGAGAGTCATAGACGTTGTAATCAAAATAAAAATAGAGTCATAGACACTGTAACCAAAGGAAAACCCTAAGACGAGGAAAACACAAACCCTATAGGGGCTAATGAGAGGCCAAAATACATGTGTTGATAGTTCTTCTCTAATATATGAATGGGTAAGATGGTCATAGACACTGTAACCAAAATAAAATAGGTCATAGACACTGTCACCGCTATAAAAGCAGGGTCATAGACACTGTAACCAAAGGAAAACTTATGACAAGAGAAGCACAAATTAACCCTATATGGCCTAATGAGAAGCCAAAATACATGTGGTGACAGTTCTCCTCTAATATATGAATGGGTAAGAGGGTCATAGACGCTGTAATCAAAATAAAAATAGTCATAGACACTGTCATCACCACTATAAAAACAAGGTCATAGAGACTGTCACCACTATAAAAACAAGGCCATAAAATAAAAACAAGGTCATAAACGTTGTAACCAAAATAAAAACAGAGTGTAAACAATGACGTTACCCAAAAAAACCTTTAAAAAAAGTGAAATTAGTGGTGTCACCACCCTTATCGCCATAAAAAAAGACAAACAAAGCAATAGGATTAAGTACAAAATAATTTGTTTAAAAAAAAACTATAATCGTACAAATTCACATTGATACGTGGCATGACCAAGAAGTAAATAGTAATCCTACAAATTGATCATTCAATGCAATTAATTAAAAAAGCAAGCAAATGAGCATTAAAACTTCGTGATAAGGCTAAATGGATACAGAGAGAAAAAAGCGGAGACCTTCCTCGGTGGAGTCTGGAGACATGGACGAAGGTGCGAGAGTGAGAGGAGGAGTCCATCTCAGGCATGGCATCTTGTCAGCTCCATCCGCCATCAGCTTGAGCTTGGAAGGGCAGAAGGAGCAATGGTAGGGGAATCGGCGAGGAACAACGGCCGATCGAAATTAGCGAAGCAGCGAAGGGAAGGAGGAGGTTCTGAGAAGGCCGATCGAAATTTACCATTGCCCCAATCTTGTCTCCTGGTCATCAAAGTATGACAAGAGAAGCACAAGATTGGGGCCATGGTATCTATTTCCATTACGAGAAACAATATGAGAAGGTCCCCATACGTCCATGAACAAGAGATCCAAAACCTTTGACGATTTGGATGGGCTCGGCCTATGTGGAAGGGCATGAGCTTTTGCTTGAGAACATGAAGCACAAGGGTAATTCTGGGCTGATCCAACAGGCCCATTTAGGTGAAATGAGGAGCAAATGAAACTGGTAGTCTCTTTTGAGGGATGGCCTAATCGACTGTGCCAAAGCAAAGGAGGTGATGGAGAGACGGTGGTTGAATGCAGCGATGGAGATGGTGTACTCATGGGCCAAACATACAGACCGCCATCAACGGATCCCTTAAGAAGAAGCGCCCCCGTCGCGGAATCCTTAACACAAAAAGAATCGGTGTCAAATAGGAAGTAAACTTTGTTTTCTTTGGAAAAACGATTAACGAAAATTAAATTACGCTTGAGATCAGGGGCATGAATAATCTGAGATAAATGAAAAGTTTTAGAAGGATGAAATAGGGTGGTGGAACCGTAGTTCTAAATCGGAAGGGAAGAGCCATCGTCAAGAGTCACCGACTCTGTGCCTTCATAAGGAAGTCTGTCGAATCGCATATTGGTGATATCGGGGGTGTAATGATGTGTTGCTGCTGTGTCTGGGTACCAAGGTGAAACGACCGTGGTGGCGGGGGAAGGAAGGTATGGTCAAACCGACTCCAACAGCGAAAGGCGACATGGCCCTTTTTGTCACACAGTTGGCAGGTTGGGCGGGTGTCAAGTGCCCCGGAGAATGTCTGGTAAGAACCACCTCGGCCACCCCTGGAAGAGCCTCGTCCTCCCCGACTATCTCTGCCTCCCCGGCCATTAGAAGAATCACCTCGGCCGCGACCGCGGCCCCTGTTGGAAGTGAAGTTTGCTTCAAGGGAGGAGTCAATGGAAGTGTTGTTTAGAGATACCTGAGTGGTGGTTCGTAAAAGCTCTTGTTGGCGAGCGATACAGGCCTCTTGCTGGAGGATGTGGGTGAGTATCTCATGGGGAGGTGGTAGAACTGAGTTTGATGTAACCACAATTACCATCGCATCATATTCAGCCCCAAGACCGGTGAGCAGATAAGCTATAAATTCGTCATTGGAAACAGCCTGACCTGCAGCTTTGGATTTGATGAACGAGACCTTGAACTTTGTTGAAGTATTACGTCCCTAATTCTTCTCCTTTCTTGATGGTGGAGAGTTGTAGCCGGGTTTGGACCACCTGAGCGCTTGTACGGGCGGAATACAGGCTATGCAGCCCCTCCCAGATGAGCCGGGCGGAGTCACAATCAAGCACATGAACCATGACCTGTTCCGTTAGCGAAGTAGTGAGATTGGCGACGACTAGTTGATCTCTAGCGAACCAGTCATCAATGGCGACCGAGTTGTCACCCGTGGGCTCCGGTTTAGGATTAGAGCCATCCACGAACCCCATGAGCCTTTGAGACCTCAAATAAGGGGTGATTTGCCAAATCCAAGTCGGAAAATTAGTAGGCGAGAGCTTAATTGTGTTGAGAGAGTTGAAATTAGGAGGGGGGGGGCTGAGAGGAAGTAAGAGATGTTTGAGCCATGGAGGCTTGAATCTGGTCAATGGCGGCTTCTAGGTTGGAATTAGCCATGGAAAGGAAGGATTTTTAGGGTTTGAAAATTGAATCGAAAGGAAAAGCGTGTCGTTAGAGCTCTGATACCATTCTGAATTGGAGAGATCGTGGTATGGTGGAGAGAAAACTTGCAGAAATTGATTTCCTTTGTCTCATTCTGATAGAGTACAACTGGAGATGTATATATACACAAATACATCACTATTCATGAAACTTCCGAAGATAAACTTGGGCTTGATTTGGGCCTATGGCATGGGCTTCTCCTTTCCTTGAATTGTGGGCTTTGATCTGGGTTGTTGTTGCTCTGTTGTGGATCGGTCAGTAGGAGGAGAGAAGGAACTGTAGAGGGAGGGAGTAATAGGTAGGGACAAAAGGGGAATTATGAAAAAATTTTGGACAATTGCTAACAAATCCAAACCCCTAGGACAAATACTAAATGAGCTAATGAAAATGGCCTTTGGGCCAAATTTATTGTAACTATTACAATATAATTTAAAATAAAAACTACGGAGTGCCTTTTGAAACTTAAATTAGATTATATAATAACTCCCATATAATTGAGGTTTATGGTTTATACAAAAACTAATCGAAGACACAGGGATTTAACAGTTTATTTTGTATTTTCATTTAAATAAAAAATAAAAAAATGTAGTAAAATATTAAATGCCAACAAATAAATAAATAAATAAAATGATATAAGTGATAAATATTAATTGTGACTACCAAAAAAAATATATTAATTGTGTGATATATAACAATTTTACCCTATAGAAATACCATGTACCCTTGGAACATTGAACAAATATACAGAGTATTAGTCTAAAATAATTGCATATGAGCGGGGTCTAATTTTTTGTCTCCAATCAATGCAAGTTCACCTCTCATAAAAACTTCTTATTTTTTTCAAGTATTTTTGAATTTTAATTGAGATTTTCAAGCTAGAGAAGGGATTTGGAGCCATACAATATAACTTATTAATTTGACCCATTTGTGTCATCTTACAATATAACTTATTATTTCCGATCGAATCGCTGGAGGAAGAACCATCCCAAAAGCCTCATAACGGTAACCCTAGGACGACTTCCGCCGAGTTTGACCCTGAACCATTGGTGATAGTCGCCCAAACCCTTTGAGAGGTTTGGCAACTCGAACAACAATCAGGTTTGTCTGTTTTTCCACTCTGCTATTTGCCTTCAATTTGATCCGATTTGGGCTTAGAAACACAAAAATTAGGGTTAAGTGTTGATTTGTGACTTGGGATATTTTTGTTTGTACCTTTTGCTTCGGGTAGTCTGAGCTAGGAGGCAAGGGAGGCTGGTTGCTCTAGTTTGGAGAAGATTAAGAAGACCCGACTGAATAAATGGTTTTTCCCGATGCTTCATTAGGTACGATGCTTTGTTGTTCCCGATGCTTCATTAGGAGCTGCATTAGGTACATGCAACTTGCTTTGAGCTGTAGCTACGAGCATGTTGATAGTGATACATAGTAGGAAAAGTAGAAATTCTTGATTGTTCTTGATTTAGCATTTTTTTGCAGGGATTCATGGTATGTGGGTTAACTAGACGCGTGTAATTATCACAAAGCATCACAAGCTTGCATTATCTTTGAATATGATTAGATCAATGGACCAATGCTCATTGTAATTAAAAATAATTCCAACTTGAGAAGGTTTTCTTTTAGTGTTGACTGGGCCTCTTGTAAAGGGAAGCTAATCCTAGATTGTTATGATATGTAGGTGGTTAAAGGCCAACTGAGGTTTGGTTGACAGGAACAAGGTGCTTCTTGTTTTGGAGAAAATCGAGTGCATAATGGAGAAGGTAACAAAAGATGGTCGACGAGCAGATCTCAAGAAGGGGAAACCGTCTTCAGTTAATGGTTCATCTTTCTTCTCTGTGCAGGATGTTAAAACCGTCTTTAAAGTTGGTTTAGCTCTCCTGAAATCTCATCATGATGACTTGGTAAGTCTGTCTACTGTCCAAAATTTATCGACATACCCCATACCATTATCCTCATGATGACTTGCTATAGTTAGTGATGTCATTTTGGTCCCTAAAAATGCCATCTTGATGCCGGTTTCATTTTATTTTATCGCAACGCATAATTTTGTGAATTGATTTATATTTTTCTACAATCAGGTGAAGTTACCTTTTGAGAAACTCATATGCGCTCTGCGTAATTTCCCCGAGGAGGTGATGAATCCTCATAAGACTTTACCATTAGCTTACTCAATCAAGGTTTGGACTTATCATTTCTTCTCATGACTCATTGCTGTTGCTATTATTTGAATTTCATTTGGGGTTTAGTCGTCAGTTAGATCTCTCAAGGCCTGTCAGATTTGTTCTATTGCAACGCAGAGTCCTGTGAATTGATTTATATTTTTTCTGCCATCAGGTGAAGTTACCTTTTCAGAAGTTACCTTGGTGTTAGAGTGTCTTGAAGGTGTTCTTAGAGAGATTCAACAACAACTGCTGTTGTTCTTTGAATTTCGTTTGGGGTTTAGTCATCGATTAGATCTCTCAAGGCCTGAAACTTATCTGATTTATTCTATTGCAACGCAGTCTTGTGAACTGATTTATATTTTTCTGCAATCAGATGAAGTTACCTATTCAGAAGTTACCTTGGTGTTAGAGCGTCTTGAAGGTGTTCTTAAAGAGATTTAGCAACAACTAGCTGATGGTGAATAAAGTCGATGCAAATGATCTTTTACTATTTTCTACTTTCATGTTATAAATGTTATTGCGGCAGTTTATTTTGTGATGTGTCTTAAAACACTTTGTCTACTTTAATTATGTATTAAGTTGAATGTTTATGTGATGTTTTCTATTATTAACTATCAAGTCTTTAATGTATTTGTTTCTCATATTGTTTTGTTATGTTATAAGGTATATGATATTATGCCATTCAAAGTAGGCTTTGTGGATAGGTTTTGTTTGTTTATTGAGTATCACAGCTGGACAACGAAATTGCTATCATATTGGTTATTTGTTTTAGCACGTTTCACAGGTAGTAACATGTTCTTAGAGCTGGCACGATACGGTACCATGAGAAATTTTTGATTACCACATACCGTACCAATATCATTCGGTATGCAATTTTCCCTACCATGTACCAACCGAAAATTTCGGTAACCGTAGTGGTTGGTACTGAAAGTGTCGGTTACCGAACGTCGGTACCGTGGTTACCAACAGAACAAAATTCTATTATCATTTACATGATTTAATATATGGTATCCGACGGTACCGATGGTACCGCCAACACTGAAACTATATATATACGGTACCGATGGGATTCCGTCGGTATTGATGGTACCGCCAACACTGAAACTATATAATGTTTTTTGAAAAAATATATTCATATTCAGTATCACAGTACCACAAGATTTAAATTTTCATTACAGTGTACTGTACCAACAATGGTCGGTATCAAAGTTTTGGTTACCGATTTCGTCGGTTACCGACTACGTGGTACCAAACTTCTGTTGTTATAGTGGGTAGGGTAATTTATTTACCACCACCCAACCCTACATATTCTACAACCGCAAAAAAAAAAAAAAAAAAAAAAAAACAAAGTAACATGCAGATTTCTCATTTGTTAGTTGTTTTTTGGGCCACTTTAATAATGGGTTGTTTGGCCCTTATTTGTTGGATTGAACTCCAAACTGCATAATCTAGAGCAGTTATTTTACAAACTGAGTGGGTTTGACTAAAAAAACAAATTGAGTGGGTTTAAAATAAGAAGGGGCAGTTATTTTGCATCAGGTGGTTTTGATTTGCTTTCCTCTCAAACTCAGTTAGGTAGCAGTTTTCGATTTCTCACCTCAAATACTCAATAATTCTCATCTCAAACTCAATTTCTCTTAAACTCAACAATGGGTTTGTTTCAGCTATGGCCAAGTTGGTTTCTCCCTAATTCGATAAGCTTCTGCTCTAATGTATGTGAATTTTGTGGTTTAATGGTTATTTCGCTTTTAACTATATCTCCAGTTCACCTAAACGCGTCTGGTTATTTTTGTAAATAGTATAAATAAGTTTTTCACAACGTATAGTTTGTATAAACTTGCGTTGAGGACATATGTATACAAATTATGGTTCAGTTGATTATTATTTTCGTGCATTGTAGTTGATTTATTTTACTTTATCAAATCATGTTAAAGTAAGTTATATGTCGATCCTTCTTGTATCATGTTAGTCGAAAATAAGGTTCAATCGAGTACTATATTTTGTACATCATTTAAAACACATTTATTAATATGCTAATATCTAATAAATAATATGAGTTTGTTTAGATGAATATTAAAAAATCCCGTGCGTAGCGCACGAGCTCTAGACTAGTTTGAGTTGAAAGAAAAAGCTTATCTGGAAAGCTCATTAGGGTTTATTCATAAACGATAAAGAGGATTAACAATTTGATCTGGAACAAACTGATCGGCACTGTGCTAACTCGTATACTAAATCCTTGGCTACAAATGGAGTGGACTTCTGATTTGATGTTTTTTGGATTAATTCAAGGCCGGTTGAAGTTGGAATTTTTTTTCAAAATATTCACCTAAAAATAAATATTTACCAAAATATTCACATCTTTAAACTATTTATAAAAATATTCATTCTCATCGGGTGAATCGGAAAAACGCGACCTGAACTCGTGTTTTATTCCTATACTCTCGAAATTGAAAGTTGAAAAAATATCAACAAAAGAAACGTGGTTTAAAACCGCATTTTTTGCCAGTTTAGGAAGAAACGCGATTTGTTTTTTCTTATTTTTTAATTACAAAAATAAAAAAACAAATACATGTAAAACGCGGCATGAGGCCGCGTTTTACTTTTCATCATCATTGAACTTCCGCCATAGTCGAAGGAAGAAAGTGCAGGCTGTTCAGCCATTCCGCACTCGATCTCCCTTGGCTCCCATGGCTTCCCACCACGCCTAGGGAAGGTGGAACCATAAAAATGGAAGCACCAATGGCACCAGCAACCTGTGGTTCACGGAGATTGACTTTGGCGGATAGATTGAATTGATGGCGGCCAACGGTCGGAGTCGAAGATGCAGGCTCGACAACGGTAACGGAGGGACTTTACTGTCCGGTCGGACGTTGAAGATGGTAGGTTGACCTGCTTCCCCTTCGGGCCTTCAGCCTCTTGCGAAACTTCAAAGAGGGTAGGGGGCTCGATCCGCCTCTAAATTGATTATGAATAGTAAAATGGAACCTGGGGCCGCGTTTTACATGTATATTTTTTTTTTTTGTTTTTTAATTAAGAAAAAAAGGGAAGAAATGCGGTTTAAAACCATGTTTCTTTCTAAACTGGAAAACAAACGCGGGTTCAAATCGGATTTGTTTCGTTGATATTTTTCTAAGTTTCAAATTTGAGATTTTTGTAATAACACACGGTTTCAGACCGCGTTTTTCTGATTTATCTGACAAAAATGAATATTCTTGTAAATAGTTTGAAAGTGTGAATATTTCGATAAATATTTATTTTTTGGTGAATATTTTGAAAAAAAAATTTGAACTTGCGCCCCAAGTTTGGGGGTAGGTCATTGGATTTGGGGCTCAAGTTTAGGTGAAATAAGAGAAAAACAACTAGAAGAAAATGAATAATGAAGTTGTGCCCCCAAGCAGATTGGAAGAAATAAGAATAATATTTAGCTCATTTGAAAAAAAAAAGAAATTGCTTGGATTTCCTTGGGGTGTTAGTCATTTTACTTCATTATGGTTTATTTTGTAGTTTGTGTTTAGTTTCGGAGGAAGGTAAAGTTATACGACCATATTGATCATGAAAGCCGTGATAGTGTTCATGGTCTCTGAAGAACTCTCGTCTAGGTGAGGGGAACGTCATATGAACCACACTTCTCCAACAGTCGTCTGTTTCGTTGCTATGGATTTTTTAGCTTCGTCTTTCCGGCGGTAAGACATCGCGTTAGCTCCCGTTATCTCATGTTCTCACTATTCACTTATCTTCTTCGGGCCTTCCACTTTGAGCATGGTGGTGTTTGCCCAAGGACTGCGGGTTTTTTCTTTTGGTTTTTTTGTTGTTTTCTTTGGGTTTTTTTTTTGCATCATGATGGTCAGGACTTTTGGCGATATCATTATCTAAGTATTTACAAATTTTACATTATAAAAAAACAGAGTATATATATATATGAGATTATTTACTACGTTAAAAAGTCAACTTTGTAGAGCTTAATACTAGAAAATTTTCATTTTCATTTTATTAACAATTAAATAATTTGATAATCCATATATATGGGGTTTATCTAATTCTATATCCCTTCAACTTCTATTTTACAGAATTTATCAATTTAAATCAATTAATAAACTGGTTAGTTTATCAACAAACAATAATAGACCATATCACCCTACCATAATTTGAGTAAAAAATTATTCGAATGGACTTAGCTCAACTGGTAACATGGGTAACATTTGGAACAAGAGACCAACGATTGAGTCTCACCAACAGTAGTGTGGGAGCAACCTCACAAATGAGTGTGGGCTCCTTATGCGCAGTGAACACCAGTCTCAGCCTTTGTGGTTGGTTGAGTTGTCATAATTTACCTCCTCTCACAATCCCCTTCTGGCCGGAGGTGAAGGGCGCCCGGGGAGAGCGATTTCACCTTTTGGAACAAGGAACAAGAGTAAAATAAGTAAAAGAGAAGTTCTGTAAATTAATGAACCTTAGAGTCTAGTAGTAATAACAATAGAAAGCAAGTCTTAACCATGTTGTAATTGAAAGATTAGATAATTGCTATCTGTGAATCCATTGATGAATAATGATTACAATATATACACTTAGAGGAAAGAATCATATCTCAACTGACAAGATCGCCAAGATACGATTTTTACAATAATTAGTTTACTAAATATTAGGAGTAGATACAATTTTCCTAACTAATACTAATTCTTGACTAATACCCCCCCCCGAGAAGTCGATGGATGGACAACGACCGAGAGCTTGGGACAGAGGCTAGTGAATAGACGACCAGTGAAAGCCTTTGTGAAGATATTTGCAATTTGAGCACTAGTAGGAACATGTTGAACAAGGAGCTTACCTGATTCTACTTTCTGACGAACAAAGTAATAATCGAGTTGTATGTGCTTCGATCGTGTTGTGATTACCGGATTATTTTCCAAGAATGATGCTGAGATATTGTCACATAATAAAATTGGAGATTTGTGAAGAGGTTGACGAAGCTCTTGAAGAAGTTGTCACAACCATACAATTTCAACAATTGCATAGGCAAGGGCTTTATACTCTGCTTCCGTACTGGATCAAGCTAGAACCTTTTGCTTGTGAGTTGCCCGACTTATGAGATTTCCACCGTAGAAGACAAAAAAACCATGTTGTGAACGAAGATCAATTGGATTGGTAGCAAATCCAGCATCAAAATAAACCACAAGATCCTGTCGAGATGAAGTAGACAACCGAAGACGATGATCTAATGTACCTTTTAAGTACCTTAAGATTTGCTTGACATGGCGCAAATGAGAGGCAAATGGATTATGCATGTGTTGACAAGCTCGATTGATGGCAAAACTTATTTCCAATCGTGTGATGGAGGGGTACTAAAGTGTACCAACGACATATGGTAATGTTGTGGATCATCATATGGTAGATCAGGACCAGCAACTAGTTTGGTAATAGAAGCATCGTCCGATGGTGAAATGGGTTTTGCATCTAGCATATTGCACGTTTCCAGACGATTCCTAGCATATTTTTTATTGAGACAAATGTATATATAGAAGAGTTGAGATATGATACCTCAATACTAAGAAAATATGTAAGGCGACCAAAGTCTTTGAGTGCAAAAATATATTATAACTAGGAATGACAATGGCGTTAAAAGTGGAGTCAGAACCTGTGACAATGATATCATCAACGTACACAAGAAAATAAGTAACAACTGAAGCGGTTTTAAGCACAAACATGGACGTGTTTGAAAAACAAGCATATAAGCCAATATGTTATAGCCTGTAACGTGTTGACTTCTATGCTTACAGGTAGACCTGTCAAAACATGACCCGACCCGAAAAACCCAAACCGTACGCCCGATATTTTTACGGGTTTGAACCCAGTGTTTTAGACCCGGGACCCGAAATTGACCCGAAATCGACCCGAACCCGAATTACCTATGACTTTTAGGGTCAAGACCCGGTGACCCGATGGGTCAAAACCAACCCGGTGAGTCAGCACCATCTAGATGCCACACAAGCACCAGATTGACCCCACACAGATTCGTCATGCAATTGTATTCGATAAACTCACTCATAAATTAAATAACTTATATATATATATTTTATAATTATAGTATGTTTGGAACATTTATTTATATAAATATGTTTTTTTAAGCTTAAAATATTAATATAATAATATTATAAATTTAATTATAATAATATTATTTTATTTAATTTCACATATTTATATTACAACTTAATTTTGATATTATTTTCAAATTTTTAAAAAGTCTTCAAAAGTTCGAGGTTTTTGAACCGGTGGGTCGACCCGATCCCGGAACAAACCCGGTTTGGCTCGACCCGGAATGACCGGTAACCCGATTGATCCGAAACCCGATTTACCCGAGACCCGAATGACCCGAACCCGAACCTGACCTGAATGACCCGTTTGATAGATCTACTTACAAGTACTCTTTTAGCTTATTGAACCAAGCATGCGGTGCATGTTTCAATCCATATAATATAAAGACCGAGATTTTTAATATTATTTTTATAATTATAGATTTTATTCCAATTGAAAATTTATTTAATTTCTAAGACTCCAAAATTTTTTGAATATTTTCGTCCTCGAGCAAACGATTTATTTTAATTCGAATTTGAAAATGAATTTGTTCCAATTTATTATACCAAGGCTTGGAAATATTTTTGGGTTTCATTATTTAATTCGAATTCGAATATTTATTTTAATTGCGTTGGGTTATGGTCGGAAAACGATTTCGAGATTTATTTTCAGGTATTTAATTTGACTTTTCTCTCACACACCATACCTTTCACATCTCAGCCAACCTCCGGCCTAACACTGCAGCACCCCTACCCCGTACTCCTAGTTGTAAACCCACCCCCTTTCCCTATAAACCCATATCCATCCCTCCTCCTTTCATTCACCCCGTCACCATCATTCTCCTACACTCTATCTATCCATCTTTAATTTGTCCTCCTCCATCGCCATCCTTCTGCTCTCCCCAGCACCCCCACACACCTCAATAACCATCACGTTCCAACGACACCACCAAAACTCCACCCTTGTTCCCCTGTTTTCGAAGCTTAGCACCACCGAGCACCACCGCCACCTTCCTCCTTCTTCCTCCAAGCCACAACAACTGCACTCTATCTCCCTCGATGTCCACCAATGCCCCGAGGCAGCCTAGAAGCTCCCATCACCACCACCGAGCCACCGAAGTTTCGTTGCCCCCCGTTCGAGCGCGGGCAACCTTCCGGTAAGTCGTTCCCATCCGTTTTCGATCGAAACCACACTTGAGCTCTACCATCACAGTCAACCACACCCAGTGCAGATCCGAGAAGCCATCATGAGTCTCCAACGATGCCCAAAACTCTGATCGAAGCTCCAATGCCTACGAACACCTCAGCGAGCTTCGTTCATTTCTCTTCCTTCCCTTAGCCTCGTTTCATTTCTTTCACATTCTTTGTGGTCGTGGATGAGATTCGGGGAGGATGAGAGTGGATGAAAGTGGGAACGAGGCGGCCTCTAGTGAGCACGAGTGGACAGCAGAACGGAGAAGACGATAGTCGCGAGCGCGACCAAAAAGACGCGGGCGCGACATTGTTGTGCGAGGTTGGGTTCGGTTTTGGTTCATTTATTTAATTATATATTTATTTAACTATTTAATTAATTACTCCCTCTGTTCGGAAATAAATGATGTTTGACTTTTGTGCACGTAGTTTTAGGAGCTAAAAACTATATAAAATCTTATTTATTTTAATTAATTTTTTTCATAGTTTAATATCTATTAGTAATAAGTATTAAATTATGAAAAAAATAATTAAAATAAATAAGATTTTATATAGTTTTTAGCTCCTAAAACTGCGTGCAGAAAAGTCAAACATCATTTATTTCCGAATAGAGGGAGTATTATTTAGATATTCTTTATTTAATTATCTACTTTAAGCTATTTAAAGATATGATTTTTGTGTTTATATAATTGTTTATTTATGTTGTTTTGATATTGGAAGTGTTATTCAAATAACCCTTTGGATTATTGATTCTTTATTATTTATTTAGTTGTCAAATTATATTATTTTCCTGAGATATTTATTTCCTTATTTTATTGAGAATCATTGTGTGAATATTTTAATTGGCATCTAAATGGTTAGTATGAACTATTGGTTTGTTAAAATATTTCTAAATGTCGGAATTGTTTTGTTAAACGGACTTGTTTAAATGGGTTGAAAAGGGGTTTGAAATGTTTCGATGTCGCCTTTTGGGATGATGGCATTTTAACAAAAAAAAATAACGTACTGACCTATTGGACCCATGAACCTTTGAACTATTTAATTGGACTATCTGGACTTTAATTATTGGACTTGAACTGGGACCTTGACTTTTGACTTGAACTGTGACATGGCATGAACTCAGATTGGACTGGTATTGTTGGAATGACGGGATTTATATAAGATTTAGAATTGGACTTATGTCAGATTTTGAAATTGAGATGTTTTAACTTATCTGCTTCTTGTAAAGTTTTCTCTGTGTGTTTATTATGCTTAGTGTAATTTATCTTAGACTTATTCATGTTATTTACTCAAACTTGCTAGGTGACATGTGACTTGTCTAGACTGCTATCTTCTTGCTGCCTTACTTTTGCTATTCTGCTTCTTCATGTAAGTCCTCCGGAGCTTACTCAAAAATTCGAACCTCGTGTCTAATATGTCATATAGTGTATAGGTGATGCATTCAGCATATTCATATAGTAGCATTTTTAGGTTGCACAACTAATTGAGCATCCGTATTCTCCTTGCATATGGTAGAACGACCGTTAAATTGTGAGTCCTAAAGTCATTTGCTAGGGTCATAGGACGACCCAGTCCCATCGGGTTAGTTCCTAATCGAGTCTGATATTATACCATGAGAAAGAAAGAAATAAAAGAATGACATATGTAATGAGACATGAGACATGATATATGACATGATGAGATGTTGCTATACTGCATTGAACGCGGTCGGTTCCTACACTAACGAGAATGGCTGCGGGAGTAGGAGAGGGACATGCCACTTCATATTTTCCTCAGGAGCTACAGAAATCAACTTCGGTCCTAGCTCATCGATATCTGAGATTGTGATGGCTTCTTTGGATGGCTGAAGAGGCACCAATGCGTACTCAATCTCTTTGGATGTCTCATGAGACTCCATGTCTATCGGCACTATACCCTCCTCCTTGTCCTTGAAAGACTCCTCAGTAGTTGCATCTTGGCTCATTGGGTAGGATGTTGAAGCAAACGATTCCAAGAACATCATTATCACAGATTCCTTCTCCTTAACTTGGTTGCCCGAATTGCAGAAGATTTCCAATACCCTAAAACATCCTAACCGATTAAGGAGTTCGTTGTTCATGGATTTGGCAAGCCTTCTCGATTCCGTGGTCATGACCTCAAGTATCCAATTTGCCATATCTTCCTCAGAAAAGAACTCATCTACCACCCTCGTGATATGTTGGTGAAATATTTCTTCTGACGATTGTTGTAGCTTCAACATTGTAACCTTTTCGCCTTCCTGGGTGGAAAGATTCATTGTGCTCTTCTCCTTCTCCTCTTCTTGATGGGCTTTTCCTCCTCATGAAGGTATATATGACCACCAGAACAGTTTCATCGGCGGCTTGTTGAAGTAGTGGTTCAAGAGATCTATGTGTTCACCAATTTCCTCCATGGTGCAAACTTTCATAGTTTTTTCTGCATGAGCCACATAGATCAACTCCTGGGTAGGCTCGTCAATTGGTGAGATGACACTGGCTTCCTCTAATGGATTTGGGGTCAACGCACACATCTCCTCATGCGTCGAGTTATGAGGTTCCATGTTGACGGGTTGGCTTCCTTCTCCCTTTGTGAGTGCTCTGTAACGGCCCGGATATAAATATCCGGGATACGTTTCGAAGGTCGGATACCTTCGTTCGGATGTTGCAATTCAGGTACGGGTCGAGGTTTCAAACCTCTAATCAGTCGAAGTTTCAGAAATACAATTAAAACGAAAGTAAAGCGGAAATACGGTTTGGATACAAAAGCCACGGCAGAGCCGAGTCAAAACCAAAACAAAGTGGGTGATTGCCATTTGTCAAGTTAGAATATATTAGCCGGATTCTTCGATTCGCCAAAAGATTTCCCCGTCACAGAAGCATGGAGCAACAAGAGCGGTACCTAACACTATCCACGAAGTCAGGCCTGGTGATCGCCTGCGGGTCCTCTGACCGCGCTGAGGCCACATAACATGCATATGCCTAAATAAAAGATGACTAATGCAGTACAAGATTTAAATCACACTATCATGCCCCTAGTATATATAATATGCGAAAAATAACTGTAAAGGGCCCAAGACAATGCCAAGTGACATATCCCTCTCCTACCTCTGCACCCCTTCCCGTTAGTGCAGAGACTGGCCAGTTCGTTGCTATAGCATAGCATATCCTCGTGGTGGTGCACTCACCCACGGTATCATCATCATAACATAAATTAAATATAAATAAAACATGCCCGATGGTGCTGGGCTATCATCATGCTGATATCGACTCGATAGACTCAGGGCACCCGATGGGGCTGAGCTACCCTATGACCCTAGCAAAGACTCTAGGACTATCACAGATAACGGCCGTTCTGTTTCAAACACACAAAGTAGTCACATGCTCAGTTCAATGCAATCCTAGCATGATACTACATGGCATGCTTTAATATGCAATAAAACTACACATTACATGACACATCAGGCAGGAGGTCCAGGTTAATGAGTAAGTCCCGTAGGATACTTACCTGTTGATGCAGAACAGCAAGATAACACAAGCAAGGGCCCAAATGCAAGTCCAAAGTAATCCAAAAGCAATACACACCTATCATCAAGCCATTTCCATAAGATACCAGACCAACATTCATACACACGAACCCAAGTTCTCAACATCCTCAAAACCGACTGAAAGTAAAACCGTTTTTCAAAATCTTAAATCCAAATTAAGTCAACTCATATCCCAAATAATTTTCAAATCATACTTGGCCAAATTCCGACATTAAACAATTTAAACCTTAAAATCAATCTCTCAAAATCATATACTAGAAATCATTCCGGCATTTTATTTCAAACAATATATAAATAAATCCCAATATTAAATCATCAAAATAACCTATGCTCACAATCATAATTATAATTCAAAACCAACAATTCACTTTATAATTCCTAACTCACATAGTTAAATCCTCATCTTAATAATCATCTTACAAATTATTATATAATAACACATCTCGAGGAATATTTAATAAAATAAAATTTCCAAAATCACTTCATTTTAATAACCCACATTTATAAATCAAAATACTAAATTTCTTTAACATATTTTAAATCATAGCTCAAAATCATCATATAACATCATATTAGTATATAGGAACATAAGTTATATAACAAGTCATAATACATCCCAATAATCTATTTCCAAAACAATATGTATATAATATATATATTAAATTTTCTAGAAATTATTATTTATCTTAACCTCAGAATAATTTATAATAATAATAATATTCAAATAATTTAATACTTGCTAATCACATAATCTCAAAACAATCCATAAATATATTTATAACACCATATCAATTAATACCCCTTTTAAAACCTATTTAAATATAAATATTAATAATTTCAGAACATATAAATATATAAATTCATTTTCCTAAAATCAGAAAAAAAAAAAAAACATCTAACATATATATATATAACATAACATATAACAATATATATAATTCAAAACCGAAATTAAAACACAACCCATTTTATAACCCGAAAAGGCCAGCCCAACCCTTATCCCGAAAGCCCAGCCCACAGCCCAGCCCAAGCAAAGAAGAAGAAGAGACTCGGGTACCCATACCCAAACCCGAATCCAGACCCGTAACCCGTATCCGGATCCCCACCTCATCCCAGTTTGTGGGTATGTGAACCGGGAGGATATGGCCCGAACCGGACCAATAAAAGAAGAAAAGAAAACAAGGCCGAACCGACACAATTAAAAGAAAGGAAAGACTGAACCGGTCTTCAACCTTTGAAAACAGAGGGCAGTGACGGAAGAGAACGGGGGAAAGGGAGGTGGAAACCCAGGCTCGCCGGCGACTCCTCTCCGGCCTAAAGCTCCCCAACCAGACTGTCATGAGATTCCGACCTCACCCGACCCAACAAAACTCAAACGCGGCAAGGGAGGAAGGAGGAAGAGAGGGATTATTACCGAGAGCTCGAGACCTCGCTGGAAAAAGGGTTGTCGGGCACTCCGAGCGGCGACTGTGGTTTCTGGCTTCTCCGGGAGGTCCTGTTTCTGCTTCCGTCTCGGAGAAGGAGGAGGAGGATTTGGTGTGTGCACTGGACTCCTCGACTCGGCAAAATAGGGGCGGGGAGGAATGGAGTTGCGGTGGCGGCGGCGGCTCTGGCGGCCTTCGTTGGTGCTCCTGGCGGTTCCGACGTCGTCCATGGGGTTCCTTGTTGCAGCTGCTCAGGGAGGAGGAAGCAAGGCAAGGTGAGGTGAGGGTGTGGTGGCTCCTCGGCAAAACAGAGGAGATGGAGGTGGAGCTCGCGGCCGGGGAGTGTGGTGGTGGTGTGTGGTCTTTGGAGCACAAATGGGGGTTTAGTTCCTTTGAAACCAAAAGGCAGAGGGGAGGGCTTCTGAGCAACGAAAGGAGAGCAAGAGATGCTTGGCTTCTTGCAAGGAAAAGGCAGTGAGGAAAAGAAGAAAATGGAGTGAAGGGGAGGGGGTCTGTTTTTCTGAAATTGAATGGAGGAGGGGACCAAATCGGTAGGCTGGTGGGTGGTGTAGTGTGCAGAGTGTGAGGATGGGAGGGGGACCGCAGGGGAGAGAGAGAGAGAGAGAGAGAGAGATAAAAGAAAAGGGAAAATAAAATAGGATTACCACAATACCAATCCAAAATTAGCGGAAAAGACCCAAAACCCGCTCGTCCGATCGAATCCCGACTGAATCAAATTAAATAAAATTTAATTTACTAATTACAAGATAACGGAATTAAATTAATCTTAATCAAAACTCGGAGTTTAAATTAATCTTTATTAATACTCGATCTTGAAAGCGAAAATCGAATCCCGTCAAAATCCGAAATTTAAATGATGCCGGAATAACTAAAATCCAAAACTTACGCTCGAGAACGGGTTTTATTCCACTTTTACAAATTGAATTTAATAATAATTTATTTAATAAAATAATCATAACATATAATATACTCGGTCTTTACATGCTCGACATGCCATCCTGATGTAGAGATCAAGTAGCGCCTTCTCTCCTTGCTTGCATACATTGCCAAGGCCTCCTTCACTCATTGATCTTGCAAGTTCCTCGACTTTAGGGGTCATGCCTTCAATAATGCAAATAACTATTTCCATTGGACTATAGTTGTGCCACCATAGCAAACAATCTTTTAGTGTCTATAGTACTCTATAGAGGTATTGGAAGAAATTTTCCTTATCCTTTTGCTATATCTTCAACTTCTCTTTTGGGAATTGAAACACACTCAACAACATTATAACATATTTATAGCAGGGTGTTGAAGACCGTCAGATAGGTCCACGACAATAGTTAACAAAGAAAACAAACTAAAATAGCAGAGCTCCCTAGCAACGACGCCAAAATTTGATGAGTGGTGAATCGGTCATTGATCTCGCCAAAGAAAATACCTAAACTTAAATACTAGTATTGCAAACAAGTACATGTATTGATCCTAGAGAGCGTGTATTTAGTATGTTTCTTGTTAACTATCCATAATAAAGGTAGAGAAAGAACAAAGCAGATGATTGATTGAACGAAAGCAAAGTAATAAGTAAATGAGTATGTAAAGAAGAGTGAATATGAGAAAGGTTTCACCCGCTTATCGCAACGTGGCTGGTCACCTCGTTCTTCAGTTCCTCTTATTACCCAAGTGACTAGTTTGTGCACAGAGTTGTATAGCTTCCTAATCGATCACTACCAACTCCCTAAACTCTTGCATGAGGTTCGAGTAGCATTAGGTCCCGGTCTCATAGTATGTAGATCAGCATATCTCCCGCGTCATCGATATGTCACAGCGCATAATCTGCTAAGATATGGGATCAGTGGGCGTCGACTCAAGCAGGTGCTAAGAATCTTTTGTGGGGTACTAAGGATCAGTAGTCATCCACAGGCGTCGCTCCTGTCATGGTTGTGACTCATGTAGAGTTTGTGGTGACGTAGAGCTCGTCGAAAGCTTTCCAATGCATCGCCATAACACTCAATCAGATTGCATTTAAGTTTTGCTCGCCGCGCGGACAGCTTTTGAGACTCGCTGTCTTTTCAGCTCTTAGACCTTGGTTCCCTGCTCCATTATGCCTCAGTATGTCTTGACTCTTTCATGACTTGTCCTTGTTCTCCTTGGATCCATTTGATCCATGGTTCCTCCACCACTCGAAGATCGGATCTATAAACTACAAGTAAACACTTAAAACACGAGACTAAATGAAACAAGATGCAGATTATACATAAAATATGTAAATATGCAACCTAAACTACCTAAAATGCCTATGCAAAACATGCATCTTCATAGTCCATCATGGACATGGATCCCTTTATGACAATAGAAAACTGGCCTTTGAGTTTCATTAGCCGAGCGCGAGTTTGTAATTGGAGCAGGGAAATGATCATCTTCTAAGCATCAAACGAAGTCGTTGTTGCTTGAGCAACATAGCAAAGAAGCTTGTTTGACATTGTTGACCGAAGCCAAACGAGGACAAAGCGATTAGCTTTACGTCAAGCAGTGTAGATGGTGGGGACTTCGTCACCAGATCCATGGGATTTTGGGGGTGTTGTGGTAGCATACGTATCAAGATTGAATGCTTCTAGAGTGGATAAAACAATGCTATGCCATGAGTAATAATTGTTACGATCTAATTTGATTGACAGGTTTGGAAATTGGATTTGGGAAGCATTCTCAGCAGTGAGGAGAAGATTATTATTGGTATTCAACTGGTCAAGAGTGTTGTGATGACAAGGAAAAAGAGCTTTGGGATGTTTGACCCCGATTGGGAATGGCAGCAAAAAAAATGGTTAAAAAAACCTAGGCTCTAGATACCATAAAAGCTTAGATACTTGTTATATGTGAATCATTTAATGAATAATGATTACAATATATACACTTAAGGAGAGAATCATATCTCAACTGACAAGATCAACAAGATACGATTTTCAGAGTTAGTTTATTAAATAGTAGGAGTAGATACAATTTTCCTAACTAATACTAATTCTTGACTAATAATATTTGTCTTGTTATGCCTTCATTCTCCCAACTGTTGAGAAAGAAGCAACTACATTTAGCAACTAGTGATTCATAACATGTATTTTTGTCGTTTAAACCAATATTGTAAGCAGGGCCGGACCTGAGATTCTTAAGGCTCGAGTCAAGATTTCAAAACGAGGCCCTTTATTTTTTTCAATAATAACAAAGCAAAACATTAAACTATTAAAAAAATCACATGACGGATAGGCCGGAGTTCCACTACCATCAGCAGTGTGAGCAGATGAGGATCTCTCATCTCATGTTCGCGGATGATGTGGTCTTGTTTTGTCGTGGAGATGTTGGGTCTGTTAGGATCCTCATGGGTTGCCTAAGGAAGTTTGAGGACATGTCTGGCCTGGCTGTGAGTGTTCAGAAGTCTGCTATTTTCACGGCTTCAGTACCCGAGCATGAGGCTGAGGTTTTGAGAGCGGAGACTGGATTTGGAACTGGGTCGTTCCCCTTTAGATACCTAGGGATTCCCATTAGTCCTCATGGGCTGCGGGTTGTGCATTAGCAACCGCTTCTGGACAAGATGAGAGGGCTCCTGAATGCGTGGTCGAGACGTACCCTGTCCTTTGCGGGGAGAAGGGAGTTGATTGCGTCGGTCTTGCAGGGGGTTGCAGGGTTTTGGTTGGGCATTCTTCCGGTGCCTGATACGGTCCTTAAGGACCTTGAGAGGATGTGTCGTTCTTTTCTGTGGCGCCGGTCAAAGGTTCGATGGACGAGTGTGTGTAAGCCACGGAGAGAGGGTGGTCTTGGTTTGATTGAGTTGAGAACTTAGAACCAGGCTTTTATGGCGAAGCATCTGTGGCATATTGTCGATGCTCGGGATAGCCTTTGGATCAAGTGGATCAGGCACAAGTACCTCCAGGTTTTGGAGCCGAGGGATTGGTTAGTACACCGAACCGACTCCCTCTTGGTGAAAGCTATCCTTCGAACTCGTGATCGTATAGTTGACCTTGAGGGGGCTAATGCGGAGCTGTGTGAGGTGTTGGATGGTTGGTGCGCAGGAGGTAAGTTTCGTGTGTCAGCTGCTTATGAGGCTTTGAGAGAGCATGAAGACCGAGTGCGTTGGCACAAGGAGGTCTGGTCGGGCTTAGGTACTCCTAAGCATGGGTTTATCCTATGGCTGGCTGTCTTGGGTAGGCTTTCTACGTATGACCGCATGTGGTTCCTTGATGCTGATCCTGCTTGTCCACTGTGCTCGGTGGAGGAGATGGAGACACATGAGCACGTGTTCTTTCAGTGTAGTTATGCTGGCGCCATCTGATCGGTGGTTAGAGCTCACTTCCACATTCCCAGCTCTGTGAGCTCTATACCAAGGGCATTGAGGTGGCTCCGTCGGCGGGCGAGGACTAGTGGTTGCTTGGATAGAGCTAGAGTTGTTGCGCTTTCCACGACGGTCTACTACATCTGGCGTGCCAGGAATGTCGCGATCTTTGATGAGGAGCTTATGCCTATTGATGTTGTGATTCGTCTTGTGCTTTCTCACATTTATAGGGTGCTTTATGATAGATTTCCCACGCGAGCAGTGGAGGAATTGTAGTGTGGACTGTGGCCTTTTTTATTATTTGCATAGTTCGGGGTGTTTGCATGCATTCCTGAATATGCTTCTGGACCTTAGATGATTGTATTGGCCTTTAGTGCCTTCTTATTTATACGAATTTACTTTTATCCAAAAAAAAAAAGTTTAGCTCTATAAGCAATAACAAGGGGAGCAGTACTAGCACGCAACAATCGAAATTAAAAATTAAGGCAATGACGGCAAACAACAAACAATAATCAAAGTTCAGAGATGATTTTCGATCAAAATCCAAGTACAGTATATACCCAATTACACAGAAGAGAAATCAAATGTTCCACAAAACATATAAACCCTAACCCCTATTGAACATAAAGATTAAAAATTAGAAATCATATATAATTCATAAATCCTAAACCCTATAGAAATTAGAAATCAAAAGGAAAAACTTATAAAACCTAGCCTTTTGCAGAATTGATGTCAAGGTCTTTAAGGAAGTTTAGGAAGAAATCAAAACACAAAATCAATAATCAATGGCAGCAATTCATACATTCATTACTCAATAAAGAAAACAAAGGAGCAAACTTACCTGAAATCAAGTAGAATAGGGGCGGCGACTGACGAGTTTAGAGTTAACGCCGTGGCGAGTGGTGAATAGCAAGTGGGCGAGTGGTGACCTTGGTGCTTGGGTTATTGGGTCCATGCCGTCAAGTTGTCATTCAAGTTTCTTCGGAGAATCGGAGCCATCGGCTTCGGAGTTGCCGAGTTGGGAGGAATCGAACTCAATTGGATTATTGAAGCGACGGTGCCCTGGTGTTGAGTTGCGTCCGTTTTGGCGTCCTTTCTCCTTCCCAATTAGTTGACTGGGCTTTTTTTTTTAAAATATATCATTAACATACACGGAGTATATACATATAGGCCCCCAACTGGAAGTGGGCCTGCGGCGAAGGCCTGTTGGGCCTCGCCTCAGGTCCGGGCCTGTTTTTGTAGGGCACTTGTGATTAACCCCAAAATATTTTTAGATATTTTTAGTTTTAATGAAAGTAAATAAATTCTCTTTATATTGAATTAGGTGAAAATAAGTTGAATTTAACCTTTATTATTTCACATAAAATATATATAATGTAAAGTTTTAGAATAATTATATTATTCGAAGTAAAATAAAAAGAATTTATTTAAATATATATATATAACTAATTAAACTAATAGCTCATTAACATGTTAACCCTTACAAGTCGGGCCAATAAGCCCACACACCTCACAATCAATCCGGACCAAGCAGCTGGCCCATGAGCTTAAACAATGCAGCCAATAGTAACCCGTACACAAACACGCACATGGAATAATAAAGAGATTTTTGTTTGACAAATCTTATCCTTTATTATAACTATCAATCTTTGGCCAAATTTTTCAACCTAAAATCCCATCCTCAAGGAAATCCGATTAGAGAAAATGAAAGAAGACATTGCAGGTTTCTCATACATATCACACACACACTATATCCCTCTCCCGGTCGTCCTCTTCATCTACTCAAAGAACCCATCGACACACGTTCATCGGTTGTTCCGCTTGTGCTCGATCACAAATCCGACGACCCCAAGGCCAAAAACCACCACCTATATGCTCTAAAATCACCGAGGAGACGACCTTGAGCGCCTCGACACAGCAGCTCGCCGGAAAGTGACTGAAATCGCTGTCGGAAGATTCTGCAGGAGCGTGATCGACAGCCTACCTGTCGGGTTTCACCACCACTACGACAGTGATCGGACGCAGAGCCGGCCCCGGTGTTTTTAGGGCTATAGGCGGAAAAAAAAACAGGGTCTTTTGTTACAAATTTAGTCACAAATTATATTTTCAAATAAATTATTTTAAAATATAAACTTTAAACTTAATTTAACACTAGTAAACTTGAGTTCTATTTTCATCGCTAATTAATGATTTGTAGTATACATCTAATGTTATACATTGTCATTATGCGATTCAAAGCAACGATTTTATGCCATTATACTTATTTACTTGAGGTTAATAGATTTTTCTATTAAAAAAAGATTTCCCTATTAGTGGTATAAAAAGAACGAGAGACTTTGCTAGTGATAAATAAAGTTCGAAAAGAATTTTTTATAATGTCTTCGTTTTTCGATGGTAATTAAAGTTAAACTTAACATGTAACAATATCAAATTTGGCCATACAAATAAAATCTTATAACCACTCAAATAAATATCTTAAAATCGAATATATACTTAAATTTTTTAACTAAAAAATCCATCTTGTATTATTGGTAAAAATCGAAATTAAGATAAGATTATCTTGGAGTACTATCCGTCATTTATTTATTTAGATTGAAGATTAAACAAATTTAACAAGTTATGTGACAAATATAAGTGTTTTGTTTATATCCTAACATTAATGAGTTTTTTTTACTTATACATACAAAAATATTTATATACACGTTACCTTAATTATATACATTATATATTTTTTTACGGGGCCCTTACTGGATCGAGGGCTCGAGGCGATCACCTCTTTGGCCTATGCCCAAGGCCGGCCCTGATCGGACGCATTTGATTTCAACTTCTTCACGCACCCTGCACCACCCTCTATCGATCCCAACTTCTCCCTTGCTCAGAACTACTTCGGATTGCCCGCACCATGGCCCCAAAATCGACTGGTGAGCAGTTTGTTTTTTCCTTTCCTGAAATTTTCTTTTAGGGTGTCTTTTTATAATTCCTTTCTATTAGAGGGATCTTAACTCACATAAACCCATTTTTTTCAGATCCATACCATATCAAGGGATGGTAGATTCGAATTTTGGTCGCTTTCGAGTGGTAAGATCCGCTCCATTTCAGTTGGCATTCATTTAGGCTCTTGAGATTGCTTGGGTACAGATTTGGATCTTTCAGAAGAAATCAAGGATAAGTTTTCACTTTTTAAAAGTTACGGAGTCGTTCTCGTAATTTTTGAAAAGTTACTAACACCCTTTTTAAAATTCTGTAAAATCTTTGGTCACATATCAATTTATCTTCAGCAACCACATCGAACCATCTCGACAAGTTCAGACAAGTGGTTTTCATTCAATCGGTGAATTTCTGCAAATTTCGTGTCTTTTTGCAATTATTGCTTTTTGAGTCTCTTGTGAATCTCATGCTATGCATTTGTGATAAATATACAAGTTAGATCTGTTTGTTGTTATTCATCAACCTCTTACTCTCATAGCATGAGAACTCGGGTAATTATAACTTGATCCAATAAATTTGGAAAGAGTACATTGAATGTCCGAACTTCTTGAAAAGCATGATTTGTTCAGTTTGTTCTTTTCATGCTAGTTAAGTATGGTATATTATTTATCTTGGATATTCATGCTTGTCGTTTATTTTTATTTGGTGCATTTTATCGTTTCTAAAGTGTGTACATTATGCCTTTTGTGGTTATCTAGGATGTAATTGTGAACTAGTAATCGTAAGGTGTTTATTATTATTATTATTATTATTATTATTATTATTATTATTATTATTATTATTATTATTATTATGTGTGTCTTAAATAATGGAAAATGGTAAAGTCAGATCAAGGTTCAGTTATACCTTGCTCTATAAACGTCTCATGAGATACCAATTTGAAAGTGCAAATCTCTCGAATGGGTACATCTATCTATGGATAATAGGTTATTTGTCCATTCTGTGCGGTCGAGACGAATACCACTTGTCCTTTACGTAAATGATAATCCCTCCGTCCGATAATACATGAGCTTTTATCTCATTTCACGTTAATTATGGATACCTATAACTAGTTAGTTGGTAAAAAAAAAAAAGGTAGATAATTACCCTAAAAAACCCATGTATTTTTAGGGGCAATAATTACCCTAAATACATAGGTAATGTAAAAGGCACTAGCTTGTACTACTTTTAGAGGTAATAATTACCCTAAAAACCCATGTATTTCTTACAAAATTTCAAAGGCTAAAAGCCAGTGTATTATCGGACGGAGAGAGTAGTGTTATTTATAATTGTATTATTATTGTAGTGTAAATTAAGTTACTAAGAGGTGACCCATATTTAGTAACGCTGGTATCATATTCCTTTTATACTCGAAATATGATTCCTAGGGTCTTCGGATCCACATCTCATTCAAACACTTAGTCCTATGGATCATCCGGTTATTTTATTATAGCCAAAAGAGTCATGTTTTCACATAAATATTAAATCCTAATTTTTTATTTTTAGTCTACAATCACCCATAATCTTTTATGGTCAATGGGTGATAGACAAAGTCTTAAACATTTTACTTTCTGCTGCTTGCTGGTTATGAAAAGACTAATTGTCCTATTTTTCTTCCTTTGGCCGGTTAGGTTCCTTGGTTTGCATACTACACATCACCCACTAATCTGAAAGGTAAACGGCCTTGAGGCGCCGAAGAATAAAGAAGTCTATCTTTTTTCATTTGTTTTGTGTTTTGTATTAAGGTACAAACTTTTCGAATTTATGTAATTAAACTTATTTAATTCTGCTGCAACTATTTAAACATTATTTCCACTGATACTACTCCATTGTTTTGGTTATTTTATTTCGACCCCTTGTTTTGGGTAACATTGTTTTAGAATAGGTGTTATATTTAAGTCTTCCGCTTATTTAATATTTATTTATTACTATCATCTTGTTTATGAGAGCATGGTTGCTTGTCTCTATAAGCCTAAGGCGGTTACAAGGACATTAAAGTCTGAGTAATTGCTAATGCTGTAATATTTTTTTCAGTGTATTAAGAAGGGGTGTTATAACTTGACCCACGATTGTGCATATATTGGGGCAAAACACTATCTTAACGCCCCTGGTTGGTATCAAGATATTGAAATTGGATTATATCTGATATAAAAATCCTTAAACACCCTCAAATTAGCATATCAAGATTTCAAATGTTATCGACATACATTGCCACCCAACACTAGATATAGCAAATCAATCTAATATGTGATATGGACTTGATATCTGATATCTAAACTAACGCTTATAAGCTATCAAAGTGTTAAGGTATCAACACCCAAACATACAAGTCTATATGGTTAAGGGAGAAAATATCATATAGGTAGGTAAAACTCTACCTTATAAGATGTGTAAGCTATCAAAAATAAGGTGAAAATCAGCAAAAGAAGAGAAAAGAAAAAGGAATATGATGTCTCACAATCTCTGCACTGCCAGTCTGCCCACAGACAAACAGCCTTTTATTATTTATTCTATCTGTGAGAGAATAGAGTGATCAAAAGACAAATCCTTCCAACAAGTGTAGTGATGTCCAACTGATGAAAGTTGAAGATTGGGCCGATAGGCCCAACTCACACTTCTATGGGCCAAGCCCAATCAAAAGTGCATATTTGGCCCAAAAATCCCACTTGTTCTGTCGCTTCCAAAAAAGGAGTGAGGAATTACCCGTTTTCATTTTTCTTCCCATTGTTGTTATTGCTCCCGTTAATTAAAAATACGGCATTTCTAACTTAGACTAAAAAGAGATTTCCTAATTAGGAACGATTCCGTATTTAAAAAAAAAAAGACTAAATCCTATGTGATATTAAAAGTGTGATGTCTATTTTAATCTAAGTATAGGATCTAGGAACATGGTCATAGATAGTTAAATGGTAGATCAAGGCAAAAACTAGTATATCCATATATATAATGTATACTTGTATAGTTGTATATGTACTTAGCATATATTAGTAGTGTGGGATTTATAATCCTATGTTTATGTATGTTATGGTTATAATATAAGTATATAGTATATATGTGCATATATGTGATTTATGAAATACTTGCTCTCGTGGTTCATCTCATTGGGCCTCACCCATACATAAGTCTAGCTCGGCTTAGCTTTACAAACTCTAGCTTCAGTTTCCTTTCTGGAACTATCTTGGTGGAACGGAATGTTTCGACTCAAGGCTAGCTCCACTATAAAAGCGAAGCTCCAACTAGGGTTGCACACTTTCGGTTCTTCACTTTCCTGATTTCAAATGAGAGAGAAGAGAGTGAAGCTCCATGGCGAGAGAGAGAAAGATAGGATTTTTGAAACATTATAATTTAGTTGTATTAATTTGTTACTTAGAAAATCTAAAATGACATCGATCCTTTTTTAAAAAAAAATCAGTAGGAGAAGTATTTGTTATTGATATATTTATTAATCTAATTCCATCATATGATATTGAATCGAAAGGAATGCTTTGTAGCCTTTTTGTAAGTGGGCACAAACACAATTGTGGACATTGCATTATTAGGGTGGGGAAAGTTAGGATAGAAAGCAACACCCACCAAACATGCCAATTACAAAAGCTCCCTTAAAAAGGATACAAAGCAAAACAAAACTACTTTATATAAGGCCCCCTTGAATTGATTTAAACTAGAAATCACAGGTAAGCAATTGATCGAAGTTTCCATTTCTATGTACAATTGATTGCTTCATGCTAGTTCTAGGGCTTGCTCTTCGGATCCTTGTAACCATTTACTTTGATGTAAGTTATCTGCATAACCTTTTTATTCTTGCAATGGTTTGATGTAAACTTACTCGAGTGATGATATCTTCCTATCTACATGTGTCTTGTGTAATGAATGTTTGGAAATATTTTGAGGTCTAGTTTTACATATAAAAATTCAATTGATACTATTAAACCAAAACAATACTCCCTCTGTTTTGAAATATAAGTCCATTGACTTTTTGCACGCTTTTTAAGGAGTTAAAAACTATATAAAATAATATTTTTTTTATTAATTTTTTTACATAGTCTTATACTATCTCCGATTCAAAATACATGTCGTTTGACTTTTCAACACGTATTTTAAGGAGCTAAAAACTATATAGTATATTAACTTTTTTATTATTATTTTTTTATAATTTAATACTTATTACCAACAAATATTAAGTTGTAAAAAAATAATTTAAAAAAAGTTGATATTTTATATAGTTTTTAGCTTATAAAATACATGTAAAAAAGTCAAACGACATGTATTTTGGATCTGAGGGAGTATATATTACTAATAAGCATATAGTTATGTAAAAAATTTAATAAAAAAATATTATTTTATATAGTTTTTAACTCCTTAAAAAACGTGCTAAAAGTTAATGGACTTATATTTCAAAACGGAAGGAGTATTGCTTTGCTCTAAAACGACATTATTTTGTTAATTTTAAATGAAAAAGAAAACAACAACAAATGATATCATTTTGATTTGTTTTAAGATAGAATAAATCCATTGGAGGATAATTAAACAACAACAAAGACATGAATGATCGAATAATGCAACAATAAGAAAATAAATAGTCATACAGTTCAATCATCGAAAGTGTGAAATAAAATGTCAATATGTATAACTTATTCTTGGGTGACTCGATATAAGACCTTCAAATGTCCACAGTTTCTTACTTAAATGTTGAAATGGATGAGATAACATCTTCTTCAGAAGTTTCTGGGTTGAATTATATATAGATAAATTAAGACAAATACAAATCATCTGTTGAAACAAATGGGTTAACTTGAATCCAATTTTTAAACAATTTTAACTTTTTGCTTGATTATCAGATTTAAGCATATAATATATCAAAACGAAGATATCAATAAGACGAAAACATTTAGTTTACCCTCTCAACGACAAAAGGGGTTGTTAGGGATGGCAACGAGGTGAGTTTCGGGCGGGATACCCTCCCTGTCCCCGTTTATTAACACAATCCCCACCCCCGTCCCCATCCCTATTTGTTATCTATTTACTTATTTTTTCTTGTTCACGTTACAACTTATCCAAAAATAAATTGACACGGTTAAACTATAAGGTATTTAATGGAAATCAAAACAACAATAATAAAATATTATGAAATCATGTATAACTAAACTAGTTGAAGAAAGTATCAAATCCAACGGGGCCTAGGCGAGGATCGAGATGAGGACCTATATCCCCATCCCCGGACGAGGATACTTATTTAACCCAATCCCCCTCCCCATCCGCATTTAAAATCCTCGTCCTCGTGCCGTCGCGGGGCTTCTCCTCGGGGAACGCAGTTGCCATCCCTAGTTGTTGGAACACCCCCCCTGTCCGCCTCTACTTGGATTGTCTTGGTAATCTACGTTGGTAATGTCTATAGGTTGTCGCTCTTGGTGCTTAGTTAACTTGTGTTCTAATACTTATTGAGTCATTTAGAAACACTCTCTTAATGTAATCGAAGAAATGACACTTACATCTAGCTATATCAAATCCTATCCTGAGCTAGAGTCATTTAGAAACACTCTCTTGATATAATTGAAGAAATGACACTTAAATCTAGCTATATCAAATCCTATCCTGAGCTAGATAAAAATAGGATTGTTGTTGTTATCCTTGCCTTTCTAAACTCTAAATGCTATACAAGGCATGCGTATATTCAGTAAATTATGAAAAAAAAAATATTCATAGCAATGTTTCATATGCCATGTTGAAATTAGCAACAATCAATAGTGAAAAGAGAGCTTTTGGATTTTTATCAAATTTCAACTTAGTCTTGTACGTTTCAATTTTTCATGTACTATACCAATTAATATAAGGAAAATTGCATTCAGTTACCCCTTATTCAAACTTTATTACAGTAAATCACCCAAACCTGTGACACAGTAATAAGTCAAACTTTGAGTAATGGCTATCCCATTGAGGTAAATCAGAGACAAAGAGGCAACCAGAGGGTATGACTGGTAGTTGAATAGTTATAAATGGATGAAAATGGAAGACACTAAAGGGCTAAAAGGACATACAATTACAAGAGAGAGATCCTCCCTTCCTAAAAGCTAAAGATGATTCATAATTCTCTTGTCTTCAAATTCACAATTCTTTTCATGCCCTCAGCTTTTATCTCCTTTGAATATCTCTGCCCAAAAGGCCTAAAAATTCATATGCTAACCTCTTTTTTCGATTGACAGATAAGTCAGTTTTATGGTCTCATTGTATTAGACAATGGGTTATCTAATATTTGGAAAAATTTATCCTTACCAAAAAAAAAACATAGCCATAGTATTTTATTAAGTTTAAAATTGGAGAGATGGCAAAACATTTTTCCTGATAAAAAGTAAATGATTTTGCAGAAAGATCATAATTTTAGGCCAGAGAATAATAAAAATCTGTTTTTTTTGCCCTTATAAAGAACGTTCTTTATGCCTTTATTTATTGATTATTTTTTTATTTTGATTATCTTTAGATCTTTCAAAACACATTTTCCTTTGCAAATACAATCCTTTTTAAGACACTAATTAAAGGTGATTTAGTATGAAAACACTCGAGGAATGAGGTCCTCAACTCCTCATATTTGGTGTTTGGTTCGACTAGGTACGGGCATCAATGATTCATGGTATGAGCGACTCTATCTTTCCAAGAAGCGAAGTTAAAGCGATTAATATATAATCAAAAAAAATGAGAAAAACTAAGCAAATCAATAATCAAAATTTACGAAGAAAAAATCATGGGAAAAAAATAGATTTTACCCAAATATTTTAGGTGTCCATCTCATAATTAAAAAAAGTCATCCTATTTTTTAATATGGGAACCCAAATTACATAACTCAAGATCACTACACATTGGTCACAAGCATGTAAGGTAGGCTACACTACTATCTTCTCCTAAATAACTCATACTTGATAAATGAAACACATCACAATATCATCACATATCGTCTCGATTTACATATAGTATTACGATAATCTCAAGATCGATCCACACGCTCAAGGGTGCGCAACCAATCCGTTTCTTCGAACATCGATTAAGCCTCATTAATCGGCTCACTAAGCACAAACAGGCAATAAACAGCTTGAAAAGAACCCTGGTCTTCTCTTCTGCAACGACAAAACACCCAACAAACAAGCAATCCATTTTTAAAAACTTATTATTCAATTTTAAGCAAAAGGGTATTCAAGTAAAAAAAAAAGAGAGATTTAACTAATATAATTGATTTTTAAAAAAATCATAAGGAGAAAGGGAAATTACCCTTTTGGGCCTGGAGTGGAGGAGCTCCGGCGGGATCTTGTAGAGGTCTTCGTCGACGGCCTTAGGAGTAGGCCGTCTTCGAGGCGGTGGCGATGGCGGAGGCGGTGGGGAGTAGACAGGGCTGGGTGGCTCCTTGGTGGTGTAAGAGTCATACCCCCACTCTTGCTGGTGGTGCTTTTTGCCATGTGCTTGTCTTCCTTTTGTCTGCAATTACCAATACAACCCCCATCATTTTTTTAATAAATCATTTGGCATGCAATCTTTATTGTTAATCATTTATTTTTGGGTGTCATGTCCCTTGAAATCATACACATGTAATGTTTTCAACCAATTAATTCCATTTTTTTAATGTAAGACTCTGCAGAAGCCATCATCTATCATGTGAGAGCATATGAAATTGGCACATTCACAACATATCAAGATCTCAAATTTGTTTGACTCAATTTTACATACATTTAAATAAAGAGCTTATTTGTTTTGGTGCGTCAATTATTTGCTTACTTATCTTCTTATAATAATAATAATAATAAATTTGTATTTATGTTGGTAAAAATTAAAATTACCCATCTAACTAACATAAATAACGAATTGAAGTGAAGGTTTGTAAATATGGAGGAGTAATTAAACAAAATTCAATCAATATTGGGGGAAAATGAGATGAATTGACCAATCCTAAATCAAGGCAGGTTTTGAATTAAATGTACATACCCTCCGGCGAGGAACAACGATGACGGCGGGGGTGATGACGTCGTTTTGGTAGAGGTCGCCGGCGACGTACAAGTCACGGTCTACAGGGTAACAGCCGTAACGGACCTGCTGGCGGGCCGTCTCAAAGCACTGAGTGAAAGGGAGGCCGTCGGCGTAATCCCAGCTCCCAAACGCCGGGACTTGGTTCCTCCTGTAATCCTGAAAATTCATCATTCAAAAAACAGAAAAAGATCCAAGCTTTGTCAAATTCAAGCAAAACCCAGAAAAACCCAGAAAGGGATGGAGCAGAGGAGGGTAAAAAGGTAAAAATGGACTTACATCCATGGGTGGAGGAGGAGGAAGAGATCAGAGATGGTTGCAGAGGGGGAAGAGGTAATGAAAGGGAAGGGAGATGGTGTTGGGGAAGAAGAGCAACTGAGCAGTCTTGAGTAGGCTAACGTTAAATAGGGGAATGGAGACTTGGAAAGGGACGGGGCCACGGGGGCATTAATTTATTTCATTTTTTTTGTTTGGGTAAAGAAATTTTAAAAATAAAATAAAATGTATTTTTCAAATCTAATTTCATTTATTCATCCCTTGCTATGTTAGGAATACATTTTAGTAAAAGTTGATCTCTGTGTCTTCTCGATTTTCAGACTTACTTATGGTATTTCGAATTTTTTTCCATTAAAAAAAATAAAATTATATGTCACACTTTTTTTTTGTCTTAAAGGGTAGATAAGAGGAAGAGAACAAACAAATACAACATTATAATTAGAAATATTTTTAAGTTGTTATGCTAGTGTTTTGATTAAAATTGTAAAATCATATTATATTTTTTTGTCATTAAATATGAGTATACAAAATTTATAATTTTTAAAATTATTTTTCTAAGTAAATCATACAAATAACACATACTTACTTCTTATTAATTTCCCACTATCCTTCACATCTAATCAAAATTCACAAAAAAAAGTCAATAATATTAATTAAATGAGAATTCTGATAAGTTTTTTAATCGAAATGAATGATATAGTTCACTTCACACCGAATAAGTCCAATAAAAAATTAAAATATTTCTTCGTAAAAAAGTATTCCATTTTCAAGATTTAAACCCCGAATTTACAGAAGAGTTCCCAATCAACTTGTGACTCAACTCAAATTGACCCCAAAACAAAATTAAGAAGTAATCCAAGATCATACTGAAATAAAATCTAACTGAAATCTTGAAACAAACTGACCCAATAACAAACTCAGTTAACTAATCCAAGATCCAAACTTGATCAGCCTGATTCCCACCTATATTCACATATCTTTTATATACAAGTATGACCACTTTTTAAGCACAGATGGGTGTGGCAGAAAATTCATATAAAGGAAAGGATCAATATTTGAAGGAGGGGAAAAAATAAAATAAAAAAAGGGAAGGGAGTGAATCGGAGTGATAGACAACTAAACAGTGAAGCAGAAGATGAAGAAAATAGAAATGGTAGCAGGAGAGGCAGAAAGACAAAGTGGGCGAGAGGCGTAGGGGGGGATAAAGCATGCCATGAGAAAGACAACTCTGTTTCCCTCTCCATTTTCATTTTCTTTTCCCCTTCTTTTTAAACCCTCTATATTGACTCTCCCTTTCTATATTCTCTTTTTTTTTTTTCAAACTATTTCAGATAGTGTACCACGTAATTATTTTTGTTATATTTACCCATCGAAAAAAATTTAAAATGAAAAAATTTGTTATGAAAAAATTTTTAAAAAAAATCATTTTTTTATTGATTTTTTAGTCAATAAAAAATAAAAAATTATTTTTTAGTCATTTTCTTTTTTTATTGAAAAAATTAAAAATCATTTTTTAAATGTGGTGCATAAATAATTATAGGATAGATAATTACGTGGTGCACTGAGTGTGGTACAATAGGTGAGGTAGAGTATCATCTGTCTAATTTTATTTAGCAAGTGTGGATCTGCTGTGACGCTCAGTGCATCACAAAATCATTTACGGTATAATTTTACTTCGAAAAAAATTTAAAAAATTATATTTATATTTCATATACTTATATTTACATGTCGATAAAATTTCATTATGAAAAAAATATGTTTTAAAAATATATATAATTGAAAGAACGATTATATTAGTTTATATTTTTTTATATTTTTTAAAACAAATTTTTTTATAATAAAATTTATAAACATGTAAATATAAGTGTATGAAACCCAAATATAATTTTTTTTTTAAATTTGAAGTAAAATTATAGCGTAAATAATTTTGTGATGCACCGAATGGTGCAACGAGCGTCACAACAGATCCACACTGTTATTTAGTAGTCCATACTGTATTTACCAACGAAGCAAATCCTCGACCCAAGAAGCTCGTCCCACATAAATATTAGAAAAAATTTGCCCAACATGCCATTTTTTGGGCCTTTATTGGGGGAGTGTCCACAAGTGTGGTAAATTGGGGTTTTGTCCACCTAAAATTTTATGGACAAAATTTCATCAGATCTAAACCTAATTCAGCACAACAACTTCGTTCTCTCGATCCCTCTCTCGATCTCTTCCCATGGCTTCATCTCCGGTGATAGGAAGCGGCCACCTTCCCCAGGCCTCGATCCGCCAGCGGGGGCTTTGTCCTCCGGCAGCGGTAACCTTCCTCCCTCCCTCCCTCTCCGTTGGATCAGCGGCGCCGCCCTTCTCCTTCGTTAGCAGCGGCGACCTTGGAGCCGGATCTCCTCCTCCGCTGCCATGCCGTTGTCGATTGCACACAGTCACATCTCGTCCAAAGTCGGATCTCCTCTTCCATTGATGATTAGACAGTTTCTTTTTCGAGATCTCATCGTCGTCTTCCATTGATGATGTTCAGATTTGGTGAGGGATGGGGATGGAGATCCGATTTCCGATTTCTGCGTGGTATTTTGATGAATTTGACTTCAGGCAGCGACGATGAGGGAGCCACAGCAGTGGCCGAGCAGATCCAGAGAACGAGGACGAAGATGAAGCTGGTCGGATTCCGCTCACCGGTGTCGAAAGGGAGTGCCGCAGTGTGTCGAGGACTGGTCGGAGCCAAGTTCTGTCGAGTGGAGGTTGGGGAAGAGCTGGAAGGGCAGGTCGATATGAAGGGCGGGGAAGAAGAATAGGAAGATGGATTTGCTGATCGAAATGGTGAATTTGCAAAAATCGATGTGAATAGGAAGATGGATTTGCTGAAATGGTGAATTTGCAAATTCATCATCCACGATTGTAGAACATTTGCAAAAATGGTGAATTTGCAAAAATCATTTCTTTTAATTCAACCGGGAGAACATATGTTTTTTTTTATGTATTAGAGATAAATGATGAATTTGCAAGATCATCACTAATCACTATGGGTTGGACTCGATTTGTGATGAGTCCATGTGAAATGGTGAATTTGCTGAAATCTCTTAATTTCAGCAACTCCGATTTCAGCAAACCCAGTGTCGAAGTGGTGATACGAAAAAAAAAAAAGAAAAAAAAGCAACTCCGGTTTCAGCAACACGGTTTCAGCAACTCCGATGTTGAAGCGCTGACACAAAAAAATAAAAAACTAATTTCAGCAATTGTAACAACAATTTAAGCAACTCCGATTTCAGCAACTTAAGTTTCAGCAACGCGCTAAAAAAAAGTAATTTCAACAATTTCAGCAACTTCGGTTTCAGCAACGCGCGAAAAAAAAACGCTGAAATAGGGGTTGCTGAAACCAAATGTGCTGAAACATTAGGGGGCACAGGGGGCACGCGTGGGGGGCAAAGGAGGCAAGGGGAGGAAGATGGACATTTTGCCAATTTGGAAGGAAGGGTAGACATTTTCCTAATAAAGGCCCTAATTATGGCCTATTGCACAATTGACCCTAAATATTATACCCTTAAACTAACATTAAAAAAAACTTAAAATATATTTAGCTTGTACATGATTATTATAACATATTTGGGAAAAAAATCTCAAAAATCAACTTACAAAAATTTTCTTCAAAAATTATATAGTAAAATAACATATTTTTTATAACAGTAAAAAATCTTTCTATCTATTTTTAATTTTTATAATTTTTGTAAATTGATTTTTTAAAACATTTTTTTTTAAATATGTAATAATAATCATGTAATAATTTTTTTAAAAAAATTAACGGTAATTTACGAGTACAGTAATATTTACCGATTTACGTGGAACGAGCTTCCAGGACAGATATTTGATCCGATTCATGAAGAGGGAAAAATGGTACTCCAGATTTGACTTGTTTCATCTTCTTACGACATGGAATTAAACCACTTTGATATTTGAGAGGCCGGATTGATCCATTGCGGATCCTGGATTTTAGCCCGGGGAATTTTGATTTAAACTTGTACTTATTTGCAAAATTACTTTTCATACCAATTAAACAAGTCAGTTCTATCATTCTACAGTCATTTCTTACCAATTATTTTCCTGACCACCTCTTGCGGGTGGGTCAATTGGCAGGCCGGATTCCCTGCTCCCCTCCAGTACTCTCTTCGGTGAAACACAAAATTATATCGGTATAAATAAATATTAAAAAAAATAAAAAATATATATTTTTAGATTATATACCCTTATATTAATATGTTTATAAAATTTTATTATGAAAAATCATGTTTTAAAAAATAATAAAACATGTCAATATAAGGGTATAGAATCGATATTTTAATTATCTAAAATTTTAAAACATGAATTTTCATAATAAAATTTTATAAACATATCAATATAAGGGTATAGAATCTAAAATTTTTTTTAAATTTTTTTTTCAATGTCTATTTATACCCAAAATAATTTTATATTGCACCGTAGGGAGCACCGAGGGGAGTAGAGTATCCTAAATGGTCAATTGGGTGGGTCATTATTTAAGTAATGTCTAATGATTTGAATATTCGGGTCGAGTCAGATTCGGGTTTTGACAATTTTGAGTTTCGACTGGTATTTCACTTATTTCGTTTTTCGATTGTTTTGGGTTTTATTATTTCAACATTCATTTATAAAATTTTACTACTAAAATGTATCTTAAAATTCAAGTTATTTTAAGTTTCAATTATTTGAGTCTTATTAGATTTTAGTTGAATTAGGTTCGGTTTATTGAGTAGAGTCCGTTCTTCCAAGAGAATTCGACACTAATTAGATCAACCCATATGCATATGGTTGAAGAACTCGATAAGTAGCTAGCTAGTAGGCTGTAATGATCTAAAACCAATATTAACTTATTTTGATATATGCATCTAATTTAAACCTATTTATATCTGAATTTTTTTTTCAAAATAGACAAAAAAGGAAAAAAATAGTGAAATAGTTAAGAAACCAAACTTATTTGAGATTTAGCCAAAATAGAGATAAATAGTTGTTTGAAACATGACTCTAGTCCAACTACTAAAAAAATAATTAAATAACAAAATCGTTGTTTTATATATATACATACGGTAGAGTCGCTAAACATCGAGTCTACTTTTTTTTTTTTTAAAAAAAAGGTTGTTTGGACTTTGTACATCCCACAATTCATCCAAGCCAACACATTAATTACTCTATGTTTTTTTTTAAAAAAAGGTTATGTTTTTTTAAAAAAAAGGTAGAGTCATTGTTTCAAATAGCGGCTTCACCATACACACACATATAGTTGGGCTAGAGTCGTTGTTTCAAACAGCAACTTAGCCCTGCTTTGACTAATTCTCAAATAAGTTTGATTTCTTGGCTATTTCGCTAATTTTTTTTCCATTTTTTGACCATTTTGAAAAAAAAATCTATATATCTTTACTATAAGTATGAGAAAAGTAGGTTTAATATGTTTTAATATTAGTTTCCTGTTTTATACAAGGTAAGAATTTGGATGACGTTAGGCTCTGCCGATCCACCATCCAATTCGCGTCCTTTCAGACGAGGACCAGGAACTTCGGATGTGATGTGAGAGGTCTGAGGTCCATTGCATGCCTGAATTGAGCTACCTTATCTACAACATGGTTCACTTTTCGGAAAACATGCTTGCAGGCAGCATCATCAAAGCATTGCAGTAGGTGTTGGATGTTTGTGACGATCATCTCGATCTCTTAATTAAGCTTGATAACTGTAAGTCCATCACCTTCAAACTAGATCTATCGGTAGCCCATGTCTCTGCTTGCTGTTAGACCCGAGTGGAGAGCTAGAGCTTCAGTCGTCAAGGCTGAAATGAAGTCGCATAGGGAGGCGTCAGTGGATATAACTCGACCAAAGTGATCTCGGAAAACGTAGGCTGTTGCTGCCTCTCCCGATGGTAGCTTGTAGCCATCAAAGTTGATCTTGAAGACACCGACCGTCCATTTGGTCAATCTAAGGTTTGTTCGTCGTCTTGGTGTTAGAAGTAGTCGTACTTCATTTGGTTCCCTCTCTTCCAAGTACAATATTTCGGAGTTCTTTAGTTGTAGTTGTTGTCGTAGATACATCTCTTGTTTTATTTAGTCTGTATAGTTGTCATTGTTGAAGACAATTTTGTTTCTTATGGTCCATCAACCCTACCAAATTGTGGCTAAGGTTGTCTACTGAGATTTTTTTAATTTCGAAAAGATTTCATTTGTAATTTGCTTGATTGGTCTATCACTATTAGTTTCATGTGAACAAAAAGTTGACAAATTAGTATGATTAGAGCTGAAAAGATCTTACCCGACCAAATTGACTTCAAACAACCCATGACTCGAAAATTGAATGGACTCGTCCTTAGTTGATCCAATAACCAAAATTATCCTAAACCAAAACAATTCAAATTGAACCCAAAATAATTCTGATGTATGTCTATGTTTGGCAAAAAAGGTAGCAAAAGTTAACTGATTATTTGTGTTAAATTTTTTTATTCATTTGTTTCCAATTTATTGATGTTAACCACTCGGAAATTATATATCTAACCCGATCATTGTAGAGTTAGAATTGATGTGATTATGGCTCGATCTTAGATTGATCCAACTCGATGATGATCGATCACTTGAACCTGATTCAATATGAACTTAACTAATGCGACCCAATATAAACCGAACCTAATATTAACCCGAATTCAAATTATATTGAGTAAAACGGATCCTATATATTGCCACACCTACGTACTTGTGAGTTGTGACCTACCAAACCGAAGCTATAAGACGATGCCCATGTGGGTTCATCCCCAAAATCTAAACTTAGAATTAATCATAAATATAAACACAACCAAAGACGAGCACAAATGGGATGTCAAATGAGGTATCTTTTTGTTTGAAGCTTTTGCTTTGGATACTTTTTACCCCTATTTCCTCCTTTTTGAGTCTTTCACAGAGAGAGGGATTCAATTCAATTGCTCCCTCCCTCTTTTCCTTTTAGCCTTTCCCACTTTTCTTTCTTTCCAGTTCATGTAATTGAATATTCAGGAGTAGGAGAGTGTATAGGGCTTAGGGGCTGTTTGGTTCCTACCACTCTCAATGCAATCAAATTATGAAAGTGAAAAGCAAATGTTAGTTATGTGGGGTTTTCATTTGTAAGCTCCCTAGCTCCCTCACACACACACACACACAACAATATATTGTTTCTCCCTTTACTTTTACTGTATCAAAATCCGACTCAAATAGGAGGAGTAGCAGCGATTTTAAAGTGAAACGAGGGAACATGCTTAATTGACACTTGAGAGACGAGTCTAGCATCTTTCTATTGTTTTGTATCTCTTATTAATTAGGTTAGTTAATATTTAGTTTTAAATTAGTTAGATTAAGTTGAGAGTATCTCTACCGACTTTTTCCATTATCTCATCTTTTGTAATTTAAATATCAAACTGACACTTAATGAAAATTAACACAATTAGTTAAACACAACTGATCGAATTGTCTTTGGCGTGCATAGACGCACATACACAAGTAATCTACGACCTTCCATAAAAAACTTGTTAATTAACCTCTATTTTTAACATGCACACTTATACTTTCACATCTAAATTAACTTACTACGTACCATTACCAAACGCGTAGTGTTGGCTCGTTAAGAGTGCTTCTTGCACTGCTACACTGCAGAGATCGATATGATATGATATGATATTAACGGAGTGAATTCCATCCAAAGGGAAGGGACACATTTTTGTATTGTACTCCGTATGTTACACCATAACGGATACGAAAACCGAAGCAATATGGGCAAGTACTAGAAACATATCAATTGCAATTATAGCTACTAGTACGTACTATAGTTGTTTCAGTATATATAAAGATAAGTGTGTCCCCATTTTCGTGTACGTGGTTTTTTTTTTTCAATTTCTTTTCACCTCCCTAAACGTTCCCGAAAATGAAATGTTATAATGGATATGAAAAAGAACCGAAATTTAAACCAATTAATAAGATTTATATAGAATGTCATTGCATAATATTGTGTGGTGTGATGTTGGATCAAACAACCCTTACAGTGTAATTTGTAAGCGGTGAAACTGATAATATGTATCACATGATTATTTATACATAAAAATATAATTATTGTTCTTTAATGACATGATTATTCATACGTAGATATTTACGTACAAATAATCACATAATACATACGAATAATTTTACTTTACACAAATTACTTTTAATTTCATCAATTTAATTTTTTTTAATCTAACACTAAAAATTTACTCACCAATTAGATCGTAAGCGAGGTCTGCTTACACGGGATTTATAATATATATATATATAGGGTGTTATATAAAAACGGGTTGAGTCTAATGGAATGTATTTGTAACACAAAAGCTCTAGACCTTCCTTGAAGTACATCAAACTCCTTGTGCCTAATGACACCCAATCCGACCCAAATATAAGCCAAACAAATGAAACTAATCAAGACGTACATATTAATTAACACGAAGATGTTGTGGTTATGATGTTCTAAAACGACATAACCACGAAATGTCTTGTTGAATAAGTCGTGGATATGCAATCGACATCTTAAGGTCAGTGAGAGAGTCCAAATCTGAGGAGTCTACAAAGTTGTTCTCCATGAGTCCATCCTGTAATGTGTCTCCCATTGGCGTTACTTTCGATGTCTTTGACGTTTTTCTACACTCAACTTATAATGCTTTTCTGGTTATGATTTTTTTTGTTGATGCTTTGTGTTCTCCTAATGGTTTATTATCTATCAAATTGTTCAATCTCTCAGCACATCAGTCATATTTTTCTGATGAACTGAACTCTTACCCTGTTTTAAAATAAACAATAAAAAAATATCGTTAACCGGTTGTTCAAGATCCATATTCACTTAAAACTTACAACAATTAGGTTAGATTTTTCGGTTGAAAAAGTTTGATGTTGATGGAACATATATATATGCATCTTGCTTAATTATGTTGCTTCTATCGAGAAACTAGGAAGCTTTGGGATGATGGACAAAGGGGTGATAACTTAATATACATACATTGATCGAGCTCATGCATACAGGAATTGAAGCTTGTTTGTGACTTCACATGCAAAAGGAATGCTGATTTCTAACTATACAAATGGTAACTATATAGTATAATTAATGAACTTTAGAATAACATGATTTTAAAAAAAAAAATTAAAAGTGGAGTGAATTTATATCTTGTTATAAGTAACGTGAAAGCCTTTATTTTGATCAGTGCAATAAATTTACTGATACATAGCTCCATGCTTTCCAGAATTCATTATCTTTCAAATTAAAAGCAAATATGTAAATGCATACACAGAGAGTACATTAAAACCAAACAAGGGTCAAAATTAAACATAGCCACACACACACATATATATATATATATACACATTAGTACATCAACAATAGTATAACATTTAACCTTAAATGATAAAAAATGAAAGGGTAAAAAAGCATTAATTTGGCAACAACAACCCTCAAGTGTTGGCAGTAAGTTCAGAGGTAGGGGGTGAAGACTGAAAAAGTTACTGCAGAAATCTGTGGGGGGTGGTAAAAAAAGGGTAAATCTTAGGGATGATTAGGGCTTCAGATTGTGCAGCTCATAGATTAAGCTATAAAAGGGGAAAGGGGGAGGAGACCTTTAACTCTCTTCCTGGCCCCCCTACAAATACAAGCGCGGTTGCCGCTTGTAGAAGGTCAGACCACTGACTTGTTTGTCCTGCAATTGACCGCCCTTCTAATTCCAGATTGATATAGGATTAACAACAGTTAACAACCCTTAATTAGTTTGTCTAATGCTATGAGTAATGAGGTGTTAAGAGTATGTTCATGTCTAGTATGTTCATGCTGCTACAAGTATTGATGTAGAGTTTAGACAAGATTGAGTCTTAGAGCATCAACAACATCAGATTCCTTTTGGGGATTTTTTAGTGTGAAAAAATTTACTACGGAAGATGTTTTTTTGGTCCAACGGATTCCTTATCTCATCCTTCAAAATGAGGAAGTAGTAGAAAAAATAGAGAGAGTTTTCTAAATCTGCAACATTCACTAAAAGTAAATTATTCTCAAAATCTTAAAAATGGAAAAACTGTTGGAATGGAAACAAAAATAATTTGAAGAATATGTATTTTGTTTCCTCATTTTTTAGAAATTTTGGAGAAGTTGTCGAAGATGGTCTCTTAAACCATCTCCAACAGCTTCTCTAAACATTTTCCAAAATGGGGAAACAAAATATATATTATTCAAATTATTTTTGGTTTAACTCCAACAACTTCTCTATTTCGAAGATTTTGATAATCATTTAGTTTGGAAAATGTTGCAAATTTAGGTAATTCTCACTATTTTTTCTCAAAAATGGATAATGAAATGGTAAATCTGTTGGACCAAAAAATACCTCAAAATTCTCCAAATTTCCAAAAATAGGAAAATTGTTGGAGATGCTCTTAGAGAATGAATGAATGTTTATGGAAGAATAAGTTGTCTTTAAAGGACAAACGTCTCTAATAGACGAATGAATGAATGTTTATGGAAGAATAAGTCGTCTTTAATAGACGAAGGATGAGCTTTGTGAGGTATCCCATTTGATATAGGCATAGAGTTGGTCCATCAACATAAGTGTCGAACTAGGGTTATGGTTTAGGAGTGGCCCCCTTGATTTTTTTTATGGGAATAAAAAAAAAAGCTGTGGAATATGGAATTGAATGGATTGATGATTTCAAGAAATTGAATTAATTTCAAATTTGGCCATACTAAACACAAAAAATTCGAAATATCATCCATACCGATTCTTATTTTTACTCCCTCCGTCCTAAAATACATGATTTTTTAGACCCTTGCACGTTAATTAAGGAAACCTACTTATACTTAAATCTCATTATTATTATAGAGATTGGAACTCTTTAATTTTACTTACTATTGTACTTTTCTAGGGTAAATTATCCTATAAACCTAAAAACCCATGTATTTTTAACAAAAGTTCAAAGCCTAAAAAACCATGTATTTTAGGACGAATGGAGTATTTCCTAAGAATGGATATTAGATTGGACATTAGAGTCGTAGTTCCAATCCTCCGGGTGTTTTCTCTTATCCCTCTGTTTGACAACTGGATTTTTTAGGGGAAGGAAAGGGTGAGAAATTAAAAAAGAGAAATGGAGTGAAGGGAAGGAAAGGAAATTCACTCTCCCATCAAATTTCACCAATTTGATGGGTTGTGAAATCCTATCAATTTGAGCAGTTACTCAAATTTATGATCCCTTTCCTTCCTCTTAATTGCCCACCCAAATACCAAATTCATTTTTCCTTCACTTCTCTTCCTAAAAATCCCATCAAATTCCATCCTCCAAACAGAGTGTAAAAGTGTATATCTTCCGGATCAATCCTCGCAAGATCAATAATCTCATGAAGAAAATCACTAACAAAGCGTATATCTTCGGGATGATTCCAAAGAATCAATTAAATTTCATGTTTTGTCATAACAAACAACAAAAACTTAAAATCAACCATTCTGATTCTCATTTCCAGCAATGCATACCAAATGGCACCCTAGTGTCATATTTCAAGTCCTCTAAATATTTCCCCTATAAAGAACAAATTTTCGGGATCATTTCGCATGAGATCTCTAACAAAGTTTTGTTGTAAGCATAGGCGAAGCTAGTGGACAAGGGCGGGTTATATTACCCTCCTTTCATTTGACAGGTTATCTATATTTGTTCTACTCATCGATAATTTTGTTTTAATATATATCATAAGTCTCAATCTAATACCCAAATAAAGTTGTGAACGTTTGAAAATTGTCATAAATTAATCATTTCAATTGTCTTTTAAACCGACCACAATGCTTTATTATAATTCTACTTAACTTAATCTCTTGATAATATAATTCAATTCAATAGCTTTGAAACAAGGCTTCTATTGAATTCGGCAATATATTAGATAAAAAGAACATTCAAATTTAAAGTTTTTATATCTTTTTTACACGTTATTGTATGTTAAGAGAACAACAAATTATATATGGACTTGTTATGTTTCATAGTTCATACTGCATTTTTAGACAAAATAATATTGTTATAGACTAAAATAATATCATTAGTTTTTTTTATTTAAAGAGAAAAAATATACAACAATGAGATACAGTTTTGAACTAAAATCTTGTTGTTCTGAATGAAAACATTGGTTCATCGATTTTGAAATAAACCATACGTCCCATTCAAACGTAATAGTTTTGAGTCGTTTAACCTAAGAAATTTTGTATCAAAGGATAACTGAATAATTTGTGTAAAATTCGGCAATTCGATAAGTTTTTTACTCTCATTGATTGTATGCCTATATGGTGTAAATTATTGGAGCAAGCGAATACACAACTTCATTGCTTGATCGCATACATGCGATGTGAGAAACATCAAGGCTGGTATTTATATTTACCGAGAAACATCAAGGTTGGTATTTATATTCGAGAAGATGCGGTACATATATTTACCGAATGCCGAACAACCCTTATGATTATAGAGAAAATAGATCACAATATAGAAACCATAATACGAAACACCAATAAGACCAATAAAACATATAAGGAAATCGCGTTCGACATATCCTCACAACTTAATTCAGACCAGAAAGCTACTCTCACCTGATCCCTTTGGGGTGTTTGGACAATAAGAAACAAAATCCTGTTTAACGACCACGCCCTCGCTGAGGTGGACGATTGCGTACATTATATTAAACAACAATGAGAAAACTGGAGGAAAGCGCAACTAGAGGAACTGGAAGACGAAAATCCAACGAAAAGAACCAACTATCATTAGACCACCCAACGTAAACAGAAAAAGATTAAATGGGTAAAACCTAAAGAAGGTTTTGTAAAAATTAATTTCGATGGTGCTAGTCTTCCATCTGGCCAAGCGGCTTGCGGATTTGTGATTCGTGATTCTCTCGGAAGACCTTTGACGTGTGGTGCTTTTTGCTGCGGACAAGTCTCAGCCTTGCAGGCGGAGTCTCATGGCCTTCTCCACGGTCTATCGGAAGCCCTGAAGGGAGGCTATTCGCGTGTTGAGGTGGAGGTCGGGCGACTGTCTTACAACGATTGATGTTATGATCGAAGGGGTGCAGGACTTATCCTTGGGAGATCGAGACAATCATGTCTGACATCCTCGCCTTCAGCCTAACGATCGACGGACCATGCACCTTGCCCATCTCGGTCTTCAGGAGAGTTTCTTAGGTTGGAGTTCTAGCTCAACGATCGACGACCTTGTCTGAAATGACGCTATTGGGTGATGGTACAACCGCGGTTGACCCACCCCCAAAAATTTGCCATATAAAAAAAAAAACAAAATAAAGGCTGGTATTTATTCCTAATCACACATATAAAGTTCCGTACGTTATATCCAACACTTAACCTATCCAGATCAATGAACACACGTACGTTACAAACCTACGAATTGAACATAGTTGAAGATGAATAACGTACTTAATTTAATTAAACGATTAAATTAGCATTATCTTCTCCGGTAGTTGTCCCATTGTATATTCTACCTTTTTGCATGCGGAGGGATAATGTATTTTTACACCCTAATCTCTTGGGAGTTTTAGTTTCCTGACTTTTCAAATTGCAAAATATATGCTATATTTAATTAACACGGAACCAAACCGGCCGTAATATAAAAAATAAAATACTGAAAATATTATTAAAACTGGTGGGCATGAGACGGGACGAAAATTAGTTATTTCGTGCCCCATTCGATTGTTATAGACGAGATGGGATCAAGATGTTACTTTTTTTTTTTGAATCTCAATAAATATGTTATTGTGATCATATTAGATGGAATGAGATTGGGATGAGACGGCTCATGTCTATATAGATAAATTATAAATTAATTAAAAAAATGTAGAATAGGTTAAGAAAATATTTTGAAAAAATCTATTTTAATTTAATTGGTTGAAATGTTTATAATTATGAAATGAGATGAGCTTTTTTTCACAAATTCTGGCTAACGAGATTGGATCGGAACAAAAACAAAATTAGGTTTTATGGAACTTAAACTCACTTCGATCTGTACACATATATATCATCATACTAGTAATACTTTACTCGCCCGTTGTGCGGTTTCTTAATAAATAAAATAATATTTAATTTATATTTTATTTCTTAAATTTGAAGGTTATAATAGTTTGGTTGAAATCTTTGCATATTTTAATATATAACAATAATTTATTATATTAGATTGAAAATTTGATTATTTTATATAGAATTATAGATAGATTATTTTATTAGATTAGATCATATTAGATTAGATTTTTAAAAGTTAGTAATTAGTACGAAAGGTTTAATATTTTAAAGTGGGATATTTCATTTATTTTGGATATAGGAAATTGAAGTTAGTTATGAATTGTGTATATATATAATTTAATTTAGTGTTTTTTATGATATATTTATAATATTTTTTTAGTTTATCAAAATTCATTATTAATTTTATTATATTTGATATATTATTTTATATAAAACGATAAGTTTTCTAATTATACTATCAAAATTCTAATTAAGATATAAGGTTGGATATTTATTAAAATAAGTGGGACCGTTAACTGAGATGACAAAATTATATTGACTTATTAATTGATGTGGCTAAAAAAGATAATACCATTTTAATCTAGAATATGACATGTATGCAAAAATAACACCATTTTAATCCAGAAAATGTCACGTATGCGAATCGTACCAGAGCCCGTTTCATACCTCTGTTTTAGTATTTTATATAGATTTAGTATTTTATATAGATATAGATATTGATTTAACAAATACATTATACAGTACTAAACCGTATGCCGTAAAGAAAACCACTGTAAACCCCCGGTTCAAGAGAGCAAATATAATCAAGTTAATTAACAAAATATACGGATAAAATACTCCACATCTAAGAAAAATTGTAAAGGTTTTGAAAATAATTTCAATATGGCAAAAAAAAAATCGTTACATATATGGTAGTGGATAGATAGATTATATATTGACATATGGATTGTTAAACGTGAGAATCTTATAAGAATCCTTTTTATTTATCACAAAAAAAACATTCACAATAAATTAACATCACGTGAGAATTTTAAATCACAATTTTAATATTATAAATACAAGGTTATATTAAATAGATTATGTATCTAAAAAGATAAGTTTTTTACCTAACTATATTCGTTTATTAATTGATATGGCCCAAAAATAGAATACCACTTTAATTCAGAAAATGCCACGTAAGCAAAAATAATCCCGCTTTATTCCAGAAAATTCCGTGGACGCGAGATCGCACCAGATGCCGTTTCTGGCCTCTGTTTTAGTATTATATATATATATATATATATATATATATATATATATATATATATATATATATATATATATATATATATATATATATATATAGAGGCTCTTTCCGGTGAAACAACTCTTACCATATAACGGAGGGACAAATTTGAGCCATTAGATCTAAAAGAATCAAGGGCCAACATTTGTTTTGAAAGGAACGTGTAACTACCTAGTATTCACATTTAGTGTTAAATATGAATACTAGTTGGTTAAACGCTTAAAACTTGTAACCAACAACTATTATTCACCAAATATGTAAATATTCATATTTAATGACATAATTATTCAAGTCTAAGTTATTAAATATTCATATTTTACAAACTAGTACAAATTTACTATTTGATATTACTATTCATATTTAAAGATACGGTTACACAAAGTAGTATTCATATTTAATGTTAAATATGAATACTAGTTGGTTATACGGTTAATTGTGTTTTTTTTTAAATCAATCTCCTCCCTTTCATTTCTTTTGATCTAAGGGTCCACAATTGTCCCTCTGTTACATGGTAAGGGGTATCCTCATAGGAAAGCTATTATATATATATATATATATATATATATATATATAGCTTTGTTATGCCTTAATTACCTTATATCCACGACCGCTTTAAATAAAGTGGGACAACTTAATTAAAAAACCGTTATTTTAGTTGAACTCGTTAGTAACTGTACCTAATAATTTTTGTAACGTCACATCGTATTATATACTCCACCCACCGTATCCATATCTATATAATTGGTTTTTCGATACTTTTTGTTAAATAAAATTTATTTCTTAGGAAATCATTAATATATGATAAAAGTTTTTAATTTTATTGGATCAACGGTTAGGATTGGGATCATTCCGATCATAACATTAACTCGTTGATTATACATTTATACATGACAAGATTCTATATTATTCTTCTTTTCACATTATTTAACTTTCATTATTTTTCCTTTTATTTTAAACTTTTTTAAAAAAAGGAAATAGATCAAAGTGTCAATTATTCGAATACTGAGAGAGAGTATCATAATCCGTAAATACTTGGTGTATGTGTTGGAAGAGCTAAAAGGAGCACAATTATATAGGTATATGAGTGTGGTTTTGGAGTAAAATGACATCGCTTTATTTATTTCAATTAATAGTAAAATTTTATATAATACGATAATAAATCATGTTGTTTTATATGATTAAGTCTTTTTATTTAGGGTAAAACATCATCGTTTTTTCCGGTTAAAAAAAAAAGAAAATATAATAAATTAATGAAATAGCCGAAGAGATTTTTTAACAAAATAAAGATAGAAAAAAATATAATAAACATTGAGCTAATATGTAACTTGTTGTACTATTAACATGTAATAATAATGTGTAATTAGATATAAAAAATTTAAACATGCGTAACTTCTTATTAAATTATCGAAATGAGTAATATAGGGCGTGTTTGGCAACGGGATGGGGGTAGGTGGATGAAGATGGATTTTTGGGGGTGGAAGGGATGGGGATGGAATTTTGGGGTGGACGGGGTGGAGATTTGAAGCCAGTTTAATCCCATTTGTGTTTGGTTGTGTGTTTAAAGTATTTGGAGATGAAGACACCCAAAAAGACACAATTGCCCCCACTAATTGATAGGAAATGATGAAAATGCCCCTCTCAAATGCCCCTCCCAACTCATCTTCTTCAATCGTCATCTTCTTCAATCCGGCGGTCTCCCTCGCTCTCCGGCTTGCTCACATGACTCTCGCTCTCCAATGCTCTCTCTCTCTCGGCCAGTTCAAGCAATACGGATGAGAAGCACACTCCAATGCTATCTCTCATCGGGTTCGCCGGAGAGCCGATTGGGCTTGACGGAGACTCGGGTTGCGCTTCTCGGTCGTCGGTCTTCGCGAGGTGTGGATGCGGAGGTGCTGCTGCGCGAGGGAAGGTGGTGAAGCTGCTGCTCGACCGGGTGCTTCGAAAACAGGGGAAAAGTAGGTGACTTTGGTGGCGCTAGGAAAACGGAGGTGATGGTGGGTGGTTTCCGGCGCTTACAAAAGTTGGTGAAGGTGCTGGTGTGGTGATCGGCGACAGGAGGAAGGTGGTGGAGGTGGGTGATGTTTGGTGGTGGCGGCGAACATGAAAAATAATGAAGGAAATGGGGGGTTTTGGGTTTGAAAGAATTAAGGGCAAATCTGAGCGTTTTACCTTCCCATCCCCTCCATCTCCCTTCAATCAGGTGGAGAAATCTCACCTGTGCACCCCCTTCCATCCCCTTTTTCGCATCTCCTCCACCCCGGGCACCCCCTTGCCAAACATGGAGGCACAAACTTCGAAAACCCATCCCCATCCGCCCCACCCCGCGCACCCCCTTGCCAAATACGCCCATAGTTTTTTGTTTCAAAGCTTTTGAGATGAATTATATATCTATATTCTATATATAATACTAAAACAGAGGCCTAAAATGGATTCTGGTGCGATTTGCTTATGTGGCGGGCTCTGGTGCGATTCGCTTACGTGTCGTTCTTTGGTGCATTATGACCGAGTTTTTTTGACACGTCAATTAATGAATATCCAATAAATTTAAGTCATGTCATACAATGACCCAATCTATTTATCCACGTGTCATCCTAAGTGTCTACCATAACTAATAATTGTAATTAATTTTTATCAGTTAAACAATAAAATCTTATCATCAAATATATATTCATTTTCAATAGAAATATTAACCACAGTCCACATATATTAATTGGAGAAAAAATATTATTGTTTTGATTTTTATTAATAATAAAATATTATCATATTTTGTTTGTTATATTTTGATAAAAATTTATGGCTTATTTGAATAAAGCTTACAAAAGATAAAATCAACTTTAGCACACGTAAATCTATTTGAAGAAATCTTACCAAAGATATAATTATAACACTTATCGATTGTAGTAGTATTTGAATAAATCCACTCCAGCACACGTAAATCTTTATTTAATTTTTTTGGGGTATTTTTAACCAACCTAATAAAATCTTTAAAAAAATAATACTACAATCAACAACTATTTATTTACCACCAAAATTTACATGTGCTTTTATTAAAAAAATATTTGCATCATGGGCCCTAATTTTAATTAAAAAATGTTAATATATGAAACAAAGTAATTAAGCTAGCTAATAGAGATTATTTGTGTTAACTGCTATAGATATGGGTAACAATTTGAGAATTGGATATAATATTATAATATATTTAAACATTTAAATACTGTTTGGTTAGTAAATTTAAAACATATTAAAAATAATATAAATTTTAAATAAAAATACCTTATAAATTGTGTAAATCACAAATCAACTATTGCATATCAGTATAAACTTTAATTAATTGACATAATTTATAATTTATTTCATTTAAAATTTACATTATTTTAACCACGCTATAAAATAAGTATAATAGATATAATGTATTAGAATCCAAACACATCCTTAGTGGAATACAAATGATTAATGTTTATAATTGATTAATATAAACATAGTGTCTAATTAAGAATGAATAAATATTAGGGTCATTTGCTAAACTAACCCAAAAACCCGGTCCCCTTTGCACCCCCTATCCACTATCCATATAAATTGCAAAAACTAACCCCATCCCTCAAAACCTCCCGGTTCCTCACCTGCTGCACCCAATGGAGAGAGAGAGAAAAGCAACAGGGCAATAGGGCATTAAATGCCCATCATAGTCACCCATCCAAAGCCCTTTTCTCTGTATGCCTCTCTCCACCTCTCTCCATTGATGAGCTCCATTGAAGAGCTCCATAGGAGCTCGAATTTAGCCTGTGGGTGAATCGCCGCCGGAGCACTGTTTTGATGCCTTCGTCCTTCACCTTTGTTCTGATGGCTTTTTCATGTCAATTCAAGGTGAGTGGAGGCCGGATTTGGAGTAGAGGAGGTGGAATCGAAGTGAAGTGGAGGAGCCCTTGCAGATGCTTGGTGAACCTCTTTTTTTATTGATGAATGAACAATATATCAACTTTCCACTCTATGGTTTCTTACTGAACACCCTTTGGCACTCTACTGGACACCCAAAGCAAAACGACATGCCACCTATTGGAACCGACTGGACAAGAGTTATCGGAGAAATAGATTCACCACCGACTTCGGATAGAAAATGGGTAAGTTTCCTTTCAATAAAAAATCAGAGAGAGAGAGAGAAAGAGAGAGAGAGCAAGAGAAAGTCTATAGAGGGGAGAGAAAGTCTGCAGAGGAGAGAGAGGAGTGAAAAAGAAAAGTAAAGTTGTAGAGGAGAGAAAGAGAGAGAGAGGATAGGACAGAGAGATGGAAGAGTGACAGTGAGGGGCATTAATATAATTTGAATTAAATCTTACGTTTCGGATAAAAACCATCGAAGAAGAAGCAATTAGGCGAGAATTTAATTTCTGTGTAGTTTGACATGTAAGCAGTTAGTTTTAACTGGACACCCAAAGCAAACCGACATGACACATATTGGAATCGACTGGACATGAGTTATTGGAGAAACCGATTCACCATCGACTTCAGATAGAAAATGGGTAAATTTGCTTCAAATTTGAGGGAGACACCTCTCGCATAACCTTTATCGAAAGCAAACTTGCCCATTTTCTATCCGAAGTCAATGGTGTATCTGTTTCTCCGATAAATCTTGTCCAGCCGATTCCAATATGTGTCATGTTGTTTTGCTTTGGGTGTCCAGTTAAAACTAACTGCTTACACGTCAACCTATAAATAAACCCCCGCCCAATTGCTTCTTCTTCGAAGTGAAAAAGCAATAGTAAAGTCGCAGAGAAGAGAGGATTCTTCCATCTCTCTGTCCTATCCTCACTGTTTTCTCTCTCTCTCTCTCCTCTACAACTTTACTTTTTTTTTCACTCATCTCTCTCTCTCTCCTGTCCTCTCTCCCCTCTCCAGACTCTCTCTCTGATTTTGGCCAGGTGTCGATCAGTGGAACCCCAACCCCTCCCCCCACTTACCTACTACCGGGGGAACCCTTTACCCCATATCCAGTTTTGCCCAATTTCAAACCGGATTGGGTTAACCTTGCAAAGAAACCATATAAGTGGGTTACTTTGTGCATATCCCTCTATTAAATTTACTATTACAAATTTGATTTGGTCAGAGTATAGGTTGATTAGAATTAATTAATTATAAATTATAATGTTTATAGTACATTAATTATTTTTTAAAAATAATGATATTTTATTTCATGAGATTCTTTCACAATATACCACCATTTACATAATTTCATTGATTACAATTTCTTAATGAAAAAAAACCCTTATGACTTTGCGATTTTTATAAAATAGGGAGAACTACTTTATATATAAAAATGAAACATGAGTACTTTATGTATAAATAAAACTTATTATAAAAATGAATTTATTTAAATTAATAAAAATTTATTTTATATAAATAAAATTTAATAAAAAAACCGCGTACAATGCGGGTAATAAGACTAGTATGTATATAATGCGAATCTAAGAAATATATATAAGGATTAAAGTTTATTGAAATAAGATTAAAGTGATTAGTATATCTTCAATTTTAAAACATCCATAATTTTTTAGTCGGATGTCAAATTAGGGCGTATTATACATCAAAACAAAATTACTGACGAGAAGAAAATATCTAGATAGTTAGTAAGATGAGGGAGAGACAAATGCTCTCATGCCCCCTTGCTCCACCTGTAATGTCTATAATCCAGATGTATGTATATTTATTATGTGTATACTTGTAAAGACTAGAAGCTCAAGGATTAGGACTAGGTCACAGGTGGCTCAAGGCATGGACCAAGGGTGGCTCAGTGAGCTAGCCAATGGTGCTTGGTGAACTTGGTTGGCGTCCTTCTACAGCTGATGTGTTGGATTGATATTAAGATGAACTTAGTTCATCTTAAGTGTCGGCCCAATCCAGTTGAAGCCCAGCCCACTTCTTAGCCCAACTCTGAGGAGCTTCCAACGGCACTTTGCTGGGTTTGTCTCAAACGCTGCGTTTTGCCTAAAGACGCTCCCTATAAGAGATCTCTTTCTCAGAAACCCTAAGCACGAGGTCATTCACTGTTCTTCCATCTGAAAGAGAGAGAGAGAAGAGGTGAAACCCTAGGTTTCCAAGCGCCGCCGACGGAGATCTCACACTGAAGAGGAAGAAGACGAGCTTCCGGCCTAGTTTCTCAACCGCTAAAGCGTCGTCTTCACCTGCTCTCGTCCTGCTTCGATATTCTTCGGAGTGAAGGGAGTATCTGTTCCTCTTCTGTTTTTTCTCCTTGTCTGTCTGTGTTTTCTGAGTTGCTTGACCTAGATCTGTTTCCTTGAGCTCGTCACTACTTGTATCCATGATCTGTAACTCGTTCATACTTAGTGGATTCTAGGGTTTGAGTCTCTCCCTCTTGAGGCTCCGCAGAGTAGGGAAACCGAACTGGGTCATCAATCTGTGTGTTATTTCGCTTCCGCTTTGCATGTTTACATTTCCGATCTCGCTTCTGTGTTAGCATCTAGGATCAAATCGTTTTCTACAAAGTGGTATCGGAGCTTGAGTGTCCCTTTTCTTCCTTTCTCTCGTCTCTGTAGACGCGGGAAATAGATCTGGGGGCGTGGACATTGGGCAGGCCGCATATAGTGTCCACTGGCCAGGCGCTGTTCCTCTCCCGTCCGACGTACCACACCTGTTTTCTAAACTAGTCTTTTGATTCGTTTTTCAAAATCAGTTTTTTCTGTGCTTTACTTTGTTGAATAGCTCTTGCTTTAAGTAATCTTTGCTGTTATTTTTGGCTATTAGAGCTATCTAACTTTGTTTGGCTTTGTGTGTAGGTACCATGGCTGACTCTTATGTCAAAATCCGACCATTTGATGGTAAGATTGACTTTGCCATGTGGCAAGTCAAGATGAAAGCGATCCTCATTAAGGAAAAGTGCTGGAGAGCAGTTGCTCCTCTTGAACTAGCACTTCCTGCTGCAAATGCACCAGAGGGAGGTCCTCCAGTCCAACCAGTCCCACCAGCTCCTGTTCCACCTGAAACATCTGAGCAGGCTCATGCTGAGATCATGCTCAGGCTCACTGATGATGTAGCAAGACAGGTAGTGAAGGTAGATGACCCCAGGGCTTTGTGGTTAGCCCTGGAGGATCTTTTTCTTGTTAAATCTCTGCCTAGTCGCATTTCTCTTCTCTGCAGGTTGTTTACATTTAAAATGGATATCAACATCACTTTAAATGACAACTTAGACAAGTTTCTGAAAATGACCCAAGAATTAGAGAGATGTGATGATAGTATTAAGGATTCTCATCAGGCTATCTTGTTGCTTAATTCTTTGCCTTCACAGTTTGATCACTTTAAGGATGTTATTCAATTCTCTAGGGAGCCTCTCACTAAGGAAAGAATAGTTGAGACCATCACTGAGAAGAATGAGATGCTAAAAGTTTTCAAATCTAAATTTGGTGCTAAATCTGATAACACTGAAAAATCTGAAGTCTTGTTTGCTAATTCCAACAAGTCTAATGGCAATAGAAATAAGAACAGGAAGAAGAAAAATGCTAAGGAAGATGAGAATTCTAATGCTAAACAATCTGAGTCTACAACCAAGGTGCCTAAAGATTCTAAATGCAACTACTGTGGTCACCTAGGTCACTGGATTAAAGATTGCAGGAAAAAGAAAAGAGCTGATGAAAATAAACTCAAAAATGATATTTCTGTTTCATTGCTTGAGTCTGACAGTGGTGCATATCCCAATGAACTCTTTATGTGTACACCAGAGGATGGTGATTCAGGCAACTGGATCCTTGACTCTGGTTGCACCATACATGCCACCCCTATCAAAGCCAGCTTTGATAACCTTGATCAGAGTAGGTGTGGGATGGTCAAACTTGGTGACCATCACACACTTGCCATCAAGGGGGTTGGAGATGTTTCTCTAAAGATGTTTGATGGAAATGTTATCACTCTGAAAGATGTCAAATGGGTTCCTGATTTGAGGAGGAGTCTAATGTCTGAATCTGTGTTTGATTGCATGAATTATGATATACATACCAGTGGTGGCATTAAAACTGTTTCTTCCAATAATAAGTGCATTGTCAAGACTATTAGGAAAAAGGGTTTATATCATGTCATCACCCCTGAAAATGAGTGCAATCTCATTGATACTTCTCATCTAACCAAACTTTGGCATATCAGGTTAGGGCATATTGGAAACAAAGGCCTATATTATTTGCATAAACATGGTTTAATATCTGATAAACTCTCTGATCTGCCTTTCTGTGAGAACTGTGTATTTGGCAAAGCTACCAAACAGGTGTTTCCTAACTCAGTGTACAAGGCCACCAAGCCTCTTGAATATGTACACTCAGACCTCTGGGGTCCTGCACAGGTAGACACTATTGGTGGTAAGAAATATTTTATTTCCTTCATTGATCACTTCTCCAGAAAGGTATGGCTTACTCTCCTTAAATCTAAGGATGAAGCCTTCCAGGCTTTCAAAGCTTGGAAATCAAAGGTAGAGCTTCAATCTGGTTATAAACTTGTGTGTTTTAAGACTGATAATGGCCTTGAGTTTTGCAATACTGCCTTCAATGATTTCTGCAGGGAGAATGGGATAAAAAGGCAACTCACAGTGCCTGCACCCCTCAGCAGAATGGCACTGCTGAGAGGATGAACAGGACATTGTTAGAGAAGGCCAGATGCCTTCTCTTCACTGCAGGAATGAAGCATAGCCTATGGGGAGAGGCTGTGGTCACTGCCTCCTATCTGATCAACAGGAGCCCCTCCTCTGTAACTGGCTTCAAAACTCCACAAGAACTGTGGATTGGAAAGGTACCCAATCTATCATACCTTAAACCCTTTGGTTGTAGTGCTTATGCTCAGGTTTCTCAAGGTAAGTTACAGCCTAGAGCCCTAAAGGGTGTGATGTTGGGTTACCCTGAAGGTGTGAAGGGCTATAAAATTCTTCTCATTCAACCTGGTGGATATAAAGTTATTGTGGCTAGAAATGTTACATTTAATGAAACTGACTTCCATTTTAAGAATATCCTCACTCCTAGAAATGAGAATGCAGGCAACACTGATGAGCCCTCCAAGTTCTTTGTTCCTGATGACCAACTCAGGGATTCTGTAACTGAGCCAGTTGAAGAAGATGAGTTTGACACTGGTCATGTTCCAACCTTCTTCTCTGCTCAAAGAAGAACTTCTCCTACCACACCACTTCAGCAACCTCAATAATTAGGAGGAGAAAATGATGAAGAGCAACAACCTGAAGGAAATGAAGAAGACACAACACAGGGAGTACCTCTAAACCCTCAATCTTCTTCTAATTCTCCCAGTTCTCCTTCTTCTGGGCCTTCCATGTCTGAGCATGCTTCTTCTTCTTCTACTTCTGTGAATTCTTCTGTGCCTCTAAATGATAATTCTGCTGCTAATGATTATCAACTTGTTAGGGATAGGAGTCCTAGAACTAGGATTCCTAATAGAAGATACACTGATGACATTAATATTGTTGAGTTTGCATTTGTTGCTTCTGAGATCATTAAAAGTAATCCCCCTGAAACCTTTGAATCTGCTATGAGATCCTCTGATTCTGTAAAATGGTACAAGGCTATGCTTGAAGAACTTGAATCTATGAAAATAAACAACACCTGGGTTCTTGTTCCTAAACCTGCTCATGCTAAAGCCATTGACTGTAAATGGGTCTTTAAGATTAAAGAAGGGGTTAAAACTGATGAGCCATCTAAATTCAAAGCCAGACTTGTAGCTAAGGGATTTAGTCAAAGAGAAGGGCTGGATTATAATGATATATTTGCTCCAGTTGTGAAATATAAAACTCTGAGATTACTTCTTGCTATTGCTACTGTCTTTGATTGGGAACTTGAACAAATGGATGTTAAAACAGCCTTTCTGCATGGAGATCTTGATGAAACTATTTTCATGAAACAACCTAAGGGGTTCACTGATAAGAAGAAACCTGACCATGTCTGTCTTCTTAAAAAATCAATTTATGGCCTTAAACAGTCTCCTAGACAGTGGAACATAAAGTTTGATTCTTGTATGAAATCTCTAGGCTTTATTAGAAGTGATTTTGATCCCTGCTTGTATATCAAAGGTGTTACCACCAAGTTTCCTCTGTTTATTCTTCTGTATGTGGATGACATTCTCCTTGTCTGTGCTTCTATGAGAATCATTTCTGATACTAAAAGGAACTTAATGAAACATTTTGATATGAAGGATCTTGGCAATGCCAAGAGAATTCTGGGGATTAAAATCATAAGAGATAGAGCTAAGAGATCTCTCATGCTATCCCAGGTTGACTATATTGAAAAGGTTCTTGAGAAATTTTGCATGCTTGACTCTAAGTCTTCACCTATACCCTTAGGAGGGCACCTTGCTCTGAGCAAAGGTCAATGCCCTAAGACTGATCATGAGAAAAAGGAAATGGCTGATGTTCCCTATGATGTGGCTGTTGGTTCTATTATGTATGCAATGCTTTGCACCAGACCTGACTTAGCCTTTGCTATAAGTGTTCTAAGTAGATATATGTCTAATCCTGGATCACCTCATTGGAATGCTATGAAGTATTTACTGAAATATTTGAATGGCTCTAAACACTTAGGCTTGATTTATTCCAACTACTCTCCTGCAAGTGATCTTCAAGGATTTGTAGACTCTGACTATGCAAGCAACAAGGACACAAGGAAGTCCACAACTGCATACTATTTCACCTGGGCTGGCAATTGCATATCCTGGAAGTCTCAACAACAATCTGTGGTGGCCTTGTCATCCACAGAAGCTGAGTACATTGCAGCTACAGAAGCTGCTAAGGAAGCCATCTGGCTGAAAGGCATACTTGGTGAGATTTTCAGAAGAAAGTTTGTACCTGTGATCAACATGGATAGCCAAAGTGCTCTGTATTTGTGTAAAGACCCTATGTACCATGAAAAGACTAAACACATCGATGTTAGGTTTCACTTCATCAGACACAGGGTTGAGGACAAGACCTTGAGTCTCAGATAGATCAAGGGAGAGCTGAATCCAGCTGACTTTGGCACGAAGATTGTTCCTTCTGGCAAATTCTATTTTTGCAGGAACTTTCTTCATATTCTTGATGTGAACTAACTTGCAGGTACATGGGCCGAGGACGGACGGATCGAAGACATGAACCCAGATCCCTATTTAAATGAACGAGTTGTATACATAGTGGCTGGATTAGGAGGGCAAATTGTAATGTCTATAATCCAGATGTATGTATATTTATTATGTGTATACTTGTAAAGACTAGAAGCTCAAGGATTAGGACTAGGTCACAGGTGGCTCAAGGCATGGACCAAGGGTGGCTCAGTGAGCTAGCCAATGGTGCTTGGTGAACTTGGTTGGCGTCCTTCTACAGCTGATGTGTTGGATTGATATTAAGATGAACTTAGTTCATCTTAAGTGTCGGCCCAATCCAGTTGAAGCCCAGCCCATTTCTTAGCCCAACTCTGAGGAGCTTCCAACGACACTTTGCTGGGTTTGTCTCAAACGCTGCGTTTTGCCTAAAGACGCTCCCTATAAGAGATCTCTTTCTCAGAAACCCTAAGCACGAGCTCATTCACTGTTCTTCCATCTGAAAGAGAGAGAGAGAGAGAAGAGGTGAAACCCTAGGTTTCCAAGCGCCGCCGACGAAGATCTCACACTGAAGAGGAAGAAGACGAGCTTCCGGCCTAGTTTCTCAACCGCTAAAGCGTCGTCTTCACCTGCTCTCGTCCTGCTTCGATATTCTTCGGAGTGAAGGGAGTATCTGTTCCTCTTTTGTTTTTTCTCCTTGTCTGTCTGTGTTTTCTGAGTTGCTTGACCTAGATCTGTTTCCTTGAGCTCGTCACTACTTGTATCCATGATCTGTAACTCGTTCATACTTAGTGGATTCTAGGGTTTGAGTCTCTCCCTCTTGAGGCTCCGCAGAGTAGGGAAACCGAACTGCGTCATCAATCTGTGTGTTATTTCGCTTCCGCTTTGCATGGTTACATTTCCGATCTCGCTTCTGTGTTAGCATCTAGGATCAAATCGTTTTCTACACCACCACTATCGTGTATGCAAGTTGCGACCTACTAGAGCTTCAACACTTAACAATATTGTTCGAATCTCCCCTTAGTTTCATCGAAGCTTCATCCCGATGATAATCAACGACAATTGCCGTTCTTCAAAGACAAGCGAGCGAGCGAGCTCTCGTCTCGGCCGAGCAAAATGTTAACGTTATTAGGGTTGTGAGCGAGTATATGTCAACATCACTTTGTAGGTATGTACGTGCAACAAAACATTTGTCCAAAATGCCTTTTTCGCTCCCTATTTTCTTACAAATACTCTGTAACTGCAAGTATAATGTATGTATGTATACTTAGAGAGGGCAGTAAATTAAAGAAGATGGAAGAAGGTTAATTAAGAAGGGGAATGAATAAAATAAATAAAAACCACAGTAAAGAAAAGCAGTGAAAAAAAAACCCCCCAATCGAAGACTGACGAATACAAGCAAAGCAGAGCAGACCAATTTGGACAAGTCCACATTGGCAGTGAAAGCTGCCAAACATTTTCTTTTTACTATAACTTACCTATCTTCTACGAATTCGACAAACTTCACATGCTTCTTTTTTTATTCTTCTTATTTTCTTTTTCTATTTTTTTTTTATTAAATTGTTTTTAATATAGCTGTGTTAGCTGAGGACAACGGAATACCGACAAAACCTTCCGGTTTCATGCCATGAATTCTTCAACTAGACCGTTAATTTCAATTGACTATACGGTCTATTTATTACTCCGTATATAACTTATTGCAACTTTTTTTTTTTTTCCAAAACATGCAAATTTTGTTTTCAAAAATAAGTCATCCAAATTATGAGCTTTTATTTTTTGAAAGAAGAAAGGAATTTAACGTATTGGACAAAGTAAGGAAAATTTATTATGAAAATAGGAAAATAGAAGAAGAAAACACCGAATAATAAAAGCATGTGAAAATATGATGTTGATAGAGATAGGCGATGATAGAACGATAGCAGCTAATTGAGACATCTCTTCTGCCTAATTATTAATAGAGGCAACACAATTTGAACAAATTATGATTTAAGTTACATTTTAAATTAACAAAATGGAAGGTTAAACTCACATTAAGGCCGGTAGATTCACTCATTAGATTAAATCTTTGAACAAAACTTGATGTATACTATATTACTATGCAAAATTTCATGTTATCAATAAAAATATACAAAAAATATATAATAAAAAAACAATTATATATACAGAAAATTCCTACTGTATGTAATTAATAAGGGCGAGAATCATAAATTAATGATCAACTAGTATGAAGTATATATGTAAAACTGAAAAACAATGATCTTGGGATATAAGATGCGTAAGACATTAATATCGCACTATATGACACTGAAAAATCTTGATGGAGGACATAATAAATGAAAAATACATAAAAAAAATCATTTTAAAATATGACAAAACTAAATTAAATATATCATGACAATGGGTCAAACTAAATTATTTTATTTGGTTATCTTACTTCACACTTTTATGAGTTTCTTGATTTGATAAAAAAAAAGTTAAAACATGGAAAATATAGTTGAGAAAATAATTTCACGTGTATTTGTGTTTCTTAACAAGTGTATTTGTGTTTCGTAGTAGAAACTATTAGTATAAATGACGAAACTCTCTACTGCCATTGTTCTAATATTTACACTTTTTTTTTTATGGAATGATATTAAATATAGTTGAGAAAATAATTTCTGCTCATTATTGTCTGCTTAATTACATAGTACTCTCCTTATCATTTTGTATGGTTTATTAGTGTGTCAAATCATTATTAAAAAAACACAAAAATTTTTAAAAATTAAAATGAATGCATAAAATGCGGAGTACTCCGTACAATAAATTTGTTTTTTAATTAATAAAAGAAAAAAACATATAGTCGGAATTGTGGAAGGAGCATTAATATTAACATTATTATTATACTTATATTATACATATATGCAGTACTCGGCGTAAGAGGTAATAAATGAAATTGAATGAGATGTTGGAAGAGGGTAAGTGGCAGAGTCAACTCATCCATTTTCAATTTTAAAGGCTATCCTGAATGAGTGAGTGAGTGAGGGGAGTGGGGTCCACTGTCCAGTGGGGGAAGGGAAGGAGACAGCCAACGCAGTGACTTCCTGTGAAAGCGGTGAATGGGGGTTGGGGAATGGGCCCCACCCCCCACGAACCTCTCCTGCTTTGCATGTGATCTCGCCCCGATTATTCAGGTTGTGTTGTTTGTGTGTGTCAGACGCCTCTCTGTTTCCACCCCCTCATTCTCTTCTTCACCTGTTTCCCGTGGGCCCAACTTCATGGCCTTTCCAGCTTCCTTTAATGGGCCTTTATTTGGCCCATTTTGCAATGGCCCAATCTCCAATTTGGGCTCTGTACGAAATAGAACCACCCCTCTTACGGTTTATTACTTTATTTGGCATCGTTTTTCAAAGCGGTGTGGGGATCTTTTTTACGACATTCCAGAAAACAGTTCTACGTAAGAGGAAGACCATAGAGATCTATATATATAATTATATATTATATAATATGTTATATTGTCATTATTTTATTAATATTTAAATAAGTTTGTAGTGGTGCAGGAACTATACTAGTTGTTATAATTAACAAGAATTTACTCGTTTAATCCATCTGTAAAAGCTAAAATTTTAATCTATTTATAGAATTTCATTATAAAGTTTGTATACATATCAAATATGTGTCATGGTTGAAAATTTGATTGAAATTTATAATTTATTTATAGTTGAAAAATTATGTGAAATGAAGGGTGAACTATTATAAAATACTCTCTCCGTCTCAAAACATAATTCGTTTTACTTTTTAGCTTCCTAAAAAGCATGTTAAAAAGTAAAACGACTTATATTTTTAGATGGATGGAGTAATATAAACTCTATATGTGTAAAAAAAATATTTATAAAAAATGAGATTTATTTAATTATTATTAGGGATAGTTTTGTGTTTTCATATTAAAAAACTCCAATAATCTTTAAAAAAAAACTATCACTTAAACTCCAAAGTAATTTCCTAAACTACAAAACCCCCCACCCCATACAAGGGTGAAAAATTCCATGTTTCCAGTTGATTGAAAATAAAAAATTTCACCGGTTGAATGCACCCATACATCCTCATCTAGTCATCTATTTTATAATTTCAAGCTAAAATATAATTTAATTTAGATTAATCTTTGAAATGTCAAAAATATCATTTAGACAATCTATCTATCTATTAATAATACTAATTCTGCTAGCATTTTGCTGACGTGTCACGCTCACAATTAAAGTTGAATTTTTTATTCAAATGCTATTTTCTTATTAGTCAATATTATTGCTGAAATTTTAAAATACACGTTTCCTATTTTAAACATATTTGTTTCCTATTTTCATACTAATCAAAAGTTTCTTTTCTTATTAATCGATATTATTAAGGGAAGTTAAATATTTGTTTCCAATATTATATTTATCAGTCATATTAAGAATGACTAGATATTTAATTCAAATGTCAAAATAAAAATCAATATAAAAATAAATGATTCTCAAAATCATATTTCTTTTCAAAATTTACATATTATATGGTATAGACATCTTTTTTTCGAAAATTTTTAAATATTTTTGGAGATAGAAGCGAAACATCATTAATTTTAAAAGAGATTATTTTTGCACATGTTATCCTTCAAAAATTGCAGAAAAAATAATTGTCAAAAATGAATATTTTAAATCTATACTGACTCTACACATTCTATATGGCAACTATCTAAATTTTTAACCTAAGATTTTTTTCAGATAGAAATTATATTTATTCTAAACATCTTAAAAGACTATTGAGAATACAAAAAAAAAGAACATTTTAAGATCTACATACAAAAATTGAAGAATTTTTAAAAAAGCAAATGTGAAATTTGAATAAATAAATAAACACTCTTTTATGATTAATTTTTAGGTGTTTGCTTCAAGTATTGAAGGAAAAATAATCCAAAATGATATTTTACATCTACATTTATTTTATACAACCTAGAAGGCCCTTATTATAATTTCAATATTTTAAGGCTTGCAAAAGTTTTTTTTATGAAGTTAGGAAAAATAATCTATTTGTGAATATTCGATTTCAAAATTTAATTATAAAAATCAATTAGAGCCAAAAAAAAGTTTTTTTTTCTTACAATTTACTTATTTAGACATCTTAAATGACTATCGAAAAATAAATAATATTTTAAGACTTACAAGCATTACTAATGCTTATTTTACATCTTGGATGAGGCTTCTTAGATCACTTTTCTACCTTTTAGGATTTTTTTTACCATCTTACCTTTATTTTCACTATTTATTTTCCTCTCTTTCTAGCCATCTTTCTAATGAAAATAATGAATAAGTTACGTATATCTACATAACTTCAAAAGTATCCGCACAATCATGTGCTAATCTTTGTATGAGAGCTTATATTTTCTTTTTTAGATTTATCCTAATGATAATAATTATATTTATTTCAATTATATTAGGTGGTGTGTTTGAGTATTATTACTACTTTACCTTATTAAATTCAAATTTTGTATTGTATCTCTTTCCAACTAATTTATAAATTATAAAAAAAATATTTTATACATATTTTTGTTGTAAACAAGCATATATTAATATAGTATTATATAGATATATAAAATGATGTTCAAATTAAAATGGATCAAACTCCCGTGCCTTGAAGGCACGGGTATTACACTAGTATACATCTATATCTATATTCTATATTCATTAGACAATCCACATGTAGTCTCATAATCAATTTTGTTTATGTGTCATTGTTAGTACAATCTGGTCTCATACACATTATTAACAATGTTCAAATATTAAATAATAATTTATTCTAAAAAAGTAACTTTTTTATTTTTAATTCTTACTACTGCAAATTAATTATAATGACTTTTTTGGGTGTTATTATACGTAACTGTATTCAAAGAAAACTATTTTTTTTCAAAATATGGTAAAACATATTTTTAATTGATGTCTATATAGAGAGAAAAATGAATTTAATATTATGTTAATTTTTCATACTTATTTTTAATTTTGAACATTGCATTTTATAATTGCAAATAACATTTAATCCAAGTAGTCCACTTGGTGCCATCTCACACGCCACTCTCCGCCACCAGTTGCAAGCCAACACCCGTCTTCCCCAAGCCTTACTGTCTGACTCTTTTTTTCCCTGATGCAAAACATTGCATTTTATCTATAACTAGGTTATTAAACGCGCGCATTTGCGCGCGGTGTCGTCATCTTATATATAATCCGGATGCACTTTCAACCAATCTAAAACAACTTCATAAGTATAACGAGCAAATATGTACAATAATGTCTTGCTTAAAGTAATTAGTAAAGAAATACAACATCCTAAAATATTTGCAACTCTACATGCTATATTGAAATCTCGTAGCTAGTAAACAAAAAATTTATACTTTTTTTTTTGCCTAAAGCTTCTAGCAAACTAAAATTTTATACTTGGCACATCAGACAACATGGAAATTGACAATTGTGTTGAGTTAAAACAAAACCAAATACATTACCAATCTTTACACATATAACATGTAATGTATTCTTGTCTTTCTTGATCTTCAGAATTTTCGGAACATCTAGTGCAGAAAAATCTTACTTGTGGTCCTTTTAACTTTTCATAGATGCACAATGATCTATGTAATGAGTTTTTGATCTGCAGCCAAACAGTTAAGTCTATAAGATACATTGAGCTTAATAATATGTGAAATAATTTTGGTTGATAGACCTTAAAAATCTAAAGCGAAAGCTCAACCTTTAACAGAGGGTTCAATAGAGAAGTTTCGTTCCCCAATGAGGACCTAACAATCTCCTCAACATGTAGTTTCCAATTCAACACAACCTCAACTTGAGAAACTACCAAGTTTAACTCCACATAATCAAAAGCATCAGTCTTTCCAAGTTCATGCAAATAGTTGCACAACGATTGTTGTCAAATGAAGTAAGTTCATTTTCTACTGCAATGATCCAACTCAAAGAAAATATTTCCCCCTCGTTTTTCAGTAGAAAAAACAAGCAATAATCTTACCTTCAGTTGCAATACATGATTTATGGCTAGATTCAATGCTGAAGAATTCCCGTACTTTCTGTCGCCACTCCATATGTTTACATTCAAATATCAATTTTGGAATTCAAACAAGGCTCAATGATGAAGAGCACAAAAATCAACAAAGAGGAGTTACAAATAGAATAGAAAAGACGTAGCACCAGAAGTTTAGCTTATATCAAATAGCACAGTTACATAAGGTAGTTAATTATAAAAAAGAAAACAATTCCACAAGCTAAAAAACTCAACATTTTTCCAATTATCAGATCAAATAAATTATTTGGCTTTTGAAATTATTCAATTGTTAGTTCCTATTAAAAAAAGCAAGGTTATAGTGAATATTAAGTAGCTATAAACAAACACTCATGTTTAAAATAAATACTGAACATGTGGCATAAATATAGTAAACAATATAGGAGCTCACTTGTGATCTGCAATAGCATTCTCAAGATATGTGACCATTGATGGGAATGATAATGCACTCTTCTACAATTAGAATAAGTCATAACAGTGTTAGCGTAGCGCCACCCATCTGAGTTTAATGCCCTCGTAACATTTGCGCTCGAAACAAGGAGGCTCCAACCAAATATATATCTACTACATGAGATGCCACAATAAGCTCTTCAGTGATAGTTAACTGAAATTTTTTAGCTTCACTTGACGTATTTAAGCCCCCCAGAACCTTCTTAAGCCAGGAAATTGCATCAATCTGTAAGACCAACAAAGAACTACGAATGTATACAGTAAGAAGATCTTTTGCAACTTCAGTCCAACTATTAACTCCTGTGAAATAAAACATTTGCATATATTTCATAGCACAACAAAAGAAAGAAGTATGCGTATTTCATTTCAACCATTGTACATGGTAAAAGAAAACATGTTTCACAAAGGCAAAAGAATAAGCAATCATATAAAGTTGTTCAAAAGATTGAAGCAGTCATGTAAACTTGAAAATACTTCAATAAGAGCAAAATTGAAGATGTATATGCCTTCTGAAACGGTAGATACAATATGTATACAAATGGCAGGCACAAGAAGCAGAATACCTCATACGAGGGAGCAAGAGGGGAATATAAAATGACTTTTGTGCACCATTTCAAGGTTAAGAAGGCATTTTCTAGTTTGGGCATATCAGAAAATCAAAGCCCAGGGAAAGATCAGCCGCTTTCAACCCTTCAGTAGAGGATATTAGTTTATCCATTTTAAGGATTAAATCTTTGATCATTTCGTTTCTAATAATTCTGACATTAAAAACGTCCTCTGCATCCTTTAGCAGGGAGCAAGCACCATATCTCCACTCTTCACACTTCTTGAGAAGGTTTGCAACCATGGCCCGTTCTGATAATGATACTCTAAGAACTTTGGAAGAAGAAATTTGTTCCTGCAAGAAAAAAATACACTGTCAAAACTCCATTTTCATAGAACAGAACACATCATGTGTGGAAGAGAGATAGAACCTTCAAAGCATCAAGACTCAGTGAACTTGAACCAGAGGTAGCATGATCTGAAGGTTGTAAAAATGGGCTAGAAGCTTTCAGCCATAACTTTGCAGCTGATAAAGAATCCTCAATGTCAAGTAATGATGGTAGAACTGCACAAATATCCTTTGAGGATTTGAAATGCTCCAATTTGAGCATTGCAGGTTCAAAAAAAAAATAGTTACATCAGTCATAATGGAACAAAAAGCCTTGTTAGTACATAAAGACATTGGTCTTAAAAAACCTTTCCAAGTACGTCTTTTGCGAAGGATTTGTGTGATTGGGAAATGTGAATTGTAGCAATCTCTTTATTCATTTTAGAATTTCTATCAGTTAAGCCGATTCTGTTGTTCTAGTGATGATAGCCTAAACTTAGTGCTCAAAATAAAATTTGGACAAGATTAACCTTATCGCATCCTCAAAGTAGGATATTGGAGCCTCAACTGAAAGACTCTGTTGAGCTCGTTCTTCCCAAGATGAAGTTGATGCGAGTACTTTGGACAACGCAACAAACCATTCACCCTTCTCAATCTGCAGTCTGACAGAAAAATACATAATGTGTCAAAAAGAAGTTAATATTTACTAATCTATAATAAACTAATCACCCAATTCAAGAAGGCGAAGCATACAAAGCAGCCTCAAATAGTACTTGATAAGTGTTCCTAATCCAAAACACTTCAATTACGCCAACATCTTTTTCCATAAGTAGATGAAATTGATTTGAATTTGAACTTCTTTTATAATTACCTGTTACATTTATGAAGTTCCGATGCCAACAAATTTTTCCATAAGTAGATAAAATCGATTAATATATATTAAGCCAAAATATCCCTATTTAAGAAAAATTACAAGAAAACAATAACCTACACGTGATGAAGGTAGACATTTGGGGGATTGTGAGACGAAATCATGAAGGACAATAACAATAATTTTTTTACAAAAAAAGTTGGACCATTTTTGAGAATTGGATTAGGAGTCTATTATTGCAGTTGAGATACTACGTGATACTGATAAGGATACACATGCAACAGTATAAATCAGTGGTTAATGGAAATCTCATGTACAAACCCAAGGATGTCATCAAATATGAAACAATTCTTTGAGTCTATAATCACAAACAAATATAAAACAAAACTTCCTCAATAATGTTTTGAAACAGCGAAATAAGGAAAACAAAAATCAAATGTCACAATCACAAGAATAAAACATAAAAAGATAAGAAGAGAAAACTAAGGGAAAAAACTAAATTAAGAGAATGGAGGAATCCCATCAAACACAACATGGAATAAACAGGAAATCATAACATAAAAAAAAGGGGGAGGAGAAAGGATAAAGAAGTAAGGGCATGAACAAATAAATCAAGACGTAGGACTACACTAAGCACATGTAAAAGAAAAAGATGTGAATAGGTAACAAGAACAAGAAGATCACATAACAAGTCTAATCTAGGAGGCACACAGAAATTGAGAGATGATTTGGGAAGAAAAGAATGAACACATATCTTCAATTTATAGCAAGATTACCACCATGACCTAAATTAATAAAAAGTCACAAATAGCCTCATTGTGCAAAACAAATAGAGGTTAAAAATTGAGGATAAAAAAGTAATTACAAGTAAGATGAACATGAATTTCCCCATTTACCTTAATCACCTTAATCAGTAAACAATCCATTGTAAATTACAACAATGTAATTACAAAATTGAGGTTTAAAAAATTAAAAATATAAGGATTGATAAGCCTTTATGCAAATTCTAAAAATTTAATCAAATGGCCCATTAACCCCTTATTATGGGCAACAATTTTAGATGGATAGCTATGAAATTAACATTAAATCATCAAATTAAACCATAAGCAATACCTACGTTGCTTAACTAATTGAAAATATATGGAAAAAAAATACAAACACCAGGCTAATTTACCTTACTTTTGGTCATCGATGGACTTTCATAGTATCCTTCAATCAACTTGGATCCAAACACCATCCTACTGGTGCAAATCAATCTGAAATTGGGATTAAAAAAAAAGGTGATCAAAGGCCAACTTCAATTTTAATGCAGTTGCAAACAAAAACCAATTTCATTCAGATTTATAAATCACAAATTGACACAAAATTTGAAAGCGTGAAGGTAAAAGATGAGGAAGAGGGTGGATGGAATGGATTTGTTGCTCGTATCGTAGAGAATCATGAGGATTAGTCACCTGGGGCATTGAAGATGTCGAATCAGGTCGACGTCAGATGTTTAACCGTTGGAGGTGTGAGTTGAAGGAGCCAACTGAAGCGAGTGATCCAGATCCGGCAAAGGAAGTTCTAATCTAAGACTTGGTGGTGACGATTAGTGTTGAAGGCGTTGAATTAGGTCGGCTTTAATTCCTTTGCCCGATCTCCCTCCACCTGATCGAAGATCCTGTCACCCTCTCCACCGACATCTCCTTCGACCGCCCCTCCAACGACCACTGGCCCTATGGTGAACGGGCAGGCTGAGCAAGGCGAAACAGGTACAACACGGGCAGAATATACAAAGGCCCAACCTCTAATTTTGGCTCGGTACGAAATGAAACCACCCTCCGGCCCTCCTAGATTACCTGAAACGGAGAGCCGAGGGTTCTATTGAAGTAGCCAGTTCAACAATTTTGGTGGATGGAGGAGAGAGAATAATGAACCGCCCCGATGAATAGGGCTGTTATCTGAACCGAAAAGCTTTGGCTCAGCTCGAAAAAGCTCGAGCTCGGCTCGTTCGTAGAGGTTAAACAAGCCGAGCTTGAACATTAGTTTGGGCTTGAATCGAGCCCGAGCCGAGCTCGAAAGCTCGATATGAGAAAATAAGATAATACCACTAGGGCTATAAGGGTTGGAGGGTTTCGTGTGAAAAGGGGGTTCTGTTCTTCTTCTTCATCTCTATTCCATTTTCGGCCGCTTCTCTTCTTCCCAGTTCCCCCTCAGGCTTCGTTTAATTTGGGCTCAGCTCCTTCCCCCACATGACTCAGGCGGCGCCGGTGAAAGGGGCTTCTCTTCTTCTTCATCACCCTCAAACTTCGTTCAATTTTTCTTTCCGACCTGTTCGACTGTCTTTCTGATGTGCGCTCAAATTGCCATGTTTTTGAAATACTTTTACTTCGATATCTTCTATACTTTCATGCATATTGGTTGGGAAAGCATAAGATTTGTGTAGTTTATGTTTATTTGCCAATTATGGAGGTCTACACGAGTTCTTGTGTTATTTCGCATAAATCGAGGCAAAATTGAAGTGATTTGGAGAAGAGAAGAAAAGCTGGAAAAGTACTCGAAGTCTACTGAGGAGTCAAAATCGACCAAGTGATTCGACATCGAGTGCAATTTATCACTAGAAATCGAGCCAGGAGAAGAATAATGCAACTCGACACAGACTGATCGATATCGACTGAAGCTTGTCGATATCGAGTGTCCCAAATCGAGTGAAGTGATAGAGTTCGAGTGTAAATTTGAGGTCGAGTAGAGCTGGCTCGAGATAGAAGAGAAGTGGTCGATATCGACTGAAGCTAGTCGATATTGAGTGACGCTGCAGAAATATCCGACGGTTTTGATAAAATCTTATCCGAAGAAGTTTACTTCTACATTAAGTCGGGATCTTTTATCTTTCTTATCAGATTTTATATCCTTTATGGTGAATTCATATTTACCTAAAGTGATTTTAATTATTTATTTTATTTAGTTTTATCTTAGGAATAAGATAGATTTTCTTCTCCTTGGATAGCGAGGTTTTGAAGTCTATAATTAGTGCCACCAGGGCTGAGTATTCGCCAATGAATCACATACAATCGCAGAGAGTTTTAGGTATAGAGAGAGAGAGAGTGGCCGAGTGAAGGAAGAGGAAGCGAGAGCGGAAGTTTGCTTTGTTCGGTTGTAATCTTTCGACAATCTCAATTCAAGTTTATTTTCCAATGATGATGATGTCTATGGCTATGAAGCGCGAGTAGTTTCCTTACTTCTAGGGTCGGGGTGAGCCCGATGATAGCCATGTATGTTTATGCATCAAATGTACGATTTTTATGCGATTCCATCTTCTATCCTATATGCATTATTCTTCTACAAAAGTAGTAGGTGGTCCTTATTTGCATTATTGAAGCGAAAGCCCATCTTTTTGTGAATTCGGATTAATTATGAAATTGGATAGTAACACTTAGGGTTTATGAGAGAGCCTCTAAATCACCTAATTGTTAGTAACGAAAGTTATTTGACGAAAAAGCATAATCTTTCATGAATTTGGCATAAAGGTTATATGGTTATTGTTGTGGCATGAATCCCCGATCTTGGAAGTTTTTAAGTTTATTGAGTTTATAAAAATCTGAGTTTTTATTCTATTCATCTTTCCCTCATCATTCTTATATTCTTCGGACACTTTTCCGACACATCAAGGTTACGTTTACAGTTTCTGCGAAGACTCGAAATCAACTGCAGAGTTCGATATCGAGTGGCTGACCCGATATCGAGTGCTCTACTCGACATCGACTGTTGTTTCTGTTTTTGCAGGAATTTGCTGGAAATCGACTGGAACTGTAGTCGATATCGACTGATCTACTCGATATCGAGTGATCTTCTGGAGTCGAAATTGAACGTGATTGCGAGCTTAGGAACTGCTGACATACCTCCTCGTGGATTCGATCCTGAATACCCTACTGCTACATCGGGAGGGATTCTTGTAATTTATTTGCTTGGACAGGGAGTTGGTTTAGTTCTTATTTATATTTATTCGACTAGTTTCCCTCCCACCTGTCAAATTTTGGCGCCGTTGCCGGGGAGGCAATCATTCGCGCCCTAAGCTTTACTCACGTTCTTTTATAGTGCTAATTTTGCAGGTTTATATGACGCTCTGATCGTGAACCTATCTTGGAAAGTCTTGACGAGCCCGAACATTTTCTCCACATCCGAAACAGAGCAGTCTGAATCATGACGGAGAATGAGACACAGGCTCAACTCATTGAGCGATTGAGGAAGGAGATTGAGGACCACAATGCCACTATTGCCAACGAAAGGGCAACTGCAGCTGCAGAGAGAGCTCGCGCTGATAGAGAGGAGGATGCACGCAGACAAGCCTAAGAGAGGCTCAATCAATATCCGCAGACGGTGATGCAATACATGCACCCTACACTCACCGTGCCTGAATCTGTGATTCTCATCCCTCCATCTTATTATGAAATTAAAATTAACTTCCTTTCTAAGATTAAACACAATAGTTATGAAGGAAGATCTAATGAATGCCCCTTGCAACATATGTCTACTTTTATGGATTTATGTGAGACTATCGCCGATGGCGCAAATTTGGAATATGTTAGACTGAAATCCTTTCGATGGTCTCTTGTAGGGAAGGCATTGCAATGGCTTGAAAGCTTGGCTCCACGCTCACTGAGGACATGGGCAGAGGTGAAGGATGCATTCCTAAACAAATTCTTTCCTCCATCTAAAACGGTGATGTTGCGACAAAGGATCACGGCTTTTAAACAAAAGTCTGGCGAGACATTGGCGCAGGCATGGGAGCGCTTTAAGGTCCTATTGTGATCATGCCCTACTCATGGACAACTACCATATGTCATCCAGGAGATCTTCTATAACTCCCTTGATGCGCCAAATAAAGAGAGAATCAACTCTTACACCTCATATCGGTACATTGAGCTTACACCAACGGAGGCCTGGGACACAATTGAGAGGCTTGTCAACTTCGACATCACATATGGGACTGCTACGGCCTATGAGTCAAGGTCTGCCCCATCTATGCCACTTTATGAGCCTCCAAAGGAGATCGATCTAGATGTGCGACAACAATTTAACAATGATCAGACACGCCGCCTGCAAAAGCAAGTAATATTCCTCTCCAACAACCAAACTTGCCAGGAATGTGGTTCTACTAGGCATAACACCAACGCCTGCCCACATCTTGAGCAAGTCAGCATTGAGAAGACACATGAGGAAGCTAAGTGGATGAGAGGCCCCTATGGAGGGGGTAATCAACAGTATTGGGGGGGGATCAAAGATTCTACCAACCTCAACATCAACAGAGGGATCCCCCACCTTATAGAGCACTTGGACACCCCGAGCGGGAACCAAAGAAGGATGACCTGCAGATCATCCTTGATGACATGCGGAGGAACCACACCGAGTTTAAACAAGACAATCACTCAGTCCATACTCAGCTGCACGACATCAACTCTAGGCTCGGGGAGATCGAAGTTTGGAAGAAGAACATGGAGACCCAAATGGGTCAATTGGTTGAACAAATTCCCAAACCGTCAGGATCGCTGTCAGGATCTACTGTGCCCAATCTCAAGGGAAAAACTACTGGTCATATAGCGGCTATGAATCTAAGGAGTGGGCGTCAGCTGCGAATGCCCGAGCAAAACACGGAGGAAAAAGCTACATAAGATGACTCGATATCGACTCATCCATTCGATATCGATCGAGATGCAGTCGACGTCGAGTCCCCTTTACTTGATGTCGATGCAGAAGCTGAATCCCACCAGTAATCGATACCTCCAGTCGATATCGACCAGACCTTACCCGATATCGACTCAACTCCAGCCGCAGTGAAGAAGAAGGTGCTGCCATTCCCTAAGAAAACTTTAAAGGACCCGGCGGAAAAGAAGTTCCAACGCTTTGTGAAGATGCTTCAAGGGCTCAATGTTTCAATTCCATTCACCGAAGCACTTCAGGAGATTCCATCTTATGTAAGGTTTCTTAAGGACATACTAGGTAAGAAGCGATCAATCGCTGAAATCGCAGAGGAATGCAGCAGGATGGAGCCACCAGAGAAGAGGCCAGACCCAGGTAGGTTTTCTATCACTATAGGCTTAGGTCAACACCGATTTAATGCATTATGTGATTTAGGGGCTAGTGTTAGCATTATGCCAGTAACAATACGGTCGAAGGTAAAGATTGGTGTCCTAGAGCCTGTGGATGCTAAACTCTATATGGCGAACAACACGGTGGTCATTCCAACAGGCCTGATAGATGATGTGCCAGTGCAAGTAGGTAAGTTCTTTGTCCTTGCTGATTTTCTAGTTGTTGATATGGCAGAGAACCTTGCTTGTCCAATTATTTTAGGAAGACCCTTCTTAGCAACCGTTGATGCAAATATAAGTGTAAGGAAAGGATTGCTCTCATTCACCATCAACGATGAAGTAATAGAGTACGCCTTCAACAAGACGGTGAAGAAAAATGAAGGGCCTATGGAGGTAAAATCAATCAAAGGTGTTTACATCGCATGCGGGGAAGCTAAGGTAAGGAATATGACCCTCGAAGAGTTGGAGAAGAGGGATATAGAAGCCCAAGTGGAGGAAATTGTGGCAATCTTGAACGAAGGCATTAAAAAGCCACTCGAAATCAACCCAGGTAAGTCAATATCGACTAACAAAATTTCAAGATTTTGTGCCAGGTTTTAAGTATGGGGTCCATGTCGGAACAAACAACTCGAAAGCGAGTGCAGCACTCAAATTCGACCAAAATTCAAAGTCGACATCGACTGAACCAGGAGCAGAAGACAAGTCGATATCAAGTAGATCATGTCAAGTCGAATTCCCCCATATCGAAAGAACCACCAAGAGCAGAAGACAAGTCGATATCGAGTGACACTAGTCGATATCGACTGGACTCACAGACAGAAAAGTAAAGCTCCGAAAAGGTAAGCCAAGGTATGGATTCCTCTCTCTCAATTTCAATAAAGGATTTATCTCTATTTGGGAGAGGTTTGCCTTGGTATGTGCACTTGTGCAGGGTATCCAATGATGATTTAAGCAACTACGAAGTAGGAGATAAGGTGTATATCTCCAAATCAAAGGATCATTGGTTTCCGAACAAGTTCAAAACAAAGAAGATGGGTTCCTTTACAGTGAACAAGATCCATCCAGGCGTGATGCAGCTGCAAGACAAGAATGGAGTACTATTTGAGGCCCAGGCTACATGGGCTCTGCAGATGCTGCCTTAGGAGCATGAAAGAAGAAGTCGGCCTAGCGACTATAAAGTCTAGAGCTTGTAACAAGACCATTAGTTTTTAGGGTTTGAAAATGTTGTTTTGAGACTTTATGTTTGGTTTTGCTTTTTGTTTTTTATTTTCTAACAAATTTCGGGAGAAAGAAGAAGCGCAAAAGATGACTCAAAATCGAGTAAAGTACTCGATATCGACGGCGCAAGTCGATTTAGAGAGCTTGTGATTGATAGAGGATCACCCTGAAGCTCAGAATCACCAGGAATCGAGTGAAACTAGCCGATATCGACTGGTCCACCTAATATCGACTAGCCTCTCAGACGTCTTCAGCACCTGATTTTCGCTAATTTTTAGTAAGTTTCTTTCTTAACTCTAGTTCTTATACAGTGAGGACACTGTAATCTTTAAGTATGGGGTGGGGGAAAGGCTTACTTGCATATTTTACACATTTTTTCGCATATTGCATATTTCTTTTTCATATTTATGCATACTTTTATACATATTTACTTTAGATATCTTTATTTATCTTTATGCATCATATTTATTTTCGAAAAAAAATCACCCCCATCAAATTTTTTTTGAAAAATTGAATAAGTGTCATGGAAGCTTTAATTGAACTCGACGATACAAAAGTAGATTCATTAGAGATATAACATGAAATTGCCTAGTAAAAGGAAGTCACAATGAAAGTGCAAATTTTTAAAGAAAACCGTGAAAGAGAGGTAAAATTTGAAGTTGCTTTTGACATGTGCATGATAAGATGATGGAGGACTTTATAATTTCCATACATGTGCTCAATTTCATATCCTAGCCTTACCTATGCATATTTGCCTTACACAAGCCATATATGAGCCTTAAATTATTATTGCTCCACATACATTACATATTGCCCATTTTTTTATACCTTATACCCTATCCGGGGACTATGTTGAGAATGGATGTCATCTTTGGAGTTATTATATGGAGTTTGTGCATATTATTATTGAAGTTAATGGCAGGAATGGAAGAAAATTTGAATTATGGAAAATTTAATGAGTGAGAAAAAATCCGATCACCTCAGGAGATAAAGGTAGATCGACATTGCTCGTTGAGATGTTAGTTCGGTGAGATGGGACATAAGGTGAGGAGTCCAAAGTACTAAGTATCCGGGGTCATTCATGACACCCATGTTTGCGACTCGCGAGAAGGCAGTGCTAAGGTTAGAGAGGTAAAAGCATTATAGTGAAAAAAGCATTGAGCGAAGAGTGAAAGGTGAGAAATATTATGAAGAATGAATGTGGAATGAAAGTTTGGAAATAAAGTTTTTTCCCCGGATTTAACACCACATGGCCAAAAATTTGCCCACCTTTAGCCTTTTACTAATCTACTCTTCCATAAGCTTACAAAAGTGCTCTGGATTATTAATGCTTTGTCGCGTGAAATTGTTTTATGCATATAACTCTCCTTTTGTGAGTATGATGTTGCTTTTATTCACAGGCATGGATTTGTTGACACTAGTACCTTTTTGAGGATGGCAATTGATTGTAGGGACATATAACAATGAATCTATGATGTTGAGGGTTTAGTTTCTTCCCCTGAATGACCGCTAAAAGTATTGCTTGGGGACAAGCAAGCTTAAGTATGGGGTGTTGATGTGCGCTCACATTGCCATGTTTTTCATATACTTTTACTTCGATTTCTTCTATATTTTCATGCATATTGGTTGGGAAAGCATAAGATTTGTGTAGTTTATGTTTATTTTCCAATTATGGCGGTCTACACGAGTTCTTGTGTTATTTCGCAAAAATCGAGGCAAAATTGAAGCAATTTGGAGAAGAGAAGAAAAGCTGGAAAAGTACTCGAAGTCTACTGAGGAGTCAAAATTGACCAAGTGATTCGACATCGAGTGTAACTTATCACCAGAAATCGAGCCAGGAGAAGAACAATGCAACTCGACACAGACTGGTCGATATCGACTGAAGCTTGTTGATATCGAGTGCCCCAAATCGAGTGAAGTGATAGAGTTCGAGTGCAAATCTGAGGTCGAGTAGAGCTGGCTCGAGATAGAAGAGAAGTGGTCGATATCGATTGAAGCTAGTCGACATTGAGTGACGCTGCAGAAATATCCGACGGTTTTGATAAAATCTTATCCGAAGAAGTTTACTTCTACATTAAGTCGGGATCTTTTATCTTTCTTATCAGAATTTATATCCTTTATGGTGAATTCATATTTACGTAAAGTGATTTTAATTATTTACTTTATTTAGTTTTATCTTAGGAATAAGATAGATTTTCTTCTCCTTGGAAAGCGAGGTTTTGAAGTCTATAATTAGAGCCACTAGGGCTAAGTATTCGACATTGAATCACATACAATCGCAGAGAGTTTTAGGTATAGAGAGAGAGAGAGAGTGGCCGAGTGAAGGAAGAGGAAGCGAGAGCGGAAGTTTGCTTTGTTCGGTTGTAATCTTTCGACAATCTCAATTCAAGTTTATTTTCCAATGATGATGATGTCTATGTCTATGAAGCGCGAGTAGTTCCCTTACTTCTAGGGTCGGGGTGAGCCCGACGATAGCCATGTAAGTTTATGCATCAAAGGTACGATTTTTATGCGATTCCGTCTTCTATCCTCTATGCATGATTCTTCTACAAAAGTAGTAGGTGATCCTTATTTGCATTATTGAAGCGAAAGCCCATCTTTTTGTGAATTTGGATTAATTATGAAATTGGATAGTAACACTTAGGGTTTATGCGAGAGCCTCTAAATCACCTAATTGCTAGTAACGAAAGTTATTTGACGAAAAAGCATAATCTTTCATGAATTTGGCATACGGCTTATATGGTTATCATTGTGGCATGAATCCCCGATCTTGGAAGTTTTTAAGTTTATTGAGTTTATAAAAATCTGAGTTTTTATTCTATTCATCTTTCCCTCATCATTCTTATATTCTTCGGACACTTTTCCGACACATCAAGGTTACGTTTACAGTTTCTGCGAAGACTCGAAATCAACTGCAGAGTTCGATATCGAGTGGCTGACCCGATATCGAGTGCTCTACTCGACATCGACTGTTGTTTCTGTTTTTGCAGGAATTTGCTGGAAATCGACTGGAACTGTAGTCGATATCGACTGATCTACTCGATATCGAGTGATCTTCTGGAGTCGAAATTGAACGTGATTGCGAGCTTAGGAACTGCTGACATACCTCCTCGTGGATTCGATCCTGAATACCCTACTGCTACATCGGGAGGGATTCTTGTAATTTATTTGCTTGGACATGGAGTTGGTTTAGTTCTTATTTATATTTATTCGACTAGTTTCCCTCCCACCTGTCACTTTCTCAGATGTTCCTCGACTCGGACTCGGACTCTTCGGCACCACGCCACTCGCCGGTGAGCTCCCCCTCCTTACTCAATTATTTGGTTGATGTCATCTTCCTCAATTATTCCTTGACTCGCCGGTGAGCTCCCTCCTTGTTCACCTTCTTCTTCCCGCATTCAGCAGGACAAAAGTTTTTTGTTGTCAGATTTTTAGGTTTGGTGGATGAACTTGTAGTTTAATTTGATTGGATTAGTTTATCTTCTTCTTCTCGCACCAGGATAGAAGTTTGTTTGTTTGTTTGAGTGGTTTCCAATTAAGCAATTAAGCAATTTAAACAGTAAGTATATATACCTACTATTGTAATAATTAATTTGATTTCGATGGTGTTGCATTTGGTTGTTTTAATAATTAACTAATTAAGCAATTGAAACAGTAAGTATGTGTGCTTCAATCTTATTTGGTTGTTTGTTTGCTTGCACAGATTCTGGGTAAAAGCTATAATTGTCATTTAAGCTCAGCTGATACGTCGAAACGTACAATAGAAAACTCGAAACAGGTGCAAAACAACAGGTAACATGTACTCTATCACAAGACAAATCTAAGCAAATATAAAACTAGCAAGTTGAGGACATAGCCTTAGAACAAAGTCAAACACCACCATGAACTAGTACCGCTGGGGCTAGCGATACATCAGAAATCTCATGTAGACAATGAAGACGAACCTCTAGGGAAGCTTCTTCATGAACACGAAGTCGTCTCATATACACCATCACGACCTCAGCTAGTCTCCACTCAGGACGTTAGAACCTCAATGAAGAAGATCGCCTAGACACACCAAGAGCAAAGCCACAGACCACTCAAGTAACACGCATCAAGAAGAACCGGCCTAAACGAACACGGATTTCGATCAAACCCTTTTGGAATTTAATTCAAGCCCTTTCAGTCAAGATTCTGTAAAATAAGCATTGTTATTTCCAAGATGTTTGTATTATTCATTTTATTTTGTAATTTGATTTTTCCAAGCTCCTTGAGATTTTTCAAGCCCTTTCGGATTTGTACAATGACCCTTTTGGGATTTTTTTCAAGCCCTTACTTTTTTTTAAATTATTATTTGGCCTTGGCTTGCAAGATCCAAATTTAACCTTGCAAGCCAAGGAGTATCCCACGACCGGCGCACAAGGAATAACCCCAACTTTGTTGCGCAAGGTAGTCTTCCGATACACGTGGCGTGCAAGATAAGATCAACTTGTCCGTGCACGACAAGGAAAGGAAGGCTGGTGTAGATGAAGGGTTTACAAGGTGATAGTCACTACTGGAGGTGACCGGCAAGGGTGACGACACCAATGCACCAAGTAACTGAAGAAGGAGGACGAGCAGGCGCCTTCGGATTGAGACGTTGGCAGCGGAGGAGATGGGGTGGACAAGAGGGAGGCGGTGGAGAAGACGCACCACCCAACACCAGGGCACCACCATAAATACAACAAAAAAACTAGCAAGAAGGGTAGTTAGACCAAGTATGCAAGGTGTGGGAACCCACAAAATCGAAAAGCCCCAAAACAATTTTACCGAACAAGGGAGACACGACTTACCCACACCAAGCCAAATTGAAACTAGGATACATGGGGAGGGCGAGTTATACATGATAATGAGAATAGAAGAAGCCAGAACATGAAGATGAAAGAGCAGAGGAGGAGGGATGCAAGAGAGAGGAAGACAAAAGTCGGCGAAGAAGGACAACTACAACCTACACTCGAGAGGGACAGAAACAAATTTTACACAAAGATATGGTTTTTTTAGGGGGGAGGGGGTGGTTGTCCATGAACAACACCGAAAGGAGGATAAATCGGCCGGGAAGACCATAGCACACATCGAACCGACGAACGATTTTGCAAAATTGTGTAACGGGAGCCTAAATCGAAATGAATACGACCGATTAGAGTGCTAGTAAGAACAACAAGGGGGATTACACACAAAAACCAGAGGAATCGACAAGGATTTGCTTGGGGAGATTTGAGGGCGTGTGGGGTAAAGCGCCACGCGTTCTTCACAACCTAGAAGAGGCAGGCACCAAGTACAAAGTAGTTAGATTTAAAGATATCAATATAAGAAACTTTTTTATTTCTTTTTTTAACTTATTGTGTACTACACACGTATAAACTTATTTTATAAAAATCATCAGCACAAGCAGTGGCGGGCGCAGGATTCTCTGAAAGGTGAGGCAAAATTTCTAGTGCGTACTGAGATATTGGTCTTGAACAAAGTCCTTTACCTAAGCTACGACTTTCATCTTAGTAGTGGATTGTAGAAAAATAGACTTACATTTGTTTGATTGCTATGATAGTGGTTTCTCGCCATTCATTGAAAATTCAGACATTTCCCTTATCTAGGATTGTAAACTTATCAAAATCAAATCATGCTAAATTCAAGGCTTTTGCATATTAGGATCGTAAATTCATCAACTTTGTAATGTCTTTTGGTTCTCAAAGACATTATAGAAGTTGTGAGTTGAATATGTAGTAGGAAAACGCAAATATTGCATAAAGCCTCCCAAATTCAATTTACAAACCTCAAATTCAATTCATAAATTCATTTCATTATCAAAATCACATATACACAATAATTAAAACACAAAATTGATTCTCCAAATCACAAGTTGCAATCAAAATTTCACAAAATTGATTCTCATAATCAAACCCTAATTTCACCAATTTTCGCTGCCTAATTTCACCAATTTTCGTCGCTGCTCATGTGTAAAAAAAAAAGGGAGGCAAAATTTTTTTTAGGCAAGGAGGGATCGAACCCCAATATTTGGTCTCAATTCATTTTATTTCCTTCCCATTTACCAACTGAGTTGGGCGGATTAATTAATTCAATATTCATTCTAGTTTTACTTATTACAATAATACCATATATATAAATAAACTATTTTTTTCTCCAAACTCCGGGGCCACCACTGAGCACAAGCATACGAGTACTTTTAAATTGAATAAAAATTAAAAATAACATGCCATGCATGTGTACTGAACTAGTAGAACAAGAAGATATATGATAGCACAAAGAGTAAGAAACTACATATAATTGAAAATAGCAAAATATAACAGGGAAGTGGCGCGAGCCTTTATAGGACCATCCTCCATGTTCACTAATATTGGAGCCACCATAGTAGGTGAAGGTCAATGAAAGCAAACCAAGCTTTACTCCAATTTGAGTTTATGCGCAAGACCATAAAGAATGTGAACAACACAATGATAAAAGACATGCCAAAACTTAAGAAGAATACTTTAAAGTCAAATGCAGTTTCTCCTTCATCTCCCCATTCATCTAAAGGGCAAGATTTTGCCATGTCTATGCAATTTTTGGGCAATCGTGATCCACACAGAAGTTGATTTCCTCGGTACACACTTTCGTCAAAAGAACCAAATTGCCCTTTCTCTGGCACTTCTCCACTGAGATTGTTGAAAGACACATTGAAGATTTCCAAGAAATTGAGATCAGCTAGTAGCATAGGGATTGTACCGCTTAACTCGTTGTATGAAAGGTCTAAACTCTCAATGCTCTTAAGCTTGGAAAAACTTTCAGGAATTGTATCAGATATGTGGTTGTGGGAAAAGTTCAAAGCATTAAGCATTACCAAGTCTCCCAATTCTGCAGGAATGGAACCGGTAAGTTGATTGCATGACAAATCTATAGTAGACATAAAGTAAAGATTTATGCCCTGGTAGGAAGCAAATCGGCTTTTCACTGTGAAGTCTACTACTTCTGGTCTCATAACTGTTTCAAATTCACTAATTGGCAAATATAAATGAGCCTTTAAACTGAAGAGAGTATTAGTATTGTCTCCAACCTCATCACGAAATCCAATATACAAATCATTTGTTTTTAGTTCTCCGAATGATAAATCTCGAAAGCATGGAGGGATAACACCAGATATGTTGTTATTTGATATATCAAGGACATTAACATGTTGTAGTTGACACAGCTGAGTAGGCAGTTCTCCTTGTAGCTGATTATTTCCCAATAAAAGAATTACTAGGCTCGAGAGTGCATGAATCCATCGAGGAATCTCTCCTGAAAAGTGGTTATTTGCTAAATCAAGGGTTACAAGAGCCAAGCTCCCTGCTAATCCCCTTGGGATTGATCCATGAAGACTATTTTCATGCATATGCAAGTGCCTTAAAGATGGAAGGCTGTCACAAGAAGGTATTCGCCCTGTGAACCTATTTTCTGAGAGATCCAGAAAAGACAGTTGTTGAAGGTTGCAAAGCTGGCTTGGTATGGTTCCTTGAAATCGATTCCTTGCCAATGACATCATTTGCAGCTTATGCAAGTTACCAATCCAACTTGGGAGCTCACCCGTTACCATATTATTGGATATGTCCAAGTATTGCAAGTTTTTAGAGGTCTTCAATGACTCCTTGACGGTCCCAATGAATCGGTTATGATCCAGATTTAACGAAATCATTGATGACAAGTTCATAGAGCTGGGAATGACTTCTCCTTGGAGGCTATTGTTCGACAATAGCAGAAATTGTAAGTTGGAGCAATTGGAAAACAACTCTTCCGGTGGCTCCCCGGATAGCTTATTGTGTGATAAATCTAGAGCTACCAATTGTGCCATTTTGCCTATTGATGATGGAATACGCCCTTGAAAAGAATTTCTGGACACCTCTAAGACCGTAAGTGCTGATAGGGTCATCCCGATATGTAAAGGTATGTTCCCACTAAACCAATTGCTTGAAATGTCTAAATGGATAGATTTAGGTTGCTTTGTTCTGGGATGTGAAGACTTCCTGTCAATGAATTATTCCCCACGTCTAGAAGCTTGAGGTTGGAATTCTTTTGCAACAACCAAACTGGAAATGATCCGATCAATCCATTACTAGAAAGATCTATATACTGTAAGTTTGTTTGCTGGGAGAGGAACTTTAGGAAGGTGTCAGTTTGAGTATTTATGTTGCAACAACCAAGGCCAAGTGCTTGGAATTGTGGTTGGAAGGTGGTTGAAGAAAACGACTCTCCAATTTCTACTTGTAATTCATTGTTTGAAAGCATTAAAACCTTGAGCCTTGAATGGTTAGTTATGGAACTAAAAGAGAAACTTCCTTGAAAATTGTTGTCTGTAATGGAGAAAAATTCAAGGGAATGAAGGTTGATGAGTGTGGGCAAATTCCCACCAAGAAAATTATATGAAAGTTCAAGAACTCGAAGGGAGGTCAAATTCCATAGGCAATCAGGAAGGCCACCAGTTAATTGATTCGAGTAAAAGTTCAACTTCTCAAGGCTACTCAATCCACATAAACCTGCATCAGATCAAATATGACCCTCTATCAAAATTTTATATGATAAGAATTTGGAATATTAATTGAAGTATTGTTTGAGTCTATCAAGATTTTATATCATAAGAACATTTAGATTTTGGAAGCAAGATCCACATGTGTGATAAGGCCAATATATTAGTCCAGTGAGACTCCATCTCAAAATTAATTAACAATAATAGAAAGAAGAGTTCATCAATCTTGAACATATATATAAGATTCCACCTTAAAACCAATTGGCATGCATTAAGAGGAGACTATCAAAATTTTATATGATAAGAACATTTAGATTTTGGAAGCAAGTCTAGATCCACATGTGTGATAAGGCCAATAAGTCTAGTGAGACTTCATCTCAAAATTAATTAACAATAATAGAAAGAAGAGTTTATCAATCTTGAACATATATATAAGATTCCAGCTTAAAACCAATTGACATTAAGAAAGGTAGCCCACTGACTTATATACAAGATTTGAATTCCTTATATAACTAATGTGTGACGTTTATTTTCACATTTTTCATAGAGAAAGCTTGCATTTACAATCAAAGGCAAACATATGCGTACCTTGGCTCTCAAGCAAACTTCCAATGTGATTCTGTGACAAGTCGAGTGTCCTTAATTCCTCAAAGTGGAGAAAAACTGTGATGTTTAGGGGCCATGGCTCAGTAGTTGACACTGTATTGCCAAGGAAGAGACGAGTTATGTGTCCAGTGGCAGGACTGCACTTAACACTCTCCCACAGGCAGCAATTGTTGCTGTGTTCAACGCCGACCGGCCATGAAGGGAATCGAGATCCGAATTCAGGATCGGAGGATGTTGATGAGGGGAAATAGGACATGATTTGGAGCAATCCAGCTCTCTCAGTTTGTATGCAACATTTGATTTGATACCCCTCCAGAATAACCATGACACTCAATATGGGTAGTAAAAGTACTTTCATTGTGTCTATATCTGATAAAAAACCATAAGCTTAATTCCAAGATATAAAACCCCTTTAATTTCTTTAATTATATACTCCGTATATTAGTATAATAATAAGTAACGGTGAGGTGACGAAGTCAAAGTGATCAAGCTTAATGAAATTTCGAGGAAGTAGGAAACATTTATGGTCGAATTTGAAATCAGCAACACCTCTTTTGACTTTTTCTTTCTTTTATTTTTGTCAAATTTTGCTTCTGCTTGTAATGTAAAGAGCAGGCCCGTTCTAGATGCATGTGTAATTTGTCTACTTTAAATTTTTGGAGAATATCTTACCTTATATCTTATCTATATATTAAAATCGATACATAATATTGTAAGATCACGAGATTGATCATAAAATCCTCCTTGAGGGTTTTCATTCATTGATAATCATATATATAGGTTACAAAGATATTGGGCTTTTGGGCCCACTATACAATATATGCCTATGTAATCTATCAAACCCCCGCAGTCGAAACTGGAGGGGGCCGTACAGTGAGACTGGAGCGAAAATCAATGAATAACTGTCGAGGTAAACCCTTGGTGAATATATCAGCGTACTGATAGGAGGACGGGACATGTAAAACACGGACATGTCCAATGGCAACCTTGTCCCTGACGAAATGGAGATCAAGCTCAATGTGCTTCGTGCGTTGATGCTGGACTGGGTTGCTAGCTAGATAGACGGCAGAGACGTTGTCAGTGTAGACCAGAGTGGCCTTCTGAAGAGGGCAACGAAGCTCAAGCAGGAGATTGCGGAGCCAAGAGCACTCGGAGACAACGTTGGCAACACCTCTGTATTCTGCCTCAGCGCTGGAGCGAGACACGACCGACTGACGCTTCGCTGACCAAGAGACAAGTGTGTCGTTGAGGAAGACACAATAGCCAGACGTGGAGCGACGTGTGTCAGGACAACCACCCCAATCCGCATCAGTGTAAGCTACAAGGTCAAGCTTAGCGGAAGGAGTGATCGTGGTGCCTAGCTCGAGGGTGCCGCTGATGTACCGAATGATCCGCTTCAAGGCCTGAAAGTGTGGTTTCCTAGGCGCATGCATAAACAAACAAATCTGCTGAACGACGTAACTGATATCAGGCCTGGTGAAGGTGAGATACTGAAGAGCACCAGCGAGGCTCCTGTATAATGTAGGATCATCAACCAAAGGACCAGAATGAGCACTGAGTTTGGTGGATGTATCGACAGGGGTGGCGACAGGATTACAGTTAACCATCTTAGCCCGAGCTACAATCTCAACATCATACTTACTCTGTGAAAGAAACAGACCAGATGCATGACGCTGAACAGCAACCCCCAAGAAGTAGGATAACCGACCCAGATCAGACATGGCGAACTCGGCACTCAACTGCGAAATAATCGACGTCCGAAGAGCATCAGAAGAGGCGGTGATAATAATGTCATCGACATAAAGTAAGAGAAAAGCCGTGTCTGAGCCTCTGCGATAAATGAACAAAGACGAGTCTGAGCGGCTGCCAATGAAGTCGAGGCGTAGTAGATGAGAAGCAAAGCGCTGGAACCAAGCCCTCAGAGCCTGTTTCAGTCCATACAGAGATCGCTTCAGGAGGCAGACGTGCTTGGGACGGTCAGCATCAGCAAACCCCGGTGGCTGAAACATGTAGACTGTCTCATTCAGATGACCATGAAGAAAGGCATTCTTGACATCCAGCTGATGAATGGCCCAGTTGCGTGACAAAGCTAAACTCAACACCACTCGGATAGTGGCAGGCTTGACGACGGGGCTGAATGTCTCATCACAGTCAATACCTACCTGCTGAGAACGACCGTTGACCACAAGACGGGCTTTGTAGCGCTCCAATGTCCCGTCGGAGCGGAACTTGTGACGGAAGAGCCACATACATCGGACGACATTCGCATCAGGAGGGCGAGGAACCAGAACCCAAGTACCATTCTTCGTAAGGGCCCTGTATTCGTCGAGCATAGCCGCCTGCCAATTCGGATCTAGGAGGGCTGTTTTGTGGGAGGTGGGGATAGGGGAGACGGTGGGAGGGGCGGCGGCGGGCGCAGCACTAGGCTGCGGCCGCGGCAGCGGGGTATGCTGCGGGTGTGGGAGGGGGCATTGATGCGGCCGCAGCATCTTGCTGCGGCCGCGGCATCTGGCGGCGGGGGGGATATGGGTGTGGATGCGAGGCGGGGCTATGGTTGGTGGTCATGGAGACGATCTGACGGGGTCGGAAGACACCGGAGACGCTGCGGGTGTGTGGTCTGGTGGTAGGGGTGGTGGTGTGGGAGGAGGAGGAGAGACGGGAGCACCGGGAGAGCTCTGGGGAATAAGAAAATGTGGGAATGAGGACTCTGAATCAGAATGAGACACAGGAGGGGTAGGTGATGTGAAGGGAAAGCGAGATTCATTGAAGGTGACATGCCGAGACAAAATGATCCTGTGGGATTTGATGTCGAGGCAGAGGTAACCGCGATGATCAGACGGATAGCCAAGAAAGACACAAGGAGTGGAGCGTGGGTGAAGCTTGTGAGGGGCGGTGGATGACTGATTAGGGAAGCACAGGCACCCAAAGGTACGAAGGTGATCATACCTAGGCAAGGTGCAATAAAGTGCCTGAGTTGGTGAGCGATGGTGGAGGGTAGTGGAAGGGAGAATGTTTAGGAGGTAGCAAGTGGTGGCTAAGGCGTAAGGCCAAAAGGGAAGGGGAATAGATGCGTGAAAGAGGAGAGAGCGCATCATATTGGTGATGGTTCGGATGATTCGTTCGGCCTTGCCATTCTGTTGGGAGGTATAGGGGCAAGACAAGCGATAGGAGTTCCCATTGATGTTGAAAAAAGTGTGAAACTCTTTATTATCAAATTCACGGCCATTGTCGCATTGGAAACACTTGATAGAGGTGTGAAATTGTGTTTTGATATAAGCATGGAATTTGGCAAAGATGGGAAACACTTGAGATTTAAAGTGCAACGGGAAAACCCATAAGAAATGTGTATAATCATCCAGAAACAAAAGGTAATACTTATGACCCTCCTTGCTAGGCACAGGAGAAGTCCAAATATCACTATGAATAATATCAAATGGGGCAAAAGTAGTGTTTAATGACTGTTGAAAAGGGAGTCTGGCATGCTTGCCTAACTGACATGACGAACATAAAGTAGAGCGACGCTCTTTATTACATGTGACTAGACTCTTTGAATGAAGTAAATCTAAAACTGTAGGACTAGGATGACCAAGGCGGGCATGCCAAAGATCGTATGATGATGCCGAGAGGGCAACTGGACTTGACGGGTTGGATGGTGAGGGCGACGACACAGGATAGAGCTCCCTGGTGCTATTACATCTCAGGTGAGTAACCCCCGTAGTGAGATCCTTCACAGAGAAACCAAACGGATCAAACACGAGAGAAACATTATTGTCAGTGGTAAACCGACGGACAGAGATAAGGTTTTTGACAAGTTTGGGGGCAATGAGGACATTGGTGAGGTGTAGTGGGTTGGTTGTGGTTGGTAAAGTGGCGTGGCCAATGCCCGAAGTGGCGAGGCGACCACCGTTGCCGACGATAATAGAATGTGCATGACCCTTAAAAGAAATAGAAGAGAGAGTACCTGAGGAGTTCGTCATATGAGAAGTGGCGCCAGTGTCCATGTACCAAGTAGAGTCAGGAGGTGCCAACTGCATGGAAGAGAAGGCGTGCTGCACATCAGTCGGAGTGTAGGCATAATCCGACGAGGAGGGGTAGGCCTGGTGGCCTGCAGGACGAGGAGCAGGACCCAACAAGCCCGCTCCCTGCTGTCGGTTGGGATAGGGGGCCGGTGGGCGGTACGTCGCAGGGGGGTAGCCAAAAGGCATCCAAGGCGGGTAGCCGGGATTAGGATACCAGGGGGAGCGAGAGGCGTCGGGCTGCTGCGGCCGCCGCCCAGTGCTGCGGCCGCGGCCGCCGTCCAGTGCTGCGGCCGCGGCCGCCGCCTCTTGTCGATGCGTCACCGCTGCGGCTGTGCTGCGGGGCATAGGTCTCGTCAATGTCGCTTGACGAGACCAATGTCGTCTTGTCCTTGGCGGCGTTGGTGGTCTGACGGTGAAGGCGAGTCTCTTCCAGGATCAATTGAGACCGGGTCTTTTCGAAGGTGGGGAGAGGTTATGTCTGCTGGATATGAGTAGCAGCGGCGTTGTATTCAGAGGGAAGACCTGAAAGTACCTGGAGGACCAGGCGGATGGCGCTTGGTTTGGAGTCGACAGCACCGAGTTGATCGGACAGGGTCTTGAGGTGCTGACAATAGGCGGATATCGATGGGAAAGAGGAAAGCTTGCAGTTTGAGAATTCGTGCTCAAGATAGACAGCACGGGTGGACTTGTTGTCTTGAAAGATATTCTGAAGTTTGTTCCAAGCATCCAAGGCGGAGTCTTTGGGGTCAAGGATGGTTGTCAATAGATCTTTTGAGATGGTGTTGAATATCCATTGGATGACAATGGTGTCGAGTTGAGCGAAGAGATCGTTGTCTTCACTAGCAGGGCGATCGACGGAGGAGTCGATGTGGTGGAGGACCTTATGAGCCTTAACATGGGTCGTGAAGAGGTGCGACCACATGGTGTAGGAACTGGATTCGTGATCAAGGATGATGGGGATGCAATTTTTGATATTGGAGATGGTGAGAGCGGAGTGGAAGGGCGGTTTGGTGGTGGGTGCGTCGGCCATCGGGACGAACAAGAGAGAGGGGCGAGAAAGAGGAAGGGGAGGCGGAAGGTGGGGAGGGGCGCCGCTAGGGGGTGGCGGCGTTGGGGAGGGGTGGGGGCGCCGCTGGGGGGGCGCCGAGAGGGGGGTGGTGCGGCTAGGGTTTGTGAGGGGGTGCCGAGAGGGGGGCGGCTAGGGTTTTGCAAGGGGGTGGCGGGTAGGCTAGGTTTTTTTTTTTGGAAAAAGATTAGGGTTGAGGGATATTAGGCTGTGATACCATGTAAGATCACGAGATTGATCATAAAATCCTCCTTGAGGGTTTCCATTCATTGATAATCATATATATAGGTTACAAAGGTATTGGGTTTTTGGGCCCACTATACAATATATGCATATGTAATCTATCAAATATTATGTGGCATTAAGTGGTTGATTGTTAAGCGTCTTCCTTATCACCGGAGTCCGTGTCGAGCCCGAAGGAGGCTGGTTTCTCAATGGAAGGTCGTCGGAGTCTGTGTCGAGCCCGAAGGAGGTCGGTTTCTCAATGGAAGGGGTTGGTTAGAACTCCGACAGCTGTCGATTTAATGTCGTCGTTGAGATGTGAAGGGAACATCTAGAGCACACACGGAAGGTGTTGATTTGCAGTCAACATCTCCGACCACTGTGCGTCTAACCCTAGAAATCAATTTCAGCGTTTTTCTTCTTTTGGGACAGTTTATAATTAATGTGTAAAAGGGAAAAAGACTAATGAATAATTTTTTCGTATTTGTCTTGTCAATAGACCATATACGAGGTCGTCAATAAAGCATATACCATGTTGTCAATAGACTTTATAATTTTGTTGCTACTAATAACGGGGAGAAGAGTCTGCACATGAGATTGAATTTTTTATTCAATTTATAAATTTATTCACAACCTAACAATATCCCATCTTTTATAAAGCTTAATTATAAAGGAAAATTTCAACACAAAAATTATTTGTTTGTACCAATATAATTATTTGTACAATTTTTATATATATGAAAAATTACATTACGTAGCACAAATAATCTTGTTATTAAATTTGTTTATTCACATTTACATCACTAGAGATTTTTGCAATGAATCTATCCTCATGAGGATCAGTGGATGTGTGTTGCCTTTGCGTCATCAACAACCTCTAAAGACCACACAAAAACTGCTTGTAAGAAAGAGTCATTTCGTCACAAAATAGGAGAGCGCGCTCAAAAGTGAAACGTCACGCAACGCTCATGTTCGTTGCATTACTATAAATACAACCACCAAAATGCAAATAAACAAACCACACACACATTAATTCAGGAACTAGTATTCCATTAAACCAATCATCATGGTTCCATCGTCAAAGAAGGTGATCGTGGTAGTGTTGGCGGTGACATTGGTGTTGGCCATGGTAGCGGAAACAGGCCATGGCTTGAAAATATGCCATGTGGACGTGGATAAAATCAAGACTTGCCTGCCTGCGGTGAAGGAGCCAAACCCGTCTCCTCCGTCGCCTGAATGTTGCAAAACTCTCAGTGAGGCAGACTTGTCTTGCCTGTGTTCGTACAAGAACTCGCCCATATTTGGTACCCTTGGGATTGATATCAAACTCTGCCTTCAGCTCCCAGCAAAGTGCGGTCTCGCCGCTCCCCCGTGTACTGCTTAAACCAATTCGTCCCGATTTGAATATCTATATCTATATTTATATATTTATATAGATAAATAAACGAAGGAAACCGTTAATTTGTTTCCTTCTTGTCATATAACACATTATCATATGTTCCAAATGTGTGAACAAAGAGTTCATACATGGTTAGTACTCTTTTACCCTTCAATCTTCTTCAGTAAATTAATTGCCATTTTATTCGGGGATATTTGTGTTAACCGGTGAAGGAGTATTAATGCATGATTTTGTTTTTGTTACCTATGCATTTAAAGTAAATGTTATAAGTTTTTCGATTTTTGTTAAGATTCCAATAAATTCATATGTAAATATATTATATTTAATTTTGACCAAATATTAGATAGATTATTTGATATAAAAAGATAAGTTTTCTAACTAATTAAGATGTAAGGTTGAATATTTATAAAACAAAATACTCCCTCCGTCCCACAATAATTGTCTTTGGACTATTTATGCACGGTTTGTAAGGAGCTAAAAACTATATAAAATATCCATTTTTTAAAATAATTCTATACTTATTAGTAATATGTATGATATTATTTAAAAATATTTAATAAATGTTGATATTTTATATAGTTTTTAGCTTCTTAAAAAACGTGCATGAATAGTTAAAGACATTCTTTGTGGGACGGAGGGAGTAAGAGTGACTATTAATTGAAATGAAAAAATTATATTGGCTTATTAATTGGAATTTTTTTTTCAAAATATTCACGAACAAATAATTATTTAACAAAAATATTCAAACTTTCAAAATATTAACAAAATATTCATTTTTTACTAGTTTGGCAGAAAAACGCGGTATGAGACCATGTTTTCTTCACAAGGTAAAAATTTTGAAACCGAAGAAAAAAGTGACAAAAAAATTAACAAAAGAAACGCGGTTTGATTAAATTTTTTGTCACTTTTTTCTTCGATTTCAAAATTTTTACCTTGTGAATAAAATGCGATCTCAGACCGCGTTTTTCTGCCAGACCTACAAAAAAAATCAATATTTTTGTAAATATTTTGAAAGTTTGAATATTTTGTTAAATAATTATTTTTGTGTGAATATTTTGAAAAAAATTCTATTAATTGATGTGACTAAAAAAATAATATCATATTAATCCTGAATATGACACGCATGCGATATTAACACTATATTAATCTAGAATATGACACATATGCTAATCGCATCAGAAGTCGTTTTAGGCTTCTGTTTTAGTATATTACTAGTATTTGTTACCCATGCGGTTGCGCGTTTTGTTAATAAATTATATTTTATTATATTAGTTATATTAAAATATTATATTAGATTATTAATTGACGTGGCTCAAACAATAAAATCAAATTAACGTGTCTCACAAAAATAAAACCATATATAAATATATTATATTCAATTTGATCTAAAAAGTAGAATAATTGACCAAATATTCATTTTTCATCTTTTAGAATCTAGACGGCATGGTACATATTTATATATAGATATATTATATCCAATTTGATCTAAAAGATAGAATAATTTGCCAAATATTGGATAGATTATTTGATCTAAAAATATAAGTTTTTTTAACTAATTAAGATATAAGATTGAGTATTTATAAAAATAATTAAGTGGGACCATTAATTGAGATAACAAAATTATATTGATATATTAATTGAAGTGACTCAAAAAGATAACACAATATTAACCCATAATATTACGCCTAAATCTTTCCCTCCTAAACTACACACATCTATATATACCTACTCTAAAATTGTTGCTATTCCAACTAATTTTCTTTAAAAAATCAGGTGGATTTTCTTAGAATTTGAGACCAAATTGTAAATGCTCGGATTTTTTAATCTTAATTTTTTCAGAAAAAGAAAATTAAAAATGAATAAAAATCGGATTTAAAACTTGTTTAACGGATTCCGACCTAAATTTAAAATTTGACGAACGATTTCGTCCTTTCCCCTCGAGAATTGAAAATGATTATCAGATGACGATATCCTTCTTGGTTTTAAAAAAAATTAATCGATCGAGAAAGCGAGATTCGGGGAAACTAACATTCAGAAGCTAATTTCAGGGTTCGATATTCTCGTATTCAGAATTTATTTACGGGTATTGATTTTAACCAATTTCACACTCAATCTCCACCGACTCCCTCACCTCACCATACGGCCCCTTCATTTCAGTGCCCTCTCCCGTCATTTCACCCATCACCATCATCATCCATGCCTCTCCCCGTCTTCATTCATCATCCCCATAACCATCTCCTGCTCGATCGCCATTCCCACGCCACCACCCACTACTAGAAAAAGCGGCCCTTTTTGACGTTTTCTATGACCATTTTTGACGTTTTTAATTGTCAGCAAAAACTCTCCCGACGTTTCCAGAAAACGTCGCCAATGTCAAAGCCACAAATGGCCGACGTTTTTAAACGCGGAAATCTTCGACGTTGTAAAACGTCAATGATCATGTTGGCGACGTTTTTCTTTTTCACCTCTCCCGCTCTTTAACCATTAGATACCGCCCTTTTCTTGACGTATAAAAACGTCGGAAATTAATTTAGCGCCAAAAATGAAATTTTAGTGACATAAAAACGTCGAGAATATTTTCTTTGCCGCCATATCACACAACTTTTAGTGACATATTAAAACGTCGAGAATATGTCTTGACTGTTAAAAACGTCGAAAATATTATCGTTGGCGCCAAATTTCAAAAACTTTTAAGACGTATAAAAACGCCAAGATCTAGATGTATAACCACAACACGAAAGCATTATTTTGACCTTTAAAAACGTCAAGTATTATTTTGTGCTAAATTTTGAAATACCAATACTAAAAAAAGAGCCGAGATTAACCTTTTGTATCAATACCACTTGTAAAAAAACACATCAACAGTGATTCTCATTCATTCACAAATGTAAAATATGCTTCTCATTCATTCAAATCAACAAAACAAAACAAGCATGATTCCCAATATTGTCTATTTATATCAAAACACAAATGTAATGGAGAATATCTAACCATAATAAAAGTAGGTTAACGTAATTCACAATATTGCTAACTAGTGCATACACCAATTTGTCCAAAAACATTAAACTAAGCTTATACGATTTGATGTCTCACAAAATCAAAGTGAACTAGTTATAATCCATCTAGTTTCGCGAGCTTGAGAGGTGGAAATTGTACATTCCATTACGAACACTTGTCCATTCCATTACGAACACTATCGCCGGTCGATGCAGAAGCAACCTAAACAAATAAAATGCCAAAAAGTTTACATCAGCAATTTAGCAAAGATTCATGTCCTAATTCCAGTGAACAATAAGGGCTGACCACAACTTTCAAAGGTCAAATCATTTCCCAACTCACTACATCTATATGTTATTGCTAAATAGAATTTGGACTAAAAAATACATAGGCAACAACTCACCTCCAAAAGCATCAGATATAGAACCTAAACTGACTGCATAAAGCAGATTGGGCAGTAGTAATCCATCACATTTATAAAAAAAAAACCTCAATAGAATTACCTAATCAAATGCTAGTTTCCTACACACTACTATTCTTGCAAGTCTTTATATGAAAGATCATAAGTGGAAAAATAAATGAATCAAATGTAATGGTCAGTTCAGACTTACCTCAGAATTATCCCCGCGTAAAGCAGATTGGGCAGCAGCAAAGAACTCATCCGACACCTTCCCAGAACGAAGTGCATCAAGTGCTTTTAACAAGATTTGATTACTTTGATCTGCCCTTTCATGAAGCTTTTGGTTTTCTTTCTCCATATTTGCCACCTTTGCTTTCATGTTTTCCAATTCTATCGAACGATTGGGTATAGTTGTAGAGTCACATCCTATTTTCCTCAACATACCTTGCACTCCAAAAATAGCACTTTGCTTGACTCCAAACCCAAAGCCGACTGGTCTTTTAGGATGCTCATCCGCATAAATCAGCTTATCAAATACTTCATTCTCAATCTCGGTGCGAGACTTTGAAGGTGAGGAATTCTGGACTAGTTCTTCAACACTGAGATGTGCTTGTTCCTAGTTTTAAAGGAAAAAAATTATGACAAGTCCATTTTTTTAATAACAGAATAAACAAAGACAATAAAAATGAATGTAAGGCATGCATGCATAAAGAAATTACTATGTACCAATAATTCTGCAGATTTTGTGTTTTCAACAAATCCCCCTCCGACTTTAGAATGAGTCAATTTAAAAAATTCTAAATGACTGGGTTGTTTTCCAGTAGTTTGGACCTGAAAAAAATGGAATTATTAAACACATTGAAGACATAACATCAACGTAACTAGGAAAAAAAAGTTCAATATCAAAAAAGAAGAAATTATACATAATCGGCTCGCTTATTTGCATAACTTGTAGAACCAGTAGTATGCACATGTGTTTAGGCTGCCCGTGCCTTTTTACCACATTGAGACCTCTTCTACAATAATTGTTAAGTGTCATTAAATAAACATGTAAGACAGTCAAGCTTGAATTTGTTTTTTAAAACTTTAATATCTTTAATATTCTTAAGTACTAACCTTGCCCTTTTCCGAAAACCAATACTCAACCAAACGCATCCAACTATCAAGTGTATGTCCATGAGGTACATCCTTAGTAAATGCTTCCTTTGACCTCTTTGTTGGATTGAACTTCTGACGCTTCAATTCATATCTGTAATTCTTCCAGTGCGTGTCAACCCGCATGAGAATTGCTCGATTAAATGCATCTCCATCTGGGATGAAAAATTTTGCCTTGCAACATAGATAAATGTATAATTAACCATATGAATAATATACATGCACAGGTAATGTATTCAAAAGAATACTTACTCGAACAATTTTCACAATCTCAACTTTATATTGCTTGTTCACCTTAGGCCAGCTAATTTCTCCAATAGGGCAAAATCTCTCTAATCTTGCCAAATAAGCAAGATACTTAACTAGAACAGAACCACCCTTTCGGATCGGTTGATTTAACTCATTAAAATCAACAATGCACTTAACCCCAACCGGTAGATTTTCAATATTATGAGGTAGTATCAGCCCGCTCAATATTGTATTCTTTCCTTCCATATCTGTACAATCAAATTATCAGTAAGAAAATATGTTAATGAATAGTTTATGAATAAAACTAATTAAATCAATCTTACCAATAGTCAAAACCTCTTCCTTTTCGTCATACTTCACCTCACCAGGCCAATGATGGGACACACTTTTTGAATTCATGGATCGAGATCTAGATGACTTGGATGTGTTCTCTTCAGCTTGCACATTTTCATTCTCCATTTGGTCATTATCACTACCTCTATCAGATCCATCTAACTCTTCCTCGAGTATTTCCAAATCAGCATCCAAATCAGTGGATTAACAAGTGAACCATGATTGTGCAAAATGTTGGAAGGAACTCTTTTTCCAAGTCACAAAGAGTCAAAGCTATACTCTTTTGAGCAGCATCTAGTTTTTCTAGATCGAGAGTTGTAGAGCACAAATACTTGAAAAATGAAGACAAGTCTGAAAGCACATCAATCACTCTGGTAGAATTGGATGCACGCAAAGCTACAGGAAGGATATCTTGCATCAGTACATGATTGTCATGACTTTTAAGGCCAATCAATTTCCGCTGTTTGATGTTCACACAACGAGAAAGATTGGATCCATATCCATCAGGAACCCTAAGCTTCTGCAGAACTCTTAAGAATCGTTGCTTTTCTTGTAGTGACATGGTGTACGAAGCAGGAGGCATGATTGGATCTCTACTAGGACGAGGTTGAAGCCAAAGGTGGGGCCTTAACCCTAATTCTTGAATAGCTTTTCTAGCATTAACGTCATCCCTGCTTTTGTCCATGTCAAGAAGAGTTCCTAACAAAATATCGCACACATTTTTTTCTATGTGCATAACATCTAAATTATGTCTTAATAGGTTATGCTCCCAATAAGGCAAGTCAAAAAATATGCTCTTCTTGTTCCAGAGAACATTGTCATCCTCATCATCTCCTTCATTTGATGGGCCAACATCTCGCCTTGCTCTCTTTTTCTTTTTCTTTGAGAGGTCCTTTGACATTCCATACACATAATTGGTACCTTCTTGCTGCCTTAAAATTCTTGTCCCACAGGCAGGAATTGGTGCATGATCATATTCACAAGTCCCATCAAATAGACTAGCTTCCGCTCGATAAGGGTGATCAGCCGGTAACCATTTTCGATGTCCACCATAACTAATTTTACCCCCAAATCTGAATGAATGAGTTGAGTCTGTACATATGGGGCAAGCATTGTAACCCCGAGTACTCCAACCAGATAATATACCATACGCAGGAAAGTCATTGATAGTGCCCATTAAAGCCGCACGCAATCTAAACCATTCTTTAGCATAACCATCAAACACTTTGACACCTTTCCACAACACTTTCAGCTCATGCAGTAGGGGTTGCAAGTACACATCAATGTCATTGCCGGGACTAGATTTTCCAGGAATAATCATTGAAAGGATAAATGATGATGGTTTCATAACTAACCATGGTGGAAAGTTATAAGGAATCAACACAACAGGCCATGTGCTGTAATTAGTATTCATGAGGCGGTACGGATTGAAGCCATCACTAGCAAGAGCAAGCCTTACATTCCGAGGCTCGGAGGAAAAATCAGGATACATGGCATCAAATTTTATCCATGACAAAGCATCTGCTGGATGACGTAGCTTCCCATCCTTATCACGATCTTTATGATGCCATATCATGTTTTCAGCTGTCGTAGGTGACATGTAAATCCTTTTTAATCGAGGAATTAGAGGAAAATAACGCATCACCTTAGCTGGTTCACCCTTCTTAACAATGACATCATCATCCATATTATTATCCTCATTTCCTTTACCCGTCTTCCACCTAGAGGTACTACAAACTGGACAACGGTCTAACTCTGAATAATCACCCCAGTACAAAACACAATTGTTAGGGCATGCCGCAATTTTTTCATATCCAAGTCCCAAGTCTTTTATCATTTTCTTGCCTTCATAATAAGATAGTGGAAACTCCATGATTTGTGGAAATGCATCCACTAGCAGTGTGAGTAACACATTGAAAGACTCGATGCTCCAATGATGCATAGATTTGAGTTGGAACAACTTCAAAAGAAATGATAACTTTGAAAACGATGTGCAGCCTACATAGAGTTCCTCTATAGAAGCTTTCAATAATCTCTCATACTGAGCATTTCCCTCATCGGCATTTAAGATAGGTGATTGATCTCCCCCTTCATCAGAAACATTTACACAGAGGTCGGGTTCAATAGGCACAACATTGAATTCTTCCCAGTCATTTGCTTGTTCTCCAGGGAAATCATTTTGATGAGAAGAGAGATTAGGAATGTTAGGGCCAAAAGCCTCACTTAATAACCCTACCATATCATCTTGCCCAGCCATCGCAATATCGTTAACTGTTGCTTCACTGCTGCTCGGTAAATTATGTCCCAAAATACGTGGAACTATATCCCCTTTCCCATGATGAATCCAATTCTTATAAGACGGGTAAAACCCATTGAACAAAATATGTTTCTCTACTTCTTCTACAACCAACCACTTAACCACCTTACATTTTTTGCAAGGACATCGAGTTCGACCTTCTACAAGGTTTTCTTTAGCCAATTCTATAAACTTGACAACTCCATTTAAATAATCTTCATGATTATTTGGTAGTTCAATCCAACTTGTATCCATACCTACGTAAATATATATGAATATTATGATCTATTGTAACTACCACCCAAGAAACACATACACATGTTATAAATTAATGATCTATAGTCCAACTACCTACGTACATATAGAAGTATAGGCTAGCCTCCTCATTCTATAAACATTCTTTTCAAATAAATGAATTGCTCAATCAAATTCAGTTGAAAGCTAACCTTTACATGATATATTAAACAATCAAACAAATAAATGACAGTAAAGGTAAGAATAAAAAATAGAATTAGATTAAAAGACAAATAAATAACAGTAAAGGTAAGAATAAAAAATAGAATTAGATTAAAAGAAATTAGCAATTGACAACACTTTCTAACTTAATTAACAAAAAATATATGACAGCACTTTCTTTTTTTTTTATCCTTAAGACGGGCTAGGCCCGTAGTTTTATTAAAGAAGAAATTAAAGAGAGTTTGCAAGGTAAGGTCCCATTATAGGGACTAGTACATCAGGGGGAGAGCTATGCTCTTCAAAAACAGAATTTGATAAAAATGCCCATTGTGCCAAAGGATCAGCTGCGCTGTTTGCCATAAGTGAGCACTTTCTAACTTAGATTAAAACTATATGTCAACACTTTCTAACATAATTAACAAAAAAACAAATAATGTAGACTCAATTGAACCACATTATAACAGAGAGTTTATAATTGAATAATCTAAATACAGAGTTACCAATAAACTTATTAAACTATGACAAAGATATAAAAAAGTACCTTTCTTTCCTTAAGCGTCAAATGGAAGAAATTAGCAATTCGTTGTGGGTATTGCTCAAGATTAATGGTATATCTGCAAACTCCAAACAAAAAAATATGCATAAGTTTTCGAATCTTCAAATACCTCATCAAAACAAATTAGCAAAACACTAATTTTCTTTCAAATTCGGTTAAAATTGAGGGTTCAGAATTTCAAAGGAACCAAATTTACGATTCTCCGAAAGCCTAATAGCAATTTCTGAGCCAAAATTGAGAAAGAGGTGAAACGAAGTATACCCGCAATCACAAGACCTGGTGAAATCTTGAACGAGCAATCAGTGATCTTTTGCGAACCGTCGACTTCAAGATCCACCACCAAGCAATCGTCTTCAACAATCTAACTCTGAAGAACTGAAATCGCAACTCAAAGCGCTGAATCCGCAACTCACAACAAGAGTAATCAGTAACCTCTTGTGAACATAACCACCACCAAGCAACCGTCTTCAACAATCCAACTCTGAAGAACTAAAATCGCAACTCAAAGAACTGAATTCGCAACTCACATAGCTTATTTAGGTTTAGCGCTTGTCGAACTAGGCGATTGAGGGTTTGAAATCTCAAGGAAAAAAAAAGCGAGGGTTTTTTGATCGGCCGTAGGTTTAGGTGAAAACGTCAAGCGTGGGAGGTAGATTATGATTTTGCTCTTTCTTTTTTTTAATTAAAAATTATAGTAAAAAATTTTGGGATTTCCGTATTTTAAGTCCACCTCCTCATTTGTCTACGCTTTTGAAGAATTTTCCACTATTTTATATGTCTACAATTACCGACGTAATAAAACGTCGAAAATAATGTCAATAATAAACGCGCGCTTATTTCTATCATGACAGAGTTGAGTATCGTCGAGAGAAAAACGTGGAGAAGGGCCGCTTTTTCTAGTAGTGACCCTCCCTCCTTCACGCCATCACCACCTCCGTCCTCCATCGCCATTCCAGCAGCCATCGTCACCATCACCACCACTGAAACCGTCAGCTCCATCGTCGTCAATCATCCCCACCGCAGCCCACCCTCTTTCCTTCCCCTATTTTTGTCGAGGGCTCCCACACCCCACATCTTCCTCCTTGCTCCCTTCTTCTTCCCCGAGTTAGCAGCAGTGGCATCCTCGACACCTCCCGGAGCCTCCAGCAACCACCAGCAGCAGTCCCGGAGCACTCGACGCCACCGCCAAGCCACCGGAAGTCCACCGCCCATTTTGATCGCGAAACAAACTTCCAGTAAGCTGTTCTCCTCCGTTTTCGATCCGAATCGCCCCCAAGCTCTACCATCGTACTCATTCCCATCCGACGCAGGTCTGACGAACCATCGCAAGCCTCCGACGACGCCCAGAACTCCGATCGAGAGCTCCGAAGTCGCGAACACCTCGGTGAGCTTCCGCCTTTCCTTCCTTTGTTTCGATTCGATTCCGTCCTTGATTCGGGCTGTGGGTGAGTGGCGAGTGAGCGAGAGCTGGGTGCTGGGAGCTTGACCGAGCTCGGGAGCTCCGGCGAGCTAAGTGCGGACTGCGAGGACGAGCGGTAGCGCGAGGGTGAGCGAGAGCGAGCGAGGTCGAGCCAGCAAATGTGTGCGAGAGCAGGAGACCGAGGTGAGGCTGGACGGGCAAGGACGAGCTAGCCGGTGCTGCGGAGCCGGGCTTGAGCTCCGTCGATCAGCCGAGCAGCGCGAGGAAGAAGAGGCGCCATCGTGACTCGTGAGTTTTGAATCGAAGGAAGATGATGGCTCCGTGGGCCCCACCTCCTTATTATCTATATATTAATTAAAACCAAAGTATCTACGCCACGTGTCATCACCTCACGCAAAGTTATTTTTGTAAAGTATTATTTACACAATATCATTTAATTATGGTAATTAAACTATCCAATATTATTTACATATCATCATTTCTTAATATATTTTTAACCAATGGGATTAATTTAAAGTTTTTTTTAATAAAGATAATATTAACTATATAGTATCTATCTATATTATATCTATATCTATATAATACTTTATTTCAGAAGATTTTTTATGATGTGTCAACACCTCTTTAATTTAAGGTTTTTCAACTATATATAGATTTTCTCTTATTATTTCTTTTTATTTTTCTCTTAATTTCTTTCATACATTTACATTTTTTTCCTTTTATTTTTTAACCATTGGGTTTAATTCAAAACATTGAATTAAATCTAATGTCTACTATATACACATAATAATAATAATAATAATAATAATAATAATAATAATAATAATAATAATAATAATAATAATAATAATAAGGGATACAGCTTCATGGCATTTGCGTTCTCTACCTTTGGGGAGTTGGGGGTGATGCTATCGGTTTCTTAAAGTGGGTTCAGTTGGTTATGAATAATCATGACAGTGGGTCTGTTAAAGGGCGATTTTATCTTTCGTAGAGTTGGTTTTACTATTCAGAAAGGCGTTGGAGCCCAATTTGTTACGAGGCTTCCAACCAACTTTGTGTAATATGTTTTTACTATAATAATAATAATCTATATAATATATTAAAACAGAAGCATTTTTGCCACGTGTCAGACACTTAGAATAAGATATTTATAGATGTTAAATTATTACAAAATCAATTTATTTTAGTCAGCTAATTAATATATCCTTTAATATATCCATGTATCATCTTAATTATGTCAATTTATTCTTCTTCTTATTATTATTTATATACTTTATATAATAATATTGTCTTCTTGTATAATTTTATTATAATTTATCTATATATATGTATATCTATACAATATGTTAAACTACTTCTTATGTTTTACGTAATCTATATAATATAATATACTCCCTCCGTCTCGAAATTTAGGTCGTTTTAGCTTTTAATTCTTGTATCAAAATTTAATTCGTTTTAGGTTTTCTAGATAGAGGATAGTAATGATTTGTATCGATTTGTGTGTTGTTGATTTTTTTAAAGATTTTGATTGGTTAAAAAATATAGTAGGTGTTAAAAAATAATAAAATTTATGAAAAAGTTAGTGGAATGATGATGTTGATTGAGGGGTGAGTGTTTTATTAAAACTTGTGCAAAATCCTAAAACGACTTAAATTTTGAGACGGAAGGGAGTATTAAAACATAAGCATTTTTGTCACGTGTCACAACCTTAGAACAAGATATTTATAGAAGTTAAATTATTACAGAATCAATTTATTTTAGTCAGCTAATTAATATATCCTTTAATATATTCATGTATCATCTTAATTATGTCAACTTATTCTTCTTCTTATTAATATTTATATACTTTATATAATAATAATATTGTCTTCTTATATAATTTTATTATAATATATATATATATCTGTATATCTATATAATATGTTAAAATATTTCATATGTTTTAAGTAATGGGATTAATTCAAAACTATTTTTCAATAAAGTTACATCATATATTAACGAATAACTATTAAGAGAATCATTTTATTTATTTATTTATGTTATTAACATATTCTATATTTTTAATCATCTATATAATATATTAAAACAGAAGCATTTTTGTCAGTTGTTACAACCTTAGAACAAGATATTTATAGAAGTTAAAGTATTACATTTTGAGGTTATGATCTCCTAAATTGTTAACCATCTATATATACATCTATCTATATTTAATCATTAATGAAATGAGAATATTTTTGCTAATGTGTCATAACCACCTTCATTTATGGGTTTTACATATTTTTTTACTTTATCAACTCCCTACATTTATAAGTCGATGCTACCTTTGTTAATCATTTATTTAATTATATAATAATAAATTTTTTATTATTAAGATTTTTTTAACAAAATCGCGCCATGGCGCGGGCACTGCACTAGTATCATTTTAGTTGTTTTAAGAATTGAACCGGTTCCTACCAAAAAAAGAATTGAACCGGTTTGGGTTATTATTTACGGGTTAGGTTCGGTTTGGTTCGGTTGGGTTTGAATGGGTTTGGTCCAGTTCGGGTTTATTCGTTTAATTATTTGATTATTAAACAATATTTAAAATATTATAATATTATTTGAAGATTAAAATATAAAATATTATTTCGGAAATTTTATAAAGGGTCGGTTTTATTAAATAAAAACGGTTGGGACTTTAAAGGATTTGGAAATATTTTTTCGAAATTATTTAATAAATGATATTAAAATATTATATAATATTAATTGGGATTTAAAATATATTTGTGAGACTTGAAGTTGTAAAAAGAAATTTAGAAAATAATTCAAGGTTGGAAAATGATTTAATAAATAAATTGGAAAAGAAATTTGGGCGAGCATTTTTAAGGGTCGGAATTCGTAACTGTTGACTTGGATTTTGAAACAGTTTTGGAACTAACTTGGGAATGTGATTTGTTCGATGACTAACTAGCATGATGATATGATCGTTTGACTAACAGTATGATATGTGTGACTAATAGCATGACTTGTGGTGAATTAGTTTAAGAGATTAAATGTTAATTAGTTATGATGATGATGATATATATTATATGCTAAGTGTGAGTATGAAATGGTAATATGCGAATTTGGCTAAGGAATATTTTAGAATAAATGGTTTGGCTAGCGACTTAGCTTACTTTGAGATCAAATGACCTTTGAAGACTAGTGAACCGGTTTATTTAGAACTTGTCTTGGTAAATTGATTGCAGAACCTTCCTTGAGAATTTATATGAGTTGAGATATGAGTAAATGTGAATTGAAGGCATGATTTGATATTTTGGAATTTCGAGTTAATTTATGGAAATGATTATGGAAGGATATGAGACATGATGAGATGAGATGAGATGAGATAAAATGTTGAGTTGAGATGATATTAATGATGATGAAAATATGCCTAAGTTATGGAAAGAGATCTTTGACTTATGTGATTTATCTGAATGCCTATTATGTGCGTAGACTTAGATTTATGCATCATATGTATTCCTTACTAGGTGATATATGACATGTTGGATCTGCTTGCTTATATTGCAGTTCTTGCTTTTGGGTTTTGCGCTTCTCCAGGTAAGTTCCTTGAACTTACTCATGATGGGCGCTTTATCCACTGGGTGTTATATAGTAGGATAGTGTTCATGCACCATACGACTTAGAATCAAGCTTAGGATCTAAAACGGAAACCATATGACTTGCTATCTGTCTTTGCTAGAAAACGGTCGTTATATGTGTTTATTGGTTGGGACCTTTTTCTTCATTCTTGTCATCCTAGTTGGCGCTTGTTATAGAAAGTTGTTTGTACTCGATGATGCGGTAGGCTTTTGATATAGAAAGTTGCTTGCACTCGATGATGCGGTAGGCTTTTTTGTAGTAAGTGTCATAGGACTCTTAGAGCCTTAGGCCTTATATAAGTGTCATTGCTTGCCTTCCTTTTATAGTTAGTAGGCTCATTGCATGGGGTTGGTCTGCACCGTAGGGTGAAGTAGCTCCTTTGATGGTGAGTTGCTATAGGATTTCTTAGGAGCCTAGAGGGACATGCTATTTGGCATTTCTTGTAACCGGCGCGCTTCTTTATCTATTTTTGCATTTACTTATTCGCATGCTTATATGTTTAATTTCCGTTTGCATTACACATTTCATCTTAGGAATAGGATTAGACCTGTCAAATGGGTCATTCGGGTCGGGTTCGGGTCGGGTCACTTCGGGTCCTAGGTAATACGGGTCCCGGGTAATATGGGTTTCGGGTATTTTCAGGTCCCGAGTAATACGGGTTTGACCGGGTTTTCGGGTCATTTCGGGTCGATTTCGGGTTGGTCAATTTTTTCTTTTTTAAATTTAAAAAAATCATGATTTGATAATTTTGCAATAAATTTAAAATTCTAAAGTTAAAGACGTTGTTCATAAGTTCTGGTGCTTGTAATTATATACTATATTTGATCTAAAATATTTGATTTTTATTATTTCTCGTAATTTTTAATAAAATGTAATAATATATAAAATATCAAATTTTCATATAATTTTTTAAAAATAATTTCATGCAATTAGTAATAAGCATAGAATTGTTTTAATGTTTTAATATTTTTTTAGAATTTTTATCTTCTTAAATAAGTTCGTTGAAAAATAAAAAATTAAATACTATCGATCGGAAGAAGTATTACACAATACAAATAAATATAAAAGTTGATTTGAAAATGAAATATCAAGTGATTGTAATTATAAAATGTAATAAATTAGAATCTCCATAAAAAAATTTAATCATGTATAATTATAAATCAATCGGGTCAATCGGGACACCGGGTCAAATGGGTAAATCGGGTCAAAATTATCGAGTCAATCGGGTCACCGGATCGAAAACCAGATTACCCAGAAAATTTTCGGGTTTTCGGGTTCGGATCGGAAAAAATTTCCGGGTCGAAATTCCCGGGTTCGGGTCGAAATTTTTTCGGGCGTTCGGGTCGGGTCGACCGGGTCGGGTTGTGTTTTGACAGGTCTAAATAGGATGCTTATTATATGCCTCTCAGAGTGTGTTTACACACGCGCATGAGTGACCCGATAATTGACCCTGATCCCCCTTTTTTTTAGATTCAGGAAACTGTTAGCCGCTATCTTTGCTTATATGGATGCTTGGCGGGTTCAAACTTTTGGCGTTAGATCGAGAGCTTGAGAGACCACTAAACTTGCTCTCTTTTAAACTTTTTTTACGTCGTTTTGACCCGGCTCTGCCGTGGCACCCTTTTGAATTGTATTATGATTTATACTTTATTTTCGTTTCCGCTTGATTTCCCGATTACACTAAGGCATGTACTTGGTCCCCACTGGACCTACGATCTTTAAGGGTTCGAAATCCCTATTTTAAAACCTTGCTTCTTTTTATTTCAAAAACTTGCGACTCGTACTCGGGTTGTAAGATCTAGTTGGAAGGTAACCTTGCCTTCTTAAACGTAACTCGGATAATTAGATTTTCTTTCCTAGGCCCAAGGGAGGGGCAAATAGGGGAAAGAAGATCCTTATTTTCCGGGCCATTACAGAAGTGGTATCAGAGCCTAGGTTGCTCAATCCGAGTACACATGAGTTGCAACATAATTTCAAAACCGCCCAACGATTTCCTATTTTAAAGAAGTTTCAAAATCATTTCAAAAAGGGCAAAGGTAATTTCAAAATAAAATCGATAGGATCTTTTAGTTGAGAGATAGGATCGCTTAGGTAGAACGAGGCGATAACCCATCTCTTATGGATGTAGATTTGGGAAATGGGTAGGCGAAACATAGCTTATTCTTTACATATGGGCCTAGAAGACTCCAAGGAATTTGCACAGTGGTGGTTGGAGCAGCGGGGTTAGGGTATAGGGACCGAGAGGTTGTTGCCCCCTCCGGTCGGTTGCCCCTCGAAGGGCAGCTTTTAGGTAGCTTCGGTGAACTTGTATGATCTAAGCCCGAGGGCGATCCCCCTCGAAGGGGATCAGATTAAACCGCGATGATCGCCTCTGTGCTATGTGATTAAGGCTCGCCCTTCTCTTGTCCAGTAGTAATGGTTGACACGCGTCACGAAGCAGTTGGACTTGGGGGCCCAGTACGTCGGGGCAGGGGACGACCCCCTCGCCGGGTAGGATTTAGAAAATTAGGAACCACATATTTTCAATTAATTTCTTGCCTACAACGATTGTTTATAGTCCTGATTTTGATCGCAACATTCCTAATTTTGGGTTCAATTTTATTGAATTTGAACGTATACTCGATACTTTTAGGATACAACGCACCTGAGTGATAGGTATGTTATAATATCTTTTTTGTAAATATATGCATATACATATATTTACTAATACTTCTACCTTATACTTTGTGATAGATGTCATGGAAAAAGTTCATCAAATATCTCCAACCCTCGATGGTAGATTTGATCTTATATTGAAGAATGATAGACAAGTTCATTTTTATATGCATTGTTTTGTATATTTTGTTACAATTTATTTACATTATCACCTTTGATATTGAATTTTTTCACAAGAATCGTATATTGAATTGCTCTGTTGGTCCGGAATTATTTGATCAACTATATACCATCGATATGGAGCTGAAAAGACAATTCATTGTCATATTTCAATTTCTTATTTTAAAAGATATTAAAGGTAAGTTTCAACTCATATTAACCTTATTTCTCAATATTGCCAATAATTATCATTTCTTTAATTTTACCTCGTGAACATGCGTTCTTTACTTTTATATCTTTAACTTTTGTTGTGTGTAGATGAGATAATGTTATCAACTTTAGCCGATGTCACAAAGTTGTATGTAAATCCAATTTTTTTCTAAAGTAATGCATATTGCATATCGAAGAAGGTCTTCTTTATTTCACTTATTTGTTGTATATATTACTTCTTAATGTACCTATATTAATATGAACTATATTTATTTTACAGGTTTCTTAGGCCTGACGATAACTCCAACACCAAAACTGTGCAACGCGCCTTGAATTCTCCAACATTATGGATTAATGAAATTGTTGCGATCAATGTAGCACCCTTTTAATTATCGATCTAATATGTGAATCGAGTGAGCGGAACCAGTTTATTAGATTTATCATTTGGATTTGATTTATTTTTAGGATTAATTTGGATGTTTGGATTTAATAGTATTTCGCTATAAACTTTTCATATTATCGTAATATTATAATATATATATGTGTGATTTAGAAAAAATGTGATAATATCTTCTAAAATATATAATATATTTTACAAATCCCGTGCGTACTACGCTAGTTTCATAACCTATATGCTACACTTAAAAAGTTGTATTTATATTCTCACATGGATAAAGTATATATATTTTGACATAATATAATCATAACAAAATAGGTAAACATCTATATCTATTTTCAATCAAATATATAAAAATTTAATGTCGTGCAAGTAATTAATAAAAAAATTAATATAATTTATTTATTTTTAAAAATAATCAAATAGATTCATTTTTTAAGGATAAAATTATATTGGGTTATTAATAATGAACCAAATATTTGTACTAGTGTACCATTTTCATCCAGAATATGACACGTATGCGAAGCGCACCAGAAACCATTTCATTCATCTTTTTTAGTATTTTATATAGACATAGATAGATAGATTATCTCTTCTAGCATCACTAGTTTTATATCGATAAAAACGACTGTTTTTTTTAACCGGAAAAAAATTGGCTGAAAAGGAGTCCTTTTTTAGCCAAGGGCGCACATCCAGACGGATAAGTTCTTCTAGCGCAGAATTGTTAGGGATAGACCGACCAACTCTTTAGTACCAATTTAAATAATTTAACCATAACAATTTCTTAGAAATAAAAATTTTAAATGTAAATCTATCTTTATCTAGCTTAACCATGCTATATGCTTACATATTTTTAAGATGATTTTTTTTCTAACTATATAAAATTCTATCATTTTTTTCATATACCCAACTCGTATTTTCTTAACAAAGAACATATATCTTTTTCTCTGTGTGTATGGAATAAGATCCAATAAAGATGGTAAAATTTAAATAATTAAATAAATTTAATACTTTATTTTTTTTCTCTATTTTCTTGCTACTAATAACGGGGAGAAGAGTCTGCACATGAGATTGAATTTTTTTTATTCAATTTATAAATTTATTCACAACCTAAAAATATCCCATCTTTTATAAAACATAATTATAAAGGAAAATTTAAACATAAAAAGTATTTATTTGTACCAATTTAATTATTCATACAAGTTACTTTTTATAAAATCTTATTATTCGATACGAATAATTTATTTATTCACAATTTCCTGAATCTATCCCCATGTGTATGTGTGTCATCAACAATCTCTAAAGACCACACAAAAACTGCTTGTAAGAAGGAATCATTTCGTCACAAAATAGGAGAGCGCGCTCAAAAGTGAAACGTCACGCAACGCTCATGTTCGTTGCATTATTACTATAAATACAAAAAGCAAATAAACAAACCACGCACACATATTAATTCAGGAACTAGTCTTTCATTAAACCAAATCATCATGGTTCCATCGTCAAAGAAGGTGATCGTAGCAGTGTTGGCGGTGACATTGGTGTTGGCCATGGTAGCGGAAACAGGCCATGGCTTGAAAATATGCCATGTGGACGTGGATAAACTCAAGACTTGCCTGCCGGCGGTGAAACAGCCAAAACCGACCCCTCCGTCGCCTGACTGTTGCGAAGCTCTCGTTGAGGCAGACTTGTCTTGCCTGTGTACGTACAGGAACTCGCCCATAGTTGTTACCCTTGGGATTGATATCAAACTTTGCTTTGAGCTCCCGGGAAAGTGCGGTCTCGCCGCTCCCCCGTGTCCTGTTTAAACCAATTCGTCTCGATTTGAATATCTATATCTATATTTATACATTTATATAGATAAATAAATGAAGGAAACCGTTAATTTGTTTCCTTATTGTCATATAACACATTATCATATGTTCCAAATGCTTGAAAAAGAGTTCATACATGCTTAGTACTCTTTTACCCTTCAATCTTCTTCAGTAAATTAATTGCCATTTTTATTCAGGGATATTTGTGTTAATGGCATTTCAATTTGCTCTGTTTCTTGCATAAATACCAGTTAATCGCAACCACTAACAATGTTATATCACCAATTCTACCAATGTTCTATAAGACGTTTGTCGGTTGTTTGATGATAAATAACATTAACTGTTAAAATAATTTGACAGCCTTATTGATAAATAAAATATTTTTTTTGTTATTTTCTTATATTTAACCATTATCCTTGAATTGGTAAATAAAGAGCGACCAACCGGAATTCGAACCAGAGACCTTTGAGTACTACCCTCAAGTCCTTTTCAGTTAAATCATTACGAAAAGGTTATTTAACCGCTATCCAACTCAAACATAAAATCATATAAACATATACAAATAAACACCACAATCCACCATTTATATATTAAAGAAATGAAACGACAATAATCAATTAGGCTCGAATCTTTTTAACCATAATGGGCCACCGAATTGGGCCTGTGAAAGCCCAGCCCATTCTCATATTCCCGCGCTTTCTCGACACAGAAAACGGTGCACTTCTCGCTGTTCAGAGGAGGCGGAGTCGGCGAAAGGGGGAAAAACGGAGAGGCGAAAGGGGCAATAACGAATAGGCGATGTGTGGAAGAGCTCGGTGTACTCTCGGGCCTGGCGATATCCCCCGGGCTTGCCACCTAAACGACGGCGTTTCCGTCCGCCAAATTGACATTGACCGGTAACTAACACCTCTCGAAACGACGACGTTCGTTTTTCTCCGGTTGACTTGGTGGAACTTTGTTGCAGGTACCGGCCGTCGTTTAATGTCTCGCCGGGGTCGTACGTGCCGGTGGTTCGCCGGGAGGATGGAGATGGTAACGGAAACGGAAACGGCGCGGCTTTGCACTGTATGAAATGGGGATTAATCCCTAGTTTTACCAGGAAGGATGAGAAGCCCGATTACTACAGAATGGTACCGATTTGATTCCTTTTATTTTATTTTTTTTCACAAGTTCGATTGAGGTAATTTCTGCTTTAGGTCATAGCTATTTGCTTCCGATTATTCATTGGTTGGATTGATTTTTCTTCGTTTCGATGTTTTGACTCTCGATTGGGGTTTGACATTGAAGTTCAATGCGCGTTGTGAATCAATCTCCGAAAAGGCTTCATTTCGCCGTCTGATTCCGAAAAATCGTTGCGTTGTGGCCGTGGAAGGGTAGGGTTTGCTTATTACTTATTAGTGATTATTCCCTTGCTTTCTTCTTTTGGTTTTAGGTTTTGTGTGAGATTTGACTGAAAATTGATGTATATAGATTCTACGAGTGGAAGAAAGAGGGTTCCAAGAAGCAGCCTTATTATATTCACTTCAAGGATGATCGTCCTTTGTTGTTTGCTGCTCTGTATGATTCTTGGAAAAACCCTGAAGGTGATTTTATGAATGATCTTATCTCCATAGATCTCATTTTTTCGTCAGTGTTGTTGCTCTTGGATCGAAAATGTCACTCACCGGCTAGAAATATGGCATAATAAGCATTGAGAAGTGTTAAATTCAGTGTCCTTTTGAGGTTTATATGTCACACATATCAGAAGCGTAGCTCTTGTCATTTTTACTTCAGAAGACAGTCAAGAACTAGCAAGCAACTAATTCTACTAATAAAAGTATAACAGCAACATCAATTAAGGTTGCTTTTTTTTTTTTTGGTTTCTATTTTGATTGGTGATTGTGTACTAATACTTGCAGGTGAAATTATCTACACATTCACTATCATAACAACATCCTCGTCAAAATCTTTACAGTGGCTTCATGGTAAGCTTTGTTGCCTCTGGTTGAAGTATATGCAGAAGTATTAACGCGTCCAAAATCCTATTCATTCTTTGCCATTGTAAACGGAAGAGCAAGTAGAATATATGAGGTACACCATAAACAGGGTTTAGAAATTAATCTACTAAGGTAGTTGAGGATTATATTAAGTTTGTTGATAACAATAGAGATTTGTAACTCCTCTCATGGTATTTTTTTCATTAACTTGATTTCCTCGTGGCATAAAAGGTTTCATCTTCGCAAGCAAACCACCAGTTTCTTAGGGATTATGAAATTTTGGACTTGGCGACTACCTGTGCTTCTCTTATCTTTTATCCAGAGGAAAACGATCCTTATTCAGATGTTATTTTGACTTCTATCTTCACTCTTTGTTACAAGAACAGATAGGATGCCGGTTATCCTTGGTGATGAAGCATCAACTTCCTCGTGGCTTAATGGTTCGCTGCCTTCCAAACTCGAGACTTTGCTTAAGCCATATGAACATTCTGATTTGGTAAGTTTTCAAAAGATGACTGATAACACGCTTCTGGTTTTCTATTTAATGCGCAACTTTAAACAAACAGTTTCAATTTAACAGGCATGGTATCCTGTAACACCCGAAATGGGCAAGCCATCTTTTGATTGTGCAGAGTGTGTCAAAGAGGTATGGCATCCTACTTGTTTTAACCTTATCATGTAAATGAATTTCAATTTGGGATCTGATGGTGGAAGTGGATGGTTAGCACTTAAAAGGTCACTTTTCAAATGTTAAATCTCATTAGCACTTGAAAATAATATTTTTTGACAGTTAAATTGAGAATGCATCTTTGTGAAACCTTAACTAATATGATTAGTAATGAAAGGGGGGAAGTTTGCTACAATTCATTACTCTATGAATTGCAGATGCCACTGAAGATGGAGTCGAGATCCATTACAAACTTTTTCTCCAAGAAGGGAGCGTTGTCTAATCCTAAAGAACCAAAGCAGCCGGTAGAAATCACTCTTGAGGAGCCATCCAAGATGGATGTGAAGAAAGAAGCCAAAGGGGAACTTGAAGCACAACTGCATTTAGAGCTTGAACAAAATTCTCCTACTGCAGATGCTGATATTGAGAGCAAACCCTGTCTTGCTTCTGAATCGCCTGAGCCAGGTCAGAAGTGCCACGTAAAGAGGGAATTTGAAGACGGAAAGCCAACCAAACTCGAAACTGGCAAGCTCTTTGCTATTCCAGCAAACAAGAAAAGCAAAAGCGATGCAAAGAATGCTTCAGCTAGTAAGCAATCCACATTGCTTTCCTTCCTCAAGAAGGGCTAGAGTCTGCGTATTAGCGTTCTCGTGATCGATGTAGTCTTAGCTGCCATATGAAATGCTTGTGCTAATGTACATAGACTTGTAAACAGATGGTTTGGTACCTTCTGCAAGTGACACCTTAGAGTAGGTCAAGATCATTTTGCAGGTTGTTTAATGTTTCAGGTTGTGGAACTTGTATCTTAAAGATCACTGATGAATCGAGTGCGATCGATCGTGTTTGATCTTTCATCGTAGTTGCGCCAATTTGCGTGTTACAGTAAAGCAGGCAAGCAGCAAACAATGTTATATTGATAAAACCATCATCAGCTTGTTATGATTTGCAAGACAATTAAATTGAATGATATCAAGGGCACCAAGTTAAAGTCATATATTTAGATTGAATGATATCAAGGGCAGTAGGGCACAAGTTAAAGTCATATACTAGTTAACTTAGTATATAAAAATAAGAGTAAATGGTACCCAATATACCATTTTTATGGGCCATTGGCAAAAGTAATTCCCCTCTCTCAAATTTGTAAATGTAGCAAATTGTCCAATTTATTTGCAAAAATAACGGGTACCAAAACCCTCAAAAGTACATGAAAGAAGATGAAATATGGAATTACAAGAAAAAGAAAAACACATCGTGGCAATGGTCGAAATTAATATAATCAAAGGATGAATTTTGCTTAGGACTCATTTAGCAAGTAGGGAACGGAAAAACAATAAGATTCTAGTTGGATAAATGGTTGGATGATGACAGAAACCTTGCCGATCAGAGACTTCAGAACCAAATTAATGAACAAGAAAAAGTATGGAACTATATACAGCCAGACAAGACATGGAACGTGGAAAAATTACAAGAAATACTACCCATCGATATTGTAGAGAAAATAAGTGGTGTTTCCCTTCCATCTTTGGAATTTGAGGATAGACTATATTAGAAACCAAATATAAATGGGTGGTTTACAACATCAAGTGCGATGGAGTACATTACAAATGGAAATGGTAACGAAACAGACTTGTTCGATTGGATATGGAAAATGGATTGCTCGCTGAAACTGAAAATTTTCCTATGGAAAATGGTAATGGACGAATTACCAACAAAAGTCAGACTCAAGAATAAGGGAATACACATGCCCTTGGAATGTACCCTATGTAATTCTATGGAGGAAGATGCAATGCATTTACTCATGGAATGCCCAATAACCTTAAGAATCATTGGACTAATGGACAAAAGCATAGAGAGACTAATAAGAAACACTAACAAGAGTAATAAAAACATAAAGACGATAACCACAGAAATATTACAACAACTAAAACCAGAACAGAGAGTCACCCTAGCGTTCACTTTGTGGAGCGTATGGACAAAAAGAAACAAGATTCTATTTGAAAACCAAAGTCTACAAAGAATAAATGAGATAATAGTAATGATCAGACAACACATAATAAATTGAAAAAAAGCCCAGAAGGATGGCCTAGATGACGATGATGCAAAAACCAGACAAAACAAACCCCCAAATAATCCACGCCAGAGAAATATAATTCGATGGAGGAAACCCAAAGAAGGGTTCATGAAACTAATTTTTGATGACACTAAAATCCCTTTGGGCTTTGCATCTGCAGGTTTTGTGGTCCGAGACGAAGATGGGAGGATGATCGCTTGTGATGCCAAAAGATGCGGAAAGGTATCGGCTTTGCAAGATGAAGTTGTTGGTCTGCGGCTTGGTCTAATGGAAGCCCGGGATAGGGGCATTAGAAGACTTAAAGTGGAGGGTGACTGTTTGGCGGTCATTAACGCTATCAAAGGCGTTTGGAGATGTCCGTGGGAGATCGAAATGATGATCTCGGACTCCCTTCTTCTTCTTCGCTCTTTCGAGGAGGCCTTCGTTTCCCACATTTTCAAGGAAGGCAACAGGGCAGCAGATCGTGTGGCGCATTTGGGCCTGGGCTCCGACGCTTCTTCTTGGAGTACCGATTCAGAGCTTCTTGCTCTCGTCCGAAATGACGCTATTGGGTGGTGGTACAACCGTGGTTGACACAACCCAAATCCTCGCCTTGTAATAAAAAAAATTGCAAGTTGCACATGGGAAAAGAAGGGAAAAAGGAAAAAAGAAGAAGAGGAGAACGAAGAAGGAGACGTGGAGGGCTAAGGCTGAGGGCGGCGGGGTGGAGGGCGGCGGTCGTGGTGGCTCTAGGCGGCTGGTGCGACAGCCCTCCCAAAAGCTTGAACGGTGGCAGCACTCTTGGTGGCTTCCCGAACGGTGGCGATTAACTGGTGGATTTTGGATTCGTGAGAGTTGACACGAGAAATTTATATATTGGCACGTAAATAAACGTTAGTGGCACGATGACCATATTGAGTGGCATGTAGTTGACTGTCATGATAGATGTTAAAATAATTATTATATTTGGACTTGGGTTTATTTGTTAGAGTCAAAATAGTTGGCACGAGATATAATTATACTGGCACATAAATAAACGTTAGTGGCATGAATAACGTATTGACTGGCACGTAAGTCCTATTTCTCTCTCTGTTCAGAAAATAATCTCACTTCGAAATATTTTTTTCATAAACATATATAAAGTGGGTGTCTATAGATAGATAAAATTAAATTAAGTTTTAAAATAAATTTAATTTTTAATTTTAACAAATAAAAATGGTTGAAAATTAGTTTAAAATGCCTAAAAAAATTTTTCCCACCCATTTGCTCCCCTTGGCGCCTCTCTCTCTCTCCCAACCTACAACCTGTACAAATGGTAGCAATTTTATTTGCAAAATAGCCCCTATGCAATTTTTCACATAACAATGTTATTTTTGCCAACTTCCACTTTTTTGGTATATCTATGCAAATTTGCCTAAAAATAAAGGTTGTGATTTTGCTAATTATACCCTAAACTTTTTTAATTAACTTAGTTGTACCTTTTCCAACAACACGTCACCTCCCCCCCCCCCCCCCAATTCCATCGTTCTTCCCTTTTCTCTACGCTTCTGTGATTCCAAGCCCGGGTGAACCTCCTCCAAATCTTCGATCAAGCAACTCCAAAATCGAGCTCAGATCACCCAAAACCATAGATGACTACTCGAAAATCGACTTGGATCAACCAAAAGCGAGCTCCATATCGTGATTCCAAATCATTTCCGAAGCCAAAATCTGGATGAATCCACCAAAATCAAGCTTTCAGATTGTGTGAATTCTGTTATCCATGGCCAACATCAATGTAAAATGGAATCAGACACCAAGAAGATAAACACGATTTGATATATAATCAAGGTACGTATGTGAAATTTTCGACCTAAAATTCAGTTTGTCCTAAAATTCAGTTTGTATATCTCAATTTACAATCTCAATTCTCAATTCCATAACCTAGGGTTACATCTAAGTATTACCTCTTAATTGAGCCCTTGTGATTTTTCATTGAAATCTTTTTGTAAGTGATACTATGATGAAAGAACATCAATTGTGGCAGAATGTGAAAGTGTAAAATGAAATTTTTTTTGCTGTGTTGTGACTGGTGAATCTGTTTTGTGTGAACAGATGTAGCTCAAAATTTTGACTATGTATTTTGGAGGAAAATTGAAGATGACAAATGATTACTATGAGTATGTTGATGAAGTTGTTTCTAAGGCATTTGTGATTCAAAATAATATTGAATTGGATTCATTGAAATAGATGATTAGTGATAGATTTGACATTTGTCTAGAAACATATGAGTTGAAGTTGAGTCACTTGCATCCTTTACAAAAATTGAAAGCTCTATTTACAATCAACAAAAATGAATATCTCAAGGTATTCATGGATATCAATGAGGTGCCTCAGGTTTCATAGTCTTTGTCGTTACATCTTTTAGCAAAGAAAAAGGTGAATGGGAGTCGGATAACTATAATTGTTCAGCAAACAAGTGTGGTCACAGTATTTTCAAGATACAAGTGTTGATGATACACTAGCTCTCACTACTAATGTTGTTGCCTCAGAAGATATGCAGAACTATAATGATGAAGATCGAAATGAAGATCTTAGTGAGAATGAGAAATAAGAGATTGATTTCATCTATGTCGGGCAGATTTTCAACTCAAAACTTCATCTAAGGACAGTAGTAGCTAATATGGCAGTGAAAGAGAACTTCCAGTTTCGAATGAAGAAATCAACACATACAAAGTACAAGGTCGTTTGTATTGATGTCAGATGCAAGTGGATAATGGTAGCTACATGTGTGAATAATTCAAGTTACTTTGAGATTAGAAGGATGAATTAAGAGCATAATTATTCATTTTCGATTAGATGTAGGGAACATCGGAAAGCATCATATCAAGTTGTAGCAGACAGATTAAAATAAGGTATGTTGTGTGCATCAGAATGTCGTGTGTTCTAACACCTCAAATGATAATTCTATACCTTCAACTAATAACGAGTATTAACAATAAGTACAAATCGATCCCCACAGAGAGTGCGTGCGACTTTGGATAAACGTAGTTCATAATAAGAGTAGTAGCAACGATGGGCGGAAAAACAGTAAATAGAGTAATGGTTGAAATGAAGATAATAATATGAAAAGAAATATAGTTCTATTTATATTTGCAACATTGGTAAATCCATGATCATCGGGTTGTTTGGTTATACTTGGCTATCTTAGTGTCACTGTGTGCACAAAGTTGTATAGCTTCCTGATTCGATCACTATCAACTCCCTAAAATCTTGTATGGGGATCGAGAAGCAATAAGTCCCTAATCACATAAGTAGATAATTCATGTAATTCTCGCATACTCGATGTGTCACCTGGTTGTCAACCCAGCTATCGCATCCGCTAAAAATAACATTATACTATTTTCATTGCCCTTTCATATTCATGAATCCTAACCTGTTCATCAAGATATGTTTGCTACTATGTCATTACGGCTCGTAATAGCGGATTTAGCTATAATCACTTAGCACGTTTTTTACTTATCTTAGTGGCCAATTAAAACGAATAAACAACATAACATATAAAGAACAAGAGTAATGAATAACCAAATATGCATACTAGTACAAAAGGGGGGACCAGAGCACGCTTTTTTTTATGCATGAGAGCACACTTATTATTTAACCGTGTTCCCATATTTTAAGCATGATTTTGTGTTGAAGCGTTCTTAAAATTGTCATACAACCAATATCAGCGTTCTACTCGAATTATAAGAACGCTTTAGTTGAAGTGTGCTCAAATAATATTCAGTTTTAGCACATTTTTTTTCAAACCGTGCTTAATAATAAGCATACTTTAAATAAAAAGTGTGCTCTTTTGGTACTTTGATATATCTCTCAAAGGGATATATCCATCTTAACACTGATCCAATACAATACCTTACCTCTCGAACTAAGAGTCGAACCTGCGACCTTTTGCACCCTCATATCGAATTCGTCTGCTTCACACATCTGCCACCTGAGCTACGGAATTTAGTTATAACATTGTTCATTTACTTAATGTAATTACAAAAGAAAATCTAAATATAAAAAAATATTTTTTTAGAATAGTTTATAAAAATAAATGAGAACGGTTTAAAAGAAAAATGTGTTCCCACTAATAAATTTGGTTTTGGGAAGACACTTTTCTTATAAAACCGTGTTCATTTTAATTTTTTTTAAGCACGCTTTAAACGAAAATCGAGCTAATTATTCTTTTAGAAATAAACGAGAACAATTCTATAGAAAAATGTGTTGATTTTAGTGAAATTTGATTTTGGGAACACACTTTTGTTTTGATAAAGTAATAATTCGAGGGCTAGACAAGTCTGGCCCCTCGAGAGGCCGACAAAGTCGGCAGACAACGAACCGTCAAAACATACAAGACAATAACAAAAGGTGCAAAGTAGGCAGTAACAAGCAAACAAATTCGGGCGACCTAACAAATCAAATCCAACACGTTGGGGACAACATAGACTACGAACTGAAGCCAAGCGCCACCAAGCAGCGACACCGCTGGCCAGCGGTACAACAGGAGTCCCTGTGGGCAGTGAAGACGAAACTCCAAGGAAAATTCCGGATCACGGAGACGCCTCGATACACACCGCCTCGACCCCAACCAGAGCCGACTCCAAGACGCTAGAGCCCCAACTAAGAAAAGGATCGCCGAGGCCAATCAAAAGTGCATTCAAGAACCCCCAAGTACAACGCACCTAAAAACCCTTTCGGGATTTAATCAAGCCCTCTCAGGATTTTGGTTTAACCCTTTCAGGATTTTTGTCAATCGCTTTCGGAAATTTTATCAAACCCTTTTGGGATTTTATTCAAACCCTTTAAAAAACATATATATAAGGATATATATACATATATATACATATATAAATTGAAGAAATTATATATATATAAGGACAATATTGGACCACCAGCACACAAACAGGGCGGCAAAGAGCAGCCACTGCGCATTCGATGGCCCCGAACAGGGAGGAGGTGGAGGTGAACGACGATCCGGGGAATCGGAGTCAGAAGCCTCCAGCGGAGAGGCCGGAGAAGAGAAACGACGACGCCGGGCTAGGACGAATGAGTTGAGCCCAAGTCGACGCAGGAAGAGAGCGAATTGAAGACCAATTTAGGGATTCAGATGAAGGATTCGCAATTAAAATTGGAACCCATTTAGGGATTTACACAGGCCCTCCTCTCTCTAGAAGAAGAGAGAGGAGAGAGTTTTAGGGATTCCGCTTTTTAAATCAAACCTATTTTTGCGCAATGTTTTTGGGAACACACATTGAAAATGAAACCGTGTTTGTTTTTATTTTTTTTCAGCACACTTACATGAAAACTAGGCTTAATATTTTTAAGAAATAAACGAGAACCATTCTATAGAAAAGCTTGTTCGTTTTAGTTAAATTTGGTTTTGGGAACACACTTTGAGAATTAAACCGTGTTCGTTGTAATTTTTTAAGTACGCTTTACACGAAGACCGGGTTAAATATTTTTTTTTACAAATAAACGAGAACGGTTTTATAGCAAAGTGTGTTGTTTGTTTTAGTCAAATCTGGTTTTGGGAACACACTTTGAAATTAAACCGTGTTCGCTTTAAATTTTTTTTAAGCACGCCTTACACGAAAATCGGGCTAAATATTTTTTCAGAAATAAACGAGAACGGTTTTACAGAAAAGTGTGTTGCTTTTAGTTGAATTTGGGGTTGGGAACACACTTTTAATATAAAATTGTGCTTAAAAATAAAAATAAAAAAGCACCCTTGTCAAAAACCGTACCCACTTTCCGTGCTCCACCCCCTTATATTGTACTATAAACCAAATAGAAACTATATAATAGTATTCAAACAACCCTTACATATCTCTAACCAATGCATAAAATATAAACAAAACTATATAAAAGGTTTAGCCAAGCATGCCTTATCGAAAATAGCGGAAGGGAAAAGAGAGAAGTGGAGAGTGAATTGTGTTGTGGTGTCGAGTGTGAGGCTAAGTAGAGCTGTATTTATAGGCATAGGAAACCCTAGGAGTCAGAGTTCTTAAGGTAGAAGCAAAGCCCAATGGGCCAGATTCGCCCTCTGGAAAAATCTTCCATAATCTTCATCGGCAAGCGCCAACAAGGTATCAACGGGCGCCGATCAAGTGTCTTCCGCTGGAGTCCTCAGCGGGTGCTGTGAGTCGGCAGGCGCCGGTCCTCGGTCGCGGGTGCCGCCTCTGCAGTCTTCTTCTTTATTCTTCTTCGACTCTTCCTTAAGCTTCTAAGACTTTGTATCTTTCAAGACAATGAACGTACTTTATGCTAAAAACTTAACTAAATGCAACCTAAATGACTTAAGAATGACTTAGAATGCCTAAAGAAATCATGCATTATCAGTATGATTGATAAAAATTGTATTAATAATAGTATATCATTTGTATGAAGAAGATGACAATTGTTGTGTGTTCAGAATTCGAGTTGCTTACTTTTTCCATATAATTGATGAAATTGGCATAAAAACTCCCTAAAACGGTTGTTGTGTGTTCAAGATACGAGTTACTTACTTTTTACATATAATGGAGTGATTAACTGTTAGACTTGGGTGTAGCTCTAAATAAAATATGACAAGTAATATCGATTCAAGTATGCATTCCTCTATTTCGGAGCATCCATTAGAGGATTTCATATGATGAGAAATGTACACACTATAGAATTTGTTTTGATAGAAGTGTTTAGTTAAACTATTTTAAAAACTATAAATTTCATTATATAGGTTATCATGGTAAATGTTTCTTTTCTGCATGGGTAATTCAGAGGAATTCTCATTACAACAACAACGCAGGATGCTAGCAGACATGTATATCCTCTTGCATTTGGAGTGACAGACTCAGAGAATGATAGCGGATGAAAGTGGTTCCTTCTAAAATTCGATGATATAATTCTAAATACACATGAACTTGTATTTGGATTTGATAGACACGTGAGAATCAGCAAGGCTATAGACATTGTATACAATTCTGCAAAGTATGTGATCTGCACACACCATTTAAAATAAAACATAAAGGCAAGATATAAACACTGAGGTGTCCTTCACTTGTCACCAAAGCATCCAAAAGCTACACTATAAGAGAATTTGAAGGCTACTTCGAAAGCATTTATGACATCAACAACGAGATTGAGAAATACCTTCAAGATGCAGACTTTAAAATTGTCGAGGGCTCACTTCCAAGGTGACAGACAATCTTATGACAACAAATAATGCAGAGTGTATAAATGAAGTATTGAAAGAAGCTCGAGGATACCCGATTGTTGCATTGTTTGAGCATATTAGAAATAAATTGGCGCAATGGTTCAATGACTGTAGAGGAAAGGCAACAAATATTAGTGATTTGTCATCTATGGTAAAAGAAATATTACAGAAAAGATATGAAATGAAGGTGTAACCTATAAAGACAGGGATTTTAATTATTATTTAATTGTCAAAATTGGAAATTTTTCGGAAAATCCGTCCTTGAGCAGATTCTAAATTCGGAAAATTTTTGAAATTCATTCTGGCATATTTTAAATTGTATATTGGCGGGTCCTAATTCCGCTATTAAATTCGGATTTTAAAACTTAGAGCCTTGAGAGTCGTTTGAAATGAGTTGGAAACTTGAGTCGGATTTCGGGATAGGTTGTCGGGATTTGGGGTCGGATGAGCGAAAACTCTCTCTCTCTCCCCCCCTCCTCCCTTCCTTCCCACCATCTCTTAATGGTTTTTTCCTTTTTCTCATTATAACCCTAGTGTGCCATTTTGTACCCCTATATAAGGAAAACACTAATCCCTAGAAACCCGAAAATCTTTCTAAAATCTGAGCCACCAACCTTAGCCTCTCTCTCTCCATTTGTGATTCAAAAATCAAAACCCTAAGGAAATCACCTTCACACTCTCTCTCTCCTCTTCAATCCTTTAAACCCTCTCTCAAATCCCATCTTTTGTGTTTCTCCAGTCATAAAACCCTCCAAACACACCTTAATCATCACTCCTTTCAAGATCACGCCTAGAAAACGAATGTCGGACGTCGATTCAAGCAAGAACAACAGCTTCTAGAGATTTTGCCGCCGCGAGTTCCAGTTCGCCGCCATGAGGATGAACCCATAAACGGGAAAGCGCCTTTTCGCTGCCGCGAGTGGGAGCCCAATTTCGTCGTTGTTGCGGTAAATTGCCTCGTTCTCCCTCGTTTGACTCCTTTCTCTTTCCCGTTTCTTCACGCTTGATCCTTACTCTCTCCTCTATCTTCCAAGGCTAAAAAAAGTAGATCTAACATTCGTGAGAGCCCCACCGAGCCCATTTCTTCTCCTTCCCCTGTTTTTGAGCCAAGTAAGGTTCTCTCCTTTGTTATCTCGTTTTGGATCTTAAAATCCGTAAAGGTACATTTTTAACCATAATCTATCCTTCCTAGACCTTGATGTACTCGTATCTCATTGGATCAGAGCTCCAAGGACCTTCCCTTTTGAAGATCTTGAAGAAGCCTCTAAGAGGCTAGATAATCCCTCTTCCGCTCTCCCCTCTAGTCCTCGTTTGAGTCCTTTATGCTTCTTTGGTTTCAGGATGGGTTAAGTGTTATTTTGAAATTGATTTGGTTTAAAACGGATGTGATTTGAAGCAAAAAGGAGCCAAATGTTTTGAATCTCGCCGCGGCGAAACCATGGTCGCCACGGCGAGTTAGAACCGAGCTCAAGAGGAAGAAGAAGGGCATCTCGCGGCTGCGAGCGCGGTTTTCACCATGGAGAAGGCAGCCCTTTGCGCCCATCGAGTGCCTTTCTCGTGGGAGCCCTGGACGCTAGTTTCGCCGCGGCGAATGACCCTCCCACCGCCAAGAAACTAGCCCAGAGAGCTTTGGCCAAGGCTGGCTCCCTTGTCTCTTGGGTCTTTGGTTTGATTTTGGTTTGAACCACCTTGAGTCGGGTTTCTTGACGATTTCGAAATATGTATTTTGGAAATATTATTTAAAGTTTTATTTAATAAATTAAATAAGATTTTAACGGAAATTGGAACTACCGATTTATTGAGTTGAATATTTGAGTAACATTTTGAAGTTTCGCTTCAAGTGCCGGAATCCTTTATAATTTACTAAGATTCGATGATTAATGCTTGGGTATGAAAATGGACTTAAGTATTAATGGGATTTGAAATATTCAGATGACTTGGCTTTGATGTTTCTCGATTTGGAATGATTTGAAGTGGTTTGACTTCGGATTGAGTTTGAGATGATATGAGGACATGGTCTTGGTGTGTGTGATTAGTAGCCTTGTACCTTATCACGTTCTTTATTAATATAATAGGTGCTTGTTGATTGAGTGGATTCTGCTTTCGCTATACTTGTTGTTTGGCTTTTCAAGTAAGTTCCTTTATGGACTTGCTCAGACTGATCAGATAAACCTTCCTACAGTAGTCATATGACATACTAGGTGTTGCATAAGCATTAAAGCATGGCATGTAGTATCATGCTAGGATTCGCACACTTGAATGAGCATTCGGTTACTCTATGTGTTTGGAAAATAGAACGACCGTTATCTATGAGTCATAGAGTCTTTGGCAATAGGATAGCCCAGCACCATCAGGTTTGTCCTGAGTCGTCATTGTCATGAGATATGAGATGAGCTTGAATGATTTATGAGCATGATATTATGAGCATGATGATGATATGATGAGATTATTGATGCGCACATATACCAATTGCGGGTTGAATTGCTATGCTATAGCACTAGCCAGTGTTCGCCCTAACGGGAAGGGGTCGGAGGTAGGAGAGGGGTATGCAATTTGGCATTCTTTTGGCCATTCATCGTATTTCTGTGTATTATATCCTAATAAGCATGACTTGCGTGTTTAAATTCCATTTTGCATTAGAAGCATCTTTATTTAGGTATAGCGTATGTGTATGCCTCCTTGTGGGATCAGAATGCATAAGGGCCTCGGTTTGATCCCTTGCCTTGCATATATTTTTTAGGTTTGTATGCAGATTATGTTTGATCCGTGCTTCTTTGACGGGGATTTGCTTGGGCGATGACAATCGAGAAATTCACCTTATCACATTGGCTCCAATATTTCATAAATCCGAGTTTTCACCTGATGGTTTTGACCCGGCCTCGCCGTGGCAAGTTATACTCTAGTTTCTGTTTACGCCTTTTACTTAAAATGAATTTAGCGACTTAGTCTTCTAGGGCAGGTTAAGGGTACCCAACGGCCCTTCGATGGTTTTGGGTTTTGAAATCCCCACTTTGAAAATGCAATTATTAAGGTTTGAAACCTCAACACGTATCTGGATTGCAAGATCCGAACGAAGATATCTAACCTTCAAAACGTAACCCGAATATTTATATTTGGGTAGTTACATACATAGTGTCATGTAGTTGGTGGGAAGTTTATCAGTGTAGTTGATTTGACACGAAAGACTTGCAGTTGCAGGGTGTTTGATTTGGATCATATGTCATGTGTCCATACTATTGTTGCAATTCAGTGGATAAAACTCAATATAACCGATTTTGTAAGTGAATACTACAAAATTCAGTCTTGGTACATGGTCTACCAAGAAACCTTATACTCGGTGTAACGGCCCAAATATAAACATTCGGGTTACGTTTCGAAGGATTGGATACCTTCGTTCGGATCTTGCAATTCGAGTACGGGTTTAGTTTTAAATCAAAGTTTTTAATGCTCAAAGAAGGGATTTCGCACCCTAAATTCGTGATAGGGCCGTTGGATCCTCCGAACTTGTCCTACTTGCCTAAGTCGCTTAAAACGTTTTAAGTTCGAAAAACATAAAAAGGAAATTTCATAATACAACTTGCCACGGTATGGCCGGGTCAAAACCAAATACGAGAAAATAAGTAGCAAAAGGGTGGAGTTCATAGTCGGTCTTTCTCTCCCTCTCACTGCGCCATAGGATATCCCCCCGCCATAACAGCACATGCTCAAGCAAAGGTACGGGTACCTGAAACTAACCACGAAGTCAAGGTCGAGCCACTCATGCGGGCCCTGAAGACCTCGCTGAGGACATATAATATGCCTATACCTAGATAAAGGATGCTCTAATGCAGTGCGGAAATATTAAACACACAAGCATGCTAGCAGTTTATATATATGCAGAAAGCGATTAAATGGGATCCCGCACAGAATGCCAAGTGGCATGTCCCTCTCCTACTCCCGCACCCATGCTCGTTAGTGCAGGAACCGACCGCGTTTTATACTCCCGCACCCATGCTCGTTAGTGCGGGAACCGGTCGCGTTCAATATCATAACATCATCAATTACATCAATATTCATGCTCGTCAATTTAGGAGTCTGACTCGATGAGGACTAAGTCCGATGGGACTGGACCGTCCTATGACCCTAGCAAATGACTCTAGGACTCACAATTTAACGGCCGTTCTACCATACGCAAAGAGAATACGGATGCTCGATTAATTGTGCAACCTAAGCATGATACTACATGATTATGCGGGATGCAACACCTACACACTATATGACACATCAGGCATGAGGTTCTAACTTGAGTAAGCCCCGGAGGACTTACCTGGAATAGCAGATCAGCAAGAGGGAAGCAGCAAGAGGATAAGCAAGCAGGTCACATATCACCTAGCAATTATAAATGAACATGTATAAGCATACTGCACAGAACGGGATCCATTTACCACTATACATAATTTATCCATCAATTATTAGTCATAACATCATCATCATTATCTCGACTATCTCATAACATCAATTTCCTTAATTAACTCATTTCCATCAATCATCTCACATTTGATATCTTATTCGCCATCTCATCATGCATCATTATATAACATCTCATATCTCATCACTTAATAACTCATATATCAACACATCATGCTTTATAATCATCAACTCAAGATTTCCAATGCCACTCATGCTTGAAACTCATATCCATATCATCTTCACATAAATTCACAAGTACGACTCTTCAAACAATTTACCAAGTGAAATCCAAATAAGTCGGTTCCAAACTTAGTCAAAGCCATTTAAACCCAAAGGAAGTCAACTCGATAATCAATCGATTCTTTTAAAATAATACCTAGCCAAAGTCCAAAATTAAAGCATTTAAACCTTTAAACCAATTTTTTTTTCCAAAATCATATTATTAACATAATTCCGGCATACTTCTATTTCAAGGTCATTATCAAAATAAATTTCGACACTTTAGAAATATTTTAAACAATCTATATCGTTCAAAACTAACCATTTAATGTCAAAACTTAACAAATAAATTATCCACAATAAAAAAGTTCTCAACAAATCAAATTAAATAACTAAATAAAAATTTCAGAAAAATATAAGCAATTAACTTAATAAAATAAAGAATCAACAAATCCATGGATTATTTGAATATCGCTCTTACAATTAGACTTTAAACAACTTATGATAAATAATTAAATAATTAACCAATAAATAAAACAGAATAAATTAATAATAAGTAAATAATAATTTCTATAAAAATTATATAATATATAATTAATTTAATAAAATTAACATATAACAAATCTCACCCAAATACTCACAACCAAGGGAAGAGAGGGAGGCCCAAGATATTAACCCAAACCCGGATCCATACCCAGCCCAAACCTTCCCAGCCCGGACCCAATCTCACAACCCGGCCCGAATCCAAAAAAATCTGGCCCAAGATACCCAATCCCTTTACTCCCATTTCAAATTTTAAAGTCTGAACAAAACAAATAAAATAACATAAAATAAAAAGGAAAGAAACACATGCGGGACCCACATGGGTCTTCTCCCTCACCGAGCCCGCCCTCTCCCCTGTTCGCCTCCGCCTCGCGCTCGTCTTCGCCCCCTCCCTCTCAGGTCCCTCGTGCGCACCCTCACAGCACACTCTCGCCTCATCCGCTCGCACTCACGCTGGACACTCGCCCTCTCGAGCTCGCCGGAGCTCGAGCTCGCCCACACTCTCCAACAAACTCTCACTTCCGACCTGCCTCTCGCTCGCGATGCTCTCTCTTGCACTCCGGACAACCCAAGGGAAATAGGGGACGGAAACAGATAGGAAAATCGAAAGCAAGGGGCGATGGGGTCTGAGAAGCTCACCGAGGGATCGGGGCACGCCGGGGTTCGTTACAAGACTCGGTCGCTCTCGTCCTCTTCGCTCGGGGCTGGCAAGGGCTTTGCCTGGCCGGGGCAGGCGACGTCGGCGACAAGAAGCCCAAGGAGATGTTGTTGCTGCTGTTAGGAAGGGTGGAACAAGGAAGGAGTGGTGAGCAGGAGGTGGCGGCTTGGAGCTCGACGGATGGAGTGGTATTGGGGTGCTACTGGTGCTTGGTGTCGGGAGGAACAGGGGATGATGGGGGGTGTCCAAAGGGGCTGGTGGTGCTCTGGTTTGCTCGGAAAAACAAGGCACAAGGTGCTCTTTGGTATTGCTTAGAAATGGAGGGAGATGGGGGTGTTTGGTCGACAATTCAAGCAGGGGAGGTGGTGATTTCTCATGTGTTACTGCAAGGAAACACGGAAGAAGGATGGGTTGAAGTTGAGAGCTCTGGTGGTGGTGTGTGGAGATGTGTTTCTGCACCTAGAGATATAGGGAGATTGGAGGAATGGATTTGACAGATGAAATAAGGGGTTAGGTGGTGCTGCAGGAGCCGGTTATAGGGTGGATGAGGGGTACAAAGTATTATTTTATAGGAAAGTCAAACTATATACCCGGAATAAATCCTGAAACCCGTTTTCGACTCTAACCCGACACGATTAAAATAAATTTAAAATAAACCATTGAATCCGAATTAAATAGCGAAATCCGAAAATATTTTCAAGTCTCAAGGAAAAAAATAATAATAATAACGCGGAATTATTTCGTATTTAAAGGATCAATCCGACATAGATAAATATTTAAATAAAATAATAATTCCAAATTTTTTTTTTTTTCCGGTCTTTACATTATCCACCTCTAAAAACAAGTCTCGTCCCCGAGACTAAAATTACTTCAAAGTGAGAGGACCGGAGGAAGTTTTAAAACCCGAGTCCAAGGACCATGTCCAAGGATATTGAAATCGTCTCGGATGCGTCTTCCAGGACTCTTACAACATCCTAGTCACGGTCGTGATATCTCCAATTGATCTTGACAAGTATGCAATAAGCGCCCCTATCACATCATCTCTTCGACTTTTCAGAAGTGCCACAACTCAAAAAGTGCTACAATATCATCACTAGGTCTTAGCAAGCACCCTACAAGCGCCCCCATAAAATGCTTGTATCCACTTCGTGAAGTATTATAGATTTACCCAAAACAGGTAAGTTTCAAAAGGGTTCCGAAATAAATAAATAAATAAATAAATAATAATAATAATAATAATAATAATAATAATAATAATAATAATAATAATAATAATAATAATAAATAAAACAAATTGTCTCAAAATCGTTGAAGTTCTCGATCGCGTTTGGTCTTTCAAAATCCAAGTTAGTCCTTTTTAGCACCGTTCAAAATCTTTCAAATCCAACATTAGTCAAGCAATTTTAGATCATCAAGAGGTGGAGTCATCCACCTCTAAGGGCTAATCCCATATTCCACTTCCTAGGTTCATTTCCCATAATGAGTCTCAATCAATCAACCTCGAGATATTATCATAATCAACACTTAAGCAACTCAAGATATCATATATCAACATAAACAAAGTCAGTCCATCAAGATTTATCATACCAAATACCATAACAAGAATATCAGCCTACTAGATCCTAACTATCATAACCAATCATCATCCATCGGAATATCGTCATAGCATAATGCATCATAGCAGGGATGTCATTCTATCAAAAGGGTAACATATCAACACATCAAATCTCATCTTCAACAGATCATAAAAATCAGAGGAATATGTACATTATTACTAGTCAGAACAGGACACAACCATCATATTCACACATCGCCATCAAGCTCCTGAAGTTAAGGTCAAGTCTAAGTTAGGTCCACCAACTCAATTTAGGTCAAAATTTCCAAATACAAACAAATCTCGCTTCTCTAAAACCAGAACCCATGGATGTTCTCATCAATTATATGTATACTAGTCTAAGGATCAAGCCTATCCCAAATTCATCCAACATATTCCGCAAGCTTAGGTCAAAGAGTCCTCTAAGGATCAATCCACTCAAGATCACAAGGTCTCAAATCCGACTTCCTATCTAACCACTCAAACCTCATGCGTCGGAACTCACAACTCTCCAAGAAATCATAAATCGATCCCAATACTCCAACTCTCATCAAAACTTCTATCAAGCGTGCGAACAATCTAGGTGTTTCCTTCCAAATTCATTCATTTCACCTACATCCTCACGAGTTCATCCGATCGATATCTCTATGAGAGAAATCTCAATTGCTCCTGTACCTTACCATACTTCCCATACCAATAAGCACACCCATTGCTAATCTACCTCTCAAGAACCAACTCCTATTGACAACCTCATATAATGGCATCACTACATCCTATATCCTCAATATGTTTCAAGCAAAGGTTCATCTCCTAAGCTACTTACGCATCCCAAACAACATAAACACCTCACTCAGCTATGTCGGAAGGTCCTATTAGTACTCAATCATCTGCATTTGCCAGATTCTAAGTTAGAGGACCCACTAGTGCTAAACCCATAACACCACCCATCCAGTCTCCTCAATTGCACCTATACCCAAGTGGTCAACAACATGTCTTACTCATCTAACTCACCGGAATATCCCCAATCCGAATCGTATCTCTACATTTCCCAAAAGGTCATAGAAATTTCACTCATTTACAACACTAATTACCATTCAAGGTCCCAATATAGCCTCAATCAATCACGAGTCCTCAAGCCATCATAAATTATTTGAAGTTTTGAATTCCTACGACCATTAGTAGCATCAAATTCTTCACTTGACTAGTTCTCATATTTGTCATTCACAGTCTTTCTACATGTACACCTAAGCAATCACTCTCATAAGTATTACTAACGAGGTCCTTTAGTTAGCTTAAGGCATTTACTCAAAGAATTATCGTTCATTTCCTAATTACCTCAAATTCGAATCAATTCCACACATACCAATTTCAATTCTTCTCTATGCTAAAATCTTCCAATCACGCCTCTAGAATTTCTCCAATTACAACACTAGCAAGCAACCGTCCCTTATCATATAAACAACTTGAACTCCAAGATCGACAAATTCCTAAGCAGTCCTAGTCACTCAATCCTTAACGATGTCCATAATCTATCCCTTACCAAAGTCGTTCCTACTTCACAATACGAACAACCTAAGTCCCACGGTCGACAATCCCTTAAGAAATTCTAGCTACTCAAACCTTATCTCCATCCAAAACTAGTTCCTCAACAACATCGCTTCCACTCCTAGTACGACAACCCATCTATCATCATATCCTCCCTACGAGAATTCTTCCTCAAATATACCTAAATGAACTTACCCTATCCTTTGGTCAAAATTACTCACCTACACCACAATCTCATCTCCGCAGTCGTGCCATTCTCATCCTATGCCCAACCTAAGGCCTACCTAGAAGGCTCGTCTAAAAATTCCTAACCACTATCTCTTCTCATCCTTAGAAACTCACTCGATCCTACCCAAGCCAATTTTTCATTTCCATGATTCTACCTCACAATCTCATTGATCGAACCTACGATTTCTAGTCTTCCCATCACCCCTCTGACTATATCGAAAAAGAAACCATAATCCAACATCGATAACTCACCCCTCATAGGCAAAATTAAAGGAAGCAACACTCAGTAACTCTAACTACTAACATATCAAAGTACTAATGCATTGCAATTTATCAACATATCCGATCTAGGCCTATTATACAACATCATGCTCAAACATCACAAAAAGATTAGCAGCTCGAATGGAGAACGCCCTTTCCCTAAGTCATATCTATGAATCCAACGCGTGCTCATCCTCCAATGCTGTTGATGATGTCAGTTCTATCACCTGTAGGTCATGGGCCCACCATGCTTCCGTTACGCCACTCTAGTGTTACCCGGCTAGTTGTTCCTTCCCACATGTCGTCATCCATCCAAAGAGATAACACATAGGTTCCAAATTAACAAAGATAGGGGAGAGGCACAAGCGGACAACCCAGAATACTTACAGAGTCACTTATGGACCAAGATTGAAGGTATCGAGACTAAGAACAATGTCCCAGCCCAAGAATGACAACGATATAGGGACACACGTTCAAATAAGCAATTATCTGAATAGGAAATGCATTTACTATAATGTTATACCAGGTCATGTAATCACAGATGAGACTACAATTATAACCAAACAGAAATCTCAAAGAGCAACATAAACTAACTGACTCAAGAGCCCATTTTCCATGGAATGCTTATATGATTCATTTGGTTAAGGGAGGAGAGTACTTGAATTGCTTCCCATCAGAAGGATGGTCGAGCTCTAGACAAGGTATTACAACAAGAAGACACCTATTGACCATCGTAGGAATCGAGAGGGATGACTTGACAAAACAACCATCCCTTTAGACTCGGAATCATGTCGAGAAACTTAGGTTATTCAAAGTTGATATTCTAGTACATTAATTAACTTGTGGCATGACCTATGGCATCAAGTACCATACTCCATCACACACTCAAGTAATCAATGCACCCGAACAGAAGTCCCGAATATGATTAGGTCCCCAAACCAATTTCCCGCGGAAGACGGTAATATCATAAAGAAGACTTGATAGGAGAACATCTATGAAAGAGGATAAAACAAAGAGAAGAAGAAGAAAAGAATAGTAAGGAGAGAAAAGGAAGGGAAGGAAAAGGAAATTATCAATAAGACATCATTTAAGGACATCGGATGAGGTAGGAGGAGAGAAAAGCGGAATGAGAAGAATAGACACTCATTAACAATCCTCAACCTTAACTAGAAATCTGTTGAACAGAAGACAAAATGGAAAGAAAATGACACAAACGGTTGAATAACATAAAGGAATGCTTCACAAGAACTGAAATCTCGATTACAGAGTAAGGAAGGGCTCCCCCGCTATATCATCCGCACATAAGTTCAATTTATAGCCAACAGGTATCAAAGAGGTTAACAACAGAATTCTTGCCCAAGGAAGATAACACTCAGCACAGAATCAATCAGCAATAATCAATCTGATCCCCTTCGTGAGGGATCGCCCTCGGGCCCAATTTATATAAAGCCACAGAGCCTACTTAGAAGCTACCCTTCGAGGGGCAACTGACCGGAGGGGCAACTATCCTCTCGGCCTCTATATCCTAACCCCGCTACTCCAACCACCACGGTGCAAACTCCTTGGAGTCTTCTAGGCCCTCTGTAAGTACAAAGCTAAGTTTTGCCTACCCTTTTCCAAGTCTACATCCAATAGGGATGGTCTATCGCCTTTCTACCCACTCGATTTCCCTTTTCTGATTTTACTTATTTTAAGTCAAGTTTATTAAGCATTGTTCATCAATTTAGCCATATTAAATTCATTTTGCCCTTTAAAACTCTTCAAAATCCTTTAAAACATTGGGCGATTTTTAAAATCGTACTACAACCCATTTGTACTCGAATCGCGCAACCTCGCTCTGATACCACCTTTGTAACGGCCCAAATATAAACATTCGGGTTACGTTTCGAAGGATTGGATACCTTCGTTCGGATCTTGCAATTCGAGTACGGGTTTAGTTTTAAATCAAAGTTTTTAATGCTCAAAGAAGGGATTTCGCACCCTAAATTCGTGATAGGGCCGTTGGATCCTCCGAACTTGTCCTACTTGCCTAAGTCGCTTAAAACGTTTTAAGTTCGAAAAACATAAAAAGGAAATTTCATAATACAACTTGCCACGGTATGGCCGGGTCAAAACCAAATACGAGAAAATAAGTAGCAAAAGGGTGGAGTTCATAGTCGGTCTTTCTCTCCCTCTCACTGCGCCATAGGATATCCCCCCGCCATAACAGCACATGCTCAAGCAAAGGTACGGGTACCTGAAACTAACCACGAAGTCAAGGTCGAGCCACTCATGCGGGCCCTGAAGACCTCGCTGAGGACATATAATATGCCTATACCTAGATAAAGGATGCTCTAATGCAGTGCGGAAATATTAAACACACAAGCATGCTAGCAGTTTATATATATGCAGAAAGCGATTAAATGGGATCCCGCACAGAATGCCAAGTGGCATGTCCCTCTCCTACTCCCGCACCCATGCTCGTTAGTGCAGGAACCGACCGCGTTTTATACTCCCGCACCCATGCTCGTTAGTGCGGGAACCGGTCGCGTTCAATATCATAACATCATCAATTACATCAATATTCATGCTCGTCAATTTAGGAGTCTGACTCGATGAGGACTAAGTCCGATGGGACTGGACCGTCCTATGACCCTAGCAAATGACTCTAGGACTCACAATTTAACGGCCGTTCTACCATACGCAAAGAGAATACGGATGCTCGATTAATTGTGCAACCTAAGCATGATACTACATGATTATGCGGGATGCAACACCTACACACTATATGACACATCAGGCATGAGGTTCTAACTTGAGTAAGCCCCGGAGGACTTACCTGGAATAGCAGATCAGCAAGAGGGAAGCAGCAAGAGGATAAGCAAGCAGGTCACATATCACCTAGCAATTATAAATGAACATGTATAAGCATACTGCACAGAACGGGATCCATTTACCACTATACATAATTTATCCATCAATTATTAGTCATAACATCATCATCATTATCTCGACTATCTCATAACATCAATTTCCTTAATTAACTCATTTCCATCAATCATCTCACATTTGATATCTTATTCGCCATCTCATCATGCATCATTATATAACATCTCATATCTCATCACTTAATAACTCATATATCAACACATCATGCTTTATAATCATCAACTCAAGATTTCCAATGCCACTCATGCTTGAAACTCATATCCATATCATCTTCACATAAATTCACAAGTACGACTCTTCAAACAATTTACCAAGTGAAATCCAAATAAGTCGGTTCCAAACTTAGTCAAAGCCATTTAAACCCAAAGGAAGTCAACTCGATAATCAATCGATTCTTTTAAAATAATACCTAGCCAAAGTCCAAAATTAAAGCATTTAAACCTTTAAACCAATTTTTTTTTCCAAAATCATATTATTAACATAATTCCGGCATACTTCTATTTCAAGGTCATTATCAAAATAAATTTCGACACTTTAGAAATATTTTAAACAATCTATATCGTTCAAAACTAACCATTTAATGTCAAAACTTAACAAATAAATTATCCACAATAAAAAAGTTCTCAACAAATCAAATTAAATAACTAAATAAAAATTTCAGAAAAATATAAGCAATTAACTTAATACAATAAAGAATCAACAAATCCATGGATTATTTGAATATCGCTCTTACAATTAGACTTTAAACAACTTATGATAAATAATTAAATAATTAACCAATAAATAAAACAGAATAAATTAATAATAAGTAAATAATAATTTCTATAAAAATTATATAATATATAATTAATTTAATAAAATTAACATATAACAAATCTCACCCAAATACTCACAACCAAGGGAAGAGAGGGAGGCCCAAGATATTAACCCAAACCCGGATCCATACCCAGCCCAAACCTTCCCAGCCCGGACCCAATCTCACAACCCGGCCCGAATCCAAAAAAATCTGGCCCAAGATACCCAATCCCTTTACTCCCATTTCAAATTTTAAAGTCTGAACAAAACAAATAAAATAACATAAAATAAAAAGGAAAGAAACACATGCGGGACCCACATGGGTCTTCTCCCTCACCGAGCCCGCCCTCTCCCCTGTTCGCCTCCGCCTCGCGCTCGTCTTCGCCCCCTCCCTCTCAGGTCCCTCGTGCGCACCCTCACAACACACTCTCGCCTCATCCGCTCGCACTCACGCTGGACACTCGCCCTCTCGAGCTCGCCGGAGCTCGAGCTCGCCCACACTCTCCAACAAACTCTCACTTCCGACCTGCCTCTCGCTCGCGATGCTCTCTCTTGCACTCCGGACAACCCAAGGGAAATAGGGGACGGAAACAGATAGGAAAATCGAAAGCAAGGGGCGATGGGGTCTGAGAAGCTCACCGAGGGATCGGGGCACGCCGGGGTTCGTTACAAGACTCGGTCGCTCTCGTCCTCTTCGCTCGGGGCTGGCAAGGGCTTTGCCTGGCCGGGGCAGGCGACGTCGGCGACAAGAAGCCCAAGGAGATGTTGTTGCTGCTGTTAGGAAGGGTGGAACAAGGAAGGAGTGGTGAGCAGGAGGTGGCGGCTTGGAGCTCGACGGATGGAGTGGTATTGGGGTGCTACTGGTGCTTGGTGTCGGGAGGAACAGGGGATGATGGGGGGTGTCCAAAGGGGCTGGTGGTGCTCTGGTTTGCTCGGAAAAACAAGGCACAAGGTGCTCTTTGGTATTGCTTAGAAATGGAGGGAGATGGGGGTGTTTGGTCGACAATTCAAGCAGGGGAGGTGGTGATTTCTCATGTGTTACTGCAAGGAAACACGGAAGAAGGATGGGTTGAAGTTGAGAGCTCTGGTGGTGGTGTGTGGAGATGTGTTTCTGCACCTAGAGATATAGGGAGATTGGAGGAATGGATTTGACAGATGAAATAAGGGGTTAGGTGGTGCTGCAGGAGCCGGTTATAGGGTGGATGAGGGGTACAAAGTATTATTTTATAGGAAAGTCAAACTATATACCCGGAATAAATCCTGAAACCCGTTTTCGACTCTAACCCGACACGATTAAAATAAATTTAAAATAAACCATTGAATCCGAATTAAATAGCGAAATCCGAAAATATTTTCAAGTCTCAAGGAAAAAAATAATAATAATAACGCGGAATTATTTCGTATTTAAAGGATCAATCCGACATAGATAAATATTTAAATAAAATAATAATTCCAAATTTTTTTTTTTCCGGTCTTTACACTCGGTACCTTGCGAAGATAATTGGTATGTACCAGAAGAATTCAGAAAAATCAAATATCGTCCTTTGATAGTGCGTAAGTAGAGTGGGAGACCAAGAAAAAACCAAATTTCTTCAGTTGGTGAAGGGCAAAAGAAGAAAAGGAACGTGACATACAAGTGTGGCACTTGCGAGAAGAATGGACATAACAAGAAAACATGTTCGGACAAAGCATCAAGCAACACACATAACCAAGCAGCACCATAATGCCTTTAGGAAATACATAAAATCTTTTTTTTTCATATAGAAACAAGTTGAGGAATTTGAACAATACATGTTATCTCTATTTTTTTGTTCTATATAAATTGGATTTATATGGATTAAAAACTCAAAACTTTTAAGATATAAATGAATGCATATGTTAGTTCATTTGTGTTTGAATCCTGAAATAAATGGAATTACAGTTGGGAGGTCTCATAAAATTATTTTTTAGAAACACTTGATATGAACTTAAAAACACATAAGTGGGATATGTCATCACCTGAATGGAAGTTGGCATCAACAGAATGACTATGTTGTTGATGCCAAATTTGGTGATATCAAATGTATAAGGTAGGGGACACTTGGTTTGTTTTTTTGATGTCAACGTATTTTTGATGAATCACAACAATATGTAGATGCAAAAAAGTATAAGTTTGATGTCGTTCGGTTGATGCCGTTCATTTGATGCAACTCATGTCATGCAACATATGTATATAAATATGGAATCAACAATGCGTTGATAATATTTTAGTTTGATGCAACTCATGTGATGCATTTAATGTGATGCTTTAAATAGAATCAAAGAATGTACTGGAAAAAAAAAAGAGAGATGGAATGAATTGAAGCAAGTTGATGAAAGTGTGGATGGTAACATGTATATGCACATTAGCAATAAATAAGGAGATGGAATCAATTAAAGTGGGGTGATGACAAAAGTTTGATTTCATTTTGTCAAATGAATTTGAACAATAAGTATGTAGAGTTAGAAGCACTAAATAGACAAAGCTCTAAAAAAAATGAAAAGATTAACACAAAGTGAACACATTGTAAATAGAAGACACACAAACATGTGACACAACTATACATGGTATATAACATAAGTCATAAAGTATACAAATGCTAGTACCAAAACATATTGTTGAAGTTATAGATAAATGGACACCTTAGTAGAAAAAAGAGAGCATGCAAGCTCTAAGGACTAATTGTTAAGGGTTAAACAATCACTAGTTAATATCAAATATACATAACTTCCGTAGTGACAAAATGAGAACATGCAAGCTCTAAGATAGTTATGTCAACCTAAATAACTAATTGTCCAACACAGTGCTACCAGTGAACATCAATCTAGAGTGCCAACAGTCCAACATAGATGGGAAAGCTCGATTGTCATCTTCTCGCGATATGCTTGAACACGGTTATCATCAAATGCATAGATATCTTTACCAAATGTTGATTCTTCAATAGCTTTGATAGTGTAAGTAGCATAGCTACCCCTGCAATGCAATAAACAAAAATGAAATTGGATCATATTATAACATTATATTATATATACACAGGTATAAGTTTTATAAACTAGATGATACACTTACCCATCTCTGTTTTGAGGAACATCATGAAATCTGTCAACTTTAAAAGGAGATTCAAGGCTTTGTCCCAAATGCGAAAAGCAGTCTAATTCTTTTAACAGAGCTAGTAATATAATACAGAGAGGCTTCAAAGTTGTCTGCAACTCCTCATCAACAATAAGAAAGATGCTAGAATAATAGACATTCACTTTCCCTCAAACTAAATCAATCTCTAATGCAACCCAATGTGTACATTTGATATTGAAGGGTGTGTAGACAATTTTTTTTGCAACAAGTCACGTATCACTACGGTCTCATATTTTGTACTAGTCAGCAATGGCCCCTCACAAATATTTTTCCTCAAAAGGAGCCTTAGACAGAGTGATCCCCTTTCTCCGTTTCTCTTTATCTTAGGACCTGAAATACTCGCTAGAATGTTACAACAAGAAAGCAATAATACACATAGCAATGTAGGGATCAAAATTTGCAGCCAAGGTATTACTATTTTATTCCTTACCTTCGTAGATGACATTATCATTTTTGCCAATGCAAATGACTCGTCATGCTCTCGCATCAAAGAAATCCTAAATGACTATTGTGAAACATTAGGTCTACTTGTAAATTATAACAAATCAACTTTCCAAACCACCACAAATATTTCCAACCAAGCTAAACACGGAATTCAGAACATTCTGCAAATCACTTCTACAACGGCTCTTGATAAATATCTAGGTTGCCCGATTTTTTATGGTAGAGTTAACAAATAAATCTTTGAGGAGATTATAACCAGCTCGAAAAAACACCTACAAAAATGGAAAGCAAACTCTCTATCTCAGGAGGGAGGAAGTATACTAATAAAACATAATCTTAGCGCGAAACCTATATATACCATGCAAAGCTTCTTCCTACTAAAGAATATTATTTCATATTTAGATAAAATCAATGAAACTTCTACTAGAATAAAGAAGGAAACTACCACCCTCTAATTAGATGGGAGAACATTTGTAAGTCTAAACAAAATAGCGGAATAGGTATTAGGAAAGCCGAGGAAATCAACATAGCATTACAATTCAAGCTATTGTGGAAAATTATTGCAGAATTAGATAATATATGAGTCAAAATTGTGAAACAAACGTACCTAAAAAATTGTAGCCTAATGCAATACAATAAAAAGAACTCAACTTCTTGGCAGTAGGCAAAACTTATGTCCCTTAGGGAGTTATTTGCCTTGGGTCTCAAATGGCAAGTAAGGGACGGGAACACCATCAACTTCTGGCTTGATAATTGGGTCATAGACACTCCTCTTATCAAAATAGAAAAAGATAAAAGCCTAATATATGAAATGACAAAAGTCAATAATTTCATTACACGTAACAAAAAATGGGATAGAGAGAATATCAACAAGGAGCTAGAAAACCACCTAGATCAAGACACACTTGATAAAATAACAAATAATCCAATCTCAACCAATGAGATCACGGATAGACTCTACTGGAGAATGAGTCCAGATGAGTGGTTCTCTACAAAATCATTTGTCAATCTTCTCCATAAAATAAAAGGACACTTTAAATCTGACCTCAACTAGATCTAGGATCTAGACTGTACTCCGAGAATCAAGCATTTCTTGTGGATAACCTGTCAAGGAGGAACTGCAACAAAAGAAAAATTGGAAGAACAAAGAATTGCAGTTTCTATACAATGCGAGTTCTGTAACCACCACAGAGAAGACTTCTTCCATCTATTCTTGGACTGTAACTTTGTCAAAAATATTATCCATCAAGTAGATGGAAAATTTTTTGAAGCCATTGACAAATGGGATGGAAACGTCAAAGATGAACATTCCATCATTAAAACGCTTAAGCAAAGTATTGGCAGTAAGAAAGCATGTATAATGTCAACCATTTGGTGGAGTATTTGATACTTTAGGAACCAAATAATCTTAAAAAACGAGGCCATCACAACTAACAATATCGTAAAATTCATCAAACAACAAATTTATCAAACAACAAATTCTCAATTGGAACACAACTAAGAGTGAGGATGATGAGACATACATAAGACCAACTCTGAAACATCCTAACAACTTATCTAGTGGTGAAAATAGAATGAAAATAAAATAAAATGGGATACACCAAAAAGATTAAGTTTCAAGCTAAATTTTGACGGATCCTTTCGGGACACCGAAAACTCTGCAATCGACTTTGTTATCCGAGATCACAAAGCAAAATGTGTCTCCATGGAGGGCGCTAGTATCCCATCATGCTCGATCATCAGGGCCGAAGTCCATTGCTTTGAGAGTTGGAATTCGTAGAGCCCAAGAACTAAATATCCAAAACATTGAAATAGAATATGACAATCTTTGCATTATTAATGCACTATAGCATATATGGAAATGCCCTTGGGAAGTCGAAATGATCATCTCTGACTCCTTAATGGATCTTTGCGACTTCCAGACTATCCATATTCATCACGTGTTTGAGGAAGTTAACATTGTAGCGGGTAGATTGGCCTTTTTAGGCTATACAACCTCAACTCTTAACTTTACCACAGATCCAGAGCTACAGGTTCTCATCCGAAAGGATGTCCGTACTGATCGCGTTTAGTTCATCCTAATTGATTTCCGTTTTCCAAAAAAATACGGATAGTTTCGTGAAACCTAAAATAGGGTGATTTTATGTAATTTATCCCAAAAAAATACTACATTTGTTCAATAAATATAAGTCCTTTTAAATATTTACAGACAAATTAAAGAAATAATAAACTTATTACATTTATATCCCTCATTAATTATCCACAACCCTCATCTATATAAAATACTAAAACAGAGGCTTGAAACGGCCTCTGGTGCGATTTCGCGTCCTTGGAATTTTCTGGATTAAAACGGGATTATTTTTGCTTGCGTGTCATATTCTGGATTAAAGTGGTATTATTTATTTGGGCCACATCAATTAATAAGTCAATAAAATTAGGTAAAAAACTTATCTTTTTAGATCAAATAATCTATCCAATATAACCTTATATCTTAATTAGATAAATCTTTATTTTTGCCAAAATATTTTCTTTAGTTTTACAAAAAATATTTAAATTATAGTATGTGAATACGTATTTATCATGTTGTTTACTCACGTGATCAAATTAGATGATTTACACAAGGAATTTAAACATACTACGTAAGTCATTGCATTCATTTTTTTTATCAATAGTTATATTATATTTAATTACATCATATTACATATTTAATTACAAGGTTTAGACTTTACATATTTAATTACATCATATTACGTAATAATTAACTAAAAATACCACTATTTAAAAATATAGGTGAAATCTATTATCTATTATTATTATATAATTATCATCAATATATAATCTATATCTATATTTATATTTATATCTATATAATATACTAAAACAATATAATCTATATCTATATCTATATCTATATCTATATCTATATATAATAGACTAAAACAGAAGCCTGAAACGGGCTCTGGTGTGATTCGCCTACGTGACATTTTCTGGATTAAACTGAAATTAATATAGCATACGTGTCATATTGTGGTTTAATTTTGATTATAAATATTCAACCTTATATTTTAGTTAGTTAGAAAAGTTATCTTTGTATACTTCACATCTAAGAAACAATCTTTATAATATAATAACTTTAATTTTTATAATTTTATCTACAACTTAATTTGAAAGATTTGGTAAACTAACTTTTTATTCTAAAACATATAATATATTTTGGTACGTGAGCAATTAATATCATTAATTATTAAACAATTTATAAGGGTTACAAATAAATTTATAAAAACATGACATGTCATAGATAAGCTATTATATTTTGGTACGTAGTAATACACAATGATGGATTTTGAACAATAAAATCAATAAATTTAAGGTTAAATTAGTTGATTAAGATCCAAAGATCTCAACGAACTATTATAACCTTAAAATTTAAAAAAGAAAATATAAATTAAATATCATTTTATTTATTAAGAAACCGCACAACGGGCGGGTAGTAAGACTAGTTAACCAATAAAATTTGAAAAAAAAAGTAACAATTCTCGTATCTCAATACATAAAAAAAACTTAAAATTACTTAGAATTTCATATAAACATTTAAAACTAAAAAGACTTATATTTTTCTACGGATTGAGTAAAAATCATACTACATCAATATGACAACTTGCATACCAAACAAACACAGTGGAGATCACCTATTGCACTCGGTGCTTCACTCCATGTAACACAAAATTATTTTAGCTTTTATTTTATCTTAAAAAAAATTATAAAAATTACATTCATATTTCACTAATCTATTTTGATATATTTATAAAATTTTATCTCAAAAAATCATCTATTAAATTTTTTTATAACTAAAAATATGATATTTTACAAAATATAATTTTAAAAAAATTTTAACAATGATTTTTTAAAATAAAATTTCATTAATGTATAGAAAATAGATGTTTGGAATATGAATATAATTTTTTTAAGATAAAATAAAAGCTAAAATAATTTTGTGTTATACGGAGTGAAGTACCAAGTGAAGCGGAGGATCTCCATTGAAACAAATAACCCATGATTATTTTAGGGGCCAATGGAGAATAGAGAAATGAGAGATGGGCCAATAGGGGAATAGAGAAATGAGAGGTGACCGTTGACTTGAAGAGTCACTACACCTTGGCTCCATCTCTATAGGTTGCCCACCAAACAGCTTTATTTTGCTCCTTATTTTTCCCCACAATTGAAAAATATCACCTCCTCCCATTCCCATTTCTTTCTCCCTCAGATCTCTCCACAGATCGATCAATACATGCATCTAGAGGCGTTGACTTGTCTTCCCTCCCTCAAATCCTCTCCCTAGCTTTTCTCAGTTCAATTAGCACCTATTAATCAGGCCCGGTATGATGCCGGAGACGAGCTCCGGCGGCGGCGGAGGCAGCAACATCAAAGGAGTCCTCACTCACGGCGGCCGCTATGTTGAGTACAACATCTACGGCAATCTCTTCCAAGTCTCCAGCAAGTACGTCCCTCCCATCCGCCCCGTCGGCCGTGGCGCTTACGGCATCGTCTGGTCCGTACTCCTCCGATCCTCCTCATCTAATTTAATTTGATGGTTCTTGATATGTCAATTCAATGCTTCCTTCTTAATTCGATCACTTCAGCGCCGCCGTGAATTCAGAGACTCGAGAAGAGGTTGCGATCAAGAAGATTGGCAGCGCCTTTGACAACCGGATCGATGCCAAGAGGACACTCCGTGAAATCAAGCTTCTTTCCCACATGGAACATGAAAATGTATGTTATAATTAATCATCAATATTTACTTTACATCAATTTTAGGTTAATTTATACACAATATTACTTAAAAATCAACTTGTAAAGTTGTGTAGAGACATGAGTTAGGTGTACCATCAAATCAATTTGACATAGACAATGTTTGGCAAAAAAGGATAAATGATGGGTAGTTGAAGCTGACAGAGAGACTGAAACTGATTGATTATTTGTGTTAAATATAGTTTAATAAACTAGTATGAAATTTGGTAAAACTAGCTGTTAGAATAGTTGATAAAAATTTGGTAAAACTAGCTGTCAGAATAGCTGTTAGAATAGCTGATAAAAATTTGTGAATAAAAAACCAAAAGCTTTTGTAAGTAGTTGTTGAAAAACTTAGATTTAAAAAGCTAATTAAACTAAAATCTTATATTTATTTCATTTGATACTATATAATATCAAAACCATAAGTTCTGAAATTGATATGATTGAAGCTAGACTGTTAGGTATGTGTGCGTGCCCCTATCATATTCATTTGTGGGCTCGAAAGCATTAACACTAAGATGGTGAATTCGAAATTACAATAATTGGGTATTTTTGTATTGATGCCTGGATGTATCAATTGGTTTGCCCATCTTCTTGTCAATGTAGGTGATTGCAATTAAAGATATTATACGCCCTCCGAAGAGGGAGAACTTCAACGACGTCTACATTGTTTACGAGTTGATGGATACTGATCTTCATCAGATTATTCGATCCAACCAGCCACTTGCTGACGACCATTGTCGGGTATGGATCCATAAATTAACTTACATTGAAAATTTAACAATATGGGATCTAAGTGGAAAATCTTTGTACTGAAAACTCGATAATTGCAGTACTTCATGTATCAATTGCTACGAGGTTTGAAGTTTGTCCACTCTGCAAACGTACTCCATCGCGATTTGAAACCGAGCAATTTGCTGCTGAATGCGAATTGTGACCTTAAGATTGGGGATTTCGGTCTAGCAAGAACCACAGCTGAGACGGATTTCATGACCGAGTATGTTGTGACTCGTTGGTATCGTGCTCCGGAACTCCTCCTGAATTGCTCTGAATACACAGCTGCCATTGACATCTGGTCTGTGGGATGTATACTCGGAGAAATACTAACGAGAGAGCCCCTCTTCCCCGGAAAGGATTACGTTCATCAGCTTAGACTCATCACCGAGGTAATCTAGCTTGCTTTCTTCTAATGAGAATACGAATCTTGCCACAAAAGCTTAAGTTACTGATATCTTTAGTTGGTTTCGAGCAGCTCGTAGGCTCACCGGATGATGCTAGTTTAGGATTCCTACGGAGTGATAATGCTCGTCGATATGTGAGGCAGCTACCTCAGTACCCAAAGCAGTCATTTGCAGCCAGATTTCCTAGAGCTTCTCCCTTGGTTGTCGATTTGCTGGAGAAAATGCTCGTGTTTGATCCAAACAGGCGGATAACAGGTAAAGTATCGTTTGTTAGATTGCTCCATAAACGCTTTTTTTTACCGGTCTGGATCATGAATGTGATCGTCTGTTGTGCCGATTATGCAGTGAATGAGGCGCTGTGCCATCCGTACTTGGCACCGCTGCACGACTTGAATGACGAACCAGTTTGCAAGCACCCTTTCAGCTTTGAGTTCGAGCACCCATCCTTCATGGAAGAAGACATCAAGGAGCTCATATGGAGGGAGTCTGTCAAGTTCAATCCGGGAGATTAAGGGTCCGTTTGGTAATGCATGTAGCTTTTCGGAGCTTTTGGTTTTAATAAATTATAGTTTTAAATAAGTTAAATATAAGATTTTAATTTAATTAGCTTTTGAAATTGGATTTTCAACAGCTACTAATCGCAAGCTTTTCAGAAATTCTATTCATTTTCTCCTATCTGATCAGCTAGTTTGTATCAGCTACTCTATCAGCTGGGTTACCAAACACCTTACTAGCTTATGAAAACTCCAATTTAACATATATTTAACACACTTAATCCATCAGCTTCAGCTACCCTATCAGCTTCAGCTGCCCCATCAGCTCCGTGTTACCAAACTGACCCTAAGTTAAAAAAACAAAATAATGTTAGTAACACACCTTTGTCTTTGGACAATTGATGAGGGTGCACTTTGCTGTCATTTTGACTCTCCTTATCGATCGGGCATTCAAATTTCAAAACCGTTTATTTAATCTTTGCCAATTGAAGAGGGCTGATTTCGCAATTATTTTGCAATGCGTCAATAGGTTATATAAGATCGATGAACAAGACCTCCCATTTAGGATCACAATACTTTCTAAATAAAGAGCGACTATCCGGGATTCAAACCGGAAATCTTTGGATACTACTTACAAGTTCTTTCAACCCTCGTTCCCCTTAAACTCAGATCACTTGATTTAGAAAAGTGGGTTTAACACCCCCCTCCCCCCAAAAAAATTGTAAAGTGGATGGGTGAGCATGTGGTAGATCGAGGAGTTAGATATGAGTGATACCCGCATTCGACTTACTCGACTCATCATCTATCACCTGCCACCACCCATTTATAATATGATATATTTTTTGTTTATTCTATTGTTATTATTCATGAATAAAAATATAAATTTATTTCATTCTTTTCTAACTTTAAATCTCTAATGGTATATTATGAATCGCATAGAAACTTGAATGAAATAATAATTACAGTATATTATAATGTTCTTGAAGTTCGTCTATTTATAATGTTCAATATTTTCATTATGTATCTTCTAGTATTTGTTTTAAATGTATATTGTAAGACATAATGTTATTGAAGATTAATCATTTTATAACAATTTTTTTTATTAGAAAAAATGTTTTTCCTAGTTTTAATCTATTAGTCGGTTTAGCCTCTAAGATCAATGCATTAAAACTAGGATATGTTTTCTTTTTAAGATTTCTAATGTGTAGGAACACATTAAAAAAAGGCCAAATTGATTAAAATAACATCGCCTTTAAAGAGGTGTAAAAAAATATATTTACTTTTTAACCATAAGCAAAATAACTCAGCATTTAAGAGGTGATAACAAAGTATCTCAACTATTTTTTATGACCATAAATCCGACCAAAAACGCTATCATGTAATCATTGAAAGTAAGATCATGTTGTATTTTGGATGATATTGAGCTATTCTAATGAAAATGATACCATTTGACTAATTTCATTTCAACATTTTTTGCCCGATTATGGTCTAAAAAAATAGCCGGAATATTTTATTGAGACAATTGAGCAAGAGGCCATAATTAGAGCATATTTATCAGTGAGCCATGTTCCGGGCTCACTGCTTACTTTTTAACTGCCACGTCAGTTTATGAGCCTCAACCCAACTTTTTACTTTTTCAGCAAATGATTAGTGAGCCCCGTCCCGGGCTCATAACTTACCTTTTTTTTTCTATTTCTTTTTTTCCTTCAAATAAACAAATCTATTATTATTATTATTATTATTATACATGACGTAATATTTTAGTAATAATAATAATATTTTAATACTACTACTACTACCATTATTGTTGTTGTTGTTGATATCCTTGATTTTTTAAATAAAAAACAACATATGCAAAATGGGATAAACAATGAATTTATAGAAAAAAAATGGGATAGAATGAATTTTTTAACGAGTAAAGAGTGAAATATGGGTATTGGTATCTTTAATTTTTTTTTCAAAAAAAACATATACAAAGTGAGTGTCTATGAGTAGATAAAAATGAATTACATTCAAAAATAATTTTTATTTATTTTTTTATATCCGAAATAAGCCGAAAATCAGTTTTAAAGAGTGAAATACAAGCTTTTCAAAAAAAAAATTAAAAGTGGTCCACCTAATGTATATATGAGCCTTGCTTTATTGGGCTCATCTGCCGGAGTAATTTTTTTAGGCTCACTGCCACCTCAGCTCTCATCTTCATTTTTATTTTTATTTTGTGCTGATGTGGTTTATTGGTGAACCTTGGGGCTCACCAATAAACATCTCTTATGGCCTTTATTAGGAAAATGTACACCCATCCTTTCAAATTGACAAAATGTCCACCTCCCTTCCCTTGCCCCCTTTGCCCCTGTCCCCCCCACGCGCGCTCCTTGTGCCCCCTCCTGTTTCAGCACCTTCGATTTCAGCAACCCCTATTTCAGCAGTTATTTTTTTCCGCGTCAGCGCTTCGACACCGGAGTTGTTGAAACCGGAGTTGTTGAAATTGTTACTGAAATTATTATTATTATTATTATTGTTATTATTATTATTATTATTATTATTATTATTATTATTATTATTATTATTTTGCGTTAGCGCTTCGACACCGGAGTTGCTGAAATTGTTATTGTAATTGCTGAAATTAGTTTTTTTTTCACGTCAGCGCTTCGACACCAGAGTTGCTGAAATTGTTATTGTAATTGCAGAAATTAGCTTCTTATTTTTTTTCTTTTTTTCTTTTCACATCAACGCTTCGACATCGGAGTTGCTGAAACCGGAGTTGTTGAAACTGAAGTTGTTGTTGTAATTGCTGAAATTAACTTTTTTTTTTGTTTTTGTTTTTTCGCGTCAGCGCTTCGACATTGGAGTTGCTGAAACCGGAATTGTTGAAATTGTTGCTTTTTTTTCTTTCACGTCACCACTTCGACACCGGAGTTGCTGAAACCGGAGTTGCTTTTTTTTTCGCGTCACCACTTCGACACCGAAGTTGCTGAAACCGGAGTTTTTTTCTTTAAAAAAACGTTGAAATGCTAAAATTTACAAGGAGAAGGAAAACACTATAACGATCAGAGTGATGGGTTGCTGCCCTAAGAGAATCAGGGACAAGCTATGTGCCAAATGCGGCAAAATCCATCAAATTCATTGAGATCCTCAAGAAGAAGATGTCAAGGACAGTAACCTTCAATCTCGGAGATCACTAGGCAAAGGCAGAGAATCCATCCGGTACTGTAGAAGGTGCGCAAGAGACAACCTCTCCCTCTCTCCGCCGGAACCTCCTCCTGTAACAACCCCAATCGCCGACGCTGACGTCGTCGCATCCTCTGCATCCTCCGAATCCCCTCCGAACAACAGATCCACACTGAACACACAGATCCATCTCAGCCACCTGCTTCACCACTCGACAGATCCTTCTTCCCCGTTTGCAAATTGTTGAATTGGATCTCTCGATCTGGAAGTTTCAGCCCCCTTCTTCACAAATCCCGCTTTACTAGATCGAGAGAGCACAACTTCCAGATCCAAGCCATGGCAAGATCGAAAACGTTGCTAGATCGAAAACGCGATCGAGGGAGATCGAGCATCAAATTTAAAGAAATTGAGACTAAAACCGCGATCGGCATCGCCGATGGAGATCGTCGGAGGACAAAGGCGTCGTTGATCCAATGGAGAGGGTGGGAGGAAGGTCGCTACCGCTGCCGGAGAACAAAAGCGCCGCTGGCGGATCAAGGCCAGAGGAAGGTGGCCGCTTCCTCTCGCCGGAGATGAAGTCATCGGAAGAGATCGAGAGAGGGATCGAGAGAACGAAGTTGCTGTGCTGAAACGGCGAGGAAGAGATCGAGAGAGGAGGGATGAGATTAGGTTTAGATCTCATGAGGGCAATTTTGTCCAAAAAATTATAGATGGACAAAAGGCTAATTAAACAAGCATGGGGGACACTCCCCCAATAAAGATAAAAAAAATGGCTTGTACCACAAATTTAATCTATTTTATTACCACTTTCCCAAATGTTGAGTTATTTATATTACTTTTAAAAAGTAAGGATATTTTTTAACATTTATCCAAAGATTGAATTATTTGAATTAGTTTCGCCTTAAAAATGATGATAAAATGTCTTAGATTAGAAAACATTTGAAATCAAATTTTCTTAATTACTAGTTTAGTGCAAGCATGTTTTTGCGGATGACTTAAATTTTTATCATAAATTTTTATGTTTTTTAGAATATTTATTTTCTAAAATAATCGATTTTATTATCAATAATTGTTAAAACTTAATTTTTTATAGATAAATATGTTAATACAAGTGTATAACATATAAATATATTTTAAAATTTTTTAATATAAATTTATATCTACGGAATAATTAAGGTTATACACGTGATCCTAACTCTTTAGAAAAAACTATTATATATTTCTAAGACCCAACTCGAAAATCGGACCCAACCCATCTGAATCAAGATCCGACGAAAACTTGAAAATATAGTGTCATATGTATGATCCAATTTCGAATACGAGCTCGATTCATTTTAGCTCGATGTCTGAATGAACACGAACATATACAACTCGACCTGACTCATACCTGACCCAACTCATATCCGATCCGTCCTTGACCTGATCCGAACTAAACTAAACTCAACCTTATAATTACTTTAATTTTCATATTTTTAAACACTCAAATAATATGAATTTCATATAATGAGACCCAGGGCTTCGTTTGACAATGCATGTAGCTTTTTAAAACTTTTGGTTTTAATATTCTATATTTTTAAATTAGCTAAATATAAGATTTCAGTTTAATTAGTTTTTGAATTTGGATTTTCAATAACTAATCACCCCAAAATTTTCTGGAATTTTTTTTATAGTCACAAATCTATTCATTTTCTACTATCTCATCAACTATTTTTTTATAAGCTACTCTATTAGCCGAGTTAACAAATACGGAGTACCTTATTAGTATATGAATACTCTAATTTGACGCACTTAATCCATCAACTTCCGCCACACTATTAGCTATTTGGTAAACCGATCTCTACAATAACTACATAATGTACTAAATAAAGGAGCTTAATAATCAATAATTAAGATAGTATAAAATTAAGATAAATAAAAATAATCACAGTTTTACAGTAAAACTAAGGTTGACTCGACTTAATACACCCCAAAATTCATTTTACCCCAATTTACCCAATTTGACCGAACATAATATATACCGGTATATAGGCCGTGTTTGGCAACGGGGTGGGAGTAGGTGGTTGAGGATGGGTTTTTGGGGGTGGACGGGGTGGGGATGGAATCTCGGGGTGGACGGGGTGGAGTTTTGAATCCCTTTTCATCCCTTTTCATCCCGTTTCGTGTTTGGTTGGGTTATAAATTTTTGGTGGATGGATCCACTCAAAAAGACCGAATTACCCCCACTAACCACATGAAATACCGATTATGCCCCTCCCAATTACCCTCACCCCCAACCCATTAATACACAGTTCCCGTCATAAGCCAACTCTTCCAAAGAGAGAGAGCCCGACGACGCAGCTCGCGGTCCAGGTCCACCGCCGCCCTTGCCCCCAACTTCCGACACCCTACAGAGCATCGCCGGCCACATGTAAGTTCTCCCCATCCCTAGTTCCATTATTTCAGTTTGAAGGTAGATTGGGGGTTCCCCTTTGAACAGTCGGGATTAGTTGGGACTGGGTGCGAGTGGTGGAAAACCCCAACTTCTCCATTGTTGACGGAAGGTGGCATGAACTGAAGTAGGGCGTTATTAGGACTAGAATGATTTGGGGTTCCATGATTTGGGGTTCCATCATTTGGGGTTCGATGAATTTGGGGGTTAGGTACCGATTTGGGGGCGAATGAATTCCAACAAATTGACTACGAATTAGGGTTAGAGGTGTTCGGGTAAGGACTGATTAGCTATGAACACCATGTTGTGTCTACTGGTTTTTTTGATTTGTAGAATTCCTTATGCTGTTCGTTCATGGTTATAACTTGCTATTGGTTCTATACTTCGGCCACAACCTACCGAATTTTTGATTCCATTTACTCGCCACCCTCGACGACAGAACTATGCTCGAGAACGAAATGGATTCCCCTGCGACGACAAACGGGAAAGGTAAAGGAAAGGCTAAGAAAGCTAAGTCGGCTTCCGTCGAGAAGAACGCTGTGCCTGCTGCGTTCTATTGGTCATTGGATTTGACCAAGAAGTTGATGCTTGTGCTCCTTGCGTACCAGCGGGAAAATGGTAAGGACCAGTCCTTCAAATGGGGGCCAATTAATACTAGCTTCGAGGCAGCGACAGGGAAGAAGTGCAACCAGTACACCCTCAAGAACCGAACTCGCGACATGAAGCAAATCTTCCAATCTTGGAAGAAGCTGAAACAAGGGGAGACCGGCCTAGGATGGGATGAGGCCCGTGGTACCATTATGGCCCCCGACGAGTGGTGGGAGAAGAAAATCGCGGTATGTGCTCGTCTTCCCTTTGCCTTATATATTCCTGATCCAACGGACCCTTCAATGTCATCGTCATTGAACAACCATCACCCCCATTGCGCAGGAGGATAACAACTTCAGCAGGTTCCGGAAGAAGGGCATTCCTCCCGATCTTGAAGAGCTGTGGCACCAAGTATTCGGAGGCACCGTCGCAACGGGCGAGTACTGCGTCGCCCCCTCCATGGACCCTGCAGCACGTGCTGCGCAGGCGGCCATTGACCTTGACAAGGAGCAGCAAAATGACCCCCCTACTGGTGACGACGACCCCGACCCAAGAGCTGAACCCGTTGGGTCACAATATGAGGGGGTTGATAAGGAGTTCGAAGCGCTCTTCTCCACCCCTCGTGATCAACATGGAACGCCCTCTATGGAAGACGTTGTTCGGGGCCTTTGCAACGACGACGACACACCCCCCCTCAAGCCCCTGGCGCTTCTGGAGCAGGCCCTTCCCAGCCATCAAGGTCTAAGCGCGGCCCAGGGTCATCCACTCCCTCCGCCCGTAGGAGTTCAAAGCGCAACATCCGTTCGTCGGAGGGGACCAGACTGTTTGAAAGGAGCGTAGGGATCATGGAAGACAGGTCACAGTAAATCGTCGACATACTACAGCGGGATGAGGTATCGTCGAACGCCCCCCACGATACAACGAAGGAAGTGCTCGACGTTGTGAGGTCTATGGTTGGCGAGGGGCTTTTCGACGAAGGTGACCCCCTCTGGTGCTTCAGCTTAGCGATCATCAGGTCACCCGAGTGACGCGAGGTCTTCGTTCAGCTCGACAGCAACGTGGCCAGGTTGAAGTGGCTTCGGTGGTTGTACTCCACCAACGACGGGCAGCAGCTGACGGCCATACCACCGTGACCAATGATTCACTCTCACCTTTCACGCACGTTGTAACGTGTCTGCACTTCGATCTTCATTTATTTGATGATGCTGAATAATCTGTCCGGACTCCATAGTGGTGATGTTTTACAATTATTTCATGTCGTTGTTGTTTGACAATCTCCTCGCGTCGTTCAGTTCCTGCGTTGCATACAGTTTCCACCAGTTTGTAATAAGCATGTTATGACCCCCTGTATGCTATTTCATATTATGTTAGTTATGGTGTGCGCTGTGCTTTGGATACACTTTGTCGATCTAGGCGATTGTTGTATTCATCAACATGATCTTTGTCCCTGCAGGAATCAGGACACGGTGCGCGAGCGCCATCGACGACGTCGTCGAACACAAGCGAAGGCCGTTACCGCCTTCTTCGATCTCCTTCGCACCTGGATCCCCATTGCGAAGCACTACTTCAAAAGGGTGCATAAGGTACCGCAGTTTATAGGAGACTACACCGGAGCACGTTGGGTGGACCAGATCCTCACCCACCGTTCCCAATCTAGGAGCGTAAACGCATTCCGAATGGAGAAGGGTGCCTTCATCCGACTTTGCGGGATGCTGGAGCACCAGTATGGGCTTCGGGGTTCTGACCAACTTTCTGTCATGGAGAAGGTGGCCATCTTCGTCAACACCATGGCGTGGGGGTCGAGTCAGCGTAACTCCTGCGAGCGTTTCCTTCGTTCGACGTACACGATCTCGGAGTCCATTTCGGAAGTGCTAGAAGCCATATGTGGGGGGCCATCTAACGGGTACCGCGGACTAGCGGGGGACCTGATCCGGCCTCGAGATCCTCATTTTGCCGATGTACCAGAGCAGATCAGGAACGACAACCGATATTGGCCGTACTTCAAGGGTGCAATCGGTGCTATTGACGGGACGCATATTGAAGCACAAATACCGAGAGAGGACCAGATACGGTTCCGATGCAGGAAGGGCACAACAACATACAATGTGATGGCCGTATGTGACTTTGAGTTGCGATTCACCTTCATATCCGCCGGATGGGAGGGCAGCGCACACGATGCTCGTGTGTTCGATCATGCATTGAAGACGAGCGCCCTTCGGTTCCCCCATCCACCGCCAGGGAGGTACTACCTCTGCGACAAGGGATACCCGTTCCGAAATGGCTACATGATCCCTTTCTCGACGACGAAGTACCACCACCCAACGTTTGTGGCAAGCCAACCGAAGAACGAGAAAGAAGCTTTCAACAAGGCGCACTCTTCCCTCCGCGGTGCGGTAGAGAGGTCATTTGGGATATTGAAGGCCAAGTGGAGGATCCTCCATCAGCTTCCCAAGTATTCGATACGTAAGCAAATTTCCATCATCATTGCATGCTTCGCCCTGCACAATTATGTTCGTTATACGCACGATCCATCGGACTCCGATGAAGACGACGATCCCAGGTTCACAAAGCCTACGGGGAATGACATCCCGTCTGACGGGGATGGTGACAAAGATGCATACGACGCGGGAGAGGAGGTTGGACACGAGGACGACGACCCGTTTTTCCCAGACGACGTGGCGCATGCTACAACCGCACAGATGAGGGCTCTGAGGGATGACATTGCTCAGCAGATATGGAACGACCGTGGTGGTCGCCTGTAACGGTAGGTTGCCACTTTTGGTGGTTGACCATGTCTTCTGTCCTTTTGGTGGTTCAATGGTTGGGTCATGGTAAGGATCGCGATTATTTAAGTGAATTAACAGTTTGTCCATTAACATTTCGTGGTTCGAAGGGAATTAACATTTTGTCCTTAACACCGTTGGTTCAATGGTTGGTTCAATGGCATGGACCGTGGTGATGTACGGGTAGGGTGTCATACGCATGTAATGTGGCAATCATATAAGCAATAAGTGTACATTTTGTGATGGATAATTGTATGTAATGTGGTAATGGATGAACAATGTTGAAATGCACAACAACAAGTGGAAATGTAAGCGAAATGCATTAATATAGGAGGGCCATAACCCTATACATAACCTATCCGATCATACTTGCACCATTGTTAACGGTGCAACCACACTCGGCGTATCAAAAAACAACAACTGGCCGAGTGTGGGTGAGACATTGTTTCTACCAACCCTTACATAGGCCCCGAAATGTACAAAATGGGGGCCAACCACCACATAGTGTTTGTCCAACAAGTCAAAATCCCACAACAGTTTGTCATCCCATTAGTTTATGGCAACTACAACAACAACTGCGATAAGTTATAGCAAAAACTATTGACCTGGCTTCAGAGGTCCTAAGCCCTGGTCACCAGACGCACCATCACACCCATCATGAGCACCAGAATCCACCCCAGCAGCCTGTTCCAGCGGGTGAGCTGGCGGGTTCGGAGCTGCTCGCTAGCGTGCCCCACCCACTGCCTACAGAGGAAGGAGCAGAGGTCGGCCACCTGCTGCACCAGGTGGTTGTTGCTAGCGTCGCTCCTCGCCAGCCGGTTGGCGAGGTCCACGTTGTGTTCCCTGGTGGCCTGTAACTCAGTAGTGGTGGCCTGGAGCTGTGTGTTGGCGGCCTGAAGCTGCGTGTTCGTTGCGGCCATAACTTGCTCCCTAGCAGCATCCCGGTTCAGCAGCGACTGAACTCTCTCGCGAAGCTCCGTGAGCTCTGAGGCCGCATAGTCCCAGAGAGCATTGTCCTCAGCCTCTTCCTCGGGGTCCCTCCTGTCTGACTGAGCTTCATCCTCCTCCTCCTCTGCATGGTCCCGCCTGCTGCGCCCGTAGTCATAGTCCGTCCGCAGCCAATAGTACTTCCTATCGTCACCGCTCTGGTAGCTCCGGTCACTGTCGGAGTCCGTGTCAACGTCGCTGTCTCCGTAAGGCCACATGGTTCCTACCAGTAGAAGGGAATTGAAACGTGAGATGGAACAAGACAAACAAATACAAGTACATATGTATGAAAAACATCTAACTAGGTTGTGAAATAGAATCGAAATAAATGCAGTTATAATTGAAATGGAGACAACTACATATATATGAAAACAGATGAATGGGAGAGTGAGATGATATGTCACCAGACAAGTCAAGGAGAATGTAATATAAGCACCATAAATGTCAGGACCTTATTATGTTGATAAGGAGACATTTATGTGCAAGAAAAGGCGAATTTCTCGAAGTTGCTTATAAAACCCATCATGACAAGAAGCTGCAGAGATAATTACTGATCTGTAATAACCTATTATAGATATGAAATCTCACAGATTGTGTATAACGATGGAGTAATGTTAGGGAATAACCAGAAAACATGAACTACACAAGTTTAATGAACAGCAATGAGATAGGAAACAAGAACAACACATCTAAGAGTTGACCAGTCCTTCAAGGGACATTTATAAGATGGAATTTTCTAAGATGCCATGTGGCCAGTGATCAACAAATCTGATAACAAACTCATATCCATGAATTTAAGTTTTCACAAATTTATATAAAAAAGGGCAAGAATTTTTTTTGTCAAAAGGGATGGTGGGAATGGGACTTCACTAACCACAAACAGCACAACCAAAGGGGATGTGTAAAAGGCATTGATCAAAAACTCATTGATCTGTCAAATTAACTTGATAAAAAAAACACATTGGTCAAAAACTCAACCTTAATCAACCTTAACTTGATCAAAAACTCATTGATCTGTCAAATTGATCTGTCAAATTAACTTGTTATCTATGTCTGAGACAATGTAATCAACCCTTTAGAGATGAGATGAAAAACACATTGATCAAAAACTCAACCTTAATCAACATATAAAAGGCATATCATTGATCATTCAAGCCAAACAACATATATATCAATTCAAAATGATTTACACTACCAATCTGTATGAATTCAGGATAAAAAATGACCAAAGTTTTCAAACCCTAACACAAACAGAAGCCAATCAAGCATTAACATAAATTCCATACAGAGCAAAACTCTAGCATCAATGCACAGTAGCGATGCTTCAATGCAGATGTAACTCAAAACCTTGGAAATCCATTCGAAAATATGGTTGGTTCAATATGGGGATGGGTTTGTACTCTGTCATGGATAACAACAAAATGGGTTGATCGTTCATTCATCGAATCCACATCAATTATCGCACATGAAGGGATTTATTTGCTTCAAACTCCAACCCATGTTATTGTTTATCTATTCCTAGATTTCGTTGATGGCATTTGTGGTTTCGTTCTTTGGGGTGAAGGACAACAGAAATGGGAGTGACCTAAACCCTAGACCCTAATCGGAAAGCTAAAGCATTCGACTTTCCACAAGAAACCATGTTATTGGCTATGTCGAAAACCCTAACAACAATCAGATTTCATTCCAAACAAACTCAAATTCGATTAACCCTAAAATCGAAACCGAAATCATTCAAGACGGCAATCGGTGTTGGACGTACCTGGAATTGGAAGGTTGATGAAGATGGAGCACCACTTGTGAATCAAGCCCCCCGATCGTCGCTTCTTCTCTTCTGAAAATTTTTGTGGCTTGCAAGAGACGAGTGAAGCCGAATCGACGGATGATGGTGGTGTATTTATGGAGGAGAGAGGGGCAAATCGGGGCGTTTCCACTCCCCACCCCATCCCACCTCCCTCCAACGAGGTGGAGAAATCTCCTCATCCACCCCGTCCCACCCCCTAATTCGCACCCCATTCACCCCGTCCCACCCCCTTGCCAAACACCTCGGCTCGGAAATCGAAAACGCACCCCCACCCCATCGCACCCCTCCCACCCCGTTGCCAAACACGGCCATAATCGAGTGAGCGACTGGAGATGTTAATCGGGTGCGGGTGCGGGTGCGGGTGCGGGTGCGGCGGCAAGGAGAGTGATTAGTGACTGCACCACTTTTTTTTTTTTTTTAATTACTTCTGAGTAGCCCGCTCTCTCCGACTCTCTCTTCATCTCTCGCCTTTCTCTTTCTCCATCTCCCTCACCGGCTCTCCCTCTCAGCCGGTCGTCAGCCGCCATCGCGCCAACAAGGTCACCACTTCCCAAGTCACCACCGTTCCACCGCGCCGCCTCCGTCCCGCCGCAAATGGTAGAGCTTTCTAAATTTTTCGAAATTTTGCAGTTCGTATTGCACCTTCAGTTTCACTCCCTTGATGTTTATCCAATCTGAGAACAACTCCGAATTCCAGACTTTCAAACTTCAATTTCTTGCAGTTTAAAGTTGTAGCTTCCACCCTAACGGCCCCTAACCCTAGAAATTGGGAGTTTCCTATGGTTGATTTGCTCTGATAAATGTGAAATGTATGGATTTGACAGAGTAAATCAATTTGAAGTTCTCTTTATTGATGGTGTTGGTTGAGTCCTTCTCTATCTCCCTCGATTCCATTGGATTTTTAGGGAAGCAGCTGGATGCTCCCAACAATGTGAGTTTTTTTTTTTCCCTTTCCCACTTCAAAGACAGATAGACAGAGGAAAAACACTTAGAGATATGTATAGGAAACTGGAATGTTTGCTATGGAGTTATGAGTTCTTTAGGGGGAGAAGTTGAGTTTTATGGTTACTGATAGTGATGTTATGGTATTGTAGTAGTCTGCTGCACTTCTGCACATTTTTATATCAGCAGAGTCCACACAGAGTTTAAAGGGCCTGTAACTCAGATTAGGTTTCTGATTAGAGAGGATGTTTTATTTTCTAGTAAGACAGTAATCAACCTCAACTTAAACTGATTAGTTATAGCTAGGAGAAAATAGAGGAAGAGACTATTTGAAATTTGGTTTATATGATAATCTTTGGTAAATTTGGATATTTTTCTTGTTTATTTTTTATGCAGATCGAAAAGCTTTAAATGGAAATAGGCATATTTAACTGGATCAGGTGGATATCTGGACCGGGTTATTTGGGTTGGATATCCAGGTTAACCTGAGTCAGATTCAGATCCCAGTTGTAGAAAAAGACAGTTTGGACATTCAGTCAAATAAGCCAGCTTTGGATCCGGGTCATTTAGGTTGGATATCCTGTTTAACCTGAGGTTTGCTGCATTGGCACTTCCCTTTTAGCAACTTTTTCACCGATTTATTCATATATGTAATTCCATCTAAAGCCATCCACTTCTATCTCTTTGTTGGTGTCAATTTGAAATGACTCCATTAGTTAATACCTAGTTCTAATAAATTCCTTTGTTCAATGATGTAAGTAGTTGAATGATGTGATTCTGTTTGATTATAATGTGTAAGTAGTTGAGCAGGAAATATGTTACTAATATGATACACTTGTGTGGTTGAATTGAGTTATGGGATTGCTTGTGCAGTATGAATATATGATGCTTTTGTGAATGTTTCTGCAAGGATGGAAAAACAAGAGATTCTCATAAACCATCTGATATGATGTGTTGATTTTGCTTATTCATTATTTTTATTACGTCTCAGTCTCTAATTTAACCTTTTGTTCTCAGTGACAGGGTGTCTCTGCCACAAATATGATGTCCATCAAGAATCTGAGACATCGTTTCCCAGCAGTTTTTCCTGCATCTTCCTCTTCACTCGTCATTTGCTGCTATACTGATCACACTCTCTCCAGATTTTTGAAGAACACCAGTCATCGAGGGTCGATCTTGGAGCTAATTGTATCTTGTCTGACACGTGTTAATGCGCCAATTTGTATTTTTCAACATCAACAGACTCTTAGAGGCTCAGTGTGTTCCTTCTCAACAATGGCTGGGTCAATCTTGGTCCAGGCTCGGGACCCGGCTAAGCTGAGCCTTGAAATTCAGATAGCTATCGATGAGGGTCAATTTGATGAGGCATGGAGATTGCATCAACAACACATGCAGATGGAAGGGTTTCCCCGGAAGAGTGTGGCAAACAAATTGATTGCAGGCTTCGCTGGGCTCTCTGACCCTCAATGGCTCGAGAAAGCTTATGGGTTTGTTGAGCTTGCCTTTGAGGAGAATAAACATTCGCTCTTCGAGATGGAGACTCTTATTTATCTTTCTTATGCTCTTGCAAGATGTGCGTTACCTGTCCAGGCCGCTGCTGTTTTGAGGAAGTTGGTGGGGATAGAGCAGTATCCTCCGGTTGCAGCTTGGTCAGCTGTTCTGTCACACATGTCGCAATCTGGTCCAGGAGCATACCTTGCCGCTGAGATGGTGCTTGAGATAGGCTACTTATTCCATGACAATAGAGTGGACCCACGAAAGAAGAGCAATGGACCGTTGATTGCAATGAAGCCAAATGCTCTTGCATTGAGTATTGCCATGGCTGGCTGCGTTTTGTTTGGAACCACTAGAAAAGCCGAGCAGCTTCTTGAAATGATGCCGAGAGTCGGTATCAAAACAGAAACCACATTGCTTACTATTATGGCACATATTTATGAGAGAAACGGGAGGATAGAGGAGCTTAGAAGGCTCAAAAGGCATATAGAAGAAGCTCATGACTTGACTGATGCTCATTATAGGCAGTACCACAATTGCCTACTCGCTTGTCATTTGAAATTCGGAGATCTAGATTCTGTCTCTCGAATGATTCTAGAAATGCTTCGGAAGGGAAGAGAGGCAAGGAATTCACTGGCAACAGCTAACCTCATACTTGGATCCTCTAACAGGGGAAAATTGTCTTCTGCTGGATCAATTTCTGAGACCACAGTGTCAGTTCATATGGAGAAATCTGGGATTCTGACAAACCGTCTTATATTATTTGAAGATTTCCTTAGAGACCGAAAATTTACAAGGATGGAGGCCGAGGCAACAGAAGTGCTACATGCTTTATTGGGGAAATTACAAGAGCAAGTAGATATGATCACCACCAAACACGGAATTCTTCAACCGACGGAAAGAGCTTTTGTGAAGCTAGCAAAGGCCTTCTTGGAAGCTGGGAAAACCAAGGATTTGGCGGAGTTTTTGATTAAGGTGGAAAAAGAGGATTCCCCAGTTTCTGCTGATGAATCAGCCTTGGTCCATGTCATCAATTCTTGCATTGAAGCTGGATGGTTAGAACAAGCACATGACCTCCTTGACGAGATGCGATTTGCTGGAATCATACCTAGTTCCTCTGTCTACTCGTCCCTCCTAAAAGCATATTGTAAGAAAAATGAGACAGCTGCGGTTGCTGCTTTGCTTAGGGAGGTCAGGAAAGCTGGGGTTCAGCTAGATTCTAGCTGTTATGAGACTCTAATTCAGTTGAAAGTGATAAACAAGGATACACCGGGAGCTCTCCATCTCTTCAGAGAGATGAAAGAAGCCAAAATACCTCGAGCAGGCCACCAAGAATTTGAGATGCTTGTTCAGGGGTGTGCTGAGAGCAGACAGGCTGGGATGATGTCAAAGCTCTTGGAGGAGATTAAGGAAGGGCAGAGAGAGGAATGTGGGGTTCATGATTGGAACAATGTGATCCATTTTTTTAGCAAGAAAAGGTTAATGCAAGATGCAGACAAGGCTCTAAAGAAGATGAGAAGCTTGGGGCACAACCCTAACGCGCAGACGTTTCACTCTCTGGTCACTGGATACGCAGCTATTGGTGGGAAGTATCAAGAGGTTACCGAGCTCTGGGCAGAAATGAAATCCCTTGCTTCTTCCACGACCATGAAATTTGACCAGGAACTCCTGGATTCTGTCCTTTACACTTTTGTGAGGGGGGGTTTCTTTGTCCGGGCAAATGAAGTTGTGGAGATGATGGAAAAAGGAAAGATGTTTGTTGACAAGTACAAGTACAGAACCCTCTTCCTGAAGTACCATAAAACCATGTACAAGGGTAAGGCTCCAAAGTTTCAGACAGAATCGCATTTGCGAAAAAGAGAAGCTGCATTGACTTTCAAGAATTGGGTGGGCTTGCACTAAGAGGCTTGGAAACTGATTTGGTTGGTCAAGCAAGGTCCTTGCAGCTTCATGGAACGTGGCTGGAAAACCTTCTCCATATACCTCGGAGCACAGTTGCACCCCTCAGAACAGCTTTGCAAAGAGGGTATGCTTCTGTTTTTATCAAAGTTCCTGTTTATTCTTGTTGAATCCAATTGTGGTTTAACAAAAGGTCAACCAACTACACAAAACCACCTTTAGGTTAGTGACGCCTTGATACAGATATCACCCTTTGTAAATATTGCATTTAAACTCTTGTTATCTTCATTTAGTTTTATGGATGTTGGTTTTGTGCAAAATGTGATAAATCCAGTGTTGTTTTGTGTACTTTTACCCTTGATAAGACTCAATTTTCTGGAAATGGTTAAAACCTCATCTTTGTTCCTGCCATACACATATGACTTTAACCCATATATTAGGGCTCTTAACAGCAAACCTTCCGGCTTTGGTGTTGGCGACTGCAGTGGCTATCACATTTCACAACTCCCTGCCAATTTCAGGCAAGTTCCAGTGTGACAAAGCCGACCTCAAGAGGAGATCCCGCTTCCTAGAGTCGACAAGGGGCAGAAGAACATCAGCTTCAAAAGCATATGATCCTACAGTCTTATACAGGTGACAGAGCTAACTTAATGTGTTGTTGTTCAAACAAATATGATGTGTTATTCAATGTAAATATTGCAATTCTAGGGAAGAATAATTTTATGGGTTTTTGATAATTAAAAAAGAAGGTGAAAGTAGAAAATCGTCTATATACCTACATCTAGAGTTGAACCTAAACTTGAAGGAATTTCATATTTAAAAGCATAATATATATCAAGTGTACTTCAAATAATTATTCTTGTCATAGATGGGCTAAAAATCAAAATATATATACTGATGTAGATTTATTTGAGTGTTGTTCCTATTAGAGTTTCTTGTGAGTAGAGCTGATAAATCCTTCTCACAAAATAAAAAGATTTAAGGAAAAAAAATTGGTGGTGAGTCAAAAGAGAGCAAGATTTTAAGTGTCAATTTTTAAGTTGTGAGATTTGAAACCTCTCGAATTGATGTTCTATGGAAGAAGTTATGAAATATTTTCATGTATACTTGCTAACTAACTTACAAAGGAAAAGGATGCACTTTACAAAAATTCTTAGGAGATCATTTGAATAAAGGATGTGTATCTGATAGCTGATGCTTGTACTTTACGAAAATTCTTAGGAGAACATTTGAATAAAGGAAAAGGATGCACTTTACGAAAATTCTTAGGAGATCATTTGAATAAAGAATGTGTATCTGATAGCTGATAGCTGATAGCTAATGCTTAGGATGCACTTCGCTTTTGAAAAATTCTAAACCATTTTTAATGGTGTATCTGTTTATTTCCAGGCTTATAGTTCACCAGACAGAGATCCAGATATCACTGGACAAGAGAAAAGGTTTATTCTGGGGAACGTTCATACTCCTAACTGGATGCCTACATGTTACAATCAGGTAATTAGCTATCTAAAGGATATTTCCTTGGCTGGCATAGTAGTTGTCATTCCCTTTCAGAAAAGAATATTTCGGAGATGACTCTGTTGAAGATTCACTTCTGGGGGCTTTGCTGACAGGTTCAGTTGAAGATTTAAGTACGATCTTCCATATATGACTTGACAGATGCATATTATAAATGTAGTGTGGCTAATGGACTTTGCAGCCTGAAGGTTCTTTTTCCTAGAGGAAACAGTGTTGTCTTGTCATCTTCCGATCTGCAAGTTGTAAGACCATTTTCCAGGAAACAATTCATAGCTTTGCACCAAGGAAATTCCTCCTGAGCTTCTCAACTAATACCAGTTTTACTATTCTGGATGGATTTCTTGATGCTTACTGAGATTGTGGCTTTATCCATAAAAACAAATTTAAGTTTGAGAGATGATATCAATATTATTTAGAGCATAACTTTTGTTCGAATCAGTTCAAAAATTATTTTTTCTTCCACTATAGCGCCTAAAACACATCAAATATATCACTTGCTTAACCTTATTTACACAGGTAGAATTGGATTTCATATGATTAGTTATTAACAGAAGGCTCTCAGCTCTGACTGTTTTATATGTGTTGTTGGTCACTTTCTGATAATTACTCACTAGAGTGGTCTTCACCTTTGCAGGCATGGTAGCGGAGTACAAAAGGGACAATGCGATAGCCAAAATCAAGAGAAGTGAAAAGAAGTAGTTAAATCCAGGACTGGATTTTTCTCATTTCAAAAATATTTTGATGCTGGAAGCTTTCCACTTGACTTTAGTTTGCTAAGTTTGAGTTGATGCCACATTATTTCAGTTAGTGGAATCAACTTTGGTTTAGTGATGGATCAATTTATATTGTAATGAAGAATTCTTCTATTTTTCGATTCAATTAAAAAGTCATGGGTTTTGGATCAGACAGATGTTCTTACAGACTGATTACATGTGTAGCATAAGGTGCAATTGCATAAATAAAAGAAATATATTAAAAATCAGATATAATTATATAGCCCAGACATTCAAAACCGAGATATATAAAAAACATTTTCATGAGCATGAAAAAAAAAAACAACCCTAATATCCTGGTGGTGTCCCCATAATCCGTGATATTAGGATTGAAGCATGAAAAAATCTCACTCCTAATATCCCGGGCGTGTCCAATGTGGTCCGTTACAAAATTTCTATCATATTTGAGCAGGTTTATAAATTGGTATTTAATTTCTGAATTCTAATTGGTGTTCAATTTCTGAATTCCACATATGACAAAATATTTATTATACTGAACAATTATCATTTTGAACTTGTATTCCGAAACGAACAACAAAAGGTAGCATATTTTGAAAATTTGTTGTTTCAGCAAGGGAAAAAAAGTTCCAAGTGAGGACATTAATTAAGGCTATATTAGCAGCTGCAACTCCCTACACTTCAATGTATATTTTGATGCTTTGGTTGTTCATATCTATAAATGTCAATCGGGGATTGCTGCCAATGGAATTGTGGCTAGATACCAAGAAAAAGGGACAAACTTCTTAGTGTATTTTTCATAAAGAAAGAATCTTGAAAGTCAAGGAAAATGGCATGTCATATTGGAACGGTTGAACTAGGGGAGCTCATCATAGATCTAGAATTTATAAAATGGATTACATCTTCTTTCTAGTTTACAAATTGCAATTTAAACCCATAAATTCAAATTCTCAAGGTGATAAAACGAAATTACTAAATAACGAACAATCCAAGAAGAAATTCAGTCATATATCTAGCTGCTGCTACTACTACTAACTGCTGGCAGACAGAAGGGTAATTGTTAACTGTACACATTAGGTAACTTTACAAATAGCCAAAGGTGAAAGGCAAAGGTTGGAACATGGAAACCTACAACAAAGATTATCACACTTGCATTATAGCTCCACGGTTAAAAATTAAAAATTGAATCTGATAAGCGAACCAAAAAAGAAAGACTGACTTATAACTACAGTAAGATTGCTCCTTTGAGTTTCTCTACAAACAGATCATGTCTTTTTTAATTATTCTGGCCTAGATATACCACTTAGAATATATACTGTATCCAGTTGGAAGCCCTTTAAAAACACATGTCACAAAAAGAATGAATTTTTTTCACAAATAAAAAGAGAAACTTCATGGAAATCGGCATTGAACATGACATGTATAGAGCAACAGTAATGAGGAACAAATAAGTAATAACATAATGAATCTGGACTCTTAAGTGGTGAGAAGGAAAAATCTAGAACTTGAAATGGAAGGAGGAACAAAAAGTAATAACATAAGGATGCTTTGAGCAATATGATCTATTGGAGCACTGATCAACACTAGAGTTAAAGAAGCAAACTTGCTTATTACAACTAATTCTACTAAAGTATATCTATCAACAAACAACTAAGTCATCCCTGGTGTCAACATTTATTCAAAAGAAATGTGGATACAAGAGAAGAATACAAGAACAGAACACTAATGCATAATCGATTCTCCCTCAATTCTTTGTTTTTAGTCACAAGAAGCCAGAAGTTTTAGCTGCAATTTCTAATGTGCTAGATAACTCCAGAAGCCCACCAAAATGTTTTCATGTGCAGTTTGAACTATTCTAATGGGATAACAAGACTTTCCACAAAGTCATAAGCGACATCCACATACCAAAGAAACACAACCAGCACTCTGTCATACAAGACCAGCTTGGTTCCTAATATATAAGGGATCATCCCTTTGTTGCACTAGAGCCCTTTGCTCCCTTCGTCCATTCCTTCCATAGCCCAGAAAACATTCTCTATATGTGCTAAAAGCACAAAGCCAGACAGAAATGAAAAATTTCCTTGCCAACTAGTATACACACACATCAGATCTGATCGAAATGCACGATATGGACCAAGGTGACTCACTAAAATATGTAAAAAACTGAGATCCTTGTTCAATACATGAGCTTGGTACTGAAGTCATCCTAAATGCACCATTATCTAATATCTACAGATTTGTTGTTGTCCCAAATGAACAAAAATAGAAGGAAAATGCAGGAATTAGGAAGCCTACATAGTCACATGTATCAACAAGAAGTTAAGCGGTATGAACTCTTTGGTGCTGATAAAGTCGGTATGAACTCTTTGGTGCTGATAAAGTCTCATGAATTACCCTTCAAGAGAAAGCAGACTTTCCACAAAGTCACAAGCCATAAAGGTCTTCTCTTCAATTAGACCTTGAAAGCGTTCAATTCCACTCTTCAATGGAACGCAGGCAGCCGCCTTGTCACATATGACCAGCTCATCTTTTGTTACAGCTATGATCTTGCAGCTTTCTTGCTTTTCTTCAACCAGGACCCCGAGAACACGGCGTATATGGTAAGGAATGTTGAAGCTGAACATATTAACCCATACACCTTCTTGACTAGTGTATATGTCACATATCTTTTCTCTGGCCACAGGACGATCACATACATTTACAAGTGAAAGATTGTCTTGCCACTTGAAGAGTGTTGGGTGAATCCAATCTGAGCGAGTGATAAATGGCAACTCAGTGATCTCAAATCTTTCCTGAACGGAGTCAAAGGAGATTACCGCCACTGTCTTTCGAAGATCTCCTACTGGGTAATCGTCATCATCTTCGTCTGTCGAATATGTCATTGAAGTAATGGATAGCCAATAAGCCATTCCCCCTATCACTATGGCTGGACATTCATGGAAAGGCATCAATCTCCGTACCTCGCCCAGTGAAATTTCCTTCCAACATCCTTCAGTTGACGAGTAGATACTCCCGACCTCAGGATAATCCCCATCAAACAACAATTTAAAAAGTAGGATTTTAAAATTCTTGCTAGAAGGGTCAATGAACAAAGCAGAGTAAGTACCAGGTCCACCATTCCCTTCTTCTGGAATGCCTATCCAATTAAAACCCAAGAATTCAGGGAGAGGTACAATGGAGAACTTACGGATCGAAGGGTTCCAAAGATAGATGGATCTGACGGGGTCATAGTAGAGACAAACGATTCCGTGAAGAGTACCAGCGAGGTGAAATCGTCTATCTTGAATCGGGCCAGGCAGAGCGTCGAACAAGGGGAGGGTGCGAGGATCAAGAACGAAAAACTCCGGGGCCACACATTCGAGGATTAATCGCGACTGCTGGAGAGCGAGATGATCTTGCAGGAAGGAGGGAGAGTCGATGAGTCGCTTCCACCATTTGCAGACGCATCGAAATCGCAATAAGCTTCTCGCAGGCAACCATTTCAAGATCTCATGTTGAATGTCGGGGATGTAATCTGCCATTTGAGAGAGAAACGTGGAATCCGGAAGAGATCGGGAAATGATTTTTGTACAAGATTAGGTTTTGCAACTATATATACCCGTCAGAACGTAAGCCCGAAATTTTAATTTGATCTCAACCGTTCAATAGAATGAGCGGCTAAGATTGAATCATTTTAATTAACCCGAACTGTGACATCTGACAAAACCAGAACCCTATTCCCTCTAGCGTGTGATTGAGCGTCCTCTTCCAACGTAGCGACAGCCGGGGCGATTCAGGGAGAGCCTGAGTCCAAAGGAGAAGAGAGAGCAAGTCGATGATGTGTCCCATTGTCGAGGTTCATCTCTAACACGGTCGACGACCTCCATCTCCAACGCCGTCGTCGAGGTCCATCCCTTGGTTCGGTAATTCTCATAGGCAACTTCGAGTCTTCGATGGGAGAGGGAGAGAGAGCTTGTTAGACGCTAGTGATCCATCAACAAGGCGTCCGCCCGTTCGTTCCTCATCAGGACCATCACCATCGCGTTGTTTGTTCGCCAAAGTCTGTCTTCACCTCCGCCTTCCAAGTTTGCTGCTACACTTGGCCCGTTTGAAAAGGGTATATAGATATAAGATATAGGCTATGAGTATGAGATATGGATATCAAGCTATGAGTATTGGGTATGGATATGTGATTGATGTCTATATCCTATATCTACTGTTTGGAAATGGTATATAGATATCAGAATAAAAACAAAAGGAGAAAATGTAAAAAAAAAAAACCAAAACCTTATAACTTTCGAAATGTGCAAAAATAAGGCTAGTAGTAGCCTTATTTTTTGACATTCAAACAGAAGAACAAATGCAAGCATAAAAAAAATCGAACAGCAATTTTGACGTTCAAACAGAAGTTTTCACACACCATAAAATTCGAACAGCATATAGTTCTTGAACTGTAGCTTTTTCGAACAACAATTTCTGAGAGCAATTTCGAAAAGCAATTTCCGAGAGCAATGTCGAACAACAATTGTGAACAACATAGACAAGAACAACAATTTCGAACAGCAAAGAAGAACAGATGCAAGCATGAAAAAATCAAACAACATTGAGAAGAACAACAATTTCGAACAACAAAAAAGAACATATGCAAGCATAAAAAATTCAAACAACATAGAGAAGAAGGACAGATGCAAGTGGGAAAAAAAATTCAAACCCTAAAAAAATTCAATCAGCACAGTTGTTTTTGCAAACACAAATTCGAACAAATGCAAGCATAATTGAACAACATAGAGAAGATCTCTAGAGAAGAAGAAGGAGGAGGAGAAGAAGAAGGAGAAGAAATCGCACACTCGTTGCACAGTCGCTCCTTCGTCTTTTTCTATAGCCCCCAAATTTGTCTGATATCCAAAACGGAGAAATATACTAGAATGAGTAGATAGGAGATATATGATTCATATCTATATACTAATTTGGATAATTATACCAAACAGGGTATATAGATATTGGACTTTCTATACCCATAGCCTATATCTATATACCCATTCCAAACAACCCCTAAGTTTTAGATACATTTTCGATCTGATTCCAATTGGTAAGTGTATGTATATACAATATACTCCTCCCTCATCATCTTTGATCTGTTGTATTGAAATTAGTAATTTATTGTGATCAATTTGCGAATTTTCGGCTGCACTTACTCAGACAACCACTGTTTGTTACTTGTGATGGTATTGACTGTTGTATCTTTGAAATTGTCGATGGTTAATTATAAAGATTGTCGATGGTTCTCTAAAGATAGGGTGTATATGAAGATAGGTTGTATATAAAGGAATTAGATGGATGAATGAGCTCGAGTAGCTGTTAATGTAGCCAAGTTATTATTTTGCTGCAAATTAAACCATAGAGGTACTTATGTTTGTGATGCATACTTATGTTGACTGAAAGTAGTTTAAGTGCTTTTCTTTCTGCTTCTTGAGATGAGGTAATTTGCACTTGAAGAGAGGTTTTGATAGGAATGAGAGTCTGAATATAGGTTTCGATATAAACTCAGCAAACCAACAAAAAACAGGAATCTCAAACTCAGGATAGTGAGACAAAGCGGAATTTGATGATACCTCATAACAGGCTTTATTTATAATGAAAGTGAATAACTATATTCTCAAGAATCTGCAAACAATTGACCTGTCAATCTGTCATCTTATAAATGAGCAAGTAAAGGAAATGTGATCAACTTTAGACTAGTGTGAGAAAAATCACGGAAGTGTGGAAATAGGGAAACATAACTAACTAAAATTGAGGACTTCTATTCCCATTTTGGTTTTGTCTGTTTATAGCTGGCTTGTCTTGATTTTCGGGTAAGTTCTTTGTTTCATCGCCAATGCTTTCTTTATCTCAGGATTGTTTGCTTTGATTTCCAGTGCATGTCTATTTCTTGATCTCTTTGCTCTGACTTATTTTTCCCCTTCTCTTGTAAAATTTTGATATTATCCAATTAGCCTATTAGCTCAATTGGTAGAGTAATGTGTTTGCGCACAAGGATGTGAGTTCAACTCCCACATAGGCTAATATATTCTCTTGAACAAACTAATCAATTATTCCAATACATGAAACTCCAAAAAACGAAATTGAGTTGCTGTAATATACTGAGAAAGCATCCAAGACATTGCTTTATGTAATTATCTATCACTAACATTTTTGGGCTGTTGCAAAATTGTTATGGATAATAATAACAAAGGTCAAGGAAGTCATACTGAACTCATTTACCAATTAGTTCTATCCTAGGACAAGTGCTTGTAGCTCATATTCTCAGCCTTTGTATCCTAAGTGCAGTCACTGATTTTCCTTTAAATTGGTCTAACATTAACAACTAACATTAACGAAAGTCTAGACCAAGTTACAACACCATAACAAATTAGTCGATATGGGAGTCGAACCCATGTCTTTATGCGTAAACACATCGCTCTACCAATTGAGCTAATAGACTATTTGCTTCCTAAAAAACAACCATATCAATGGTACTTATAATGTATAAGATTGTCGTGTCAAACACATTCTGATTAGGGGAAAAAATACTTGTAATGATAAGAAGAATGTTTATATCATGAGTTAAATTTATGACCGCTGCAATGCCTCTCATGACAATGGGCCAATTCCAACGCCCATAACTAACGCTGCCAGCCAAATGAGGGGGTTGTAGACATATTTGAGAAACGAGAGCCTGAGCAACATTCCACAAGCAATCACATATAGGCTAGGCCATTTCTTTTGATATGCTGTTTTGCCATTCACTCTCACATTCGCTTCCAACCTTTCTTGATTTAGCGCCTTGGTGGCCCAGGTTAGTAACACCATATAAAACTTATAAACAATTCACAGATTTCACAATCTCTAAATAAGCAAGAGAAATCACACTTATTTTCAAAATTCTTTATAAAAATGAGAGATCCTGAAATTTATAATAAAGTATTAATTGTGAAACATAACTTTCATTTTTAAAAGGCAAGACTTATAATTGGAGCAACAACATGGCTAACAACTTGATGATAATGACATTGAGAATTTGAGATTGTATTGATCTATTCATCCAGATGTTAGTTGCAAGGTAGCTGGGTGGCTGTCCCACCACCAACTTCATTATTAAGCTCGAATGGTACTTGTTCATCAAATGGTCATGAATTTATTCTTGTCATAGATGGGCTAAAAATAAAAATTTGTATACTGATATAGATTTATTTGAGTGTTGTTCCTATTAGAGTTTCTTGTGAGAAGAGCTGATAAATCCTTCCCACAAAATAAAAAAAGATTTTAAGGAAAAAAATTGGCGGTGAGTTAAAAGAGAGCAAGATTTTAAGTGTCAATTTTAAAATGGATAATATTATTATGCCTTATAATGCATAATATTACATTATTATATATTATAACTTATAATGTACAATATTGTATTATAATGTATATTATAATGCAATATTGTAAGTCATAATATATGCCATCCAAAGAACCCCTTGTCGGCTAAGATCTTGCAAACTCACCTATTTAGTAGTTTCTTTTTGAATCCGTACTCGTTTAGATGAATCTCATTATATTTTGTTTGGTTAAATATGAGCTTTAATGGGAATTTATGTAAAATTATATTGTAACCCTTAATAATAATAAAAAAGTATATATTTCACTACTACAAATCAAGGTCTAATGTATCACCAAAAAATATTACATTATCCTATAAATTTGTTACATCAAGGATAAGGTCACATTTTTTAAGGATTACATTTGTAGCCGTTGCATTTGACCTAATGTAACAGTTTTTTACTAGCTAATGTAACACTAGTTGATTGTTGAGACTACATGTTACATTTGATGCCAAAACTGTTACATTTGCATAAAATGTCACCTTTGAAAATAATTGTTACCTAATAAGATTTGTTACCTTTAACCAAATATGTTACATCCAAATAACAATGTAACATTTGAAAAACAACGTTACTTTTACTTTCAAGTATTACATTTCAATGAAATTTATTACGATAGATATTTATGAACCTATTATATATTACATTATAAGATAGCTACAAGTAATAAAACACAAATTATGCAAAATAAAACTTTCATTTAACAAAAATCCAAAAGATATAGTACATTGGGTACCTTGTGCCCAAGTACATATAGTTTAAAGTAAGGATGAGCAAAACTGGCATATGATTGTTTTGCCAAAAGCCACATGAAAGCTAAAAAAATATACACAAGCCTTACTAAAAAGATAACATTTCAAGGATGATAAAGATTCACCGCCAACTATACAGATCAACTAGAAATTGTCGTCATTTTTCAGTGCTCATCATCCTGCAAATATATGAAAATCATTTATCAAATTCTGAAAGTGCATAAAAGGCATAACATATTTGGGAGGGGGGATTAGATAGTTGAGAAGGTGGTGTGATGAGGTTGTGTACTAGGAGCAAATATCGAGCATTTGAATAGAGTACGGATTTCAGAAAATCAAGTATTGCATTGAGAAAAAAATAGATACCTTGAACATAGTATAACATTCTAGGTAGCTTTTCCTTGAGTCCTAAATAAATATTGATTTAAGAAAAAAATAGATTAATGAAATTCAAGATACTATCTTGTGAAAAATCTCCTCCTTAAACATATGTTTCTAGCAACTTTTGTCTATGATAAATCAATACCAATCTTCTTAAACCCGATTTTCTAAAATTAGCAGATATTTACTCACCCTCATCTTTAGAAATATATATATATATATATATATATATATATATATATATATATATATATATATCATAAATTCAGAAAATCCTATTTCAGAAATTCAAAGATAGCTAGGAATTTCATATTTAGATTTCATAAATGGCTAACTTGCTTTCATATTTCAAAGATAGCTAAGATTTTCATATTTTAGATTTCAAGGATGGCTAACTTTCCTTCAGATTTCTGATTAATTTTAAAGTAGTTAGGATTTTTATATTTTGAAGATATCTAACTTGTCTTTGTATTTTCAAATTTCAGAGAGCTAGGATTTTTAGATTTTAGAGATGGCTAAACTTGCTTCAGATTTCATGCTTTAGAGATAGTAAGGATTTTCATATTTCGAAGATATAACTTGCGTTCATATTTTTATATTTAAGTGATAGCTAGGATTTTTATATTTTAGAGATGGCTCAGCTTGCTTCAGATTTAGAGATAACTAGGATTTTTAGATTTTGAAGCTATCAAACTTGCCTTCATATTTTCGTATGGCCAATATGCACTAACATACCAAACAAAATTGAGGTTTGCAAATATAGTCATAGGGGTAATAAATTGCAAAGGGGTGACAAAAGGGCAGATTTGCAAATTAGTTGCACCCGGTTGCAAGCTTGCAGCTGATCTTCAACGGAAAAGGTGGGACAGTTGTTGAAAATATAGAGGAGGGATTGTGTTCATTTGGCCAAAAAAAATTAAAAATGAAGGAGTTTCAGAGGCTGAGAGAGGACCATACCTGAAGAGAGAGAGAGGGGGGGTGAAAGGACAACATTTAATGCTAGAGGAGAGAGAGGGTCTCACTTTTCACAAAGAAAAGTTCCCGCCAAGCCAATTTGGAGGGAAACAACGTGGGGAGTTAGGCGGGTTGCAGAGGGAATATAAAAGGAGATGGGTGGGCTCGAGAGGTGGACCTAAAAGGGAAAAACAAACGATTGTCCAAAGCTGCCATTAACATCAAGTTGGAAGAATAAAACCCAGAAATTCAGTTACTAGCCAAGCAAAGGAAAATCCTAGTCATCAACGGAATATATATTGACATACACAGGGATACACGTGGTTAGGGCTGTTATTCAAGCCGAGTAGCTTGAGCTCGGATCGGGATTGGCTCGGAAAAAGCTCGGCTCGAGCTCGTTCGAATTTAAAAACGAGCCGAGTTCGAGCTTAGAAACGAGCTCGTGACGAGCTTGAGCCGAGCTCGAGCCGAGCTCGAGCTTGCTCGTATTGCTCGCTTTGCTAGGTGTATTTACATATATACCCTTATTTATATCATTTTCTTTAAATTCCTTATATTCCTAGCCAACCTTATATGTTCCCATAAGCTGCTTTTCTCCTTTCATTCCCAGACCCCTAGTTCCCAACTCCCCACCTGCCCAGCCTTAGAGTTCCCCGTTCACAAGCCGTCGCCGCCCCTCTTTGGCTCTCTTCAGATGAATCAGATCTGACGCCTTCAATCCTCCACTGTCCAGTCGCTCCTCGTCACTCCTTTGCATCCTCGTCTCCCCTCTCGCTCTTTGTTGTCAATTGTTTCAGATCTAGATCTGGATCTGGATCCTTGTCTTCATCCCGTCTTCTCTCATTGCTCTTCGTCGTCCTCGTTGCTTCAGGTATGGATCTAGCTCCTCGTCGTCCACCCATCTTCTCTCATCGCTCTTCAGATCCGGATCTCGCTCCCCGTCAACGTCATGTCGCCCTTCTTGCTCCTAGTTGTCCTCCCGTCCCCCCCTCCTTCCCAACTCCCTCTCCTTCATTCACTGAAATGTTTTCTGATTCAATTTTTATTTGTAATTACATTCTTGTTTGTAATTTTAAGCTATTTGATTTCAATTTGTATAAAATTGTAATTAGTGTACCATTTGTCTGTAATTGTAATCGGTCATGGAATGATTGAAGTTGAATTGTTTGATTCAAGTCAGTAGCCGGAATGAAATTAATTTGCCCCCTACTGATTAATTTGGTTGAACAAATTGTGTAAAAACGAGCCTACGAGCCCGAGCCCAAATTCGAGCCCAGCTCGGCTAAAAAATAAACGAGCTTTTCGAGCTCGAGCTTGAGCTTCATGTTCAGCTCACGAGCCGAGCTTGAGCAATAGTTTAGGCTCGAATAGAATTGAGCTCGAGCTCGAGCTTGGCTCGTTTACAAACGAGCCGAGCTTGAACAACCGGTACTCGAGCTCGTTTGCTCGTATATCAACCTTACACGTGACAATTGCATACAATATACATCAACAATAATGAGTAAGTATGGTTTTCGTTTTCAATTTACAGATATGGATTCTTCCCATCCTTTCCTTAGCCCCAACCGATACTGAGAAGACCATCTTAATCTCTTTATTTCGCAGGGGAGAAAGGGGTGGTCTTACTCTCGTTTGCAATGGTCGGTGGGAACATGGAGGAGGGGAATGGGTGTATGAAGGTCAAAATTCCACAAGGCAATGTTCATAGAGGAGAGCATGTTGTTTGGGTCCGTCAGGAGCAAGATAATGGAGAAGCTCGCGGTTGACCCGAGTTGCTACCAATGCTACGAGTTGGAGTTGAAATATCTACTCGCTATGAAGAAGGAGGGATGCTATCCGATTCAAGTGGATGATAAATGATTGGGATGCTTTCAAGTACTGGAACTCAAGGGGTGGAGATGGGGCATGGACCCTTCCTTTGTATGCTTTGGTCAAAGATAGTGGAAGCCAACATGGATATCGCTCGATGGTTGTGAATATGGGACAACACACCAAATCACCAAACGGAGACATCACAATTGTCGTGGTGGAAGAGGGTGGTTGGGTTGATATGGGCGTCGATGGGTGTACATCGCATCTTGATCTCAATTTGGAGTATGGCACGGATAACAATTTGTATGGCGAAGAAAACACCTCAGTTGGCATGGAAATTCACACAATTGGCAAGGCAAACCAGAAAACCTAGGCAGAACCGACAACCGTTACTCCGGAGATGAGCGGTAAAGTGATTGACGTGGACCATGGGAAATAGATCGTATGTATGAGTAGTGAAGAGGAGGATACTATATATGTGGGTGGGCATAAGGGGAGTGTTGTTTCCGTCCACTTGGGGACCTCGTTAGAGGAGGAGAATGAAACTCCCGGAGTAATAAAATTTGAGTCGCTTGAGGAAACGTCATCAATAAGCTGTATGGAAATATCAACCGATGATGAGATGTACGAGGCCGAACGGTTGGTTTCGAGGTCGAAAGATACAGGGATGTCGACCGAGGATGTGGAGGAGATGTTAGACAAAGTTGTTCTGTATGTAGGGGTCCCCCGACGCAAGAACACCGACCTTCACGAGGGATTATTGTTGAAGTCATAGGAGGAGGTGCAAAACCGGATAAGGTGGTCTGCGTTGGAGGGCTTTTTCGACACGCACGTGAAGAGATCGTCGCCATCAGTCTACACCGTTGTGTGCATCGATCCCAAGTGCAAGTGGATGTGTCGTGTTTCAACATACCTGAAAACAAATTTGTGGAAAGTCCGAAAGTTTGTGCAGGAGCACACCTGTGACATTACTATTAGACACAACCACGATCGACAGGCAACGTCCGAGCTTATTGGGAAGAGCCTCGTCTCAAGGTGAAAAAAATCCTCCACTACCCACTAACACTGAACTACTAGCCAATATAGTAAAGATCATAGTTAGTCATTATAAAACTCTAGCCAGTTTATTAAATGGCGTAGATTCTATGCAATGCAGTTTCACTGGTGCGCGTAAGCCGTTAACGTCAGCTTTGGGGTCTGGATTCGGGCCATCCCCCACATACGAAAGGTACATTAACTAGCCATTGTAGTAGTAATCTTACCCAGTCAATACATATACCCTGCCGTCAAATGAGCACGTATAATATTGATGTATATATGTCAAATGCCCGTAGGTTATCTCCGTCGACGGTTCCTTCCTCAAGGGCAAGTTCAAGGGGATGTTGGTCTTTGCTACCGCACAGGATGCCGATCACAAATATACCCAATCGCCTTTGAGGTATTGGATGGCGAGAATGACGCATCTTGGGCATTCTTCTTCCGACAAATGCTTCGACTCGTCTCGGACACCCCAGACATGATGTGGGTCTCCGATTGGCATGTTAGCATCGTCAAGGGCATACGTGATAGCTACACCTTTGCCAAGCAGGGCTTCTGCACATGGCACCTCTTCCAAAATACAAAGCACCATCATGGGTAGTTCCTTCGCTGGAAGCGTCGGAGGACATATGGAATTGTTCGCTAACGGGGTGGAGTGTAGGAGATTCAAATATTTAAAATAAACAATGCACAACTAGGCTAACTCCCTGTCCCAAACAAATAATACAAGAATCCCCTCCCTTGTAGTAGTAGGGTAATTTAGGATCGAATCCACGAGGAGGTATGTCAGCGCTTCCCTTGTTGTATTCACGATCAAAGCTTTCGACCTCAGAAGACACTCGATATCGAGTAATCTGGTCGATATCGACCTCAGTTCTGGTCGATTTCCTAGCGCAGTTCCCGCAGAAGACAAAACAGCAAAGTCGACGTCGAGCAGAGACCTCGTTATCGATGTTAGACCTCGATATCGACCCTTACAGTCGATTTCGACGCTTGTCACAGAAACTGTTTTCGTAACCAATTTGTCGGAAAAGAGTCCGAAGAAAATAGAATGGGAAAGGAGGATGGTCAGAAACAAAACTAAGACTTTTAAGTTGATTTCAATTAATTAAAAAGCTTCCAAAGTCGGGGTTTCATGCCACAACGATAACAATGCAAGTTTTATGCTAAAGTTATGAAATTTAATGCCTTTCCGTCAAATAACTTTCGTTATCAACACTTAGGTGATTAGAGGCTCTCGCATAGTTCCTAAGAGTTACTATCCAATTCATGAGCAATTCAAGTTCACAATATGAGTGGCTTTCGCTTCAATAATGCAAATAATGAATCTCCCTAACTTTTGCAAGGGATCATGCATGGGTTAGAAGACGGAATCGCATAAAAGTCATACCTTTGATGCACTTAACTCACATTGCTATCGTCGGGCTCACCCCAACCCTAGAAGTGGGTTGACTACTCGCTCCTTATCATGCACATCATCATCATTATTGTTGAAAGAAAGCTACTTTGAATTAAAACTTCGAAAGAAAGTACAACCGAACAAGCCACTCCGCTCTCGCTTTACAACTCCACTCGGCCTACTCTCTCTCTCTCTACACGTCACTACTGTAATTGGAACTGAATTGAATGTCAAATTGAATACCTAAACTCAGCCCTATTGGCCTCTATTTATAGATGTCGATAAAGACTCGAAACTTTATCTTTATTCTCTAAGATAAATCTTAAATAAAATAAAAACTAAAACTCTATGGTAACTCAGCCTCCTCATGATAGATCTGGTGTTGATGATAAGAAATCTCGACTTTTGGATAGACGTGCAAGCTTCGGATAGATTTCTATCAAAAATATGAGTCGGATTCTTCTACTGGCATGGTCGATATCGACCCTAGACATCGATATCGACCCCTTCAAAACTTTATCTCAAGCTTCTAATTCTCCTACTCGAACTAGCACTCGACTTCTATCTTTTAGCTCGATATGGAAGCATCGATATCGACCTCCAGACGTCGATATCGACCTCTCTGTGTCGACATGTTCTGTTTCATTTCCTGCTCGATTCCTATGTCTCTGATGCACTCGATGTCGAGGTCCCCAATCGATTTCGACCTCTTCAGAAGACTTCGAGTTCTTTTTCCGCCTTTTCAAATCTGTCCATTTTTATCCTGTTTTTTGCGAAATCACATAGAAACTCGTGCAGACCCATATATTTGATATTTAAGTGTAAACTACACTATTCATATGTTTTCCCATTAATATGCATGCAAAAGACAATAAAATGGACTTTTATGTGCATAGAAAATATGGCAATTTGCGCGCACATCAAACACCCCATACTTAAGCTTGCTTGTCCCCAAGAAATACCTTTAATGGTCATTCAGGGGAAGAAAGTAAACCCTCAACATCATAGATTCATTTTTCATTTGTCCCTACAATCAATTGCCATCCTCGATAAGGTACTTATGTCAACCAAGTCCATGCTTGTGCATAAAAGCAATTTCATATTCATAAAGGAGGTAATATGCAAAAACAATTTTAGCGACATAGCATTAATAATCAAGAGGACTTTTTCAAGCTTGTGAGAAGTAGATTGGTAAAAGGCTAAAGGTGGGCTAATATTTGGCCATGTGGTGTTAAATCCGGGGAATCATACTTTCTTTCCACATTCCTTCTTCATAATGTCTCACCTTTCACTCATCGCTCAATGCTTTTATTCAATATAATGCTTTTACCTCTCTAACCTTAGCACTGCCTTCTCGCGAGTCGCAAACATGGGTGTCATGAATGGCCCCGAATACTTAGTACTTCGGACTCCTCACCTTGTGTCCCATCTCGCTGAACTAACATCTCAACGAGCAGGGTCGACCTACCTTTATCTCCTGAGGTGATCAGATTTTTTCTCACTCATTAAATTTTCCATGATTCATATTTCTTTTCATTCCTGCCAACAACTTCATAATAATGCACAACTCCATATAACTCCAAAGACGACATCCATTCTCAATATTGTCCCCGGATAGGGTATAAGGTATAAAATGGGCAATATGTATATATGTGGAGCAATAATGATCATGATAAGGCTCATATATGGCTTTGTGGCTTTTGCAAATATGCATAGGTAAGGCTAGGATATGAAATTGAGCACATGTAAGGAAATTTCATAAAAAGTCCTCCATCATCTTATCATGCATATGTCAAAAGCAACTTCAAATTTTCATCTCCTTTTTTCTTCTTTTTGCACTTCATTGGGACTTCCCTTAACTAGGCAATCTCATGTTATATCTCTAATGAATCTAATTTTGCATCATAGAGCTCTTTTTTATACTTCCATGACTCTTTTCTTCTTTTCAAATTTTTGATGGGGGTCATTTTTTTTCTTTCTTTTTCGAAATAAACTAAATATGCATTAAAATAAATATGCAAATCTAAACTAAGTATGAATATGCAAGTAAGCCTTTCCCCCACCCCATACTTAAAATTTACAGTGTCCTCACTGTATTAGAACTAGGGTTAAGAAGAAAACTTACTAAACCGTCACAAATTTCAAGAGTCGAAGAAGACAGCAGGGGTGGTCGATATCGACCCTTAACATCGATATCGATGTTCTTATCGATTTTGGCTCAGGCTTCAAGGTGATCTGGCCTCGATCACAAACCCTATATATGTCGACCTTGAGGTCGATGTCGATGTTAGACATCGATTTCGATGCCCTTCCTGTGTGATTTTCTCTTTCATGCAACTTGTTAATAAACATAAAACCAAAACAAAATATGCAAAACAATAAAGTGTCTCAACCCAAAGAAAAAGTGTCTAAAAATTAAAACTATGTTTTTGTTACAAGCTCTAGATTTTTAAGTCGCTAGGCCGACTTCTTCCTTTGCGCTTCTCAAGGCAGCATCTGCAGAGCCCATGTGGCTTGGGCCTCAAATATGACTCCTTTCTTGTCATGCAGCTGCATTCCGCCGGGATGGATCTGATTTACCGTGAATGGTCCTAAATTCTTATCCTTGAATCTTGTAGGGAACCAATGGTCCTTAGATTTGGCAACATAGACCTTGTCTCCTATCTCATATTGGCTTGAATCATCATCGGATACCCTACACAAGCGCACATGCCAAGGCACACCTCTTCCAAATAATGATAAATCCTTAATTGTAATGGAACAAGAGGAATCCGTACCTTGACTTACCTTCTTCTCAGTCTGTGGCTCAGGTCGATGTCGATGTTCAGAGGTCGATATTGACCTCTGTTGTACTCCTGGAGGATCAGTCGATTTGGAGAGTTTCGGCTCGATATGATCAGGTCGATTTCGACCCTCAGAGATCGATATCGAGGTCTCCTTTTTTCCCTTCTCATCATTGATGGTGGTCGATTTCGATAGGGCATGGTCGATATCGACCCTTGACCCCGATTATTGATGTTTCCTTTTCTCCTCCGTCGACCCCATACTTATGACCTGGCATACAATCTTGAATAATTTTAGTCGATGTCGATTTAGCTGGGTCGATTTCGATGTTCTGTTGGGCTCCTTCGTTCAAGATTGCCACAACTTCCTCCACTTGGGCTTCTATGGCCCTCTTCTCAAGCTCCTCCGGTGTCATACTTCTTACCTTTGCTTCTCCACATGCAATGTAGACACCATTGATGGCTTTTATCTCCATTGGCCCTTGATTTTTCACCGTCTTGTTGAAGGCATACTCTATCACTTCGTCACTAATTGTGAATGAGAGCAATCCTTTTGTTACGCTAATGTTGGCGTCGATGGTTTCTAGGAATGGCCTACCTAAAATAATTGGACAAGCAGGGTCCTCTGCTATATCAACAACTAGGAAATCAGCAGGGACAAAGAATTTACCTACTTGTACCGGCACATCCGTCACTATCCCAGTTGGAATCACTACCGTATTGTTAGCCATGTACAATCTTGCATCCACGGGCTCCAGAGGACCTATCTTTACCTTGTGCCAAATGGTTAGTGGCATCATGCTAACGCTAGCGCCCAAGTCAACTAAAGCATTGAATTTGAATTGACCTAGACCTATAGCGATCGAAAACTTACCTGGGTCCGCCCGCTTTTGTGGTAGCTCCAGCCTGTTGCACTCCTCTGCGATCTCAGAGAGCGATCGCTTCTTACCCAAAATGTCCTTAAGGAACCTTACATAAGATGGCATCTCGTGAAGTGCCTCTGTGAATGGTATAGAGACATTAAGTCCTTGGAGCATCTTCACGAACCGCTGGAACTTCTTTTCCGCTGGGTCCTTAATCACCTTTCTAGATGGGAATGGCAACACCTTCTTCCTTCCCGCGGCTGTAGTGAGGTCGACATTGACATCAGTAGGGTCGATATCGACTGGAGGAGTCGATTTCTGTGGTGACGCAGCATCAGGGTTGACATCGACAGGAAGGTCGATTTCGACGTCACCTTGGTCGATATCGACAAGGGGGGTCGATATCGACGTCTGTTCTGGCTCCTTCTCCTCCGCTTTTTGCTCGGGCGTTTGCAATTGACGCCCACTCCTTAGGTTTACTGCCGCAATATGACCAGTGGTTTTTCCCTTTTGGTTGGGCACAGTGGATCCAGGGAATGATCCTGACGCTTTGGGCATTGCTTCCGCCAATTAACTCATTTGAGTCTCCATGTTGCGCTTCCACACGTCGATCTCACCAAGTCTAGAATTGATGCCATGCAGCTAAGTATGGACGGAGTTATTGGCTTGTTTGAACTCAGTATGGTTCCTCCGCATCTCATCAAGAATGATTTGCAGGTCATCCTTCCTTGTCTCCCGCTCAGGGTGCCCTGGTGCCCTATATGGTGGGGGATCCCTTTGTTAATAGAACCTTTGATCACCCCAATATTGTTGATTTCCCCCTCCATAGGAGCCTCTCATCCACTTAACCTCCTCATGTTGTTCCGCCATGGATACTTGCTCAGTATGTGGACAGGCACTAGTGTTATGCCTTGTTGAGCCACATTCCTGACAAGTTTGATTGTTGCTCAGGAACCTGACTTGCTTTTGAAGGCGGCGTGTTTGATCATTATAGAATTGTTGCCGCACATCAGGATCTATCTCCCTTGGAGGCTCATATAGTGGCATTGATGGGGCAGGCCTTGCATCATAGGCCGCAACAGCCCCATATGTGTTGTCAAAGTTCACGGGCCTCTCAATGGTCTCCCATGCCTCCGTTGGTGTAAGCTCAATGTACCGATAGGAGGTATATGAATTGATCCTCTCCTTATTCAGTGCATCAAGGGCGTTGTAGAAGATCTTCTGGATGACATATGGAAGTTGCCCATGCGTTGGGCATGATCTCAGCAAGTCCTTAAATCGCTCCCACACCCGTGCTAGGGTTTCACCTGGCTTTTGTTTGAAAGTCATGATCCTTTGTCGCAGCATCGCCGTTTTAGAAGGTGGGAAGAATTTGTTCAAGAATGCATCTTTCACCTCCGCCCATGTCCTTAGCGAGCGTGGAGCCAAACTTTCAAGCCACTGTAGTGCCTTCCCTGCCAAAGACCATCGAAAAGATTTTAATCGCACATACTCTAAGTTTACTCAATCAGCAACTGTTTCACATAAGTCCATAAAAGTAGAGATGTGTTGCGGGGGCATTCATTAGGTCTTCCTTCAAAAGTATTTCTTTTTATCTCAGATAGGAAGTTAATTTTTATTTCATAGTTGGAGTGAGGAATTAAAATCGCGGATTCAGGAACATGAAGCGGAGGATGCATGTACTGCATCGCCGTCCGTGGATACTGATTTAGCCGCTCTTGGGCTTGTCTGCGCGCATCCTCCTCCCTATCAGCACGGGCTTGCTCAGCAGCAGCGGCGGCCCTTTCAGCAGCGATTGTAGCATTGTGGTCCTCGATTTCCTTCCTCAACCGCTCTATGGTTTTGGCCTGCGTTTCGTTGTCAGCCATGATGCGAATTGCTTTTTTACGAAGATGGTAGAAACGTTCAGGCTCGTTGATTGGTTCCAGGATAGGCCCGCGATCAGAACGTCGCAAAACCTGCAAAATATGCTCAAAACATCGTGGTTAACTTAGGTGGCGATTGATTGCCTCCCCGGCAACGGCGCCAATTTGTTCGCTAATGGGGTGGAGTGTAGGAGATTCAAATATTTAAAATAAACAATGCACAACTAGGCTAACTCCTTGTCCCAAACAAATAATACAAGAATCCCCTCCCTTGTAGTAGTAGGGTAATTCAGGACCGAATCCACGAGGAGGTATGTCAGCGCTTCCCTTGTTGTATTCACGATCAAAGCTTTCGACCTCAGAAGACACTCGATATCGAGTAATCAAGTCGATATCGACCTCAGTTCTAGTCGATTTCCTAGCGCAGTTCCTACAGAAGACAAAACAGCAGAGTCGACGTCGAGAAGAGACCTCGATATCGATGTTAGACCTCGATATCGACCCTTACAGTCGATTTCGACGCTTGTCACATAAACTGTTTTCGTAACCAATTTGTCGGAAAAGAGTCCGAAGAAAATAGAATGGGAAAGGAGGATGATCAGAAACAAAACTAAGACTTTTAAGTTGATTTCAATTAATTAAAAAGCTTCCAAAGTCGGGGTTTAATGACATAACGATAACAATGCAAGTTTTATGCTAAAGTTATGAAATTTAATGTCTTTCCGTTAAATAACTTTCGTTATCAACACTTAGGTGATTAGAGGCTCTCACATAGTTCCTAAGAGTTACTATCCAATTCATGAGCAATTCAAGTTCACAATATGAGTGGCTTTCGCTTCAACAATGCAAATAATGAATCTCCCTAACTTTCGCAAGGGATCATGCATGGGGTAGAAGACGGAATCGCATAAAAGTCATACCTTTGATGCACTTACCTCACATTGCTATCGTTGGGCTCACCCCGACCCTAGAAGTGGGTTGACTACTCGCTCCTCATCATGCACATCATCATCATTATTGTTGAAAGAAAGCTACTTTGAATTAAAGCTTCGAAAGAAAGTACAACCGAACAAGCCACTCCGCTCTCGCTTTACAACTCCACTCGGCCTCCTCTCTCTCTCTACACGTCACTACTGTAATTGGAACTGAATTGAATGTCAAATTGAATACCTAAACTCAGCCCTATTGGCCTCTATTTATAGATGTCGATAAAGACTCGAAACTTTATCTTTATTCTCTAAGATAAATCTTAAATAAAATAAAAACTAAAACTCTATGGTAACTCAGCCTCCTCATGATAGATCTGGTGTTGATGATAAGAAATCTCGACTTTTGGATAGACGTGCAAGCTTCGGATAGATTTCTATCAAAAATCTGGGTCGAATTCTTCTGCTGGCATGGTCGATATCGACCCTAGACATCGATATCGACCCCTTCAAAACTTTATCTTGAGCTTCTCCTTCTCCTACTCGAACTAGCACTCGACTTCTATCTTGTAGCTCGATATGGAAGCATCGATATCGACCTCTCTGTGTCGACATGTTCTGTTTCATTTCCTACTCGATTCATATTTCTTTGATGCACTCGATGTCGAGGTCCCCAATCGATTTCGACCTCTTCAGAAGACTTCGAGTTCTTTTTCCGCTTTTTCAAATCTGTCCATTTTTATCCTGTTTTCTGCGAAATCACATAGAAACTCGTGCAGACCCATATATTTGATATTTATGTGCATAGAAAATATGGCAATTTGCGCGCACATCAGGAATCGTGGCGTGGAAAGGCGATGATATGAATGTCTAGTGGGATGCCTCATCTTTTGGGTAGGCGAAGGTAGTATTTTGGTAGTCTGCATGTAAATCAGGGAAACGTTGGGGTTTTAGTCATTTATTTTGTACATAACTGACCGTTTAGTTTGCCGATGATGCAAAAGACATATGTACGGGGTTTTTGGCTTACTAGCAGTACATGATTTTCCCTAGCCAATATCATCAAAGACTAAGTCGATAAAAGGCAATCCCCTACCATGTTTTAGATATCTCAGAAACTTCCAAACATAAGAAAAACGACCATTAAACCCAAACCAAATGTGTAATAACGCAACATTCACCACAACCATCAATAATAAATATGACCAAGTCTCCACAACATACCTATTTAGTCAACAAACACAAGGTTCCAAAAGGTGAAAATGATTACAAGTTTAGGAAGTGAACCAAACACTACGAAGAACTACATTTCTTAACCAACATAAGTCCACAAATCGTTCAGTACAAAACAACATCAGCTGATGACAACATCCATCAAGTGTCCACTTTCGCTGGGGGAGTACAGTTGGGGTGGGAGGACATTCTCCACGCGGGTGAGCTTCATGGGGCAGGTAGCCTTCTCCGCAAAGCATAGGGAGAGCTTTGGGTGAGTGTTGATAACGTGTGGCAAGAAATCTGTCATGAGCCGCATCTCGTTCGCAAGTTAGCGGCCGCGGACGAAATGGACATCGGAATCGTACAACTTAATCGTCCACTCGTGGAGACATACCTCCATGGCCACCCAGTGCTTCTTCCGGAGGTTTACGGGGGCGAGAATGTAGTTCTCCGACTCAGCTTCAGCCTTTTTCACATGGGTGAGGTGGGTCTTCATTTCTTCCACTGCTTTCTCGAGGCCCGACAACCGCGTTAGGATCTCTTGGAGCATCGTAACAATCATCGGATCCGCAGGAGCTCCAAGGGTGGGACGAGGCCATGTTTCGCTTGGAGTTGCATCATCGACAGGGGGGAGTGAAGCCTCATACTCCTTGGTGGCGTTGTAAAAAAGTCATCTGGGTCCTCACGGGGGTATCCAGCACCGAGGAAAATCTCCTGCTCAGCCGCGTTCGGTACAAGGGTCGTCCGGCCATCGTTGCACTTGATCCCATCCTCATTGTCTATATTCATCAGCGTCTTCACCCTATCATAGGGGATGTAGGGGTCCATCAACTTCCACCTCGTGCATCGGGGATAGTTAACCCCAGGAATCCTATTTGCAAAGTAGTTTCTCACACCCGGCACTGCTTCATAGATCCAAATCTACATGATCAGAAGAGCAGATATTTACTAGCCAGTTTTGACAAAACCATAGCCATATTTAGTAATGGCACAGATATTCAAAAAAAATTCCTACCAACTATAAATTCTCATAAATTTCCAACTCGTACCTGGAATGCTAATGGGAATCCATTGAGCGAGTAGTTGGACCTCTCCTTTCCACCTTTGACCCCCTGCTCTACCTTCCTCACCAGTGCCCCATCCATACTCTCGTAGGTGGCCTCGTAACAGACCTTACCCCACGAGTAGTTGAAGAATCGGTCGAGGTCTTGCACGAGGGCCACCACCCACCTTTTCACTCCCCTGCCCACATCCCCTGGCAGCAGGATACACTCTACAATGAAGAGGAGGGCAAGCTTCAACCTGTACCTGTCACTCCTCTCTTTGGCCTTTGCGACCTCCCACATGACTGGAAGGTCGGACACCTTCACCTTCTCCCTTCCAAAGAAGCTTCGAATAACATCTTTGTGATCCTCCTCCTCAAAGTCCCGATTCCTTCCAGCACATTTGAGGCTGGTGATGAGGCAAAATTCCTTGATGGAGAACCGGAGGAGTCGCCCCTGGAGCTCATACCATGTCTCACACTTCTTCAATGTCTTCAGCTGCCTCTCGAGGAAGTAATGGATAAGGGCGCAGCAATACAACACATTGGTTCCGATCATTACAATGCCCCCTAGCCTGCTATCCTTTAGCATTTTCCAATCAGCCGCAGCTAGGCCATCGTCCATTCCTTTCAGCAAGCCCATCTTTGAGAAGTGGTTCGACCTCCCTCTAAAATACTTTACCGGAGGAAGGGCTAGTGTCGCCTGCACAAATATCACACGACCTCACATGGTTGACATCACCAAGAAAAAAAGAAGACCCCTAATCTGTCCGAGAAGTGATAACAGGTCATACCTTCTTGCTCGACGGCGTCGCGACCTTTTTTCCTTTGGATTTTGTCATTGTCTCCTTAATTTGTCATACATGTGTTTAGATAATACCCATTTTAGCAATAATCCTTGCCAGGATATACAAATGTCTAGCCAGTCAAAATAATGTTTCTGCCAAAACATATAACATTAAACAAATGACAACACTACACATATGCCACGAAAAATCATCAACTACTCAATATGATTGCTTTAAGAAATCACATGGTCTCAGGATCTCTTTTTTTGTTATTCAATAAATGCTAAGGCCTACTCAGATTACTTGTTTTCATTAGACAACCTAGTCAATGTAAAAAAACCATCAACTACTCAAGAGTCTAATTTTTTAGGGTAACATTTCTTTTTCTTATATGTCTAAGCTTCCTACTTCTCATGTAGAAAATAATCCCGGAAAGGAACAATAAACTTCATTAGAGAAGTTTGTTATTACAACCAAATGGAGGGTTGAGGTTATCGTGTCATAGAAGACCACTTGGGGACGGTAGCAACTATGGAAATTTCATTTAACCATTTTCATTTTTGTTCAAATAATGAACTATCTTTCTTATAGTAAAAGTTGATCAGAAAATAAGAGTAAAGAAACTCAAAGAACTTGATGGCATAAGAATCATAGATAAGAGTAATGAACTATCATTTTTTTACTTTACCCATAAAGCTTTTCATAATGCCTATAACAATATACAAGAGTAAAGAAACTCAAAGAACTTCATGGCATAAGAATCATAGATATGAAGTAATAAGATCATTACATTAACTTAACAACTCAAAAAACACTATCCATGATACCTAATCGAAGCCAAGTCGTATGTGTTGTCCCCTACTTCCCCAAATCGAAGCCAACATAGAAATTACTAAACCTAGCCATTCAATCGTTTCCCCTATCCACAAGAATGACTTCGCTCGCCATTGACAAGTTATCAGAATCCAATTTTCATTCTTTCATGGGGGTTTTCTTTCCGTTTCTACCTTATTTGGACCTTCATTTAATCCTCAACTAAGCATCAATGGCAAATCCCCATCCCTATTCCCAAACCACCCACCACACATACGGTTAGGGTTTTACATTCAAAAATTTTCAACCCCATTCACCCAATTCTTCCCACCGGCCCCAAATCAAAATTGCACGCATTCAAACCCCAAATTCCCATAAAAGGAGAAAGCTTAGAGATAGAGCTCTCTTCAATGGCGGTTTGGGCACCAACTGTCGTCTCTCTTCAATGGTGGGCCGTCCCTCCCTTCAATGGTGGTTTTCCCCTTCTCTCTCTCGGTTCCGGCATCGCTCACCTTCTCCTCTGTGCGTGGGGCTCACCTTTTCCTCCCTCGAAGCTTTGTCAATGGCGGTTGCAATGATGGTTTTCCCCCTCAAAGCCTTTTGAATTCCTACTGATTTTAGAGAACGTTTTATGACTGAAAACACGTGATGTGATGTTCTCTTTTTCAACTGTAATGAGTACAATTTACCCGGAGCAACGGGTTTAGGAACCCGGTTAGATTTGCAAAAAAGTTGGCCTTTTTTACATTTTCGCAAATTGGGACGGGTGGGTGTCATTTTCGCAATGGGCCGGGTTTAATGGTATATTGACTATCATTTTCTCTTTTCGTATTTTAGATATAGCTAGGATTTTTAGATTTTAGATGGCCTCCCTTTTAAATCTAATCACTTTCACTGATTTTTATATATAGAGGATAAATGCAATTTGAATAATAGGAATTTAAAAAAAAACTAGTTTACACTTTACACCCTTTTAAATCTAATCACCTTCATTGTTTATGTTCTTCACATTTTTAATCAATGCTTTTTAGGTTCAAGTAACAAGGCTCAAATTTTAAACTAAGAGTAGGACAAGTACAGGAGGCAATCTTCCAACAGTAGGGGCAATAACTTTGAAATCTCTTTTTTGGAGAGGAGGCATTCCTAAATGCAGTGCATTTGATTCCATGTCAATTCTTCTGCTAGGTGCTATAAATATTATACCTGTTCATACACAACCAAGTCCCACAATCAATTGGAATCTATTCAATCAATAGTACGTGGCTATGTGTAATGCAATTAGAGAATGGTAAATTAGTAATAATTAAAAAAAAGGAAAAAAAAGAAGAAAGGGTGCCAACAGAGCAATTCTAGCTATTGCAATTTGGGGCAGTAATAATGAAATGGCTAATGGGATTACCAAAAGAAAACATATTTACAGATTGAGCTTCCCCATGAGGTGTCAATGGAAAATTGGGACGATATGTGTGGTTCAACCAAAATCGTTGAAATTGCACTGGGATTCTGAACTTGTTTTCCACCTCCTCCTGTTGAATAGCATAAGAAGCATCGATCATCATAAACTTGTCCAAAAATAAAGGCAGATATGAGATATATTCTATGGTAATTTCAGGGTAAAAGAAAATTTTAAGTTGAACTCAACCTAGTATTGACTTGACGAAAGAAATAGGCAGAAAGACTTTACTCGACTGAAAATCAAGAGAGTGAAATGCGAATTTTTTTTTTCAGATTAGCCAAAAATTGATTAAAAAAATTGGAAATTAGTCAAGATGTCAAAGTATTTTAGGATTTAGTCAAAATGGGGAACAACGACTTTACCCAAGGATTTTAAAAAAATAATATAATAAGTAAGTCGCTATTTCAAACAGCGACTTACTTAATTTTGTATTTTTTTTAATTTCGGTTTAACTTTTAAGAGAAAAAACACTGAAAAACAAAAAAATATAAATAGGGAGAGTCGTTGTTTGAAACAACGACTCCAACATAACTGCATTTATATAAACTACTGTCGATAGAGAAATAGAGAGCAAGATCCAGGAAGGTGGCGTCCACAACCGTATGTACATGAGTAACTGCAAAAGACGACGCAAAATGGCCACTTGCACACATGTTCACCTACCAAGATGCAAAACGCCCACTTAGTTCAAGTCCTTCGACGCTTCGTCCAATGAAACTCTAGCTCCACGGGAGGGGTACCTATACTTCTTAGGGCGTCCATGCCTTCTCTTCACAACCGACGGAAGCAGCTGCAGCTGAGATATTTCACCTGGAACAGTCCACGTGTAGGGGTGGGGGGAACGGGGTACAAGACCTCCTCATAACAAGCCTTCCAAGCATCCACCTTGTAGTACTCATGCACAAGGGTGTAGACATCTAGCCCTCTGACCTTTGCCGCTGCTATGGCGTGTGTGCATGGGTAGTGATCGATGTCGAAGTGGCGACACGTGCACGTGTGTGCGCTTAGGTTGACAAGCCACCTGTCCGTTCCCTTACGCACCTCAAACTCGTGCATGCTTAACGGGCGGGCAACTAAGCAGATTGAGGCGTTGTGGTTCGCCACAATGGTGGATTCGACCCAATCACTAACAGCCTTCGATGTTTTGCTGCTTGACTCCCTCTGATCGACGAACCACTTTGACACAGTTTCGATTATGCAATCGATAAGTGCCACAATGGGCAAATCCCTAGGCTCCCTGAACACACCGTTGAGGCATTCAGCGTTGTTTGTTGTCGTGATATTGAACCGGTTCCCCAAGTAGTGTGCTCTTGCCCAATTTCGGAAACCTTCTTTGTGGATGTACTGGCCCGCCGCGGGACACTGGGCGCAGAAGTCAGCGAAATGTTCGTTGAACTCAGCGTGGGTGTAAGCTTTCGCCATCCTTTGGAAGAGGTTCTACAGTCCTCCACACTTGTAGTGGTATTTCGCATTCTGGAAGAGATGCCATGTACAGAAGCCCTGCTTCGCGAATGAATAACTATCACGGATACCCTTCACGATGCTCACATGGCGGTCAGAGACCCACATGACGTCGGGTGTGTCTGGGACAACTCGAAGCATCTGCCAGAAGAAGAACGACCACGAGGCATCATTTTCCCCGTCTACAATTGCGAAGGCGATGGGGTAGATTTTATGGTCTGCGTCTTGGCCTGTGGCCGACAGCATCGTCCCCTTGTACTTTCCTTTGAGAAAGCTCCCGTCTACACAGAACACCTACGACATGTACAAAAACGATACAAGTTGGCACACATTTCAAGGGACATTGCACGCATTTCAATGTGTCCGGCTATAAAAACATTTGGACTGGCACATTGTCGAATTATAAGTGATGGGGACATACCTTGCGAAGGTGGGGGACTGCCCTCCTCCAGACCCCGAAGCTGTTAAGCAGAAGGAAATTGAGTTCTTAAGTACAAATATAAAGATATGTAAATGTAAACCGACTCCTAGCCTATGTAAATAATTACAAGACTTCCTCCCGTTGTAGTGGAAGGGTAGTCAGGATCGATCCACGAGGAGGCGTGTCAGCGGGATCCTAGTAGCGTTGGAAATCTCACGTCTTGCGTCGACCAAAAGCCTCGATTTCGACCTTGGTGCTCGATGTCGACCTCGACTGTCGATCCTTTCTCCAACAGAAGACCTGCAGAGACAAAAACAAGCAGTCGATATTGACAGGGAGGTCGATATCGATGTTAGCAGACAGAATCGACTGGCTCAGAAGACTGCCAGTCGACACAGGTGGTCTATATCGACATTGGGGGGTCGATATCGATGTTCAGTAACTCCGCAGAGATGCTCGTCGCCGACTCAGAAAACTGTCGACGAACTTAGTAGTCGATATTGACGTCTGTTGTCGATATCGATGTCTTCTCCTGCAAAGTTGTTAGCTTTTGTCGGCAAAGAAAGGCCGAAGACTTTAGGATGGATGAGGATGCTGTGATCAGAAATAAAAGAAAGTTGTTTTGATGAATAAACTTATATAAAAAGCAACTCCTAGGATTAGGGTTTATCACAACATTAACCAATGCATGCGATAAGGTAAATAAGACGGACAATTGCGCTATTTCACCCGAGGGACAAGCTTTCGCTGTACACCAACTCTTAGGATTACTCTTGCAAATAAACCTAATTGTCTCTACTAATTTTATGTTTATTACTCAAGTTGTTAGCATGAATCCCCTTTCTTTCGATTAGGACTAAACATAGAATCGTAGGAGATGATATAGACAAAACGATATCAACATCTAACACTGACCTCAAGCAAGCATGGCTAATGTCGGGCTCACCCTGACCCTAAGAGCTTTGGGGGACTACTCGCACCTCATAATGGAACTCATCATTGATTGAAAGAAATAAACTTGGATTAAAATATAAACTCCGAAGCTTTACAACTCAACGTTGGCTTTCGCAAACGCCAAACCCTAAAACTTCTCTCTAACTCTATTAAAGGTAATTGAACTCTAAAATTGGATGTGTTGATGGATGATTGAATGCCATCCCCCTAGGGCTTTGTTTATAGGCTACCAATCCTCGCTATCCAAGGATTGTAACTTCTATCTAAACTATAAACTCTATCCAAACAATTAGGATAGGTCTTTTATTTTGATAAAACTTAAAGGTAAAAAGTAGATAAATCCCAGCTGCTATCTATCTATATGTTACAAGATAAATCCGTGCCTCCTTGAAGATAAAGTTTCCAATCCGCGTCTCGAAATCGAATCTATCTTCTGTCGAGATAAGGTCGATATCGACCAGGAAGGTCGATATCGATGTTTCTGTTCCTGCTCGACTCATCTATCTCCACTCGATGTCTATGTTGAGGTCGATATCGATGATGTAAGGTCGATATCGAGTGCTTTTCTCTGCTGTGTGATGGTCTGTCTCGACACTCAGGTCTGTGTTGATGTACTGTAGTCGATGTCGATGTTTAAGGTCGATATCGACCTCTTTTCTGCTCTCCTTGGTGTCTTCGTTTTGACTCTGATTTTGCTTGAATTCCTGCATGGTTAGCTCAAAACTTGTGCAGACTCTATTTCTTATACTTTAGCCCATTCTTACACAAGTTTATATTCTTTTGAACCTTTTCTTTGGAAATCGAATGAAATATGAAGTCAAAAGATGCAATAAAAAAGAGGTACAAATATGTACATCAAAACAACTCATACTTAGACTTGCTTGTCCTCAAGCAATAACCAAGCAATAACCAACACCTACAACACACCCTTCAAGTCTTCGCCCTTGTCAAAAGCAACATCATACATGGTAGCAAAGCAAAGCAAGTGAATTTAACGTCATAGCACATATTTTGGCGATCCATAGGGATATGCAATTTTTGATCCAACCTCACAGGGATAATGTGTTTGCACTCAACTCTCATGTGTTTAGGCTATGAAGATCAACTCTCAACTCAATTCCATACACAATCTCATAAACATTGCAATTTAAAAAAATCCACTTCGCAACCAATTACGAAAATGCAATAAGAATTATTGTGAGGACTTTCGCTAAATGGAAGACTTCAAAGAAGACTCAATTCGACGGGGTTGTAATGGGGCTTGGTATGAAATTAAGGGTATGGAATTATTTGCTATGTGGTGCTTTTATAATTCGGGAATCAAGACTCCTAAATCTCAACACTTGCAATATCCAAACCATAACTCTTCAATGTTGCTCTTTCCAAGCTCAATTCTCCATAATGCTCTTTCTCAACTCATCTTTCCATAATATGCTCTAAAGATGCACTAAAAGATGTAAACAATACTATCAACCCTTCTTTCAAATTCTAATATGCCTCTAAAAAATATAACACTTGTATGAAATAAATAAAGGACTTAAGGATTTTGGCTCATGCACTATATACGTATATCTCTCTTTTTTTCTTCTTTTTTTCGGATTTTTTTTTGACGAAAATAATGAATAATACTAAAAAATATGTGCATTTATATGGTGAGCCAAAAATCCTTTTACAAGATATGACAAGATGAAAATATATACCAAACCCTAATTTCCTTGCTCAAAACTGGAAAATATGCACTTTTCTTTCCACAAGGCATTAGTCCAGCCAATCTAAGTCTCAATTCCCAAATGGGGGCCAGGCTCAATTCGGCTAGGGATAATTTTGTGGAGTTTGCAATTTCAGGCTCAGGCTAATTTTCCGGCTTCAAGCAGGGATAATGCAGGGTAGGTAAAGAGAGGATAAAAATGGCTTAAAAGATGCCTCCATCATTTAATTCTTGTTAACATAGACATATTTATGTATTGATTTTGAATAACTATCACAACATTTAGAGATGCATAGGAAGAGTAAATTCACTCAAGAAAGCGGAGGGATTTTTGATGTTCTCCCTATAGGCCAAAATTCTCACAAGGACAATTTTTGTTGGATTTGCTTTTTAGCCTAGGATCATATGTGCTCAATTTCATCACAAGTTCACAATCCACATAAAAATTTTTAGGACTTAGGCTAAACCATCCAAATATGCCATAAGATTTACATGATCAAGTCAGTTATTGAGTTTTCATCATAGGACATCTAAGTAGGGTTTAAAAATAAGCTTAAGGAGTAAACATGCATTTTTTTGTATTTTTGACATTTTTCTATTTTTTTGGATTTTTTTTGACATTTTATAAATGTAAAACTAAGAACAAAAATTTAAACATGAATGCAATGCGAAGAAGAGAACCAAGTTATGACCATAAGACATGCCTTTCCCCCACCCCATACTTAAAATATACAGTGTCCCCACTGTATTAAAAAGAAGAACAAGGGTAGAGAGAAACTCACAGCGCAACCTGCGGATTCAGGTCGATTTCAGGTTAGGTCGATGCCAGAAGTCGATATCTACGTCAGTGGTCGATGTCGACTGCATCTGTCGAAGTCGAGGAAGAAGGTGAAGACAAGGGTTGCCTGATTGGGGTCGATATCGATGATTATGGTCGATATCGACCTTTGCTTTTCTGCTCCTGAGTCCTCGATGTCGACTCCAGGAGATGGCTTGACCCTGGGGGAGGTCGATTTCGACTGCCTCTGCAGGAGCTTCTTTTCTTTATCGTCGTTTCTTTTTGCTTAACAATCTAAAATCTTGGTTAGAAGTATAGATAAAGCCACGAATTACTCAGTTTTAAAAGTTCAAAATCCAAATTTTAAAACCTAAAAACCATCTATGAAAGAAAATCAAGTTTTATGTACAAGCTCTAGAGTTTTGAGTCGCTAGGCTGACTTCTCCGTCAATTCTTTATGAGCCTTTTATGTAGGGACCCTTCGAGATTGAACCTTCTCCTGGATCAACTAGGCCCTTTTGATAATAGCGAAGTTCCGCAACCAAGGCTTCTTCTTCGTTAGGTTCTTCTTTATTAGGTGCTTTCCTTCTCTTTCTTGACCTAACTTTAGCAATATAGGCAAACCATGGAGCTTTGATCCTCTCATTAGTAGAATTATCAATAATTGGCTTAATTGATTCATCAATAAGGGACAGAGGAGGGTTGGGAGTCATACTTGGGCTTACCTGTTTGGGCCCGAAATAGAAATCTTCGGGCTGAGGGGTAGTCGATTTCGACCAAGGTGGGTCGATTTCGAGTTCTTTGGTCGATATCGATATGTGGGGGTCGATATCGACCTCTGTGACCCCATACTTAAGCTCCTGGCAACAATCTGGCATACTCGATTTCGACCTAGGGGGGTCGATTTCGATGTCTTTAGTCGATATCGACTGGTTCCAGCCGATGTCGAACCTGCTTGCTGTTTCCGTCCTCGCCAACAAAAATTTTCTAAGCTTTTCCTTAGCCGGCGAGAGGACTACTTGCTCCAGGTGCTTTGTTTCGCTCATGGTAGGGTTGAAAGAGAACTCTATCACTTCGTTCCCTATAGTAAAGGTTAGTAATCCTCGACGTACATTGATATTGGCATCAACAGTAGCTAAGAAAGGCCTATCAAGGATAATAGGCACTACAGGATCTTCAGGCATCTCCAATACAATGAAATCAGTAGGCACAAAGAACTTACCTACCTTTGCTGGAACGTCATCAACTATACCTGTGGGCTTGACGAATGAGTTGTCTGCCATATAGAGTTTCATATCCACAGGTTCAAGTGCGCCAATGTTCACCTTTTGCCAAATAGAGAGAGGCATGAGACTTACGCTTGCCCTAGGTCACATAGGGCCTTGTAACAATGTTGGCCAAGTCCTACGGTGATTGCAAACTTCCCTGGATCACTCCTCTTCTCAGGGAAGTTCATCTTTGAGCACTCCTCTACGATCTCTGTCATGGATCTCTTCTTGCTAAGGATGTCTTTCAGGAATCGTACATATGCGGGCATCTCGCTTAGGGCTTCTGTAAGAGGAATGGTAACGTTAAGACCTTGAAGAATTTTTACAAAGCGCCTAAACTTACCTTTGGTGGGATCCTCCAATACTTTGGATGGGAATGGCAATGTCTTCTTTGGCGTAGGGGCCAAAACGGAGGTTGGAGGGGCCCGCTGGACATCGACATCGACTGGGACGTGGTCGATATCGACTGGGATGGTCGATGTCGACCTCTGTTGTGGCTCCACAAGGTCTGCAGTGGCATCGATGTCGACCCTTGGGTCAACCTGGTGGTCGATATCGACCTCTTCCTCGACATCGACTGGGCTGTCGATGTCGATTGGATCTGCTGCTTTCTCCGACTCCGTCCGTGGCTTTTGTACTTTGTTGCCACTCCTTAATTGCATGGCTGTGACATGGCCCATCCCGGATTGCCCCTTAGGATTGGCGGTTGGTTGCTCAGGGAATGTTCCGGACGGTCTAGGGATTTGCGCCGCCAATTGACCCAGTTGGGTCTCTACGTTCTTTTTCCAAATATCCATCTCCCCAATCCTTATGGTAAGGTGATTGAGTTGAGAATGGATTGCATTGTTGGATTGATCATTCTTAGCCTGATTCCACCTGATTTCATCCAGCACAAGTTGAAGATAATCCTTTCGTTGGTCCCTCTTCGGGTGCCCAGGAGCTCTATAAGGCGGGGGGTAACTAGGGTTAACCGGGTTCCTTTGTGGTTGATGGAACCTTTGGTCTCTCCAATATTGGTGATTGGGACCCCTCATGTAGCGCGCCTCCTGATGAGTCTCCTCTAGTTGTACTTGTTCAGCATGGGGGCACTCGATGGTGGTGTGCCGCTGTGATCCGCATTCAATGCAATCTTGGTTCGCTGAAAGGAAACTCACTTGCTTTTGGAGCTTTCGAAGTTAGTCTCTATGAAATTGCTCCTTTACGTCTGGATCGATCACCTTAGAGGGTTCATATAAGGGCATAGATGGGGCAGGCCTCGACGATGATGATGTGTCGGAAGCCTCAGGAGTCCCATATGTGTTGTGAACTCCACCAACCTCTCTATGGTCTCCCAAGCCTCTTGTGGAGCGAGTTCAAGGTAGTCATAGGAGGTGTAGGTGTTGATCCTCTCCTTGGTTGAAGCGTCAAGAGCATTGTATATGATCTCCTGAATTACGTACGGTGGTTGGCCATGCGTCGGGCACGATCGTAGTAGGTCCTTAAACCTTTCCCAAACAGTCGCCAGAGCCTCACTAGGCTTTTGTTTGAAAGCCGTGATTTTCTGTCGGATCAACGCCGTCTTAGAAGGAGGGAAGAACTTGTTGAGGAACGCGTCCTTGACTTCATTCCAGGTGCGGAGCGATCTTGGGGCTAAGCTCTCCAACCACTGCAATGCTTTTCCTGTAAGAGACCAACGAAAGGCTTTTAGTTGGACATATTCAAGACTCTGTCCATCAGCAATAGTATCACAGAGGTCTAAGAAGGTTGAAATATGTGCCATAGGGCATTCATTAGGTTTTCCTTTTTATTGATGCCTTCTTATTTCAGTAAGGAAGTTAGGTTTAATTTCAAAATTCGAGGAAGGGATAAGAATCGCCGATTCAGGCCCTGTGAGCGCGGGGTGCATGTATTGCTTGGCATTCTGAGGGAGGGCATTGATTTGGGCTTCTATTTGCAACCGGCCTTCCTCCTCCCTGTCAGCACGCTCCTTAAGTGTTGCCTCTCTAGTTGTTAAGTCCTCAACCTGCTTCCTTAGTTGCTCAATTAGTTCAACCTGATTCGCGTTGTCTGCCATGATTGTTTGAGCTTGGGCTCTTAGATGGAAATAGCGTTCAGGGTCGTCTACTCCTTCAAATTCAAGTGAGCGATCAGCGCGTCGCATACACCTGCAAAGCGAAACTAGATAGAAACATGAGATAGACTACTAGGGAGCGATTGATTGCCTCCCCGGCAACGGCGCCAATTTGTTAAGCAGGAGGAAATTGAGTTCTTAAGTACAAATATAAAGATATGTAAATGTAAACCGACTCCTAGCCTATGCAAATAATTACAAGACTTCCTCCCGTTGTAGTGGAAGGGTAGTCAGGATCGATCCACGAGGAGGCGTGTCAGCGGGATCCTAGTAGCGTTGGAAATCTCACGTCTTGCGTCGACCAGAAGCCTCGATTTCGACCTTGGTGCTCGATGTTGACCTCGGCTGTCGATTCTTTCTACAACAGAAGACCTGCAGAGACAAAAACAAGCAGTCGATATCGACAGGGAGGTCGATATCGATGTTAGCAGATGGAATCGATTGGCTCAGAAGACTGCCAGTCGACACAGGTGGTCTATATCAACGTTGGGGGGTCGATATCGATGTTCAGTAACTCCGCAGAGATGCTCGTCGCCGACTCAGAAAACTGTCGACGAACTCAGTGGTCGAAATCGACGTCTATTGTCGATATCGATGTCTTCTCCTGCAAAGTTGTTAGCTTTTGTCGGGAAAGAAAGGCCGAAGACTTTAGGATGGATGAGGATGCGGTGATCAGAAATAAAGAAAGTTGTTTTGATAAATAAACTTATATAAAAAGCAACTCCTAGGATTAGGGTTTATCACAACGTTAACCAATGCATGCGATAAGGTAAATAAGACGGACAATTGTGCTATTTCACCCGAGGGACAAGCTTTCGCTGTACACCAACTCTTAGGATTACTCTTGCAAATAAACCTAATTGTCTCTACTAATTTTATGTTTATAACTAAAGTTGTTAGCATGAACCCCCTTTCTTTCGATTAGGACTAAACATAGAATCGTAGGAGATGGTATAGACACAACGATATCAACATCTAACACTTACCTCAAGCACGCATGGCTAACGTCGGGCTCACCCCGACCCTAAGAGCTTTGGGGGACTACTCGCACCTCATAATGGAACTCATCATTTATTGAAAGAAATAAACTTGTATTAAAAGATAAACTCCAAAGCTTTACAACTCAACGTCGGCTTTCGCAAACGCCAAACTCTAAAACTTCTCTCTAACTCTATTGAATGTAATTGAACTCTAAAATTGGATGTGTTGATGGATGATTGAATGCCAGCCCCCTAGGGCTTTATTTATAGGCTACTAATCCTCGCTATCCAAGGATTGTAACTTCTATCTAAACTATAAACTCTATCCAAACAATTATGATAGGTCTTTTATTTTGATAAAACTTAAAGGTAAAAAGTAGATAAATCCCAGCTGCTATCTATCTATATGTTACAAGATAAATTCGTGCCTCCTTGAAGATAAAGTTTCCAATCCGCGTCTCGAAATCGAATCTATCTTCTGTCGAGATAAGGTCGATATCGACCAGGAAGGTCGATATCGATGTTTCTGTTCCTGCTCGACTCGTCTATCTCCCCTCGATGTCTATGTTGAGGTCGATATCGATGATGTAAGGTCGATATCGAGTGTTTTTCTCTACTGTGTGATGGTTTGTCTCGACACTTAGTTCTGTGTCGATGTACTGTATTCGATGTCGATGTTTAAGGTCGATATCGACCTCTTTTCTGCTCTCCTTGGTTTCTTCGTTTTGACTCCGATTTTGCTCGAATTCCTGTATGGTTAGTTCAAAACTTGTGCAGACTCTATTTCTTGTACTTTAGCCCATTCTTACACAAGTTTATATTCTTTTGAACCTTTTCTTTGGAAATCGAATGAAATATGAAGTCAAAAGATGCAATAAAAAAGAGGTACAAATATGAACTGCTTGTTTGAATCCCACTGAACCCAGCTATGTGTTCCTGGGTTCGCCTTCTCGAGCATGGACAAGTACGATGGAAAAATCTTGTATGAGTCCTCGTCCGTGCCGCACAGGGTGTCCCTCGCATTTGACTTAGCCCAACGGGCCTTCCAGTAACTGCAACCAACTCCCAACTGAGATTTTGTTAACGCCTGAATCTGGGATGGAATTAGTGCCTTCCGACACCCAGTGAAGCTGAAATGAACCGGATTCAAAGTTTGGCATTCAGAAAGCAGTTGATGGTAGGGTGGAATTAACATGTGGCATATATATTACTTGAACTGACACATATTTATAAAAGATCAAAACAGAAATCATACGTTGAGACAACGGACGTGCCTAGCAGAGCGGCGGAGGCCTGGCGTTGGTGGTTATGTCTAACGTTCACGCTGCACGTGTGTGCAGGCACGTACTTTCGAACTTTCCACAAACTCGTCTTCATATATTTCGATGCACGACACATCCACATGCACTTGGGATCAATGCACACAACGGTGTAAACCGATTGGGACGACCTCTTCACATGAGTGTCAAAGCGCCCCTCGAGTACAGCCCACTTTATCCGGTTTTGCACCTCCTCCTTAGACTTGAAGAACAATCCCTCCTGAATATCGGTGTTGTTGTGTCGAGGGTCTCCTACCTGAGGAACAGATTTCTCAACCATCGCCTCGACAACCTCCATGGGCATCTGGGCACCCCTCCGTCTCGAACTATACTGTTCTACTTCCTGCCACTCATCGTCGGATGACAGTTGAACACAACCCTCGGATGACACTACCTTCAACGTTTCTGCCTTCACTGCATGAGGAATGTCATGACCCTCTTCGAAAGAGCCCCCCAAGTGGAAGGAAGTTTTATGAGGTTGTTGACCATCCCATACTAAACTGTCCTTGTCATCGCTACTGAGACATATGACCGATTTCCCATAGTCATTCTTCTGCACTTTGCTTGACCCCTTTGGTTGACCCGTTATCGTGGTTGTGCATGTTTCAGGCGCTGAAACATCTATGACAGATGTTGTAAATTCTGTGCCAGCCTCTCGGATTCTTGTGCCAGACATGGATTTATATATGACAGAATCTGTACTCTCTATGTTCATCGGGTCATTGGTGCCCAAATACTCAGAAGGGACTGCACTTCTAGATGGGTTGGTTTTTGGAGACAAGTCTATCACCACAGACTGGAGGCCTACATGGGTGCCAATTTCTTTGAATGACACGTACAAATGAGAGGGCCACGCTCGTTCTCCTGTGGTCGAGTTGAGAAACTTGAACGCATCCCAGTCGGACTCGTCGTACACTAGAAAGGTTTGCATCCCTCCTTTATTGTGGGGGGAAGGTACGTCAACTCTAACTCGAACCGGGAGGCATCCACCCCAAACTTGTCGATGATCATCCTCCTCACATCCCCAAGTTGCAAGGTCTGGTCCATCAATATTGCTCTGTTCGAACTTGGTCCTTCGAACACCCAGCCACCTCCTCCACTTTGCCACTGTCCATCGGCCACAATAGTAAGAAATACGAGCTCTTTCTCTCCTACACTCGTAAAAGCATAAAACGGTTTTATCACTTTCAATGGTGATATGAAGAAAAGTGGAAGTAGTGATGGCCATAAAAAGAAACCCACAAGCTTACTTACCCATTTTTGTGAATGTCCACTGTATGTTGTTGGCACGTGTCACTTTTCCTCTGGCATGTAATAGTCAGTTGTTGTCCCGTTTTCTTGGATGTCCGGCATATAACTGGTAATTGACCCCACCTTTGCCCCCCGATCAGCTTCAATGGAGACCCTTTTAATTTTTCCCCCCTTTGAGCTGAGATGGAATGGAGACGTAATTCCTAAACTTCCCTTCCCTTGATTTAAAAGCCCAATCATTTGTCCCTCTTTTTTTTGGCGCCAAGATGCAAAGAGGGGAGCATTAAATGCTCCATTACATCACACCCTCTCTTGACATGTTATTACCCTCTCCCATGGCGACACGTGGCGTGTCCCATTCTCTCCTCTGTCGCGCCTAGCTATTTGTTTTTTTTTACTTGTAACCGGTTGAACCCACCCCCTTACAATTTGTAAAAGTAGCATTTGCCTCCCCCCACCCTATTTTTACAATGGACATGCTATTTTTGCCAAAGTCACCCACTTTTGGTATATTTGTGCAATTTTCCCTAATATATACCTATAACACATGCCCTTCCCCCCCCCTCTCTTCTCTCTCCACCCTCCCTCTCTTTTTGTCAGACACACCCCGCCCTCTCTCTCTCATCTTTTTCTTTTTCCTTTTCTTTCCTTCTTTCTTTTCCCTTCTACTTCACAACTTTTTTTTAATTAATCAGGTAGAGTTGCTGTTTTAAACAGCGACTCTACCTTTTTTTATTTGGTTTTTCGATGTTTTCCTATTAAATATTAAACTAAAATTAAAGAAAAACAAAATCAAGTGAAACAACAACTTACTTATTATATTAATTTTTTAAACCCTGGGTAAAGTCGTTGTTTACCCCAATTTTGCTAAATCCCTAAATACTTTGACATCTTGGCTAATTTCTAATTTTTTTTCCCAAATTTTGGCTAATTTGAAAAAAAATTCGTGAAATGCTCGCAAGAAGAAACGGAATACTCCATCTGGAGCGAAAATTTCAAAATTGAAACAGAAAAAAACAAGGAACAGCTAACTGGCCTTCGATTTCACCCACTTCGCCTGAGAGTATTCGAGCCCAAACCCTTATATATGTAACGGCCCGGATATAAATATCCGGGTTACATTTCGAAGGTTGGATACCTTCGTTCGGATCTTGCAATTCAGGTACAGGTCGAGGTTTCAAACCCCAAAAGATCAGTGTTTTAAAGTGGGGATTTCGAACCCCAAAGCAATCGAAGGGTCGTTGGGTACCCTTAACCTGTCCTAAAAGCCTAAGTAGCGGAAATTCAATTGAAAGAAATGGTGAAAGCAGAAGTAAAGTACAACTTACCATGGCGAGGCCGGGTCAAAACCAAATCGATAAAACATATAATCAGAAATCCTTTAGTCCAATTAGCAGAGTTAGACAGGTTCTTCGCAATCGCTCGGGAGGATTCCCACGCCATAGAAACATAGACACACCACTATGAATTCTTCCTGGCTCTTCCTTCTCACATACACAGTAGGCTCATTTTCACTCATCTGAAACTCATTCTCCAAGAAGAATGCATCAATTTTGCTATCCCTTGGAGCCTGTTTCAAACCATAGAGAGCTTTCTTCAATCTATAGACCTTGTCCTCTTCACCCTTCTTGACAACACCTCGAGGTTGTTTAACAAACACCTCTTCTTCTAGCTCCCTATTCAGAAACACAAACTTTACATCCAACTGAAACACAAGCAACTTCCACTGTACAACTAGAGCCAACACCACTCTCACAGTTTCTAGCCTTGCCACTGGTGAGAAGGTTTCTTCGAAGTCAATGCCCTCCTGCTGTGCATAACCTTTGGCCACTAACCTTGCTTTGTGCTTTTGTATGCTCCCATCAGTGTTATATTTGGTTCTGAACACCCATTTTAAACCAATCACATTCTTCTCTTCAGGAAGCTCAACTAGCTCCCATGTGTCATTCTTCCTTATGGATCTCATCTCTTCTTCCATAACTATTTCCCATTGATGTTCCTTCTTAGCTTCCTCAAAGCTTGATGGTTCTGTCACCACCAAAGCAAGTTCACAGCTTTCATAGATCTCAGCTAATAATCTGTATCTTTTTGGTGGGGAATCACTAGATGAACTTGATGGTGATGACCCACTGGTTGATGCACTTTGCTGGCTTGATGAAGTAGATGGAGGACTAGGCAACCCATGGTTCACCTCTGGTGGGACATTCTCCTCCATAGCTCCATAAATAACAACAGATTTTGGAGCAATCACATACTGCTCTTTCTTCAGCCACTCCCACTAAGCATCCTCATTGAAGATCACATTCCTACTCACAATGATTCTTCATTTTGAGGATTATACAGTCTGTATGCCTTTGACTGTGTTGCATATCCAACAAAACACATTTCACTGCCTTGTCATCTAGCTTGGCTCTTAGGTTCACTAGAGAGTAAGCCACACATCCAAATACTCTCATATGACTCACACAGGGCTTTCTATCTCTCCACACTTCAAGTGGTGTCTTATCCAAGACAGCTTTTGTAGGTGATCTGTTCAAAACATATACAGCAGATGCAAGAGCTTCACACCAAAACTCATTTGGCATTCCCTTTGCTTTGAGCATACTCCTGGTCATTTCAACCACAATTTTGTTCTTCCTCTCAGCCATTCCATTTTGCTCAGGAGTGTAGGGTGCGGTGAGCTCTCTCCTTATCCCATCTTCATCACAAAATGAGTTGAACTCCTGTGATAGAAACTCACCACCTCTGTCAGTTCTCAGTGCCTTCACTTTTTTCCCTGATTGATTCTCTAACAAGGCCTTAAACTTCTTAAATTTTTCAAAGGCCTCTGACTTGAGCTTTAGAAAGAAAACCCAACTCATCCTGTTGCGATCATCTATAATAAGCAAGAAATACTTGCTTCCTCCAAGTGACACAGTTTGCATTGGCCAACACAGGTCTGCATGTAGCAACTCCAAACACTCACTAGCTCTCCATGCTCTTCCACATGGAAATGCACTCTTAAATTCCTTCCCAAACACACATCCTTCACACAATTCAATCTCTGAAATTCTTGGCAAACCAGTAACCAATTCTCTTGAACTGAGCAACTTTAGACTTTGAAAATTCAAGTGTCCAAACCTCATATGCCATAGCTTAGATTCCTCATCCTCATTAGCTGTCATAACTCTACTCCCACTTGTTGACAGATCAAGTGGAAATATTCTATTCTTTGTCATAAGAACCTTCATAACAACTTGCATCGACCTCTTCTATCTGATTTCACAGGCATCCTCATCAAACAACAGAGAGTAACCATTCCCTTGCAACTGACCCATACTGAGCAGATTGTGAGCTAATCCTGGCATGTACTGAAATCACACAGAGTTCTGACTTTTCCTTGCAAACTCTTGATTGCAATTGGTCCTTTTCCCTCTACTTGCAATACCTTATCATCTCAAGTCTCACCTTGCTTTTCCTTGACTCATCAAGCTCTTTAAACATCTTCCTCGAGCTTGACATGTGGTTTGAGCACCCACTGTCTAGGTACCAAATGTCATTGATATTTTCTGCAACAGAGGACAGAGTCATGAACAATCTACTCTCTTGCTCAGTATTCTCTGAGTAGTTTACTGTCTTCTGCTCACTCTAAAGCTTCTCCCAACACTGAGCCTCCTTGTGACCATATTTCTTGCAGTGATAGCACTGAATGCCTCCTCTGTAGGACTTGGAGCCACCATAATGACCTCTGTTTGAACCTCTCCATGAGCTCTCTGAGTCGTCATTTTGGCCTCTTCCCGAGCCATTGTTGTGCCCTTCCTTGGCCTCTGCCACGTCCTTTACCTCTGAAGTTTTCTCTACCTCTACCTCTACCTCCAGAGTTCTCAGGTTTCTCCTTTGAGGATTCTTCCTTCATCTGGAAGACCTTCTCTTCCTTTTGATCAACTGATCGGTTCAACCTCTCTTCATGAGCTTGAAGAGAGTTTGTCAACTCCTCAAACCTGTATGTTGACAGACCCTTATACTTTTTTATTGCTGCTAACACATGATCATATTTCTTAGTCAAGCTCCTCAAGACCTTGCTCACTATTGTCTCATTACTCATCCTCTCACCATATGACTTCATATGATTTACAATAGCAGATACTTTAGATAGAAATACCTGCACATACTCCTTCTCAAGCATAGTTAGAGTCTCAAACTCTCTTTTGAGTGCCTGCAGCTTGACAGTGATGACCTTCTTGTCTCCCATGTACTCCTGCTTCAAAGTTTCCCAGGCCTCTCGTGCAGTCATTGCTACTGCAATCCTTGGGAACACTTCATCATCCAAAGCAGTTTGGATCATGAACAAAGCTTTGGAGTCTTTCTTCCTTTTTTCTCTCAATTGTTGATCAGGCTCTTCTGTCTGGGTGTCTTCAAAGCCATTCTCCACCAGTCCCCACACTTCTTACGATTTGAACAGAGTCATCATCTTGAGACTCCAGAAATGGTAATTCACACCCTTTAAGATTGGCAACTGTGGGTTGCTTACATTGCCTGATCCATTGGTTTGCATCTTTGCTTAATATCTCTTGTGTTTCCCTTGTGTTTTATCTCACTTTTCACTCAATTCCCTGGATAGTAACCCGACAAACAAAGCTTTGCTCTGATACCACTTGTGAGCTATGCAGAACCAATACAAAATATGAGAGATTTTAGAGTATGACAGTTCATACAGAACTTCAAGAACACACAGAGAGAGATATTGCACTTAATTCAACTACCTCACACCTTGATTAATTGAAATCGACTCCTTACATAACCCATTACATTGTGTAGCTGCTAAGCTAGAAAACTACCCACTAACACCACTACTTTGACCATGAAACTGTAAACTAACTGCTATGACAGATAAACAAAATAACTTCAACATAAAAACTTAATCGACACTTAAGTTAACTAACTAGCTAACTAACTTCTAGCTTAGCCAAGGAGGTTGAAACACTTTACATTTTAACATTGTTCATATCTATAAATGTCAATCGGGGATTGTTGCCAATTGTTGCTAGATACCAAGAATGAAACATAAAATTTGGATTATAATTGAGATATTTTGGGGATTCATAAACTTCAATTATGGGTCAGAACTTAAGTCTTTCTTTCATGGATCTATACATTTTTAAGGTTTATATTGCAAGAAAAAGGGACAAACTTCTTAGTGTATTTTTCATAAAGAAAGAATCTTGAAAGTTAAGGAAAATGGCATGTCATATTGGAACGGTTGAACTAGGGGAGCTCATCATAGAACTAGAATTTATAAGATTGATTATATCTTCTTTCTAGTTTACAAATTGCAATTTAAACCCATAAATTCAAATTCTCAAGGTGATAAACGAAATTACTAAATAACGAACAATCCAAGAAGAAATTCAGTCATATATCTAGCTGCTACTACTACTTCTAACTGCTGGCAGACAGAAGGGTAATTGTTAACTGTACAATTTAGGTAACTTTACAAATAGCCAAAGGTGAAAGGCAAAGGTTGGAACATGGAAACCTACAACAAAGATTATCACACTTGCATTATAGCTCCACGGTTAAAAATTGAATCTGATAAGCGAACCAAAAAAGAAAGAAAGACTTATAACTACAGTAAGATTGCTCCTTTGAGTTTCTCTACAAACAGATCATGTCTTCTTTAATTATTCAGGCCTAGATATACCACTTAGAATATATACTGTATCCAGTTGGAAGCCCTTTAAAAATACATGTAACAAAAGGAATGAATTTTTTTTACAAATAAAAAGAGAAACTTCATGGAAATCGGCATTGAACATGACATGTATAGAGCAACAGTAATGAGGAACAAATAAGTAATAACATAATGAATCTGGACTGTAAGTGCTGACAAGGCAAAATCTAGAACTTGAAATCAAAGAAGGAACAAAAAGTAATAACATAAAGATGCTTTGAGCAATATGATCTATTGGAGCACTGATCAACACTAGCCACTGTTAAACAACAAAGCAATGAGAAGCAAAAGTTAAAGAAGCAAACTTGCTTATTACAGCTAATTCTACTAAAGTATATCTATCAATAAACAACCAAGTCATCCCTGGTGTCAACATTTATTCAAAAGAAATGTGGATGCAAGAGAAGAATACTTCAGCAAGGGAACTTGACAGAAGCTGTTATTTATATAGTAAATAAAAGAACAGAACACTAATGCATAATAGATTCTCCCTCAATTATGTGGTTTTAGTCACAAGAAGCCAGAAGTTTTAGCTGCAATTTCTACTGTGCTAGATAACTCCAGAAACCCACCAAAATGTTTTCATGTGCAGTTTGAACTATTCTAATGGGAAAACAAGACTTTTCACAAAGTCATAAGCAACATCCACATACCAAAGAAACACAACCAACACTCTGTCATACAAGACCAGCTTGGTTTCTAATATATAAGGGATCATCCCTTTGTTGCACTAGAGCCCTTTGCTCCGTTCGTCCATTCCTTCCATAGCCTAGAAAACATTCTCTATATGTGCTAAAAGCACAAAGCCAAACAGAAATGAAAAAGTTAAAGCATCAATTAACAACTAGTATGCACACACATCAGATCTGATCGAAATGCACGATATGGATCAAGGTAACTCACTAAAATATGTAAAAAAAACTGAGATCCTTGTTCAATACATGTGCTTGGTATTGAAGTCATCCTAAATGCACCATTATCTAATATCTACTGATTTGTTGTTGTCCCAAATGAACAAAAATAGAAGGAAAATGTAGGAATTAGGAAGCCTACATAGTCACATTTATCAAAAGAACTCTTTGGTGCTAATAAAGTCTCATGAATTACCCTTCAAGAGAAAGCAGACTTTCCACAAAGTCACAAGCCATAAAGGGCTTCTCTTCAATTAGACCTTCAAAGCGTTCAATTCCACTCTTCAATGGAACGCAGGCAGCCGCCATGTCACATATGACCAGCTCATCTTTTGTTACAGCTATGATCTTGCAGCTTTCTTGCTTTTCTTCAACCAGGACCCCGAGAACGCGGCGTATATGGTAAGGAATGTTGAAGCTGAACATATTAACCCATACACCTTCTTGACTAGTGTATATGTCACATATCTTTTCTCTGGCCACAGGACGATCACATACATTTACAAGTGAAAGATTGTCTTGCCACTTGAAGAGTGTTGGGTGAATCCAATCTGAGCGAGTGATAAATGGCAACTCAGTGATCTCAAATCTTTCCTGAACGGAGTCAAAGGAGATTACCGCCACTGTCTTTCGAAGATCTCCTACTGGGTAATCGTCATCGTCTTCGTCTGTCGAATATGTCATTGAAGTTATGGATAGCCAGTAAGCCATTCCCCCTATCACTATGGCTGGACATTCATAGAAAGGCATCACTCTCAGTACCTCGCCCAGTGAAATTTCCTTCCAACATCCTTCAATTGACGAGTAGATACTCCCGACCTCAGGACAATCCCCATCAAACACCAATTTAAAAAGTAGGATTTTAAAATTCTTGCTAGAAGGGTCAATGAAAAAAGCAGAGTAAGTACCAGGTCCACCATCCCCTTCTTCTCCTGGAATGCCTTTCCAATTAAAACCCAAGAATTCAGGGAGAGGTACAATGGAGAACTTACGGATCGAAGGGTTCCAAAGATAGATGGATCTGTAGGGGTCATAGTAGAGACAAACGATTCCGTGAAGAGTACCAGCGAGGTGAAATCGTCTATCTTGAATCGGGCCAGGCAGAGCGTCAAACAAGGGGAGGGTGCGAGGATCAAGAACGAAAAACTCCGGGGCCACGCATTCGAGGATTAATCGCGACTGCTGGAGAGCGAGATGATCTTGCAGGAAAGAGGGAGAGTCGATGAGTTGCTTCCACCATTTGCAGACGCATCGAAATCGCAATAAGCTTCTCACAGGCAACCATTTCAAGATCTCATGTTGAATGTCGGGGATGTAATCTGCCATTTGAGAGAGAAACGTGGAATGTGGAAGAGATCGGGGAATGATTTTCGTACAAGATTAGGGTTTGCAACTATAACCGTAAGAACCTAAGCCCGAAATTTTTTGGATCAACCCGAAAATTTTGAGTTTGCAAAATTTTTTGGACCTAAACCAAAAAAACCGGTAATTGTGAACCAATTGACCCATCCTATCCTATTTGTTAAAACAAGACTTTGATTAATTAATAAAAAAACCAAAAAAATCTCAAAGTTATATTAGAATAAGTTTAGTAGTAGATCTCTAGACAATGTGTCACCGCTAAATGAGAACAATGAGCGCTATGACGCGTCTCTCTTCTTCTCTAACCCCTGTTAACGCCGAACGCCCGTCCCTTCGCAACCCTCACTTTCCCGGCTCCGAATCCACTACTTACCCTTTTGATGGGTCATCTTGAGGCCCCTTGCTCCATCCCTGTTCATGACAGGGTTTGCCTTCACAAGGCTTTTCGATGGGAGGTGGCTCCTCCTGTTTTGGCCCCCTCGCGACGAGATCCGTCTTCAAAGTGGTGGTGTTGGGCTTTTATGTTGGATGGGATGGGCAGGTGGTGGCCGGACGGGCGACGTCGCTTCCGACGGTGGCGAGGGTGCCTTTTTGGGTTCTTTCCTGGCGGTTTCATGTCTTCTAAGCTTTCCATGGTCTCTCTCTCCTCTATATGTCTTCGTTCCTTTAATTACTTTCAATCAAGTACTCACTCTGCTACCAACTGTGTTATAGCTATTTGCCTCTTCGGACTAAGTACCCCTATGGCTTTGATTACTCATAATAAACTGATTGCTTTTTACAAACACTCGATTACTCTAGTTCATTACCAGCAAATTACGTACTTAAACCTCGAACAAGGTCTTTGGGAGTATACTTCCCTTCAAACAAATTTCCAATTTACTATAAATTGCTCCCTGCTCTTCGGTTTCTTGTTTTGTTCACAGGTGGCTTCCTCCCGTTACCTATCGATTCTGATATTTGTAAGTCCCCTCTCTATCTCGACTACTCACTTGCCCCTTGTCAGGCCCTACCGGCATCGTACTGATATAATCTATCCTAAAGGATTCAATTGGGATCACAATCCAACCTTTATATCGGCTAATTTCCCCAATCATCTGGTTTACTTGGTTGTTTTCAACCACAGTTTGGTTCTTGCTGTTGCTGTGTTGTCTGTTCTATTTTACAGGTCGCTCCTTGCGTGTGGGTGCGTGCCTCGATTCAGGTTTCACTCCGTGGCCTCGACGTTTGATCGCCCTCATCATCAATTTCAACAATCAGTTACAACTACTTGTCTTTACAAGGACTACCAGTTTACTCAAAACAATTGCTATACGTATTCTATTTCAAACCTCTTGATCCTTCGTAGGAGGGCTGCCAGTCTGCCGTATGGTGTTTGTGCTAGTTGTTGCTTCGTTTGGAGGACTGTCCGGGTGTCGTATGGTGTTGGTGCTGGCAGTTGTCATTTCCTCTCCTTTACTAATCAATCAACCAGCAAAGGCTCACAAGCCTCCTCTTATGATCTTCTTAGACCAATTAAGCCCTACAAGGCAATTGTAAAACCTTATATTGTTTCTAAACAAGACATTCCTTTAATGTCCGACTTCTTTTGGAACCAGTTAGATGAAGGTTACCTAAGGATGGGCCCCTTCATCTTAAGTTTCACTTGGGTTCTGATTTCTTGCCCGGGAGGCTCTTTTAGATTACACATCATATGTCTTGCGCTACCGCTCATTTTCGACTACTATAGATTATACAGCTACCACTATAAAATTGTACCAACAGATACGAAAACGAGTTTCCTATGAATATTTGTACTTCGAATTCATGCAGTATCCGCAGTAGGAACTTCTGGACTAACATTGATATTTTCTGTAAAAACAATCATATTAATGTACTAGCATTATTGGAAACCAAAACAGATAAGGTACCAAACGACAATATGTGGCGGAAGTGTGGGTTTACTAATGTCGCTTTCGATCCTGCCTCGGGGTTTTCCGGAGGCATCTTTTTGCTATGGAAAGACTTGCCTTCGGCCTAGGGATCTATTGAACTTATCTCAGTTCAAAACCGGTTTATACATTTCAATTACTCGGATTATATGTCCCACAGGACAATTGCCATGATCGTCATTTACGCTCCGCCAGATGAGAAAAGAAAAGGGGTTTTCTGGAATTCCATTGCACTTTACATCCAAACCTTATTAATACCCTACTGTATTATGGGAGATTTCAACGACATCTGTTTCTCATCTGAGAAGATGGGGGGAGTTTGTCCGAATAATGCCAGATTTGTGCGTCTAACCGACTTCAAGAACAATTCCTTCTTACATGAGGTCCCTTCCTTTGGAGGACAATTTACCTGGAAACGGAAAAAAGATGGCGTTGACAGCTGCTTTGAGAAACTAGATCGTCTACTGGTCCACACTGATGTCCTGACAATTTTCGACTCTTTAAGAACCCAAATTCACCCTTTCACAAGATCTGATCATGCGCCAATCTCGACGAACTTCAGTCGTAATGTTAAACCAAAGAACATACCTTTTAAATTTGAATTAGCTTGGGCTAACCGCGCAGATTACAAAAATCTAGTCTCACAAGCTTGGCGACTAGACGCTTCAGGTTCTCATATGTTCTGCCTTGTTCAAAGGATGAAATTACTAAAGCGACTCTCCAAAGACTGGCATAAGAAAACTTTTCTTAATATCAACAACCAAATTCAAACGACCGACCAAAAACTACTACAACTACAAACCTCGCTTCTTTCGAACTACAACAACAATGACCTTAAAATTCTCAAGCAATTGCTTAACAAAAGAGAAAGAATGCTCGATTTCCATCGCCGTTACTAGAGCCAACGGGCTAAGGTTAAGCGCGCCAAGTTAAATGATTCCAACTCAGGATATTTCCACAAGATTGCCTCAGCTAAGAGAGGAAGAAAACTGATTAAGTCAATCACCCTCCCGAATGGTGAAGTCTCCACAGATTTTCACATTATTCAACAAGAATTTGAAAAAGATTTTAATACTCGGTTTCGCTCCTCTACGAGAAACGGACTTGACATCTCTCGAGATTTGGGGGTCATACCTTCACAAGTCACTCAGGCAGACAATGACATGCTTACAACTCCTGTTTCCAACACCGAAATTAAAACGGCAGTCTTCTCCATGACTCCTGATAAAGCGCCAGGCCCTGATGGGTTCTCTGCAGGTTTCTACCAAAGATTTTGGAAGACGGTCGGCCCGTCCGTTATAAAAGCTGTAAAAGCCTTCTTCTCTAGTGGTAGGCTCTTAAGGCAAACCAACCATACTTTCATTACCTTACTACCAAAACGCGATGATCCTTCTTCTGTAAACCACTACAGACCGATAAGTTTGTGTTCAACGGCTTATAAGATTATCGCAAAAGTTATCACCGCCAGATTAACTAAGATCTTTGAAAACCTCATACATCCCTTACAAGGTGCTTTTACGAAAGGCAGATCGATTCAAGATAACATTTTGATAGCTCATGAGGTCTTTCACTCCTTTAGGCTGAAAAAGGGTAAGTCTGGTTTGGTTGCTTTAAAACTAGACATGGAGAAGGCTTACGACCGAGTCGAATGGTCCTTCCTTTTTGATGTCTTGTCCAGGTTTGGATTTAATAACCAATTTATCAATTGGATCAGAGAGTGCGTAACTGCGGTTTCGTATTCTGTACTGGTCAATGATGAACCAACTACAATTATTGAGCCCTCACGGGGACTAAGACAGGGGGCCCCCCTCTCCCCATTTCTGTTTATTCTTGCCTCGGAGGTCTTAGCAAGGACTCTGCAACAGGAGAGTCTTTCCAACAAGGATATAGGTGTAGTTTTTGGTAGACCGGGTATTAAAATCCCTTTTTTAGCATTCGCGGATGATATCCTCATTTTCTGTAAGGCCTCCTAGTCGGCATGTACATCATTTCTGGTGATTCTAGATCGCTTCTACTTGATTTCGGGTTAGAAGGTCAATTTACACAAATCTAGCTTCCAAGCGTCCCCTAACACAACACCAGCAGTTATCAATGCCACGATTGCTGTCCTTGGCATTCCTGAGGCGAATAATTTCGACAAATACCTGGGTTGCCCCATTGTCAATGGAAAGACCAACAAAGATACTTTCAACGAAGTTGTGGTTAAAACCAAGCAGCAACTTACTAAATGGAAGGCGTCAAGTCTCTCTGTTGAAGGCCGTAAAGTCCTCATAAAGGCGAACTTAAGCGCAAAACCGCTCTTTCTTATCCAAGCGTTCTTACTGCCTTCTCACATTCATCATGAACTTGATAAGGTCTACAGACAATTCTTTTGGAACAAGAATTCTAATGCCCCACCGCTGATAAGCTGGGACAAGATCTGTGCTGACACCATGAAGGGAGGCTTAGGTATCCATAAAGCCGAAACAATGAATATTGCATTACAAATGAAACTTTTATGGAAGATTTTGTCCGAACTGGATAACATCTGGGTTCAGATTGTTTATCAAAAATATCTGAAGGGACAAGATATCCTATCTTATAAAACAAAAAGTAACACTTCATGGCAATGGAACCACCTGATGTCTATCCGACACCATTTTCAGCAAGCCCTTCACTGGACCGTGGGTTATGGGAACTCCATTGATTTCTGGTCTCAGAAATGGGCCTTTTCCTCTACTTTGGAAGCTAGGACTTTACAACCAATCCCAAACGAGCTGCTGGGTATCAAAGTTTCTCACTTCCTTACCACTAACCTGCAGTGGAACAAGGCCTTGCTCTTATCAAGCTTAAACAACATCCTGACAAGATATGACCATCCGCCTGCTCAGGGCATTACGTATTCATATTCCGATATTGTCGTCCACATCTGTGGTATTGGGTTCATCCTTTCCGCTTAATAGTCTCAAGGTGGCGGTGGGGATGAAAAATTTTGGTCCCTTGGCATGTGCTTGGTGGGCCATCTGGTATTTCAGAAACCAATTGGCTTTCGATCATACTGACAAAGTTTCCATTACGGAAATGGAAATTTTCTATACGACATTCACTCAATGCTGGAAACAATATAAGATTTTAGATGCAGAGTCGTCCAGTGGGGCCTCTCTACCGTCTCAGGGAAATCTTCCAGGTATTTCTGGTAGTCTCACTCTTTCTGCTACGGTTGCGGGAGTGAGTCATCGTCGTAAGGGATTGTGGGTCAAACCACCAATGGATTGTCACAAGCTTAATTTTGATGGATCTGTAAGATCGAGAGGTTCGTCTTCTTATGGGTTCGTTATTCGGGACTGGTGTGGTAGGGTGGTGGCTAAGGGTAGGGACACCTGTATCAATGTCTCGGTCGTCTATGCCGAGAACCTGGGCCTCAAAATGGGGGTTCTTTGGGCTAAACAGCTGAATATTTGTAACCTCCTGATCGAGGGTGATAACCTTCTGGTTATTAAAGCTCTGCTAGGGGATTGGAAATGCCCCTGGAATATCGAGCTGCTCCAATCTGATATACTTTTAGATACTTCGTCTTTCTCTTATGTAGCTATTCGTCATATTTTCAGGAAATCAAATGTTGTGGTTGACTATCTCGCTCGCAGTGCACATGCGTCCCCTACCGACGACAACTACGATGACGATCCAGAGCTTCGTGTTCTCATCCGCAAGGATGCGCTAGGAAGGGTTTCTGCCACGGCCGACCCAACCTAATCCTTATTCCGCGTCAAAAAAAAAAGAATAAGTTTAGTAATTAATATATTATTATAATTAATTAATTTTTAATTATATATTATTAAAATTATTTACAAGATTCCAATTTTAATATATTATTATAATTAATTAATTTTTAACTAAAATGATCGGATTGACAGATCTACTCACAACTGAATTCAACAGACTCTTTTCATTTAGTCTATTGGGTTAAATAATATTTTTTTTTTGAAGCAAGATAAGAATTCAGTTATCTAGACAAGCCTAGAGAAACCGAGAGACTGGACAAGTCGGCAGATGGACTAACCATCATGTACAACCAAATAAAAAAAACAGAAGCAAATGACAGAAAGGAAAAACACCAAACAAATAACTGAAATGAAAATGCGAAAATAAAATAACCGTGCTAGCTATTCTACACCGTAATACAAAACCAACACAACAAACGAATCAATCAGCCAACAGAGGACGCACTCAGGGAACACTGGGGATACAAGCAGACATCTCAGATTATGGACTCAGAAGAGCCTTCAGATATCAATCGCAAATCCACGACGTCTTCGGATACAGCAATCAAACACCGTTCTAATGAGGCCTGCATCAAAACAAGAACAACACAGCACACCAGACCGCAAATCCAAACCCAAGCCAAACCATTGCTCAATAAAAAACCCCAACTCGACTCAAATCCTCAAGGACGATAACGAAATCGTAAGCGACTACTAGGTAGTCAAAATAGAGACAATTGAGACCGGATAAGGCAAAGAAATTGAACAACGATCCAAAGACAAAGGAAAAGAAGGACGGACTGGGAAGAAAACCCCTAAAAAGGCGTTGATACAACGCAAGAAAAGCGGCGAAAAAACCACGAGAGTGGTGAGATGGGCCGGTGACCATGGGAGCAACCAAAAGTTGAAGCGGGCGGCGGCGGCAACAGGTTCTTGTGAGGCGGTGGGGAGCCGGTAGCGGAGGTGTTGTTATTGGTGGTGGCGGCGGCGCGCAATTGAGCACCGAGAGGCGGCGAGCAACAAATTCGGCTAGTGGGTCGTGGTGAGACGTAGGAGAGCCGATGGCGGAGGTGAAAGCGACGAGGGTGGGCCAGTGAAGGGGGAGAAACCAGGGGTAGAGGCTTCGCACGGGCCACCGACGGAGGAGCCGAGGGTGGACCGGAGGGAGGCTAAAGAGACGGTGGCGGAGTGGCCATGGCGGAGGCCAAAGAGGTGAAGGCTGATGACCGAGGCATGAGGGTCGATGGTCCGAGGCTGGTAGCGATGGTGGATGGGTCCGAGGTGATGGGCGATAGCAGTTAGCTAAGGGCGCCAAAGATGGTATGGATTGGTGGTGGCGGCGCAAGACCGAGAGCAAAGCTCTCTAGGTCAGAGCGCACTAAATTTGGGTTAAATAATATTTGGTTCGTTGAGAGAAGAATAATTTTATGAGTTTTTGATAATGAAAAAAGAAGGTTAAAGTACACAATCGTCTATATACCTATATCTAGAGTTGAACCTAAACTTGAAGGAATTTCATATTTAAAAGCATAATATATATCAAGTGTACTTCAAATAATTATTCTTGTCATAGATGGGCTAAAAATCAAAATTTATATACTGATGTAGATTTATTTGAGTGTTGTTCCTATTAGAGTTTCTTGTGAGAAGAGCTGATAAATCCTTCTCACAAAATAAAATAAAAAGATTTTAAGGAAAAAAAATGGTGGTGAGTTAAAAGAGAGCAAGATTTGAAGTGTCAATTTTAAAATGGATGATATTATTATGCTTTATAATGCACAATATTACATTATTATATATTATAACTTGTAATGTACAATATTGTATTATAATGTATATTACGGAGTATTGTAAGTCGTAATATATACCATCCAAAGAACCCTTGTCGGTTGAGATCTTGCAAACTCACCTATTAATTAGTAGTTTCTTTTTGAATTCATGCTCGTTTAGATGAATCTCATTATATTTTATTTGATTAAATATGAACTTTAATGGAAATTTATGTAAAACTATATTGTAACCCTTTATAATAATAATAAAAAGTATATATTTATTTAGCTTATTGACAAATAAGTATTTTGTAATATTTTCCTTAAAAAATTGTTGGAAAAAAAGTTGGATTTGATCCTGCCCATCTGTCATACGTAACTGCAATTCCAATCCAACCAAGCACCAAATAAAATTACTTGCAAATGGTTATTTATTCTGTAATGCCGAGTATAGTTTTTATACAACTCTGCCTTGGTAGATTTGGTCCACTTTGAATATAAAACAACTGATTTTATTATCATCATATTGTACTTAAAACTAATTTATAAACCCCTCAAATATATTTATTATATAGATATGATTTAGTCTTTCAAATCTATAAGAGTTATGCTAGAACTGGACACGATTCCGAACTGTTTTTTTTTCTAAAGTTCATTTTTGAAGTTTTCTACGGTAATGGACTTCCCATGATCGTGCCATGCAAATATCCATTTACGTAACATTATGTTGATTGTGTCACACATTTATATTTGTGATTGACCATGAAGATTATAGAGAAATTTTGAAAGGTAACCCCGAAATTAAGGTAATTCGAGTGGTAAACACAGTTTTTCAAAATTTCTCGTGGTAACCTTGTGCTTTCAAAAAAATTCATGTTCCACCCAAATGCTTTGTTTTGGATATAAAAAAGGTTACCTTAACATCTCTTGGGAAATATTGTAATAATTATAAAATATAAGAGCTTTTTGAGAATTTTAAAGATACAAGTACACAATGGAGAGAGGTTGAAGATGAACAGAAAACCACTAGGAGATGAAAACCAACTCTTGGTGACTGGAGACAAGAAAATCGACAATCATTGTTGTTGGGGTTTGTGGGTAGAGTCTCACATTGAAAAATAGGTGAAAATCAAAGCAAAATATAAGGGGAGGTTCAGCCTCTACACATTGATTTAAGCTTTTGTGTTAGAAAGGTGGATCCTGAGCTTATAACCAAAAATAAAATAAACCTGACATGGCTCCCATTCATATAATCCGACCGGAGTTTCCCGGAAATTTTAGTGGTAGTGGCTGAAATCCCCAATTCAAAACTTAATCAACACAAATTCAAACCCTAAATCCCCTTAACAAATACACATCAACAAATTGTGGTAGAAAATCCGGTAGAAACTCACTACATTCCCGACATTTGAAACCTAAATCACCCATAATTCCCACATTTGAACCCTAAATCAACTAGAAATTGAGAGTTTGGAACCCTAAAACCAAACCTAGCTTGCCATCACTTCTCTCGGTCTCTCGCAACCACTCGCCGCCACTCATATTTATCGTCGTCATTGTCGCTCCTGCTTACCACCGTCATCGGTTGAGATCTTCATCTTGAATTGGATTGAGGTCTTCGCTAGTTGCTTACTCACATAAGGTCTCATGCTCTCCTCCCATATGAAGACGCATTCAACTAAACCTAAATAGGTGTGATCCGCATTTATAAATTACACAATTCATCAATTAAGACCTTAAAAAGATCTATCCTTATAGGGTGGGCACAAATCCCACAACTCCCGTCCTGTGCTGATCTCGGTGGGATTTAAAAAAAATCGATCCCTTCTCAATCCCGTCTCACAAAAAATACGCGAGACGGACACAGGACGAAGAGTTCTCATCCCGTCCCGTCCCGCATATATATAAAATTATATATTTATATTTATAATTAAAATTAATAAAACCATTTAATAATGTATTGACATTTATTTAAACCCAATATTAAAATAAATAAAAAGGATTAAAAACATTTAAGAATTTAGAAAAAAAAAACTTGCTATTGGAATGCAATTTAGAAAAAAACTTGTTGCAAGACATAGTAGTGTGCACTTAATGTTGGAATTTATAAGACTTCTATAGTTTTGCTAATTGCTATTTTCTAATGGGATTATGTAAGATTTGGTGATTTTTTTTTTAAAGAAAATAATTCAAAATCCCAGATATCAATCGAAGTCTAGGAAAACGAGAGGCCAAAGAGCCGTCAGGCGGGCTAACCGACATGATACAACCAAATAAAAGCGAAATACAAAAAACATAAATACAAAAGATCTCAGCGAAGAAGGCCAGTAGAGAGACAGACGAAGGACACCGGGTGAAGACTGCGAATACCGAGAACATGAAAAAGCCGAAGGGCTGACACGACGTCTCGACGTCGGGGAGATAGAGGCAAAAACTCAATAGTGGAAAAGGCGTCTCTTGGGAAAGTGTTGATCAACGACGTTTCTCCCGCCTAAATGAGAGATCTTCGAGAATCACGAACATTTCCACGATCAACTCGAACAACATGGTGCCCGAGACTGCAACTTCATTCGGAAACTAAATGTAGCCAAACTCAAGAAACGACTCCACCCAACTGGACAAAAAACCCAAGATCAAAAGAAATGGGTATAAATATTAAAAGCGAGCGAGTCACTAGAGAGGACATAAGCCGGTTTTTAGTTGTTGGAATATATATAAAAGAATATATATCTTCACTCCAGATTGATTTTTTAATTTTTTTTTGTCAAACGACCTTTCCGTGCAAGGAAGAACATGTCACGGGAAGGCCGGTTGAATCACCAAGAGAACGTCAGACCTCCTTGGAGCCCAAGGAAGCCGAAACGCCCGACGGCGAAGAAGGTCCTGCTGGGGTGGCCGACGAAGCCCAAGGAAAGGGGTCGAGAATCCAAGGCAGGTCGACACAACCGCCGTGTGGATAGAACTGGCAAGGGTGATCGGTGAGGCCTAGGGAAGGGGTGGATATACGGTGGGGTTTGATTCGACGTGGATGGATTCGACGGGGATGGAATCGACAGGGGGTGGATCTGGGTTCGGAGAAAAGTCCCACAAATCACCCAAATATAGAGAAAATCGAGCTACAACACATGGAAGTCGAAGGAGATGGTCATCTGATAGAACCAGCCAGCATCAAGCCAATGTTGGCGATAGCGGTGAGGGCGGCGATGGCAGATTAACCACCCCACCTAGTGGATGGGATCAAAACAAGGGTTGAGGTGAATCAGGGCGCCAAATGCCAAAGGAAGCACCATCGAGGGTTGAGGCGAAGCATAGAGGAGGTAAATAGGTAGGTTCAATTTGGCTAACTCAGTATAAAAACCGAAGGAAAAGATTCCAAAACGGCCACTAAGGAAGCTGATAGAAGCCCGATATCAAATTTCGGGGTGAATTCGGAGATTGGGGGTAATTGAAATAATCGACAGCAGCGAAATTAGTGCAGCCAACCGGAGAGGAGTGAGGTTTGTAGAGTTGGATAGGAAATGGTGGGGTGGGGCGGACCGACGTTCAGGCCTCGAAAGGCGGAGAAACAGAGTCCCAGAACCCATGATTGAGTAGGAAAAGGGAGAGAAATATATTTCTTTTAGAGGGTTCCTAGAACTGGAGGTGAAGAGGGAGAAAGAATGGAAAGGGATGAGTGGGGGGATCAGTTGGGATGGAGGAGAGCGAATGAGTGGGTATTCCAAGGTTGATTTGCCCCAAGATTAAAATGAGTTAGGATTAATGGAGGTAGTCGGCGAGGGAGAAAAGAGCCGACATCGCGCGAGGATGGATCCGGAAGACATCTTTGGCCTCGCACAGGAGCGATCGAAGCCGCCTCCACAGAAGATGATTGGGGGTTTGAAATGGGATTAGATGAGGAAGGATTCAGGGAACTGAGGAAAGTGATTAACCTCCATTGTTGTAATTTGTTATATGTTATTTGTTGTAAATTATAGGGATTAACCTCAATAAGCGGGGTTGAGATACTATCTCGGTTGTTCCCCATGGACAATTGTGATCATTTGTGGTGGTGGACAGATGGTGGTTGGAGTGGTGGGGTTGATACGAGGGTGGAGATGGTCGCGGAGTTTTGGGTTCTCTTTCTCTCTAGAAAACTAGAGAGAAGAGAGATCAAATGCAATGTGGTAAGATTTGAAGATTTTAATTTGCATATACTTTTATTTTTGGAGTTAATTGGATTATTTTTTAATCTTTTTCTATGAGGGATAAGGCTCGTCCCGTCCCGATCCGTGAGGGATAAGACCCGACAGAGTTTGGAAAAAAAATTCAATCCCGTCACGATCCTGTCCCGTATAAAATACGCGGGACAGAACACATGATTATCCTAATCCCGTCCCGTCCCATGCCCACCCCTTATTTTCATGTCATAGTAGTTTTTCAGTTCTTCCATCTCTCTGTCTTGTTCTCCCGTAAAAGAAAGGTACATATGTGTATTAATTCTAAAAAAAGATTTGTATTTTATAAATATTATGGTGTTTGCCCAAAGGTTTTAAAGCTAAACTTTTTTTTATATCCAAAACAAAGCATTTGGGTGTGACACGATTTTTTTTTTTTTAAATTAAGCACAAAGTTACCTGGAGAAATTTTAAAAAATTGTGTTTGCCACCTGAATTACCCTTAACTTCAGGGTTACCTCACGAAATTTTTGAAGATTATATCCTCAGACAAAATATTTAATTAATTAAAAACTTGGTAATTTATACAATTTTTTAGAACGGTTATATTAGTCGAGTAGCTCAAGCTCGGTTTGGATTCACCTCGATAAAAACTCAACTCGAGTTCGTTCATCTACCAAACGAGTTGAGTATGCATATGATTTTTAATTCGAACTTCAAAATGCGCTCATACAATCATATGATTGTATGAGCGCATTTTGAAGTTCGATTTAAAGCTTGACTCTGTTTGATTCAAGTTTGAATTTTGTGGAATTTATATAAAAAAAATTAAGTTAGCATGTCAAGAGTAAGTAGAGTTGATTAATATCCGAAAAAAGCTCGACTCGATCTCGTTGATTTACTAAAAAAAAAGTTGAGTATTAGCACATTTTTAAGCTTAAGTCCACATTTAGGCTCAATTCAAACTCGTTTCGTTTCTAAACGAGTTAACTATAAACAAGCAATATTCAATTCTTTTGATTCAAATAACATCCCTACAATTTTCATTACCCTCAAAAGACGTGTATAAATAGTACTCTTTGTTTCATATTAAATGTTATTTTACTTTTCGCGGTATGCATTCTAAGACGGTAAAAACTCTATAATATATTATTTTTTTTATGATTTTTTTTTATAATTTCATACTTATTACTAACAAGTATGAAATTATTAAAAAATTTATAATTTATAAAATCTTTACCTTTTTAAAAGCGTGTACAAAAGTACAAATGACATTTAATTTGAGATGAATGGAAGGGAGTAAATAAGATGTTTTAATTTTAGGAAAATTTACCATTAAACAAACATCAACCCACTATCATCCTATATTATTTTGCAACATGTTTATCCCACATCTCTATCCAACCTCCGAAATCCAATTTTTAATACTCCCTCCGTTAATTAAAACTTGACGTTTTATTATTCACGCACGTTTTTTGAGGTGTTAAAAACTATATAAAATATTAACTTTTTTAATATATTTTTTTTAATAATTTCATACTTGTTACTATTAAGTATAAATTTATAAAAATAAATTTTAAAAAAAGTTAATATTTCATATAGTTTTTATCATTTTAAAAAAATGTATATGAATAGCTAGTAAACGACAAATTTTAATTAACAGAGGGAGTACATTGGTTTGACAAGTTAAATCGAAATTAGAAAAGTCTAATTTAGATGCAAATGGTAACATAAAAGTACAAAACTATATGTTAAGAAAAAAAAATGTTACAACTTTCAATATCTTTGTCAGCATTTAGTCATTTACGGATCATTTCCTTACACTTTCAACCATCTCCGGAACGACGCCGTTTCCATATGGAGAAGTGGTAGTTTACAGTTTACACATCCATGCTGTTTCTTAATAAATCTGATTTTTAATTAAATACTTATTGATAATGATTATTATGAGATTTGGGTATATAATTAGCTCCTTATCCCTTCTTCCCTCTTTCGATATCAAAAATTCGTTTTGATCATCTTTGTAGGTACATTTTTCTTGATTACCTTCACATCAATGGATGAACGTACCACTGACTTAAAACCATCTTTCCAGGTTCTCTATCGCAGATAGCGCGATGGAATCAACATCGGATCATCAAACTCGAGCACCATTAACGTGCACAATCCAATCTCATGGGGCCAAGGTAGCGAGATTCCACCTCTACGACTGGCTCGTATTGGTGGCTCTCGCGGTGCTAGAAGGGCTCCTACAACTAGCCCCGCCTTACAACCGGTTCGTTAGCAAGCACATGATGGACGATCTTCGCTACCCTTTCAGAAAGCATAACACCATCCCCATATGGTCCGTCCCTGTAAGTTACTAATCCGTTGCCATATTCCGTTACTTATAATTCGTCGCTTTTTGTCCGCGTTACACTTTTTTTTTTCCGCGTCTTATATAGGTGTTTGCGGCGCTCCTACCCATTATCATATTCACCATTCACTATTTCCGAAGGAGAAACGTATACGATTTGCACAATGCAACTCTCGGTATACAACACATATCCATCTTTCGCATCAAGTTATGTTATAGCAGGCGGTGCAATTGATTGATCGCCGCCATTTGTTGATTGATTGCAGCGCTTTTGTATGCGGTGGGCATCACCGCGGTCATAACGGATGCAGTGAAGAACGCCGTTGGTCGCCCAAGGCCTAACTTCTTCTGGCGTTGCTTCCCTGATGGCAATGAAGTAATATACACATCTCCCTCTTGTATCTTATAATGTTAGTTGTAATTGTGTGTAATCTATCACATTTTAAATTAATTGTTAATAGTTAATCGTGACAATTTAATTTCAGAAATATGATAGTGTTGGTAACGCAATTTGTGACGGAGTAGAAAGCGTTATCAGGGAAGGACATAGGAGTTTCCCTAGTGGCCACTCTTCCGGTAATTAAGTTTTTTTTTTTTTTTTTTTTGAACCGGAAAGAATTCGACTCACCGGACATACCCAGTGAGACGAGAGGCCGAAAGAACGGCAACGGGCTAACCGTTATGAAAGAACCGAAATACAAACAAAACAACAAAGACAAGAACACCACGAACAAACTAGAGAACAAAGATCGAAACTAGCACAGGCGAATCGTGTTGGAACTGGGACAATGTGAGTCATACCTATTAGATAACGCTATCTATATATCTATATATCTATATAAATTTAAAAGCATTTTTAGTCATCACCTCCTTTATTATATTTTTTTTATCCAATCATCTTTGTTCCTTCTATTTTATTCCTTAATTCTAAGTTATAATAATATTTTTTTAGCAACCATCTATGTATATATACTATATTAATTTAAAAATATTTTTGTTTATGTGTCACTAACTCCTTTATTTTAGGTCTTCCATCCAATCATTAATTCTAAGTTGCCAATAATATTTTTTTTGTAACAACCAATGAGATTAATTTAAAACCTAATTTCAAAAGACAATTATAGACATATTAATTCCTTTTTAGCAACCAATGAAATTAATTCAAATTCAAAATATAATATAATTTTTAAAACCTATATACTATATTAATTTAGAAGCATTTTTACTTATGTGTCACCACCTTCTTTATTTTAGGTTTTCCATCCAATCATCTTTATTCCTTCTATTTAATTTATTTCTTAATTCTAAGTTACAATAATATTTTTTTTCTAGCAACCAATGAGATCTATATACTATATTAATTTTGAATCATTTTTGCTTATGTGTCACCACCTCCTTTATTTTAGGTCTTCCATCTAATAATTTTTATTCCTCAATTCTAAGAACTATATTTTTTTTTCTAGCAACCATCTATCTATATACTACTCCCTCTGTTCGGCAAAACATGTCACTTTACTGTTCACGCACGCTTTTTTAGGGGATAAAAACTATATAAAATAACTAATTTTGTAAAACTTTTTTTTAGCAATTTCGTAGTTATATATTATTAATAAGTAAAAACTTGTTAAAAAAATTTATAAAAAAATATATATTTTATATAGTTTTTATCATTCTAAAAAAGCGTGCGTGAATAGTAAACGACATGTTTTGCCGAACGAAGTGAGTATATTAATTTAGAAGCATTTTTGTTTGTGTGTCACCACCCCCTTTATTTTAGGTCTCCCATCCAATCATCTTTATTCCTTCTATTTTATTCCTTAATTCTAAGTTACAATAATATTTTTTGCTAGCAACCAACGGGATTAATTAATTCAAAACCTTATTAAAATAAATTATAGACATATTAATTTCTTTTTAGTAACCAATGACAATAATTCAAATTCAAAATATTATATAATTTTTAAAATAAAGTTAAAAAGACATTAAGCTTTTTCAACCAATCTATAGCTATCTATATATCTATATATATTATTTATACTCTTAATTTAGAATACTTAATACTTATGTGTCATCTTCTCCTTAATCCTCTCATTTCCACCAATCAAGTTTTTTTTATTGCCCTTTTTAATTATTTATTTCCTTTAATTATTTTTTTATTATTCTCTTTATCTATTAATTAAACCAATCACATTTTTTCTTTTATTCTTAACATATTTACTAACTACCTATATATCTTATCTATATCTATATATAGTACTCTTAATTTAGAATACTTAATGCTTATGTGCCATCTTCTCCTTAATCCTCTCATTTCCACCAATCAAGTTTTTTCGCTCCTTTTAGTTATTTATTTCCTTTAATTATTTTTTTTATCATTTCCTTTATCTCTTTAAAACAAACACATTTTCTTTTATTCTTAACATATTTACTAACTATTGAGGTTAATTCAAAACATTTTATATAGTTTTGATCGTTATAAAAAAACGTACATGAATAGTAAACGCCATGTTTTAATTAATAGAGGGAGTATAATATAGCAAGACCTAATTTTAGTGCTCGTTTGGATGGACTTGGGAAGTACATTTCATAGGAATTTAATTCATGATAAATTAAGTTCCTGAAAATTGAACTTCCTATAATTTAAGAAAACATGTTTGGATAAGTTTAACTTCATGTAAATTAAAATCCTGCATTTTGTTTGGTTGAATATGAACTTTCATGAGAATTTGTATAAAATTACTTTTGTAACCTTCAATAATAAAAACTATTTATTTAAATTATGGGCAAATACGTAATTTATGATTTTAAAAAAATAATTTTTTGAAATAAATAAAAAAATGGTGGATTTCAACTTATCCACCCCCACATGATAATTTCAATTCATTCATTTTGGCGGAAATGGAATTCTCATAATTATACTTCCTGCATTTTTTAAAAACAAAATTATAATCCAAACACATGTATTGAAATCTACTTCCTGGGTTATTTCAATTCCTAGGTTTTTTTTAATGAAATATAAAGTTTTTTTTTAATGAAATATAAATAACACAACCCTTGAAATGATTGGATGGCGATGTCCAAAGGTGTGTCCCTCCTATCTCCCAACCTTCTCTCCCTCACAAACCTTAATAAAAAAAACAAAAACAAAATAAAACAACAAACCTTAATTAAAAAACGAAAACAAAATAAAACAAAATTTTTTGATTAAAATTATTTTTAAAATATTAGTTAGGGTTGAAGTCCTACATAATGGCATAAGCATATTATCTATATATATATATATATATATATATATATATATAGAGAGAGAGAGAGAGAGAGAGAGAGAGAGGAAGATATTATATCATGCATTCATTGATAGACATAAGTGCTGCAGTAAAGTTGCATATAATAAAACCAGTTGATAATAAGAGTAATTCACCAACATATAAGCTTATAATATTTCAAAATTTTGATGTGAGATTATATTATTTAGTGTGTTAAGAGAGATATTCAACAATTTATCTTGGAAGATATATATAATTTGCTTTATCAAATTTATACTACTATGTATGAAATCATAAATTAAAAAATTAATATTTTATATCCTATTTATTCTTTAAAAAATCATTTATAAATAGGAAATGAGATGTTTTTTTAAGACAAAGATAGTATATATGTAAGTCGATTGTTACCAAGCTACTAGTTTCTTTTGGTTATGCTAAAAGTTAACGAATAATTGTACGTTGATGTATATGTGCATGTATGCAGTGTCATTTGCGGGGTTAGCATTCTTGTCACTCTACCTATGTGGGAAAATGAAGGTATTCGACCACAAAGGGCACGTTGCGAAGCTCTCCGTCGTTTCGTTACCACTGCTAGGCGCAACTTTCGTCGCTATCTCCAGGGTCGACGATTACTGGCATCATTGGCAAGATGTGTTTGTCGGGGGATTGTTAGGTTTGTTTCGTCGTCCAACTTAATCATTAATTATTTTGTTAATTAATTAGTTGATATATTAATTAAATGTTCTGATGGTGTACGTGGTGAAGGAATCGTTGTGGCATTCTTATGCTATCACCAGTTTTATCCCCCACCAAATCATCCCAACGGTACGTGCGTACAAAATTAATTAGTAGAGAACCACGATTCAATCTGTGCTTAATTTTATTTATTTCATATCTTTGTTAATTAGCTTATAATGGAAAACATGCTAGCATGATTAAGTGGTGTTTATGAATCATGGAAAAAAGGAATTTTTAAGCACAAAGATTGTTTAATACACCCTCCGTTCGGCAAAATATGTCACTTTACTATTCACACACGTTTTTTTAGGGAATAAAAACTATATAAAATATCTAGTTTTTTTATTATTTTTTTAAACAATTTCGTAGTTATTATTAATAAGTACAAACTTTTTAAAAAAATTTATCAAAAAATAAATATTTTATATAGTTTTTTATCATTCTAAAAAAACGTGCGTGAATAGTAAACGACGTGTTTTGCCGAACGGAGGGAGTAATGCATTTGATTTAGACTGGTCAATCCGGTTTGATGAGCAAAGTTTAGGTAATTGTCGCCTTGGGTTTCGGTTGCTTCGAACCACTGACCAAGTTAGATCGAGTCATTTGTGGTTTTTGACCGCTCTAATACCATCCACAATGGTTTTGGGTAAAATGTATACATTTGCACATGATGTGTAAAAATACACATCACTTTTTAACAATTTGCTTCATTGGTAAAATGTGCATTTTTTACACATCATTCAAATACAATTCATTTAAAATAAAAAAGAAAATAAAATTATTAAAAAATCAACCAATGAAATTATCTTGCTTTTTGTAAAAGTTTTTGCACATAGGGGGGGTGGTGTGCTCAAATTTGCACATTTCATGTTCAAATGTGTACATTTGCACACACCCAAAACAACCAATGGAGTTAAAAAAATGTCTAAAAAGTACACATTTGCACATTTGCACACAACCATTGTGGATGGTCTAACATGGCTTGATCGAACGGGTTAAATGAAAGTATGATTTTGACGAGATATCCGACTTAGAAATGAGCAGATCAAGTAAAGAAATGAAGAAAAGACACTCATGAAATCAATCAAACAGTAAAATAGAGGAATGGAGGCCATAGCTCCTTTAGGGTTTCCTTGCAGCTCAAGCTGCTGTAATTGCAGTCTCACAATCTCCAAAATAACAACAAGGAGGAATTTCTACCTCAAAGGAAAATGCTAGGAAGTATCCCACGCTGGGGGTTTATTGAGCAGAAAGCAAAAATAAAATGCAGAAGAAGACAAACTATAGGCTAATCTGCCATGAGTTGTGATAAATAAAATATGGCTTATAAGATCATCCATAAGACCATACTACAGAGACATTATAAAGTGATCATAATATCTCTTAATACCCTCTCCTCAGGTTGGACTTAAAGAAGAATCGACAAGTCCTAACTTGGCAAAGAAAATTTTGAATTGATCTTCTCCCAAGGTCTTGATCATAATATCAGCAATCTGCATGCCTATTATGATATGAGGTGTATGAATAAAACCTTCAAGTACCTTCTCCCTAATGAAATGACAATCCACTTTGATGTGCTTTGTCCGTTCGCGAAAAAATGGATTTGCTACGATGTAAATAGCAGATTTACTGTCACGGTGCAAAGGAATAGGGAGATTAGGATGAATAGACAAATCCTTCAATAACTCATGTATCTAGACCAGTTCAATACCAGCTTTAGACATGCTTTTATACTCTAATTCAGCTCAAGACTTTGAAATTATAGGTTGCTTCTTTATCTTCCACGAAACTAAAAAATTACCAATGTAAACACAGTATCCAGTTAAGGATCTTGCACTGTAGGCACAAGCTACCCAATCAGCATCACAATATCCAATGATGTCATAATTGTCATCCTTCTTAAGAAACAATCCAACATTGATTGTCCCTAAAAGGTATCTAACCACATGTAGTACTACTACCATATGAGGTTCTCGAGGACAACTCATGAATTGACTCAAATGTTGTATGTCATAGGATAGATTAGGCCTTGTTAAATTTATAAAAATCAATCTTCCGATGAGTCTTATCTACCTCTCAGGGTCACGTAAAGGTTCTCCCATGTCTATGGACAATTTAAGTCCACGAGGAATAGGAAATCCACTTGATTGGTAGTTGCTCATTTCATAATCATCAATGATGTCCAGGATGTATTTTCTCTGATGAAGAGCTATTCCTTCATCTGATCTGGTCACCTCAAGGCCTAAGAAGTATCTGGCTTGACCAAGATCTTTGATGGTATAGGCCTTATGTAGAGCTTCCTTGACAAATTTGATCACAATATCATCATCACCTATGATCAAGAGATCATCTACATACACCAATGCTACAACTTGCCGCTTTGGCACTTTCATAATGAATAGAGAATAATCACTCTTGGACTAATTGAAGCGAAAAGAAATAAGGAATTGAATTAGTTATGTGTTCCATTGTCTGGAAGCCTGCTTTAACCCATATAATTATTCCTGTAGCTAACAATATTCTCCAGGTTTAGCAACAAACCCCTCTGGAGGACACATTCACCTCCTCTTCCAATGTGCCATGTAAGAAGGCATTGTTAATATCCAGTTGATAGACTTGCCATTCCTTCTTTGCTGCTAGAGAGGAGATAAGCCTTACTGTCGCTAACTTTGCAACTGGAGAGAAAGTATGCTTGTAATCGTTCCCTTCCATTTGAGTATATCCCTTTGCAACAAGCCTTGCCTTGTACCTCGCAACTGACCCATCTGGTCTATACTTGATTTTGTAAACCCACCTGCATCCAATCGGTTTGTGATTAGGTGGTAGAGGAGCCATCATCCATGTCCAGTTATGCTCAAGATCCTCCTTGTTATAGCTTCTTGCCAAATTGTGCTCTTTACAACAACCTTATATGAACTAGGCTCAACAATACTAACCATATTAGAGAAGGACATAACAAAATCCTGTGAATAACACTCAAGATTACCAAGGACCTTTGTCAGCAAAGCACTTGCTCTCAGTCCTGTTGTAGCATTGCATATGAAGTCCTGTTGTAGTAACATTCCTGCCCGATCTTCTCAATGGTGGAAAATCCACAGGATTAAAATTGTATTGATCATGTTGAGGATTAATATTCCTCCATGGAAATGAAGGTGTTTGATCTACCTCAGCACTTATTAAGGGAGGGACTTCTCCATTATGTTGGAATTTTGCAATTGAACTTCTTGTGACTCAAAATCAATAGCTGGATTCACAAGAGGCAATGCTAGGACAATTTCATCACCTTCCTTTGCAATGGCATCTTCCTTAAAAGGAAAAATACTTTCATTAAAAGTGACATCTCTACTTACAAAAATCTGCTTGGACTGTAAGTCATAAAGTATATAAGCCTTCTGAGCATGTGGGTATCCCAACAAGATACATCTTCTTCCCATGACAACAAACTTATCCCTTTTAGACTGCTCCACAAGAGCATAACAGAGACCAGGCCCGGCCCATGAGCATGGGCAACAAGGACGCGGACCTAGGGCCCATATATTTGTGTAGGTGTATATATATATATATATATACACATATATATATATATATATATATAATTATAAGTATCTGCCCAAACTAAAATACAAAATTAATGTAAAAAGCCCACTAAAATACAAAATTGTGGGCCCGTATATTAGTATAAAAAAGCCCAAACTAAAATACAAAATTAGGGCCCAGAAAAAAAAATAAAAAACCAAACCTCTGAGTGTATTTCACTTTTCAATCTTCTTCTTCCTTCTTCTCTATAACCATCGGTTTTTGGAAGAAATCTAATGTGTACAATGACTAAATCAACTATATTTTCTATCAATTTTCTCTTCCCTTATCCAAACACTCACAATTGTACCGTTAGAAAAGCTCACCTACTCCATCCCAAAATTTCCAAACTCAAAATCATCTGATTATTTTGAAAAACCAATTGGGTATTGGCAAATCTGGGTTCTTGTTTGAAAGGTATGAAATTTCTTAGTTTTTTTTATTGATTTTATTAATTGTGGTGTTGTATTTTTTTTAAAAAAAATTGTTGTTAGCCGACAGATGATTTGGGCAAAAATCAGTGAATGATTGTGGTGTTATATAATATCATTAGATTTTCTTTTGAAAAAAAAATAATTTCATTCCAGTAGGGGCCCTTAGTATGATTTCACCTCGGGGCCTCTGACATTAAAAGAATGGCCCTGGTAGAGACATCCAATTATCCTCAACTCTTCACAGGATGGTCTTTTCTAGAACACCATTTCATAGGGTGTTTTCCAATTTAAAACTGCAGTTGGCAATCTATTAATCACATGTGTAGCAGCAAGTACACACTCACTCCAAAATCATGTAGGCAAGTTGGCATGAATTCTCATAACTCTTGCAGTTTCCAAGAGGTACCTATTCTTCCTTTCTTCTCTAAGATTTTGTTGTGGAGTATAAGAAACACTCCTTTGATGAACTATCCCTTCAGATGCCAAGAAATGTGAGCATTCCCTACAAATAAATTATGTTCCATTATCATTTCGAATGCATTTTACCTTTCTGTGAAACTGAGTGAAAGCATAGTCGATGAAGTTCTTCACATTCTTGAACACTTCTATCTTATCTTTGAGCAAGATGGTCAAAGCGGCCCTGTTATGATCATCAACTATAGTCAAGAAATATTTTGCACCAATAATACCATGTGTCTTATAAAGACCCCATAGATCAATATGAATCAGATAAAAAATATCCTCATCAATAGAATTACTTAATTGAAAAGGCACACGATGGTGCTTAGCCAAACTGCAAGTGTCAAATGACATATCATCCATGTTAAAGCCACTCATGAAATCTAAATGTCTCAACTTAAAACTTAAGTATGTCCAATCCTAGCATGATAAAAGTCTAAGCCTACTTTAGTGGTAGCAAAAACAAGAGGTAATTGTCCAAAAGTGCTCCTTGAAGCTTGATTCATATGATCCAGCTCTACTCACTAGTAGACCTTTTACAAACCTCCTCTTCTGTAACCTCTGAGCATAATATTCTCACATCTAGAGCCTTGTAAAGTGCAACCATTTCTATCAAAAATAGCCCTGGAGTATGACTCATTAACCAATCTTCCAACATAGAGTAAATTTTGCTTAATAGCACTCATTCGATCAAACCCATAAAAAACTACATCAATCTATTCCTCATCACAACATCCTTCAATTTCTTCTGCAAGTCACATCTGCAGTTAGAAATTCCATCACAAGTACATACAGGAATCCCTTCCAGAACCTGAAGCTGATCCTAGATAACCTTCAATTTGTTGAAAGAATCAGCTACACTGAGACTATCTTGAGTAATCAAGCTCAACTTCTTCTTGAGCTGAAAGATCAAGGGGCCATTAGAGTGGTCATACCTCTCAAAATTTTGATCTTAAAATCACAAATTTGATATTATCTAGCTTTGTGGTTTAAAGTTGCATAACTCGTCTATCAAGACGAACTTGCAAGATCCTACAAGTTTGGGTCATTTATTATTTTTAAATTGAAATAATAAAAGATACGACATTTTACTATTTATATATGTTTTTTGGGTGTTAAAAACTATATAAAATATAATTTTTTTTAGTAATTTCATATTTATTACTATTAAGTATGGATTTATAAAAATAAATATAAAAATTTGATATTTTATATAATTTTTATCATTCTAAAAAACGTGTATAAATAGTAAATGTCATTATTTAATTAACAGAAAAAGTATTTATAATTGTATTTACAACCTAAATTCGATTAGGGTTTTTTGAGTAAGTTGAATTTATTTTTCTATATTTAAACAATATGATGATATTAGGATTATTAGGTCATACATGTTACACCTAGTCTATGTTTGGCAAGTTCTTTGTAAAAACAAAATATAATTCATTTGAACTAATACCAAAATATTATAATTAAATTTATTTATTTATAATATTTACTTTTTTATTAAAAAAACATTTTTGATCTCTTTCATATTAATCCCATGAGATGAAGCAATATGGACATTTAAAAAAATGATAGGTCAAAAAGTTAGAGTCCAGCATTATTCTCATTTGTTGAGAGATGTGAAGAGACCAACGAGTCTCACATTGAATATCACTTAAAACTAATACCAATAAGTCTTAGTATATAAAATAGTATGCTACTCCTCCTATTGTCAATTGGTTTTAGAATGGAACCACACTCGACTTATGTGCTTGCCTTTTAGCACATGGGAAAACGTGTGCACACAACCCCCGATCACGAGTCCTAACGGACTTCAGTATGGTATCAGAGTGGTAAAGCCAAAATGGATCGACTCTCGATCATGGGCTAGCTAAAAAAAGAATGAGATGATAGACCTGTTGTTTAACTGTCAAGCAGTGGCGGAGCTAGGGGTGCTTGGGGGTGCTTGAGCACCCCCTACTCAAAAAAAATACAAAAAAATAAAAAAATATTTGCATATGTTTAATTTTAAGGTAATATAACATGTTTAAATGATATTTGAAACAAGAGTGTTATTTAGCTCAAGTGGTAAAGGAAGGAATGTAGGAAGGAAGGAGAATCAAAATGTCTTGGGTTCAAATCCTATTATTAATTCTTCTTGATTTCTCTCTATATTTTTTTGTTTCTATCAACTATTTCATTTAAAAATGTAATATTTATGTTTACATTATACATTTAACATTTTATTTCAATATTGTTTTAAAAGTAGTTCTTCATATTTTTTCTATATTGTTTTAGTTCTCTTCTATTTTTTGGTTACTCTCAACTATTTAAATACAAATAATAACAATTTTAGTGTTTGTTCAATATATTTTTTTAAAAATCTTCTTAATAAGTATACACAAAAAAAATATTTCAAAAAATATTTTTAGCACTCCCTTACCGAAATCCTGGCTCCGCCACTAGTGAGAGATATGAAGAGACCCAAGAGTCCCACATTGAAAATATGCACAAACAAGTCTTAGTATAAGTTAGTGGGCTACTTCTTCTATTGTCAATTGGTTTTAGGATGGTACCCTACTCAGTTTATGTGCTCGACTATTAGCGACCCATACATTTATGAAAAATGAAACTCAACTGATTGAAGGGAAAAGTGTTGCACAAATGTGTAGTGCTAGGACTAGGATATGGTGATCGATCGATGCGATAGTTTCACCGAATATCCCTGTTGGAATATGAGGTTGTCCCACATTGAAAATATTGAGATATCTTAAACCTTGTTGGTTTTATATGTTGTTCATATCGCCCCGCACACGACCTGTCTCCAACTTGCCCCACCTTACCTAGCCGAGTTTAACACCGCCCAATACATTTTAGTTGATACAATATATTTTTGGTGAAAAGTTGATACAATATATTGTTGCTTGCTATACATGTACATCTCCTTATACGACGAGCGATTTCTTCCAGGACGGGAACCTTATGGTTTCTTAGCTGCAATGGAGGATCAAGTTTGTATAAATGGTGAAGAAAAAGCCGATGTAGCCGATGAATTGACTAATAATAGCTTTGTAGATCCTGAGGGTCAGAACCATCGTCACCAAATCACGCATGAGAGCAATTCAAAACCATCCGAATCTAAGGACGACGATCTTGAGGCTCAGATCAATATATCTTCCAATGAAAAATAGTATGGAAATTTATTATAATATATTTTGCCTTCATTTTAAGGGTAAATAATCGATATTGTGCAATTTTCTTCCTTTTTAAATAGGCCGGGTGATAGATAATTAATACTATGTTGTAAATTTGTAAAAGGTTTGACATTTGTATGATTGGCTTTTTTTCATAACTTTATTGAGCATGTGAAATTGTGTGTTTTTCTATCATATAAATAGGGTTATTTAGCCGGTGCATGTAGAAGTTGTAAATTATAACTGTATTTGCCCGCGCTTTTACACGTTTTTGTTAATAAATTATGTTTAATTATATTAATTATAATAAAATTATGTGAAGATTAAAATAGTTTATTTAAACATTTTTAATAAAAATTTGCAAGCAATCATAAAAATAATAGGTTTTGTAACGACTTAACATATGAGATTGGTAATTAATGTAAATATTTTGATGATAAAATTTTATTGTTCAATAGATAATTAATTAATAATGAAATCTTATCATTAGATATAATAAACTAAAATAATCAATCTCTATGACTATATAAAAATAAAATAATTTAAGGTACAATATTTATAAAATAACTCATGGTATTAATATGATAAATTTTGTAACCAATTAACATATGAGATATATCATATATTGACACATAAAATGACACGTGGATAAAATAGATGAGATAATTGTGTAATGTGACTTAAATATATTGAATTATCATTAACTAACGTGTCAAAAAAATCAAGTCAGATCGATTGATTGAAAACATGACACATCTCAATTCGAGACTTTTTGAATTTCTACTCAAATTTTTTTCTTGACTCTCTATATATAATCTCTTGAATGCTAGGCAAATAATCCCTTCCGTTTTGTACGGGATTAGAGCTAGTTCGGAGAAGAGGCTGGCAGAATATTATAGTTGAAGGTGATAACCTCACAGTGTTCAAGGCACTTGAAGACAACTCTAAAGTACCGTGGGAGATTGTCAGAATAGTTGAAAAGATCAGAAGATTAAAGTCAGCACTCTAAGCAATAAAATTTCGGTACTGTTTCAGAGAGGCAAACTCAGCAGCTGATTATATAGCTAAGATTGACTTTAATTGTAATTCGTGTACCTTCCCTTTGAACAGGGAGCTTTCTCACATCATTCGGCTGGATGATCAAGGATGATCTTTACTTTTAAAGATATTCTAATTTTTTACTACTGTAAAAAAAAGTGTTTTCACACGCACACCTATAGGACCTACTCATTTAAAAATCTAATTTGATTGGTCAATATAATTTGACACGTCATATATTGCCCAGTCAAACCTTGCACATTGGATTAGAAATCCCAAAATAACATTTAACCTCACCTTTATCTCCATGCGCCTCACACACAAAACTACACCACTCTCCCAATACAACTAAATTCAGATCCACGAAGAGTCAACACTGTGAAAATGATGGCGGTTGCGATATCGGTGAGGACAAAGAAGGCTACGACAAAAGTTAGTGAAGAAATAGAGGGGAAACGTGGTTGTGGCTCTTCAAGAACATTAGCAAAGATGGTGAAGCAGAACTTGGACGACTACAAGTACTTGATGCCTCCATTAAAATCCTTCTTATTTCCGAAGGTATGAGGAACATGCGCAAGAGATATGGAGGAAAAAGAGGTATTTTGGTATTTGGGGCGATGATCGGAAGCTCTAATATCATAATAAAGTCTGTTGTTAATAGTTTAGCACATAAGTATTGTGAATTTTACATTCTACAACCAATAAGTAATAGGCGTGTATTAGCTCATTAACTTATGAGGACTTGATTTTACAATGGGTGTTATTAGATACACCGCAAATCCAGATTAAACAAATGCACGTTCTTATTGACATGTTGCCACATCCTAACTGACGTGTAGCTGAACACTGGAAATCAAAAGCAAATCAGGGTTTAGAGCATCACATTCATATCAACGTACACTACGTTTATATATATCAACGTGATGCCCTAAACCCTTATTTGCGGTGTATTTAATTTTCGCATTTCACAACTTCACAAATCTCATAAATATTTGAAATCCCGCTCGTTAGAGCCTATTAAATCCTGTTAGGGCTTGACTGGTCCTTTCGACCGGTCCTTCGTGGTGCGTTTTTGTTCAGACGGTCTACGACTTTACTTGGGTGCGTCTAGACGTCCTATTTTTGTGTTGGGGTTCTAGAAATCGGGGTCGAGAATGGCAGGGGTTGAGGTGATGTGTACGTGGCGACTGTGATTGGGAAGGAGCTTCTTGGGGATTCGTCTTCACTACCCACATGGTTTTCTGTTGTATCGCTGGTCAGGGGTGTTGTTTGATTGTGTTTGGCTTCGTCCGTAGTCTACATTCCCAACGCGTTTGATTTAGTTTTGCCTAGATACGTCTTCGATATGTAGGGTGGGTTCCCGCTTGTTTGTATTAATGTACCTTTTTAGTTTTCTGATAGTATGTTTTGACGGTTTACCATCTGCGGACTTGTCAGCCATCGAGATTTAGGTATATTTAATCTCGAATCCTTACTTCTTCAAAAAAATAACCTATACTCCCTCCATTTCAAAATAGATGTACTTTTATTTTTGACACGCTTTTTAAGGAGTGAAAAGCTATATAAAATATTATTTTTAATTAATTTTTTGTATAATTTGATACTTATTACTAATAAATACTCCCTCCGTTAATTAAAACTTGACGTTTTACTATTCACGCACGCTTTTTGAGGTGTTAAAAATTATAGAAAATATTAACTTTTTAACATATTTTTTAAATGATTTCATACTTGTTACTATTAATTATGAATTTATAAAAACAAATTTAAAAAAATGTTAATATTTCGTATAGTTTTTATCATTCTAAAAAAGCGTGCATGAATAGTAAACGACAAGTTTTAATTTAAAGATGGAGTGTCAAATTAATTAAAAAAATTAATATTTTATAGAGTTTTTCTCTTCTTAAAAAACGTGACCATAAGCAAAATGACATCTATTTTGGAAGGATTGTGCTATATACATCCGAGATAGGTGCTATATGCACTCCTTAGGACGGATCTATAATCTGTCCGTTGCAAATTTTAAGAAAAAAATTACAAAGGGTGGATAGATCCGTCCTTGTATTTTTTTTAAAAAGCAAAAAAAAAAAGAAAAAGAAAAGTTGCTTGCATCTTTAAAAAAAAGAGAGAGAAAGATCCTCCCTTGGAGTTTATTAAAAAAGAAAAGCTGCAAAAAAGAGAGAGAATAAGGGCAGATCATAGATCCGCCCTTGAAGTTTATTAAAAAAGAAAAGCTGCAATTTGTAGCTTTCTATCTTTCTTTTCTTTTCTTTTTTTTTTATAAATTACATAGGGCGGATCAATAATCCGTCCTATATAATTTTTTAATTTTTTATAACAGACAGATCCTACATCCGTCCATATATTTTTTTAAAAATTTTGCAATGAACGGATTCATGATTCATTATAAGAAGTGCATTTAGCACTTGCAATGGATACATATAACCACCCCGTTTTGAAATAGAGTGAATATATAATAGGCTTGAGTTCTAGGAGTTTTCGCTACATAGGTCACTTTTCTTTCGTATCTCAACAATGATAAAATAAAATTATGAAAAGGAAAGAAAATGGACAATGTCACATCTCCTAAAAGACCTGAAAACATCCAAACATGTCTCACTTTATAAAGGCTTCCCCTTGCCTGTAAAATAAAGTAAAATTGCAAATAATCTATGGCTTTACAAACAATTTACAGCACATCTTTTTATTCGATCTATATTTTGCATGTTTATGGTGAAGGTGAATTACAAACAAAATATCTTAGACAATAGGGCGATCTATTGTCATCAATTCCACTTCCACACGTGCAATTCACTGTGGTGCCACTCAGAATTCATTTGGGAATTAGTCGATTTTGCTTGCATTTTGGATAATTAGAATTCAAGAAAAATAGTTTCGGTTGGATTTTGGATATTTCGAATTCAAGAAAAATAGTTTCATATTGGAAAGTATGAACAAAAAAAATTCTAGTATAATAAACGAGTGATTAATCCTCCTATTATGAATTGATTTTAGAATATAGTTTCACTCAGCTTATGTACTTAGGCTACTAGTGCTTATGCAAACGTAACACAATCTTTGGTCATAAGTCTAATAGATTTCAGTATGGTATCAGAACGAGAAAGTCAAACGGTCCGACTCTTGATTTTAGACTGGGTTAAAAATAATGAGATGTTAGAGCTATTGTCTAAGTGTCAACTAGATAAAACAACCATAGTTGTACTTGTATGGCGTGTTGATATAAATAGATCATGTCAAAAGAGTGTCACATAGAAAGTATGAGTAAAAAAGTCTAATATATAAATCGGTGAGCTCCTCCTCTTATTGTCAATTAATTTTAAAATAAAACCTCACTCGACTTATATACTTAAGATACTAGACTATTAACACATATTCGTATGTGCACACGACCCTCCGATTATGAGTACCAACGAATTTCAGAACTTTTCTTTTAAGGAGTGACAGAAATTGAAATTTGCTCAGAATTTTTAAGTCGAGGTTTATTTTGAAATATCTCCAAGTGTGTTTGGCAAAGCGTTTAAAATAGCATTTAGTCCATGGCTTAAATGAATATTGAGCTATGGATATGAAATGGTGTAGATGCTTTTCCCCTTTTGCCCTTGAAAATTGAAATGACCTTCATTGCTTTTCTTAGTGGAGAGTATTTCAGAAAACCAACCAACTCTTTTTGCTTTCTACTTTACCCAGTAAAATGATTTAACAGAATCAGGCATCAGACAAAAGAGAGTTTTGAGAGATTGAAATCAATAAGCAAAACCTTCTTCACACACTTCTCTTTTCTTTCCACTGTAAAGATTAATACAAATTGAGTGTCTTCTTCTCTATGAGATCCGAAACCGGAGATTCATCTGCGAAGAATGCTTCTATGACCATCATTTCATTTCTCTTACAATGGATACAAAAGAAAGCTTCTCTCATTTTTACAGGGAAACTGAGATTTATGTAGGGTCCGTATGGTAAGCTGAAGAACGAAGGTGGTTAGCAGTTAGTTCGTATAATAACAATGTCGGTACCTACCTGTGGTTAAAACATTATCAGAATTGGGCAAAGAAAGATGCTGCAATGTATGAATTTGTTGGGAATTCTGAAGGTATGAATTTGTTGGGAATTCTGAAGGTTGAACTGACCCTTTTTCGATGATTCATCAATGTCTCTATCACTAGTTGATATCAGCTTGGGTCCACTTGTGGCACAATGCACACCTGCAGATCACGGGGACCATATGAATTCCGAATGTTTCTAGATTCTTTCGGTCATGACCTAACACTTGGACATTGTGTCTATGCATGCGTGCGTCCCCTTTGAAATCGAAAACTATGCCTACTTGTGACCTAGATAGTGCTTTCGGAATTGAAATTACCTTTTGGAGGGCAGTAATCTTTAGACGCTTCAGAGGAAGGCGGATGCTGTCAGCATGTTAAGGATCAAAACTTCCTCTTAATAGAAATGCATCCGATTGTATCCTTGCAAATATGGTAGCAACTCCTCCACTTCAACTCTTGCAGTTGAGCAGCACATACCTTTCTTGGTTCGACGACTTATGGATTCAACCTCAGCCAAGAATATACCATATACTGGCCTATGATCTGAGAATCTTGATTCCCCACGAACATAGGATAATTGGCGTATACCTCTCCCATACCACAAAATGCGATCACACCTTAACAAACGAAACAATAAGTTCATTTCAGCTATCTAGCCTCACTTGAGTTACGAAATTTGGAATGTTAAAGAGTTAATCATGAGATTTACCAAGCAGGAGTTCTTCGCTTCTCTTTCGGATGCATAGTATCACAAGCATATCGGTCTGAGTTAGTCGAGTATTTATATGTTGGAGGGAAATATATTTTCCCTTCGTTCCATCCAATAAAGACGCGTCCTTTCCTTTGTTCGATCCTAAGCTGTTCGAAGTGACAACATACTAGTATTTAGACAACAATGTTCATTTTTTAATTTTTGTTACAAAAAAAAAGTATCTTGCCTGGTCATTCTCTAGAAGAGCTCTCCAGCTTCGCATTTCAACAAGAGCCTTTGCAGAATGGTAAGACATTGCTATCCTGTAATTCAAATCTCCGAGCCAAATAATTCGACTGCATCAAAGATTGATCAATGTTAAAATTAGGCAACATAAATTTGGTCCTCAAACTAATTTATGACAGATACAAAGGAATCAACTTACTCATGCTCGAGGATTGTCCTAGGGGAGTGCTTATCGCCCATTCGGTTAACCCTTGGAAACCTCGTCTTCCTAAGGATTTCCATAACGTCTGAATTCCTTCGTAACTCGTCGCCCTCCTTCTGGCCGGAAGTCAGATGACTACAAACAAAGCAAAAGCTTGTTTGATGCAATGTCATGCTGATGGATATTGAACCCTGGGAAAACCCAACATTAGCTTTGGAGCTTATTTATGAAAATAACGAAACATTGACATACAACATAACACGTACCTTGTTCCCAAGATATCCCATCAATCCTCTCCCAACACAAGACACCTTAAGGTTCCCAACATAATCTCTAAGATCACTTCTCACCCACACAGTGAGGAAGACACCAACCATCTGTTTACAAGCAACTAAGCAATATCTCGCTTGCCCTCTTTGCCGATTCGTCTCCTCTGAATGGAACGATCCATTAAAGTACATGGGCGAATGACTGGCAGCAATTGGTGACTCTGCAGGCCCATATTCTTCATCAGAAGAATCCCATCTGTAATAGGGATCATACTCGCTACGATTATGGTCAAACGTAACTCGATCAGACACACTAAACCTTCTATCAAGCCTTGGTTGTGGCATCATTGACGTGTCATTGTCCATCCTCATGTTACGGTTCAATGATTGGAAGGATCGTCGATGGAAGAAGGATGAGGCCCTTTGCCTTGTTGATCCTTCAAAATCAGCATCCGATTCGACAATGGGATCGGGGACCGGTGACGGTGTCTGATAGCCATCAAAGTAATCAGTTGTGCCATCAGGAAGACTACCAAGAGTCCTTTTGATAAGGGCAATCCATTTCTTGGCTGGACCATTGTCTTCTGTCCCCAAAACATTGCCAGCATTCAAGGGAACAATTTCTTGAAACCTGCGGGCAAGAATATTGAAAAACGGATTCAGACTATTTCTAGAAATTGCAACAAAGAAAAGGGAATTTCAAACCATGAATTTTGGCAAGTTCTGTGTGATACTCAATGTTTTTTCATTTTCCATGGGGTAACCCTCAACTTTTATATTTTCTGAATAATAACCCCAAAGAGAGTAAGATTATGTTACGTTATTATAAATGATAATTTAATGACTACCTAGAACTTGGGCTAGATGAGCAAAGGAGATGATTACCAGGATGATCATCGATTCATCGATGAATGTCAAAAACATATTGTCAAAATTAAGAAGAAAATTAAACTGTTTTAGTGTTTGAGGTTATCACATGGAAAAGTAAACGCTAAGGGACTACCATATCGAAATGTAGGGTACAACACAGAATTTGCAAAAACTTGTGGTTTCCGGGCAAAATTTTCATTAATAAAAAGTTTGATATAAACTAAAAAGGCTGAAAAGTATGATGCAATAGGAGCATACCCAAGAACATAGATGTCAGCAGGGGGTGAGGTATGAAGCCAATCTTCAAGATTCAGATGACTAGGAGGAGATTTTCCAGCCACATTCCATGTAGCTACAAAGACCCTAATTGACCACCACAAAAAATGATCTTATTAAACAAACAAATCAGCTTAAAAAGTAAGAAACAGAATTTGAAAGTTGAAACTTACCTATAGTTATTCACATCAATGCCTTGAGAGGCATCATGATCAATCTTACCGATCCGAATCCGCTCAGAGTTTCTCGTACTTGTTCTTTCTGAAAGAGAGAAACAAAGAGATCAAAACTTGGATTAATCTTGAGAATGTTGATTGGATTTTTGAACTCCCAAAAAAAAAGGAAATGAAAAGAACAAGTGTGATTTGGTGGTCCAACAAATGTCTGGATACTGAACCTGTTTTGCTTTTCTTGACAGACCAGCATGCTTCTCTTTCTGAGTTGTTCCTCCAATCTCCATCCCCACCTGAAAAAGGAAAGCCACAAAAGTTGAGTGGTCTCACCTTTGATTCTATGATTCCATAAGCCCCCACCATTAACACACATGAATACCAAAGATGATGATGATGATGATGAACAAAAGTAATACTAAAATTCCTCCAGTGTTTTGGCTACATAGTCATTATTCATTATAACTACTTGTTTTTTGTACAAATAAACACTTTATGAGTAATCAATACATCAAGTCAAAACTTAAATGTTTTTTACTGTAACAGATGAGAGATTCACAAACAGTGAAATAGAGAACAGTGATTTGATCAAATAAAGTATCATCACAAGTTGAATCTTACCTCCACAGACAACATTATCAGCATGAAAGTCCTCAGCTTTGGTCTTGATATTGAACCATTTCTTAACCAGGTTCTTGGGCCAAAAGAGCTTCATTCCAACAAACAAAACCCCAGATGAGGAATGAGAAATGAGAAATTCATCAACCACATGCAAAAAAACCCAGAAATTGCAGAAAGCAGTGATGGGGATTGGGCATTCGAGAATCAAACCTTGCCCTTTTTGGAGCTCCCATCAGTCATTGTTCGGCAAATTTCATAAGGCGAAACCACATGAAGATTGAAGAGTCCCTTTCCCCTATTTTTATTTCTGGGTTTCGCTGATCACAAGCCAACAACAAATGGGAAATTCCTGCAGATTCTTAGGTGCTTAGTGGCTGTGAGTTTTCAGTCTCAGTGTCAAATGAGGAAAACCCAGATGGGGATTTCTGGTTCTCAATCTGCATATTCAGAGACAAGAGTAGTCCAATGTGCAAAAAGCCACATAAAGAGACAAGGGGGAGGGAGGACAAAGATAGATGATAGCAGTGCAGGAGTGTTATGATTTCAAGTAGTGTGCTGTTTTTGGGTGATATTCGGAGATGAGAAGAAGACAATTCAAGGGAGAGGAGAGAGAGAGAGAGAGGGGGGGCCTCTCTTCTTCCCTTCAGTGAATTGTGATGGTGGTAGGCGGTAGCTGATACAACAGCAATGGATCGAATTTGAAGGAGAATAAATAAAGTGAGGTGTTTAGAAGTTGGAATTGGAAGTGTGGGATGTGGGAGGAGGAGGAGGGAGGAGAGAGGAGGAGGGAGGGTCTCTCTTCTAGTCTTCTTGATTAAGCTCTACAACCAAGGAAGAAGACCCGACCCTCGATTCACAACCATGGGCATCCCATTTGTGATTTAACTATTGGCAGTGTTGGGAAATTTTAGGTATGAGTTTGTTGCAGATCTAACTTTTCAACCTAATATAATTAGGCTAAAATATTTAAAACGGGTGCATGTAGATATATTGGTTATGTTAAAATATAACCCGACTCGAACATTCGAAATTTTTTTAAGTTTGAACCTGGTGCTTTAGATCCAGGATCTAAAAATGACCCGAATTCAAATGACATGAGAATTTTAGGGTTATGACCCGATGATCTCCCATGAACCATTTCCGAGGTTGTCAATAGCTTTGATTACACCCTGACTATCGTCTTCCACTATGATGTTCCTTATGCCCTTCCATAGTGCTACATGTAAGCCCAAACAAATTGCCGAAGATGTACTGATCTCGTTGGAATCTGTAATTGAAAAAATATCAATAACCTGTCAATTCCAGTCCCGAATGATACCACCAACACCACAAGCGCCAGAGTTTTTGATAGAGTCATCTACATTTAGTTTGTAGAAGCCTCTTGGTAGGCGTTCCCATTTGGGAACTTGGTTTTTCCACTGTTTAGTCTTATCCGGCTTTATTTGAGCCTTTTGCCAATTGTTAATGTTATTAATTATTTGTTGTACTATTTGTGATAGTGATTTGTTATTTGCTTTGTTAAAGATTAAATTATTCCTTAATTCCCATATAGTTTGCCATATAAAGTAGATTTTGTTGAAGTGGCATTTGTCTTTCATGCTATAAAGATTGTCAAGAAAATTTTGTTTCATTATTGAATGCATAACTCAGTTATTTGTTATTGATTCATATTGATTAATGATAGCTTTCGTTATAGTACAATTGAAGAAGAGGTGTTGTGAATCCTCGTCCTCTTGGTGACATAGGTAACATTTGGATGAAACTCTATTGAGGTATCTGTTGGGTTTGACTTTTGTAGGCAAGCCATCAATCGCAGTTTTCTATAAGAAATTTTTGGTCCTATGAGGTATATTGAGTTTCCATATCCATGAATAATTGTCTACATTCTGCGAGTTGGGATTTGTAAGTTTATGCGTAGACTTTGTCGTGAAGGTCCCATTTGTATTAAGTTTCCATATTAGTCTGTCAAGTGTATCCCAATCCGGTACTTTGGTGTTCAAGATCTTTTGTATAATATTTGATGGAATTATAGATGTTGGAGAAGGCTAGTGATTCAATCCTTTTGGTCGTCGAGTAAATCTACGACATGTAGATCAGGTTTATGCTTTTTCTAGAAGCAATGAAGAGGGAGGTCATCAATCCAGAGGTCTTTCCATATATTTATGGATTGACCATTTTCAATGATCCAAATAAGACCTTTATGGAATTGCTCACGCAGATTGAGTAATCTAACAAATTGTCATAAGGTGTTGTATTTGGTTTTATCCCTAATTGATTCATTTTGTAGATAAATTTCTCTGATTATTTTAACCCAAATATTGTTAGTGTCAGTGTAAATTTTCCAAAGTAGTTTCATTTGTAGCTAGACTGATATTCATATCCTCTGCTTTTCTGAAGCCCAAGCACGACCTCAAGTTTTTTTGGTGTACAAAGGGTGTCCCAGCTAATTAGTGGGATATATCTTTCACTTTAATTTTTTTCGAGAATTCCTTTCGGGAGAAGAAAGGACTGCATCAGGTAGTTTGTTTTTAAACTCAAGTTTGCATTTATTAAAACCATTCTACCAGCTTGTGAGAGCGAATAAGCCTTCTATTTTGTAAGTTTCTTTTTCAAAATGTTTATAGCATCATCAAATACATTGTTTGTTACTTTACCAAGTACTTTTCCATCGCTTTTGGATATAGATATATTCATTTTTTAGGCCAGAGATCATGCTATTGTGATATTGCTAGAGACTTGGAGGGATATCTTGTTATAGTTAATTGCTAGTCCTGACAAGTTGGAGAAATTATTGAGAATAGTTTGAATTGTATGTAGGCTTTTGTTCGACACCCTTGGAAAAATTAAGGTGTTGTCTACAAATGTAAGAAAAGAAATGGGAGTTCCCTTGGGGTTAATTTGACTCAAATATATCAAATTAAGGGTCTTCAGTCCCTGCTTCTTCCTGGAGTGTTCTGGCTAAGAATTTCATTACTATAATGAAAATAAAAGGTGCTAGGCGGTCCCCCTGTTGGATGCCCCATTCTGATTTGAACTGCCTACCAAGGTTATTGTTGACAAGTACTAAGAGAGTGGATGAAGAAAAACATTTCATGACCCACTCCATCCAACGCGTGTGAAAACCCATCTTTAATAATAGTGTCTCTATAAAGTTCCATCTAATTTTATCGTATGCCTTTTTCATATCTAATTTTAATGTCATCCAACCCTTTTTTACTTTTTGTTTGTGACAATTGTGGAAACCTTCATGGGCAGTTATAATGTTGTCTTGTATAGGCCTTCCTTCAACAAAGGCACCTTGAAACGGACTAATGATTCTAGTTAGAATGTGTTTTAATCTATTTGCGAGAATCTTTTCAATTACCTTATACATAGTGTTACATAAGCTGATCAACCTATAGTGGCTTATATTTGATGGATTATCAGTTTTTGGTATTAGTGCAATAAAGGTTTAATTTTACTCTCTAAGATGTTAACGGTGTTTGATGAACAATTCTTATAACAACTAACAAGCACACATATGGCCATTTTATATTTTTACTAAAAAAATATAAATTTGACATATGTATTAAGAATGAAAAGTTCATTTTGTATATATATTTAAAAATATATATATAATTTTTATTATGTATATTATATAATATATAGGGGGGACAGGACGAGATTTATGGGATGAGGAATTCTCGTCTCCTCTCACACAATTATTGTGAGAAACAAAATCTCCAACTATTTTGACTGATAGATGCTTGCAATTGGCGGGTTTTAACAATGCCATCTGGTCATCATCGGTTGGTAGAGCCGGAGGTATGGCAATTTTATGGAAGGAACACCAATTAACTCGATCACGAGCGACTGAATTTAGAAATACATTAACAACGAAGGGTTGGATTCAAGTATGTGAGATAGAGGTCTACACAACAACAACAACAACAACAACAACAACAACAACAACAACAACAACAACAACAACAACAACAACAACAACAACAACAACAACAACAACAACAACAACAACAACAACAACAACAACAACAGCAACGCGAGATGCAAAAAAAAATTAGTTAATGGACCACCTGGATGTGGTTAAAAGGAAGTGTTTTGGGAGGCTTTCTACACAGGTAGAACAATAAGTGGATTTGTCTATCATTATGGGAGATTTAAATGAAATCCAGTCTAGTGACGACAAACTAGGGGGTTGATCCATATCATAGTCTATTTCAACGAATTAACAGGTTTAAAGATCGACGTTAAATGATAGAGATTCCATCAATGGGTAATAAATTCACATGGTGGGAGAACTCTTTTGAGGAAGAACCGGTGTTTGAAAAGTTAGACAAAGTACTTGTTCAATGCCTAATCTAACAAATGTTTCCGAAAATCATGACAAAAAAAACATGTGTTCTCTACATCAGACAATTGTCCCATCTCCCTACAACTTAGGGACAACATCCAATCAAGGACACCTCCATTTTAATTAGAAAATATGTGGCTGAAAAGGGTTAATGTCCGCTAAAGTGACCATGTTTTATGCATACTTTTACTTCAATTTCTGTTTTACATTTGCATTAAGGGTTGGGATTTCCTTGAATTTATGTAGTATATCCTTATTTGCAAGAAATAGAGGTCTACACAAGTTTCTGTTTAATTGAGCAGAAATTGGAGCGGAATCGAAGCCAAAATAAGAAGCTGAGAACCGATGCAAAGCTGTCAATATCAACTGTATCACTCGACATCGACTAACATAAGTGATCGAGAGACTAATTAAAGAAGAGCCAAGAAAACCAAGCTACTGGAGAAGAGGTCGACGTTCCCTGAGATCGACCGAGGCACTCGACCTCAACAGAGCTGAAATGATGCCCGAGGTCGAGTGGAGCCGAAGCACTTGACCTCAACTGCACTGGTCGACGTCGACTGAGCCAATCTGTTGATTTGACGCATGTGGAAGAATCCGAGTTGAAGGAGTGTTGCTAAGCCAGGATTTTCCATCTTTATTTTAGATAGACTATTCCCTATGGATATTTTCCTATTTACCTTAGGGATATATTTTATTTTCCTATTTAGATTATATCTTCTTTTATTTAGTTTTATCTTCTAGTTTAGATAGAATTACCTTTCCTTGGCTAGCAAGGATTGGTAGCCTATAAATAAAGCATTTGGGGCTGAGCTTTAATCATCCACAATTACACACAAAATAATTATATTCAGTTTTAGAGTTTTTAAGGTTTTAGAAAGCTTTAGGGTTTTGGCGCTTGCGAGAGTTGGCGTTAAGATTATGAAGACTTTGGTTTTGTTTATGAAAGTTAAGTTCTTTTTATCTATTTCAATCATGTTTCTTCCTACCATGGGCAAGTAGTCGCTTTTCTCTTAGGGTTGGGGTGATCTCGACGTTAGCCATGCATTCTTGATGTGAGTTTGATGTTGATATTTGTTATTTCTTGATCATCTCCTACCTTTTTGTGTTTAGCCCTTATCGAAAGAAAAGGAATTCATGTTAACAACTTGGATCATAAACATTAAAATCAGTAGAGACGATTAGGTTTATTTGCAAAAGCCAATATATATATTTGTTGGAAATGGTGAAAGCTTGTGCATCTGTGGTTAACGTTGTGGTGAACCCTGGCCTTGAGAGATTCTTTTATCATATTTAGAACCCCTTAAGTTGTTGCAAAACCTTTGGTTTTCTGATCATTGCTTCTATTTCCATCCTTTTATTCTTCGGCCAGCTTTGCCGACGTTTTTCTGGTTACTATTAGAGTGCTCGATATTGACTGCCTAGGTCGACGTCGAGTGACCTGTGTCGATCGACGTTGTGGCTGATATTGACATCGACTGCTCCCAGTCGACGTCGACTACTTGTTTTTTTTTGTGCAGGGGATCCACTCGACGTCAAGGTCTTCTGATTGACATCGATAGTACAGACGAGAACTACTGAACAACACCACTCGAGATCGACATCAAGGACTTCTGGTCGACTTCTGCAAAACGTGTTTGCAAGCAACTTCGGAATCGCTAATACACTTCCTTATGGATTGAACCTGATTCCCTTCCACTACAGTGGGGGAGTCTTTTATTTATTTGAGAGGCTAGGGTTGATTATTTGGTTCATATTTTATATATTTTTATAATCAATTCTCTCCTACATGAAATTTTGGCACCGTTGCCGGGGAGGCGATCATTCGCGCTCTAAGTAGTTTATCTCACTTTTTTTAAGTGTTGTCTTAGGGTGCATGTGACACGCTGATCGCACACCAAAGTTTGAAGGATTAGATGACCCCAAACGCTTTTTCCATCTACAATCTAGGTTCCAAAGAATCATGTCTAACCAAGAGACCCAGGCTCAGGAGATCGAGCATCTAAAGAAGCAAATAGAGGATCATGTTGCAAGAGAAGCAGCACAAAGGACACGCGTCGATAGAGAGGAACAAGCTAGAAGGCAATTTGAGGCTCAGCTCAATCAACTTCCTCAGACAGGCAAGCAATACACGCATCCTACATTAACCGTGCCTAAATCAGCTATTTTTATCCCGACTTCTAATTTTGAGATTAAAACTAGTTTCCTTACTCAGATTAGGAGACATACTTTTGAAGGGAAACCTCATGAGTGCCCTTTAGCACATATTACTACTTTCTTTGATCTATGCGATACAATTGTCGATGGACCTAACTTAGGATATGTTAAACTAAAGGCATTCCGGTTGTCTCTCACATGGAAAGCATTAAAATGGTTGGAGAGTTTAACCCCACGATCACTCCGCACGTGGAATGAAGTCAATGATGCATTTCTCAACAAGTTCTCCCCCCCCCCCCCCCCCGCGTCCAAGACGACGGTGATACGACAAAGAATCATGGCTTTCAAACAAAAACCTAATGAGACTCTAGTGCAAGTGTGGGAGAGGTTCAAGGAGCTACTAAGGGCTTTCCCTACTCATGGGCAACCACCATATGCCATTTAAGAGATGATCTACAATGCTCTTGACATGGTGACAAAGGAAAGCATCAACACTTATACCTTCTATGGGTTGCTTTGGGATCTTCCGAATTTGAGAGGCTAGGGTTGATTATTTGGTTCATATTTTATATATTTTTATAATCAATTCTCTCCTACATGAAATTTTGGCACCGTATCCGGGGAGGCGATCATTCGCGCTCTAAGTAGTTTATCACACTTTTTTAAGTGTTGTCTTAGGGTGCATGCGACGCGCTGATAGCACACCAAAGTTCGAAGGATTAGATGACCCCAAACGCTTTTTCCATCTGCAATCTAGGTTCCAAAGAATCATGTTTAACCAAGAGACCCAGGCTCAGGAGATCGAGCATCTAAAGAAGCAAATAGAGGATCATGTTGCAAGAGAAGCAACACAAAGGGCACGCGTCGATCGAGAGGAACAAGCTAGAAGGCAATTTGAGGCTCAGCTCAATCAACTTCCTCAGATGGCCAAGCAATACATGCATCCTACATTAACCGTGCCTAAATCAGCTATTCTTATCCCGGCTTCTAATTTTGAGATTAAAACTAGTTTCCTTACTCAGATTAGGAGACATACTTTTGAAGGGAAACCTCATGAGTGCCCTTTGGCACATATTACTACTTTCTTTGATCTATGCGATACAATTGTCGATGGACCTAACTTAGGATATGTTAAACTAAAGGCATTCTGTTGGTCTCTCACATGGAAAACATTAAAATGGTTGGAGAGTTTAACCCCACGATCACTCTGCACGTGGAATGAAGTCAAGGACGCGTTTCTCAACAAGTTCTCCCCCCCCCCCTTCCAAGACGACGGTGATACGACAAAGAATCATGGATTTCAAACAAAAACCTAATGAGACTCTAACGCAAGTGTGGGAGCGGTTGAAGAAGCTACTAAGGTCTTGCCCTACTCATGGGCAACCACCATATGCCATTCAAAAGATAATCTACAATGCTCTTGACATGGTGACAAAAGAAAGGATCAACACTTATACCTCCTATGTGTATCTTGATCTCCCACCACAACATGTTTGGGATACCAAAGAGAGGTTGGTGGAATTTGATAACACCTATGGGACTCCTGCGGCCTTAAACTCAAGGCCTGCCCCATCCATGCCCTTATATGAGCCATCCCAAGACATCGATCCCGACGTCTAAGATCAATTCATGAAGGATCAACTACAGAAGCTCCCAAAGCAACTCAAATTCCTCTCCGCCAACCAACCCTGCACCGAATGTGGATCCAAAAAGCACATTACAATTGCTTACCCCTACACGGACCAAGTGGACATTGCAGAGACTCATCAAGAAGCAAGGTTCATGAGGGATCCCAACCGTGGAGGATATCAAAAAAATTGGGGCAATTCATAACCCCAATACAGCACCAGAGACCCCCTCCCATCATACCGAGCACCAGGCCACCCGGAGAGAGAACCAAGAAAGGATGACCTCTATCTCATCCTTGATGAGATGAGGAGGAATGATGCGGGACTATCCCAGACACCTTCAGACACACCTATACTTGGGGATGGACCTATGATTCGAGCTCACGAGAATGATGTTATTCTCAAGAGGAAGAAGAAGGCTCCACCATGGGAGAAGGTGCAAAGGTGGAAGCTTGACGTTTTTTAGATTCGTTCAGCAGTTTGACAGCTTTTCGACGTCTCATTAAAATGGGTCGATCGGAGTCCTTATTTATCGGATTGGATCGTGCCATACCTTGTCGGAACGAGGACGAAGAGATCTACAACTTTGCTGTTGAAGGTTTTTCCAGATTCGACCTAGAGATTAGCTGAAAATCACATTCTTGCAGCTGTCATTGTTTTAGACGGAAATTCTTAAGTGTTAGCCGTAGGGTGGCCCGATCTTCGACAATCAAGACTCAAAAGACAAGAACGGAAGCAAAGACTCAACAAAACAATGAAAGAAAGACCGATAGACGGGTGATTCGAACTAAGATAGAACGAGATAAAGACCCTAGACCTCCTAAGAGGGTAGGAACCAAATACCAACGACTACAAAGCCCGCCTCTACAACCTTACACAACCAAGCGGACAACTTGGAGGCACAAGGAGGGGACTTGTGATTACCTGGATCACCAAGCTCTCGCGAGGTTGACGAACTCAAAGAAAACCAAGCAGGATCTATAACCAATTGCAATCGATGAGCAACGCTTCGAATCGATTGACTTGCACTCTTGTGTTTTTCACCAAAAGAGAGAAATTTTCATAAGAATTGAACGTGTTTTTTACAATGGAAGGATCAGCCGTCTACTTATAACCCTAATGCTGATTTTTAATGAAAATAATAAATATAATGGAAATTAAAATAAATCCCTAAATTACCTAAAATAACTTAATTAAAGAAGGTCTCTAAAAATAGTAACAAAGAAAGTTCCAACACTTAAGAATTTCCGTCTAAAACAATGACAGCTGCAAGAATGTGATTTTCGGCTAATCTCTAGGTCGAATCTGGAAAACCCTTCAACAGAAAAGTTGTAGATCTCTTCGTCCTCGTTCCGACAAGGTATGGCACGACCCAATCCGATAAATAAGAACTCCGAACGACCCATTTTACTGAGACGTCGAAAAGCTGTCAAACTGCTGAACGAATCTAAAAAACGTCAAGCTTCCACCTTTGCACCTTCTCCCATGGTGGAGCCTTCTTCTTCCTCTTGAGAATAACATCATTCTCGTGAGCTCGAATCATAGGTCCATCCCCAAGTATAGGTGTGTCTGAAGGTGTCTGGGATAGTCCCGCATTAAGGAATCAAGCAGAGACAAAGAAAGCCAAGCCAACAACGCCATCTAGACACAATTGCACGAGCTTAGCGCCCGATTTGGAGAGATGGACATATGGAGTAAAAATGTGGAGACCCAATTGGGTCAACTAGCGGCACAAATCCCAAGGCCGTCCGAAATGCTCCTCGGGCAACCACAAGCAAATCTTAAGGGGCAATCGGGCTACATCGCTGCTATCAACCTAAGAAGTGGGAGAACATTGCAAGAACCAAAGATCAGAGAAGAGAGCCAAGACACTGGAGAGACAGTCGATGTCGACCACCCCCAAGTCGACGTCGACCAGCCCACAATCGATGTCGAGCCACCCCCAGTTGACATTGATGGCAAACAGGCATCCCAGATGAAATTAGTTGCACCAGTCGATGTAGACAATGCCCTAGTCGACGTTGACTCCTTTACAGATGAAATCGGCTGCACCAGCCGATGTCGACAGTGCCCCAGTCGACGTTGGTACCAAAACTGACAAAGACGCTCCCCTTTCCCTCCAAGGTATTGAAGGACCCGACTGACAGCAAGTTTAGGCGCTTCGTGAAAGTACTTCAAGGATTGAACATCACCATCCCACTCACGGAGGCCCTTAGCGAGAGACCCACGGGGATTGTGGATGACGTCCCTGTCAAGGTGGGCAAGTTCTTTGTGCCCACGGACTTCATCGTGTTGGACATGGCGGAAGATCACATCGTACCTGTCATTCTTGGTAGGCCTTTCTTAGCCACTGTAGATGCCAACATCAATGTCAGAAAGGGCATCCTATCGTTCACAATCGGTAATGAGATTATCGAGTTTCACTTCAACCCAATGATGAAAGAGACCAAACGAATAGAGGTAAAGAGCATTGGCATAAACAAGGACAATGTCCCTTGTGAAGAGGAAATACAACAAGCTCTTACCTCTGAAATCTATGAAGAAAGTGGGCTCACACTCAAAGAGGAGTAGTTGCGAAAGTATTTATTTATGGAGCTAAGCACTGAAGAAGGAGTCGACATCGACTACCACCAGTTGACGTCGACCAACCTAGTCGACATCGATCACCATCATTCGATGTCGACCACCACAGAAGATTACTAGAGATGCCAAGAGCCTAAGTATGGGGTTCTCACTAACGAGGCACTCGATATCGACCCAGACCTGTCGATGTCGACCAACCCCTAGCCCGAAGATCGTTGTTTCGGGTCCGAAAAGTTAAGCTCATGTATGATTTCTAATCCCCCTCAGTCCATAAATGATAATTTTGTTGATAGGAGGGTCAAAGCTCCATGATATACTAACATATGCAAGGTAAGATCAAGTAAAATGAAGAAGAAGGCTAAGGAAAGCGAGCCAATACAAAAAGATCTGGGCAAAGAGCTACAAGAAGAAGACGCCTTAATTGCTGAACTTGGCCACTATGAGGAAGACCTAGATGATCCAAGAGAAGAGCCTAGCATTATGGGGCCATATCTTAAAGGATCGCGAGCTTAACTGAAAAAGTCGGTCTAGCGACTCAAAAGTCTAGAGCATGTATATAAAACCTTATTTAAATTTTTCTTAGGATTTTAGGTTTTGGATTTGGTTTTGAGAACTTTTTAAAATCTGGCTTTAGTTTTTATGGACTAACAAAGTTTCAGGTGCGAAGCATGACAAAAGAATGCAACAAGGAGACAAAACGGAGTTCTGAAAAAGCAGTCGAGATCGACCTGAGGTTAACGTCGACTATACTAAGGTCGAGCTACACCAAGCAGAGTGATCGACATTGATCACCTTAGAGCTACAAAAAGTAGTCGACATCGATGAGACCTCATTGATGTCGACTACACTGGAGGCCCTTGACTTCGACACCCCTTGGAAGCAACAAGTTGTTGTCGACATTGACTACACTGGTCGATGTCGGCTGCTGGCAACTGTCGACAGCACCTGAATCGTCACCTCTATGCGTATATCTGTGAGTTACTTCATTTACCCTTGTTTCGCTTTGATTTTATACAGTGAGGATACTGTATATTTTAAGTATGGATTGAAGGAAGAGCTTATGTGCATTACATGATTATATTTTCTTAGTTATTTCTTGCATTGCTTCACATTATCGTTTTTCAGTGAAATTTTTAATATTTTTATGGCTAAAGTTACTGAATGGTCTAGATTTTATGTTCTCTTTGGATATTATGCTTTTATTTGTTCTTAAAGAATGATCCAAAGGATAAAATGGTCTAGATTTTATGTTCTCTTTGGATATTATGCTTAAGTATGGGGTGACTTGATGTCCACTAAAGTGACCATGTTTTATGCATACTTTTACTTCAATTTCTGTTTTATATTTTCAAGGGTTAGGATTGCCTTGAATTTGTGTAGTATATGCTTATTTGCCTTGAATTTATATCCACAGACTTCATTGTGTTGGACATGCCGGAAGATCCCATTGTGCCTATCATCCTTGGTAGGCCATTCTTAGCAACCGCTGATGCCAACATCAATGTGAGGAATGACACCTTACATTCAGAATCGGGAATGAGATCGTCGAGTTCCGCTTCAACCCGACGATGAGTGAAACAAAAAGGCTAGAGGTGAAGAACATCGGCCTAAGTAAGGAGTACATCCCTTGTGAGGAGGCAATACAAAGAGTTCTTACTCCTGGAATTTATGAAGAAGTTGGGCTCACACCTGCAAGGGAGAAGCTTTGCAAGTACTTGTTGGCGAGAATAGAAGCTGCAAAGAGAGTCGAGATCGACTGTCCCCATTCAAGATCGACCAAACATCTCGATGTCGACCACACTAACTCGATGTCGAGTGCCACTGATGATCAACCGAGTTACCAAGAGCCTAAGTATGGGGTCCCCACTGCCGATATCGACTAGACCACCTCGATGTTGACAGACTTACTCGAGATCGACACCACTCTGTCAAGATCGACTGGCCCCCAGCACGAAGATCTTTGTTTTGGGCCCGAACGGGTAAGCTCAGGTATGATCTCTAACCCCCCCTCTGTCCATAACTGATAATTCCACTTATGGGAGGGTCAAAGCTCCGTAGTTTGCTCATGTTAGCAAAATTAGGTCAAGGAAGAGAAAGAAAGATCCAAATAAAGAACCTAATGAAGAAGCCCTAGTCGCTGAGCTTCGCTATTACCAAAAAGACCTAGATGATCCAGGAGAAGGGACAAGCTTGAAGGGGCCTTACCTTAAAGGGCCTTGATGCATTAATGAAGAAGTCGGCCTAGCGACTTAAAAATCTAGAGCTTGTAAATAAAACTGTAAATTTTCTGCTTATAAGGTTTTTAGGATTTAAATTTTGGCTTTGGTTTTGAAAACTTTGATAAATCGTGGTTATATCTTTTATATTCTAATAAGAATTTCAGGTTTCATAGTAAAAGGGCACATCAAAGAAGAAAAGAAGTCCCTACAGAGGCACTCGAGATCAACTAGGCCAGTCAACATCAATTGCCTAGGGTCGAGCTATCTCCTGTGATTGACATCGATCAGTCAGGAGCAAAAGAAAACACTCGATATCGACACACACTGGCGACCCTCAACTTCGACTTCTTTTAGAAAACACGTAGATACAGTCGACATCGACATCCATACTCGACTTCCACTTCTGGCATCGACATAACCTGAAATTGACCTCATCCTAAGGTTGCTCTGTGAGTTTCTCTCTTCACCCTTGTTTTTATTTTAATACAGTGAGGACACGGTATATTTTAAGTATAGGGTGGGGATGAAGCATGTCTTTTTTGGTCAAATCTTGGCTTATTTTAATTTTTTGCATTGTATTCATGTTTAAGTTTATGTTCTTAGTTTATTAGCAAATAATTCCATACCCTTTATTTCCTTACCAAGTCTCATTACAACCCCGCCAAATGGAGTCTTCTTTGAAGTCTTCCATTGAGCGAAAGTCCTCCTGATGGTTCTTGTTGCATTTACATTAATTGGTTGCGGAGTGGATTATTATAAATTGCAATAATTATGAGTTTGTATATGGAATTGAGTTGAGAGTTGATCTTCATAGCCTAAACACATTGAGAGTTGAGTGCAAACACATTATCCCTGTGAGGTTGGATTAAATATTGCTTATGCCTATGGATCGCTCATATATGTGTGATGACGTTAAATTCACTTGCTTTGCTTTGCTACCACTTATGATGTTGCTTTTGACAAGGGCGAAGGCTTGAAGGATGTGTTGTAGGTATTGGTTATTGCTTGAGGGCAAGCACGTCTAAGTATGGGGTGTTTTGATGTACATATTTATAGACCATTTAATTGCATATTTTGACTTCATATTCCATTCGATTCCTAAATTAAAGGTTAAGAATAATGCAAATTTGTGTTAAATGAGCTAACGTGCAAGAAATAGAGTCTGCACAAGTTTTAGTTTAAATGTATAGGAATTGGAGCAGAATCGGAGTCAAAACGAGAAGCCAAGTGAAGCAGAACGGCAGTCGAGATCGAGTCTTGCACTCGAGATCGACCACATGGATCGACATAGACACCAAGTATCGACATCCAAGACACAGAACTACTGGAGAGCACTCGACACAACTTCATGTCGAGTAGACATATCGACATCGACACCCTGTCCGAGCTCGAATGAAGTGAAGACAGGTCGAGCAGAAACAGAGCACTCGATATCGAGTGACCATGTCGATATCGAGTAGAAGATTCACACGGCATCTGAGCTCGAGATCGAGTCCCATACTCGATATCGAGTACCCCTGTACCGACCGACAGTCTTCTGAGTCGGTTGACGTTGCTATTGACATATCGAGATCGACCTCTTAGGTCGAGATCGGCTGCTTGTTTGTGTTTTACAGGTCTTTTGTTGCACTAGAGATCGACATCCACCACCGACGTCGAGTTAACAACTCAAGATCGAGGATTCTGGTCGATACAGAAGTGATATTCCGACTATCTAGGATCCCGCTGACATTCTTCCTCGTAGATCGATCATGGTTCCCTACCACTACAGCGGGGAGTCTTGAATTTATTTGAAGAGGCTAAGTTTTGCAATTGTTTTATATTATTTATATATTTCGATTCAAGTCCTCCCTACGTCAGACGTGTGAGGAGGAATCCGAGTTGAAGGAGCGTTGCTAAGCCGTGATTTTCCATCTTTATTTTAGACAGACTATTCTCTATGGGTATTTTCCTATTTACCCTAGGGATATATTTTATTTTCCTATTTAGATTATATCTTCTTTTATTTAGTTTTATCTTCTAGTTTAGATAGAATTACCTTTTTTTGGATAGCAAGGATTGATAGCCTAAATAAAGCCCTTAGCTGTAATCATCCACAATTACACACAAAACAATTATATTCGGTTTTAGATTTTTTAAGGTTTTAGGAAGCTTTAGGGTTTTGGCACTTGCGAGAGTTGGCGTTAAGATTATGAAGACTTCAATTTTTTTTTATGAAAGTTAAGTTCTTTTTATCTATTTCAATCATGTTTCTTCCTACCATGAGCGAGTAGTCGCTTTTCTCTTAGGGTCATGGTGATCTCGACGTTAGCCATGCATGCTAGATGTAAGTTTGATGTTGATATTTGTTATGTCTTGATCATCTCCTACCTTTTTGTGTTTAGCCCTTATCGAAAGAAAAGGAATTCATGTTAACAACTTGGATCATAAACATTAAAATCGGTAGAGACGATTAGGTTTATTTGCAAAAGCCAATATATATATATTTGTTGGAAAAGGTGAAAGCTTGTTCCTTTGATGTGATAGCACAATTATCCGTCTTACTCTATCTTGTGCATCTGTGGTTAACGTTGTGGTGAACCCTGGACTTGAGAGTATGCCAATTTTTCGCTGACAATCTCAAGACTTTTGAAACGCTTTCCAAACCCTTTGAGAGTAAACTCAATTCTTTCGATTGGGATACCTGAAGCACAACAAAGTTATACAATTCGAAACAAGTGCGGAAATAATGGTAAAGCAATAAGTGAAGAACACGATGAATTGTTAACGAGGTTCAGCTCCTTTAAGGCTTAGTCCCCGCCTAGGGTTCTTCCACAACCCTAGGATTCAACAGGCTTTATTGATTCACAAAGCTTAGGATCATAATAGCTCACCGAGAAGCCTCTCTCCTATACAATTGCAATCTAGTCAACTCTCGTTCCCTTGGAGTCCTAGACCAATCTAGAAGAGCCCCACCTCTCTCAGCTATCTAGTACAATCCTCTTACACTCGTGAATCAATAACCTAGTGCACACTTCCTGAGTTATATATACTCTCGAGTATAAAACTCTCTCAGAATATATCCTATAAGCTCACTATGTAACTCTCAAATGCTTTGAAACAAAAGATAAGACTCTTAACACCTAGCAGAGAGTACACGTAGAAGAAAGATTGACTTGAGGGCTGAGTGTGCGTTGTAGTTCAATGATCGTCAGTGTTCAACTCTTATCTTCTTCTCTCTTCTTCATCTCCTTTTATACTTGATCAAATCGGCGCCATTTGAAACAAGAATCTTCACCCAACGGCTACTTGAGATCATGGCTTAGGAAGGATCTTCACAATCTTCTAATTCAGGAAACTGCGAAGCCTCCATCCACCTGATTTGATCTTCATATCTTTCAGCTTTAAGGAAGGAGATTTCTTCGAAATCTTTGCTGTATGGTTAGTATGACATGTGTATAATAATATTCGGAAACCATACATAGATAATATATATAAGATAATAACTAAAATACAGGTTTTGAATTTCATCAATACAGCTTTGGCTTCAAGACCTTTGACACAAGCTTTGTGTCAAAGCCTTTGAAACCATTTTCGATTTTCATCAAGGGAGTGGAGTTATCATTATGCATGTGTGGTTAACGTTGTGGTGAACCCTAGCCTTGAGAGATTCTTTTATCGTATTTAGAACATCTTAAGTTGTTGCAAAACCTTTGCTTTTCTTATCATTGCTTCTATTTCCATCCTTTTATTCTTCGACCATCTTTGCCGACGTTTTTCTAGTAACTGTTAAAGTGCTCGATATCGACTGCCTAGGTCGACGTCGAGTGTCATGTGTCCATCGACTTTACTGCTGATATCGACATCGACTGCTCCCAGTCGACGTTGACTACTTGTTTTTTGTGTGTGCGGGGGATCCACTCGACGTTGAGGTCTTCTGATCGACATCGAGAGCACAGACGAGAACTACTGTACAACACCACTTGAGACTGAGGGCCCTTAATCGACATCGACTGTTCTAGTCGACATCAAGGACTTCTGGTCGACTTCTGCATAACGTGTTTGCAAGCTACTTCGGATCCACTGACACGTTTTCTCGTGGATCGAACCTGATTCCCTTCCATTACAGCGGGGGAGTCTTGTATTTATTTGAGAGGCTAGGGTTGATTACTTGGTTCATATTTTATATATATTTATAATCAATTCTCCCCTATATCAAGGGTAGACTTCAAACACGTGGTTGAAGTATGGAGAGCCTCTTGTAATGGATCTGCTATGTTCTACCTTACTTATAAACCCAAAAATATTTAAACAAAATGCAAAAAGATGGAATAAAACGATGTTCAGAAATAGTTTTAGGCAACTCAATGAAGTGAAGGATAAAATCCTAGAAATTCAATCACAAACTTCATTGTTGATTTCCAAGGCACTAGTTGACAAACAAAGGAGACTCTTGGTAAAAAAAAGGAAGAACTTTTGACATATCATAAAAAAATACTGGTCCAATGAGAAAAAAATCAAACATCTTAAATTGTTAGACTCAAATACGGGTTGTTTTCACAAGGTCGTCATGAGGCAAAGAAATCGAAAATCGATAAAGGAGTTAATAACAACCGAGGGAGTGCTAGTAAAAAAGTGAGGACAATATTAGAACGAAAATATATAAGGGTTTTAGCCGCTGCTTTAGGAAAGTACAACCAAATGAACAACTATTAAATTAGTATATGCAGTTTATCACACCCGAAGTCACAAATGAAGATGATGAAACTCTAATAGCGTTGATAATCAATGGAGAAATTAAAGAGGTAGTGTTTAAATTAAGAAACAATAAATCTTTGGGTCGAGATGGAATAAAGGTAGAGGTTTATAAAAAAAAATATTAGAGTGTGGTTGGACCATCTGTTATTAAGGGAGTGACAAGTTTTTTCGCATCTGAAAAAAAAAATACTAAAGCAAATAAATGACACTTTTATCACACTACTCCCGAAATGTAACAATCCTAACACAACTAGCCATTACATATCGTTCAACTTATGTTCAACAATATACATATTTATTTCTAAGATAATTATAGGGCGACTAAGAAAGGTTATTGGGAAACTTATTCACCCACTCTATGGGGCTTTTGCCTCTGACAAAGCTATCTAGGATAATGTTGTGATCGTACATGAAATTTTTCATTCTTTTAGATCACGATGTGGAAAAGAGAGAAGGATGGATTACATTAAAACTAGACATGAACAAGTCTATGATAGAGTGGAATGGAATTTTACTACGACAATTTTGGAAAATTTTGGTTTCCATCCATAATTCATCAAGTGGATTACTGAGTGCATTGAGATCTAACATTTTCCTACTAACATTTTCTACCCACAACAAGGCTTGCCTCAAGGATATTCATTATCTCCATTTCTTTTCATTCTTGGAGCGAATGTATTGGCTAGAAGACTATAATTGGAGGCATCCAAGGAAAAAAGCCTTAAATAAGAGCATATGCAATGACGAGCCTTAAAGCTCTTATCAATTGTTACATAGGGAAAAAAAAGTGGAAAAATAAATAAATGTAAGAGCCCATGATTTGGGTCTTTTATATAAGAGACCCCAAAAGTAAGGCTCATAGTTGTCATATGGCAGAGTTTCTATTTTGTTTGTTTTTAAATGATTTTCAGTTACTTTCAATTGAAAAAAAATAATATTTTTTTAATTTAATTAAATTTTATCTACACATAGACACCTCTCTTGCACATGTTTGTGGAAAAAAAATCATCTGAATAATACCCATATTTTCTTTTTTAAACATTAAAAAATTATTTTTTATGATATGTTCTTATAAATTAATTACTTAAATAATAATAATAATAATATTAAATTAATTACTTAAATAAGGGTCCAAGGTTGCGGCTTAAGAATGCAACATGTTCTTATAGGATTTCAATGCGCCCCACAATTCCTGCGTATACCTTTTTTAGCCTTTGTGAATGATATAAACACAATCAAATGAAGCATAGGAGCATGCCAAAAAAAACAAAGGATATTATAGATGAATACTGATATGTGCCACATATCGAGTCAAAAAGTTAAAATGGGAGAGTTAGACGAGCAACATTTGAGGATACAGTGTGTAAAACAAGAGAACAATTAAGCAAATGGAGATCCAATTCCGTCTCACATAAAGGTTGAGCGATATTGAGTAATTAAATCAACTTTGGCTGCAAAACCAACATACATCATGTAAAGTTTCATGTTACCAAAAGGGGTTAAAGAACTGAATGTGATCAATAGGACTTTCTTATGAAATAAGGAGTTAAACACAATCTGTTGATTATTTGGGATAATTTTTGTAGATCTAAAAGTAGAGGAAAGATAAATGTGGCAAAATCCAAAGATATAAATATGTCGCTTCAACTAAAACTCATTTGGAAAACCCTAGCAGAACTTGACAACATATGGGTTAAGATGATAAATGGAAAATATTTAAAAGGGAAAAATGTTTTCTTTTTATGTGAAGACGAGAGAGACATCATGGCAATGGGGAAAACTTGCAACAATTATACCAGCATTAAAAAAAGGCATGGTATGGAGTATTAGGAACGGATAAGCTAGTAACTTCGGGGTTTGCTTGTGTCGATGTCTTGTGTCTTTTGTGGTGCCCCATGTGAAGATGCAATCCATCTATTTGCGGAATGACCAATAAGTAGATATCATTAACTTAAGATCCCAAAGGCAGAGTCCTCTATTAAGACCCACATCACCAATGACAAGCACATCACCCATCTTATGAGAGAGTTAGGCCAAAGGCTTAGGAAAGAGGAGAAGGAAGATGTAGCTATAAAATGGTGGACCATGTGGCACTTTCGAAATAAAATTATTTCGAAGGCAAAAACGTTCTTGGCTCGGAAGAAATCGGGGCATTTATTAACAGCAGAAAAAAAAAACAATGGTTGATATCGAAAGCCTTTCACGAGGATGTGGAGGAGGTTATATGTCACCAATGTACAGAACCACAATAACCATAGATCACACACGAACAAGAGATGGGGAAACCTAGGATGGGTAGACTTGTAAAGACTGAATGTATTTTATATTATTATATTACTATTTTGAGTAAATAAATTATTATTTTATTCAATCGGTAAAAATGTGAGAAAGCCCATCCTCGAGCGTAAGTTTTTATTTTAAAGTCATTCCGGCATCATTTTGAGAATTTAGATTCTATCGGGTTTTAATTCCGCATTCAAGCTCCGAGTATCGAAAAAATTAATTTAATTCCGTTTATCTTGAAATTGAATTGAAATTTGATTAAATTTGATTTAGTCGGGATTCGATCGGGCGAGTGGGTTTTGAGTCTATCCCGCTAATTTAAATTGGTATTGTGGGGACCTCTTTTAATTCCCATTTTATTTTCCTTTTCTTTATTCTCTCTCTCTCCCTCTCTCATGGCTGTTACGGTTGCAGAGCACCTCCCTCACCACTTTTTACATCACAATTTTAGATTTGTTGTTTAGTGCCCATTTACCCCATAAAACCCATCCCCCCTGCCCTCAATTCCCTTCATCCAAACACCAAAAATAAACCCACAAGGAGTTGCCCTCCTCTCTCCCTCTTTTCTAATTCTACAACCCACAAAAATGACCCTCACCATTGCCTCTCCCTCCTCCACTTCGATTTCGACTCCAGGGAGCCACCACGTTGTCCAGCTCCTCTCGTCGAACACCCAGCTCCACCAGCAGCCTCCCAGGAGCCCGCCGGAGGAGCCCACAGCCGAGCACTCGCTTCCCTCTTCCCCTGTTTGCCAGTGAAGAACCACACCTCCCCCATCTTCCTCCTCGCAGCAGCAGCTTCCTTGGGCTTCCTCCAATTTCCCAGAAGGTCTAAGAAGAAGGACGAACTCCGAGCAAGCCGAGCCAGGAGCAAGCCGGAGCCAGAAAACTGAGCACCTTCACCCCTGTTTCCGTTAAGGTCGATTTCCTGTCCTCGTTTCGATTCCGACTATTTACCTTGTTAAAGAGCATCTTTACTTAATCCTCCTCCTTACTAGACCAAAAGAGACCGATCCCGACTCCGACAGAGATGAATCGAGCCCGACGACCATGTTTCCGGCAAACACAAACTCCCTCGGTAAACCTTCTTTTCTCTCCCTTTCCTTTGGCCACGTTTGAGTCATTTTCTGTTAATCATGGCCGGTTTAGGTTGTCGGTCGGTTTAGGAGTGGTTGGGTTGGGAAACCACCGGCAGGGGCCTCTCCTTCCTTCTCCCGTGTTTCTCCCGTCGTCGAGCAGAGCCGTTCAGAGGTTGAAGGTGAACCCCTCCTTCCTTCTTTCTTTCTGTATGTTGGGCTTGGGCCTATTTAATTCAGGACCCGGATCCCCTATCGGACCCTCCTCCTCTTTAGCTCATGGGATCCGGACTCCCCTTTCTTCCTATTCAATTTGGACTCGGGTAAGGGCTGGGAGTAATGGGTTGTGGGTTGGGCTTTCATGTTTGGTCAAGGGCAGGCGGGTCTGGGCTTGGTTTCGGGTTCTTCTTCCGGGTTATATAATTTTGGGTTGGGTTTAATTGCTTTGCTTATATTGTGTTTTATACTATTATTGATATGTTATATATATATATATATATATATATATATATATATATATATATATATATATATATATATATATAACGATTTGTATGAATTATTGTTGGCTAGTTTTATTAGTAGAATATTCTGTTTTGAGGTATTATTATTGCTGAAAATTAGTATATATTATAAAAGTGCTTAAAATTGTATTATTTGATATATATCATTATGATAATAGGTGGTGTTTTAATATATGTTTTGGAAATGATAAAGTAAATTTAGAGTTTTTAAATGTGGGTTATTAAAATTGATTGATTTTGTTAATTTTGTTATATTTGAATATTATTTGGAGTATGTTATTAGATGTTGTTTAAAAATGGAATTTTAAAATACTTTTAATTGAGAAGTGTTATTATATAATGTTTTATAAGATGATTTTAAGATGATGATTTTAAAGTAAAGTAAGTTGTGTCGGAATTATTTTAGTATTATAAATTGCAAGTTGATTAACGATTTAATGTTTGATAAATGGGTTTTAGCCAAATGTGATTTGAGGAATCGTTTTGAATATGAGCTGATTTAACTTGAGATTTAAGAGTTGGAAAACTTTGGGAAAAGATTTACCTAATTTGACTCGGTGAATTTATTGTTGAATCCCGCTTGAGAATTATGTGAATTTTAAGTAAGATAGGAAACATTATATGATGATGCAAGATGAGATTATGGATGAGATAGTGAGATGGTATAAGTATGAAATGATCTACGATAAGATAAGACGGAATAATCTGAAATGAGACATGTGAAGTCATGTATGATAGTTAGGGGCGCCTTGTGTGAATTAGATAGACTTATGCATATTTGTATGTTATTAGGTGATTATTGATATTGCTTGGATTATGCTTCTACCTTGTATCTTTGTTGTTCGGCTTATTCAGGTAAGTTCCTTTATGGGCTTACTCAGATTCGAAAGAGAATACCTGTTTGTGAATATATGACATACTAGGTGTTGCATAAGCATTAAAGCATGTCATGTAGTATCATGCTAGGATTGCACTTATGAATGAGCATTCGGTTAATTTTTGTGATTGAGAACAGAACGGCCATTATCTGTGAGTCTTAGAGTCTTTGCTAGGGTCATAGGGTAGCCCAGCTTCATCGGGTGCCCTGAGTCAGTTGTCGATATATGAGCATGATGATAGCCCAGCACCATCGGGCATGAGCATGATATATGATATGATGATGAGATATGATATACTATGATGAGATATGATATGCTATAGCATCGAACTGGCCAGTCTGTGCACTAACGGAAAGGGGTGCAGAGGTAAGAGAGGGATATGCCACTTGGCATTCTTTGGGCGCCTTTAGAGTTCTTTTCCGCATATTATAATTTAGGAACATGTTTGTGTGATTTAATTTCCACATTACATCGAAGCATCTTTATTATAGCGTATGTTTATATTTGCTTGTGGGACAGAGTGCGTTGGGGTCTCGGTCTGATCCCGCTCGCACAACGTGTTTTTAGGTATGATTGCTCCCTGTCTCTATGGCGTGGGAAAATCCCCCCGGGCGATTGCAAAGAACCTGCCTAACCCTGCTAATTTAGCTATACAACTTTAGAATATATGTTTTGGTTTTGACCCGGCTCTGTCATGGCAATTGTATCTAAACTTTGCTTCCGCTTTACCTTCATTTGAATTGAATTTCTGCGACTTCGATTGCTTGGGGTTCGAAATCTCCGCTTTGAATACTGATCTCTAGAGGTTTGAAACCTCGGCCTGTACCTGAATTGCAACATCCGAACGAAGGTATCCAACCTTCGAAACGTATCTCGGATATTTATATCCGGGCCGTTACAAAGTTGGTATCAGAGTCAGGTTGTGCAATTCGGGTACGCAAGGTTCGAGTGTATGTTTTGGAAAACCGCCCATGAATTTCAAAAGATTTGAAAGTGTTTTAAAGGGGCAAAATGAACTTAATATGCCTAACTCAATTGGACTAAATATGAACTTGGCTTATGATAAAAGAGGAGAACCAACTAAAGAGAGATCGAGTGGGTAGGAAGGCGTTTGACCATCCCTTTTAGATGTAGTTGGGAATGGGTAAGCGAAATATTAGCTTGTTCTTTACAGCTGGGTCTGAAAGATTCCAAGGAGATCATTCTAATTGTCATTGACTGATTCTATGCTAAGCGCTTGTTGTTGATATGATTGGTATGCCCTGACTATGAAATGTGTACTAACTGATTTGTGCAAATGAGATAGCGGGAGCACCCTTACTTCCCTATGGTCAAGCCCAGCTTATGTGAAACAGCCCCTTCCACTATGTTAACCCATTGACGGTTCTATCGAGGCTTTCTCCCGGATGTCAGTGTCTTCCACGGGGAATTGGGTTGGTAAACACATTGTGTCGGGAATCATGTATGGATATGAAGGTTGACTGAGTGAGTATTGGAAGGTGGTTCTCGCTGTCCCCTCGAGTCAAAAGTAAGGTGTTTCTGGGGCTGTCTTTCTTGATTCTTATGACGATCAACCGGTGTCTTCTTGCCATAAAAAGTCGTATCCGAGTCACACGGGAAAGATGAGTTATGAGTCAGTTAGGAAGAGTCAATGTTTGCCTTTATGGATCTCTATCAGGTTATCTTGATTGCTCTGTCCATGAGTATGTGAACTATGTGGTACTACTCGTTAACCTACGGATTGATCCTTAGTGTGAAATTGTGTTTATGTGCTTTGATGTTCATGATGACCATTGTATGGGTTCAAGCTAAATTTGTTATATCCATATCATCTCGACATGATCTACTTAGTATATTGCATTGTCATACTAGGGCACGAATATATATGTCATATGCTAGGAAGTTGTATAATTGATGTCCTCCCTGTGAATAGGTTCATGATAGTGTGATCGTTCAGTTTAGTATCATGATAGAGTGAGTCCCTTACTTGATGGATACGTGTTATAATTTCATGTCAACATGCCTTATATGCTATGTAATTCTCAGTACATGTTATGTTGATGATCCTTAATGTAAATTCGTGGTTGTATGACATCTTGTATCCATGCTGGTCACATTGCGTAAGTCTCGTGTTGCATCTCGCTTCCTGCCATAATTACGTGTCGTCATCGCATGTCTAATTGACCTATTGTAATGATCGTACTACTGAGTGATTAGAAGCATGAATGGCATGATATGAGTCTATATGATTGTTACTTCTCCTGAATTAGGTCCATGATAGTGTGATCAACTCTTCTTTATATGAATGCCTCATAAGATGTGCTCTTTAGCATGCTAGCCGATGATGCCTCGATGCTTATCATTCATCTTGCGACAAGACTCTATAGCATGCCCATCTACCTTGTATTACTCATATTAAATATTGTTGATTATTCTACAATTAGTATTGTTATGTGTTAATTATGCTAAATTGAGAATATGTTAGTGTGAATGAGTTTTGATAAACACATATTTCCTCCCAGTATACACTGAAGTGGACTCATGTCCCCGTATTCTAGTCATGTTGCCCCATTTCTTAGACTTGCCTTATACATCGTTATATTTCCTCTCATGCTACTATATCGTTCGAATGTGATTGATTGAACTCTTGCATATCATTGTATTAATCAATCAAGTGCATGTATGTATCATATGTTATGTTGAGCCATTAGTAACATGTCGGACCCTTGGTTGTGACTTGTGCGATTCTAACTTGCCCACGTTATTGTTGATTCTCTCTCGAGCTAGATCCCTGATAGAGTGATTCTTTCCTTTTCTATCATCTTAAAATGTTCCACTCGTCTTGATTAGATTGATGTTGAATTCAAAGATCGATTTGCTTTTCGTGATGGTTAATTCTAGCCTGCTTACATGTTCTCGCTTGGTGGTATCCCTCTATTACTCTATGATATCTTCTCGTGCTTGCATGAACGTATGACTTGACACCTCGCATGATCACACACCCCGTTATATCATCACTTCGCATACCCGTGATGCATAAATGTTAGAATGAATCAAGTTGAATTACTTTAATTGTATTCATGTTCGATGTGTGCTATTAGTATCATGTAGGGCTTATGACTTCCAATGTGACCTGCTAAATGATTACATGTCATGCTTGTCCTATAATGTGATAGTTGTTGTACCGTTTTATGTGCCCTAGGACAGTTTATTCCTAGCATGATTATAATCTATCACCCGTGATGTTATCTTGTTTACCCTGTGGTGGCCCTTTTGCTTCCATATACATCATATTGAGCTCATTTAATCACTCTTGACTATGCCATGCCTGATCATGTATCTCTAGCATCATGAAGGATCTAGGCTCTCTAAATGTATCTCGTCGTATGATTACATGTCATCCTTAACCTACTATGTGATCATTGTTGTTAGATGTGATAGTTACTATGCCGCTTTTATATATATTCTGGTGTGATGCTTAGTTGATTGTTATGATATGCCTCATCTTGATGTATTTGATTTCATTTGTCGATGTGTATACCATGCTCTTATATTGCTCATATAAATGATACTTTCCATCCTCGTTAAATCCCGCATGACCTTGAACCCCGCATGATCATTACTGGTTCCGCATAACTTGCTTAAAGTTGCCAAGCATATCTGCATCCATGGAATCATAGACTACTAGCTTGTTTCGCGTGCATCAGTGTAAGACTCGATCGTGTCTTTAGAATGAATGTGTATGTCGTCGTTCCTTGAAGATAGGTACATGTTAGTGTGGATTAATGTGATTGATATGCTCCTTGATGAATTCGTGCTTGTTTGTCACAATTATAACCTAATAGAGTTCTTTAAGGACATCGTTACTATTCTCGGGTCGGAGTCTTGTCTCTAGTCATGTCATCTTTAGCTTTGGTCCATTTTGCCTCCGAAAGAAACATTGGGTTGTCCGCTCTTGTCACTCCCCTATCTCCGCTAACTTGAACTCCTACGCGTTACATTGGACGAGCGACCGCATGGAAAAAGGGGACGGGAAGTTGGATAGCGATAGAGCAGCGCAGCGGAAGCGTGGGCCCACAACCCACGGGCCTCAGGATCGACGATGTTAGCAGAACAAGCGCGCTTCGAGGGTTTCGGTTACTGAGTGCGGTATGACTTGCCAGCTAGAGTGTTCTCCGTTTGAATTGCTAATCCTTCCTGAATTTGTTGATTACGATATTGCACTGACCTGACGATGGAATTAACGTGATTGATGTGCTGACTTGATAATGAATATTGCTTGATTATCCATTGTCTATGATGATATATATGATTCGATGCCTTAGAGTTATAATGTGTTATGATGACTTGATGTGATGCTACTCTGAGCTGCTAAGTATGATCTAAATTCCTTGCCTATAAAATGTGAACTACAAATGTTGTGAAACCTGAATTGTTTATCTGATAAGGTTATGATGAAAATTGCTAGCTTGATTTGATTAGGTTCATATATGATGTTTTGCAATACTTGTTGAGCATGACGGTAAATTAAGACTTTTTGATACAGTTGCAATGTTTGATGATGAACTAATGATGCTATTGATATAAATGTTAGTTGATATGATGTAATCCTTATGTGTAATAATGTCCATGATTGCTTATTCTTTGAACATGTGAGTGAGGTCCTTTGGTAGAGTGGTCGAGAGTGGAGAAAGGTTTTGAGCAATTAGAATGATCGACGGTGGTAAGGGGAAAGTTGCAGAAGAGGGGTGTTGACTTAGGTTGGACCGAGTGAGTTAGGGAATTATAAGAGGTAATGCTTAGTGGTTTTCAATGAGCTCCTAGGTGAATCTTGGATAGGGGTATGGTTAGGGATAGGCTGGTTAGGTAGTGACCGAGGAATTTTTATAGAAGATGCGTGGTTAGCAGGGCATGATGTTTGTGATATCTTGGGAAGTGTGAGAAGTGTAAGAAATGACCTTTTTGGATATCGAGAACATAGTATGCAGGGGTGCTCGGGTGTGAAAACATGAATAGGGGTTGGAGTCTTAGAGGTGGATTGTTAGTAAGAGTGCTTGGCGGGAAGAGATATGAGATTAAAAGATCGAAATAAATTGGGACTTCTTAGGGGATGTTATTTGAGTTGAGGTGGGTGAATCTAGATGAGGGTGGTTTCGATTTGGGAATTGGACTCGAGCGAGCGGGGATCGCATTCTATTTGGTTGGGGTGATGTAAGGGTCTTTTTGATATTGTGAATTATTAATATATGCTAGCATGATGTTAGATGGCGACCATGATAAACCTGATCTGGCATGATATTACATGTTGATATGTATTACTGAAATATAATTGGTAGTGACAACTATGATCATGATATAATGATACATTGCTATCCTACTATGTTGTTCTAGAAGTGTGTTATGATGTGTTGTATGAATCATAAGATGATGATACGTTGTTATATGAAAGCATGATTATGAATAGGTAAGTGATGAATATGACTTGGAGCATGAATATGACTTGGAGCATAAATATGACTTATGTGTATATATGAGATGATGGCGCATGACTGCTAATGATTGTTATATGGCATTGTGATGAGTTAAGATGATGTCTGGAGAGCATGTTGACATTTTAATGTTGATATATTGCTTGATCTCCCCTTTTGATTGAATCTTAATAGCATGACCTTGTTTGTATTGATGTGTTGATAAGTAGTTTTGTTTCGATGACTTATGATGAAATTTCGCTATGGCTAACCTTGCAAGTACCAATGATTGACGTGATAAATATGTTATGATACTGCTGGATAGAAATTGGATCGGATGACTATGTGAATTTATACTTTAAATGAGATCCCTTGTTGTGACTGACCCTACTATGATTGCGGTGGTGCTATGCGATAGTGAGATATCTTTTATGACTTTTGGTGTGATATCGGGCCGTGTATTATGATTTTGGCATATTGTTGAGATGCATATTATGACCTTTAGTATGATATGGAGATGTTGATGTGACCTTGTGGCACTACGTTGGTATATGTTGAGACTTGTCGTATGATGTGTTAATTGGAGATTGGTTGGTTATACAATTATGCATTTCTTATGGCTTATGCATCTTGCTTGAATTGAGACTGATAGATTGATTCGATTCTAGAAACTAAGAAGAGAATATGGGATTAGCCCTTAGAGGTGGATGATTCCACCTCCTGGCTTTTGAGTTTGATTGTTTGATTTGCGAGAAACTGATGTGGTTGTTGGAAGATTTTGACGAAATCTTGATTAGAAAGGATTTGACTTGTTTTGGTGTAAAACTACTTGATAAAACGTTGAATTTGAAGATTTTGAGCAGTTTTGAAAAGGACCAACTTGGGGTTTTAAAGAAGTCGAGAGTTCAATGATTTAGATAACAATCTTTCCATTTACAAAATGTTTTGAGGTTTTACCAACTGGATTTACATTATGACGTCTCACGAAGTGGATACAAGCATTTTATAGGGGCGCTTATAAATTGCTTGCTAAGACCTAGTCGGGACGCTATAATACTTTTAGAGTTGTGGTACTTCTGAAAGGTCGAAGCGAGGATGTGATAAGGGCGCTTATTACACACTTGACAAGACCAATTGGAGATGTCACGACTGTGACTAGGATGTTGTGAGAATCCCGGAAGACGCAACCGAGATGATTACAAGATCCTTGGACATGGTCCTCGGACTCACCGATTTCAAACTCCTTCCCATTGCTTTAAAATGATTTTAGTCTCGGGGACGAGACTTGTTTTTAGAGGTGGATAAATGTAAAGACTGGATGTATTTTATATTATTATATTATTATTATTTTGAGTAAATAAATTATTATTTTATTCAATCGGTAAAAATGTGAGAAAGCCCGTCCTCGAGCGTAAGTTTTGATTTTAAAGTCATTCCGGCATCGTTTTGAGAATTTAGATTCTATCGGGTTTTAATTTCGCATTCAAGCTCCGAGTATCAAAAAAATTAATTTAATTCCGTTTATCTTGAAATTGAATTGAAATTTGATTAAATTTGATTTAGTCGGGATTCGATCGGGCGAGCGGGTTTTGAGTCTATCCCGCTAATTTGATTTGGTATTGTGGTGACCTCTTTTAATTCCCATTTTATTTTCCTTTTCTTTATTCTCTCTCTCTCCCCCTCTCTCCTGGCTGTTACGGTTGCAGAGCACCTCCCTCGCCACTTTTTACCTCACCATTTTAGATTTGTTGTTTAGTGCCCATTTACCCCATAAAACCCATCCCCCCTGCCCTCAATTCCCTTCATCCAGACACCAAAAATAAACCCACAAGGAGCTGCCCTCCTCTCTCCCTCTTTTCTAATTCTGCAACCCACAAAAATTACCCTCACCATTGCCTCTCCCTCCTCCACTTCGGTTTCGACTCCAGGGAGCCACCACGTTGTCCAACTCTTCTCGTCAAACACCCAAGTCCACCAGTAGCCTCCCAGGAGCCCACAGCCGAGCACTCGCTTCGCTCTTCCCCTGTTCGCTAGTGAAGAACCACACCTCCCCCATCTTCCTCCTCGCAACAGCAGCTTCCCCGAGCTTCCTCCAATTTCCCAGAAGGTCTAAGAAGAAGGACGAACTCCGAGCAAGCCGAGCCAGGAGCAAGCCGGAGCCAAAAAACCGAGCACCTTCACCCCTGTTTCCGTTAAGGTCGATTTCCTGTCCTCGTTTCGATTCCGACTATTTACCTTGTTAAAGAGCATCTTTACTTACTCCTCCTCCTTACAAGACCAAAAGGGACCGATCCCGACTCCGACAGAGATAAATCGAGCCCGACGACCATGTTTCCGGCGAACACAAACTCCCTCGGTAAACCTTCTTTTCTCTCCCTTTCCATTGGCCGCGTTATAGTCGTTTTCTGTTAGTCATGGCCGGTTTGGGTTGTCGGTTGGTTTAGGAGTGGTTGGGTTGGGAAACCGCCGGCAGGGCCTCTCCTTCCTTCTCCCGTTTCTCCCGTCGTTGAGCAGAGCCGTTCAGAGGTTGAAGGTGAACCCCTCCTTCCTTCTTTCTTTCTGTATGTTGGGCTTGGGCCTATTTAATTCAGGACCCGGATCCCCTATCGGACCCTCCTCCTCTTTAGCTAATGGGATCCGGACTCCCCTTTCTTCCTATTCAATTTGGACTCGGGTAAGGGCTGGGAGTAATGGGTTGTGGGCTGGGCTGTCAAGTTTGGTCAAGAGCAGGCGGGTATGGGCTTGGTTTCGGGATCTTCTTCCGGGTTATAAAATTTTGGGCTGGGTTTATTTGCTTTGCTTATATTGTGTTTTATACTATTATTGATATGTTATGCGCGCGCGCGCACACACACACACACATATATATATAAGTATATATATATGTATATATACATATATATAACGATTTGTATGAATTATTGTTGGCTAATATTATTAGTAGAATATTCTGTTTTGAGGTATTATAATTGCTGAAAATTAGTATATATTATAAAAGTCTTAAAAATTGTATTATTTGATATATATCATTATGATAATAGGTGGTGTTTTAATATATGTTTTGGAAATGATAAAGTAAATTTAGAGTTTTTAAATGTGGGTTATTAAAATGGATTGATTTTGTTAATTTTATTATATTTGAATATTATTTGGAGTATGTTATTAGATGTTGTTTAAAAATGGAATTTTAAAATACTTTTAATTGAGAAGTGTTATTATATAATGTTTTATAATGTGATTTTAAGATGATGATTTTAAAGTAAAGTAAGTTGTGCCGGAATTATTTTAGTATTATAAATTGCAAGTTGATTAACGATTTAATGTTTGATAAATGGGTTTTAGCCAAATGTGATTTGAGGAATCGTTTTGAATATGAGCTGATTTAACTTGAGATTTAAGAGTTGGAAAACTTTGGGAAATGATTTACCTAATTTGACTCGGTGAATTTATTGTTGAATCCCGCTTGAGAATTATGTGAATTTTAAGTAAGATAGGAAATATTATATGATGATGCAACATAAGATTATGGATGAGATAGTGAGATGATATGAGTATGAAATGATCTACGATAAGATAAGACGGAATAATCTAAAATGACACATGTGAAGTCATGTATGATAGTTAGGGGCGCCTTGTGTGAATTAGATAGACTTATGCATATTTGTATGTTATTAGGTGATTATTGATTTTGCTTGGATTTTGCTTCTACCATGTATCTTTGTTGTTCTGCTTATTCAGGTAAGTTCCTTTATGGGCTTACTCAGATTCGAAAGAGAATACCTGCTTGTGAATATATGACATACTAGGTGTTGCATAAGCATTAAAGCATGTCATGTAGTATCATGCTAGGATTGCACTTATGAATGAGAATTCGGTTACTTTGTGTGATTGAGAACAGAACGGCCGTTATCTGTGAGTCTTAGAGTCTTTGCTAGGGTCATAGGGTAGCCCAGCTTCATCGGGTGCCCTGAGTCAGTTGTCAATATATGAGCATGATGATAGCCCAGCACCATCGGGCATGAGCATGATATATGATATGATGATGAGATATGATATGCTATGAGGAGATATGATATGCTATAGCATCGAACTGGCCAGTCTCTGCACTAACGGAAAGGGGTGCAGAGGTAGGAGAGGGATATGCCACTTGGCATTCTTTGGGCGCCTTTAGAGTTCTTTTCCGCATATTATAATTTAGGAACATGTTAGTGTGATTTAATTTCCGTATTGTATCGAAGCATCTTTATTATAGTGTATGCGTATATTTGCTTGCGGGACAGAGTGCGTTGGGGTCTCGGTCTAATCCTGCTCGCACAACTTGTTTTTAGGTATGATTGCTCCTTGTCTCTATGGCGTGGGAAAATCCCCCCGGGCGATTGCAAAGAACCTGCCTAACCCCGCTAATTTGGCTATACGACTTCAGAATATATGTTTTTGTTTTGACCCGGCTCTGTCGTGGCATCTGTATCTAAACTTTGCTTCCGCTTTACCTTCATTTTAATTGAATTTCCGCGACTTCGATTGCTTGGGGTTCAAAATCCCCGTTTTGAATACTGATCTCTAGAGGTTTGAAACCTCGACCTGTACCTGAATTGCAACATCCGAACGAAGGTATCCAACCTTCGAAACATATCTCGGATATTTATATCTCATCAGGGCAAAGTGCAGTAGGCTTCATAATCAAAGACCATAGAGGCACGTTGATCCACATCAAGTGTGAGAGAACAAACTGCAACTCACCTCTCGAGGTTGAGGCTCTAGGTAGCTCTTTTGAAGGGAGCTACTATGACTTCTAACCTTGGCCTAGAGCATCTTGACATTGAAGGTGACTCCTTAACAGTCATTAATTTTGTAAAAGGGCAATGAAACCTCTGTGGGAAATCAAAATAATTACTTCAAATATCATAAGAAATTTGGTTAATGTCAGAGGAGTTTTGTTTCACCATTTGCCACGTTCGGCAAATGATGTGGTTGACAAGGTTGCTCACCTTAACTACACATTGCATGGTCAGAATCTCCTCACTCATGTAGGTCTTTAGGACCTCATCCATAGGGATGCACTCGGGTTAACCCAATCGTAGGCCTGATTAAAAAAATATTTCATTGATAAAAAAAAATTGTAGTACAAATAATCTAAAACACCAACCTATCAATAACAAATATTAAAGATTGCCTTTGTTGGCGAGACAAGCAATATTACTAGTTCACAATATCATCAACTCTATACAAGATCACATAAAACCAGAGAAATTAAATTAGTGACATCGCTTAGATCTGGGAGATTGAGTGCCTTCTAAAAGTTAAAAAAAATCTTTGGAAAATGATCATGAATGGAATTCCAATGAAAATTAGACTGGCAACAAAAAAAAGGAGTCGTGGTCCCACTACCTTGTACATTCTGCAACAAGACCGATGAAGATGACAACCATCTCTTCATTAGTTGCACACACTCGTTACAATTACTCTCAAATTTTGACACTGTGATGGAAAATGGCATGAAGGCAACAAATAGAATAAACTGAATAATTAGATGAATCACAAATGACATCTTCGCCCATTTAAATAAAACATAAAACTTGACCCTAGTGATCTTATGGTGAGGTATTTGTACTATTAGGAACAAAATAAATTTCAATGACAATAATTTCACAAATAAAAGGAAGCAGAAAATGTGTCTACGATAACTCTTTAAGCATCTTCATGAAGGCAAGACCACTGTTGAGAAAAACACTACAATAGGGACTACTTGTCCAAACATGGAACCAGAAATTAAAATTTGGATGGGCTATGCATGCTAAATTTTCTCATACGTATAATTTTCATTAAGAAAATCCTTAATTTAATAAATAAATAAATATTTTTTTATTAATTACCCTTAATTTTTTTACCTATTATTTTATTTTAAAAAAAAAGCGAGCTAGAGCAAACTCCAGCCCGCCCTTCGGTCCGTGCTGTACTTGTCCACGTACCCAATATAGAAAAAAAAAAAGAAAAAAATGAGGTCGAAAAAGCCAACAAGAGAACATTTCAAAATTAATTTTGATAGGTCCAAATTTCTTTCAGGTGTTGATACGACCGACTTTATCATTTGAAATGTGAAAGTCTCGATCCCTTTATGTTCTAACCCATATAAGCCTATTAAAATGTCAAACACAATAGAAAATTTTGAGCAAAGTTAAGTGTTCATCTAATCTAGGCAAGAACAATTTATTTTTATCATTTTTTGATAAGTTGATTTTCAAACAATTTAATTTTCTCTAATTCCACAATGGAGCTTTGAAGGGATGTTAATTAGTCTAAAAAGTAGTTCTTGGGGCTTGGAGTACTCACAATTTTAGAGGTTTTTTTATCACCCCCAAATAAGGAATTTTACTAGAAGAGGGGGAAAAAATGCCTTCCCAAAGATTTTAATTGAGATTCACATAGCATTTCTTGGGGGCTAATTTCTATAGAAATGCATGCTTTCAAATTCGCTTAAAATATATAATCAATGTTGTTGCTTTATCATACAATACAATGACCTTCTTTGACACAATCTAGAGTCATTAATTCATGTAGATCCTACTTATCAAATCTTTAGGGCTCATTAGCTATGCTCATTGTGTATATAATATAAGTTGAGTCGCAAATCATTACCCGTCTCAAAATGGGTAAGCTCTTTCAATAAATTATCGCTCATTTGCATCAATTTAGGATCTTGTTAAGCCAATTGGGGGTGAATGGGTGATTAACCCTAATTCTATTTCCAGGATCTTATGGAGTAATGTGCAATGGGTACTTTACTTTGATTTAGACTTTAATTAATCTAAGATAAAGCATGATTTTGCCTGGAATTTGTATTAATTAATCATTTAGCAAGTACAAAGTGGATTCTTGGATTAAGCTTAATCTATCTCTAGTTTTAATTTGACTAATCTTAATACACATGGGGCATGTGGGAGACCACGCCCTGTTCCCTTGTATTTTGGTTTGGCATTTTTCAGGAAAATTAATTTATGGATGTTTTTCTAATTTCCTAACTTAAGGGTGGTTTCGTGGGAAAAAAAAAACCCTAATTTAAAAGACAAATTTCTATACATTAACCTTGAATTTATCGTAAATTTAATAATTTGAATGGAAGTGTGCAAGTAGAAGTCTGGTCTAGGTTAAGTAAATTTAAATCTATCTTGCATGTATTTATATGTGTGAAATAGTTTGATTTGAGAGGTTAGTAAGGAGTATAGGATCATAAGAATAGGTACATAATTGTATAGGTTTTTAAGCTAAAAAGATCAAAAAGGTCTACCGCTGGAAGAAACCTCCTTCTGGCAAGTACAAATTAAACTATGACGGATCTTTTAGATCGTCCTCAAACAGCTCTATTGGATACATTATTAGGGACTGGATGGGTAATCCTATCAGCATCGGTGGAAATGGTATCGGTGGACAATCTCCTCTCATGGCGGAAGCGCTAGCTCTTCGTCTTGGGGTGGAAACAGTTAAGGAATTAAAGAAATCTGAATTAATTATAGAAGGAGACTCAAAATTATCACAGACTATCTAAGAACACAAGTCAGTTGTCATTGGGATATAGAACTGATAATGTCAGATGTCCAAGCCCTTCTCAAAGGAGTTAGTAATATTGGAATATCCCATATTCCCCGTATTGGTAACCGGGTAGCGTATAAGGTTGCACATCTTTGCTACCTACCAGGGGACTGGATTTATACCTTGATACAGGTCTTCTGGACCTCATCCGACAGGATGCTTTCGGATAGGGTGTTCCCATCCGAATTATTACCTAATAAAAAAAAAAGAGTATAGGTTTTTTTTTTGGTAGATGGTTTTTCTCACTGACTTTTTTTTTATTATTAGGGAAAAATTCGAGCTCAGACGAACCTGAAACTCGAGAAGTCGGTGAATCGACAGACGGACTAACCGTCAACATATAACATAATAAACACACAAATTAACACAGATGAAAGAAACAACTCAAAGAACTCATATAAGTCGTCAGTCAATAGAGGATTCGAGGGAGATCCAAGACGAGTCACGAATGCCGAGAACACGAGAGAGTACAACGACTCACACGACGTCTCACTGACCCTTTTGATTCACGTTTTTTGTAACTTCGTTATGCCACCTTGTATATAGTTACCTATTTGGGAAATAGTTTGAGTTGAGGGTGAAAAGGTGAAAAGGGTCTCTTCAAGTAAATGCAAGCTTATCAATGGGGGCAACGTACTTCTTGAAAGGTGATGGAATGACCATAGGTGGGTTTGGCTTCATTACATAGAGAGTTGAAGGACACACATTTGATTGTGAAAGCACAACAATTTTAAAAAGGGAGAAAATATATGGAGGATACCATATGCCGTTGGGATCTAACAAAAACATTTTTGTTTGATGATGTGGAGGTTTCGGATCTAACAAAAACATTTTTGTTTGATGATGTGGAGGTTTCGAGGTTGTTATCTAATACTCCACGGTCCGAGAACGAATCTGCAAAGTACTTAAGCCGGAAAAGTCAAAATGCAAGCCGCTAGACAAACTCATACAAACCAATAAAAGTTTGACCTCTATTAAGGGACATCTCTCGTTAACCTTAGTAGGGGGTCATTGGTCTAACAAAGGCACTTGAATACATGAATGTATGCTTTGTTCCTCCATCTATTTCTACAATCTAATAATTTTTTCTCTTCAAGGCATTGAAGGATTAGGGTGAATTATGCAAAGGGTCATTATTGATAACTCATTTAGAGTATTTTTTTAAGGTGATAATGTAATAAATCGTTCTGTTGATCTCCCTTAATATTCAACCGATCACCTATGAAGGTTGTGATTGTGATATATTTTTGTGTTTTGCTATATTGAAATTAACCTGAATGTCACCCCCATTTACACCGTTACTCCTTGTAGTTTACACTTGTTAGTGATAACAAATAAAAATAAATCCCTTGTTCAAACTTTCATTGTATTGAAAATCTCCCTGAAATATAAATATGCCAGGAAAATTAGGCAATGCAGATAATTGGCCAAAAGTAGCAACTGAGGCAATGAGCATTGTTCCTCCTTTGTACTTTGAGCAAAGTACCCTCTTATTGGGAAGTAAATATATATGGATCCTATTGTTTTCAGTTTTTTTTTTCTGTTTTGTTTTCCTATATTCTGTTTCTTTTTCTTTTTCAGCTTTTAAAAAACACTTCAAATATATTTTTTTTTTTGATATCCGTCTTGGTTTCAATTTCAATTTCAAAACTGGACTTACATGAATAGAGAAATAGTACTGAAGTCCGTTGGGACTTGAGATCGGGGATCGTGTGCACACGTGCGTCCTTGCGCTAATAGCCTAGCACATAAACCGAGCGGGGTTCCATCCTAAAATCAATTGGCGTTAGGTGGGGTAGCCAACTAGATTATATACCAAGGCTTGTTTGTTCATATTATCAATGTGAGACTTTTTTGGTCTCTTCAAATTGTTCATTCTCTCAACAAATAGAGACCATAACGGATTTGAGTTAGCTAGGCTAACTACCAAGGTAGCTTATTTACGCAAAGGCTAAAGTCGAAGATAGAATGCCCATAGGCATCTATATAATACCTTAATTTAGAAGACTTTTGATTATGTGTCAACACCTTCTTAATTTTAGGTTTTTCAACTAATCACAATTTTCTCTTATTATTTTTTTTCTTTTTTTTTCTCTTAATCTCTTTCATACATTTACATTTTGCCCTTTTATTTTTTTACCCATTTACTAACCATCTATATAATACCTTAATTTAGAAGACTTTTGATTATGTGTCAACACCTTCTTAATTTTAGGTTTTTCAACTAATCACAATTTTCTCTTATTATTTTTTTTCTTTTTTTTTTCTCTTAATCTCTTTCATACATTTACATTTTGCCCTTTTATTTTTTTACCCATTTACTAACCATTGGGTTTAATTCAAAACATTGAATTAAATCTAATGTCTACTATAATAATAATAATAATAATAATAATAATAATAATAATAATAATAACAACAACAACAACAACAACAACAACAACAACAACAATAATGATAATAATTAATAATAATAATAATAATAATAATCTATATCAATATATAATATCTTAATTTAAAAACCTTTTGATGAAGCCTAACTTTATGATAAACATTTTTACCATTTTTTAAAGATTTCAAGTTTACTTTCATCATGTTATTCTAACTTTTATTAATATTTTATAATATTAATTTATTATATTATTAAAAAATTTATTTAGGAAAAATGACTAAAAATAATAAAAACTATCAACGGTGAACCAAAAATAATACGAACTTTGAAAACTATCAATTCATATACAAACTATAACGCATTAAACCAAAATTAATACAACGTCCAAATTTCAAAAACTTTAAATTCATTTGGACTCAAATGTGTAATTAATAACTAATTTTGGACAAAATTGTAAAATTAAAAACTTCATCATCTTCCACATCTTCAACAACTGAGCAGGCGACAATGGCGGAGCCGCGAGGTACGATGTCGATGCTACTCCGGCACTGCGGATCTGGCGGAAGTGACAATCGTCTGTTGCACAGGCTGTCACTTGTTTGTACTGCGCCACCGTGGAGTGCCCATCGACCACAAGGATGATATCGATGGCCACCGTCGGGTGGTCGGCGTGCTTGAAGGTGGCTTGGCCGGCGATGGCAGGTATTATCGACAACTGGGGGTGGATGAAGATGAAACTGTTAGGGTAGATCCGGGATCGATGACGTCTTAAGAGATTGAACAGCTGCGAGCCATTGTTTGTGTTGGTGCGATGACGAATGTAGGCCTCAATTTGGTGGAAAACCGGTTGGAAAAATATGTGAAAATCGTGTTTGAAGGTTGTGGCGTGGTATAAAGGAAACCACTGCCTTAGAAGCGAAATGGCCCCGACACCGTGGTGCAGGTCGGCTACAGGCGTCGCCCCCCAAGGATACACAACGGACTCAGAACGGCTTACAGAAGAAGAGAGGAGAACGATTGATTGTGTATTGAAAACTGAAGGGAACGACAGTTTTTAAAACGAAAAAAGACGATCCACCTTGCTGAAATCTCGGAAGGAATCTGAAACCGTTTTTCAAAACGTGTGACAGAATTGAATTAGTCAAAACCCTAATTCAACCCTATCGGAGGCCAATTAATTGATAAAAATTAAAACCAGATGTAAAAGGTGACCAGCACCACACGTGTCACGGACCGGACCGGCGGTGGTGGTGGTGGTGCGCGCGTGTGGGACTCCTATCCCAACTCTTAATAGCCTCTTCAAAACTCCCCCTTAAAAACCACCCCTCAACTCCTTTTACAATCAATGTGGGACTCAAAGAAGTTCAAAAGTCACTTTGGAAAAAACCCCCCACATGAACATTTCTCCAACAGTCCCCCACAAATGTGAGGAACTGGGGTTTTTAAAACAAAAACATCGTTCTGAGCTGGTTTCGTGGAGAAAGTCATGGTAGTGAACGAATCTTGAACTTCCAGACTCGCGAGTTAACCTCAACAGCACATACCTTCACCACTGCCCTGGTGGTTCCGCGATCTAACTGTCAACTGTAATGGTCATCTCATACCTTGGGTGCTAAAGAGTGCTCTAGAAAGACAACCCTAGTCTTCCACAGAAGGCGACCAACCCTTCACACTCTCGTAGGTGATTCCATCAAGTCCTTCTCAATAGGACCACCCTTATAGGGCTATGGCATCATTAAGAGCATAAAGCTCAACCTCTACAATTTTCGGTGAATCCATCAAGTCCTTCTCAATAGGACCACCCAACTCTGGGTTATGGACTCATTAAGAGTTCGCGACTCATCCTTTCTCATACACCTGTCCTGGGAATGGGTATGGTGTATCTCAGCTCACGTGGGTTTGAGCCCCATTCCCTTAGACAATTCAAGGACCATCCTTCTATTCAGCCCCTTCGTCAACGGATCTGCCAAATTCCTCTCGGACTTCACATACTCCAAGCAAATGACACCGGTAGCAATCAGCTGTCTCACAGCTTCATGTCTAATCCGTATGTGTCTCTTCTTACCATTGTAAGTATTGCTGTTAGCTACACAAATAGCAGATTGTGAGTCACAATGTAGAGAAATGGTTAGGGTCTTATGCCCCCACAAAGGTAAGTCAGCCAGTAAGCTTCTCAACCACTCAGCCTCTTGACCAGCTAAATCTAGTGCTATGAACTCAGATTCCATAGTTGATCTAGCAATGCAAGTTTGTTTTGATGATTTTCATGATATAGCACCACCACATAAAGTGAACACATAACCACTAGTGGAGCTAACCTCATCATTGTCAGTGACCCAGTTTGCATCACAGTATCCCTCCAAAGCTTGAGGGAAGGATAATAACAAAATCCTAACACATCAAATACTGATATGGAAACTTAAGCTTTTGTGTTAGAAGGGTGGAACCCGACCTTATAACCAAAAACAAAAATAAATCTGATATGACTCCCGTTTTCATACGACCCGACTGGGGTTTTTCGGAATTTTAGTATGGTATCAGAGCGGAAAAGTCAAACGGCTCGACTCTCGATCCTAGGTTAGTTAAAAAGAGAATGAGATACTAGATCTGCTGTCCAAGTGTCAACTAGGGTCGAAAAACGACTCTAGTTGCACTTGCGGGAGCGTGTTGAGAGAAAGAGTCCCACGTTGATAATATGAAGAAACAAGTCTTACTATATAACCTAGTGGGCTACTTCTCCTAATGCCAATTGGTTTTAGGATGAACCTCAATCGGCTTATGTGCTAGGCTATTAGAGCAAGGGCGCACGTGTGCACACGACCCCCCAATCCCGAGTCCCAACGGACTTCAATAAAACTAAATCATTCTAATTTATCTTTTTTTTTTGGTAAACTCTATCTAATTTATCTTAACTTATCCTAATAAAGAGATTCGAGTTAGGCTACCAAGACAAATAGTCGTAGCATATATATTTTCAGTGTTCATGTCCTCTCATATTTGGAAGAGAACAAAAATGATATTGCTTGTGCCAAGAAATTTCCTTTCTTTTTTATGTTCACTGCCCTTCTTTCTCCATTTTGTACTTCTAATTTTTCCAATACCCAATTTTGAAACATACTGTACTAAATAGTCTAAATTACTGAGCATTACTAAAGTACAAGTATATATGTATTACAATTTACAAGATATCATAGGTGTTTGTTTATATGATACATTCATGAATATAAATGAATTTGAAATCAAAATCTCAAAGCTTGGAATTTCAAAGCTTAAAATGTTGTCACATTATTGGTATGTCAGCAAGTAACTATAGTCTAATGCCCCCTTAATAGCTAGGCAAGTAACGTTAAAGGCGATTCGTTGAGGTCACTAGTTCATGTGAATATTATTGAGGGTTTACTCGGAGGTCCGCTTCAAAATGTGGGTCACAACTTCTAGCTTCGCGGGATTAGCTAGACGAGTAACGCTAAAGGCGTTTCGTTGAGGTCACTAGTCCTTGTGAATATCATTGAGGGTTTACTCGGAGGTCCGCTTTAAAATGTGGGTCACAACTTCTAGCTCCCCGGGGTTAATCAGGCCTATAAAATGACTTAGTGACCTATGATAAATTGATACTCCATAGTATTCAATTGAATAAATTCTTGTGATGTGCAATCTGATAGGAAAACCAAGTACACTGGCCATTTTTTGCCCTCTTTTCTTTGTTTCCATTATAAACTCATCAAATGTCTTTTTCAGTATGAATACCCGTCCATCAATTTTCAATCAGAAAATGTGAAATTTAATCAATTTTCATTATTTGGTAAAACTAATTAAAATAACTCAACCTTTGAATAAGTGTTAAAAAAAATATCTTCAACTTTCAACGGTAATAAAAATAAAATAACTCAATTTTCGGAGAGGTGGTAACAAAGTATCTTGATTTTTTTTTTACCATAAATCTGGACAAAAATGACAACATATAATTGACGACATTAAGATTTTTGTGAATTTTGGACGTTATTGACTTGTTATAATGATCATGAGAATAATACCATTTTATCAATTTTATGTCATTGTTTTGATCCAATATATAGTTGGAAAAATGAGTTGGTATTATTTGTTACCATCTCTTTTGAAGGTTGAGTTATTTTTCTTACAGTTGAAAGGTGAGGATATTTTTTTTAATACTCCTACAAAGGTTGGGTTATTTTATTAGTTTTGCCTTTTAATTTCCAATGATCAATTTTTTTAGGATGTGTTGAGATGTATAGAAACTAGGGTGTGTTTGGTAACTAGAGTTTTTTGGGTAGCTGAAGCTGAATGGTTAGTTGTGTAAAATATATGTTAAATTAAATTGTTGCTAAGCTAATAATGTATAGGGTAACCTTAGCTGATAGAGTAGCTGATAAAAGAAAAAAAAATTAATAGATTTGTGTGTATAAAAAGAAAAGCTCTGAAAAATAAGGGTGTATCCGTTGAAAATTCAATTCCAAAACACTAATTAAAATTCACTTCCAAATCACTAATTAAAATATTAAAACAAAAAACAAAAGGCTATGAAAAGCTATTTTGTATTGCCAAACACACCCTCCACATGAAAAATACGAACTAAACAAGCATCTTATATAAATTGGGGGGTTATTTCTATTATAGCTAGTAATGAAACTTCACTGGATTTAATGTTATGGTAAGGTGAGTAATAAATGGTAATTTGTCAAAGGAAACAGATGTAGTTGGGATTCAGAAGCTTCTACTGGCAAAGGTTGGACATTAATGAACAAAGTGTGCAAACAAAGGGATAATTTAATGTTTCTTGTATTCAAATGTATGCAGTCTGTCTCAAGGAAAACCCATAGGTTCGTTTGCCGAACCTTGTAAGGTACTTATTTATACAGCTAAAGCTACTTATTTGTGCACATCAGATGCTTATAATGTATGTACCAATTTAAAATGCCTTAAAACGTCTATCATTTTAATAATCTAAGTATTTCATGACTAGAGAATAAAAAAATATACTGTATATGATAAGGCTAAAGAAGGTTAGAGATTGAAATGAAGGCAAATGGAAAATAATTAAGCAAAAATATCAAATTGGTATTTAAAAATAGCACAATTTGCTGGATGAATATTTAAAAAAAACTTTGAACAAATGGGTATTAAAAAAATGTAAACCCAACAAATTTCTCATCGAAAATTAGAAACAACCATGTCCATACCTTAACTTAGAAACAATTTTTTTTTTTATCTGACAAAAAGAAATTCTTAGAAACATTTTGCTTTAGTGGCAGAAATAAGCATACAATTTAGTCCCTAAAAGGAAATTGGGTACCACTCGTAAGTTATATAATACTGTAATACATAGACGGTCATGGGGCATATCACCACGTGAGTGTCACGGGCCACAAGTCCAAACGATCAACTAATTTTGCACAATACACAGAGCTTACAATCAAAATAGCAATGTTACATTCTTCAATGGTTCTTAAACAGAAAAAATCCAAGCCATCGTGGAGTGTAGCTCAAGGCGTTTCACCCGACCATGGTGCGCTTCCTACCTCTCAGTCTCACTGCAATGTTCCGAGAAACCATTAGTATCGTGCAAACTAACACATGGACAACGAAATAAGGTGTAAAGAAGAGGGGTGTGTTGACCTTGAGCTAGCTTGTTCAATGTGGAGCAATATTGCTTTGATGATTTCCTATATGCTGTGAGTACTCGTTCCATCTACAGAGGCAACCAAAAGAAAACAAGGATCAAAATGACGATGAAGGTGCTCTCGGTACGGCCAATGAAGTGAGTCATTTCAGCATGTTTTGTGATTGTTGATGGATTGATTCAGTGATCAAAATGACGATGAAGGTTGTTCAAGTAATTGTCAATTGCAAGGAAACCAAGGAGTACTGACTGATCTGCAGTGGAAAATTTACAAGCAATTGAAAGAGTGAAGGGATTTTAGTTGTATACCACATCTCCACATGTAGAATGCATGGACAGCAAGGCGCGTTCAAGCACGTACAAATCAACTGCTTTATCTTCTGGCAGCGTTGATATGAAGCTCAACCCGAAGTCAATCAAGACCTGGAGTATTCAGAAGCGAATGTTAGAACCAAGAAAACCCGCTTTCTGGTAGAACAAGAGAGGCGGAAACAAATAGAAGCATACCAGCTGATTTGTACCACTACGAATCAGCATGTTGGATGTAGTTAAGTCACCATGCACAACACCACCATCATGTAATTTCGCAATTGCCTCACCAATCTGGGTGGAAATGTCTTCCAACCTTTCTTCAACGATACCATTGGCGCCGAATTCCAGTAGAATGTCCTTCACAGATGAACCCTCTACAAATTCAGAGGTTAGGGTATGCGCAACAGAGTCCACGGAGTACAGAATTGGGGTGGGAACCCCAAGCTTTCGAGCTTTTGTCATGCATCTAGCTTCCTGTTTCGGAATCAAAATTTGCAATCATGTTTATACAGCCATATATTTCATCTTTAAATGCAGAATATGTGGATAAAGAAAACTCGAAAAATCTAGCCACCAGCCAAGACAACAGACCGCATTCAGACGTTTAAGCGTGAGCTTTGTATCCAAGGTAGGATGCCTGTACTTCTTTGAGAAACGTTCCTTGATAACACACCGTCTTCCTACAAAGGTTGATTCAAAAACTCTCTGCAAAGATTAAATTGAGACATACTCAGAACTTGTCATTCTGTGAAAGATATCATGTAACATACTAAATACTAGACAGTAAATGATTAAATATTACTACTTCCGATCTAAAATAGTCGACAATTCAGCGTAACTGCTAAAATAGGGGGAAAAAAGTCATTTATAACTTCGCCTTTTCTCTCTTTCAACTGTTACTACTAGCAACTCATAGTCTCATACCTCATTTATTGATTACTAACAAATTGGGAGCACAGAGCTTAGAAAAACTAAAATCAAAACATTATAGATCAAAATTTACGAACTAAAATGACAAAATTTTCTATTTGGAGGTGGTCTATTGTTTTCTCTAATGGCGACGAACAAGAAATACACCGGTAAGCATGGACAATCACAAAGATTATGTGTAGATGGTTAAAAATGCTAAAATTTAAGGCAAGCCATCAATCAAAAGAAATGAAATTCTAGATTCTATTCTTCTTATATTACTTGAAAACAAGAATCCTTTGTTGAGCAAAGTATCCCAAAGCTAGACAAGCAAAAATCACAGAAGCAAAAGTGAAACAGTTGAATTAGTCCCTGCAGTTTCTTCATTTTTCATGAGCACGATTCTCCAGATAAAAAAAAATAGGGCTAAAGAAAACAAACTCACAGCTTCAGCGCCTTGCTTCAGTAGAACAAGAGACTCGTCTTTTCCTCCAACAGCCATATCTAGAAAAGCACGATTGCACTTCAGTTGTCAGTCATTTTGTCTTTGAATAGTTTTGAGTAGCACACTAAACAAGAGAGAACAAATCCGGAAACAAGCAAGGACAGAATAATTCAGAATAAGACAGTATTAACAACCCCATTTTAGATGCACCAAGTTCCATATGTCAGGAATCAGGATGCAAAAGCCTTATTCTCCAGTTACTAAGACCCTGATTTCAGCTGGATGTAAGCAGATAACATTGATGCTGTATGTATAAAAATAACTTAGAGAGGTACACATGAGCCAGTGAATCATGTCAATCAATCCAGGAAGAAACCAAAAGGTATAGTCACAACACTAGCAATTATAAAACTCTGGCAATTTGAAAAGTCTGGCAATCTTCTAAATGACCTCCAAGAGTAAAAGCTCACTGTAAAAATGATAACCACACATAACACAAACAAACTAAATCATCCATAGGTCATAGCATACTAAAAGACCCAAGAAACATAAAGCTACCAAATCAACAAGCTTCATATGTTCAAAGTCATGTTGACACTTGACATGCATAAAATACAGAGATTGATCGATTAATCGATATGTGATAACCCCAATTATCAACAGTTCGAGGTGATAAAAAGGATTTAAAAAGTACATTATCATTACTCTATCAAAAGTAGGCTAAGTTTCCAGGTAGCATCAAATAACCCTCGGTATTGAAATTTCCCCCCAAATTGAAGATGAAATAAATGAGTAGAAACATTTCATCGAACAGGTGGTATGCACTCTAGATATCCAACAAACAGTTAAACATACACGCAGAAGAGAATTCAACAAAACAGGAGCGGATTCAATTGATTATAAAGGTTATCTGGCAAACAAATCAACATGAAACCAATCACACGCAGCCCAGGAAAGAAATTTATTCGAGCTAATTGAGTAAAAAGGCCAACGAAAATTACATAGAAATGCCAAGAAAAAATGAGATGCCGGGAAGCGAAGGGGGCTGGAGAGATAAACGAGCACGTACCCGCGGAATTGGAGCGCCGCCGCAAACCCTCGTACTCCTGTGTTCTCGTCGACTCGCCCTGCTTCAACTGTGCAAACTGCAAAGTAAAACTAACACCCGAAAATAAGAAAGGGATATTTGATTTGGTGACCCTGAGGTTAAGATTATTCCAACTGGTGTCCCGTATTTTTATCTTTTTTCGAATAATACCCGTGAGCTTTTCGCGTGATGTCCAAAAATGCATATTTTTCAATTTTTTATTTAAAAAAAACATTTAAATAGGATTAACTTTATAAAACACTACGTAGGAATGTAGGGATTAACTTTATTTTATAAAGAGATTAGTTTTATTACTCGCCCGTTGTGCGATTTCTTAATAAATTTTATTATATAAAATATTTTTGAATTAATATAAATTATTACTTCATATAAAATAAATATATAGTTTTGCTAATCAATTGTAATGCTTTTTTAAATGTAAAGTAATTTCTCCTAATTTTGTAAATTAAGCACTTTTATTTATACCCAAAACAACAATTTTATTCCAAAAAATGACACGTAAGCAAAAATAATCCCGCTTTAATCCACAAAATTCCACGTAAGCGAGATCGCACCAGAGGCCGTTTCAGGCCTCTGTTTTAGTATTTTATATAGAAGATTACGCCCCTTTTCCCTAATTTTCAAAAATCCATCCTTAACTTTTAAAATTACACAAAACTATCCTTATTTTCCAAAATTCAGCCAATATTTTTTTTATTTTCTTTCTCCCTATCCTTCTTCCTTAGAGCATCTCCAGCAGGTTCCCCGTTTTGGGGATTTTGCAGTTTTTGGAGAATTTTGAGATATTTTTTGGTGCAACAGATTCCCCATCACATTCTCCAAAATAGAGAAGCAGCAGAAAAAATTGAGAGGATTTCTTAAATTTGCAGCATTCTCTAAACTAAATAATTCTCCGAATCTTCGAAATGGGAAAGTTGTTGGATTTAAAGCAAAAATAATTTGAAGAATATGTATTTTGTTTCCCCATTTTGGTAAAATTTTAAGGAAGTTGTTGGGGATGGTCTTACACCTTTGTGCACAAAGCCTACCCACACTTGGACTAGTGACATCATCCTTGTTTTTTTTTTGATAAGGTAAGAATTCGAGGGTCAGACAGGCCGGACACCTCGAGTGGCCGACAAAGTCGGCAGACGGCGAACCGTCAAATATACGAACTAAAATAGTAAGGTGCAATACAAAAGGTGGCAAACAAACAGTCTAAGCGAACAAACAAACCTAATCCTAATATGTTGGAGACAACATAGACTACAATCTGACGCCAAGCGCCACCAAACAATGACACTGCTGGCCAGCGGTACATCAGGAGTCCCTGTGGGCAGTGAAGACGAACCTCCAAGGGAATTTTCGGATCACAGAGTCGCCTCGATACACACCGCCTCGACCCCAGCCAGACCCGACACCGGACGCCAGAGCCCCAACTAAGACTAAGAAAGCCACGAACACCTAGAGATGCCTCCAAGAACCACACTAGTAAAACGCACCTGAAAACCCTTTCGGGAAATGAAGGTAGCCCGTCACCAACAGTACAACCAACACACCAACACCAAGGATTGTATTTATTTATTTATTTTTTAATTCCCCTCCTTGCCTTGCAAGGAAGAGGATCCCTTTCCATCAGACATATCGTGTACGCCAAATCCGTACGACACAACGTCATCCACCCGTGCACGGCACGCCAAGGAAATTGCTGGCAACACCGGCCTTGCGAGCAAGTTTGACACCCGAGCACTAGCAACAGGGATCCCGTCCGGGCGACGGCACGCGACGGTGTTGGAAAATAAGCCATCACCCCAACCGCCGAAACGGGAGCAACCACGAGAGGGAGGGGGCGGCTCCGGAACGAAACGGCACGGCAAAGGAGATGAGGTAGACCGAAGGGTGGCGGCGACCATCGCAGCACCAAAAAACCACCCTGAGAACGACAACAGGGATGTCGGCAGAGCAGGGAGAATAGGAACCCACAAGAACCAATAGCCCCAAATCAATTTATAGATCAATTGAGACAAATTGCCCATAGAACCGAGCAGATAACCCGAGGTCGGAGCAGGGGCAAGGAAGATGAACAGGGAATGGGCGAGGGAGGAGACGGGAAGAACCACCAGCGAACTAAGATCGCCACCAAAGCCGGAGATGGGAGGCAAGGAGGCGAAGTGGTGGACAGATTGCTGGGAAACAAAAATGGGGAGACCAAGGTTGCTTCCCACAAAACGAAGAAACAAACCCGCCACCAAAGCCGGAGACGGAAGGCAAGGAGCAGAGTGGTGGTCGGATTGATGGGATACAAATTAAAAGTATGAATTTTGGGATTTTGCAGAGATTTTGGGGAAAATTTAGGCAAAATTCTAGAGAGAAGGCAGAGGCCTTCTCTCTAGAATCGGGTTTTTTCGCTGAGAACTGTACTCAATGTAACATCATCCTTGTTGTTGGTTGTTATAAGGATCCACATTAATTATGGAGCAAAAATAAACACTAAAATATAAGAGGTGGTAAAATCTTATAAAATTATTCAAATTTTTATGTTAGATGGGTGGATCTCAACCTTACAATAAAAAATAAAATAAATTTGACATGACTTTCATTTCTCACTACTTGTTTCAAGTGTCAACCAGACCACAATGGATTAAAGGGTAGATCACAACCTTATAATAAATAAAATAAAATACATCCGACATGACTTGTGTTTCTCTTGATCCAACCGAAATTCTCGGAATTTAATAGTCATCGTTGGGACTGAACCTCGATTGTTTACCTTAAGCACCATTATGGGTGTTTTGTGCAAAAATGGGGAAATAAGGTGTTGGTTTTTTAAAATTCCTCCCATTTAAATGTTGCTTTTTAAAATAGAAATCGAAAAACATGCATTTTGGACAATGTTGTGAACTTGTGTAAAAAAATCATGGTAACATCGGGGGTGGGGGTGGGGTGTTCATAATACCAAATCATCAAATTTAAGAAAATAAACTTTTTTCATTATAATTTCGATAACTATTAAATAGACAATGAAGAACAATTTTCTTATAAATTGAAAAACGCTTTACAAAATGTTCCAAAAAAACTTGTATCAAACATGCCTTATGCTATTTTATCTCTACTGATAATCTCTAACTTTGAGATTTTCATCTACAAAATGTTTTTGGTTTGAACTTCATCTTTTAGATCATCCCAATTTATTTCCTTTTCAAAAAAAAAAGAGAATTATTAACAAATACCTTATTTTCACAATCAACTTGTAAAAATACCTAAACAAAATGGAGGAAACTATCACCCTCTAATTAGATGGGATCAGGTTTCCAAATCTAAATAAAATAGAGGAACAAGTATTAGGATAACCGAGGAAATTAACATAGCATTACAATTTAAGCATTACAATTTAAGCTACTATAGAAAATCATTTCAGAACCAGATAATATATGGGTCAAAATTGTTAAATAGAAATACCTTAAAGACTGAAACCTAATGTAATACAAAAATAAACACTCCACATCTTAGCAATGGGAGAAACTCATGTCCCTAAGAGAGCTCTTTACCTCGGGTCGTAAGTGGCAAGTAGGGGACGGGAACACCATCAACTTCTAGCTCGATAAATGGGTCTTGGACACACCTCTTATTGAATTAGACAAAAATAAAAACTCGATAAATAAAATGACCAAAGTGAACGATTTCATCACTAATAATAAAACATGGAATAAGGAAAAGAATTAGAGAAAATTTGTGTAGCAGGCACAAATTTTGGCTCAATTAGTGGAGTGTCCCATGTTTGGGACAATTTAGCAAAATGTCCATCCTTTATACCATAATTTCATTTACTTTATCCCTCCTCCTTCGGATCTATCCGTCTCCTTCTTCTCCCCTTTTCTCTCTCTCATGCATCTCCGTCTCCTCCTCCTCCTTCCTCCTGCAAAATTCATCGTTCCTCACTGTCGAAGTTCGGTGACGGCGTTTGGTGGCTCCCGCCTTTCTCCGCCTCTCGGCATGCTTCAAGGAGGTGCGGGGTTCTTCATAAATTCGAGAATCACCTCTTCCGATCTCGATCTTCGCCTGTCGGAATCTGTTACGGCTGCGTCTCTGACGTTGCCCTTGCCCGACCTCCAATGGATCTGGTGCATCTTCTCTCTTTCACGCCCTTGCCTGTCGGAATCTCTTCCTGAGCAACAGATTCCGACCGGATCCGCCCTTGCCTGTTAGAATCTCCTTTCGTCACGTACAGTGCGTTGTGCGCATTCAGGTTCTACCTTGGTCCGATGATAGCGTTCTGCACAATTTCCAGGTTAATTGACCTCCAATTTCATAATTCTCATGTTGATTTTGGTTTAGTCGAGCCATGAAATCGGAATTCAATGTGCGTGGTTGATTTTAGGTTTTGTACTGAACCGAATCTTAATCAGGGATTTTAGTGATTGAAATAATCTCATCCTGGCAAAGCCTCTTGTGTTTTGCACTCGAGTAATTGTTAAAAGTGTAAGACCCGGGGTCTTACAGATGGTATCAGAGCCGACTCTGGGCCCGGAGGTACTCCGACAGTATGCTCGGGTACGCTCCTCCCGGAGGGCAGTCCCTTGGGCCTGACGGGGTCGTCAGTGCTTTAAGTGGGGGAGATTGTAATACCCCCGTCCCACATCGGATATCATAAGGATGTTGGGAGTGATTTATAAGTGATTCAAGCCCTACCCATGTTACAAGAGCTCTTCCTTTTCAGGCTCCAAGTGAGGACAACGGACCTGAGAGGGCTAGGTGGCATGGGCTGACGCCTCTTAAGACCCCGGGTCTTACAGAAGCTCTTCCTTTTCAGGCTCCAAGTGAGGACAACGGACCTGAGAGGGCTAGGTGGCATGGGCTGGCGCCTCTTAAGACCCCGGGTCTTACAAAAAGTCTAAGGATTAGCTTCCAAGAGCATTTTTCTTAGTTCCAAGTTTAGGTAAAAATTAATAATGAGCAATATATTCTCTTAGGAAGTCTTGATTGGGTATAGTACTATAAGCATTTGTCGTTCTGTGCTTCTGTTGACTAGCTGGTAGAAGATTCTGAAGTCTTGATTGGGTATAGTACTATAAACATTTGAACATGTATGATATTAATTGACCTGAAATGCTTTTGGATTATATTTGTTGAAGGTGCATTTGTTCACTTGAAGTGTGTATGCTTTGGTTGCTCAACTACTGAAACATTTTGAACTGAGTTGGGAGATTGCACTACCCTCACGTACAGGGAGCAACAATTTTGAGCTGAAGAGGTAACTTGTTGCTGTCATAATGAGAAGTATGGTATCATGGATCCTTGTGCAGTTTAAAGGGAAGAGGTATAAAGTTGAGGCCAACAAGCTTGATTGCCTTTGTGAAGGTCAATTGCTTTCTGAATTGTTGGGTGTACCTAGGGCTTAGTTACAACATTAAAGATCAGATGAGCATCCTCATTTTGATTTGGTGGACAGCTTGGAGTGGTGATGATTGTCTGCAATACTTGTGTGCTCCTCTCTAAGGAAAAAAAATGGACAGCTAAGGACTTTCCTTTGGGCTATTTCGTAGAGAAGGGCCTCCTGTTCTTATCAATTTTCCCTTGGATTCAAATGAGCCACTGCACCAGACCATTTGTGACTAGCTAAGGAGGAAATTTGATGGTGGATTGAAAACATTAACTAAGATTAGTAGTATTACTCTTATATTGTCATGTACACATGTATATTTGCACAACTTAAGGTTATATTTGGACAACGTACTCTTATATTTGCACGACAAAATGTTAAAAAAAAAACTAGACTTGGGTCATATTTGCACAACTTACGGTTATATTTGCACAACGTACTCTTATATTTGCGCGACAAAAAAAAAGAATTGGGTCATATTTGCACAACATACGGTTATTTTTGCACAACGTACTCTTATATTTGCACAACAAAATGAAAAAAAAAATAGACTTGGGTCATATTTGCACAACTTACAGTTATATTTGCACATCATACTCTTATATTTGCACGACAAAATGTTTAAAAAAAAACTAGACTTGGGTCGTATTTGCTCAACATACGGTTATATTTGCACATCGTACTCTTATATTTGCACGACAAAATGTTAAAAAAATAAAAAAAAAATAAAAAACTAGATTTGGGTCATATTTGCTCAACATACGGTTATATTTGCACATCGTACTCTTATATTTGCATGACAAAATGAAAAAAAAATAAAAAAACTAGACTTGGGTCATATTTGCACAACTTACGATTATATTTGCACAACGTACTCTTATATTTGCACGACAAAATGTTAAAAAAAAACTAGACTTTGGCCATATTTGCTCAACATACGGTTATTTTTGCACATGCACAACATACTCTTATTTTTGCACGACAAAATGTATAAAAAAAACTAGCCTTGGGTCATATTTGCTCAACATACGGTTATTTTTGCACATGCACAACATACTCTTATTTTTGCACGACAAAATGTAAAAAAAAAAACTAGACTTTAGTCATATTTGCTCAACATACGGTTAGTTTTGCACATGCACAACATACTCTTATTTTTGCACGACAAAATGTAAAAAAAAAAAGAAAAAGAAAAAAAGAAAAAAGAGTGAGGCTATAGGCAAGATGATAAAATTGCTATTGGCAAGATGGACACTCCACCAATTTGTCCAAAAATGTGGACAATTCACCAATTAGAACAACTTTTTTGGACATTTCACAAACTCTCCCAAAAGATTATGAGAGAACTAGGAAATCATTTAAACCAAGACACACTTGACAAAATAACAAACATTTCAATCCTAAGAAATAATATTACGGACATACTTTATTGGAGATCAACCCCAGATGGGTGGTTTTCAACAAAATCATCTATCAATCTTCTTCAAAATCAAAAAGGTAATTGTAAATCCGATCTAAACCAGATATGGGATATAGATTGCACTCCTAGAATTAAACACTTGTTGTGGAGGGCATCCCAAGGTGGAGTATCCGGTACTTCAAAAATCAAATGGTTTTAAAAAAAGAGGCTAGTATTGCCAACAATATTATCAAATTTATCGAACAACAAATCCTCAATTGGAATACAGCTAAAATTGAGGAGGAAGAGAAAAAACGTAATACATATGTCTATTTTTCCTAACAACTCAACTGGTTGTGAAAACAAAATGAAAAAAGGCATTAAATGGGAAAAAAAAAACAAAAGATTCAAGTTTCACGCTAAATTTTGATGGGTCCTTTCGGGATAACGGGAACTCTGCAATTTGTTTTGTGATCTGGGATCACGAAGCCTATTGGGTCTCGGTGAAAGGTGCCAGCATCCCGTCGTGCTCGGTTATCAGAGTTGAGGCTACAATCTTGAGAGGGGGAATCCGTAAAGCGTTAGAACTTAATATTCAGAACATTGAAATAGAAGGTGATAACTTTGCATAATTAATGCATTTAAAGGCATTTGGAAATGCCTTTGGAAAGTCGAAATGATCATTTCCGATGCTCTCATAGACCTCTGTCGGTTTCAGACATTACACATTTATCACGTGTTTAGAAAAATTAATAGCGTAGCTGACAAACTAATCCTTCTAGGTCACGCAATCACTATCACCAACCTTAACACAGATTTAGAACTGCAAGTTCTCGTCCAAAGGATACTCTACGATGAACTACGAATCGTTTATAATCCTTCCTAATCTCTTTTCCTTTTCAAAAAAAAAAAATGATGGCTAATTTTTGTGTAATTGAAAATGAAGAGTGGTTTAGTGCAAAAAAAGGGTTATTTGATAATAGTCCCGTTTGGAAGTTCGAACATAGGCGACAAAACGCCATTGAAGACCACTCCTTTGTTGCCCTTGAATTCCAACCCTTTTCAACAAGGGCGATTACTGGAGCTCAGTTGGACGTCGCCCTTCCCTCAGGTTCTATATTGCGCCTCTTACCACTTTCGAATTCATCGAATTTTCTCTTTTAGCTCATAATATTGCATCCGATTGTGGTCTGTAAATTTGATTTCCAGCGGCCTTGTTCGAAACCCTAGATTGCTTTTGATGATTGCTTTACCGTGAAACTGTAAAATTCATGACCAATTTTCACATAGCTTGAACATTTGGATGTGCTAAGCTTCGAATACCTGCTTCTTAGGGTTTCTTCGGAGGCGTTTGATTGAGCTTTCACATTGCGGATCTCCGCTGTTTGGTAATTTCAGGCTGTTTTTGGTACCAATGAAGAGAGCAATGAGATGGAGCGACGAGAAGGATGAATCCTCATCTGATGAGTCGTCCTCCTCCGATTCAGAACCAGAAGAAAGCAATCATAGCCCTGGGAGATCCAAAGCAAGAAAAATTCAACACGGAGAATCCGATAAACCATCTGATGGTGGTAAGAATGCCTTTTCCCCCCTTTTCTTCTGGTTTCAAATTGTTAATTGAACAGGCGATAGAAAATTTCAACCTTGGCAAATCTGTAATTGTCTTTTGACTTTAATATAAACTTTGATTCAATCTGTACTTCTAGAAACAGAGATCTATGTATAGTTAGTAATAACGAATCGAGGAGGAAATTCGAATTGATCATCTGATTGATTCATTAGGCCGACTTGAATTTGAAACCAATATGGCAATTTGGCAATCTGATTCTTGTGGATAAAGCGCAAAGATGTCAGTGAGTAGGTTTTGAAGTGATGCCCTCTAGCTTACTTTATTTGCAGTTAAATCTGCCAAGAGGAAGAGTGGAGGAATAGACTTTGAGGCCCTGACTCGCCACGGCTACAAGGGTGGCCTCTCAATCTTGAACGTGCCGGCTCCCAAGGAAGATGAACCGAAGCAAGATTGGTCATGGTCTTCCGGAAAGGACAAGAAGAATGTAGCTGATAAAGATACCGAGGAATCTTACAAAGAACGCCAGAAGTTGAGAGATATTATGTCTGACGCAGAGTTGCAAGCGGCTGATGCTGTGGCTCGTAAGAAGGCTGCTGCCTCCTTCGCTCAGAAAGAGAAGAGGAAGAGAGATCTCGGACAGGCCAGTAGGGGCAAGAACTATGTGGAGGAGGAGAAGCGGCTGTTACGAGAGAGTGGTGTGTATTCAGGTTTTGATTCTTGAACTTGGCTTGCTGTTTAGGTACTTCTGTAGCTATGTTGCCTTAATATACATTCTCCGGGTGGGTTTTATGTAGAACTTCTGTAGAGTGTTTATCGTGTGTTGCATCCTTGACAGCAAATGTGTTCAATTTCCACATCTAGATTGAGAAAAGTAGTTACTGGCATTTGCTACAATTTAGTGGTGTTTGAAGTAGTTCATCTAAAACCTAAATATCTTGCTGTCAAAAGGGAAAAAAAGAAGTGAGATTCAGTCTGTGTACCCAAAAACCCATTCATAGCATCACAAATTCACACTACAAAGTGGATGAAGCCATTTATTCATATCGAAGGCAATTAGAGCACATTAAAACCCAGCTTTTCTCTCTTCACATTCTGCATTCTGATGGAAAAACATACGGAATCAGCCGAATCAAAACTTGCCAAGAGAGTGGGTGAGAACCAAATATGCAACCAGGGCAATGAACCCTTTGCCTATCTTTCAGCTTGTAAGAAAAACGTAGAAAACCACAGGAGAACCTCCATCATCCTCTTCCACAACAAAATCTTCACCCACTGTAAAAATAATGCCTTGTTAGTTAACTTAACAATACATTTCATTCAGTCAGGTAAGGTATGTCAGATTACCATTGTTTCTATTCATCATCAGTTGTGTGCGTAAAGTGATGCTTCTCCAAAGACCTCTGAATCAAGCATGTTAGTAAGACAAGTCGGTTCGTCACCTGAAATCAATTTTCTCATCGACATAATGTGACAGTGTACATCTTCATCGTTGCCACCATATTAGATGCTAGCAGAAATTGACTGAATACAAACCTGTTGCATTATGGCATTAATTTGTTCCTCAAGAGTGCTGTATGGTAGGAAGTGTGTTCTTGTTCTGTCTTCAGTCAGATGACAACAATATTGTGCAATTTGACCCATTTGAGGTGAGATAGTCGGAAAGATGGTTCACCTATTAAGGATGGGTGCATGCTAGACACGGGTCGGCTTTTCGGGTCAAGGCTTTGTAAAATCCTATGTTTTCATTGTATATACCCTTCCATAAATATTAAAGCAGGAGCAACTAGAAGGTTACCTCTTTTCTCTTTTTACTAGTTTTATTACTCGTCCGTTGCGCGATTTGTTAATAAATTTTATTATATCATCTTTGAATTAATATAAATTACTAATCCGTATAAAGTAAATATATGATCTTCAATTGTGTTATTTTTTTAGAATATAAACACATGTTTGAATCTAGATTAATCATATTTGTTCTCTTATTAAAAAATAGTTAAAATATATTTTTATCTTAAGTCTAGATTTTATACTTTTTAATAATATTAAATGATAAAAAACATTACGTATTAAATCCAAAAGAAAGGAACATAACATAAATTTCATATGTAAATATTTATATTTTGATAACAAAATATTATCAATATTTATATTTATTTTGATAATATTTTGATAAGTGCTTTTCAATTATATATTTATATTTATTTTGATAAGTTCTGATATCATTAACCCCCATTTGTTTTTAGGTAAGGAAAGGTAATGGTTACCCTTCCGAATCTAGTCCATTTTTAATTTAAAATTAATTAATCATTATTCTAATCATTACCCTTCTTACCTCATTTTACACACCATCTATTTTCTTTCCTCCATTTGATTAATTACCTACTTTGAGGATAGGTTAACCATATTTCATTAATTTAAAACCCAATATTTCATTAATACTCCGTAAGTTTATTGGTAATTTGGTATGGTGAGACTTGACTTTTTTTTTTATCCACCACATTAATTTAAAGATTACATTTCAACTTTTTATTTTTTCACTTTTATTAGTGAAAACCTTGAGCTTTTAACAATCTATATATGAAAATAGGTATTTGTATATATACAGTTGACGGAGTGAAAATATATTATGAACGTTATATGTAAAAAAAAGATTATTTTACGGCATGTTATATATTTATATATAGATATATTATATTTAATTTTGACCAAATATTGGATAGATTATTTGATCTAAAAAGATAAGTTTTCTAACTAATTAAGATATAAGGTTGAATATTTATAATAAAAAAACTAATTAAGATATGTTATATTAATTGATGTGACCCAAAAATATAATACCAATTTAATCCAGAATATGACACGTAAGCAAAAATAATCCCGGTTTAATCCAGAAAATTCCGTGGATGCGAAATCGCACCAGAACCCGTTTCAGGCCTCTGCTTTAGTATTTTATATAGATTTTCATCTCCTTATTATAATTTGACACCTCACATATATTTTTTCTTTAATTAATTTCTAATTTTTCTACCTCTTCTTATAAATAATGTCTTCAATATCTTCTACTTAATGAGCTCGCATTGCCTCTTCGATTGGACTTTTATTGATACTCTCTTGAGCACCCAAAGAATGCTTAATAGGTTGTTGTTGATTTGGGAAAAAAAAGAAAAAAAAAGAAAGAGGATTATACATATTTGTAGGACTTTTCCCGGCAAATTGATGTACATTTGGATTATAATTTGGGTATTCGGGTCTTGGATAATTGTTAAAGATATGTAATATCATTTGAAATTGAGGATTATTACCAAGATTTGGATCAAAAAGGTGTTTGGGATGGGTGGGGTATTAGGATGATTGTGATTCATGGAAAAAGAAGTAGAAAATACAATAAGTCAAGATGGAGTAAATATAGGAAAAATTTATACTCAAATTATGGAAAAAATAAAATAAAATTCATGGTATAATTTATATGTGAAAAAAATAAATATATATATATATGTGTGTATTATTAATACATTAGAGTTATTAATATACTAAATAAATATGTATATTATAGGGTGCTCCACTTGCGCATTTAAAAAAAAATAAAAATAAAAATAAAAAGGAAAGAGGTTACCTAGAGAGAGGTAATCCTTTCAAATTCTTACCTTAAGGTTTGGGTTGCAAGTATAGGTAAGGCAATAAAAACTCATGATTGCTCAGTGTTAGTGGAGATTACCCGAAGTTTATGGGTGATTCAACCCGAGAAAAACATTGTGGGCTATGATCAAGAGGCCCAAAACACTGGCCCAAAGATCTATCTGTGGACTATCTAACATTGGCCTAACATGTTGGCCCAAAGATGATGGTGTGATCTATCTATAATCTATAATATAAAGGCAGAAATCTTTGTTTCACATGGCAACACCAAATGCTTTCATTCCATAAGTCATTTAAATAGCGGAAATCATAAGATTTTGGAAAGACAAATGGCTACAGAATGACACTAACCTTCGAGAAAAAACTCTTCATAACCACATTGATGAACAAGAAACGATTGACTTATTCATAAAACCAGATAAAACCTAGAATAAAGAAAGATTTAAAGACTCCCTCCCTATGGATATCATGGAAAAAATAATTGAAGTTCATATACCTACAAATGAAATTGAAGATAGATTATACTGGAAACCTAATAGAAATGGTTGGTTCTTAACTGTTAGTGTGTTAGACTGCATCACAGGAAACGGAAGAACCAATCCAAATCCACTTAAATGTATATGGAAAATTGACTGTCCGTCAAAGATCAAATACTTCTTATGGAAAAACCTATTAAACAGAACTCTGAAGAAAGTCATATTACAAAGTAAAGGAGTACATGTACCATTGGAATGCCCTCTATGTAATAATGAAGAATATGTTGCCCACATCTTTACAGAATGTCAGACTACTTTAACCTTTAATGGGAGAATGGATAGACAGATTGAGCATATGATATGAAACAATGACAAATACAATAAACCATATAAGAATATAATAAAGTAGGTCTTTACAAATCTATCAACATAGCATAAACCGATATTAGCTTTTTCCCTTGGGGAGTTTGGTCAATGAGAAATAGAATCCTTTTCGACAACAATGATATCAGGAAAATAGAAGACCGGATAAAAAATATAAAACAATACAGGATAAGTTGGAGAAAAGCACAAACATATGAATAAAAAGACGACATGGATACTACAAGACCAAATATCCACCAAAAGAGGACAAAAAAGCATAAAGTTGTAAAATGGAAAAAACCCTAACGAGGGATTTGTGAAACTCAATTTTGACTGCACAAAGGTTGGCTTGGGCCTTGTTGCTTCTGGTTTTGTCACCCACGATAGCCCGGGGGCAGTCCTCTCTTATGTGGTGCCCGCGGCCACGGGAAGGTTTCTATTGTTCAAGAGGAGTGTCTTGGTCTTCAGGCTAGACTCTTGGAAGCTATAAAGAGGGGCTTCTATCGTCTTGAGGCGGAGGATGATTGCATGATCGTGATTAATGTCATGAAGGAGATTTGGCAGTGCCCATCAGACATCGAGATGTCGGTTTCGAATGCCCTCGGTCTTTGTCGTGCTTTCGATAGTGTAATCTTCTCGCACACCTTTAGGGAGGGGAGTCGTTGATAGGTTGGTGCATCTTGGACTTTCCTCATCGTTTGTCGGAGAGCGTGTCCCAACTGAGATCGATGAAATCGTTCGCTAGGACGCACTTGAGGGTGGGTCAACTGTGTTTGACCACCCCCAAATCTTTGGATTGTATAAAAAAAGTAAGTCAATTACTCCTTTGTTGCAATACATAATGCTATCATACTCGTATAACAATTCAATGATATTAACTTCGTGCCATGTAGCAGTACTACTCAATGGCGTCCTTTTGGACGAGAGCTAAAAACTCGTGAGATGGCTCGATCATAAGCCACTCAATGATGTTCTTTCAGATGAGAGCCAAGAATTCTAGGGGAGAGGGATCGATCCCTAGGGATGTGAAAAGTGGAGGTGCAACACATCATTGGCAACATGGTTAACATCACGAAAAATATGGGCAAAAGTCATAACTTCAAAGTCCTGGACCAAAAGGAATGCATCGACAATCACTATCTCGATCTCCCAATGGTACTTCTACAAGCCTCAAATCAAGTTAATAACCATCGGACTCTCATATTCAACCCAGCTCAATTCGTGTCAAACTCAGGTCTTTAGCTACCGAATGTCCAAGTTGGAGAGATAAAGCTTATGTCTTTCAACATTGAGGTTGAACCACACCTAATAGCGTCATACACCAGCACATTGCTTGTGTGGTCATGGATAACAAAACTCGTCACATCTTTTCTTGTAGACAGGTTAGCTCTATTAAAATTGATCTTATAAGATTCTTCTATGGGTTTCATCTAGCAAAGATTTTTATTCTTTCTAGTTGCAGAAGCATGATTTGGTCTCTTCCACTCAATTTCCTCCGTGAGAGAAATCATTACCTTTTCTCAGTCATCATCCAATGAAGATTTTTAGGAGTATCAATCTTCTACTACTCCAGTCCCAATATTGTAACATTACATATTACACTTATTCATTTAAGATATTTTTTTATAACAAAAAATTTGATTTATATGGTAAACCTCTAATAATATATATTTGTAGACCTTTTTTTTATATATAAAATGATATTTTAAAAATATCAAAATTAAAACAGTTAATATTTTAGAATATTAGTTATAATATTTTTCAAATATCATTTTGTAAGAAAAAATATACAAATATATATTATTAGATGTTTACAATATAAATATAATTTTAATAATTTTTTTACTATAAAAAATATTTCAAATAAATAAGTGTAATACATAGTGTTACACTATGAGTGGTAGGAGATCAACAAATCATTTTTGGACGATGAAAATTTGATGTAGATGGAGGGAGGAGTGGTCCCAAAATCCAAAGTGGAATATAAAGGAATGAAGTTGGATTTTGGTCTCATCTAAGTATCTAACCCAAACCATATATGATAATTCTAATTAATTAAACGATAAAGAAAGTGATTACTGATAAAGTAGTAGTGGGCCAGTGGCCCAAATAGGATCTTATTCGGGCCATCCCTTTTCGCAACTTCCCTTGTTAATTGTCTCTTCTACAATTTTATTCTTGTTAATTCTAGATTTTCTATACCACATCCCACATGGTCTCTATCACCAAACTTATCCTCTTTTTATTTTATTTTATTCCCTTATTCATTTTATTTCTTGTATTTTTAAAGTTTAAGTTATCGACCCAGAGAGTTATTAATTATTAAACATCTAATGTAAGTTGTTATTAGTAGAAAATGTTATTAATCATTAATAACCCACGAATAGTTGCTAACCCTCACTAAATAAATATCTCATCATTTTTAATAAACATTATTCCCTTTGTATCAAAATATGGGTGAAACTAATTAAAATAACTCAATCTTTAAGAAGATGTTACAAATATATCTCCATCTTTCAAATGTCAGATAAATATCCAGACATTTATAGATGATGTTAAAATAATTAATATCACAATAATTTTATCTAAAAAAAGATGACATGGTTTAACAAAATGATGACATGGATTTTAAAAAAAAAATCAAAACCCAGTTTTCAAAAATCAAAATTTTCATGGTTTAACAAAATCCACTTTAAGAAAAGTGAAAATCGGGTTTTGATTTTTTTTAAAATCCAAGAAACCTATGGTTTAACAAATCATATTAATATGCCGATTTTTTAACCCTTCATTTTTTATATTTTTTTTTGCCATGTATGTGTCATGGCATCATTTTTTGAGATAAAATTATTGTGATATTATTTTAACATTACCTATAAATTAAGGTTGGGATATTTATCTTACATTTGCAAGGTGGAGATATATTTTTAATACCCCATAAAGGTTTGGTTATTTTAATTAGTTTTCCCCAAAATATAAATTGTTTGAATTTTCGACAAGAAGCTAAATATTGTGTATTTTTGTTAATATAAATTCATACTTAATAATAATAATGAGTATGGAAATATTTGAAGGGTAAATTGCAAAAAATAGCATAGACTTTGGAGCTGGTTGTGTTCGGTGGGTTGAACTTTCAAAAATTGCAAAATAATCATCAACTTTGAAAAGTGGCATTTGGATGCCTTGTAATATAAGTTACAAACACATGCTCAATCGGTATTTTGGCCAAAACAAGAGATCTATTTGTCAAATGGCAACATTTGAGTACTCGTTGGAAAGCTAATTTCAAAAGTTACGACTTTATTTAGGGCGTCTTATGAGAAATACATCTAAAAACCACAAAAAATGAATATATATATATATATATATATATATATATATATATATATATATATATATATATATATATATATATATATATAATCCTTTGCTCTAGAGATAGTGTGATCCTATTTAAGGCAAGACATTCATAAAACACTCACCTAGGATGCCCATAATTCCCCGAAAAGAACATGATGTCTATACTTTATAATATGAGTTACAGATACATGTTCAATATTTTGGTCAAAACAAGGGCTATGTTGGTTCATAGCCGACATTTGAACACTCATTGGAAAGCTAACTTCAAGAGCTACAAATTTATTATGGACGCCTTCTTACGTATAAAATGAAAATAATCACCAACTTTAGTTTGATTGCGGTTAGTGGCACGTCCATTGTTTTTTGAAATATCACCTCTTATTAAAATTCTATTGTAAAAATCATCACCTAAAAATTTTAAAAGATGTCCATTTTTATATTTTTTTAAAAGTAACCCATTTTCATTGTTTTATTTCAAAAACATAATCAATTTTAAAAAACACCACTTTTTCCCTTTCTTCTTCTAAAAAATTCAATCATTATTTATACCAAGTTTGAAAATGTCACATTTTAAAAAAAATTATTTTTTTGAAAAATAAATTATATTTTCAGGAAAATAAATGATATTTGAAAAAAATTGAAATTGTGTTTTATAAACATGAAAAATGAGTATTCTTTAAACATTTGTAATTGGTCAATCAATGATATACCTCATTTGACCAAGCTTGTAGCTATCCATTGGGGAGGAAAATATATATTTTGTTTGTATAAAATTGCATTAAATTAAAAACTTAGTTGAGAGAATTTGAAATCAATAACTCATTTTTAGAATTATTTAGAAGTTAATTAAGTTTGATATTTAAATTATAATAATTATTTTTACATTCAATAGTATGAATTGAATATAGGTTCAATTGGGTAAATATCCATTTTAGATGTGGAAATTAAGTAAATGTCCATTTTTTTACATAATTAAGTAAATGTCCATTTTTTCCAAAAATACCCCTCCTTCCCCATCCCTAACCCTTCCCCCTTCCCATTTGACCATTTTTAATTTTAACATTGACTAGTCAACATTGACCATTTTGGTCAACGCCTACATTTGGTGACAGTTTTTTGGTGATAATTGACTTTTTTGGTGACATTTTTTTTTCTAGTGACATTTAATGGAATTTTTTTTCTAGTGACATTTACGAAACACTGTCATCAAATTATTTTCACCAACAAGTGAACACTGTCACCAAACATTGTCATAAACCAATTGTCACCAACTAAAAAACACTGCCACCAATCTATTATCCCTAAACAGTGAACATTATCACCACCCCCTATTGTCACCAACCTACTTTAGTAATTTATTGTCACCAACAATAAAATAGTGTCATCAACCTATTGTAATCAAAATATTATTTCAATAAATATTTGTCACCAAGGCGATGTAATTACAAAAAAATTGTCATTACCATACTAAATATCACCAAGATAGTGTCCCCAATAAAAAAATCGGAGAGCCCTAGGTATACCATTAGACTTGAGCTAATTTATAAACCACGCAGTTACACTTTCATCAACTAATTAATTACTAAATTTGATTTAAACTAGTTTATAAACCACGCACTTACATTGTCACCATTTTTTTTTGTCACCAACTATTAAAAATTATCACCACCTATTTCCCTAACTAAATAAAATTGTCACCAACTCCGGAACATTGTCACCATATTATTTTCTTAAACGTATTATCACCAACTACATACAAAACATTAACTCACTTTTGTCATGAAATTGAAACCCTGGAACTAGGGGAGAATAGACCCTAAAGGGGTTAAAGCTAAGCAGGCGAAAATTTAATGTATAGAATGGTTTAGGGTTTAGTCTTTAAGGTTTAGGGCCGAGGCCCTAAACCCTAAACCCTAAACCCTAAAATGTGTGTACAGTACTAATATCATCACCGTTGTCACCTAATATTAACTCACTTTTGTCACCAAACTGAAACCCTAGATCTAGGTGAGCATAGACCCTAGAGGGGCTAAAACTAAGCATACGAAAATTTAATGTACGCTATCACCAACCTTTTTTCACCAACAATAAAACACAATTACCACCTATTATCACCTACTACAAAACACTGTCACCAACCTATTGTCCCTAACTACGAAAAATGTCATCAACCTATAATCACCAAATACAAAACATTGTCACCACTCTATTTTTCACAAACCAATTATAATCAATCTATTGTCACCAACAACATAACATTGTCACCAAATTATTTTCACAAACCTATTGTCATAAACTACAAAACAATATCACCGACCATTTATTGTCACCAACTATAAAACACTATCACTAACCTATTGTCACCAGTCATAGAAATATGTCTCCAACTACAAATATTGTATGAGAACCTCAAAATCTCAATTGATGATAAAAGTGCACTCATATCTTTCGCCATTTCCCATTTCCTTCACATACTCCAAACTCAAGTTATACAGAATCAAATGCACAATTCAAGAAATTCACTACCTTTCAAAACAAAGCATAATCAATCAAAACAAACCAATTCAATCCAAGGGAAGAATCCAATCTCACAATCGCCCAATTGAAAAACCCTAGAGCTACCATCTTCACCCCATTTCTCTTAGGCATTTTATCGAACATATTGAGTGCATGGTTAAAAAAATGTCTAGAAAATTCCAAATCGCATAAAAACATCAAATGACCTCACAACCCTCCCCATTACATAGTTCTACAATCTAGAAATTAATTGAATATCAATTCTTAATGTCATCAATCACTTAGTAGGAAAGAGACCATGCAATCCACCAATTACTCATGAAAATAGAATTTTATTGGCACAAAAGGCAAAATTAAAGGTACAATTCAAACTTACTTCTAATTTTTAGTACCAATTGTCGACAACAAGTGAATAACCAAAGCATTGTATATCGAGGAAGGCGTAGTAATTGAATCGGAGATTCGGAGCCAGCAACAAGCATATGCACTCAACATTATCATCTACTCCATTCAACCCGGTGAGACAACTACTGATAAGTGAGGAACACCGAAGAAAGATTGCATTGAAACATCCCTAGTAATATCAACATTATGATCTACTCCATTCAATCCGGTGACACAACATAATTCAAGTAAGGAAAACCTCAATAAAGTATGATTGACTTTGAACCACATTTCATATTTCTTCTGAGTGATGAGCTCATGTAGAAGCATATGATGAACTAGTTGGTGATAGAAAGTCATCCTATCAGTTGCACGCATAATGTTCCCACAACATCCATCAACTAACGAAGTCCAATCATCCGATGACAACTCCTTTTTTATAAGATTTATAATCTCCGGCTTCGAATAAACATTTGCATACCCACGAAAATGTTTCACAGGAGGAATAATATATTGCAATTGAGCTAATGGGTCACCACGAGCAATGAGTACAGAATTAGAAGCTGGAAATAATAAATAAAAAATTGTCACCAAACATAATATATAACTCTACCATTTGTCACCAATCTAAAAGAACAACAAAATAACAACATAAATTCGATGTAAAAACCACAAGAAACATAGTCTCATTTAAGTTGATGATATTACCCCTGAGAGTCTCATTTAAGTTGATGATATAAACTCAAGCTAAATACTAGTTGTCACCAAACTAACAATTCAATTGTCACCAAACAAACATATAAAGTACGAACAAATTAGATTCATAAAGAAGAACACTAACCTTTTGGATCATCCATTTGAAGTAGCTAGGAACAAACAAACCCTAAAAACGAAAATAGAGTGTCATCAGGGATACAAAAACAAACAACTGAGCAATGTACTCACAATTTCACAAAAATCCGAATCCGAATCTGATCAGTACATGCTAATAACAAATTGAACTAATAATTAGACGTAGGTGAAGTCTGTTAAATCGATTTACACATGTATTCTTCTTTTTGATCAAAATCATCACATGCTAGGGTTCTTCAAATCGAAAGGGGAAGGAAGTCGAAAGAAGGGGGAAGAGACTGAGAAGGTCGAGAAGGGGCAAAAGAGTAGAGATTACCTGGAATCAGAGAGACGGGAACACCAGTACAAGCGCCGGCGAACACTGGTACAAGAGAACGAGAGAGACGGGAAGGAGCGACGGAGCGAAAGAAGAAGGAGAGAAGAAGCGAATGAAAGAGATGGCTGGGGCACATTGGAAAGGGATATTTATATGAAGGGCAAAGTTGGAATTATAGAAAAATGTGGACATTTACTTAATATCCCATTAAAAATGAACATTTACCTCATTAGCTTTTGTAAATGGACATTTGACCCAATTTTTTCTTGAATATATCATGAACAATTAAACAAAATATAAATGATTTGATAGGTTTATAACCAATTTTGAGATTTTAATGTATATATACCCAATTAATTAAATTTTTATGGATATATATACCCAATTTCGCCTATTGAAAAAATTTGTTAAATTTTTTTTTTTATAATCACTGAAAATAATGAATAATTCACCTCGGTCTAGCTTCAAACTTCACAGAATCACAAATTAGAGATTTAATGGCACAACCGGTGGCTCTTTGTATTAAAAAAAATTAACACAAAAATAGAAAAAAAAAACTTGTTAATTAAAAATTGGACTAAAAATTACGGAGTACAGAAATGCAGTGTGGGTGTGGGGCCCAGTCTTGGAGGAAAGGATGAGACTTGAGAGGGGTGTGGACATCAACAGGAAAGAGTGAGAGAAAGTGAGAGTAGGTGGGGCCAGTAAGGGAGAGAAATGTGAGGAGTTGAAAATTAATTGTATTTTTAGTAAAAAAAATAATTTATGGTGTATCCGGATTCCAGTATTTTAACTAATAAAAAAGTTTAAATATTTGAATAATGGCTGATTAATATATTATATAATATATTTGAATAATGGCTGATTAATATATTTTAAATAAAATAATTTATAAATTCTGTTAATTAAATACCCACTATTACATACGGAGTAAAGTTTAATTATAATATAAATTTAATACTCCGTATAATTTATTGTAACAATTCACTAAGACATTTTATTTAAAATATAAGTTATTTTCAATATAATGAGAAAAGTGTCAATTAAAAACTAGAGACAAGAAATCCTATGAGTATAAAAATAAAAATTATAAAATAATTTTTAAAAATATATATTATTTATTAATTATATGATGATAAATAAAATATTAATTTAAAAAGTAAAGAAAATCATTAATTCTATGCCATTTTATATATATATATTAATTGACATTAATCAGATTCTCGAAATTTTTTATTATTATCATATTTTTAATATATTTTATAAAAAAATATAATTTTAAAATATTGTATTCAATTAGAAAAAAAAATTGGTTCGACAAGATCAAAATGGGAATCTCAAATGATAGGAGTAGGGGAGGATTTGTCAATTTTCTTCTTATCTGTATTGGACATAATAATAATCACTCCTCATGAAACGTGACCATTCCTCATAAATATGCCTTCCTCCAATCACCACATGCCCAAACAAAAACCGATCATTTATATTCAAAGTAATAAAATACAAACCAAAACCCCAAATAAAATCCAAACCCTATTCCTATTTAATTATTTATGTACAGAACTGCAGAAAATAAGAGAGAATCAAAGAGATATCACCAAATAAATGCAATTATTCCCATAATAAATCACCGCGCAATTCGTCGTTTCTTTCATTCTTTCACATTCTCTCTCATTCCTCCCATCTTTTTCCACGCTTTGATTTTTCAAACCAATTTCTCACCAAATCTTTACATCTTTCAAAAAAATCTCTCTCTTTTTTTTGACCGTTGTGCATTTACTAATCTCATTAAAAAATAAACAAAAAAATTATATAATTTTTTTTTTAAATTTCTTTTGACCTCAATTTTTTTTTAAAAATTTCTTACCTCTATTTAAAAATAGATGTTATTTGATTTTTTAACGAAAAAAAAAGCTAAAAACTAGTCCTATATAATACAGTACGGTCTTGCAAAAAAGGCTGTGGACACAAGACAGTGAGACAGACACAGTCACACACTAGTCCTGCTGCAAAGGCTTGCAGCTTCAGCAATCAAACCCTCCTCCCCAAAAAGCAATTTGACAAAAAGCAAAAGCTTCCAAAATACGGAGTAAATCAATTTCTATTATTCCTACTCACTCATTCCATTTCCAGGGTTAGAGAAACAGTCACGCACTCACGCTGAGTGAGAGAGAGATCTGATGGAGATTTCAGAGCTAGAGGGATGGGATGAGTGTCAGTAAGTGATGGCTTCTCTCTTCTTCCATACGCATTTCCGTCTCAGCCGCTGATCCACAAGCCGCCATTTCCACGCGTTTCTGTTTCTGCTTCTGCTGGTGAGTTTTTGACCCGTTCGGAACTTTGATTACTAGTTTTTCTTTACGGCATTGCTTGGTTGAGCCTTTTTTAGCTTTGTTTGATTTCGTAGATATCGTTATTTTTGGTGAAAAATCGTGATCTGCGAACAATGGAGTCGGTAGAAATTGATCTTAGTAACCTCTTTATGTTTGACGATTTCAGGTCGTTTTGGTGGTTTCGGCGGATCATTCAATTGATTCTAGAGATATTTCATCAAATCTGTTTAGAAAGGTGCGTAATGACGAGTCCTGAGTTCATAATATCTGTTCTGAGTATTTTTAAATTATTCACATTGTAACATCTAGGGTTCCTGGTTCGTATGGCTGCTTGTTTACAGGTCGTTTCCACGTTACAACAGGTTTTAGCGTTTAGCAGATACAACTCATTCGAGGCTTTATCCCTGGCTGTTTGCATTTGGACTTGGTAATTTGCACCAGTTTGGGGTAATTTCAGTTTCAAATCATGGCAACCCTGACAAAAGCGGAGTCCAAGCACATGTATTCGTGGTGGTGGGACAGTCATATCAGCCCAAAGAATTCAAAATGGTTGCAGGAGAATCTTGCAGGTATCCATGCTCTCTTCTGCAATCTGCATTCAACCTGGTTACTCCACTGATCTTTCTAGTTTTAGTTATTTATGCACTCATAGATTATTATAGATCCATAACAGTATCCGGATTCATTTGTCTTCGTGTTGTCAAAGAAGCTCTAGTGTCTGTAATATCTAGTTTTTACACGATGTTGTTGTGTAGTTCCTAGCTCGCCTTAAATTGATGACAACAACATATTTCAATCTTCAAGATGATAGTATTGTGTACAACATATGAGCCTTGCTTGGTATTGACGGAAATTCATTTGTCTATAAGTAATTTTACATTTGCGACATAATGCTGTGTCTTGAGAACTTTTGCTCACTGCTGAGGTCTCAGCAATTCTTGCTTGCCGTGATAGTTTTAACACCAGTTGATTGAATCAGTGAATCTTATAAACAAGTCAGAAAATGTCCGTCTTGATTCACTTTGTAAGCTTTTTCTTAATGCAGATACGGATAATAAAGTGAAACAAATGATCAAGCTTGTTGAAGTAGACGAGGACTCTTTTGCTAGAAGGGCTGAAATGTATTACAAGAAGCGTCCTGAGCTTATGAAATTGATTGAAGAGTTTTACCGAGCATATCGTGCATTGGCTGAAAGATATGATCATGCAACTGGTGTAATAAAGCAGGCTCATAAGACCATGGCCGAAGCATTTCCGAATCAAGTCCTGTTTGATGTGCCTGATGATGATCCAGATCCCTGTACACCAGAGATGTCAGTTCCTATTCGAGAATTCAATGATTTTGATGATTTCCATTATGCGGAGAGAAATGGAGCATTTGGATCTGAGGAAGCACGAAGGTTTTCCAAGCTTGCTGAGGGGAAGGCCAGAAAATGTCTGAATTTTCATGATCCTGGTGAGAAGGAAGTTCAAGCGCCGAAGAAGGAGGGGTGCACGCAAAAGGCTCTTGTGCTTTCTGATTCTGAGCGACTAGGGAGATCAGAGACTGACATTCAGGCACTGAAAGAAGCCCTTTCAAGGCTGGAAGCTGAGAAGCAAGCCGGTTTTCTGGAGTACCAAGAAAGCTTGAAAAGATTGTCTAAACTGGAGTCTGAAGTACTGCATGCACAAGAGGATTCAAGGGGCCTCCATGAACGGGCAAGCAATGCAGAAGCTGAAGTACAGAGTTTGAAGGAATCACTTGCCAAATTAGAAGGAGAAAGAGAAGCTTGCCTTAAACGGTACCAGGAATGCCTGGACAGGATATCCAACTTGGAGAGTAATGTTTCCCGAGCCATGGAGGATGCAGAAAGACTTGACAGGCAAGTTTGTCAAACTGAAAAGGAGGCCCTAATCTTAACGGAGGAGCTTGTACAATTAAATGCAGAAAAAGAAGCTTGCCTCTCTAAATACATGGAAGCACTTGAGAAGATAGCAAACCTTGAGAACAGATTATTGCTAGCAGAAGATAAAGCTAGCATGACAAGTGAGAGAGCTTGTAATGCTGAAAAGGAAGTTGCATTTTTACAACATGCTTTTGACAGAGCAAATGAAGAAAAAGAAGCTGCTTCTTCACAATGCCAGCTATGTCTGGAGAAGATAGCGAATCTTAAGGGTGAAATTGCTCTCTCCCATGAAGAGACAGCAAGGCTGAAGGATGAGATAGATCAGGGGGCTGCAAAGCTGAAGGTCTCTGAAGAACAATGCCTTCTGTTGGCAAGATCAAACAAGTCTATGCAGGCTGAACTGGACTCCTTTCTGATTAAACTCGGGGACCATAATCAAGAACTTTCAGAAAAGCAGAAGCAACTGGGAAGACTTTGGACATGTGTTCAAGAAGAGCGTTTGCGGTTTCTGGAAGCTGAAACTGCTTTGAGGACACTGCAGAGCTTGCATTCCCAAACTCAGGATGAACTAAGATCTGTTGCTGCGGAGCTTCAGAGGAGGGTCCAACTTATGAAGGATATGGAAGTTCACAGCCAGAGTTTGCAAGATGAAGTGCGGAAGATTAGGGACGAGAACAAGAGCTTGAGTGACCTTAATTTATCATCTGCTGTCTCAATGAAGAAAATGCAGGAAGAAATCTCAAACTTAAAAGGGCAAGACAAGCTTGAAGGGGATCCAGAACTTGGATTGGTTGAAAGAGATGCTCTACAGCAAGAAATTTACCATCTGAAAAAGGATCTAAACGATTTAAACAACGCATATCAGGATATGCTGGAGCAGGTGGGGCTGGTGGGATTTCAGCCAGAGTCCATTGCATCATCTGTTAAAGACTTGCAGGATGAGAACTCGAAGCTAAAAGAAAGCTGCCAGAGGAGGGAAGCTGAGATATCTGCTCTTTTGGAGAAGTTGGCAATGATGGAAACACTTGCTGAAAAGAAGGCCATTCTGGAGCGCTCTCTCTCTGAATTAAGTAGTGAAGTGGAGGATGCTAGAGAAAAGGTCAAGGCACTGGAGGAATCGCATCAGTTGCTCATGAAAGAGAAGTTCGTGTTGATTGCTGAGAAGGCCACTTTGATTTCCCAGTTGGAGATAATAGTGGAGAATTTAGAGAAACTCACAGCAAGGAACACTTCTTTGGATAACTCTCTTTTTCATGCAAATGAGGAGCTTGATGCACTGAGGAAACAATCAAAGAGTTTAGAAGATTCATGCCAGTTGCTAAATGATGATAAGTCCATCCTTCTTAAAGAGAGACAGGTATTAGAACTAAAGCTGGAAACTACTCAGCAGAGGCTAGAAGAGGTGGGAAAAGGACATGAAGAACTAGAGAAAAAGTACATTGTTGTTGAAGAGCAACGAGAAGCTGCTCTCAAACTGGTAGAGAATCTCTGCAGCTCCTTGGCTGCTGAAAAGAAAAAGAATGAAACACTTGCTCAGTTGAGCAATATGCAGATGGAAGAGATGGAGTATAAGATTCAAAACCTACAGAAGTTAGGGGAAAGCACAAGGGGCCAACTCGAAGAAGAGCTAGATAAAGCTGTAAATTCTGAGTTTGAGATTTTTCTCTTGGGGAACATTTTGCACGATCTGAAAGGAACAAATTCTTCCTTGCAGAAGAAGTGTGAGAAAATGTTAGAATCTTCCAAGCTTTCTGAGAAGTTAATCTTAGAATTGGAATTTGAGAATATTGAGCAACAGGAGGAAGTGAATTTTCTATCTGAACAAATCAAGACACTGAGGATGGGGATGTTTCAGTTGTTGAAGGTTCTAGATGTTGATCTGGAACTTGTGTATGAAGGCCACTTGGTGGAAGATCAAATTGTTCTACACCGCATACTTGTCAAAATTGATGATACCAGAAATGCTCTCTACAAAGCCTGGGATGAGAATCAGAAGCTTGCCATTGAAAAGTCAGTTCTTGAAACACTGCATGAGCAACTTAAAGAGGAGGTGACTGATTTGAAGGTGTTGATTAACACCCTTCAGCGGGAGTTTAGGACTGGAAATAATCAATTGTCGTCTTTACAGAAGGATATGCCAAAGCTTCTTCAGAGTCATGAAGAATTAGTACTGAGAGTTACAGAGGGAAATCACAAAGAGGAACTACTTGCAGATGAAGTGAATAATCTCAGGGAGAAGCTTCTGAAAATGCAAGGTGTCTCCCAGGATCTAGAGAAGGAAAATTCCAGAATTCTAGAGGAGAAGAGATCCTTGATGAAGGCAGTTCTGCATTTGGATGAGGAGAAACACAAACTAGAACATGAAAACTCTTGTCTTGTGGTTGAGGCTGTTACATTGGATACTCTCTCATTGATCTTCACTAACAATGTCTTGGAGAAATCAGAGATGATAGATCAGTTGGCCCAAACTATAGGGAACCTCCGTGATGACAATGGTGTGCTTGAAGACAAGATGAGAACTATGGAGGGTGTCTTGGATAAATATCAAATGCAGAATATGAATCTAGCAGACTCCTTGGAGAAACTTGATGAAGAACTGGAAGAAGTCAAAATAGAAAACAGTCAATTGAAGCATGAACTTGCAATGGAGAGGGACCTGTCATCTCAGAAAGAAATGGAGCTTTTGGAAGCAGTGATGGTAGAAGATGGTCATGCAAAACAAATCCTCGAATTGTCCGAGAGATATAATCAGCAACTCAAGGAGAGTGAATCCCTTCAAGAGTCCATGCAAAATGCAGTTTCTGAATTACGCAGGACGCTCAGCAAACAAAAACAGACTGGCCGAACAGTGGAAATGTTGCATTCAGAACTGAAAAAGGGGAGAAGTGAAGTTGAATTATGGGAGACTGTTGCTGGGTCATTCTTTATTGAGCTGCAGACCTCTTCCGTTCGTGAAGCGTTATTTAGAGAGAAGTTCATTGAGCTTTCCAAAGAATATGAGTGCCTTGAGGCTGAATATGATTCAAAAGGCTTGGAGTTTGTACAGCTGAAGGAAAGGTCTGAGTCATTGGAAGGTGAAAATAGTCAAGTAAAAGCTCAATTGGCTCAGCTTATGCCAGCCTTGGCATCTCTGAAGGACTCTGTAGCATCTCTCGAGAGCCATGCTATGCATATTGAATCTGAAGATGATTATTACAAGGTATTTTTTCTTCTTGTGATAAAACCCCTTGAGTAATAGAGGCTAATAGCTAGTGGTGAAAAACTGAAGAATTTAAACTTGCCAAGTTCAGTTTGAGCTTCTCACTAATTTTCATGTTTTATCCTTTGGTTTCTATTGTGTTGTAACCTGGAAATAATAGGCTAGCAGTTAGAAGGCATCTCATTCGATCAATCTGGTTATTGGTATAACTTGATCAGTTAGCCGTCCACAAGATACATTTCAATCTATATTTTCCCACATTGTTGTAATTCTCATTCGGGATTTTAATTTCATTGTTATATTTACAGATTATAGTTAGCATTTCCCATCTGTAACTGCATGTTTTGCTTCACGGATCAATTGGATCCTGATGTCTTTACAGGATGCTGAGAGCCCTCACAAACCAAGCCACAATGAAAAAGTCGCTGCTGCAACATCAAATGGATTCTCTGACTTGGAGGATGTAGCAGTTAGGATTAAGACAGTTGAAAACAAGGTGATAGAAATGAAGAAGCTCTCTCAAGAAAGAAGTCTCAAAGCACTAAAATCACGAAGTAGCAGGTCACGTCGTGGGAGTGGTAGATCCAGCAGGCGCTTACCACCTGATTGGCTTGAAAAACAACCAGCAAAGGAGAGTCATCACCATACCAGCAAGCAGCAGAAACATGCTTCTAATCCATACGAACCCGGTGAGCTTATGATGAAAGACATCATGCTTGATCAGCCATCAGAAAACTTGTTTTGCAGGAAGAACAGAAGAGGCGGATATAGCAACAGTGGGAGTGATGATCAAATTCTTGAGCTATGGGAAACCATCGGTCAGAGCCGAAGTATTGATCTAACAGTTAGAACCGAGAAAGAAACTCCAACTTCTCTGAAAAGTCATCATTATCATCACTCCTCAGAATCACTGCTTGAGGTTGAGAAGCAAGAGATTTCGAAGGGATTGATGGCGCCCAACGAGGTTGAGAACAACAGGAAGGTTCTAGAAAGCCTTGCATCTGACGTTCAAAGGCTAGCCAACCTTCAGATTACCGTCCAAGACCTGAAACAGAAGGTGGCAATCACAGAGAAGTCGAACCCCGCAAAAGGAAAGGGCATTGAATATGTACGCGTAAAGGAGCAGCTACAGGAAACTGACAAGACCATCGCAAAACTCCTAGATGTCAATGGAAAACTGACGAATAACATCAAGGATTGCTCCCCTGGTTCTTCCGCGGTACACACCCCAACTTCCGTTGCAGATTCCCCAGAGGCGGTTGGCGGGAGTAGGAGGAGGACAAACGTCTCCGAACAGGCGAGAAGATGCTCCCAGAAGATCGGAAGGCTGCAGCTGGAGGTGCAGAAGATACAGTTTCTCCTATTGAACCTTGATGGTAGCAGCAACAACAAGATGGGGAGAGGAAATGGAACCCGTGTTGCAGCGAGAATTCACTTAAGAGATTACCTCCACGCCACATCTCGCACTCCTAGAAGGCGAAAGAAGGCTCATTTCTGTGGCTGCGTGCAACCACATACCAGCGGAGATTGATGACAATCCGTCCTCCTATAGACAGAGTCAGAGGACAGTAGCTTTTCCACTTTATATCAACACCTACTAGCTTTTTATCCATGACAGAACTCATATTAGGGATCAGTACTATAGAATTTAGAAGCTAGTTTAGTACTATCGTCTTGGTTTTACCCGGGGAAGCTAGTCTAGTAGTTCAAGATCAAATTTAAACGACATCACAACAAACCGAAAAGGTTTCCCCACAGATCCAAACTGCATGTATCATAAAGTACGAAGACAATGCCAAATTCTCGTAATCTTAAACTGAAACTGGTGATGCATTGTCCTTGCCAAGCTGCAAGTACTTCACCAAATTCTCCTTCACACTTCTCCCCAGCGGATCAATTTGCTCACAAAACTGGTCGTTGTAGTTTGAGTCGTGATGGGGCAAAGCAACTTCTGCACTCAATTTATCACCACAATCTATGATGATATTGTGAAGCAAACAACAGACTAAGATGATGCTCGGTAGCTTCTGCTTGTCGGGTCTCCACATCACCTTGCTAAGAATCCTCCAACTGCCCTTCAATTGGGACAAAGCTTGCGTTGCAGGCAACCTTGCAGCCTCGAAGTATGATGCGCTCTTGGCCAGCAATCCATTCTCGCATTCACATGGAGACGTTATGAGCCATGGAAGAAGCGGATAACAACTCCCGCCAACTACGTACTCCCCGACCTCCATCCCACCAGGCAAAACCCTAGCTTTCCCATTCAATCTCTCGCCGTTTTTGCAGAGCTTATAAATGCCACTGAACTTCAACAAAGTAGGCACATTCATTCCCCCGGGCCAACCAGTGACTATGTCGAGAAACCTCATCTCATGATCTACAATTCCTTGGAGGAGCATGCTGTAGTTTTTTGCCTCATCACACCAATCATCCGATGTTTGCACAGCCGGAAGAGTCATTATAATATGGGTGGTATCGATGGCCCCACAGCAGTTAGGCAACCCACACAATTCTTCAAACTTTGACTTGATAACCTCCAACTGGTCTTGATCGGGCCACTTGAGGTGGTGCCTTCCTCGATCCTCCATGGCTTCTACGAACCTCCATGTCACCTGAGAGACTGTGGACTGGCCGACTCCAAACGATGAGCCCACCGAAACCTGTGAGTCTCCAGATGCCAGCCTCCTTACAGCAATAGCTACTTGCTTTTCGACACTGATAAGCCTCCCTTCAATGTTGATCAGTCCAGAAGGGGGTCTTGAGATCAAATCCTCCTTCACAAGTGAGCATATGTACTCAAATGTTTTCTTTGACATCCGAAAGAAGTGCTTAAACCCCTCCTCCTCATCAACTGGTACAGCAGAACCTGAATTTCATGATGTTAGGGTTAGAGGGATACACAATTTCAAAGGTATCCATTTCCCCCAAATTTTCCATTGCCATGATTGATTACCAATGGAACTATAAGAAAAATAATTTCATACTGAAAAAAAAACATCAATTTTGCCCAAAATTGGCAAATCAATCATTTCCAAGATAAAACCTAATTGCATTGCCCCTTTGAAACTAGATAGTGATGACAACTTCAGAGGACGCCAGAAGGCAAAATGCACCAAATTTTCAATCTTTTTTTTAGCAAACTAAATTTTCAATCTAATATCAGATAAATGCAAAAATTTCACAGAACTAGAAATTCAACCTGGGTTTATCAAGAAAAAACACATCGATTTTGCCCAAATTGGCAAATCAATCCTTTCTTACATAAAACCCTAATTGCATATCCTCTCTTCACCAAGTCAGTGATGATGAACAAACTGATGGATAACTCAATTTCAGAGGAACTCAGAAGGTAAAATAGACTATTAAATTCCCAATCGAAATTCAGGTGAATGCAAAAAGATCATAAAAACTAAGGGAGAGAAAGAGAGGAGTCAGACCAGGAGCACAGGAGTTCTTGTGCCAGAAAGTATCCCACCAGTCAGATTCAATGGCCCTTGGATCAATGGGAACCACATTCACCTTCTTCACCTTCTTCTTCTTTTTCTTCTTCAGCTTCTTCTTCAGATCCTTCTTCAAGATTGGAGCCATCAAATCAACACAAACAAGCGGTGGCCCAAGCTTTTTTCTGATGTCTGAGGGGTGTGAAAGAGCTAAATTTTGGGAGAAACGCAGCAACAGGTAGCTGAAATTTGTTTGTTTTTTCAAATTGGTGGGTGTGAAGGAGGAGGTGAAGAGCCCTAATTTGAAGGTTTTTAAGCTGCGATGAGTGGCAAAGCAATGCGATCTCCAGCGGCAGTTCACAGCGAACGGCTCCTGAACTCCTCAAGCGCCAACCAGAGAGCCACCCTGGGCCCTACATACAAGGAAATAGATAAGAGGAAATAGATGTAGGGTAAATAAATTACACAAAATATGCAAAGATTAGGGATTTTTCAACTAAACAATCCCTATAAAATTCGAATTAAACAAAATCATCCAGTGTAAGGAATTTTTTTTTAACAGTATTCAAACCAGGAAAAAAAATTGCTAAAATATTTATCCCAAATTATTTATTAAACTAATCAAAACTTCTGGTGTAAACATAAAAAAACGGTTTGAAACTACGTTTTTCCTTTAAGGAAATACAGTTTCAAACTTTGTTTAACCTTTGGACAAAATCTTTACCATGTTGACAAAAAAGGTATAAATTGTGATTTAAAACTAGGCTTCATTTATTATTTTTAACATTGTTTTACCATTTGGGTTGCCTACAAACTAGACAAAAGATCATCAAGGTGAGCTAAAAAAGGATTGAAATCAATACATGCACTAGGTGTAGCGGTATGACCCTCCTTTGCACGCCCCTTGACACCATTCGTCGGTGTCTGTGTAGCGATTCCTTGGTCAAGCCGAGCATGAATATTGGCGAACTCTGCAGTCATGTGGGCTGTCAATGCCCTCAATTCTTGTCATACTTCGTGTGTCAAAGCATGAATTCGCCCATCCGCATCGGCATTGCGGGCAATGACGCTCCCTCGTGGGGGCAGCGTAGAAGATCGCGAGTCAGCCATGTTCTTAAAAGCAATACCAAAAGAAGTAACCACATACATTAGCAACGGAAAAGCTGGCCTTGCAAATCTTTGATACATAACTTGAGTGATTTAAGGTAAAGAAAAACACTTGTGTGTTGTTAGAAAGGAAAACAAGACACTTGTAAACTCAAGTAACTACCCTGGACAAAGAACTTTGCAATAAGGCAATAGAAAGTGTATGAAAGACAATATCCAAACGAAACCAACCCTATGTCATATACGAGAAAATAACCAAATCACAAGTAGCTAAAATCAAGGAAATAGTTACAATCGTGATAACAAGGAATAATATCGAACGTAGGAATAATGTGGCTAATCACGAAAGGCAGTCAAATGCACACACTCTGTTTACTATTATCTAGCGGTTGTAACACGGTTCAGAAGAAAAGGGATGTGACCAAGGCTCCAATGTCGGTACAACACAAAATCACAAAAGGGGTATGAAATGAGGTGCTTAAAATCTTCTTAGACTACAAATGATGTAGCAAGGAAATTGAAACAACTAAGAACTGAATTACTATGACGGTTCGAAAGCACAACATTCCCATGATATCCTGCTTCAAGTGGGGTCTGGGGTCGAGATGTACACACTTTTTCTCAACTAAGTTAAGTGATGTTTCCGAGTGATTCAAGAAGAGATCAATAAGTAATAATATAATAGATAAAATAGATAAAATAAAATAAAATAATGGATGTGGAATAATTAATTAACAAGTTTGTTAATTAATCTTGCAATGGTCGATAACGTGGAAGTGGCAAGGTAGCAGGTGACGACAATGACTCAAACAATGACTTCTTCTTTGTTATTGGTTATACTTATACATGGTTATCTTGTTATCTGGCTAATTGTTGTTTTCTGTCATAGTTGAGTTGAAAGTGTGATAAAGTAGCAATAGTTGTAGTTTAGTTGTGCTTACATTGGGACTCATCCCGGTTGCTTGTGTTTAGGCCTAGCCCACTTCATTTTTTTTTTGGTAAACAACAAGTGAGGAAGGCATCAGTTGAACGTAGACAAAGTAAAAGAACTACAATGTACTACATACACACAAGATAGGGAGTAGTCATTTCCCTAGCATCCTCATCCACAAAAGCTAAAATGTCTACGTGTGGAACATAAATAATATGTAAACTGAGAGGGAAAGAAAAATCGAGAGAGGCAAGGGCGTCGACAACAAAGTTCGTTTCCTTAAAGACAACCTAAACTGGAACTCCCAGTCTCTAGATAACAAGCATTGACACTGACAAACTAGGTTGAAGAGGGGATGACATTCAACAATCTTATTCTTGATCAGTATGACAGCCAACAACGAATCCGTCTCCACACAGACTTTTCAAAGACTCTTGTCCCACAACCAACTAGAGGCCATCACAATTCCCTAAAACTCCACCATTGAAATGCATGAAGCCCCAGATCCATCCTTCATGCTTGTCTCTAATAACTCCCTCTATGGCATCATCGCTTGTGCTGTCGATCACACCATCCGTGTTGATCTTCTCCCACCTGTTTGTGGCCTCTCCCATCGCACCATAGTTTGTTGCTTTTCCTTCCAACCTATTTGACTCGCCTTTTCTTTCCAAGTCTTCGCATACTCCTTAGTTCTCTGCAAAACAAACTCCACTTTATTTGGCACATCATCCCTATTGTTGAAAACTCATTTATTGCGTCAACAACTCAACACCACATCCATCGAAGGGATAGGTAAAGGGAACATTGAAGAAGTAAGTATTCTTCAGCTCATCAACCTCCAAAAATCAACAATCGTAGAGCAGTCCCTGAATAAATGGATGAGAGATTCCGACCGCCCTTGGTGATATGAGAAATTGGGATAGAAAGCCAAATGCCACCGACAACATTCCTTGCTGGTAAGTATGGCATCGCAGGTCACCAACCACACAAAACACCATACTCTTTCCGGCACTTTAATCCTCCTAATTTTGTTGAACACCTGCACATCAAGACAACAAACATCAAGGCATCCAGTAAGGCCTTCATTATTTGAAGCAATAGAGTGTTTTCCATCTGAAGAATCCACACAACTTATCCTATCAAAGCTTCTCGGATCGTCATTGATAGAAAGAGCCACAAGACAAAGGGGGATTTCAGTTGGGAGGAGAGGCGACAAAGCGTGCCAAACCCAACCTTCCCCATCCCGCCACTAGCCCCGAACACATTTGTGCACCATATCTCCCCATAGTACCTTGCACAAGATCAACTAAACTCATATCCATGGGCCACTTATCAAGATAGAAGCGGATGACCCACCCATCACCCAAGAGCCACTTCGTCCCTGGCCCCACAACCACCTACATGCTTCTCTTCGTGCCCGTCCAGATCGACGAAGCCCCCACAACTTGATCCCAGCAGGCTGCATATACTTGGCCCTGAGAATGGCACATCATGGCTCCTCTCTCCTACAAGAAAGAAAATGCAAAGTTATTTTATCTGTTATTGTGATGTTCAAGCCTATCATAGATCTCAAGCCAAGGCCGCCAATCCTTGGGTTGACACACTTCGTCCCAGGCCACTAAGTGGATCTTCTACCGGCTCTCACTATCTCCCCAAATGAAGCTCTTACAGATGTGGTAAGTCTTATCGCACAATTAATTTTTTCGGTTGGGTCAAAGTATCCATAACGTAGTCGGGGATGAAAAAAGCACCATCTTCACAAGTGTGACTCTACTAGCAAAACTGTGGCACTTACTGTCTTACTCTTCAAACTTATCGGTCAAGAGCTCATATAAAAGCATGTAATGCTTCATAAAAGTCATAAGAAATACATTGGGAAAAATATCTTTTTCTTCCCGCTTTTTTCTTTCTAACCTTCATCATCTTCTTCTTCCTATGCTCGATCTTGCTACCTAATCCATTTTTCCCATGTTGGGATGTCTTGAATATAATTGATTTAGGTTTAACCTTTATTGATAAACCTAATTTATATATAATTGGGTTTATCTATTTGTGCATTATTGATAAATTTATCATAGTACACAGGATTAGGTTTAATTAAGGCTATATAATATATATCATGCAATCATAGCTAAAGGCATTCAATAAAATTCAGTTGAATCCTGGTTAAATAATCATAACCGCTACCTCTGACCAGCAAGGGATCGACCAAGGATTTCGGGGATGAAGCCCTAGCTGGCAGGGCTAGAATCCAAAGGGTTGGCGGTGGTTTCACTGAAAGGGGAACTGACAAGAGGAAAACATGTCGTTGTTCCTGTCAAAGAATACTCAAACCTACAACTAGTATAGTTGGTAAGAAAGAGGTCGATCCATAAGAAAATCTAGTAAATTCTAGTGTCAATTCAATCGCAAGTAGTATAAAAAGAGAGTTTTGTGAGGGAAATATCCACCTTTTATCAAAGCGGATGCAGGCAAACGGAATAAAGTTAGTTGTAAAATGCAATGGAGAGAATGAGGTTCACCTACAATTTGTCACTTCAATTGATGAATTTGATCCTTGTTTCAGCCTCTAGTTCTTGTCTTTTCCTACCAATGTCCTTATCCAGATCTTAGGTAAATTACTAGTCCTATGAGTCCTAGTAATTCTTATCTCTAAATAACCCTAACACGGTTAAGATTTAACCTAGAGATAGCATTAAGAATATGAATTAACCAAGGTATATGCAATATGAAGCTACGAGTCGATATTTAACATATATTCAACTTCCTACACATCCAATTAGTCCTACGAGTCCTAAAGGGATATGATTGCCACTTGGGTTAAGGTTCGCTACGAGGAATCTACAAAACCCTAGCAATTGAATGAATCTACTCTAACTAGTTGATCAGGCCAGAGAGAATAAAACACATTCAAGGAATTAAGCGCAAAGAAGCCAAAACATTCGAATAGGAATAAGAACTAGATTAAGAAACTCACAATTCAAACCCTAAGATGTCCTTTTAAAAGCCTTCAAAAGAGTTGGTCAAAAACATATTATAAAACCCTAATTCAGATTCGAATTTTGATTCGGCATTCAGCAGCAAGCCGCGGGGCAGCCACCAAGGCCGCGGGGCGGCCGGCGATCTGTGAAATCCTCCGTCTGAACTTCGAGCCGCGGGGCGGCTAGCTTGGACGCGGGGCGGCCATACTGTGCACATCAATTTTTTCTCTTCGAATTCGGCCTCGATGTCAACATGAAAGTTGTAGAGCTCGGAAAGAGCTTTCGAACGCATGCTTATAATAGGCATTCCGATCACCGAGGCCTCCAGAAAGTGCAAAACAAGTTCAACTTGTGTGACGACGACTTCTACTGACCTGTTCTTCACTTAGGCTCTCGAAATTCGACTCCGCTCTCGTGCTCTTCATTTTTCATCCTCCCCTTGACTCTTCATTCATCCAAGAGTCTCCTCGTTCCTCATCGGATCCACAACTATCTGCAATAATCAATAAAAACGTGTAGATTCCGTCTCTTCCAATACCACAGGTAAACATGTAATTGTCACTAAAATATGCACTATTTACAATCAAACTATGCTAAATGAAACCTAATATGTATATCTAATCATGCTCTATCAGGAACTCATCAATCAAATCTTTGAATGTGAAAGTAGATAATTTGGTGAACCACGATAAATTTGTATGTGTCAATCTTATTTGTTAGAATATCCATTCTTTCGTCACACCACCGCATTTGTTTATATAATCCTCAGTAACTAGTATCTTAAAAAACATTTTTTTACTTGGCATTAACTATAAATATCATCTGTCATCATCAAAACCTTATCAAAGGGTATCCATCAATCCGAGGCAACAACAAGGGCAGGAAATTAGATGAATATCATGTTATAAGGAAGCGGTCGATACTAGATAGCTAATAAAGAACCCAAATTGGTGAAATAAAGCTCAACAACATTTTGTAACAAAATGCCCAAAACTACCAAAGAATAGACAAATACTTCAAATTAGAACCAAAGAAAATAAATTTTGCAGGGATCATCGCAAATTTAAACTACAAATTCACAACTGCTCTAATTATAGCAAAAGCAAAATGAATTTGATAATGCATTTCAAAAATAGATGTGTAAACAACTCAAGCTTCAAGTTAAAAAGATGAAGCCACCAACTCTAAAAAGTATAATCAACCACGCCTTTTACTATTTAATTTGATTGAGCTCTTTGTGCATTGAGGTGGGAAGCATGAGAGAGAAGTAACCCTCTATTTACTTAGTTGTGTCGATAAGGATTGTGCAACCTTGCTAAGAGAGAGAAGTAACCCTCTATTTACTTAGTTGTTCTTTGGATTTACAAATAATCTCCTCAAAAGTATTCTTGCTAACTTTTCCAATGATAATTGGACATCCAAGATATTTTTTAAGAGAGTGTTCGTTGGTGATGTAGGCAAGTAATCAGTTCTTGGATTCTAGAACTAGAAATTCCTTTGGTCCCTTGGAAACTGGATTTATGATAGTTCACTTTCTGTCCCGAGGTCTTGCAGTAGTTATCAACTATTGCTTTGACTAGGGGTGTGCAGAAAAACCCGACATGACATGAAAAAAATGAAACTGAAAAGACACAACACGAAAATGACACGAATCGAGAAAACACATGCAATTGTAAACGGTTCGTGTTTGGGTCGGGAAAATCACCTTGTCGGATACCCAACACGGACCAATTAATTTTTTGTTATTTTTAGGTAGATAGTATAATACTAGTATGGATAAAATTACCTAAGTAACAAAAAGCTTCGCTAGCTCAGTTGGTTGTGGTGAAGGTAAGTACAAGCGAATGGAAAGCATCCCAAGTTCGATTCCTCTTGGCGTGCAGCATCCAATTTTTTAAAAAATATTTTTATCTCATATTTTTTCCTTCATATATCAAAACCCTACAACTTGAAAGGTTTAAAATCTAAACACTTGCGCTGTCATTTCATTTCTTCTGTTTGTTTTCTCTCTCTTTAACAGGGATGAACTTCTACATATTCATCTATTAATATCACACATTCACACAAGAAATTAAAGCCCATTGTTCGTTCTCTCTCCCTTCAAGGCTTCGACCTTCTGTAATTTGCTTTTCTCGATCAATCTTTGACCCACTTTCCTCTCTCCATCTTCCTCAAACTCAAGGTTCTCCAATCTCCAAATCCATCTCCGACTTCTCCATCCCATCCTCTCCAATCTCCACATCCATCTTTGGCTTCTCCATCGCAACGAGTTATTCAAGAGTCTCAATGGGTATGTCTCCACTTTTGACTTTTCGAAACATCTCAAGTATCAACAAATTGCTCTCCATCTTCGACTTATCTCGTGACTGCAATGGTGACTGCCGGCTTGAGTCAATGAGATTCTTTGGCTTGATATACTTGTAATTGATGTTGAGCTTGATGTTTGTAATATCTCTTAATTTATTGTTCTTTGGTTTAATTTGTTGTTCTTATGGTTAATTTGTTTTCACGGTAAGAAAAGAATAACACCCTATTATTTGGTCTTGTGTTCTACAGTTTTTAGTATTCTACTGTTTTTATGGTTGTGTTTTTTTGCCTTCAAAAAATCAAAGTGCAATAGTTGTAGTGTATGTGTATACAGTATGCTACAGACTACAATAGGCATTTCTACTCAATTGTCAAGTTAGCTTAAAGAAACAATCGGTTCTTGTCGGATAACCCGGTAGCGTATCCGTGTCAGATACCCGGATATATACGTGTTGTATTCGGATCAGACTTTTGAGTCTAAACGGTTCGGAGTATATGACACGGTTAACCGGTTCGTATCGGATACCCGGATATGCCTACCCCTAGCTTTGACCTTTAGGTCAGCAAGGACACTACCTTTAGCGAAAATAATGTTGTCGTCAACAAACACAAGGAAGGGGATATGCAAGCCATTTCTACCAAATTTGAACTCAATAAGACTGTTTTGTAAGTCAAACACAAGGGACAGTTGGCAAGCTAAAATTTCTGCTCCTAGTATGAAGGCAATCAACTCTGTCATAAGTCTTTTCTATCATAAGTCTTTTCCATAACAAGCTTTATTGTCATTCACTCCACACTACCGGCCCGAGACCTGAAAGAGTAGAAAATCTTATGAGCAATTAAGACATTGTCCTGAATGACTCTATTTGAGACAAAAGGCCCCTTAAAAAGAGTGAATCAGTTTGCCAATGATTTTTATAAGTCTTTCTATCATAATTTTGAAAATGATTTTAATGCAATGTTTTACAATTTAACCCACCTTTTAAAAATTAGAAAAAATATCAATTTTTGTATTTTTTTTTTACAACAAATGAAGCATGGTGGTAGCTGTATAGGCCGCCAGGCCGGTGTATCTGCATCTTCTTTTATGTTTGACATCCTAATTAAAGAAGTTGAACTGCTTACCAATTTACCATATCCTTATTTATCATTTGTGGTTGTGACGATGTGGTTTCCACTACCACTTAATTTAATGTGCATTTTTTAATGTTTTTTTTTTCTTTTTGACAACTACACTCATCACATTATTCTTGTTAGAGTTCTGGTTCTACCTCTATAAAGTTTCATAATATTGCTTTGTGTGCTTCCAATAAATAAACAATCACTTCTATGAATATACTTGATATTTTCCTCAAAAAATAAAGAAGAATATTCTTACAACTATTAAAAATTATTAATTCCATAATTCATTATCCATAACTAATAAATTCATTTTCATTCAAAATCATTAAATTTATAATCCATTCATTAAGAAAAATATGCCGTTTTAGAAAGAAAATCTTGTTAAGAAAAAAATGTCATTTTAGATATTTTTGTATCAACTTTATAAAATTACTCTTGTGATGATTAGAGATATATTACTTGTAGTTTTTAATAAAGTGAAAAGATAAAATAATAATTATGAGTATAAGTATATTTTTATTTACTTTATTAAAAAATATGTATAATTTTTAAATGACATATTTTAATTAACTAAGAAAGTACTAACTAATTCACGTATTTAAAATTCTACCATAAAGTTATCATCAAAGTACTCCATAAAATCAATTCCAAAATTGATGATTCATAATGTCCGGAAAAAACAAAGAGAGAAGTGGCGGCATCAACTATCGGCCACCAGCCTACCAACCATAGATCACGGAAAGATTTATGAGGTTATTATTATTATAGTTTTGGTGTCAATTGAATTCATGAAAACTATGAAGAAAACTATTCAAAAATAAAGTTCCCATTATGTTGGTCCCATGCAAGCATGCGCATGATAATATAATTGTATTTGATTCCTTGAGCAAAAATACATATACCTTCAAAGTTTCCTTTTTTTTTAGGGTTAATTGCACTAAATATCCTGACCTTTGTAGATAGTTGTGCTTAATATCCCAACCTTGTAAGATTTCGCGAAATATCCTGAACTTTGTTGTTAGTTGCGCTCTCTATCCTGGATGAGTTTCTTAAATTAATAAATTCACTAACATGATATGAAAATTACACAAAATACCCATATTTAAAAAAAAATCAATAATCCACAATTTTAATAAAAATAAAAAAGGAAATTTATGTCATACATATAAAAATATAAAAATGTGTGCTCTAAAAAATTTAAATAAGATCAATTACTTAAAAATAAATTAATGTCTTATCATATCTTCTTTTCCTTAAAATTATATTTTATAAAGTCATAGTTTTAATTTACGTAAGATTAATATGTAAGTACCATATTATATGCCCAAATAATCAAGTTTCCATGAGTATATACCCGATTTTGCCTATTTTTAATATATGTTTATCATATCATTATTAATTATAAATAGTTCTCATATATTTTAATATTTCTTTTTAAAAATATATTTTATTTTATTTTTGTAAAAATATTATATTTCATTTATGTATAGCTAGCATTTTTTATAGAATCTTTTTTTAAATGTTATGGAATTTATATGAAAAATATTTTCTTAAGATTCAATCACAAGAAACCACATAAGATTTTATGTATTAGTTTTAGTATATATAAAATAATATGGACCAATATATATATATATATATATATATATATATATATATATATATATATATATATATATATATAGAGAGAGAGAGAGAGAGAGAGAGAGAGAGAGAGAGAGAGAGAGATTCCGCCAAGTATACCATTACAATCCAATTTCGTTGACGAGGCAAATGAAGAGCTGATCTGGACCCTTAATTTAACAAAACTATAAATGAAGGGTTGTGAGACGAGAGGGAAGCAGGAGATGGGCTGCTAAAATTTGGGCTATTTGGGCCGTCGATAACTACTAAGGTAAACGGTGTAGATTCAAAGTTACGTCTCATGATACATGCGTATCATGTAATTTTTAATGGTTTATTTTGAAAGTAATTTTTTTTACAGTAGGCAAAAATTAGAATGTCTTTACAAGTAAAATCAATTTTATTTAGTATTCACTATAAAATGAGTTTTAAAAACCTATTTATTTTACAATTTTTTTTACTACATATATAAATATAATTATTATATTTTTATCCATTGTTATATTATTTTCTCAAATAATTAAATTAATTTATATTTATCCATTTGCTATGTAGTTATATAATATTTATTCTAATTATTTTTTTAACTAAAATATAAATAACATTATTTTTAAAAAATTTCTCCATATTTTATTCAAAATATAAATAATGTTATTTTATTCTTTTAGTTTTTACCTTATTATATTATTTAATTTTCTTCTCCAATTTACTCAATTGATTATTCTAATAAGTTTTATAATTTTATTTAATAATTACTTTATTCAAACTTAAATGGAGAGCAAATGCTCTCTCACAACAAGGGTGATCAATCCTAATCAACTCAAATCTAGAGCTAAACCACTATACACAATGCAAAGTTTTATGCTCCCTACTAGCATCCATAAAGAATTGGATCACGTAAATAGAATCTTCTTCTGGAACAAAGATGTGCAAAAGACCACTCATCGGACAGAATTTGTAAACCAAAAAGAAATGGAGGATTGGGAATAAGGAAATCTAAAGACATGAATGAAGCTCTCCAAATGAAACTGTTGTGGAAAACGTTAGCAAAACCAGATAACTACTAGGTAAAGATTATAAGATACAAATACATGATGAAGGAAACTGACATCCTGAACTATAAGCGGAAAGGCAATGCCTCTTGGCAGTGGCGAAAATCCAGTTTTCTAATATATAAATTCAAATTAGGTCTTATTTAGACTATAGGAGATGGAAAATCTGTAGATTCTAGGAAGACAAATGGGTCTCGCGTGAGCCTTTATAAAAAAGAATCAACTTAAACGAGCCATTCCAACCAAATATCCGAGTACATAATGGGGGGGAAATGAGCGCATGAAAAACTAGAACATGACCTAAATAAACATTGTAAAGGAAATAATGAACATACCACTACCAATCAACCTAATTTCGGACATACTATACTGGTGGTCTAGCAATAGTGGATGGTTTACAATGACAAGCGCCATGAAAATCATAACGAATCCGGACAGAAAAATAGATGACCCAAACTACTGGATCTGGAAACTAAACACTTTACCAAAAGGTAAAAACTTTCTGTGGAAACTCTGTCAAAAAAGACTGTCAACTAAGGAAAGGTTAACTAATTAATAGAGGTCGGGGTTCCTATCCCGAATGATTGTCCTTTTTGTGATGCACAAGTGGAAGATGAGACACACCTATTCATCAAGTGTGAATTCATTAAGGGCCCGTTTGGAAAGGGTATATAGATATAAGATATAGGCTATGAGTATGGGATATAGATATCAAGCTATCGGTATTGGATATGGGTATGAGATTGATATCTATATCTTATATCTAGTGTTTGGAAAGGGTATATAGATATCAAAATTTAAAAACAAAAAGGAAAATGTAATAAAAATGAACCAAAAAAAAATTGATGCCTTCTCAACTTTCACATTAGGGTTCACCTAATGGCAGATTGGATTGGGGAATCCAGAGAGAAGAGTTCAACAAGCTCAGGAAATCTGCTTTTTTCGGGTTTCACAACACTCAGGAAATCTGCTTCTTTTGGGTTTCACAGCATTGACAGCCAACGTTGCGTTTGGGACTGCTTTCATGGAAGGTTCTGTTGCAGGACCTGATGTTTCATGGATCTAGTCAATCGTCAAGAATGATCCCTGGGTAAAGCGGTTGTACCTGAACAGGGAGATTAGAGAAGGAAGAGGAGAACCTTCGCTCAGTCGCTCATACGTCGCTCTTTATAGCTCTCTATAGCCCCCAATTTGTACAGATATCCAAAAGTGAAAAAACCCCTAGAATTAGTATATGGAGATATAGGATTGATATCCATATACCAATTTGGATAAATATACCAAACAGGGTATATAGATATTGGGCTTTCTATACCCATAGCCTATATCTATATACCCATCCCAAACAAGCCCTAAAAGATCTTGCCTTCACTCTCATAAAGTGGAAGATATTACGAACCCCATTATAGAGATATCATTAAAGAGATCATGAAAGTTGGGGGAGAATTAAGCTTAACAAAGAAGAGAAGGAACAACTAGTTGTAAACTGATAGCTAACATGGTTTTTGAGAAATCAAGTAACATTCAAGGACAATAGAATCCCTTCGTTCCAGAAAATAGAGGGAAGAGTAAAAGCTACTCGGGAAAACTAGCAAAAAGCAAACCAAAAGGAAGATGACATAGATTTTGATCGCGTACATAAGACAAATTCGTGAAAAATAGGAAGAATATTAGATGGAGGAAACCAAAAAAGAGATTCATGAAACTGAACTTTGATAGAGCAATATAATATCTCCGGAGGGGGTGAGTAGCAGATGCTATATTATTCGAGACTGGAGGGGTAACCCGATCAATCTTGGATATAAAAGATTTGGCAAATAGACTCCTGTTATGATGGAGGCCATGACTTTAAGGGAAGAACTATTAAAGGCAAGCCAGCTCAATATCCACAACCTAGTCATTGAAGGTGATTCCCTTACAATTATTCAAAATTTAAAACAACAGGGTAACTGCCCCTGAGAAATAGAGCTTCTAATGGGGGACATTAAATGGATAATTAAATCTTTCATGAGAACAAAAATTTCTCATGTGCCCCAGGAAGGAAATAGAGCGCCAAATAAGATTATACACCTTAGTCACTCTTTTTCTAGGCTTGCACTAACATCATATAAAGATATTATTGATCTCATCGAAAATGATGCATTACTAAATAAGATATCACTCATTTTGATAATAAGATAAGAAGTTATATATGCGCGTTTGACTTTATATTTCTAGTATATACATTACTAAATAGTAAAAATGTAGAATAATATGATTGACATAAAATCCTCCTTAGGGTTTCATTCCTCATCATATCAATATATATAGATTACAAGTGAGTCAGACTGGGCCTTAGGCCCATACACTATACAATGTGTAAATATGTAATCTATCAAACCCCCGCAGTCGAAACTGGAGGGTCCCGAACAGTGAGACTGGACCGAAAATCGAGGAACAACTGGCGAGGTAAACCCTTGGTGAAGATATCAGCGTACTGATAGGAGGATGGGACATGTAGTACGCGAACATGTCCAAGAGCAACCTTGTCCCGAACAAAATGAAGATCAAGCTCAATGTGCTTCGTGCGTTGATGTTGGACTGGGTTGCTGGTGAGATAGACAGCAGAAACGTTGTCTGTGTAGACGAGGGTTGCCTTCTGCAGAGGGCAGCGGAGCTCAAGCAGGAGATTGCGCAGCCAGGAGCACTCGGACACAACGTTGGCGACACCCCTATACTCAGCTTCCGCGCTGGATCGCGACACCACAGACTGACGCTTCGCCGACCACGACACAAGAGTGTCATTGAGGAAGACACAGTAACTAGACGTAGAGTGACGTGTGTCAGGACATCCACCCCAATCCGCATCCGTTTAGGCGATGAGGTCATGTCGTGAGGAAGGGGAGATCGTGGTGCCCATATCCAGTGTACCACTGATATACCGAATGATCCGCTTCAAGGCCTGAAAGTGTGGCTCTCTAGGCGCATGCATAAACAGACAGATCTACTGAACGGCATAGCTGATGTCTGGCCGTGTAAAGGAAAGATACTGTAATGCCCCAGTAAGACTCCGATACAGTGTGGGATCATCAAACAGAGGACCAGAGTGTGCGCTGAGCTTGTTGGAGGAATCGACAGGTGTGGCGACAGGCTTACAGTTGCCCATCTTGGCCCGAGCAACAATTTCGGTCGCATACTTACTCTGAGAGAGAAACAACCCAAACGCATGACGCTGCATGGAGACCCCCAAGAAATAAGTCAACGGCCCAAGATCAGACATGGCGAACTCAGAGCTCAACTGGGCAATGATAGATGTCCGAAGTGCATCAGAGGAGGCGGTGAGAATGATGTCGTCGACATAAAGTAATAGGAAAGTCATGTCTGTGCCTCTGCGATAGATAAAGAGAGAGGAATCGGAGCGGCTGCCGACGAAACCCAAGCGGAGCAGATGGGATGCAAAGCGCTGGAACCACGCCCGAGGGGTCTGTTTCAGACCATACAGAGAGCGCTTCAGGAGTCAGACGTGCTTGGGGCGATCAAAATCAACGAACCCTGGCGGCTGTAACATATAAACGGTCTCATTCAGATGACCATGCAGAAAGGCGTTCTTGACATCCAGCTGATGAATAGCCCAATGTCGCGATAATGCTAAGCTCGGGACCACCCGTATAGTGGCAGGCTTGACCACGGGGCTGAATGTCTTATTACAATCAATACCTACCTGCTGAGCTCGACCATTAACCACAAGACAAGCTTTGTAACATTCCAACGTGCCATCAAAGCGGAACTTATGTCTAAAAAGCCACATGCAGCGAATGACGTTCGCCTCGGGAGGGCGAGGAACAAGAACCCAGGTACTATTCCTTGTAAGGGCCCTGTATTCGTCGAGCATAGCTGCCTGCCAATTCGGGTCGAGGAGGGCTGTTTTGTGGGAGGTGAGGATGGGGGAAAGCGAGGTCGGGGTGGAGGCGAGAGGGGCATTGGGGAGTGTGGGGACGGGGTGAAATGCGGTGGCAGGCGCAGCACTAGACCGCGGCCGCGGCACGGAGGCGGTAGGTGCAGCAGGGAAGGTGAGGGGTGTTGCAGCCGCCGCACTTGGCCGCGGGCGCAGCAAGTCGCTGCGGCCACCGCAATGTGTAGCGGGATTGGGTGTTGTAGGGTGGGGGGCTGCGGCCGCCGCAAAGTGTGGCGGGTGCCACAAGTGGCCGCGGCCGCTGCAAGGGGCCTCGGGGTGGGGTGCTATGGGGTGATGGGAGTGGGAGGTATGCATGGAGACAATTTGTCTCGGCCTGAACACACCGGAGATGCTACGGTTGTGAGGTCTGGTGGGAGGGGGTGGGGGCGGCGGAGGGGGAGAAACAGTAGCATCGGGAGAGCGCTGGTCAAGGAGGAAGTGTGGGAAGGGAGACTCCGACTCAGATGGGGAGACAACAGGGTTGGGAGAGGGGAGAGGAGGTGACGAGAATGGAAAGCGGGACTCATCAAATGTGACATGGTGCGACAGTATAATCCTATGGCTTTGAAGATCGAGACAAAGGTAACCACGATGATCAGACGGATACCCAAGGAACACACATGGAGTGGAGCACGGGTGAAGTTTGTGTGGGGTGGTGGAGGACGGGTTTGGGAAGTACAAGCACCCGTAGGTACGAAGGTGATCATACCTAGGCAGGGTGCCATATAATGCCTGAGTGGGTGAGCGATGCTGGAGGGTAGTAGAGGGGAGGATGTTGAGGAGATAACATATGGTTGATAAGGCGTGAGGCCAATAGGCGAGGGGGATGGATGCGTGAAACAAGAGAGAGCGAATCATGTTGGTTATAGTGCGGATGATTCTTTCGGCCTTGCCATTCTGCTGAGATGTATAGGGGCATGACAGGCGATATGAGATGCCATTTGTGGTGAAGAAAGTGTGAAAGTCCTTGTTATCAAATTCACGGCCATTGTCACATTGGAAACATTTGATGGATGTTTGAAACTGTGTTTTAATTTAGGCATGAAATTTGACAAAAATAGGAAATACTTGGGACTTGAAGTGCAATGGAAAAACCCATAAAAAAATGAGTGTAATCATCAAGAAATAAAAGGTAGTACTTGTGACCATCCTTGCTAGGCACAGGAGAGGTCCAAATATCACTATGAATGATATCAAAAGGTGCAAAGGTAGAGGTCAAAGACCGTTGAAAAGACAGTCTTGCATGTTTGCCTAACTGACAAGAAGAACATAAACTAGAGCGTAGCTCTTTATTACAGGGGACAAGACTCTTAGAACGAAGGACATCTAAAATGGCAGCACTGAGATGGCCAAGGGGTGCATGCCACAGGTTGGACGACGATGCCGAGAGGGCGACCGGACACGACGGACGGGATGTAGATGGCGGTGTGACAGGGTAGAGCTCCCCGGTGCTGTGTTATTAGGAGGAAATCGAGTATCTCAAATACAAATATAAAGATATGTAAATGTAAACCAACTCCTAGCCTATGCAAATAATTACAAGACTTCCTCCCGTTGTAGTGGAAGGGTAGTCAGGATCGATCCAAGAGGAGGCGTGTCAGCGGGATCCTAGCAGCGTTGGAAATCTCACGTCTTGCGTCGATTAGAAGCCTCGATTTCGACCTTGGAGCTCGACGTCGACCTCGGTTGTCGATCCTTTCTGCAACAGAAGACCTGCAAAGACAAAAACAAGCAGTCGATATCGACTAGGGAAGGTCGATATCAATGATAACAGACAGAATCGACTGGCTCAGAAGACTGCGAGTCGATACAAGTGGTCGATATCGACGATGAAGGGTCGATATCGATGTTCAGTAACTTAGCAGTGATGATCTTCATCGACTCAGAAATCTGTCGACGAAACTCAGTGGTCGATATCGACGTCTTTGGTCGATATCGATGTCTTCTCCTGCAAAGTAGTTAGCTTTTGTCGGCAAAGAAAGGCCGAAGACTTTAGGATGAATGAGGATGCGATGATCAGAATAAAGACAGTGGTTTTATATGTATAAACTATGTAAAAAGCAACTCCTAGGATTAGGGTTTACCACAACGTTAACCAATGCATGCGATAAGATAAATAAGACGGACAATTGCGCTATTTCATCCGAGGGACAAGCTTTCGCCGTACACCAACTCTTAGGATTATTCTTGCAAATAAATCTAATTGTCTCTACCAATTTTATGTTTATAACTCAAGTTGTTAGCATGAATCCCTTTTCTTTCGATTAGGACTAAACATAGAATCGTAGGAGATGATATAGACACAACGATATCAACATCTAACACTTACCTCAAGCACGCATGGCTAACGTCGGGCTCACCCCGACCCTAAGAGCTTTGGGGGACTACTCGCACATGTTGAATGTAGACATGTTTTGAATTGAATAAACTTGCATAAATGGAAAACTTTGAATCTTTACAATCTCAACGCCAACTATCGTAAGCGCTTGAAACTTTAAAGCTCAAAACTAAAACTCTAACTTTCTATTGCCTATTGCTATTGTCTTTCTTGCTTGGATCCTAACAAACCAGCCCCTAGGGCTTTATTTATAGGCTACTAATCCTTGCTATCCAAGGATTGTAACTTCTATCTAAACTATGAACTCTATCCAAACAATTAGGATAAGTCTTTTATTTTGATAAAACTTTAAACAACTTGATAAAACTTATAGGTAAAGATAAATCTCAGCTGCTAACTATCTAAAAGTACAAGATAATCCATGGCCTTGATGATAGAATTCATAATCCGAGTCTCGAAATCGGATCTATCTTCTGTCGAGATAAGGTCGATATCGACCACAAAGGTCGATATCGAGGTATGTATTTCGGCTCGACTTGTTCTTCTCCATCGATGTCTATGTTGAGGTCGATATCGATGTCGGAGGTCGATATCGATGTTAAAGGTCGATATCTACCTCTGCTCAGCTTCACTTGGCTTCTTCGTTTTGACTCCGATTTCAATCCAATTCCTGCATATTCAAACCAAAACTTGTGCAGACTCTACCTTATGCATGTTAGCTCATTCTACACAAATTCCTCTTGTTTTCAACCTTTGTTTGAGGAATCGAATGAAATATGAAGTCAAAAGATGCAATAAAAAGAGGTACAAATATGTACATCTAAGTTACATCTCAGGCGAGTAACCCCCGTAGTAAGATCCTTCACAGAGAAACCAAAAGGATCGAACGCAAGGGAAACGTTATTATCGGTAGTGAACCGACGGACAGAGATAAGGTTTTTGACAAGCTTTGGAGCAATCAGGACATTGTTAAGGTGTAGGGGGTGGGTTGGAGTCTGTAATGTGGCTTGGCCAATACCCGAAGTAGCGAGGCGATCACCATTGCCGACGATAATAGAGTGTGCAAGACCGTTAAAGGAAATAGAAGAGAGGGTACCTGAGGAGTTCGTCATATGTGAGGTGGCACCAGTGTCCATGTACCAAGAAGAGTCTGCAGGTGTCAGCGGCATAGAGGAGAAGGCGTGTTGCTCATCAGGCGGAACATAGCTTTGATCAGACGATGTCAGATAGGCCTGAGGACCGGCAAGTCGAGGGGCAGGATAGTTGAAGTGCATCCACTGAGGGTTGAAGCCAGGCACTGGGGACCATCTAGGGGCGGCGTTCCAAAGGTGAGGGCCACCAGGCCACCATTGCGGCGGGCGCAGCACTAGGCCGCGGCCGCTGCCCTGCTGCGGAGAGTGCGCCTGACTGGGAACGAAGACAGGAGGCGAGTAGGTGGTGGAAGGGCTTCTGAAGTGGCAGGAAGCGGGTAGGGGGATGCAATTATTGATGCCGGAGATAGTGAGAGCGGAATGGAATGGAGGCGGGTTGTCGGCCATATTGCCCAGAGGGAGAGGGGCTGCGGAAGGGAAGGAGGGTGGTGGTTAGGGCGGCGGGAGGGACTGCGGAGAGGGAGAGGGGTGGCGGCACAGGCGGCGGATCGAAATAGGGTTCCGCTAGGACGAAAAGCCTGATACCATGTAGAATAATATTATTGACATAAAATCCTCCTTAGGGTTTCATTCCTCGTCATATCAATATATATAGATTACAAGTGAGATTGGGCCTTAGGCCCATACACTATACAATGGGTAAATATGTAATCTATCAAAAAAAAATCCATATGAAATTATCAAAACTAATATACAAGAAGAAAAAATAACAAGTTATATATTAGTTTCATACTTCCAAATTTCAATAGATATTGTATGGTTAGTGGGGGTTATCTTGTTGAAATGTGATTGTCTCACGTGAAAAAAATAGTAAGATATTTTGAATAATAAGTAGTTTCATTATTTGAGATGAAATCTCGTTGAATTTACATCAATAGAGTTTGTCAATTACATAGACCCACAAACAAAACAACCATCCTTTAATGTTTTGAGTTCATGACTTCATTAAACCTAGCTCTTTTTTTTTATTAAGAAAGAAATTAAACCTAGCTTTTGCATGCATATGCCGTCTTGCTCTTTCTATTCTTATCCTTTTAATTTGTTTGTTGTTCAATCACTCACTAATTTAATACGTACATATATATATATATACACTAGGAATGTGGCCGTGCGATGCACGGCTTCCGTCTTGTTTTGTTTATTTCTGTCGTCGCCCTAGTCTCCCTCGCCGTCGTTGACACTTGCCGCCTTTTTCTCCCCTATTCCACCGTCCATCTTTGTGCTGGTCTCTCTTAAGCACCTAGGGGCCTGTACCAGATACTCGCCATTGCAGCCACGTGTGTTCAAGAGCAGCCAAATATGCGCCCTCGTGTCGTTGATATTGCCACAACTTTAAATTACCTTGCTGCTGTGAAGTATGATCCTCCAAACCCTGCCTCCTATGGCAGCCGGATAGTGTCAACAGTTTCCGAGGTCAAGAAGAATAATGAAAATGATAGGAGTGAACACTGAAAACATAGATCGAGAGATGACAAACTTGAAGGATAACCACCCAATCCCGAGTTAAGCTGCTGAGCGTCGCACCTTGTTCTCAATTTTTGCATCAGCAATGGTAGATAACAGGTTGGTGCCTCTCTAGAAATAGGATTTACTCTTTCCTTGACGAGACGTACATGGAGTGGATTTTTTGGAAGTGATGTTCCCACATGTATCTAGCTGAACACTTATAGTATAAAGAAATCCAGTTCAATAGAAATGATACCATCTCTCGAAGAACATGTCATCTCTTGGTAGTTCACATGTATCTAGACAAGTCATTTGTGCTAATGGAGCTTGCACCGGTGATCTCCCAATTTACTGGTTCCAAGCCTCTAGGTCAGTTTCAATATGCAAATAAAAGCACATACAAGCTCTTCAACAAAGTAATTATTATGGACCTGTGGTCATCACCTTGAGAGCAAAAATGAGAAGACATACATGATGAGGCTAATATGGCTTGTTGCACCATTGAAATATATGTCCTCGAGAGTGCATGTGGTCGAGGAGAGCCTGGGAAAGCAGTGGCTCAAAACAAGTGTGAAGCTTCACTTTCTTAAGCCCTACACAGGCCAATTCTCCAGACTGGTTATCCAACATGAAAGATCAATAAGTAATCTTTCTAGATAAAGACAATATAAAGGGCAATATCTAAGACCCTTGGCCTCCACCCATCCTCCATAAGTTGGAGTTTAATGCAAATTTTGTAATCATTTCATGAGTACTCTTTGTGGTACGAGTCAAATAGCAGCACCTTTGTTCCCTTTCAAAGTGGAATTCAGGATCAAAGCTAAACCAACTAACCTGCTTGAAAGCCTTTTCACTTTCAAAATAGTTTTTCTGTCACAGCCACATACATAATGGGACTGTCACATGTTCATTTTAAGATCTATGATGAAAACAACACACATTCAAAGAGTAAGGTAGGTTGTTGTTCATGTAAACTCTAAGGGCCCGTTTGGTTGCATAGAAGGGAAAGGGGAAGTGAATGGGCAAAAACCTACTATAACAAATATTGAGTTAACTTCTATCAAATTTTAGTCCAGTGATTTTGGAGATATATCAGTATATAAGGCTGATTAATTGCCTACAGTACTCTGAATCAGCAGAGCCATATCAAGCCAATTTTCACAAAACTGCAATTTTTATGGCTAAACAAATAGGGAAGTTCACAAACAGATCAATTGAAAACTCATCTGATCCGAAGATTCAAGGATTGAGCAATCAAAAAATTGTATCATAAGCATGATAGAAAAAAGCAATCTGAACCTATGAATTCTAGCGTACTCTTCAATCAACAGATCCATATCAACTAAAAAAATTTAACAGACCTGCGATTTTTATGACAAAAAAAGGGAGTTCACAATTAGATCAACAAAGAATTCATCTGATCCAAAGATTGGGTGATAAAGATAAGACTTTCAAACAAACGGGGATGTAGTTCATAAAGCATCATCTCGAAACTACAATTAGAATACCTGGACATAAAGGTCAAGCAAAGTTCTACCCTCTGGCTCAAGGAATATCTGATGGGATTTGTTGTCTTGAATTGTAACAATCTGAGATTAAAAATAAAAAAAAATTAGGGTCACAAACACTATAGATAATTATACAAGCAAGCTACCTTATTCCAACTCAAATATGAAAGTCTATTTCACATATTTAAGAGATCAAAAGAATCCACTCAATGACAAATTGAGAAGTGAAATTAGTTCAGTTTCGGATGAAGCTGGTTTAAAGACAGTAGCGGTAACTACTACTATGTTAACTGATAAATATACCTTAGTTTCAATAGAAGGGCACCAAACCCTCTTGTCCTAAGTGAATTTGCACTGCCATAACTATGCTCAATGGATGCCTCCACTGAATCATCATTTGCGAAAGAAGGGAATAGTGAAGCTCATTTTAACCAATCAATGTTCACAAAAAAAAAAATTTAACCAATCAAGCCGTCCGAAAGTTGAAATTTTCAAGTCAGGAACATCTTTTTCCAGACGATATAATATCCTCGAGTTTTCTACACTTTGTAGGTTCTTCTTGGTTATCGACAGTTGGTGCTATCATGCCACAATGCGTTTTTTGAGATGTTTCAGCATCCAGGTGAGGGAAAAAACACCGCTTTTGATCCGTGAAAGACTTTAGAGCCAATTTACAACCAGAAGAAGGATTATTCAATGGATTCATAGCAAAAAGAATGACAAAGAAAACACAATATTGAACAACACCCAGTTGTAACGAGAGGAAGAAAACAATGACCAAAAAAGTAAGTGAGGTTCATGATAAGAGATGCAGCTAAAAGTTTTTGAGATTGAGAACTAACATGTGAATGTTTTGTAATATAACCATCTTTAGACTACTACAGTGGTCTCTCTCAAATAGCAAGAAGCAAAACTCAAAAATGTTATTCTAGAGTTTAATATATATTACTAAATACACAATACATTCCAGAAGTAGCAAACAGACAAAAGCAAAACCTTTCAAAAATCTGCTTTAACCTGGTTATGTCAACAGCTGATGCACCAGCTTGGCCAGAAAGTTGTCGTTTCCATGCACATACAACAACTGCACCATCAGGACAAACCAAAGGCATGTGGAGGCCCCATGAATAGCTTCGTGATCAAAGAGCATCACTAAAAAAACCAGACTCTTCAAGTTACCGCCCTGAAATATTTGTTTGAAAAACAATGTCACCCATCAACATTTGTGTAATTGATCTAATCAAACAAAATTGGTTAAGTTTAAAAAAAATGATCCACCTCAAACATGAAAATTTATTTTAAAAAATGCCATACACAAATGCCGAATCATGACAATTTATAAAATTTGCCGATTCCAATAGCTTGTTTATTTGCCCTAGGGAATGACTCAACCCATAATCATTTTGTTTCCTTATGTGTTCCATTAGTTCCATACATATAAATGAGAATGCTTCAAGATCAAAACAAAAGGGATGTCGGCAAAACATGTAGTAAAAGGAAATCTTTCATAGGAGCACGAATTTCATTTCACATCCATAGAAAATCAAGATTATATGAAAATGGCCATCACAGACAAAGGAAAAAAAAGGTAAGTAAATTGCAGAGCAGAGATATGAACAAAATTTATAAAATCTATGCAAGACTTTCCAAGACTCAAGCTCGTATATTCAGGAATTATTTGTCTTCAAACGAAAAAATTATAGTAACACAAAAGAGGAGCCTGATTTCATCCATATATCAAGTCAATTTATATGAAATCGAATTCCGTTACAAACCCTTTTCCTTTTAAAAGGGCTATGCTATACAGGAATTAAAGCCTCAAAGGGATCACAGAAGCACATGAACTCTGCCAAAAAGTGCCGAAACTGTTAAGTTCTATCAGTCATATTGGCCTCATTTTCTCACTAATTAGCTACCATATGCTAGAATTCATAAAAGACAAGCTTTTCTACAGGCTAAACGTTTTCGAATTCCCAGATTCAAGTGTCGAATAGAGAATCAAATTCTCTAAATCAAGTTCAATATTAACATACTGACTCCGAATTCAGACTCTAGTAGCAAAGACAAACAAAACCTAATTCAGAATCGGCAGAAACAAAAGCAGAAGATTGAAAATCAGTACCAATCGTTCGAAAGTCCTCGAAGTGGCTTTGCATAGCGTTCTGCTCTTTAAGGATCGATTCGAAGGGCTTAGCCGACTAGTGAGACTCAGATTAAGCAATAAAAAATTTAATAAGCATGAAAAAAAAACGCGATGTTAAGAGGATAATGCAAAAAGAATCAATCCGTTCTCATCATTTATTTGCAAATGGTGATCAAAAAAGTAATGTAAAAGAAACAATTTTCCAGATTTGTTGTTGCAAGCTTAAATCATCATATCTCCTTCAATACTTGGCCAAATGCAACCATTAAAAGCTCAAAATGCTGTAAATTGAAGCTAATTTCTAGAAATCTAAGCTAACAGCAGCAGTTCAGCCCACAAACTTCCCAGAAATTACAGCAAGTAACCTGCTCTCAATATTTTCCCCAAAGCGGTAAGGCTACTTCTAATTAATATAGCTCCCTAATGACAAAGAATTTTCCCAATTCCTTCATAGGCCACCAAATAAAACCAGTTAAGAGAAAAATGAAAAAAGAATCAATCCATTCTAATCATTTATTTGCAAATGGTGATCGAAAAAGTAATGTGACATATACAGTTTTTCAGATTTGCTCTTGCAAGCTTAAATCATCATATCTCCTTCAATACTTGGCCAAATGCAACCACTCAAAGCTCAAAATACTCTAAATTGCAGCTAATTTCTAGAAATCTAAGCTAACAGCAGCAATTCAGCCCACAAACTTCCCAGAAATTGGAGCAAGTAACCTGCTCTCAATATTTTCCCCAAAGCGATAAGGCTACTTCTAATTAAGATAGCTCCCTAATGACAAAGAATTTTTCATATAAGGCTACTTCTAATTAAGATAGCTCCCCAAGTCCTTCATAGGCCACCAACTACAACCAGTTAAGAGAAAAATGAATAAAGAATCAATCAATTCTCCTCATTTATTTGCAAATGGTGATCGAAACAGTAATGTGACATATAAAGTTTTCAGATTTGCTGTTGCAAGCTTAAATCATCATATCTCCTTCAATACTTGGCCAAATGCAACCACTCAAAGCTCAAAATGCGCTAAACTGAAGCTAGTTTTTAGAAATCTAAGCTATCAGCAACAGTTCAGCCCCCGAACTTCCCAAAAAATGCAGCAAGTTACATGCTCTCAATATTTTCCCCAAGATTTTGTTGGATAAATGGGGTTAGTTTTAAGAGTAAGCTTATAAAATGAACAACTTTTTTAGAGGATAGAGATTGATAGAGAAATTCAAGCAGAAAACATGTGGGTTTGTGTAAAAAGATATTCAAGTCAAGTGATTCACATATTGAACTCTTCTACTGCTGATTTGGGAGGCGGTTGGAAGCCCCTAACAAATGGTGTCGGAAGATATTGAAGTCAAGCGATTCAAGAATGGTACTTCATAAAAAAAGATCGACTCTAGAATCTCTCATGAATGTATACCACCAAATCATAAACCAACAACAAGAACCTTCAAGCCCTCCAATTCGAAAGCCGAGAACATAGAAACTTTAGCCAGAGAATTAGGGAATAAAAATCGACACCCAATTAACCCTAAATCAAAACCCTCATTCTAACCCACAAGATCAAGAAAAGCAACAACAAGAAACTCAAAAAACATCCGAAATTATGTATGAAATGGAGAAGATCGACATGGGTCAAAACTAAAATATTGATAAGTAGGACTCACATAATGAATCCACGACAAAGACGGTGGCCACATATATCAGCGATGGCTGGTGATTGCAGAAGTGTCCTCCACAACACAATTTCATTCGCGCTTTCCTCAAAAGTAATGTTTATTTTATGTTCTCTCTCAATCCTGCAATAGCAAATGAGACTCCTACAGAGATGAGTGCATCAACTTCAAGATTTTGAACGATTCTAGTTAAAGAAAAAATAATCTGATTTATTTGATAAACTAAAATATACTATAATGGCCTCATCTAAGACCTAAGCATTGTCATAAAAACCTGACTATGGGGCTACAAACATATATATGCAAGGCTACAAACATATTATCTCGTGGATACAAGTCAATAAAGCCAAGCTCCAATTAAACCTGACTCTGGGGCTAAAGCCTTGGAATGAGTCATAAAATCATGGCTTTCATTAGATGCTTAAAAATAAATCAGTCTTGAAATCCATCAACGGAAGAAGGTTATTTTGCAAGTAAATAACATAAGAGCATATTACTGACTGAGCATGATCACATCCACAGACCCTTGAAAAATTGAGCATAAAGCTGTAGTTCAATTTTTATTTTTCATTTACATCCAACATATCCTTTTTTATTTTCAAAATTGCACTAAAATGATAAAATTGGCATGAATCCTAATAAGGGTGCTTAATCCTAAGGTTTTACATACACACTCCTATATTGTGGTTTAGTGCATAATCACATAATCAAACTCACAATTTTAACTATCAAGGCCTTTTCATGGCGCAAGTGGGACAACTTCTCCCGTAGCTGCTCTGCAGTAACAAATTCCTTCCCATCAGAGTAACCTTCATGGCCACCCACAACAGTTATCATATGCCCGTGGGAAAGAAGCCGGCACCTGCCACAAAGTACTGTTCTAAGTTGAAGGTGCTTCTTTTGATGCAGTTTTCAAACACAGGATCAGGACAAACCGCAATCAGTACTTGCAATTTCTCATCATGAAGAAACCGCATTGACCTAAATCCTATTATTCCCAATCAATCATAAAAAAAAGCTACGAAAATACCCTGTCGATGTTGGTTGATCTAGGCTTCGATTGCCATGATGGTCTCCCTCCCATAAGGATTTCTGGCACTTCCGCCACAACCCTAACCCAAAAATGACCGCAACACCATCAATAATAAGCAAAAAAAATACTGTTAGTTAAGAACAAACCGACGATGATATGAAATCGAAAATTAGAACATCAATTTCATAGAGTAATCGAAACCCTAGCTTCAGAATTTCTTAATTGAATCCGAAACCCTTCAAATTACGGATGGGTCGGAGGTGGCGAAAGGCTTAAAGCACTTCAGAACCAGAAAAACAATTTGAAACCCAAATTCTTAAATCCTAAGAACCCTAGGTAATTGAAGAGAAGAAAGCATAGATCAGAAGTAACATCCTACCTAGAAGAAAGCACAGATCAGAGACGAAATTGAGAGCCACAGAAGAAGATAGACAGCCAGGGACATTCATAGCGGAGAGGAGATGAAAAACAAAACCGCCCGGATGAAGGACGTAATTGACAGGCACGGACGAAGCAGAAGATAATGAAAAGGGAAATCAGGGCGGCGATGGAAAAGAACCTCGTCAAGATGGCCGTCGACGAAGCAGGAGGTGGAGAAGGCCATCGATGAAGCAGGAGGTGGAACAGTACAAAGCTTGGGAAGACGGATACACCCATCGAAATAAAAAAATAAATCATTTCAAATACAAACTCTGAAGGATAAATTAGTCATTAAACAAGGGAATTGATCCGGGCCACATAAAATTTTATAAAGCCCAAAGTGAAGGGCCCAGATCCAATATCAAATCTCTATAACTTGCAGCAAGTAAAGGGTTAAAGAATAAGAATGAGAGCCGTAGATAACTCCTACTATCAACGGTAGATATAACAAGTTGCCGCCACTTTTATAGTAATATATATAAAATTAAATATTCGAAGTTACCACCCTATCAACATACGGCAACCACTTTCACTTTTGAACCCGTACACATAGATTTTGTGACCCCATTCGAAAATCCTTGTAGCTTCTACCACCACCACAAACTCACAAAGTATAGGAAATTGCGTCTCACCTATTTTGTGAATTTGATATTAACAATTCAAATTTCTTCAAAGATATGGTTCGTGTATCTGTTCTCAACTGCACATATATCATTTCTTTGAATTACTACTCCATATATATTATCCACTATAATCAAAAGTTAAACTAAAACATTAAAAAATAGCATACCTAACTAGAAGAGAACTTTAGTAATATAAATAAGCAAAAATGCATGTTTACCATAGTGGTCAAAGCTTAATTATAATACCATATGTAAAGGGTTTGATTCTTTTGTTCCACCCCCATTCAAACTTCAAACCAAAGAGGCAACCCAAATTAAAATTTCCAGCTTTCTCCATTTTCAATTCATTGTGCTTGAACTCTTTTCAATACACAATTAAATTCAAATCTATGAAAAAAGGAAAAAAGTGCAACCAAAATATCAAATTTATTTTCAATTCCTTTTTACTTTCCATAAGGAGAGTAGCTTCTTCAAATTTTGTCCCAAAATAATCTGTAAAAAGGAAAAGAAAACAAAATAAAAGGGTAAATTACATAAAGTTAAACTTGAAATAGAAGACTTTTCAGCATTTTTTAACAATATCTATACTGAGACTTCTTGCTCGGGGGATGTCGAGATGATTTTATCCGATTCTCTTCTTGCGCTTCAAAATTTCTTCAATTTTCAGATTTGTCACATCTATAGAAAGGGTAATCGTGTAGCTGATCGACTCTCTCAACTGAGATTTGATCATTCTAATTCGTTCCTCCCTCCGATGCGGCGTTGTTCAGTCTCATCTTTTGGGATACTCTTGGTTAGATTGTGTATAACAATCTTCCAAATTTTTTCGGTTTAAAAAAAAAGACTTTTCAGAAAACCATCCTTAAATTAAGAAACTATTAAAAAAAACTGTTCTAAAAATCGTGTCTAGGCGCCGCCTGGGCACCGCCTAGGCGCTAGGCGACCCCCCTTCGCCTATAGCTAAACGACCGCCTAAGCACGCCTAGGTGAACGCCTTGACCGCCTGGGCGCCGCCTAGGCGCTAGGCGGCCCCTCACCGCCTAGGCTCCGCCTAGCACTTTTTAGAACACTGAAAAAAACAATACTCCCTCCGTTTGAAAATATTTTTCGTTTGACTTTTATGCACGTTGTTTAAGGAGCTAAAAACTCTATAAAATATTATTTTTTTTAATCAATTTTTTTTCATAAATTGATACTTATAGAGTTTGATTAAAAAAATAATATTTTTTAGAGTTTTTAGCTCCTTAAACAACGTGCACAAAAGTCAAACGACAAATATTTTCAAACGGAGGGAGTACTAAATTTGTTTTCTGCAAAAAAAAACACTTAAAATGTGTAAACAGTGTAACTTATCACCTTATTTTTGAATATTTTGATTAATATATCTTTTAATAAGCTCAAATTTCATAAATAAATTGGTTATTTAAAATTTTTCACATATCATTAATGTACTCTGTAGTTTGTAATTCCTTAATTTAAGGGTGGTATTGTGTGATTTACCCTACAAAAAAAAAGATGGAGAACTACGTGTAACCACATGATTGGTTCAAATCCCAACAGCATTACATGACTACTGGAACACCAGCAGCAGCAGATCCATCCCCACTCCATTGTCACCTCTTTTACTGGTGCAGTCCCTTTCGGAAGAACACCCTCGAAGGAAACAACAAAGCAACACTCTCACAGTGGAGAGAGAGCTTCCCACTTCTTCCTCTTTTTTGACCCCTCTCCCCCCTAAATCCCTCTCTTTCTTTATTTCTTTCCTGTTCACTCAAAATTTGAACTTGAGTTAACCAGCTTTGACCTTCTCTTTCACTTTCTTTTTACTCCCAAAACTTGTTTTGCCGCCCCAATCTCCCTTCCCACCCTCATTTACTCCTTTTCCTGCTTCCCATTTCACTCCCATTATTAAAGGAGGCAGTGTACAGAGATCCAAGACCCCCAGTACTATGCCGTGTCTTCAGGTATTTTCCAGTGGTACCCATTTTGAGATTTCCCATTTTTTTAGCCCTAATTGACTGTTTAGGTTTCTGGGTATGCAAGCAAGCTTTACACTTGGGTCATAGTTAACAGGGTTTCTATAGTAGTTGATTGATTTGTTTATGAAGCTGATCTCTCCTATTTTGTTGTTTTTGCTAGTGGGATTGTTGGTAGCAGTTAGCAGTAGCAAAAAGTTTGGCTATTTCTCTTTTAATTCCTGTTTGTGGGTGCTTTTGATGGGGAAAAGAAACTGTTTGGCATCAATGGGGAATCTCAGTCTTGATGACATTGGGTTAATTGTGATTTGTTTAATGTAATCCCTTTTGGTTGGATTCGCCATTATTTGATTTGATGTCATACAATAATATTTTCTTGTTGCCCCTTCATTTTTGGGTGAATTTGAAGGGCTGCTGGACAGTTTAAATGTCCCTCAGCTTCTAGTCGTCTTTGCCATTTGTTGGGTTCTAGTGATTTGGCAGTTCTGAATTCTTGATTAGTAGTTCACTGGAAGAAAGTGGTAGCCTGGTAGGTGAATTGTGTAGTTTCTTTCACTGCTAAGATAGTTCCTTATCTTTAAATATTATGATATTCAGTACTGTAAATTGGATGGGACTGCAGAACCTCTCATCTTAGAATGAGTGATCAAGTCTACCTTAAATGGCTGCAAATCATTTTATATAATCACTTTGCACCAATGAATATTCAATCTTTCATTTTTTTTTTCTATGATGAATGGAATGTTCAATCTTACTGAGGAAAAGTCACTCCTATTGTGTTTGCGTGTGTTAGTATTGCGTTTGTTGATCGCCGTTGGCTCGTTGCAAGTCACTGTGTTTGATGAGCTAATATTTTGCTTCTTTGTTGTCTGTGTTGCTTGTCAGAACTAAGAAGTATCTTTGAGGTGACACCTTGGGCTTGTTGTGTATTGCAATGGATGACTATGAAATCCTCGAGCAGATTGGGAAAGGTGCTTTTGGTTCAGCACTCCTTGTCAAGCATAGACTTGAAAAGAAGAAGTAAGTTTTCATTTTTCTATAGCTTATTTTGCGAATTGTTCTCGTTCAGTCAAATGAGCTTGTGTTCTCATTTGACCCCGGGGAATTTCTGTTTGTTTCTTGTGGTAGTGATATTTGAACCCTTTCTTTAGGTATGTCCTGAAGAAGATCCGCCTTGCTCGGCAGACTGATAGAACTCGTAGATCTGCCCACCTAGAGGTTAGCTTAGCTCTTTCTTTTTGCCTGTAGAGGAAGCTAAATACTCCCTCCGTTCGGCAAAACTTCTCATTTTAGCTTATTTCACAAGTTTTAAGACAATTAACAAATGTACTAATTTACCCTCAATTATTACCCTCCTTTTTTACTTTATCGAAAACTACAACTAACAAACCATCAATCATATCAAGGGCATTTTTGTAAAGTAAAGGGCAAAATACCTACAATGACAAGTTTTTTTGAACAAAAATAACACCCTAAAATGACAAGTTTTGCCGAACGGAGGGAGTATGTCTTTTGGAGCTTTGGCACTGTCATGGTCGCCTGCTCAAGCAATATTCTTTCGTATATGCTAAAATACAAATCTGATTGCTTGATGTCGACACAACTTGCCATGTTCAACAGTCCACAACCTGTTTATTTTTCCTCTTAAAAAATCTGGTATTTGCAGTGATTGGCTTCCTGTTTGTTTCTAAACTTATTTAGACAATCCTATTTTGCAGATGGAGCTGATTTCAAGAATGAGCAATCCTTTTATTGTAGAGTACAAAGATTCCTGGGTGGAAAAGGTGAACACATGTACCTTTTCACACCAGTTTCTGAACATCACATCTATTGCCAACTCAACTCATCATCTCATGGTTGCTTAATAGATTCTAAACTTGCCTTCATTCGTGTGATATCTGTTTTCTAAGACTTCCCTGTCAGAAATTTATCTTCTTACGAAGAAAATTCATTTTCATCTACTTATGAAAACATTATTATTCTCTAAAGATCTTGGCTTATAATTCATTTGCTGTAACTCTAGGACCGTATATGTTGGTTAAACTGTTGAAGTAACTGTGTTCAGTGTCTCTCTTGCAGGGTTGCTATGTTTGCATAATCATAGGTTACTGTGAAGGTGGTGACATGTAAGTTCTGTGCTTTTCCAACAGTAGAAAGTAATATATTACTCCACATTTCCTCTTTAACTTGTGACAAAATTATTGTTATGAATTTGTAGGGCAGAAGCCATTAAGAAAGCTAACAATGTTAATTTTTCCGAAGAGGTTTGTATTTTTACTGCAAACTTTATTTTTCTTCAGTCAGCACATTCTAGCCCTTGTATCCTGTCAAGGCTGTATTCACCGTGTCTTGAATTATGTGCAGAAACTCTGTAAATGGCTTGTCCAACTTCTGATGGCGCTTGATTACTTGCACGTTAATCATATTCTTCATCGTGATGTCAAGGTTGGTTTTTTCCCTTTTTGTGTCTGCATGGCTGTTTATAAAGTTACATACTGATCACTGATCTTATGTTGGTGCATCAGTGTTCAAATATATTCTTAACCAAAGATCAAGAAATGCGCCTAGGTAACTAACCTTACTTTGAAATTTTCGGTTTTATAAAGAAATGATAGAATGCATTTCAAAGCAATGACTTCTAATTGATGTAGGGGACTTCGGCCTTGCGAAGATGCTAACTTCAGATGATCTTGCTTCTTCAGTGAGTATTGATTCTTACATTGGATTTGCGCTTTTTGCATCCAAACATTCGATTTCAACCATATGCCTTGTAACTTACCTTACCTCCAAAAACAGGTGGTTGGAACTCCTACCTATATGTGTCCGGAGCTCCTTGCTGACATACCATATGGATCTAAGTCTGATATCTGGTCTCTAGGTAATTTCATTGTTTTTCGCTCTTATGATTAAACAAACCCATTTATTCTTTACATATCCTATACTAACCTGATATCTCTTCTTTCCAGGATGTTGCATCTACGAAATGGCTGCTCTGAAGCCAGCGTTTAAAGCTTTTGTAAGTCATCCGCACTCCCTCTATAATGTGCTGATTGCTTATAATGCATAAGGTGTATGCCTCAACTGGACCCTAAATTTGATGCAATAGTAACTCTGATCTGGCCTTGTGAACAGGACATGCAGGGACTGATTAACAAAATAAACAAGTCGATTGTGTCTCCTCTCCCTACCATGTATTCCGGTGCATTGTAAGTCCCTTCACATTATAGAAAGCCGATAGTCTTAACTTTCAGTAGTTACTTTATGTGGATACAATCTAAGTTATGACCCGTGAATCTGTGATACTCGCTTCCTGTTGTCTTATTTACTGACTTGGGATGTGCTTGCACCGTTTTCCTTCGTTTCCAGTCGTGGCCTAGTCAAAAGCATGCTGCGGAAAAATCCTGAACTGAGACCCAGTGTATGGTTCTCTCTTACTCGCTCTCCTTCAATGTTGTTAAATTTTTGTGGACCCGATTAATCTCACATGAGCCGGCGGTGTGTTAAATGACCTATTTTTTGTAATCAATCTAGGCTGCTGACCTGCTCAAGCATCCTCATCTTCAGCCTCATGTTCTTAGAATGAACCTCAAATATGATAATCCACGGAGGAACACTTACCCTACCTCAGATTCACATCACCGGAGACGAACCTGCTTTGTGGAGCCTGAGGTTTCGAAGCGTGTTGACAGAGCGAGAAGGCGGTCACTAGGCAATGACAGGACCCTGAATCCTAGTGTGTCAGGGACTGAACAAGACTCCGTCTCTACTCTCAGGAATGGTAAGGAATTTTCCAAGTATTTGGCTCGGAAATTTGAAGAACTGTCTATGGGTAATACACACAAGGATGTCGGTATTGATAAGCCGAGGACCCCTTCAAGAAGCTCTGTTGCAGCTAGGACTCCCAGAGTATCGACTCCAGTGAAGGCTTCCACTCCATTGAGGAGACAGGCAACACCATCAAAGATATCGAGCATAGGATCAAATCGCTACTCTGTAAGTTAATCTCTAGTTTCGGGTCAATATGAAAATCAGTTTTCTGTTTTGAAGCTTATTCTTGTATGTTTGATTTGTTTCAGCTTCCAGTGTCGTACACTCCGGTATCTAGACCCATCCATGCATCATCTCGCAGGGTTTCGCTCCCAATGTCGAGCACCAAGGCCGCCAACTACCAGATGCCTCATTACCGCTCCAATGCTGGCGTCCTCCATGGAGCCGACTCCCCTGACATCTCCGTCAATGCCCCACTTCTCGACAAGATCGTTGAATTCCCCTTGGCCTCTTCAGAGGACCCTCTATATGCTTTTCCAAACCGTGCCTCATCGTCAACCACCGCATGCCATTCGTCCACCTCTCCTCGTCGTATTTACCAAAACTCATCCGTCTCAGCCCAGTGCTCATCAAACAATACAAGTCCAAAAGACAAGTGCACAGTTGAGGTTCTAGACAGACCTGTCACAAAGCCAAGCCTCAAGGAGACTTTGGTAGGTGAAACTGAGTCATCTGAGCTTAACCCAGCTGGTGGTGCAGCTGTTTCAAGCCGATCGTCGTATGAATCAAGGCAGAGGCGGTTTGATATGTCATCATACCAGCAGAGGGCAGAGGCTCTGGAGGGGCTACTAGAGTTCAGTGCAAGGCTTCTGCAGCAGGAGAGGTTCGACGAGCTCAACGTGTTGCTGAGGCCGTTCGGACAGGAGAAGGTGTCGCCAAGGGAGACTGCAATCTGGCTAACCAAGAGCTTCAAGGGGAGTGCAGCATAGGCAGAGAACAAGGAAAAACTTTTAGGAACTCGAAGATTGCTGATGTTTGTAGGAGAGGATGGTAGAGGAGGTTAGGGCTAGGGTTAGGGTTTATCTTTGTGTTTTATGTGACAGATAATCGTAATTTAGTCTGACAACAATGTGAAGTTGCAAAAACCCTCAAAACTCAAGTCATTCTCATGAACCCTAACCAATTCGTAAAAGATGTTCTTCGATCTCTAGATCCTCTGATAGTATAGGCTACCACTCACCTGATGGTTTGTGGGATTGATCTACGCTGAGGGCACCTTCCACAGGTTGCATTATACCGAAACTGATGCTATCTTCTTTGATTTTTCGCTGTGTTTCTACCTAAATTACTGATGTCAAAAGCTCTAGCAATCAAGGTATCACATAACACAGGGCAGATGACAGAGGAATATCCGAATATACAGTTCAGAGCAATTTTCTCATATCATTCACTTCACATTAAAACTCAGTTGAGCTTCTGAAGAAAATGAAACATGAAACAGACCAAGGTTCATGTCTGGGTATACAAAACACAAAATACTATTTACGCAGCATACGTCAATGAAAGTGGAATGGTTGGGCGTTATCATCTTTAGCTCTGTGCCGCTCTGAATAGGGTGAGAAGAGAGAGGAACAGGTTGATGATGTCCAGATACAATGCAACAGCAGCCCATATATAGTCGTCATAAGTGTAACGCTTAATGATGTTGTCGGTGTCGTATATGATGTACCCGCAGAAGATAATGGAAGCCAATAAGCCATAGATCATCACAGATAATTTTCCCAGTGGAAAAAACACCTGAGGCAATAAAATTACAAAGTAGATATTCAAAAACCCCGGGAAAGATGGGAGCAAGGCACTAAGCAATGTGAAAGTCAGTATCCAGAATTTCTTGTTACCTGAATAATAGAAAAGATAATCAAGACGACTAAAGCACCGAACAAGAAGGGACCAAGGAAGTTAAAATCGTAGCCTCTCCTCGCTGCCCAGAATGTGTATAGTGTGAGACTGACAACCACAGCTGCGGTCAAGATCACCGACTCCAAGATAACCTTGCCTGCAAAGAATATAGAAGCATTACACCACAACACATACATGAAACCAAAATGTAGGTGCACGATATGGTTGAAAGAAAAGAAAAAATGTAGGTGCATGATATGGTTGAAAGAAAAGAAAAAACTACATTCAAAAGGATTGTTGGTCCCCGACTCAATACCCATGGTGAGAATTACATGCCTATTCACATGGAGACATGTGAGGATTGAGTAATACCCTCTCTATCCTTTCTCCATAGTAGGGAATCCCCATCCCATTTGAATCCATCGTTCGACATAAGTTCATTCCAATCCAAGTTATCATTACTTTCATCAGTCAGGTTATGATTCCATAACACATGTCAAATAATACACATACAAAACTAAAGACTAATCTTTGTTGCAGTTCAACAAATAGTCGCAATTAAAGAAAGTGGACTACAAAAGGAAAAAGGAACAGGAAGGTTTGTCCGCAAATAAAATATAAATTGCCCATCTTTTCACTACTCTCTCTTCCTCTAATCCTCTCCCATTTTAATAACAACGCAATTTGCAACCAAGCTACAATCATAAGATTGTTATTTGCTAATAACAACGCAATTTTCTAATTACCACAGAAAAAAAAACTAAAACGACAATTTCATGGATCAGCTGCCACAAATTAACAGAAAAAAATTTCATTCAGAATGAACCGTCACAATTCTGATCATAACTGAATGAATGCCAAGCCAAAATAATTTTCTAAGTAGAGAAACACTCTACAACAGCAAGAAATTTAATTAAATTTCGTGGATCAGTTGTTGCAAATTAACATAATTTCATTCCGAATCAACCATCAAAATCCTGATCATAACTGAATGAATATCAAGCCAAAATAATTTTCTAATTGTTACAGGAGAACTCTAAAACAGCAAGAAATTTAACTAAATTTCATGGCTCAGTTGTTGCAAATGAACACAAAATTTCATTCAGAATCAACTATCACAATCCTGATCATATTTGATAGCCAGAACAGAAAGAAACTCACCGCTAGTGAAGGCACATGTCAAACCAACGGAGAAGGCGAGAGCGATGGTGAAAATCCCCAGAAGCAAATAGTTCACAGGATGGCGCTGATGGTAATAGTACAACGGCCATAACACTGCAATTCAGCAACAAAGAAAGAAAGCCAAAATAATCATCAGAAAGGGGGAAAAAGAAACCCTAATTCGAAAATCGGAACTGATACAGCCTCCATCTCCATTTTAATAATCCCTTCCGATTCCTCCAATGATAAGATAATACCTATGAAGGGGGTGATGATGAGGACGATGTAGACGGCGAGGCCGGCGCTGGAGGAGACGAAGAAGTGGGCGATCGGGTGAACGGTGACGACAACGGCAGCGACGGCGATGGTGGCGAGAAGCTGTACAGAGATGATGCAGTAGATCTTGCGGATGAAGGCCCACCGTAGCTCCGGCGACTCCATCATCATCGGGTACAGCGGCTGGCTCATGCCGGCCTCCAAGTCAGCTTTATGGTACGCTTGGTTCCACATCTTCGATCGGAGAGAGGATAGAAAATCTCCAAGCTCGGAAATTGATTTCTATGCGTTGGCGAGTTGACAGTTGCTTGTTGGAGAAGAGATTTTTGATTCTCCTTGAGAGGTCTGGTAATGGCGGAACAAGGAATTGTAAACTGGTTTTTCCAGACGGAACGTCTCTTGTTAAGCTTTTCCAATTTGCTTACTACTCCGTAATAAGGAGTTGTTTGGATTGGACGACGCAAAAATTGATGACCATCTTAAAAGAAGGAAATTACGTCAAATATCCCAAACTTTCACTATCATCATGAAGTATACAAACTTGTAATTTTAAGCCGTTGTTTGTGTTTTTTTTAAATATAAATAAAAATTCAAAATACCAAACAAGCTATTGTCTAATAAATTTAAAAAAAAAGTTTAATGCACAAATCATTATAAACCATCTAAAATCAAAAGGCTCGTGTCCATGGGAAATCGAACTCTTAATGAAGGATATGAAAAGGATTCTCCAATCCTTTCAGGAGGTAAAATTATCCCACGTGCCCCGTGAGGGTAACAAAGTGGCTGATAAGGTTGCACACCTTAGCCACTTTGTTAGCGGGAATGCGCTGGCATCTCATAAAAATCTTCTTAATGTCATCCGCTTGGATGCTATCGGTTAGGTTTTCCAACCGAATTCTTACCTGTTAAAAAAAAGTAAAAAATTGACGGGCACACTAATCATTACTCCTTCCATTCCATATTAAGTGTCGTTTGGACTTTTAATGCACACTTTTTTAAAGAGGTAAAAACTCTATAAAATATAATTTTTTATTTTTTAATAATTTCATACTTTTTTTTATTAGGTAAGGATTCAGGGGAATAGATCACCTGAGAGCATCCTGACGGATGAGGTCACGAAGACCTAATAATTTCATACTTGTTAGTAATAAGTACAACATTATTACAAAAAATCATTAAAAAAATATTTTATAGAGTTTTTGCATTCTTAAAATGCGTGCCGAAAAGTAAAGTGACTTATAGAACAAAAGAAGTACAGAGTATTATAACAAAAAATTTAAAAAAAAATCAAATGAAAAAAATTCTGCAAGCCTTTGGACATGCAACAACATGCTCAAAGTGGAATCTATTGTTGGTAAACCTCGTTCCTTTTAGAACGATTGAAGCCGTTTCTCCCAAGTCGATCCAGCCTTTGGCTAAATCAAACCCTCTAATCTCCAATTTTCGAATCCATGTCCTCCTAATCGCCTCCCACTAGTCTTTGGTGGTCGGTTTCTGTTGTCCTTTGTCAGTCTTCGTCACCATGGTTTCCGATTTGGAGCTCGCCTCCACCCGACCTCTTCGCAAGTGTTTATCTCCCTATCTCTTGTGTTCTTGCTCCTCTTGTGCTTCTCACATTTCAATCTCTCTGAATACCTTCGGGTGGGGCTCCTTGTCTCCTTCCTCCGTCTGAATGGGGTTCGGTCTGGGGTGGGTGGGTCGGGTCCTCCTCCTCTTGTAAAATTGAATTGGGGCTTTTGCGGTTTGGTGGCTTCGCTCCCCTCCTTTCTATCCGTTTGCCGCCTCGTCATGCTTTGGGTTGTGGTGATGCTGTTCTGAATTGGGTCACCCTCGCATCCTCCTGCTCTCCCTCGCTTTGGCTTCTCGTCCCCTATTCTCGTTTCCTTCTATTTGCAGTATGCCTTGGCTCGTCTCCCTCGCCGCTCCGCCCTGGTGGTTTCGAGTCCGTCCGGCGGACTCGCCGACACCAATTGCTCCTGTTCTCGTGCTGCGTCTCGTGCACAATGGGTTATCTGACAACCTTGGCGTGCAAGGCTTTTGTCGCCCCTTGCACGCCAAGTCTCAACACATAATTAAAAAAACGGTTGTAGAAAATGTTTTCATAAAATTATATATATTTTTATATGATTTTTTATTTCGAACAAAATCCCAAAAGGGTAAAAATTAAATCCCGAAAAGGCTTGATTAAAAACCCGCAAGGGTCTTGACAAAATCCCGAAAGAGTTTTCAAGTGCGTTGTACTAGGGTGGTTCTTGGCGGCGTCTCTGGGTGTTTGTGGCGATGCTATTCTTAGTTGGGGCTTTGACGTCCGGTGTCGGGTTTGGCTGGGGTCGAGACATTGTGTATCGAGGCGACTCTGTGATTTAGAAATTTCCTTGAAGAATCATCTTCACTGCCTACAGAGGACTCCTAATGTACCGCTGGCCAGTGGTGTCATTGTTTTGTGGCGCTTGGCGTCGGGTTATGTTGTCCCCAACGTTTTAGGTTTAGGTTCGTTTGTTCGCTTAGATTTGTTCGCTTGCCACTTTCTATATTGCACAATTGCACCTTTCTACTTTAGATTATATGTTTGACGGTTCGCCGTCTGCCGACTTTGTCGGCCACTCGAGGTGTCAGGCTTATCTTCGAATTCTTACCTCATCAAAAAAAGAAAAAAAAACACGCTCAAAGTGGAAGATAGGGAAAAAAATGTGAATATCGCAAATATGGGATAGCATTTTATGTCTCTTGAAATAAGTAAAATTTGCCTAGGAATAGCAATAATATAGCATGGAGGCTTCTGTATTTAGTAAAATTTGCAACTAACTACTCCAGATCGATCTTGAAAATATATTAATCAAAATTTCTCATAATAATAGAGGAGAGAAATAGAGTTTTCCAATGGACATGTTTCTGGGCCATGGGGCCATTATTGAGAAGGGAATAATGTCATTAATCTGACATTTTTTTTTGGTCAGAGTAATTAATGTGACATAACTCACTCCCGGACAATGAAGATGTGCATCATCTTCTGACAGCTTGACAAGTTTCTCGTATAAAAAATTTGGATATTTGAATTTTTGCAATATTTTGTAAAAACTAAGGTCATGTTTATAAAGGGTTATTAGGGATACTAGGAATACTAATATTTTATTCTTCCATCTCCGTTACATCATCCTAAAATCTCATTCTCATTTTTCCCACTTTATCAATAGCATCTCTAGTATCCCAAAATCCATCTTTTTATACCCACTCAATTTAAAAATATACCCATCCCCAACAATTATTTTCATTCTCGATTATATTATTATATTCATTTATTATTATTAAAATATATATTTTAATAATTATTCATTTCATATCTTGCATTATTTATTATTCCATAATTAGAATTCAATTTTTCGGATTATATTTTGCATATTTATAGTCAAAGATAAATATTTTTTTTTAAAATATAGTCAAACATATTAAAAATTGATGTCTATATGTAGATAAAAATGAATCTAGTATTGTGGTAATTTTTAATTTTTTATTTTTTACATATTTTTTACCGAAAACTTGATTTTAATTTGTAAAACATAAAATGCCCAGCCACGATCTCGGTCGTCCATCAGCGCCATGTGGCCTCCATCCGCCTCCCCTCCCTGCAGCCCAGTGAGGAAGCGACACGTGTCCCCCCTCTCCCCCTCTACAATTGTGGATGAGCTTCCACTGTACACCCGTTTCAGCTTTTTCAACCTCTAGTATCGATACTTGTTAAGAGCATCTTTATCCATGATACCCAATTCAAGTATCATAACTTACATTTTTTTTGCCACATCATTTTAAGATATTTTTTTTTGATAAGGTAAGAATTCGAAGGTCAGATAGGTCTGACTCATCGAGAGGCCGACAAAGTCGGCAGACGGCAAACCGTCAAACATACAACCTAAAAACCAGAAATACCAACAACAAGCGAAATGAAACAAACAGAAATAAACTCTACAATAAGACGGCCCAAGAAGACCAACTCCCAAGAAAGTTGAGGACGCCGGCGAAGAACGAAGCCAAGCATCACCGAACAGTGGCACCGCGGGCCAGCGGTACAGCAGGACTCTAACTCCTGTGGGTAGTGCAGACGAACTCCAACGAAGCTCAATCCCGGATACGGAGTCACCCTGGGCGCACCACCACGACCCCAGCCAGTCCCGACTCCATACTCCACGCCCCCTCAACCGAGCAGAAGACCTCCTAGAAACGTCGAAAGCAGAGCCGCACACTGCTCGTACAAAACGCCAACAACATTTCACCTACAAGAATTTAGTCAAACCCTTGCGGGATTTGATCAAACCCTTTCGGGATTTTATCGGAACCCTTACGGGATTTTTAATAAATTTTTATATCTATATGATGTGTTCGAATAAAATAATAATAATTATTATTACTAAAAAATTATTGAAAACAAACACACGAAGCATGTTGCGTGAGTAAGTAAGAAAAGTCTGCAAAAGAAAGTGGCGTACACCGCCTATTTTGTTTTGATTTGATATGATTTGCTTTTTGCTTTTTTTAATTAGGCCAAAAGCTTGGCTTGCAAGATGAAGGGCGTGAGACACCGGGCAGCCGGAGGACAGCCGAAGGGCGTGCAAGTCAAAGGCGCAGTCGAGGACGGCCGGAGGTGGGACACCGGGCACCGTCGGCAGCGACGGACAACCCAGGCGGGGGGAGGCGCCTCCGAAAGACCAAGGAGACGAGCAGTGAAATGAGGTTGTGGGAAGCAGTGGCGCCGCACACCAGGCCGAAGCGACGGGAGGCAGAGCGCCACCGCCAGGCGTAGTCGGCGGGAGAAGCAAGGAGAAAGGCAGGACCTCTCCAACAAGTCCCGTTTGGTAGTAGATTGAGCGTTCGCGTCAAGGCTCGAGAACCAGAGCACATCCGAAACAAGGGCTTGAGATACGAGATCTAGATGGACAGATTGGAGGTGGCGAAAATGAAATTGGGGACAAGAACCAACAATCAAAGAAAGCCCCATCTTGATTTTGGTTTTGATCGAAGTCCGAAGATGGAGATTCGGATTGGGGTTTTCCACGTTCAACTTTCTCAACAGAGAACCACGTCAAAACTAAGGCAACACAGTGGCTCAGAAGCGGCTGGAACCGGGTTGAGGCGGCCGAAGCCGGGTTAAGGCGGCCGAAGCCGGAGTAAGGTGGCCGGAGCCAGTATATAAGGCGGTCGGAGCCGGAGTAGACCTTCCTCACTCTAGAAATTCTAGAGAGAGGAGATAGCGTTTCCTCATGATACTCACAAAAGTATCTTAACATATATTTTATTTTATTTTTAAATCTTTGTGGGTGTAGAGAAAAAAATGGCCCCCACATGTTATTGTTCATTGGATAAAACTAAGATATTGTGTAAGAGCGAGTATCATCTTAATGGTACTCACTTGTAATGATTGTCTTGATTCTCCCCCCAACTCTTACATTTATTTTTATTTTTAATTTAAAAATATGGCTATGGTACTCCAAGTACCACCATTAAAGATGCTCTAAGTATCTCCCTAGTATTCCTCATCCCACTTTTACAATATTTTAATATTAAAAAGCCTAGTATCTTGAATAGTTTTTGGCCGATAAAAATGGCCTAGGAATTTTTTAAAAGCATCTCAACGGTGGGTGACTCAAAATTCATTTCTCATTTTCTCATTCATTCACCTCATTAATCTTTTTTTTAATCTAAATCGGATAAAAAAAGTAAATAGAGAGGTTAGTTCTCACCATTGTGGATGCTCTAACATAACAATTTTCAAATAATTTTTTTGGAAATTTACATTAAATCACCCATTTATATATATGTTTTCACACTTAACCACCTGTTAAATCTATTATTACAGAAAATCACCCACTAAAAGTGTTTCGTTTACAAGTCACCACCTAAGCGTTGATGAAATGTTAAAAAAAATTGAAAAGACTAAAATACTCCTTAAAAGTACTAGTAGTCTGTACCATTTATAAGGTTCGAAATTTGACATGGTACTACATATTTTCCACGATTTCAACACCCGAAATCGAACACTTTTTTTTCTTATAAATCGAACGCTCGTAAAATGATCAACATTAGTTCAGGATAATTTTTATTATACTGGTTTAAGTTTATACTGAGTAATGACTCTATGATGTATTTTTTGTTTAATGAGAGTTTTGATGCACTATTTTATGGAATGAGTTAGACCACGGGCAACCCAGAGTCGGGCGACTCCAATTGCATTGCCACATCAGCGAAAAGTAAGACGTGGAGGGGAGATAAAATTTAGCGTTGAGGGGGGAACGCTGAAATTGGATCCGGTTGTAATCCGATTTCTAATTTTTTTTTGCAGGTATTAAAACACGGCGTTTTGGGCAAAACAAACCCAAAACGTCGCGTTTTGAGGCTTTACAGCCAAGATCAAGGCGCGCCACGTGTCAGGGGGTTTTAATAAAATTTAAAACCCCCTTTCACCCATAAAAATATTTTTTTAAAAAAATTATTTTTGAATAGGATTTATTTTTCTCTATCAAATAACACCCACGTTGCATATATTTGACGATTTTTTTTTGCTATGTTTACCATATGTTAAAGATTTATAGTCACATAAACAATATTAACTTAAATCAACATAGACTTACACCATAAAAATACATAGATTTGAACATTAAACAATACTACCCACTACACATGGAACATGAAAACACACACACATATAATAAAATATAAAAATATACTACCAACTATACCTTAAACATGAAATTACACATACCCATAAACTTAAACACTACAACTGAACATTACACACATACATTAACTTCTTCGACACTTACTGGTGATCATCGTTCAGCTCCTTGATCAGATTGTTCCTCAACTTTTCTTTCTCCGTAGACAACGAACCTATCATGCTTTGCAAGTTCATAAGAAGGTTATACTTATATTCCACATGCTTTGCCTTTTCACTAACCTTCAATGCCTTCGTCTCCGCTTCCAGTTTCTTCCTCTTGGAATCCATTTTCTTCCTTGTTTGACTTTCAACATATACCCGGAGAGATTCTCTTCTCATTTCCATTCTTCGGCTGTCATCTTTGTTTCGATTTCCCTCAACTCCAAATCCTTCCTCTTAAGCTCATAGAACTCTCCAAGATATGGGGTTGAGGTGGAAATCAATATTTACAAATAATTCCTTAGCCGAAAAATGGATGATGTAATCGACCAACTTATGAAGGAATCTTCCATGCCTGACGTAGCTAGACAAAGTATATTGCACCTTGGCTGACCTCTCTGAAGATGTGAGTGATAGAAAATGACTTGAAACTCCGTTGGAGGAGGAGAACGTCATAAACGAGAATCTCAATCTTCAAGGGGCAAGCCCAGCTTCCACTAATTGCCTTAATAATTGTGAGGTTGTCACCTTCAACTAGAATTTACGGTAAACCAAGCTCCCTGGCCTTTGAAATCCTGAGTTTGAGCCCCCATGCCACGGTTTTAAGGTTACGCCTTGCTCACATTGCGCTCCGCCACCTGCAAGTAGACCTGAGCAGACATGGGCTAACCCGCCCGGCCCGCCCAACCTACCCTGTTAAATATGCGGGCTTAGGTAAGGCAATTGGCCCAAGCAGGCCGATAGGCCCGGCTCGGTTGGCCCATAGGGCCGGGCTTGGGCTAAGGATTAAGCCCAAGCGGACCGATAGGCCCGACCCGCCTATATATATTAGAGGGAATGTTAGTAAGTAACCCAACTATCCGAAATATTTGCAAGGTTAACCCAACCCGAAAAAAAATGTGTCAAAACCGGATAGGGGAGTGCAAGGGGGAGCCGGTAGCAAGTCATTGAGGGGGATGAATGGCCTTCTAGAGATCGATAGCTGGACGAATTGAGGGAGAGAGAGAGAGCAGGTGAAAAAGCAACAAGAAAGTTGTAGAGGAGAGAGAGATAAGTGAGAGAGGAGTGAAAAAAAAAGTAAAGTTGCAGAGGAGAGAGAGATCAGTGAGGATAGGACAGAGAGAGATGGAAGAGTCATCTCTCCTCTGCGACTTTACTGTTGCTGTTTCACTTCGAAGAAGAAGCAATTGGGCGGGGGTTTATTTGCAGGTTGATGTGTAAGCAGTTAGTTTTAATTGGACACCCAAAGCAAAACGACATGACATATATTGGAATCGATTGGACAAGAGTTATCGGAGAAACAGATTCACCATCGAATTCGGATAGAAAATGGGTAAGTTTGCTTTCGATAAAGGTTATGCGAGAGGTGTCTCCCTTAAATCTGAAGCAAATTTACCCATTTTCTGTCCGAAGTCGATGGTGAATCTGTTTCTCCGATAACTCATGTCCAGTCGATTCCAATATGTGTCCAGTCGATTCCAATATGTGTCATGTCGTTTTGCTTTGGGTGTCCAGTTAAAACTAACTGCTTACATGTCAACCTGCAAATAAATCCCCACCCAATTGCTTCTTCTTCGATGGTTTTTATCCGAAACTTAAGATTTAATTCAAATTATATTAATGTCCCCTCACTGTCACTCTTCCATCTCTCTCTGTCCTATCCTCACTAATCTCTCTCTCTCTCCTCTGCAATTTTACTTTTCTTTTTCACTCCTCTCTCTCTCCTGTCCTCTCTCTCCTCTACAACTTTACTTTTCTTTTTCACTTCTCTCTCTCTCTTCCTCTCTCTCCTCTGCAACTTTACTTTTCTTTTTCACTCCCCTCTCTCTCATGTCCTCTCTCTCCTCTGCAAACTTTCTCTTGCTTTCTCTCTCTCTGATTTTTTATTGAAAGCAAACTTACCCATTTTCTATCCGAAGTCGATGGTGAATCTGTTTTTTCGATAACTCTTATCCAGTCGGTTCCAATAGGTGGCATGTCGTTTTGCTTTTGGTGTCCAGTTAAAACTAACTGCTTACACGTCAAACTGCAAATAAACCCCAGCCCACTTGCTTCTTCTTCGATGATTTTTCTTTGAAACTTAATATTTAATTCAAATTATATTAATGCTTCGATGGATTTTCTCTGAAACTTAAGATTTAATTCAAATTATATTAATTCCCCCTTATCGTCACTCTTCCCCCCTCTATCTCTGTCTCTGTCTTATCCCCTCTGTCCTCTCTCTTTTTACCGCCTGGGCTTAGGGGGGAGGGCGACACTAGAACCAGGGAAACATTGAACAACACACAAGACAGGAAACAACCATAGGGTGTCCAGCAGGAAATCATTGGGTGTCCAGTAGAGTACCAAAGGGTGTCCAATAATAAACCATAGAGTGGAAAGTTGCTATATTGTTCATTCTTCAATAAAAAAAAACAAAGCGGTTCACCAAGCCTCTGCGAGAGCTCCTCCACTTCGATTCCACCTCCTATACTCCAAATCCGGCCTCCACTCGCCTCGAATTGACCTGGAAAAGCCATCACAACGAAGGTGAAGGACGAAGGCATCAAAGCGGTGCTCTGGCGGCGATTCACACAAGTGGCGCAAGACGAATTCACATCAACGGCAGAGAGATATAAGACAGAGAAATCAAAGAATAAATAAGCTCTTCAATGGAGCTCTTTGATGGAGAGAGGTGGAGAGAGACATAGAGAGAAAGGGTTTTGGATGAGTGACGAGATCCTGTCCTCTCTCTCCCCATCCACACGTCTCACTCTCTCTCCTCCATAAATGTAGCCAGTCTCTCCCTCTATTGTAACCGGTTGGGGTACAATTTTTTAAGAGGTTAGGGGTTAGTTTTTTGCAATTAATGTGGATAGGGGATAGGGGGTGCAAACCCAACCGGGTTTTTGGGTTAGTTTTGCAAAAGCCCCTATATATTACTTATATTAATTTTTATATATTTGTATTAAAATACTACGGAGCATATATATATATATATATATATATATATATATATATATATATATATATATATATATATATATATATATATATAGGGATGCGCTCCGGTGAAAACCAAAATTGCGGTAGAAACCCGTGAGGACCGGCTTTTTAGCCCGGTTCACTTGCTTTATAGCCCGGTTATGAATAGAACCGATCTATAAAGTCATAAATTTTAGCCCGGTTTTGAATAAAACCGAGCTATAAAGTCACTATGTAATTTTAAAACATTAGCTTTTTAGCACGATTTTTCACCGAACTATAAAATCATGTGTTATTTTAAAACTGGAGTTTTTAGCACGGTTTTTAGGTTGAACCGAGTTGTAAAGTCACCGTGTGATTGAGGTTTTTAGCACGGGTTTCAAAAAAACCAAGATATAAAGTAGTCCTCACGGGTTTTTATTTGAGGTTTTCACCGGAGTCAATCCCTATATATATATATATTGATTATAGGAAAAATGACTCAAAATAATACCAACTATGAGATATGAACAAAAAATAATACGAACTAAAAAAAGTCTCAAAATAATACAAACTATCCACCTATTAACAAAAAATAATACAAACTTTAAAATCAATTAAAAATAATACAAACTATGAACTTTTGAACTTAAATTAGGATAAGATTCAAAATAAAATTTTATTTATCAAAATTATAAAAAAAATCTATAATTATTCATACTTTGCACAAATCCACCTTTTATATTTTAAATACATTAATCCCACTATTTGATTGTCCAACGTTATATAATACAACCCTAATTTTTAGAAATTACACAAAATTACATGAATTTTAGGATATGATTCTATTTTTTTTTATAATTATGGATAAAGTGGATGTGATTTTATTTAATTTCAAAATAAAAAGTGTTTTTTTGTGAAGTTGAATAAATAAATAGTGGTTTTGGTGTATTTAAAAAAAAAGGGATGCATTTGTGCAAAGTGTGACTATATACTCATATTCTTGTAATTTTTTGTAAATAATGTTTTTGTGTTGATTCTTCTCCTAGTCCAACTTCAAAAGTTTGTATTATTTTGAGTTAAAAGTTCATAGTTTGTATTATTTTTAGTTGATTTTAAAGTTTGTATTATTTTTTGTTTATAGGTGGATAGTTTGTATTATTTTGAGACTTTTTTTAGTTCGTATTATTTTTGGTTCACATGTGATGGTTGGTATTATTTTGAATCATTTTTCCTTGATTATATAATATCTATACTTTTACCTCTATTACTTTATAATTACTAATAGTATTTACATCACATATAAATTAAGGAATACAATAGTACTAAATAAATTATTTTCAAGATTTTTAATTGAAATGAACCTACATAAAGATTGTAGTGTGTAATTTCACATTTGTGTAACTTGTATACCTTTGTTTTGTATAAAATTTCAATCTTTTGGGACACTTAGCACATTTGTATAGTTTGAGATCAAATGCAAAAAATAATAAAATAAAAATAATATTTTACGAAATTATAATGGGCATCCCGGTGGGCTACCCGGCCCGCCTATGTGAGTGGGCTTGGGCAAGAGAGTTGGCCCAAAACCAGGCCTAGCCCAAGCCCAGCCCACTAAAATGGGCCAACATATTCTCATAGGCCCGACCCAAGCCCGCCCAACCCAACCCATGCTCAGGTCTACATGCAATCAATAGACCTTATAGTTCCGAATAATAAAAACCAGCCGTCCGATTGCCCTGGATGTCTTTATTTCCATTGAAATCAGTGTTGTATGTTCCTTCTGGTGATTTCCTACACCTCAAATTTCTTCGCTTCATTGGTGCAGTTTTATTTCTTCCTTTTGTCTTGAAGTAGGTTTCTTTCTTTTATCCATACTTCTTCTATAATGGACACCGGACAGACCCGGTGGATCGAAAGGCCGAAGAAATCGGCGACGGACAAACCGTCAATACAAGCAAATTACAAAACAACATCGAACCAGATAAAACCAAATTACAAGGGAGCAGTTAAAGACACGGGCTAGTACTATCAAAAAAGAATCGAAGCAAAGTGCGACATCTCAATCGTCAGTTGGATTATTGATCTAAGCATATCCTATCTTTTAGCCTTTTTTCTTTTTCTTTTTTTTTTCAAAAAAAAAGTTCATTTCAAAATGCGGTATAAAGTAGGGCCTCTATTGGATCAGAAATCCAATAGCCCAGTCATAGTTGTAGAAGACTATACACAATAAAATACACACAAAGCCACAGGTACTGAATTGGAAATATTTTTCCCAAATCTACCCCTGAGGATAGAGATTGTTGGCCTTTCAAAGCTCTCCTATTTGCATCTCCATCTCCATCTTCCATTCTTCCCTCACAGCTTCTTCACCAAATGCTTCAAGTACTAGATAGGTACTATTCACAATATTATAAAACACACATAAAGCCACAAATAATCACACGCCATGTATGTAAAGAAAGATGAAAATCATAATCGTTATGTAAATGTCAAATGTAAATATTTTAGTTTGAATCTTCTAAGATCTACCAAATCAAATCTTCTAATGTTTTTATTGTTACTCAAGAATAACTTATTTCACAGTTTTTTTTTTAAAAAAAAGGCTTATTTGGTTGTTACGTTTTGGTGTCACTAATTTTTGTTGAACAAATTAATGGATACAATTTCCTAACCAAAATATTTAAATCCTCAGTGAGAGCAATTACAATCACCAGAAGCGATCCATCAAGCTCTTCCTTTACTCTAGCAAAGAACAATTTAGGGTTTATTACAGGTTCTTGGTCAAAACCAGGTTGACCCCCTTCAATTGTCGCTCAATGGAGCTTGGTCCAAAAACCTAATGGGATGGTGATCCCCTAGCTCCTTCATTCAATCAGCAAGGAGATCACAACGAGCCTTTTGTATTACACTACGTACCGCAAAGGGCATCTGGAATCAACTCAACAAATGCTAAGCTAAGTTGAATCAAGCTTGTCTTTATCGACTTCAGCTCAGTTGAATTTGATTCAAGTACAGTGAATGAAGATGTCCCATTGCGCCATTGGCACGTACTGAATTCAATCTAAGAAAGACAACACCCTGTGTAAAGGGATGAAATGGATATATGCAAAGAGAAACTGATGATTTACCATATTAGTGAAGTCATTCTGATTCAAAAGATACTGTACGTCTGTACATACTACAAGAGGGCCAATTGGTCACAACTCATAAGCCATAAACATAGGCAATTTTCAGGAGATATATCACCAGATGAAGGATCAACCGGGCCTCTTGATTAATGGATCTCTTGGGGTTTGGAGTCTGGACCAAAGAGCCTGTAACCAAGTTCCTGCTTGGATGAAGATAATTGTCATTTTTACAAGGGGATACTAAACTGATCATCTAAGACAATTAGTATTCGACCTAGATATCTCGTGGTCATGGGGGTGAATGGAAATAAGGGTGTTGCAAAGCCTCGTCCACACTCAATCTATCATCCTGCAATTTATTCAGATGAGGAATTTTTTTTAGAAATATATTAAAATACGTAGTATATCGCAAAGAAAAACAGATAACATAATGACCTTTATCCACTAGTTTACTTGTAAAAAAATCCCTCCAAAATTACATATTTCATGCTAATGAATCATGATCAGCATACCAAGGTTCCACATTCGATCATACAAATTTTAAATCCAGGTTATAGTCTACGTTAATTTTGATCTACACTCAAAGTGTATGCATATCAATATGGGAAAAAAAAGTCATCCTCAACTAGAAAAGTGTACACCCTAAATTTTAAACTTACTGGATCCCAGAGAAGCAACTGTCGAACTAGACGCATAACCTGAACATCTGGGAACCTGCAAATGGAAGCAGTAGGTATTTAACCTGTTCCTCGTATGAACTAAAGGAGATGCAAATTTACAAGATATTGTTGGGCGACATACCCTATCATAAGCGGATCTCTGGTCTTTATTAGATTTGAGAAGAACTCTTCAGAGCATTTCCAGGAAGCAGGTGAAACTCCAGCCTGGGTGAGAAAAGAGAAACTTCAATGAATACGGCTATAAAAAGGAGTATACCGTAATAACTAAACAAATTTACACAATCAAGCACATCAAGAAAGTAAATGTGAAAATAAGCATAATTTTATGCTGCAGTAATATACTACTCTTTTTTAGTAGAGTTTTTCCTCCTTTCCACTTGTTTGTATTACGGAAACCAAAGAATCTCGTCTAATTTTTAAGAAAAGCCTCATTTTATCTCTATCATTTCCTATTCAGATAAACTTAGAAAATCTTCCACTCAAGAGTAAACATTATGCAAAATCTTATTGGCACAATTAATCACTCATTCCACAGTCCACACGATTATATACAGAGTTTTAAGAAATTATGACGGCTACTAATAACACACCATATAAGACATTTCAAGATAAAATCTACTTTCACTCTCTAAAGAGTGCTTTCTCACTTTCAAACCAATGTGTATTGGATTCTATCTTTTTGTACACAGTCATCTGACATCATAAAGGGTCAAGACAAACATTTAGCAAATAAGAAACTAACAATTCTACTATTCTTACACTTGTAAGTTGTAATCTATTAACTATACTACATGCTCCATAATCTTAAGCAATACGTCTGTTCAATACGGGTAGCACAGGAGGACAATTAAACTCATATAACCAAGAGAGAGGGGGCAAGCTTGCAAATATTGCTCTGTAGACAGACAGTATGCAAACACGCGATTATAGAAAACTTACTCCATAGGGTGAACGCCGATTATGATGCAATTTACTAGGACTGCCAGTTATTAGTATGCACATTTCCATGAATGACCTAAGTCTGCACACCAAGATATCATATTCATCAAAGCATTGTATAAGAGGCAAAATTGGCTTCTTGTTACTCAAATACACCATAATCATACATGTAAAATAATACCAGCATAGAAAATGATTGAAGCACCATAACATAGGTGCATTAGAAGTGTATATGAACTTGATAAAGTGCTTCACCCTTTTTTCTTCTTAATCTAGGGAGGGAGAGCTTCATCCTTTTTTTTCTTAAACAGCTCAGCCACCTGATGAATAGAAAATCAAGATAGATGTTCTTTCTCACTCACAAAGGTTACATGTCTAGCAATGAGCTTATGTCAAATCATGCAGACTAGGCATGGTACAAATTAGTTTAACCAAGTAACTAAGCAAATTATCAGATGAGTAATTATTGGCAATGGTCACAAATGGCTGCTACAAGAAAAGTTCAAATTAATAGGTCGATCACACAGATTCAGCATGGTACACATTAGTTTAACCAAGTAACTAAGGAATTTATCAGATGAGTAATTTTTGGCAATGGTAAAAAAATGGCTGCTACAAGAAAAGTTCAAGTTAATACTCCCTCCGTTCCATATTACATGGTCATTTAGGATTGTGCACAATAATTAAGAAAACTACTAGTGTAAAGAAATTGTAGCTGTAGTTACCCAAAAATTGTACTCCGTAAGATGGTCCGACAATAATAAAGTAAATATCATCATCATTCATTAATTAGTGTCCTGTGAAAGGGTTTTAACAAAACCTTTGGTTTACCAAATTAGTAGTGGCCGGGGTTAAATTTACTGCTCCATGTTTCAAAAAGCCATTTGGAGCCAAAATTCTCAGTTTTTTTCAATTTAGAAGTACAAGTAATTAATGCTGTGAAATTCTCTCTGTACTGCATTACTAATTCAATGCAATAATCAGGGCTATAAGCCCATGTATTATGGAACAAATCCTAAATCCTAAATGCCCGTGTAATATGGAATGGAGGGAGTATGTGATTTCATGAATTAATTGCTACCCAGATAATGAAATATTTGAATAATTAAATTCACAGATATTAAGAGAACAATATTCCTTTTTGCAGTAGGACTTACTTGTATGCAAGCTCCTTCAAGTCCTCATTCCAACCTGCAATGTGTTTATCTAATAGAGCTCGAGATAAAGTGTTTATCTGGAAAACATCTGGTGATCCTAATATAAGCTCTAGAATTACAACACCAACACTCCACATGTCATACCTAGCATGCAAGGAAAAATTCTAATCAGAACAGCTGAAACTATCATATACAGAATTCAGGGATTAGTTGGAGTTTCATATGTATAAATCCTTCAATATCGATATCAATTTAATCAAACAAGCCATACTTGAGTGTTCTGCTTGTTGGTCCTCGATGCCAAGTAGAATTCAGCAAAGCCTCAGGAGGAGTATATTCAAATGTTTGCTCCGCTCTAGAGTAACAGATTTACCGGGTGAGGTAGAAGTCAAATAAGAAGAAGATAAAGGAAAAGAACATTTGCAGAGCAAACACCAAAAGAACCATAAAGAAGAAAATAAAGAAGAAAGAAAGGAAGAAAGTAGTTATACAATAAAGTGAACTAAGTTTCCCTTGAAAACACACACTGTGTATAAAACAAGAAAGTAGCAAATGCGAAGGGAAACCAATCAATTGCAAGCATAATGATTCCTATACACAATTTGTGGGTTCAATGATCATATTTATCATGATTCTCCAATCATCAATATCTCGTATAGCCATTTATGAAAAAGTTACACTGTTACTTTTTTAAATGCATAAAATAGTCATGTGTAGGGATCCAGTAAAAAATAGTAAAGTACAAAAATACCTAGTAGGTCCGGCAGAGTTGTACAAATGTTTGACGGTGAAATCATCAATGGCACTACCAAAATCAATAAGGCGCCTGTAAAATAAAATAATTATACAATTTAAGAGTTTGTTTCAATGAAGGATATAAGAAGTTTACAACAAGGTAACATCCAAATTATGGCATGATCATCAAACATGGCAAAATAAAGAATCCTGTGTACAATCAAGCCCACAAAGGAATGTGGTGCAGCTACATTATTCAGTTAGCAAAATAACTACTTCAAACTATAATAAGGATTAATCAAAATCTAGTATATAAATCATAAGAAAATAAAATGCTCACATGATAAATGAAATGGAGTATCTGGTCAGTACTTGAAATTTTCATAAATTTCTGAAAAAGAACAAGCATTTACATTATCAGCTATAATTTTGCAAGGTCAAGAGATCAGTGATGCTGCATGTTCCAGTGCAACTACAAATCCTGTGTAAAAATACTTGCAACATGTACTCGCCATGTGCTAAAGTTATAGCACAAGAAGCAACTCCTCGAGTATTCTTTTTATTTGAGATGCCAAAATTTTCCATCGAGTCATTGTCAGAAACAAACTAATACAGCATTCTCGCAAAGGAGACGCCTTCAAGACCTTATCTATCACTCACACCCCTAGAGTCTACACCAAATGGGAGAAGTATTAAATCATTCTTGTATTCTTTATATTTCAATAGATATTAAAGGGTGATAATTATATGTGCATACATGTTGATGGTGTGCTTCGTATTCCTATCAGGGCTTCTCTGCATGCATCTTCCAGTTTCTGGATCTTCAAAGCATATAACCATGTTCTCTGCCAAGTAAATATTAACAATTTTGTAAGAAAACATATAAAAATCAGGATTCTCAACTGATGAAGAAGAAAGATAAAAAAAAATTACGACTACAAGAAAGTAAAAAAACCACTCACAGAGTCAAGCAAGAACAAAATCGAATAACAATCTTACTTTGGAAAAACTGGAATGTTAATGAGTAAGGTACCAACTTGGTCCTCGACAAGTGCTAAAAGGTTACTTTCAAACAAACAAAAACCCTTAAAGGCTAAAGGCTCCATATATTGCCTCGAATATCTTGTTTTGAACAGAAAATGCTTTGGATGTCTCAAAGTAGAAAGTATATGCACATATCAAGAACATGTATCATTTAACATAGCAGTGACTGTCTGACTGAATGAGGAGAAGAAAAGAAATATGATTACAACACATTGTGCCAATTCAATGTTGCAAATCATACAAAGATTCATATATAATTCTTGAAGGTAAAAGGCAAATACTAGATAATTCTTGTGTGGGGCTGGGTGTGTGGGTGGGGGTGGGGGGTGTACATCTTATTACTACAGATGATGTAATAGCAAGCAAATAAAAAACTGTTCATCCTACAAAGACTTTGCCACAATAAATCGCGTTCTTGTAATATAGGGTAAAAGATTTTGTTCTCACCAGGTTTAATATCCCTGTGGGTAATGTTGCGGTCATGACAGGATTTGAGTGCCAACAGCTGAAAAACAGAGAAAGAAAGAGCTCAGCTGCATATTAGTGTTGAGAAAGCAAAAGGACAAACTGTACAATACTAGCAGAGAATACAAAATGCCAAAATCCACTGTTTACAAAACTCATGCAGAATAGAACCCTCAAGTTCTGCTACTACAATCTCATGAATAAGCATTAGATTTCATTCATCAATCATCAACTCTCATATATTTTAAAGAATGAGTACGTTATGCATTTTATTTTATTTTATTTCCTTCATCACGAAAAGAGAAAAACTTTGCAAAATATCACAAAGGAATTTAATTTATTCTTAGCTGCTCATGAACCATGATACATATATCATTTACATAGGCAATGTCTCCTTATTCCTAAACCATGCTTCAAAAATATTATCACAAAAATTGTTGTGTCACTCTGATTTTCCACTGAGTTGTACGTACCAGCTGCCTTATAAGGTTTCTCATTCCCTCTTGCCCTGCTTCTGTTGTCTTCAGCCAATGCCACCATTCTGATGGATTTAATATTTGAGCATTCCCAACTCTTTCAGACTCAGATTCCCCAACATTACTCTTCACTTCTTCTGCTGTGTACATGAGCTTTGATAAAGAAATACCTTCATGCCTAAACACAAGCCATATTTCATTAGACCGAGACTCAAAAGATTCAACATATCTTGCAACATGACTGAGGCCTTCTTCATAGTAAGCTCCGCCAGTCGTATTTCTATCTACATTTTGATTTTCAAGAATCTCTGAGTCTTCAGTCTCTGCAGAAGCTGATGAAGGACCTCTCAAGTATGCAGAGGCATTCAAAAACAGTGCACCAAAGTACTTTTCTCTTAAACCACTCATATAAACAGCAGTCCCTTTCTCCACCTGTTAGATCATATAAGAATGCTCTGATTACAGCAAATTAAGAAGTGTTAAGTTCAAAATGCAATATAAAAACCCTCCACATTTAGGTGATTTCCAATAAGGGCACTGCAGATCTTTCTAGACTACTTTAGTCCAATATGTAAAATCTTAAAATAAAGAAAAATTTAAGGCAGTTCATGGATTAAAAAATGTAAGTACCAGGAATACAGGAAATTACAAGGTTAAGACAAGTAGGGTCGTGATACTATAAACCAATTGAAGACTTAACATTTTTCCATTTGTATAAAACCATTTGTAACTGCCTGTATCATCTTACAACTATAATACACATTTGGCAGAACAGAAGTGAAGATCAATGATTTGCAAATTTTAATAATGAAAGTATATAGTCCTCTGCAGCAGGGAGAATGATTTAATGAAATCAGTCGCAAACTGGAACAATTAAGACACAGGGCGGAGGGACGAGGAGGATAGGAAAATTAATAGTAATGAAATTTTAACTGTTATATCACAGCCCCCAGAATTTGGAAAAAAAAAAACAGAATGAGCTAATCAAATCAGTACCATTATTCGCTTTAAAATGAACATGTTGTCATCGGGAAAACTGCCGTTGCAATCATGGTTGCTTCTATTCATTGGCAAACTCTCTTCATTTTTTGAGGAACTTATATTTTTCTTATTCCAGCTTGAAATATCACGATCTAGAGAGCAGTTCCAATGAAAGGCCAACCAAACTTCCCCATAAGCTCCACGACCAAATCTTTTATTGAGTACATACCTGCAAGTCATAGAACAAAAATTGAAACATTTCAAGAACAAATGTCATGCAACAGATCATAAACCATATATGCTCATGAGGAAGGGCCCCGACTTCTTTAATGATCAAAGAGACCCTGCAGCTAGAGTCCATATGCTCTTAAAGGGTAAAAATGTAAAATACACAACACCAATTAAGTTAGGGGAGTTTTCACAAAAAAAAAAAAACTCCCCCGTATAAGGAAATTACATAAAACCTTTCACCATGTAAAAACTGTTCAAAAACTGCTGAATCACCACTTTACCGTTCATAGTCAATCTTGTTAGAAAACAAATACTGTAAGAAATTCAATACGGTAACCACTAAATTTAGTAGTTTTTTGTTTGGTACACAGCTGAGAAAATCCAGCAGTAACTGTGACTTTTTGGACTTTCTGTTTATTACAAAAAAAAAAATTACGGATGCCTAAGATTGATCGTCAAGAAATAACATTTTAGATGATGTAATTCCTTTGTAAAGTTATAAACATCTTGTAATTAAAAATAATAATATGAAAAACACTTTTAAATTGTACTAAAAAAATTCAAATAACTTATTTTGAAAAACTTTTAACCCTAGATTATCAGTTCCTTATGTTAACTAAAATTGATTATACATTTGAAAAATACCACATCTTCTAAAATGTTAATTAATGACAATCAGCGTTAATTGGCCCTAATTTGTTGTACCAAATGAAAAGCGCAAAAGCTCATCGTTATCCCATGGATTTTCTCAAAAATGTGTGTACCAAACAAACTGTACTCAAACTAGTGATTATCGTATGGAATTCCCCAAAAAAAATCAACCAAAGTGTTTAGGAGAAAGTGGTGATTTAACATTTTAGGTGGAAAAAGACTTGTAGGTGTTTTTCCAAGACAAATCCAAAGTTGGGCAGTTTTATGTAATTTCCTTTGACACGAATAGTATTGTGGAAACCCCCTATTTATGGATAGTTTTATGTGATTTACCCTTTTTAAACCCATTGCTTTTCTCCAGCAATAACCAATAATGACACCAAATATGCTTTTTATAGGGAAAAAATGTCTTGCAAAGTTACACTCATCACCATTTCACTAAAACGAAACCTCTTTTCTTGATGGTGAAATGAATAACCAAATAATAAAATAGTATAAGTTGCACTGTAATTTCCCATCATATCAAATATCAGCAGACGCATATGTACTAGATTTTCTTGTTTTTCTTTGGCCATAGATGTTCTCTTTTTTTAAGTTTCATTTTTTCTCATTAAGGGGTTGTTTGTTTATATAAGAGGGGAATGGAAAGGTAAGGTATTAAATTTTACATATAAAATGTATATGATCATCATTTTTTGTGAGCTTGGAGGAGAGGGTGGGGGGATTATTAGACCATCCTAGAGGTATTAGTTATCCCCCTTCAAATTAGGGAATAGAAGAGTAACAAATTTTATATGAAAATTGGGAGAAGAAGGAGAATGATTAAAATAGTGATTAATGAATCTTAACTTAAATATGGACTATATTCATAAGGGTAATCATTACCTTTTTCTACCCAAAAACAAACGGGGAGTAAGTGTTTATATACTACACAACCACCTCAAGCAGTCCAGAGATCAAGCAGAATACAGTATATAAGCAATGTACAGAGAAATAGATGCAGAAGCAAGATATACCTCATACTAGGCTTTACATGCTCAAAAGATCCAAAGTTTGATCCACTGACATAGAAGGGGATAGATTCAAGCAAACCAAAGAACTTAACAAAAGATTCAGGATATAAGCTGTGGTCTTGATCTCCAACAGAACGTGTCCCGAAATGCAAGCACAAGCTCCTCTCATTATATAAATTAAGAGATCCACCTATGTTCAGATGTCACATAGAAAAGAAGTGCAATTTTTAGCACATGCAAGACAACATGGTGTAGGGACTGATGGATTAAACTTCCAATCGGAGTAAAGTGCACTCACTACAGCCAGATTCCAGGTCTGGAAGAAGGGCATGTGACGAATCAAAATTATTTTCTTCCTTTACGTCCTCCAAAACCCGAAGCTTGTAATCCTCGTTTTCTTTAAGGTTCTCAGACAAATAAAAACAGCTAAAGCTTCCATGCTTTGCTTCAACCTATATCAGGAATAAAACATCACTGTTCAAAAAATAGTATCCTATTGATGAGCTGGTCCAATCAATCCTATCTAAAAGCATATACCTACTTCGTAACAATCATCAAGCCAAACATGCTAAACTACTTCAAGATTTTTCAATTTATTTCACGTAATACGTGGAGTAACCCTTCCAAGAAACATCTTGCCTTGAACACATAATTCCTACATTTTTGGATAAATAAAAACAGACTGACATGAAAAAAGGAAAGATTCAAAAGAAATGACAGACAACTTAATCACAGTGTCAATAGTCAACAAAAATCAATTTCACACTTACCAATAACTCGTCAAGTTTTGCAGCCAGTGGTTGAACATGCTCCAAATGAACAAGAGCAGGGGAGAGTTCACCTGTTAAGAATTGACAAATGTAGTATTTTATCCACACAAATCCATGACAGTAAGACTAACAGAAACTTTGAATCTTTTGATTACCGATCTACTGCTATGCAGCAACATCAGTAAATAGATTAACACTTCAGAATGATGTTTACCTGCATTCCCAATCGCTGCTTGTGACTTTGGAAATGAAGATAGAATACCTCTATTTTCAGTATATCTTTCATCATAAAAGGTATTTGGAAGTTCAATTGGATTTAAAGGAACAACAACAGAAGCTATGTTGTCCATACTTCCTTTATCAAAAGCAGTGTTTACTACACAGTCTGCCAATGAGTAAGAGCATGCCGAAGAGAACTTTGATTTCAGAGGATTTTCATTCTGTGCTTCCCACAACAGATCACAAACATCCTGGGCATCCAACGTCTCAAAAACACCGTCAGATGCAGCAACCAGATAGCTATCATTGGCAGTGAGAGGCTGCCAATCAGTTACCTCGGGAGCAGAAGAAACACCATAACTAAAATCCATTAAAAAAAAAAGGTTCTTAAGTTCACAAAAGCTTTAATCAGGTATTTAAAAAACCATGAGTGGAAGCAAGAATTATAACAAAACTGGATTAAGTAAATCAACACACCAATTAACAAAATTACAAATATAAGTGAATTAAAGCATATCCTGACATTTTACCACCTCACCTTTTATAAGGCACATCACCAATAGCCCTAGAAATAGCCAGCTGACCATTAATGCGCGGAACACCACCCCACTCAACAACATAACCACCAGACTTTTCGACACGTGACTTCTCATCATCCCTGTCTGGGTGATGATCTCTTGTCAGCTCCTTTGCAGAAAGATAGGTCAAGCCACTAGAAGCCATCATTTCCAAATCACCGCATTCCTTGAAGCGTGTCACTAGACCATTTCTTCTTTTCTGCTGGCATAACCTTAACAAAATAGCTGCTCATCCGAATCAATTATAAATATTATATGTGTTGCTACATTAAAAACTAACAAGGTAAGGCACACAAACAAGGTTATTAGGATCAAAATCCTAGGATCGGATCACTCGGATCAGTGATGGCCCTACAGATCGGATTCTAAGATCCTATGATATCATTTTAAAAATAAAATGGAGGGGGAGGGGGGGGCGTTATACCAAATAATACTTTAATATAAAGCTAAAATGTTATATAAAATCTCACAATAAGGAAGATATAATAAGTCACTAAACATCTTCATTCTTAAAAATTAATTAAAGCATACAATAGCCAAGACAAAAAAAAAACATCTAGCGCCTTACTAACTTACAGCATTCATACGTTTCCAGATCTGACGAGAAAGTGAACAAAAATTGAATTTGGCCTTTATCGGATAAATTTGATAGGTAATGTGGGCAAAATGGCCCAATTTGACTGAAAAAGGCATCAGCAAGCTTTCTAAAAAACTAGCTACTGGATCTAAGGATCCTAGGTTTTCTTATGATCCTACCAATCCTAAACGATCATGAACAATTGTAATCCAATCCTAATGATATTTGACTACTAGTGAACAATCCAGAGCAGAACCACTCCTTGCCATCTTATCAATCCTATGATCCAGATCGGGTCCTAATAACCATGTAAACATGACAATCAAGCTTGAAACAAGAATCATACACAGGATAAAAGAAGCTGATTCCAACCTTCTAAACAAACCACAATGTATTCACACAAAATAAGATTTCAAATTACATTTTAGGCAAGAATGTACCTTTAGCTTCTGCAGGAGATAGGTCACTTTCAGAGCAAATGAGAGCTTTTGAGTCTCCTAGATTGGCAACTAATATTTGACCATCTGCTATCAATATCACTGTAGCCGTAGAACCCGAATCAAGATTGTATTTAGATGCCTCCTTCACAACTCAATCATTGATCATCAACATAAGCACAAAGATATAGCATGCTGGATAGTGAATCACTTAATCTAATTAAAAAGATGTAACACGCAACTTGCCTTGGAAAATGTAGCATCAATATCGTTAATGGCCATCAATAACGATTCCTTCAAAATTTCCAAGTGAAAAAAACTATTATAATCTTCTGGCCAAGTAACCTTAAACCTGTCAATATATTTAGCAACCGCTATTCAGGAAGATTATTGAAGAAAATATAACAACTCTCCATGTTTTTTTCCTTGCTTCTCTAACATTGTGATTCATTCCTTTCGTGGTGAAACATTGTTTACCATTCAGAACAAAGTTAAATTTCTCTTTCCAAATTTATGGATAAGTTGGACAGTAAATGTGACACCACATAACTCTGCAACCTTTCATGAAATTAGATGCAATCTATGGGCTGAATGAGCGAAAACCATTCAACGATGATTATTAATACTTCAAATTGTTAAGAACATGAATTTGGGCCAGACTCTTGAGAAAGAAAATAGCCAACAACATTCAACCAAAGATGATTGTTCGCTAACAACAGAAAAATTTAAATGTCCAAAGGGAAAAAAAAAACAGGAAGCTCGACAAATTAGGGATCACACCTTGACTGGTCAAAGAAGTTCTGATCTCGATCTCTTAAAAAGTTGCCGTTATTATTATCTGTCAGCCTTCCTATCGGTTTCTTTAACAAGGATGCAAAAGTTGCATCAAGCAGAAAATATGTATGCAAAACGAGATACTCCATTAGAAGTTTTGAAGCCATGTCACTGGCTTCAGCACCATTATGACCATCAAAGACTGCTATGATGCCCACCAGAACCTCTGTAAGCCCATAAGGTCCTGCAGAAAATTATACCAAACATTGAACAACATATATGGCATTGGAAACCCCAAACTTATCATATGATAATGCACATCACTTGATTCCTAAAAGAACAAAGCTCCCCTCTTCAAAACTTCGTTCATTTGCTCATCAAGACTGCTATGCATATGCAGAAGCCTATATAATCGATGTCACAAAAATTAATATTACCATAACCTAGTTCAATTAGTTAGATGTCTAACTGATGGTAAGAGCATGTCCAAAGGCCTGTCTTCACAAAATTCAACACCAATAAAACTACTTCAGAAGCAAATTTAGCAAGATCCACAGAATCGGTCGTATTAGCAAAATCACCACAACAAATATGAGCTAAAATACAAGTTCCAGAGTCAGAAACCTCCCTAAGTCACAAAGTACCTTCGGATTACACAATAATCGTACCAGTTCAAGAAAATTGAACAGGGAATTCAAGTAACAACCTAGAAGAAGGGAATTTGAAGAGTGGAGAAAGGAACGGACCAGGGAAGGGGATGCGAACGTCGAGGGCGCAGAGGATGCGGTCTTCCTGGGAACGACGGCGGCCTTGGAGCATGGCGGACTGGCAATTGGAGGCGCGAGGTGGAGGGCGGTTGGGATCGTAATTAGAAAGCTTCCAGCGAGGGCATTTCGGCGATTTGAACACCGCCGGCGCTCCACCCTCCTTGTACACCGTCAGGCATGTCGGCGATTCTCCGGCGGAGAAGGCGGCGGCGGCGATGAGGTGGAAAAGGATTATGAAACGGCAGCGGTGGAGTAATGAAGAAACCATCGGAGCATTTCTCCGGCCACCGCTCCCGTGCGCGAAATAAGGCCGTGGCCGTACACAACGTTATTTTACTTCGGGCAAATATTTCATCAAATGACTTCAAGTTTGATGATGGATGCCAAAAATAGCCTCAAATTTTCAAATTTATGAAAAATAGCGTCAAATATGAATTGAGTTTGCAAATAAGCAAAAACATTGATTTTTTTTTTTCATAATTCAATTCGATCGGATATTGTATGATGGGACTGAGGCTCTCTTTCACCCACACGCGGTTTCATGTTTCTAAAATTTGTGGTTTCATGTTTCTAAAATCAAAAACATTGTTGATTTCAAGTTTTTAAATTGTTAAAAAAAAATATGTCTTTGATCATTTACTATTTGCAAAAGGTCAATCAATATAGGATTACAACATTAGTGACAATGATATGTGGATTATAGGAAAAAAAGGACTTTTGACGATACTTAGGTTATTATTCACAACTTATCCCATGAGTGATGTTATATTTTTATATAGTAATTTTGTATGATTGTGTTATATTCTTCTCAATACAGATCTCTTATAACACACGGTGCACCACTCGGTATACTATAAAATTATTTTGGGTATAATTTTAATTTTAAAAATTATATTTGTGTTTCATATAGTTATATTTACATATCTATAATTTTTTATTATGAAAAATTATGTTTAATATATATATAATTAAAAGATCAATTATATCATTTTATAATTTTTATATTTTTCTAAAATTTATTTTTTCATGATTAAAATTTATAAACATGTAAATATAACTGCATGAAAGACAAATATATTTTTTTTAATTTTTTTGAAGCAAAATTGTACCCCGGATAATTTTAAGATACACCAAAAGATATAGGGAGTGTTCTACAAAGACTTTTAAAATTGACTATTTGTAGTTTTTTTTGTAACATGGGGGTTCCGAGGTTGTCGACTAATCCCCCATAGATCCGAACCCTAGTCTGCAAAGGACGCGAACCGATTTCATTAGTAGAAAATGGAATATTTCAGGGTATTATCATTAGTATAAATTAAAGAGGATACTGCTCTATCGCATTTTGAAAAATTCGAGATCTACCACTGCTTTAGAGAGGCAAATCTAAAGACGAATTTTATTATTAGAAATGATTGTAATCTAAATTTTAGGTCTCATCCTTTTTTTAGATTTATCTTTTTTTTTTAGAATGCAATATTTCGGGTGATGCTAGCCCCTGCTAGGCTACTAGTCAAGTGCGTCCTTTCGAACGAGAACTAGAAGCTCAGGGTGAGAAGCCAACACACTAGAATCGTATGAGAAGCGAAGACAAGCTGCTAAATCCGCATCACCGCTGATTTCTCTGAAGATGTAGGTGTACTAAATTCTCTTGAATGATGGTAGAAGAAAAAGCACATCCGAGATCAAAATTTTTATCTCTTACCGACAACACCAAACACCTTTTATAACATTGATAATCATCAAGCAATTGCCTTCGATCAAAAGTCTCATATAACCAAGGTTTTTTTTTTTTGCTGCAAGGATACCAAGACGAAGTCCTGGGATTTCTGCCTAACTCAACAGAGAGGTAGAGCATAACTCAAGTCCCAATACAAATCCTCTACAACACTCCCTATAACACTCCCTACATCACTTAATTATTTTCACATTTATTTAATCTTTAAAAAAATTATAAAAATTACATACATATTATAAACCCCCATTTTAATATGTTTATAATTTTTCATTTTGAAAAATCATGTTTTCAAAATTTTTAAAAATTCAAAAGGTATTATTTTATGAAATATAATTTTTATAACTTTTTTTAAGATTAAATAAATGTAAATATAATTTTGTGATGTAGGAAGTGTTATATGGAGTGTTGTAGAGGATTTGGATTCCTCGGGTCCACGAGAAATCCTTCACAAGTATGATTTTAGATGATTTTCTGTATTAAAAAAAAATATCTTAATTTTTGTCTACAGATATTAAAAAAAAAACAAAAGAAAAAAACACTAATTCCAGAACCTTCCGCTCCAAGTCACTAATTCCAGAACCTTCCGCTCCAAGTCGCTTTCAAGGAAAAAGCTCGCCACATGAGCACCTTCTATCTAGAACCTTCTACCGAAAGATCTTCGTGTATGAGTATTTTTTTTTAAAAAAAAAGAAAGGATTTTTGGGTTCCATCAGAATTTGATCAAATTTCCCCCCACCAGGGCACCAACAGCCTTCAACCCTTTTCCTTCCACAACTTCACACCTCACACAAAAACAGAGCATTCAATCTCCATCCACTGCATCCAAATCTCCAACCTCCCCATCATGGATCCATGGAGGCCTATAAAAACGGAGTCAGCGGAGGCGAGCGGGGCGCCGGCGGATCCATCGGCGACTCCTCGGCCGATGGAGGGGCTGCATGAGGTGGGACCACCGCCGTTCCTGAGCAAGACGTATGAGATGGTGGACAACACAGCAACTGATGAGGTAATAGGATGGAACAGGGGAGGGCAGAGCTTTGTGATTTGGGATCCACAGGCTTTCTCCACCAATCTCCTCCCCAAACACTTCAAACACAATAATTTCTCCAGCTTTGTCAGGCAGCTCAATACCTATGTAAGTTGCTCCTTTCCTTTCTCGTTTTCGGTTTCGTTACTGAATCACTCAAAACTTGTTGTATTTTTTTGTTAGTTCATTTTTTTTTTGTGTGTGTGGTGTTTTATAATTCAACAATGTGCTAAAATTACAAGATACTTAAGCAATTTAATTAGGTCATCCTCATGATTTCCCTTCTAGATGAGACGAGTAGTTTGAGTTCGGTTCGGTAAAAGCTCCGTTTGAACTCGTCCATTTGATAAATAATTCAAAACACATTTTAAGACCGATTCAAAGCTCATTTTGGCTTGATTCAAATTCAAATAGCTTAAATTTTATGGAATTTACAAATTTTGTTTTAAGTTAGTGTGTCATATGCACGTACGGTTACTTGCTACTCGAAAATAAACTTGGACCGAACTTGTTCATTTATTAAACAAGTCCACTATGAGCACAAATCGTGTCCACATTTAAACTCGTCTCAAACTCGATTTGTTTATAAATGAGATGAATATGAATATGAATAACCAATATTCAGCGATTCGATCAACGGGTCTACTTTTTTTTTTTTTTTAATGAAACAGGTCTACTTCTAGATGATACTAGAACTACCAATCTAACATCATACTTTGAAGTTTGAACACATTGAGCTGAATTCATTAAAAATAAAAAGAGTTGAATATGAACCGGCAATATTTTGCTCATTCGACTCAAATAATTGATCTACTTCTAGATTAGAGTAGAACTACCAATCTGACATCATACTTTGAAAGCATTGGGATAAATTCATAAGTCATGCTTCGAGATTTCATGTCTAGTTGAAGTAAACAATGGGTTTAATAAACTTGCGAGTGTTGTTTAAATTTTAAACACACCCGAAAATGTTGCCCAAATAATGAGTTTTGGTATGACGAATTCATGATCCCTAACTTCGATGAATCTGATCATCAGTGATCAAATTACATATGCAGGGATTCAGGAAAATCGATCCGGATAGGTGGGAGTTTGCGAATCAAGAGTTCCTCAAAGGGCGAAAAAACCTACTCAAGAACATCAGAAGAAGAAGAGCTCCTTCCTCGTCGCACCAATCCCTTCACCAAGGAGCACTAGACCCATGTGTGGAAGTCGGCCTCTTCGGAGTGGACACCGAAGTGGACCGGCTAAAGCGCGACAAGCAAGTCCTCATGGCGGAGCTGGTGAAGCTGAGGCAGCAGCAGCAGACGACGCGAGCCTACCTGCAGGCCATGGAGGAGAGGCTCAACATCGCGGAGACGAAGCAGCAGCACATGATGAGCTTCCTTGCAAGGGCGATGCAGAACCCGTCTTTCCTCCAGCAGCTGTCCCAGCAAAGGGAGAAAACAAAGGAGCTCAACGAGGCTTTCATCAAGAAACGACGACGAAAGATCGATCAAGGAGACATCGGTAAGAGTGTTGTGAAGGATGAGCCTTTTGAGGTTTCTGAGCTTGAGGTTCTTGCATTGGAGATGCAAGGATTTGGGAAACTCGGGAGCGAGGATCCGGATCCAAATCCAAATCAGGGCGACATTGACGAGGAGTTTTGGGATGAGTTACTTAGTGAAGGCCAAGATCATCAAAACTAGCCGAATACTCAAGTGCAGGATCGATCAATCATAAGGCGAATCAATGGAGCTCGATTGCGATCTCCTAACTCAGGGAAACTTTTCTATCCAACTCTATGAACTTCTATCATTTGTTGATATTATTTCCTAACATTACATTGCAGATGCTGGTTGGATTTTTGCAGGAGTTCCTCCCAACAAACATTCAAATCTCTGAAGGTCAGTTGGTCTTCCTCTTGGGGAGGTTATGTGAAGTTTCAAATGTAGATCCATTCAGATCAATTTCCATTTTTGGATTCATCTCCCAAAGGTTAACTGTTCCTCTTTGATTGCAGTCTGTAGATCATTCAGGGAATCAAGGGGGTGTTGGGCTTCAGAATTTTTGTTCCTAGTTGACAAGAACAGAATCAACAGAGTGTATATTATGTAAATTCATGGTGTTGAAATTTTTGTTTTATTTTTTTTTTGTTGGTGATCAATCAGGTATTGTCCAACAGATGGGATGATATCAACCATTAAGTTGGAAAACAGGAAAACATTCATATGTAAGTTTGTAATTGAGGTTTTGTTGAACAGAGGGACAGGAAGGTTTCTCAATGTAGATTGTAGAGTGGATGGATCATGGATGCTTCATTCATATGTTGTAAAAGGGATTATTTATGGGGTCCAAACTAGAAGTGTAGTCTATTTGTGCGAATTAGGCTCAATAAAGGAATAAAATGATTTGTCATTTATTTTGAATGGGTTCCTTTGATGGCTTGAAAAACTCAGAGATGGGAGTTTCTTCCTAATTCATCTCACTATATGAAAATGTTAGTTACTACTTCCCATCCAAAATAAGTGTTTTAGCTATTGACACAATTTTTAAGTAAAGTATTAATTATTATTAGTTTTATAAAATTTTTCTAAATCTTATGATTTATTAAATGCTTACCAACTTTTTTAACTAATAAGTGGAGAGTTTGAAAGAAAAAGTAGTCAACAAATACAACTTTCAATAACAATTTTCATTAATCAATCTATTAAATTGCCTAGAAAACATAAAACGACACTTATTTTGGATCAAATTCAAAAATCTAAAACGACACTTATTTTGGATCGGATGGAGTATTATTTAAAGGAGTAATTAATTAAAATAATTCAATCTTTCGGGATGTGTTAAAAAAAATATCATTATATATCAACGGTAAGAAAAACTATTTCAATTTTTGGAAATGTGGTAATAAAGTTTTTTCAATTTTTAGAGATGTGGTAACAAAGTATTTCGATTATTTTTTTCTACCATAAATTGAGCAAAATAATATTAACATGGAATTGGACCGATGATATTATTATCATTAGTACAACTCAATATCATCAAACTATAATGTGATCTTAATTTTGATAATTATATGTTAGTGTTTTTGGGCGATTCTTCACGGCCTAAAATTTGCAAAGGAGATGGGAGTCTCCAAGTTGCTGCTAGAGACGGTCACGGACAGTAAGACAACATGCGATTTGTTGTGTGATGGGGCTGAAGTTTATGCCAACTCAACCTTATTGATCAATGCAGAAACATCATCGAAGGTACGGAATGGGAGTTCAAGATTAACCACGTCCGGCGACAGACCAATGTGGCCGCTGACTCTCTTGCAAACATGGCTATTAGTCTAGATGACATGTTAGTTCATTTCCATGTAATCCCGGACTTTATTCAGGGCTCAATGGCTTCCTCCCCGACGTTTGGGGAATCAAACCTTTCATCGTAATAAATTATAGGGCTCTAAGCCCTCCTTTCTAACCAAAAAAAAATTATTTTTTACAATTAAATGATAGAGATATTTTTAACACTAGTCTAAATATTAGATTATTTTAATTAGTTTCACTTTATTTAAAAAGGAGTAAAATAGGCTAGCTTATTTTATTTTAACAAGTAAAGATTCCAAGCAATATGTCCAAGCAATTATGGTAATTGATATATGTCCAAGCAATTATGAAAACATTGAAAAGCCTTGTAGAAATATCGACAAGACAAGAGAGTATTAACACGTCAAAATACCATAAAATCATTTCCGTTCCACCAATTGTTTCCCAAATGATAAGTACACTCGTCATCAACCAATAAGGATACCCATCATTCTTATTAACTTCAAACAAACATTTAATTTAAAATACATATAAGTCTCACAATTCTCACGGTTTTAGAAATTATGAGCAAATTTTATGATCTAAAAAACCATAAGTATTGACGATCGTCTTGTTGGCAAGATTTTGACAATATGTATATCAATCCTTATAATCAATTCCATTCGACCTAAAATAAAGTGACTCTTTAGATTTTGTAAGTAGGAATTGTAATAATTTGTATTAATTAAGGGGGCATTTGCTAAACTAACCCACTTTTTGGGAAACTTTGTAAGGTTAACCCGATCCGAAAAAATTTTGCACAAAACCGGATATCCGGGTTATGGGTGCAACCGGTAGCCTGTTGCAAAGGAGAGAAAGGGAAGAGAGAAGGGGATCGGAGGCGGGCGAGAAAGGAGGGAGAAGGAAAGGGATCGAGGCGCGGCGGAGGCGGAGGCGGAGGCTCCGGGCTCAGTGGGAGTGCTCGAGCGCAGTCGACAAGAAGGGAGAAGGAAGGGAGAAGGAAGGGGGTCGGGGCGGCGGCTAGGGTTTCGATTTGAAGGAGCCATGACCTGTTCAGATACCGTCGAGATTTCTTCGTCTAGCATCCCGGAATCGTGCTTTTTCAGGTTCTCTTCAACAATTCTCGTCAAGATTGAACCAATCGATGTTGAAGATGATCCAATGGCGAGCTTATGTCAAACTTTGTCACTGCTATTCAAGAGGTAAGCTTCATTGCTCTTTAACTTTCATACTAGTTGGTTTAAGCTTCATTGCTATTTAACTCTGTCACTGCTATTCAATCCAGGTAAGCTTAATTCTCGTCATTGCTCTTTAACTCTGTCACTGCTATTCAAGAGGTAACCAATCGATGTTGTAGTTCATGTTTCATTGTTAATTGCAACTGTCTTAGTTTGCTTCTTAGGAGTGGAAAAGACTAATCAATCTTATGGTCTAAATTCCTAAGGATGTCTTGATGAACACTGCAGATTTCTGTATGGCCTTCAACAAGCCAAGTCTCGGAACTTAGATGATTGACAAATCATCTAAGTTGTTACTAAAGATGGGTTACCTCTTGAACTACAACATCGATTGGTTAGTGTTCATGTTCAGCCCCATGGAAGATTTTTCTTCTTGTTTATTCATCGAGTTCAATTGAAATTTGGAATGCTTATTATCGGTACTGTGTGGTTTCCTGATTTATTTTCAAATTCTTATTCAGGATCCTTTTTCTGTACTTTTAGAGCTTCAACTACAGCTTAGTACTTCAATATAGATCGATACATTGCTGTGTATTGTTCTGTTTAGCTTCAGTGGGCTAGTTCTTGTTCTCAAACAACCAACTTCAGTGGGCTATTTACTGGCTTTGATTTACTGGCTTTGATTTTCAACAAGAAACATCACAGGTAATACCTTTGACAAGGATTAAAACCTCTTACCTGATGGTCCAACACTCCCTCTCTCAATTTCACTTCCCCCTTTCGATTTACTGGCTTTGATTTTCAACAAAGTATTTTTAGGGTTTGAAAATTGGAATGTGATGAATTTACAAGTTCTAATTAACTGTTCGATTGCTGTGCGACTGCAAAGTTGTGATTGACAATGATGCTTGTGAGGATGCGACTGTTATCCAGGTATCATCACCTTTTTCCTCTAATTCGTTTGTTTGTTCTTTGTGTTTTGGTGTTTTAAGTTTAAATTAACCCTTGATTGATGTCTTGATGTGGAAATTAACTCGATGATTTTCAAAATTGAGCAATTGGAAGGCTAAACAACGGCTTAAAAAATCAGTGGACTTGTATCCTCATCTGTCTGATGTAACCTTTTCTTTGTCAAGCTTGTTCTTGAATCTGGATGTTTCTTGTAAGAAGTATGGGAATGCATCTGGCTGCTTCAATTCATTAGATTTTACCTGTCGCCTATTCCGTTTTACATGACACTTATTCCGTTTTACATGACACAAAAGACTTAAAGCACTATCTCCACCTGCACACTGATTTCCTGCCAACGTTTTACATGACACTTATTCAGTTTTACATGACATTTATTCAGTTTTACATGACACTCAAGACCTTAAGCACTATCTCCGGGTTAATGAGCACATACACATTTGAGGATGAAATATTTCCTCTCACACAATGTAAAAATGTATGACCGATTGACCATGCTGAATAGAGACCTGTGGGAATAAAATATGGTTCCATTCTATCACTTTTTCTCATTGCTTTATTATGTTGCAATCATAATTTATAAGGGAGGTTGCATTTTTGAGGAAATAAATTTCTCCTCTTACCTAACTAGTTTCCTAATGATATGATATAGGAATCATATATCGTGACCTGAAGCCTGAAAATGTGCTAATCCAAAAGGATGGTCATGTCGTACTAACCGACTTTGATCTTTCATTTTTAACATCCAGCAAACCACAAGTATGCTTCAATTTCCTCCCCTAGCTATTACTTTAATAACATGGGTGCTTGTGTTGTTGCACTTGCAAGCTGCGGCATTAATGCTTAAAAGTTTGCAACAACTGATACTGATGGTGTGATCTAAAGATCTAACTCTCCATTTCTGCAGATAATAAAGCCTCCACCCCCTAAGAGAAGATCTAGAAGAAATCCACCACCCATATTTGTTGCAGAACCAGTCTCCTAGTCTAATTCATTCGTGGGAACTGAAGAATACATCGCTCTAGTAAATGATTCACCCTTTTCATTTCTCGCTGGTGCTAATGTCGTGCTATATACCTTTTTTAAGCCTTAATTAGGTTTGATGATTGATCTAAAAGAAGCTATGGTGTTACAACTTTAGCTGAATAGTCAGTGGTGTTATCTTTCAATGAAGATCCTATTAACAGTATTAAGCACTAAATTTGAGTAAATTAGTTTGAAAAGCAAACCAAACAGGTACTAAATCTCTTCCTTACTCATAATAAAATTCAAATAAGTTGTCTTTACTAGATATTTTGGTTTCATTGAACTAGATCTTATGAGGAAAAGGTAGGAGAATGATAATTAATGGTCTCTCTGACTGGTAGGAGCACAATGGGAGAACATTGAAAGGAATACAGTTAGCTCTTTTGATCAGCAGAACTGGAAAAGAAAATTTGAAGGAATAAAGATGTCATCTTAAAATCAATATGCTAAAAATATTCTCTACACTTTCGGTAATAGAGTATTCTCTAAGTAGTATAGTTAGACTATAAACCGTTGCTTTTGGACCGATACTTTTAGTTCATTTTATTCTGCTAACATTTTTGTAAATGTTCTTAATTAGTTCCTAGATGCCATAAGATTGACTCTTAGCTTTAGCAAAGGTTGTGATTAGAGGAACTAAATAAACCATTTAGATGTACTACCTTATACACATTGAGAACATTATATATGATCATTCAACCATGTGAAGTAATGTAAAACTAACCCTTCATTGCAAGCAGAGGTGGAACTAAACTAACCCTTCACTGCGCTAGCTGTATGCGTATGACATCTAAGTCAAAGAAAGGTTATGCAGAACAACCAGCTAACGATGACAGAAATTGATCTCATTTTTGTAGGGATAATAAAACTAATACCTGCAGCTACTCCACAGCTTAGAAGGAAAATTTTCTCCAGTGGTGCATCTCGTCTCACTTTGACAGCACAACCAGAGTGCACAACTGTGTACTCGCTGAAAGAACACTTACCTGCATTGACAGTCGGTTCGTAGCTGCTAGCATCCCTTAAAAAATGTCATTTTTAGAATAGTGAATAAAAATCTTGATATATCAAGTAAGTAATGATTGATAAGTTCAAGTAATGGCCATGTTGGACATGTTTTGACATAAATATTCTTCACGTATAGCCTATTAGCTCAATGGAAGAGCATTGTGGTCATACACAAAGATGTGGGTTCAATTCCCACATAGGCTTATTATTTACATGACACCTAAATTCCTATTTTAGAAATTCAGAAATCCGGTCTTTACATACATGACACGTCAATTTTTTTACATGACATCTGAATTGTTTTACATGACACTTGAAAAGGTCACAAGTTTACTCACCGATCAGCATATAATGTATTTTACTTGATACATGAATTTCAAGTGTCATGAATTTTTTACATGAGATCTGAATTGTTTTACATAACACCTGGACTGCTTTACATGACACCTGAAAAGATCACAAGTTTACATGACACATAATGTATTTTACTTGACACATGAATTTTTTTACTTGACACGTGAATTAGTTTTCTTAGGGAACTTGCTTTACATTTTCACTTGCATTTTAGTTTATTGTGATATCACTTTAGCCACTAGTGTAATGGAAGTAACAAGGTTAACCGACTGTAAATATGCTAACATTGTGATGCTATTAATGAAAGAAAATAACATGACAAGTTATGCTATTAACATGACAAGTTATACTCTTTAACATGACATGTTATAACCTTTAACATGACAGGTAATGCGATTAACATGACAAGTTATACTCTGCACATTGTAAATATGCTAACATTGTGATCCTCTTCTCCTTAATGAAAGAAAATAACATGACAGGTTATGCTATTAACATGACAGGTTATACTCGTTAACATGACAGGTTATAAACATGACATGACATGACAATATAGCTTTCTAAACATGACATGACATGACAATATATGATACATGACATGACACCTGGAATATGATACATGACAGACAAAACAAATTACATGACAGATAGAGAATCTTACAAGGCCAAGATCAGAACATATGATACCGATGGAGTATAACAATATATGCTTAACATAATATTTACTAACTTCCATTAGATATCGAATTGGATCGATCTGAAAACCATAAAAAGAAGTCACCAAAGTATACACAATGAAGGCAACAAATGTAGCAAATCTCAATCCACGAAAACAAAACGAAACGAATCGAATTGGATCGATCAGATACACAATGTGGATATAGGCAGCTACTTAAGAAATCCAGTGACTATGTCATAGAGAGTTTTGTTGTTATCTTGATTGAACTCGACTAGTAATTCAATGTCCTCGAGTAAGTAGTGGTCGTCCGATATCATCAGTTCTTCAGCATTCTGCACTAAGTAGTGAAGGTTACAATAGCGCTGACGAGAGGAGCCCTCGTTTTGCATCCTCTTATAACGACATTGTAAGTTCTGTTGTTTCTCCGATATTTTTTGGACATAAGAGTTGTCTGCCATCTGATAATTTTGTGCTCAACTAGCGGATGATCATTGCATAGCACTAGGATGCCTTTACTGCCTTGCCATCCATTCGAATTCAAAAATATGAGCAGCACTAGGATGCCTTTACTGCCTTGAATGAAACTTGAGTAAGGTTGGTCAATCGAAATATGAAAAAACCTCATGTATTATAATCCTAATCCAAGGGTGCAAACAAGATGACAATCTCTCCACTCCAAGAAAAAGAAGCAGATGAGCACACAAGTTTGTACGACAAGCGCATCTGAAGTCAAGCTCCATCAACATCCCTAGGGAATTCAGATGCCCTGCATAACCAACAGATAGCTACAAAATTAGCCATGTATCAACTGTTTCATTGGAATAAAATAAATACTTCACATTCATAAGTTTTAAAATCAAATATAAATATAAACAAGAAATTAAGCAAATTGGTGAGCACGTTTCAGATCAATGAATGTGTTTCACATACCAATACCAAAGAACAAGAATATTGGTGGTTAACCTGATATCAGGATCCTTCAAAGAAGTAATGATCTGAGCTTAATGTCTTTAAATGATATCATGCACATTTGTAACCATTAACATTCAGGCCATGTTCTCCTGCATTAGAGCAAAAGGCAGGGAAGAAGCATTAATAAATTATGGTCATCTTGACTGAAAGGAATCCAGTCGAATAATAAGATAAGGATACCAAGAACCTCGGCTTTCAAGATCTTGCTAACTTACCAGACCAACGTATCGAATATTTGGACAACAATGAATTTTCCAAGCAAAGCAACACATTGACACATCATCTCCTTCTCAGTGCATAACCTATGACACAAAAAACACATTGAAGCATCATTTTAGCCAAAATAACACGAGTCCCATTTGATGTCAAATTTATTTAACATCATTCCGGTTCCCACTTCCTGTTCAGAATGGACCATTGTTCATTATAAGATGATAGCTGACAAGAATACAAGGGAACTGCAGTAACATCACATTCCCAAACCATTTCAATTCCAAAATTCGAAATTTCAGTCTCTAGCCTTAAACTAAAAATTCCAATTTACTGTCAAGAGTAGGAGGTGAATTCGACACAAACTCAAGGAGCAGATTATGACAGGTAAACTGGACCTCAGAAGATAGCAACATCCTATCAATTCACGAATTCCATAACCGCTATGTCCCTGTGAGTTTCATGTCATCTAAATTCATGGACTGAAGCTTTCAAACCCTAATTCAATTCCATAAGTAACAAATCTCCGACCATCTCAACAAATGCCTAATACAAATCCTATTTCAATTCCATACCATCAAATTCAACACCACACAACAAAGAATTGAAAAATTGAAGCTGAGGTAGCAAGCAAAACTCAATCAATTCAAAGAACAGCTAGAAAAAGAGAGAACTTTACCGCGAAAACGATCCCGAAACCATTCAAGGCCGCCCGGGAAGCTTGTCCTGCTCCGCCTCCGCCTCGGCAATGGCAGATTTGAGGTGCCTGGCGCCAGCAGTGCAGCACTCCAGTAGAGAGCAACCAAGCGCGAACGGCGACGGACGGATCCGGAGAATGGAGATGGAGATGGAGCTCGACGGGCGACGGCAAACGGGATGCCGGATGCGTTCGGGAGAGTGAGAGACTAAGTGAGCGAGGGGCTGCGCCGCGCTCGAGCCCTTCCTCCGAGCCGGAGACCTGTCGCGCCCGCCTCTCGCGGTGTCGAGCCGGAGACCCTTCCCATTCTCTCTCTCTCTCGCGGTGGCTCTCTCTTTCTCTCTTTCTCTCTTCCCATGTCAGGAGTACCGGTTACTCCAGGTAACTTTTACCGCCTGGGGTGCAATTTTTTAAGGAAAGAGGGTTAACCCTTGGAAATTGCCCAGAAAGGGGGTTATGGGCGCAAAGCAATCCGGATCGGAGGTCATTTACTACACTTCACTCTTAATTAAGCTTGTGTGTTAATGACCTTTTTTATATGTTAAAAGTGTAACAGATATTAAAAAATAATAAAATTTATGGAAAAAAATAGAATGGTGATTTTTTAGAAAAGTTAAATACACATCTTTAGGGACGGTAATCGTACAATTGATCGACTCTCCCATCTAGGTTATTTCATCTCTTTCCCGATTTTCCCTACTGATGCTGTCCTTTGTAGTATCATCATCCAGGATGCTCTTGGTTAGACGGCTCTGCCATCTTCCAAATTTTTTTCGGTTAAAAAAAAGAAAAGTTAAATACATAATATTTTCTAAAACTTGTATCATTTGTTAAAACTTGTATAATTTTATATTATAAAGAGTACTAAATTTGTTCAATTTTATTTTATCCCAGATAAAAATTGAAACCTTAAATATAATACTCTATCTGGTAAGCAAAAACATATCAATTTACTATTTGTACACGTTTTTAAGGAATTAAAAAGTATACTCTCTCAGCTTTGAAATATAAGTTCATTGACTTTTTCGCACGCTTTTTAAGAAGTTAAAAACTATATAAAATAATATTTTTTTTTATTAATTTTTTTACATAACTATATACTTATTAGTAATATATATAAGACTATGTAAAAAAATTAATAAAAAATATTATTTTATACAGTATAGTTTTTAACTCCTTAAAAAGCGTGCAAAAAGTCAATGGACTTATATTTCAAAACGGAGGGAGTATATGATATCAACATTTTTATTAACTTTTTAAAATAATTTATACTTATTACTAAGTGTGAAATCATCCCTTTCTCAGTGACAAATGATTTTTTTCTGCAAATAGATGATTTTCCTCGTGAAAGTTGTTGGTGAGAGATGTTGGTGACGAGGTTGATGACAATATATTGTCACCACGATATTGTAACCTTAAAAAATTATCGCCATAATATTATATATCACCAAGACATTGTTATCAACCCTATTTTAAAACGTTGAACCGTTAAAGCTAACAAAAAGATGTCAACATAACAATAAATGTCACCACTACATTATATATATCATCAAATATTGTCACCAAATAAAATTTTAAAAGGTTGACTAGTTTCTCTCACATGAAATTGTCACTAAAATAGTGTCATCAACCTATTTTCACCAACCACAAAACACTGTCACCAAACTAAAATGTGTGTATAGTACTAATGTCATCACCTTTGTCACCAAATATTAACTCAGTTTTTTGTCACCAAACTGAAACCCTGGAACGAGGGGACCATAGACCCTAGAGGGGCAAAAAGCTAGACAAACGAAAATTTAATGAACATAATTCCACGCCATTTCATCACCGGAACACTGATTATCACCAAGATATTGTTACCAACCCATATTTATCACCAATATATTGTCACCAACCCATATTTATCACTAAGATATTGTCATCAACCTGTATTTATCACCAAGATATTGTCACCAACCCGTATTTATCACCAAGATATTGTCACTAACCCGTATTTCCAAACCTTATTATCACAAGTTTAGCAAAAAAAAAAAATGAAGCTAATCCTCCCAAATTGAATCAAATCTTACATGCAACACTAATCCTTCAAATGAGAGGCCAAACTTGTTCAGTTACACTATAAAACAAGAAACAGAGAGATTTTGTGCTCCAACAGTAGCAATAGTACACCAACATTCAACAATCAACAATCAACAATCTGAGCGCCGGAATGGTAAATGCCAAGTACACCAACAGTAACAGTAAGTAATCCAACATTCAAGCTTCCAACATTCAACAATCAATTGAGAACAAAGATGTCAGATTTTGTGCAGAGAGATTAATTAAATCCAAAAACACGTTCCAAAGAGAAGGCAACAAAGAGGGAGGAGGGAATTCGGACCTCGAATGTCGGAATGGTAAATGCAGAGGCCGAGCCAATAAGCGTCAAGATCATAAGGAACGATCTGAGCGGCGGCCTTAGCGACAGTCACCTTAGGCTTCGTCTCCTTCTTCTTCTTCTCTTTCTTCTTGTTCTCATCAACAACACCGTTCTCCTTCCCCTCGTCCGCCTCACTTTGTCATCATCGTCATCAGAATAATCTCTGCGCCGATCCTTCGAACTGGCCTTTGGAGCAGTTAGATCCGATCTTCTTTGTAATTCAAACGAGGACATATTCCTCTAATTGATATTACCTACCAGCACTTGACTTAGATCGGCGATTCTCTGTAATTCGATTTTCCCATGTCGGCGGCCCCAAACGAGTCCAACCTCAAACTGTGAAGGGAAAGGGAAAGGGTTGAAAGGGAAAGGGGTTGGGATTAAATTATAATAAGAGTAGTTTAGGAATTAAATAAAATATATAGATATTTACTTAATCAATATGGACATTTAGCTAATTAGATTTTCTAAATGGATATTTGAGCAAATTTTTTCTATGTTCTATCCGATCAACTGATCATTTACATATATAGGCATATAGCTAATCTTCAACCCACCTTCCTTCCTCTGTTTTCAATTTCTAGAATTTGTTTAATTTTCAATTTCCCTTTCATTCTATCCAAGTAGAAAATCTGTAGATTTTTTTAAAGCTAATAACTTACTCTTTTTTTTAATTTGCAGATCGAGAACATGTTTTCAAAGCTTGGCTATCATTTACCAACCGTATATATTCATTAAGTAAAAAATGAGATGAGTGAATATTGATAAAGTAATAGATGTCGAACATGGTGTACATTTGTTTAATGACTAGGGTACATTTAACCTTATGATATAAGTTAATAATTATGGTGTTTTTTTTTAGACAAGTAGGTTTAGGGTTAAAATATTTTTCATTATCCAAAAAAAAACGTTAGAAATAACGGTTTTTTGGATAAGAATAAGAGTGATTTAATACGGTGTATTTTTTTTTTGGTCATGAAAGGTGGCTAGTGCCATCTATATAAGTTGTATCGTTTTCTAACTTATTTTGCATAAACAATAAGTTGTACGGACAATCTTTTAGTGGTTACAAAATTTATTATTTTATCATATGTTATTATAAATATTGTACCAAAAATTTTACGTATATTGGTTTTATTTTTTTAAGCCACGTCAATTAATAATCTAATATAATATTAATATAATTAATATAATAAAATATAATTTATTAACAAAACGCGCAACCGCGCGGGTAACAGATACTAGTAAAATACTAAAGCAGAGGCTTGAAACGGCCTCTGGTGCGATTTTGCATCCATGGAATTTTCTGGATTAAAACGGGTTTCTTTTTGCTTACGTGTCATTTTCTGGATTAAAATGATATTATCTTTTAGAGTCACATCAATTAATAAGCCATTTTTAGATCAAATAATCTATCTAATATAACCTTATATCTTAATTAGATTTTTTATTTATAAATATTTAACCTTGTATCTTAATTAGTTAGAAAATTTATAATACTATAAATGATAACCATATAATAGCAACTAATACTAACACTTTCAATATATATTTTTTCCAATTAAAATCAAAAAGCATCGTCATATCAACCATTAACCTATCCAATATTACTTTCAATATTAACCTTCCAATATACAGTAAATTTTACCTTTTTAGATGAAATAACCTATCCAATATTTGGTCAATTATTCTACGTTTTATATCAAATTGAATATAAAATAAAAAAAAATTGAGCCTTTTTTATTTTCTTTTTGCTAATAGAATTGGTAGGTTCGGAGTATATATTATAGACATTTTTTAACCGTCTGTTCATATCAACCATTAACTACTTAAGTAAATTTCCTTAAACTATAAGCAATTATATTTATATCAAATTTTAAATTATATTTTTTATAAAGATTAACACCCTCATAATTATTTTTAAACACCCTCAAATATTAATAAAAAATTGAATTATTTTTATTTACTGTTTCCTTACATTGAATATATATTTAGTAAAAAAATTTCAATCATCTTGAATACCCTTGAGGCATATACAATGTTGTTTTATAGCATGTATAAAATAATTCTATTAATATAGCTACATATATTTATAATATCACAGCTATTACTCCTATAAATAAAAGACAAGTTAAATACGTGTATATGAATGATCACCCTAGCTTTTATGTCAAATTATTTTAAAAATTTATTCTTTATGATTTTTTTTTAAATTTTTTAAAAATAAATGTATATGAATTATCACGTTAAAAATCTATATCTATATATAATATACTAAAACAGAAGCATAAAACGGGCTCTGATGCGATTCGCATACGTGACATTTTCTGGATTAAAATGGTATTATCATTTTTAGCAACATCAATTAATAAGTCAATATAGTTAGTAAACAAACTTATCTTTTTAGACCAAATAATCTATCCAATATAACTTTATATCTTAATTAGGATTTTTTAAAATATTCAACCTTATATCTTAATCAAATAGAAAACTTATCTTTTTATACTTCACATCTAAGAAATATTCAATATTTATCCATATTTTGTTTATTCCCATCACCGTATACTTATTTAAATTGTATTTATATATCCAATGTACTTATTTTTATTTATAGTTAGAAAATATGTAGAATTATTTATAGTTACATTCAATTTGATATATTTAATAAAAATAATACAGTCGTATACTTATTTTTAATTAACATCACCTTTCCGTATACTTATTTTTAATTTATTTATGCATCCAATATTTATAAAAAAAATAAATATAAATATTGATAATATTTATAAAAAAATATTTTCAGAATATAACTAAGTAAGATATGATAATAACATATTAATTGATGTAATATTGGATAGATTATTTGATCTAAAAAGATAAGTTTTCTAGCTAATTAAGGTATAAGGTTGAATATTTATAAGAATAAGTGGAACCATTAATTAATATGGCAAAATTATATTAGTTTATTAATTGATGTGGCTAAGAAAGATAACACCATATTAATGTAGAATATGACACGTATGCAAATTGCTTATAATTTGACAAATATCTTGACATTATTCTATGATTTCGTGTACTTTTTATTTTTATCTTAAAAAATTTCCAAGGTTTTGATTTATTTATTTAAGAAAAATTGAAGTATTAATTTCAATCAAACATAATTTATTTAATTATTATATATATATGTGTGTTGATATATTGATTGTTCAATATAATATGTTGTATATTGATCTGAACTAAATGTACTCCTAATTTAGTTTATTGCTAAAGAAAATATAAATTAAATATTATTTTATTTATTAAGAAACCGCACAACGGGCGGGTACTAAGACTAGTTTATTATAATAGAAATAAAATTAGCCCATAGCTGGGATTACAAAGCAGGGGAGGGGAGCAAGATTTTCAGGCAGTACATCATGTTCAGCAAATGCATCCGTCAAACTCAATGACCAGTTGGCGAGGGAGTCGGCCGTTGCGTTTGCCTTCCTCCGGATGTGGCAAATTTTCACTTCCCAACCTAGGTCGCTAATCAGTCTCCGGGTTTGAGATAACAGATGGAAGTCCGGGTTCGGGCTTAAAAGTGCAGTGCACAGCAGGTCTTTAACGGATGTCAAATCAGTCTCCACGATCAGGTGGTTCACTCCCATTCTCTTAGCCAGCTTCACTCCATGGAGGGCTGCCCATACCTCTGCCGTTTGTGCCCGATAGAAACCACATTTGAAGGTGAAAGCTCGTAGCATTTTCCCTGGGAGGAGTCCTCCACCAACTAAATTTGGGTTACCCTTTGATACACCATCAATATTCAGCTTCACCCAACCCGAGGGGGGCGGGGACCAGTCGTCGACATGGCTTCCTCTTTGTACTTGCGAGTGGCTTTTTCGGGCATGTAAGGTCGTGGCCTCCCGACTTATATCAGCATAAATTCGAGTCTAGCTAGTTACTAAAGCCGGGAGTCCCCGAACCAAGTCCTTGCTCTCAAAGACTATGGAGTTCCTGCACTTCAAAACATACCATAGCGTATTCGCAAAAGTAGCACTCCATTGGTCTTCTTTACTCACGTTTTTCAGAATCCAACCCCCGACATCCTCCTCGGCAAAGAATTCAGGGCTCAAGGAGGTTCCCGAGAGTTTTAGCCAGACATCCCGTATCGCAGGGCAGTCCCTCAGCAGATGGAGAGTTGACTCCTCTTGGCTACATATAGGACAACCACTTAGGTTAGCTAGACGGCGCCGAACCCGATTCTGATTACACAGGATGGAGTTGTGGGCAGCGAGGTAGGAGAAGGACCGGGCTCGCTGCTGGACAGGTGTTCGCCAAATGTGTTTCCACCCTCCGAGTGCCTGACTTGCAGCCCCCCGACGCAGCTGGGCCATTGCCGATTTAGTCGAAAACTCTCCAGAAGTTGTGTGCCCCCAGTAGAGCTTATCATCAGCCCCTTCTTCTGACCTCACCTGGACCGCTTGGAGCTTAAGCAAAGTGTCAACCGGGAGGTAAGCGGAGATTTGGTTCCAATCCCAACCCCCATTTACCCAGAGGTCGCCCACCGTGTCTCCTAGCCTTTCCTCCAGAACGGATTGAATCACCACATCCATCAAGCATCTCTCCTCAAGCCAATTATGGATCCAGAATAAGGTGGACATACCATTACCAATAACAACTCCGATTCCCGGAACTAGCAACTCGGCTCCATGGTTGATTGCTTTCTAATTTCGAGAAGTGCCACTCTTACTTCCAAACATATCTACGTCCAGTCTACTATGGCAGTACTTGCCTCTAATCACCCGGCTCCAAAGTTAATCAGGCTGTTGCAGCATCCGCCAACACAGCTTCGAGAGGACTGCCTGGTTGGTCTCACGCATTCCCCTTATGCCCAATCCCCCTTCTTCTATTGGCGATTTCAGGGTGTCCCAAGAAAGCAGGTGAATCTTCCATTGTTGAGGATTGCTCCCCCAAATGAACCCCCTGATAGTCTTGTCGATCTCATCGCAAATATTCCTTGGCACGAAGGATGATTGCATCACCTAAACCGGCAAGCTTGTCAAAACAGATTTCGCAAGGGTCACTCTACCCGCAAAAGAGAGCGACTTTGATTGCCAGCCTCTTAGCCTTGATGCCACTTTGTCAACGAGATATCGATACCTCTGACTCGACATCCTCCCACAAGCCAGCGGCACCCCCAAATAATTCCCGAAGTCTCTCGAGATTGGAATCCCAAGCTCAGCCGTGACTGCCTGTTAAGTTGATGTTGGGACCTCTCGACTGAACAGGATGAAGCTTTTGGCGTAGTTTACTTTCTCACCCGATCTAGTGCAGTAGGTATTTAAAATTTGCTTCATTAAAGCCCCCTGTTCAGCCGAAGCTTCACCGAATAAAATCAGATCATCTACGAAGAATAGATGTGATAGTTTGACACCTCCAATTACCACTGGCTTCCATCGACCTTGATCGACTTCGTGCGTGATTAAATGGGACAGGAGTTCCATACATAATATGAACAAGTAAGGTGATAGAGGATCGCCTTGTCGGATCCCCCTTGAGGGAGTGAATTGACCCGCCTTACTGCCATTCCACAACAGTTCGGTCCTCCCCACCATTTGGCACTTGACGATAACTTCTATTAATCTATCCGGGAGATGAGCACTCACAAGGGCTTCTTTCAAGAAATCCCAACGAACCCGATCATATGCTTTCTCGAGATCTATTTTCACAATCATCTAGTCCTTTCTCCGATCCTTCTTCCCCATCGAGTGAAGTACTTCCTGAACGATGACAACATTATCAATAATCTGTCGACCGGGTATGAAGCTTGCCTGCGTTGGCGCGATAAGCGTCGGGAGGACCAACTTTAGCCTCTAAACCAGCATCTTGGTGGCTAATTTGAATAAGACGTTAAGGAGGGAAATCGGTCTGAGCTAGGCTGGCCGTTCGGGCACTTGCACTTTCGGTATTAAGACTAGTAGGGCATCAACGCTTCAAGGTGGGAAGACGCCCTGATTCAGCATTGCAAGCACTGTATCTGTGGTCTGTTGGCCTACAACCTCCCATTCATGCTGATAGAACAGGGTCGGGAACCCATCTGGACCCGGAGCTTTGTAGGGTCCCATTGTGTCCAGAGATGCTTTCACCTCTTCTCGGTTGAACAGGACCGACAGGCCATCCAACTGACTACTTGATAGCTTCAGAAAATCAAAGCCAATCCCGCTCTGAGCCATCTTAAACCCAATTCTGGTTTCCTCTGTATAAAGCGAGTGAAAAAAATTCAGCGCCATTGCACAGACTGACTGACTATCTACTTCCCAGTCTCCATCGTCACGTTTCAAGGCAGAAATCTTATTTGTCGTCCGTCTTACCTTCATAGAGACAAGGTAAAAACGTGTGTTTCTGTCTCCTTCCAACAAGAAACTCGCCCGAGATTTTTGAAACCAGAAGATTTGCTCCTGTTGGAGCACCGATTTGAGTTTCCTGCAAACCTCATCTTCTAATTTAAGATAGTGCCGAGTAATCCTTTCTGCCAATTTTGCCCGGATTCCTTCTAATCTGCTCAATAGGCGCCTCTTTCGGTAAAACAGATTTCCAAAAACTTCCTTGTTCCACACCATTAAATCAGCTGACAGTCTGTCCAAAGCCGAGCACGTGTCCATGTTAGTATGCCATCTCTCCTTCATATACTTTCCGAATTCTTTATGCAAAAGCCAGTTAGCTTGAAAGCGAAAAGGCCTTGTGACCCCATCCCCGGACCGTCGCTCTCCATCTAAACAAATTAGGAGAGGGGAGTGGTCCGAGTGTGGTGACGATAGGTGCCGGAGGGAAGCTTCTAGGAATTGTTCCTGCCACTCACTGTTACAAAATCCCCTATCGAGCCTGGACATAATTATGCTTTCAACTTCTTTCCCTCTCCACTAAGTATAGGGAACTCCTGAATACCCTATGTCTATGAGTTGCAGGTTATCAACCTCCCTTCTAAATGTCTAAGAGGCACTATTGGAGCTCACCGACGATTGTGTGTGCTCGTTTTAATTAAGAGTAGCATTGAAGTCACCAGCCAGCAGCCAAGGTTGTGAATTTCTAGCAGCAAAACTTTCCAGGGATCTCCACATGTTTTCTCTACTAACCAGCCTTGGCACTGCATAGATGGCAGACAGAATCCAAGGTTCTTCACCCAAACGAGTGACTTCAACCGTAATATGCTGAGGACGCGTGACTACTGATCGAACCTGGACTCGAGCAGTCTGCCATAAAAGCCAAATCCCGCCCGAGAAACCTTCCGCCTCAACCCGGTCTCTCCCGTCAAAACCAATGCGATTGCAAACTCGGTCGGCTTTTTCCCCGATGATTCTTGGTTCCACTAAGGCCACAACTCTAGGATCATGGACCCTAATGAGATCCCGGAGGGCAATGAGAAAACCCTCGCTCTCTGCTCCACAAGTGTTCCACACTAATATACTTAGGCCTCTTAACATATTTAAACAGTGGTTGAAAAAGAAACTTCGATGTTCATCAAACCGAGGACCTAGATTCTCACAGAGATCCAGTGCATTAGTTAGATCTTGGGGCATCATTACTCGACAAAGGAGTAGTCTGGACTCGGTAATCACCGGAAGGAATTCTACAAGCATTCGGTTCACAATTCTCGGCACCCGCACCATGATTGGACCCGTCCGGTGGCTTGAAAGGAGGAAACTTTGCTGAGAGTGGACTCGGAATTGTTAGACTGTCGGGTTCATCGGACAAGATCCATACCGCTGTTTGTCGTTTAAAATTCTGTTTGGGGACAATAGAGTTGGAGTTTTTTTTTTAGGGGGGGGGCGTGGATTAGAGCTGGAGGATTTGCGATTGGGTTCACTGTGTTTTGGGGTTGGAGACGCGTGTGGGATTGTCGTCGACTTGAGGTTGACCTCAGAGTTCTTCTTATGGCTATTCCTTGGGGGGACGGGTGCATTCGGAGTAAGGTGTTTTGGCAAGTTCTCTATTAGTGGGTCTTGATTTAGGCCTGGTTTGGACGTGGATGATCCAACAGATGCATCATTGGAAACTGTTTCAATAGTTGTTGGGATCTCCAAACTTTCCTTAGCAGCAGAATCTCCTGTTTTGGCAGGATTTGATTCAGAAGGAAGATTACTCTCCTGCCCCTGTGTGATCGGATTCTCCTCCACATCCTTATCCATATCCAGCACATCGTAACGGGCGGACGTTTGTACCAAAAATCTCTCCAATTTCGCATTCGACTCAATCACCGGTTGAACACTCTCCGGCCCTGATTCCGTCACAGGCACCTCTGCACTTGCATTCCCCCAGAATTCACCGGTTGCTTCCCTGTTTTTGCTTTTCCAGCTTGAGCAGTCGAGTTCGCCGACGTTCCCACTCTTCTTCTGTTGGTCCTCTTAACTTGCATCCAATCTCCGTGAGCCTCCTTCTTCAACATATCACTGTTGGCACCAGTATTCGTCTCACGTTGTTTCCCCTGCAATGGGTTTTGCTGAGACAACTCACAAGTTTCCGACGAGTGACCCGATTTGCCACATTTGAAACAAATCATCCGAATACCCTCATATTGAATCGGCCACACTTTTCCGTCGAGCTTGAATTTGGACAAGAGGGGTTTGCTCAAGTCCATTTCCACACTTAGTCTCGCATATCTTCCTCGGTCAGCCGACGCTGTTGTATTGTCAACTCTTCTAACCTTCCCAGTTTTGCTCCCGATCCTATGGAGCAGTCGGGGATGAAAGTACTCAATGTGGAGGTTTGGAATTCTAACCCAAACAGTCAGCGTCTTGATCTCCTAATTTTCGGCATCGAACCTCGGAACCCATTCTCTTATGGCCAAATAGTTATCACCAATCATCCATGGCCCTTCCATTACGACATGATCGTAGTCCATCGGGTTGGCAAAGCGTGCAATGTAGTAGTCGTTTCCTAGATCGACGAGGGTGAATGGTGCACGGAGTCCCCACTTCTGAGTTAGACGCCTATGGAGTTGTATATAACCTGGGCCCTTGTCAAACAGCTTGACTATCAGCATGTTTTCCCATGGCTTTCGGAGGGAAATCTTCTCTGCCTTGTTCAGAACAATGGTCGGGCAGGTCGGATCCTCCTCCTCCGGTAAGATATCATCGTCCGTGAAATAACCATCAACCCCACTGCCCACCTGAAAGACCGGATTGGTGTGAGTCAGGCTGAACCCTCCTCCTGCACCAGTCACAAGTGTGTCCTTGTAGTTGGCTTGCAGAGGCCGCTGGCTTCCAGCAACCCTACTCAGTTCCGGGAATTGGTCTCTTGGTAACTCCTCTATCAGCTTCTCCGAATCTACAAAAGCGTTCTCTGAGATCACCTCACTCTCTTGGTTCCCCCCAGCCTGGTTTGTTTTCTGGTTGTTCAGGATGTCCGATGGATCACCTGGCGGTGCAATGGAATGCCGGTCAAGACTTCTGGAGCGCTCTCTTCCCATCAACATGTTGTTGAAAAGTGATCAATTATTTAATACAATGTACTTGTATATATATATATTTGATAAGTCAAAGATTTGAGTGGGGTCATGCCCTACTAGACCACCACCTAAGGGCATCCTTACGGATGAGGACACGTAAAGCTGAGTCGACAAGGATGTCCTGTGTGGATGTCGAATGGAGGAGACTTGCAATCCTGCCGGCGATTGAATTGATCTCCCGGAGAATGTGGCCGAATTGCTCCCTTTTAAAATGTTGGAGGAGGAAGAGCTTGGTATGTCCACCATTATGATTGAGGTGACAGTCTGATCAATATCAACTACTTGCGAAGACTGCATGTTTCCTAATTTGGTGTCATATTTTCTTTGACTGTGTATGTTCATTCTTCGGGGGAACTGAACCATAAATGGGGAAAGAAGATGGTTTAACGATCCTTAAAACCTCTTGACACATACAAGGAGAGTATGTTTGTGATATTTGATACAAAAAATGTCTCGTGCGTACGTAGCACGGGTCTACCACCCTAGAATATGTACGCAATTTTGTAAGCAAGTCATTTGCTTAATTATATCTTACGATTTACTCATCGAACTCTAAATTTTTTATATCAATATTGCATTAACAAGTATAGCATAAATTCTCACTCAAGTTTTACCATCCATAGAAGTGTTGACTGTTAACACATATTTCATTATGGAAAATCAACATTGAATTGGATGAACTTCTAGCTAAATGGGTTGCTACAAGGATATCCAATGGATTAAATCATTTGTTCTATATTGATGGTGACAATAGTGTATATTATAAGATAATATGTGCTTTCATATTTCGTTAGCATGGCTACTTTATCGTTATGTGAGTTTTTCCCTCATCAATGATTATAAATACTTTAAATCGCATATTTTATTTCTTCATCTATTTATAGACTCAATTCAATCCAATTTGATATAAACAATGTCTCGTGCATAGCACGGATCTGTCACTCTAGTCTGAAGTAAAAAGGCATAACAATCAGAGTAAAAAAACTTTTAATATCCCTCGTCACCCTTACCCTTTTATCCCTTATCACTCTCTCTTCCCCTCCCAAAGGCGGTGGAAGTCTATTGTGGGGTAGGAATTGGTATAATTGATTAAATAATTATTATGTACTTCCTCCGTTCGGTAAAACATGTCATTTTTCAAGCACACTTTTAGGATGATAAAAACTATATAAATATCCATTTTTATAATTTTTTTAACAATCTCGTAGTTAATATTAATAAGTAAGAAATTATTTAAAAAATCGATATTTAATGCAGTTTTTATTATCCTAAACAAGCGCGTGTCAATAGTAAACGACATGTTTTGCTAAACGGAGGGGAAATATTTGGAAGAGTTTTGGAGGAAATCATTTTAAGGAATTAACCTATAGTTATATATAGGTTTGGATGATAGCCAATAAACGTAGCCATGACCACCGTGTGTTGAAAACAACACCCAACGAGTTTTCGGTTTCATCCGTCAAATTTAGCTCCAGACGAAGGAGATAGACCGATGGATGTGATGGTGATGTGGTGGTGGTGGTGAAGGGGGTGGGGCTTTTAGTTTTATAGAGAGAAGGGCCCTAATTTTTACTCCACGTGTATTTTTGTGATATTTCTTCACGCAATCGGTCGTTACATATAAGTAAAAAATATAGGGAAAATTGTGATATGATAACTTAGTTTTAATTATATTTGTAGTCTATGAGGAGACTTTGTTATCAATTTGAGAACCAAAAAATATAGGGATAAATTCTATATTTCTATGATGGCATTGATAACCTTGATTATCTTGGTTGTTTTGCCATGACTGAGCTCCATCACAATGAGCAATCCTTGCATTTTATTTTGAAGGCTGATTTCCTAAATTCAATTTTATTAATCCCCATGGATATAAAGATACTTTACATTTGCATTCTTCATAATGTTATGTTGCACTTCTATATAGGTTTGATTCCATGTGTTCATTTTTTTCTTTCTTTTAAAGGCTCAAACGTTTAAGGTCCCCAAAAAGTTATTAGATTTGACCCAATGTCAAATGAATTCATAATCAACACACCTGATGATGGTGCCATCAAATGATGGGTAGACAACGTAGCATGCCACGACAAGTTTACTTCAATTTTGCAAACTCATGCTACCAAGTCATCATTCCAAGGGTATTTCTGATATGGGTATTCATGCCTTCATTGTTCCAATAAGGGACTTAATTAAGACACATAACGTTCTCCTAGGATTAAAATTCATAATTGTTGCCACAAGGTTGGCCTGAATGGATTGTGATGGAAGAAATTGAAACATAGGAGAGCCCAAATGGATCTAACTTTTCAGTTCAAAAGTGATAGGATTGCAGTTTTGAACTATGGGAGGAAGATAATGCATGGTGACACTGGCTCATCTATAAGATTTTCTCCACTATGGGTATATTTAATTTAAAAACTTAATTTCTTCTCATTAGATTTGATTAAAAAAAAATAAAGGATATAATGATATGGCAATATTTAACAGAAACTTGATGGAAAGTTGGTTTGGGTATGACGTTGCTAACAAAAGGATTTTAGATGGTGATTTTCTACAATTTCGGTTTTGAAGGGTTGTTTTGTGCAAAACACCCGATTTAAGGGTTGGTTTCTGCCATTTTGCCTATTTACTAAAGTCCGTTGGGACTCGGGATCGGGGGTTGTGTGCACACGTGTGCCCATGCGCTAATAACCTAGCACACAAGCCGAGCGGGGTTCGAGGAGTAGCCCACTAGGTTATATATTAAGACTTCTTTGTTCTTATTATCGATGTTGGATTCTTTTGTCTTTTCACATTCTTCATTTTCTCAACACGCCCCGCAAGTGCAAGCCCAGGATCGAGAGTTGGGCCGTTTGACCTCGTGTGCACACGTGCGCCCATGCGCTAATAGCTTAGCACATAAGCCGAGCGGGGTTCTCCTAAAACCAATTGACGTTAGGAGGATTAGCCCACTAGGTTATATACTAAGACTTCGTATTATCGATGTGGGCACATCCTTCCATTCATTCTAGGGTAAATTACTTTGGTAGTCCCTAACCTTTAAGGGTTAGCCACTATTAGTCCCTAACCTTTTTAAGTGTTAATTTTAGTCCCTAACCTTTTACATATTGCTACTATTTGGTCCCCCATCCAACTAAATGCCAACCTTTTTATTAAGGGGACTACTTTTTAGAACAAGGCTAAATTGCTTTTCAGAACAGGACGAAAATACCCTTATAATTAAATTAATTTACCAATTCACCCACATTACCCTAGCCCACCCATTTCACTCATTTCCCTCACAACCCTCACCCAAGTTCTCACCAAATTGCTTCTTGAGCCAAGAATCTCCACTTTCAACTCCTACAAGTGAAGGTAGCACATCCAAATCAAAGATCTATCGACATTAAGGTACGAATTTGTCAATGTCATGGTGATTTTGAGTTGAATATTGTGGTTTTAGGGGATTTTGGTGTTTTAATGTTTAGATTTGAGATTTGGGACGAAACTAGAGTGATTTTGTTGTATTTGTTATGAAAAAAGTAGTTTGAAGGTGTATAATAGTCAGATCTACCATTTATGAAGGTAAAAAATAAAGTTTTCGAAGGTGGGTAGATGTTGGGTAGCGCAGGCGGCGGAGGTTGAAGACGACATGGTCGCTGCGACCAAGTGAGCTTTGGTCGCTGCGACCATATGCTGCACTGGTCGCTGCGACCAGTTGCTGCACTGGTCGCTGCGACCATATGTGCACTGGTCGCTGCGACCATTGCTACTTGTGGTCGCTGCGACCTATTGATATGCAGTAATTTTTTTTGGTTGTGTTTGATCCTTGATTTGTTGTGTGTTTGATCCTTGATTTTTTTTGGTTGTGTTTGATCCTTGATTTGTTTTATATTCATAAGTTTTTTTTGTGATTTATTTCGAAATAGATTGTGGGTAAATAATTTGTGGAACGAAATTTGCGATGTGTGAATGTGAACATTGTGATATTATCAATAATTGCGTGTTTTAAATTCATATTGAAATGTAAATACACAAGTAAGAAATCTGTCATGTTGATTAGTTTCTTTCCTTGTGTTGTGGAACTCAAGCGCATTCTTGATGATTAGTTGCACCTAATGTAGAAAAAGCTCATTCTTATTGATTTGCTAAGTCCAACAATATTAACATGTATGGTGATTGTTTGTTTTGGTTACAGATGGATAGACGATCAGCATTACACGCATCGGCACGGCGTCAGCGCGCCGCCGCTCGGGCTACACGCGAGGCGGATCCGGCCGATGACGATATGATACCGGAGCAGACAGCATCGGCGGCTCCGGATGCGCCAGAGAGTTCTAGGCGACGGCCTAGAGCCTCGAGAAGTAGGCGGCAACAGGGCGCAGGTCCGACGATAGCACCACTGCTGACGTGTCCAGCTCCGGGAGGTCCTCGTATTCCGGATCTTCTTTTGGGGTTTGAGGGACACATCGCTCATGCCATTTGGGCTGGGATGGTGAGTAAAATCTTATTAACGTTATTTATTGTATATACGCATGATAAATTTCATAAAATATATATTCTTATCATCTATGATTGATGTATGTTTCGATAGGACCGGGAACCACTGAAGCTTCATATTCGTACGACACAGCTGTCAAGGTGGGTTTTGGACGAGAACCTGCCATGGGTAGATATTGTGACAAGCAGTGGTTTGACCCATCTACAGACTTCGATGTACAACAAACATAACGGAAGTCTTGTGGATGCGTTTGTTGAGCGCTGGCATCCAGAAACGAACTCGTTTCATATGCCATTCGGAGAGATGAGTATCACGTTGCACGACGTGTACTATTTGATGGGGATCAACATTACTGGAGACGTAGTCTCACATCGTATGGATCCGAAGGTAGTGTTGCGAGAGCTGGTGGAGGAGTTGCAGATTGATGCGCAGGAGCTTGAGGATCACCAGATAGGGAGGCGGGGGTTCCCATATGAGTTTCTGGTTAGTCAATGTGAGGACGAGAACGCTGTATATCTGCCACCCGAATCAATTGCAACTTGCTTCCTCCTCTACCTCCTGTGTTCTACACTGTTCACTGACAAGACACAGAACAGGCTTTCTCTATCTTACCTCCCACTTTTGCGCGATCACAGCCGGGTGAGCACCTTATCATGGGGTTCTGCTACTCTAGCATATTTGTACCACCGGCTGGGAGAGGCATCTCGTAGAGATTGCAGCCAAATGTGTGGTTGTATTACACTCCTCGAGGTGCGTATCAACATTCATTTCCAATATTTCATAATTTTTTGTTATAAATTTTGAATGTTGATCATATAAATTTTTTTTTATGGAAATAGGCTTGGATATATGCATATTTTCCAAGATTTCGTCCTACAAGATCGAGTGATTGGGATAGGGACACAGAGCCATTCGCATGCCAATGGAAAAATGCGACTCTGCCTACTCCTCCGTTCCCTAACTACAGAAAGTTGTTGGATGGGCTGCAGGCGAATGAGGTATGCGTATATTTCATATTCATTGATAATGTAGACCCAGTTTTGAATAAAGTAGATTGAGCAGATAGGAGATGATTTGATCTGTTTGAATGCACACAGGTGGATTGGATGCCGTATGGGGATGTCGACTTTTACATCCCTGATATAGCGCCATCTAGATACCATGGCATAATCTCATGTCTGGATATTAATGAGCCGTATATGCCAGATCGATTCGCGAGGCAATTTGGTCACCAACAGGGAGTGCCATCTGCGGTCATCCAGCCCACGACTGCTCTGAGGGGTGTGAAGAACACAGAGTACAAGGTGGTCTACGAGACTGGGGCGTGGGCTTGGACTCTTCCCCACATCCACTCCATGTCCATGGACATGATTGGCCCTATGAGTAGGTATGCTGGTGATGTGTCCGACGATTATGCTTCATGGTACGAGCCGCGAACACATCGGTTCGTACATCCCACTTCTGCGCCGGCTTCTGAAGAATCATTGGTAACACTCCATAATTACATATCGCTCTATTTTGCGTTATTATCATTTAATATATTTTCAATACTTAGTCTTGTGCTGCATGAATTTCAGCATATGCAGCGGGCGCTTGACCATCTCACCCCGTGGTTTGCCGAGGATACTAGGCCGCGGGTGCCTGACGACGTCCACCAGAGCATGATGTACGCGGCGATCGAGCTAGGGTATATGGGCTTGAACGAGTACCCTAGTCGCTCTAACTATGAAGTGGGACAAGGTAGCAACACATCTACTGAGAGATGGGGATCATGGAATGACAACCCACCACCAAGTGGTGATGGGGGATCATGGAATGACAACCCACCACCGAGTGGTGGTTGGGGGTGGGGATCTTGAGTGACATGGACATCGCGATATATGGTAGACTTAGATGATTATTTGTCGTAGATTTTATGTTTATTTGTCGTAGACTTAGATGATTATTTGTCGTAGATTTTATGTTTATTTGTCGTAGTCTTAGATAATGTTATTTGTCGTAGACTTTATGTTTATTTAGTATAATGGGAGTTAGGTAGGGGGTATTTCGTAATCGAAAGTCAATATGAAATAATCATATAATATCAAATGTTGGAAGCCAATATAAATAAACATAAACTATCCTGGTAAAACATCAAATGTATAATATGAAGGTATAATAAACTATCAAAGTAAAAGCCTTCTAATCGCAATTAATGACAGTATCATCAATTATCCTTTGGACTTCGCCTCGTTCATACAGATATGCGTCAAGCCGATCTCGGAGGAAGGATTCAAGGCCGGCAGCGCTTTGATCTCGACAATGATGCCAGTTGGGTGCAATAGGAGGCAGGGGTGCATCAGGTATTAGCAATATCTGCGTAGACAAAGAATGCATATCATAATCCGATCAGATAACACTTTCAACTAAAAAAAAGGATTCATATGAATGTTGTACTTACACCACTGAAATGTGCATACTGCAAACATATCGTATTAATCCCCAACTCTTCATACGCCCAATCGGGTCGGACCGTTAGAGGAGGGACTGTGAACGCATCTTTAGGAGAGAACACAATAAATATGCTGTTAAATGTCGTTGCAACCAACGACCCCATATCGAAGGTTGATAGCCAATACTCAACTGGAGCATCAACACCATCGACAAACCAGTCTAGTGCTTTCGTAACCCTAGCAATGTCGTCGTCGCCGCCTAACCACTGAGCATACAACTGGGGACGATTTTGTAATTCTGTAATCATGCTTCGTCTGATCGTCTTCCAGTAATCTTCTTCATCATGGCCTCCTGAACGCGCAATCTCTCTGAATCCACAATTCCCATCAGGTGCCACGCTATATGACTCGTTAACATATTTGTTCATGAATTCTGGAATGTCACCAATGTGCGGACCTGCAACTAGACCAACTGGGGTAGGATTCGCAATCTTCGCTGCAACTACAAAGGGGGACGACTTCTTAGGCAACGGAGGTCTACCTCGACGCCTTTTCACAGGTGTACATTCATCCGACCCGGCTATAGAGGTCTGAATAGGTGTCTCTGCTGGGGCTACTTCATTGTGGATGCTAGGGGGCCTGCCTCGTTTTCTCTTGATCGGAGTCACTGGCATGAGTGCAGACTTTTGACCAGGTGGTGGTGCATTTTGTTCCTTCCGGAGTTGGATATCAGTGTATTCCCACCCACAAAGGTCGCGTTTGTTGAGGCTCCCTCGCGGGCGACCCTTGGTCTGTACCACTTGTGGTTCCTTCAGATTTGTAAGGTGAGGGTTGCGCATGCCATAAATTGTTGTCGCCCATCGATACTGTTCATCTGCAGAAGCTTTTGGGAAGTCGTTGAAGTACAACTCATCCATCAGCGATCTAGCGACCCTGCGCTTTCGATTAGCATCATCATCAAGCTGGTCTGGAGTATCATGAAGCGGGATCTCAAGCTGTGTCCAGAAACGATGCAGCGCCGAACAGGAGATCGGAATATCACGATTCTTATGACGAGCAACTGTGTGGTAGCATGGAAGTCCATATGTTACTTCAATTGTACAGTTACATACGTCGTCACACAGACCATGCAGCTCAGCCTGCTGCTGCTCTTCCATCAACAACTTTATAGCCTTATGAGAAACAGAATGTTGCAGTAACCGAAACACATCTTCAGTTGCTGCAGACGTCATCCCTTTGAGTCGAGATTCTCCAAACGATGCTTTAATTTCACTGATTTGAACCTGAAGAGCTGCATGCATGCTGTCGAAGACAGTATCAAGACTCATTGCTCCCTTTGGAGTCATGAACTCCTTAAATGTGGAATGTGCACTCTCGACTCTGCAATGAATTAGGTACGCATGGAGTAAAGGCATAATATGAAACAAGATATGAAATATATTTGAATGACAAAATTCAATCATACCTGTTAGTGTTTCTGGTTCCCAAATGGAACACCTTGTCCGTCCAAGCAGATACAAGATTTTCTTTATAGTTTCTTAACCACTGCCGCTCAAAGTAGTTCACCAAGCCTGATCTATTTTTCCAGCTATCACGTAGTCGAGTCAATCCACTGACGTACTGCTCTTCGGTCCGTGACCAGAGTAAAGTCATGCACTCTCTCGCAAACTTATCTGCAACTGTCACGTCTTTTGTTAGTTTCTTTGCTCTGTCCTCCAAGTTTTTTTGCACATGACGCCGACATAGGATTCGCTTTGTCTGGGGAAAGACAACTGTAATGGAATTAATCAAAGCGAGCTCTCTGTCGGTGGCTATGGCATCAGGAGACCTTCCGACTAAGTTGAGAAGTTCAGCTATGACACCCATAACCCACGAGTAATTTTCAACAGTTTCCCCACTCATAAAAGCACATGCTATGTTGTAGTTCTTCCACGTAGATGTGATGCCAATGACTTCAAAGAAAGGCATATTGTACCTATTTACATAGTAGAGTGTTAAATAGATATATGAAGCTCTCTAATATGGACATGTGCAATGGACTAAAAAACTTAAACAAGATTGACGAAATGTACCTGTTCACTTTGTATGTCGCATCCATCACTAGTACATAAGGGAATGCCTTCAGGAGCGCGATAGAATCGGGATGTGCCCAGACAATGTCACTCAAAACCGGGGAGTCTGGCGCTGTTCTGTGCCGCACAAAATACTTCAACTCCATAGCCTTGGCAAAAAATTGTTGCGGAACGGTTCTCCCCTGCATACCCTTCTTTCGAAGGCTGCCTCTTATGTTGTAGACTTGCTTTAGTTTTGTGACATTCCCGGACTCCTTTTGAAGGGCTAGCAAAATGTTCCTTGGCTTCGCATGGCTTTCGGTCATGGTCTTAATCAACTCATGCTGTACTATTGTAGGCCTTCCGGCGAACGCATGCCCATGCAAACTCTTGTGTAACTCGTGGTTGTGAACTCCTACAATCATCTGAACCTTCCAACATCCCCTTTCAGTCTCTACAACTTTCAACATGAATGGACATCCACGTTTTTTTGTATTCACGCGTTTGTGGATGTCATCTTTCACGGGTTTGTACCACCCTTCTCTCTCGCAATACATCCATGTCCGCCCAAGTGTAGTCGCATCACTCTTGATGACACGTCTGATCACAATGCACATCTGATTCGATTTGCCCTTCTTCTTCACCCATTCTATAGCTTCCTCCCTACTCTTGAATGTTTCATTAGTAGTAAACTGTTCAGTGTAATCTGCTGACATTACCTGCACAGGCTCCGTTGGGACAGGCAAAGTATTTTCGTATGGGGAACCCAAATCAGATGACAGTTGACCAAGTTGCGTCCCATTAGTTTCCTCTCTGACAGTTGACTGGTCTGGCAAAAGGGTGTTGTTTGGCACTATAGTGTCAAAACTGTAATTGATATACAATTCAGTGCCATCGTTGTCCCCCTTACAAAACCACGAAACAAGTGTCAGTCTCGATATGATAGAGCCAAATTAAATTGTAAAATATTAAATTCATTATCTATCTATCTATCTATCTATCTATCTATCTATCTATCTATCTATCTATAGATATCTACCTAATTTATTTCAATTCATAACATTAATTTTGTATATACTTTATTTATTAACCCCATTATTATAATAAATCCAAACTATATTATAATGCAATTTCGTTAACCCTAATAATATAATGCAATCCCTTTTAACCCTAAAAAATTTCATTAACCGTAAACAATTTCATGAACCCTACTAACTAACAAACCCTACAAAAACATTGCAATTTTGAAAGTTTGAAAGTTTGTAATTTTATATTTCAAGAATTAATGTTATGTTACAAAAGTCATAGTCTCGTCTAGAACATCATCAATACATAATAAGGATGATACATACCCGACGGAAAAATAAAGTTTTTTATAAAGGTAGTAGAACATTCGACACATAATAAGGATAATACATACCCGACGGAGTTCGAATTCCAGCGATATGTCTTCGAGGCCTTTACTCAACTCATCGTTCTCTTTCGACATGTTGACAACTTAATTCTATGCTTGATAACACCGCACAGCTCTTTCGAATACCCACGTATCTTATATAGGCGACGTAGGGTTTTTTATTAAACGTAGTAGATGGTCGCAACGACCATGTCACAACTGGTCGCAGCGACCAGGAAACAAATGGTCGCAACGACCATGTCACACAAGGTCGCAGCGACCAAGTGACCAATGATCGCAGCGACCAGTTGCGACATGGTCGTTGCGACCAGTTGTAACATGGTCGTTGCGACCAGTTGTAACATGGTCGTTGCGACCAAGTGGAGGTTTCAAAAAAAATTATGGTCGCAACGACCCGTTGTAACATGGTCGTTGCGACCACATGACATGCGCTAAACGGCAATTTTGCCTTGCGCTAAACAGAAATCGTGTTTATTAAATGTACATTTTCTAATTGCCTTTTCTAAATGAAAAACTATTTTAGTTATTGGGTCTCCTTATTAACTATTTTTATTTGTTAATTTAATACAAACTCTTGTATTAGAGTATAATTTATTATATTTTAAGATTTTCCACTTGTATATTCAAAATTTTATTTGTAAATTATAACTTCACACAATTAATGAGTTTTTAATGTGAAAATACTATAACACGCATCTATATGTATTGATACACAATTAAAAAGTTAAAATATATTACTTCAAATCTAATAGGAAGAAGTCCTATATTAAATTTATTTGGGCATTTTTTTTATTATCTTATTTAAAGGAATATATTCATTTTACATAATTTACGTGCTACATGTTTTTAAAAGATCGGTAAATGTAATAAGTACTCTATTCGTATGAAAATAGTGGATGCTTAACTTGTTGACACATTTTTTAATAGGTTAAAAACACAAATAAAATATTTTTTTAATAATTAGCAAGTCGGAAAAAAATCAAATATTTCAAGATTAGGGTAATATTGAACGGGGCCCCTAAAATTCATTGGACGACCTTGCTTGTAACCCTAACCCTTCTCTAATCTTTCTCGGATTTATTTAGAAAATTAAATAATTTTATCATTTAGTTTAACTAAAAAATAGACGGGAGGACCAAATAGTAACAATATGTAAAATATTAGGGACTAAAAGTAACACTTAAAAAGATTAGGGACCGATAGTGGCTAACCTTTAGAGGTTAGGGACCACCAAAGGAATTTACCCTTCATTCTATCAACACTATTTTATGCGGTGCTTATGGGCTGGGCTTTCAGCAGACTATATACATGGAGGCCCAATCGGATATTTAAGCCAGCATAGTAATTGTCGTTGATTCCTTCATTTGCTTCTCCCTCTTCGATTTGTTGATCGACGCTTCCGAACTGTAATGGTGGCGAGGCGATGCGAGTTTGTTTCTAAATCTGAACCCTCTCTTTACTGGATTATTGTTTCTATTTTCTTCCTCATTGATTCCTTCATTTCAATTTGTTTTCCGTACTAAATTGTATTAAAATTAATCGCGTTTGCTGTGCTGAACAAATTAGGGTCTAAATTTCATCTTGTATACTCTGCAAGTGTCTCGCTTCTTGACATATTCCTTCGATTTTCCTGTTTGCTTCAATTATAAAGTTTCCTATTGTGACGTTGAGTTTGAGGCTATTAGCGATCATTGATCACTCAGATGTCAAACGGAAAAAAATTTGAATGACTGATAACAAACTCTCATAGATATAAATGTACATAAGATTGTCAAATACAATGTGATCAGATAACCCTCAGATATTGGATTCTGATTCCTGTACTAGCCGTTGAACTAGAACAACCAGTAACCACCCACACACCCACACGAAAAGCGGAAAAGGTTCTATATGAAATCAGGACTTGTAAGATCTTATTTGCAATTGAAGTCAAGCGATGATTTTGGTGCTGAATTTTGATACACCTAGTTTTACTGGATACCGTCCTAGAGGAGTAAGCAGGTTTGAGTTGCTTCAAGGGCTAGTTGAATAGCATCATCACTCCATTTCATAAGTTACTTTTGAATGTAAGTATTTATGATTGCATTGAGGTAGCTTACTAGCTATTGACCTGAACCATTACTAATGCAGGTTACTTATGCCATTGGGTAGTTATTTTTCTGTCTTGAAATGAACACACATCTTGAAGATTGGTTTGGGTTTTATCAATCTCATCCTGCACTAGGTACATGAGTGAGTTGATGCAGACAACAGGTCCTGTATATGAGGCATTAAGAAGATTCTTATGACTTTGGGTTCGTTTTGAGCTGGTGAACTATCAGCTCAAATAAGCTCTCTTATCAGACTGAACAACTCCTTTGCGCTAAACGAATCCCTTGGCAAATGGCAACCCTAAGATGGATGAAAGCCACATGGATTGTTGTGATTCCCGGACATGGCTGATTGTTGAAGAGTTGAAGTTGAGCCAGTCTGTATTTCAGTTGACTCCTGCACTCCACCAATAAGCGATATATGTCTCAAAATTCTAGTCACCTACTTACCTAGAGATATGCATGTGTATACACAGGGAAAGAGAATATGCAATTGAGTTGCGTGGAAAGGAACATACCAGGGTACCTCAAAGTGCGGCTTTTGCTTCTTATTCCTTCTTGCAGTGACATGGGGCATCATCTAGGGAAGAAAAGAGGGAGCAAACGATGTTTGGCTAAGCCGCTAAGGTACTATTCTAGCCAATGTGACCTACAAACTTCAGGATGGCAAGATCTAGTACTATTTTTTTGGGGAAGAACCGCAATAGGGGCTCTCAATTAACTCGTATAAGTTTCACAATGGCACCAATTGGCCATGTGAATGCTGCAATGACCAAACAAACACCCCATTGTGCCACTGTCAGCCTCTCTGTACTGGCAAATTTTTTCAGAAACTCAACCATCATGATCTGAAGAACAATGGTTGCGGCCACTATGCCAACAAACAATGGATTCCGATGAATACCTTCAAATATATTGAGTGTCTGAAGTTTCCTCGAGTTGAACTCGTTAAAAACTTGGCAGAGAACAAAGGTATTAAAGATCAGTGTATCTTTTACCTGCTTAGTGACGTTGAAGATGGACTGACCTCTAAACTGTAATATCAAGAGGATTGTGATTTGAAATGCAGCTTGAAACAAGAGATTCCTCCACATAATGATTGTTATAAGAGGATCTTTCCTACCGACGGGAGGGCTATGCAACAAACCGTTTGTGGGACGCTCTGTAGCGAGAGCCAAAGCACCCAGAGTGTCCATGATGAGGTTTACCCATAGCATTTGAACAGCAGTTAGTGGAACTTCTCCAGCTGATACCGCAGCAACAAAGTTGATGACAAGAGCTGCAACATTCACAGTGAGTTGAAACTGGATGAACTTCTGGATATTGTTATAGACACACCTTCCCCACTTCAAAACCGTGACAACGGTATTGAAGTTGTCATCAAGGATGACGATGTCTGAACTCTCCTTGGCTACCTCCGTGCCTTGAATTCCCATAGAAAGCCCAATATCAGCTTCCTTTAGTGCGGGTGCATCATTTGTGCCATCACCAGTGACTGCAACCACATGACCCTTCTGCTTTAAGCATTGTACCATTAGAAGCTTATCCATCGGGGAGGATCTTGCCATCACACGAATGCTATCAACCTTCTGCAGTCTTTCTTCGTGCGTGTAATTGCGGAATACAACTCCCTCCACCACTTGATTGCAAGTCTGCTGTTCGTCAAACTCTAGAATACCACATTCTGTGGCAATGGCTTTTGCTGTGAAAACATTGTCGCCGGTAATCATTTTGATGTCGACTCCAGCATCCTTGCAAACTTCGACTGCTTTCTTCACCTCCGGTCTACAAGGATCCTTGAGCCCTGCAATAGCAAGTAAAGTGAAGTCTTCTTCTTCTAGCTTTAGATTATGCGCGTTTTGATCATACTCCGTTCCATCCGGACTATGCTTGTGGGCAAAAGCAATGCAGCGTAGGCTACATGCAGCCATACTTTCAATGGTAGTCTCAAACTCACTTCTAGCGGCTTCATCCATGGGCTTGACCTCTCCACCTACACCATAGTAGCTAGAACACAATGATAGTACTATCTCAGCAGCTCCTTTCCAGTGCATGTGTATAGTGTTTAAAGAGTTGTCCCTTACCAACACCCCACTTCTTTTCTTCTCCGAGTTGAAGCTTTCGACATGGAGAACGCTACAAGTGCGCTTCAATTCATTCAAATCCATTCTCAAGTCCTGAACAGCCCAAGAAAGTATTGCCTTTTCAGTGGGGCTTCCAGTGATTTCCGGAACCGCTCCTGAAGTTGGTATGTACACGCTGCCTGTTGTATTCAATCCAATCCCTTGTTGGAGAAACTTGATCACCTTTGGATCACTGGCACGTTCGGGGAAGCTTCCTGAGCTCTTCTCCTCCCCTAGCCAATACTTTGTAACCTTCATCTGGTTCAACGTCAAGGTCCCCGTTTTGTCTGTACAGATGACTGTTGCCGAGCCCATGGTCTCACATGCCGAGAGCTTCCTCACCATGGCTTGATCGGCCATCATCCTCTTCATGGAGTAAGCCAGGGTGAGAGTGACAGCTAATGGTAGACCTTCCGGGATAGCTACTACAACAATTGTAACTGCAGCTGCAACAATATTAACTACAGAATTTAGAATAGAGTTTGTGCTAGTTTTGCTTCCCTGGTACTCCTTGTTTCCTTTCTCGTCCTGCGTTTTGCCTGTGAAGTATCGCGCCAACAGGACTGCAAGAACTAGAAAAGCCACTGTGAGACCGACTTTACCAATGGTTGATGTCAAAGCATTGAGCCTGACTTGCAGTGGAGTCAGTTCATTGGAATCCCGAGCAATAGAGCTCATCATCTCGCCCCATGCCGTGTCCTTCCCTACAGAAGTCACCAGCATGTGGCCATACCCCTCTACAACTTTAGAGCCGGAATGCAAGAATGGGTTGTTTTGTGTATCGACTTCCACTTGGTCACTCTCCCCGGTCATGCTGGACTCGTCTAGCTGCATTGAATAACCTCTTATGAGGAGCCCGTCAGCTGGGACTTGATCTCCTATTTTCAGGTGAACAACGTCTCCAACCACGACTTCGAAGATGGAGATCTGTTGCCTTCTGCTATCCCTCATAACATCAATCTTGATGTCATCACTTATTTTTGATAGCTTGTGAAACTGTTTCTCTTGCCTATAGTTGCTGATTGCTGACACGACTACAACGAGAAAGACGGCGAGAAAAATACTCCCACCTTCATACCATCCTTCCTTCACCCCGTGCTCCTTTATGCCAAACCCGAGAGAGAGTCCAGCACAAACAAGAAGGATGATAAGGGTGGGATCATTAAACGCAGACCAGAAGAAATGGAAAAAGCTTTTCGAACGGGGCCTGGTATGGGTGTTAGAGCCATACATTTCTTTCCTCCAGATGATATCTTGATCCTCACCAGCATGAATTCCAATCTCGACATCGGTTTTGAGGGCTTTGGCAATGCACTTGACTCCTCCAAGTTCATGAAGACAATCAAGATTCCTCTCTCTCACCATCTTGGCTAATATTGTTTGGTCAAGAGTAGAGGACTGGATATGGTTTTGAGGAGTAGGACCACATGATTCGACTTCAAGGATTGTGTAAGGGGATTGGAGATGGTAATCTAGCTTGTGTATATTGGATTTGATGATAGATAGAAACGCCCGATAAGAATAGATGGCTACGCACGCCATACGCCACCTTCTTCTCGCCGCGGTGATGCTGCTGGTGGCTTGCAACAGCAGTGTGGTGGCGGTGCCATCTGTGTGGGAAAAGAGGTTGCTCAACATTCTCACAACAGGCAAAGGTGGCTTGCCAGCTGAGGTATGTTAGCTATCGATGTACAAGGTTTTGGTTTCTTGACAAAAACCAAAATGATCATACTTTTATAGCACGAAAAGCTTGTCCAATTGCTAGATCATTTCAACTTTATATGTTAAATTAATAACCGCACATTGAGATGCATAAGCATTTTTTTTTTATATGCCTTGTAACACCCATTGGATAAGCTTGTAGAGTTGAGCCAGTCAACTATAAGTCTAATAACTTGCTCGATCCCAAGTATACGTTTCCCGTGAATCTTGTTAACTAGAAATTTCTTGTTTGTTGGTGCTACTTTTCTGTAGGATTTCGATATTGATATCGGATGTAGGCAATCGTATCTAACTTTCCCAAGATTGTCGGGGAAGAGTTTTAGTTTTAGAGTTCACTAATCCTGAGTCGTCCCTGACCTTAATTAGAGGTCCTTCACATTGAATTTGTATAATGTTTACCTTTTGTAAAGTAAAGATCTTTTGGTTGTTGGATTTGTGTTGCTTTGGAAACTTCATAGAAACAAGATTAAATACTAATTTCCTGTCATGGTAGATATATATATATATACTTTCATGCTTTGCTTACTTAACAATCTCCATAAAAGCTGAGTTGCACTTTGTGTGTTTGTGCAGTATCGTCTTTGTTTACTTATGATCCATTATCCTATCCTCTTAATGTTTTAATGGTGTAGGCATGTAGCTTTATCGACGATAAACCCGTTCCTCGAAACGAGTGGTGTTCCATTTCACGTGTTTGCGAGCACTATCATATTGGTACGTACAAGCACAGTTTTTCTTTGCAATTTCTAGTGATTCGGCATTCAATTTTTCTCTAACAATTTGCCAACTACCACCTCAAGTGGTGCACTTGTTTATAAACAACAACCTAAAGGAACCAAAAAGGGCACAGAGAAGGTAAAAAATCTGCGTAACCTAAAAGACATTACTCCGTATTAAACACTATCATTTGTGAACACATTTACTTGGTATACCAACCTCATTAGATATCTACTTCAAATTAGATGCCTCTTCTCTCCCAATCACTTTCATTTTTTATTTTTATTTTTATTTTTAAAGTTCAACTTTAGATCCATCATCTATGTGTAAAGCATAAAACATTCATGAATTGTCCACATTGTCGTCTTATTTTTTTCATGACATGGAAGGTTTCCTCGAACTCTGTTTGGCACAACAAGTAGCTTTTCGGGGTTTGTGATTTTGATATTATATAGTTTTAAATGAAATAAATATAAGATTTTAGTTTAATTAGCTTTTAAAATCATAACTTTTCATCGGCTAATCACTCAAGCTTTTGGGAGCTTATGATTTTTTATTCACAAGTTTTCATCAAGTACCCTAACAACTAGGTTTCTCAAACACAATACAGTATATACTAGTCTATTAACCTGTATTTAACACAAATAATCCATCAGCTCCAGATATCCAATTAGGTTCAACTACTTTTTACCAAACATAGCCATGTCAGCAACACGGCCCATTTAGCCTACGCGAGATGCCCACGGAGTTTGATCATTCCAAGTTTTAGTATAGGCATATTGTTTATCAAATACTCCCGGGATTGACCTGCCAAAAGATAACTTGTTGGCTGTGAAGTTTCCTTGCAACTTCCTGAGATGCCCCATTGTCCTTTTTAAAGGGAAGATGAAGAAGAAAATGTACAAAACTATACTGTAAAGTCTTTGACCGGCTGTTGTTGACCTGTTTCTGTCTGTTAGTTGTCACTATCTTTTAGTAGTTTCCATGCAGATTCCTTTGTCTACATCTGCAAAAAGTCTTTACAAATTAGTTTAAAACAATGACCTTGTTGATTGCAGGAAAAACAACGCTTTCGAACCCTCAAGGCCAGAGTACGGCACTGACGAAAACAACAAGAGCTGCTGATGGCGATCGCTTGCAAATCTCATCACAGATATATGGTGTCAAAGTTGCCACATTCAAAGTGAAAATGTGTGAGTATTGCTGCGAATTGAAGGTGTATTCAGTTCAGTTCAGTTCCATATACACTAACTCCTTGAACCAAGTCATACAAAAACTTGTGTTTTCCACACAAGCAATTGGGAAAGGACATATTCCAAAGGGGAAATAGTATAACATTTCACTATCTGATGAATAGTTGCTCTATTCAGAAAATGGAGTAAAACCTTTTTTTTTTTTTTTGTTTTATACAGAGTACAACCGAAAGTATTGGCGTGTCAGGATTGCTCGTCTGGCTCATAGCGTCCCTGCCGACGATTGCTTAGCTACAGATTCGGAGATCGGGAATCTTGCAGGAATTTTGCCAAGGGGGGCCACCAGGATGGCTCGTGAGGCATACTACATTCCTGAGGATGACAGATTCTTCGATGATCCAGAACTTCGTGTTCTCGTCCGTTCGGACGCTCTAGGAAAGAAGCCGGCTCTTCGGCGTGTTTCCTAATCCTTATTTGCTTCAAAAAAAAAAGTATTGGCGTGTTGGGAAAAAACGGGTATCTGATGAGAATTTTTTTTTATACAGGCAATAATTTGGGCGTCCACCACGGTTGTAACACCACCAAGAGCGTTCCTACGGACAAGAGTTTGAAACTCAAAATCAGAAATCTAAGACAACGAGTCGGACTCCAAGGCCATATAAGAGACGATTGATCGCTCTGTTCACCTCCTTGAAAATGTGTGATACGGAGGTTGTCTTGAAGAAGCGAAGCAGACGGAGAGCATCTGAAATATGAATCTCAATCTCCCAGTGAGTTGACCAAGTCCCGTTGAAAAGTTAAAAACTACACTTGTTAAATAAATATAAAATTATTTTTTAAAAAAATTAACAAAAAAATTAGTGTTTTATACTCCATCTGATCAGAAATAAACGATTTTTGACTTTTGTGTACTTAGTTTTAGGAGCTAAAAACTTTTATTTTAATTAATTTTTTCACAATTTAATACTTATTACTAATAAATATTAAAATATGAAAAAAATTAATTAAAATAAATAAGATTTTATATATTCTTTAGCTTTTAAGACTACGTGTAGAAAAGTGAAACACCGTTTATTTCCGATCAAAGAGAGTATAGATTCTCACCTTACAAAACGTGTGAAATAGTAAGTGGTTTAATTTTGAGACGAAATGATTATTTGTGTAAGATCAACCTAAGCAAGACTCTCGTACAACACTTGATTCGAGATACTGGCCTTATATGGTTAGTAGAAGATGGTGCATTAATAAATTTTTGGAAGGACAATTGGGATTAATTTTGAGACAAAATGATTCGAGACACTGCCCAGGGAAATTGTTACAGAAAACATGAATATGCATCTTCCATCTAACAACTTATTCGACATGCTTTATTGGTGCCCGACCAAAAATGGTTGGTTCAACATGGAAAGTGCGTACAAATTCATAACAAACCACCACCTTATAAACGATGATATAAACACTTGGATTTGGAACATTTCTACTCTGTAAAAAATAAAGAACTTCCTCTAGAAACTAAGCCACAATGGCCTACGATTCCTAAGACATGCGAGTTCTGCAACCAGGCTGACAAATATGATACCCACTTATTTTTTTAATATTGTTTTAATTCTATAAACACCATTTTGAACCCTGTTGATAGACAGCAGATCAAGAGTCTCATATCCTCATCTAGAAACATACAATCAATCCTGGGTATCTTGGGTACAACACTATTCAAATCAGACAATCAATTATTTGCTTTTACCTAGTGGATAACTTGGAACACTAGAAACAACTTCATTTTCAGAAACGATCCAATACCAAATCCTACCACTATAAAAACATTAACTTTAAACCATATTCAAAACTGGCATTCTGCTTGCATTGCATACTTGATTGCGATAGAAGTCCAAATTAATTCACTTGCAAACAGTGACGACAGAAAGACATGTCAATTACCAACCAAAAACAAAGTCCATAAATGGAGAAAGCCCCCTAGATGTATGTTAAAATTAACTCAATTTCGACAGATCTACATTGTCTAATAGGGACAGTTCCATCGGATACTTAATTCGTGACTGGACCGGTGCCCCTATTCACATAGGCCACGTCACAATAGGAATAAAATCCCTATTGGTGCTGAGGCATTGGCCCAGAAACAAGGGGTATTACAAGCTCTACAAATGTGTATTAATAAAATTCAGATTGAAGGTGGCTCGTTGATAATTATAAACCACCTGAAGTTCGAAAAACATTGTTCTTGGGAAATTGAATTGATAATGTCCGATAATAAACTACTCCTACAAAATATAAGAGAGGTCTCTTTCTCTCATGTACCCTGTAGTTAGGCGTGGCCACGGGTTACGGGTCGACCCATTTTTAAAATCCGAACGTTGGAGTGTGGGGCCCACCGTCGGATGATATTTTTTTTTAAAAAAAAGATAGCCGTTGTAACGGCTAGTTGAGCATTTTCATAGGCTCGGAGCTATAAATACCCGGCTCTTTCAATTCACAAATCACAAATCCCATATTATATTCACATCCAATCCATCAATTTCATTTTCATAAGCTCGTAATCATGTCCGACGCAGCTACATCCGGTGAGAACTTTCGTTCGGCGTTGTTCCGGGATCATTACGACAAGGTCGATCAAGCCGGTGGGAAGTTCGATGCCGTTTGCGTCATTGCGGTCACAAGTACGAGATGACAAACGACCTTGGCTATGGAAATTTGAAGCTTCACATCACAAAGAAGCATCCCGAGAAGATCAAGAACGATGGCGCATCGGGCTTGAGTGGTAACTAGTCTAGTCCGAAGTAAGTAGTGAGCAATGTGGTTATGTAGAAAGTTTATGTTTTAACTTTTAATGTGGTGTGAATGTGAGTTGTGAACTTGTGTGTTGTGAATGTGATTATGTGATGGTCGTTAACTCGACAAGTTCAAAATCCGAATCTCGATCCCCGTCGAGACAATGAATCCGGTCCAGGTTGTAATCGTATGTCGGTTTATAATAAACTTGTGTTTGAATGAATTGTCTTTCATAAGATTGTTTGTTTAGTAATTACCTAAAAATTTTGAAAAAATTGACTAAACATTAGATATCAAATTGAAAGTGTCAAAAAAATTTAAAACTCAATAAAATAAATTAAAAGCTTTGCATATAAATTTATTTCCAACTTAAATAGATAGGTAACAATCCAAAAAACACCCAAAAAAAAGCCAACGGCTATTTTGAAACGGTCGACCCGTCAGGTCGAACGTTGGACTCGCCAGGACGAACGTTGGAACCACCGGGTCGACCGTTGCCCAATGGTCAGTTTCGAGTCGAAAGCCTTCGGTTGGCCCTATATAAACCCATTTTCCCTCTCATTTTCAACCCACACCTCACTCACTCATTAATCTCATCTTCATCTCTCTAATCGCTCTCTAACCGCTCGATTTTGTCTCTCGTAGTCCCAGTTTCCTAATCTCTCACTAATCTCTCTCTTATATCTCTTAATCCTATAAAATTCAAAATGTCGAGTGTCTTCAACCGAATTACCCGAGGTCGCAAGAGTGTTAGCGGAGCCCCATCTTCATCGACCCCGAGTGTTGGAGGCGGAGGCGGCCCGAACTCGGCGGTGGGACCAAGCCTTCGTCGAAGTGCCTCGGTCTTGGCGGTGAGTGGATCCCGACGTCATCGAGATGATGCTCTTTTAGCCGACCACTTCGACGAGATTATGGAGGAGGAGGAGGCCGAGCCCGAGGGGACCCCCGACACCCCCCAAGCCGGAACTCCGACGACCCGACCCAAGAGTCCGGGTTCCCCGCCGAAGGCGACCCTATTACTACGGCGGAAGTTCGAGCCGCTACTTTCAAGTATTGGTTCACGAAGGGGCCTAGGGATCCGGCTTGGGAGGACGTCAGTTGCTCGGCCAAGTGCAACTTCTGCGGGACGGTCTACAAGCACAAGAAGGGAGGCGGATATGGGAACTACGGTCGCCATATCCGGTCGAAGCATCCCAAAAAGCCCGGCCTCGCCAAAGGACAAACTCAACTAACCAGGTACGCATCTTCTTCCTCTCAACCCACTGGTTTATGGTCTTATGATTATCGTAGTTGTCATGATAACTATGCGGAAATGATAGATGCCGAGGGTTTAACTTATAGTTTTTCACAACGTTTATGTTTCAATGATTTTATTACACAAAATGTTCAACCTGCATGGCAAGGTATTAGTTGAAACACGGTTAAGAGGAAAGGACTTAGATGGTATAACACCCGTAAAAATGAATTAATCCAATATTTTCACAAAAACCATGATTTACAAGTTTCGATTTGTAGTGACATTTGGACCGACCATTGGCAGCATCACTCATACATGGGTGTTACTTGTCATTGGGTTGATCAACGTTTTCAATTGCACAAACGTGTTTTAGCTTTTCGAGTTTTCGACGAAGCACACACGGCACGAAACATAGCATCTGTCCTTTTAATCGTTTTACAAGAATATAGATTGACTAAAAGAGTTTTCAGTATCGGTTTTGACAACGCTTCTGCCAACACCGTGTCTATTCTGGAATTAACCCAATACTGTCAGCCCGTGATAGGCGATAAGTTTTTTCACATTCGTTGCGCCCCTCATATTTTAAACTTATGTGTCCAAGATGGTTTAAACTTTTTACAATCTATTGTTGAACCAATTCGATTTGTTTTGCGAGCGCTTTGGCGAAGTAAACAGCTTCGCCAGCAATGGAGCGCCTATTGCCGCTCTCACCAAACTCGACCAAAACAGTTCCCTAAGGACGCTTGCACTCGGTGGAACTCGACTTACAAAATGATTTATGATTCCATCGCTTATAAGGATCAATTCTTTCCGGTTTTGCAACACAAAACATCGCCGGGTCAAACATCTTTGCGGATGTGTGGACTCAGGCCCGCGATGTTGTTGAGGTTTTCAAAGTTTTTTATGACGCAACTCGGACTTTTAGCCACGTTTACATGCCTACATCAAACCTTTTCTGTTTTGTTGCCATGAACGTAGCAATAGCCCTTTAAGACGGGATTAACGTGCCTTCCATTGGTGACGCTGTCGTTGAGATGCAACGGAAATGGGTGGCATATTACAAAGTTGTACCTGGCATTTTCCTCGTAGCTTGCTGTTTCGACCCTAGATATAAATTAAACGGTGTTCAAAAGTTTTTAGAAAACTATTTTTCGACTTTAGAAATTGACGATGATCCAGAATGCAATGTTCCAATTATAGTTGTTAGAGTTCGAGGTTTATTAGAAGAATTATATGATCATTATTCGACAGGCGATAGAGCGCCCTCTGCTTGTCCTCCCGTGCCTTCCAGTTCGAACGGGTCACAAACTAGCATTACCGCTAGAACTAAGGCACTTGCCAGAGATATCTTTGGCTCAAAGAGATCGAGATCTTCGTCGAGCCCCCACTCGGAGCTCGACGAATATTTGTCTACTAACTTTGATTTCCATAGTGATGAGGAAGAAGATTTCGATGTCCTAGAATGGTGGAGCCAGCCCGAAAGACAAAGATTCCCGACATTGCAGGTCATCGCTCGACAAATACTAGGGGCCCCTTGCTCCACCGTCGCCGTCGAGCAGCTGTTCAGTCGTGGAGGTCAGATTTTTTCGGAGAAGAGATCAAGATTTCTTCCCGAGAACCTCGAAGCCCAAGTTTGCCTTGCAGATTAGAAGAGGGCGGATATGCGGATGCAGAAGAACATCTTGAGGACTGATTCCGAGGACGATGACGGAGTGGAAACAGATTCCGTTGGGAGCTCCATCGACGGCGCGGTCACAGATGGATCAGGAGGTGGAGGCTCCGACACATAAGAAGAATAGGTAAGCGGAGTTCAGACATACACAAGTAAAAGAACTACGTGGGCTTTGATTCCTCAACCCCGGGAGGATACGTAGGCAATCGGGAAACCGATTCAAGCCCGTTTTCCTTTTTTTTCCCCACTCATACATAAATTAATAAATTGTGCATAAACGGAAAACACGAAAGGCGGAATGTTGCAAACCCGTTTTAACCCGGGCCCTATCCACCGGGTCCACCCGCCAGGTCGACCCGTCGGCCCTTGGACCCGCCGGGTGACTCGAACCCGCCAACTCGTGGGATTCCCGGGTTAGGGTTTGGGTCACCCTTCCCCGACCCTTGACTCGGCGGGTCGAACCCGTCGACCTGCCGGGTCGAACCCGTGGCCACGCCTACCTGTAGTGGTAATAGAGCAACGGATAAGGTTGCACACTTTTGCCGCTCTACCGGGGTGTTGGTATAACCAATGATTTAGGTCTCATCGACCTCATCCCGCTACAAAAAAAAATGATTTGGGGCGACAAATTTATAAAACTACCTTGACACATAAAATTTGTCACCCAAAGTAATTTTTTTGTGACAAAAGTAACATTCTGTCTTCCTAATTCATTTCCGCATCCTTCATTCTTCGCTTTGGAAATTGGGGGAAACTAGTACGATTCCCGCGCCATGGCGCGTTTTTTTTAAAAACTAAAATAGTATATATAAAAATAATATAAAATATTAATAAATGTTAAGATAAAATCATAAAAAAATTTACAATAAATGTATCTTATAATTATCACAAAAAATTATTTTTTAAAAATCTTATGTAAAGTATAATACATAAATATAGATATTTTTAATTATTCAGTAATAATAATACCAATTATAACATTGTTTAAATGTGATGTGTCATAATCAATTGTTATATTCAATATTTTGAATTAAGTGCAATAGTTAGTAAATAAATTTGAATTAACCCCAATAGTTATATTAGATTGAATTCAATGTTTTGAATTAAGCCCAATAGTTAGTAAAATTAAATAAAAAAGAGAATTAAAGGAAAAAGAAGAAAAAAATGAGAATTAAAGAAAATCAAAGAAAAATGGCAAAAAAAAAATATGATTGGTCAAGATTCCTAAAATGCCTCTAAGATTGACACATTATCCTAAACTCTTCTAAATTAAGAGTTTATATAGATAGATAGTTAGTAAAATTAAATAAAAAAGAGAATTAATGGAAAAAGAAGAAAAAAAATGAGAATTAAAGAAAATAAAAAAAAAATGACAAAAAAAAATATGATTGGTCAAGATTCCTAAAATGCCTCTAAGATTATATAGATAGATTACTGCCCAGAGACCCAGAGAGAGGGGAGAGGGAGAGACTCTCCGAGTGCGAGAGAGTATAGGAGGTATCGCGAAGATGTTGAAGAAGTATTCGAGGGAATCGCGGGTTGCGCAACTCCAATTGCAGGCGACTATTCCATCGAGAGCCATTAGAGACCTAGATAGGGGATCGATGTAAGTGATGAGTTGCGAACTGATGATACCATCGACGAGGAAGAATGGAGGGCCGATTCATGTGTACTCGCCAAAGGAAGGAGTGCTCGCGAGTGCAGATCGGAGGCACGAAGCTTCATCGAGGAAGAATGGAGGTTTATTTTGATTTTTGTTTTGAGGTTTTTTTACTGAATTAGGAGTCGTGCCTATGAGACATTGACTATGAAATTCGTGTGATTTGCTTATGAGAAATCGAATTAGGAGTCGTTTACTATTGTTCCATGCTCTCATTTTCTGTTTCAAAATGTACTCGCAAGTTCATGTTTAACAGTCAGCATCATTGATTGGAGACTTAACAATTGGAATTCTAATTTCGATGTCATGAATAAAGTAGGCTCTCTGATTCCAACACTTTAGCAATGTCCTTTATAGTTTGGTTCTTAGTATTGCAGTTTCTATGCCTCTTTAATTGAGAGTGATAAATTGTTTCATTGAAATTAATCAAATTATGTGATAAATGGCTCTCGAGTGAAGGTAAGAATGAGCTTGAAAATGTAGTGTGTGAGTCAACGTTGTTTAAATGAGAAGCCAGATGATTATTAAGGGTTCTTTATAAGGAATATTACAGATCTTGGGGTTTTTAGATATCTTTAAAGTTCAATAACAAGAATGTCAAGGAACGTGGAAGTGATCTGCCTTTTTAAATTGACTTCTCAGTACTGTTTTGAAGGTTTGTTTCCATGATGCTAGTTAGGTAAAGCTTACATTTGTTTACTTGTGTTTCCTCTCCTTAATTTACAAGGTTATCCTGCAAGAAGTATCTACTTAGGGTTATTTAAACAGATTTTGCTTCCAAATGACCTGCCTTCAAACACTCATGTTCTGACATGCCATTAACCAACCTTCTCCCACCTCCAGGTAAAACACTTTTTTGACTTTTTGTTGTTGCTCATTTCTTTTAATCTTTTGAATTTTATGATACATAACTTGTGTTAATCTCGTGAATGTATGAGGTTATCTTGTAAAGAGGACTATCTGATTAAATATACGAATAAATCCTGCTTTAAGTGAAGATATTGCTGTCCTACGACAGAAATAGGGTGTTCTTCCATTCCTAAGTTTTGTGTTCTATTTTTCGGTGTTCATCTCACTTGATTTTTTTATTGTTTGACAGAGAAAGCAAACAAACCTTCAACAGAGTGTGCTTTTATTGTTCTTCATCAGAGTGTGAGTTGATGCTTGCCTAAGAGTTTCAGTTCTCTTCTCCGCTTGTTTGAATCATTCCTAGAGTGCACTAGCAGAATTAACTTTCAGTTTTGAGTTGACCCCAGCAAGAAAGCTTCTGAATGTAATGTTTGGACCCTTCATTCATTATCAGCCCCCAGAAGATCAATAGGTCATGAAGTTCCATATGCACTCTAGGAATGCACGTTCATATTATGCTGTTTTTTTTCTAATCATTTGAGTAGGTAGAAACCCACAATGCACTAGGCCAGGTATCTTGACGAGTTGAAAAAAGTCTTAACTTAAGCTGGCTTTTTATACTCGGCAATAAAGAACCTATGAATCTTAATGGCAGTACACATTCAAATGCCCAACCAGTTATATTTTTTCCATATCCCTCATCGGTTCATTTTTTTCTCCAAATACCCCTTTGAACTTGTTTGTAGTGTTGAACTTCTTTGTAGCAATGAACACTTTTTTCAAGGTTCAATTTTTCATTGGAGAAATATTTTGTTTCTCTTTTATGCCCCTCTTGGACTTATATCCTGGTTTCTCAACCTTTGATAAACTGTTTGTCCAAATGTCTCTTTGCAGGCAGTGCAAGTTGCCCAAAGCTTCCGCCTATTTTCAACAATAACTAGTTCAAAACTTGACGCATCCATCAATTTTGAAGGTGTAGTGATATTTTGCTATCTGTTTTCTGTCTCTGGTGCTTTGTATTCATGTTTTCTGATTTCTTCTTATACGTTTGTTTGCAAGTTTAACCTATCATCTATGTGTATTCTTAGATGACCCCTTCTGATTAGAATCTAGCAATTCTGGTGGTCTTCAAAGGGATGTCTCGAGAATCAACTTGTGTACTTGCTATATTTGAACTTTCCGCATCGGGAGTTAACAATATAATATATTGAAGTGATTCATAATCCTCACACAGAAGATATCAGCATCAAGTGAATTGTTTTATTCATTCTAACTTCTAAATGTTGTATGCTTCTTCCTTATTGAAGCTATAGATTCTCATCCTGTCATATTACACTCTCTGTTAATTGTTTCTTATGATAACAGGGAGAAAAACTCTTTCTTCACTTTGGCGAAGGACAATGATCAGGCTTCCAAGTAGAGAAGATGTAAGAATATAGTTACTGCCTTGTACCCGGATTTAGAGCCTGTAGCGCAAAATATCATAGGTAGTCTGCTCAGATTTGGATGTGTATTTTGTTTTCTGTGTTTGATTGCTGAACTTTGTCTTGTATTTCATTGCAGCTGTATTTTTGGCAATTACGAATTCCGCCGGGTCAGTACATATTATTGTGGCAGGGATATCTTGAAACTTTGTAAGCGGATTTCTGGTTTAGGTCTCAGCTTTAGAAAGAACAACTGGACCCCTCTCATGTGGAGTAGAATATCATTAGAGGTATGTTCTTGATTGGAGATGTAGTTTGGCTTATTCAACATGGTTTTGATGTGTTAATTTATTGTATACATATGATATCTTTATTTTATGTAGGTTGTGGATCTGTTTGCATGTTGCTTTGCTTCTGCTCGAATTCGGATGCCAGTGATGGAGACGATTTTGAAGATGTTGAATGTGCCTATTTCTGCCTTGGTTTCTGTCAATAAACCCAGCCTTCAGGTGTTTCTTGGTTTCCTCTGCTCCTTGCTTGTTAGTTTTACACTTCCGGAAACTACTTATGCTTGTGTATTTGTTACAGGGTTTTGGTTCAAGTTTACAAATAGGTCGAGTTACACTGGAACGCTCAAAAGTTGATGTAATAATGAAAAGGATTACGTATCTTTGCTAGCCTGTTGCAGTTACTGCCTTTTATTTTCTTCTTTTAATTAACTTCCTTGTGCAGCACCAGGAGAAGTCCTTTGTTCACCTCCAAAGCTCTTTGCTTCTTCTGGAGAGAGTAGCCTGCTCTGTTAAATACAATGAGCCTGTTCTCCTAGTTGGTGAAACTGGTACTGGTAAAACTACACTTCTCCAGAGTTTGGCAATGAAGCTTGGTAAAAAACTTACTGTGTTGGTACGTGTGAGCCATATTTCCCAGCCTTCATTTTGGATACCTTTCTAGGAAACTGACTTCTTATATGCCCTCCTTCGTCCTTTTATTTATGTTGTATGGTTTGGTACACAGAACCTGAGCCAGCAGAGTGATGTTTCTGACCTATTGAGAGGATTCAAACCTGTAGATGCACGTTCCATATGCATTCCTCTTTATAAAGAATTCATGGAGCATTCCTAGAATGCACATGAAGTTGAAGAAATTGGTATGTTCATGAAGTTCCATAATGAGTATGCAAACAGTTTCAAAATTAGTGAAAAATTCATGCATATAAGATAATCTAGTATGTGTTTCGAAATTAGTGAACGGTACATGCTGTAGGAGGGTAAAGGGATGCACCAGTGATTAATGGGAAGGTGCTGTAGTGTTTGGCCTAGGAAGGGTTGTTGGTTAATAGGAAAGTGGAGAAAACAGTGTTGAAGGAGCAGTTCAAGAACTTCAACCAGCTGTTTGAAGAGATTCACAAGACGCAAAGCATGTGGGTGGTCAACGACGAGCAGTTATAGTTAGAGCTGAGGGTATCCATATCTACAGTCATCATACCTGCTTACAAGGTTTTCTGTGCAGGTTTGGACAGATATTCACCCAGGGATCTAGGATGAGAAGCATATCAAGTATCAACTTGAAGATATTGAAGCTGCAGTCGATGAGTTGTTCGATGGGCCTTCCTTTTAATTTTATTGAATCTTTACTTCTCAAGTGTTAAGTTTTTTAGCATTGAAATGCAAATGTTATACCAATATAATCATTTGTAATCTATGAATCTTTTAGTATTAAAGTAAAAATGTTTTGGATGGAATATATTTTAAACTAAGGTTTTTTAATATAAAAAATTGAGATTAAACTAATTGGCTACTATTGTGTTATAATTTGTGTTGTATATATATATATATATATATATATATATATATATAGTGAGTTAAAATGGTTAAATAGGTTAAATGTGTAAATTAGGGAGAGAAATCATGATTTATCACTTTTATTTTTTGTGACAAAATAAAAAAATTCTCACAAAAAACAGGTAGAATAGGTGGTTAGAGGAAAAATTCGTCACAAAAAGTATGGTACTTTGGGCGACAAAACTGGTACTTTGGGCGACAAAAGTAAAAACTTTGTCACAAAAACTCAAGGGCAACGAAATTTGGATTTCATCACAAAAGGGGTATATATGGCGACGAAAATTTTTTTGGTCGCCCAAACTTTGTCCGACGGGGCTAAGGCGACGAACAAGTGACGAAATACTTCTTGTCACATACCTGAATGGGTGACGAAAAATACACTTTTTGCGACGAAAGTTTTCGTCACAAAAAACTATTTTTCCTGTAGTGTCCGTCCGGATGCTATCGGTTAGGTGCTACCTAGTCAAATTTTTTCTTAATAAAAAAATTGATTCGAGACACTACTCACACACTTTTTAATGAACCTCGTGTGATATCAGATGTTAAGTGTAAAGACTCGGAATTTTTAAATATTATTTTCTAAATTAAGATTTAATTTTCGACTTAATATTGAGTTAATCTCGGTTTAATTCCCAAGGATTCAGAAAATTTTCAATAATTCCGTCCTCGAACAAATGATTTGTTTGAATTCTTTCGACCAAATTCCGGCTTATTTTTTATTTAAATTCGAAAAAAAATTCTTTCCGCCCTATTATTCTGAGGCTTGAAAATATTTTCGGATTTGGTTGTTTAATTCGGGTTCGGATGTTTATTTTAAATTTATTTCATCGTGTTGGGATAAGGTCGGAAAGCGAGTTTCGGGATTTATTTACGGGTATTTATTTTCACTTTTCCACACACACTCAACCTCACCTGATGAGTTTCCCCTTGAGGATCTTTAAAGCTCAGTACAAAGTAAGTCGGAACAAGCCTCGAACCAACCGGTGGAAGATGGATGATGAAGATAGATTTCGGTGGAATATTTTTGGTATTTTTGTGATAATGATAAAACTCAGAGTTGGGGGAAAACAAACTGAATTTTATAAAGGATAGGTGAACAAAAACAAGTGGATATGATTCACCACAAGTTCTTGAACATAGATCAAGTACAAACGGAACGCACCGAAAATACAAGATCAGACCTTCGATATGACTCACGAAGGAGATGAAGTTTTCAAGCTTCAAACTAAGGATATAAACCTGGTTTTTGATGATAAATGGCGTGCCCTCTAATGGCTACAAGGGATGCATAATATAGAGAAAGTTTGTGGACAGCTTGTGCAAAAAGGTGGTTTGCATTAAATGCAATCTTGGAAGTTGTTCTCTTCACAAATGTATCAGCTGCATGGGGGATGTATTCCATGATGTCTTCTCTTCCCAATGTGCATTTAAATGCATGAGAAGTTTGAATTTGGATTTGATTTGCCTCCATAATTCATCAGCTAGAACCGAGACATTTCCGGACTTCTTGGGCTGCGTGTTGTGATATTCAATTTGTTGTAGACTTGTGAAAGCTTGAACTTGATCTTGAAGGTTCATGGGAATGGTTAAGAGGCCTTGAAGAAGGTCAGCTTGAAGTCGTCTTGCTCGAGCTCGAGTGATGGAACCGAGAGGCAAGTCGTTTGATGAGTCATTTGGAGCTTCGTCAAGTTTTGCTTCTTGATTGATCATAGGTGTGATCACATCATCCTCCCTTCCTTGAAAAGGATTCGACCTCGAATCACCCCCGTCGTCTTGTTCATCATCTCCTACAACAAAAGGAGACAAATCAGCAATATTAAAGACCTCATGAACACCATACTCACCGGCAAGCTCAATTTTGTAGGCATTGTTGTTGATCCTTTCAAGCACTTGAAATGGGCCATCTCCTCTTGGCTTCAGCTTGGAATTTCTCAATGTAGGAAATCAATCCTTTCTAAGATGAATCCATACAAGATCACCCGGTTCAAAGATGACTTCATTTCTTCCTTTGTTAGCTTATTGCACGTATTGGGCAGTTCTCTTTTCAAGTTGCAAACGAGTGGACTCGTGCAAACTTTTGATGTGCTCAGCTTGGTTTTCACCTTCAACACTTTCTTGCTCTTTTATGGAATGGGAAACCAAGTCAAGAGAAGTGATGGGATTCTGGCCATACACAACTTCAAATGGTGTCTTCTTGGTGGTCGAGTGGACTGACCTATTGTAGGCAAATTCAACAAAAGCAAGGCATTCTTCCCACCTACGAAGGTTAGTTTTCAACAAAGATCGAAGCAAAGCACCAAGAGTTCTATTCACAACTTCAGTTTGTCCATCCGTTTGAGGATGACAAGATGTAGAGAAAAGCAACTTAGTTCCTAGTTTAGACCAAAGTGTTTTCCAAAATTAACTAAGAAACTTAGCATCACGATCAGAGACAATGGTCTTAGGAATTCCATGCAATCTAACAACTTCTTTAAAGAACAAATCAGCCACATAAGAAGCATTGTCGGTTTTATTACATGCAATGAAATGAGCCATTTTGGAAAACCGATCAACCACAACAAAAATAGAATCTCTCCTCCTTTTGGAACGAGAAAGTCCCAATACAAAATCCATCGAAATGTCTTCCCAAGTAGTATGAGGAATAGGGAGGGGGGTATTCAATCCATGAGGATTCATTTTCGACTTAGAACCTAAACAAGTAGTACATGCAGCACAAAACTTCTCTACATCCCTATGCATACGAGGCCAAAAGAAGTGCTCCTTCAAAGTATTCAAGGTTTTGGTAACACCAAAATGTCCCATTAAACCGCCTCCATGAGCCTCATGAACAAGCAACCTACGAATAAAACTACTAGGGATGCAAAGCTTTTCACACTTAAAGAGATAACCATCATGCATGTAAAACTGATCACTACTACCCTTATCCATGCAAATGTGATAGATTTCACCAAAATCAACATCATTAGCATATAATTCACGCATGAAAGCAAAGCCCAACATTTTAGCATATAGGGTAGAGATAAAAAAATACCTTCTTGAGAGTGCATCAGCCACTACATTGTCTTTTCCCTTCTTGTACTTGATCACATATGGGAAAGCTTTTATGAATTCCACCAAATAAGTAGAAACACTTAGAGGAGGCAGATAATTCAAATCTTGGGAAACAAACATATTATCTTTAAAAAGCACAAGAAAATATGTTTTACTCCCCTGAATGACATACTCCACTTCTTTTGCCTTAGCTAGGAGATTCTGTTGAGAACTAGCCATGTTTGAACCAATGGCTAGCCTTTTATTTTCCTTTCTTCTCTCCATGTTAGCTACATGGTCAGCCATAATCTCATGAGAGGCCATAGGATGAAGTGTAATTTTCTTACCTTCCATTTGGAACGTGTGCTCATTAGTGACTCCATTGTGGATCACACCTCGATCATATTGCCATGGTCTCCCTAAAAGAAGGTGACACACTGTCATGGGGAGAACATCACAAAGGGTCTCATCTTTATATCCTCTGATTGCAACTGCAATCATGGCTTGCTTGTCAATTCTTAGAGGTGCCTTGGAATTCAGCCAATTCAAGGTGTATGGTTGCGGATGTGGGATGCATTTGAGGTTGAATCTATCTATAACCTATCGATCAATAAGATTGCAGCAAGATCCTTCATCAATTATCACACTACATACCTTGTCTTTGATGAGAGATCGAGTATGGAAGAGGGTCTCTCTTTGACTGGGCAAAAAAGGAGCATCATTGGAGATCAGTGCTCTATTCGCCACAAAACATTTTCCAACAGCCGCATTAGCATGAATTTCCTCTTCCTTATCTTCTAAGGTTGGCTCTTCTTAGCTCTCATTGTAAAGACCGAGTATATTTATATATTATGATTATTTTAACTAAATAAATTATTATTAAATTCAATTTGTAAAAGTGGGATAAAACCCGTCCTCGAGCGTAAGTTTTGGATTTTAAGTTATTCCGGCATCATTTAAATTTCGGATTTTGACGGGATTCGATTTTCGCTTTCAAGTTCGAGTATTTATAAAATTAATTTAAGCTCCGAGTATCAAAAAAAAATTTATTTAATTTCGTTATCTTGAAATTAGTCATTGAAATTTGATTAAATTTGTTTGTTTTAGTCGGGATTCGATCGGGCGAGCGGGATTCGGGTCTTTTTCGCTAATTTGAATTGGTATTGTTGGGACCACACAAATATTAATTTCTTTTCCTTTTTCTTTTCTTTCTCTCTCTCTCCCTCTCTCTTTCTCTCTCTCTTCCCCACGCTATTTCCTATGGCTGCTGCTGCACTCCCACTTCCCTTGTTTTGGCAGTTGAAGAACTGGTCCCCTCCCTCCCTCCTTGTCCTCTTCTCTTTTGCAATTCACAGCTCACACATCCCCTTCAGCCATTCCCCTTTTGTTGTTCAGAAATCCTGGAATCCTCAGCCTCCCAATCTCTCTACTCTCCTCTCTTCACTCTCTCTGCTCCCCCCATTTCCTTTTCCCTCTTTCACCTCTCCATAACCCCACCATAAGCCCCCGGTCGAGGCCTCCGTGAGCCGCCCCGCAGAGCCCCTGCCCCACCAGACCGAGACCGAGCATCGCCAACTCCCCTCTCCTCCTTCGCAGCCTCGTCGAGCAGCTAGCAGCCCCATCTCCGTCTTCCTCGACGTCCAAGATCGAGGCTGAGCCACACGGAAGCGCCCAGAGCCGCTGGAGCAGCCGCCGAGTCTCCTCCCCCTCTTCTCTAGCTGTTCCTCTTAGTTGATCGGTGAGTCTGTCCTCCTCCGACCACCGAGCCAAGACCGCCGAGCCAGGAGCCGCCAGCAGCACCTCTGTCAAGCCATTCTCCTCGCTCTTGTGCCCTGTTTTCCCGCTTTGTAGATGGTAAGCCTCTTCCTTCCTTTCCGCTCCAAAAATGTCAAAAGCTTCACCTTTATAACTCCCTCCTTCGTCCCAGGCCGTTAGCAACTGGAATCCCCCTCCGACGCACCTCCCCGAGCCCCGACGGCGTTTTCCGGCGAAGCTTTTGATTTCGGTAATCCCTCCCTCCTCCCTTCCCTCTTTCTCTCGCTTCCCTCTTTTTGTGATAAGGGTGGTCGGAATAACGTGTTGGGCAGATGGGAATGGGTTGGGATCGGAAACGGCCGCCGGCGGGAGAATTCTTCTTCTTCTTCTCCCGTGTCCTGGGTCTGGGAAGCTCTATATGAGCTTGTGGGGAGGGAGACGTGGTCTTGGGTTTGGGCCTAATTGGGTAGGCTTAACCCGGATACCCATTTCGAGTTATATCATTTTAATTCGGGCTATCTTCCTCCCTCCTCTTTTCCGATTGGGCTGGGCCGGATCCACTATCTTTCGGGTTATATCATTTTGATATGGGTATTTGATTGGGAAGGGGATTGGACCCGGGTTGGGATCCTTTTATTTCTTCTGGGTTGGACTTCTTTTCTTCTTCTCTTCTTTTCTTTTTCTGGGCTTGGGCCTTTTCTTCCCTTTCTTATCTTATCCTCTTCGGGTTGGGTTCTTGGATCCGGGTTTGGGTCTCCATGAGCCGGGCCCTCCTTTTCTTTCCTCTCGGGTATGGGTCATGGGATGGGTTTGGTTTGGGTTGTTTCCTTTGGGTTGTTTAAAAATGTGGTTATGTTGTTATGTTTATATACATATATTTTTCTGGAAAATTAATATATATAATAAGAAGGTTTTAAAAGTAATATTAATTGTCATATATATATGTATGTTATTTTATATATTATTTTACATGGTTTTAAAGTGAGATTATTTGGAATATGTGATGCTAGGAAATTTGAGATAATTATTGACTTTGAATTATAAATATGATAAAGTAATTTAGTATTTTGATTTATAAATGTGGGTTATTAAAATGGAGTGATTTTGGCAATTTTATTTTATTTAAATATTCCTTGAGAAGTGTTATTATATAATGATTTGTAAGTTGATTTTAAGATAAGGATTTTGAAGAGAAACATGCCGGAACTATTGCTATACTATGATTTTGAGAAATTGACCTTAAGGATATAAATGTTTAATGTCGGAATTTGGCCAAGTATGAATTGAGGAATTATTTTGAATATGAGTTGACTTAATTTTGGATTTAAGAGTTTGGAAGATGTGGTTGATATGATTTTATCAATGAGTTGATTTGAAAGAATGATTTTGGTCGATTTGATCGTATCGGGAAGATTTTGGAAAACGGTTTTACTATCGGTCGGTTTTGAGAATATTGAGAACTTTGGTTCGTGTGTATGAATGTTGGTCTGGTAGCTTATGGAAATGACTTGATGATAGGTGTGTAATGCTTTTGGATTGCTTTGGACTTACATTTGGGCCCTTGCTTGTGTTATCTTGCTGTTTTGCATCAACAGGTAAGTATCCTACGGGACTTACTCAGTAACCTGGACCTCCTGCCTGATGTGTCATGTAATGTGTAGTTTTGTTGCATATTAAAGCATGCCATGTAGTATCATGCTAGGATTGCATTGAACTGAGCATGTGTTTACTTTGTGTGTTTGAAACAGAACGACCGTTATCTGTGATAGTCCTAGAGTCTTTGCTAGGGTCATAGGGTAGCCCAGCCCCATCGGGTGCCCTGAGTCTATCGAGTCGATATGAGCATGATGATAGCCCAGCACCATCGGGCATGTTTAATTTATATTTAATTTATGTTATGATGATGATATCGTGGGTGAGTGCACCACCACGAGGATATGCTATACTATAGCAACGAACTGGCCAGTCTCTGCACTAACGGGAAGGGGTGCAGAGGTAGGAGAGGGATATGCCACTTGGCATTGTATTGGGCCCTTTACAGTTCTTTTCCGCATATTATATATACTAGGTGCATGATAGTGTGATTTAAATCTTGTACCGCATTAGTCATCTTTTATTTAGGCATAGGCATGTTATGTGGCCTCAGCGCGGTCAGAGGACCCGCAGGCGATCACCAGGCCTGACTTCGTGGACAGTGTTAGGTACCGCTCTTGTTGCTCCATGCTTCTGTGACGGGGAAATATTTTGGCGAATCGAAGAATCCGGCTAATATATTCTAACTTGACAAATGGCAATCACCCACGTTGTTTTGGTTTTGACCCGGCTCTACCGTGGCTTTTGTATCTAAACCGTACTTCCGCTTTACTTTCGTTTAAATTGTATTTCTGAAACTTAGACTGATTAGAGGTTTGAAACCTCGGCCCGTACCTGAATTGCAACATCCGAACGAAGGTATCCGACCTTCGAAACGTATCCCGGATATTTATATCCGGGCCGTTACACTCATCCTCGGATTCATACTCTTCTTGATCATTGAGTAGCACTTGCTTTCGAGTACGACATTCTCTAGAAAAGTGACCCTTACCCCAGTACTTATCAAGCTTTTCATCTAGGACTCTCAATAGGTCAGCCCTAGTTCTCTCATACTCTTGTTGTCTCGCAGCTGCATCTTCTTCCTTAGATTGTTGAAGAACGGCTTGCAAATCAGCTAGTGTGATAGCTCTTCCTTCATTCCCTGCATTAGACATGTTTTCCTACACACAAAAGGCATAAACAAAAGGAAAAACAAAGAAGAACCGAGAAAATCACAAAAACATGCAAACATGTAAGGGTTAGAAATCAAAAGATCTCTATGTCGCCTCCCTCATATTCTTTTCACTCATGAATTTTTCTTTTGGGGGGTGAAACTCTCCCTTTCTTTGAATGTGATCTCACTTTACTCACAACTCAGATTGTAAGCAAACAAGTATGCAAACAACACTCCTTCAACAAGCAAGTAATGTGATAGTGCTTCTTCCACACTTAGAACTATCTCCGCAGCGGCAAACCAACTTAGTGATGTTGTCCTGGAAACTCACAGAAAGTATCAAAAGCACAAGACAAGGCAAGCCCAAAGGCGAGTATTTACCAAATTCCAAAATCAAGTAAGTAATGCTCGAATGGAAAAGGGTAAACAAGGTGTAGGTAAGGCAAAGAACAAGGCTTGGAGCAGCTAATGATATGATGAGAATGCCTTGTTTTTTTAGCACAAACAACAACCACACAACTTTCACTTCAAATGCTCACAAATTGCACATAGAACAACTTTTGGAGCTTTTCAAACTTCTTCTTTTTTTTTCCAGAAACTTTAAGCACACAAACAATACTACAAATCTGAATTTACTTCAACTTGAAGTACATATCAAGCATATTCCATCAATAGCTCATCACCATATAACATGTTAAGCATTAGGAGAATAATGGTGCAACCGGTGCAATACATTTAAAGGTGAAGTTCAGATTTTGGATATGAAGGATGAAGGTTCATGTAAACTCAAAGAACACTAGATAGAAGCATCGAAAATGCATAAACGATTGATAGATCTGATTTTTTTTCTTTTTTTCTTTCTTTTTTTTTTGCAGATCTTAACCACACATATTAAGGTAGAAAGGACGAAAAAAATGATGGGAAGGGTTGGAGAACAATCAGGAACAAGGGTGGATAGAAATGACTGAAAATCGAGCAAAACAAACTGAAAATGGAGAGGTAATTCGTACCCCTTTGGCTTGAAAAACGTACCTTGAAGATAGCTCTGATACCACTTGATGAGTTTCTCCTTGAGGATCCTTAAAGCTCAGTACAAAGTAAGTCGGAACAAGCCTCGAACCAAACGGTGGAAAATGGATGATGGAGATAGATTTCGATGGAATATTTTTGGTATTTTTGTGATAATGATAAAACTCAGATTTGAGGGAAAACAAACTGAATTTTATAAAGGATAGGTAAATAAAAACAAGTGGATATGACTCACCACAAGTTCTTGAACATAGATCAAGTACAAATGGATATTACGCACCGAAAATACAAGATCGGACCTTCGATATGACTCACGAAGGAGATGAAGTTTTCAAGCTTCAAACTAAGGATATAAACCTGGTTTTTGATGATAAATGACGTGCCCTCTAATGGCTACAAGGGCTGCATGTGCAAAAAGGTGGCTTGCATTAAATGCAATCTTGGAAGTTGTTCTCTTCACAAATGCATCAGCTGCATGGGGGATGTATTCCATGATGCATCAGCTGCATAGGGGATGTTCTCTTCCCAATGTGCATTTAAATGCATGAGAAGTTTGAATTTGGATCTGATTTGCCTCCATAATTCATCAGCTAGAACCAAGACATTTCCGGGCTTCTTGGGCTGCGTGTTTTGATCTTCAATTTGTTGTAGACTTGTGAAAGCTTGAACTTGATCTTGAAGGTTCATGAGAATGGTTAAGAGGCCTTGAAGAAGGTCAGCTTGAAGTCGTCTTGCCCGAGCTCGAGTGATGGAACCGAGAGGCAAGTCGTTTGATGAGTCATTTGGAGCTTCGTCAAGTTTTGCTTCTTAATTGATCATAGGTGTGATCACATCATCACCCATACCCTCTCCCTTCTTCCTATTCCTAGCTATACCCCACCCCCATTCCCTTAAATCTGATCATCCCTTCCTCCTCTATCAGCAATCACGTCATCACATTCAACACCCCCCCCCCCCCCCCCCCCCCCCCCCCATTTCATTTTGTAATCAAAACCCACACCAAACCACACTCAATCTCCACCTCCTCTGTAGCCAAACACAGCAGCCCCATCACCAAGCCCCACTCCATTTTCTTCCCTCCTGTTTCGCTCCAGAAGGACCCAAACCCATCCCCTTCCAACTCACCCGCACATCCGAACCATCACCTTCAGCTCAAGCCCACTCCCGCTCACCCAACTCCACTCTCAATCTACCTCTTCCCCTGTTTCTCCTCAAGGACCCAGCAACTCTCCGACGCCACCAGAAGGAAGCCACCACCACCTCCGACGCTGCTAGAGGAGGCGCCCACAACAGCCCCAATCGAAGAAGGTGAGCGCGGTCGATGGGAGGATGGAGGTTGAAGGGAGGACGAGGAGGCGTAGCAATCGCCGGTGGGGCTCCTTCTCCGGGCGACGTCGAGCAGGTAGGGGCGGGAGGTTGAAGAAGCTGGGTTCGGTTTTTTTTTAGTTTTGGGTTCGGTTTTGTCTTTTTATTTGGTCCGGTTCACTTTGTTTTAAAATTATGGGTTTGGATTGGTCTTGAATTCGGGTGGGCTGAGATTTCTTGGGCCGGGTCTGGTCAAGTGGTTTTGGATTGGGCTGAGTTTTGGTTTGGTTTGGGCCGGACTGGATTAATTGTGTTTATTTGTTTTATTTACTTACTTTATATATGTTATATAATTATTATAAAATTGTTAGTTAATTATTATTAAAATTATTTTGAGTTATTTATTTATTCAATTATTCCTTATTATCTATTTAAAGTTATTTAAAAATCTGATTTTAAGTGCTTATCTAATTGTTTATTGATATTGTTTTGATGTTGTGGGTGATATTCAAGTAATCCATGAATTTGTTGATTCCTTATTTTTATTAAATTGCTTATATTTTTCTAAAATATTTATTTAGTTATTTAATTTGATTTAATTGAGGGTTTATTTAATTGTTATATATATATATATGTTGATTTGAGGTTGATAGTATTATTAAAATAGTTCCTTAACTTATTAACTCGTTATTAATTATTATTCATTAAATTATTTAAGTATATACTTTGATTTATTTAGATGTTTTATTTAATCTGATTGATGAGAATTATTTATTAAAATAATTTAATTGTTAAGTATTGGCGTTTTAAATGGTTAGTTTTGGAACATGTAGATTATTGAAATATTTGGCAAGAGTCGGAAATTATTAAAGCTTTAAGATTAAGGTTTTGGAAAATTGGTTTAAGGATTCAAATATTTAATATCGAGATTTGGCTAAATATGATTTTAAAAGAATTGATTAACTGTTAAATTGACTTCTTGGAAATTTAAGGGCTTTTGAGAAACCTTGAATTGATATACTTGAGTTGACCTGATGATTTGATATTTTGGAATATTGAGTTAAGTTATGGAAATGATTATGGAGGATGATGAAATAATATATGAAATGTTATATGATGATTTAATATGAAAGGATATGAGACAAGATGAGATAAGATGAGATAAGATGTCGAGTTGAGATGATGTTGATGATGATGAAAATATGCCTAAGTTATGGAAAGAGATCTTTGACTTATGTGATTTATCTGAATGGATATTATGTGCGTAGACTTAGACTTATGCATCATATGTATTGCTTATTAGGTGATCTGTGACCTGATTGGATTGCTGATTATTGTTTGAATTCTGTGCTTCTCCAAGTAAGTTCCTTGAACTTACTCATGATGGGCGCTTTATGCACTGGGTGTTATATAGTAGGCTAGTGTTCATGCACCATACGACATAGAATCAAGCTTAGGATCTAAAACGGAAACCATATGACTTGCTATCTGTCTTTGCTAGAAAACGGCCGTTATATGTGTTTATTGGTTGGGACCTTTTTCTTTATTCTTTTCATCCTAGTTGGCGCTTATTATAGAAAGTTGCTTGCACTCGAGGATGCGGTAGGCTTTTGGTATAGAAAGTTTCTTGCACTCGATGATGCGGTAGGCTTTTTGGTAGTAAGTGTCATAGGACTCTTAGAGCCATAGACCTTATATAAGTGTCGTTGCTTGCCTTCCTTTCATAGTTAGTAGGCTCATTGCGTGGGGTTGGCCTACACCGTAGGGTGAGGTAGCTCATTTGATGGCGAATTGCTATAGGATTTCTTAGGAGCCTAGAGGGACATGTTATTTGACATTTCTTGTAACCGGCGCGCTTCTTTATCTATTTTTGCATTTACTTATCCGCATGCTTATCTGTTTAATTTCCATTTGCATTACACATTTCATCTTAGGAATAGGATGCTTATTATATGCCTCTCAGAGTGTGTTTACACACGCGCATGTGTGACCCGATGATTGACCCAGATCCCTTTCTTTTTTTAGATTCAGGTAACCGTTAGCCGCTATCTTTGCTTATATGGATGCTTGGCGGGTTCGTACTTTTGGCGTTAGATCGAGGGCTTGAGAGACCACTAAACTTTCTCTCTTTTAAACTCTTTTACGTCGTTTTGACCCGGCTCTGCCGTGACACCCTTTTGGATTGTATTCTGATTTATACTTTACTTCTTTTTATTGCAAAAACTTGTGACTCGTACTCGGGTATTAAGATCTAGTTGGAAGGTAACCTTGCCTTCTTAAACGTAACTCGGATAATTAGGTTTTCTTTCCTAGGCCCAAGGGAAGGGCAAATAGGGGAAAGAAGATCCTTATTTTCCGGGCCGTTACATTAAGAATCTCAACCGAAAAGATGCTATCGGATATGTTTTTCCTATTCCGAATTATTACCTATTCAAAAAATAAAAAATGAACCTCTTATGTCTCTCTTACTTAATCGATCCATCACAATCGATATGCCAATGGCCCAATACTACCAAGTTTTCGTTTCCGCTTGTGTGAAAATGTCAACTTTGTTTGCTTGCCTTATGTGGTTTATTTCATGCCAGAATAGAGGACGCTTTGTCCCCCTAACATTTCAATAACCAACACTAATCATAAGACTTGTTTTGAGCTAGTCAAGGGCTGGTAGAGTTAGCCTTTGTTGTTGGTTGCAGTTTTGAATCCGCGTTACAATTTAGCAAATATCCCTTGTTAGAAGGTTTACGAGTCAATGACGATACTAAATGGTTGAGTACTGAGTCCGATTATATTATATAAAGGAGTTTTTTTAACAAAGAACCTTTTAATTTTTATTTTTTAAAAAACAAGTTATAAAATATAATACGTATATTTAAGTTACTAATCTATTGATATTTTATAGGTAACTTATATAATAGTTTTTTTTAATAAAAAACACTTTTATTCATTTAAAACAACTTTACATGCAATATTTTATTCTTAACACTTAAATAATATAAACAATATTAATTAAAAGGAAAGATCGATATAAAATTGAATCAAACAATAGTTTTTATCTTACATTTTTTATTTAATGCATTTGGTGAGATTTAAATCACGCTATATTTAAACCTTCATAATTTAGTAAAAATAAAAATAAAATAAAATGTGACTAATATAATAAAATATTAATTTAGTAAAAACTGTGAAGGACGCGGGTAATATTACTAGTTTTATGAAAAGTAGCAGTTTTTTTTTTTAAAAAAAGAATATGTAAGATAAAATGATCAATTTGTGATTGGAGGTTCTGAGTTTGTGAACCCGAGTTGTTGTCATGTTAGGGTTTCGGATTGAATTATTTAGTTTGTGATTTTAGAATTTGATTACATTGAACTTGCTGTCATGTTAGGGTTTAGGGATTCTTAATTTCATCTTAGGGTTTCACAATTTAGATTTAGGGATTTTAGGTATGGCTCAGATTTCTTCAACCTAACGTGCGTCCCATATTGTTGTATTTTTGGTTCTCTATTTGTTTTTTTTACTGCTAATTGATCAATAATTGTGGCTGCCTTTTTTTTGCTTTCATAGTCTTCATTTTTAGTTAGCTTTGAGGATATGTGAAATATGGAAATCTTTGTCTCATGTAGCTTTGAGGCTAGGTAAAATAATCTTTCAGGTCCTTTTATTTTGAAGATTGGTTGGTGTAGCTTTAAGGATATGTTGATATAGTTATTGCTTGGGTTAAAACTGTTAAGTTAGAGTAGAGTGTCAATGAAGTGGCAAGAAATTGCAAGAAACATTGAAACATATGGTTATCATTAAGGCTGGAATCACTTGCATAAGATTTGCATTCATTTTCTTATTTTGGTTGAGTGTTATAAGGGTCCCCGTTGAGTCACACTTACAATGTTGGTATAGGTATTGCTTGGGTCGAACGAGAAAAGTGTTTATGATCAACTATCTTGGTAAGTAGTTTTCACCTATGTTAAAGCCCTTTATTAGTCACTTCAGTTAGGACTTTTTATGCTTCCTAGAGGAGATTATTATTGTACTCCATAGTGTTTAGTGGCACTATTGTTTTATAGTATTAGCTCAATTGGAAGAGCAATGTGTTGTATACATTGATGTGGGTTCGAATCCCTCATAAGCTACATGGTTGTTATGATTATGGGGTTGAGGCCTGTATTTGACCACTGATGATGCTTCTTTATTACCATACAAGTTCTTTGGTTATGATTTAAACTAGGTTTTGTCGATTCACTAATATTATGTAAAGAGTGCCGCATTTATCAATTACTTTATCTTTTAACCATTACTAATTGTTCTGAACATCCCATTTAAGCTATTTAAACCTAAAACCAGCAATGGTTAGTGTGCTACACTTGAACAAGTAGTCAGATATGAGATAATATTGAATATTAGACTTTAGTTTAAGTTTTCCTTTCAATAAAAATATGATATATTGGATAGGTATATTGATAACTAATAAGATGCCAAAGCATTGTGTCATTGCCTAAGAGCTTTAAAGACTTCCAAAACAGATTAGTAAGGATTGTCTACACCACCAAAAGCTAACATGTCTCTTATTTCTATTTCTCTGTCATTTTTTTGAAATTACGATTCATATTTATTTAAGATACACAACTCAATAGCCTATATGAGATTTGAACCCATATCTTTTTGTCTAAACACATTGCTCTACCATTTGAGCTAATAGGCCAAAATGTTCAAAGCAACTAAACTATAATTTGATCCTATAGAATGACATTAACATCACAAAATAGTAAACTAGTTAAAATTTTAGTGAAGCATGAATTCAACTACAGATAATCACCGGAATACTTTGTCATCTGCATTTATTCAGTCCAATTTGAACTTTACAGTAAAATACAATCCTAGGAATCTAAACACAACCTAAATTTTCAAAAAGAAATTCCAATCCCTAAATCGAAAATCCAATATAGGCAGATATTCACTTGAAACGACACTAAGCACCAAATCCAATCACAAAAGCCCCAAATCCAATTCCCTAAACCCTAAATTATCGAATTTTAAAAAGCAAAATATCGAAATACATATCTACAAGATACAGAAACTACCACCGGTAGCCGACGTCTTCAAACACTAGCCTTACTGTCAGAATTCGCACCAATTTCGTCGGCCTGTGCCGTTGTCATCAAGTTGTGGTTCCACCTTCTTCTCTAGTAACCCACTTCCTGCTTTTCCTCTCTACGTGATAGAAATGACAAAAAAACAGCCAAATTCTAAACTAACAATCAAAGACAAAAAATTTTGCACAAATTTCTGTCACCAACAATCATTAAACCCAAATTCTCCACAAATTTTAGTCATTATTCACCAACAATCAAAGAACCCTAATTTAAATCCTAATTTCAATTAGCAAACCACCCAAATTTCAGTCAGCAAACCCAAATATGGCATACTTGTTGTTTTTCATCCAAATTGTCGATCTGGCCGATGGCGTCATCCTGCAAGTCGTCGATCCAGTTGACGACACCATCCTCCAAGTTGCCATTCCGGTGCTCGCAAAAGCCTCTTGATTCTCTTTTGCCTTTGCCCAACCACCCTAAATTGAAAACCTCCTTCATATTCATTCTAATAAGATATTTTCCTTTTTTTAAAACTACAAACGAAAAAAGTTAACACTGATAGAAGAGGAGTAGATGTCGAAAATGTTCCTAAACTCAAGGGTATCTCACGAAATAGTCTAAACTTTTGTATACCTCATAAATTAAGTTATAACTCAAGAGTACCTCGTGAAATTTCCGTATTTTTAATTTGTATGGAGTTTGAGGCTACCCTGTGTAATCAAAAGGTATGCTTGAGGCTTTTTTTTCATCATTTTTAACATTTCACTATCGAGTGCAACATGATCCAATGGGTTATTTTTACAATTTTCCCAATAGTATTATATTTCACTTTTTGATGAACAACATGACTATTTAAACAACAAAGGACTCCAACTAAAAGTCTTGCATTGGTGTGTTCGGAGAAAACAAGTAATCTTATATCTCACAATCACGTGTGATAAGGATGGATAAAACTCGTTTTACAAATGAAAACTTATATTATATATTGTACAATAATATTTGTATAATTCCAACCAATAAAAGACTCTCCTACACCAATTGATTCGACATTGTACCTATAAACTCTTTGATGGACCTCTCATATGTGTGATCGGGACATCCTCATGCTTAATCGATCACACTCGATGACCAACTCGCACCCAAGGTTTCTCACACACAAGGAGCTTAGTCTCCCTCTACTTGTAAAGACCAGAATTTTGAATAAGTATTTAATTGCCAAAATTGGAAAGTTTCGAAAAACCTGCCCCCGAGTGGATTTCTAAAAATGGAAAGTCTTTGAAAACAATCCCGACATGTTTTAAAAGATAGATTTCGAGCTAAATCCTGTTATATCATTCGAATTTAAAATATTAAATCTTGTGAGTCATTTAAAATGGATTTGAAACTCGTGTCAGATTTCGGGATAGATGGTCGGACTTAGGGTCAGACGAGCGGAATTTCTCTCTGTAACGGCCCGGATATAAATATCCGGGATACGTTTCGAAGGTCGGATACCTTCGTTCGGATGTTGCAATTCAGGTACGGGTCGAGGTTTCAAACCTCTAACCAGTCTAAATCTCAGAAATACAATTAAAACGAAAGTGAAGCGGAAATATGATTTAAATACAAATGCCACGGCAGAGCCGGGTCAAAACCAAACCAAAGTGGGTGATTGTCATTTGTCAAGTTAGAATATATTAGCCGGATTCTTCAATTCGCCAAAAGATTTCCCCGTCACAGAAGCATGGAGCAACAAGAGCGGTACCTAACACTATCCACGAAGTCAGGCCTGGTGATCGCCTGCGGGTCCTCTGACCGCGCTGAGGCCACATAACATGCCTATGCCTAAATAAAAGGTGACTAATGCGGTACAAGATTTAAATCACACTATCATGCCCCTAGTATATATACAATATGCAGAAAGAACTGTAAAGGGCCCCAGACAATGCCAAGTGGCATATCCCTCTCCTACCTCTGCACCCCTTCTCGTTAGTGCAGAGACTGGCCAGTTCGGGCTATAGCATAGCACTCTCTTCGTGGTGGTGCACTCACCACGGTATCATCATATCATATCATATCTCATCATCATATCATATCTCATCATCATGTCATATCTCATCATCATATCATAAAATAAATAAAATATGCCCGATGGTGCTGGGCTAATCGTATCATATCAAATCATCTCATCTCTTGCCCGATGGAGCTGGGCTATCATATCATGCTCATATCGACTCGATAGACTCAGGGCACCCGATGGGGCTGGGCTACCCTATGACCCTAGCAAAGACTCTAGGACTATCACAGATAACGGCCGTTCTGTATTCAAACACACGAAGTAAACACATGCTCAGTTCAATGCAATCCTAACATGATACTAAATGGCATGCTTTAATATGCAACAAAACTACACATTACATGACACATCAGGCAGGAGGTCCAGGTTACTGAGTAAGTCCCGTAGGATACTTACCTGTTGATGCAGAACAGCAAGATAATACAAGCAAGGGCCCAAATGCAAGTCCAAAGCAATCCAAAAGCAATACACACCTATCATCAAGTCATTTCCATAAGCTACCAGATCAACATTCATACTCACGAACCCAAGTTCTCAACATCCTCAAACCCGACCGATAGTAAAACCGTTTTCCCAAAATCTTCCCGATACGATCAAATCGACTAAAATCATTCTTCAATTAAACTCATTGATAAAGTCTTACCAACCATAATTTCAAACTCATAAATCTCAATTAAGTCAGCTCATATTCAAAATGCTTTCTCAAATTACACTTGGCCAAATTCCGACATTAAACATTTAAGCCTTAAAGTCAATTTCCAAAAATCGTGTTATAAAATAATTCCGGCATGTTTCTTATTTCAAAGCATTATATAAATTCCAACATTAAATCATCAAAATAATTCTAAGCTCACAAATAATACTTATAAATCAAAGCCGACAATTTACTTTAAAATCCTAGCTCACATAGTTAAATCCTCTTAAAATGCATCAATTAAATAATCCAATAAATATTATTTTAAACATTAACCAATATAAAATGATTAATTTTTTCAGAATTTATAATTATAATCAATCCCCAAAATAATATTAATATTCAAATAATTTCACACTTACTATTATAAAATCTCAAAACAATAACCATACATGTATTTATAACCCAATAACAAATAATATTACTTTTAAAACCATTTAAAATATATTTTAATATTTTCAGAATATATATATATATATCCAAAATCAGAAATGACTTATAATATAACATATATATACGTATAATAACATAACTCATGACATATAAGTACATTACTTGTAATAAAATTCAGAACACAACCCAGCAAGCCCAAAACAAAATCAGCCCAGCCCTTAACCCGTTTGAAGGAAGCCCAGACCCGGCCCAGACATCAGAAATAAAAGGGAGAAAGAAAGGAAGGCCCGGGAAGGTATCCAAAAGAGAAGTCGGGTATGGAGTATAACCAAACAAAATAGGCCCATTTCTCTTATAATTAAGGCCCGACAAAATAAAAAAAGAAAGGGGGGCCCAGCTGAGTTGGCAAGGGAGGTGGCAAAGGGTGGGGCCCGCTTCCTCTTCTTCCCTCTTCTCTGAAGAAAAGAGAGAGCAGGGCGGCGCTCCGGGTTCGAAAAGAGGACGAGGAAAGAAGAAGAGGGGGAGCAACTCGCCGGCCACCTCTTCTCCGGCAGGACCCGCACACACACAGGACTTGAACAAAGCACAAGCGAGGAGAGAAGGGAGAGAAGAGAGGTTACCGAGGGAGGTTGTTCCGCCGGGATGAATGCTCGGGAAGGCTCGTCGGTGCCCGTCTTGCCTCGTCGGAGATGGATCCTCGTCGGAGACCGCCTAGGAAGGGTGGGAGAGGTATAAAGGTGCCCTTTTATGGTGTGCTTGAGGGAAAGAACAAAAAGAGGAGAGGCTTACCATTTGGAACGGAAAACAGGGGAGGGGCTGCGCGCGGGGCTCCGGTGGCCGTCGTGGGTGCTCCTGGGTTGGCCCCCTTACTGCTGCTGCTCGGAGGAAGAAGGAGGGAGAGCGCTGGCCAACAGACGAGGAAGAGGGAGGAGGAAGGAGGTGAAATGGTGGTGCCTTGGCCTCTCGGAAACAGGGCTCGAAGAGAGCTCTGTTGCGGCTCAAATGGGGAGCGACTGTGACGCCGAGGGCTGGCGGTGGAGTGGTGGGGATGAGGGTGTTGCTCACCTCACAAGGAGAAGGTATGGGTACCTTGAAGCTTTGGCAGGAATGGGAAAGAGGAGTGCTCCCACACTCGGCACACAAGGAGGAAAGAAGGGGATAAGGGTGTGATTGTGTGGGTGTGTGAGTTGTGAATTGTGTGCATAAAGACAAATTGAGCAGCTGTACAATTGCAGGGCAAGGCAAGGGAATCTCTTCCCAATCTGTGAAACGAGAGAGAGAGGGAGAGAGAAGGAAATAAAATAGGAGATGGTCCCCACAAGACCAAGTTCAAAATACCCGAAACCCGCTATCTCGACGTATCCCGACTCGTTCAATTCCCGACTAAATCGAATTTATTTAAAATTGATTTACTAATTTCAAGATAACAGAATTAAATTAATTTTATCACAACTCGGAGCTTGAAGGCGGAAATTAAATCCGTTAAAATCTAAATTCTCAAAACGATGCCGGAATGTCTTTAAAATCAAACTCACGCTCGAGGACGGGTTTTCTCACATTTTTACCGATTGAATAAAATAATAATTTATTACTCAAAATAATAATATAATAATATAAAATACATTCAGTCTTTACACTCTCTCTCTCTCTCCCTTGGGCTGACTCCCACACCTCACTCCTCTCCACCCTTTCACTCATTCTCTCTCCTCATCATTACACATTATTGTTTTGTCTTTACTCTCATTAAAACCCTAATCATTCCACCATATATAGGAAGCTCTCATCTCAAAACCCTAAAAAAATCATCATGAAATTCTGAGCCAACCAATCTCTCATCTCATCATCTTTCGACAAAAGAAAATCAAAACCCTAGCCAAGTTCCTAACTTTCCTCCTTTCAATCCATTCTCCTCACCTCCCATTCTCCATTTCTTGTTTCTCACACATAAAAACACCCAGAAACCCCTTATAGAAGACCTCCCCTCAAATAAAAAAACCCAAAAATCGGAATCAGAAAGCGTTTTCCACACAAAACACCTTCTGCACACTTTTCGCCGTCGTGAGTTCCTAGTCGTGGCCGTGACATCCTAGTCGCCGCCATGACACAGAAGCCCAGAAGCATGTGTTCTTCCTCGCGGCTGCGAGCCCTACTTTCGCCGTCGCGATCGTGCCTAGTTTTACGTCGTTGTCTAGGTAAATCGACTCGTTCTCTCTCATCTTAACTCTTTTCTCTTTTCCGTTTGTTATCATTTGATCCTCACTCCTTCCTATATCTTCCAAGGTCAAGAAACGTCGGATCTAACGCTTTGTGAAGTGGATTTTTGGAAGAAAATGATAATTTTAATATTTAAAAAGGGGGATTTTTGACGGAATTTGAAATGTTGGTTTAAATGTTTGGAAAATGATTTGAGAACTTGGTTTCAAATGTAAGGATCTTTAAACATGATTAAATGATGAACAATTGGACTTGGAAATGAACTTGAGTATTATATAATTGGGCATAATTGGATGAGTTGGCTTTTGAGGTTTCCACTTTGAGAACGATTTGAGAATGACTTGAGAACGATTTGAGAATGGTTTAAATGGTTGAACAACGGATTGGTTTTGGAAATGGTTTTAGGACTTGGTCCTTGAGTGTGTGTACATCTAGTAGTCATATTCCTTATCACTTTCGTACTATTATCATAGGTGATTGTGCTTGGATTGCTTGAGTGAATTGGTTGCTTGTGTGGACTTTGCTTGCGATACTTTGTTGTTCGGCTTATCAGGAAAGTTCCTTTATGGACTTACTCAGACTGATCAGACACACCCTCCCGCTTATAGTTGTATGACATACTAGGTGTTGCATAAGCATTGAAGCATGCCATGTAGTATCATGCTTAGGTTGCACACATGATTGAGTATCTGTTTACTTATTGCGTATGAAAAGAGAACGGTCGTGATCTATGTGAGTCCTAGAGTCTTTGCTAGGGTCATAGGACGACCCAGTCCCATCAGGCTTGTTCCTCCAACGAGTCAGATTAGAGTAGAGCTTGCGGGCTCTTCTCACCATATATGAGCATGATTTCGAGACTATTGATGTGCACACATATACCATCTGCGGATGAAAATTGCAATGCTATAGCCCGAGCTGGCCAATGTCCACCCTAACGAGAAGGGGGGTGGAGATAGGAGAGGGATATGCCTTTTGGCATTCTTTGAGGCATTTTGCCCCTTTATGCACATATATATGAACTGTCAGCATCCTTTGGGTGTTTAAATATTCCGCACTGCATTAGAAGCATCTTTATTAGGTATAGCGTATGCATATGCCTGCTTGTGGGAATAAAGTGCACATAGGGCCTCGGTCTGATCCCATGCCCTGCACATATGTTTTTAGGTTTGTTTGCATATCATGTATGCTCCATGATTCCATGACGGGGACTTGCTCAGGCGATCAATTCAAACTCGATTATATCTGGCTTATGAGTATTTTGTTGTGGTTTTGGTTTTGACTTGGCCTCGCTGTGGCAAGTTGTACTCTATTTATGTTTTTCGCCATTTTGCGACAAATGAATTTCCGCGATATAGTCTATTAGGACAGGTTAAGGGTACCCAACGGCCCTACGCATTGTTTGGGGTTCGAAATCCCCACTTTAAATATGCTCACTTGAGGTTTCGAAACCTCGACCCGTACTTGGATTGCAAGATCCGAACGAAGTTATCCAACCTTCGAAACGCAACCCGAATATTTATATTCGGGCCGTTACACTACTAGCCCCCAAAGTACACTACACCAAATCCATTACAAGTAGACCTGGCAAAACCCGACCCGACCCGAACGCCCGAAAATTTTTGGTTCAAGACCCGGAAATTTTGACAAGGAAATTTTTTCCGACCCGAACCCGAAAACACGGTGTTTTTTCGGGTCATCTGGGTTTAAACCCGATAACCCAATTGACCCGGTAATTTTGACCCAATTGACCCGGTTGATTTATAATTATATACTGTATGATTAATTTTTTTTATAGAGATTCCAATTTATTACATTTTATAATTACAATCACTTGATCTTTCATTTTCAAATCAACTTTTTATATTTATTTGTATTGTGTAATACTCCCTCCAATCCATAGTATTTGATTTTTTATTTTTCATCACATTTTTTAAGAAGATAAAATATCTAAAAAAATATTAAAATAATTATATGCTTATTACTAATTGCATGAAATTATTTTTTAAAAAATTATTTAAAATTTTGATATTTTATATATTTTTAAATTTTATTAAAAATCATGAGAAGTAATAAAATTAAATATTTTTTATTAGATATAGTATATAATTACAAACACTAAAACTTATGAACCACATCTTTAGTTTTAGCATTTTAAAGTTATCACAAAATTACCAAATCATGATTTTTTTAAGTTAAAAAGGAAAATTTTGGCAAACCCGAAATCGACCCGATTTGACCCGAAACATGATCAAACCTGAGTTCAAATCAACTTGGATCTACCGGGACCTATTTTATCCGAAACCCGAACCCAACCCGTACCCAACCCGAATGACTCGATTTACAAGTCTTATTGCAAGTCAACTCAACCAGCCTTCTACTACACGGCCTACAAAGGGATATTTTCATAGTGACCTCTTACCCTAGTAGTGGTAAATGAGAAATATTCTATCCTACTACATGAGATTAAATGATCAAATTAAACTCATTAATGACATTTTTGGTAGGTAGATATTTATTTTTAGTATTGATTGAGCTTATTTTGTAGCTTATTACTTGATTCACTCGATGCAAATGCTTTGTACACTAATAATCGAACTTGTAGAAAATTAATCGATAATCACAAAATCCTACGACGTTAAAAAAAAAGATGGAATATTTCCCAAATTTCCTAGATTATTCTAGGCCTATCGATCACATACTCTATGGCCTTTCCACTCAATTAATCAAGTGCATTGTCTCAAAAAAAATTAATCAAGTGCACGCTATTTTAATACAAGTGTCCACAAGCTTGCCACTCTTGGCTTCCAATTTCCTACTTCTTTTTTCCAATGGATTATGGGTCAATCTATCACCGACCCATTACAATTTGGCCCAAGCAAAAGCCCAACAACTCATTCAACTTGTATTTAGAAATGAATTATTCCTACTGTTTTTCTATGAGATAGAGTTTAGAATAAAATTGTCATTTTAGAAAAAATATATTTTCTTAATTAAAATACTTTAGTCAAATTTTAAATTAGATTCTTATAATTCACTTGTTTTTAGTATGAAATCTTTCCCAGATTGATTTTTAAATGTATAGGATAGAAAGACCGATAATTCCTAATAGGGCGGATCCAACATATTTTGTTTTCATTTCATTCCTAAAAACGATAGCTCGACAAGGGTTCGAAAGTGTTGGGAGAAGAACATAAGATTAACTGAAGACTGAAGAGATATTTGCAATCCATTATGACCAAGATTCATAGACGCGGTTTACTTAGAAGTGAATCCTAAGGATCTATATACATATACTAAAATCGATGCATAACGTCGTACATAATGTATTATTATTGATTTTATGAGAAAAAAATCCTGCCAAAAAATTACTTAAATAATATATTGTCATAATTTATATAAAGTTATCATAATCCATAATCTATCTATATATATTTTAGTTAATTGATAAAAATATAAATTAAAACGATTTCATATAGTCATACTTACAAAAAAGAAGAAATTTGCTCAAATATCCATTTAGAAAACCTCATTAGGCAAACGTCCACATTAAAATGGATATTAAGTAAATGTCCACAAATTTTATATAATATCAACTCTGCCTTTGATATTAATATTAAACCCTTTATTCTTTCCAGCCATCTCCATCGCGTCTCTCTCTCCTTCTCGCTCCGTCGCGGCTGGTCGCCCGCTCACTCAACCATCGTTGCAGGCCACACCTGAGGTAAGCTCCTCTCTTTTGCCGCTTCTCGTCCTCTCAATCTCTTTGCCACTCCTTATCCCTTTTAATCTTCATGTCCCTCTCGTTCAACCAAGGTTGATCGCACCTGAGCTAGGTAAGTTCGACTATGCCTCAATGCTCCCCATCTCTCTTAATCTCCTTTGCCTCTTCACCTCTCCCTGTGCCCTTTCAATCCCTACTTTCAGTTCCCTTTCCCTTTTGATTTGAGCAATTTTGTGGTTTAGCCCTAAATTCGACTGCATCTTGCCCTAAATTCGATTTGCCTTAAATCCGATTTTGCAAAAACCTCTTATGAAATTGTGTGATCCTTTTGTGAAATTGCAATGTCATTATTTATAATTTGAGCAATTTTTGATTTTTTAGTTAATTACTTTGTGATTTGTGAAGTTTTGGTATCACTAATGACACTTTGTTTTCGTTTTTTAGGGTTTATTTGTTCTTAGCTACTTCAAATGGATCATCCAAATGGTTAGTGTTCTTTATGAATCTAATTTCGTTCTTACTTTATATGTTATTCAATTTCAGGGTTTTATCATTGCTTGTTTCTTTGGTGACAATTGTTTGTTTGGTGACAACTATTATGTAACTCGAGTCTATATCATCAACTAAACTGAAACTATCAGGGGTTAGGATTGCTTGCTTGTTTTGTGACAATTGTTATGTACCTTGAGTCTATATCAACAACTAAACCGAGTCTACGTGAGATTTATTATTGCTTGTTTGTTTGGTGACAAAAGGTATGCATCTTGAGTCTATATCATCAACTTAACTGAGACTATGTTTCTGGTGGTTTTTAAGTCGAATCTATGTTGTTATTTTGTTGTTTTTTTAGATTAGTGACAATTAATTAATCACCTATGTTTATGGTGGCATTAACTCATAATTGTTTAGTGGTAGAGTTATATATTATGTTTGGTGACAACTTATTTATTTATTGTTTCCAGCTAATAATTATGTGCTCGTTGTTCGTGGTGACCCAATAGCTCAATTCTAATATATTGTTTCTCCTACACAACGTTTTCGTGGGTGTGCAAATGTTTACTCCAAGATGGAGCTTATAAATCTTATAAAAAAGGAGTTGTCATGTAACGGCCCGGATATAAATATCCGAGATACGTTTCGAAGGTTGGATACCTTCGTTCGGATGTTGCAATTCAGGTACGGGTCGAGGTTTCAAACCTCTAATGATCAATCAGTATTCAAAGCGGGGATTTCGAACCCCAATCAATCAAAGTTACAGAAATTCAATTTAAATGAAAGTAAAGCGGAAGTAAGGGTTAGATACAAATGCCACGGCAGAGCCGGGTCAAAACCAAAACATAAATTCTAAAGTCATATAGCCAAATCAGCGGGGTTAGACAGATTCTTTGCAATCGCCCGGGGGATTTTCCCACACCATAGAGACAGGGAGCAATCATACCTAAAAACAATTGGTGCGAGCGGGATTAGACCGAGGCCCCAACACACCCTGTCCCGCAAGCGAACATACACATACGCTAATAATAAAGATGATGCATATGCGAAATTAAATCACACTAACATGATCCTAATTTACAATATGCGAAAAGAACTGTAAAGGCGCCCAAAGAATGCCAAGTGACATATCCCTCTCCTACCTCTGCACCCCTTCCCGTTAGTGCAGAGACTGGCCAGTTCGGTGCTATAGCATAGCAATATCCTCGTGGTGGTGCACTCACCACGGCATCATCATATCATATCATATCATCTCATCTCTTGCCCGATGGTGCTGGGCTATCATATCATGCTCATATCGACTCGATAGACTCAGGGCACCCGATGGGGCTGGGCTACCCTATGACCCTAACAGAGACTCTAGGACTATCACAGATAACGACCGTTCTGTTACATACGCATAAAGAAATAGAATGCTCAATCACAAGTGCAATCCTAGCATGATACTACATGGCATGCTTTAATGCTTATGCAACACCTAGTATGTCATATATTCACAAGCAGGTAATCTCTTTCGAATCTGAGTAAGCCCATAAAGGAACTTACCTGAATAAGCCGAACAGCAGAGAACAAGGCAGAAGCAGAATCCAAGTAATGAGTCACCAATAGCAAGCAATGTCCAACATATCACAATCACCTAATAACATACAAATGCATAAGTCTATCTACTTCACACAAGGTGCCCCTAACTATCATACATATCTTCACATATCTCGTTTCAGATTATTCCATCTTATCTCATCATAATTCAAATATCATTCCATGTTCATCCCATCTCATTTCCAAAACAATCTCTCAAAGGACTCATCTTAGAAAATCAAACAATTCTTTTAAAATCGCATATCCAAATCCCGACATTAAACACATAAGTCTTAAAACCAAAAAATCCCAAAATCATATTATAGAAATCATTCCGGCATGTTCTTATTTCAAAACATTATATAAATAATTCCAATATTAAATCATCAAATAATCCTATGTTCACAAATCATATTTATAAATCAAAATCAACAATTCACTTTAAAATTCCTAACTCACATATTTAAATCCTCATAAAATGCATCATATATAAATAATCCAATTAATATTATTTTAAAACGAATAAACAATATATAACGATTAAATTCCAGGATTTATAATTTATAACCAAATCCCAAAATAATAATAATATTCAAATAATTCAACACTTACTACCCATATAATCTCAAAACAATAACCATAAATATATTTATAACCCAATATCAAATAATTTTGCTTTTAAAACCTTCTATTATATTTTAATATTTCAGAATATATATATATATATTTTCCCAAAATCTGAATAACAATTAATATAACACACACACACACACACACATATATATATATAGACATAACATATGATATAAAACACAACAACACCTATATATAACCCTTATAAAAAGCCCATTCAGAATTAAAGATCCAGCCCAAACTCGAAACCAAAACCCAGCCCAAATCCATCCCATTAAATCTGGAGGAAAGGGAGACCCGAAAAGGGAATCCGGATCCAAGCCCCAACCCGGAATCTAAAGGAAGAGGGAAACCCGGAAGGAATAGGCCCACGTCCCGGATCCAATGGATCAGACCTGGAAATTAGGCCCAACTGCAAGCCACGTCTTCTTCTTCCTCATTACAGCGACAGAACAGAAGAGCCAAAAGGCTCGGTGCTGCAATTCCGGAAAACGGAGGAGGAAGAGAAAAGGGGCTCGCCGGCGGCGCTAGCTCCGACCCTCCCAACCCGACAACACGACAGCGACACACACACACACATGACATGAAACAAAGGAAGAGGGAAAGATGGGCTCACCGAGATCGAAGTTCGCCGGAGAAGAGATTCGTCGGGGTTGAATCGAGCTTCGTCGGAGTCGGAATCAAACAAGCTCGATCTGGGACGGAAGGAAACAGAATAAAGGTGGGGTTGTATAGTGTTTTGAAGTGAAATAGAAGGAATCGAAGCTTTACCGAAGGTTTGAAGAAACAGGGTAAATGGAGGAGTGAATGGGGCTGCGGGGGTGCTCAGATGGCTCCTGGACGGCTCGTGCTCACTGATGCTGCTCGGAGGCGTCGAGGAGAGTGACATGGAGCTCCTGGGAGTGGCCTGCAGTGGTGGGAAGGAGGAGGAAGCCGTGGGTGCTGCTGGGTAATTTCCCTCGGCAAACAGAGCTCGAAGCTCGGGGCTGCAGCTTCAATGGTGTTCGGCGACGACGGCCGAGGAGGTGAGGTGGTGGGAAGGTGTTGTTCAGATGAGAAAGGAGGAGCAATTGGGGCTGCGTGGTGGTGGTTCCGGAAGAGTTATGAAAGGAGAGGGTGTTGTGTTTGAAAGGGAGGATAGAAAAAGACAAGGAAAATGGAGAGAAGGGAAATGTGGGTTTCTGAAATCTCAGTTGTGAGGGAGTGAGGCAGAGAGAGAGTGTTTCACTTGTGTGAATTGGGCACAAAACAACAAGGTTGCAGGTTGTAGGATGCAAGGCAGGAATTCCTCAACTGAAATTTGAGACAAGAGAGAGAGAGAGAAGAAAGAACAGAAAGAAAATAATATGGTCCCAATTCTCAAATTTCAAATACCCGGGATGAATACCGAAATCCGCTCACTCGACCCAATCTCGACAAACAAATTTAAATCAAATTCCAATTAAATTTCAAGATAAACAGAATTGAATGAATTTCAATCAAAACTCGGAGTTTAAATTAATCTTTATTAATACTCGATCTTGAAAGCGAAAATCGAATCCCGTCAAAATCCTAAATTTAAATGATGCCGGAAGGATTTTAAAATTAAACTCGTGCTCGAAGGCGGAATTAAAATCTGCTAGAATCTAGATTCTCAAAATGATGCCGGCATAACTTAAAATCCAAAACTTACGCTCAAGGACGGGTTTTATTCCACTTTTATAAATTAAATTTAATAATAATTTATTTAATTAAAATAATCATAATATATAAATATACTCAGTCTTTACATGTCATCGGATGATTGGACTTTGTTACTTGATGTTTGTTTTGGGAACATTATTCGTGCAGCTGATAGGATGCATTTCTATCAACAACTAGTTCATTATATGCTTCTGCATAAGATCAACACTAATAAGGAATATGAAATGTGGTTTAGAGTCAGTAACAATTTATTGAGGTTTTCTCTACTTGAATTCTAGTGTGTCACCGGGTTGAATGGAGTAGATGATAATGTTGATATTGGTGGGCATGTTTCAATGGAATCTTTCTTCGGTGTTCCGAACTTAATAGTAGCTCAACTTCTAGAATTTTTCTCAAGAGAACCGATTGATTGTGTCAAAAAGCTTCCTACTGCCTACTTGTTGATCATTGAGTGTGTGTTGTTACCCTAAAGAAGCAGTTTATTCGAGAAGAATTCCCCCCTCTTATGTGTGACGTTTATAAATTATCAAGATATCCATTTGGTAGGGAGGTTTATTGAGACACACTGTATTATTTGAGACATGCCATGAAAGCTGACCTATCCAATTGTGCCCGTGAGAGATTTGTTTATAACTTGTTTGACTATCCTTTTGCATTCCAGGTATATATTTGCTCACCATTTGTTGTTTTTTAATATGTTGTTTAAGGGTTTTTTTTCTCCAGTTAATAACACTAATATTTTTCATTATTGTATATTTTTAAATGTAGATTTTGGAGTCAATTCCCATGATGGCAACAATCACAGATTGCTATTTTTCTCATGTTGTTGGATCCCCTTCAACTATGGTGTGGTATAGCCTTCTTAAAGTTACTTCCATTAGGTTTGATAAGTGTCGGGATATTTTCTCTAAAATTTTGGTAAGTTTTTTTATATGAATGTTTTCTGCTATATTTTCACATATTTTAGTTTTTTTTTGTGACATATTACATTTCTAAGTAAACTTTTACTTTTCTTTTCTTCATAGGGCACTATATTCCCACTTTATGCTGAATTTCTGAAAGAACCTAGTCTAGTGTTTGATGAAGAGGTAGCTAATCCTTTTATTGATGCGTATGTTGATAGTCTTTCTCATGTGGGAAATGAGCTAATTGAAGAAGGTTCTACAAGGTTCTTAAGGATGCAACCTCATCTTCTTAGGAAAGAAGGTGGTAAAATTCAAACGGGTAGCAATGAAGCTATTATCCCAAATCCTCCTTCGTCAAAGAAAAGGAAAAGAGGTGTGCCAATGAAACCCGCAAAGGATATAGGTGAATCAACAAAGTTTTCTGATGACACATCTGATTTTAAACCTCCATTGCGTAGTAAAAATTTGCGTAGGGGTTCTGTAGCATCTGCCCATAATAGAAAGTTGAAGGCAGTTGTCAAATCAAGGGATTTATCTGAAAATGAAGGTGTACATAAGAAGAAGGCTAAGGAATCTACAACAGTTGTTGATGCTAAAGTTAAGAAATCTAGGGTATTCCATAAATTTAAACTTTATACCCCTGTTGTTAATAAGAGTGAAGATAAGAAACGTGTTAGAGATGGTAAAGTCCTCGAAGGTTCAGTTGGTTTAAAAGAAAGTGGTGCAAATAAGTTAACCCCTCCTCTTTTTAATCTGGATTTTGAGAAGAAAGTTCCTAGTGGTGTTGCACCCGATCCTCTTCCTACCAATGATGCACATTTAGATATCCCTGTATGAGCTAAACAACTTTTTAATAGAAGTGCTAGTGTTGAGCAGATTTGTAAAGGTTTTATGCCCTATTTTGAGAAATTTGAATCACAAATCCAGCAATGTATCGAGAAGCTTGAGGCACTTGATAAGAGGCGTTATAACCTTGAAGCACGCTCATCTCAACCAACAGTTGGTAGTGATTTTGATTTAGAAAGGCTTCGAACTGAACTTGATTCTTCTCTCAAGGATGTTATGGATGGCATCAAGGAAAATTGCTCCCAGCCATCTAAGGATGGACATCTTTTTGCCGGTGTTGATGGCAATCCAGCTTTTGTCCATGATAAGGATGTCGATAATGTTTCCCATCATGTCCTTGCAGTAGATGACACTCAAGTTTCTGATGATGGTGATAATGAATTTGATAGAAATCAAGTTCCTAACTCTAAATAATATGGAGTTTTGCCTTGTGGAAGTATTGCTATAAGACGTTCACATAGATGGTTGAAAGCTAGACTTTGAAGCACACTCATTTCACTTCTTTTAAGAGGAAGAAGAAGACGCTCAAAGGTCTTCCACGTGAACCGAAGAATAGTTTAGTTGACATTGATGATCGTAAGCAATTATATGAGTGGATTCTTCCTGTTGGGTAAATATTATTTCCTTTGTATTTGTTTATTCAATTTTGGGTTACTTGACTTTATATAGATAAATCATTGCTTGTACTTTTATACCATCTTATATATTTTCTTAATTTTGCATTTTAGTCGTCGTGTCATCAAAGGTGGTGTAAATGAGCTTGATAATGCATTTTTCAAGGTACTTGTGAGACATGAACTTTGGCTGACTGATATTGTAAGTATTCTTACTTTTCTATCACATTTGTTTTATGAATTGAAGACATTGTTTTGGTGAAAGTAAGAAATAATAATATATTCATATGTTCGTATGTGTTTCGTATTTTGCCAACACATTAGTGAGCCATTGTTTCATTTTGTTTTTAGGCATCATATACATGGACATCCAAACAAGTTTGCAGATATTCTGATTTTAGATTGTTTTTGGATCCAAAAGTTTATGGAAGGGGCCTTCGATAGATATAAAAAATTAGCTATTGTTGACAAGTTCTTTTTAAAATATTTTGATGGATCTCACTGCGTACTTTTGGCAAATTTGGTGTAAAAAAGGTGTATACTCCACTCAATCTCGACAATAAACATTGGGTGGCCTTAGAGATTGATTTGAAGGGTATGAATGTCAATATTTACGATTGCAATATGAGTCTTTTCTCAGTTGAAGCAGTGATTGAAAAGTGTGAAGACTTGTGCAAACTGCTTCCAACAGTGATGGAGAAGAGTGGAAGATTTGGAGATTTTGATGACAAGCCATTTTCAGTCAAGAGGATCGTTAGTCTTGCGCAGAATACTGGAGGGTATGGTTTTTTCCATGAGTTACGATATATTTAATTTTTTTATATCTCATTTAGTTATAATCTAAATTTCATTATCCTTCTATTCAATTGCAGTGGAAGTTGTGGTATGTATACCATCAAATATATCGAGTGTCTTGCATTTCATGGTGACATTGAAGTTATTTCTGACTAGTATATGGATGCGTATAGAGAGAGGATGACTATGGATTTGTTCAAAAAGTGTTGGACATGAGATTTTTAGGACTACAATCTGCACCTATGTTTTATTGTCACCATTTTAGGATGTTAAGTAGTAGAAAGTTGTATTGAGCTTGTATTTTGTTACTTATTGTAATCTAACTATCATGGTGATTGTCTCAACTGTTCCTCTTTATTTTGGAAGTTAATATAGTCTGACGATTGATGATTATATAAATTAAGTAGTAAAAAGTTGTCTGATGCTTGTATTTTGGAAGTTATTTTGGATGTTAAGTATGACTGTCTCAATTGTTCCCCTTTATTTTAATATTTTTGGAAGTTGATGTAGTCTGACAATTAAGTAATGTAGTCTTAATCCCTAAACCATACTTTACATTAAATTTTCATCTGCTTAATTTTAGCTCACTAGAGTATATGCTCCCATATTTCTAAGGTTTCAGTTTCACGACAAAAGTAAGTTAATATTAAGTGACAACTGTGACGACATTCCCTAAACCTTAAAGATTAAATCCTAAATCCTACATCATACTTTACATCAAATTTTCGTTTGCTTAGCTTTAGCCCTTCTAGGGTCTATCATCCCCTAGTTCTAGAGTTTTAGTAAGTGAGTTAATATTAGATGACATATATGATGGCATTAGTACTGTACACATATTTTAGGGTTCAGGGTTTAAGATTAAGGGTTTAGAGCCTTGACCCTAAACCCTAAACTATATTATACATCAAATTTTCATCTACTTAAGGTTAGCCCCTCTAGGGTTTATGCTCCCCTAGTTCTAGGGTTTCAGTTTCATGACAAAAGTTAGTTAATATTAGCTGACAACGGTGATGACATTAGTAATGTACACAGAGATGGAACTACGGGTGGGTTGGCGTGTGCTACGACCCACCCCGTTTTACCAGTAATATATACAATATAGGTATAATTGTAGAGGGCAAGTACAGGTGGCCGGAACCGAAGACAGGGGTCACCAACGCCGGAAACGAAAGGTAGGCTGGATGAAAACGGGGTGCGAACCCGGGTTAAGGCGGCGGAATAGACTAGGTGGTGGCTCCCGGAGGAGGTTTGGGCTCCCGGAGGAGGTTTAGGCTCCCGGAGGAGTTGGTGATGGCTCCCGGAGGAGCTGGTGGTGGCTCCAGAGGAGGATTTTTCAACTCGTTCCTCCGACTGGTTTTGGACTCTCAAAGAGGAATTATAGACCAAATTGAAAGAAAAACAAAACATAAACAACAAACGAAAAATCCAAAATCAAAACCTATGGTAAAAAAAATACAAATCAACCAAGACAACCCATCAAGAATAAATTATAGAAGAAATTAAAAGAAAGAGAAAATACAAACAACAAATGAGAAATTCAAAATCAAAACCTACGGTAAACAATGAAAAAAATCGACCAAAATAATCGACAAACAAAGATTAAAAATAGAAAACAAAACCACTACCAATGGAACCCTTGAAACCCCATAAAGAACGCGCCTCACGCGCTGGTCCGAGAAAACCCGAAAAATCTTTTACTCCTTCCCTTCATCCACCACCGCCGTCACCACTCAAAAACCTAGCGAGCCCCAAATCAAACCCTAGAAATCCCAATTTCAATGAGCAAAAAAACACTGACCGTTCCCCAGCCAAATCAAAGGAAGTTGTGTTCGGTCAATTCACTCTTCTCGCCACCAGTTGCAAATCCTATAACTTGGAGGGTGAGAAAGTGGGTAAGAGAGAAGTGAAGTCAGAAAAAGAGAGCGCAAAAAATTTCAGTAGCAAAGGTTGTAAAGTGAGCCTTCAAATCGTTAAAGGGGCTCGATGGAGGTCGATTATAATATGGATGTACTTTTGGTGGTGGTGGATTTTTTAATCTTGTACATGTCCCTTCAAAAAGCTTTTGAGGAAGTCCAACTTCCCTCTCCTAGGTTACAGATCTCATCGGAAGACAGAGCTTTATCCAGAGTACCCATTCAAGAAAGGAAGAAGCTACAACAGATATGATTAATTTCTACCCAGACACAACCTTTATGTGCGATTGTCCCTCATGGTATGCCTATTATTTAAGCTTGTCTATGAGGGCTTTCATCCCTTTGAACATCTATTCTCCTCCTCTGTCAAACATCTCTTTCCCCTTTTTAATTATGTGTGGCCTTAAAATGTTTAACCCCCAGAATCTGGGAATGGAAAAACCCATGGAGAGGATCAATGCTTCTTCATACCAAACCACCCGAAAGGGACCAAATACCTCTTCGGAGGGTAAAAAGCCGTCTCTTTTTCTAAGAGCGAAAGCAAAGGCGAGTTAGCAAAGGTGTTCGATAAACTTAAAACTAAGATGTCTGAAATTGGAGTAAATATCAGCAACCTTTGCAATTTATTTTTGTTTGCAAATACGATAGAAATCCATGTTGTTAATGAAATTTGGAAGAAGATTAAATTAGAGTGGAAAATTGTGATGAGGGGGTTTTAACTCATCCCAAGGGCTATGGATTGGATTGAAATGAAATTTGATAATGTCGGGGAGAAGGACAGAGTGAGAAAGAGTCGCCCTCACTACATAAAGCACCAAATGATCCTCTTAAAGCCATGGAAGTCCTCCAGTGATACCGAAGGAACAAGAAAATTGTATACCCTAAAAGGGTTTTGGAAAATAGTAATGTGCTAGACTAATAACCAGGTTCACTGGATTACAAAACTTCATTGATTATGTCCGGGTTGGATACATACAAAGAATTAGTCCGTACTTAGTGGAATATTTATATGTTAAATTTTTGTTTGAAAACTTGCACTTTGTGCTCCAGAATTGTCTAATTACAAAGTGTGATGATGATCTGCCTTGCATAACTTATTATGGAATTCTCTTTTGGGTTAACTGCTATCTTGTTTGGTTGTGGTTTTTGTTTTCCACACTGGTCGAGGTAGGCATATATTTTGTAAAGGGAACTCGCAATAAGTTCATGCATGAGTATTTTCTACTGAATAATTTGATATTGAAAAATTATGATTTTGGGAATCATCATTGGCAAGAATGTGTTCAGGAGAGGGATATGGCAACACATTTAGGCTTTTATGGAGTTCAGAAACCATCAATGCTCAGCACTGTTTAACAAACAAGCAAGAAACCATCAGTGCCCAGAATTGTTGGTTCTTGCTGGGGAAGGTTGGGACTGACTTCCCTCCTAGAAATATTCTCTCTGTTGGTAATTGATAGAACGCATTTAGATGGTCTTAATAGGTTGCATTTAGCTTAGTTATGATGCATATCATGCATGGGTTAAGTATAATTTGCATATTTGCTCTCTATGGTGGTGGAGTCGGAATCTACACGTTTTTATTGATTATTTCAAGTAACTGTGGATTCGAAGAGGAGACATGGGTTGATGAAGCATTAGATGAGGATGTCTAGTTGATTGAGGAAGCTTACATGAAGATCTAAAGAGGTCCTGAGAAGAAGAATTGAGCCTAAACGAAGAACAAGTCTGCAGAAGTTGTCGCCAGACATGCTGAATTTGTTTTGCACTTTCTGGAGGTCTCGGTTGTCCGATTGACTATTATGACCATGCGTTGGAAAGCTCTTTCAGAGAGCTACAACTTGGCTGCAGCATATCCTGCCGCGGCCATATGCTGCGGCAGCAGCCACCGCATATTCCAGAGTAACGCGTTTCAGAGTTCAGCGACGTGCTTTCTATCCAAAACCCTATTTATTCTATCTTTGTCTTTTTGGCCGACTTGGACACGAAAAGGGCACGAAATTGAGAGAGGGCTTAGCCCTAGGTTTCCATTCATTCATTAGATTAGGATTCAAGACGATTTTAGTGGGAGATTGAGAGCGATGTTCGCCATGGGCGGCTAAACTCTCTTCGTTCTATCTGCAATTTGAAGCTTTGTTTGGATTGAGTTGTGAGTTTCTGAATCTTGTTCCTTATTTCCTATATTGAACGTTTCAACTTCTTTGTGCTTGAATGTTTGATTGTTTTATTCTATCTCGCCTGATCAACTTGGTAGAATCAATTCAACTGCTAGGGTTTTGTAGATTCCTGATTACGAACCTTAACCCAAGTGGCAAACTTATCCCTTTAGGGCTGATTGAACTAATTGGATGGGTAGGAAGTTGGATGTGTTGTTAAATCTCTGTTTAGGGACTGCAAATACCTTGGTTAATCTCTGAACTTAAAGCTATCAATTGGGTTAAATCCTTCTTTAGGGACTGTTCAATTGATAAGGGTTTCTAGGATTGATTGGACTAGTAACTATATTAGGTCGGGACAAGGGCATTCATAGGAAAACTAAAAGGACAAGAGGAAGTTGCAATATCAATTCAACCAAATAAAGTGGATAGTTGTAAGTAGAGCGATCTTCTCTAAATTGTTTTGCATCAACTTGTTTATAGTTTATTTTGTTTTCTTTCTTATTTCAATCACCCGAAAATCCCCCTTTTCACTAACTGGTAAATACACATTGCAAAAGAATATTTAATTCTTTGTGGGATCGACCTCTTACTTACTTGCTATGCTAGTTTGTAGGTTTGAGTTTTATTTTCATACGGTTTACGCGACTAAAAACCGTCCATCAGTAATTTTTATTTGAACAATGATACATGTAATATACGCTTCAATCTTCATGTAGAGTGTAAATTGAGTATTTTATTATGGAAAAGATCCTATGTTAAAACCCTTTTCCACAAAAAGAAGGAAAATGACATCTTTATTACTTACTACCACTATTTACAAGATAACCAACTCCCTTTGGGATTGGAAAACACATATTTTAAATATAAAATGAATTCAAATGTTAATAAGCAATATCAAAAGCAAAAAATAGAGAAAATAGTGAATGCCTGGAATTTGATCTGGAGATTTTGGTATATGTGTACATTACCCTTGATGAAATTGTTGGTTGTATACATCTACCAAAATATTATTTGATTATAAGAACATTTGCCAAGTTTTTTTTTAGCAAGGATCAACACCCCTTCAAAGGGAATATATTTAACTCTGTTGTTTGGGGTTCAGGCTACCGTGACCGTTTATGGAAACTCTATACTAGTGCACTTAGATATATGCATTTGTGTCTAGGAAAAGTTTTTAAACAAATCTCCTACAAATTTTACAATAGCATGCTCTGCCCTATAGACGAATCGCACAATCTAACTAAGGATAAGGGAAGAGTGACGCATAAACGGTTGTTTTTTAATAGCTTACGTTTTGGTTTGTTGTGTCGATCAAAGATAATGAGTAAAGTCAACAAGGGGTTATCGATAATCCTCAACGACTCAAATAGAACAAATACTAGGGGGTTAAGGTGTCACCAATTTTACCTTAACTCAAATGAAATAGTTAAATGAAAATTAGCTTTTGGAATTGTCGAGGCATATGGAAAAAACATTCTGGACCGATATACACGCATGGTGTACAAATGATTCAATCCAACTACTAGCACTAGCGGAAACAAAAACTAACAAAGTCCCGGACGAAAATAATTAGAAAAAAGCAAGTTTCGATAATGCTGTGTGGTCACTTGATTTTGGGAAGGTAGGGGGAATTTGAGTTATATGGAAATCCTATCAAATGTCTCACGAATCTATAACTCTAGAATGCCATCTTCCCAGAATTATAACACTCAATTATTCGAATCAAAACAAAGATTTATCGTGTAGGATCTGGTTCATCTATGCTCCACCGGATCATAGTGAGAAAGAAGCCTTCTGGAATCAACTTGCACAACTAATCTAAAACAGCCCACTCCCAAGCATTATCATAGGGGATCTAAATGAAATCAACTGTTTTGACGATAAATTTTGGGGTGCCTCAACAAATCCGGCTAGGTTTAAACAACTCGAAAGGTTTAAGGATGACTGTTAATTAATTGGCATCCCTGCATTCGGAAATCCTTTCCCATGGAGGAAACGGGTTGATCCTGGGAACATTAACGAAAAATTAGATAGGGTACTTGTCCAACATCAGATTCTACAAGTCTTCCCTGTTTTATGCACGAAGAATGGAGCTTTCTCGTCATCGGATCATTGTTCAATTACAATTGATCTAAGTAATCATTTTTCTCACAAAGCCCTTCCGTTTAAGTTTGAAAACGTGTGGACTCAACGAAAAGATTTTAGACATGTTGTCAAACAAGCCTGGAGGGCAACTTGTAGGTGATCACTGATGTTTGAGCTAACTTTCAAGACTAAAATTCTTTTGAAAAAGGCAAAAGATTGGAATAAAACCACTTTTGGAAATATTTTTCAACAACTCCAAGAGGTAGAAAACCAGTTACTTCAAATACAATCTAGAAACATAAATAATCAACCCTCTGCTAGTAGGGATCTTAAAAAAGAAAAGAACATGATTCACAAAAAAAGAGGAGCCTCTTCTCTTCCAAAATAAGTACTGGAGCCAAAGATCTACAACAAAACACATTAAACTAACAGATACAAACACTTCCTATTTCCATAGGGTTGCAACGGGAAGAAAGAATAGAAAGATTATCCGTTCCATTACCACATCTTATGGTACTCTGGTAATGGGAGAAGAAAATATTAGACTGGAAATTAGAAGAGATTTTGAAAAGAGATTTAAAAGTGAACCGATAAACTATGAAAGACAACTGGCCGCATTAGAGCTTATCACTCCCTCCGTCACCGAAGAGGAAAACAACTCCTTAGTCCAAACTCCCTCTAATGGAGAAATCAAGGCTGCTCTGTTTAGCTTAGGGGCAAATAAATCCCCGGGCCCTAATGAGATGATTACGGAATTTTATAAAAAGTAATGGGACATTGTTGGTACTAGTATTATTCGGGCGGTAAAGAGCTTCTTCTATTCTGGCAAGTTGTTGAAGCAGATCAACCACATGTTCATTTCCCTACTTTCAAATGTGACAATCCATCCACAACTACACAATATAGACCAATTAGTCTATGTACAACCACTTATAAAATTATCTCAAAAATCTTGACAAAAAGACTAAAATACATAATTGGAAAATTATTGATTCATCCCCTTTAGGGTGCATTCATTTCACATAGATTTATACAAGATGATGTGCTTTTATAGCACACGAGATCTTTCATTCTTTCAGAACCAGAAGGGGTGCGTAAGAATGGGTAGCAATAAAACTGGATATGAAAAAAGCTTATGATAGAGTGGACTGGAATTTTACTGACCTTGTTCTGGGAAAATTTGGATTTCATCAAAAATTTGTACAATTAATTATGGAACATGTATCTTTTGTATCTTTCTCAGTCTTGGTCAATAATGGCCCAACAAAATTATTTACTCCTTCTAGGGGTATACGCCAAGGTGACCCTCTATCTCCCTTCCTGTTTATCTTGGGAGCAGAAGTCCTAGCCAGAAAATTATCCTATGAGGCGGAAATTGGAAAACACATTGGGTTTAGATATGGGAAGAATGTGCTTTGTATCCCCTTTGTGTCCTTTGTCGATAACATTATCATTTTTTCAAAAGATAATTTATCTGACTGTCAAATTGTCAAATCTATCATGGAGGACTACTCCTCAATTTCTAGGCTTTAAGGTGAACTTTCATAAAGCTGCATCCCAAACTTCGCCTGGAATTGCAAGGAGCAAAATAAACGACATAGAAGGATGCTTGGGCATCTTGAATGAACTATCATTAGAAAAACACCTTGGTTGTCCAATTATTAATGGACGCGTAAACAAAGACACATTTGACAAAATTATGTGTAAATCAAAAGAGCAACTTTCGAAATGGAGGGATAACTCCCTCTCTCAACAAGGTCGTGCAGTACTTATAAGATCCAACTTATCAGCTAAACCATTATATATCATGCAGAGCTTCATGCTCCCAACCACCATTCACAAAGAACTTGACCAAATAAATTGTGTCTTCTTCTGGAATAAAGACCTACAACAATGCCCTCTCATGAGCTGGGATAGGGTGTGTATACCGCTGAGGAAGGGTGGTATGGGAATCAGAAAAGCTAATGAAAAGCACTGCAAATGAAGCTGCTTTGGAAAACTCTAGTCGATCCTTCAAGTATATGGGTGAAAGTGATCAAACACAAATACATTAAGGATAAAGATGTTCTAAATTACAAAAAAGAAAGGACATAGCTCATGGAAATGGTCTAAACTCTGCCCATTGATAACAAAATTTAAAACAGGACTTATATGGTCAGTTGGGAATGGTAAGACAATTAAATTCTAGATGGATAACTAGATCGATACCATCCCACTAATACAACGACCTGAATGTCCACTGATTGTGAACAACAAGGAACTGGTAAGCGAGTACATCATCGGTGGGAAATGGTGGATCGAGAAATTACAGTCCACCCCACCAACGTCGATTGTTGAGGACATTAAATCTGTAAAGACCGGAATTTTGAACAAGTATTCAATTGCCAAAATTGGGGAATTTTGGAAAACCCGTCCCTGAGTGGATTTCTAAAAAATGGTAAGTCTTTGAAAACTAATCCCGACATGCTTTAAAATGTAGATTTCGAGCTAAATCCTGTTGTATCATTCAATTTTAAAATATAGAGTCTTGTGAGTCGTTTGGAACGGATTTGAAACTTGTGTCGGATTTCGGGATAGAAAGTCGGACCTAGGGTCGGATGAGCGGAATTTATCTCTCTCTCTCTCTCCCCCTTAGGCCGGCTCCCAGACCTCACTCCTCTCCACTCTTCTACTCATTCTCTCTCCTCACCATTACACATTATTGTTTTATCCTTACTCTCATTAAAACCCTAATTATTCCACTATATATAGAAAGCTCTCCTCCCAAAACAATCAGAAAATCAACATGGAATTCTGAGCCTCCAAACACTGTCTCTCATCTCATCATCTTCCCACAAAAGAAAATCAAAACCCTAGCCAAAGTTTCCGACTTTCCTCCCTTCAATCCATTCTCCTCACCCTCCATTCTCTATCTTTTTTTTTTCTTCCATAAAAATCCCCAAAAACACATCCTAGATAACCTTCTCTCAAAGAAACAACCCAAAAATCGGAATCGGGAAGCGTTTTCCACATGAAAATAACTTTTGCACCATTTTCGCCGCCACGAGTGCCCTGGTCGCCCCCGTGAGTTCTTCGTCACGCCTGCGAGATCCTGGTCACCGCCATGACACACAAGCTCAGAAGCCTGTGTTCTTCCTTACAACCACGAGCTCCACTTTCGTCGTCGCGGCCGTGCCCAGTTTTGTGTCGTCGTCTCGGTAAATAGATTGTTCTCTCTCATCTTTAACTCCTTTCTCTTCCCCGTTTGTTCTCGCTTGATCCTCACTCATTTCTCTACCTTCTAAGGTCAAGAAACACCATATCTAACGCTTGGTGAAGTGGATTCGAGCTTATTTCTTCTCTCTTTCCCTTGTTTTTGAGCAAGGTAAACTCTCCTCCTTCCATCCTCTCATTTTGAGTTTAGATCTACGTAAAGGTCCTCTTTTAACCAATATGTATCACTCCTAGGCCTTGTTGTAGCAAGACCTCATTGGATCGGAGCCCAAGGACTCACTTCTTTCATATTTTTAAAGAAAGCCTCCAAGAGGCTAGGTAATCCCTCTTTCACTCTCCCTTCTAGTCCACGTTTGAGTCTTACATGGTTGTTTGAGGTTGATTTTATGTTAGAAATGTTTTGAAATAAGTTTGAGTTAAAATGGTTTTGAATTGGAGCAAAACGAGTAAGATTTGAAGCAAAAACGAGCATCCAGGTTCAAATCTCACCGCGGCGAAACCATGGTCGCCGCGACGAGTTAGAACAAGACAAAAGGAGGAAGAAGGCATCTCACGGTCGCGACCGTGGCTTTCGCTAAGGCGAAACCCATGTGTTGCAGCCAGCGAGTGCCTTCTCGCGGAGGAAATCTGAGGATATTTCGCGACTGCAACAGGCCCTCTCGCTACCACAAAACCCCCCAGTAGGCTGGGCCGAGCCACCCGTTGACCCCCCTTGGCCTACGATGTTGGTTTTTGATTCCGATCTTTTTTAATCGAATTCGAGTTTAAGATTATTTTAGAAAATGGGATTTTAGAATATTAATTCGATAGTGGGATTTTTGGAATAAAAATGATTATTTTAATATTAAAAAGGGATTTTGACAGAATTTGAAATATTGGTTTAAATGCTTGGAAAATGAATTGAGAACTTGGCTTCAGTCCTTAAACTTGATTAAATGATGAACAATCGGACTTGAAAAAGAACTTGAGTATTATAGAATTGGCATAATTGGTTGAGTTGGCTTTTGAGGTTTCCGCTTTGAGAACGACTTGAGAACGATTTGTGAAAGATTCTAATGGTTGAACGACGGATTGGTTTTGGAAATAGTTTCAGGACTTGGGTCCTTGCATGAGTGTATGACTAGTAGCCTTGTTCTTTATCGCTTCCATAATATTATCATAGGTGATTGTACTTGGATTACTTGCTTGGATTGGCTGCTTGTGTGGACTTTGTTTGCGATACTTTTGTAATTCGGCTTATCAGGTAAGTTCCTTTATGGACTTACTCAGACTGATCAGACACACCCTCCCGCTTGTAGTTGTATGACATACTAGGTATTGCATAAACATTGAAGCATGCCATATAGTATCATGCTTAGGTTGCACACATGATTAAGCATCTGTTAACTTATTGTGTATGAAAAGAGAATGGTCGTGATCTATGTGATTCCTAGAGTCTTTGCTAGGGTCATAGGATGGCCCAGTCTCATCGGGCTTGTTCCTCCATCGAGTCAGATTAGAGTAGAGCTTGCGGGCTCTTCTCACCATATGAGCATGATTACGAGACTATTGTTGCACACACATACCATCTGCGGATGGCACTTGCTATGCTATAGCCCATACTGGCCAGGGTCCACTCTAACGGAAAGGGGGTGGAGGTAGGAGAGAGATATGTCATTTGGCATTCTTTGAGGCCTTTTATCGCTTTCTGCATATATATATATATATATATATATATATATATATATATATATGATATAGCCCGTACTGTCAGCATGCTTTGGGTGTTTAAATATTCCGCACTGCATTAGAAGCATCTTTATTAGGTATAGCGTATGTATATGCTTGCTTGTGGGAATAGAGTGCACATAGGGCCTCGGTCTAATCCCATGCCATGCACATATGTTTTTAGGTTTGTTTGCAGATCATGTATGCTCCATGCTTCCTTGATGGGTATTTGCTCGGGCGATCAATTCAACCTCACTTATATCCTGCTTATGAGTATTTCAAGTGTTTGACGTATTTCGTGGTTTTGGTTTTGACGCAGCCTCGCCATGACAAGTTGTACTCTATTTATGTTTTCCGACGTTTTACGACAAACAACATCCGCGATATAGTCTATTAGAACAGGTTAAGGGTACCCAACGACCCTATGCTCTATTTGGGGTTCCAAATCCCCACTTTAACAACTCTCACTTATGGTTTTGAAACCTCATCCCGTACCTGGATTCTAAGATCTGAACGAAGGTATCCAACCTTCAAAATGTAACCCGAATATTTATATTTGGGTCGTTACAATATCAATCCCAATAGAGCGGGGGACAGACATGGATGGTTCACTACCTCTAGTGCAAACAAACTTATCACCCACAATAGAGCGGGGGAGGATGACATAAATCATTGGATATGGAAACTTGATATCCATCCAACATTAAAAATTTCTTGTGGAAACTCTGCCAAGCTGGGCTCCCTACTAAAGCTAGGTTGTCCTAGCGAGGTGTGCCCATTCCAAATACTTGCGTATTCTGTAATGATGCTGTGGAAGATGACATCCACCTTTTTTTAGAATGCCAAGCACATGCCCTTTAAGGGATCCTCACACTATTTGAACAACGGGAAATTCGGAGTCTCGTCCAACAATCAAGAGAAATAAAACCAATTCTTAGTTTCATTGGTGAAAGGATAAGCAGTACCAACAAGGTTAGTCTGGCAACAAGATGGTGGACTATATGGTTCTATAGAAACCAGATTGCCTTTTCTAACAAAGAGATCCCTACTAACGGAGAATTATCTTCGATGACTCAAACAGTTATAGATAACCGGAAACACGCCTATAAATTCAATAAAGAATCAGATCAGAATAGCCATTCCCAAAATTTAGTTACAACAAAACCTTTAAAAAATTCCCGAGGACGTAATTGCAAGTGGGGGAAACCGCCCATAGGCACATTCAAACTAAACTTTGATGGGTCATCATTATCCAACCAAAATAGCTCTTGTGGGTTTATTATCATAAATTGGGAAGGAAGCCCTATTAGTATAGAATATAAACAATTGGGAAGACAAACTGCTATCAAGGCTGAAGCCTTAGCTTTGATGCAAGAAGTTCAAAAAATTAGGGAGATTGGGAAATCCAAAATACAAATTGAGGGGGACTCCCCTATCATAATCAAGCATCTTCGTGATAACTCCAGATGCCCATGGGAAATTGAAATGCTAATGTCACACATCAAATTGCTTCTTTAGGGAGTCGAAAAAAATATCATTATCTCATATTCCCCGTGAAGGCAATACAGTGGCTGATAAGGTTGCATACCTTTGCCACTTTGCCTCGGGGAGAGAGATTTTCAATGATCCTATTCTAAAGGATCTCATCCGAAAGGATGCTCTCGGATAGGTTCGCCTATTCCGAATTCTTACCTAATAAAAAAACATATTTAAATTATATTCAACCAAAAATTTCAACCAAGAAATATTTTGAATTAAGTGCATGGATGCTCAACATGCTCATATATTTATTGTGTATTAAAGAAGAAAAGAGATAAAAGGAAAGGATAACTATGAGTAAGGTGGCGCAAATAAACCTGAAATTTTTAAAGGAGTGGATTGAGGCGTGAACGGAAAACCGAACACTCGGTTTTGGTTTTTTTGTCCTAAGCCCAAAAAATCCGAAAAAAATGAATTGGACTACATGAGAGGGGCTAGGCGAGGGCGGATGTGTGTGCTGCACTGCTGCAGGACTGTGAGAGTGGGCTTGGCGAGGACGGCGACAATGAGAGCGGATCTAGGCGAGGGTGGTGACAACGGGAGCGGCGCAAAACCGAACTAGATGACGGGAGAGGGGCTGGGCGAGGGAAATTGTGTGTGTTGTGAGACTACATGAGCGGGGTCAGGCGAGGGCAGCGACGGCGAGTTCGGGGCTAGGCGAGGGAGGTGTGACCGTGCAACCTGTGATGTCTATTGGTTGTTGCTTGCTGGATTATGGGAGCTGAGCTGTTGTTATTGTGAAATGTGAAGTGTGAACGAGGAAGACAAAGTGGATGAAGAATGAGAAGGGAGGTGTGGTTGTACAGATGTACATTGAGCTTTTTTTTAAAATAGTTTTTTTATCTGGAATCGAAAATTTCGATTCGGTTCTGGTTTTTGGACCAAAACAAAAATTTCCTTTTTTGTAGCCCGAAGCCCGAATCGTATATTACCCGGGTCGGCCCAAAACTGAGTTTTTCGGTTTGATTTTTGGACCGGATCATATTACGAACAACCCTAAGTATGGCAACCACACTCTAGCAATTAGATGAAAAGACGAAAAAGTCCATCAATTTTTTTTTTCAAATCCAAACTCTTAGGGATACAATTGATAAAATACAAGAGGATTGAAATGGATCACCGATTACATATCCCCAAGCACAACGGATAGCCAAGATTGAACCAACAAAAAAAAAAAACAAAGCTCCATGAATAGTGACATAACAATTAGATTATGAGAACCTTCCATTAAAATCCAATTTTACCAACGAAGGGCGACTAAGATCACCCAATCTACATTATTGTAATTTGACACAGATAACTTTTCAATTATTATATATAATAGATATGATAGATTCTCGAACTTTCATTTAGTTTTCATAAAAGTCCCTAACCTTTAAGTTGATTTTATTATAGTCCATATATTCTTTGATTTTTGGGAAGACGAAAGAGGTAAACTTCTCTGAAAAATGAAAAGCACAGCAGGCTAGCTACATACAAATAAAGCAAGGGTAGTCCTTCCCCTATTGTCCTCGTCCAACAATGATTCGAGCTCGTCAGGAGACTCCACTAACACATGGACACCTCTCAGGTCCATATACATCACACTCAACCATTTATATGCACACGTAGCCTTGAAATTTCACCTACTTTTATATGTGACATCCTTATAAAGAGATGAGTTATTTTTTAAAGTATCAAGGGTGGAAATTATAAGTAAAAAAAAACTATATAAACCTATAAAGCTGAATGAAAATAATCACTTTAGTTCATTCTTGAAAGCATGTAAAATTTCGAACATAACAACAAAGAATAAGAAGAAAAGAAATAGGCAAAAAATTGAGAAAGTGTGGTTTGATAGTCTAGATGAATACACCTTTTTACAAATTAATTGAAAAAGTGTTTTTATAAGATCCAATATTATCAAAGATAATAAAAATATATAGATAAAAATAAGGCAAAAACATACAATGACAAAGAAGAAAGCAAATAAAGTTGCACATACCCTATGGAAGACGTCGTTAACTATGGAGGATGTTTCCTTATTCCACATACCTCGTAATGGAAATAGAGTAACTGATAAGGTTGCACACCTTAGCCATTCTGTTGTGGGTATTGATATTGAAAACAATGCTGGATGCTTTCGGGTAGCTTCTACACCTGAATCCTTTCCTAATAAAAGAAAAAAGAAGAAAACAAAATTAAGGATACTCTAAACAAAGATGAAGATAAACATAAATAGAAGCACAATTTATAGATAAATAAAACTAAACATTTTTTTATTCGAATGCACTCGTTGCAATGGTTCTAATTCATGGTCATATCTTTTTTCTCTAAATGTCAAGATTAGTACAATTTTGTGCAAGCAATAAACACAAATTTATGTAATTGTATACCAATAACCAAAATACTAATATAATGTGTAATAATTGTGTAAATAGAATAAAATCACTAAAAATTAGGTTAAGAAATATACATATACATATAGAGGAGACACACATAGTTAAAAAATGTGTAATAGTTGTTATATCATGACAGTTAGTCAGTTTATCGTTTTTGGCCTCTCAACTCACCAAACATGTCTAGTGTGTCAAATTCTTTCCATTTCAAAAAAAAACTTGGTCAAAATCAAAATAATTAGATGCATCGACCACCAGTCATCCATAACTTGCCATGGCAATGGGTCAAATTAATTGAACTAAAGGACAAGTTTTGTGTTGGGCTCATCTAGCAAATTGGAAAATGGAAAAACGATAAAGTTTTGGAAGGGTGAATGGTTAAACGAAGGCATAAAACTTGAGGACCACTGACTAACTCATTAGATAGATGACCAAGAAAAAGTTGCTAACTATATATATTATGCCAAACAAGACATGGAATGTGGAAAAGCTACAAAGGAATACACACTCTCATAGATTGCACCTTTTGCAAATCCATGGAAGAAGATGATATCCACCTCCTAATGGAATGCCTAACAACCCTAAGAATCATTGGCTTAATGGATAGAGCTATTGAGCGACAAATTATAAATACTAACAAAAGCAATCAAAGTATAAAGACCATTATTAACGAAATTTTTGGAAGCCTAAATTCTGAACAAAAAATCACTTTGGTTTTCTCTTGGTGGGGCATTCGGACTAAGAGAAATAAGATCATATTTGAAAATCAAAATTTAAGAACAATAGACGAATTGAGAGCAATGATAAAAACCCACATGAAAAACTGGAAAAAAACTAAATAGGATGAACTGTACGAAGAAGATGAAAAAACAACAACAATTAAACGAAAGAGAAACCCTCACCAAAGAAATATCATTAGATGGCGAAAACCCGCGGAAGGTGTTTTCAAGCTCAATTTCGATGGTGCTAAATCTTATTTTAGGTATGCCTCTACATGCTTCGTGATTAGAGATGATGAAGGGAGGCTGATCGCTGGCGATGCCAGAAGATGCGGGAAGCTGTCGGCGCTTCAGGCTGAGGCGGTTGGTCTGCAGATCGAGCCGATGGAAGCTCGTAAGAGAGGGATTCGAAGACTTGATGTGAAAGGTGATTGTCTCGCTATTGTGAATACGATCACAAGAGCTTGGACGACCCCCTGTGAGATTGAAATTCTTATTTCGAATGCTCTCTTTCTGCATGGTTCCTTTGAGATGGCCTCGGTTTCACACATCTTTAGAGAGGTCAACAAGGCGGTCGATCGTCTTATACACCTGACTTTGGCAATGGCTGCCGACTCGTCGTCTTGGAGTTCCGACCTAGAGTTTCACACTCTCGTCCGTAAGGACGCGGCTTGGGTAGTGGTACAACTGCGGTTGACACACCCAAAATTTCGCCTTGTAACCAAAAAAAATTGAGTTACTAAGGGAGTAATAGGAAAAATAAAAAACCAGGGACTATCATGCAAACAAATGAAAGTTTGGGGGATCATAGGTGTAATTCACCCAAATTAAACAGCTTCGAAGCGGTAGTAGCGAAGTAAGCAAGCAAAGGGCCCTCTTTCTATCGTTCATCTTCTCACTCCCGTTTGTGTTCTTCGTCTGTCTATCGCTGTAATTTCCGCTTCTTGCGCAGTTTCCACCTCTGAGCCATCATCAAAGGTATCACAACCCATCAATCTATCTCCTCTTTTTTTTCCTCTCTATCTTCGCGAGCTTCTGTAAATTTACAGGTTGACATGCTTTACATAGATCTAGGGTTTTATATTTGTTCGATTAGCATTATCAATCAACTGTCTTTTTTTTTTTGGGTTCTGTTCCAATCTTTAGATGTATTTTTGGGGTTCGAATTCGTAATAAGGTGATGAACTGGTTGCTAGAGCCGCTATTCCAAAATTTTGGAAGCTAGGGTTTAGGGTTTTAGGTTCTTGGCTACTTTGCCGATTTCCTTATGGAATTTAGCTTTTTTTTTCCTTTCGTTTTTAGATTTATTTATGGGGTTTAGTAAGTGGCTTTTGCATTGAGTGTATTTGGCCTTGTTATGGATGCTCTACTCTTGTGTTGTGCTTGGGCCTGCCAGCTGTGCTCTGGTTTTGAAAGGTTTATGAGAACAAGCCTTGGGGTTCAATTTTTCGTTGAAATCATCCTACAAATTGTTCAAAAGCTGAGTTTGAATAATGTTTTAAATCTGAAAATTGTTTGTGGTACTAGTGCACTACATCGCAGAGGTACATAACATAACCATTTAGTGTATGTTTGTGCAACAGTGCTGGTATCATATGAGTTCTGGTGCAATTTTTTCTTATCAAATGCTTACTTTTCAATATAATTTTCTAAGAATGTTATATTAAAACATTAGACTTTGGGAATCGATTGAAGCTATCTTACTGAGAAGTATTAAATTGAATCATGCTGACCCTAGTTTAGTTGCATAGGATCAGCAAGCAGGGATGGCTAAGAAAAAGAACCCTCATGTGTTCTTTGATGTGTCTATTGGAGGTCAGCCTGGGCGAATCACTTTTGAGGTAATTATCAGCACTTGTTTTCTGATTAGACCCTTCTTCTGGTCCTTTTTGCCCCCATTCTGTCATATTGGTGGCCAAATTTGGCGATTTTTTTTAAAATCGAACATCTTATATGTTGTTTTTGTGTTGTGCAGCTTTTTGCAGACACTGTTCCTAAGACAGCAGAAAATTTCCGGGCACTCTGTACAGGTTGCAGCTTATGACCATGATGAATTCTTTGCAATGCTTTATTCCTTTTGATTGTGATTGTGATTGTGATTGTGATTGTGATTGTGATTATGATTGTGATTGTGATGAGTGAGCTCTATAATCACTTGCCACATTTCTTTGTACCCACTCTAGTTTGTGGTAGTTACTCTAGTGTGCTAGTTGTAATATTTTATTATGTAAACTTATTTTTCTGCGATTCATCTTTACTTTGCACTGACCTGACATAGGTGAGAAGGGAGTTGGAGCCACCACTGGAAAACCATTGCACTACAAAGGATCCAGCTTTCATCGTATAATCACAGGATTCATGGCTCAAGTATCTTACTGTCCTTTCTAGATCAGAACTTTTATGTCGGAATTTGGTTCAATGCGTTAAATGAATACACTTGCATAGTCATATGATAAATGCTTACAAATTCACCTCTTTAATATATATGTTGAATTTGGTTCAATGCATGGAGTATGATGTCACCAATTTCATAATAACCTTCCCCTTTGGCATGAGTAGCTTATTGGTCTTTTAAATCTATTTGTCTAAAGTAGCTTCTAGCTTAGAATTGACTTTTGTAAGTTGAGGTTTTTACTTTTTATTTTTGAAAATGTTATGAAGTTTTAGTGATATGTACACTCAGTTTAGGGAACCCGGAACCTGGCCTTCAGTTGGGGCTTTCAGAATCTTGCCACTAAGCCCTTACCTTATTTGACTATTTGAAATGAGAAGTTTTTTTTGGCATGTTGGGACATTATTAACATGTGTCATATCATTGCATAGATCAAGGGAGTTTTCATTATTTCTGCATTCCATATTTGAGGACTTTTACTGCCATCTCTTAGTAACTTCAGTATTTGTATTTCTTCCCTACAGGGTGGTGATTTTTCAAGGGGCAATGGTATATTCCTTCATATACTAATGCCTTATATTTATGTATGTGAATATTGCATGTCTCTGCCTAACTAGTATGCTCAAACTTAGACTTGTAAGGAACGGAAATTTTCCTCTTTGCAGGCACTGGTGGGGAAAGTATCTATGGAGGCAAGTTTGCAGGTAGGAATTTGCCTCTCCTTTTTCATTTTATGATAATAGCTCAAGCATTTAAATCTAATGGTGATTGCCATTGCAGATGAAAATTTCAAATTGCGTCATGATGCTCCTGGTCTTTTGTCAATGGCAAATAGTGGTCCTAACACCAATGGATCTCAGTTCTTTATATTATTCAAGCGTCAACCTCATCTTGATGAGTAAAATTCACTTCTTTTCTTCTCACAGCTTAAAGTGAAATACTATACAAACTAAGTTATCGTGTTTTATTTTCTTGTTGTTTATTACTCGTACTACAGGAAGCATGTTGTGTTTGGAAAGCTAGTGACGGGGATGGATGTTTTGAAGAAAATTGAACAAGTGGGTACGAGCAGTGGTCAACCAACCGAAACTGTCAGAATTGTAGATTGTGGTGAAGTGCCTGATAGTAAAAGTCAACCCATGGATAAATTGAAGAAAGGTGAGAGCTCGAGTATTACAATGGATGCAAACCATTTACTGCCAACATAAGCATTTTGACAATTTTATTCTTTCAGAAAATCGAAAGAAAAAATCCACTAAAGAAATTCGGTCCGATGATAGCGCTGATGGAAAATCTGGAAGAGGACGTAGATCTATTAAGGACAGAAGAAAGAAGAGGAGACGATACTCTTCATCTGATTCATATAGTAGCTCTGAGACTGATTCTGGTTCTGTTTTCTATCCCTCATATTTTGATACTTATTCTGATACCTCTTTCATCTGATTCTGATAGTTATTCCAATACCTCTGTATATGATTCATGTAGTAGCTCTGATACTGATTCGGGTTCCTGTTCCTCAGATTCCAATACTGATTCCGATTCCGAGTCAGATTCTTCTGCATCTGACTCCAGATCATCTAGTGACGGGAAGCGATGGAAGAGGAAGAGGTCCTATAAAGGTGACAAGAGCAAACGTAGGTCAAATGGAAAGGCTGGACGGAAGGAAAATAAGAGAAATATTTCTGACCGGCGATCAAAAAAGAATTCAAAATGGTTTGCTTCTTTTTTGTTATTCATGCCTTTTGCTCCTCTTTTACTGCAATCTTTCTCATTTTTGTTGATTGGATCTTTTATTCAAATGTGTATTGTTTTTTTTTCAGGAGTTCCAGTGGTTCTGAGAGTGATACTGATACCAGTAGCAGTAGTTCGGATGATGGTAAGTCCAGAGATGGCAATGCTACTCGTAAGAAGGGCAAGTCATCTCAATCTGTGAAGAAGCCAAGAAATCTTGGTATGTGCCTTATTTTACTTTTGTGCAATTTTACAAAGCATACATGAAACTGAAAGATGCATTTTATTGACTGTTGTTTCTTGCTGGCGTTGTGGCTGATTCAGAGGTGGACAAAAAATCTGCATCTCCTGGAAAACTAGAAAAAGATGAAGCACACAAAGCAGTAGACAAGTCAATGTATGATGGAGAAAGTAAATCTGTGAAAGTTTCTGATTCTCCTCCTTATGTATCAGACAAATCAAGGTCTGACATTTTTATTTTTTTGATGTTTTATTTTCTGTAGCATGTTCAATTAGTTTAACAAGCGATGTTTTTGGTCTATCAGGAGTTTAACTCCTATTGCTGATCGCGGTAGAAAACTTAGTCCGACGAGAAGTCCAAGCATCCCTCAACAGAGTCCCCGTGATGAGCCCCTTGATAAAAGCCCTGTTCGCGAGTTACATGAACCTCCTGCTTTGTCTCACGGTAAAGATGCGCCAGAAAGTCCCTCTGAAAATGGTGGACCCAAGCGTATCAGGAAAGGTCGTGGTTTCACTGACCGCTACTCTTTTGCACGTCGCTACCGAACACCTTCTCCAGAGCGGTCCCCTCGTAGGTCCTACAATTATGGGAGAAATTTCTATGACAGGAATCGTGATAGGTATAATTTATTTCATTAGCTTCAAGAAAAGTCTTGATTCTGAATCGAGCTTGATACCTAGCTTCGTTATGAAATTTACAGGTACCCAAGCAACAAGGATTATGCAGACCGCTTTCAGCGCCAACGTCACAGGAGCCCACCAAGAGCCAGATCACCCAGGTACTGTTTTCACTGTCAAACATGTTCAATGAGTGCTGTCTGATTTACTTGTGATTTTGAGTTTGCTTTTCGTATTTGTCTATTTGATTACAATGTATTTTTGTGGTTGTAATCACGGATCCCTGCAGCTAATTTTTTTTTAAAAAAAAATCAAAGCAGGAGACACCGGAGTCGTAGCCCAAGACGCTCCCGAAGCCCGTACAACCGTGATAATGGCAGGGACCGTAAACAGAGCCCAAACCGTAGCCCTAGTCCAGGCCGAAGCCGACCTGCAATGAGTGATAGGTTGAAATCCCGCCTGGGTCCTCGACGGGATGATCGTCAGCCTTCTCCAGGCAAAGGTCGGATAAGAAGATCCAGGACCAGGAGCCGGAGTGCATCTCGCTCAAAGTCCCCGGCCAGTTCTCCACCCAAGCGGCGTGGGAACACACCATCGCCAATGAAGTCTACATCAAGTTCTCCAGCCGGTCAAAAAGGTTTGGTTTCTTACGGAGATGTCAGTCCTGATGCTGTTTCTAGGTAAAGGCTCTTGTAGCCTCTTGTGTCTCGTTTGCGAGCATGCTCTTTTTCCATGGGAACCATTTGTAGGTCCTTGCTTTAGTACTTATCTACTGGTTTGACAATTATTTTTCGAGTTTGCGTCACATTACTTTCATCTAGACAGTAGCATTTCCCTTGTATGTCCCTTTCACAATCAAGCTGCATATGTGTGGTTTATGGTTTGTCGCTGGATTTTGATGCCTTCCGAATGGGAGGGTCCTCTGTAATTTCGAGGCGTTTGATACGCTGAGGGTGGTTTGCTTTAGTAATATTCCGGCTCTTTTATTCCTACCTCCTTCTGCTCTTGCTATAGTGGATGCCCTAGGTTTCCCAGGTTGATGTGTAAGCATCGATAAGGGCGTTTGTTTCACAATGGGCGGGAAAAATACGCGGTGATAGAGCTCTCTAGCTTGAGTGCCCTATCTGGGTTTCGTCGATTCATGTAGAGATGTTTCTATTGGGTTGGACGTGTTAGGTTGACAAATGACTAGGGTTAGGCTGTGTTGAGTCTATCTTGATGTTATATTATATATATTTGATGTTATATTATATGTATGATGGAAGATAAAGAAATGTAGTATTTATTTTATGCAAATATCAATTAGTATTTATTTATTGGGATTTATATTTAAATTAGTTGTTGGAGATTTTGTGCAGGATTTGATTTGGTTATTGGAGATTTGGAGTTGACTTTCTAGAAGCTTCTTTGAGGATTTTGTGGAGTAATCTTCAAATTCAAAAGGTTGTTGGTTTGTTGAGATCTTCAAGAGATTTGGTTGAACCAATCTCCAAGTTGTCTTCAACGTTTTAAAACAAACCATCAATACCAAAACAGAGTCAAGGCCTTACTGATTGATAATAAGACCTTATTAGCGGAAGATAAGGCCTTACCGACACTGTCTCAAGTTTTACATGAGCTCGGTTTTAAGGGGCCTATTTTAATGGGCTTATATTTTCGACATTACTTAGGAACAATATGTTGTTGGGCCTAAATGATTAGGAACAATATGTTATTGGGCCTAAGCATTATATTGGGCCTAAGAATTGATATTCAGAAGTTAGTTTCGGATTGGATTTTTAAATCCTATCTTATCCTAACCTTTACATGCTTGTTTAGTTGTTGAGATTTTCCAGGGATCCTCCAACGTCTCTACTTGATCAGATCCAATCTCAGCATATTCGGATGAAGCTTCTGGAATTAAAAAGGCTAAAGTCTCTCCCAGCCGGATTTGATGCAACGGTACTCAAACAACTTTGGAGCAAAAGATTCAGACGTTTGATTTTCAAATTAGACGGACTGATCTATATAAGGAAAAGAAGAAGGATTGCAGCAAACACACATCTAGACAGCGCTTAAAAACTTCAGCAATCTCTCGCCTCCTACAACATCGGATCTCGCATCTCTCCATTGGTTTAAGTGTTTTATTTCTTTGAGAGTTTGTGAGGTGTACATTGAGCTTTATCGTACAATTCATTTTGAGTTATACTCAGGGTTCTTTACCCAAGCATAGAGGGTACTCCGGTATCCTTAGAAGCTTTATTTCACTAGAGCGTTTGGGTTGCTAGATAGGAAGTTAGTCTAGAAGAGGGAAGGTCTTCTAGAGGTTGTATCTAGGGCTCATAAGATAAAGTGAAATAAAGTTGTTGAATCCTACGGGTTGGATAACCCTAGGCGGGGACGTAGGCGGTTGTGCCGAACCTCGTTAACAAGTATCGTGTCCTTTACTTTCTACTCTTTACATTCGTGCTTGTCTTTTCTTTACATATTGTTCACCACGTTTTTATTAACTTGTTTCTGCATTTCAGATAAGGTCTTACCTCTGGCTGGTAAGATCTTACAGTTTCCTGCATTTGCGAAAAGTTGCCATACTATATTCTTCTCCCTTTGCTAGAGTATTTGTTAGCCTTTTATTTGCCTATTCCGCACTTCAATTGGTATCAGAGCCTAACTCACGTACCTTAGATATTACTATCTGTGAGTCTAATCATGGCAGGTGAAGGCTTCGGTCAAGGAAGATCTATTTTTCGTCCACCTCTCTTTGATGGGAACAATTTCATGCACTGGAAATCTTTGATGCAAATGTTTATCATTGATCAAGATTTGGAGCTTTGGCATATTATTATGCGAGGGCCCAATATACCCAAGAAGAAAGATCCCAACGGCACGAGTGTGGACAAGCCAGAAGCAGAATACAATAAGACAGATCTGGAAAGCGTGGCTAAGAATTTCAAAGCCATAAATCTGTTGTATTGTGGGTTAAGCACCGATGAATTTAATCGTATCTCATCTTGCAAGTCTGCAAAAGAGATATGGGATAAATTGGTGGTTACCTATGAGGGAACAAGCCAGGTCAAAGAGACCAAAATTAGTATCTTTCTTAGACAATATGAATTGTTTAAGATGAACCTAGATGAGTCGGTTAAAGCAATGTTCATCCGTTTTACGGAGATCATTAACAACCTTGACTCATTGGGAAAAACTTTCCAGAATGAAGAGAAAGTTAGAAAGATACTCAGATGCTTGCCCAAAGCTAAGTGGGGTCCTAAAGTGACTGCCATAGAAGAAGCTCAAGACCTTAGCACGCTGGCTCTTGATGATCTATTAGGCAAGTTAATTACCCATGAAATGATCCTCAATGAGGACGATGGGGAACTTCCTACAAATCTCAAAAACCTTGCACTTAAGGTTAAGAAAGAGGATGTGCCATCAGAGGACGACGAAAGTAATGATGATGAGGAAGATCCCTTCGACTTGATCACAAGGGGACTTGCTCGGATTCTAAAGATGAAGAATCAATTCTCAAACCGAGAATATGCGAGATCATCAAAGCATGAAGGTAAGTCCTCTAACCCTAATAAAAGGACAAAAATTCTAACATGCTATGAATGTGGTGAAACAGATCACTTGATGAAGGAGTGTCCTCAAAAGAAGAAGAACAAAAAGAAGAAGAGTGATCGAAAGAAAGACGATTCGGACTCTACAAGTGAATCGGATTTGGAAAATGATCCAGTAAATCTTTGCTTGATGGCGGACCAAGACGATCAACATCTCGATGGTATTGTAAGAAACCTTATCTCTAGTCCTATTGATGTTCTCTCTGAATTTCTGAAAAATATGATTTCCAATGAAGAAAATTGCAGCAAAGAAATCAGCACCTTGAAAGAGAAGGTAAAGGATCAAGAAGTGTGCATAAGGAAGCTGTCGCAGAAATTGCAAGATCTTGACAGTCAAAATTCAGATCTTATCACTGAAGGTAAGGCCTTACGATCGGAAAATTTCGAACTTAAGGCAAACCTCTCATCTCTTAAGGCTCATAACAATGACCTTGAGAATGAAAAAGTGAAATTATCTGAAAAGTGTCAAGATCAACAAACAGCCCTGGTGCAATTCACTAGATCTAAAGCCACTCTCGACAAGATGCTTGGAGAACAACAACTTTCCTTAAACCGAAGTGGTATAGGATACAACAGGAATTTTCCTGTTAAACCTACTACCAAGTTCGTCAAGGCAAAAGGAAGTTGGAGATCTCCTACTTGTTTCTTTTGTTGCAAAAAGGGTCATGTAAAGGAAACTTGTCCATATAGAAGAAAGGACCCTTACATCATTAGAAATACCTTTCCTGTACGCTTAAATGAACGGATAAGACAAATTTGGGTTCCTAAAGGGACAAGACCACCAAACATGGTTTATCCTAATTATGAATCTAAATTTGTACATTGGTCTAGCCGGAAAGGTTGATGTTTGTTCGTTTTGCAGGATATCACCAAGATCAAAGAGCTTAAATGGATTGGAACAATCGCTCTTGGTGATAAAGGATAATATTTTTTTTAAATATTATGTGCTACTAATGATTCTCTCTGTTTAATATTGTTTTTGGAGCTTAATTGGTATGTTGAACAGGGAAGCATTATCGTAGGGGGAGTAATGTTGTCTACTAACATCTCAAGGCCTTGAGATCTGTTTCAAGGTCTTGACAAGCTACTGAAATGGTGAAAATCCGACTTCTTCCCTTCCTTGTTGAAAGACAAAAAGGGGGAGAAATTAGGTTGCTTTTGCTATATGATGTTGCGACATGTTTATGTTTGTCATGTTATGCTATGATGCCCCGCGATGCTATTTATTTATATATAATTGATATTTGTTTTGTCTTCCATCAAGGGGGAGATTGTTGAGTCTATCTTGATGTTATATTATATATATATATTTGATGTTATATTATATGTATGATGGAAGATAAAGAAAGGTAGTATTTATTTTATGCAAATATCAATTAGTATTTATTTATTGGGATTTATATTTAAATTAGTTGTTGGAGATTTTGTGCAGGATTTGATTTGGTTATTGGAGATTTGGAGTTGACTTTCTAGAAGCTTCTTTGAGGATTTTGTGGAGTAATCTTCAAATTCAAAAGGTTGTTGGTTTGTTGAGATCTTCAAGAGATTTGGTTGAACCAATCTCCAAGTTGTCTTCAACGTTTTAAAACAAACCATCAATACCAAAACAGAGTCAAGGCCTTACTGATTGATAATAAGACCTTATTAGCGGAAGATAAGGCCTTACCGACACTGTCTCAAGTTTTACATGAGCTCGGTTTTAAGGGGCCTATTTTAATGGGCTTATATTTTCGACATTACTTAGGAACAATATGTTGTTGGGCCTAAATGATTAGGAACAATATGTTATTGGGCCTAAGCATTATATTGGGCCTAAGAATTGATATTCAGAAGTTAGTTTCGGATTGGATTTTTAAATCCTATCTTATCCTAACCTTTACATGCTTGTTTAGTTGTTGAGATTTTCCAGGGATCCTCCAACGTCTCTACTTGATCAGATCCAATCTCAGCATATTCGGATGAAGCTTCTGGAATTAAAAAGGCTAAAGTCTCTCCCAGCCGGATTTGATGCAACGGTACTCAAACAACTTTGGAGCAAAAGATTCAGACGTTTGATTTTCAAATTAGACGGACTGATCTATATAAGGAAAAGAAGAAGGATTGCAGCAAACACACATCTAGACAGCGCTTAAAGACTTCAGCAATCTCTCGCCTCCTACAACATCGGATCTCGCATCTCTCCATTGGTTTAAGTGTTTTATTTCTTTGAGAGTTTGTGAGGTGTACATTGAGCTTTATCGTACAATTCATTTTGAGTTATACTCAGGGTTCTTTACCCAAGCATAAAGGGTACTCCGGTATCCTTAGAAGCTTTATTTCACTAGAGCGTTTGGGTTGCTAGATAGGAAGTTAGTCTAGAAGAGGGAAGGTCTTCTAGAGGTTGTATCTAGGGCTCATAAGATAAAGTGAAATAAAGTTGTTGAATCCTACGGGTTGGATAACCCTAGGCGGGGACGTAGGCGGTTGTGCCGAACCTCGTTAACAAGTATCGTGTCCTTTACTTTCTGCTCTTTACATTCGTGCTTGTCTTTTCTTTACATATTGTTCACCACGTTTTTATTAACTTGTTTCTGCATTTCAGATAAGGTCTTACCTCTGGCTGGTAAGATCTTACAGTTTCCTGCATTTGCGAAAAGTTGCCATACTATATTCTTCTCCCTTTGCTAGAGTATTTGTTAGCCTTTTATTTGCCTATTCCGCACTTCAGGCTGGATAAGAACTGGTTCGAGTTGGTTCAGTTCAGGCGACACTTGATCAGTTGGGTAGTAGTCTCTTCAAATGGAGAATGAACTTCAGTTTACAGAAGCAAGAATCATGCGACTATATAGGTAGGGATGTTATTCGAGTCGAACGAACGAGCCGAATATTGCTTGTTCACATTTAGTTCATTTAGGATACGAACGAGCTTGAGTCGAGCCTAAATTTTGACTCGAACTTAAAAATGTGCTCATACTCGGCTCGTTTATTTCGGCTCGTTTAGGAAATAAACGAGCTCAACTTTTTCCGAGCTTTAAGCAGTTCTACTTGCTCATTATACAGAAATTTTAGAAATTCTATAAAATTCGAGCTATTCGAGTTTAATTCGAACAAGCTGAACTTTGGACCGAGCTTAAAAATGTGCTATACTCGACTCATTTAAGCTCAAGTCGAGTTTAAATCAAGCGAGTACGGGTCGAATTCGAGCTACTCATATTCACATAACACCCCTATACATAGGTGTGGATTGTAATTTACACCCATAAAAATCTCACAGAAACAACTTCATCTGAATTTCTGACCTTTGATTACTTCATCAGTGTCTAATGTCTCTATGCTGCAGAGACTTTGTTTTTGGAGAAACAGTTACCCACATTTCTCATTTTTAATGAGATTTGAGTGCCTTAAGTTGAAGCATCATTAGCAAATCAAAAGGTTTTTTTGATCTCTGGAAATGGTTGTGCTTCTCAAAAAAAAAAGAAAAGAAAGGGGGTTCTGTAGAAATTAGAAATTGGTTTTAAAAAAATGCAGAAATATAGGGGCCTAGAACTGAATTAAAGGCAGGTGGGGGGAGTGGGGGTGGGAGTATAGATGAATGAAGGGCATGTTCCTTAAATAAAGTGCCCATGGATTGGTGTAAGTGAAAGTGGGCATGTGAATACCTGTATAAAGGACATCGATCCATGCGACCACCACCCTCCATCTCTCTTTTCCCTCCCATTTTTTTTTACTAAAAATATTTTTACATTATTAACCATTAACAACTTACTGTAATTAATTAGCTAGCTTAGCTAGATCAATATGGAGTATAGCCGTATAGGGCAAAATTTTAGCTAGATCAATATTTTTTTTATTGACAATTCCTAAATTATCTCCAATGTTGAAGGACTAAATTTTAGCCCTTTGCATATATTTAAAATGATATTTGTTGGATTTGGATAGGATTTTTCAATTCTAATATATTGATTTTTTATGATATATAATTAAGATATTATTATTATTATTATTATTATTATTATTATTATTATTATTATTATTATATTCAAAATCCCTGAAATAAAATACAATTTACTCAAAGGTCTCTAGAGGGGTAACAAAGGGCTAAATTTGTGTGCGCTGGAGATTAAAAAGAGCTAAATTGTGTATTGTTTAGCCTAAAAATCTGGGGAATATATATATATGGTTGCGCTCCGGTGAAAACCAAAATTGCAGTAAAAACCTGTGAGGATCGGCTTTTTAGCCCCGTTCACTAGCTTTATAGCCCGGTTATAAATAGAACCGATCTATAAGGTCACATATTTTAGCCCGGTTCTGAATAAAACCGAGCTATAAAGTCACTAATGTAATTTTAAAACATGAGTTTTCAGCACGGTTTTTAGGTTTAACCGATATATAAAGTCATGTGTTATTTTAAAACTGGAGTTTTTAGCACGGTTTTTAGGTTGAACTGAGTTGTAAAGTCACTATGTAATTGAGGTTTTTAGCACGGGTTTCAAATAAACCAAGCTATAAAGTAGTCCTCACGGTTTTTACCGCAATTTGAGGTTTTCACCGGAGTCAATCCCTATATATGTATATATATAAAATCGATTTCTAGTTTCTCTTTAAGCTTTTGGTTAAGTTTCCAAAAAAAAAAATTAAATCGACATTTTCACAATTTTTTTCCCGATTTTTTTATATTATCTTTTTTCTTGGGGGTGGTTTAAATCTGAAAAAAAAATTATATAAAAAAAATAATTAGGAATCGATGGTTTCATACTAAAGATTACAAGTTTCAAAAATCGCTATGACACCCTTTTTTAAGTTTTCAATTAAGGTTTCTTTTAAAGAGTTACTTTTGGAACTGTGAATACATGTTAGCTTGACATAAATGAGCTATGAAATTCTGAAGCACCCATGATTTCGGTTCCCCTTCCTTTTAAGGTAACAACTAACAAGGGATTCCAATTCCCAAACTATCCTTTGGTTAAAAACTTAAAATAAAAAATAAATTAATAAATAAATAAAGAGGAAGATTTTGGGTACTAGCCGTTTCAATTCTGAAATTGGAGGTTTTTTCTTTTAAAGTTCTGGTTAAGATCCACAATAAAAGAAAATAAAACCACCTGTTCCACCACAAAGAAATGAGAATTAAAGTACGATAAAATGGCTCATTAGTAAGGAGTGAAAAAATTGTTCTTTTTCTTTAGTGAAAAAATCAAGGTACCACCGATGGTGGGTTACTCTCATTGAGAATTAACAGTTTCGATGGTTCAGAATTGGAGATTTCAATTAAGGTTTTCTTAAAGATGAATTGGAATCGACGATTTTCAAACCGTGGTCATCATTACTTAGAAGTCTGTATCCATATCTCCATAGCATCTTACCAAACTAACTGACCACCCGTTAGCTATCAGCATATATGTATATATATGTAAGGTTGTGAAATATTAGTTAAGCAATCAACATTTGGGATCCATCCAAAAAACAAGTCAACTAACAATACAAGCATAGTGCAGTATAGTACTACATGCATGTGGTTGTACACCTAAAGTTCACACCAAGTTTATTTTTAAAGATAACATACAAACGTTTAAGTACTACTACTGTCACTTCACTTTTGCTCAAACCAAAAGCTATATTTGTTTTTTTTTTCTTTTTTTTTCACCCAACAAATTGAAAATAATTAAGGAAGTTGCTCACAACGGCTACAAGGCTGTTAGATGATCGACCTTTGAGCACATCCAAGTATTAGAGATCAATCCTTTCTAAAACCGATGTTTGTAGATTTTAGGTCTTTCTGCGTCTATGTTATGATCCAGTCCTCCTTTCAACCGATTTCTCCTATTCTCAATTTATCTTGATTCTTGGCTTCAGTGACGGAACCTGAACTATCTGTCCGGAGGGGCCAAAAAAAATATTTGAAATTTTTTAGTTGTTTTATGTCACATTCACAATAATTTCAAAAAAATTATTGTTCTAAAATGAAGTTATAGAATTTGAACCCTTGACTCCCTGATAAAACATTAATCATTTACCATCTAAACTAAGGAAATTAATTACTTAAATATCCTTTTATTTTCAAATATGAATGCGGATCAAATGTTAACAACTCTTACGGTGTTAAATGTTAACAAATCAATATTCGGCAAAATTTATCAAATATTCATCACAGTCACTCAATTATTCATCAAAGCTTTTGTTAAAATTAATCAAATATTCATCACAGTCACTCAATTATTCACAATTTCCCAAATATTCATCAATATTCGGCAACATTTAAGAAATATTCATCACAGTAACACAATTACAGGATTGGAGGTGGATATTGTGAATAATTATGAATAATTGAGTGACTGTGATGAATATTTGAGTGATTGTGATGAATATTTGGGAAATTGTGAATAATTGAATGACTGTGATGAATATTTGATTAATTTTAACAAAAGCTTTGATGAATAATTGAGTGACTGTGATGAATATTTGATAAATTTTGCCGAATATTGATTTGTTAACATTTAACACCGTAAGAGTTGTTAACACATGACCCAACCTCTTTCAAATATAATAAAGAATATATCAAATATAACATTAATTTTTTTCCGCCCGGAGGGGCTATGGCCACCTCCCGCCCTAAAGAGGTTCTGTCACTGCTTGGCTTTGTCAAATACAATTGTTTGAAATTTCGAATTTTCATCTTATTGAAAAAAAAAAAGATGATCGAGCTCACATAACATAGTATATATTTACGATGATCGAGCTCTGAGCACACCAGAGTCTTTTGTCTACTATCTACCCTTCTTTTTAACCAGTTTCTCCGATTCTCAATTTATCCTAACTCACAGTTTTCTCTACTATCTACACTTCTTTTTAACCAGTCCTCAATCTACTAAACCTTTTAGAGGATATGAATTTGAATAGAGACCACTGGAGATGTTGTATTCGGGCTACAGATGTTTAGAGTTAGGGGTGTGATGCTGTGTTCGTTTGACTTTGCTTCTGTCCTGTCCTCTGTTTTGCATCTTTATTGACTCCTTTACATACTGTGTGACCTGTTGCCTTGTGGTTCTTGTTTCCTTTCCTTCTGGGTCTTTTGAAAACACTCTCTCGACTCATTCAGGAAAAGAGTGCGTACATCCTCACCCTCCAGACCTGACCCTCCAGACTCTGTTTTATAGCGGGATATACTGAGCTGTTGTTGTTCATAGTTTTGTCAAATCCAATTGTATGAGATATTCTCACCTTGTTTAAAAACAAAAGATGATGGAGCTCTCATAATAGAGTATAGATTTATGATGAAATTGTTAATGTTGATACAAGGGGAGCTTAATTAGCACGGAGCGAGTAATAAACCGCAGTTGGAGATCGAAAGCGGAAAAGCAAAAAGCGGAAGGAGCGTAAAATGCAAAACTCTGGAGTCTGCAACAGCATGCTTCTTTCAGAGGTTTGAGTGAGTAGTCCTCTGACTGACTCCTCCTGAGGAATAAATGAGGAGGAGGGCGACTGATATGATGTCAAGCCATGTGAATCCACCAACACTAGAAGCCTTCACCCCCTCTACCTTTGCTTACACCATCCATCCATGGTGTCTGTTCCATTCCCACAAATATCTTTTTTTATACATCACCCAACTTTTTTTTTTTTGTATATACTGTCCCTCTCTAATACTGTATCAACATTGTCTTAAATTTTTTCGGGTCCTGTTATACGCATGGTTAAATTCTCATCAAATGCACGATCATTCACTGAATTCTGGTCTCTACGAGTTTTTTGGCTTGGAAAAAACTTTTCGATACGGGAAGTCGGTGTCAGAAAAATTGAAAATCATTTTACTAACACCGGCTTCCCATATCAGTAATCTTTTTCCAGGCCAAAAACCTTGTTGATACCAGAATCTGGTGATCACACCAGATATTTGGCGATACGAAACCGTGCTTATAGCAATTCAAAAAAAATTTTATTTATTAAGAAGGAATATGAAATACCAAATAATATCACTAACGAGTTAATCAAGAGTTCGAAAAAACGGTAGAAAAACTAATCATGTTATATAAAGTAAAAACAAAGCCCACACAGTCAGATTGATACAATGCACGTGAAAGTCCAGAAGACTCAAATATGGACCAAGAGATGAAACTATGTTTATATTTATAATAAGCATCCTTCTTCTTCAATTTTAGAAGATGAAATCTCTTTATCTCATGAGCTCTCATGACATTTGTAACACCTTCCTTCGTAAAGAAATAAAATCATATTTTTCAAATTAATTTAGTTTTAATTCCAATATATAATTTCCTCATTTAGAACATTTGATTTGGAGAAATATTTATGATTAAAGCTCTCTCTTAAAATTGAAAGAATGCTACATGTTTGGTGAAGCTTTCTTACTTTCCTATTTTGAAGAGATGGGAAAATCATTCGACTAAAAACAACTCAAATTCTCCAAAAATCTAAAAATATCTAAAATAGAAAAGTTCTTTGAAATACTATATATTGGGGCTCGTTTGGTTGGCAAGCAAAAAACTCAAGAAGTAGAAAATCTCAGGAAGTAGAGTTAATATATGGGTTTGGTTTTTTTTTTTTTGTCATGGAAAAATCCAGAAAGTTGGATTCCTGAGAATTTATATCCTCTTATTTAATTTGGATGAAGTTTACTTACCTAGTTCCCCTAGTTAAGTTCCACTTTCACCCTTTTTAATTGAAAATTTATACTCCACTCATTTTAATTCTTGTATTCCAAAATTAACCAAACACATTTTTCCAATTCCCATGATTTATAATTTATGGGAATTGAGTTCCTGAGAAGTTGAAATGTTGAATTCACAGGAATTATACTTCCTGTATTTAACCAAACTAATAGCATACATATAGGATATGTTATTTATTAATTAATATATTTGGGCCATATTTCATAATTAAACAAAATTTGTATCTCCCTCTATAAATAGGGTAGTTACATATCTGTTACAACTAACTTTTCTCAGATTGGATTGAGCTTGGTTTACACTTTAATGGAGGTTGAAGATTGTCTCTCATTTGTCATGGTATCAAAGCGAACGACGTGATCCTTGGTGGTCAGCTTCTGACGTTCGTATTTCGTTTGGTTTCGTTTCTGTTCGAAGATCTGTGATCTTTGTCTGTTGTGGTGACTCTGGTTTGGAGTCGTGTTTTTCCCGTTTTTTTCTGAATTTCTGGTGAGAAACTGTGTAATTCGTTGTGGAAGGATGTCAGAGGAAGTGAATTCTGTGAGGAATCATCGATTTTATGATAATTTGCACAACAATGAAAGTGATTCGTTGAATCTTGCAAATTATTTGGGTAGGAGTCGAGGAGTTTGTCTTGCGCTAGGGGTGAAGAACAAGATTGGATTTATTGATGGTTCTTGTAGTCGTCCGACAAATCTTGACAGATTGCAACGTTGGATGCGAGCTGATTATATGGTGCGGTGTTGGTTGATCAATTCTATGGTAAATATGATTTCAGAAAGCTTTATGTACGTAGAATCGGTGAAGCATCTTTGGGACGAGGTTGCTGAGCGTTATGGGCAAACGAATGCGCCATTGATTTACCAGCTCAAGAAGGAATTGTGCTCTATTTCTAGAGATGGGAAGAGTATCGCTGAATACTTTAATAAATTGAAGCGGATTTGGGATGAGTTGCAGTCGATTGAAGGTTTTCCTGAATGTTCATGTGGGGCATTAGCTGCTTGTTCTTGCAATTGGGTAAAGAACGTCACTGAGGCTGAATCGCGCAATCGTCTGATGCAATTTTTCATGGGTCTTGGGGAGTCCTTTGAAGGGGTTCGTAATAGTATCCTAGCTATGGATCCTCTTTCGACTTTGAACAAGGCTTACTACTTGGTGTCTCATGTTGAAAGTGGAAGTTCTGATAAGGTCCCAGATGGTGGAAGTACAAGTTCTGACAGTTTGGCTTTGGCTGCAAACAGAAAGGGATTTCAGAGTGAGAAGAAGGATTTTCGTAAAGATAAGAAAGACAGGGTTTGTTTTCATTGCAAAGAGAAGATCCATATCATGGATAACAATTTCAAGTTGCATGGATATCTAGATTGGTTCATGGAAAGGAAAGGGAGGGTGTCAGCTAACAATGTTTGTGGTGATGTTGGTGACCCTTTGGAACAAAGTGAAGAAGGTGAGGATGGTCACAGTGGCAAGATAAATCAGTCCTTGATCAATGTTGTTTGCCAAGAGGTGATTCAGTCTATGCAGAATCAACCACGAGTGAATTGTTCCACTGGCAGGTAACTCTTCTTCCTTCAATATGGTTTTACTTGCTTTCTTGACTAGTGATAAAGATTGGATAATAGATACGGGGGCAACAGACCATATGACTGCATTCTCTCATTTGTTGAGTAATAAAAGAATGCTTGATACTCCTATCTTAGTTGGTATGCCTGATGGTATCACTTCCTATGTAAAGGAGGTTGACACTTTATGTTTAATTAATGATTGTCTTTTGCATAATGTTTTGTTGGTGCCCAGTTTTAAGCACAATTTACTCTCTGTGCCTAGGTTGGTAGAGAACACATCTTTAGCTGCTATGTTTACAGATGGTTATTGGTGTTTTCAGGACCTTGGCAGTAACCAGGTCATTGGATCAGGCTTCAAGCTCAATGGCCTTTACAGGTTGCAAGCTGACAAGGTCATTGCAGCCTCTAGGGTTCCACTTAAACTCAATAAGAGTATGTTTCAGTCTATGAATAAGGATTGCTTGGCTTCCAATGTGTCTTCTGATGTCTCAAAGTTGTTACAACCTCATGTTAGATTAGGCCATGCATCTGTTAGTAAGATTGAACATTTGGGTTTTCTTCTATGTAATGCATCTCATTTGCCTAAATGTGAAACTTGTGTTTTGGCTAAGATGCATAAGGCTCCATTTCATGTTAGCAAAACTATATCTGTTGATTGCTTTGATCTTGTTCATCTTGACATATGGGGTCCTTACAGGACTTAGAGTGTGTCAGGTGCTTCTTTTTTCTTAACTGTCATGGATGACAAGAACCGTGTAACCTGGACATTTCTAATGCAATCTAAGTCTGAAGTTTTCTCTTTACTATCTTCCTTTATCACTTATGTTTCAACTCAGTTTAATGCTTCTAATAAGTGTTTTAGAAGTGATAATGGGTCTGAGTTTATCCAAAAAGCTTGTGTTCAGTTATTTGCTTCAAAAAGAATTGTTCATCAAAGAAGTGCTCCTTATACTTCACAACAAAATTGTAAAGTTGAAAGGAGGCACAAGTATCTTATAGAGACTGCTAGATCTTTCAAATTACATGCTACCTCACATCTGATTTTTGGGCAGATTGTGTGTTAGCTGCTACTCATGTGATCAATAAGCTCCCTTCACAGGTTTTGCAGTGGAAGACACCTCATGAGGTCTTATTTGGTAAGGTTCCTTCTTATGAAGAGCTTAAAACTGTTGGTTGTTTGGCTTTTTCCTTGGATCCTAAGTGTAAAGCTGATAAGTTTGGACCAAAGGCTAAGAAATGTGTGTTTGTGGGATACCCTTTTGCCCAAAATGCCTACAAATTGTTTTGTTTGGACACTAGAAAATATATTATAAGTAGGGATGTGGTTTTCTTTGAAGATCAATTTCCCTTTAAGAGTTATGTACATCATACTGTTCATAATGTTCCAAATAGTCAGATACAATTATCTTTGGTGAATCCTGCTGATTGCACTGACTTGGATAATAATGTTGTTCATGATGTTCCTAATGCTCCTTCTGTCATGCCCTCATGCCCAATGTTTCAAATGACAGTAATGTTGTTTTAGATATTCATATTGATAACAATGATCATGAGATTGTTAGTGACCATATTGGCGAGAGTTCATTTGATAATGGATCACAAATGTCAGTTTCATAAAGAGATGAAATGGTAAGAGGTCAACAGGTTGTTCAACACAGAAGGTCTGTAAGAATCTCTAACCCTCCCGCTAAACTCAAAGAATTTATCTATCCATTTGTAAGGCATGGGTCAAAGTCTTTGTCTTTTTTTTTGTCACAGGTTCCTGTTAATGTTGATAATTTCTCGTCTGATTTTATTACTTATTTTGTTAACTTTGTCAATGTTCCTGAGCCTCATACCTTTAACCAAGATAAGAAAGGGATTGAAGCTATGGATAAAGAGTTGCAGGCTCTGGAAAATAATCAGATATGGCAATTGACTGAGTTGCCTAAAGATAAGACTCCAATTGGTTCCAAATGGGTTTTTAAACTTAAATATAAACCTGATGGAGCAATTGAGAGGTATAAAGCTAGGTTAGTAGCAAAAGGCTGCAACCAGGTCAAAGAGAAAGATTATAAACACACTTTCTCTCCTGTGGCTAAATTTACATCTGTTAGAAGAATTTTAGCCCTAGCTACAATAAAAAATTGGCCAATTCATCGGTTAGACATAAATAATGCATTTCTTCATGGATACTTAGATGAAGAAATATATATGTCTCCACCTGATGGATATGATAAGGCAAGACCTGGTCAAGTTTGCCTTCTCAAAAGGTCATTATATGGTCTTAAGCAGGCTAGTAGGCAGTGGAATGTGGAAATAACTAAGTTTTTGGTTTCTCTTGGTTTTACACAGTCTAGGCAAGATTACTCCTTGTTCATCAAGCCTGTGCAGAAAGGATTGATTACAACCTTGGTGTACATTGATGATCTCCTAATAACTGGTGATGATGAGGCAGAGATCAACTTGACAAAGCAGAAGCTTCATCAGGCTTTTACAATCAAAGATTTGGACCAAGTCAGATACTTTCTAGGAATGGAGATTTCAAGATCAGCAACTAGGATGCTTATTCAACAGCGAAAGTATATCATTAACTTGCTAAGAGATGAGCAGCTTTTGGATTGCAAGGAAGCTAAGTTCCCATTTCCCAGAGGACTTAAAATGTCCTTGGATGAAGGAGAAACATTCAACGATCCAGAGCTTTATAGGAGACTGGTTGGCAGACTACTCTTCCTCAACATGAAAAGACCTGATTTGTCATATGCAGTCCAACACATGTCTCAATTCCTTAGTGCACCAAAGGTTCCTCACTATCAAGCAGTTCTCCACATTCTCAGATACCTCAACGGAACTATCAATGCAGGTCTCTTCTATTCTTCCCAATCCACACTGAATTTGACACCTTAGAATGATGCAGACTGGGGAGCATGTCCATTCACTGCTTGTTCTTTATCTAGCTACTGTGTTTTTCTTGGAGATTCACTGATAAGTTGGAAGACAAAGAAGCAGCTTACTGTTTCAAAATCCTCAGCAGAGTCAGAGTATCATTCTATGTCTTACACTGCCAGTGAAATGGTGTGGTTGCAGGGGTTATTCACTTATCTATGTGTCTTTGTTCCTCTTCCAATTCCATTGATGTGTGACGATCGAGCAGCTCAACACTTAATCGCCAATCCTGTGTTCCATGAATGTACAAAGTACTTACGAATTGACTGCCACTTTTTTCGTGAGAAGCAACATGAAGGGTTTCTCTTGACTCAACATGTGTCCACCAATCTACAAATTGCAGACATCATGACTAAACCATTGGGGGAGCAGCAACACAGATTCCTATCACTCAAGTTGGGTCTTGTATTTGACATCCCGGATCCAACTTGGGGGGCGGGGGGTAATAGCATACATATAGGATATGTTATTTATCAATTAATATATTTGGGCCATATTTTGTAATTAAACAAAATCTGTATCTCTCTTTATAAATAGGGTAGTTACAGATCTGTTACAACTAACTTTTCTCAGATTGGATTGAGCTCGGTTTACACTTCAATGGAGGTTGAAGATTGTCTCTCATTTGTCACAAACGAACCCTTAGGCATATTGTGAATGAGAGACTAATTATATATGTATTTAGTTATGAGTCTTTATTTTATAGGTTTTATTATATCGGGTTTTCTAACCTATGCCTTTAGATGAGAAAATCAATATAATAATATCCATTCGAAAACGATCGTTAGGGTTTTTAACTTATACTCCAATGAAATAGATTAAAAATACCGTTATTATAGTACATTTTTCTTTCATATGACTAAGATGGATTGATTATAAATTAAAGTGTATTGAACATTTGAACCAGATCTATATAATGTAGCCCATCGCCCTACACACTATAGATAGAGAGATTCTTATTATAACATAATTAATTAATCATCAAATAAATTAATTATACTCTCTCTATTTGTCAACACATATCATTTGACTTTCAATATGCCTTCTAAAAAAATAAAAACTCTATAAAATATTAACTTTTTAATCAATTTTTTAAAATAATGGTATACTTATTAGATCATAATTTTTTTTATTAATTTTTTTAAATAATATTTATATTTTTTAACCCTATATTTTGAGACAAAAAGTGTATAATATATTAACTTTTTTTTATTGTTTAAAAGAATTTATATAGTAAATGACATTTAAAAAAATTAAAATTTTATATAATTTTTTACATTAAAAAAATATATAAATAATAAATGAAATATCTTAATAAATAGCGGAAATAGTAATCAATAAAATCTCGCTAATCGATCTCTAGCCAAGCCAGTTTATATTTTGCGGATAATTCAAACCTTTTGAGGCGGGAAATTTGCCACAATATTTGTGGTGGCCTGGTGGGTTCCTCCCTCTCTTTACTTCATTTAAATTAAACACCTCTAGATCTACACAAACAATAATAAATTAATAATACTCCTTAAGCATTTATGTACAAATACATTTATTATTAATAGGTTACTATTTTATTTCAAATTGCATTATTATACATATAGGCTAGATAGGATACATAGGTATATGTATTTTTTTTATACACATTGTGAAAGATAAGAGCCTATTGAGATTGATTAATAGTGGTAGATAGAGAATGTGAAAGGAATGTATACAGGAGATGGTGAAGGGGATGAGGTCACCATGTGACTTTCTTTTAACCACATCCATGTAACCTTCAACAATGTGGGCCATGCATATATTTATCTAATGGGGAATTTTTAATCTTTTTTTTTTAAATTTTGGTACATAGTAATATTTAAATTGTTGTCTTCTCTCCTTTTTTTTTTAAGAAAATTGGGAAAAGTGTGCACAATTTGACAAGTCTTGCTAACGAAGTATCTTTACAAAATGTCAGACTACTTTAATATTTATTGAGAGAATAGACAGACAGATTGAACGTATAATCCGAAACATTAACAAAGATAACAAACCATATAAGAATATAATAATGAAGATCTTTATAAATCTTTCAATGGAGCAGAAATCGATTCTAGCTAGCCTTTTTCCTTTTGGAGAGTTTGGTCAATGAGAAATAGAATTTTTTTTTCCGACAACAATGATATCAAGAAGATGGAAGATTGGGTAAAAAAAATATAAAAGAATACAAGATAAACTGGAAAAAAGCACAAACTGAAGAACAAGAAAACGACATCGAAAGTACAAGACCAAATATCCACCAAAAGAGGACGAAAAAGTAGAAAGTTATACAATGGAAAAAACCTAACAAGGGATTTGCGAAAATCAATTTTGACGGTGCAAAGGTAATTTGCTCCGGTCTTGCTGCTTCTGGTTTTGTCATTCGCGATAGCTTAGGGGTAGTCCTCTCATGTGGTGCCCGTGGTCACAGAAATGTTTTCGTTGTTCAAGCGAAGTATTTTGGTCTTCAGGCTGGGATCTTGGAAGCTACAAAGAGGGGCTTCTCTTATCTTGAGGTGGAGGACGACTGCATGACCGTAATCAATGTCATGAAGGGGATTTGATAGTGCCCGTGGGAGATCGAGACGACGGTGTCGAATGCCCTCGACCTTTGTCCTGCCTTCAAGAGTGTCATCTTGTTGCACATATTTAGGGAGGGGAATCGAGTAATTGATAAGTTGGTTCATCTTGGACTCTCCTCGCCGTTTGTCAAAGAGCGTGCCCCCGCTGAGATCAATGACGTCCTGGTGGACGTGCTTGGGCAGTGGGAGTTGACCACCTAAAATCTTTGCTATATCAAGTGTGAATAAATATCATGAAGGGATGTATATCAAGAGACTTGCCATTACTTTTTTTGTGTGTGAAATAATATATGGTGTGATTATTATGGTTCTGTAAAAGATATGATGAGTTAGGTAGTAACTCTTAAGCACTGTTCTATAAAATCCTTCAAGGCATGCCTAGATCCACGTCTAAACCCTTGACCTTGTCCCACCAGTAGGGTCGTCAAGACTAGCATAGACCACAAAGACCCGCCATAAAATTCGCCTAGACCTTTGACCCTGTCCTACCACCAAACACCCGTCAAGCATTTTTAAGAATGTACACAATTATGTCTAAAATAAAACTGAAATAAAAGTATACGAATTACAAAAATAAAAATGAAATAAACAAGACTTAGGCTTTAACTAATTATTGGGACCAGTCACCCCATGCCAGTTAGTTGTTTCTTAAACTTTTTATCTTTTCTTTTTAACCGTTAGGGAGTAAATTTTGTGGTTGAGCAATGATATGAATGACCTCCATCTCCATGGGTGTTAGTACTAGTAATTAAGTACTGTAGTATACATTTAAGAGACTGTAACAGAGCTATAAATAGCTGATTGATCAGCTAATTAAGAAGGTCAGGTTAGGATGAGTCACAAAGTGGGAAAAAATTGTTACTCCGTAGTATCCGGTTTCTAAATCAGTGGCCTGTAAACACTACATAACTAGGTATGTTTTAATTTGTGCAAAATTTACCACATAAATGTCACAATTTGACTGTCTGATAAAGCTAGCCAGCTATAGCTATAGCTAAGAAGTGCCCATTTTTGCACACTGCAGATTTAGCTGTGTGGTAATTGATAGGGTTCTTTTTTTACCCCCTTTAATTGTGGGTAACAAATTGAATGAATTTCTTATTATTGCTAGTTAGGACTCAGGAACAGTTCATTGCTGCATATATGGAAGGATATTTCTGAGGTTTGTTTAGTATAACTCTGAATTTTCAATATTCATTTTTTACACATTATTTCTGTTAGTATTGTAAAATTTACTACTAGTATCTATTCTTTAGTTTAATTTACCAAACTGATCTTAACACACATTACACATACACTGCGATTTATATCTAAATTGAAGGGGTTACTATTGACACGGTGATAATATAACATAATACACAATTCCGGTTATGGTTTTAGAAACAGTGGGGATATTATTCTAAACATTACCAATAAAATGGGTTTTAAAAAAAAAACTCCTACATCTACAACTTCCAAAACCGTGACTTTTTTTGCAATCTTTATATCTTATCCGATTGGAATTCAAAGAGAGACGAAACCGTTGCTGGGTTAAATTTTCACTGTTTTCAAAACCACCGCTGCTATAATTTTTACGGTTTTCAAAACCATCACAGTCACCGTATAATTGACGATATTTTAACCGTGTAGAAATCAAACCGGAAATAGAAGGCCAGGGAGATGCCAAAACTAATCTATACTGTATTCATCAGAGTGACATTAAGAAAGAGTTGAAAGAATCAAAATCAAACTCAGACTTTAGAAATGTAATGCAAGATGGGTGTCAAAATCAATCATCCAATCTAGTCAATAAATAAATGAGAAATCAGAGAGTGGGAGAGAGAAGGATGCAGGAGGAGGAGGAGGAGGAAAGCAATCAAAGGCAGCCCAGTGGATGCATATATAGCAGCATTCTGCTACTGCTGCTGCTGCAGGGGCCACTGAAACCTGTGTGCATTACTTTCACCAGTCTCAGTCTCAGTAGCAGTCTGCTGCCCTTAAGTTGTTCACTCAATTTACTATCACCATCGATCTGCTTCCTCTCCCGCCAACATTTACACCAGTCCCTCTTTCTTACCATCTCCCTCTGTCTTTGGATGGCGATCTCACCCGTATCCGATCCATTTCCGAATCATCTACGAAGGCGGGTGAAAACCCGCAAAAAATATACTAGCATATATTTTGTTTATGTTTCATTTCAATAGCTAATTTTCACTGGCTCGTCTTTCTTTCTTCCTCGTCGGTCTCGATTATGATATGAACCCTACCATCCAAGAACAAAGGGAGTTAGGGCGGGATTTGCCTCCCCCGGAGCCTCGGAGAACCATGTGCCGCTCAAGTCAGAGTTTAGTTTGATTAAAAAAAAATAATAATAATAATGAAAGTTCATCTCCTATTTAATGACAAAGGTTAAGAGTTTAATTGAAACCTTACCGCGTTGAACCCTAATTGAATTGTTTTTTGCAGCTACTACTTAAAAATAAACTTTGCATTGTAAATTTAAATTGATATAATTAATGAGAGTAATTTTTACTTTTATCAAAACATCAAATAATTTAGAACTAAACATTTCTACTACAGTAGTTTCAACTTTCCCCTTTCTCAACCTTTTATTTACTTCATCTCTTTACAAATAAGGGAATTTTTCAAGTCAAACACGTATGCTATGTTTTGTAGTGAGTTTTACTGCAACTTGTTGAACCTCCATGCAATGGAAAAATGTTAATCTGTTCGTTCTGGCGCTGTGTGTGTGAGATTTAATTAATTATGTGTTTTAGTTTCAATATTAGGCTTATGAGTTCGATAGTTTAATTAATTACGTTTTTCAGTCTAATATATACTTTCAAATATTAAATCCTCTCTCCAATTAAAATTATTTAAACATCCAACAATTTGTTTATATATGGTACAATATTAAATTTCGATAGGTTATATGACGTGTGTCACACGCCCAAACGCATTATGTGCTAACCAACCAAGTCAAGTACACAATTCAAGATTGATATAGTTTCATCTTAAAACCAATTAATATTAGAAAGAGTAATCCACCAGCTTATATATATGTAAGGTTTGAAAATACTATATTACCAATTTATTATCAATTTATCAATGTGAGATAGTATCTATTCCGTTATTCCCGTATATTCAACAGACAGTTTTCTTATTTGAGATCACTTTTAATATAATCTTGGAAAGAGGAATAGAGTGATTTACATGAAAGATATATGACATTAAATTGTTATGTTTTGTTCTGTAACTATATGGTTTAAAAAAATATGAAATACCTTGTTTTCTTATTGGACCTACCACTACAAAATGTCAGAATATATGTGTTACCAATATTTTTGCAAAATAATCCCTCTGTTAATTAAAACTTGTCGTTTACTATTCATGCACGCTTTTTTAGAATGATAAAAACTATATGAAATATTAATTTTTTTTTAAATTTGTTTTTATAAATTCATACTTAATAGTAATAAGTATGAAATTATTAAAAATATATATTAAAAAGGTTAATATTTTATATAGTTTTTAACACCTCAAAAAACGTGCGTGAATAGTAAAACGTCAAGTTTTAATTAACGGAGGGAGTAATTGCTAATAATAAAAACAATCGCCTTGTTAATTCCCACCTAATTAGATGACAATATTTTAGGAAATTAAATATCTTAAAATAGGCAATATATATAATTATAATATAAAGGTAACAAGATTATCTCGAGTTCCATGCACCCAAAACAAACTCAAAAGTTTTCGAACTAGGGAATCATTAGCTTAAATAAGAAGTCTATTAAAGTTAGTAATTGGATTTCATGATTACAAAGTTAACAAAAATAGAATATTATATTAATAAAATTAATCATGCATTACAAAGACCAAGATATTGCCCATAAAATCATTGACCTCATATCCTAATAAACGGTACGCATGAAAACCTTAAGCAATGCAATGCACTCTTCATCTTAATTACTACAGTACTATATATATATTGCGATTAATAAAATATTACATGCAATTTCCATAATTAATTTAAAATACTCCGAATTTGGCAACAAATGCAACAGTGCCGTTACTTGGGAAGATCAACCACGAATTTAAAAATGTAATTATCGACTAACGTTAAGTAAGTACTAAGAATACCCATAAGATCTCATCTGGCTCACATTTATTTATTTATTTAAATAATTATAATAGTGTGGAAACATAGCATTGATATTCACCAACCGTATATGCACTGTTTTTTTATTACCATTTTTGATGTGTATTTATGCATAAGTTGCTTAAAATCCAAGTTGGTACGTTGCAGAAGTTTATGGATCTTTGTGTTTGAATTGGGTGAATTTCAAGTAACCGTCCTAACTAGTGGTACTATAGAAAGAAGAATTTACTACTCCCTCCGTTCGATAAAACTTGTCATTTTAGGGTGTTATTTTTGTTCAAAAAAACTTGTCATTGTAGATATTTTGCCATGCACTTTACAAAAATTCCCTTGATATAATTGATGGTTTGTTAGTTGTAGTGTTCGATAAAGTAAAAAAGGAGGGTAATAATTGAGGGTAAATTAGTACATTTGTTAATTGTCTTAAAACTTGTGAAATAACCTAAAATGACAAATTTTGCCGAACGGAGGGAGTATTGATTTAAATCCGTTATATATATATATATACACACACTATTTGTGTACGGAAAATGTATACTAGATTTATATACGTATCACATCGCATTGGCAGATCCCATGAAACGGTTAGTTGAGGAGGCGGAAAATTAAACTCTATTTTTTTTCCGAAAAAAACCATCAATATATATTTGAAGTTTTTGGGTTTAATTATAATATTAAGTTATGAAGTTTAACAAAAGATATTTATGATAGAAGTATATTAATTTGGTAAATGTTGTGAAAAATAATTTATATCGCTTCAGTCTTGAAACATTTATAACTTTTTAGTTAGGTATTGAATTTGAGCTTATAATATATCAAATCGAAGCTATTGACAAGAGGAATACGTTATATGTATATTAAGTTTTATTTTTTATTGGGAGACGAATTTCACCTCTGACCTTAAAGAGGATCCGCCCCTGGGTACGTATAGTTTATTTGGTGTGTGCTTTAACAACACATTATTCCCAATTGCATTGGGTAGGGGGGAAACCCTACAAATTTTGAGATGAATTTCGATCTTATACTATAAAATTAATATAATATAACACTTTCTTCTAATTCATAATTCTTTATAGGAAAAACGATAAAAAATAATACAGACTATTTCACATTTAACCAATTTTGATATGAAAAAAATTCGAATCAATTTTTTGGAAAAGCTTTTGACGTGGTAATCGAACGTTTGAAAATTTAATGACGTTGATCACATCATTAAGCATTCAATGTATTTTTTGTTAAAAAAAACAAATTTAAAGGCAAATTAGATGAATAAATCAACCTTTTAATCCAATTTGTATTGATCATTAATTTTTATTTTCAAACATTATACTTATTCATTTCATAATATAATGCCATGTCATTAAATTTTTGAACATTTAGTTGACACGTTGAAAAATTAGCCGAAAAATCAACCGGAATTTTTTCTTTAATGAAATTGGTCTAATGTGAAATAGTTTGTATTATTTTTGGTAGTTTTTAAAGTTCGTATTAATATTGGTTCATGATTGATAGTTCGTGACAAAATACATGAAGAACAAGATTTAGAGAGGAAGAAGAAAAACAGAAGAACACTTTGTATTGAACAACTTGACTCAACTGATTACAGAGTTCGGTTTATATAATGGGGAGAAAGCATTTATGTTGAATATTTATAGAATGTCCCTAGCTTCCTTTTTTTACATAATATAACCCTGCATACACATATAATATCCTAATACCCCCCGGTTGGATCGGGATTGGAAAATACCAAACCTAACTAATTGCAAGAAAGAAACTTATGTTGTTGCTCGCTTAATGGTTTAACCGTAATGTATGCGAGCTGGAGATGTGTAGGAGCATGATGTGTTTGCAAAAATCCCTCAACCTTTATTTCTCTGACAAAATGACAAGTCAATTCGCAAGTGTTTAGTCCTTTCATGAAACACTGGATTGGCTGCGATGTGCCGAGCTGCTTTGTTGTCGCAGTGAAGAGTAATGGGTAAGGGGATAACAACTTTTAGATATGAGAATAAACCTTGAAGCCAAACAATCTCACTGGAGGTATAGGACATATATTTGTATTCAAATTCAGCATTGGATTTGGAGTCTGTCACGATTTGGAGACTGCAACTTGCTTCTTTGTCTTCCAAGAGATGAGTGAGGTCCCAAGAAAGACGCAATAACCTGATAATGATCGAGAAGATAACAAACAAGAGGCTCAATCTACATCAGAGAAAGCCAAGAGATGCAATGTTGATGTTGTAGAGTAAAATAAACCTGCGCCAATAGTGCCTTTCAAATAACGTAGCACATGAGTAATAGCTTGAAATGTGGAACCTTAAGAGCACTAATAAATTGAGATAAATGTTGAATTGCATACGAGAGATCTGGACGGGTGAGATTCAGAAATAATAGTCTTCTCACCAATTGTCTATAATTTTCAAGATCATGGTATGCTTCTCCATCATCAATGGATAACTTGAGTCCTCTAGGTGATGGACACACTGCAGGCTTACAATCAAGGCAATTTGTGTCTCTCAAAAGATCCAAGATATATTTCCTTTTATGAATTAAGATACCAGCTTTTGATCTAACAATCTCCATACCAAGAAAGTACCTTACAAGACCCAAGTCTTTGATAGTGAACTTCTAGCTTGTGCAGAGATTTCTAGACCTTTATAACAACCTCTCCATCATCACCAGTTAGAAGCAAGTCATCAACATAAACCAGAGCAATGATAATACCTTTAGGAACCTCCTTGATGAATAAAGAATAATCTTGTTTTGATTGTGAAAAGCCAAGTGAAAGCATGAACTTTGTAAGCTCAAAGTTCCATTATTTGCTAGCCTGTTTCAGGCCATAAATCGACCTTTTAAGAAGACAAAATGGACCAGGTAGAGCCTTCTCATACCCTTCAAGAGGTAACATATAAATCTCTTCGTCTAAGTATTCATGTAGAAAGGCATTGTTGATATCAAGCTGATAAATCAGCCACTTCTTTACTGTTGCAAGGGCTAATAAACTTCGTACAGTAGTGAATTTGGCTACAAACAAGAAAGTATGCTTTTAATCATTTTCTTTGACTTGATTATAGCCTTTTTCAACCAACCGAGCCTTATACCTTTCTATAGACCCATCTGGGTTGTGCTTAAGTTTGAAAACTCACTTAAACCAATAGCAACTTTGTCTTTAGGCAAATCTCTAATGATCCAAGTTCGATTCTTCTCTAGAGCATTCAATTCATTCTGCATAGCATCATTGGGATTGTCTTTAGCTTGCTTGTAAGTGTGAGGCTCCGGAATCTGAACTAGGTTGGCAAAAGAAATCACAAAATCCTAAGAAAGCAAAGTTGTATCTCCAAGAACTTTTGAGATAGAATTATTCTGATTCAGTGAAGGACAAATAAAGTCCTTCAATCTTGTAGGAGGAGCATAAATCCTAGTTGATCTTCTTGCGAAAGCTTGAAAAGAGCCAGTTGATCGAACATCAGACTCAGTACCACTTTGCTGAACAGACTCAAGACCATTGTGCTGATATGATTCAGGAACGTATTGCTGAGAATATTCACTTGATTATTGTGCAGGAATACTTTGATACTTGAGTTGAATATCTAATTCCCGAATCAATGGGTGAAACCATAAGAAGATCTTGATCCATATCATTTGCAGGATTAACAAGAGGAAGCTCAACCATATGTGGTTGAACACTGCACCTGTCATTGTCTTCTAAAAATAAAACATCTCTTCTAATTGGATATTATTTTGAATTCATATCATATAGTTTATATGTTTTTTGACCAAAAGAATAACCAATAATAATGCACCTTCTAGCCTTAGGACCAAATTTGTTCTTATTGCTATGAGGTAAAAATGTATAACAAAGACCCTCTATTGTTCTAAGATGATCATAAGAAGGCATAGAACCAAATAACACTTCATATGGGGCTTTCCAAGATAGAATGGAGGATGCCCCTGCATAGTCATCATAACCTCTTGACAAATAGCACTCACGAATGAGGGATCCATTGCAGTAGAGGTAGACCCGCCTCCATTGTTGGGTGCAAGCTGTAGAGGATGGTCAACAATGGGACTATCACCAGCTACATTATAAGCTTTACTTGAACCTTTCCCATCTCTATACCCTTTTACCAATCGAGGAAGCCATGGAGCTTGAAACAACTCTACATTGTATGGCCTTTCATCATGCGGTGAGAACAGTACCGATCTTTTTTATCCTTCCTTAGATCCTTCTTTTCATGATGATTACCATCTCTATTAGCAACCAACGCAATGGATTTAGTGAGCGATTATTGGGGTGTTCCCTTATAATCTTCCACCTACTGAACCAAGTAGTAAGCTTTGTTCATTGAAGGAAATAGATCCATGGCGAACCAAGTAGTAAGCTTTGTCCACTTGCTGAACCAAGTAGTAAGCTTTGTTCATCACCAAGACCCACCAAGAACTGCATCACACGGTTCCTACCTTCAACTTTTACTACCTTCTTCACTAAGTCCCAAGAACAGGACTCCATCGCCCCACAAATACATTTTGGGAACCCTTCTATACATTGCAGCTCATCCCAAACCTGCCGATTGAAATACTCAGCAATTGATTCATTACCACGCACTATAGAAAAAAAATATTTCTTCAATGAAAATCAACTTTGTTCTTAGCTCCCAAAGCCAAACGAACATCGCGACTCAACCCCAAAAAATTGACTCCAGCTAACTGAAATGTCACCAATAGAGCCATTAGGTTGTCTGAGTTCGACAATGTAAGAGGATCCTCCAAATTCCCTTGGAGATTAACCTCCAAGAGAGAAAGATCGCCCAAACTAGCCGGATCCACCATGAATTCACAACAAGAAATCCACAGCAAACAGATCCTTACAAGAACACGAAAACATAGTAAATGAGAAAACGAAAACGACCTCCGAAGAGATCGAAACGAGATCGAACAACCTTATGGCTCTGATACCATGACAAAATACATAAAGAACGAGATTTAGAGATAAAGAAGAAATACGGAAGAACACATTGTATTGAACAACTTGATTCAACTCAGAGTTCGGTTTATATGATGGGGAGAAAGCATCTATTTTGAATATTTACAAAATATGTCCCTAGCTTCATTTTCTTACATAATATAACCCTGCATACACATATAGTATCCCAATAGTTCGTATTATTTTTGCTAGTTTTAAAAGTTCGTATTAATATGAATTCATGGCTAATAGTTTATATTATTTTTGGTCATTTTTCCTTCTTTATATGGTACAAAATGAGACCACGAGCTTCAATATTCGTTCTATTTGAACTACTTATAAAAAACTTAGATATTAAATTTGTGATTGACTAATCACATGTACCTAAACTAACTTGTTTGGATGAGATTGATACTCTTAGTACTTAAAAGTATCAATTAACATTGCTTCTAATGCCTCCACTCTATTATTCTCTAATCTAATTAGTGAATTCGATCGATTTGATTTATTTTACTAAATAAAAAAATTAAAAAAGAAAACTCGTAAGATATGCTACCTTAGATAAACAGGCCTTCTATTCGCACCGCTTTATATCATCATGTTGAGTCTATCTTGATGTTATATTATATATATTTGATGTTATATTATATGTATGATGGAAGACAAAGAAAGGTAGTATTTATTTTATACAAATATCAATTAGATTATTTATTGGGATTTATATTTAATTATTTGTTGGAGATTTTGTGCAGGATTTGATTTGGTTATTGAAGATTTGATGTTGACTTTCTAGAAGCTTCTTTGAAGATTTTGTGGAGCAATCTTCAAATTCAAAAGGTTGTTGGTTTGTTGAGATCTTCAAGAGATTTGGTTGAACCAATCTCCAGTTGCCTTCAACGTTTCAATACAAACCATCAATACCAAAACAGTGTCAAGGCCTTACTGAAAATCAAAACTCTGGTTTCTAGGTTTTGGTAAGGTCTTACCGGTTTTGGTAAGGCCTTACCGACAGTGGCTCAAGTTTTACACGAATGGGCTTGCTTCAACGTTAATGGGCTTGTTTTTAATGGGCCTATTTTAATGAGTTTACCATTCTGATTTTACAGGGCCAATATATTATTGGGCCAAGATTGATATATTTGGTTAGATTCTTTCTAAAGTCTATCTTCTACTAACCACGTATTTACATAGATTTGTTAGCTTTGTTTGTTGAGATTTTTCAGGGATTTGGTTAACCAAGTTCTCAGCTCCTTAAATGTCTCAATTGATCAAATCCCAGCACATCCGGACGTTGCTTTAAGCGCCTCTCCCAGCAGATTTTGTGCAACGTCATTCAACAAACATTGAAGTCTAATTCAAACGTTCAAATCCCTCTACTCGGAGAAGTTGGCCTTTATAAGGAGACGAAGAGGATAGCAGTCCATACAAGCTTCACCCCCTGCGCATACAAGTTCTTCTGCAATCCTTTGTCTCCTACAACATCGATCTCACATCTCTCCTTACTTGAGCGTTTTATTTCTTTGAGAGTTTGTGAGGTTTACTTTGAGCTTCATCGTACAATTCAGTGAGAGTTTTACACAGGGTTCTTTACCCATTCATAGAGGGTACTTCGGTGTCCTTAGTAGCTTTATTTCACTAGAGCGTTTGGGTTGCTAGATAGGAAGTTAGTCTAGAAGAGGGAAGGTCTTCTAGAGGTTGTATCTAGGGCTCATAAGATAAAGTGAAATAAAGTTGTTGAATCCTACGGGTTGGATAACCCTAGGCGGGGACGTAGGCGGTTGTGCCGAACCTCGTTAACAAGTATCGTGTGCTTTACTTTCTGCTCTTTACATTCGTGCTTGTCTTTTCTTTACATATTGTTCACCACGTTTTTATTAACTTGTTTCTGCATTTCAGATAAGGTCTTACCTCTGGCTGGTAAGGTCTTACAATTTCATGCATTTTTGAAAAATTGTCATACTCTATTATTTCCCCCATCTAGAGTATTTCTTTGCCTTTTATTTGCCTATTCCGCACTTCACATCACCCGTGCACAGGCATGCCTGTGTCGACTTCCTGAGTTGGTGGGTTGAATGTAGGTGCCGCCATCCCAGGTTGGTGGGCTAGAGTGCCGATATAGACTTCTCAAGTCTGCAGTCGGTACCGACTATGCTGCCTGCAAGGTGGGCAGGTATATCGCAGTCGAATCTGCAAGCGAACCCTATGTCGCACCATGCCCACTTCAATGGTCAATTTAGGCCCCGTCGTTGTCGTCTTCGACCGACAGTGTCGTTGAATTGGAAGCCGACTTTTGGAAGTCGGCGGCGATACCATATTGATGGTGAGATAACCACCGCGTACATAAGAGGTTTGTATTTTATTTTAGGTAAACACTTAATATATATCAAACAACTAAGAAATTGGTCCTTACTGAAGATACGGATGGAGAACACATAAGTCCTCGAACACTTGGTTTGATTCCAAATTTAAAGGGATCGATGATGACAATATGCCGGAAGTCATAATATCTCTTGGCGTCGTTTAGCTTCCATTTTGCTCATATTTCAAACTCAGTTAGCTAACGAGACTCACGGGTTATAGCATGCATATCACAGCCTTTTTGCCCTTTTCGTTTTGTGAAAAAGAAAGTGTACTGGGTAGGGTTGGTTAATGAGACTATTTTCAATGGTGGTACATAAGTATGTATTTTTAAACATTTTTTTTAATTTTATTGGTTAATTTTGAGTGTTTTTTTATGACGAGAAAATAAATTTGGTGTCAAATTCCGGGTATATAACACAACCAGCAGGAGTCACGCACCAGGTAAATCGGCTTGTGTTGACCGACTAGACCCATTGGTAGGGAGTAAGGCAAATATTGAATTTATAAATTTAGAGATACACATATATGTGAATGTGATATATAAATTTAGGCACACAACATTTCTATGTGTATAAATTTTTACAAAAGCCAAGATAAATCTACTGATTCATTTTCCATGATTTTATCTTCTTTTCTTTTTTTTTTAAAATTAATTTAATTTGAAGAATCGATGTGTAAAAAATACACATTTAATCAATAAAGCAAAATATCAAAAAGTAATGTGTATTTTTTTACATCATGTATAAAGATGTGCATTTTACAAATGTTCTTCTATAAAAAAAAACATGATATCTAATGAGTTTATAACACATATATTACTTATGATTTATGCTCATATATCTCATATCATATCATATTCATATAATTTCATGCATTGTGCTTTCAATATTAATTCAGCAATATATACCTAAAAACTGACATGAGTCATACCTCGAATCCTATAGGGAAATCAAGTTAAGCAATATATATATATATATATATATATATAAAATTAAAATCCTGCATGAAATTAACGTGTGTAGTTAATCGATCTTCAAACATCCATAAATTCGTGTGTAACCAATATATGGATGGATTGACAAGACTAACATATTCTAGTGATTCAATGGAGAAAAAGGGTTCAATTAACGCATCTCTAATTAATCTTCAACCATCATAAACTCATCATGTGTCGTATTAGGGCATATAATATATCAAAATGAATATATCAATCAACGAGAGTAATATATTCTAGTTATTCACCAGAGAAAATGGGTCACTTGACCTAGGCGCCACTATATATCACCTCTTGATGAATAATTCGTCTAAAATACTCCTTTATAATTAACTTACATATTTCTAAGTAGTTGAGATGATGATATTGGAGGAGTGAGAATTTTTTTAAAAAAGGAGATAATATATCGTCAGTTTTTTGTTAAAAAAAATATGTCATTTTTTTATCTTGTACGTTCTATTAATCTAAAATAATTTTTAACTTGAAGTTCAAAGCATTTTAACACATCGTACTTTTGACATAATTATCACAATGATCGAATAACCCTCTTATTCTAAGAATCTTTGCTCAAATTAACTATTATATCAGATCATCAAGATAAGCAAAATATAAAAAATTCATATTCATTCAACAAACAAATGATCATGGAGTGGTCTTAGTTTAAACCAATCTTAATCTTATACTCCGTTTAAGGGGAATATATGCACGTAATTATTTATCTTGAAACTGATCGACCATAACTTCAGCTACTTGACTCTAAAAGAATAAATTATAGCCTGTACTGTAAATTAAGCAATAAATTAAATCACAGTATATATATGCACAATAGTACGTAGTACCTTATTATATAAGTGCATTTAATTTAAGGTAAGTAAATGTTTCAATACGGAGTAGGAAACAAAGGGCAGTACACCAAATCAGACAAACAACCCATCGCTTTCCCGTCTCAAATTCCACGATTTAACCCACTACTGCATGCAGTAAACCAACTTAATTAAGCTGTCATTTCTTAAATTTGGCCACCTAGCTTTGCACCGTAGTATAATGGAACAGTACCCTATCATTGTTAGTAAAAGATTAAAAAATGATTTCTCTACAATTTATTGATTGAAAAATGCTCAATTGCTCACACCCCCCCCCCCCCCAAAATTTGGTTTATTCATATTTTTAGGCAAAATTACAGAAAACTACCCTTTAAATATGGTTATTTTTACTTAACCACCCCTTAAATTTAAAATTACAGAAAATCACCCTTTAAATGGTATTTGTTTATAACTCACCACCCATGCAACTATTTTCTTTAATTTATCATTAAATATATTATATTTTAATATTTTTAAACTCAAATTTGATTGTAAATATATTCATATTTTGAATTTAAGGGCTCGATCATATTTTAGGGATTATTTTATTTATTTTAAAAATATAATAATAAATCTAGCCTAAAATTATTATCTTAATTTATGGTTAAAAATGTTTATAAAATTTTAAAATATTATGGAAATTACTCTTATTTATTTATATTTTAAATAAGAGTAATTTACATAATGTTTTAAAAATTTATAAACATTTTCAAACATAAATTAAGATAATAATTCTAGGCTTTGTTGATTATTATTTCTAAAAATAAATACAATGATCCCTAAAATATAATTGGGCCTTTAAATTCAAAATTTGAATATATTTACAATCAAATTTGAGTTTAAAAATATTAAAATATAATATATTTAATGATAAAGTAACGAAAATAGTTGAATGGGTGGTGAGTTGTAAACAAATACCATTTAAAGGGTGGTTTTCTGTAATTTTTAATTTAAGGGGTGGTTAAGTGGAAATACCCATATTTAAAGAGTGTTTTTCTGTAATTTTCTCTATTTTTTATATATAAAAAAATATAAGTCGGGTAAAGGTTTAAAATATGACTTTTATATCTATCTATCTATTAAAATCGATGAATAGCGTACTGCCAACAAAATTTATTAAAATAATATATTATTATAATTTTATAGAAATACAAATAAAACTATTATCATAATTTATAGAAATTCTCATCAACAAATCTATCTATCTATCTATCTATCTATATATATTAGTTAAATTAGTAAAATATAAATAGAAACTATTTCACAGTCATACTTACCATAAAATAATAAAAAGTAATATTTGGTAGTTGCTATTTTATGGGTGTTACTATTTGCACTCACTTATATATTTTACTATATACACCACATCATGTTGATGATGCGCGATAAAAATGGGCGGATACGAATTGAGATTCAGACTCAAGGTATCCGCAGATGATAAACCACCCGCGGTCCAAAGTGGTCACATGTGGGAAAATCCACTAACTCACCCTCATGGACACTTGTCCCAATCCTAATGACACGTGTCCAAATTTGAACGACAAATGTCACCACCTATGACATAAGTGTTGGGCAAGGTGCTAGATGAGCTTGTTATAAATATGGTCGTAAGCCTCATCCACAAGGATCGATTTTTGGGATCTCTAAAGGCTTAGGTCGGGTTCTATATCTTTGAGAGCCTCTTTTCGAGCACGGATCGTCTCGTCTAGAGAGAATCGATACTTGATGCAGTCCAAGAGAGGAAGATGGTTCGTGAAAAGCTCAAACTCGGATCGGCCCAGGTTATGGTGCGCAGACGAAAATCTCGTCACGCATCTCAAGTAAGTCTGATCACCCGAGGTCATTCGTGTTCTACTAGATCTTGTAATCTATCGGAACGGGATTATGAGATCAGGCTTCATCATTGGCGCCGTCTAGAGGAACCTCTCACGCTAAGAGGTAATCTCAGATATGAGCTAGTTCACATAACTTGGTTGGCTATGGAGCGCGCTAGACGTAGCTTAGCTAGCCGCGGAGCTATCTCATTGCTCATGGAGCTCTGCTAGCTGTAGAGCTAGCTCATTAATCATATAGCTCAACTTATCGTGGAGCTAGCTCATGAAGCTTTGCTGGCATCGGAGCTAGCTCACATAACTTAGATATCCACAAAGCTAGCTCATTAATCATAGAGCTCTGCTATCCACAAAGCTAGCACACTAATCATAGCTCTGCTAGCCATGGGGTATAAACTAAGCCCCTCGACCCTGGGAGCTGTAGCTCGCAGAGGGCCCCATTGATTGAAGTTGTAAGCTCTTGGAGCGAAACTCTATTGAGTATAAAATTAAGCCCCTCGAGCTGGAAGCATTAGCTCGCGGAGGGCCTCCTTGATTGAAGTTGTAAGCTCTTAGAGCGAAACTCTACTGAGTATAAAACTAAGCCCGATGTTGGAAGCTTTAGCTTGTGGAGGGCCTTCTTGATTAAAGATGTAAGCTCTCAGAGCCAAACTCTAATTGAGTATAAACTAAGTCCCTTGCCGCTGAAAGCTCTAGCTCGCGGAGGGCCTCCTTGATTGAAGTTGTAAGCTTGCGGAGCCAAACTCTAATTGAGTATAAACGAAGTTCGTCGCATTGGAGATCTAATCCCATGAGGGCCTCCTGCTTGTAGTTGTAAGCTCGCAGAGCCAAACTCTAATCGAGTATAAATAAGATACAAATGCATATGTCGCACCATTCCCATTTAAGCCAAGACTTAACTAAGGTTCGAGGAGTTATGATGATGCATGATAAAAATGGGCGGACGCGAGTCGAGATTCAGACTCAAGGCATCTACGGATGATAAACCGCCCGAGGTCCAAAGTGGTCAAATGTGGGAAAACCCACTAAGTCACTGTATTAGACACTTGTCCCAATCCTAATAATATGTGTCCTAATTCGGACGATACATGTCGCCACCTACGAGAGAAGTGTCGGGCAAGGTGCTACATTAGCTTGCTATAAATATGGCCCTAAGCCTCATCCAGAGGGGACGATTTTTGGAATATCTAAGAGCGTAGGCTGGGTTCCATACCTTTGAGAGCCTTTTTTCAAGCAGGGATCGTCTCGGCTAGTGAGAATCGACACTTGATGCAGTCCAAGGGAGAAAAGTGGTCCGCTGAAAGATCAAACTCAAATCGGCCTAGGTGATGATGCGCAAATGAAAATCTCATCGTGCATCTCAGCTAAGCCTGATTCCCCGAGGTCATTGCGTTTTACTAGATCATGGAACCCATCGGAACAGGATTCTAAAATCGGGCTTCGTCACCTGCCTCCTTCATCCTACCTCTCTTGAGTCACAAACATATGACTCAAGAGGCACAAGGATGCAAAATACCTTGCGCCTCTTTAGTCACATGTCTGTGACTCAAGAGGCATAGGGTCTATTTTTTTAAAAATATAAAAAAATAAAATATGTGGTGTATATTGTAAAAAAATATGTGTAAATATCACTTTCTTATTATATATATACATATATTATTTTATTTTTATGGTGAAAAAAAGTATTTATTTTGAAAGTAATTAGTTAATATCTGTTATTTTATTTATATAAATATTATCTTTTCTGTTAGAATGAATTATTTATATTTAGAGGGATTTTGATTATATATTTTCCACACGCTTTAATCCTTATAACTTTAAGGCAAAACTAATTAAAATAACCCAACCTTTAGAGGGGTGTTAAAATAATATCTCCACCTTTCAACGGTAAGAAAAATAACCCGATCTTTGGGAAATGTGGTAAAAAATATCCCGAATGTTTTTATGACTACAAATAAGAGCAAAAACGATGACATATAATTGACAAAATTAAGATTTTGGTGAATTTTAAATGATATTGACTTATTTTTAATGAGAATGACATCGTTTAATCAATTTTATGTCAATGTTTTGGCCCAATTTATGGTCGGAAAAAAGAGTCGAGATATTTGTTACCATCTACCTAAAAGGTCAAGTTATTTTTCTTACATTTGAAAGATGGAGATACACCCCTCTAAAGGTTGGGTTATTTTAATTTATCTTTTTTTGAAATCAATTGGGTTATGTTAATTAATTTCACCTAACGTTCAAAGTTATTATTTTTTTTCATAGTTTAAATATATTTTTTAAAATAATAAATATTATTTCAACATAATCCCATCAATAATAAGACGGATACGAACTACTTCTATTATATACAATAAAGGAGAAGTCGGCTGAGACACATGACGACTTCTCCTTAATAGTAGTCATATGAACCAATCACAATTTTTTTTTCACAATTTTTTGAAATAATCAATATATATGTATAAGATAAAATTTATTCTAACTTTATTCAATCCATATATCTATATATGCATAAGATAACGTTTGACCCAATTTGATTAGATATGGATATATTTTTAGAAGATATTAACCAAATTTCATTAGATATGGATATTAGTTGTATGAACATATCACAAAATTTTGAAATAATCAATATATGCATAAAATAAAATTGTAGAAGATATTAACCAATTTTAAATGTATTATATAAGATCAGATTTTACCTATTTTCGCTATATATGAACATATTTTTATCAATATGATCATACTAATTAAATAACGTTATCAATATGAACATATTTTTAGAAGATAAAAGGTTTTGACAAAATTGAAATAATACTCAGTATGGCCATACTAATCAAATAACTTTATCAATATGAACATATTTTTAGAAGATAAAAGGTTTTGACAAAATTGAAATAATACTTAGCCGTATAAAAGTTATCAACTCATGAAATTCAATTTTTGTTAATATATTTTCCATAATTTTATTAGACATGGATATAATTTTGGGAGAGTTTAATCACAATTTTTTATGGAAGATTATCACTTTCGTGGATAAAGAAATGAAAGTTTCCTATCTTGAAGGTATTGATATATTTTTGAATTATGACCTATATATAGTTTCGAATTAGATTGTTAATGTTATTTCATAAATGTTGACGTCTTCTCCCTTCTTTTTGGTGTTGTTATTGCAGGTTATTTACGACTTTATTTACAATTGTAATTTTTTTAAATATCCTTGCTAGAGATATAATTTTACCAACTTTTTATTCAGCGGGTTTTAATACAAAATTTATCTAAATTAAAAAAAAAAGAAAGAATAGATATAAATTGATTTCGTCTCATTTGATTGTTGTTTTTAAATTGATACTCCGTATAACAATAAAAATATCAAAGGAAGTTAATCAGTTGAATGGATTTTATTAGAAAATTTTTATAAATTCAAAAAAATGAAAGAATATTAGGGTTTAAGGTTATTTATAAATTTTTTATACATTAATTAAATTTAAAACACATTAATATTTATATTACTGTTAAGTCTTCTTAATCTAAATCATGTTTAATCTAGGAGTTTAGGATGGTAGATGGACTAATATCGGTTTTAAGGAGTAGGCAAATATAAACTAACAAGTATATATTATACACACATATTATATGTTTATAATATATGTTAGAAGTGTAGTATTTATACTATGCTCACATATATTATAAGTATATAATATAACTAGTATAATACGTACATAAGTTGCTAAGCCTTTTATTCGTTGGGCCAATTTTAAGCCCACTCGGATAAGGCCCAGTAACCTACCTTCATGGAAGCCCGGATGCTTGTGACTCCTGCAGCTTCTAGGTCATTCCTTCGAACGCAGCGTTTTGGTAATATGGCTCCACCTATAAAGCTGAAGCGCTGCTAGGGTTTCCCACACCCGAAGCTCAGTTCACCAAAAAGCAGAGAGAGAAAGAAGAGAGAGAGGCTCTGGAGATCTAGGGTTTCCTGGACGCTCCGCGGCGGCGAGCGTGAAGGAAGACGGTGGTCTAGGGCGTATCTCCAAGCGAGACTCTAGATCCCGTTCACAGCAAGGAAGAACAAGGCGTCAGTCCCTCCATCGGCGAAGATCTTCTTCTCCGACGAACTCCTTCGCACAGATCTGACCTGTACTTCAGATCTGGGGAGTGTTCTACCTATTATTGCTTTTCACCTTCATTTTTCTCTCATATCTTGTCTAGTATTTGCTTGCCTTGACTGATTTGGTCCAATCGGCAACCTTACTCTGTAATACTGTTCGTACTTAGTGGATTTGACTCGGTGCCTCCCTGCTGAGGCCCCGTGGAGTAGATCTTCGGATCGAACCACGTAAATCTGCTGTGTCGCTTCTCTTACAGTTTCACTTGGTTGTTTCGCTCAAGAACCCTAATCTCTTACCTCTGATCTGAGAGGTAGAAGGTTGAGATCGAATCTACAGTGGTATCAGAGCTCAGATAGCACTCAGATCTGATCCTAGGGTTTACTGTTTTTTAAGATTCTTCTTGAAACGTTTATATCTTGCTTCCGCTTGCGTAGATCTGGTACTTACTGTTCGTTTTTGCTCTCAGGTACCTCAAAAATGGACAGTGCATTTCGCATAAAACCCTTCGATGGCATCATTGATTTCGCCATGTGGAAAATCAAGATGAAGGTTGTACTAATCAAGGAGGGGTGCTGGAAGGCCGTAAAGGCAACCGCACATGCGGCAACTCCGGCTCCGGGAGTCAAGAACGATGATTCCACAGAAAGTTCATCATCTGATGTCCCAAAAGACGGGGATTCCAAACTCAAGGGGATTGATGGCGCTTCGACAGGAACAGCAGTGATTGACCCGGAGCTCGATGAGAAGGCCCACGCCGAGATTATGTTACGGCTAACTGACGGCATAGCCCGTCAGGTGGTAAAATACTCTTCCGCTTCCTCTCTATGGCATGCTCTGGAGGAGCTTTTTCTATCTAAGTCCTTGCCCTCCAGAATCTCTTTGCTCTGTCGTTTGTTTACGTTTAAAATGAACACTGCACTTACTTTGGATGATAATCTTGATAAATTTCTAAAAATGACTCAAGAACTTGAAAGATGTAAGGACAAGATCAAAGACTCTCATCAGGCAATCTTGCTTCTTAATTCTTTGCCATCCCAATTTGACAACTTTAAAGATGTTATCCAGTTCAGTCGAGATGACCTTACAAAAGATAAACTAATTGAATCTATCATTGAAAAAAATGAGATCATGAAAGTTTTTAAAGTGAAAGGTCTGAAATCTGATAAAGTTGAAAAACCTGAGGTTCTGTTTTTCTAAAACTAATGAGAATAACCAAAAGGGATCAAAGGCAAAGAATAAAAAGAATAAGAATAATAAGTCCAAGCATGAGAAGTCCGAGAAATCTGATCCTAATGCTAAGTGCAATTACTGTGGCAATTTAGGACATTGGGTTAAGGAATGTAGAAAGAAAAAAAGAGCTGGAGAACTTGCTAAAAAGAATAACACTGATCTGTCTGCTGCTGTACTTGAAAGCATGAATGATTGTCCATCTGAGTTGTTCATGTGTGCTGATGTGTCTTTACAATTTGACCCTGATGTGTGGATACTTGATTCTGGTGCCACCATGCATGCTACCCCCAACCAATATTTGTTTAAGCATTTAAATAGATTTGATGGTGGTGATGTTATGCTTGGTGATCATACTACTCTACATGTTGCTGGTACTGGTGATGTCTCTATGTGCATGCATGATAATGTGGTTAGAACATTCACCAATGTCAAATTTGTTCCCAGCCTTAGAAGAAATCTGATTTCATAATCTTCCTTAGAAGAACTTGGATGTACCATAGCTTCATCCAATGGGATCAGGACAGTAACCTTTAACAACAAGGTTATCCTGAGAGCCCACAGGATAAAGAAACTTTACTACATCCAATCTTCTAAAGTAGAACTAAATTCAGTTTCCTCCAAGGACATTATGTCCCTTGATGAGACTCTTGATTTGCATAACAAACTTGGTCACATAGGAAACAAAAGCCTAATAAAATTGCATGAAACTGGGCTAATACCTAAGAAACCTATGAGTATTGTTTTCTGTGAAAACTGTGTGCTAGGAAAAGCTTCTAAGCTTAGTTTTCCTACTTCATCTTATGCTGCTAAACTTCCTCTTGAATATGTGCATTCTGATTTGTGGGGGCCTTCACCAGTCCCTACTGTTGGTGGCATGAGGTATTTCATCAGTTTTATTGATCATTACTCTAGAAAGGTTTGGATTAGCTTACTAAAAACCAAAGATCAAGCTTTTGAGGCATTTAAAACTTGGAAGGTGATGGTAGAAAGTCAATCCTCTCACAAGCTCAAATGCCTTAAAACTGACAATGGTTTGGAGTTTTGCAATCTTGATTTTGACAACTTTTGCAAATCTAATGGGATAAAAAGACACCTAACTGTACCTGGTACACCACAGCAAAATGGCACAGCTGAACGTATGAATAGAACCCTGTTAGAAAAAGTTAGATGTTTGCTTGTCAGTTCTGGATTGAAACCTTCTCTTTGGGGTGAAGTTGTTCATACAGCAGCCCACCTTATTAACAGATCTCCTTCCAGTGTTATCAACTTTGTCACCCCTCAACAAAAATGGATAGGAAAGCCTCCAAATTTATCCTATCTAAAGACTTTTGGCTGTGCAGCTTATCCTTATGTAAATGAGGGTAAGCTCCAGCCAAGAGCTTTAAAGGGTATCTTTCTAGGGTATCCTGAAGGGGTGAAAGGGTTCAGGGTGTTACTTTTACAACCTGGAGCTCACAAAGTTATAACTACTAGAAGTTGCAGATTTAATGAGAAGGAATTCCCATTGAAAAGTACTCTAACCTCTTTCTCTGAGTTAACAGGTACCAAACAGCAGATAGAAGAAATCAGCAGCTCATCTCCACAGGATGATGATGACTTCATAGACGAGTACGACACTGGAAGATTCTACAGAGTGCCAGCTTCAACAAAGCAAGGGGGGAACACACAAGAAGAACAAGATGGAGATGAAGAGGGACATGCCTCCGAAAGAGCAACAACCAACACTAGCTCAGAAGAAGACACCTCCGAAGGTGCTTCCAATGGCACAACACCAACATCTACTGTTGTCAACCCTCTCTCTCCCTCTTTAAATTCTTCTGTTTCTCCTTCCTCTGGCGATGTAACCGGCCTGTCTAATGACTCCTTAACGGAGTCCTCTGTTTTCTCCTCAACCCCCTCTTCTGATATGCATGCTACTGAAAATGTTGTGTCTAACATACCCAATTTGCATGACTACCAGCTTGTTAGGGATAGAGAACCCAGAGTTAGCATACTCAATAGAAAGTATACCAGTTATATTGTTGAATATGCTTTGTTAACTGCTGACACCCTTAGGAACCCTTCTACTCCAAACTCTTACACTGAAGCCATTAGAGACCAAAATGCCATACACTGGAAAAATGCCATGAGAGAAGAGATGGACTCAATGAAGGTCAATCAGACCTGGATATTGATTCCAAGACCTCCGAGAACCCGTCTTATAAATTCCAAGTGGATCTATAAGATTAAAGAAGATCAAAACCCTAGAGATCCTCCTAGGAATAAAGCCCGTTTGGTAGCCAAAGGGTTCTCTCAGAAAGAAGGTATAGTCTACAATGACATCTTTGCTCCCGTAGTCAAGTATAGAACCTTACGTATAATGCTTGCTATGTGTGCTGTCTTTGACTGGGAATTAGAACAAATGGATGTTAAAACTGCTTTTCTGCATGGGTCTCTGGATGAAACAATCCATATGAGACAGCCTAAAGGGTTTGAACACCCTAAATATCCTGATCATGTTTGTTTACTTAAGAGATCCATCTATGGACTAAAGCAGTCCCCCAGACAATGGAATCTTAAGTTTGATGCTGTGATTCGTAAATTAGGCTTTACTAGAAGCAGTTATGATACCTGTCTTTATTTTCAAAGCATTTCTCCATCTTCTATGCTTTATGTGCTGTTATACGTTGATGATATCCTGATTATCTGTGATAGCATGCCTCCCATTAGCACTACTAAAAGCAATTTGAAGAAATACTTTGAGATGAAAGATTGAGGGAGTGCTAAGAAGATTCTTGGCATTAATATCATTAGAAACCGACATAGAAAATCTATATGGTTATCTCAAGATGACTATATTGATAAGGTCCTTGACCGTTTTCATATGTCTTCATCCAAACCTACTACCATTCCCTTAGGAGGGCATTTAGAACTCACCAAAAAGAGATGTCCCTTCAAACCAGAAAGTGTCAAAGAAATGAGTAAGGTGCCCTACGACGCAGTTGTAGGCTTTGTGATGTATGCTATGCTTTGTACGAGGCCCGACCTTGCTTTTGCCATCAGTGTTTTAAGTCGGTTTATGTCTAATCCAGGTTTAGATCAATGGAATGCTATGAAATACTTACTTCGATATATTGTTGGAACTAAAAATCTCTGTCTGCATTATAGCTTGCATGAATCTGCTACTAAGCTGCAGGGTTATGTAGACTCAGACTATGCCAGCAACAAAGACAATCGAAAGTCTACTTCAGCATTTTACTTCACATGGGTAGGCAACTGCATCTCGTGGAAATCTCAGCAACAATCGATTGTTGCATTATCATCCACAGAAGCAGAATACATTGCCGCCACAAAAGCAGCAAAAGAGGCGATATGGCTCAAAGGGGTTCTACAAGAGATACTTAGAAAGCCGTTCAAGCCAGTTATAAATATGGATAGCCAGAGCACACTGTATCTGTGCAAAGACCCAATGTACCACGAAAAAACCAAACATATCGACGTCCGATATCACTTTATTCGAAAAAAGGTATCAAAGGGCGAGCTTGATGTGAGGAAGATTAAAGGCGACGTCAATCCAGTAGACTTCGGAACGAAGATCGTCCCAGCAAACAAATTCACCTTCTGCCGGGACTTTCTCCAACTCAGAGATCTTCCTTAGGCGCACAGGTACTGGGCCAATGATGAAACAGGATGGGGTACTGACTCAAATCCACTAGGAGTACTAACAGTCTTTAATAGGTTAAATATGATCCAGATTAGGAGGGCAAATTGTTAAGTCTTCTTATTCTAAATCATGTTTAATCTAGGAGTTTAGGATGGTAGATGGACTAATATCGGTTTTAAGGAGTAGGCAAATATAAACTAACAAGTATATATATTATACACACATATTATATGTTTATACTATATGTTAGAAGTGTAGTATTTATACTATGCTCACATATATTATAAGTATATAATATAACTAGTATAATACGTACATAAGTTGCTAAGCCTTTTATTCGTTGGGCCAATTTTAAGCCCACTCGGATAAGGCCCAATAACCTACCTTCATGGAAGCCCGGATGCTTGTGACTCCTGTAGCTTCTAGGTCATTCCTTCGAACGCAGCGTTTTGGTTAATATGGCTCCACCTATAAAGCTGAAGCGCTGCTAGGGTTTCCCACACCCGAAGCTCAGTTCACCAAAAAGCAGAGAGAGAAAGAAGAGAGAGAGGCTCTGGAGATCTAGGGTTTCCTGGACGCTCCGCGGCGGCGAGCGTGAAGTAAGACGGTGGTCTAGGGCGTATCTCCAAGCGAGACTCTAGATCCCGTTCACAGCAAGGAAGAACAAGGCGTCAGTCCCTCCATCGGCGAAGATCTTCTTCTCCGACGAACTCCTTCGCACAGATCTGACTTGTACTTCAGATCTGGGGAGTGTTCTACCTATTTTTGCTTTTCACCTTCATTTTTCTCTCATATCTTGTCTAGTATTTGCTTGTCTTGACTGATTTGGTCCAATAGGCAACCTTACTCTGTAATATTGTTCGTACTTAGTGGATTTGACTCGGTGCCTCCCTGCTGAGGCCCCGTGGAGTAGATCTTCGGATCGAACCACGTAAATCTGCTGTGTCGCTTCTCTTACAGTTTCACTTGGTTGTTTCGCTCAAGAACCCTAATCTCTTACCTCCGATCTGAGAGATAGAAGGTGGAGATCGAATCTACAATTACAAAATCGCATAAGGTGAGGATATTGAACTAGTTATGTTGTAAAATAAATTTGACTTATGAAACGATATTTTCCGCCAAAATTCCCCGTTATGGTTGAAAAATCCGGTACAGTAAATAAGTGTTGGAAGGAAGGGCAAAAAGGGTAAAGCAGCAGTGTAAAGTGTCGGAAGAAACTCGGTCATCGTTCAAAGCTTTCGGAAACCAAGGGAAGTGGGACCCTCTGACACGTAAGTGCAATCACCCAACTCCATCCATTTATTTAATTTGCTCCAAACTTCCACATTTACCCCCACCAATCAGCTTCGGCCTTCTTCTTCCCCGGTCACACCTCGCCAGCTCTTCCCCCGAGCCCGGGACCCAGCCATACCCCGGGGTATTTCCGGTATTTAACATTGTTCTGTTGTGTCGAATGACTCATTTGCCCCTGAATCTGTACCACTTCAAAAGGCCCCAAAAGCGGGAGCTAACGATAAAGGCCGTGAAGCTTCACCATCTCCTCCCTCCTCATACTCCGCCCAGGTATTAGAAACACACCTGTTGTTGGATGACGTCATCAATGGCGATTCTGAGTCTTTGAACTACGATATTCATATATACACACACGCAGAGTGAGAGAGAATTAGATTGTTAATTTGTGTTCATAGAGGTGATTGAGTACGTGAGAGAGGATCAGCGCTGATGACGACTGGGATAGTCGATGACCGGAACATGGAGAAGCAGATCGACAAGAACATGCGCGGCTGTATGTCAGGTTTCTTCAACATCTTCGACCGGAACCACGTCCTCTCTGGAAAGCGCCTTTATACGAAACGCCTCCCTCATTCCATTGTGAGTTTGTCTCTGCACCTTCTTCTGATTTTGGATTCTTGTGTGATTGCTCGAATCTGATCTGGTTTTGGCGTTTGTTTCCAGGCTAGTGAATCTCCATCCGGATCCGTCTCCTCCGTCGGATCTCCGGCGGTGTCGAGGGAGTTCGAGAGACCAAAACCTCAAGAATTGGCCAAATCGACGGCCTCGCCTGACCATCTGAGGACGCTTGCACCTGCAACTCCTCCTCAGGCGACGGTGGTGGATGCATTGACGAAATCGCCGGCTGCGGTATTGTCTTTTGAGTCTAAGGACGGGATCAAATCGCCGTGGAAGTTTACGCGGGAGACGCCGAGACTGTCGCTGGATAGCAGGCTCCATCCCAGGGGGATCAGGACTTCGTCGGCCGCGGCAGGAGAGGTTCGGCGTGATGGCTCCATCGGGAGCGCCTGCGATGATGAGAGCGAGAGGCAGAGACGGTCGCCGAGCGTCGTGGCGAGGCTGATGGGACTAGAGCGGCTGCCTTCTTCTGAATCCGGCAGCAGCGATTTGCCGGAGAAGAAGGTGGAGCTGCGGAGATCTGCGTCTGAGTCCAGATCAAGGGATCTCCTGCATTGCCGTTTCACCGACGGCAACATTTTTCCAGCGAATCTACAGTATCAGTCGACTTCGGGATTCGCAACGCCAAATGCCAGAGAGAACAGCAATGGCGGTCGAAATTTCAGCTGCAGCAACAACAATGACAATTTCAGCGTTAACGGCAGGATGAATGGGAGCGCATTCGATCGAGGTTACGCTTCTTGGAGCGCGAATCCCGAGCCGGCGTTGAAGCCTCGAAGGATGATTACACAGCAGCAGCTGCGGAAGGGATTGTACGGTTTCGGGGATTTCTTCCCGGAGCCAAAGCCGGCAGTATCATCGATCTACGATGACATAGAGAAGAGATTGAAGGTGAGAGGAATCGATGAGCCATCGAAGGATCTAGAGACTCTGAAACACATACTCGAAGCTCTACAGCTCAAAGGCCTCCTTCACCACTCCAATCCTCCGACGGCGCCGGCTTCGCAAATCGGCAGGCGAAACTTCGTCTATGAGCAAAGATTTCCGTACGAGGAATCTCCGATCGTCGTGATGAAGCCGACGAGATCACCAAGGACGGCTCCTCGCCGGAATCTGGCTGTTACAGGTGTGGACTCGTTCTCGTCCCTGAGTCCGAGAAGAGAGCGGGAAGAGATTCCCCGAACCACAAGGAGTTCGCTGAGAAATCAGACTCCGACCTCACCAGGACGGAGTGAGAATCGAAGCACGAGCCCGGCGGCTACGAGGAGGAAGACTACGGTTAACCTCGAACCGCAGAGAAAGGTTAAAGAAACCACAACAATGGAGCCACGAAGAGTCTCCCCTGTTCGGTCACCGAGAATGGGAAATCGGAGGATGGATCAGACGGCTAGCCAGCCTCCAAGGAGACGAAAGCCGACGGTTGAGATTCGCTCAGGACGAGCAGAGGATGAATCGTCCACCATTTCTGAGAGTAGTTTTAGCACCTCCTCTCACACCGATACAGAGGTAATTAAATCCTTAAAATCATCTAATTAAAGGTCCACTAATCCACAATTTTCAGTTCCAAATCATGAATTCTTGAATCCGATGCAGAGGTCGAAGATGGAGGAGAGCTACAAAGACGGGAAGAACTTGTTGGAGAGGTGCGATAAGCTGCTTCACAGCATAGCGGAGATAACGTCAGCAACGACTGAGTTACAGCCGAGTCCTGTCTCGGTCCTTGACTCGTCCTTCTACAAGGAGGAGTCGTCCCCATCCCCTGTTATGAAGCGTACCATTGATTTCAAAGGTATTGTTTCATTGCCCTCTCTCGTTAGGTTGGTGCTTGCTTTGTCTTTTCTTCTTTTGCTTTTTGAGTATATTCCTCTTTTTACACTTTCATTGTTGGAGGGAAACCAAAGAAATGGAAACATAACGACATGGGTGAGTGAATTGTACAACCTACCTTGCTACTTCCATAGCCTAACTTATCTGCGTCGATTACAATTTCATAAAGGTGATCTTACATCTTTTGAATCCACTCATCAAGGTCTTGGGTGAATGGATGGTCAATTCAATTGCATTGCAGTTTAGTGTAAGCTTTGAGGGGCAACCAATTTAGGAGAACTAATGTGCAATAGGACTGGCTGAACTGCCAACCATATGCTCAGGGGTGGGAGGTGGATACAATCAGCTGGTCAATTGTTTAAAGGGGTTTCCACTGACAGCATTAACTAAAGATTCAAATGGGCAGAACTATCTAAATATCTAATCCAAACCAACCAATGGGGTGGGAAGGGAGAGGTTTTCAGCAATTGAAAAATCTTGTATTGACCTTATATTATAAATCTCTCTTTATCCCATCCTCTGTGGATTTGTGTGTTAGGGCTGATGGTATCACGTGGGATGTTATATGTTTACTGTGTCCACTTTGCTTAAATTAGTCATCGTCAATCATCACCATAGTAGTGCATACTAGTAGTATAGTAGTAGTATCCCCTCCTAAGCTGCAAAATGTGCTATCACTATTCCATACCATCTATTTATCTATTCATGGAATAATTGCAAGAAATATGTCCAGCTTTCTAAATAATTGTCCCCAACTTTCGGACTTGTAGCAAATAATCAATATATCACCCTTTTTTTAAACCTCTTTGTGTCACCATCCTCGCCACTCAAATCGCAATCGAATTAAAAGTTAGTAATAGTTTTAAAATTTTACTACTACTATATATGCCTTCTTTCCTGTAATATCCCTTGGAGCATGGATAATTGGATATATAGGAGTAGCACTGTTCTGGACTGACTGGTCTGGAACTCTTGTGAGGATTATGGGTCAAAAGAAGTACAATCACCTCTCTTATTTCTGTAGATTTTATTTCCTGCCCAAAATACGTATGAGATCTGCTAGCTAGGGATCTACAAGGATGTATCATATATACCCAGGCTGTGGTCCCTCTCCCCTCCTCCCTTTTCATTTTGGGTTAAGATTCTCTTGCTTCTGGGATGAAGATTTCCATCCATTTGCAGGTACTGGTTAATCTCAATAGGTTTGATTTACCTTAGAGGAAAAAAAAATTGCAGAAGTTTATAAACAATCTAATAAAATGCATCAAACGAACTGCAAAAAAAAATATATATAAAGGGTGATACAGTATTAATTTTTCAGGGGTAAGCAGGAATTGATTGGATGACCCAAAATTGTGCAGAAAAATGTCAGTGGTATGGAGTAAATAATTGTGTCGATTTTGCAAACTTTTTAGTACCCACTTTAGCAATTTGCCATCTTAGAATGTGGTATAGTGGCCCATATCAACAGCTGGTTATGTTTTTTTGGCTGAAATTGTAATAAATGCAATTGATTGCATCTCTGATTTTAACTTCCGTATTGTCTAAAACAATCAGTGAAATGAATTCCGTTTCTTTCTAAATTGTTTCCCACCACATTTTTTTGTAGACCTGGAAGATGAGATATGGAGCCCATCAAGCTCAGCAGAGGCATTCATGTTGAAGTCGTCGGATACCGAAGACAATGCAGATGATCACCAGGACCCTGATTTCGCCTACGTCTCAGAGATCATCAGGGCATCGAACTGCCTCCCAGACGACTCTGACGTCTTCCTCTTGCTCGAGAAGCAACTGTCCATCAAGGGCAGGGATGCCTCAAAGTCATCCAGGCTCCAGAGGCGGCTCATTTTCGACATCATCATCGAAATCCTTGACCGAAACAGGCAATTGCCTCCATGGAAATCAGCCATTTCGGGACCCAGCTCGAGAGAGGTCTGGTCCGAGCTTCAGAGGATCCAAAAGAGGGGGGAAGATTCCGAGGACTTGTCCGAAGTCATTTGTGGAGTGATGAAGTTGGACCTAACCCGAGATTCGATCAATGGGTGGGGAGAGTGCCAATTTGAGATCTCAGAGGCCGTCCTCGACATCGAAAGGCTGATATTTAAGGATTTGATCGGTGAGACGATCGGCGACCTCGCAATATTTTCCGGGCCTCGACGGAAGCTTGTTTTCTAAGATGCTAATTATAGGGGAAAGGGGGAGAGAGCAAAGGAGACAAAGAAGAGGAAAAATTGAAACACTAAGAAGCGGTTGCTTTTGGCGCGCTTTTCCCTCTGTATGTCGGTTGGAATTAGGGTATGATTTTTATTTTTTTTTACCATTATTTTTCATTTAGGCGTTAATTTTTTTTTACTATTTTTTTATTTTTACTTTGGGGAAGGGGGTGGGGCCAAAATATAAGGCTTTGTTTGTGTACTACTAAGATAAGATTGAAGAATGTAGCTAGGATAAGCTGAAAACCAGGCAAATCTAACGGCCACTTTGTTCGCCTATCTCTCTTTGTTTTTTTTTTTATCTTTTATAGGGAAAACAAAAAATGGAGGTGGATAAAGAAAGATTTGAGATGTGTGAGGGGGGGAGTGGGGCACATTGAAATAAAGAAAACAAGAAGAGGTCATGTGAGGATGCATGTGTATGAACTGAAAAGGTGCAAAAAGAAAAGGGAGTTGTGTTAATACTTAATACTGGTCATGTTCAGTTGATGTGTTTGAGAAATGAAAAGTGCCCTTCAGAAATGAAAGGAACCAATCAAATCAAATTGAGCCATTAAAGGAAAACGAGTGTTTTTGTTTAACGTAATTGCATGTGTTTTTGTTTGTCTTCAAGCGAGGGGTATTTGTTGTCATTTTAAAATAATATTAATTCATATTTGAAAAAGTTAAAAATCATACATAAAATATTAATTTTTTTAATTGTTTTTTTTTTAACATTTTCATACTTACTAGGATTAGGCTAATTTCAAGTATATAACACAAGGGGTGCAAAAATGTATATCACCTTAATTTTGATATTTTATTCCATTGGATAAATATGCATTTTATACATTTTTCTCTAACTAAATATATTTAAATTTTGCTCAAAAAAATATGTTTAAATTAAAAAAAACTTAAAAATAAACAACAAAAACGACTCTTACTTTATTGAAAATGATAAAAGTTTTGACATATGTGATAAAAGTTGTGCTTATAATTGATTACTTTGTGTGCAAATGTGCACATTTTTAACAATTTAAATACAATTTGTATCAAAATGTGCATATATTTGAGCATTTACACCAATACATATTACTCATAAGTATGAAATTATTTAAAAAAAAAATAAAAAAAAATGATAGTATAGTTTTTATATTCTTAAAAAATGTGTATAAATAGTAAAATATCAATTAAAAATAAAAAAGAAAGTATGATTTGTAAAATATATATATATATATATATATATATATATATATATATATATTGATTTTCTTTAAAATGTGTGTTGAGTCAAAAACCTTATAGATCGATCGGATGAGTGATTTACAGCAATTAATGACATGGGTAATTGGATATGGGTGGATCTAATGAGTAAGTGGGGTAAATGGGCAAGCTGGTTTGCACCATTTGTTGTTCCTCCTAAACAGTGGAATTGGGTACGTAAATCATAGCTCTATAAATGCCCCACTTTAGGGTTTTAGCCTTCTTAAATTAAATACGGTTCTACCGTCTACGTACTTTTTTTAGAAAAAAACTCTACACTGTATATTGGACCATAAAGATCGATCTTTAAGTACGTTATAGGTTTATTCATTCATATACCAATTGGGAATTGAATGTTTTGTCTGAATTAATAGTAGGAGTTAGGACCATAGCTAGGGAATTAACCAATAATTTAATAATTGGGTAAATTCTGTAATGAAGTTGAGTTTGATGCATGCCTCAAAAAAAAAGTTGAGTTTGAGAAGTAGGTATGTATTATATATATGTATTTTTATACTGAAGTAGTTAAGAGGGTGTTACGAGATCTAAACACGGCAGCTTATACAAAAAGACAAAGGAATAAATATGTGTAGATGATAAACAAGCAAAGGTAAATATCAAGAGGCCGACAAAGCAAGCAAAGACAAATATAAATAGGCGTAATCGACTATATACCCATAGAAAGTTGTTTAATTGTTAATATACTCATTGAAATTTGATAATTGACTATATACCCATTAAAACATAAAGATTTTGTCAAATTGTCTAAGATAAGATATTTTGTTAAATAAAATAAAATTTTATTCTATCTTTCCAAAAAAGAATTATAATTATTCATTTTTTTATCCTCCTCCTCCTCATTTCACAAGTTTCAAACCCTAAAACAAATTGGTCTTACGGTTGTATCTTCCTCCTCCTAATTAATTAATTTCAATCTTTAAGGAATTAAGGTATGTAATATGGGTATTGTCGATTTTTTTCAATCAATTAGCCTCACGTAATCCCTTTTAGTTTTAGTTTTTTTTTTAAATTTTGATTTTGTACACTGTCAACTCAAATCAAATGTAGTGTTCTTAAATCAACTTTTAAATTTCTTATTTGATAGGTTTTATCACATTCTCAATGCACCATCACCATGGATAATCAAGATAAATTATGCACTTTTGTTATTGATAATTTTGTTGCTGGCAGAACTAGTATACTATAAAAAACTCAGTAGTTAATTCCATTTTTTTTTTTGCATCCTTGGCATTTTTTGGTATTGTTTTAAGAAATCTTCAATTCAATTGTTTTAAGGAATTAATCAATTATTGTGAAATTAAATGAGGATTGAAGTTATATGTATACACACTTTACATATTGGATATTTGCAATTAATTCATCATTGTGTTTTGTAATATGTACGTATGTTGTACTTGTATTACTAATTTCAAGAGAATTAATTTGATTTGTTTATTAGACCAAACTGAAATTCAACCCCTAATATCGATGAATCAGATTACCTGGTCAGAAATCAGGGAATTCACGGAATAAGGGTATCAGGATTACAAAAAACAGGTACATTTTAGTATTTCACCATCAGAACGGAGGGTTGTTCTTCTTCCGTAGCCTTTTAATTTGTAATTTAAAAGAAAAATTATATTCTTGGGCAATTTAACAAGATCTTTATGTTTCAATGGGTATATATCCAATTGTCAAATTTCAATGGGTATATTAACAATTAAACAACTTTCTATGGGTATATAGCCGATTACGCCATATAAATATATATGACCTATAAGTGGAAAACGCAAGAAACATATATACGCTTATATTGAACCTCGTTCACCCAAATGCAACATATCGTTCCTTATTCATGATATGATAATTGTTTGAGAAATTTTTCTTTTGTTTATATCAGGATGAATATTGACTTGTTCTTTAAAGGCTTAGAGGAGCAACTATCCTAGGTGGTATAAATACTAACAATCTTATACTCCGTAGTATATTTCTTCTAATTATACATAAGTAGTAAAAGAATATTTTATCAAATATATTTTTTTTTTCTAGCTAGCAGATCAATGCATGAGATGCAGACTGTATATGAATGTGCCAATTAGCATGCATCCTGAATGTGTTCTGAGTGTGCAACCCAATTACCACTACTTTTCTGTATATCTTAGTTGATGAATTGTAAGTATGTTACTCTAAACTCATATATAGCTTATTTTAAAAAAATCAATAAACAAAATGCTTGTTTAAAAGTTTCTATAAACTTGAATTGACATAAAAAAAAATCTCCTAAAAATATTTCGAATCTCACATACGGTTAGGATATGATGAAAATGATAAAATTTAGACGGTTTAATAATGCTCAATCAATAAATCAACATAGATAGTTTTTCAGGATTTTTTAAAATCATGATTAGATCATAATTAAATTAACGTATAAAGGTGTTTGGGTCGTGTGTACAAACGCACAAATTTATTAGTTGATGTGTTTTGAATTATACAGGTCACCAGAGGTATTATGTGAGCTAACATGGCTCGGAAAAATTTGATTTGAACTCGATTATATTTGAAAACAAACCGAATAAGAACTGAGCTTGATGCCATTTCATATAAGCTTGATTGAATTTATTATTTTACATCCTTTCTTCTAGTCATAAATGTATTTTCATTTATAATCGAACCAATTTTAAACCCAATCAAGCTTAGAAATTCATGAGCAAAACGAGCTTGCATTAAACTCAAGCTTGAACTTGTAGAAAAATTACAAGTCAAAGATGAATATAAAACTAAACACTACAACAAAAGTCACATTTCCTCGCTAAAAAGTTATATTTCGTCGCTAAACCTATTTAGCAATAAAATATACTTCCTTTTTAGGTGATCACGAAATACTCATCATAAAAAAGTTTAATGTGGAAAAATGAATTCGTCGCAAAGAAACATTTGGCGAAGAAGTCAATATTTATCATTGAAAATCTTTAGCGACTATTAAATTTATCATAAAAGATAATTATATTTGTCGAGAAAAAAGTCAAAGGAGTCTATATATATGGTGAGAAACATTAATTACTCGCAAAATTGTATATTTTCTCGTTAATGATGATATCAATTTGGTTCAATAATTATATCACGACATATATTTTTGTCACAAAAAGAAAAATAATTTCATCGGCAAAACTGTTGAAGGAATTGCTAGTAGTCGCTAAATGTATTCAGCGATGATATAAAATTCATCGTTAATATAGTAGTAATTTCCTCTCAAATGATGGACTATAATTACAAAAATTTTAACATGAAAAGTTATTTAGCGAGAAAATTATTTGTTACTATAGGCACGCTATCGCGATAAGGTTGAATCCATCATTATAGCTAGTAATCATTTTAGCGATGAAATATGGTTCATCGAATAATGTAGGATAGTGAGGAAAAAAATCCGCATAAAAACCATTAATTGACGATAGAATATATTTTTTTATCGTTATATATATCAATAAAGCGACAAAAAATTCTCTCATCAAAGGCAATTATCAACAACCATATCATTTTTTCGTTATAGAAAATGTTTTCTTTTTGGATGAAATGACTTTCCTCCCATAATGTAGGTTATGGCGAAAAAATATCTTCATCAGCGCAAATATTCAAGAGCATACAAATTAGAAACAAAATGATTATTATAATATAAAAGCAAAAATATATGTGGGAAAACATAATATTATATGTTCTATATCATTCTCTCTAAAGTGGTAAATTAAAGAAATAAATTCAAGATAACAATCTTACTAAATAGAAGGTTCTAAGAGAAAATATACTAAATGCCAGGCAATTGGTCTTTGAATTTGGCCATGAATTCTTCGAATGTCGCAGACTTTTCATTTAGAGCCTTTATCTCTTGACTTTGAGCTTGAATTGTATGTTTTAGCTCTTGGTTCTTCTCATAGACCTCATACTTTACAAATTTGGAAAATATTGTGGTTGTAGGTTGAGGTCCAAAACCGAAACCTTTCATGTAACTTGACTTTGTCACAAGAACCTTTCTGATGATCTCTTCCTCACTCATGAAGCAAGTTCCATCTTTAATAGTTGTCTCAGAATGCATCAACACTATTTCATCCTAAAAATGGATGCATTCAAATTAATAACAAAATTTAAAATACATATATAGTATTGCATGTTTTCAACATAAGGAAAATAACTTGCAACAGCACAAAGAATTGAACACAATGGTCATAGTTAACAACTTAATTTCCACATTTTAGCATATCATATGAAACGATTAATTCTTCGCAATATAAAGAGTTCATTTTGATGAATATAATCGACAAATCATACTACATTTTGATTTTATTTTATCTAACTCTACAATCTCATTTCTTTTTGTTATAAGAATAGACAAAATTAATGAATACTTACCCATTTCTCTTTCAACTCCCAGTCTTTTGTTGCACTCTTATATTGAATCTCAAATTGCTCAATTGCATCTAGCTAGTGCCAAACCTTTAGTTGATTCCTACAACATAAAAAAAATAAGGAAAATATTCTCAAAAATATTCCTAACTCAAAAAATCATCGTGCTTAGAATGGTTTGGAGATTTGATGAATATGTAAAATAATTTGGAATAAAAATGTGAAAAAAAGAGAAAATATTTAATATTTAGGATATGAGAAGAAAATATTTAGAAGAATATAAATTACCATGAATTCTACGTATAAGAGAAAAGAACGAGAGCCGGCCTTATGGTGATACATAAGTTTATCTATTGATAATATTTTGTTGAGACTTTTTCTACATGTAAATTAAGGCAAAGTTAGATGAGAAATAACACGAAGTGCAATAAGAAATTCATATAAATGGTTTCACACATAGTTTCCTATAAATACCTAAAATGCTTCACTTGAGAAATTATTACACACAACTATTTTCACCTCACTGGGTTTATTCTTTTTTACTTCCTCGACATTTGGGAAATTCTGAAATTTCTTTTTCAATTAAGTACGAAAGTTGCTAAATGCTCCTCTAAAGGTGTGGTGAACATATCTCCTAACCCAAGGAATAGACAAGTCAGTGTCAAACCTATTCTTAAATAGTAGCAAAGTGTCGATAAAAAGACTTTAATATAACTATATGATATATACCATCCTTGAGTCATATGCATAACCTTGCTTCCAAAATCAAGCATGGCTCGAGCATGACTCAATTAAATATGAGTTGAACATGGGGTCTCGACGATGGCAATGCTATAGTCCTCTTACTCTGGGTTTTTAATTATTTGTTTGGGTCATCACTTGACTTCTTCAAGTGAGCCTATTTTTTTGGCCAGGTTAATATTTGGGTACCAAAAGTTAATTTTTTAGGGTTTTCAAGTGTTATATAATCATGTCAAGCTTTAATAATTTAGTTGGTAAAGATGACGTGTAGTGATTAATAAGTCATAAGTTTAATTTTCATCTAATGTGTAATTTCTCAATAGAATCTCCTTACATGGTGAAAATCTCATTATTGAGCGAATCACGTGTACCAAATTTTTTTTCTTTAATTTCTTAATTATTTGCTTAATTTGTATTCTCACATCTATCACGAGTCACGACATATCAAATTGTTATGTGGAATGTTGTTTTCTGGTTTGAAATAATTTGGTAAGAATCAAATACTCCACTAGATGAAAGTACGTTGTCATAGTCTTCTCTTCTATAGTTGTTTCATGTGGAATTTCTCTATGATTTTTCTAAAGGACAAATTATTTTAGGTTTGGCCAAGACACTTCAATTTGTTTGAATGTTCTCCATCAAATTGCCCTTCTGCTTAGTTGGCACTTGATTAGGAGGTAAAGAATGATGTCCTCAATTAGGTAAGTGGAAAACTCTCTCCATTGGATCTTGTATTAATGTTGGGTATATATAAAATGGCTTATCCCATTTGGGAGCAAATTAAATACCAAAATATAAGGGATGGTGAATGTTATACACAATAATTTAAGTTTTTTTTTTGTTAGAATAGTGGATCCAGAGTTCCATACCTTATAACCAAAAACAAAAGCAAAATAAAAATTAACACGACTCTCATTTTCATACGACCCGACCAAAGTTTCTTAGAATTTCACATTTAAATTATATTTATCTTCTATTTTCATAGTTTTTATAATATGGAAAAGTAATTAGGTCTACATTCTATCCATATTCTAACCTAGAGCATCCTTGTAGATGAATACTTGTGATTCCGTATCAGTATCGAAGTCAAAGTTAGCATTAAGGGGTAAATTATTAACCTAGATGGGTTAGTTTATTCGCAATATATTTACTTCTCTAAATATAAATGAATGTGAATCAAGGAAAATTTTAGTAGGTCCAGTTAGTATTATGAGATGAGCATTTCGATCTCTTATTAGCAATTTCAAGAGTTCAATATTTTCCTTCAATTTCAATATTTTGGAGATTTTTATTGAATATTTTTTTGAGACCTTTAATATTATGTTTTATTTATACCAAAAAGAAACTACAGGACCTTAACCTTAGAAGGTCGAGATAATCCCAATATATGTTAAATTTTGATGTTATTGAAATGAAATAAATTAGTTTTATTATTCATGAAAATTAATTTGGAGCTTCTCACATCTGGTAAGTTAATTTCTGTATTTGACTGACGATTCCCCCCCCCCCCCCCCTATTTGTAAAGAAAATTTGGCTTCAAAAGGTAAAAAAAAAAAGGTAAGTTAAGAATAGAGATAAATTGGAGGTTCGATCTAATAGTCTAGTTCAAAGCTATTAGCCTATTAGATCTGGAAAGGGGTATAATCTGACTCAATGCATGTGCCTTGTTAACAAAAGTGTTAATACTATAGGTTTCCCTACTTTCTTTTTTAAAAAAATAATATTATTTATATTTCATAAAACCATCATTTAAATAGAAAATTTCACAAAACTACTCATAAAATAGCTTTTTTTTTTCAAAGGCCCCACCAATAATCACTCATAACATGATAATGTAACATATCATTTAGACATTTTAAGGATAATCAGAGTTATGAGTATTTCTTTGAAAGAAAATTTATGTGTGATTTTGTGAAGTTTCTTAATTTGTGGATGAATTGTGAAAAAATGTCCAAATTTAAGGGCAGTTTCCTGAAATTATGAAATTACCCTTTATGCAGCAGTGGCAGCTCAGTGGATTACAAACATGAGCTGTCATGAAGTATTTGGTACTAAGAGCATCTTTAACGGTGGTACTACAAGTACCATAACAATAAAAGAAAAAAGAAATGTAAGAAAAAGTCATATTTTTGAAAGAACCCAAAAGAAAAAGTGAGCTCAAGTATCATACATATGATACTCAATATGACACAATACCATAGAATATTACCCAATCAAATATTAATAGTGGGTCCTATTTGATTTTTACTTAAAAAAAAGTTACAAAAAACAATTTTGATACAAAAGGTGAAATAAGATACTCATAACAAGTACCATGGTTGTGGAGTATCAAATATTAAAATGAGGTGGATGAGAGAGAAATGACAAAAAGTAAGTTATGATACTCAATATGGGTATTATGGTTAAAGATGCTCTAACATTGAGGACCTGGAAAATAAAGGTCTTCAAAACTCTTGATTCTTTATACTCCGTATTAGGTTAAAAGATTCAGAACGTACACCAGTAAAAACTAGGCCGGTCATATATATATATTCAACTGTTATTTATACAATCAATAGCCACAAATGAGATCTTGCAAATGCACAACAGTGCTGAATTGAAGCAAGATCTTGCATTTTGTGCTGCTGATAGGAAAAGAAAAAGAAATAAAACCCACATTGATCTTCTTCTAGCTGTAATTTTACTTTGTGGCCAATGGACTTGAAGTTAGGAAAAACTTATATAGTAAATTGAGGTTGAGATGGATGGGCGATCGATGAACTCTTCTATCTTAAGAGGAGGTTGAAGCCTAAATTAATTAAGGGAAATTTCGCTTGGTAGCCACGAGGTTTGGTCCTTTTCGCATGGTACCCAAATATTTCAAGAATTTCGCATGGTAGCCATGAGGTTTTGATAAATTTCGTGTGATAACCAAACTTATTAAAAATCATATAGAAATTATATAAAATGACAAATATATTATAATTCACTCACTTAATCACTCATTTTTGGTGTTTTACTTTTAAAAAATCGTCAACAACCCTTTTAATATTTAAGGAGATTAAATTATTTACCCAAAGAATGAGTAAATTATAAAAAAATCACCTAAAATTAAAAAAAAAATAAGTACATAAAAAATGAGTAAATTATTTAAAATATGTACTTAATTTATTTTCAAATCCATAAATTAAGTACATATTTTAAATTACCATTCATTCATATTTGTTTAAACTAAATAAAATATTTTGGATAAAATAAAATTTGTATTATATATCTAATATGTAATCTTTTTAAAACATTAGAAAGGTTATTAATGACTCTTTGAAAATAACCAACAACATTGGGTAATTATGTATACTTTTTCAAATTTAAAAGTTTTTTTTAAAAAAAACTACCATTATTTTTTTTGTATAATTTATTTATTTATCATGCAATTAATGTGTAGCACTATAAAAATTTTAAATGGTTTTAGTTAACTTTTTAAAAATAAAAAACCAAAATTGGGTTGTTGTGTGAAAAAATATATTTTATGATTATTTTGTGATTTTACCTATATTCTAAAATATTTTTAACCAATTTGATTAACATAAGAAATTTGCCCAAAACTCGTGGCTACCACACAAAATTGGTGGAAATCTCATGGTTACTATGCGAAATTTTTGAAAAGTTTGGGCACCATGTGAAAAGAATCAAACTTTATGGCTATCAGACGAAATTTCCCATTAATTAAAGAAGCGCCTTTAACTGACACGAAATGAACCACCATCGATCCCCAGTAAGAAAAGCAAACAATAAGGCTCATTGCTTCTAAAACAAAGGGTTCTACAATATTGTTTACTTCTCTAGCTGCCTTCTAGTTTTCAAGGTGGGCAAGCATCTTGGTTGAATAACTAATTAGGTGAATGTTACTTACCACACGAGGTCTAGATGTGTAGGAAAGAATCTCTACTCTCTCTCTTTTTTTTGTTACAAGCAATAATTTGGATGAGGTTAATTTGAGCTTACTAATCCACCATCTAATAGCATCTTGACGAATGAAAATGTTGAGTTTTCTGTCTATCAGGAGATCTGGTGCGGAATGGGTCTGAAAACATCAAGCGATACAATCTGCACATCTATTGACCTCACAGAAGACGTGTGAGAAGGACACCGCCTCGAAATGCTGGAGGAGGAGGAGAACATCGGTTAGGAGAATCTCAATCTCCCACAGACACAACCAGCATCCCTTCAAAACATTGATTACCGCAAAATTGTCCCTTTCCACGATGATTTTCGAAAGACCAATCTCTTCAGCTTTCAAGACCCCAAGCTTGAGAGCCAATGCTTCTGCCATGCATGATGTACCCCTCCACAAGCAACAGAATCTCGACTCTCTTAATCCAAGGCTTTGAGTTCGGGTTTTGCGAAGTAAATACCTTTTAAAATCGTGAAAAAAAAGAAGTATTTTTTTGTTTACTCTATATTATGCACACTTGGTGTAAATGAGACACCATTGGGTCCAAAACACAAAAAAGCAAATAATATGGGTAATTTCTACCAAAACAAAATGATCCTCCAATATTGTTCTCTTTCTACCTTCTCTACCTTTCAATTCAAGTTGGGTATGTCCCTTGGTAGATTATATCTGCAGCTGGATAAGGAGAGGTGAGAGTAAGACCAAATACAAAAGCTTGGCCTTCCAGAGGCCAATCATGTTTGTCCTTTATCATTATTTGTTAGTTTAGTCGACAAGTATACTATAGCTTTGTAACATGAGCTCATGAGATCAATTCAGTAGTCTCTTGTCAGTCACTTATTGGTTTTTGTAGGTGCTAATTAGTTTGGACACTTTCACATGGTAAAAAGGTCCATGGGTGTGAGTTAAACACCTCCTCAGCCCTCTCCCCACCTTGCAAAACATGTGGGCCAAAAGGCACCTTGTCTAACAACAATAAAAGCCCACCATTTGTTTCCTTCAAATCATTAATTATAGAGGGGCATCCATGTGTCTCAATAGTACTTCATTAGCTTAGCTCATATTTGTACAATGCAGCACCATAGACTAATGTGTGTACAAGCTGTTGGATCTATATATGTAGAGATGTATTAGTATTTCTAAAGATATATAGGTGAAAAAAACACTCATTGACAAGTCATTTAAAGTGAAAATCCCAACTATCAACTAGTACGAGATCGATGAAAATCACTACCTCCGTTTGCCTTGGGGAGAATTTTAAATAAGTCTACCAAGGAACATACCCAAGTTGAAATGTTATCTTTATGCTCGTAGTTTTTTTTTTTTTTTTTTTATGAAGTCACCTCTTCATTAGATCGATATATCATACTTTCTAAATCAACTCTGCTTCTATCTTCTTTTGGCATGCTTCTTTTCCTTTGACACCACACTAGACACATTTTTCTATCACGGACAACTTCCTTATTAACTTTGGAGTTTTTCCTTGCTTCTTTGTAAGATATATCAAGTAACAAAGTCAATTTTTCCTTAACAACCAAGAGAAACCCATGCATGGTTCTCCAACACATCTCACCTTTTTGTCTATCTTTCTCTTACATGAATTTGTTTTTTAATTCAAACATTTGGGATATAATTGTAAAATATGAGGTCATAGGAGGCGGTAGTTGATACCACTGCATTTTTTAGATTCCTTATCCATGTTTAGAGTCTAAAAAGAAAAAGTTTTTTTTATATGATTAGAGCTTCAAACACTTATGATCATGTTAGGCCCAATGGATCGACCTTTAGGTGAAGTATACCTTAACTCTGACCCGTGCCTAAGCATGTTCAGGTGGACCAATGGAACAGGGCTCCCAAATTTTTAGGGCCCTATAGTTCAGGAGTACCCAAAATTTAATTATAAAGCGTTTTTCTTTTCTAAAAGGTACTGATGATTCACAATAGCTCAGTGACATATGCGTTTGCGGTGTGCCCCTTTGATTCCGAGTTCGACTCCTGACAGGCCCAATGTAGAATTCTATTACTATTTTTAATCTTTATTGTTCCTTTCATCTTTAATTTTCATACACCCCTATGGAGAAGAAACTAAGGGCCTAATGGGGCCTTTTACTTTTTTATTTGGCCTATTAATTTTTATTTGGCAATTTTGTTGCTTTTGATATGAATTATTTATTTAACATTATTTATATTGTTTTTAAAATAGCTTGAATTTTTGCTTAAATACCATAAAAGTTGTGTTAACCCTATTTGGACTATCATGTAAAGTTTATAATTATATTTTAAACTTAATATAATTAAATAACAGATGTTACAAAGTATTTTATTTTAAATACATTATATATTATGCTAATAAAAGACTTTAAAAGTGTTTATATTTATAAACATAATTGATTTGGAATTCAAAAAACCCCATAATCTACCTTAAAGTGAATTAAAGTAGTTTTTATCTTTAAATTTTAAAAATCGTTGTGAGTGTATTTTTATCAAGAAGATAAATAATTCTCCAAATAAACTCGAGGTTATTTGCCCCATACAGTAGTATTTTTTAAACTTACAACACTTAATGGAATTAATTGAATGTTTAAAATGTAAAAGGCAAAGTTAAAGAAAAATACACATAACTATATATATGTATGTACTTTTAAGAACCACCCAAATCATCTTTAGGTAAAAAAGTGTTTAAAAACAATTAATGTCCATTTTATTCTTAAAAAATTGATAAATTTAATCTGAAATCTTATAAATATAGTATTATTTTAATGAAATATAAATAATTATAAATTTAGAAAAAAATATAATAATTAATTAATACGATCAATTTTAATTTCGAACAGGGCCCTCAAAATGATTGGCACGGCCCTGCCTTAACTCCTCCCATTAAAGACTATTGCACAAGAGCTGGCTTCAATACCATAGGTAAGACTCGAGGTCTTATGAGACCTCAACTCATGCAGTCAAAACTAGGCATGGATAAAGCTTTGATTACTTATAAATCACTCTCAAATCGATCAGATTTTCAACAATTTATCTTCTAGTTGCAATTAACCTTAATCAGGTAGGTTTGATTAAGATTAAAAAAACCTAAAAATAGCATAAAGTGTAACATCACGTCCCATATTGGTATAATAAGGCTATATATTGAGAGTAATTTCTAAGTAATTCAAGTCATACTTATGTCAAAAGAACTCTTTCTTTTTATATTCTAAGTGAGAACAATGAACTTAAATGACTATTTAACATGAGTTGGTACCTCTTAAAACTCTGGTCTTACATATAAAGCCCTACACTTTGGTGTTATACTAACCTAAAGGGCATATGAGGCATGTAGGTTTGTTTGACCACATCATGCATAAACCTTATTCATTTATACTTATCCCTCTTTAAAAAAAATGTTATACGCAATCAACACATCACATAAAATAAATGTTTTTTTTTAAAATGCACATTATATAATAGAGTTTTTTTAACAAAACACCTTTTAAATATTTAAAAAAAAATATCTTATATGATAATCTATTCAATTGAAGTATCAACCTTTATTGTTCGGCTAAATATTTTAATTTTTTGATGATATTTTATATCTATCAATATGCCCTTGTTTTACTAATGATTTTTATTAAATAGGAACCTTAATTAAATAATAGATTTTTCAATAAAACTTCTTAATTTAAAATTTTATTTTTCATAAAAAAAATACTTTATATAATATAATCTAATCAATTGAGCCATCAATTTCTATTTTTCAACCAAATATTGTAATTTTTTTATTATACATTATTTTAGTAACCAAAAGTCCCTTATTTAATTAATTATTTGGTTTAAAAGAATAAAATGATTATAGAATAAATATTATAATATTATCTTTTTTCTACCAATCTACACATTTTTTATCTTTCAATTTATTATCGAGGATTTAAAATAAATAAAACACATAATCCAAATTTAAAAAAAATAAATTAAAACACATAAAATTTCACCTTTAATTTTTTTAAATATATTATAAGATAATATTTTGATTTGTGAAAAAAATAAAGTTGTTTGGTGGTCGGGTTTCTCTCTCTTCAAAACCACATTCTATGTCTTCCCCTCCAGAAGTTCTCCCCATGGCCATCGCCTCCTCTGTCTTCATGGTCGAAAGTCCTTGCTATGGCCACCACCTTCGTTGTGGTTGTCATCGGAGTTCCTTTCCATGGGTAGCTCTTCTCCCTTCACAACCCAGCTAAATTTGTCACTACTGAATTAATGACCTTGCTACTCAAATCTGATATCATACTTTTATGACGAGAATGATAAAAGCAAAGAAAGACACAGAGATTTACGTGGTTCGGCAACAGTACGTGTGTTACCTACGTCCACGGGCAGAGAAATAGGGATCTTTATTATGGAGGCAAACAAGAAACTAGGGTTACAATTTGTTAGGTTTCATGAGTATATATAGGAACTCATAAAACCCTAGTCAGACTATGGGCCTAAGCCCAAAATAGATAGTAAGTCCAATTCAAGGCATATTAACAAATTTCCACCTTGACTTGAATCCTCTCAGATGTATCAACCGCATTGCAATGCCAGACGTACCAGATGCAATGCCATGCCAGATGTACCAGATACGCTTCAATGCCAGATGTACTAGAATCTCCTCTCAGAAGCAGATGCACCATGACAAGTGTCAAACGTTCTTCTACCTCAGATTTGTCCTCATAGGAGGACTCAGATTGCCCCGCAAGGCAGCTCAACAGTTGGTGATATTAAACAAATCCAAACAGTGTTGGAACTTGCTCTCTAGAACTGACTTGGTGAACATATCAGCAGGATTATCAGATGTTCCCACCTTCTTCACCCTGATTCTCTTCTCAGCTTGCCAGTGTGCTGACTCACCTTCAGAAATAGCAGCCTTGTAGTTGGATGGAACACCATCCTCCCCCTCCTCAGACACATGCAAATCATATTCCACCAGATCATTAGACCTGGATCTCGCGAGCCCCCTGATGTCAACCTTTCTTGGTCGATCTAGAGCAATACTCCGATGTACAACTCCACATGTTCCTGTGTCTAGTGGTATATTCTTTGTCACACCAGTATCTGACTCAGTAGTACCTGTCTGTGATGATTGGTCAGTGACCAACTCAGGTGCTTGAGTCTCTGTTGGAGTGAAGTTCAACTCCACCTTCTCAGCAACAGTCTCCCTAACCTTGACTGAAACAGTATCTGCAGCACCTGTGACTGCTGAACCTTGTAAGGCACACAAAGTTACCTTTCCCTGCTTGACTCCTTGCAAAACCACATTAGAGCCTCAGGGAATCTTTGGGCTTGGGGTTTTTATTGAATCATTGTGGTTCTAGTATGAATCTAGGGTTTCGATTAGTTTCTAGGGTCTTAAACACACGCAACTTTCTATCATAACCTGTGTATCTGAAACCTTATTGTCTAACACAGTTAGAGATATCAGATTCTTCGTCATAGATGACACATGTTTGACTTCCTCCAATGTGCGAAACTTCCCATCATTTGTCCGGAGCCTGACTGAGCCGAGCCCAACAACCTTGCAGATGACATCGTTTCCCATAGAAACATTGCCCTTGTCTACACATCTATATGTTGTAAACAACTCTCTTCTAGGACTTACGTGACAAGACGCACCTGAGTCAAGAAACCACAAATCATGATCTGTGTGATTACCTGCTAGTAGAACAATATCTTCCTCAGAAGTATTTCCACCATGAACTACTGCTGCAGATCCAGATTTCTGCTCTTGTTGCCTCTTCTTAGGATAGTCATTCTTCCAATGACCTTTCTCCTTACAGTAGTTACAAACGTCGTCTGCTTTAGGGCCTGATTTGCGACCTTGCTTCTTGCCCCTTCTACCATCAGAATTGCCTTCGTTGGCCATAAGCCCGGAACATGATTGTTTATAACCGATGCGGTTGCCTTCAGACGCAACTCTCTGCTGTGAAGCGACGATATAACCTCTTCCAACGTGATAGTATCCTTCCCAACGACGAACGACTCAACGAAGTTCTCGTATGTGGGGGGTAGGGATACCAGCAGAATTAGGGCAGCATCTTCGTCCTCCACCTTAACATCGATATTACGCAATTCAAGTAATAGCGTGTTAAGTTGATCAAGATGATCTCTGAGTTGTGTATCTTCCTACATACGCAGCCTGAACAACCGTTGTTTCAGAAGCAACTTGTTTTTCAGAGACTTTGTCATGTACAAACTCTCTAACTTCAGCCACAAGCCGCCAGCAGTTTCCTGATCAGCAACCTCTATTATGACATCGTCAGCGAGACACAACATGATCGTCGAATGAGCCTTCTCCTCCAGAAGGCCGTACTCAACGGTGGTTGTATCTGCCCCCTTTTTGTCGGCGGTTAACGGTGCCCATAAACCTTGTTGCTTCAGCAAAGCCCGCATCTTTATCTGCCACAGGCTGAAAGAGTTTCTTCCATTAAACTTTTCAATCTTCACTACAGATCCAGACATCTTCTCAACAGAAATCACAATCAAGCTCTGATACCAGTTTGTTATAATGAGAATGATAAAAGTGAAGAAAGACACAGAGATTTACGTAGTTCGGCAACAGTGTGTTACCTACATCCACGGGCAGAAAAATAGGGATCTTTATTATGGAGGCAAACAAGAAACTAGGGTTACAATTTGTTAGGTTTCATGAGTATATATAGGAACTCATAAAACCCTAGTCAGACTATGGGCCTAAGCCCAAAACAGATAGTAAGCCCAATTCAAGACATATTAACACATACTTTATCAAACAATTGATTCTTTTGTGTAATTAAGGGTTTGATTTACGATTGAAATTTTTGTGTTGATTGAGGAATTTGTGTAAAATTAGGTTTTGATTTCGAATAAATGTTTATCAATTGATTTTGTGTGGCTTTTGTTCGATTGTTTCAAACAAAACTGTATGGATTTTTATTTGCCAATTTTGCTTATGAAAATTATCAAACCAGTCATGAGATTTTTAGGGTTTGAGGCGACGTAGAAAATTAGTCTTTTTATCAATAAATATATTCATAATTTTTAGGGTATATATAGTACATAATTTTATTCGAAGCCCCTACTCAATAAGAGTTTCTAGACGATTCCCCTTTGGGCCGACCCCAAGGCTAGCCCTGCAAATCGTTTTATGTTTACAATTTGATCTTTTATAATTTATACTCATTTCGTTCGACAAAACACGTCGTTTACTATTCACGTACGCTTTTTTAAAATGATAAAAACTATATAAAATATTTATTTTTTTATAAATTTTTTTAACAAGTTTGTACTTATTAATAATAACTGTGAAATTGTCAAACAAATTTATTTAAAAACTAGATATTTTATATAAATTTTATTCCCTAAAAAAACGTACGTGAATAGTAAAGTGACATGTTTTATCGAACGGAGGGAGTATAATTTTTTTGATATAAAAGGTAATGATTCTTTTCATAAAATCTACCAAATAAAATATTTATTACAGTAACTCTTTTTGTTTACTTTCCCTTAATTTATTGGAACCGACTGCCTTTCCATTTCTTCTCTCCATCCAAATGAGCCCTTAAACTCTATTTGGTATATATATATATATATAATCTCAATTTCCTTCCCCTTTTCGTTCCATGAATTTCCAACAAACGATGCCCTACAGGCTACAGCCAAAACGTTGATTCAGAACGGAAACAAAACAAAACAAAACAAAACAAAACAAAACGGAGAACCAGAATCCCAACCATGAGAATTGAGACATGTGACTCTATCGTTATAACTTATAAATATAATCCATTCAAAATATATTCTCTGTTTTAAAACAGTGGACATTTTTTACCTCAATAATTTGTCTACCAATTTTTCATACTTTAACTAACTTTAGTATATTTATCACTTATCACTACTTTTACTCATTTATTCGTTTATTTTTTTACTTAGTTCAGTACCTATAATATGTGCAGATTTTTTTAAATTTAAAGAAATTTGATATTAATACTTGTTCAATAAGATAATTAATCTCTTTCAATACTTCTTAATTGCTACATAATTAACATATACTTAAACAAAAATCTTACTATATACATACATATATATATATATATATTCTTTTAATTTTTTTAATTTAAATAAATTTTATATTCTACTAATTCAGATCTATAATTATGTGTTAAGTTAGATACTATAAAAAAAATTGTTGAAGAGTGAATTTTATCTTAATGCGCTCCTCCGATTGTGGTCCAAGAGTGAAAGAAAACAAAGTTTTGTTAATTTTTTTCAATTTAGAAACATATAAAGAAAATAATTATGTGTTAAGTTAGATACTATAAAAAAAATTGTGGATTATGGATATAATTTAATTGAAACTAGAAAAAATGCAAAAAAAAAATGTTATCTTAAGATATACTACTATGTACTACGTATTGATTAAGTGCTGAAATAAATTCTTTTTTATAATTATTATCAAAATATTATAAATTGGGTAAAATCTTTCTAAAACATATCTATATGTAAAATAAAAAATAAAAACTATTATTTTAAGATTGATTTAGGCGATGAGATAAATATTTTTAATTGATTAATACTTCTATAATTTAGGAGAATGTATTATGTGTCACAAGAACTTCTCCTTTATTATATATACTAGTATTCGTTACCCGCGCGGTTGCGCGTTTTGTTAATAAATAACGTGACTTAAAAAAATAAAATCAAATTGATGTGGCTCACAAAAATAAAACCATATATAAATATATTATATTCAATTTGATATAAAAGGTAGAATAACGCACCAAATATTCCTTCTTCATCTTTTAAAATAATAAATAATATAGTTTATTAACAAAAGCATGAAAATAATAAATATGTATAACAAATAATAAATTTGTGCCCACCCCTATATATATATAGGGGTGGGCACAAATCCCGCAAATCTCGTCCCGTCCTGCATCCCGTCCCGATCCCGGTGGGATTTAGAAATTTTTTTTCTAATCCCGTCCCGATCCCGTCCAGCAAAAATTACGCGGGACGGAGAGTTCGAATCCCGCAAATCCCGTCCCGTCCCGCATATATATATATATATATATATAGTTATTCATAGTAAACTACTAGTATAATGGGATTACAGTAGCACTAGAATTTTCTCTTTTCTTCTTATCAAAATTTGTAATGCTATTGCTACTGTATTTTCAGATTCCGTATTTGATTGTACATTACAGTGAGATAACTTGGTAATGCTAGTGCGACTGTAATGGGATTCCGTATTCTGGATTTGCTAGTGCTACTGTATTTTCAATCTTTGATTTCAATTTATAATTTTTTTGAGAAAATTTCAATTTATAATGGGATTTCGGATTTGTAATGCTTTAATTTGTGCGAGAGTACTTACTGTTTTTTTTATATAATGGTATTATTATGCATGACTTTAATTTGCACCTCATTTGAAACTTTCTACTTGTTATTTTAGGATTGTATTTTAATTTTTTTTTACGAGGGACGAATCCCGTCCCGTCCCGATCCCGTCCCGTCCCGGGAGGGATAAGACCCGGCGGGATTTGAAGAAAATATATTCAATCCCGTCCCGATCCCGTCCCGTAAAAAATACGCGGGATGGGACGCGGGATTACCCCAATCCCATCCCGTCTCGTCCCGTCCCATGCCCACCCCTATATATATAGAACAACTTTCTTATGAGGACATCTCTTACCATGTAATGGAGGGACAATTGTGGACCCTTGGATCAAAAGAAATGAAGGGAGGAGATTGATTTAAAAAAACACAATTAACCGTATAACCAACTAGTATTCATATTTAACATTAAATATGAATACTAGTTGGTGTAATCGTATCTTTAAATATGAATAGTAATATGCAATAGTAATTTTTATTAGTTTGTAAAATATGAATATTTAATAATTTAGATTTGAATAATTATGTTACTAAATATGAATATTAACATATTTGGTGAATAACAGTTGGTGTTTACAAATTTTAAACGTTTAACCAACTAGTATTCATATTTAACACTAAATGTGAATACTAGGTAGTTACACGCCCTTTTCAAAACAAAGGCTGGCCCTTGATTCTTTTAAATCTAATGGCCCAAATTTGTCCTTCCGTTACACATTAAGAGTTGTTTCACCGGAAAGAGTATATATATAATATATGTATGTATATATATATTATATATATATATAGGATAGATCCTATGTGAGCAGCTCTTATAGTGTAATTTGTGAGCAGGGAAATTATTCGTATGTATCTCATGATTATTCGTACATAACAATGTGAATATTCGTATGTACAAGCAAGGGGAATTATTTGAATTTTAAAAAAAAAGTATTCATACTCATGAAATACATACGAATAATATATATATATATATATAGAATACGGATCAAATGTTAACACCTCTTACGGTGTTAAATGTTAACAAATCAATATTCGGTAAAATTTATTAAATATTCATCACAGTCACTAAATTATTCATCAAAGCTTTTCGACAACATTTAAGAGATTCATTTCAATTAATAATTATTATCAATTAAAAAAAATTATCACCCAAAAAACTCAAACCCTTGCACGTTAATCCCGTAATTGTGTTACTGTGATGAATATTTCTTAAATGTTGCCGAATACTGATGAATATTTGGAAAATTGTGAATAATTGAGTGACTATGATGAATATTTGATTAATTTTAACAAAAGCTTTGATGAATAATTGAGTGACTGTGATGAATATTTGATAAATTTTGCCGAATATTGATTTGTTAACATTTAACACCGTAAGAGTTGTTAACACATGACCCAACCTCTATATATATATATATATATAGGCACTTTCTAGTGAAACAAGTCTTACCATGAAACAGGGGGCAAATTTGAGCCATTAGATTTGCTAGAATCAAAGGCCTAAAATTGTTGAAAATTGACACGCTTAATGTAGTAACTATCACTATTCATATTTAACGTTAAATCTGAATACTAGTTGAATAAACAATTAAAACGTGTAACCTCTCACAATCAGTCACGGAATATATCACTATTCATATTTATGACATAATTATTCAAATATAAATTATTAAATATTTATATTTTATAAACTAATATAAATTTATTATTTTATACTGTATGCATATATGTTGTAAGTGATCTCGATCGTTAATGCTATTCGATCCAAAGTTCCAAACCAAGTAGAAAATTAACATCGAGCCTCCAAACTAATTCGCAATTAACATCGCAGTATAATGCACAAATTCCATGTCAACCGATCAGTGCAGGATTAAGCAAATACGGTATGATATGAGTGCAGAAAATTTTAGGGTTTTATTATTGTTAATTAGTAAATAATAAAGTGGTGATTTATTCACATTTAAATTGTCAAATATTCTTTTTTAAAAGGCCGCACATGAACAATTGTCTAAATTTGAATAAATAGTTGTTTGTTACACGCAATAAGTTGTTAACTTAAGTAGTATTCATATTTAACGTTAAATATGAATAGTAGGTAGTTATACAGTTTTTTTAAAATAATCTGAGCCATTGATTTGTTTTAATCCAAGAGTCTAGATTTATCCCCCGTTTCATGGTAAGGGGTGTACTCACGGAAAGTTATCTATATATATAATATATAATAATATAGTAATAAAAATAGATTTCCAACGCAAAACCTATCAAAACAAAAATGAATATATTTTTATAAAGTAAAAATCCTTTAATATATCTCGTCTAATTCAAAATACTTAAAGTATCAAATTATGTAATACGAAGGGAGTATGATTATGAAGTGTTTTGGATTTTTTTATTGGAAATTGTGTATTTTGAGACTTTTGGGGACATATTTTTATTTGTTTATCAATTAATATAGGATAAAAGTTTTTAATAGATATATAAAACTATTTTACTTGGTTTAATAGCTAGCTTCCTTCAAAATAATTATGGAGGAAACTAAGATGACAAATATAAAGAGATGGTGCTTATAGTCAGGTAGAAAATTAAAATGACAAAGATAGAGGGAGGGAGAAAGCAGGGATTCATAATAGACATGGTCAATTTTTCATTAATCGTACTGTTATTCACCAATTTTTAATGTTAATAATCATTTTTTTTTTTGAAAACAACTTGTCGACATCGGCTTCTCATATCGGTAAAATTGGCAGATATTTTGTCGATACAGAAAGAAGGTTCAACAAACTATGTTTAGGCAAAAAAAAATGATGACACTGGAAGCCGATAAATGATCGTACATTTGATGAGAAATTGATTGTGCATATAATAAATCGGAGGAAGTAATAAACATTTATATGTTCCTAGGCTGATATATGGTGTGGCCTATCCCAACTCATTCTAACACCCTTCTTTTTATATATAAAAAATATATTGTGATCTTTGTGGCTCATCAACCTACTATTTGCAATGTTTCCTTCCTAATAGAAAAAAGTCGTAGGGACATAAGGAAACTAAAGGACATTACTCCTCCAATAATTTGGCCATTTGGGGCCTATAGTTATTCAAAGTAAATGTACTAAGTTGGTAGACAATAACACATTCTTTCCGGGCTTAACATAATCTATTGAATGCATCAACAAGCAATTCCATGTGGTGTGTGTCGTGTTTGGTAAAAGAAAACAAAGGAAAGCATGTAGATGTGTAGCTTCTAGTTGGGCTAGGTGTTGTATTTCCAGCCCAAATGTTAAGCCCACAAACAATTGTCATAAATTCATAATTCCATGGCTACTGGCTAGTAAAAGTGCTTGTCTTCTACCTTTCTATACAAGTCTAGTCCTATACATATTTTATATGTTAATACGATTAATTTATGTCTCTTATCAATAAAGCATTTTAAAAATATGATAATGAATAAAATAAATTTGAATTGCAATAGAAAAATTACACTAACAATAATAAATAGATCTATCCAAATTACCCGTTGCCGCCACCGCCTCCACTCCCGGTTTACCACCGCCTCTAAGGCTCTAAATTACCTGTTGCCGCCGTTGTCCGCACCGCTCCGTCATCAGGTTGTTCCCATGGACACCGATCCATCCTCACCGATCTCCTCTTGGTTTTACAGCCAGCCTTCTCGCTTAGGCCTGTTTAAATGATTGGTTTCGTGGTTTTTTGGAGGGGAAAAAATAGGGTATGTGAGCCATATGTTTTAATCGTATTTTGGCCTTCGAACCAATCTCAATTCGTTCTTCTGTCTCGATGCCTTTTTATTGTTGTTCATTTTTCTACTCTGACTCGTTTCATCCGCCTCTAATTTGACTACCTGGTAGACTAGTAGTCGCTTACGATCTTGTTATCGTCCTTGAGGGTTTGGAATGGGCTTTTGGGGTTTAATGCACAATTGTTTGGCTTGGAGTTGGGTTTGCGGGTTGGAGTGTTGTGCTGTTCTTGCTTTGTTGCAGGCGTCTTTGAGCGGTGTTTGATTTGTCATGTTCGATGATGCCGTGGATGTGCATTCGACATCTGACGGCTCGCTTGAGTCCATCATCTGAGGCGTCCGCTTATGTTCCCCAGAGTTCTCTGTGTGCGTCGTCCCTTTGACCGATCGTTTCATTTCTCTCTTTAGCTTGTGTTTTTAGTGTAGGATAGCTTGTACGTTTCTTTTGTAATTTTATTTGTCATTTGTTTCTGTAATTTTCTTTCTGTCATTTGTTTCTAGTTGTACATTCTGATTAGTCCATCTACCGGCTTGTCCGGTCTCTCGGTTTCTCTAGGCTTGTCTAGAGAACCGAATTATTATCTTGCTTAAAAAAAAATAGATCTATCCAAAGATATATAACCAATTATGATGTTTACTATTTAGATTTATTTTCTTTAAAAATAGTTGCAATTATTATTATTTGTACTACCAACAAGGCAACAAAGTCCAAATTATTTTTAATCATTGCTTTAAAAAAAAATCTTTTTCTTCAAACTTTTTATTTTTTAACATAAAAATATTCTATAAATATTTTAAACATAAAAAATTATATTTATATATAATAAAATAGGAAAGTATATTAAGAATTATTTTAATCTTATTTATTTGTTTTTATTAGAATTTTAGCATTTTCTTATTATAAAAATTCATTTGCCCAATTGCACAGTATAAAAGTTTTCTTCTTATTATTATTGGCAATTCTCGTAATAGTTGATCTTATTTGACTTATCAAGCAGGAAATGGGAAACTACACAATCCAAACCAAAAACTAAAACTAAACACACGATGACACGAACAATAACATAGAAGCATAAGATTACAAGCAACATTCACAAGGACTACAGATGAACTCGTAATTTAGCAGCTAAATTAGGTTAATCTAAACAGAGCTAGACAACTTCCAAGAACATTCAAGTTAACAGAACTAACTGAACTATCTAAAGATACCAAATCTTCAGTAAGAGCACAAACATTGCATCACAGGTTGAAGGGTACGTACACTTACATTACCATGATTAAACATAACACACAAAGTTCATTCCTTGGTAGATTTGTTGATGAGGGATTTGTGGATGTGAGGAATCACACCACCACCAGCAATGGTTCCCTTGATAAGGGTGTCAAGCTCCTCATCCCCTCTGATGGCGAGCTGAAGGTGCCTTGGGGTGATCCTCTTGACCTTGAGATCCTTGCTCGCGTTCCCAGCCAGCTCAAGCACCTCTGCGGTCAGGTACTCGAGGATCGCAGCAGAGTAGACAGCGGCTGTGGCTCCCACACGTCCATTAGCTGAGGCTCTTGATTTCAGATGTCGGTGGATACGACCAACAGGGAACTACAAAACATCCAAGAAAAGTTCAAAAAATGCAAGATGAACTGAATAAGATAGCAAGTTAAATCAATGGTAAGGGATAACATGCATGTGAATCACATAATTGTGATATCTTTTCCCTTAGAATGATAAAATATTAGGTAAAACTTAGTCTTCAACACCAGTGTTACAGCTTACAAGGATGCAGAAATGTGAAACTAGACAGGTAAAAGACCAATTCCAGTTGTAATTACCATAGTTTTACAAAATGATATACGTATTTCTGAGCTTCTCTAGGAAACACAAAACGACTAATGTTGCACTTCTAGGAGTTGGGTAATAGAGTTCACCACACATGACTTTTTTTCTGCATTAAGGGTTAAACTTATGCAGGATTCTTTTTCAGCCCAAAAGGAGCTAAAATGACAGGTTACAAAGGCTAATCCTCAAAGTTAAGAAACACGGGTACACAACTAGTCAACCATCCAGAATTCAGATGTCAGGTTTCATATTGAGGGTTTCTTAGGCAACCTCAGCTCCTTAACAACACCTGGTCAGCACAATTATGTGTCTTGTCAGCACATATAAACACCTCATAAGCAATAGGCTCCTTAACAGCACTATATCCGCACAATTATGTGTTTTGTCAGCACATATAAACACCTAATGAGCAATAAGCTCCTTAACAGCACTATATCAGCGCAATTATGTGTCTTTCCAGGCACAGATAAACACCTTATAAAGCAAACAACACATCACAGCAAATGAACCTTAAGTTATAACTCAAACTCTCTCAACACCAGAGTTAAAGTGTGAACTTTTCTTGATTGGAACCAACTCCATCATGTAAACAGTCCCAAGCCAACAACACTAGTACTTTCAGTTGGAGAGATGATAAACTATCTACAATTCAATTTTTCCTACAAGATTGGTCCACATTCTACATGCTGAACTGAACTGAACCCGTGTTGAGAATTTCTCCTCCAATGCAATATCTTATTACCTCAATCCATCTACTCCTCTAAAACTAATAATCTCAGTTCACTTCATGTATAGCATCAGCTATAAGCTAGAGCCCATGAAAACCGTACACAAGACTCAACACAACTAGGAAATCAAGCATGTTTTCAAGTAGAACAACCAGCTATTATAAATCCAGAAAAAACTACAGATCCGAAGCCAGACGCATACCTGAAGACCGGCCCTGGAAGAACGTGTAACGGGCCTCTTCTTGTCCTTGTCCTTGCTAGCAGCTGTAGTCTTGCCGGCCACCAGCCCCTTCCCTCCCTTCCCTGCCATTGTTCAACTTCTTCTCTGTTCATCAAAAAAGCAAATTAAAAATTAGAACTTGCTCATTAGCGGGGAATATCGTTTAGCAACAAAAATTTCTTGTAAATCTCAAGAACGAGAATTTATGGTCCAACGTATGGAGGTAGAAATTGTGAAATTGTTGGGGTGGAGGGATAAAACTCAAGTCGGGACGAAATTCGACTTCAAAACCCTCGAAATCTTGTGATTTCGTACGATTCAAGATGAGAAAAGACGGCAACCCGCAGTCACCAAAACAATAAATTTGGATTTTGTTAACCTGCATTAACAGCAGATGTTCTAATAAAGAACGGAAAAAGAAGGAGGGGAATGCATTCAGATTCCACCATTGGAGGTGAGAGAGAGACCTGAAAGATGAAAACCTCAACGAAGCAAATTTGAGTTTCCGGTCTCTCATGGGGAATTAAAACCCAGCAAGATACAATGGGGGTTGAAACGGCGTCGTTTGGGTGGAGATGGCGGTTACTTTTTTTGGAAGAGGAGGGAACGCCTTTGAATTTGCGCTTTTCAAAAACTTTCGCCGATTGATGCAATTACCATACTACCCTTACGATGTTAACAAAATTGCTTAAAGAGTTATGCTTAATTTTCTATATTAAAAACTGTCTAATTTTTTTTATATAAATTATATATAAAATAATATTTTGAATTATATAATTTATTTTTATAATATATATAATAATATTTTTAAGTTATAATTATTAATGATTTTTCGCCAGGGAAAATGTTTTTATATAAATATATTAAGATTATTTATAATGAACTTTAATCGCTAAATTGATATCAAATGTATAGTTTTCGTGCTTCATACTAATATTTATATTTAACACCACAAATATTATACAATTAACTTTTTTCTTGCTTCTATTGATTCTGAAATTTAAGATATTGTCATTGTAATAAAGAAAGAAGATGTTTATTCAAATTTATATGATATATTATGATTTTTAATATTAATTTTAAAATGGTTAACTTAAATAAATGAGTATTGTTAATCTAAAAAGGATTTTTCTAATTGTTGAGAAAGCATTTAGTGAATGAATTTATTGGGCAAAAAAGTCTCTTTTATAAGTTCATTTTTACAATTTAATATATTGATTTTTTAATTAAAAAACAATGATGTTTATGCCAATTTATATGATTATTATCATTTCTAATAAAAAACTATGATTATTATGATTTACAATATTAATTTTAAAATGGTTAATCTAAATAGATATATTGTTATTATTGTTTAATCTAAAAGTTTTCCTAATTGTTAAGGATATATTTCGTTAATGCATTTAATTTATTGGGCAAAACAAAATCCTCTTTTATAAGTTATATAGATTTATTCATTCATTTATTTATATGATTATTTATTTTTATTAGGGTAAATTCTAAACTTATCATTATGTAAGAAAATAATGTTTCTAATTTCTCCTCTTAGACTTATTATTATTTATAAAAAAAATTTCGACTTGTCCTAATAGTTGGAGCTTTTAATTGACTTCTTATTAGAGGGTAAATTATTAATCTAAACAGATATATTTTTATTGTTGTGAATCTAAATATTTTTCTAATTATGGAGGATTTATGGAATAGAAGGTTTGATATTTCACACAAAAAGGGTTTTGAAGCTAATTACTCTAGCATTTATTGGCAAAAAGCTAACTTTATATGTTATATAGAATAGATTTTATTGTACGTTGTGAATCTAAATATTTTCTAATTATGGAGGATTTATGGAATAGAAGGTTTGATATTTCACACAAAAAGGGTTTTGAAGCTAATTACTCTAGCATTTATTGGCAAAAAGCTAACTTTATATGTTATATAGATAGATGGAGGATTTATGGAATAGAAGGTTTGATATTTCACACAAAAAGGGTTTTGAAGCTAATTACTCTAGCATTTATTGGCAAAAAGCTAACTTTATATGTTATATATATATAGAATAGATTTTATTGTTGTGAATCTAAATATTTTCTAATTATGGAGGATTTATGGAATAGAAGGTTTGATATTTCACACAAAAAGGGTTTTGAAGCTAATTACTCTAGCATTTATTGGCAAAAAGCTAACTTTATATGTTATATAGATATAGATTTTATTGTTGTGAATCTAAATATTTTTCTAATTATGGAGGATTTATGGAATAGAAGGTTTGATATTTCACACAAAAAGGGTTTTGAAGCTAATTACTCTAGCATTTATTGGCAAAAAGCTAACTTTATATGTTATATAGATATAGATATAGATTGTATATTTGCTGAAAAACTTGGTTGATGTTTGACCAATGACCCCTTGCCCTAGTGGTAAGGGAGAGGTAACTCTTGCAAGAGGTCAAGGGTTCAAATCCCATTATTTACACATTTGTGTAGTTAGTGGGTGCTCAAGCCTTCATTGGCTTGGGTGAGCCTGTATGGTGGCTTGCCGCCTGGCTTACATGGTTCGTGTCCTTTGCAGGCTAGGGCTCGGACTCGTTGGGGATTAGTCGACAACCTCGGAACCCCCACGTCACAAAAAAAAAACTTGGTTGATGTTTGGTTTGCATAATATGTGATAACATCTATTTTAGTCATACTTTAGGGTTGCATTTGCATATTAGTTTAGGTCATTTTCATGCACATTTGTCATATTTTATATTTTATTTATTTTATTTTGCATTTTCGGAGTCTACACTTGGTTATGATTTATTTCAGGCATTTTGAGGCTAATATAGAGGAAAACAAAGCTTTAATACGGAGCGTCGAGCATATTGGATCAGAAGCGAGGAGCTAAAGTGACAAGTGCGGAAGTTGCTAAATCTTGGGGCTATTTTGCGGAGTTAATCTATAATTTGGTGTTGGGCTGCAATTTAATTATTTAATTTTGTGGGTTAAAATTATAATTTCCCTAAATTGCAATATATGTACTTCGATTGGAATTGCAACAAGGGGGTTCGGACTTTTGTTCAGCGTAGAAGGCTTCGGCCAATCACTTTTTAGGTTTAGTTTCGTTATTTGTTTTTGACGGTATACACTTTGGATCGAAGACGGAATTCCGGTTTGCATTCTATTTTATTTCAGCGATTTATTTTTGTCTATGATTTATTTCGTTGATTATCATATTATGCTTTCTTGAATCTTCGATCTAGGGTTTGAGTGATCCCGATGATGATTTGGTAGCGTTAAGATTGATATTCGTTTGTCTGTTGATTTGTGATTTAATCCTATTGCGCCAGCCCTAATTGATGAAAATTTGTTAGAACTAATTTAGGGTTTGCAATCGAAAGACTAAAACCCTAAGTTAGAATTTAGATGGTGAATTTATGTAACGGCCCGGATATAAATATCCGGGATACGTTTCGAAGGTCGGATACCTTCGTTCGGATGTTGCAATTCAGGTACGGGTCGAGGTTTCAAATCTCTAATCAGTCGAACTCTCAGAAATACAATTTAAACGAAAATAAAGCGAAAGTACGGTTTAGATACAAAAGCCACGGCAGAGCCGGGTCAAAACCAAAACAAAGTGGGTGATTGCCATTTGTCCAGTTAGAATATATTAGCCGGATTCTTCGATTCGCCAAAAGATTTTCCCGTCACAGAAGCATGGAGCAACAAGAGCGGTACCTAACACTATCCACGAAGTCAGGCCTGGTGATCGCCTGCGGGTCCTCTGACCGCGCTGAGGCCACATAACATGCCTATGCCTAACTAAAAGGTGACTAATGCGGTACAAGATTTAAATCACGCTATCATGCCCCTAGTATATATATAATGTGCAGAAAAGAACTGTAAAGGGCCCAAGACAATGCCAAGTGGCATATCCCTCTCCTACCTCTGCACCCCTTCCCGTTAGTGCAGAGACTGGCCAGTTCGGGCTATAGCATAGCACTCTCTTCGTGGTGGTGCACTTCACCACGGTATCATCATATCATATCATATCTCATCATCATATCATAAATCATGCTCATGCCCGATGGTGCTGGGCTAATCATATCATATCATATCATATCATCTCTTGCCCGATGGTGCTGGGCTATCATATCATGCTCATATCGACTCGATAGACTCAGGGCACCGGATGGGGCTGGGCTACCCTATGACCCTAGCAAAGACTCTAGGACTATCACAGATAACGACCGTTCTGTTTCAAGCACACAAAGTAAACACATGCTCAGTTCAATGCAATCCTAGCATGATACTACATGGCATGCTTTAATATGCAACAAAACTACACATTACATGACACATCAGGCAGGAGGTCCAGGTTACTGAGTAAGTCCCGTAGGATACTTACCTGTTGATGCAGAACAACAAGATAACACAAGCAAGGGCCCAAATGTAAGTCCAAAGCAATCCAAAAGCAATACACACCTATCATCAAGTCATTTCCATAAGCTACCGGTTCACATTCATACATACAGAACTCAAGTTTTCAACATCCTCAAAACCAACCGATAGTAAAACTGTTTTCTAAAACCTTTTCGATACGATCAAATCGACCAAAATCATTCTTTCAATCAAACCCATTGATAAAATCATACCAACCATATTTTCAACTCATAAATCCCAAATTAAGTCAACTCATGTTCAAAATAATGTCTCAGCTCATAGTTGGTCAAATTCCGACATTAAATATTTAACTTTAAAACCAACTCTCTCCAAAGCACATTATAGAAATCATTCCGGCATGTTTCTTATTTCAAAACATTATATAATTAATTCTCAATACTAAATCATCAAAATAATTCTAAGCTCACAAATAATACTTATAAATCAAAACCAACAACTCAATTTAAAATTCCCCACTCTCATATTTAAATCCTCATGAAATGCATCAATTAAATAATCCAATCAATATTATTTTAAAACAATAAACAATATATATATATATATAACGATTAATTTCCAGAAATTATAATTATAACCAAATCCCAAAATAATAATAATATTCAAATAATTTAATACTTACTAATCATATAATCTCAAAACAATAACCATAATTATATTGATAAATCAACATCAATTAATATTACTTTTAAAACCATTTAAATATATTAAAATATTTCAGAATATTTATATATATATATTTTCCCAAATCCGAAATAATAATCAATATAACACATAATATATATATATATATATATATATAAACATAACATTTAACAATATAAGTAAATTAATACCGAAATTAAAAAAAAACACAACCCATAAATATAACCCAACAAGCCAGCTCAACCCTAACCCAATCAGAAGCCCATGACCCGGATCCCTGGCCCAAAACCCAAGCCCAGACCCGCAAACCCCTATCCGGATCCCCTTCCCTTTTCAGATTAATGAACCGGATGAATAAATTGAACCAGACCCAAGGAAATAAAGAAAAGAAAGAGGAAACCGGCCTGAGGGAACCCGTCTCCCTCCCCATGTTAGGCCGTTAGGCAGAGCACCCAGCGCAGCGGAAAGAAAAGAGAAGAAGGAGAGGAAGGGGGCTCGCCGGAGACTCGCCGTCCAGACTCTTCACCCACTCCGACCACACTCACTCTCTCCCGGTCACTGACACGCAAAACGACGAAAGAAGAGGAGGAAGGATTCTCACCTAGATTTCGGATTTTCCACTGGAAGTATTCGTCGAAAACGTTGTCGGGCTCGATTTGGGTTCGCCGGAGGTGGATCCATGCTGAAAATGGCCTAGATCGAAGGGAAACGTTATAAAGGTGGACCTTTACTCAGGTTCGAAACGAAAGGAGGAAGAAGGGAGGCTCGACCTTGCTTGAACGGAAATAGGGGAGCGGAGAACTAGCGGCGGCGCTGGTGGCTCCGTGTGCTCGCTCGTGTCGGAGGAACCCTCGTTGCTGCTGCTACGGCCGCTTCTTGGGAGGTAGAGGTGCTGGTGGTGCTCGGTGGTTCCCGGCTTGATTGAACAGGGCAAGGCTGTCCAAGGTGAGAGATTGGGGGTTTGTTTTGAAATTGAAAATGGAGAGGATGGGGAAGGGAGCTTTTGAACTGATTAGGTGGGGGAGCTGCAATGCAGGGGAGGGTGGTCTCGGTTGTGTTTGGCGTGGGTATTGAGCAGAAGGGGCAAGGAGGATAGGTAGTGGGAGCTGGTTACTGCAGGGGAAAGAAACTAAGGAGGGGGGGACCAGCACCAAGAACAGGTATCCGAGAGAGGGAGAGGGGGAGAGAGAGAGAGAGAGAGAAAAGGAAAAAAAATATATGTGGTCCCAATAATACCCAATTCAAAATAGCGGAACAGATCCAAAACCCGCTCGCCTGATCAAAATCCGACTAAAACAAATTCTATCAAATTTTAATTAAATCGCAAGATAACGGAAATCAAATAAATTTCAATCAAAACCCAGAGCTTAAATGAATTTTATAAATGCTCGATCTCCGAAAATAAAAATCCATTTCTAAAACCCAATTCAAAACTATATAGAAGTTCGTGTAAATAAAATTCAGTTGCTCGAGGACGGAACTTTTAAAATTTCTAGAATCTTAATTTTAAAGTCGAACATAATTTAATAATGTAAGAAAATAATATTATAACTTTTTCGGTCTTTACATTTATCCACCTCTAAAAACAAGTCTCGTCCCCGAGACTAAAATCATTTTAAAGCAAAGGGGATGAAGTTTTAAAATCAGTGAGTCCGAGGACCATGTCCGAGGATCTTGTAATCGTCTCGGTTGCATCTTCCGAGCTTTCTCACAACATCCTAATCACGGTCGTGACATCTCCAATTGGTCTTGTCAAGTGTGTAATAAGCGCCCCTATCACATCCTCGCTTTGACTTTTCGGAAGTGTCACAACTCTAAAAGCATTATAGCGTCCGACTAGGTCTTAGCAAGCAATCTATAAGCGCCCCTATACAATGCTTGTATCCACGTCGTGAGACGTCATAATGTAAATCCAGTTCGTAAATCCTCAAAGCGTTTGTAAGTGAAAGGATTGTCATCTAAATCATTGAAAATCTCGACTTCTTTAAAACCCCAAGTTGGCCATTTTTAAAATCGCTCAAAATCTTCAAATCCAATGTTTAATCAAGCAACTTTACACCAAAACAAATCAAATCCTCCCAAATCAAGGTTTCGTCAAATTCCTCTGAAAACCAATCAGCTTCACGCAACCAATCAATCAAATTCAGAAGGTAGGAGGTGGAATCATCCACCTCTAAGGGCTAATCCCATATTCTCTTCCTAGGTTCCAAAATCATTTCATCATCATTCACAACTCAACATGAACAAAAGTAAATCAACTCATCAACTCATAACATCATCAACCACCTCTCATATAGCAATCCTCAACATCAATCATGATAATCTCAATCAATCGACATCGTAACCGCATAACATGTTTACCCATAACATAGAGTATACCATTCTTTCAACCACATCAAAAACAACAACCACATCTCAACGTCATATCACGAGTCATAAAGTGTATCTATATCATACCGAAGGCATCACAAGTGTATCATCGAATTCTCATAAATCATACCAGCACACATGTCAAGAGATCAAAGAGGTTAGGTGTCATGGAGTCAGTACACTACTACAAGTCAAATCTCACGATCGCATCTCAACATCGCACACTAGTAAAACCAGTCATAACAAGGGATCTCATGTAAAGCATAATTTCACATAGTCATCCTATCCAATTTCTACCCAGCATTGTCATAACATATTATCACCTCAATCGTTGGTACTTGCAAGGTTAGCCATAGCGAAATTTCATCATAAGTCAACGAAACAAAACTACTTATCAACACACCCATCCAAACAAAATCATGCTATTAAGATTCAACCAAAAAGGGAAGATCAACAGTATATCAACATCAAAATATCATCATGCTTTTCAGACATCATCTTAGCTAATCACAATGTCATATAACGATTAATAGCAGTCATGCACCATCATCTTATATATACACATAAGTCATACCTATGATCCAAGTCATATTCATCACTTACCTATTCATAATCAGGTTTATCAACCATATAGGATAACATCATGCTTTCACATAACAACGTATCATTATTTCATGATTCATTCAACACATTATAACATGCTTTTAGAACAACATAGTAGGATAGCAATGGATCATTATATCATGTTCATAGTTGTCACTACCAATTTTAACTCAGTATTGCATATCAACATGTAATATCATGCCATACAAGTTTATCATGGTTGCTACCTAACATCATGCTAGTACATATTAATAAATCACATAATCAAGGAGACCATCACATCTTACCAATCACTCAATTTCCTTAACCGCTCTCTAACCATTCTACCAAGGGACCTCACTCACATGTTTCAAGAAGAAGCAATCATTAACATTATTACACAGAAGGACTACATCATATCAATCAGCATTTATCAATAGCATCATTAGCTCATCATTAAGCATTGCAACTGTGTTTTTAAAGTCTCAATCTACTGTCATGCTCAATAAGTATTGCAAAACATCATATATGAACCTAATCAAGTCAAGCTAGCACATCTCGTCATAGCCACATCTAATAAAAGTTCAGATTCTCAGCATTTGCAGTTCACATTATAGGCAAGGAATTTAGATCATGCTTGACATCTCAGAGTAGCATCACATTAAGTCATCAAGGCACATTAGGATTGTAAGGCATCGAATCATATCATCATAGTCAACAGACAATCAAGCAACAGTCATCACATCAACAAACAGCTTTCAACATCAAGTCAGTGCAATATCATCATCAACAAGCTCAGAAAGGGTTAGCAATTCGAATAGAGGACGTTCCCACCTGCAAGTCATATCGTACTCAACAATCGTGATCCTCGAAACGAGCTTGTTCCGTCGACATTATCGATCCTGAGGCACGTGGGTTATGGGCCCACGCTTCCGCTGCGCTGCTCTATCGCCATTCGACTTCCCGATCCCTTTTTCCATGCGGTCGCTCATCCAATGTAACGCGTATGAGTTTAAGTTAGCGGAGATAGGGGAGGGACAAGAGCGGACAACCCAACGTTTTCTCTCGGAGACCAAATGGACCAAAGCTAAAGATGACACGACTAGAGACAAGACTCTGACCCAGGAATAGTAACGATGCCCTTATGGAGTCCATTAGGTTACAACTTGTGACAAACAAGCATGAATTCATTATGGAGCATATCAATCACATCAATCCACACTAACATGTACCTACCTCGGGGGCAACATTCGTATTCATATCAAAGACACAATCAAGTCCTACGCTGATGTATGTGAAACAAGCTAACATTCTAGTATTTCATGGAACAGATATGCCTAGTAACTTCAAGCAAGATAGGCGGAACCAACAATGATCATATATAATTCGAAGTCATGCGGAATTTAGTGAAGATAACGAGCATCATGCATGTGAACAATGTAAAAGCATGGTATACATATCAACAAATGAGTCCAAATATATCATGGCGAGGTAGGTCGTAATAAACAGGGGAAGCGTCATACGAGATCATATAAGGGCAACATATTAACTATCTCATCTACACAATGATCATGTAATAGGTCAAGCATGGCACGTAATCATATGACAAGATACATTTAGAGAGCATAGGTCCTACATGATACTAGTGATACATGAGGTGACACAAGCATAGTCAAGAGTCATTAAGAGGAGTTCAACATAATATTCACGAAACATGAGGTATTTCAAAAGTAACAAGAAGGGCATCATGGGTGTTAGATTATAATCATGCTAAGAACGAACCATCATAGAGTACATAAAATTTGTATAACAATTATCACATTATAGGACAAACATATTCACGTAATAAAATAAGCACGGCAAGTCACCATTTAGTGAGTCATATTGGAAACCATAAGCCTTACATGATACTAATAGCACACATCGAACATGAGTACAATTAAAGTAATTCAACTAGGTTCATTCCGATATTCATGCGACATGTATTTGCAAAATCAGGATATAGAGTGATGTGTGATCAAGCGAGGTGTCGAATCATACATTCATGGAAGCACAAGAGGATATCATAGAGTAATAGACATTTTAACCATGTAAGCATGCTGGGTTTAACTATCACGGAAAGCTAGTCAATCATCGAATTCAACATTAAGCTAATCAGAACGAGTGAAACATGTTAAGAGAACAAAAAGAGGGAAGAACCACACTATCGGGTACCTAGCTCGAGAGAGAATCAACAATAAAGTAGGCAAGGCATAAATGTGCGTAAGTCATAACCAAGGATCCTACACGTTACTAATGGCTCAATATAACATGTGGTACAAGCATGCACTTGATCGATTACTCGGCACTAAGCAAAACTTCAATTCAATCACATTCCCATAATACAGAAGCAGGAGAGGAAGTGTAGCGAGGTATAGTGAAAGTCTAAGTAATGGCAACACGACCAGAATATGGGGACATGAGTTCAAATTGATGTATACTAGGATAGAACATGTATTTATCAAGACTAATTCACACTACCATATTCTCACTTAGCACAATTAACGCATAGCAGTTACTAGAATAATCAACAACAGTTAATCACAGAATAGGTGGGCATGCTATAGATTCTTGTCACAAGATGAATGATAAGCATCGAGGCATCATCGGCTAGCATGTTAAAGAGCTCATATTATGAGGCATTCATGTAAGGTAGAGTCGATCACACTATCCTGGACCTAATTCAGAAGAAGCAACAATCATATAGGCTCATATCATGTGATTCATGTTTTCGATCAATCATACGATCAATATGCCAAGTAAACATGCTATAACAACATACAATCATGATAGAGGGCAAGGCACACACGAGACTTAAGCAATATGACTAGCATGGATACAAGGTGTCATACAACCACAAATTTACATTAAGGATCATCATCATAACAGGTACTGAGGATTACGTAGCATACAAGGCATGTCGACATGAAATTATAACATGTATCCATCAAGTAAGGGACTCACTTCTATCATGATCCTAGAACCGAGCTATCACACTATCATGAACCTATTCATAGGAAGGACATCAATTAGACGACATCCTAGCATATGACATATTTATTCGTGCTCTAGTATGACAATGCAATATACTAAGTAGATCATGTCGGGATGATATAGATATGCTAAATGTAGCTCAAACCTATACGATAGTCATTATGAACATTAAGGCACGTAAGTACAACTTCACACTAAGGATCAATTGTAGGTCAAGGTGTAGTACCATATAGTATCACACAATAATGGACAGAGCAATCAAGATAACCCGATAGAGGTCCACAAGAGAAACATTGACTCTTCCCAACTGACTCATTACCCATCTTTCCCGTGGGACTCGGATGCGAATTGTCCGTGACAAGAGGACACTGATGGATCGTCATAAGAATTGATAAGGACAGCCTCGTAAACATCTCACTCTCTAATTCGGGATTACTTCAAGGACCGTCTTCCAATACTCTCCCGGATAACCCTTACATTCAATCATGATTCCCGACACAATGTGTTTACCAACCCAATTCCACGTGGAGGACACTGACATCCGGGAGAGACTCGATAGAACCGTCAAGAGGTCAATATAGTGGAGGGGCTTTTTCACACAAGTTGGCTTAACCATAGGGGAAATAAGGGTACTCCCGCTATCTCGTTCGCACAGATCATTCAATATTCACCAAATAGTTAGGACATACCAATCAATCTTTAGCATATCAAACACTCAACATAGAATCAGTCAATGGCAATTACAATGATCTCCTTGGAGTCTTCCCGACCCATCTGTAAAGAACAAGCTAGTATTTCGCCTACCCATTTCCGACTACATCCAATAGGGATGGTCTAGCGCCTTTTCTACCCACTCGATCCCTTATTAGTTGGTTCTCCTCTTTTATCATAAGCCAAGTTCATATTTAGTCCAATTGAGTTAGGCATATTAAGTTCATTTTGCCCCTTTTTAAATCTTCAAATCCTTTGAAATTCATGGGCGGTTTTCCAAAACATACACTCGACCCTTGCGTACCCGAATTGCACAACCTGGCTCTGATACCAACTTTGTAACGGCCCGGATATAAATATCCGGGATACGTTTCGAAGGTCGGATACCTTCGTTCGGATGTTGCAATTCAGGTACGGGTCGAGGTTTCAAACCTCTAATCAGTCGAAGTCTCAGAAATACAATTTAAACGAAAATAAAGCGAAAGTACGGTTTAGATACAAAAGCCACGGCAGAGCCGGGTCAAAACCAAAACAAAGTGGGTGATTGCCATTTGTCCAGTTAGAATATATTAGCCGGATTATTCGATTCGCCAAAAGATTTTCCCGTCACAGAAGCATGGAGCAACAAGAGCGGTACCTAACACTATCCACGAAGTCAGGCCTGGTGATCGCCTGCGGGTCCTCTGACCGCGCTGAGGCCACATAACATGCCTATGCCTAACTAAAAGGTGACTAATGCGGTACAAGATTTAAATCACGCTATCATGCCCCTAGTATATATATAATATGCAGAAAAGAACTGTAAAGGGCCCAAGACAATGCCAAGTGGCATATCCCTCTCCTACCTCTGCACCCCTTCCCGTTAGTGCAGAGACTGGCCAGTTCGGGCTATAGCATAGCACTCTCTTCGGGGTGGTGCACTTCACCACGATATCATCATATCATATCATATCTCATCATCATATCATAAATCATGCTCATGCCAGATGGTGCTGGGCTAATCATATCATATCATATCATATCATCTATTGCCCGATGGTGCTGGGCTATCATATCATGCTCATATCGACTCGATAGACTCAGGGCACCGGATGGGGCTGGGCTACCCTATGACCCTAGCAAAGACTCTAGGACTATCACAGATAACGGCCGTTCTGTTTCAAGCACACAAAGTAAACACATGCTCAGTTCAATGCAATCCTAGCATGATACTACATGGCATGCTTTAATATGCAACAAAACTACACATTACATGACACATCAGGCAGGAGGTCCAGGTTACTGAGTAAGTCCCGTAGGATACTTACATGTTGATGCAGAACAACAAGATAACACAAGCAAGGGCCCAAATGTAAGTCCAAAGCAATCCAAAAGCAATACACACCTATCATCAAGTCATTTCCATAAGCTACCGGTTCACATTCATACATACAGAACTCAAGTTCTCAACATCCTCAAAACCAACCGATAGTAAAACTGTTTTCTAAAACCTTTTCGATACGATCAAATCGACCAAAATCATTCTTTCAATCAAACCCATTGATAAAATCATACCAACCATATTTTCAACTCATAAATCCCAAATTAAGTCAACTCATGTTCAAAATAATGTCTCAACTCATAGTTGGTCAAATTCCGACATTAAATATTTAACTTTAAAACCAACTCTCTCCAAAGCACATTATAGAAATCATTCCGGCATGTTTCTTATTTCAAAACATTATATAATTAATTCTCAATACTAAATCATCAAAATAATTTTAAGCTCACAAATAATACTTATAAATCAAAACCAACAACTCAATTTAAAATTCCCCACTCTCATATTTAAATCCTCATGAAATGCATCAATTAAATAATCCAATCAATATTATTTTAAAACAATAAACAATATATATATATATAACGATTAATTTCCAGAAATTATAATTATAACCAAATCCCAAAATAATAATAATATTCAAATAATTTAATACTTACTAATCATATAATCTCAAAACAATAACCATAATTATATTGATAAATCAACATCAATTAATATTACTTTTAAAACCATTTAAATATATTAAAATATTTCAGAATATTTATATATATATATATATATTTTCCCAAATCCGAAATAATAATCAATATAACACATAATATATAAACATAACATTTAACAATATATGTAAATTAATACCGAAATTAAAAAAAAACACAACCCATAAATATAACCCAACAAGCCAGCTCAACCCTAACCCAATCAGAAGCCCATGACCCGGATCCCTGGCCCAAAACCCAAGCCCAGACCCGCAAACCCCTATCCGGATCCCCTTCCATTTTCAGATTAATGAACCAGATGAATAAACTGAACCGGACCCAAGGAAATAAAGAAAAGAAAGAGGAAACCGGCCTGAGGGAACCCGTCTCCCTCCCCATGTTAGGCCGTTAGGCAGAGCACCCAGCGCAGCGGAAAGAAAAGAGAAGAAGGAGAGGAAGGGGGCTCGCCGGAGACTCGCCGTCCAGACTCTTCACCCACTCCGACCACACTCACTCTCTCTCGGTCACTGACACCCAGAAAGACTAAAGAAGAGGAGGAAGGATTCTCACCGAGATTTCGGATTTTCCACTAGAAGTATTCGTCGGAAATGTTGTCGGGCTCGATTTGGGTTCGCCGGTGGTGGATCCATGCTGGAAATGGCCTAGATCGAAGGGAAACGTTATAAAGGTGTACCTTTACTCAGGTTCGAAACGAAAGGAGGAAGAAGGGAGGCTCGACCTTGCTTGAACGGAAACAGGGGAGCGGAGAACTGGCGGCGGCGCTGGTGGCTTCGTGTGCTCGCTGGTGTCTGAGGAACCCTCGCTGCTGCTGCTACGACCGCTTCTTGGGAGGAAGAGGTGCTGGTGGTGCTCGGTGGTTCCCGGCTTGATTGAACAGGGCAAGGCTGTCCAAGGTGAGAGCTTGGGGGTTTGTTTTGAAATTGAAAATGGAGAGGATGGGGAAGGCAGCTTCTGAACTGATTAGGTGGGGGAGCTGCAATGCAGGGGAGGGTGGTCTCGGTTGTGTTTGGCGTGGGTATTGAGCAGAAGGGGCAAGGAGGATAGGTAGTGGGAGCTGGTTACTGCAGGGGAAAGAAGCTAAGGAGGGGGGGACCAGCACCAAGAACAGGTATCCGAGAGAGGGGGAGGGAGAGAGAGAGAGAGAAAAGGAAAAAATAAAATAAAATATATGTGGTCCCAACAATACCCAATTCAAAATAGCGGAACAGATCCAAAACCCGCTCGCCCGATCAAAACCCGACTAAAACAAATTCTATCAAATTTTAATTAAATCGCAAGATAACGGAAATCAAATAAATTTCAATAAAAACCCAGAGCTTAAATGAATTTTATAAATGCTCGATCTCCGAAAATAAAAATCCATTTCTAAAACCCAATTCAAAACTATATAGAAGTTCGTGTAAATAAAATTCAGTTGCTCGAGGACGGAACTTTTAAAATTTCTAGAATCTTAATTTTAAAGTTGAACATAATTTAATAATGTAAGAAAATAATATTATAACTTTTTCGGTCTTTACAATTTAGACTGAAAAGCTATTTGATCCATCGGAACCATAGGATTAAACTTGAAGTTTGATTTATCGAAAGATAATCGAATTTCTTGAGGATTCATAGATTGTCATGGATATTTTGGTTGATTTTGATATTGACGGAGGCCGAAAGGCGACGTTAATGTGATTATCATCTAGAATTCTAAGAACTTAAAGGGTCTAAATTGGTTGCTTGAGTCCGAAAGGTGATCGTTAACCAATTTAGACACATTCGCTTTGACTCCGAAAGGATATTTACGATTACCTTGGACAATCTACCTTCAACAAATTCAGACAAGGTGGCACGAATATTGATTTCAATCTACTAAAGCGTCGTTGTGGTGATCTTTACCCTAGATTTGCCTCGTATCCATTGTTTACAACCAATTCTGTATAGTTGCTTCCTTTTAGTTGGTAACTTCCTCCATTCCATATAAACATTTCTCTCGCATTTTTCTTGGCTTAGTTAAATCTGTCTGAATTCGCAATCGATACCACATAGTCCCTGTGGATACGACACTCGATATACTACAACTGAACCCGTACACTTGCGGTGTAGGTTTTTAGCCTATCAATATGCTCTATTGCTCACAAGCTAAAAAAATAAGTATGAGAATGTCAAGTCAGATAAAAATATAGAAAAATTACATATTATTAAAATATTATTAACATGGTTAATGTGCGTTCAATTTTTAATTTTTCATAGTCAGCATATGTCCCTCTTCTTCATGGACCCTCCAGCTTCGTTTTTGGTTAGAAGTTCTTGTAAAAAAAGGGGGGTCAAATTATAACATAGTAGTTTTAGGCAAGATTCGGAAGCGCCTATTGTCAAGACAATTTCAACTAAACTGCATATAAATCCTTTTCATTTTTTTCAAACAAATTGCAAGTGAGGACAAAATTCTCCAAATGAGGGACGGGAAACGGATTAGGGTGAAGAGTCTATAAGGTGATAAATAATACTGTACTCTAGAAGGGGGGTGAATAGAGTATGCGCGATTTTTGCAAAACAAAAATCTTTTCACAGTTTTATCAAAATAGTTTGTCAAGACCTTCATATGTCTATCAAAACTTAACAAAGTGAAAACCGAGGAAACAAAAGTAATTGCGGAAAAGTAAATGAACAAGTGAATTGTTAACGAGGTTCGGCACCAACTTGGCATACGTCCCCGCCTAGAGTTAACCAACTCGTAGGATTCAACAACTCTTTATTTCACTTCCTTTCGAGCCCTAAAATATCCTAGAAGAACTTTCCCTTCTTCTATACAAAGCATCACGCTTCTATTCTAGAAACTCAACCTTACCAATGAAATAAAAGCCCTCACCACACACCTAAATGTGTTTAGTTTGAGTATGAGATACTCTTAGTGCAAGATAAATGAATAGTACTATGAGCTCACGTGTTTCCCTCAACTTTTAACAAATGAAGCTAGTTGAGAACAATGAGAACTAGGGAGACTCAAATGTAATGAATGCTTTGGAGTGGATGCAATCGTCTTAAGCTTGTATTGCAGTGTTGTGTTGATCTTCTCCTACACTCCCTTCTTTATAGGCGACTTCATCTTCATGGATAATAAGGAGCCATTTGAATTTGAACATCTTCAAATCTTTTCTTTCCAAACTTTTACCACACAATCTTCACATATGCTCACACCCACTCTTGGAAGATCTTGTGGACCCAAATATTCGAGAGTCCTTTTATACCTCCCAAATCCAATCAGAAAAGATATCTCAATATCCACTATCTACATAAAACAAGTTAGGAGATATGCAAGTTATCTTATTTGATCAATCCAAACCAATAAATATTAGGGCCTAATAATAAAGCCCATATGCTTAGACTTATATGGACCAAAATATTTTGACCTCATAATATTTTCTGCAATAGAATGAAATATGAAAAGGGTCGTCCAGGGTGTATTGACCAAACATTTTAGCCTTGGTTTCAAGACCTTGAAACCAAGTCCAGTTTTGGTTTTCATCATCCTTTGAGCTCGTCCTGTAGGTTAGTATCTCAAGGTCTTATAATCAAGGTGGAGTCTTCATAGGGTTTTAACGGAATTCAACCGGATTCACAAATCCCACTACGCCGGTCTCGACCTTGCCACCATCGCCACCGACATCTCCCTTGTCTTCCACCTTGGTGCACCCCTCTCGAGACCCCCTTCCTCAATCTTTCTTGGCGACTTCCACCCTTATTCAATCTCAATTCAAAACACTTTCCCCTAATTACGCTTTCTGATCAGTTGTTGCAATTACTCTAATTGTGTGTAATCGGTCGATTCAACTGGCAAACTCCAATTAATTTTCATTAATTATTTTGTGAGTTTTGAATTGCCGATTGTAATCATAAAGTCAACTATTTACTTTATTGACATGAATTGAACCAATTTATGTTTGAGAATGGCTCGACCGACGTCCTTCAACAATTTAAAGGTGTTCGTACATTCCATCTAGTGTTGACGTTGTAGTCTCCAGCGCCGCACGGATCCAACGACATCAGCCTCTCCCTCTAAGGGCGCTAGAGTCTCCATCCTCGCTCGCAACGAGTCCAAGCTCGAGGAGGCCATGGAGGCAATCTGCCTCACCACCGGTTAGGGATTTCAACGTCGTCAAGAAGGCCATTGACAAATTCGGTAGTGTATGAATTTAGGGTAAATTGATTGAAGGGTTCGATTAAAAACAAATTGTTTGAAGGGTTCAATTTGTTGATGAATTGATCGAAGGGTTTGATTAACAACAAATTGATTGAAGGGTTTGATTAACAACAAATTGATTAAAGGGTTCAATTTGTTGACGAATTCAGTAGTGTATGAATTTATGGTAAATTGATTCGCAGTGTAGATGCAATTTGTTTAAAAAAAATGAGAAGAACATGTGCGTAATTTAGTTGAAATTGTCTTGACAATAACCGTTTTAAAATCTTGTCTAAAGCCTCACTCTTACAGGAAACCACCCTTTAAATAGCATCTTTTGCACAAAATCATCTATTAAACTAATAATTGTAGGAACCCGCCCTTTAAAACCCTATTGTTTTTAAAGAACCACCCGCCCCTTAGATTTGTTAGGGTCGTTCACTACTTTTGTAAATGACAAAAATACCCTGTCATTTGTACACAAATAAATAAATTTAATTAATTTGTAAAAAATAAATTTAATTATGTTTTTTCGGGGGGGGGGGAGTTTGTGCTCCACCTCGATGCTTTCTCGTCGTTGTCGACCTACGCATGTACCCATCGATCCTTCTTTTCAGGCTTCACTCACAAGTTACTCGGGTAAAATCGAATGGGAGATGTGCCCTACCATCACCATCAGTCCAAGCATGTTTCATCACTAGCCATCTTTGCGTATGAATATTTCCAATTTCACACAACCATGAACAAACTAACATAAATCTCAATTTTGCACCACCATGAACACAATTGAAACACTGAATTTATTCAGCTCAATAATGTTAAGTCGATTTGTCTAGTTTATGAATTAGGGGTTTAAATGGAGAAGATTGAAAATCCAACCAATTTAACTTGAATATGAGGAAGATTTAAAATTGAAAGATGCAAAATTGAAAATAGTGAACCAAAACCTAGTTCTATTAAAAGACCAAGTCGGGGTGATGACTGATGACGTCAAAATTTGAGGAGTCGTTGCTTGTCGAGCATGAATCCAAATTTGTTGTGTGAGGAAACATAAACTATATTAATTAACCAAAACTCCAATGCAAGGGAAAGTTGCACACGAAAATGAAATGGAAAATAACGAAGTGTTTCCTTTTGTGTTTGAGGATGTGGCTTTGGTACCCCTCTCGCAAGGGTGGCACTCTACCTCGTTGGGTTTAGCAACCTGCCCCCTTAAGGTGTTCTTTGGGTTGAAGACTTCTTATTGTCGGCAAGAACAATAGGAGATCAACACTAATAAATAAACAGATGCAACAACACAACTAAAACAAAAAAGGAACAGAAAAGGAAACTAGATCCAAAAGCAAGATATCATATACCATTTCTTTGTCTCTTTGAATCAATTACATGTCAACATAACACTCCTTATGGGGCATAGATATGGCAAACCCTCTTATTGAGGAGGAAACACTAATCTCACATCTATAAAAAAAAAAGGAAGAGAACTCACTTAATCTAAGCACACTGAAAACAAAGATGGCATGCTTGGAGGCTGGAAAATCAAAGTACATGAAAAAAAGTGTGAGACGGGAGATGACCGGAAGCAAGATCTGAAACCCAGGTTCTATCTATCCTTGTGTTTCATTTTTTGAATTAATATTTAGACCTTGCCAATGGAAAAGATTACACATAAATGACCTAGGGAAAAATTACAAAAAAGAAAGGAAAATTAGGAGATAGATCTTTATGTTAAATGATCGAAATTGCTCAATGAGAAAATAAAATCAAACTAGGCTTATGGTTATGATGAAGACCCCACCTGTAAGAACTCAAAAGAAGAATCTTAATCTTTTTACGAAACTTGATGAATCTTAAATAAAACTCGCCTTATAAAGTTATAAGGCTCTAGAAGGGAGGGATTTTCATGATCATCGTGTGTTGCATGAATTCTTTCGTTGTTTGGTACGATGAATGGAATTATCTATGTTTATGCTACATGATGCTCCTGAATGAGAAAAAATTTAAACTGAAAAACTGACTTTTCTGGACAGAATTTAGATATTGATCACTTGGGACTGAGAATAATGGAAAAAATTTACAGCATTTTAACTTTAAAAGTTGAAGAGACTACCCAGAAATTACAAATCTCAAAAAAATGTGAACTTTATTACTATTAGCATGGAGATATTGCTAGAATTATACAGAATCAACCCCATGATCGAAAATGACAGAAAGAAAAACCAAGATAGGAACTAATTATGAAACAATTCCAAACAAAAGAACAAGAATGTGCAACAACCAGGAAGAAAAAGGTAGGAAACGCAAACCTAGTATTTGTTTATCTAGAGATGACAGTGTTTTCATTGTCTCAATTTACAATGGTAATAGCACCAAGATGAATAGAAAAAAGGAAATATGAAAATAAAACTTGCAATTAGTTTTGCTACAAGACTAAAATTGAATCGTGCACTTCTATTCTTTTCTTATGATGAAACCCGATTGAAGGCATTTTTTGTTAAGTTGGCCTTTATTTGCACCTGAACGAAAATTTAGGTATGATCTAATTGGTTATTTGAGATCTGTTCTTTCTCATCTGAAATTGAATGTCCCTTCACCCATGTTTTTTACTTTGATGGCTCTACATATAATCATGAACAAAATGATACTAAAGCTTGACTTGCTTTGGCAGGAAAATACTCAAAGACCCTCAACTACATCAACAAAGAATAAGCATTTACGGGAAGAAGGTTTATGCTATAATTAGGTCTCGACAAAAAAAAGAATCAGATATATGTAAAAAGAATTAAAAAAAATGAAATAATCACTATTTATATCCTTGGGCAAAATGAGCCAAGATTCAAGGAACAAAAACACATAAGAACTGATATTGAGTTTTTGACCAGAGATTTGTCATATCAAAACTTATCTTCTTATATTCTCACAAAGTCCATATCCTATTTTCATAATTGAGTCGAATTGTTACATGACCAGAAACGAGATTGGAGATGGGATTAGATGCTTTGAAATTTTGATTGCTTATTCGTTGTATTTCGATGAGCAGATGTCTAATGACATAGTATTATTTTGACAAGATTAGATGCATGAGATCATAATATGAACATCAAAATAAACAAAATGAAGGTACAACAACTCAATGGAAGAAACAATTGTATGTTCAAGTCATATTTGAATAGTAACAGAAAAGGTGACAAAAACTGGAAACAGAAAGAGGAAAAAAAATATAACAAATAGAAGAATCCCCTATCTAAACTAGAAACTACGGAGTAAATGAAACAATAGATAGAGAAGAAGAATATGATCTAACCATACACCATAAACACAAGATACGCAAAGGCGAAAATAAGAATAAACGAGAATTAACTCAACCAGTTAATGAAGAAAATTTTGACTATAAAAACGAAAAAAGACATATGAACAAAGACAATAAAAAAGAAAATAAAAAACAAAGCAAAATCTCTTGACAACAGAAACTGCGCACAAAAGGGTACCAACCCAAACAATAAAGACAATTAAGAAAACACAAAAGAATAGAAAACCCTAACCTAATGGTGATCCTATAAGATAAAGGAATACATGTACCAATGAAATATACACTATGTAACCACACTTATAAAAATGCAACCCATTTATTCACGGAATACCAAACTACACTAGCTCACAATCATATGAAAAATGGAACAGCGGATCGAAAGAATAGTACGGGACACAAACAAAAATAACAGAACCTATAAAGACATTATTGTAAAAATATTTTCAAAATTATCCCCGGGACAAAGATCAACCCTAGCCTTATTCCCTTGGGGCATCTGGTCTCTAAGGAATATAATCCTTTTTAATGACAAGGTGTTCAGAGGGTCGGACGTGATAACTCCACCTTGATGAGATATATATTATGTAGATATAATATGTTTTTACAGGGAATAATGGAAGACAAAGAAAGATATTTATTTTATACAAATATCAATTAGATAGAATTATGCGGGTATATCTATACTAACCTAAAAGCAGAAGCAAACCCCTTTTACGTGGATTAACCAGAGAGCTCCATTCCAAATGTCAATAAGAGAAACGCTATTCCCTTCTCCATCCATCCATGGCACCTATGTGGTAGATTTTGTTTTACACCTTGGACTCCCACGTTCTCCACTCCTTCCTCCTGAATAGGACTCCACTTCTTCCTCCAAATTCGGGCTCTTAACCACCCATCTTCAAAAACGGCTATTGTGTAGCTATTTTCTACAATCGTCGGAAGGAGATTGCAGGGTCCGGCGTGGTTCGATGAATCACTGAAGGACCAATCTTCGGGCTCATCGGACTCGGACCGAACCCTAGGGACCGGCTTGTCGATTGCCTCCGCTGAAGATCCACCCGGTTCTCCGCCGCTCCGATCGTGTCTCTACCACGAACTCCAATAATCATCCGGTACGTCTTCCTCCGTTCAACCGTTGCTCGTACACACGTATTTGCAGTTGGATCGCCAGACCCAATCTAAATACCGGACACGTTCCGATCGTGGTTCTACCCCTGAAGTGCAACTGTTTTTATGGTGGCCCGCACATACGTTCTCTGCAATTGTCGCTCGCACACACGTCGCCACACTCAATCCCACTACCAGACACGTTCTTTTTCTGGCTCAAAATCGTTCAATTGTAGTTGAACGAAGGCCTAATGTGTGTTAGATTAGATTGAGGTTTCAAGCTCCTAGCCCTACTACTACGTTCTTCGCCTGGCTCAAAATTTGCCTGGCTCAAAACCGGTCAAGGTTGCAGGGTAAGTAGCTCCTAACTTGGTCTTATTCAAATGAGATCTCCGTTGTTCGATTTTTGAATTAAAGTGAGCCCTAATTTCCCAGCTTTCTTACCTAATAGGCTTCAAGGAACGCTAGCAATTAAATTTGCAGTTCTCCTAAACGACATGTCTTACTTCTTAGTTGAGACATAATTTCTTTGTTTTCTAAAATTTGTTCATTGTTTATGTGGATTCCATTTGTAATTAGATCCTGATTTTCTCGATTTATGAAATATTGTTCATTGGTTATGTACATGCCATTGGTAAGTAGGTATTGAATAGAAATTCATTTCAAGGGTGAAAGTTGTTTGGAGTGGGAGCTATGAGGTTATGTCCTTACCTACAATTATAGGGTGAAATTGATTGTTTATATGCATTCCTTTGATATTTAGGGTAAATTGATTGTTTATATGCATTCCTTTGATATTTAGGGTGAAATTAGCTCCATCCATAGCGCAAATTCTGCAATAGATCAGAGTAGAGACACATGGCACATCGGGGGAAAGTAATTGGGTTATTTTGAAAGTCATTTAGTTCGTTGGAGCAAATTGACATGGTTGTTGTTGTGTTCATGGATGTGGAGGTAATCCTTAGATATGTTTTTTTAGCATGATTTTTATTTTTATTATAGATTATGACAATTGGGGGTTCATGTTTAGATAGATTTGTTTCTTTATACCATATGCTTAGAGTATGAATTTTTTTTTGGATTGTTATTTACTAGGGAAACACAATTGAGGCAATCATTAGGAAGAATATGATTGAACGATTTTCCGAGCAGTTGATTCTTGGGCGTTCCTATGTAGTCAAACTGTTCAATGTCATTGAACAAAGTGAAGTTTACCGATATTCGACACATCCTTTTAGGATAGCTTCAATTTTCTCACCGTTTTTAGTGCCATATTGATCAAATTAATATTCCGAGAAGTGGCTTTAAGTTTGTCAGATTTGAAGACATTGTGGCTAACCAGCTTGATTCAAATTACTTAGTGGGTGAGTTGCTTGAAACTTTATTGTGAATTTGACATTTTCCAAGCATTCATTAATTGCATTTATACTAATATTATATTGCAATCATGTTGTGTAGATGTTATTGGTTTCTTATCATATATTGGAGACCTTGAAATCATTGAGGGTCATGTAATACCTGCGAGAGTATCTCATAAAGTTAATTTTGAGCTGAAGAGTATTAGGTAAATTCGATAACCACAATAACAAGCTAATCAGCTGTTGTCTAATGGTGTATTCTTCTTGCAGCGACATTATAATCAAGTGTTCTGTTTGGGATAATTATGCTCATCAACTAAAGAATTACTATAATGCAAGTACCAAATCCGACATTGTTGTCATTGTTCAGTTTGCAAAAATGAAAGATTTCCAAGGTATATGATTTCATTGCTTAATATGTCATTGCTTTTTATCATTTTAAATATGCATTTTATTTCATTATACCTTATAGCCAACTCCCAATATTTTTCATTATCCTTTTCTTTGAAGGGCAAACATTCATCAACAATGCTTATTCTGGGACTACATTGGTTTTACACCAATCGGTTGCCGAAATTGTCGATTTCAAGGTTTGTAGTATAGTTATATTTGTTGTACCTTTTTTCCTTTGATGGGTACTACACATTTTTTGTTCTAAAATGTATGATCATCTTTCTATTTTGTAGTGCTGAAGATGCAGGTTCAGTTTCTCCTCCGGTTTCCCATGGTCGGCGGATCATTTCTATCAGCAAGTTTGAGGATGTTGTGGCCAAAACATTGACTGAAATCGTTAACACATATGTGATACATGAAATGTTATATTGTATAGTGTTAAATTTTTCTTTTTTACCAGCCAAGTTCTTGCGTGACCGTAGCAACCATTAAAGCAATGGAAAACAAAGAGACTCTGTCTCTCATTCATTATTGTAATTGTGTCTTGCTTTTAGTTGAGAGATTAAGAAAAACAGGCGACCTTTATAGGATAAATCATAAGTGTTATACTAAGAGTATCCTTATACTCAAACGTATCTACACTACGATGTAACTGGGTTATTGTTTCATTAGGATCTGAGTTGACAAGATAGTAGCGGGGTATGCTACAAGTTGTAGAAGAAGGGAAGTTCCTCTAGGTTGTATCTAGGACTCTAATGAAGTGAAATAATAGTATGTTAAATCTTACGAGTTGAATAACCCTAGGCGGAGACGTAGGCTGATTAAGAGTCGAACTTTGTAAACATATCGTGTGTTCAATTTGTTTTACTTTCTGCATTTTACTTTTGAATTTTCATAATCTGCATAATAGATTTTTGAGATATCAATCAAGACCTTGAGATCCATTTCAATTAAGGCCTTGAAACTGTATCTACGAAAATTTGTCATACTCTATTCTCCCCCCCCCCTCTAGAGTATTTTAATCATGTTTCTATCTCATACTTCGCTCTTGAGGACGAATGGGTAAAATACATTAACTAACAAAGGGAGATTTGGAAAAAGGCACAAACAAAGGATCTAGATGAGGAAGAGATGATCAAAGAACCAAGCAACAATCAAAACAGACCACACCAACTTAAAATCATCAAATGGAAAAAACCAAGCGAAGAATTCATGAAATTGAACTTCGATGGTGCAAGAACTCCCTCATGACTTGCTGCTTGTGGTTATATCATCTATGATGACCAAGGTAGAATTGTATCCTCGAAGATACTCCAATTCATACCTCTCTTTGATGAACTCATGATAATATTTGATTTAATGAAAAAGATGAAGAAATAGAGAAATTTGAGAGCTGGCAGATAGTATTGAAATGAAGCAAATAACTACTGCTCCCATGCTCCGTATAAATATTGTTGGTGCCCATCCAAAATATTACCGTTGTGTATTTGTTTGAAATTTTACCATTACAAATTGAAATTTGCTTGGATGGGCCCATCCTTTTTTATGAAAGTAATTGAAAAGCAATTTTTTTTGGTGAAAGTAAAAAAGGAAAAAGAGAAAATGTGATCAATTAATTGTGGCAGAGGTGGGGCCCACCCTTTTTCACTCTCCGAACAATGACTGGGTATATGAACGGGGCTAAATTTTTTAGCTTTTTTGACAGCCCAAATACATGGAGTGTGAACTCATATTTTGGATGGGAATGCATATTTTAACATTTTAGCTCAGGGATGTGGATAGTCTTAGAGATCTATTTGATTCAGGTCTCAAGTGGCAAGTAAGGGACGGTAATATAATCAACTTCTAACTCGATAATTGGGTTTTAGATACACCTCTAATTGAAATAGCTAGAAACAAAGCCTCGATAAATGAAATGACCAAAATTAACAATTTCATTACAAATGATAAAAAATGGGACATGGAAAAGATATCTAGTGAACTAGGCAACCATCTAAATCTGGACACACTCAATAAAATTACACATATACCAATTCCATCAAATAACAGTACAGATAGGTTATATTGGAGACTAAGCCCAAATGGGTGGTTTTCAACAAAATCATATATCAATCTTCTTCATAATAGAAAATGGCACTCTAAATCTGACCTATACTGGATTTAGGAGTTAGATTGCACCCCTAGAATCAAACACTTCATATGGAGAGCTTCACATGGAGGAACACCAACAAAAGGTAAACTAGAAGAACAGAGAATTACAGTCCTCATGCAATGCGAGTTCTATAACCACCATAGAGAAGATTTCTTTCATCTATTTGTGGAGTATAATGTCACTAAAAATATTATCCAAGGAATGGATGATAAACTCTTTCAAATTATAGACAAATGAGATATAAATGTAAGAGATGAACATTCTATTATAAAAAAAAACTCAAACAATCAATGGACATTAACAAAATAAGTACATTGGAAACCAAGTTGTGGAGAGTCTGGTACTTTAGGAATCAAATGATTTTAAAAAATGAAACGTGCTCAATCAATAATTTTATAAAATTTACCAAACAACAGATTCTTAACTGGAACATGGCTAAGAATGATGATGAAGAAACAAACATAACATCAACTCGAAACCATTCTAACAACTCACATGACAGTGAAAACAGACAGAAAAAGGAATCAAATGGGAAAACCAAAAAAGCCCAAGCTTCAAACTTAACTTTGATGGTTCCTTACGAGACAACAAAAATTCCGCAATTGATTTTATCATTCGCGATCATAAAGCAAATTGGGTCTCTATGAAGGGAGCTTGTATCCTGCCATGCTCGGTTATTAGAGTCGATGCTACAACACCAAGAGACGCTATTCGTGAAGCTTTAGAACTTAGGCCGTGTTTGGCGGTAGATGGAGATTATGTAGATTAAGGAGATTTTGGTAGATTTGAGTAGATGGAGATTATTTTTTGTAGATTAATGAGATTGTGGGGATGGAGATTATTTTTGACGGAAATCTCCGAAAGGTGTTTGGTAGGCATTAGATTGTGGTGTTTTTAGAAGTGACAAAATTACTAAAATGCCCCATAAAAAATGGCAGCACTACCCTCGTCCTTCCTCTCCCAAAGGCGTCCACCCGTTCCAGAAGTTGCCACTATCGCTGTGCTCGACTGGCGATTTGCGAAGACGAGGGTACGCAGATCCGGTGACTTGAAGGCCCGACCACATCCGCCACCACCGGCGTGAAGAAGCCCCCTCACTCAACCTCGCACTGTCACCTCAGTCTGCTGTAGGCGGAAGCGGACCGGAAGCAACACACGTCTCCGGAGACCGGCGTGTCGCAGGTACGATTTCTCCGCCGTCGTGGTCACTTCATAAACCGTTGTGTATGTGTTTGGTTGTGAATGAGTATGTGTGGGGGTGTGATAGCTGGAATTTGTGGATTTTTAGTTGTGAATTAGGGATTGCATTACAGTAGAGGATAGAAGTAGGTTGAATTGGGGGTTTCCTCACCTGAGCCATGTAGGCGGAACCAGTGGCACGGTGGTGCAATTGGGTGGCTCCGGACAGGCTTCGAAGTAGGGGGAGTTGGTGGCGACTGAGATTGGACATACCTGTAAGATGATGACAGATATTTGTTCCTCAATTTTCACTGTCAACACCAGAAAGGAAATTGCGCATAACAATTCATTAGTAACAATAACGATGATGGTTGAAAAACTTGAACCTAACCAATTACAAAGTTGAACAACACCCGTATGAATTGGATGGAGGGAGAAATTTATAATTGAACTGATTTCAACTGAGTTAGCTTTATTGGGTATGGAATTGTAACTGGAAGAGAAATGTATCTATGGAGCTTGCAAGTGTAATTTGTTCATGTAGGGTGGATTGAATAGGAGTGACTGAGTGGTTGCATTACAAACTGACCTCTAGGGTTTGTGAACTGAATATATGTATAATTCTTCTTAAAAAAAATTTGTGCTTCTGCTGTACAAATGTTGTTGTGTTTATCTTCTGTGATTCTTCTATACATTTTATGTCATGGTGGTCTGCGTTGAATGGCCTCTGCCAATTTGAATTAAATTAAGATGCTATGCGCGAACATAGTGCTCAGGGTTGGGTAGAGAGTTCCCGTATGCAGTCTGGACACATCTGAAATTAGGGGGTGAAGTTTCCGTTTCATTGTTCATATCCGTATCCTTTAAAAACGTGAACGTTTGCCATAAATGCACTCTCGTGTTTGTAGTTTGGTTGAATATATGGTTTCGTGTGTTTTTTTTGGTTTGGAGAATTCAGTTGAGGACGATTTGCAACCATGGCATCGAGTGGCAAGCCCCCCGTAGCTGAAAAGGGCAAAAAACCAAAGCCCCAAAAGAAACACCGTTCCAGTGGACTCCTACGTTAATGAAACAGTATTTGGATTTGTTGATTGGGTATCAGCGAAAATACGGCCGCGATCAGGGGTTCAGTTGGGTTGTTCTAACGACCCAGTTCGAGGAGCTGACAGGGCAGAAGTGTGGAAGCAACACCCTGAAGAACAAACATGCGACAATGAAGGAGAGGTGGAAGGCCTGGAAAGATTTGAAGCACGGCGAGACGGGGTTAGGGTGGGACTACGAAAAAGGTTGCATCAAGGCAAGCGATGAGTGGTGGGAGCGGAAATGTCAGGTACTCTTTCGTTTGCAAGACTTGTTCATTGTTGTGGTTACATACCTCTAATAAAATGCACTACATGTACGCGAATAATCTAACCCTTATCTGTCAACTGTTATTGTAGGAAAAGGAAGACTTCCGTAAACTAAAGAACAAGTGCATACCTCCGGACATTGAAGATGCTTGGGACCAGATTTACGGAGGGACAGTAGCCATCGGAATGCACTGCGTGTCTCCGTCTATGGACCCCATCGACAGCCCTGTGCCGATGTCCTGTTCCCCTGTTGATGTGGGTGACGGACACCGCCCCGAACCGACTGCCGCAGATGTTAACCTGGGGGATGAGGTTGAAGAAATTAACGACTTCGACCTACGTCGCTTTCCGGACCTCGTCCGAGGTGCTAGCCAGTCATCTCCTGTGCCTCCCGTGGAGGTGGCTCCCACCGTCACCCCTGGCTGTAGCACATTCCCCACTCGGTCGAGGAAGCGTCCGGCAAGCTCCTCTGCGACACCATCTGGTAGGAAGCGAAGTGGGAGAAGGTCATCTGGGTCGGTCATGTTTGATAGGCGGATGGATTTTGTCGAGGAAACTGGTGCAAGTATTCTCCAGTACGTGCGTGCTGAGGACGAGGCCTCCCGAACTGAAGCGAACCGGGAGGTTGAGGTGGTGAAGGTACTGGACCAGCTTGTTGCTGATGGATTGATAGAAGATGAGAGCCCACTGTTGTGCTTCGCAATTGAAGCACTCACAACCCCCGAGCGGGCGAGGATGTTCCTTGCGCTCAATAGGAGCAACGCGGTGAGGCTAGCGTGGCTCAGGTCGCTTTTTCGCAAGAGCGGAGGGGACACGTAGGTCGGGTGTCGGGTAACGGAGTGAGACTTCATTTTCCCCTGAGTGTGTCCATCCAAATCATTTCGGTTTTTTTTTTCTTCGTGATGCATTGGCCAACAATATGACCTTCTTTGTTACTGTTTGTTTGCTTTGAACGTACTGTGTGGATGTTGTTTTTATGATTGCATAGTGCTCATCGCTTGTCTTGTTCTTGATGTGCGTGGTTTGCGTTGATTTCCTTTCCGAACCCGAAGTTACTGCACTGCAAGCCTAATCCATGTCACTTAGCACCGTACCTGCTCCTTGCTGTTACAGGTGCAATGGTTGAGTTGTCAGTTAAACGGCGGATGAAATGGAGGCACAAGCGAGCTGTCCTTGCCCACTGGTTTCTCATGCTCGAGGCAGTGCGTCAATCAGAACACCACTACAAATACGTACACAAGGTGCCGTGCTATACCTCCGAGTACACGGGAGAGCATTGGATTCATGACATTCTAACACACGAGACCGATCTTCGCTGTGTCCAAGTGTTTCGCATGCCGAAGCACGTCTTCATAACCCTGTGCTCGACTCTTCACGACAGATACGGCCTCCGCGGATCGAAGAACATGACCGTCATGGAGAAGGTGGGCATCTTCGTTAACACCATGGCTTAGGGGGCTTCGCTACGAGACTCCTGCGAGTGCTTTCAGAGATCGACCTCCACACTTAGCGATGCCATTAACCGACGTCCTAGAAGCACTGGTGGGCCGCCACAGTGGATGGAACGGACTTGCTCGCGACGTCATCAAACCGGTGGACCCAACCTTCGCCGAGGTCCCGAAGCAGATAAGCGAAGACGCCAGATACAACAGATACTTCAAGGTCACACATACCCCCTTCATATTGATGTCCCTTACATTCAACATGGAGTACTTCATCCTGCAGCTACTCGCTCCATGCAGGGATGCATCGGAGCTCTGGATGGGACACACATCGAAGCTTGTATTCCGCGGGACGAGCAACTCCCTTACCGGGGGCGCAAGGGCATCACTACTTTCAACGTCCTAGCGGTGTGTGACTTCGATCTAAATTTCACTTTCATTTCCGCCGGGTGGGAGGGAAGCGCCCACGACTCCCGTGTTCTCGAACACGCCCTTAGTACTCCAGGGATGCATTTCCCCCACCCTCCTCCAGGACCCTATTACTTGTGCGACAAGGGATATCCTGAGAGGCCGGGATACATGATACCGTACACGAAGACGAAGTACCATCGAGCGTCGTTCGTGCAAGAACCGGCTGACAACGAGAAGGAAGCGTTCAACCAAAGACACTCGTCTTTGCGCGGGGCTGTGGAAAGGACGTTCGGGATCTTCAAGGGTCAGTGGAGGATGACGAAACCAATGCACAAGTATCCCGTGGACAAACAGGTAGACATTATAATCGCGTGTGCGGCCTTTCATAACTTCATCCGGAGATCCGGGGGGGAAGGTTAATCAAGCAGCGGCGCACGGGATGATCCTTATGTCGAGCCCGGTGTTGATGGTGTCGAGGAATCTAATATCGAGTCCGATGACGAGAGCGGTGACGATATAGTTCACTCAGATAGCGAGGAGGAGGAGATTGAGGCCGAGGGGATGCAGAATCTACGGGACGAAATCGCTCGACAAATTTGGGCCGATAGGCGCCGCCATCGGTAGCTGGTTTATGGCCAAACACGACATCATGGGGTGCCGACGCAAAGCAACACCCTTTTGAAATGTGGTGCATCTGCTTGTGCAACATCACCCGACGTGGTTTGTGTACGCTTACGGTGTTGTTGACTTAGCCGATGAACTTTATGGTAGCCACATCTGATGGTTATTTTGGTAGGGAAGTTGTAGTTGTACAAGACGAACATACATAATCGTAACCGTTACACCCATTCCGCTATTTATCGAATCAATGACGTTGGACACGGAATCGAACTTTGTGCAAATGTAGAAAGCGTGGAATAGCATACACAATTGTAATCATTACACCCATATAGCTGGGTTCGTTAACATTGTCGTACAACATGAAGAACATAATAGTTTGCAACTTACATGCACCCATTACAGATCGAACCTACCGAACCCCACAACTGATTGCGGAGATACCAAAAAAGCCTACGCCCCTACGGAGATACAAAAAACGACTAGGGAGGGGCCTGCGTTCCGAGACACGAAGTCTTCATACGGTCATAGCATACAGGGAGGGATTCGAATCCCTTTTGCGACAAAAGCTTAGTTATACACAAACTACGAAGGTGTGATGTACCAAGACGCTTAAGTCCTCACCAGGGCCGCTAAGGCGACGGATGTCATAACGAGGAACATCCATTTCTGGGTGTCCTCGCGGGACCTTGCCGCCACTAACTGCCCCCAGAGTTTGGCAGCATGGGTGGAGAGGCTCGCCACGCGCTCAGTGAGCTCTTCATTCAGTGCAGTCACCCTCGCCAGCTCCTCCCCATTCCTCTCAGCCGTTGCCTCTGCTGCATATAGCCTGGTTGTCAGCTCCATAGCGATGTCCTCGAGCTACTGGATCCGAGGGTCCTCTGGAGCAGGTGGAATGTCCTGAGGTATGTCCTCAACTGGGGGCATGTTCTCGTCACCTGAGGGGACTTGCCTTGAGCTTTCCTGAACATACAGTTCCCTCTCCTGCATATTACAGTCACCACACAGATAAACCAATTAAAACCTCACGACAATGTTAAATATTCAAGGTGCAAGTTCATGAGTTTTTCAAACATTAAGGGTAATTGTTTTTTTCCAAACATTCAAGTTAATTTTTTTTTTTTTACAAAACAGAGAAAGTTTTAAAACAAAGAAGACTCATCAGCTCGGTCACAGTCCAACACAATAGATTTTTGGTGACAGAGATGGAGTTTCTGTAGTTAAGAAGTACGTTGGTGGTTTCATACCTGCTCGTACCATGGAGGAAGCCTCTCCTCCCCACCAATCCATGGGTACTTCTCTGGACACCCGCTTGGCCAGCTCCCTGATGAAGACATTTCGTATCTGCAGGGGCAGACATAGGTTCACATGTTACAGCGATACAGAAGCACAATAGCAAATGAAATGTAAAACAGTAAAAGCCCAGAAGAAGTAGGACTATAGAGGCCACAACTATGGAAAACCATATCCCAAGCCTTCAAACTGGTAGTTAAATGCACAATGCTACCTTATTATCATTTTTTCCATAATCCAAATGCACATTGCTGCCTTTATTATCATTTGTCCAGAAGGGGTTTATTATAGTGTTCACCTTCTTGTTTAGCCAAACCATGCAAATGAAGAGCCTTAAAGCAAACTAATTTCTCCTCATGTTACCCCTTTTTGTGGGGTAGCAGTTCAGAATCACACAATAAGGAAAAAACAAGGGTGTCAAGATCCAGAGGTTAAGACATGTTTGCAAGTCTCAAGAGGATGAAAGCATGGGTGTTTGATTGACTGATATAGAACAAAAACTCATCTCAATATGAGACAGTCCAAAGAACAAAGCAACTTCAAGTGATTATATGATTGAGGTACATAACAAGTGAAAATCCATAACAAGGTGAGGTACATAACAAGTTAAAATCCATATATGTAGTTAGCAAAAAAAAAATGAAAGAAGGAATAGTTCAGAACCCCAAAATAAAAGAGTGAAAAAAATAAACTTATCTACACAATCTGTGATCTGAATTGAGTAACTTATGCAGAGAAGAGGAGATGCTTGCAGGATTATGCAGAGGAAAAAGAAAGAGAAACAGGGGCCTATTTTCACATCTATGCCACAACACAACAGGAAAATCAAGCTTGGTGTGTGTTTTGCTACACGTCCTTGTGAATTAGAAAACGTTCAAAATCAGAATAGTCTGATAGGCCCAGTACAGCTGGTTGAAGACTGAATCATGGGCATTCAGCAGAACCTCTCTCTTTTTTTGTTTAAACCAATTTTTTTTAACAGCATTTGAGCAACTCTTATGTATCAGAACAGTTGCCAAAACAATGTTAATGGGTACTGACTTGTGACAAATTTACAAGCTACAAGCCAAAAACTCAAAGATAGTGGTGGAATCAGCAAACCTTTATGAGGGACTACCAACGATACACACAAGATGGAGACTGCTAAGGGAAATGTATTCTCTTCGTTTTTTTGACTCATTGCAGATGCACACAAGATTGAAGTACTGACTGCTAAGGGAAATATGAAAAGCATATGACTGTCTTCATTTTGTGACTCCTTATTCATGCACAACAAATCAGACTTTCAAACGAGTTGTTAGATCCCATTGCAGATAGCATACAAATGTGAAGTACAAATGTCGCTGAAATGTTTATACTCGACATGAAAATTACTATACAATCGAGCCGCAACAAGAAGGAGCTGGGAAAAATGTAGATCCCATTGCAGATAAGTTGTTATACTCCACAAGAAGGAGAGGGGACAAATTTATACTCCACAACACAAAGGTTAGGGTTTCGGAGATCCGCCATGTCGCTCGTCCCCATAAGGTTAGGGTTCGGAGCTCCGCCGCCGGCCCCCGTTACCCTCCCCACCGCCGGCAGCAGCAGCGGACGACGGAGCTCGCTCGTCCCCCAAAGATTAGGGTTTCGGAGCTCCGCCGCCGCCCCACAGTACCCACCCCACCAAAGACGAGCAATGGACAGGAGATGAGAGGAGAGGAGAGATTCGTACCTTGTTGCCGGAAATGGCGTTCGTCCTCCGGATCGTCTCCTTCCTCGCGGGGCTCCTCCAAACCAGATCTGCTGCAAATGACACAACTGACCACAACAAGGGCAAAATCGGCCCTCTTTAAACACAATCCGCACACAATCTCCGGAATCTACCTCCATGAAGATTTCAAAATAATCTCACAAAATCTCCTGAATCTCCATCTCTAGATCTGGGGGAAGCTTGCGCCGAACACCCCTTCCACTGTTTACAATCTGATTTGTATTATGAAATAATACACACAATCCCCTAAAAACCCGCGCCGAACACGCGCTTAATATCCAAAACATCGAAATAGAAGGTGATAACTAATGCATTATTAATGCACTTGAAGACATTTGGAAATGCCATTGGAAAATCGAAATGATCATTTATGACTCCCTAATGAACCTATGTCGATTTCAGACAGTCCAAATTTGTCATGTGTTTAGAAAAATTAATAGTGCAGCGGATAGATTGACCTTTCTGGACCTTTCTAGGTCACACAACCACCACTGTCAACCTTACCATAGATTTAGAACTTCATGTTCTCATTCGAAAGGATGTTCTAGGTTGGACTACCGATCGTACGTAGTTTGCCCTAAGTTTTTTTTTAAAAAAACATGGTTGCGAACCGTGTAAACAGCGAAAAATTGACCGTGCAAATACAAAGACCAAATTATTATTATTTTTTTTTTGTAAAAGTCGTATTAAAATAAACCGGAGAGTACTTTTCAGATTTCTTTACTCGAAATACAAAACCGGAATTGTCCTAAAAGTCTCGAACAGTCTTTTGAGAGAGAGAGAGAGAGAGAGTTGGTATCATATTTTCCAACCCCAATTTTAATGTTCGATTAAGCCTTCCTCATCTCCCATCTCGATCACTTCCTTGTTCCTCCTAAATCCCAAGTCTGAACATCAAAACAAACCCTAATTGTGATTTTCACGTTCCCAAAGAGCTGTCAATCGACTCAAATCTCGAGCTCCTAGAAACCCCAGATCTCTGAAATCTGGTCGATTTTGGAGCTGGTTGGTGCTCCTAGGATTTAATTCCTCAACAGCTGCTTCTTGATATTCCGTTGAGGTAGAGGAATTCGGATCCACTGGATCGAAGATGCCGGTGGCTGCTTCCGCTATATACTTCCTGAACCTCCGTGGCGATGTCCTTATCAATCGCCTCTATCGTGATGACGTCGGGTATTCCCTCTTCCCCTCTCTCTCTGTAGAAACTAATATTTCGTTTCACATTTGCTGATATTAGATGTACAAACCAAAGTTTGGTTTGTTCGTGTTAGTTTATGTGCTGAATTGAGCTGATTTAGGTTTTCTGTCGTAGTAGATTGCATATGGAATTCTTCTTTTGTTTTGATTTTTATGTAAGCACTAAGCGTGGTCTCTGTTGATTGGAAATGGTTTCAGAATATCTCACAATGGATTGTTCTGTGATATTTTTGTCTCGACTAGAGAGTAGAGTCTAGGGAATGATCTTGCCTTTATGAGTAGCCAGCATTTTGGCGTCTGTTTTATGATGAGCGGATGCTAGATGAGTATGCACCAAACCTTTCACATGTGGATGGCTTGTGGGCTGTATGCAGGCATAATGATTTCTTAGGGCCTGTTTAGTATAATTCAAGCAATTGGCTTTGGAATACAGAGTCAGGTAAGAAGTTAGAACAAAGAATGGGGTCGAATCATTCATTAAACTTTTTGATTGAATAGATCCGGGAATCAGATCGTTAGCACTCTTTTGGATGGGGGTTTTGGGCATCTTTAGGCAAGTATTCAACCCACAAGACATTAAAGTAGAAAAAACCCATCTTCATTCAACTTCGAGTAAAAATGAACCTCAAACACAAAATCCCTGTCACGGAGCGATTATTTGCTCCACTAATTTGTGGTTTTGGACATAAATTGCAACACACACATTGGCTTGTGTTTTACGGTTGTTGGAAGCTGTAAGCAATGATTCAGGGAGAATACAAGATATTCTGCTGCATTAGGTTTGCGATAATGGTAAGGTCAACAACAATAGTGTGGTCAATATTAATGATGAAGACGATACTCAGAGTTTGGTAGGAGTGAAGTGTTAGAGACATAAGGAGAAAGTATGGTTTGAGTTAAACCTGGATGTGAGGTTTGAAAATGAGGTTTGGAACTCTTGGGGATGGGTATCAGTGGCATGGATAATTCTTGGGATATTTGGTCTACAAACATAGCCTGATGGCCTGGATTCCTGATGATGAATGGGCTTTAGACGGGCCTTACAATTACAAGTTTGGGTCAGTATTAACGTTTGTTTTTGCAGGCAAGCATTTTCACAAGAAAATGTGCTCATTATCAATGCTTTCTCATGCTCTGCGATAATATTTCCATATAGATTTGCATCGATTTCTCTTGAAATCTGCCGCGCAATATAAGTAGACTTTGATGGTTGTAGGTATAGAATTAAATTGTTTTCCACGAACAAAAGGACATTGACAAAGCGCTGGATATTTTTATTCCTTTAAAGTATTTTTTTAACCTTTTTCGTTGTATCAATTGAGAAACCATTTTTCTCCCTGGGGTAACTTGCATTGGTCTTTCTCCAAAAGGCTCTTTGTTATTGCATCAACCTTAAGTTTTACATGTCAATTTTAATTGCAAATGCTTCCAATGCCTGATTTATATCTGTCCGGTGGCTAGGGGTAACATGGTTGATGCCTTCCGGATGCATATTATGCAAACAAAGGAGCTTGGTACGTGCCCTGTGAGACAGATAGGAGGTTGCACTTTCCTGTACATGAGGATTAGCAATGTTTACATTGTTATTGTTGTTAGCAGCAATGCTAATGTTGCTTGTGCATTCAAGTTTGTGGTTGAGGTGATTACTATATACTTATATCTTAGTGCATTTACCCTACATAGATACAATTATATTATTATATATTCTGCATAATGTACTCATTAGAATAGGTAATATTAGGAAATGTTTTGGATTCCTATTAAGTAAAATATCCTGATCCATACTGTTTAGTGGAATGTCTTCACATATGCATCTCTTTATGTTGCCAGAATTGTTTGGTAAACAATCCTTTGGAAGACTTAAAGAGCTTGAGACCCTCTTGTTTTTCTGAGTTTCTTAAGAAGTCAACTTTGTACTCATTTTCTAATGCATTTTGGGATATGTTCCTATCTGAAAGAGGAAAGCAGTCTTTTGATATCATTTTTTTAAATGTTCCTTTGCTACCCTGCCACTTGAGATTGCAGCACTTGCATGCAGATTATGCATCTCATTATGCTATTATCTCCAACCTTTATTGTTCGTCTGCTCTTAAGTAATATGTTATTTCTTTTTGTTGTTTTAGGCTGTCAATCTATTTAAATCTTACTTTGGTGGACAATTTGACGAAGATGCAATCCGCAATAACTTTGTGCTCATTTATGAGCTCTTGGATGGTATGTAGTTAAAACTTAAAAGCTCTACTCCGGAAAAGTTTTCACGTTTGAATATCTTTTATCAATATTTGTTAATAAAATAATGTTAATTCTTTGGCTGTGATTTGAGAAATAAGTGTAGAATTTATGATTCTCAGTTCTTTATTATGGAGTATCTTGTTGATTATTTGAATGTAGATTGTGTGGGATTTTTGACCAATCTCATCAATATCTTGATCAGGTTTTTGTTTCTCACTTTTAGGATTGGCAATCTTTTTTTTTTAAATAATTCGTAGTGAAGGAATTTGCATATGTTACTTGTTTGCTTTTTTGTGAACATCTTGGAACATAGAATCTATTTGTTCTGAAGTCCTGAAAATATTTCATCCAGCCTTTTTAATGGGTTCTTGTTACATCTTCTAGCTTCAGTGTTGGCTTCATTTGCCTTCACTCTCTTTTTCCCGCATTCTTATGGGAAAACTATTACATCCATGAAATTTTATGGTCTTCTTGTATTTTTATTGCTAGGCAATATTTGTTATTTGATCCACAAATTAACTTCTAATTATCAGTTACATAGTAGTACATAAAAAGAAATTTTTTTTTTTTTGTTTTGGGGGTGGGGGGTGGAATTATAGATTGCATATGACATAATGGTTTTAGCTGATTCCACTTTGGAAGTGCTGTCCTACATGTAAAGATGTTGTTTTATTTGTAGGTATTTCTGTATTGGACTTATTGTATTTTCAACTGTGGCTTTGTAGTCATTTCTGTAGGGAGCTAATAGGTTAGAGCACATAAAATTTTCTGTTTCCTTGTGGATTGAGCCAACCCTACTTTTACCTTTGCGTATTCTTATTCAATGGCACTGAGCACACTTGTTTATCTTGGTTTATACTTTTTGATTATGTTGCAGTCTGCATAGTTTGCATAGCTGGTGTGATATTTTAGATTCTGTTTTTAATTTGTCCAAGTATGGTGCATCATTCATGTGTATGTATGCTGAACATTTAATACCTTTTCATTCTGTGCTTTTGCGCTGCTTTGACTTTGGCTTTTTTGATTGCCTATTTTCAGTTTCAACCTAATTTCATAAGGCATGAATTTTTCATCATGTTCATTTTGATTTTGTTATCACATTTGCTCCATGTTTCTTGGGTTTTAACAATATAGCTGAATCTGCTGCACCACTTTTGTCCTTTGTGCTGAAAACCACAGAAATCATGGATTTTGGCTACCCCCAGAATCTTTCTCCTGAGATATTGAAGCTGTACATCACCCAAGAAGGAGTACGATCATCATTCTCATCTAAGGTTAGTTTGATAAGTTTCTGATAACAGTGATTGAATTGGGAGGAGTCAAAAAGTATTTGTATTTTGTGTAAGATAGATACATCTCATAAATTGTTTATACTGCTTACTGGATGCTTGTTTCTTCCTTTAAATAGCCTGCAGATAAGCCCGTCCCTAATGCAACCTTACAAGTTACAGGAGCTGTTGGATGGAGGAGAGAGGGCCTTGTCTACAAAAAGAATGAGGCATGTAACTCTTTGCACTGGTGTCTTTTTATATGTTATTTTAAATCTCTTTCTTCTCGTCTATTTGGTGGCATCTCACCTATCAGGTTCCCTTCTGCTCTCCATTCCCAGTTTTTTGCTTCATTGCCTTGCACCAAGTGAACTGAAAGGGTCATATGCCTGAATTTGGACATTCTTTTCTTGCAGGTTTTCTTAGACATCGTGGAAAGTGTTAATCTTCTCATGTCTTCAAAAGGTGAGTGTATTTAGGGCATTGTTACTTTCTTCTCTAGTAAGGGCAATGGCCTAGAATACGATTGAGAATGTTGCTATATAATTTGGACTCTTGTTATTGGGGATACAGGTAGCGTTCTTCGTTGTGATGTTACTGGGAAGGTTCTAATGAAGTGCTTCCTCTCTGGAATGCCTGATTTAAAGTTAGGACTAAATGATAAGATTGGCCTTGAGAAAGAGTCACAGTTGAAGGCCCGTCCTGTAAAGAGGTAGTTTCTTTTTCCGTATGCATGAACTGTATTTTTTTTTTTTTTTGAAATTTCTTTTATTGACATTCTTATAGTTCATTTCTTCAGGTCACTTGTTTTGTTATTTATTTTTCTGTTAGGGCTTGCTTTCCCAATAATAGGGTAACTAAAAAAATGCTAGGTGGGTCCTAGGCGGTGGGGGCTCGCCTAGCTCCTATGTGGCCACCTAGACTGCCTAGACCCTCCTAGACACCCACCTAGCTCTAGGCGGTGGGAGGCTGCCCAGCGCCTAGGCAGCTCCCTAGGCCCATTTTTAGGGCATTACCCAATATCAATAGTTATTGGTCTTATAAGCCACTGATAAATAATTTTGTTGGCTTGTTGCTAGTTTTTGGTCACATGTCAGTTTTCATGTCTCTAAACAAAATAGAAAGAAACATTGATAATCTCACCTCACTATCAACTACAAAATTGCACATGATCCTCTTCTATGGCTTTCAAATTTGTTTATGAGGATCCAAATGTCAATGTCATACCGAAGGCATTCTTCTTCAGTGCTATTATGTGGTAAAATTTATGGTAATTGTTGTGGAACAATGGACCTCAAACATGTGATAAAGTGCAATGAATCCCATTTATTTATACTATAGATCTTGGTATCATTGGAAAAAAGGTGTTCTTGCTTCCCCTCTCTATTTTTACTCTGGTTAACCAAGCTTTTCTTGTTGAGTTCATTCTCTTTCTAGCAATAAAAGGGAAGGGAATATTGTATGTCTCCTGGTGCATAATGAATCCCATTTATAATATTTGCTAATGTTTTGGTGGTGTATTGTTACTTTTATTGCCGTTTATGCCAACTTTTGCGAGTCTGAATACAAGGTCTTTCAATTGAGTGAAACTAAACACTGAGAAGATAAATTACTTGAGTTGCCACCCTGTACACAGAGCATGAACTCACTTTTTTTTTTGTTGGGGGTGGGGGGTGGGTGTTACCTACTTATGATGTATGTAATTATGCGTAGCCGGCTAGCAGCACCAGATGTCAACAGTATATTAAGTTGGCCTTTCTATATTATGTATATATTTTAAAACTTGTGCTTTTTTAAAATATTTTTTTTTGCAGTGGGAAGTCAATCGAGCTTGATGATGTAACTTTCCATCAGTGTGTGAATTTAACTAGATTCAACTCTGAAAAGACTGTCAGCTTTGTGCCACCTGATGGTGAATTTGAATTGATGAAGTGAGCTCAGAATTCCTCTATTCAATTTCTGCCCCAGTTCTTTTCAATTTTGTGCTTGCATAGTAGTGATTTATCTTTGATTCTCACTACGTTTCGTCACTAATCAATACTGCAATTGTAAAGAATAATGTATTTCACATGTTCGTTTGTAGAACTTGTGCTATAGCATATACTCACGAAAAACGAATTAGTAACTAAATGCAAGTATACATGTTATTTAGCATCCTATTATAATTTTAGATTTCTTTCTAACTACTGATATGATTTGGATAAAGTCCTGCTTGAGAAGTTTTTGATGCATTATTTAATACAACATTTATTTGGTTTATTTTTCTCTGATTTAATCTTAAAAAATGATAGGTATCGTATCACTGAGGGTGTCAATCTCCCCTTCCGAGTTTTGCCAACAATCAAGGAATTGGGTAGAACACGCATGGAAGTGAATGTCAAGGTTTTTTATTCACACCTTGAACATAGAACTTGTAAAAAATAGTATGTTGCAATTATCTGATTTGTTTTCTTGTTCAGGTCAAGAGTGTTTTTGGTGCAAAGATGTTTGCACTTGGGGTTGTCATAAAGATTCCAGTCCCAAAGCAAACTGCCAAAACGAGTTTTCAAGTGACATCTGGAAGAGCAAAATATAATCCATCCATTGATTGTTTAGTCTGGAAGTGAGTTTCCTTTTAAATTTTAATATCCTGCTTCTTCTTATGCTGATTTTTTTCTATGAGAGTGGGACCTTCATTTTCCAAAATATATGAAAGACTGGATATCCTTCTTTTGCAGACTACATCTTTCTTTTGGTGGCATGCTTCTTTTTATTCATGATAACTTCTATGAGCTTTTTTTTTTTTAATCTTAATATAAAAAATAATGCATTGAAAATTGTTTTATTCTGCTATAATATGGTTTCTTATGTTCAAATTTTGAACTGTAGGATTAGAAAATTCCCAGGTCAGACTGAGCCAACTCTGAGTGCAGAAGTTGAGTTGATTTCGACAATGGGAGAGAAAAAATCTTGGACAAAACCACCAATCCAAATGGAGTTTCAGGTATCTTATTAGATTTTGGTATCTTTAAGGTAACTACCTCCACGGAATGCACGGTGTTTGTTCCAGGGTAATATGGTTCATGTTATATGGTGCTTCTTGAAATGGATAGACTAACTTCTTCTTCTACTTAGTTTTTTAATGCTTCTACTTAGTTTTTTAATGGTTCAGCCTAGATAATTAATGTTGCAGAGGGCCTTAATTTAAATAATTTTGTTGTTGCACACACACATGCAGAAAACTCCAATCCAAAGGCTAATTCAGTGTCTCATTTGTCAGCATTAGTGCATAGTATTTTCTAATACCAGTAATTCACATTCAAAGCTTATGGGTTCATTTGGTGCGCAATGGTATCTGTAATGTTTAAGTATGCATGTTCTGACCAAATCCTATGATTCCCATTGCTGACTTTCTGGTGTAATTCCCATTACTGTTTGAATGGTCCCTCCATAAACAATAATTGTTGAACAAGCCTTTTGCCTCCTTGGTGTGGACCGGCTTCCCCAGATTAGAACTCGGCTAGCAATGTTCTTGAAAAAGTATAGTGGTCTTGGTAATTTCTTTATGTTGATAAAAATTCAAGCTAAACTAACTGCCGAAAGAGTATTATCATAATTTGAAGACGCCATCAGCCTGTACTCCTTTCAAGAACATGTCCTAGTGGAGCATTCTCTTAAAACTATAGTAAGCCATGCTCACATGCTGGAGAGGGTGTCATGGCCCTCTCAGTCATTCGCTTCAGTGGGCATGCATTACTCAGCTCACTCTACAGTGTATTCAACTCAATATCATCTACTCAATAAAAGTCTGTCAAAGCTGTCAGCATTAATATTCAGTTTGGATAGTCATGGCACCTAGTTATCACAATTGTAGCTATACTTTTCAAAATTTTACAGCATGATTTGCTTGCAGATTAGTGCAGTTGACAACCATTATAGACTTGTAGTCATTCCTTACAATCCAGATGGATAGGCAGTAGCTTTAATCATCATGCAAAATGTTTTATGATTCCTTTGCATGCTTAATGTACAACTTTACCAATCTAGTTCGTGCATATATTAATGTTTGTCTTTAAGCCTATGACTTATTCTGAGAGGGCCAGGTGATGAACATTGTCCCATTTATCTTTTAAAACTTTTCTGTGGCACTTGATCGAGCTTGTTTATTTCCTTTTTCTGATATGAAAGAATGGATATTATAGGGACCAAATTACTAAATTATTCCACATTTTACAGGTCCCTATGTTCACAGCATCAGGTTTACGTGTTAGATTCCTTAAGGTATGAATAATTGGCTTCCTATCTGACATCTGTAGTACATATTCTACTTTCCAAAATATCTGAAAGGAACAAACTTATCAGGTTTGGGAGAGGAGTGGATACAACACAGTAGAGTGGGTTCGTTACATTACCAAGGCAGGTTCCTATGAGATCAGGTGCTAGAACCGCCATGAGCAGCTGCCAGATCGTTTGAGCAAGAGCAGTATGAGAGCCCCGAATAAATCGGTGGCTCAGTAACGTTTTCCAATATCAAGGCGTGCTTTGCCTTGGTTTCCAGGTGAAACTAAAATTGCTGCCACTCCGGAAATTTTTCCTGCACTTGGTTTGCGTCACATAGTTTCTGTCTTCCTTGCCCATGTTAATATGATTATTGATTGGTTGTGAGTGGTGCATTTCTGTTGTAAATCTTAGTCATTGTGGATTGGATTTATTGGGTACACATGTTTTTTTTCCTTGCATAATGATTCTTCGTCGACATATGTAGCAGACTGATCAGGATGTTGCTTTCATCTTTAGAACATATCATATCTGAACCAACCCTTCCTCTGCATGATCCTTCTATTATTTGTTGACTGCAAATCTTTGATGCTCGCAATACCTGCGAAGTCATAGCTAGTGTTTGCAAGGGTGCTCACATCTAAGTGCCACTTTTCTTGTCTCGTATGAGCATGCTGGAGTTGACGCTTCGTATTATCGTATATTGCGCCGAGATGTAGCTGAAGATCATCCAAGTCAGCTATAGCCTATTCACCCCCCAAAATGGCAGAAAATAGTACACTCCAGGATTTTACTTGGTGAACTTGTGGTGTTGCAGGTTTTGGCAACAAGTTGTCAACTTAAGAGGGAGTCTAAAATAAATCTGTGTAACTTGTAATTGTAAGGTCCATAGCTTGCGGGCTAATAGAGATCGTATACACCCTTATATGCTACATTAGGTATATCACAAAAATATTTATTGTTTAGGAATATAAAAAAACTAATTATTTAAAGGGAAAACTATTTTTTTTGACAATTAAAGGGAAAACTAATTACAATGGTGGGGGTTTGTAATAAAAATACGTTTCGGCTATATACACCGCAAATCCCCACGTCCTTAAGGACGTGCAAGGGAGTTTGCAGCCACCCGAACCCGGACGTGCAAGCACGTTTTTTTTTTTTTTAAAAACGTGCTTGCACGTCTTCAGGGACGGGCTTGCACGTCCTTAAGGACGTGCAAGCCCGTCTACAAAATCCGAAGAGGACGTGCCTCTTCGTCTTCCCTTCGTCTTCGTCTTCTTTGCCAGAGATCGAGAGGGAGAGATCGTCTTCGTCTTCGTCTTCTTCGTCTTCGCCGGAGTGTGAGAGAGAGATTGCTGGAGTGAGAGAGAGAGGTCGCCGGAGTGAGAGAGAGAGGAAGAGATCGAGACAGAGAGAGAGAAACAGAGAGAGATGCGAGGTCTCATCTCAGAACTTGCTTGGGACGGTTCAGCCTCAAGTTATCATGACTGATCGGGAGCTAGGTCTCATGGCGGCGCTGAATGTTGTCTTCCCCGACGGCCAGCATCTCCTTTGCTGGTTACACGTGACGAGAAGATGCGAGGAAGCTGCTCTGAAGATCACGAAGAATTTAAACCACGCTGGCATCTTTAAGGGTAACTGTTGGGGTCTGTTCGAATTGAGGTCGGAGGAATCATTCAACCGACGTCGTCGGGCGCTACACGCTGCATGGCACCCATTCCCAGGTGTGGTGGCGTATTTAGAGGCGGTGTGGCTTCCACACAGCAGGAGCATCGTACGATGCTACGTAGATAATGTCTTCCATCTCGGCACCCGTACGACAAATAGGGTTGAGGGTCAACACAAGGTTCTGAAGGAGGCACTTCACTCATCGACTGGTGACTTTCGCATCGTGATCGATGCAATCCATAGAGTCAACGATTGTCAACTGCATGAGCTGCAAACTGCTTTGGAGATCGACCGCTTCAAATGGCCAAGAGCGGCGTAAAAAGTCAACTTTTTCGATGAGGTAAAGACTTTAATCTCCAAAAAGTGCTTCGATTATCTGTACAAGATGTGGCAGGACGTCGTGAACCAAAAGGTTCCTCCGGTATGCACGGACCGACATTGGAGGGTTTGTTACGGGATCCCATGTGTCCATGAGATTCAGGGATACGTCAACTCCGGTACTCCGATACCCGCCGAGGACATCCACCCGTTCTGGATGGATTTGTCATGGACTGACATCGACGATACCCCACTGCCGTATGAGCTGTCATCTTTATATACGGCTTCCAACGATGTATGCGAGGATGAGCTGCACCCACCCTCATCAGCAAGCGTCCGAAGGAAGGGGAGACCTCGGGGGTCGAGGAATGCCTGCAGAACCAACCCGTTGCCATACGAGGAGGTAAGGGAAAGGTTTGAGAGAGAAGAAGCGCATGCTGCTCGACGTGCTGCTCGACATCGTCCACAAGCGACCTCAACTCGACGTGGACGTGATGATGTGTTCGGAGGGTTCAACTGGGGTCGAAACAACGTTGATCCCTTCATGCTCGGTCATATTGAGACGGTGAGGGACACTGTTGGAGATGGTCATTGTGGCTACCGTGCTTTGGCGGCTTTGACATCACCGATCGGCGAGACTGCTTTCTCGGAACTCAAAACGTTACTATGCAATCACTTGGAGGATCACGCCGATCTGTACGCCGGTTGTTATACGGGAGGGTACCAATTCCAGCAGTTCGTCGACTACCAGAGATGGGCGGGAGCTGTGCATGGTGATAGGAGACGGTGGATAGAGCTACCCATTATGGGTTTAGTATTTGCAACGGTATATCAGATTCCTCTCGTCGCCCTAGCTTGGCATCATCCGTTCACATGTCTCCCCATGACCTCGCCGACACCTGCTAACAACCCTCAATCAGCAACCCTTGGTGTAGCCTGCATCGGAAACCAAGACCATTTTGCCGCGGTACGACTTCAAACGTCTTTTTTTATTACCTATTCTTGCTTTTCATATATATGTCAATACTCTAACTCTAATTTTCCGTTCTCATAGATCTGGTTGCGTCGTAACGCTCCTATTCCGCCGCCTCCGCCAGAATGGGTCGCACATCATCATCCGAGCGTCGAAGGATGGGATGCTCCGTTTCAAGCTCAGTTTGAGAGATTTCGAGCCTTGCGTGTCGAGTCCGGCCGCCCTTTACTATTTTCCTAGATTTTATTCCACAAGTTTATTAAAATTATGAATGTAAACCTTTTTTTTCCGTTCCTTAACGTTATTCGCATATTATCCGAATGAAAACCTTAACAAATATTGTTTTCTATTTAATTTGACCCTAAATCCTTCAACTCCACTAGCTAACACTTCAATTTTATCAATTAACATTACAAAAGCCTCGGAAAACCTAAACCCTATAACCCTAAACCCTAAACGCAAAACCCTACTAGGGTTTGCACGTCCTTAACAACGTGCAAGTATTGCACGTCCTTAAGGACGTGCAAGAACGTTGTTAAGGACGTGCAAGTCTTTGCTAGTGGACGTGCACAGTCCCAGACTTGCACGTCCTTAAATCCTTAATCCAGATTTGCGGTGTATATAGCAACACCCTAAAAATACCCCAACTTTTGAGAGTAGTGGTAACATATTGTCACTTGTTTTTTCACGGGTGAAAATTGTTGACAACGTGGAAAATAAGTTTTAAAATAAATTCAGTTCATTGCTAAAATCTGGTATAATTCCCGGTTTCATGGGAAAAAAAATAAATAAATGAGGGGTTAGATTGGACAAACAAAATAAAATTTTGGTTTTATTAAATCGAAATTTTGCTAATTTGAACAAGCATCACTTTTCTCTAAGGGGTGATGATGGTGAGTTTCAAAGGAAAAAGAAGGGTTTTAATGAGATTGATGAGAGCAGGTGCATCACTAGAGTCCAAGTTTTGTAGACTACTTTAGTTGAATTTAATAAAACTGAAATTTATTTTGTTTGTCCGGTTTAACCCCTCATTTGCTTTTTTTCCTATAAAACCAAGAATTATATCGGATTTTAGTACTGATTTGTAAATAGATTGATTTTTAAAAAAAAACTTTTTTCCACATATGCTACCTTGTCCGTATTTTCGGCCCATGAAAAACCCGTGACCATATGTTACCACTACCCCTAAAGGTAGATGTATTTTTATTACATTTAAAAGGTGAGAACATATTTTTAGCATATCCCCAAAAGTGGGTTATTTTAATTAGTTTTCCCTTATTTAAAATAGGAAAAATGACTAAAAATAAGACGAATTATAACCCATATTAATACTAACTTTAGAAACTATTAAAAATAATATGAACTATTTCATATTAACCAGTTTCGATACAGAAAAAATTTCGGGTGATTTTTCAATGTGTTAATTGAATGTTTCAAAATTTAATGACGTGATACCATTTGATGCATAAATATAATTTTTGAAAATAAAAAACTAATTAAGGTTAATTACTCATCTAATTTGCATTATTTAGCATAAAAATTATTAATTATTTGTCAAGAATTACGTTATTTAATAAGGAAAATCTTAAAGCAATATCTTTTAGATTAAAAAAGGAAAGAATTTAGTAGAATTTGATAGATGGAAAGATAGATTAGTACGTAGAATTTATGGAAAGATACATCATATATCTTGCATCAAAAGTACGCCAATATCCAAATAGATGGATTAATTGGAAATATTTAAAGATTGATTTGTGCTAATTGTAACCCTATAGATACATATAATCACCTGTATATCTCCCCCAAACAATATTTAGTTCACAGGTTGAAAATTGAATTTGTAGGAATAATTCATCAATGGGAGACTTGCCGCCATATTTTCGTAATGTGTTTCTTCATCTACACACCGGAGGACAACTAATGGAGAACAAAGGCGAAAGGGCGAAATCCGCAACCCATAAGTATGTAGGAGGCAAGCGCAAGATATGGAGCCTTGCCTCCATCAAGATGACACATTGGCTTATCCGGAGCCGATGCAAGCTAGAGGTGCCTCATGGACGCGAGTTTCGCATCTTTTTCGAAGATCATCCGAGTGATGGCCCGCGCGTTCTAAGGCAGATTGAGCGCCAAGAAGACGTCGATCATCTTAGTTACCTCGCTTGCACAAAGGTCACCTCTCCAAAGGTGTATGTGGTTGGTTGTGAAAGATGATGAAAACTAAATTGAATTTAGGTTTTTACTTTCTTCAATTTCATCGTCAACCGCGGCCTCAAGACTACTGAGACGTCATAAACAGCAGCGTCGTTAAGTTCTTTGGCATGACAATCTATAAGGGATTTGATAGTTTTTTTTGTGTCTATGATCGATTTGGAATAATTGTTAATTTGATGGATTACTGGGCCATTGATGTTATGTATCATAATTGGTTGCTTATAATATACTCCCTCCGTTCGGAAATAAATGATGTTTGACTATTTTGCACGTAGTCTTAGGATCTAAAAACTATATAAAATCTTATTTATTTTAATTAATTTTTTTCATAGTTTAATACTCCCTCCGATCCAAAATACATGTCGTTTGACTTTTTTACACGTATTTTAAGAAGCTAAAAACTATATAAAATGACAACTTTTTTTAAATTATTTTTTTACAACTTAATATTTGTTGGTAATAAGTATTAAATTGTAAAAAAATAATAATAAAAAAGTTAATATATTATATAGTTTTTAGCTCCTTAAAATACTTGTTGAAAAGTCAAACGACATGTATTTTGGATCGGAGGTAGTAGTTATTTGTACTAACTATTAAACTATGAAAAAAATTAATTAAAATAAATAAGATTTTATATAGTTTTTAGCTCCTAAAACTACGTGCAAAATAGTCAAACATCATTTATTTCCGAACGGAGGGAGTAAGATTTACTTATGTTTTGATTCAGATTATCTTGTTGTTTAAATTAAGTAAAAGTAGATATTTATTTTTAATTAGGTTTTATGGGTGTATGGAAGCCTATTTTTAGGTAAAACTAGTTAAAAAAACGTTTTAAAAAATAAGCTAGAAAACAGATGTTATTTTGGTGTTTATTTTGCAAAAGTACTGTTTTACCCCTTCCCTTTTATCTTAGTTGGTTTGAAAATACCACAATACACCTACTAATAACCAAATAAACTTCACTTTTTACAAATAAACTGTTTTTCGCCCCATACAGAGATTATCTTGTTGTTTAAATTTTTAACTACTTTTACCAACAATTTATAAATTTTACCCCGGTTATATTTTTAGTCAGTTTATTAACCCCATCCCATACCAGCCCTTAATCTCATAGCGAAATGATTTATTTTTCAACACTAATTGTTTAATTAATTATCTTTTTATCCTAAATGTTTAGGGAGACGATGATGTCATCACTACAAGAAAAATGGCTGTGACAAAACTATTCGTCGCACAAAGTCAAAATTTCGTCGCCCAAAGTCAAATATGACGAAATAAGTTTCGTCATCAATTCGTCGCCTTAGGCGCGTCGCCCAAAGATATGGCGACGAAATAATGTTTTGTCGCCCAAACTGCCCTTTTGTGACAAAAACACTATTTTGTCGCCCCAGGCTTTTCGTGACAAATCCGTTTTTTGTCGCCCTAAGGTTTATCACCCTAATGCTAGGGATGGTGGGACATTCCGAGAATCGAACTCGGACCTCTCGCAACCAAAGCGAGAATCATACCATTTAGACCAAATGCCCTCTCACAAATCTCATCTCCATTTTCAAAAACCAAGTGACAAGATTAAATAAAGAGATTAAATAGAACACCTGATGGTATATATGCACATGGAAACTATATAAACCATAATCTGCACATAAAACGAAGGTACCTGATCCAAAACTTTTGACATAAATTACTAAAATCAACTTTGAAGATCTTCTCAGCCTCTAAATCACGCCAAATTACCAAATATTAGAATCCGATCCAACTGAACTAGGACTGAAAAAAATAATCTAATCTCAGCCTATTAATTTTTTTTTACTAAAATCCCACCAAATTAGCAAGACTGAGAATTAGAATGATAGCAGCTCATCTGTAGAGTGATAGCAGCTCATCTGTAGAGTGGTACCTTAAGCCTAGAAAAAATGGCATGACAATGCAAAGGAGCCATTTTGAGCAAAATCTTAATCAGTGACACAACCACTACAGCAATCTAAAATTCCTAGAGGCCCAAGAGAATATTTGAAGATGTCAAGTCAAGTGTGCAAAATGTAAAAGCAGTGGAACAGAAAAGTCTGTGGTCTAGTACAACTTACTTGGCTCGCTCTAGTGCCAGCTTTGCTTCATACCTCTCCCTCCATACAAGAAAACTTTCAAGAGTAACAGGCTCACCATGAGGTATGATCACCTAATAACAAAAAGAAAGAACCTAATCAGATGAAGGAAACATGTATAATGAAAAAAATCACAAATAAGATGGCATTGCATTTAACAACCGTAAACGTTTTTAAATTATTTCTAGAGAACAGCTTGTGAAACATGAAGTCTTTTTACCTCACATCTTGGTTTACGAAATCAATATGACACCCTATTATATCCGCTCAAAAACCAAATGTGTTGTCTCGTCACTCCTGATTTCTACCAAATGAATAGATAACTCAAATATGCAGAGAGACATACCAGCTGAGCCATCCCCAACATCTGCTATCTCCAAAGAAGCTGAATAAATAGCAGATTTCAAGCTAAATAAATAGCAGAAACTTTGAAAGAAGAAGATAGAGGAAAACCTGGAATCAGATTCATAAAATCGCAACAGCAAGCCATTCAAAAACCCGCAACCAGGCAACTGCACGGTAACAGCAGCATAGTTTTCTGTTTATCAAATATAAGCAAATAATTGATCCAGCAAACGAAAAATGAACAAAGAGAGGGAAACCTTTCGGAGTGCAGAACCTCTTAGGTCAGAAGAGTAATCAGCTCAATTTCTTGAAGAATCTCCTCCTCGATCTTATCTTTCCAAACACTGTAAAAACTGGACAACAATCGATCTCATCAAAATTGTATACTACCAATGCTATACAAAAAGATTTCTAATAAGCACATCATCAAACTCTATACCCTAAAAAGTACATACACACATCAATAATGGATAAATACCAAAAGAGATTACAAGAATACAAAATACATTCAAATCCCAAAATGTATACTACTGTTTTGAAATGAAAAAGTTTCCACTAAATGAAAAAAACTTACTCTTGTGTTGCCGGATTTAGGCGGCATATAATCAGCCCCTGCATAATCATTTGATTGATATCCTGATAATAATACCAAAAGAATTTCAGTACCAAATAATCATTTGATTGATATCCCGGTTTGCATTAGAGAATTACTAATAATTTGATTGATATCCTGATAATAAAACCAAAAGAATTTCAGTACCAAATAATATGCTTATATATATATATATATAGAATACGGATCAAATGTTAACAACTCTTACGGTGTTAAATGTTAACAAATCAATATTCGACAAAATTTATCAAATATTCATCACAGTCACTTAATTATTCATCAAAGCTTTTCGACAACATCTAAGAAATTCATTTCAATTAATAATTATTGCCAATTAAAAAAAAATTATCACCAAAAAACTCAAACCCTTGCGCGTGTATCCACCCCCAATCTCGTAATTGTGTTACTGTGATGAATATTTCTTAAATGTTGCCGAATATTGATGAATATTTGGGAAATTGTGAATAATTGAGTGAATGTGATGAATATTTGATTAATTTTAACAAAAGCTTTGATGAATAATTGAGTGACTGTGATGAATATTTGATAAATTTTGCCGAATATTGATTTGTTAACATTTAACACCGTAAGAGTTGTTAACACATGACCCAACCTCTCTCTCTCTCTCTCTCTATATATATATATATATATATATCCTACATGACAACTGCTTACTTGATAGAACTCCCAGCTTTCTGGACACTTGATCTTATAAACCTAATGACAGGGGAAAAAAGCCCACTTATTCCAGAGGAAATAAGATCATGAAACATCTCTATTGGAGATTACCTGCAGGTTGCAGTTGTTCATGATTTATTGAAAATTTGACACTATTTATTTATGCTAGGAGGTCTAGAATATTGAGACATAGAATAGAACCTGCAAGACTGAAACCAATGAGATGGAGGATCATGTAAGGGCCAGTGGACTGGACAACTTGGAAGCTGGACTAGCATAAATGGCGGATGGGAAAGAACACTGAAGACCTGTTAAGATCAATCACTCAAAAATTACAAGAATACACGAAACAAACCATGATCGCCAAAAAACCTAAATAATAGTAAGAACTTTGAACACACCAGGCTATTTGCAGTGTTGAGAGAGTGTGCAATTCCCCTAAATGGAACTACAAAATCTAACTATGATTGGAGTGATCAACATATATAGTTATAGGTTTGTGATCACTTGAATTTCCATTACGACAAGTTTCAAGCCACCAACATAACTATAGGTTTGTCGCTTTATTTTATTTTATATTTAACCAAAATGGATTTAAGCGACCAACATAGCCATACATTGGTCGCTTCAATCAATTTAGGTAACCACCAACACTCAAGCCATGAACTTAAATGATAATCCCTCCGTTAATTAAAACTTGACGTTTTACTATTCACACACGCTTTTTGAGGTGTTAAAAACTATATAAAATATTAACTTTTTTAATGTATTTTTTTAAATAATTTCATACTTATTATTATTAAGTATGGATTTATAAAAGGGGGAGTTTGCAAAATGTCCAAAAAAGTTGTCTCAATTGGTGAAATATCCACACTTTGGGACAAATTGGTGGAGTGTCCATCTTGCCAATAGCAATTTTATCATCTTGCCTATAGCCTCACTTTTTTTTTACATTTTGTCGTGCAAAAATAAGAGTATGTTGTGCATGTGCGAAAATAACCGTATGTTGAGCAAATATGACCCAAGTCTAGTTTTTTTTTTACATTGTGTCGTGCAAAAATAAGAGTATGTATGTGCAAAAATAACCGTATGTTGAGCAAATATGACCCAAGTCTATTTTTTTTACATTTTGTCGTGCAAAAATAAGAGTATGTTGTGCATGTGCAAATATAACCCTATGTTGAGCAAATATGACCCAAGTCTATTTTTTTTTTTTACATTTTGTCGTGCAAAAATAAGAGTATGTTGTGCATGTGCAAATATAACCCTATGTTGAGCAAATATGACCCAAGTCTAGTTTTTTTTATATTTTTTTTAACATTTTGTCGTGCAAATATAAGAGTACGTTGTGCAAATATAACCGTAAGTTGTGCAAATATGACCCAAGTCTATTTTTTTAATTTTTTTAAATATTTTGTCGTGCAAATATAAGAGTACGTTGTGCAAATATAACCGTAACTTGTGCAAATATGACCCAAGTCTAGTTTATTTTTATTTTTTATTTTTTATTATTTTTTTAACATTTTGTCGTGCAAATATAAGAGTACGTTGTGCAAATATAACCGTAAGTTGTGCAAATATGACCCAAGTCTAGTTTATTTATTTATTTATTATTTATTTTATTTTTTTTAACATTTTGTCGTGCAAATATACGAGTACGTTGTGCAAATATAACCGTAAGTTGTGCAAATATAACCCAAGTCTAGTTTTTTTTTTCATTTTGTCGTGCAAATATAAGAGTACGTTGTGCAAATATAAGAGAACGTTGTGCAAATATAACCGTAAGTTGTGCAAATATGACCCAAGTCTACTTTTTGTTTTTGTAACATTTTGTCGTGCAAATATAAGAGTACGTTGTGCAAATATAACCGTAAGTTGTGCAAATATGACCCAAGTCTTGTTTTTTTGTTTTACATTTTGTCGTGCAAATATAAGAGTACAATGTGCAAATATAATCGTATGTTGTGCAAATATAACATTTTGTTGTGCAAAATTTAATATATTTTTTTTCCGCTTTTTTTTTCGTCTCAGCACTTTTTGTTGTGCGAAAATAACTTTACGTTGTGCACATATAACAATTTGTTGTGCAAATATAACTTTATGTTCTGCAAATGTAAAAATAAAAATATAGTAGAGGTGGATCACATAATAAAATATAGATAGTTTTTTAATTCTCATATTTATAGGGTAATTTTTGTAATTTTACAAAAATTACTTTCCCCTTCTTCTGAACACAGCCCCGAGGAGGCGAGGAGATCTCGGATCTACCGAGGAGATCTCGGATCTCCGGCGATGCTGCCGCTGCTCTGCCACAAGAATGGCGGCCGATTCCGAGACCGAAGTCAGTGTGGACGACAAAGGGCAGCATCTGAACGCCGATTGCGAGCCTGCACCACCGAATCCATCTCCACACGTGCGTTTTAGCGATTGCGAGCCTCTGCCTTTATCTCTACTCGCTTTCATCATTCTCGAACCCGAGCACAACAATTTTTCAAACTCTGGCCTGATTTGAGTGCTATCCGGCTTGACTGTGAAGAAGAATTGGAGCAAAAAATGCAGATTTTGCTAAGAGACCCCCTTCCTCCTTCCTCCTCGGTGATCGAGATCTAGATCCGAGTACAGGTCAAGTCGGTCTAAGTACAAGTCAAGCAAAAAATGCAGATTTTGCTAAGAGATCCCCTTCCTCCTTCCTCCTCGGTGATCGAGATCGAGATCTGAGTACAGGTTGAGCAAAAAATGCAGACTTGACGTCGTTGCCTCGTTAGCACAGATCTGGCGCAAGATTTGGGGAGGAAGAAAAGGCTTATGTTGAGGTGCGATGAGTTTCAGACCTTGACGAAGCAAGGAGGAGGAAGGGAATTCGGACCTCGGCGAACTCCTCCACTCGCCGCCGCCACCGCTGCAACCTTTTTCATCCGCCATGGCAAGGGAACAGTGGGAGAATCTCAGGTATGAGATTAATTAGATGAGAGCGAGAGAGGTTAACAAGAGTGGACAGTTTCACAATTTGTCCCAAAAATAGGACATTTTATTAATTGAGCCAAAAAAAGTGCCTACTACACAAATTTTCTCTTTATAAAAACAAATGTAAAAAAAGTTAATATTTTATATAGTTTTTATCGTTCTAAAAAAGTGTGCATAAATAGTAAACAACAAGTTTTAATTAACAGAGGGAGTATATGCTTATCAGATGACGAACACACAAAATTCCGACCTCCTCGTCGCTTCAATATGTTAGTTATCTTTCATTTTTTTTTGGTGGGGAAGTTATCTTTCATTTTACATCTCAAACGACGAATATATTTGGTGACCTCAATACTCATGCATGGTTTCAGGGGACTTTATAAATCTTAAGGGATGAAAACATTGTAGTTGCTTCAAGGTAATTGGAGTGACAAACATGTGTAAGATTGTTGTATTAGTGCTCTCGAGACGACCTCTATGTGATGACATCTCAGGCAACCAGATGTCGTCGCATGAACTCTAAGGCGACTGCTTGTTCTTTCAGGTTACGAGTTAGGTTCGTCGTTTGAGTGATCGGATTATTTTACCAAATTCGTAAAATTCTTAATAGAAAGCACGATTATATTATCACTAAATGCTCGTTTTGGTATAAGATCGTGTAAGACAAATGAAATGGAAATAAATTTTGTATATAAGTTTATGAATCTGTATAAGAGAATGATGCTATTTTTTGTATGAAAAATAAGATATGAGGGGTAATGATTAGAGAAGTATATGATATAGGATTACTCCTTGTTCAAATGAATGATTCAAATGGGTAAACAAAACCAATTTTGTATGAAAATTAGGAGAAGAGAGTAATGATTAATTTTTTTAATACTGTATGTGGAAAAGTCTACACTTACTAAGTGTAAGAATAACTATTTTACACTACCAATAAAATGACATGATTCCCACTAATGTATTTATAATAAAAAAATATTCTAAAAAGGTAAAAAAAAAGTAAAAAAAGTTAATTTTCATCATCATTAAGTGAGTCATCATCATTAAATTTATTGGAAACTACTACATTAAAGTATCTAATGACAAATGTTATATTTTAATTTGTAGTATAAGATTAAAATTGGGTGTAAATGTATTAAGATCCTTATAATATCTTGAATTATAAATGAACTACATTTATTTTATTTTCATTTGCCTTTTCAAAGTTTAAAACAACAAACCCTAAATGTTTGAATCTTTGCTACAATTTTCAACAACTGGAAAAGAAAAATGAGCTTTCCCGCTCACAATTTGAAATTTTGTTAATAATAAATACAATACATTGTATGATTGTATTAATATTGCATTCGTGTTTTCCTAAAGAAAATTAAATATATTAGTTGTACACACCATTCAGGTTCATTCATGAAAATAATTTCCAGTTCTGTGTATTTATTGCTGCTATTCTAACAATTAACGTGGACTATTATTGTTAAAAATTTCTTGTACATTATCACATGGTATATACTTTGTACTTCGTTTTTTTTTTCTTTTTTTTTTTCTTTTTCTTTTCTATGAAATGGATTACTTTTAACGACAAAACAAAAGATCGAGTATTCGAGTTACACGTGAAGGAATAGATTATTTAGGCCAAGAACACACATGATTCAATTAGGACTATTTGTTCAAATTATTTTTTTTGTTTTCGAAAAAAAATAAACTCCCGAGAGGAGTAAATCTAATATATTTTGAAGGGATTTAATCATTGTTTCTTTAGAAAATCTTTATTGGTTTCAGACCAAAAAAAAAAAGAAAAAGAAAATCTTTATTGGTTTGGAAAAATAAACTCTAAAATAATTTTAAAATATAATAAAATCTAAGAGTATTTTTTTTTTCGAATCTAGATTCTTAACATATTCGCATAAAGACCGAGAGAAATCAATTTTTGAAAAGTTCGAGTTCATATATAATATATATATGATTGACGACATTAGTCCCATATCCTCCAAAATATGATCACTAGAAAAAGATTTGATTATTCAAAGTTAATAAGATGAAATATGAAACTTTTATAAGTATATAGGAATTAAAAAAAACTTATTAAGTTGAGTTTGTCATCTTGTTTTGCGTTATTGTGTGTTGTATCATGATGATTAGTACTCAAGTTACCACTTTTCTGGTCTCTTGAATCTTTTTTTTTTCTTTTTTTCTTTTGCAGTAAAAGGCGGAAAGAATAGTTCGCTTTGTGTTTATTGTATGACTCCACGTATTTTGAATCCTTTTCTTTTTGAAAAAATAACTCATATATTAATTCATATCGTCCAACATAAAGAGTCTCAAAAACGAAAGGAAAGTAAAAGGCAATATACGACGAAAAGGAAATTAATGGCCAAATGCTAGCAAGGAAATCAACCACTAATATAATGCCAACATTTTTAGAATAATGATGAGGTTTGCTTGATACTTAAGCTTCAAACTAAAGTAACTGATAACTAATCACTCTCCATCCTAACAAGGGGAAAAACCATATATGCTCAAAACTAAGTTCCAATATATGCTCAAAGATATCCCTCACTCTCCACCAATTCACTAAACCCTTTCGAAACAATAAGGAGAGCAATAGTGTTCTCGATCATCATGATCAATACACACAAATGCACAATACATTCCTCGCCCCTTGGAGTCATCTAAGAAGGCGTCGCAATTAACCTTAATCAATATGCATGGCGCGCTAGAGGCTTGAACCATTTGATAACTCCTACAATATGATAGAAGTAATCGAGATTCAACAAGAACAACGTACAGTGTACGTTGTTCTTGTTGAATCTCGAGATTCGTACACCATTGTAATCGAGATTCAAGAAGAATAACGTACACCATTATTTTATCGGTTTTTCATAAAATAACTCATTTTTCCGTTTTTAATCAACACCTAAGTATAGGTTTTCTACCAACATGGGAAGATAAATGGTCTCAACACCAATCTTCATCAATCTTCATCTCTTCTTTTCGGCTCAACACCTAAACTTGATGCACGTTTATATATATATATATATATATATATATATATATATATATATATATATATATATATATATATATATATATATATATATATATATATATATATATATATATATATATATATATATATATATATATATATATATATATGCACTATTCTCATTTGATTTTTAAAAATTTGTTTCTATGAAAATGAAAAAAAGAGTACGTACTCCGTATAAAGCAACTTGAAAATAATTAGATAATGGTTAATAGGCACAAAGTAGCTTTATAACATTTCAAAATGTAAATGACATGTAAATGACATAATAAGTATCTATCAAAATGCATACAAAAATAACACTAACTCCCTCAGTATGAGGGTATAGGACAATGCTATTTCTATATGTCATCTCTTATTTTCACTTTATATCATCCCTTGCATCAATTCAAAATAATCTCTTATATCCTTTCTAGATCTTCTTATTTTTCAAAGAATGACTCGAATTTTATCAAAATAGGCTACAATTATATGTTGAAAACCCTTAAATTGTGCTTTATAAACACGCCATTTTTTGAAAAATAATCACTGGCTTGTTTTCAAAAGAGACAAGGAGTGTTGAACACTTAAAACTCAAGGTAACTAAAGTTCACCATCTATCAACTAAGCTACACAAATTATTAATTATAATATCAATATTTTTTTACTACTATTTATAAATAAATAAATAAAATAAAATAAAAATTTTGGGTTGTAATGGGTTTGGGCTTACTCAAGCCCACGCCTAATCTAACCCTGTTTGTATAAATATTTCTTTCACACCAAACCCTTTTTTAACATCAACTTTTCTTTGTCATTTTATATATATATATCTTCACTTTGTAATCTCTATTTTTCTCAACTAGAGCCTCTTTACTAGAGAGACATATTCTTAATTCTGTAAGTATATCTTAAATCAAATCCTCTTTCTAACCCCAACTTCCTTTCATCTATATAATTTCTTGGATTTGTTAATATTTGTGACCTTAAATCCAATTGCTCTTTGCCTTTTGATTCTCAAGGCTTTTGAGCTCTTCTCATATTTCACTCACAAATGGCGAAGCAAAGCAACACCTCAGAAGCTAGGAGGCCTCTTGAACAAGGTAATACACACTTACATTATATTAATTCTCCATTTTCCAAATCCATTTTTTTTAAAAAAGTAATATGGGTTTGTAAAACATTTTAATTACAATTTGAGCAAGGCTTTTCAATTTTGCTATTTCAAATTCAATTACACATTTGAGAAATAAATCCCCCAAAACATGAACTTCTTGTTTTGGTGATCTTGTACAATTGTTGATCTTAGCAAACTTGATTTGTAACAAATAAATTTTTCTTCCACTTTTTTAAAAATTTATTTTCAACTTTAAAAATGATAAATGAGGTTTTTATTTTAAGTTCTTGCAATGTTTATCTCCAAAAACATGAACTATTTAATTTGTTTATGTAGAATGAGCAATGCATGATTTATTGTTGTACACTACAAGGTAAAATGGTCCATGGTTTATTATTTTGAACTCCTATAAAAATTATCATATGTAGTTGTTATGGTTCAATTTTATAAATCTGTTAAACTGATACATGGCGCGCGAAAGAAAAGTCGTTAGAAAGAAAGGTTGTTGCTAAATACATTAATTAATCTATTAAATTTGAACTTGCGCATGAGAGAGACGATTAATTTGTTAGATATTAGGAGAGTAAATATGCGTACAAAAGAAAATTTATATATTGGAAATTAAAATGTTTGATTGATTAATTGCATTACATTTTTTTCTTTATGATAAAAGAAAATTGCTACATTACTACATATGAAAATGATTGTTACGGTAACATAGTATCACATATATATATAGTAAGTTAGTAACAATATACATTTATTTTATTGCATAACAAGCCTTGTGTAAATTAGTATATACAATTTTCAATTGATAATGTGTGCATATTTTATATTTACTTGTCATGAACAAATTATAATTAGCATTAACAAACTTGGTAAGTTGTAGATTCATCTATATATGAAAGATATACATGAATTTGAGCACAATGCATATGCATGTATTGTTAAGACAATTATGTAAGTACTTAATATGTTTTAGAAAATCAATATATCCCTATGTTTTATTTCATATTGTGTCTTTGAGAATTTGTAACTAGCTTGTTCCTTCTAAAATTCGCTTGTTTGACTTGTTTGATTCGATTTTGGTTGTTTGCAGGAACATTCTATCTTTTTGGAAATTTGATTCGACCATATGGTAAGTGATTCCTACCCTCTACCATCCATCCATCCATATATTATATATACATATATGCACTTAATTTAACATTTGGTACCATGAGATTTTTGCTACTTCACCCAAATGTCTAAAATGTTTACATGAACAATTACCGATTTGGTGTGTGCAGATATTCCAGAGTTTGTTGTAGATACCAAAGGACCTCAGTCACCACAACAAGCTACAATGAATAGGGTATGTAGACACATATTATAATCCCCTCTTTAATTTCTCAAACATATGCACATTAATACACAAACATGTATACATCTAACAATTGCATTTTGTTTACCACGTATTGATAAAATATCTAACTACTTAGCTCGATTCTTATAATAATTATTTAGGCTGACATGGGCATTCAGGTCAATGAAGATACAGTCAATGAAGCCTGCATGGGTAAGATCTTTAACACTGTTGATATACTATATTCGATTCGAAATTGTCTCGGATCAATAAAAATAAGAAAAGGAACAAACAAGAGGATTCGATTGCCTTCCTTCATATTATTACCTTGATTGGATTGGGGTTCACATTAACAAAATTTTGTCTTTTTTTTTACCTTTATAAACAAGATTTGAGAACAACAATAAATACAATGATATCATAATTTAAGTATGTATCGGTGTCAAGATAATTATTTTTTTCTATTGTAATCAGAATTGATCAAGTGTTATTGATAAAACACCAGTAAAATGGCATGATATCATTCCATCATTTTTTGAACTTTTGTTAAATGTTTTATACTGTATATGTTTATTTTAGTTACAATTGTTTTACTTGTGACAATTTAGTGACAGGTGGAGAGAAAGATGCGAACATTGTTGCCACTGTGAACGAAAATCCTAATCATATTGATGTTCAAAATGATGATGGCGATGGAGAAGATGGTTTGGAAATCACACCATCAATGGAAATAGTCTTGGTAATTAAATCTGTTACTATTTTCTTACATAAAATATATATATGACATTAAAAGTCCATTATCATTGAATTTGTTTGCTAAACATGTTGATGTGCATAGGCCATTCATTTGTGTGCTAGTAATCTTATACTATCTCAGTATAATTTAAGTCGTTTGACTTTTTGACACGTTTTTTAATGTGTTAAAAACTTTATAAAATATAAAAAATAAAATTTATTTTATTTTTTATATTTTATAGAGTTTTTAACACATTTAAAATTGTGCTAAAAAGTAAAACGACCTAAATTATGAGACGGAGGAAGTATATATTATGAATGATGATCCCCAATTAATGTTTAGGAGCCAAGTATGGAGACTCCTAATGACATCTTGATTAATGAATGTGAGAACCTTGAACAAGCTATTTATCAAAATGTCGTCGACTTTGATGGAAATGATTTTGCGCAAGATCATGGAGAACCTCCAAGTAAAATAAACTTGATATATCACTATGAAGTGATTTACTGGACAAAACTATATGACAATGATATATATTCATGGTTATTTTATTTGTTACTTTGTTGTATAAACTTATATGAAAGATGTTTTCAATGATCAGGAGGATCTTAGGACAAGGGATAACTTGCATATGGTCGGTAGATGTATGTCCAAAGTCATCGATAACAAGCGCCACATGGGTTGGGTTGCAGCCTACGACACCGAAACTAACATGTTTACGGTATAACATACATTGATTTTCCTTCCTTGAATTGATATGTAAGAACACATTTATACAAGCTTTTGGGTGAAAATTTGATGGATTTGTGAATGATGTGCAGGTGATGTATGAACATTCAATCGTTGAAGAAATGGATCCCGAGACACTAGAAGAGCATATGCCTACAGTCCCCGAGATTCGGAACTACTTTGCTGAAAGGCTTCATAGGTAAAGTACACTTATACACATAAACATGATCCTCATGTGATTACATTATTGAAAAAGAAAGAGATAACCCAAATAATGTTGATGTTAAAAATGGTTATAATCCATATAGGGGACATGAAAATGTTGAACCTCAAGGAGATAAGCCAACGACAACGATGATTCAGGACACCTCGAGTGGCCAGGATAAGAGAGTTGAAAGCTCAGAGGAGTTAGTTAAAGAAACAAACGATTGAAAAGGTAAGTAAAATTGGATTTATTTTCTTTACATATATACATTTTTATTGTAGTGCCTATAACTTATAAGAAGTATAAATGTTTTTTTTTATAGGTTTGATTGCAATGGAACAGATAATAAAAGTTAAGGCTTGAAGCTTAATGGAAGAGGAGCTAAGGAGTGATTTGCAACATTGGTGTTTTAATGGGTTATATTTTGAATTTTTCATGGTTTCCTTTATAACTTGGATGATGTTTATTTTTGTAGACTGTGTTGCTCTCTTTGGATTTGAATTTGGGATGATGCTTTATATACTGTGAAAATATGATATAAATCAACATAAAACAAGCAAAATGGAGACAAATTCAAAGAGAAACATGCCAATATTGGCTACTGTTTCATCAGATTTCAGAAATGATCAAAATGGCTTTCCGAGCCTTCATTACAGCGGCTACAGATCCCAAAAACCCTACTCATTAGGAAGGGATTGCAGCAAAAGGATTATATATAGTAGGGTAAGCTTGCTCACATGTGCTAGTCACATGCTAGCTCACAAAAGGACAAAGAGTCTTAATACAGAAGAAGACAAACTGAAATGCTAAGGAAATTTATTTGAAATGAGCTGGAAATGAAGCTGAAATGTTGCTTGGCTGAGCAACAGAACAGCATAGAGCCTTCATATTCTCATATCCCCCCTTCAAGTTGGGCTTGGAGTGAAACCTACAAGACCCAACTTGGAAGAAAGAAATATGTGTTGACGTTCACCAAGAGGTTTAGTAAGCACATCAGCCAATTGCACACCAGTTCTGACATGTTGAGGATGAATAAAGCCTTCCTGCAGCTTCTCTCTCACATAATGGCAATCAATCTTGAGGTGTTTAGTCCTCTCATGAAATACTGGGTTCTCAGCAATATGAATTGCAGATTTGTTATCACAGTACAAGGGAATAGGCAATGGCACAGATATCTTGAGCCTTTGTAAAACACCCTCTACCCAAACAAGTTCACTAGCAGAGGTGGACATGCTCCTGTATTTTGCTTCAGCAGAGGACTTGGACACAGTGACTTGTTTCTTTGTCTTCCAAGATACAAGAGATTTTCCAAAGAAAACACAATAGCCTGTAAGGGACTTGGCACTGAACCGGCAAGTGCCCCAATCAACATCACAGAAAGCAGATAATGTCATTGCAGAATCCTTTGGATAGTGCAGTCCCACAGATAAGGTGCCTCTCAAATATCTAACAACATGAATGGCTGCATCATAATGTGGTTGTCGAGGCTCAATCATAAACTGACTGAGATGCTGTACTGCATAAGATATATCTGGTCTAGATAAGTTCAAGAAGAGAAGCCTCCCAATGAGTCTCCTATACTTCTCTGGATCAGAGAGAATGTCCCCTGAATCAGTTGACAACTTCAGTCCCCTTGGTAGAGGAAATATTGCTGGCTTGCAATCCATCAATTTGCAGTCCTCAATAATATCAAGAATATATTTTCTCTGGTGTAATAATGTACCTTCCTTATCATGAAGGATTTCCAAACCAAGAAAGTATTTTGCCTTGCCAAGATCTTTGATGGTAAAAGCTCTGTGCAGTGCACTTTTAGTGTCTTTGATCACACTTTCATCATCACCTGTCAACAACAGGTCATCAACATACACCAAAGCAACCACAATGCCTCTAGGGACATGTTTGATAAACAAGAAATAGTCTTCACATGACTGTACAAAGCCTAAGCTCAACAAGAATCTACATAATTCAGAGTTCCATTGCCTTGATGCCTGTTTCAACCCATAGAGAGATCTCTTGAGTCTGCAAACTTGACCAGGCTTCCCAATGGAATATCCTATGGAGGATGCATATACACCTCTTCTTCCAGTCTTCCATGAAGGAAGGCATTATTTATATCCAATTGATACAAAGACCAATTCCTGATGGTTGCTGCAACAATTAAGATTCTTACAGTGGCAAACTTTGCAACTGGAGAGAAAGTATGCTTGTAGTCCTTTCCCTTTATCTGATTGTACCCCTTTGACACCAATCTGGCTTTATATCTTTCAACACTGCCATCAGGTCTATACTTTATCTTATAGACCCACTTACTGCCAATAGCTTTCTTTCCATAGGAATATCTGTCAATTCCCAAGTGTCATTCCTTTCTAAGGCCTGTATTTCAACATCCATTGCCTCTATCCATTTAGGATTTTGAGCAGCTTGTCTGTAAGTGTAAGGTTCAGGTTCTGCTGCCATAAAAACAAAAGACTTCATAACATCAGGGTATTCATGAATATCATCTCCCAAACACTCGGCCAGAAATGATTGGGAGAGAGAATTCCTTTGTCTGTCATTACTGCAAACATAATCATGTAATCTCCTTGGTAGCACATGATCTCTGGTAGACCTTCTTAAAGGAGGAAACTCTTCCATATTCTGCAATATCTCAGGAGTCATCTGACCCAAACTACCAGAGGGCATTGAATCTGCTACTTGAGAAGGTAATGATGATACTCTAGACTCAGATCTCATGGGTTCTTCAAAGGCAGGAGGAGTGTATGCAGGGGTGTTTAGATGTTGTGGAACAACCAGATCATCTCCTGATGCTGGATTAACAAGAGGCAAAGGATGAGTCTCTATCTGTTGGCTATCATCTAACCCATTAGCAGTGTTTTTGAAGGGAAAAATATTTTCCTTAAAGACAACATCTCTACTGACAAATACAGTTTTAGAATCAAGATCCCATAATTTGTATCCTTTTTGACCAAAAGGATATCCTAACAAAGCACATCTTCTTGCCTTAGGCTTAAGCTTGTCTCTGTCATTGTGAGACACAGGGGCATAGCATAAACAACCAATAACTCTCAAATCATCATAGAGAGGTGGTTTGTTGAACAATTTCTCATGAGGTGTCAACCAATTCAAAATATATGTGGGCATCTTGTTAATGAGATGTGTGGCAGCAAGCAAGCAATCTCCCCAAAATCTGATAGGCAACCCTGCATTAATCCTCAAACATCTAGCAGTCTCTACCAAGTGTCTGTGTTTCCTCTCCACTCTGCCATTTTGCTGTGGAGTGTAAGGAATGGATTTCTAATGAACAATGCCTTTTGAGGCAAATAATTCCAAACACTGTCTCTGCACAAATTCAGTCCCATTATCTGTTCTAAATGATTTAACTGAACAACTAAACTGATTGCCCACATATGCCAGAAAATCTGTGATGTTCTGCAACACCTGCAACTTGTTTTTCAAAAGAAAGGTCCAGGTGACCCTTGTACAATCATCAAGTATAGTAAGGAAATAGGAATATCCACTATATGTGACAGATTTATAAGGACCCCAAAGATCCATATGTATTAACTCAAAAGGCTTGCCAGCAATGTTCACACTTCTTTGAAAAGGAAGTCTATGGTGCTTAGATAAAGAACATGATTCACAATGGAATTCATCCATATTAGAAAAACTGAACATTCTTAAATGCTTCAACTTAGAAAGAGAACTATGTCCCAATCTAGCATGAACAGTTTCCAAATTCACACTAGCTTTATTACAACTTCTCATCACTCTTTGTCTTTCTTCACTGGTGCTTGGTAACTCTGAGTATACTTTGTATAAGCCATGCTCTCTGACTCCTGACAGCAAAATCTTCTTAGATCCAGGGTCCTGGAAATAACAATGAGCTCGAGTAAATACAGCTATCAAATCAGTGTCATCAAGAATTCTCCCAACTGATAATAGTCTGTGTTTAAAGTCAGGCACAAGTAATACATCACTCAAGACAACATTATCTGTCAACTGCAACATTCCCATTTCATTGACAGTTTTGATGGAACCATCTGGCAATCCTATATAAACAGGTTTAGCTAATCTCTTCTTATTGAATAAGACTTGAGATTCTGCTACCATGTGGTATGTTTCTCCAGTGTCAATAATCCACTCATCAGGCATAACTTTCTTCAAGACATTATTAGCATTTTTGGGAGGAATCATACCTGCAAAGTTAGCAAAGGAACCATTGCTGCTCTCAGCTTGGCCTCTGCCTTTCATTCTCTTAAGAACTTCCTGATATACAACATTAACCATTGCAGAATCAACATTGCCATCACCAGCATCATCATCTAAGGGACTCCCTTGCATCTGATTGCCCATTGTCCCTGCAACATAAGCTGATCTGCTCCCAGTGTTTCCATTTTTCTCTTTCTCTTTCAGTTCTTTGAACCACTCTGGAATCCCATGAAGTTTGAAGCACTGCTCTGCTAAATGACCCTTCATGTTGCAACGTGAACATTTAGAATTGGCCTTTATCCTCTTCAATTCTTGCCAATCCTTCCAATCCTTCTTTACACCACTGGAACTCCCTGTAGGAGGTTTGTTAGCATTTCCAGATGGCCTATACTGATAAGATCCTCCTCCACGATTTGTTGCCATAACACTAGAATCAACATTGATTCCCTGTGAACCAGATGTACCATTTGAAGCTTCATTGCCTCGTTCCACCTGCTGCAGAATATAATATGCTTTGTTGATTGAGGGAAGAGGATTAGTGGCTAATATAGAGTTTCTAGCTACATCATAACCATCATTCAAGCTGACTAAGAACTACATGAGTCTGTTTCTAGACTCTATCTTAGTGAACTTCTTTTTCAAATCACAGGTGCAATTAGCTATAGCTCCACACAGACATTCTAGGACACTCTCTAGCACCTGTAACTCATCCCAGTTCCTTTTAAACACATTGTACAAGTCTGCAAGACTCATGTTACCCTGCACAATGTTCCCAAGCCTTTTCTTGATCTGAAAAATAAGAGGAGCATTTGACTGACCAAATCTCTCAATAATTTCCTCCCACAAGTATTTAGAAGAATCAACAAACATAAAGCCCTCAGCCACACTCTTAGACACGGAGTTCAATAGCCAACAACGCACCATGTAGTCTGCCCTTATCCATCTTTCCAAGTCAGGAGATCCAACATCAGGTTTGACACAAGACCCATTTATAAACCCAATCTTGCACTTAGCACCAAGTGCCATCATAACCCCTCTACTCCAAGTCATGTAGTTGCTTCCATCAAAAGGAACAGCTACCAACTGAGCACCAGGGTGATCAGAATTTGATAAAAATAAAGGATCTCCAAGATTACCTTGTGAAGTCATATCTTCAAGATTTCTACCTCCTGTTCCTGAGCCACCAGCAGTAGTAAACATAAACGCGGAAATGTGGATAAATTATGACGTAAATCCCAGAAAAAGAGCCTCAAGCTCTGATACCATGTGAAAATATGATATAAATCAACATAAAACAAGCAAAATGGAGACAGATTCAAAGAGAAACATGCCAATATTGGCTACTGTTTCATCAGATTTCAGAAATGATCAAAATGGCTTTCTGAGCCTTCATTACAGCGGCTACAGATCCCAAAAACCCTACTCATTAGGAAGGGATTGCAACAAAACGATTATATATAGTAGGGTAAGCTTGCTCACATGTGCTAGTCACATGCTAGCTCACAAAAGGACAAAGAGTCTTAATACAGAAGAAGACAAACTGAAATGCTAAGGAAATTTATTTGAAATGAGCTGGAAATGAAGCTGAAATGTTGCTTGGCTGAGCAACAGAACAGCATAGAGCCTTCATATTCTCATATATACAAGTAATAGTCTTGCATATTTCTCTTTGAACTATACACCCTTGCTTCGATGTTGTCTTTTCGAGTACTGACATGAAATCAAATCTTACGTTCTTGTTCGACCTAAAATCGAGTTCAAGTTGTGCTTAGCACATATATAAGTCAATGTGGGTTGATATAAACATAAAGTACTAGTGTGGTAAAGGGAAGCATTTTTTTAGTCCCATAGTTGATTTTTTTTAAAGATTTGACCCTTTGAAAGATTATAATCTCGGTTTCTTGAGAAATTCCCAATGAGTTATCTCTTTAAATTCATCCTCAACAGAATTTTAAGGGAAATGACCTTAGCATGCAAGGCAGAAACCACACGTACCGCACTTCTTAACTCTAATGTGAATAATCGAATCAGCACTGTCAAGTATAATAAAGGCATGTTAGTTTATTGGAGCTTTTTAAAGAGTTGTAGCAAAACTTTTCGTGGTTTTTGAAAAAATAGTTTTACAAAACTCTATTACGTAATTTGTTACGTCAAACAAGAATTTACCCTTTTAATCTAGGCGAAAATGCATAAAACCACCCTTTATTCAGAGTTGTTTGCAAATAACCACCCCTTATTCAAAAATTTGCAAATAACCACCCATTATATACAAATTGGTTGCAACTAGCCACCCATACCCACTTTTCTAGTTAAACCTCACTTAAGTTAATAGGAAAAGACAATTATACTACACTTGTCAATCGGGTCATTCGGGTCGGGTCGTTTCGGATTTCGGGTAAAACGGGTTCCCGGTAAAACCGGTCCCGGGTAGATCCGAGTTGACTTGAACTCGGGTTTGACTCAGTTTCTGGTCAAATCGGGTCGATTTTGAGTTTGTCAATTTTTCCTTTTTAAATTAAAAAAATCATGATTTGGTAATTTTGCGATAATTTTAAAATGCTAAAATTATAGACGTGGTTCATAAGTTCTAGAACTTGTAATTATATAATATATCGAACTAAAATATTTTAATTTTATTATTTCTCGTAATTTTTAACAAAATTTTAAAATATATAAAATATCAAAATTTTAAATAATTTTTAAAAAAAATAATTTCATGCAATTAGTAATAAGCATATAATTATTTTAATATTTTTTAGAGTTTTCATCTTCTTAAAAAATGTGATGAAAAATAAAAAATCAAATACTATCGATTGGAAGGAGTATTACACAATACAAAAAAAAAATAAAAAAATTGATTTGAAAATGAAAGATCAAGTGATTGTAATTATAAAATGTAATAAATTGGAATCTCCATAAAAAAATTTAATCATATATAATTATAAATCAATCTGGTCACCAGGTCAATCGGGTAAGGGTCCAAACCCAGATGACCTACAAAATTACCGAGTTTTCGGGTTCGGGTCGGAAAAAATTTCCGGGTTAAAAATTTTCGGGTCTTGATCCAAAATTTTCCGAGTGTTCGTGTCGGGTCTTGTTTTGACAGGTCTAAATTATACCCATAACTTTTTAATGTTTTACATATTTCTTTATATTAGTCTCAACTAAATCAAATTTCCAATCTAATTAGCCAAATAGAGGTCCACGAACAAGACCCGATGACCACCAGGAGGTTCCACTAGAGGTCGTCATTGCTGAGGCGATGAAGAGCAGGAGACTCTAGACATTCATCACCCTTTTTGTTTAGAATTGGAGAAAACTTAATTAGATTTAACAAGAAAAGTGGGTATGGGTGGTTAGTTGCAACCAATTTGTATATAACGGGTGGTTATTTGTAAATTTTTTTAATAAGGGGTGGTTATTTGCAAACAACCTTAAATAAAGGGTGATTTTATGCATTTTCACCTTTAATCTATCTACAAAGATTAAAATTTTATAAAAAAATTTATCTAGATTTTAATTTTAAGTTAGATCAATTTCTGACACGCCAAACAAGCCTCCGACCATTGTTCTCCCATAATAGGATTTTGAACCCTCATAACTATTTTTATAAATTTTTTTTTTAATCAAGGTTTTTGTCAATGTTTGGATAAACTCTAAATTTAAGGGTTTTTTTTTTTTTGGTATGTGGTTTCAAGGTTATGAACCAGCCTCAAATCTCCGACATTAGACTTGACATGTTATCGATAGATTGACAAAATTGAAGCACTTGGGGTTTGAATGAGAAATGCCAAGATTCAGTTTATTCTCATTATTTCTACTTCCACAACTTAAGCTATGCTTCTTGTGCAAGGTCTCAATGCGATAAAAAGAGGGTAAGCCAAAGAAGGAAAATGGCTGCTCAAACAAGGGCAGATTTCAGGGATTTAGCGAGCAACTCGAGCTCCTTCAGCCCTTCCTCCGGTGACTTTGCATCGCCTAAGGCCTTCACCATTGCGCTACCGACAATCACCCCGTCAGCTCCCCAACCCGCCACCTGCAAAGGGAAATAATGGTAAGATGTTAGCGGATCATAGGTACGAGCATAGAAGCATCACGATTCAGATGTATTTATAGCATGAGGACTAGAGAGATAATGACCTGTGCTACGTGCTCCGGTTTTGATATGCCAAAACCAACCGCCACAGGCTTCTTTGTTGCCTGCCAAAGTAGGAGAGTGATTGCTCATATCAGTCATGCTTAAATTGCAGGATTGCAAATGGAAAACAATACAACCTTTGACTTCGATGGGATCATTAAACACATACATAGCTCTGACAAGTGATTGCTTTGGTATATAAGACTTTTATAGAACCTCTACAGTGTCACAAGAATCAATCGCTGAAAGGTGAGAGAGAGAGAGCAAACCTCTTTAATATCTTTTAGAAGCATTTCAACTTTATTGCTCACAGATGTGCGGGTGCCAGTAACTCCAACTGCACTCACCTGTTCATATATATATAACTGAAAATTAAATTTCTCGACCAAGGGTGAGGTATAACAGAGCAAACATTTTACAGAAGACGCAACAAGAAGTTTGCATATCCAATCTTAGTCTAGAATAAACGGGAACAACGTTAACCGTGATGTTTATGTTTACCATATACAGTAACAGTAAACAATGCTACTTCACATTTATGTGGCAAAATACCCACAAGTTCTTTCCCAATCACAAGCAACAAAATTAAGAAAACAATTTTCATGAAAAAAGATTTATTTGATTTAAGCCAAGAATCAGGTGACTTTATGGAGCGAACAGGATCAAATTACTAATGGCCATTTCCATAAAGCGAGATGGGGACTACGAAATAACTCTAATATCTAACATGTTAGAACAAGTGATACTGAAATACAGAGTATAACACAGAGAAAGCAAGTTCTATTATTTATTAGACCAGATTTTATTGAAGTGATACTCAGGATACTTTCTGACTTCAATGGCTCGAGCAGGAATAAATCATAGCTTCCATGTTTAATCATAATAATTGTTTTTAGGAACTTGAGAAACAGTCCTGAGAATAAGTGCTGTGTGCAAATGTGCCATATGAAAGACAAAATGCTTCATTTATATTGCTATTGAACAATAAGAAAGCGTTCAGTATTTCGTTTTCCAAAGTATACCTAGATTCTAAAGGGAAAAGTTCGGGATCTTACAAGATACACAAACCCTTCAGAGGCTTCAACAATGGCTTTCATTCGAGCAACAGGAGTAGTGGGCGTTGTGAGCAGCACCTTGACCAAATACAAAAAACAATGTTATTACTCTCAAGAATTGGAACAAACAAATATCACAAAGGCAAAGAAAGAAAGCAAGTGATAAATTAATGGCTTTCTTCCTCCTAACATAACCCAACAGAAATCAATCTTTAGGGTGAGAATAAAAACATCAAAAGTCAAAGAATTGCTAATAGAGAAACCTACCAATTCAATGTTTTTCTTGGCGGCTTCTCTTCTCAAGATTTCAGTCTCCTCCAAAGGAACATCAGGAACCACAAGTCCTGAAAAGAGATGGTTATGAAAAGATTACTTAGTAGCATTCAAAAATAAAGGAAGATAAAACCAATTTCAAACATCAAAGCAATTATGACTATTGAACAAATAGATTAAAATTTCACAATTGCCTTAGAAGTATGTAATTCAAAAAGAAAAAAAAAATCTACGAACAGAGCTCAGAGTTACCATGTACACCAGCCTCCCTTATAGTGGACATGAAGTTTTCAACGCCACGCTTGAGTATTGGGTTGTAATAAGAAAACAACGCAACTGGGCATGATAGGTCCGGTACCACCTAAAGGGAAAGCAACATATATGTTGAGAAGCATAGAAGATAGAAGCTTAAATACAAAGTCTAGACAGAAACGTAGAGAAACGGAAGATCTTCACCTTCGTCAGCATTGAAAGGACAGAATTAAAGTCGGTCCCTTTAGCTAATGCGCGTGTAGCAGCAGCCTGTAAAACAATAAAATCAGCAGAAACATTGGAACTGGGAACTTGGAACTTGGAAAAATAGAGAATAATGAGAGTTATATTGCTTACTTACCTGGATAACAGGACCATCTGCGAGCGGATCAGAGTAAGGTAAACCAAGTTCAATTATATCAGACCCACAAGTGTCAAGCAACTTCAAAGCTTCTGCTGTTACTGACAGATCAGGGTCACCAGCTGTGATATAAGGGATAAATGCGACCTATAAAAAAACACAAGAAAAATACTCATCAGGACGAAAATTTCTCAAGCACTTTATAGATGTGAACTGCGGAATTCTAACCGCTTACAATTCTACAATCTTTGAAACAAGCCAACCTTTTCTCGGTTTTATTGCTTAATAACAAACCAAAGCAGCACATGAGATCTTCTATTGACAATATATGGGTATGAAGGTATGCAAGAGTGAAAATATTTGATGCACGAGGGTGTCATTTCACCGGAAACACATGAGTGGCCTGTGGTTTTTAAAAAATGAATCTAATTGACGAGTGCTCCTTCAAGAAACCACAATCAACTGTGGGAGTGAACAGCACAACCACAATGAACAAAATTAATCACTCCATAACAAAAGACAAACAACCATATTAAACTCATAATAAGATGTCAAAGTTTCTCTAACACAATTGTCTTTCTCAAGTCCCAAGCGCATTTCATCAAACACGTTGCAGGCGCACCAACACATACAATTAATTACCCCAATCACACTGCTGCATTTCCCTTTCTTATTCATTTATTTATTCACCAGCTCAAGTCTCAGGCACATTTCATCGAACACGTAGGAAGCACAGAAAAACTGTGGACTAAAGATTCAGTCTTCACAATACAGTGGTTGGGGAACGAAAGAAAAAACTCCGTCATCAATGCGATGAAACCCGAAAGTGAACAATCAACAAAACCAGAAAATACCCAATTCCAAAAACAGATAAGATTACCTTGTTCTGCTCCTTCAATCGGGCAAAGGTTTCAGAGAGGCCAACGACTTTCGAAGTAGCGAGAGAGGCCATAATCTTGGTGGATCTGAAGCAAACCGCCGATTGTTTGTAGGAAGAAGGCGAAGGAGCGGTGAGAAATTGCTTGTCGAAACAGCTGCGGCGCTGGAGAAAGCAAGTTGATTTGAGGGAAACAGCCATTTCAGGGGATGTTGTTGATAGATTCTTCGAAAGGGGGTTTATTTTGCAGTGGGCTCGCTCAGATCAGAGAGCCAATTGCAGTGCAGGCTATTTTTTAATGTTAATTTGCCAAATTAGGGAAAAAAAGAATGCAATGAATCGTTCATCAAAAAAAAAGAATGCAATGAATTGGGGAAAATGGGGTGATGTTTCGTGATTTGGCGTAGTGATTATCCAGAAAGAACCCTAGTGAAAAATCTCTTGATTTTGCATTTGTTTAAGGAAACAGATAAGTGCGCAGTGAAGGCTCTGATCTCATACCTGATTTGGTTTATTGATTTATAGATGTGGATTAGCCTATAAAACTTACTATTTTTAAATAAATTTTCACATGTTTTCTTATGGCTAAATATTACTGTAATATTTTTTTTCCAATAAAAGGGGTCACATTTTGTAAATGATTTATTCCACACAAATTTGGGGTTTTTTATACCGGTAAAGAGATCAAAACACAAAATTTGATCCTCGAGAGTGCGACGTATCGACAGACTAACCGTCATGATATATAATAACCTATACCATAATAACAAAAACAAGACACAGCAAAACAGGCTACACGCAGTATGCAAAGAGCTAGAAACAAGGCAGAAACAAAGACCGTCAAGTCGATACTGCAGATGAAGAACAAACCCAAGTACCACCAAGTGACACCGCTGGTCAGCGGTACATCAGGACACATACGCTTGTGGCAAGTGAAAACAAACTCCAAGAAAGTTCCTCCCGAAAATGAAGTCATCCTGAACACACCAACATAACCCCAGTCAGTCTCGACTTTGGACGTTGCATCCTAAACCAAGTCGAAGTACGCCTCGTAACACCAAAGTACATCCACAAATAACCCGAATAAGTTGCCTTAATTTAATAGTCCACTCGACATTGACTGGAGCAACAGACGCGTAAGAGACGCGTGATGGGCCGGATCCTTGGGAGATTACTTAGCCACGTGATTTATCTATCATCTACCAAGATCTTCTATCATTATAGGTATATTCCAATTATGTTAGGGAATGTTACCTTTTAGATATATTTATTTTAGGATATAATTTACGTTTAGATAGAATTTCCTTTATCAATCTTAGTAGGATTAGGACTCCAATCCTTGGCTAGCAAGGGTTGTGAGGCTATAAATAAAGCCTTAGGGGCTGGTTTTATTCATTCTAATCTTGAGCAATCAAGCAACCATAAGGAGAGAGAAGGAGAGCCAAGAGATCGAGATAGTGGAGAGAAGGCGGTGTTTGGATGTACGATTAAAGCTTTTTTAAAGTTTAATGCAAGTTTGTTTATTTCTTTCTACGATGTTTTCCCCGATGAGGCGTGAGTAATCGTCCTACTTCTAGGGTCGGGGTGAGCCCGACAATAGCCATGTAAGTATGCTTGGATTCCTAAGTTGATTATGTGCCTTCATCTTCTACCCCGCGCTCAATCATTCATGAGAATTTAGGATCATTCCTTATTTACCTTATATGAAGCAAAAGTGGATTATATATGTGAATTTGGATAGTAATTAGGTTTTGCATGCGAAAGTTGACTAAACCCTAATTATGAAAAGGATAGAAACAATTAGGTATTTATGCGAAAGCCTTTATATTCCTAATTGGTTGATGATAAAAACATAATCTTTTATGTGGTTTAAATGTTTATACATGCATGGTTATTGTCGTAGTAAATCTCTACCTTAAGAGCTTTTAGTTTATATTTACAAAAACCCAAAAAATACTCGTTCTTTTGTTTCCTTTATTTCTGTCTTTTATTTTTGTTCGTTGTTACGAATCTGTGAGACCACTCGACGTCGACACTATCACTCGATATCGAGTACACTGCGAATGAAGAATCAAGTCGACGATTTTCTGAGCCGACAGGAAAGCACTGACCCACTCGAGATCGACCTACCTAGTCGATATTCAACTCTTTGTTTCTGTTGCAGGTTTTGCAAGACCGAAGACACTAGAAATCGATATTCCCTATCGATATCAACCAATCTAGTCGATATCGAGGCTACTGGTCGATGCATCCAGGAACTTTACAAGACTATTCAGGAACCGCTGACTCGCCTCCTCGAGGATCGATCCTGATTTCCTACTATTGCATCGGGAGGGAGTCTTGTAATTTATTTGATAAGAAAGGGAGTTGCTTTGGTTTGATTTTACATATATATATATTTTGATATACGATTCCCTCCTAACAAAGAGAGGCAAGATACATGAAGATTGCGAGGAATTCAGGATGGAAGGGTATGTGTGGCCTTACCATCATGCCTTCTTTATTGGAACAATTAACATTTTGGCAATTCCTTTATTAGATTATACTCGAAAATTAATTAAATAATTGTGTTAGTTTATTTTAGTATTTGTGTGGGTAGGATATTATAGATACACAATAAAATGAATTAAGCAGCCACTAACAAAAAATAGGATGCCTAAAAAATGAACATAATGTCTTTTATATGATCCAGGCTGAAACTATAGAGATTGGTGGTGAAAACCACCCTTTGATTAATATTATGAGGCATATATATAGCCGTATAAGAGAATCCTAAGAAGATAAACACAAATCAAATCTATCTTAACTAATCTTCTAATTATCTAAATAATATCTTAATTAATTTATTCGAATATATCCTAATATTCTCCCGTAATTGAAGCAGAGTTAAAATGAAAGCTGAAAATTGGATAAATAATAAAAATAGATAAATAAATAAAAACATTATTTTGCTGGAGCTTAAGATCATTGTGGAGCCCAATGTTATAAGGTGCTCGTCTTCTTCAATAAAGAAGCCAAGCAAAAGGATACGAGTGAAGACGGTCTCGCCAAGGGAAGAGGTAGAGGCGCCCATGAGGGTCTTGTTGATTGGCGCAAGGCCATGGCGGCCATATTACTGTTGATAGAGTTGGCAGTAGACGATGATCATCAAAGCCGGTGAGGGTGCTGATGATTACGATAATCGATAGTAGGTAGTGTAGCATTTGTGGTGGGTGGTTACTTGAAGCAACCATTGATGATTGTAATGAAGGTTGCGAGGATCTGTAGGCTGTACTCGTTGGTCAATAAGAAAGGAAGGTGGTGGTGGTGTGGTATGGCGGGTATCAATGACTTTTTTTTCTAAATGAATAAATTGAGGCCAACTTGGTTTTGGCCATAAAAGATGGTTTGATTAGAGGCAAAATTTTGTTTGCCGATGGCATTTTGTGGTGGCTGAAGCCAAGTTAGGATGGCCTGAAGGCAGTTAAACGGTGGCCGAAGCCTTGTTTGGGTTGCCCGAAGGCGGTTTAGGGTGCTCGTAGGTGGTTTTGTGGTGGCTGAAGCCAAGGGTGTGTTGGTCGTAGGCGGTTAAGGGGTGGCTGAAGCCTTGTTTGGGTTGCTAAAGGCAGTTAGAGGGTGGCCAAACCTTGTTTGGGTTGCCCGGAGGCGGTTTTAGGGTGCATGTTGGCGGTTTTGTGGTGGTCTAAGCCATGTTTGAGTTGGCGGAAGCATTTTATGAGGATCGAAGCCGCTAGGCTAAGATCTTGGATACCATGTAGAGATTAGTGGAGAAAACCACCCTTTGGTTAATATTATGAGGCCTATATATAGGCGTACAATAGAATCCTAAAGAGATAAATACAAACCAAATCTATCCTAACTAATCTCCTAATTATCGAAATAATATCTTAATTAATTTATTCGAATATATCCTAATAGAAACGAGGTTTGACTCATAATTGTAATTAAAGGTGCGATTATATTATCAGTATCCATGAAGGCTCTTAAAGTTGAGGGTGTGAGAGAATTCACCTATGAAGAGTTAGCACCTGCTACGAGCAATTATTCTAGTAAAAAAAGAAAGGAACACCCGCATAAAGGTGAAATATCAATACTTTGCTAAAATGTTTTAAATAGTTGATTCTTATCTAATTTATTTTAAAAACGGAAATAGTCGACGTGGTTCCGCTAGTGCGCCACCCCCAATATATCACAGTGGAAATTTTCAGACAGGGAGAGAAATTGCTCTACCATATACATCACCATGTCTTCAGACCGGAAAGGTTTGATTTCCTATTCTCCGTTTATTACAGTTTAAATAAGAATGATTACGGTTTAGGGTTAGCCAATCCCACGAAAAGCAGGAAATGGGAGTTATTCAAGTTATTCGACCTTCCACGAGCTGCCTTTGCTAATTTAAGGACTTCGGCATTATAATGTGTAGTTAATGTGATGGATTTATTGTTCAGTTTTCAAATTTATATGGAATAAACTCCCTTCTTTTACAATGTCATTACATGCATTATTTGTAGAAGTTGATTTTCAGTGTTCATTACATAGGTAAACGCCCATAGAGTTTGAGTGACTCACCTACTCTAGACAGTCAAAACCAAATTTCGAAGAGATCAAAAAGATCTGGGGTTAAACCTCCAGTAATTGATTTATCTAGGGATTCACCAGCTTTCAAGGATGAACTGTTTGAAGATACTCAACCTGATAGAGCATGTGAAACAGGGGTCGGTTCCCTGTCACTTGAATCTAAAGATTCACAACCGCTTGTTCGGAAAAACAGTAAGAAAGAGGTCCCCCATGAGACTGCTGTTCCTACTAGCACTGTTGGTTTAGAAGCCCTTGAAATTACAGTTTTGCAAGACGATTCGCCTAATGTAACGCTTGGTCAACCAGTGAACCCAACTGTGCATAACATCACATCTGATGAGCAAACAGAAGGCACTGAAATCCAACCCATCTCAGAAAACAGACAAATGATTGCGAAGACCGAGAGGGACAGCAGACAGAAACAATTCAACTATTTGAAAACACGTTCAAGCCCCCGCCTGCTTGTGTCATCATTGCAGAAAATGAATGACAAGCAAAAGAAATTCATTAGAGATATTGGGTTTGGATGTTTGTTCGACTTGAACATTGTTTCCCTTCCACAATATCTTTCATATTGGTTAGTGGATCAGTTTGACCCTAACAAGTGTTGTTTGGTTATGGCTAATGGAGGAGAACTTGAAATTACTGAGATTGATGTTCATATCACATTGGGATTGCCTATGGGAAAGGTTTTAGTAGCAAGAAAAACAGCGAAGGAGAATTTCAACCTTGTGAAAGATTGGAGAAACACATTTGAGGTTAAGGATAATATAACATCAGCTATGGTTATGGATAAATTGATAGCTGACACTGATTGTGGTGACCAATTCCTCGTGAACTTTATTGTTGTATTAGACTCTTACTTGATTGATACTTTAGGAAATGGACATGCAAACCATAGTTTAGTAAGAGTTGTTCCGGAATTGGGTGACATGAAAGAGCTAAATTGGTGTGGTCTTGTGTTAGAAAGTTTGGTTGATGCGAAAAAAAGTTGGGAAAAGAACAAGGATGGACACTTCAGAGGGCCTATATTGTTCTTGGTTGTAAGTAGTTTTTCAAACCTTTCCTCTGATGTTAAATTAATTTATTTAACATGACTGTAGTACCCATGTCACCAGTGCCTATTTTAACTTTCATAACTACAATATTATTCATGTCAGCACTCCCCCCATTATCTTTCCTCTGTTGTTAACTTAATTTCTTTACCATGACTGTAGTACCCATGTCACCAGTGCCTATTTTAAGTTTCATATATACAATACTCCCTCTGTTAATTAAAACTTGTCATTTACTATTCATGCACGCTTTTTTAGAATGATAAAAACTATATGAAATATTAACTTTTTTAAAAATTTGTTTTTAAAAATTTATACTTAATAGTGACAAGTATGAAATTATTAAAAATATATATTAAAAAAGTTAATATTTTACATAGTTTTTAACACCTCAAAAAGTGTGCATGAATAGTAAAACGTCAAGTTTTAATTAACGGAGGGAGTATTATTCATGTCAGCACTCCCCCACTCCATCATCTTCCCTGTGATGTTAAATTAATTTCTTTACAATGTCTGTAGTACCCATGTCACCAGTGCCTATTTTTACTTTAGTATCTACAATATTATTCATGTCAGCACTCCTCCCCCGCTTAATTTCTTTACCATGTCTGTAGTACCCATGTCACCAGTGCCTATTTTAATTTCATATATACAATATTATTCATGTCAGCACTCCCGTCCTGAATCATTATACTGATATATGTTTATCCCATTGATGTGTCAGTTGCTGTATATGGATAGGGTGAAACTGTTCACAAGCACAGCGCTTAGACGAATACCTCGTTCTTTGCCAGTGTTTTTTGGCATCAATTCCAAACTTTTACGCCAAAGAGAGACTGATGACATTAATAGTGGAGGCTTTGGCCGTGGCTCAATCCAACCTCGCCAAATCGTTCCTCCCCCTCAAGACATACCTCCTACAGCTTGTCCCCAATCTACTACACACAATGAAGAATGCACCGAATACCCCGCTGGTCCAGAAAAACAACCACCTCCACTTCAGGTCTATATGAATTTTTTTAACCAATTCAATCTAAAATTGTTCAGTTTATCATGTTTTCTTATTTACTGATGTTTTTTTTAATCTTATTTTATCATGTGCTCTTGTCTTCTAGAATTGGATACAGACTTTTGCTCAAAAGACTTCTGTGCTTGCATCTGCTATTTCTGAATTTGTGGAGTGGTCTACAAATATACCGCCTGAACTACAAAATGATGACAAGGTGACTTCACTTCTGCGTGGAGCCAACCAGCTCCTAGGGATGGGAGATGTGACCCTTGCGCCTGCTACAGATGCTGCTGACAGGTCATATATGGACGACTCTCCAAACACAATTTTTAACAACTCCCAACACCCATTCTAGTCAGACCCTGCTTTGATAGATTGCCTTACTCAGATTGAGCTTGCGTATCAGAATAAGTAAAAATTGAAATCAAATATCAAAGGAGATGGGCAATTTTCCTTTGATATATTTGTAAATGATCCTGTTTTGGGGGAAGATAAAGGGATACCACAGAACGTTGCAGATGCAACCAAGGATGATAATGACACACAACAAGCTCCTGCATCCAGCCATGGTCATCCCCCAATACAACAGGATGTTCAAGCTAAAACTGCAGACACATTATGCACCCCTCCCAATCCCCTCCCCACTCAATTCCAAACTGATATTCCACCAGAGAAGCCATTGGAGGATAAAAGAAAATCCAAGTCCCCTGCTCCATTCCCCCCCCCCCGGAGGTCACCACGTGTCAACGCAGCTCCTGTGAATGCACCACAACAACTTCATGACACAAATAGAGAAGAAGCTGCAAAGAGAGCAAATAAACCGTCTGCATCTTTCAGAAGCCCCTATCACTCCCGTGTTGTAGATATTAACGATCCTATCTCTGAAATTGAGCGGACTGTTTCAGCCTATTTAGCAATGAAAACAACTCATAGCACGTAAAGTTCATTTTAATCTTAATTTACTTAATGTATGTTCAGTTACAAGTAAAAGATATTTTTTATTTAATACATCTTCATAATGTCTTGCATTTGCAGTGAAGTCTTATTTAAACACAAGTCTATTGAGGTGGTTAGAAGAGACATGGGTACACTTGAAGATGAAACCCAACTGTCTAGTGTCATTATTGATGCATGGACAGCAGTCCTCAACAACAAGACACAATATAAAAGTGCTCAGTCACCAGCAAGACTATTTGTCAATATCAACAAATCTGTAATATTTTTACTTATTCATCTTTCAAATACACTCCATTCTTTTCCATTATTACAATGAGTCTGTTTTTTTACTAATTTTTATTTTTCATCCAGTTTAATGTGGAGAGTGTGTCATCAGGAGCTTGTGATGAACAGTTTCAGAGGTTTAACCTCCACCTTGATACTGCTTTGTCATTGTCACCACACATTTCTTTGAAAGATATAGACATGGTACTCCCTTCACAACCACAAGAATGAAAAGTTCTCTAAATACTGATTTTGAGATCAAAGTTAACAAACTCAATCCCTAATTTCTATCAGTTTAATATTATTTTCATTAGTTTGTTTTTGGAGTTCAACAAGAAGAGGTCTACATCATGGTTGTCTTCAACTTGAAAAACAAAGTCACCCAAATCATTGATATCAACCCAACTTGCCCTGCTGAAACTTGCACCTTTGCATCCCCCTTTGAATGTTTGGTAAGTTTTATTAATGATACATAGTATCTTCTTGAGTTGTATTAACTTCAATCTAATATCACCTCAGTTCCCAATTAACATTAAATGCTTTATAATTCAATAAATGCAGGGAGATATGCTGATTGCGTTTCTAACAGAGAAGGGGCTTGAAGCAAAGGCAGAAATAGTGTCCACTGCACCAACATCAATTGTCCCCATCGCGTGGGCTGGAGAAGAGAAAGTTCAGCATTCTGGGGTATGCCTCATGCGTCACATGGAGACCTTCTTTGGGGCAGAGCGAGACTACAAGTGTGGATTTGAAAAGGGCAATTTCAAGAATATCTCAAAACTACGGGTGAAGTACCTAACCGATATTGTGTGCTCAGAGCTGAATGAAGTGAACAAAGAAGTTATGAAGGCAGAAAAATCCCATTCAAGAATGATTTCAAAGGGGATTCAAGGCCAAAAAATTAACCTTGGTTGAACAGCTACAACACAATATAATGTTTTTGTTGCAAACTATCAAATGTATTGGGGTGTAGACAGTTGTGTACTATGCTTTTGAAAAGTTGTTTCGTGAGCATTAAGACAGTTGTTTTCCCTATGATTTTAACCTGGATTGTATTTGTCAATTTCATACAACTATAACTGCATCTGACCAGTTCTGTATTTTTTTCTCTATGTCAACACAATTCTGTCACCGGTAGTAAAATATTTGATTTCTGTTTATAACTGGTGTATTTTATAAATATAGTTTATTTGATGATATCCATTCCTAACTATTGACAATACTTTGCAAGAGAAAGATTTCAATAGGAGAGTTCAAGAAGAGGGTAAAAGCACACAAAATAAGCATGTCAGCGCAATTCTGTCATCAATACTATACAAAAACACTACTAGGAAAAGAATATATCTTAGATATTAGGAAAAGAAGATACTATAAAAAAATAATACCATGTTGTACAATTATCTATTGAGAAAGTATAAAATTATATTAAAGAAAATAGGATTATTTTGGGCAAAATTTCACAAATCTCGTTTGTTGTGCAAATATAAACTATTGTTGAGCAAAACTAAGATGATGTTGAGCAAATTCACAATAACATAAAACCTTAGTTAAACAGTGTCAACACTACTTTTGCCAAAACAATTCCCAAATTACTCTATGTGTCCGCAGTATCAACCAATGAAGACTTAAAACTCCAATAACACTTTATAATATCAAATACGAGGTGCGAAATTACAAAATATCCATATAATTAATATGATATTAATAAGTTACATCATATCTTCATTATGAACACACATAGAAACTAAAATATATAAATAAGTTCCAATATTATCACTTATTAATATACAAGAACTACAGGCCTAAAAATTCGTCAATCTTCCTCCTTTCCATTTCTGCATCTAAAACTTCTTTAACGCACTGCATAAGGTTGTCCTTCGCCTCTTCCAACATCTGCCTTTGTTCCCCAAGTTCTCGTTCCCCCTAGATAAAACATAAAATATAAGAGTTAACACTAGAGAGGGAAAAAAAGTAAGGATAAAAATTCATATATCACCTTTGATAGTGCTTCAACATCTTCATCTTTGGTTGCTCTGCGAATATGATATTCGTTTGCTATTATTGATCTTTGTAATTCCTCATATAATGTATAATGAAACACAGCGGCTTCCACCAACTCAACCCTGCGAGCCTCTTTGTTAATCTCACATGCCTCATCAACGAGACTCATGTGATACCCACGGTAAACAACACCATCCAGATCGTCCATCATTTGGTGGAATCTTGTGCAGAACTCAACAGTGTTGCCAGAATTCATCTTTTTGGAGGGGGGTGGTTAAGCAGTAAGAATACAAGTTCTGGTATTCTGATTTTCTGTTAAAATCAGTTTGTAGACACCAATGAACACCAAAGAATTATTTCTGGATATATATAGCCAATAATTATACAGTTTTCTTCCTTATGACAGTTATTTGGGCCACTTCATTTCAGAGTACCTGTAAAAAACTATAAAAAGTATAAAAATATAAACTGTAAACGGATTACAGTTATTTGAGTTACAATTATAATTGTTGGACATTAACCCCCTCGTGTCAGCACTGCTTTGGGCCTACAGTTATCACTGTTGGACATTAACCACCTCGTGTCAGCACTACTTTGGGCCTTAACCACCTACTGTCACCATATAAACTTAAATAACAAAGAACACACAAAGCTAGTGTCACCAATACTTCCAACTACTCTAACCAACAGTGTCACACAAGACTTTGGGCCTTACCACCTCGTGCAACCACATACACAACAAAATAAAAAAAAATACAAGCCTACTGTCGCCAATACTTGTAACTAATATCAGTGTCAGCACTGCTTTGGGCCTTACCCATCTACTGTCACCACATAAACTTCAATAACATAAAATGTAACCCCATACACTTCAATATCAGAAAAAACAAGGGTAGTGTCACCACTACTTGTAACTAATATCATTGTCAGCCTTGCTTTGGGCCTCAACCACCTAGTGTTACCACATACACTTCAAAATAAAAAAATGCAAGACTGGTGTCACCACTACTTGTAACTAATATCAGTGTCAGCACTACTTTGGACATCAAACACCTAGTGTCATCACATAAACTTCAATATCAGAAAAAACTAGACTGGTGTCACCACTATTTGTAACTACTAACAGTGTCAGCACTACTTTGGGCCTCAAACACCTAGTGTCACCACATAAACTTCAATATCATAAAACACCAGACTGGTGTCACCACTTTTGTTATAGCATGGTAAATATGTACCCATGCCCCCCACATTATTAATACAAATTCAAATAAAACATTGTCATTGCAGAAATAGATAGCTTAATAAACATTAATAAAAGTTAAAATGTACAATCATTACAGATTCAAAGTCACACCTAAAATACAGGGCATCCAAAAAATATCCCATAAAATCCATTACCTACAAATATACATACATGTCCACCAAATTAACAATTTGAGCACATAGATTGTCATATTACATCCAAAAATACCCCATGTATGCACCAACTACATATCTAAACAATTGTTTTAAAACCTAAAACTCCAGGTCTCCTTGATCAGATCTGAGCACATGAGTTCTCTGTATCGAAAGAGCTTCTCGTTGTTGAATCGTTTCACATCTCCCCCAAAAACAGATGCTTCAATTGCTTTTAATGTAAAGACGTCGCATGAAGCCCTGCAAACACAAAAAGACCACATGTAATGTGAGCACATAAATAACAAGTATCTTAGGCTAAACGACAAACAATACAAGATATAAAATACATACCCAGTAGAATCATGCATTAAATCATCAACCATATTTAGCTGGAAAGGAGAGGAAGCAAAGTTTTGATAGAGCCCAACCTTTGCCAAATGAATTGGGAACCAAATAGCAAACAGTTGCAATTGTTCTTCAAGTACACCAGCCTTAATAGCAATCACATTGCAATCGTACATGTTGATTACCCTCTCCTCAAGCATAATCTCCAACGCCACCCAATGCTTTTTTATAACATTGAATATTGTGTAGACTTTCTTTACAGATTCCCATGGCTTCCCATACTCAGCAGGGCACATACCAACAAAATACTCCTCAGTGTTGACTTCAAGAGGCAAATCTTCCCCATAATTTGCAGCATAATCAGGCAGGTACTTTAAGTAAAATAGCCAATCAAGAACAAGAACCTCTCGATATTTCACAGGGTCTTCAGAAATGCGCCTCCTAAAGTGAATCAAACCTGCTTCTAGATGCTACACAACATAGTAAAAAAAAAGATGTCAACAATCAACAAACACAATAGAATCCAATCCACACACATATATATATATATATATTTAAAAAACAAGCAGATATTACCCGACAATCAAGCCACATATTCTTTGATATGATGTGCTGGAAAAACTTTTTGTCCCACCTTTATATTGGACCAGCAACAGAAAAATTCCTAACCAAAATTACACAAGATGAATATAAATATATAAAGAATGAGGTGCTGTAACTAATACAATGACAACATTCCATAAAAAAAGATTGAACAAAAAAATAAAGCATACCTTTTCTTCTTTACAAGTCCATACATAAATTCATGATCTTCAAAGCTGATCAATGACTTGTTAGGGACGTGCTTTAAGATCCTCACCTTCTTTTCAATCTCAGCTGGGCCATACAAGAATGTACTGGTTGACGGGATAAGATTCGAAGCCTTTAATTTTTCAACTTCATTTATAATTTCAGTATCCTTGGCTACCGAATCCCAATCAACACCTGCAACCGTGTCATAATCATCATCAGACAGAGATATGAACTTTTCCAACGATGAGTGCCCACCAACTGCACCGACTTCAGCATCACCACCTTCAACCTCACACTTGGCAGATCGAGCAACTTCAGCAGAAGTTGATGGAATTCCAAACTCATCTGCACTCCTTTTGGCATCATCAACTTCATTCTTAGTTAATGAAATATCACCTTTCAAATCCTTCAAACCTTTCACATCTGCACCAACATCCTCAACCTCAGTGTCAGCGACAATAGTTGGGAACACAGGAGGGATTTCAGTAGACAGAATATCCTTATCCAAAGTTGGGCCCTCTGATCTTATTGAGGGCAAGGACACGTCCTCAACATTGACAGAAGGGGGTGATGATTTCACCATTTCCTCATCAGCAGAGAAACACTTCTGAAGATCAGCTACAACATCATTGACAATTTTTGCGCTGACATCTTCATCAACAACCTTCACAGGAGTGCCCTGGGGCTTACCACCTATATGCTTATCATCAGCATTCCCAGGATTTACCTATGACCTAGCAAACATAGCTTCATAATTAGCAACCCTAACCTCAAGCTCATCATACCTCATCGCCATCTTACCAACAACTCCAAGCATCCCAGCCATCTCTGCAATCTTTGATTCAAGAGCATCAACCCTCGCAGCCAACACATCCATACGCTGAGGTACATCTTCAAGCTTCTAAATCCTCTTAAAAATCTCCTTCACCCAATCAGGATAAGATGGGGTAGAAGAAGCAAAACCATCACCATGTGTTTTTGGAGGCAACTCCCCCGTTGAATCATTTTTTGCCTCCATTTGGGGAGATACACCTTCAGTGCCAACATTAGATGTTTGACCCTCTCCCCGCCTGTCACCAGAAGATGTCTCACCTCCTTCAACCTTGTCAGCACAACCAACCACATCTGCAACCTCCGCCAAAACAGAAAGCCCAGCAGTAGGAGGAGCAGCCAACTCATCAGATCCACAAGAATGGGTGTCAGCAGTAAAATCATCAACCTTGTCATCGCCATCACTGCCTTCACCACCAGATTTAAAGCCTGCAGCATGAATTTCTTCGTTCTCCACTCCATGAGTACTCTGATTATCACCAAGAGAAACTGAAGGAAGAACAGAAGACATGTCAACAGTACTATCATACAACGGCCTCCCACTACCTAACCCAGCTTTCTTCATCTTATACCTCCACTGAAAGACAAATTTCAGTGGGGTATCATCATCTAATAAATCACATAAATTAGTAACCAACCGACCTCTCTTGGAAGGTGAAGCAACCACATCACCCTCCTCATGCATATCTGTGTCAACATTAATTATCTTCACATTCTCAAAAGGAACAACTCTACCACATTGCCTAGCTGCAGAACGACCCCTCCTCACATACACCAATCCCTCAGCAGTATCGCTGGACTCCACCTTCTTTTTCTTTTTACCAGCCATCCCTCCACTCTCAGATTTCCTCTTCTTTGAGGACTCTACAACATCTTTGTTTTCTACCTCAGGAAAAACTTGAAAAGCAGTTTCAAAGGACTTCCCATCCTGTTTCTTTCCAGCAGCTTTGCCTCTCTTCACAGGTGTCTTCCTCTTTGAGGTCTCTGCTTCATCACCTTTCTCCAAGATATTAGCTTCTTCACCACCAGCTTGTACAACTCTGTTTGAAAACCTAGCTGTATATGCCCTTTGATGAAAACGACGGCTGTCGTATAATGCATCATCAACAGCTCCACCACATACTTCTTCAACTGATGCATCAACGACTGGATCATCTTTTTCATCAGCAAACCCCATCCTTGCTGTGCGTGCAAACTCCCCATAAGTAGGGAACAACGGAGTCTGCCCAAAATGCAAGTATAAAAATATGTTTAAAAAAAACTAAACAAAGATGCATCAACTAAAAATGGTCTTAAAGATAAATAACATAAAAATATTACCAAATCACCATGAAACAAATGCTCAGCTTCAACATACGAATGGCTAAACTCGCATACCCAGTGCAATGAGTATGGATCTCTATCAGGCATCATAAAATTACAGTCAATTTTAGCAGAGAGGGCTGGGAAAGCTTCTAATATCCAAGATTGTTACAAAATAAAACGCAAAAAGAGATTACAAAACAGTATTAGAAAAAAATCCTAACATACACAATAAAAGTTGTGCTGACACAGACAAAAATTGATGACAAAAGTGATTCAAGCACTAAAACAGAATACCTGGAATGCAAGGCAATACCCATACATTTGATAAGAGCCCCTAACACCAGCACGGTCTGCAACAGAAGAACTCTTCAAAGACTTCAACAAACGGGTGTACGACTCTCTACCCCAAGGATATAATTCAAATTCCTTCTCATTACATGCAAGAGAAAGGAATTGTGCACTGACAACCTCTGACCTCCTATATACAATTAACCTCTCAATCAACAACAACTTTGCCATGATCAACTTCTTCTTAGACTTCAGGCTCTCAGATATGAAACGAGCAACTAAATCATCATGAGTCATCTTCTTCTGCCCAAAAAATTCAGATATTGACACTTTTTTTGAGATATTACAAACACGTTCTTCACAAGGAAGGCCAGTGATGACATGAAACTCAAAAATTGAAAAACGTGCAAGATATCCACCAACTCTAAACCACAACTCATTCTCCTTCTGAGTTTGGACTTGACGAAGCACCATTTAATGCATAAGCTGAAAATTGGTAGCCATTTTGGTGCCCTGCATCAGCACCCATCCCACACAACTTTCCCGCAGAATATTGTAATCAGAAGGAGACAAATGCTTCTCAATCAGAGCACAAACAGAAGGATATGAATATATGTTGGCCCTACAATGGAATCGTTCAGAAACAGGAATGCAATATTCCAAGCCCTGATCAATCACATACAAAGTACCCAAAAACACAACATCAGATTAGGAAAAAATCAAAACTTGCTCATTAACAAAAAAATTCAAAATGGAAAAACAAAATAACTTACATCAGAACCCCTATGAGATGTGGATGCATCACCAGATTGAGCCGCTAATAAAAACAAAATAAAGAATAATATAAAAATACAATAACAGAATCCATGATAAACCAAATAACCATAAAAAAAACAATAAAATGACACCACCACATAAGAAAAGAACATAAACATCACAAAGACAACACAGAATACCCAATCAAAGTACACACATTGTTGAAACTACCAAAACTAACACAACCATGTATAAAAACAGACAGTGTCAGCAACCTTACACATGAGCATACCTACAGATATCTACACTATGAACAACACAAACAATACAAAGCATCAAGTACACACATTGTTGAAAACTACACGAATAACGCTAAAAAAGCACATATAAAGTGCCGCATCACAAAAATTGAAGCACACAAACAGTTAAAATAAACGGATTTAACACATACAAATTACTTAAACTACCTACAACACTCAAAATCGCACACATTTATGCATATCAAGCATCGATTTACCCATAGATGATCAAAACTGAAAGCAGAAATCAATAAAATCAACATAAATCAACTTCTTCCAAAACCCTAGCACGAAACATTTAGCAAAAACAAGCGAAATCGATACCTGAAGAGTTGCTAGATGACGACATTGAAGAAGATAGCAAAACAACGAACAGAAATCGGTCGAAATCTCACTACTTACGCACAGATTGAAGGAACGAGAACGAAGAAAACCGATGAAAACTGACGAGCGCGAGAAGAGAGTTTGGAAGAGAGTAAACACGAGAATATGTCCGTACAAGTGAGAATAAGTATTTATAGTGGACGTTTTGCTAATTTGTCCAAAAAGGTGGACAATTCCCCAATTTGTCCAAATAAAGTGCCTGTTTTGCAAATTTTTTCTTAAATATGGGTTTGGATTGAGTATTCCATGACTCATAACCTGAAATGACCTAGCTCGTAACCAACCCAAATTTAAGATGACCTGACCCAAACCCGACCCGTCCAACCTGTTTGACATGTTTACCGAGAAGCTATTGAACTTGATATCCACCAATTTGGAATCGCAGGTTATAATTTACGGAGTATGCTTTATGAACCCACTCAAGCGGCATTTGGAGATGATGTTGGGAGATTTTAATGATTATATCAAACTCCCTTCCGATCATACTTTTATTTCATAACGTTTATACGGAGAATAAATATTTCACATGTTTTCAAATAGATTAATAATATGGTTAATCATTTGACTCATTTGAATCACTTGATCCCTACTATTAACTTTCACTCTAATTAAAAAATATAGGCGAAACTAATTAAAATAACCCAACCTTTAAGGGGTGTTAAAAATATATCCCTACCTTTCAAATGTAAGATAAATATCCCAACCTTTTTAATGAATGGTAATTTAATATCCCAAAATTTTCTCCCCCAAAAAAATGCTTACATGGCACATATGTGGAAAAAAATGATGATCATATTCACAAGCGTGCCTTTAGATCTTAATGCTCGAATTATACAAAGTATAGTCTAGATTGTCATGATAATTTTTAAAAAAATAAAAGTCTCTTTTGTAACCGAAAAAAATCATTCAATTTATTACATTTTTATAGATTATAATAAAATTTAATCAAAACAAATATAATAAAACAAGTAAATATTTAAAATATAATTTTCAATATCATGATTGTGTAAAAGATCATTCAAGTTTATTAGATTAAATTAGATTGGTTTTTAAGTTTATCTTAATTTTTTTATTTTGGATTTAAGAAAAAAAATTACATTCTTTTATATATTTTTTAATAATAATAATTTACTTCTTATATATAAATGAACACCATTGAATAATCTAAATAATTAAATTTTCATTTCATTTTCGTAGTAACATAAAGTTTATAATTGGCAAAATATTCTTTAGTTTTGATAAGTTAAATCACTAGCTAATCATTTACTGATTGAAAATATGTTATTTTGCTTTACATTTTTTTTGGCTTGTTATAGATATTGATTTAAAAAAAATATAAAAAGTTAGGTACAAATTAAATGTAAAACTACGAAAGTTTATTAAATAAACTTTTAAACTAATCTAATTTAATTTTATACAGTATGTTTTTATTTGAATTGAAAATACATGAGTAATACAATACAAAAAATAAGAATTTTATTGGAGATAAATCATTGGGATATTATATTACCATCACTTATAAAGGTCGGGATATTTATCTTACATTTGAAAAAGTGGTCGGGATATTTATCTTACATTTGAAAGATTGAGATATATTTTTAACAATCCCTTAAAGGTTGGATTATTTTAATTAGTTTTACCAAAAATATATAAATTTTCATCAATAAAAATAGTCTAAAATAAACATACTGAAATAGACTAGCTACTCCCATTTATTAGCTATAATTATTCCTTATTGCATATGTAACCCTCTCTAATTTTCTTTCGTTTAAAAAGGCTAGCTACTCCCATTTTTATTAGCTAATTATTCCTTCCCATTATAAAAATCCCTGTTGTTTGATTAATACTGTATAGAGTATTTTGGATCCATGCAAAAAAGAGGTTTTCAACTTTGAAGTGGTGTGAGTGTCATTTTTGCATGTGCCTTTAAAGCATATCTCAAATCTAAAATTCTTCGCTTTCTCTTATCTCAAAAAATTGCCCCGTCTTCATAAAACAAGGAATATTAATCCCCGGCCTCCTCTTTCAAAAGCGATTGCTTGGCTCGATCCATCAATATTTGCGGAGCCAAAAGTGGTTTAGCCTTATAGTTTGTATACATCTTGCCGACCCAAAAAAAAAAAAAAGTTGTATACATCTTTTCGCTACGGGGAAAAAAAAGGATTCATCATTTGGCTAGGATAATTATTGGTTAATTCCAACATTAGTATGTACGTTAGGTCATGTTTGTCCTTATGGATAATAGGAATACAATTTTTTTAATGCTCTCTCTCTACAATATCAGTTTAAAATCTCAGACTTACTTTTCTAATACTTTTTCCATTTTATCAATAACATGTTTAGCATCTCAAAATTTATCCTTTTTCTACTAATTAACTAATCACAAGTTGATATAGTGGTTGTGAGACTATATTCCATGTCAAAAGGATCGAAGTTTGAATCTCTTTGTAAATATGGAGTCGCTTGTGAGTGGGTTCCCGATTCAGATGTAGAGCGACTAAGTCGATCGAACTAGATTAAGATAAAACAAACCTTTTCCTACCAATTTAGTTTACAATCATACCTCTCTCTAATAATTATTTTCATTTTTTCCTATCAAATCAATTTACGATTATACCTCTCTTGACTAATTTACTCAATTTTAGATTAACTTATTATATTCATTTTTTTATAAAAATATTATTAAAAAATTGATATTATTTATAAAAAATATTATTCAAATTGTAATTATTACTAATGGATATTGTTTTAGAAGATATTAACTAATTTTAAAGACTATTATATAAGATAAAATTTTACCTATTTTCACTATATATGAACATATTTTTAGAAGATAATAACTTTATCAATATATTACATAGACATACTAATTAAATAACTTTATCAATAACTTCATCAATATGAACATATTTTTAGAAGATAAAAAGTTTTAACGAAATTGAAATAATACTTAGCATGGTCATAATAATTAAATAAATTTATCAATAACTTTATCAAAATGAAGAAGATAAAAGGTTTTGGGTAAATTGAAATAATACTTAGCCGTGTAAAAGTTATCAACTTATGGAATTCAATAAGAAATAAAATTATCCTATATATCTTGAAGGTATTGATATATTTATGAGATATATTTTTGAATTTTATACATATATATAATTATGGATAGATTTTTAGATTTCGACCTATATATATAGTTTAGATTATTAATGTTATTTCACAAACGTTGACGTCTTTTTTCTTCTATTTGATGGTGTTATTGCAGGTTATTTACGACTTTGTTTACGATTTCCTGGGTAAGTTTTTCGAAATAATGTGTTGATTGGTTAGAAGGTATATTATTTTGTTGTTTCCACTAACATTTACTAGCTTTTCATATGTTGTCAATAAAGTATAAATTCATTCAAATTTGAGAAATTATAGCTTTTCTTATGTTGTTTCCACTAGTATACACTAGCAAGGAGTAAGGAGTAACGCGGGAGTAAGAAGAAGTTAGCTTTTACACTAATTAAGTATCAATTCATTCAGATGTGAGAAATCAGAAGTATGGAAGAAATTAATAAAGGGGGAATTGTGCTATAGGCCATAATTAGGGACTTTATTAGGAAAATGTCCACCCTTCCCCCCCTAAATTGGCAAAATGTCCACCTTCCTTCCCTTGTCCCCTTTGCCCTTTTGCCCCCCCCACGCGCGCCCCCTTGTGCCCCCCCTCCTGTTTCAGCACATTTGGTTTTAGTAAACCCTATTTCAGAGTTTTTTTATTTCTGCGCGTTGCTGAAACCGAAGTTGTTGAAACCAAAGTTGCTGAAACCGAAGTTGTTGAAATTGTTGAAATTAGTTTTTTTTTTCGCGCGTTGCTGAAACCTAAGTTGCTGAAATTAGAGTTGCTGAAATCAGAGTTGCTGAAACCGGAGTTGCTTAAATTGTTGTTGCAATTGCTGAAATTAGTTTTTTATTTTTTCGCATCAGCGCTTCGACATCGGAGTTGCTGAAACCGTGTTGCTGAAACCGGAATTGCTTTTTTCTTCTTCTTCTTTTTTTTCACGCGTTGTTGAAACCGAAGTTGCTGAAATCGGAGTTGCTGAAACCAGGGATGCTGAAACCGGAGTTTCTTTTTTTTTCGCGTCACCACTTTGATACCGGAGTTGCTTTTTTTTCTTTTTTTCTTTTTTTTTTCGTGTCACCACTTCGACACTGGAGTTGCTGAAACCGGAGTTTTTTTTCTTTTTTTTTTGCGTCACCACTTTGACACCGGGTTTGCTGAAATCGGAGTTGCTGAAACCATGTTGCGGGATATAAAATTTAGCCTATGCGGGATTCGAACCCACGTATTTGCGCATTTCAGCATAACGAATTTTGTTAATAAGAATTAATTTCGGCATTTTCAGATCACACAAAAACACAAGAAGCTAATAAGCTCTTCAAGAGTCCGCATTTCAGCATAACGAATTTTGCTGAAATGTGGACACCCACTAACGCTCAAAATACCGCTAACGTTAAAAAAATTTGCAGACACCACTAATTTTTTTTATATAAAAATTAGATATTCCTAAAAGTATTGACACGATTAAAAGTGCTGAAAGCGGAATGTAATATTACTAAAAAATTGTGGACATAAAAAAATTAATTCTTATTGCAGTCCATTTAAGCAATTACTGAAACCGGAGTTGCTTTTTTTTTTCTTATTGCAGTGACGATGCGGAAACCGGAGTTGCTGAAATCTGCTCAAGCTCGAGCACGAGCCACAATTTGCCCCCATTTTAACACCAATTACACCAACAATTTCAGCAAATTAGGAGATTTCAACAACAACAATTCCAAATTCTAAATTAAGAGATTTAAGCAAATTAAGAGATTTCATAAATATCACAAAGGTATTTCAGTCACCCAAAATTACATATACTCCCTCCGTTTCAAAATAAAAGTCGTTTGGACTTTAGTGCACGCTTTTTAAGGTGATAAAAACTCTATAAAATATTATTTTTTTTAATCAAATTTTTTCCATAATTTCATACTTGTTAGTAACAAATATGAAATTATGAAAAAAAATTGATTAAAAAAATAATATTTTATAGAGTTTTTACCTCATTAAAATGCGTGCGGAATAGTAAAGTGACATTTATTTTGAAACAGAGGGAGTACAACACAAAAGCTGTCATCTCTACTTAAAAATATGTTTTATTGAGTGGTATCCAATTTTGAATCAACTTTCCCAAACAAAAATAATTATTGCTGAACTTTGCATGTATGATCAATTAACCATAGCCTTTGGGGAGTTTCTGCAGATTCTAACTTTTCAATTGATTTTTTTAAGTATAAGAAAACTAGTTAAGATATTAGAAAAATGAGACATGAGGAATATACGAGTGAATGCTTTGAAAGAGAGGTGGTGGTGTTTGAAGAATACAAAGAGACGGAGGTTTCCATCGCCGTACTGTTTGAAGAATTAACCGGTGTTTGAAGAATCCAAAGAGACGGACACCGTCAAATATCCGGACCTCCAAACCTCCGAACCTCCGTCGCCTCCTCTGAACCTAGGTTTCCATTTTTGCCACAAGCAGCAATCTAATTCTTCAACAGCACCTGAGGATGTCGCGAAATGGAAGAGGAATCCGACAACACTAGTGTCGATTTGCTGGTGTCCGGTGCGGACGATGGTGACTAGTGAGGATGAAGTCGTCGGATCTACACCCGGAGCTCGCCATTTCATCCGTCTCCGATTTGTCGGATCCTCGCAGAAGGAGAACGGGGAGAAGAGGGAGAAGGGTTATCGGAGGAGGAAGGGGGCACATGTGAAGCGTCACATAAGTGTTAAAAAAAGGGTGGACTTTTCCCCAATTTGGATTCATGGGTGACAGTTGCTTAATTTAGGCCAAAAAAGTGGCCTTTTGGGCAAATTAATTCATTAATAAATTGAATAAATACATCATTTTTTTATAGACACTTGCCATATTCATCATTTTTTTTATTTCAATTTATTGGAGCATCAATACTACATTCAAGACGATAAAAACGCCCTTAGGTACTTTAACAATTAATATATTTTAGGATTATAATTTAGTTAAAAATTTTGATAGGTAAAGTTTTATAGTTATATTTATCCATTATTGTATTTATAGATAAATATAATTGTAAATCTTTATTAATATACGCATTTTATAACATTGTTTTTTTTTAAGTCGTGAAAAAATTTCTTTTATAGATGGAAAAACCTGTGTCTAAAGTCTAATTATAATTATAAGTGAACTTACGAGATTAAATAATAATTAATCATGGGGTAGTAAAATAAATTCAATTGTTATGCAAGTTTTTTTGTAAACTGGCTTAGCCGTTATATGACATTAAGTTTACTAATTATAATTATAAGTGAACTTACGAGATTAAATAATAATTAATCATGGGGTAGTAAAATAAATTCAACTAGTCTTATGGCCCGCGATCTTACGCGGTGTTTTAATAAATTATGTTTTATTATATCATTAATGTACGTATTATTACATTTATTATTAATTTATGAAGGTTAATATAGTTTACTTAAAATCCTTCTATGGAAGTTTGCAATTATCATAAATTAAACTAAGATTAAATTCACTTTAAATCAATATATAACATGTATAAATAAATGAACGAATCACTTTATAATATCTTAAAAAAAGATCAATCTATTTAATTAATTATTAAATATTATATTAATTCCAAATTATATTTCTATATTCTACTTAATTTTTCTTTATTAGAAGACCTATATTTATATGTTGTTAGCACCGGCTTTATTTGTACAAAGTTAAGTGAACTTCTTAATGATATGAGTTTTTTAGATATGGTTTAAATTGTATAAAATTGTGTGTATATAGGGATTGACTCCGGTGAAAACCTCAAATTGCAATATATATATATATATATATATATATATATATATATATATATATATATATATTCAAATTTGGGTTAATTATTATACCTTTTACATCAAATTATGATAAAAAAAACACGTAAAATACTAAAATGTTATATATCTTGATTAGGAGGAGACATACATGTTAAGTATCCTGTGATATCCTTCTTTATTTTGGGTGTTACGTTTCACCTACCCTGTCATCGATCTATTAGAGTTTCTCTATTAATTAAGGGTTAATTATTATAGTACGATGCTAATATATTACATTAATACAGTGTATATATATATATATATAATTAGATAAGTTTTCTACCTAATTAAGATATAAGGTTATATTGGATATATTATTTGATCTAAAAAGATAAATTTTTTACCTAACTATATTGATTTATTAATTGATGTGGCCCAAAACAAATTCTACTTTAATCCATAATATGACACGTAAGCAAAAATAATTCCGTTTTAATCCAGAAAATTCCACGTATGCGAAATCGCACCAGAGCCCGTTTCAGGCATCTGTTTTAGTATTTTATATAGATTGTTATGCAAGTTTTTTTGGAAACTAGCTTAGCCGTTATATGACATTAAGTTTACTATTGAACTAATTACCCACACTTTTATGCGATTTATATAATATTAATTAGTGTGATATTTAAGAATTTATAAAATAATTTATAATTAAACATTAACTCTAACTACCACTGATGTAGCCTGCGAAAACATAGGACAACTGTGATGCGTCACCTTGGAGCTAAGTCCAGACAAGGCCAAGGCCATGAAAAGGATCTACGAGTAAGGATTAACTTGCTTAGAAACATTCGCGGACGGGCACGAGCCTTTGCCACAATGGCCACGTGTCACGCATGCCCACCACCCATGAGTCCTAACTAGGGCTTGGTAAAAATTCTCACGAAATCCAAACCAACACGTGCCAACCAGAACCAATTAAATTGGTAACCAATTAATTGATTACCAATTTAATTGGTTCGGTATACCGAACCAAGTTTCAAAAGTTGGTACGGTAACGGTAATTGAAACGAAAAAGTTGGTATTACCATTACCAACCGATTTGAAATTGGTTGGTATGGTAATTACCAACCAATTCCTACCAATATATATTTAGTTTTTTTAATTTTTTTAATTTGAGTTTTAATTGTTTTAAGGTTTAACTATAAGTCCTTAACTTTTTTTTTATGTAAAACACTAAAACTCAATTAGGGAAATAAAGAAAAAATGTCTAGCCTTAGTTCAGATTGAGAAATCAGATCTAGGTTTTCACCCATCGGCTTCATCCCTTCAATGGTGGTTACTGTCTGATATCTGAGTTCATTTACTTATGTTATGCTAGGGCCCAAAATATGTATATTGTTTTACTGTTTTTTATATTAAGTATTACCTATTAACTAGCTTTATTTTCTTTTTGTATTTGTTATTTTCATAAAATGCTTTAAATTAAGGGAAGAATACTAGCTCAACCTTGGTTTATACTAAAACCTAAACTTTATTCGGAAGTGAATATGTTATTTTGAATATTGTCGGGACTATTTAAGTTTTTATTTTGCTTTAAATGCATGAACAATTTAAGTATTTATATTGTTGCTACTTGAATTGTAATAACTTATAAGTTTTAATTTAATTGTATTGTATTTGACTATTTGTATGTTTTTTCATCAACATGCAAAACATGGTAAACTACAATTACCAACACGTACCAACCAACTTAATTGGTAACCAATTAAGTTGGTATAACCCCTTCAGTGGTTGGTAATGGTTCGGATTTTACGATTAATTACCAATTTAAATTGATTGGTACATGGTAAACGAAAAAAGGAATTGGTATTGTACTAATTCCACCCCTAGTCCTAACATGTCCACCATGTATCCGGTCTTGTCTGTGTCCTGGCAAAACGAGGCTTTTTGGGAGACTTCGTCAACCACTATACTATATATATTATTTTATTTTTAAAAAATTTAAATAAATTTTGTATTTACACCCGTTTAACTAATTAATTTTTGTCAATATTTTTATTTGACTACCATTGAAAGATATATAATATAATATATCCATATTTAAGAAACATGGGTAAAATCTTGTAAAAATATATCTATATCTAACAAAATTTGGTAAAATATTATCTAGTCTTCTAAAAATATATCGATATCTAACTAAATTGGGTAAAATCTTATCTTAAGTATGTATTTCTATATTGATTAAGTAGAATTGAATAAAAAAATAGCAAAATCTTATCTTCAGTATATATATTGATATATTGTATTGATTCATGAGGAAAAATACAATTGGTTAAAAATGCTATAATTAAAAAGAAGTCGACACATGTCACAAACAACTTCTCCTTTATTATATATAATAATTGATCCCGCTATAATGAACTATAATCAATTTCTATGGTTTCATAAATAAAAAATATATCTATAAGTTTACTACTCCCTCCGTTAATTAAAACTTGACGTTTTACTATTCACGCATGCTTTTTGAGGTGTTAAAAACTATATAAAATATTAACTTTTTTAATATATTTTTTTAATAATTTCATACTTGTTACTGTTAAGTATGAATTTATAAAAAACAAATTTTTTAAAAAGTCAATATTTCATATAGTTTTTATCATTCTAAAAAAGCGTGCATGAATAGTAAATGACAAGTTTTAATTAACAGATGGAGTACTGTATATCTCGCCCAATGTATGAGAATAGGTTAATATGATATTCTAATATTATATTACTTATTTATTTAAAATAGGACAATAAACACAATAAATTGATATGATGATTTAAAAACTAAGCAATATTTTTTTCCTATTGACGAATATACTTGATCATTAAAGTCAAAATCTATTGAAAATCCACACAGAACCAGACAACATATGAGTTAAGGTAAATAAGGAAAAGTACCTATAAAATGGAGTTATTATGGATATTACTATCCATAATGCTTCCTAAAAATTCGGTCGACTACTCCATCTGAGAGAACGGTTCCAAAAGGGTCTCCTCTGGAATCTGGATTATTAGGAATGGCACTAATGTCTGGTTTGACCCCTGGGTTAATGACGTTACTCTGAAATGTTTTAAAAACAACAACAACCTTGAAATGAAAGTCTCACAACTTTTAGATCCGCACAAGAAGTGGAGTTTATGATTTCTTAATCAACTATCCCCCTCTCATGTGGTTAAAACTATTACTCAAATTCAAGTCCCTCATTGGGATATGCCTGGCAGATTGATATGCATGGAAGATTAATAGGGACGTTGTTTTTAAAACAAAAGCAGCATAAAATTAGTTCGAAATAGTGGTCACATCAACAATGACTATAGTTGGATATGGAAGCTCCAACTCCCACCAAGAGCTCAGAATATTGTTTTGAAGTTGATGGTGGATGGCTTACCAACAAAAGTCTGGTTAAATAGATTTATTAACAGAGTTCCATCTCAGTGTTGTCTCCACAACATGGAGGAAGAAGATGTCAACCATCTTCTACTACGGTGTCCTGTCACCCGATCCATTATTGATAAATATGAGTAAAATACGGGCAATTCCTTTATTGGAATTAGGGATGCACATACCACAACAGAGGAAATAGATCAAATTAGAACAAATAATACATATTTCGAACATCTTTGTATTATATGGCAAACCATTTGAGAGCAGAAACTCAATCATCTTCCAAAATAAAAGGATGGAGAATGTGTCCTCTATTATCCAGCAAATGTTTAATTGTATCTTAGACTGGGAAAAGGCTTAGAAAAAGGACAAAGTCGTTGTAAAAAAAAGGGTGGGTAGATGATAATGCATAGTTTTAATAGGCATTATTGGGTAGTTTAGATGCATTTACATTGTAGAATATGCATGTTTAATATTAATTTAGATTAAACTCTTTTTGTTGTAAAGTTCGGAATCTACGCTATTTCAATTAAATTGTGCAGAATCGTAGATCCGAGATGGTGGAAAGCAAGAGAAAGCTGCAAAACATTTCCAAGTGAAGTCAAGAAATCAAGCTAAGAAGGGAAAGAAAGAAGGAAAGAAAGAACGGGAAAAGAACAAAGAAAAGCAAAGTTTATGGGCGTATTTCACTGCCAGCGAATGAAGACTCGCTGCCAGCGAGTTGAGTCAGCGAGGAGCATATCCAGGAGCCAGCACGACTCGCTGCCAGCGAATGCAGACTCGCTGCCAGCGAGTGAAGTCAGCGACATCATGTTTGAGCAAGACTCCCTGCCAGCGAGCCGAGTCAGCCTGAGAGCCAGTGAATGGAGTCGGTCCAGCGGAAAGGTGTTTTCGCGGCAGCGGAAATCTTCGCTAGTAGCGGAACCAAAGAGGCTTGATAAATTTTCTAAGGCATGGACATTCGCTGCTAGCGGGTTGGTAGCGAGTAGCTAGCGAAAATCCAACACTAGGTTGACCAAGGCATCCATAAGGACTCGCTGCCAGCGAAAAAGCCAGTCGCTGCCAGCGAAATCTACCGTCAGATTAGTAGACATATAAAATGGGTTAAGCCACCAATAACCATCTACAAAATCAAAGTAGATGAGTCTGTCAAACCCTGTGAGGAATGCCAAATAGGGGGCATTGTTAGAGATTGGGATGGCTAGGTCATCGATATTTTCCATGAAAAGGTTCAAAAGGGATCGGTTCTCCAAACTGAATCCCTTGCTTTCTACAATGGGATAGAGCTAGCACGCTGAAGAGGTTGGTAAAATGTCATCATTGAAGGGGATGGTCTAGGCATGATCAAAGAAATAGAAGATTCTACTAAGGTGCCATGGGAGATACTCAGGGTAAGAAGATCAACAATATAAAGAGGGAGTTTGCGAAGATTGAATTTCGACACTGCTTCAGAGAAGCAAATTCAGTTGCTGATTATATAGCTAAGAATGATATTAAATGTAATCTGTTTATCGTCCCTTTGAACATTGAGCTTTGTAACATCATCCGACAGGATGTTCAAGAATGATATTTACTTGCAAAGACATTTTAATGGCGGTCTACTGTAAAAAAAACATTTCAATTAGATAGTGCATTAATTAGCTAAGAACTTAAAAATTATATTTTTATGACTTCCAATGTGAAAAAAATATAGATAAGAATTATTATATCTAATTGCATTTATATAGCCTTTCATTATGTAATATTAAATCTTTTTATAGGATATTGCATCTATCCAAGTATGTGAAATAAGATAAAATTATTATTTCTGTTTAATTTGTTTTAATCTAAATTGCAACTATCTAATTATTTTATTAGTACAATTTTTTTTGGAAAGAGAACATCAACAAACTGCCACATAAACTACTTATAATATATAGGTGCAAAATAAGAATTTTGTTGGGGGAACTTATCCCAATAATCCTTTTAAAATGCAAATAGGTTAACTAACCTTGAACAAATTTTATTGGGGGATTGACCCTCCCTTAATAATCTAATATTGACAGAATTGATTAGTCAAGTTTACTTTTTTTTTTTTAACATGTAATAATTCGGGAGGAATAATCCTACCCGAGAGCATCCTTACGCATGAGGTCGTGAAGACCTGAAGCAGAATAAATGTCGAGGCCCCTGGCAGAGCGGCAAATGTGTGCAACCTTAACAGCCACTCTGTTGCCAGTACGGGGCACGTGAGTGAAGAAAACTTCCCTCACACTCGACAATAATGTTTTAATATCGGACATCACCAATTCAATTTTCCCATGGGCATTTAGAATTTGTTTTTAAATGATTAATGATTATAAGGGAGTCTCCTTCTATTTGTAACATATTTATACCCAGTGTGCAGATTTGAATTAAACCGTGTCTTAGTGCCAATGCCTCTGTTTTCAACGGGGTCTGGTTGCCAATTCTGTCATAGCCAATGTGAATCGTTCTCCCTTCCCAGTCACAAATGATGTAGTCGATTGAGCTATCTTTATTATTGAGTGTGGATCCGTCGAAGTTTATTTTAAACGTGCCAACCGGTGGTTTTTTCCATTTAACATTTTTCTGCCGAATTGTTGGTCGTGAGTGAGTTGTAACATTAGTATTCTGAGTATACTGGATATCATCCTCCTTGTCATAGAAAGAGGTTTTTTTTCCAATTCTCCAAGTGAGTGGTGATGATGTGTTTAACAGATTCATGGTTTGGAATCAGTTCATTTCTAAATATCGTTTGATTTCTGATGTACCATATTCTCCACCAAGTAACCGCTAATTTTTCTATTTCAGTTTTTGTGAGAATGCTTCTGATCAGTGACAAGATAGGGGGGAAATCTCTCGAATTTGTAATCATGTTGGCTACAGCTTGATTTGTGCCTAAGGTAGATGGAAGATGGTTTTTAGAAAACTGGCATTTCATAAACAGATGTGTTTCATCTTCGATCGCACTATTGCAAAGTACACAAGTTGTTGGAACGGAAACCCCTTTTTGGGATAGACGGGTAGCTGTTGGGACACCCTTCTGTTCGAGTTTCCAAAGGAAATTCTTAATTTTTGGTGATGTGTCGATTTTCCAAGTCCAAGAGTTGTTATCTTCATTTTGAATGTTATTTTTTGTGATCAGTTTGTAGGCGCTAGCTGTTGTAAACCATCCCTCTCTATCCGGCCACCAATAAAGTCTGTCCTCAAAAGAATTCATAGGAAGGGGGATATCCGAAATTTCTTTTGCTATACTTTGAGGGACTGCGTCTAACAATTTTTCCTCCCACCATTTTCCTCCTAATATATAATCACTTACTGTTTCATTCTCATTTCGAAAGGTAGGACAGTTGTCCCTTTTGATTATTGGTGAAGTCGTAATCCAATTGTCGTTCCAGAATTTTGATAGATTTCCCATTGCCCACCGACCAAATTAGGCCTTCTTTAAATTTTCCAATAAGAGGAGTTAGTTTTGACCATTGCCAGGACGAACCCCTACTTTTCGTATAATTTAATATATGCGTTGTTTTCAAATATTTGTATTGAATTAATTTTACCCATATATTATTTGGTTCTGTAAGAATTTTCCAAAGGAGTTTCATTTGGAGAGCCTCATTCATATCTTTAGATTTTCGGATGCCTAGACCTCCCTTACCTTTTGGTCTACAAAATCCTATCCCAGCTTATCAGAGGCCGATATTGGAGATCTTTGTTCCAAAAGAATGATCTATTTATTTGGTGTAATTCCTTATGGATTGTGCTGGGGAGCATGAAACTTTGCATCGTGTATAAGGGTTTTGATGTTAGGTTTGTGCCAATAAGGATATATAGTACGAACCAGCTGCGAAAGGGCACTAGCACGCCATTTACTGAATTGCTCTTTTGATTTACACACGACTTCCTCGAAATTATGTCTATTTACTCGGCCATTTATAATAGGTCAACCAAGATATTTTTCAATCATTATTTCATTTGATATTCCCAGGTATCTTTCAAGTTCCTCAATTCTGGATCTAGGAATTCCTCTTGTAGTTTGAAAGGCTGATTTATGATAATTAACTTTTTGTCCTGAAATGCTGCAATATTCATCTACAATTGTTTTGACTTTTAAGCAAGCTGAGGTGTTACCTTTGGTGAAAATAATCATATCATCAGCAAAGGCAAGAAAAGGGATACACAGATCATTCTTCCCAAAATTGAACCCGATAAGGCTATTTCTCATATTTGCTTCAAGTGAAAGTTTTCTTGCGAGAACCTCAGCCCCCAAGATGAAGAGAAAAGGGGAGAGAGGGTCGCCTTGTCAAAGGCCTCTAGTTGGTCTGAATAACTCCGTTGGACCATTGTTGACGAGAATAGAGAATGATATCGTATATATACATTCCATAATCCATTTAATAAACATCGGATGGAAACCAAATTTCTCCATTACTACCTTTGTAAAATTCCAATCTACTCTATCATAGGCTTTCTCCATATCTAGTTTAATCGTCATCCACCCTTCTTTACCTTTTCTGCTACGAAATGAATGGAAAATTTCATGGGCTATAAGGACGTTGTCCTGTATAGCCCTATCCGACACAAAAGCTCCTTGCAATGGATAAATAAGTTTTCCAATTACTTTTTTCAGTCTCTCCGTCAAAATTTTGGAGATAATTTTATAGATTGTGGAGCATAAGCTGATTGGTCTGTAGTGTGTAGTCATGGAGGGGTTATCACATTTTGGCAGAAGTGAAATAATGTAACGGCCCGGATATAAATATCCGGGATATGTTTCGAAGGTCGGATACCTTCGTTCGGATGTTGCAATTCAGGTACGGGTCGAGGTTTCAAACCTCTAATCAGTCGGAGTCTCAGAAATACAATTTAAACGAAAGTAAAGCGGAAGTACGGTTTAGATACAAAAGCCACGGCAGAGCCGGGTCAAAACCAAAACAAGTGGGTTATTGCCATTTATCAAGTTAGAATATATTAGCCGGATTCTTCGATTCGCCAAAAGATTTCCCCGTCACAGAAGCATGGAGCAACAAGAGCGGTACCTAACACTATCCACGAAGTCAGGCCTGGTGATCGCCTGCGGGTCCTCTGACCGCGCTGAGGCCACATAACATGCCTATGCCTAAATAAAAGATGACTAATGCGGTACAAGATTTAAATCACACTATCATGCCCCTAGTATATATATAATATGCAGAAAAGAACTGTAAAGGGCCCAAGACAATGCCAAGTGGCATATCCCTCTCCTACCTCTGCACCCCTTCCCGTTAGTGCAGAGACTGGCCAGTTCGGGCTATAGCATAGCACTCTCTTCGTGGTGGTGCACTCACCACGGTATCATCATATCATATCATATCTCATCATCATATCATAAAATAAATAAAACATGCCCGATGGTACTGGGCTAATCGTATCATATCGAATCATCTCATCTCTTGCCCGATAGTGCTGGGCTATCATATCATGCTCATATCGACTCGATAGACTCAGGGCACCCGATGGGGCTGGGCTACCCTATGACCCTAGCAAAGACTCTAGGACTATCACATATAACGGCCGTTCTGTTTCAAACACACAAAGTAAACACATGCTCAGTTCAATGCAATCCTAGCATGATACTACATGTCATGCTTTAATATGCAACAAAACTACACATTACATGACACATCAGGCAGGAGGTCCAGGTTACTGAGTAAGTCCCGTAGGATACTTACCTGTTGATGTAGAACAGCAAGATAACACAAGCAAGGGCCCAAATGCAAGTCCAAAGCAATCCAAAAGCAATACACACCTATCATCAAGTCATTTCCATAAGCTACCGGTTCACATTCATACATACGGAGCCCAAGTTCTCAACATCCTCAAAACCAACCAATAGTAAAACCGTTTTCCAAAATCTTAAATCCAAATTAAGTCAACTCATATTCAAAATAATTCTCAAATCATACTTGGCCAAATTCCGACATTAAACATTTAAGCCTTAAAGTCAATTTCCCAAAATCATGTTATAAAATAATTCCGGCATGTTTCTTATTTCAAAAACATAAAATAAGTTCCAATATTAAATCATTAAAATAACTCTATGCTCACGAATAATATTTATAATTCAAGACCAACAAATCACTTTAAAATTCCTAACTCACATGTTTAAATCCTCATAAAATGCATCAATTAAATAATCCAATCAATACTATTTTAAAAAAAATAAACAATTTATAACGATTAAATTCCAGGATTTATAATTTATAACCAAATCCAAAAATAATAATAATATTCAATTAATTCAACACTTACTATCCATATAATCTCAAAAGAATAACCATGAATATATTTATAACCCAATATCAAATAATTTTGCTTTTAAAACCCTCTATTATATTTTAATATTTCAGAATATATATATATATATATATTTTTTTTTTTTCCCAAAATCCAAATAACAATTAATATAACACATAAATATATATATATATATATATATATATATATATATATATATATATATATATATATATATAAACATAACATATAATATATACCAATGAAAATTAAAACACAACAACACCTATATATAACCCATATAAATAAGCCCATTCAGAAATAAAATCCGGCCCAAACCGAAATTAAACCTGTAAAGACTGAATATATATTTTATATATAATATCATTATTTTAATTAAATATGTTAGTATTTATTTCAATATGTAAAAGCGGAGAAAAAGTCGTCCTCGAGCACGAGTTCAATTTTAAAATCCTTCCGGCATCATTTGAATTTTCGATTTTGACGGGATTTGAATTTCGCTTTCGAGTTCGAGTATTTATAAAAATTACATTGAGCTCCGAGTTTTGATTGAAATTAATTTAATTCCGTTTGTCGTGAAATTTAATTGAAATTTGATTAAAATTGATTTAGTCGGGATTCGGTCGGGCGAGCGGGTTTCGAGATATTTTTTTTCGGGCATTCAAAATATCTTGTGGGGACCAAATCTATTTAATCCTTTTCCTTTTATTTTCTCTCTCTCTCTCTCTCCCTCTCCCGGGTTCCTGTTGGTCCCCCCTCTTTCCCTTCTGGTTGCAGCTTCAAAGGGTGCTCCTTCCTCCCCTTTTCCTTTCAAAGCAACCCACTTTCAATCAACCACTCTTCCTCCTCCCACCGTCCCCCATTTCAATCACATCCGCTACCACTCCCCCACCTTCACCCACGTCGTCGTCGTTCCATGGAAGCCGACCTCTGTTTTCCGACACCAAGGTCGAGCCCCAAACAGCTCCCGATCTCAGCTCCTCCTTCCCCCTTTGCTGATTTGAACCCTCACCAACACACAAAGCCTCTCCTGTCTTCTTCCAGGACCGAGCAACCCTTCACCTTCGATTCGACGCCCAACATTTACCCTGGCTAGGCGAGGCAGCTGCCGGATTCGAGCGAAGAGAACGAGAGCGGTCGAGCCTCCAAACGACCATCGACGAGCGTCGCGCCCTCCGGTGAGCTCTCTTCTCCTCCCAATCCCATTTCTTTTCTCTGTATCTTAGAAGCTGGGTCCTATGGCTCCTTTGTGTCCTTCGAGAGCGGGTGAGAGCGAGGCATCTCCGGCTAGCCCGAGTGTGCGAGAGAGGGAGGGCTCGAGCGCGAGAGCGGGAAGGTTAGCAAGAGAGCGAGCGAGAGAGATGAAGAGGGCTGAGGGAGAGAGCTGAGCGAGGTTGGGCGGAGGAGGAGCGGCAGCAGCTGGGCAGGGGATCTGGAGGAGGAAGACGAGTGTGTGAGGTGGGCTTGGGCCTAATCTTCTCCCGGATCCGGATCTCCTCATCCGGATTTCCTCCTCTCTTCAACATTCTTGGGGCGGGTCCGGGCTTGGCATTCGGGTTTCAGTGTTGGGTTGTTGGGTTGGGTCACCTTCCGGGTTCTTCCCCCTTCTTTCGGGCTGGGCTGCTTGGGTTGGGTGGTGTTGGTAGTTATTTATTTACTTCAGTTGATTTATGCTAAGTTGTTATTATAAAATATAGTATTTTATATACATTTGATTTTTTTTTGGGAGAAATATATTGCTGGAAACTATATATTATAAAAGTATTTGGAAAATAATATTATTTGGGATAAGTATTGTGCGATGATTTAAATATGTGATTTTGGGGTCTTTAAAATTAATTATTAAAAAAAAAGATAGTGGATGTTTATGTTTATTAGATATATTGATGATAAAGTATTAAAAATGAGATTTTTAAGTTTTAGAAATGTCTTTTAAAAGAATTGTTATTTGAAAATAACAGGCCGGAATTATTCTAGTAGTATAAAAATTGCAAGTTGATTAAAGATTTTATGTTTTATAAATGGATTTTGGACAAATATGATTTGAGAAATTGTTTTGAATATGAGTTGACTTAGCTTGAGATTTAAGAGTTTGGAAAACTTTGGGAAAATGATTTACTTGATTTAACTCGGTGAATTTATTGTTGAATCCCGCTTGAGAATTATGTGAATTTTAAATAAGATGTGAAATGAGATATGGTTTGTGATGAAATGAGATGGAATAATCTGAAATGGGATAAATGAGACGGGATATGAATGATAGTTAGGGGCGCCTTGTGTGAAATAGGTAGACTTATGCATTTATATGTTATTAGGTGTTTGTGAATGTTAGACGTTGCTTGCTATCGGTGATTCATTTCTTGGATTCTGCTCTGCCTTGTTCTCTGCTGTTCGGCTTATTCAGGTAAGTTCCTTTATGGGCTTACTCAGATTCGAAAGAGATTACCGGCTTGTGAATGTATGACATACTAGGTGTTGCATAAGCATTAAAGCATGCCATGTAGTATCATGCTAGGTTGCACTTGTGATTGAGCATTCTATTTCTTTACGCGTATGAAACAGAACGACCGTATCTGTGATAGTCCTAGAGTCTTTGCTAGGGTCATAGGGTAGCCCAGCCCCATCGGGTGCCCTGAGTCTATCGAGTCGATATGAGCATGATGATAGCCCAGCACCATCGGGCATGATTTATTTATTTATTTTAATTTATGTTATGATGATGAGATATGATGATGAGATATGATATGCTATAGCATCGAACCGGCCGGTCTCTGCACTAACGGAAAGGGGTGCAGAGGTAGGAGATGGACATGCCACTTGGCATTCTTTGGGCGCCTTTACAGTTATTTCTCGCATATTGTAAATTAGGATCATGCTAGTGTGATTTAATTTACGCACCTGCATCATCTTTATTATTAGCGTATGTGTATGTTCGCTTGCTGGACAGAGCGTGTTGGGGCCTCGGTCTGACCCCACTCGCACCTATTGTTTTTAGGTATGATTGCTCTCTGTTTATATGGCGTGGGAAAGTCCCTCGGCGATTGCAAAGAAATCTGTCTAACCCCGCTAATCTGGCCATCCGATTTTAGAATTATGTTTTGGTTTTGACCCGGCCTTGCCGTGGCTTTTGTATCTAAATCATATTTCCACTTCACTTTCGTCTAAACTGAATTTATGAAACTTCGACTGATTAGAGGTTTGAAACCTCGACCCGTACCTGAATTGTAACATCCGAACGAAGGTATCCGACCTTCGAAACGTATCCCGGATATTTATATCCGGGCCGTTACAAAACCCAACCCATGACCCGGAAAACAAACCCAAACCCAAACCCAAGTCCATACCCGGTAAAGGAAAGAAAAGAAGAAGCCCAAACTCGTACCCGATTGCCAGTCCAAGCCCGCAACTCGGATCCGAGGAGCAAACCGGGTCCAAGGGAAGGAAAGAAAGAAAAGGGAAGTCAGAAGCCCAACCCGAAAAATCAGGCCCACCCGCGGAAAAGGCTCAACTGAACCCAGAATAGAGAAAAAAAAAGGAAGATGGGCCCAGGGTGACATGGAGCTGATGTGGAACGAGGCCCCACAGCCTTCCTTCCTTCCTCTTCAATGGTAAACAGAGACGACGCCGGAGGAAGGACGAGAGGAGGAAGAGAGGGAAGCTCGGGCTCCGGTGGTCCGTTCGACCCCAAATTTCACCCAGATGATCGGAATAGAATTCCGACCACAACACAACCAATAAAAATGAAACGAGAGCAATGAGGAAGGGAGGAGGGAGAGATTTACCGAGGGCTGCGTTTCTTCAACTCCGGGGTGCTCGAGGGCGGCTCCGGCTGCGTCGGCGAGAGAGGGGTGTCAAGGGAGGCTGGGAGGAGGCTGCTGCTGCTTGAACGTCGGAGAGGAAGGTGATGGAGGTGGTGTGGAGGTGTTGCTCACCTCGACTTCCTTACCGGAAAAACAGGGGAGCTCGAGCTGGGTGGTCTTCTCCGAGCCACCCGGGGAGGTCCTGGCTACCGGCGACGAATCAACGAGGAGAAGGGAGGAAGAGCTGGTGGTGTCTTCTGGTGGCTCACAAAGACGAGAAGGAGGAGGTAAGGAGGAGGTGAGAGTGTGGTGGCTCCTCGGCAAAACAGAGGAGATGGAGGTGGAGCTTGCGGCCGGGGAGTATGATGGTGGTGACGGCGGCGGCGGTCCTGGGCTGCTGCTGGGTGGCTGAAGATGACGACAAGGAGGAGGGGGGTGTAGTGAAATGGCAAGGGAACAGGGAACAAGAAGGGGAATGGGAGTGTTTGTGTGGGTTTGAAATTGAAAGAATGGGGAAAAATGGGGTGGCCTGCTGCATTCGACAGAGGAGAGAGGAGAGATTGTGGGTTGGGGATTGCAGGTTGTGGGTTGGGGATTGCAGGTTGTGGGTTGTGAGGAAGAGGACAAGGGAGGGGGACCAACTGCAAATTGGGTGTGATTGCAAGCATCCGAGAGAGAGAGAGAGAGAGAGAGTAAAGAAAAGGTAAAGAAAATAAAAGAATTGGGTCCACTAAAGAATTCAAATTAGCGGAAAGGACTCAAAACCCGCTCGCCCGATCGAATCCCGACTAAATCAAATTTAATCAAATTTTAATTCAAATGTCAAGATAATCGAAAATTAAGTAAATTTCAATCAATACTCGTAGCTCAAATTAATTTTTATTAATGCTCGATCTCGAAAGCGAAAATCAAAATCCATTTCTAATACCCAATTCAAAACTATATAGATGTTCGTTTCCGAAGGATTAATAAAATTCAGTTGTTCGAGGACGGAAATTTCAAAATTTCTAGAATCTTAATTTTAAAGCCGAACATAATTTAATATTGTAAGAAAATATTATTTTAACTTTTCCGGTCTTTACATTTATCCACCTCTAAAAACAAGTCTCGTCCCCGAGACTAAAATCATTTAAAACCCATGGGGAGAAGTTTGAAATCGGTGAGTCCGAGGACCAGGTCCAAGGATCTTGTAATCGTCTCAGTTGCGTCTTCCGAGATTCTCACAACATCCTAGTCACGGTCGTGACATCTCCAATTGGTCTTGTCAAGTGTGTAATAAGCGCCCTTATTACATCCTCGCTTCGACTTTTCGGAAGTACCACAACTCTAAAAGCATTATAGCGCCCGACTAGGTCTTAGCAAGCAATCTATAAGCGCCCTTATAAAATGCTTGTATCCACTTCGTGAGACGTCATAATGTAAATCCAGTTCGTAAACCTCAAAGTGTTTTGTAAATGGAAAGATTGTCATCCAAATCATTGAAACTCTCAACTTCTTTAAAACCCCAAGTTGGCCATTTTTTAAAACCGCTCAAAATCTTCAAATTCAATTTTTAATCAAGCAACTTTACACCAAAACCAAATCAAATCCTCCCAAATCAAGATTTCGTCAAACTCTTCCGAAAACTAAATCAGCTTCACACATACCAATCAATCAAATCCAGAAGGTAGGAGGTGGAATCATCCACCTCTAAGGGCTAATCCCATATTCTCTTCCTAGGTTCCAAAATCATTCCACCATCATTCACAACTCAACATGAACAAAAGTAAACCAACTCATCAACTCTTAACATCATCAACCACCTCTCATATGGCAATCCTCAACATCAATCATGATAATCTCAACCAATCGACATCGTAACCGCATAACATGTTTACCCATAGCATAAAGTATACCATTCTTTCAAACACATCAAAAGCAACAACAACATCTCAACGTCATATCACGAGTCATAAAGTGTATCTACCTCATACCGAAGGCATCACAAGTGCATCATCGAATTCTCATAAATCACGCAAGCACACATGTCAAGAGATCAAAGAGGTTAGGTGTCATGGAGTCAGCACACTACTTCTAGTCAAATCTCACGATCGCATCTCAACATCGCACACTAGTGGAACCAGTCATAACAAGGGATCTCATGTAAAGCATAAATTCACATAGTCATCCTATCCAATCTCTATCCAGCATTATCATAACATATTATCACATCAATCCAACAAAATCATGCTATTAAGATTCAACCAAAAAGGGAAGATCATCAATATATCAACATCAAAATGTCATCATGCTTTCCAAACATCATCTTAGCTCATCACAATGTCATATAACGATTATTAACAATCATGCACCATCATCTCATATATACACATAAGTCATATCTATGCTCCAAGTCATATTCATCACTTACCTATTCATAATCAGGCTGATCAACCATATAGTATAACATCATGCTTTCACATAACAACGTATCATCATCTCATGATTCATTCAACACATTATAACATGCTTTTAGAACAACATAGTAGGATAGCAATGGATCATTATATCATGTTCATAGTTGTCACTACCAATTTTAACTCAGTATTGCATATCAACATGTAATATCATGCCATACAGGTTTATCATGGTTGCTATCTAACATCATGCCAGTACATATTAACAAATCACATAATCAAGAAGACCCTCACATCATACCAATCACTCAATTTCCTTAACCGCTCTCTAACCATTCTACCAAGGGACCTCACTCACATGTTTCAAGAAGAAGCAATCATTAACATTATTACACAGAAGGACTACATCATATCAATCAGCATTTATCAATAGCATCATTAGCTCATCATTAAGCATTGCAACTGTGTTTTTTTTTTAAAGTCTCAATCTACTGTCATGCTTAATAAGTATTGCAAAACATCATATATGAACCTAATCAAGTCAAGCTAGCACATCTCGTCATAACCACATCGAATAACAATTTAGATTCTCAGCATTTGCAGTTCACATTATAGGCAAAGAATTTAGATCATGCTTGGCATCTCAGAGTAGCATCACATTAAGTCATCAAGACACATTAGGATTGTAAGGCATCGAATCATATCCTCATAGTCAGCAGACAATCAAGCAACAGTCATCACATCAACAAGCAGCTTTCAACATCAAGTCAGTGCAATATCATCATCAACAAGCTCAGAAAGGGTTAGCAATTCGAATAGCGGACGTTCCCACCTGCAAGTCATATCGTACTCAACAATCGTGATCCTCGAAACGAGCTTGTTCCGTCGACATTATCGATCCTGAGGCCCGTGGGTTATGGGCCCACGCTTCCGCTGCGCTGCTCTATCGATATTCGACTTCTCGATCCCTTTTTCCATGCGGTCGCTCATCCAAGGTAACCCGTAGGAGGTTATGTTAGCGGAGATAGGGGAGTGACAAGAGCGGACGACCCAACATTTCTCTCGGAGACAAAAAAAATGGACTAAAGCTAAAGATGACACGACTAGAGACAAGACTCCGACTCGGGAATAGTAACGATGCCCTTATAAAAGTCTATTATGTTACAACGGTGACGAACAAAATGGATTCATGATAGAGCACATCAATCACACTAATTCACACTAACATGTACCTATCCCGGGGGAAACATTCGTACTCATATCAAAGACACAATCAAGTCCGATGCTGATGTATCTGAAATAAGCTAACATTCTAGTATTCCATGGAAACAGATATGCCTAGCAACTTCAAGCAAGATAGACGGAACCAGCAATGATCATATATGATTCGAAGTCATGCGGAATTTAGTGAAAATAACGAGCATCATGTATATGATCAATGTAAGAGCATGGTATACACATCAACAAATGAGTCCAAATATATCGTGGCAAGGTATATTATAACAATTAGATGAAACGTCATACGAGGACACATAAGAACAGCATAGTAACTATCAGACCTAACAGCAATGATCACATAGTAGGTTAAGGATGACATGTAATCATGCGACGAGATACATTTAGAGAGCATAGACCCTACATGATACTAGCGATACATAAGGTGATACAAGCATAGACAAGAATCATATAGAGGAGTTCAACATAATATTCACGAAACATGAGGCATCATCAAAAGTAACAAGAAGGACATCATGGATGCTAGATTATAATCATGCTAAGAATGAACCATCATAGAGTACATATATGGTACAATAGTTGTCACATCATAGAACAAGTACAACACGTGATCATTTAACGGGTCATATTGGAATCATAAGTCTTACTTGATACTAATAGCACATATCGAACAGGTGTACAACCAAAATGATTCAGCTAGATTCATTCCGATATTCATGCGTCATGTATATGCAAAATCAAGATATAGAGTGGTGTGTGATCAAGCGGGGTGTCAAGTCATAGGTTCATGCAAACACGAGAGAATAACATAGAGTAGTAGACATTTTAACCATTCAAGCATGCTAGGTTCAACCATTACGGAAGGCTAGTCAATCATCGAATTCAACATTAAGCTAATCAAGACGAGTGAAACATGTTAAGAGAACGGGAAGAGGAAAGAGCCACACTATTAGGTACCTAGCTCGAGAGAGAGTCAACAATAAAGTAGGCAAGGCATAAATGTGCGTAAGTCATAACCAGGGATCCTACACGTTACTAATGGCTCAATATAACATGTGGTACATACATGCACTTGATCGATTACTCGGCACTAAGCAAGACTTCAATTCAATCACATTCCAATAATACAGAAACAGGAGAGGAAGTGTAGCGAGGTATAGTGCAAGTCTAAGTAATGGCAACACGACCAGAATATGGGGACATGAGTTCAAGTTAATGTATACTGGGATAAAACATGTATTTGTCAAGACTCACTTACACTAACATATTCTCACCTTAGCACATTTAACACATAACAATACTCATTTGCAAAATCATCAACAATAGTTAATCTGAGAAATACAAAATAGGTGGGCATGCTATAGATTCTTGTCACAAGATGAATGATAAGCATCGAGGCATCATCGGCTAGCATGTTAAAGATCACATCTTATGAGGCATTCATATAAAGAAGAGTCGATCACACTATCATGGACCTAATTTAGAAAAGTAGCAATCATATAGACTCATACCATGTGGTTCATGTTTCTAATCAATCATACGATCAATAGGCCAAGTAGACATGCGATGACAACATATAATCATGAGAGAAAGAAAGGCATAACACGGAACCTAAGCAATGGGGCAAGCATGGGTACAGAATGTCATACAACTACGAATTCATATTAAGATCATCATAAATGTACCGAGGATTACGTAGCATAGGAGGCATGTTGACATGAAATTATAACATGTATCCATCAAGTAAGGGACTCACTCTATCATGATATTAGAACCGAACTATCACACTATCATGAACCTATTCACTGGAAGGACATCAATTAGACGACATCCTAGCATATGACATATCTATTCGTGCCCCAGTATGACGATGCAATATACTAAGTAAATCATGTCGGGATGATTTGGGTATGATAAATGCAGCTCGAACCCATACAATAGTCATTATGAACATTAAGGCACATAAGCACAATTTCAAACTAAGGATCAAACTGTTGATCAAGGAGTAATGCATATAGAATCACATAATCATGGACAGAGCAATCAAGATAACCCGATAGAAGTCCATAAGGGCAACATTGACTCTTCCCAACTGACTCATTACCCCTCTTTCCCGTGGGACTCGGATACGAATTTTCCGTGACAAGAGGACACTGATGGATCGTCATAAGAATTGATAACGACAGCCTCGTAAACATCTCACTCTCTAGCTCGGAATTTCATTAAGGACCGTCTTCCAATACTCTCTCGGACAACCTCTATATTCAATCATGATTCCCGACACCATGTGTTTACCAACCCAATTCCCGTGGAAGACCAATATTCGAAGGGAGGACTCGATTGAATTATCAAAAGGGTTCGTAAGGAAAGGGGCAGTTCCACAAAAGCTGAGCTTAATCATAGGGAAATAAGGGTACTCCCGCTATCTCGTTCACAGATCATCAATATTCATTCAATAGTTAGAACATACAATCAAATGTTTAACATATCAAGCACTCAATCATAGAATCAGTTAATGACAATTGCAATGGTCTCCTTGGAGTCTTCCCGACCCATCTGTAAAGAACAAGCTAGTATTTCGCTTACCCGTTTCCGACTGCATCCAATAGGGATGATCTATCGCCTTTTCTACCCACTCGATCCCTTATTAGTTGGTTCTCCTCTTTTATCATAAGCCAAGTTCATATTTAGTCCAATTGAGTTAGGCATATTAAGTTCATTTTGCCCCTTTAAAACGCTTTCAAATCTTTTGAAATTCATGGGCGGTTTTCCAAAACATACACTCGACCCTTGCGTACCCGAATTGCACAACCTGACTCTGATACCAACTTTGTAACGGCCCGGATATAAATATCCGGGATACGTTTCGAAGGTCGGATACCTTCGTTCGGATGTTGCAATTCAGGTACGGGTCGAGGTTTCAAACCTCTAATCAGTCGGAGTCTCAGAAATACAATTTAAACGAAAGTAAAGCGGAAGTACGGTTTAGATACAAAAGCCACGGCAGAGCCGGGTCAAAACCAAATCAAGTGGGTTATTGCCACTTATCAAGTTAGAATATATTAGCCGGATTCTTCGATTCACCAAAAGATTTCCCCGTCACAGAAGCATGGAGCAACAAGAGCGGTACCTAACACTATCCACGAAGTCAGACCTGGTGATCGCCTGCGGGTCCTCTGACCGCGCTGAGGCCACATAACATGCCTATGCCTAAATAAAAGATGACTAATGCGGTACAAGATTTAAATCACAATATCATGCCCCTAGTATATATATAATATGTAGAAAAGAACTGTAAAGGGCCCAAGACAATGCCAAGTGGCATATCCCTCTCCTACCTCTGCACCCCTTCCCGTTAATGCAGAGACGGGCCAGTTCGGGCTATAGCATAGCACTCTCTTCGTGGTGGTGCACTCACCACGGTATCATCATATCATATCATATCTCATCATCATATCATAAAATAAATAAAACATGCCCGATGGTACTGGGCTAATCGTATCATATCGAATCATCTCATCTCTTGCCCGATAGTGCTGGGCTATGATATCATGCTCATATCGACTCGATAGACTCAGGGCACCCGATGGGGCTGGGATACCCTATGACCCTAGCAAAGACTCTAGGACTATCACATATAACGGTCGTTCTGTTTCAAACACACAAAGTAAACACATGCTCAGTTCAATGCAATCCTAGCATGATACTACATGGCATGCTTTAATATGCAACAAAACTACACATTACATGACACATCAGGCAGGAGGTCCAGGTTACTGAGTAAGTCCCGTAGGATACTTACCTGTTGATGTAGAACAGCAAGATAACACAAGCAAGGGCCCAAATGCAAGTCCAAAGCAATCCAAAAGCAATACACACCTATCATCAAGTCATTTCCATAAGCTACCGGTTCACATTCATACATACGGAGCCCAAGTTCTCAACATCCTCAAAACCAACCAATAGTAAAACCGTTTTCCAAAATCTTAAATCCAAATTAAGTCAACTCATATTCAAAATAATTCTCAAATCATACTTGGCCAAATTCCGACATTAAACATTTAAGCCTTAAAGTCAATTTCCCAAAATCATGTTATAAAATAATTCCGGCATGTTTCTTATTTCAAAAACATAAAATAAGTTCCAATATTAAATCATTAAAATAACTCTATGCTCACGAATAATATTTATAATTCAAGACCAACAAATCACTTTAAAATTCCTAACTCACATGTTTAAATCCTCATAAAATGCATCAATTAAATAATCCAATCAATACTATTTTAAAAAAAATAAACAATTTATAACGATTAAATTCCAGGATTTATAATTTATAACCAAATCCAAAAATAATAATAATATTCAATTAATTCAACACTTACTATCCATATAATCTCAAAAGAATAACCATGAATATATTTATAACCCAATATCAAATAATTTTGCTTTTAAAACCCTCTATTATATTTTAATATTTCAGAATATATATATATATATATATATATATATATATATATATATATTTTTCCCAAAATCCAAATAACAATTAATATAACACATAAATATATATATATATATATATATATATATATATATATATATATATATATATATATATACATAACATATAATATATACCAATGAAAATTAAAACACAACAACACCTATATATAACCCATATAAATAAGCCCATTCAGAAATAAAATCCGGCCCAAACCGAAATTAAACCCAACCCATGACCTGGAAAACAAACCCAAACCCAAACCCAAGTCCATACCCGGTAAAGGAAAGAAAAGAAGAAGCCCAAACCCGTACCCGATTGCCAGTCCAAGCCCGCAACCCGGATCCGAGGAGCAAACCGGGTCCAAGGGAAGGAAAGAAAGAAAAGGGAAGTCAGAAGCCCAACCCGAAAAATCAGGCCCACCCGCGGAAAAGGCCCAACTGAACCCAGAATAGAGAAAAAAAAGGAAGATAGGCCCCAGGGTGACATGGAGCTGATGTGGAACGAGGCCCCACAACCTTCCTTCCTTCCTCTTCAATGGTGAACAGAGACGACGCCGGAGGAACGACGAGAGGAGGAAGAGAGGGAAGCTCGGGCTCCGGTGGTCCGTTCGACCCCAAATTTCACCCAGATGATCGGAATAGAATTCCGACCACAACACAACCAATAAAAATGAAACGAGAGCAATGAGGAAGGGAGGAGGGAGAGATTTACCGAGGGCTGCGTTTCTTCAACTCCGGGGTGCTCGAGGGCGGCTTCGGCTGCGTCGGTGAGAGAGGGGTGTCAAGGGAGGCTGGGAGGAGGCTGCTGCTGCTTGAACGTCGGAGAGGAAGGTGATGGAGGTGGTGTGGAGGTGTTGCTCACCTCGACTTCCTTACCGGAAAAACAGGGGAGCTCGAGCTGGGTGGTCTTCTCCGAGCCACCCGGGGAGGTCCTGGCTACCGGCGACGAATCAACGAGGAGAAGGGAGGAAGAGCTGGTGGTGTCTTCTGGTGGCTCACAAAGACGAGAAGGAGGAGGTAAGGAGGAGGTGAGAGTGTGGTGGCTCCTCGGCAAAACAGAGGAGATGGAGGTGGAGCTTGCGGCCGGGGAGTGTGATGGTGGTGACGGCGGCGGTCCTGGGATGCTGCTGGGTGGCTGAAGACGACGACAAGGAGGAGGGGGGGTGTAGTGAAATGGCAAGGGAACAGGGAACAAGAAGGGGAATGGGAGTGTTTGTGTTGGTTTGAAATTGAAAGAATGGGGAAGAATGGGGTGGCCTGCTGCATTCGATAGAGGAGAGAGGAGAGATTGTGGGTTGGGGATTGCAGGTTGTGGGTTGGGGATTGCAGGTTGTGGGTTGTGAGGAAGAGGACAAGGGAGGGGGACCAACTGCAAATTGGGTGTGATTGCAGGCATCCGAGAGGTAGAGGGAGAGAGAGAGAGAGAGAGAGTAAAGAAAAGGTAAAGAAAATAAAAGAATTGGGTCCACTAAAGAATTCAAATTAGCGGAAAGGACTCAAAACCCGCTCGCCCGATCGAATCCCGACTAAATCAAATTTAATCAAATTTTAATTCAAATTTCAAGATAATCGAAAATTAAGTAAATTTCAATCAATACTCGTAGCTCAAATTAATTTTTATTAATGCTCGATCTCGAAAGCGAAAATCAAAATCCATTTCTAATACCCAATTCAAAACTATATAGAAGTTCGTTTCCGAAGGATTAATAAAATTCAGTTGTTCGAGGACGGAAATTTCAAAATTTCTAGAATCTTCATTTTAAAGCCGAACATAATTTCATATTGTAAGAAAATATTATTTTAACTTTTCCAGTCTTTACAAATAAATGTGTGGTTTATTTGATGAAGAATTCTTCCTGAAATAAAGAACCCTTTAACTGCTTTGATAATCGATCCTCCAATAATGTCCCAGTATTGTTTGTAAAATTCTGGTGTCATTCCATCAGGGCCTGGTGATTTGTTATTTCCAAGGCTAAACACAACCCTTTTTATTTCTCCATTGCTCGGATGTTGGGTAAGATAACTATTTTCCTCATTGGATATTGTTGGGGTGACAACATTTAGGTACTCCCCTAAGAGATTCGCATTTATCTTTTCCTGTTTGAACCTCTTCTCGAAATCTCTACGGATTTCATTTCTGATATTTTCGTCACCCTCGATGTACGTACCTTCGCTAGAAGTAATTGATCGAATGATTTTTCTGTTCCTTTTGCCAGTTGCTACTCTATGGAAATAGGTTGTGTTTGAATCTGCCAGTTTTAGATGTTTCGTTTTGGCCCTTTGGTTCCAATACTTTTTCTGAAACAGAAGAAGCTTCTCTTTCTTTTGTAGGAGATTTTCTTTCTTTGGCTCTATAATTCAACCAATTATGTTGAGTCATTAGTGGTTGTATCTCCAGTAGGCTGCTTTCAACTTCCTGGAGTTGTCGGAAAATATTCCCGAATGTTTTCTTATTCCACTCTTCTGCTTTTTGTTTAAGTAATTTAGTTTTGTATATAACTTGAAACATAGCAGAACCTGAACACGACGCTCGCCAAGATTGTTTAACAATGTTGCGGAAATCCTTCCTTTGTAACCAAATATTCTCAAACTTAAACGGTGGTGGTTTATAAATTATACCATTATCAAAGTTTATTGTAATGGGACAGTGGTCTGATGAGGAAAACGCTCCATTCTTTGTTATAAGTTCTGGGAAAGTTTGGATAATTTGATGTTGAACAAGTACTCTATCTAGTTTCTCAATAATGTTGTCATTCCCCTCAGGTTTTTTCCTCAGAAATGGTTCCCCATAGTGGGTAGATCAATCATAGAACATTCGCTTTTGAAATTAGCTAGTCTTTGGAATCTATGAGTGTTGATTTCCGCCCCACCAATTTTGTCCGAGCTACAGTAAATTTCGTTAAGATCTCCCATCACAACACACGAGAGGGTTGAGCTGGAGACTAGTTCAGTCATAGTGCTCCAAAATTCGTCTTTTTCCCTCAACCCCGGAGGGGCATAGACAATGAAGAGCATTATGGTAGAATCAATTTGCGAGTTTTTATATCTAACACCAATTATTCTAGAAAGGTGTATTTCTATTAGTTTTGTAAAATAAAAAATTATAGTGGTATAGGCTCAGTAATACATTTAAGCAAGCCATACGAATGTTACGTTAATACCTAACGTCAGTTTTAACGAATTAACTAACAATAAGATCAAACTTGTACAAAATTTTAAAGGACCTTATTGGACCCAAAAAAAGTTTGATACTTAATTTTCCTACTCCTTTCACTTTCTCCTTGCCCTTAATATATAATCATTTACACATTTTCTAATCAATTGGCTCAATTCAAAATATTTTAATGCTAAATTTTTAATCAATCAAACTATAATAGAGTTTTTTTCCTTAATATATTCTATATTTTTCTAATCATTGGCTAATTAATTTAAAATATTGATTTTTTAAATATAAATCTAACTATTAAATATAAATCTATATCTACCTACTAAATTGAAAAAAAATTCTCCAATCTCATAAATTGTTAATAAGTGAAAATTTTACATATTTTTTTAATCATCTATATCTATATCTAACTATTAATTAATTTTTTTCTTAGGTATAACCACCTTAATATTATGTTTTTTTTTACACTTTTTACTTCATCATTCTTATATCATGCGAACTTTGTTAATATTTTATTTAATTTTATAATAGTTATTTGTTATATTGTTCATTTTTTTACTTAAAAAAAGGAACAATTTGCTATATGTCCATTTGAGATACAAATTTTAGTTCCTTGTACGTCCATTGTCATATGTGATTTAGGTGAATGTCCCAAAGTGACAATTTTACCCCTACTATATAATTCCCTTCCTTTTTCTTTTCTTCTTCCCTTAATTGAAGACGATTTGTACATCTACAACCTCTTGATCCTTAACCCCGCGGACAACGATTTCCACTACAATGTTCCCATCGGACCATCGACGAACAATTCTCCGTCTTCAACACGACTTCGTTCGCTAGAAACCCCAATATGTGTTGGTCGACCCGCCAAAATTGCCCTGTTTACCTTAACCCTAACAATCAATCCAAATCCCACAAGTTGAGATCCAAATAAAACCCAATGATCATCGCAAGATTTGCAACAACCTTAGTCTCGATTGTGATCCTCACGCTAGCTGGTCTACACGAGGAAAAATCTAGGAAGCTCAACTCCTTCAGACACCTCGAATTCACTGCAAAGGACGTGCTCGAATGTGTTCGCGACGACAACGTCATCGAAAAAGGCAGCACCAGGGTTGTCTACAGAGGGACCATGTCGGACGGGAGCGATGTCGCAATCAAACAACTTCTGAGCCGCTGCTGAGGCGACCGCCACGACCACAGTGGATTCAGAGACGAGATCTAAACGCTTGGGATCGAGGATCCGACACCGGAACATCGTCCATCTATTCGGATACGTGTCAAACCTTGGCACGAACTTCCGCCTCTACGACTACATGCCAAACGAGATGATGGTTGTTTTCACTCCAATGACTTCCATCTCAATGATCTTTAATTCCCGCCTTAAAGAATGTCACCCACGTACCTTCCTTATGCAAGAGAAAAAAATTTGTCTATGTCTGAATATGGAAAATGTTTGAATTTGTTTATCTTTGAATATGAAAAATGAAGTTTGCTTAAATGTATTTATACAGATCCCACAAAAAAAACACATAGGAAGCACAAACCCTATAAGGCTAATGCGAAGCCAAAATACATGTGGTGACATTTTTTCTCTAATATATGAATATGTAAGAGGGTTATAGACAAAGTCACCACTATTAAAAAAGGGTCATAGACACTGTCACCACTATTAAACAGGGTCATAGACATTGTAACCAAAAGAACACCCTAGGACAAGAGAAGCACAAACCCTAAAGGGGCTAATGAGAAGCCAAAATACATGAGATGGACCATTCTCCTCCAATATATGAATGGGTAAGAGGGTCATAGAAGCTGTAACCAAAATAAAAACAGGGTCATAGACATTGTAACCAAAGGAAACCCTAGGACAAAGGAAGCAAAAACCTTATAGGGGCTAATGATAAACAAAAATACATGTGGTGACAGTTCTCCTCTAATATATGAATTGGTAAGAGGGTCATAGAAGTTGTAACCAAAATAAAAACAGGGTCATAGACATTGTTACCATTATAAAAACAAGGTCATAGACACTATAACCAAACCAAAACCCTAGCACAAGGGAAGCACAAACCCTATAGGGGCTAATGAGAAGTGAAAATATATGTGGTCACAGTTCTCCTCTAATATATGAATGGGTAAGAGGGTCATAGACGCTGTAACCAAAATAAAAACATGGTCATAGACATTGTCACCACTATATATAAAAACAGGGTCATAGACACTGTCACCACTATAAAAACAGGATCATAGACATTGTCACCACTAGGACAAAGGAATCACAAAACCTAAAAGGGCTAAACCTAACCAAAAGAACATGTGTTGTACATTACGGTTTAAGGTTTAGGGTCAAGTCTTTAGGATTTAGGTACAGTACATCGTTAAGAGATGAATGTTGTCACCAAAAGAAAAACCCTAGGACAAGGGAAGCACAAACCCTATAGGGGCTAATCCTAAGCAAAACCACTACTATCACCAAAGTGAAAACCTAGGAAAAGGGAAAGTATTATTAGTAGTGCATGTCACCACAATAAAAAAAAATGTAACCACTATTGTCACCACCCTTATCACTATTACCACTCTTATCACTGTCACTGCCTTTATCGTTGTCACTAACCCTATCACTGTCACCACCCTTATCGGTAGGTACTGTCACCACTTTTATCAGTGGTCACTGTCACCACCCTTATCAGTGATGACACTGTTAGTAATATATATATATATATGTGTGTGTGTGTGTGTGAGAACAACTTTTGTTCTTGATGACAACATTTTTTTACATATATACCGTAGATAATATATATTGTGTACATAAAAAGTCAAATTTAAAGTGAATAAATAAATACACACAAACATCCCTCCCTTTAAACAGAAACCAAAGTATAACCACTTCCAAAACAAATCAAAGTATATAAACCTTTGACTCAAATACACAAGATCAATAAAGAGTAGAGATAAATTAATAATGGAGGAAGAGAGAGTACAAGCATTGGCACTGGATGGAAAGCTAGAGAAGCTACCCAACCACTTCATCAGGGGGAGGAAGAGAGACAGGAGAACAGCAAGGCTGTCGAGGGTGCGAAGGTGCCGGTGATCTCGCTGTCGCAGCCACGGGAGGCGGTGGTCAAGGACATGTCCGACGCTGGCCAAGGCCGGGGCTTCAGGAGGCCGGAGCTTCAGGAGGCCGGAGTAGCCTTCTTCGATCAGCCTCGGTCGAGGAGAAGGGGAAGAACTCGAATGACCCTGTCAACGCCTCCTTCGAAGGCTACGAGATCCGAAATTGGAGCTGGAACGGATCTCCGAAATAACAGATCTGATCTCCAAGACTTCAAATGCGAGAGCAACAAGAGATCTCCAAAAGGGATGATCGGAGAGAGTATAAAGGCAAGGGTAAAAGGAGAATTAGGAAAAAAAAATTGGACAAAAATCAAAAAATTATTTAAGGTGGACAAATACCTAATTAATTAATAAAAATGAATATTGGGTCAAATATATTGTTTAAAAAAAGTGCATTATGGCGTGGAGATGGTACTAGTTTAAATTTTGTAGAATTAAATACAAATCAAGCATAAACTATGTAATTTGAACTTAATCTATCTTAATTCTTAACCCGAAATGAATATGGTATACAACAAAAATAGTCATATTTTAATTGGAAAGTGATCATCAAACAAAAATTAACCAATTACACGTATATTTAATTAGCTCTTTTGATTAAACTCGTATCCTAACTGTCATATTGTGCGTCATTTAAAACAAAAGCCATTGAGATTATTTTATTCAATCCATGACATGCTACTTAATTATGCAAGTAAAACTTTTCCATGCAAGAAGGATAAGGCAGATTAATATGATCAAATATTTTAATTAATACATGCACTGTACCTAATAACAACATATATAGTATAACTCTATTCATCAATTCGAAAAAAAAAATTGCAACAAGACCAAATTTGGGGGACAATCAATGATCAACAAGCAGCAAGACTGAAGCGGCTGGAGATTTCTCAAAACCAAATGCTAGATTTCAATTCTAGGTATTCAACCAAAAAAAAAAGATTTCAGCACTCTAGATTCTGAAAACAAAGAGTCAGAGTCAAGAATCATCAATTTGACGATAAAAACACAAAATACTATCAGTGTATGGTAAAAGTGCTCAATTTTACAAATAGAACAAACAGATCCGGAAACAAAAATGGTATCATCATCGAGGAAAAAGACAGAATATTAGACGAAATTACTAATGAACTAGCTTAACGTTTTAAAATGTCTAGCAAGCAGCCAACTGACACAAATCAATTGAGAAACATCAAAACAGAAATAACAGAGCAAGAAAATAGAAATCTAATGAAGCCACCCACTGACAGGAAAATAAAAGACACTACCTTATTCGCCATGGAAGAAAACAAATCTCCAGGTCCTGACGGATTCTTGCTAGAATTCTACAAACATTACTATTTACTAGCACATTGTCGAAAGCTCTGTAAAAAAGCAATTAAGGTGTTCGTCCCGGTGACATGCTAATGGAACTCAACCAAACCTTCATTGCACTAATACCCAAAAAAGATAACTCGTCCATCATTAACCACTACAAACCAATTAGTCTATGCAACACAATATATAAAAGAATTGAAAATTTTGTGGCAAACAAATTAAAATGAATATTACCCAAAATTATTAGCCCTTTTCCAAGGAACATTTCGAGTTATACAAGATAATATCCTTATTGCTCATGAAATTTTTCATACCTACCATAAAAAAAAAGGTAAAAAGGGATGAATGACACTAAAATTAGATATGAAAAATGCTTATGATAAAATAATTTGGAATTTTATTGAATCCACTCTCTTCAAGATAGGCTTCTGGTCGAAGTGGATCAAATGGGTTATAGAATGCATCACAACATCTACTTTCTCTGTTTCGTTCAACAATACCCATGAGAAGCAATTCAAACTAGAAAGAGGAATATGACAGGGAGACCCTCTGTCGCCCTCGATATTTGTAATTGTCCTAGAATTCTTAGCTAGAACACTACAAGATGAAGCAATTATGGAAGACCCTTTGATTGGAATCAATTTAACCCCAGTTGGGACTCCAATACCCTTTCTTACGTACGATTGCTAATGTTACCCTAATCTTCGCAAGATCATTGTATAAAAGCATATACACGATTCAAAATATCCTAAACAATTTCTCAAATTTATCAGGACAACTCACAATCAACTATAGCAAAAGCTCCCTCCGGGTTTCCGGTAACATATATCCAACAATGGCTCGATCCCTGGCACAACAAATGGACATCCCGGTTTCAAGGGAAATGGAAAAGTATATTGGCATCCCTGTCATAAACGAAAAAGTAACAAACAAAGTCTTCGAAGATGCTATTAATAATCTGAAAAATAAGCTCACAAAATGGAAAGCATCTTCATTTTTCCAAGCAGGTAGATCGGTACTCATAAATGCAAATTTGAGCTAAAAAACAAATTACCTAATGTAGTCATTTTCACTTCAGAAAGGATTACTTCAAAAAATCGACCAGACAAATAAAAATTTCTTTTGGATATAAACTCAACAGTGAAAGATATAACCCTTTTATAAGTTGGGATAGACTTACCCCCTAAAAACTAGGAGGTATGAGTTTCAGGAAAGCTGAAGATATAAATACCAGTCATCAAATTAAACTACTCTGGAAATTATACACAAATGTGGATAACATGTGGGTTAAAATCATTAAAGAAAAATATATACAAAATGAATTAATTTTACAAAGATCCCGACACACAACACTTCATGGCAATTTTGGACGACTACTCAATGATATATTCATGATTGTTTCCACCAAAGATTACACTGGATTATTGGTTACGGTAAATCTATAAATGTTTGGAATGATCCATGGCTCAATCTTGCTACGGATTATTTCAAGGAAAACCATGACCCTAACCTACGAGTGGCTGACCTGTTGGACAACTAGAAAATTTGGAATGTAAACACATTACAACAAGTATTCCTGAGAAAAATATTTTAAAAAAATTTACAAATTCGGATCCCTGAGTGGGATATGCTGGACAGACTGATATGGAAACTAAACACAAATGGATCATTTATGACAAAATCTATATACAAATTAATAAACCACACTCTATATAATGACAATAATTACTCCTGGAAATAGAACATCAGCATACCACCTAGAACATGGAATTTTATGTGGAAAATGGCTATTGATGGATTAACCACAAAGATTAGACTATAAAAATATGTAAATAGGGTGTCATCCCAATGTTGTCTTTGCAATCATGATGATGAGGATTTCCAACACCTGTTTTTCACTTAACCAATAACAAGAGCATCGATTCAGCAGTATGAATCAATGATGAACAAATACATCTCACTCACAAAATTTTATAGACAACCTAGAAGGATAAAAGATAATCCGCACTTTCAAGATCTATGTTTCAATTGAACCGCAATTTGGGAATTGAGAAATAACATCATTTTTAACAAAAAAATGCATTAAACCAATTCCAGCAATCAGCAATCAAATAATTATAGACATACATACCTGGAACCAGGCTCAAAAAAAAGGAAAGAAAACTATACTAAACAATCAAAGAATTGGAAAGTGGGAGCGTCCACTTAGAAGAATCTACAAACTAAACGTAGATGGCTCTGTCAAAAGTTCTGGCACGTGTCGAGTCGGCGGAATCATTAGGGATTGCAATGGTCAGGTTATTGATATCTTTCAATTTAAGATATCGCCAGGATCAGTATTACAAATGGAAGCTTCTGCTTTCTGTATTGGATTAAAGGTGGCACTTGAAAAAGGTATAAGGAATATCATCATCGAAGGAGATAGTTTTACGATAATCAATGCCATTACGGTCCCAGAAAAAATTCCTTGGGAGATCCTCAGAACGATTTCAGAAATCCATATATTGAGAAGTAAATTTACAAGTAACAAAGTGCGTCATTACCATAGAGAATCAAATCAGAGTGCCGACTATATAGCGAAGACTAGATGTATCTGTAACTTGAACGCTATCCTTTTCAATAGGGAGCTTTAATTTGTACCATCATCCTTCGAGATGATCTTTGACGAGTCAAAGACATCATATTGTTTGCCTATTGTAAAAAAAAAATGTCTATGCAAAGCAGTGAGTGAGTCAATGACATATTTAATTAGAAAAAAATTTAAAGGGGTTAAAATAACTCATGGTTGTAGGCAAAACCTTAAGGTAAAAAGATGAAAGACCTTGGTGTGGAGAGGTAGAGAGTGTCTTGGACCATGTGCAAAAGCATGATGCTTTATTTATTTTTATGTTTTTTATTTAACTAATAATATTATGATTTGTGGAAACTATATGATGGACATAAATAAATGAGAAAAAGAGAAGGATAAGGTAAACTCAGAGTTGTAAAGTAAAAATATAAAACCATAAAGAAAAAGACTAATAAGTGAAAAAATATTTAAAAGAAATAAATAAATGAGGTATCAAAATACTATAAGGAGAGAGGAAAAAAATGAAGAAGAAGTAACCTTATGGTTGCAGATGGTCTCATAACATTTAAGGTAATAAATACCCTCTTTACCAACTAAAGTAAATTGTTTTTGTGATTTCTTTTTTTTTTAACTCTTTTATCCTTAAAATTAGAAAAAATTATCAAAATATGCATTTTTTTTTCATAATCTGTCACTGCTGCAAACACATGTCAACTTACATGAACTCAATATGGAAGAAGGAAACAATCCAAAAACAAACCTAGTTGTCAATCTTCTTCCTCAAATTCTCCGGTAGCCCTGTGCGGCCTGCTCGCTGCCCTGGCTCACCTCCTCGTCATTAACCTTCAACCGATGTTGTAGCTTCAAGCTTGAAAGGAAATGCTCTCTTTTTCCCCTAACCCTAACCGCCTCCACAATCCTTCTCCTTTCTAACCCTTGGCGCCTCCCCGAAGTCCCCGCTGCCACAATCCATACCCTCGTCGTCGACTCGATCCGATCTGACCTCCTTCCTGGACGTTGTGAGTTTCGATGGCCTCGGTGTAATGAACCTTTAACCTCAACCCGTCTTTCTTCAAATCGAGAGGCCCCCGTCGCTGCTCCTCTTCTCCATTCTTCCACCCCATGTCGGCTCCGATGTGGTTGCCGACCTCACCTGGTTCCGCCCTCCCTCCTTGATCTCGCAACTTGGCTGGCGGTGGCTCTTTCCCCATGTGGTGGCGCCTCCTCCGTCGGTCGGAGACCTTACAACTTACCTGCTCCTCCCTCCCGAACATCCCAATGATGGCCCTCTCGCCTCTATCTTCCCAATTACTCAGATTCATCCCCCCCCCCAAAAAAAAGAAACAAACCCAATCCAAAAAAATCAAATCAGAAACAAACCTAACCCCCGATGTCTATCATATCTCCAAAAAATCTCTCTACCAAACAAAGTTGTGCCAAATTTGAATGCAGATTTTCTTTGTCCTTGCCATCGGCATCAACAAAGATAAGCTGTCACCGCAACCGGAATCAGAATCGCAACTGTCAACGCTTTCTAAGCCAACAATGTCAACATCTTCCTCGGCTTGCATGCAAGCCATCTAAGCAACCCGACTAGATATCAAGAATCAAGAGCTTCAATTCTTTGATGTTTTAAATTATATATTTATCTTTATTCACTACGCCAGAAGGGCTTTCAGGCGACGGACCAATTTCGTCGGCTGAAATGGGGTTTTCGCCTCCTGACAACTTAGGCGACGAACATCCGTCGCCTGAGTTGCGGTCCGGTGACTTTCATCCTTTCACTATATATTCAGTCGACGAACATCTGTATGTTCGTCGACGGAAATAACTTAGGAGACGAAAAAAATGTTCGTCGGCTGAAGATCTTGTCAGAGGCCAAGGGCCAACCAAGCCCGCCCATTAAGACTCAGGCGACGGGCTTGGTTTCATATGTTCGTCGCGGGAGTCTGTGCACATTATTTATGGGATGTTAGGAACGAATCCGGTGATGACCCTGTCCTATATGTTTCGTCACCTAGATTGTTTCAGGAGACAGATTTAGAATAAGTTCGTCGCCTGAGTTAAGTCTGAAGATGTGTTTTCAGTTGTATGTCCGTCGCTGGAGTGTTCCAGAGACGGGAATTTGATATATGTCCGTCGCTTGATAGAGTTAAATTTTTTTTTATTTAATACGATGATGTAATGTTGTTTGTTCGTCGGCTGAATTCTTTTGATTTTAAAAAAATAAAATTTGTTTGGGCAGGTGCCCCCTGTTTGAAATGTACCAAATAGCACATTTTGTGCCCCTGTTCAAAACACAAACACACAACAATACTTGTCCCAACATACAAAATTCACAAAACATCCTACCAAAAGTTCTTGTCCCAACATTGTTCTAAATCACAATCCATCAAACACTTGCTTGTCCAACACAAACATCCTACCAAAAGTGTTTGAAAGGTTATCTGAACATACCAAATTCACAAAATACAAACCACAAGTTATATTAGGAGGGCATCCTTACCTATTTCGACTGGGGGGAGGGCTGAGAATCTGAGAGAAGGGCATCCGAATGGTTGGAGGGCCAAGGAGAAGCTGCTGGAATGCCACCAGATTGGTGGGACGTCTGAGGAGTACACACCGCAGACGTGATGGATGGTTGTGAGCTAGGCTAACCAGCTAATAAGCCCATCATGACCTTCTCCATACTGGCCATACGCTCCTCCAGCTGTTCATTCTTGCTCTAGGCTTGGGTGGCTGTTGTCATAGCTGTTGCAAATCTCTCATTCAACCTTGCAATTTCAGCCTTTGTCTCCTCCAGCTCTTGCTCCCTCTCTGCAGCCCTTGTTGTCCATGGACACCCTCGTTTCTTAGCAGGCCGCTCCCCAGCTCCACCCATTCCTTGAAAAAAAATTGTGGAAATGTAATACGAGCTGAGTGGGATTGAATTATAACAAGTAAAAAAAAAATCTGGTCACATAATCTATTTATATTGCAATGTTAGAATTTATTCACTAAAGTATTTTAGCCTTGATTTTTTATAACGTTACAAAAATCTTGTTATTAACTTGTAAAAATAGTAAAACAAAAATAAAATTCAATGGTAATACTATACCTCGAACTTCTCTTCCTCGTCTTTCCCCAAAGCATTCCAAGATAATGCAGGTTTGTTCTTCGACGGGGAGGGGTTGTCTTTGGCTTGGGGCTGCTGGTTCTTCTTCTCCACTAGTGAGGACCTCCTGAAGACGACCTTTCAATTTGTCCTACGAGTTCATGTATGCACAAAATTAAATACAAGAAATGACTATAATGAAAACAATACAGATCATGTATACCCAACAACACTAAAATAAAAGAAAGAAAGGAATGATTTTAATATAGATAAAGAAACCTAAGTATAGCTATTGAACATGTTTATATTTATAGAAAGACTTGTAAAGAGGATGTATTTATAGAAATAAAAGACACAAAACAGTGAAATAAGAAAAACAAAACAGTGAGCATGTATTTATAGAAATAAAAGATATCAAACAGAAATAAAGTAAAAGAAATAATACATGTATTATTCTTCATATATGATCAGTAGCTACTGATCATATATGAAACATGAAATAAGAAAAACATGAAATAAGAAATAATACATGCACCCCAGTACACTTCAAATAAACCAGAAAGTAAAACATGAAATAAGAAATAAATCAGATTTACTAAAACAGAACCTAAAACAGACATAAACTAAAACAGAAATGAATCTAGTCAATAAGAAACTGAAGTACAAAACTCAAATGAGTACCCAACAGAAATTAACAGAAAATAATTAGAAGGTTTTAGAGAGGGATATAACACTCGGTCCTTCGCATTCGGACACTTCTCAAAGGCTTCTATGGTTGTCTGAAGCCATGTCGCCTGATGCTTTTCCTTAATAATGAGCTCTTCCACTCGGAAGCTCAGGGGCTTGGACCCATTGTGGTGATTGATGGGGTTCGGGTTCTTGGTCCAGTTTTGCTTGTTTCGTTCACACAAGGCCTGTAAAATGAATGTCATTCACAAGTGTTAAACAATAAGAAAAAGATAATTCAAAAAACAAGTTAAGTGTATAATTTAGAATTTCCCATTCTTGCTTCGTCTGTGAAGTCACTGACCAAGAACCGCCACTGCTCAGGGCGCGCGACGAACTCAAGTGGTATGTCCTCGCCCCCCCCACTCCAGGAAGTGTTGATGACAGTCATACTTCCAAGACCCATAGGCTTTTCCGCTCTTCTTCTCCAAGTATTTCTCAACTTCAGGGGCAATGTCATAATACATCTACACATCCATAAATAATTGATAGTTAGTCAAGAACATTGAAGCACAACACAAATATAATAGATAATAAAAAGAAAAATAAAGCAATGCAAGTAATCCATATTAATGAAGTAATGCAAGTAATGCAATAATGCAAGTAATCCATATTAATAAAGCAATGCAAGTATAACTATAAAACTGTATAAAGAAGTAAGTATAACTATAAAATTATGCAAGTAACAAAATTATATAGAGTACATTTATAACAGAAATCAATTCAAGTAACAAAAGTAAGTAAAAAAATTATATATGAATTACCAAATAGAAGGACATGTAATCCATATCAGAAAACAAGGACATGTAGTCAATATAGAGTACATTTATATATGTATAACTTCATATTAACAGTAAGTATAACTAGAAAACTGTAAATGAAAACTAATATTACTTCATATTTAAAGTAAGTATAACTTCATAACGGTAGTAATATTAAAATGTATAAATATAAAACTGTACAGAGAAGTTACCCACATCCAAGTAATCCCTTACAGGGGCTTGTTGCTCCTCCGTTAGTTTTATCCACGTTGATGCAAGCATAGGCACTTTGTCCCTGACAGCACACCCAATGTCTCGGACGAAGGTGTCATGCAACTCCTTCTGGCCAGGCCCCTTGTGAAAGCATGACCACTCGATCTTTAGCTTCTTCCCTGCTGCCGCCTTCATGAGTGCTGTTTTGTGACTCTTCACAGTGCGGTACTTACCTATAATTCATCCACAACAGTAGAGAGAACACATTAAACAGAAACACATTTAAATAAAATCCACATTTGAACACATTAACCAGCAGAGAGAACTTCATATGTAAAAAAACAAGAACCTCATTAAACAAACATGTCAATAAAATCCTAAATCCTTAAATCCTTAAATCTAATATGAGGATGGCAGTGATCAAATATAGAGTATGACAGTGATCCTGTACTCCCGTAGACCTGATCTAATTTGAGGTGAAATTAAGCACCAGTCTAGCAAATTTATAAATCTGAGTACTAGTATACGTCAAAACTAAAGTCAAAGCCTGACCAAATTTACATATTCTACAAATATATGAAATGTTCATCAGCCATAAGATAAATATCTGGTTTACCTATGAACTTTCAGCTGTTGTTTTATTAGATTAGAACAACATTATTATATTTAATTCTAGAACAGGTTAAAGCCCATGAAAAAAAAACACAGATAGACAACAGAGAATGGCACTTCCAGATTAGACGAGGATGAGATTGAACAGTCTAATAATGGCACTTCCAGATTATATTACTGCATTGACAAAAGTTGAATCCCACAGAAACACAGATCCCGGAGACCGCAACACTAAATCAACCGACTGAAACCAAATCACATTGTGATAACCGGAGAACAAGATCTAGAGGGAGAGATAGGTGCTCACCGCGACAACGGATGGAGCGAGGGCCCTCGGCTGATGACCCAGGTACTGTGGATGGCCCAGGGCTACCAGTCGACAGTCATAGGAGAGGAGGTGGCTCCGGGATTGCAGAGGGAGTGGGAGAGGGAGAAGGAGGCCCTGAAGCAGGAGGAGTCGGCCCCTGTCTTCGTAGTGGAGGAGGAGTCGGGGCCGGAGGCGCTGAAGCCGCTGAGTTCGAGGGCAAGGATGAGGGCTCCTGTTGTTGCAGAGGTGGAGGAGTCGGGGCCGGAGTAGACGAGGATGGCCTCCTCTTCCCCTTCAGGTGAGCCTGCACAAGGCGGGTTTTTGGAGGCATGGATGCGAGGGATTGGGGGTTAGGGTTTTCGGAGACGAAGGAGGGACGAGAGGGAGGATAGGTCGGAGAGCGGAGGAGAGGGAGGGGACGGAGGAGACGAAGGTGAGGTGGAGGAGAGGGAGGGGACGGAGAACGGAGGAGACGGAGGTGAGGCGGACAGAGAGAGAGCGTTCGAGAGAGGTGAGCATGAAAATCTGAGATTTGGGGCTAAGGGTAAGGGGAGGAGTCCTGAGTCTATTAACCTTCCTCGTTCAGGCGACGGACTAAAATAAAAAACTTTGTCGGCTAACAATTTGGCGGAAATTCAATTTTTGGTTGAAAATAAAGGGGGGAAATAATATTTCATTCAGGAGACGAAATAAAAATAATTCCGTCGGCTGAGCGTGAAATCTAATAATATTCGAGCCAAAATGTGATATTTAGGAGGGAATTTAATTTTTCATTGGAGAGACGTACTAATAATAATTCCGTCGGCTGAGCGTGAAATCTAATAATATTCGAGCCAAAATGTGATGTTTAGGAGGGAATTAATTTTTGTTTTAATGTTTCATCAGTTTATTTTTTGTAAAATTAATTTTTCATCAATGTACTAAAATCTCGATATTGATATGTAACATCTATCACAAAACCTATATTCATCAACCAAAATCTCGATATTGATCTCAATCTTGATCTCAATCTCAATATCAATCACAATGTCAATCTAAATCTCGATATTGATCTCAATCTCAATCTCAAATGGATATTAGAAATTCATATATATAACATCTATCACAAAATCTATATTCATCAACCAACATCTCAATATTGATCTCAATCTTGATCTCAATCCCAATATCAATCACAATGTCAATCCAAATCTCAATATTGATCTCAATCTTTATCTCAATTTCAATATCAATCACAATGTCAATCCAAATCTCGATATTGATCTCAATCTCAATCTCAAATGGATATTAGAAATGTATATGTAACATCTATCACAAAACCTATATTCATCAACCAAAATCTCGATACTGATCTCAATCTTGATCTCAATCTCAATATCAATCACAATGTCAATCTAAATCTCGATATTGAGCTCAATCTCAATCTCAAATGGATATTAGAAATTCATATATATAACATCTATCACAAAATCTATATTTATCAACCACAATATCAATCTCAATCTCAAAGGAAATTTAGAAATTCATATATAACATTTTTCGAAAAATCTATATATAACAACAAATCAAATCCTCATTTTCATCATCAATCTCAATCTCTAATATTGCGTGTGTGTGTACATGGAAAAACTTTATACGAAATCAGAGCCTTATGATTATTATATAATAAGGGATCGAGCCTTATGGCTCTAATTAGAGGGAAAAAAGCAATATATATATATATATATATAATCAACACAAAAAGCCCACATATATTCTCAATCAAAACCTCATTCTCAACATCAATTCCATTCACCAACATAATATACAAAAACCACACACGAAAAAACAAATTTATACGCACCTTAGTTAGAAAGAGCGGAATAAAGTTGATATCCACTTGTGTAAATTCCACAATATTTTTGGGAAAAATGAAGATAAAGGTGTGATAGAGAAGGGAGAAATGTCTAAAAGAAGGGGCAAATGTTGAAGGAAGGGAAAAGTGAAGATGAAGATGGTCGACAACAATTACAACAGATTAAATTCATCTTTTCAAAAAAGAGCACGTTCAGCTGACGAACAAAGGTCCACATCGGTCGCCTGAATCAACAGTCATAAATGGCGTCCAACTACCAACACATTCGGGCGACGAACAATGGTCCATCTCGGTCGCCTGAATCAATAGTCATAAATGGAGTCCAACTACCAACACATTTGGATGACAAACAATGATGCATATTGGTCGCCTGAATCAATAGTATTAAATGGGACGGAACTACCAATACATTCAGGCGACGAACAAAGCGACATGCTCGTCTCCTGACGCAATAGTATTAAATGGTCCAACTACCTTCACCTTCAAGCGACGAACAAAGGTCTATGTTCGTCGCCAGGAAGGTGCCTCTGACAAATGTGGTTGGGTTCTACGTTAGGCCGACCGAATTGCTCCCAATGTCCGTCTCCTAAATAATGTTTGTCGCCTGACTTATGGTCAGGCAACGAACTTTGAAAATTGTTGGTTGCCCAAGTGCCATCTTGGATCGGTTCCAACCCTCCGATGTTCAGGCGACCGACTCTAGTTTGTTCGTCGCCTGAAACCTAATGAGGCGACGAACGTTTAATTGTCCGTCGAGCGAAATGTAATCTGGCGTAGTGATTGTAATGTTAGATTTAAGCTAGTATTTTTTTCTTTTTTTTTCTTTTGACTGGTGACCCTCTGCGTAGGGTTCATCAAGCCATCTTTTGATAGCTTCAAGATCGCTTTGTCGATCTACTTTTTGTCAACTTTAAAAAAAATACATGAAATAAATATGATTATTAATTTGGATATAAGATTAATTTCTACATTGATTGAGTTTGACATTTGCAAAATTTATGTGTTAGTTTCAAGTAAAGGTAACTCCTAAACCTTGCTAAATTTGCTATTGGTGCAAGTAATTTTCCACCCAGGTTAGTTGAGCATGAGTGCGTTGCTAAACATTTGAAATTTTAGGTTATTCGATATGTTGAAATGGGGATTTGGTGACTAATGTCTCCTCTCTCCAGATTGAATGTACTTCTAGAATTATTCCGTATGTTATATTAATTTTGCATTGATCACATTAGACTTTGGTGAAAGTTGCTTACGTAGTATAGCTTATACGGAGTATATAATTAAGGAGTTGTGGGTAGTACTCATACTTCTCGGTTCGTTCTCGGTTCGAACTACGGATGACCGCTCTTTATTTATTAAATTCAAGGAGTATATAATTAAGGAGTTTGGTTTGAAAATGTTTAGAGGAGTAATCTGTGTACCAGTGACAATTTTTATAATCGATAATAATCGATGGAGTAGAAAACGATAAAATAAAAGAAGAGTTGAAATGGAGTATTTGATTAGAACGACCTATGCATTTTGGATCTAATTGAGGACACGGTGATTAGAGAGGAGCTGTTTATCGATTTGAGGATTTGGAATTGCAACTTTTATTGTTATTCCTCTTCTTCTTTCTTTTGTTCTTTCCTTGACATGTAATGTCGTCATTTCTTAATCCCCTCCCCTTTGTTTATTTTCTCGTCACTTGATTATTTTTTATTTTTAATTATTTTAAAAATACTCTCTCAACGGGAGAAAAAATGTGTATGTCTAGATCCATCAAACTCTACTGTAAATGTGATATATTAGGTTCATTGTTGGAGGTAGTGTTGTATTTTGGAACTAGTATAATGGGTTTACTGAGATGTTACATAAATTTAGTTGGTTTTTTTTTGGAACACTAATTAAAATACTCCCACCTTTGGGGTATGGTTAAAATATATCCTCAACTTTAAAATGTAATAAAAATATCCCGACCTTTGAGGGTAGTACTAGTGTAATATATTACCACGAGTTTTTTCACGGGTAAAAAATGTTGACAAAGCAGCTTACGTGGATTTTTTTAACAAGGCAGTCTGTATGGAAGCATTTTTACAAACTAGCACTAAAATTGAGTTTTCTTGAACGATTTCCTTAGCAAAAAAATAAACAGATAACTAAAATTATACTCGAAAAACGAAATTGATTCAACTAAGCAATTAAGCGGGTCAAAATTGCCTCAAATTAACATAACACGACTATTCCTAACACCAAACCGACAACAACAGCAACAACAAAAATGGGAAAAAAAAAACAAAACTTACCCAGCCAAGTCCGTGAACGAATCAAAGAGGAACGTGAGAGAGACAACTCAAGATAGGAGACCACGAGGGAGGAAGACTACTATTGAAGAGGAAATATGAGCTACCTGAAAGACTTGGAAGACATTTCAAGAGACGCCTACGGAAGGAGATAGGAGGGAGGAAAAGGCGTCGGGTATGAACCCGATCCAACTCTTTATTTATTTTTTCCTAAGGAAATCGTTTAAGAAAACCCTTGTAAAAAAACCACGTAGGATGCCTAGCTTGTTAGCATTTTTAATCCGTGAGAAAAAACACGTGGTAATATATTACCACAACCCTAAAAAGTCGAGATATTTTTATTATATTTGAAAGTTGAGTATATATTTTCATCATACCCCCAAAAGTGAGGGTATTTTAATTAGTTTTCCCGTTTTTTTCGGTCGAAATAAGTGTAGGGGGCTTGCAAGTAGAAAGCTCCCATGAGACATATAATTTATGACAAGTCTTTTTTTTTTGGGAATATTTGAAAATATTTTAGGTATAGAATAAAAATTAAATAACTAAGGGCATTCCCGGAAATCAAAACTGGAAATCGTAATAGATGATTTCCGGTTTAAGTATTTGGTATGATTAAAACTTGGAATCGTAATGATTCTCGGGAATCATCCATTCTCAATTTTGTGTCCCATTTCACTCCCATCAAAATACTAAGGGCTTGTTTGGTATCCGTATCCGAGAATCAAAACTAGGAATCGTAATGGATGATTCCCGATTTAAGTGTTTGATATGATTAAAATTTGGAATCGTAATGATTCCCGGAAATCATCCATTCCCAATTTTGTAGCCCATTTCATTCTCATCAAAATACTATGTAATCCTTCATTCCCAATTTTGTAACTCATTATTATTATTAATTATTATTATAAATTATATTATATTATATTATATTATATTTATGCTTATATTATTATTATTATCAATACTTTGTTATTTAATATATATTTTATTATATTTATATTTTTAATAATAATAATAATATATTTATATTAATATTATTTTTTATCAATATTTTATTATTTTATATTATTATTAATTATATTATATTATATTTATACTTATATTATTATTTTTATCAATATTTTATCATTATTATATATATATATATTATTATTATATTATTATTATTAATTATATTATATTATATTTATACTTATATTATAAGTATTTTATTATTTAATATATATTATATTATATTTTCATTTTAATAATAATAATAATATATTTCTATTAATATTATTACTATTTTAATTTTTTTATTATTATTATTATTATTATTTCAGTAATGGTTCATTCCGAAAACATACCAAATAACAAACTCCAGTAATGAGTCATTACTACTTTCAGATTCCATTCCAATTCTGATTCCCATTCTGATTACAACACTCATACCACACGGGGCCTAAGTAATTATTATTATTATTATTATTATTATTATTATTATTATTATTATTATTATTATTATTATAAAAATAATATAAAAACATATTATAAAAAATTAGTGGGCAGCCGAGATACTATCTGGGCACCCACTCCTTTTGCGATCACAAAGCTAAGTCTAGTAAAAATATAAGGTGCAACACGAGCCCCAACATCCTGAGATATCGAGAATTTCTTAACCCGCTTCAGCAAGGCAACCGAATATGTATCCAACTTCCCTAATGAAGAGAAGGAGAAGGGTAGGAAACTATAACCAGCCGCCATGCACAAATCTCGATACTTAGCACACTTACGCTGAACAACATCAACAACAGCACGACCAGACATAAAGTCTGACATCCCAGACTGAGTCAAAGGGGAAGATCCCGTCAGATCGACACACACATCCCGCCCTCTGTCCCAAGAATAAAGGAGCAAATCCGCCAGATGAAGGGGCTTATTATGCCCATCAACCAAACCAATATCAACCTCCATACCGGCAGAAATCCCATACCTATAGCAGATATCCAATAAGGTGTCGCGCACGAGTTTATGTCGATGTTTAATGCCCACAATACCAGCGCAGGACACAGCATGATCTCCATAGACATCACCATCAAAGACCCGGGAACAAGCCGGACAAGGCCTAGATACCACAAACAAAGGAACACCCAGACGATAGCTAAAGACACTACAATAGGTCCTTCCATTCATAGTCTGGCCCAGCCCAGAAATAGGAACTGCACGCAACCAATCGGAAGAATGAGCACCCTGCTGAGACTTCCACAATGCCACCTATCGCGGAGTCAAAGAGAAAACAAAGTCCGATGCAGCAAGCTTCGCGAAATATATATCTGCCAAATTCTTCATAAGTTTGGGGGGAGCGATTTCACTAGGATCGCGTAAAAGATCAGAACCCGTGGTCTCATTAAAAGCACGACAACCATCATCGAAAGTAGGGCCAGCAGCAATGATACCAGAAGGACGTAGGAGCTTAGCCTGCAACTCAGCAGCCTGCAAACGGGATGCCAAAAAAGTATAATGTAGGACATCTCCAGCAACATACACTCCGAGCCCACTAAACGGAGCCTAAGTAATTCTCCATTCCCAATAGGTGTAAATATGAAATTTGAGTGGGAAATGGGAAAAAAATCTTACACATATAGTCTTCCCTAAATGATTATACAATGTATTTTTACAAAAACTTTTAAGTCATTGGAAAATATCTTTCTATATTTTTGTGGCAACACAAAACACAACAAAAACACATATTGTTTTAAAAAATATTTCACCATCAAATTTCTCAGCTCTTGATATTATATTAGTGTTGGTTTTGTTACCAAATTATAAGGTAGTAATACATATGAAACGATTTACTCCTAATTTACATATTGGAAAATAAATTTTTATCTTTAAATTATAAACTTCGACGGAATTTTTATGAATTCGAAAAATAAGATTCTTCTCTTTAAATTATACAGTAAAAGTTATTTCAAGTATGTATACAAATAAATCTAAGGGTTACTGTAGCCCTACCGAACCAATAATTTTTGCAACTAAAGTCAAATGGAACAACTTGAGGCTAAAGATAATCCTAATCTCCACTAATTAATACAGTAAGGAGTAATTTATTCACTGATGACAATTGGTTTTCAAAGTGGGACCCACCTGAAAATCTGGTCACAGGCACAGAGTGGAGAGAGCACTCCACTACAAAGCTTCAAAGTCCCAACTCTGAGCTTCAATAACCGTGCCCAGATTTTATTATTATTATTTAATGCATCAATACCCACTTTTACTGTTCTCTACCCTGACCCCTCTCTCTTTTTTCTGTCTTGTGTTGGAGTTGTTTTCTTTCTTGCTACTGGGTTTGTTGAAACTCTCTCCCCTCTGTTGTTTGTTTTATCCCCATTTTCTACTGCATTTTTTTAAGGGAGATGAGATGAGCTGCTGTGATTCCCTTTTGGTCTCGTGAAGAGTCAATCAAAGCTAAAGCTGAAGTCTTTTGATTCACACCTTCTCCCAACGTTCAAGGCCATGGATGAGAGAATCTAGGGTTTGGCTGGCAGAAAAAGAGGTTCAGCTCTCTTTCTCTCTCTCATTATCACCTCTTTTTCTTTTAATTTTTCTTCCCGTTTTTCTCCATTGTGAGCTGAAATTTGAATTCCAGAAGCTGATTTCTTTTGTGGGTATGTCAAATCTTTGATCTTAATTTGTACATTTGAATCTGATCTTCTGGGTCTTGCTGTGCTAATTTCCAGTCTGATTCCTGAAATGTCAAGAGCCCTTTAATTTATCTTATGTGGGTGTTTGATTTCTTTCACTGTTGAATGCAACTTTTGATTCTTACTTACCTTTTTAGGGTTGTTAGAGATTAGATTCATTTGAGGTGCTGGTAGGCTAATTTTTGGGATATGGAGGGGGTTGAAGTAGCTAACAAAGCAGCTGTGGAGAGCTGCCATGGTGTGCTGAATCTCTTGTCCCAGCCCCAAGATGAAGCTCAGCAGAAGGGTTTAGTAGCTAAAACTGACCAAGCAGTGGCCAAGTTCAGGAGGGTTGTGTCTCTTCTTAACAATGGTGTGGGTTTGGGCAATGCAAGGTTCAGGGTGAGGAAGACTATAAGCCCCAGTTTCCCCCAAAGGATTTTCCTCGAGAGCCCGGTTTGTCGAAAACCCGATGAGCCTACTAAGCAGCCTCTCCAGTTTCTGAAAAGCAGCTTGGATGAGGGCAGGAGTCTGGAAAATGGTTCAGCAACTGGGAAGAGTTCTCTGTCCCTTTGTTTGGGAAGCAGCCCGTCTCTCGACCTGAGCTCGAACGGGAAATCCTCGCATCAGCTTGCGAATTACCAGTTGTTACAGAAACAGCAGGAGCTTCTCCAGCAGCATCAGCAGCAGCTGCTGCTGCAACAAAGGATGCAGCTTCAACAGCAGCAGTTAAAGCACCCATCTGAGATTTGGTACCCGAAGAGCAACAGTGGCGTGAATCTTAACTTTGACAGCTCTAATTGCACGCCGACAATGTCAACGACTACTAGGTCCTTTATATCGTCATTGAGTTTGGATGGAAGCGTAACGAACATGAGTGGAAATGGTTTTAGTTTAATCGGGGCAGCACAGTCGTCTGATCAGAATTCGAGCCAACACAGGAAGAGGTGCTCCGCAAAAGGGCATGATGGGTCATTGAGATGTGGAAGCAGCGGAAGGTGTCATTGCTCTAAGAAGAGGTTAGGCTTGAATACTCTGATCATTTTGTGATCCAATCCTCAATTTTTCTCCAAATCTCGCTCAATCTAACTCTGGTCATGCGTTTATCTTCTAACAATGCAGGAAACATAGGGTGAAGAGATCAATTAAGGTTCCTGCTATAAGTAACAAGGCCGCAGATATCCCACCAGATGAGTATTCATGGAGAAAGTATGGACAAAAGCCGATTAAGGGTTCACCTCACCCGAGGTAATGAAAAACAGTTATCCTTCTCCCTTGTACTTGGTCTTGATTTGTAGTTTATCCCTTTTATTAGTATGAATTCATGGCAAATTCTTGAAGGATTTTTTGTCTGATTAAAGGTTGATTTCATGCCAATTTCAACGGCTGCTTCTGTCGAGTTTATTCCCTCATTTTGAGATTCCTTGCCTTTGCCAACTTTGTTTGTCTGTATTAGGGGACATTTTTTGCTGGAATAAGTTCTTAGTGGACAAAGTGGGAAATGTCATCCATTTCAAAGGGAATGTAGTGCTTTATTCTAAATTGGTGGTACTACTACTTCCTTGGTTTTTAAATGGAAACTGTAGGGGATATTTTTGTGGCTTTGTCGCATCAATTTAGTCCTGTATATGGATTCTGCTTATCCTATCACCTCCCACTTTGATCCAATTTAACACCTCTTGTCAACAACCATGGCAATAGTTTTAGTGGTTTTAGTTTGACTTTCTTTGTCCAACAAACTCAATCTCCAATTAGGCGTTTTCTTGATTACAAAATGTCTCTTTGCTGATTGAACTATCTTTCTGAGTTGGTAATTTCTCATTTGAGTATTGAGTCATTCTTCTGACTTTTAATATAGACTTACGATGATAACTTGCAAATTGCCACTTGTTTTTAGTTAAGATTCAGGTCAAATGACCTTTAAAAACAAGTGCAATATGAATCTGATGTTGTGGCTATTCTCATATATTGGGGTGATGTTTTCACAGGGGTTACTACAAGTGTAGCAGCATGAGGGGCTGTCCTGCGAGGAAGCACGTTGAAAGATGCTTAGAAGAGCCTTCAATGCTCATTGTTACATATGAAGGCGATCACAATCATCCCCGTCTCCCGTCCCAATCAGCCAACACCTGATATCGTCACAGAATTGCACTCTTGACGCCTAAGCTGTGCAACCGTTCTTCCCCTTCGAGAGTCCCCTCTTAGCGTTGGAAGAATTCTAGCCGTACTAGGAATGACTTTGAACTGTTCCTGTACATAATTTTCATGAAAGTCAGATGCATGAAAAGCGAATAGATGTTAATTAGTCTTTTGGGATCGTGGGTTCGGTTTCTTTTCGGGTTTGGGACAATGGTACAGTCCGAGAATTAAATGATGAAAAAATTGGGGGTTTCATAATGTATTATTGACCGATCTTTTCCTGTCTTGTGATATCTACTTAAAAGTTAGGGGAAATGGTTGAATGTGTCCATTTTAAAGTAAGGATTAGGTCTTTTATAGCTTTGTGAATGTTTGTCTTCGTTCTTCAATCATCAAAGTTCCTAGAAATGGAGAGTTTGTTTTGGGTCATTCGTATTTGTTGCTCGTTTTGACTGGTTTAGGTGGTTCAACTCATTGGACCCTACCGTTGCAGGTTATATTTGATGCCTATTTACAACTCTTTTTGTTTGTGGAACTTCCTGACAAGTGCAACTTCCTTGAGTGTAGACGTCTGATCAAATTAATTTGCCTGAAGCTCATTTCCTTGTCTGGTAGGTAATATTTTCATGTGGTTTTTAGCTAGGTTTTTTCCTTTCTACTAATTCATCTATTTTAAACTATACATGGTTTTCAGTTTCATAGATTAACTAGTATAGTAACCCGCACCTTGTGCAGAATTTTTTTAAATAAAAATATTTTTAACTCTCTGTCACTGACTATAGTAGGTTAATAAATTGGTATATTTCAGTTCTTTGCTTTATTGTTTTTTCATTTGTGTGAAATGAGTTAGTTTGTCTTTTACATGTCAAATAGATATATTGCATGAGTGTTTGTGATAAGAACATAAAATTGATCATTTTTTTTTTCAAATCTAGATCTTAAAAAAATCAAAGGTATTGTTAGGATGATCGTGATTAATATTGTAAATTTAAATAAAAATATTACAATCTTAAGATATTGTTAGCATTAGGTCAATGTCTTATTAGTTACAATCTGGGTGTGTTCATGGTATCTAGGCCCTGTCCCGCTTGTTCTCGAGTCTTTGATGGTGATGTATATGGAGATCATGCAGTGTCCTGCGCTGATACTGTGGGCATTAAACATCGACATAACTTCGTTCGCGACACCTTATTGGATATCTGTTATAGGGCCGAGATTTCTACCGGCAAAGAGGTTGATATCGTTTTGGTTGATGGGCATGATAAGCCCCTTCGTCCGGCGGATTTGCTCCTTTATTCCTGGGATAGGGGGCGAGATGTGTGTGTCAATCTGACGGGATCTTCCCCTTTGACTCGATCGGGGGTGTCTGACTTTGTCCCCGGGCGTGTTGTTGTTGATGCTGTTCATCGTAAGTGTGTCAAGTATAGAGATTTGTGCACGGCGGCTGGATATGGTTTCCTACTCTTCTCCTTCTCTTCGTTGGGGGAGCTGGATACGGATGCAGTTGCCTTGCTGAAGCGGATTCAGAAATTCTCGGCATCTCAGGATACCGGGGTTTGTGCTGCAGCTTATATCTTTACTAGACTTAATTTTGTTATCGCTAAGGAAGTGGGTGCCCAGATAGTATCTCGGTTACCCACTAATTTTTTGTAATTTGTAATTTGTAATAATAATAACAATAACAAAACTCCAAAGATTTTAACCGATTATGTTAAATTTTGCTCAATAAAAAATATTTGAGTTTAATTTTTTTAATGTAACAAAATAATTTTATTTGTTTAACAAACAAAAAATCAAATTCGGTTTTAAGTAAAATAGGTTGAAAATTCAAATAATGTTGTGTAAAAATAATTAAATAAGGTATCGTCATTTATATTAAGCTCAATTGGGAGGGGCGCCATGTGAAAATAACAACTCAATTGTGGTATTCTTAATATAACTAATTTACCTCCATCATAAAACTTATTACTACGTAACTTTTGTGATCCTATACGATGAGTATTAACCATATCATTGCCTAAGATTAAAATAAAAATAATTAAATCACTCATCTTCTAATTGATTTGTATAAAATATTGATTTTTTCAAATCTTTATTCATTTTCTAATTGTTTTTTTAATTGATTTGTATAAAATAATTGAAAGGAAGAAAAGAAAAACATAGATTATATAGAAAAAGATAGCGTGTGAAGGAAGCTAAAACCTTAAAATCAAAATAGATAAATCCATACTAATTTATTTATATTACAAAAATAAATACTTCGTATTATTTTATTTTGATCTTATCTAGTGAATATTTAAGCCAACTAATCATAATATCCAGAATATCGAACTGATTTCGTATGTATAGGGAATTAAAAGAAAATCCAAACAATAAGATTCTTAATTTGATTATAGACAATTAAATGAATTTGCAATGAATTTGCTAACTTAAAAATCCTACTTTAAAGGAGAAACCGCCACATGGCGTAAACGACTTCTCCTTTAGTATCATATATTGATTTGTCATTGTTTTTAGATAAAAACGATTCTCAAATGTTATTCGAAATTCGAGTGAAGTCAAGTTCAGATTAAGCGAGCTCGTTCGTCAAAGCACAAGATCGAAGCGAAAATAATCAATCAAATGACACACCAGTTTTATGAGGTTCGGATCAAAGATCCTACATCCTCGGGGCCTCAAGAGTCCACCCAAATCTACTATAGTTGGCAAAGATTACAAAATAGGGGCGTGTTTGTGCATACAACGTAGATCGAAGCATACAAGAACGAAATAGCAAGGAACACAGAGAAGAAGTAGAGAAAATCCCTTCTCAAACCAAAGACCCGAAGATACAGGTTCGGATCTAGGTTAGAAACCCAGGACACAAGAACAGTGCGGTGGGTAGAGGAGCCTATGCCTTGTCTTCACAGCTAGAACACCACTGTGGCACCAGAGAAGAAGACCTTCACCAGAGGAGATCGACGGACATCTTGTGGAACGAGCTTGAGGAACAAACCCTAGATTGTCATAACTCTCTCTCTCTCTCCCCCCTTCTCTCTCTGGAGTTTGGAGAACAGTAGATGTGAACTAAAGCGCCTAGGAGTTTTAGAGGCTTTATATAGACCTCATCAAGAAAACTTAGACGAAATGTTGCGTTTTGACAAGTGAGAGCTTCAAGCCTAGCGCCAGTTGAGTTCCTTAGTTCGTGGGCCAGTTGCACGAGTGAAGATTGGGCTGAGAACTTGGCATCATCTTGGGTTAGGAGATCAAGCTTATTGGGCTCAATACAATCCAGTCCCAGATGTTAACACCCAAGTACTTCTAGCTTATTTCAACACTAGCTTATAGCTACTCCACATAAAAGTTCTATGCTATTACAGATATATGAGATCTAAACATATACACATAACATGACTCAGAGAAATATACATTTTCTCAACAATTGCCTCTATAGTTCTTTAAGTCTGCTCCAGGCAAACCAAAAACCTAAGTGTGGATTAGTAAACTGGGTATGTCATCAGCCCAAGTACTTGTCATAAAAATAGGGTCAAGTTAGTTCCTCCAAAGGGAGGAAGTTTATGCAAAATAGAAATTTTATCAACGGTAACAATTTTTGTTAATATGCAAGATTATGACTACATCTATTTTCTTTATATGAATTACATTATCATCAACCTTCTCATGAATAAAGTGGTACCTCACATCAATATGTTTGGTATGTTCATGATACATGAGATCTCTATGCAGATACAATGCACCATGGCTATCTATATGTAGTAGAGATGTGTAATGTTTACCCTCAATTTCCTTCAGGAGACCTTAGACCCATATGGCTTCCTTATAGGCCTTAGTGGCTGCAATGTACTTAGCCTCGGTAGATGATAAAGCAATAATAGTTTTATGTGGTAGACTCCTATTATCTTTATTACTTGCAAAATCTGCATCAACGTACGCAAACAACTCATAAGTAGAGCCATGACCTGCATATTTCAAACATATATTCATATTGCCAAATAGGTATCTTAATAGATATTTCCTGGCCTGCCAATGCTTTTCAGGTGGATCAGACATAAACCTACTCAAAACACTTATGTTTTTGTGATTGCTGTTTAATAAAGCTGATTTTATCAGAAGATTTAGCAATAAGCAAGATATCATCAACATATAACAATACATAGAGAGGATTATGTCTCTTAACATCTTTGAAATACAAGCAGGTATCAAACTTACTTCTTTTAAAACCTAGACTTTTCCTCATACATGTATCAAACATAGGTTCCACTGACGAGGAGATTGTTTTAAGCCATATATGGATTTAACAAGTAAGCAAGCATAATTACGGTTAGTAGAATCAACAAATCCCTTGGACTGTTTCATGTATATAGTTTCATTCAGATCACCATGCAAGAAGGCTGTTTTGACATCCATTTGTTCCAATTCATAGTTATACACATCAAACATATGACAGGGTAACCTCATAGTTTTGTATTTAATGGCATGAGCAAAAATCTCATCACAATCCTAGCCTTCTCTTTAAGTGAACCCCTTGGCTATAGGCCTAGCTTTGTACCTTGAGGGGTCACTCTTAGAGATACCTTGTTTTATTTTAAACACCCATTTTCCATCAATCAACCTAGCATTAGCAGGTTTCTTTACCAATTTTCAGGTGTTATTTTGATTCATTCTATCTCTTTCTGCATAGCTAGTTTCCAGTTTCTAGCATCATAGATTCTATCTCTTCCTGCATAGCTAGTTTCCAGTTTCTAGCATGAGCACATTTAATAGCTTATTCATAAGTATCAAGGGTATACATGGTAACCACATCAGAAACAAGACAAGCAAACTCAACCAAATGACTAGAGTATTTTTTTATTTAGAATTATAGTCATAGGTTCTCTATCTCTTGTTAATTTCTAATCAGTTAAGTCATGTTGTTGCACAGATGAACTACTAGAAGATCCATCTGCATCATGTGTATCAAGCACATATAAATTGGAATTAACAGAAATAAGTGCAAGAGAGACATTAGAAACAAAGGGAGAATTTTCAGAGGGGGCAAGAGGAGTGGTGCCTTGCTCGACACCATCACTACTTGTTGCAGATTCTGTACTCTCCCACATAATTTGTGAGTTTGTGAGTCAGATCTGATTGTGGAATATCCACTATCAAATTCATTATCTATATTAGCTTCAAAATCACTAGGGATGTAGAACTGTTTTAAGGCATTTCAGTTTTAAACTAGTTTCAGTCTCAACTCTAACCTTCCAAACTTTAAAGATTTCAAAAGCATCAGATTTATGTTAAAGCAAATTCACCCAAACTCTCCTACATAAATGATCAATAAAAGGTATAAAATACTTCATGCCCTCTACTATGTCAACCTGTATAGGTCCCCACAAGTCAGAGTGCACATATTCTAAATGTTGGTTTTGCAACATATTGGACGATTTGAAAGCAAGTTTGGATTGTTTTCCCATAAGACAATTTTCACAAAGATCTATATGAGAAGGCTTAGAGTTAATAATACCATTCTTAAACAGATTATCATGACCATTATTACCAATGTGACCCAATCTGGAATGCCATAATAGAGAATCATCCATGCCCATATTTTTCATAGAAACAGTAAGAGAAGAAGCAGCCATAAGATTGCACTTAGAAGCAATAACATGATATAAACCATTCTTTTTTATACTTCTAATCATCACCTTTCCATTTTTTATAACTTCTCTAATGCCATTTAGTGAGCATAGAATGTCGTGGTTCTAACCTCCCAAATAGTAATAAACTCTACCTTTAACTAGGCGTGGCCACGGGTCACGGGTTGGTCGGGTCAACTCATGACCCGTCGGGTCAGGGTCAAAGGGTCAGAGGGTTGGAGCGGGTTGTGGGTTAGGGTTAGGGTCGGAGAAAAATGAACCCGTCGCCCGTCGGGTCACAAGGGTCGACCGTTTTAAAAACCGAGCGTTTGAAGGTGGGGCCCACTTGAACGGTAATGTTTTTTTTTAAATATAGTCAGTGGTCGGCTTTGATATAGGTTCAAGCCTATAAATACACACCCCCTAGACATGCCTACCCTCTCCTTCCTAATTCATTTTATCTCATCATCCCGTCAAACCTCAATCAAATTGAAGCGGATCCTCTAACTCCTCGTTGTTCAATCATTTCAACAAGGTCGTCCTTGGTCTGGGGAAGATTGAAGAGATTTGTCGTTATTGTGGTTATAAGTATAAGATAACAAATAACTTGGGTTATGGTAATTTGAAGCTTCATATGACGAAGAAGCATCCCGACAAGGTCGAAAAAGCATCGAGATCGGGTAATTATTATTGTGTTGTGTTAAGTTTATAAAGTGATGAAGTAGTAAATAAAGTAGAAATTAGGAAGTAAGTTAGTTTTCGTTGTAATGGCATGCATGAAGCGCCGAGCGTGATCCCGATCGAGGCAATGAATCCGGTCCGGGTTTGTAATCGTTGTTCGGTTTGAAATAAACGTGTGTTTTATGTGTGTATTATTTTATTTTTTTTAACAAATCCAACATATAAAACTCAAATATTTCTTCTTCTCCTATTTTGACCAATAAATAAATATTGTAAATAAACTCTCAAAGTTAAAAAAATGAAACCGAAAAAAAAAGGAAAAAGGCCAATGGTTATGGTTGGATCGGATTAAGGAAAAAAAGGCCCAAGTGGCTAGGCCGGCCCAGTCAGCCCAACCCGACCTCAACGGTCGGATGAAGCAAAAAAAGGAAATGGTCAACGGGTCGACCGTTGAACTTGACTCAAATTTTTTCCGATTTCCCACCAAAGTTTCCCCTATAAATACTACCCCTTCCCTCCCATTTTCCTCACACCATCTCATCTCTCCTAATCTCTTCTCACTCTCTAATCGCTCTCTAATCACTCGATAATCGAGGAAGTCAGAAGTCGGTGGTTAATGAGTCAAGAATTCCGAGAATTCGACGCTTTGCATCACCAACACGTCATGCTTACATTCCTACATCTAGCATTTTTTGTTTTGTCGATATGAACATTGCCCTAGCCCTTCAGGACAGGCATCAAGTGTAATGCATCTCCGACGCCGTTTTCACCATGCGAGAGAAATGGCTGGCTTATTACAAAATTATACCTGATATTTTTCTCGTAGCTTGTTGTTTCGACCCTAGATACAAATTAAGTGGGCTTCAAAAGTTTTTAGAAAACTATTTTCCTACGCTCGATGTCCAGGATGATCTCGAATGCAATGTTTCAATTATAGTTGCTAGAGTTATGGGAATACTTGAAGCATTATATACTCAATTTTCTACAGGCGCTAGAGCGCCTACCAACCCTCCTCTCGCGCCTTCTAGCTCTAGCGGCTCCCGCACTAGTATTACCGCTCGAACTAAGGCCCTTGCCAGAGATATCTTTGGCACAAAGAGGTCGAGATCCTAGTTGAGCCCACACTCGGAGCTCGAAAAATATTTGTCTACTAACTTTGAATTTCACAGTGATAAAGATGAAGATTTTGATATTTTAGAATGTTGGGGCTGAGTAGAAAGGCAACGATTTCCAACCTTGCAGGTGATCGCCCGACAAATACTTGGAGCCCATTGCTCTACCGTTACAGTGGAGCAATTATTTAGTCAAGGTGGACAAATTCTAATCGAGAAGAGATCAAGATTGATCCTCGAGAACCTTGAAGCCTAAGTCTACCTCACCGATTGGAAGAGGGCTGAGATGAGAATTAAGAGGAACCTCAATGTTGGTGATTTTCCCAATATCTAAAAACAAAAAGTGACGGGAAGAAAATCATGTCAAGCTTGCTTGTGGGTCAGTTCATGCTGGTCTGTATATGTTTTATGCTTAGAAGGACACCAACTTGCATTCATCTCAAGACTTTGGGTCTATAATGCAAACCTTATTTGATTGTAATGTTGTAGGTTCTTTACATTTTCTGCATGCTAGGCTTGGCCATTCATTTATGTCTAAGATGAAGCACATTGCTGGTTGTAATAAAGTTGAATTAAAGGATTTCTTTTGTGACACTTGTGCTATGACTAAGCACCATGCTCTTCCTTTTCAGAGGAGTGATTGTATTGTTACTTCTCCATTCAAACTCATTCACATGGATCTATGGGGTCCTTATAAAACTCCTTCTTTGCGTGGTGCAAAATATTTTCTTACAATCTTGGATGATCATTCTAGATCAACCTGGATTTATTTGTTACAAGATAAGATGTAGGTTCCTAAGATCATCATGAACTTTATGATTATGATTGAGAATCAGTTTGATACTTTTGTTAAGGTAATAATGTCAGATAATGGTATAAGATTTACATAAAGACAGTGTGTTGAGTTTTTCCCGTCCAAAGGAATTTTGCATCAAAGATCAGCTCCTGGTGTCCCTGCCCAGAATGGTAGAGTAGAGAGGAAACATAGGCATTTGATTGAGACAGCTCGTGCTATTCGTTTACATGCTGGTTTGCCAATACAGTTTTGGGGTGATTGTGTGCTAAGTGCCACACACTTTATCAATAAATAGCCTTCTTCCAAATTGAATTGGAAGTCTCCTTATGAGGTTCTGCATCACAGTCCTCCTTCTTATGATGATCTAAGAATCATTGGCTGTTTGTGCTATGCTACTATTGATAAGATGGGTAGAGACAAGCTTGGGGTTACTTCTAGGAGGTGTGTGTTATTAGGTTATCCTCCTTATGAAAAGGCATTCAAGTTGTTTGACTTAGAGACCAAGAAGGCGGTGATCAACAAACATGTCAAATTTATTGAGAATGTTTTTCCTTTCAAAATTGAGGGACCAAATGTTGTTTCTCAAGTCCCTCCATAGAGTTTGCCTTTGGTATCTCCTGCTGCTGGTATTGAGACTAAGCACATAAGCATGGGTCATCACAGTTCTAACCCCCTGTATGTTTCATATTCTTCTTATGTTGATGTTGATATACATGACTTGAGTTTTGTGACTACTAGTTGATGATGTTTCTCCTGAGATTTTTTATTCTGATATGGTTAGTAAAAGAGTGGTGCACAGACCTGCTAAGCTAAAGGATTTTGTATGTTCTTCCTTGCCTCAGTGTGATTCTACATCTTTTGATTCCTTAAGTGTTGTTTTCTCTGTTATGGATTTAAGGGACGTGCGTCATTTCTCTGCCTCTTATCAAGCATCCCTATTCAATGTGTTCAAGATCTTTGAACCTAATTCTTATGCTCATGCTAAATACAAACCAAAATGGCAATTGGCTATGAAAAGAGAGTTAGAAGCTCTTGAAACCAGGGTGTTACCCTCTCTTCCTCCTAGAAAGAAAGCCATTGGCTCCAGTTGGATCCTTAAAGTCAAATATAAACCTTCTGATGATATTGAAAGGTATAAAGCTCGACTTGTTGCTATGAGATATAATCAAGTCAAAGACAAATATTATAAGCATACTTTTTCTCCAGTGGCAAAACTTGCAACTGTTCGTATTATTTTAGCTTTTGCTGCTGCTAAGGATTGGTAGTTACATCAATTGGACGTTAATAATGCCTTTTCACATGGTTTTTTTTTAGAAAAAGATGTTTATATGTTACCTCCTCAAGGTTATCCTGCCCCTCCGGGTTGGTTTGCAAGCTTGAGAGGTTCTCATATGGTTTGAAAAAAGTTAGTAGGCAGTGGAATTATGAATTGACCAAGTTTCTTAGCAATTCAAGTTGGGTTTTATTCAGTCTAAACATAATTATAGTTTGTTTACTAAAGGACAAGGGTTTGATCTGACCATAACTTTGGTTTATGTAGATGATATGTTGCTATTAGGCAACTCTTCGTCTGAAATTGAGGCTACTAAACATGCCTTTCACAAGGCATTCACTATCAAAGATCTTGGTATTGCTCGATATTTTTCGGGTATGGAGATTTCAAGGAGTTCTAGTGGAAGTTTACTGAATCAAAGGAAGTATGTCCTTGATATTTTGAAAGATGCAAATATGATTGACTGTAAACCTACTAAATTTCCTATGTAGCGTGGGGTCAAATTGTCTATTGAAGGAGAAGATTTATTTCCTCATCCTGACAGATACAGAAGGATTGTTCGGAGGTTACTTTATTTGACACTTACTCGACCTGACATATCTTATACGGTGCAACAGCTTAGTCAATTCCTCCAGCATCCTCTTAGTTCTCATTGGAACACAGCTATGTATCTTCTAAGATACCTTAAAGGCACCTTCAACATGTCTTTATCTTATTCTGCAAAATCAGATTTATCTTTGTCTGCCTACAGTGATGCTGATTGGGCATCTTGTGCATACTGTAAAGGCCGAATATATTTTGATATTATCTTATTATTATTTTGAGTAAATAAATTACTATTTTATTCAATCGGTAAAAATGGGAGGAAACCCGTCATCGAGCGTAAGTTTTGATTTTAAAGTCATTCCGACATCGTTTTGAGAATTTAGATTCTAGCTGATTTTAATTCCGCCTTCAAGCTCTGAGTTTTGATAAAAATTAATTTAATTCCGTTTATCTTGAAATTGAATTGAAACTTGATTTAAATTTGATTTAGTCGGGATTCGATCGGGCGAGCGGGTTTCGAGTCTATTCCGCTAATTTGAATTCTTTTGTGGGAGACCAATTTCATTTATTTTTATTCCCCTTTTCTTTTATTTCTCTCTCTCTCTACCTCTCTCAGATTTCTGTCAAAATGGAAGCTGGTCCCCTCCCTCCCTTTTGTCTTCTTACCTCACACAGCTCACACACCTCCCTCCTGCCTCACATTTTCTTCACCCATTCACCCAAACTCCCTCTCCCTCTCTTCTGTAGTCTGCAAACACCCACCAGAAGCACTTCCCCTCACCCTGCCGCATCCCTCCTCCTCACATATAACACACACCTGCCTTCTCTTTGACTTGCCCAGGACCATATGCAAAAATCAGACCCATCCCCATCCTTCACATTTCATTTTCAAAAGCCCCAAAACCCACACTCCCTTATCCCTTTCTCCTCTCTGCAGGCTTTGCCGAGAGCCTTGGGCTCCAAAAGTCTTCCATTGCCGCCTGCCCACACCACCCTTCCACCACCACACCTACACCCCTCAACCACCAAGTCACCACCGTCACTACCGTCACTCCTCCTTCTTCTTCCACCACCACCACTCCTCCTTGCTCCTCTAAAGCTCACAACCACCGGACACACCATCACCATCGCCCCCAACCTTCTCAGTTGAAGCCACGGCAACACCTCCCTTCCCTGTCTTCGTAGTGCCAAGCCGCCGAGCCGCCAGTAGCTCCGCGTTCCTCTTTCCTCATCCGAGCAGCGGCAGCAACATAGCCACCACCTTCATCCTCCCCGACGACCGCAGCCGCCAGCCCAGGGAGCAACCCAGCATCCCGAGCCGTGAGCTCTTCTTCATCATCGCCCCTGTTTTTCGATTCAAACCCGGGTCGAGAATCTCAGCCTCAAACCTCCGACAAGCTAGACCGAGCCACCGCCGAAGATTTCGGCGAGCTTCAAAGAACCTCGGTGAGGACTCTCTTTCTCCTCCCTTATTTTCCTATCCGTGTCATTAGTGTCGGGATTGAACGGTCGGAAACCGCTGCCGTCGACCTCTTCTTTCCCTCTTTCCCCTTTGGTTTTATTTTCAAAAACCGGAGCTCCCTCTGTTTCTTTGATTTCCGATCAGCCAAAAGAGGAAGAAGGTTGTGGGCCCCTCCCCTTCCACCTCACCTTCCAACTAGGCATGGGGCCCCTTTCTTTTTCTAAGTTCGGTTTTACAGAATGTGGAATTGGATATCAAGTATTGTTGGGCCTTTTCTTTTCAAAACAAAGCAAGTATTGGGCCTAATTATTTGCTGGAAAATCAAGGTGGAATTGGGCTTAGCCTCACAAAATGAAACTCGGTTGTGACTTATTAAATAAGAGGGGTCGGTTGTGTATTTTTATAAAGTATGTGGGTTGTTTGTTAATTAAATAAAATGGTTGATTATTTAAGGTTTTGAAAATATTGTTTGAAAGTGTTTTTTTAATGAAAATGGTATTCGGGATATAAATATTATTTTAAGATTAAGGACATACTATTATGATCTTATAAAATATAGGGACTTAAAATATATATTATCGAATTAAATCAAAAAGGAATTTGGAAAAATATTTTCAAATGTCGGGATTGTTTGTCTTGGCTTGATGATGTTGGTTTTGCGAAGGAAGTTTGTAAATATGGTTGGTATGATTTTATCAATGGGTTTGATTGGGAGTAGATGATTTTGGTTGATGTTGATCGTATCGGAAAGGTTTTGGAAAACGGTTTTAACTATCGATTGGTTGAGGATGTGAGAACTTGGGTTTCGCATGTATGAATATCGGTCCGGTAGCTTATGGCAATGGCTTTGCATTTGGGCCCTTGCTTGTGTCATCTTGCTGTTCTGCATTTTCAGGTAAGTATCCTACGGGAGTTACTCAGTAACCTGGACCTCCTGCCTGATGTGTCATATGACGTGTAAGTGTTGCATATTAAAGCATGCCATGTAGTATCATGCTAGGATTGCATTGAACTGAGCATGTGGTTACTATGTGTGTTTGAATACAGAACGGCCGTTATCTGTGATAGTCCTAGAGTCTTTGCTAGGGTCATAGGGTAGCCCAGCCCCATCGGGTTGCCCTGAGTCAATCGAGTCGATATGAGCATGATATGATAGCACAACACCATCGGTAAAGCGATGAGATGAGATGATATGATATGATATGATATGATATGATATGATATGATATGATATGATATGATGATGTCGTGGTTTGTGTACCACCACGAGGAAATTGCTATGCTATAGCACCGAACTGGCCAGTCTCTACACTAACGGGAAGGGGTGTAGAGGTAGGAGAGGGATATGCCACTTGGCATTGTCTTGGGCCCTTTACAGTTTTTTCCGCATATTATAACTGTCAAAGCATGCTTATGTGATTTAAATCTTGTACTGCAATAGTCATCCTTTATTTAGGTATAGGCATGTTATGTGGCCTCAGCGCGGTCAGAGGACCCGCAGGCGATTACCGGGTCTGACTTCATGGATAGTGTTAGGTACCGCTCTTGTTTGCTCCTTGCTTCTGTGACGGGGAATCTCTTGGCGAACCGAAGAATCCGGCTAATATTCTAACTTGATAAAATGGCAATCACGCACTATGTTTTGGTTTTGACCCGGCTCCGCCGTGGCAATTTGTATTTTAATTCCGCTTTCACATTTTCGTTCAAACGAATTTCTGCGACTTCGATTGTTTTGGGGTTCGAAATCCCTGCCTTAAATACTGATCTTTAGAGGTTTGAAACCTCGACCCGTACCTAAATTGCAACATCCGAACGAAGGTATCCAACCTTCGAAACGTAACCCGGGTATTTATATCTGGGCCGTTACACATACAGTTGCAGGTCCTTAATTGGATATTATGTATTTTTGGGGTCTTCCCTTGTGTCTTGGACGACTAAGAAGCAGAAAGTGGTCTCAAAGTCTTCAACAGAAAGTGAATACAAGGCTATGTCTGCCACTCCTAGTGAGTTGGTTTGGATTGCTAGGGTGTTAGCTGATATTCATGTTAGTGTCTCCTATCACTTTGTTTTGTGAAAATAAATCCGCGCAACATCTTGCATCAAATCTTGTGTTCCACGAAAGGACAAAACACATTTGTGTTGATTGTCATTTCATTCGTGACATGATTCTGCATCGGTTTTTATGCACTTCTCATATCTCTACCAACCAACAGACAACTGATATTATGACTAAGCCTTTAGGGGCGGCTTAGCACAAGTTCTTAAGGTCCAAGCTTAGCCTTGTCAATCCAGTTGCAAGTCCAACTTGAGGGGGGTATGTGAACAATATTACTCCCTCTATTTCCAAATAACTGACTTTTTATTATTAATGTATGTATTTTAAGGTGATAAAAATAATATAAAATATTAATTTTTTAATAAATTTTTTTGATGAACTCATACTTATTAATAATAAGTATAATATTATTAAAAATATTAATTAAAATTTTAATGTTCAATATAGTTTTTAGTTTTTACCCTCCTAGAAATAAGTGTTTGACTTGAAAAAGTCACTTATTTGGAAACAAATGGAGTAGTTCATAAGCTTGGTTCAGACGTGGGGTAATTTCTCCAAACTATCAAGGGCATTTTAGTCTTTTCTCTTTAGGTTGTTATGTTAGTTGCAGCTATCAGATTCTCCTATAAAAGGAGATTAACTTGTCTCTATAAACTCTATGAGCTCATCTTCACAAATTCAGTTTTCTCAATTTCTGTTTCAATTAGTGTTTGAATGTAGGCATGGCCACAGGTCCGACTCGGTGGGTTGATGGGTTTGACCCGCCAGGTCAAGGGTCGGGGAGGGGTGACCGAACCATAACCCGGGAATTCAACGGGTCCACGGGTTCGGGTCACCCGGTGGGTCACGGAGTCGACGGGTCGACCCGCCGGGTCGAAACCCGACGGATCGACTCGCCACTTAAGGTTCGGGTTGAATGGGTTAGCGCATTGCGATGGTTTGATAGTTGACACTTTGATTTAAAATACCGTTTCGTATTCACTGGTGACATAATGTTTTCAGTAAACGGAAATAAACCGAAAAAAATCTGAATCAAGTGTCTAATTACTAATGTCGATATTTTAAGTGTGAAACAACACCAAATTTATTATTTTCTTTCAAATTCCTTTTCTTGAAATGTTTTGGAAAAATATTGAAACCTTGATAATCCAATATTTGCAAAACATTTTAAGAAAGGGAATTTGAAAGAAAATAATAAATTAGGTGTTGTTTCTCACTTAAAATATCGACATTAGTAATTCGACACTTGATTTAGATTTTTTTTCCGGTTTATTACTTTATTTACATTTTTTGTTGGGAAAAAAAAAAGAATAACTAGAAGGGCTTGAATCGGTTTCCCGATTGCCTACATATCCTCCCGAGGTTGAGGAATCAAAGCCCACGTAGTTCTCTTACCTGTATAAGTCTGAACCTCCGCTTAGTCTACTTACGGCTTACTTATGCATCTTTGGCCAATGCTAGTTTCTCTGGATGCTTTAATTGGATATGACGTTTTTAGTTCATATATCCTCCTCCCTTCGGGTGCCTGAAGATCGTCCCGTAGAAGTTACACTTGGCAGAGCAACTAGTGTCATCCCTCGGAGACTTCGTGAACCAACATTTGAATGTAGCTGCCCAATATTGAGCCATACTCAATAGCGTTTCAAACTCTTGAGTTGGGATCGTTGAAGGACTACACCTAACAGCAACATCCTCCTCGATCTCCTTCTCACGTCGCTCATCGAGTAGCAGGGCTTGAACACTCGATTCGCTTCCCCTGCTCGACAATGGGGCTCCGGTAACTCCTTCTGTTAACGCTTCTTTGACCTCATGAAAACATTTTTCAATAAATTTGAATTAAATATAAACTAAAAAGCACCGAATTTCACGATTACATACTTAATACAAAGCGATTATAAGAGTGAGATGATATTAGAAGAGATGGTTGAGATGTGAGTGAAATGGGAGGGATATGAGGCTTATTTATAGCCAAAATCGGGAGGGAAATTGCGAAAATCGAACGTTGGGCAACGTTCGACCCGGCGGGTCGGCCGTTGAAAATTCGAACGTTGCCCCTACTTTTTTTTATATTTTTACCAAGGTTAAGCACTTGAGCTTGGTTGGCTGCTGATTTGTTACTATGTTTTATAAATGTTTGATTCGAAAATGTTTTTTTTTTTGTTTCAAATGCAATAGTTTCTTCACGTATCTATATACTATATTAAAAGAGAAGCATTTATGCCACATGTCCTCTCTATGTTCAAAGTTATTTTTAGAAAATTATATACATAATATCATTTATTATGACAACTATATTTTCTAATATTATTTTTTATGGAAAATTTTCTACTATTAATTACCCAATATTATTTGATGTTACATTTTTTAACCAATGGGATTAATTCAAATCTTTTATCTTTCACTATTTATTATTTATTTTTCTTTTCATCTCTTTAACCCAATTGTATTTTTTCGATTATTTTTAACACATTTACTAATCAATGGGTTTAATTCAAAATATTGTATTAAATTTAATGTCTATGATTAATCTATATCTAAATATAATTTATAAAAAAACCGCGCCACGGCGCGGGGATCGTACTAGTTAATCATTATGTTACTAATTTCTCTCACTCAAAGTTGTGACAAACCAAATAATAATACACAATTATAAAACACACAAGTTTATTTCAAGCCGAACATTTATTACATTTACAACCCGAATCGGACTCCTCGGTGGGGGTCGAACCGATCGATTTCCAACGTCTAAACTTGAAATGACAATAAAATAAAAAACAACTTACATCATACTTTATTTAATACTTCATCATATTTCAAAACTTAATTACTTCATACAATTAACCCAATATACGCAATTGAGCTAATTACCCGATCCCGATGCTTCGGCCTTGTCGGGCTGTTTCTTCGAAATGTGTTTCTTCAAATTTTCGTAAGCCAAGTTATTCGTCACCTTGTATTTATGGGCACAATATCGACAAACCGCTTCGAATTTGCCCGGGCCTATCACGACCTTGTTGAAATGATGTGTGAACAACGAACTCATAGAAACTTCAACTTCACTTTCGGAACCGAATTTATCCGCCATTAATGAAATGAACAAAATGAGATTTTTCGGATGCTTAATATTTCATAAAATGTATGAAATGAATTGTGGAGATCGGAGAGGAGAGGAGATGAGGATTGGGAAGGTGTTGGTGTGATTGTGTGAATATATAGGCTCGGCCCCAACGGCTAGTTTTTTTTTTTTTAAAAAAAAATCCCGGGCATGTGGAGGTCATGTTCCAACGACTGTTTTTTTTTTAAAAAAAAAACTGGTGGACCTGCCGGGTCAGGGGGTTTTCAAATCCCCGACCCTAACCCTAATCCGCAACCCGCCTTGACCCTTTGACCCGAGAACCCACACCCGCCGGGTCACTGACCCACCGGGTCGGTGACCCGTACGACCTGCCGAGTCACGGGTCGACCCGTGAACAGGGGCGGAGCTGAGAGGGGGACTAGGTGACACATGACCCCTCTCTCATTTGACGAACTACCTAGGTGTATTCTCCTCGTCGATAGCTTCGTTTTGATATATAATACGCCTTAATCCGACATCTGAGTAAAAAGTTATGATTGTTTTAAAATTAAAGGTATATTAATCACTTTAATTTTATTTCAATAGACTGTAATGCTTTTATATTTTACTTAAATTAACATTCACATACTATAATTAATCTTGAGAGCTTCGAAATAAGAGGTTATACTAATCACTTCGACAATTAGATAAGAAGTTATACACGTTTAAAAATTTTATATCTAGATATACATTATTATATGTTATGAGTGTAACAAGTTATATATCAACTAGGTTGTTATTCGAGCCAAACAAGTCTAGTATTGTTCGATTATATTTAGCTCATTTAGAAACAAGTCAAGCTCAAGTTGAACCTATATTTGAACTTGAGCGCATACTCGATTTGTTTAGTAAGTGAACGAGCCTGAGCTGAGTTTTTATTTCCAAGTATTATACAATTTTACTTGCTCACGACATAGTAACTTAAAAAAATTTTGTAAATTTCACAAAATTCGTATTATTTGAGTTTCAATCGATCCGAGCATAAAAATGTGCTCATAATCAACTCATTTTGTAAATGATGCTCGAGCTGAACTTTTATTGAGCAAAACTTGAGTTAAGCTTTAGCTCATATAATAACCATAACCTTAACTTAATGTTTATTAGCTCGTGTTTCCTATACTTTTTTAGTTAATTTATTTTTTTCGGATATTTCATTTATATATTTATATTTTTTTTAGGCGCAAAAAAATGATAGCATTTTATCATAAACCGACAATATTTTATCTTAAAATAACATAATTTATTATCATATTACATATAATTCTTTATGTCAATTTAATCCAAAACTATATCGTACAAGTATAATTGTGCCCCTCTGAAATTTTTCTGGCTCCGTCACTGCCCGTGAATCGTGGCCATGTCTATTTGAATGCTTGAATTGGAATCAGATTTTGATTCTTCACAATCACCACATCCTATGTGCCAACTGTTTTACAGCTCGCTGATGTCTTTACTTAAAGCTTTGGGCGCCATTCCTCATCACTCGTTATGTACGTCACAAGCTTCATTCCTGTACGTTGCGGGGATGTAGATCGAGGTATGTGAACCTCAGGCCCAATCTATTGAAATAAGTGGCTCCAAGCCAAACCGAAATGTAAATAATAATAAAGGGGAATTAGGAGGAGGTTAGTCGGTTAGTTGTGGTTATTAGGAAGCTTAAGCTAGAAGGTTAGCTAGTATAGTATAAATACGTTTTTGTACATATGATCGGTACGGTATTACAATTATTAGATACGAGAAAATTCCCAAATCAGGTTTTCACAGGATTCACATTATTAAAACATACCAGCTGCGCAACCAATGTCATCATTCATTATTTAAACATATCAGCTGCAACCAATGTCATCATTCATTATTTAAACATATCAGCAACCATTTGATGTATTTTTTTTACTCGAGGTTGGCATTGGGGAGGTTGACTTTTGGTTCAATAAAAGGCAATTAACCATTTGCATTACGCACTACCCTTAGCAAATATTCTCCCATTTGCATTCTCCCAACAATTCAAACCATGGCCGAGGCTTCTGCTTTAACATCCATTGCAAAATCTGCCATCCAACTCTTCTCCTCCCTTGCTAAAGATGAGTTCCTCCTCCTCTGGCACTCCGGTGACGACCTCGAAAAGCTCAGGGATACCATTGAGACCATCAGTTGCTTCCTCCATGATGCCCAGGAAAGGGAATCCAAGGATCTTGCTGTGCATCTCTGCCTAACGAAGCTGAGGAATGTGATGTATGATGCTGACGACTTGTTTGATGCGTTGGCTTTTCAGCTCTTGCGCAACAAGACTCAGGCCGGCAATGCTTTTACAAAAGAGGTGTGCCTGTTCTTCTCCAAATCAAACCAACTAGGTTTCATTGTTAAGACTGCTTATAAGGTCAAGTCTCTTAGGGAGTCTGTAGATGCGATTGCCAAAAATATGCAGCAATTCAGTTTCATACAGCATCCACTTCCTTCTGTTGATCAATCATTTACAAGAAAGAAAACTCATTCTTTTGTGCATCAAGAGGATATAATTGGAAGAGACGAAGATAAGGCTCGCATAATCAAGATGTTGATCCCTACAGATGAAGGAGAGATCTCTTGTCACCGAAGCATTTCTGTTGTTGCAGTGATTGGGTTTGGAGGACTGGGGAAGACCGCTTTAGCTCAATTTGTGTTTAATGATGAGAGAGTGAAACAAGGTTTTGATCTGCACCTCTGGGCGTGTATAAATAACTTGTCAAATCTAGAGCAAGTCTTGAAAGAAATCTTATCTTCTAAAGTGGAGAAAAACCAGCTTGACCTTAGTGTACAGATGTTGCAAGAGAAGCTAAGAGGGATTATTGGAGGAAAGAAGTTTTTGCTTGTTTTGGATGATGTTTGGGATGAAAATTCAGAAAATTGGCTAGATTTGGAAACCATCCTTCGATGTGGCAATTATGGTAGTAAGGTTTTGGTAACAACGCGCTCCAATAAAGTTGCTAAATGTTTACATGCCTTAGAAACTTACTGTGACTTAAAGGGGCTATCAGATGAGAGTGCATGGTCTTTGTTTGTGAAAAGGGCATTTCAAGGGGAGGATCCGAGTGAGTATCCAGAACTAGAGCCAATAGGGAAGAAGATTATAAGTAAATGTGGAAATGTCCCGCTTGCAATAGTTATTGTTGGAAGCCTTTTACACCAAAAAGGGAGAGATGAAAGAACTTGGACAAAGTTTTATGACAATGAACTCAAAGAAGTTCTTTCAGCTGGTGATGATAGTGGTATCAAACAAGTCTTGATGGTCAGCTATAAAGATCTGCATCCAAATCAGAAGCTTTGCTTTGCTTATTGCTCCCTTTTTCCCAAGGATTACGAATTTGATAAAGATGACCTAGTTCGTCTATGGCTAGCTCAAGGTATTCTTAAGCCTTCCGTTGACAATGAACAAAGCTTAGAGGAAGTGGGGGAGACATACTTTTTTAACTTAGTTGATAGGTGCTTCTTTCAAGAGGTAAAGTATGAGAATGCAGACAGTCATCAGTATGTTGGAAATGAGGAGTACAAATGCACTGCTAAAATGCATGATTTGTTGCATGATATGGCATTTACTGTTGCTAAAACAGAGAATTTACTTCTTGAAAAAGTTCCTAATAACAAAGGGAAAATAGAGGGTGTACGTCACATCTCTATAGCTTTTGATCTTGAAGATTCTTTTCGCAGTTGTAATTTGGTTTTTGACCCAAAGACAGTGAGAACCCTTCTTCTTTTTCGAAGCAAAGAGCAACTTATCAAAAGCTCCTTCAACCCATTCTTAGAAAATTTTACAATGATACGCATGTTGGATCTATCATATTTGGGAGTTGATGAGGTACCAGAGTCTATAGGACGGTTGATTCACTTAAGATATCTCAAGCTTTCTAAAAACAAAAGGCTAAAACATCTCCCGGATTCAATTTGCAAGCTTCACCATTTGATGTTTTTCTTACTGGAGGATTGCGTTCTCCTTCAGAAGTTGCCTCAGAGAATAGAAAAATTGGTAAGCTTAAGACAGTTGCATGTAGATGGATGTGATAGCTTGGATTCTTTGCCATCCGGATTGAAAGCGTTGAGCTCGCTTGTTAATCTGGATCGAATCATTGTGCATCATCGTGATGGGGGGTTAGGCTACTTGAAAAGGTTAGACAAACTGACTGGGGTTTTGCAAATTGAGCTTCCAGTGGAGGGGTGGTTCAATGCAGTCGAAGATGCAAAAAATGCAAATATGGCAAGGAAGAATAAACTAAATGAGATGGTTATAAAATGGAAGCGAAGTTCAGCTGGTTCGAGTGAGCAAAGAATGTCAAAAGATGAAGCAAAATCAGTGTTAGAGGTCCTTCGACCGCATGAAAAACTCGAGCATTTGAAGATTGTCAACTACGGTGGTGAGATGCTTACAAGCTGGATTTGGACGCTCAAGTATATCAAGCAGCTCAGTCTTGAAGGTTGTGATGAGGTGGAGTATTTAGAGGATGGAATAGAAGGTAGTTTGTACTTTCCATCATTAAAACTTCTTAGTATTCGGTCAATGAGAAATCTAAAAGGCTGGTGGAGGCACCAAACAGCTCAAGGGACAAATCGTCCTCATCTTTCTGCCGTCTCAGCCATTTATATATGGGATTGTCCAAACCTCAAGGGACAAATGCCTTTATTCAAGGGAACTGAATATTTGTCACTATGGGGAGTTAATGCAGAGGTCGTGGCAGAGTTATTGAGTTCGAATAGCAAGCTAATGGAATTAGAACTTAGCAAGATTGAAGGTCTAATTTCCTTGCAAGAGAGATGGATAAAGCACCTTACTGCACTCCAGAGTTTAGCCATTACCGACTGCGAGGATCTAAAGTGGGTGTCTCGTCGTGGGCTGGCACATCTAACTGCCCTAAAAAATCTCTCCTTATTGTGTGGTGAAATAGGTGAAGAAGATGATGAGGATTACATGATAGGAAGTGAAGCAGGGATGCCATGGAAGGCCTTGTTGGGACTTAAAGAATTGACACTTGCATTTGGGGACAGGACAATTCAATTGCCCAAATCTGGGATTCCATGCCTTCATTCTCTGCAACGTTTAAATTTAGTACTTTGCAAGGAGTTATATTTGAGTTGGAAAATACTTCTCGTCAATATGAAACTTGTGGAGTTGTTTTTTATCTATGTGGAGAGTGTTGTGGATGTTGAAGAGGACAAGATGATGGTGGTGGAACCTCAACATATCCAACTCAGAAGTCTCTTAATTTGGGGTCGGGTAAGCATGCCTTTCTATTCATTTAATATTTTGTTTAATATGTGTTTTAGATTGAATTTTAATGGTGCGTTAATAATGTGATTGTGGAGTATAGGCAGGTGCAAAGTGGGTCGATGATATCCCTTGGTTTTCCCTTTCTTCATCTCTTACATTCTTATCTCTTTGGAACATGAATGAAAGGGAGAAACTACCCGACGGAATTCAACATCTCTCCTCCTTGCAATCTCTGCATATTTGGGATTGTGAGAAATTGAGAGCACTCCCTGTTTGGATTCCCAAACTCACCTCTCTCACTGACCTTGAAATTAAGAAATGCTCAGTGGAATTGAAAAGGAGATGTAGAAGAGAAATGGGTGAGGATTGGCCTTTCATCTGCCACCTCCCTCGCATAAGGATCATCACAAGGTAATTTTACCATATAATAATTGTGAACCTTACCGGTCTGTCGCTTGTTGTAATCATCTTCATTTGCTTAGTGATGGATTCGAATCGGATACTGAATCGAGTGATGCTGATGAAGAAAAAGAAGAGGGAATGAGAATAATGAGATGGTGTGGGCACCTTTCTCTCTCCATATTCAAGCGCAGATTCAACTAGCAAATCGGCCAACACTGTGCTTGCTTTTTGGAGTCTGTTTTTCAATCTGGTGGTGTCCATACAAGGAATTATGCAGGCCTCCAACACAATAATAGCGCCTTCTAGGTGATCCAAATGTTCTTATATCTGAACATTTTCTTGTAATTTTAATGGATTAGTCTCTCTCTCCTTTTTTTTTTTTCATTCAGCATTCTCTTGAAATGATCATCTTATACGCTGGATTAGTCATTCAGGCACTGTTGGATAAGATTCGGTTAGATGACTTTAGAAGCAAAAGTAAGCTTGCTCATTTGAACCATCCTTGAAAGCGTTAATAAAACATTGTTGCTAAAAATCTAATCTTTTCCCAACAAAACATTGTTGTATATTGATTACTTTGTCAATATAGGCCAAGGAACTTTTGTTTCTATTTATTTTATCATTGTAAAGTTTAGATGATACTATTAATTTCTTGTTCAATTTAACTAATCTATATAAAATACTAAAACAGAGGCTTGGAACGGCTTCTGGTGCGATTTCGCGTCCTTGGAATTTTCTTGATTAAAAATGGATTATTTTTGCTTACGTGTCATATTCTGGATTAAAGTGGTGTTATTTTTTTGGGCCACATCAATTAATAAGTCAATATAGTTAAGTAAAAAACTTATCTTTTTAGATTAAATAATCTATCTAATATAACCTTATATCTTAATTAGATAAATCTTTATTTTTGCCAAAATATTTTCTTTAGTTTTGCAAAATATTTAAATTATAGTATGTGAATACGTATATTTACTCACGTGATCAAATTAGATGATTTACACAAGGAATTTATATACATACTACGTAAGTCACTGCATTCATTTTATTTTTTTATCAATAGTTATATTATATTTAATTACATCATATTACGTATTTAATTACAGGGTTTAGACTTTACATATTTAATTACATCATATTACGTAATAATTAACTAAAAATACCGCTATTTAAAAATATAGGTGAAATCTATTATCTATTATTATTATATAATTATCATCAATATATAATCTATATCTATATCTATATCTATATCTATATAAAATACTAAAGCAAAGGTCTGAAACGAGCTCTGGTGCGATTCACCTACGTAGAATTTTCTGGATTAAAATGGGATTATTTTTGCTTACGTGTTATATTCTGAATTAAATTGATATTATTTATTTGGGTCACATCAATGAATAAGTCAATATAGTTAGGTAAAAAACTTATCTTTTTAGATCAAATAATCTATCCAATATAACCTTATATCTTAATTATATTTTAGGTTACAAATTAATTTTAAAAATATATAATATAAAAGATATGATATGATCCTGCAAAATAATTAAATATTTAACATAAAAAGATCATGCAAAAACTAATTCAAACTTCTAATAATTTTTTTAAAATAGAACCAATGATTTAAAAAAAAAGACGCGCACATCCTTAGACCTAAAACATTACCATAGAGTATTTCGTAACCGGTAGATGTTTATAATTGAGCTAAATTTGACGGCAATATATCCAATATATCCAATATAACCTTATATCTTAATTATATCCAATATAAATTAATCATCATTTTGTTTATTAAGAAACCGCACAACGGGCGGGTAAAGTAAAACTAGTTTGTTATAAAGATGACTGAATTAATAAGGATACCTTTCTTTTTTTGATTCGTATTAGGATACCTTTCTGATGTAGGAGGATTTTTAGGATAAAATTAGGGTCTTTTTTTAGGTTTAAGGTATTTTAGGAATTTATATCTTTTATTTCCTATATGTTATCTTTTTTTTAGATCAAAAAATCTTTTTTTTTTAAGATAGGTTTTAGTTTGCTTTGGCACATAAGTTAGGAAATAGGAACTAAGATTTTTCTTCTATTTAAGCAATTGTAGGCATGAGCCAATAATCAATCTTTTCATATTATTAATCAAATACTGTATTGATTTAGAGAAGTTTCTGGTCCTATAGTGTTTGTCACTTGCGAATCATTTATCATCAAATGCTCGCTCAAATGCTCGCATTTGCGTACCTTCCATGACCTCCAACTGCGTCACTTTCTTCTCATTAAAAAGCATATATATTTGATGTAATTAATACTAGGTGCAAAGATTGTTAATTGATAAGATTTGAAGATTTGAATGAAGAAATTGAGTACGAAATCAAACAATCAAGCACAGAATCATGAGTTTCAGAGAGAAGAGATGAAAGAGATGAAATGCAAGCTTTCTCTGAGTTCATTCATTGTGCTCTGTAAAAGTGACGATTTTACAACTGAAAATGCCTTTTATAGTAGCTGCTAGAATCAGTTAGAAGAGATGTAATTCTGTGTGCTAAGGTGTATAGTATCATGTGGACATTACATCAGTAGACCATCAATCTTAACACCCCCCCTCAAACTCGGGGAGGAGACAACCCGAGTTTGGACAGCAAAAGGTTCTGATGATGTGAAGGCAAGATCTTGGTGAGAACATCAGCAAGTTGAGATCCAGTTGGAATATGACAGAGATCCAATAAACCATCGATGACTTTCTCACGAGTGAAGTGACAATCAATCTCTATATGCTTAGTACGTTCATGAAAGATAGGATTTCGAGCAATCTGTAGAGCTTAGACATTATCACAGTATAAAGTGATAGGCTTGAGGGGACTGACACTGAGATCTTCTAAGAGACGAACAATTCAAGTGACCTCTGCAGCAGTTTGAGCCATAGCTCTATACTCAGCTTCTGTGGAGCTTCGAGACACTACCCCTTGCTTCTTAGATTTCCAACTGATAGGAGACTGATCCAACAAAATAATAAAGCCAGTGACTGAGCGACGAGTGAAACCACAAGAGGCCCAATCAGAATCTGTGAAAGCAGCAACAGAAGGGGAATTGAAACCTTTGAGAGTAATACCATAGGAACTTGTCCCAGCAACATATCTGATAGCATGGTGTAAAGCCAGCAAATGAGGAAGACGAGGAGCTTGCATGAACTGACTTAGGGTTTGCACAGCAAAAGCAATATCAGGGCGAGTATTGGTAAGAAAGTTGAGCTTACCAACCATCCTTCTGTAATATAGAGCATCAGAAAGTAAATCTCCTTCAAGAGGATGAAGCTTAGTGTTCAGTGGCAAAGGAGTGAGAGTAAACTTGTCAATTGATATATCAGCATCATCAACAAGTTCCTGACATAACTTGTGTTGAGAGAGGTGTATTCCACGATCACTATAGCTGACCTCCAACCCAAGAAAGTAATGGAGCACACCAAGATCCTTAACAGTAAACTTATCATCCAGAAACTGTTTCAATTTATCAATCTCAGACATATTAGACCCTGTGACAAGAAGATCATCCACATACACAGCCACAATAGTAATGTGATCACCATTTTTCTTGATGAACAAAGAAGAATCCAGCTTAGATTGTGAGAAATGCAGACACTGCACAAGAGCCTCAGTAAGCTTGGAGAACCACTGCCTACTTGCTTGTTTGAGTCCATACAAGGACTTCTGTAGCTTGCAAACCAGATTCTTAGGATTTGGAATCCCCTCAGGCATAGTCATGTAAACATCTTCATGAAGATCTCCATGCAAAAATGCATTGTTAACATCCATCTGAAAAAGAGACCATGATCTAGCAGCAGCAAGAGCAATGATAATCCGAATAGTGGGCATCTTCACAACTGGAGAAAACGTCTCATGATAATCAACTCCCTCTTTCTGATTATAACCTTTAGCCACTAAACGGGCCTTATGCCTTTCTAGAGAGCCATCAGCCTTAAGTTTCACTTTGAAGACCCATTTGCTGCCAATAGGTCTTTTTCCTGGTGGCAGAGGTACAAGAGACCAAGTATTGTTAACAGTTAAAGCATCTATTTCCCTCTTCATTGCAGCAATCCAACAAGGATCTTGAGAGGCAAGTTTGTAGGATGAAGGTTCTGAGTAAGAAGAAAGTTGGGACAGAAAAGCAAATGAAGAAGGAGAAACAAAATGGGATGTGAACAAAGCTGTTGAAGATGAGCAAGAAGAACAAACAAAATCATTTAGATATGTAGGAGGTCTAACATTCCTTGTAGAATGTCTGAGAGATGGACCAGATGTGTCCTCAGAAGAAGAAACTGAAGGAACAACATCAACAGAAGCAGGGGAGTCAGAGGAAGCAGGTGAAATAGAAGAAGAAGAATCATCAGAGGTAGGTGGAGAATGAGAGGGCAAAAAAATGGAGCTGGGGAATGAAGTAGCAGGGACAGGAAGAGTGACAGTACTGTGTGAAGCATTATGAGAATGAAAAGGAAAATTATACTCAAAGAAGACCACATCTCTGGATTGAAGTAGTTGCTGAGTTTTAATGTCATAAATGGTGTAAGCACTCTTGCCATGTGTGTATCCCAGAAAAACACAAGGATTAGCCCGTGGTTGAAACTTATCTCTCCCCCTTTTAGGAGTGGCAGCAAAACATAAACACCCAAAGACCCTTAAATGATCATAAGAAGGTGGTTTGAGGAATAATATTTCATAAGGAGACTTATTTGAAAGAGAGGGTAAAGGGGTTATGTTGATCAAGTAAGTGGCAGTTAAGATACATTCCCCCCAAAATCTGATAGGGACATTGGATTGAAACTTAAGAGATCTAGCCACCTCAAGAAGGTGTCTATGTTTCCTCTCAACAACACCATTTTGCTGTGGAGAATCAGCACAAGAAGTACGATGGATAATTCCTTTTGTGGACAAAAATTCTTGCAATGATTGATCAAGAAATTCAGCTGCATTGTCAGATTGAAAGGCCTTAATTGAGGCATGAAACTGAGTAGCCACCATGGAAACAAAGTGTTTGATAAGATGCAATGTGTTTGTCTTAGATGACATTAGAAAAGTCCAAGTGCACTTGGTATAGTCATCCACAATGGTAAAGAAATAACGAAAACCATTATGAGTTATATGTTTGTAAGGACCCCATGTATCAAAATAAACAAGCTGAAATGGGTGGGATGATTGAGACTGTCGAGAGGGAAAAGGATGTCTTGTATGTTTGGCTTGGGGACAAATCTGACAAATAGAATCAAGAGTGTTCTTAGAACCAACAGCATCCACAAACTTTAATTGAGAAAATGGGACATGCCCCAATCTACAATGTAACAACTCAGCATTGTATGTGACATTCACAGAATTGCTAAACACAACACTGTCAACTGTAAGATTCTTATTACAAGATGTGTAAGAAGTTTGTAAAACAGATGATAAGGTAGAATTATGATCCATCTCATGAGAGTTGTTGGCTAGATATAGACCCTTCTCTTCACCTCCAATCACCAATGGTTTCTTCATCAAAGGGCCCTGAATGATGCAAGAATGGGGAGTGAAGAGAATATTAGACTGAATGTCTTTGGATAGGCATTTGATGGAAATAAGATTGAACTGAAAATCTGGAACATGGAGTACATCATGAAGGATGATTTGAGGAGAGATATTTACTGTCCCAATATGCAAAATAAGAGCACGTTTGCCATTAGGCATGGTCATAAAAGAAGGTTTGGACAAGGCTTTATGGTCAGAAAACTGGGAAATATGTGGAGTAACATGATCAGTTGCTCCACTGTCAAGAATCCAAGTTGAATTGAGTGCAGAAGAGAAGAAACAAGTACTTTTACATGCCAGCAATGCAGTTGGATCTTGCACTTCATGCTTCTGGAGGATGGACATAATCTGCTGGTACTGAGCCTGAGTTATTGAATCAGAAGCAGAGCCTGAACCTGTAGCATTAGCAGCTACCTTCTTGCCTTTTCCTGCACCATTGCTAGCCTGCATCCCTGGTGGATAGCCATGTAAATTCCAGCATTTGTCAATTACGTGTCCTACATTTTTGCAATGATCACAAAAAGGACGAGAACCAGTTGAATTGGAAGGATAACCATGAAGCTTCCAGCACTTCTCAGTCAAGTGTCCTCCCACTTTACAATGATCACAATAAGCTCCTGAAGCTGAACTAGTAGGATATCCATTAATCTTCCAACATTTCTCAATAACATGACCTGTGACCTTGCAATGATCACAGTAGGAAGGTTTCTTAAAACTCCCACTGGTGTTCCTGAATTGCTGCGAAGCAAATGCAGCATTCTCACCTTCCTTTACTGTACTTGACTTGCTCATTCCTCTTTGCTGTTCTTCCTGAATCAAAAACTGATATGATTCTTCAATGTCCGGAGGAGGAGACATCATTAAGATGTTGCCTCGTACAACATTGAATGATTCATTGAGTCCCATTAGGAACTGCACAACCTGTTGATCTTGAATAAGCTTCATCACAGCTGTATTAGATCCACATTCACACATTCGATTCTCTAACAGCAAAGCATATTCATCCCAAATTCGTTTGAATTTTGTAAAATAAGCAGCCACATCTAAATTTCCTTGTTCGATTATAGAAATATCCTTCTGGACCTGATAAATTCTAGTTCTATTCGATTTCCCAAACATATGAGCTAATTTTCTCCAGATCTCACTAGCAGATCGTGAATATAATACAACTTCCGCTATATCCTTTTCAACAGAATGAACAAGCCAAGATGTTACCATACTGTTGCAGCGCTCCCATTGATGAATCCTCACAGCATCTGTCGTCGGCCTCGCACAAGATCCAGTAACAAAGCCTAGCTTGTTCTTGGCGTTCAGGGAGACCTCAACAGATCTCCTCCAATGTCCATAATTCTTGCCGTCCAGTAAACGAGTAGATAGAACATAACTAGGATGATCAGAATGGTGCAGGAACAACTCATCCATGGAATCAATCGTCGCTCCATCAGTCGGAATCGCCATTGGAGCTCAAACAAAATGATTCTCACAGGAATTGCTCTGATACCATGTTAATTGATAAGATTTGAAGATTTGAATGAAGAAATTGAGTACGAAATCAAACAATCAAGCACAGAATCATGAGTTTCAGAGAGAAGAGATGAAAGAGATGAAATGCCAGCTTTCTCTGAGTTCATTCATTGTGCTCTGTAAAAGTGACGATTTTACAACTGAAAATGCCTTTTATAGTAGATGCTAGAATCAGTTAGAAGAGATGTAATTCTGTGTGCTAAGGTGTATAGTATCATGTGGACATTACATCAGTAGACCATCAATCTTAACAAAGATGACTTATTTAGGTATTTTCACATGAATGAAAAGTTATCTTCCTATTTCAAAAAATCTTCTGGTCTAAATACTGATAATGGTCTCTATGTGCTCCGTATAAAATGAACTACGGATAGTGCAAATTTCTATTTGGAGAAATTTTAGTATGGGGTGATGAACTGGATGATCATCATCACCCTGGTTATAGCAATTGCTTTATGGTTCCCGTTAGGCTGCTCCAAGGCATTTTGAATTTACACTGAATGTTCAAATACTGAGTCCTACATTGTCTTTCACAATCTAGTTTGTTTTCATGCAACTTTTGTTTTGATATATAGGTAAAAGCACCAACATGAAAGTTCAAATACCGAGTCCTATACGTTCATCACTATGATGATGGTTCTTTGGTAATTTTTTTTATCTTTCATGGTGTGGAAGTGTTCACATACAGCTGATACTTAGCCCCCAACTTTCCAATTCAATAGGGAGATGACATATATTATAGATTACTGTAGGGCACCTTCTTAATGATCGCTGGCCAAGGTCGATGTAGCTATGTCGTTGGATTGAAACAAGATATTAATTCTAATCTTTCTTACTTGGCTGGTTGAACTAACAAAGCGGTTAACATATAGCTTGAGTTTATATTGTTATAATCAACAGTTACTATGTCATAATTTTTTTTTTCTAATTAATCCTACCATCAAATGATCATTATTCTAGACATTCTCTGTCAATGAAATCTACCAAAAATGAGAGCACATGCTGTCATGAATCCCAAAAACGACACTATGCTTTCACATCGCCCTTGAATTGATATACTTCTATAAAACATAGTTACATTCTCTTACCACTTGTTAGGATTCAAAGAGATACATACGGTGAAAAATCTGCACTTGAGTCTTTTTGTTTCTCCATTTCATAGTCTTGGATCTTTCCAAGTTTTGTGAATTTTGTATCTCATGATGGTTCATGATCTTGTATTGTTGGGGAAAAAGATCATATATATTGTCATAATAATTCATTGTTAAATGCACAACTTAAAAAGGTTCAACTAAAAAGTTTGTGAACATGGAGGGATCTGGAAGGACTTGCATACTACATCAGATTGTTGAGAAAGGTATCTTGAAAAAGAACCATCATGGTTTAGTTATGTTTTTGTTTTAATTTTGTATACAGGTCACTAACTTGGCTCATTGTTTGTTACGATCAACTATTTGGTTCATGCAGTTGTTGTTGAAAGATAAAGAGAAATATACCAGAGGGGAGGTTGCTATTGCGCAAACAGTATGTCAATTCAAGAAACTATTTGGATGGCATGAATCAAATAATCTTTGAGCTTGATTATTCATGAATTGCTTTACTGATCCAGATCTTATTAAGGTTCAACTAACTGTAAGTGTTTGGATAACTGAGTCCTTGAAGGATCTCAGAGGCCTACTCTTGTATATATATCATTGGGTGAAAACCCTGAGGGTACAATCGTAAATATGTACTCGATATATACAAATATAAACTTCCTAAATAATATTGCTAACATCCTCCCTCAGTCGCAGCTAGAGGTGAGCGAATAGCAAGACTGGAACGAAAAGAAGTAAAAAGAGGAGTAGGTAATCCTTTTGTGAAGATGTCTGCATACTGATGTGCAGAAGGGACATGTAATACTCGAACCTGACCTAGAACGACCTTCTCTCTAATGAAATGGATATCAATATCGATGTGCTTGGTCCACTGGTGCTGAACCAGGTTCGACGAGAGGTAAACGGCGGAGACATTGTCGCAATAGACCAAAGTAGCGGCACGAAGCGGAACACGAAACTCTTAGAGGAGGTTGCGTAGCCGGCCAGCAGGTTTCCGCCACGACGTTCGCGACACCTCGATACTCGGCCTCGGCACTGGAGCGAGATATGGTCGCCTAACACTTGGAGGACCACGATACTAGATTGTCTCCGAGGTAGACGGCGAAGACAGAGGTGGAGCGGCGAGTTTCGGGACAACCCGCCCAACCAGCGTCCGAGTAGGCTGTGAGGGTGTCGAAACGGCTGCGACAGAGGTGCAAACCCAGGTCACTGGTGCCCTTGATGTATCAGATGATCCACTTGAGCGCCTGGAGGTGATGATCATGGGGATCATGCATGTATAAGCAAACCTGCTGAACGGCAAAGGCCATTGGCCTAGTGAACGTCAGATACTGGAGAGCACCCGCCAGATTGCGATAGGCTGTAGGGTCATCAACCTTAGGACTGGAGGCAGCCTCGAGCTTGGACTTGCCGTCGACAGGAGTGGTGGCGGGTTTGCAAGACGTCATCCGAGCTTTGTCGACAATCTCAAGGGCATATTTCTTCTGAACGTATCCCGAGTGCGAGTCACAGAGACGCCGAGAAAGTAGCTCAGGGGACCAAGATCAGTCATGGCAAACTCCGAATGCAGCAATGCCATCAAGCGAGACAGCAATGATGAAGAGGATGCAGTGAGCACAATGTCATCAACGTACAGTAAGAGATACGCAGTGTCAGACCCCGAATGTAACACAAAGAGTGAGTGATCCGACTGACTGCCCTGAAAACCAATCGCAGTGAGGTATGTAGCGAATCACTGATACCAGGCGCCTCACGCCTGTTTCAACCCATAGAGAGACTTCAAGAGAAGGCAGACGTGAGAGGGTCGCGAGCGATCATAAAAGCCTGACGGTTGATGCATATATACAGTTTCCTGAAGGTTACCGTGTAGGAAGGCATTCTTGACGTCCAACTGGTGAATAGGTCAGTCCTTAGTGAGAGCGATGCTAAAAAAAGTGCGTATGGTAGCGGGTTTGACGACCGGGATAAAGGTTTCATCGCAATCCACACTAACCTCCTGAGACTTGCCATTGACAATGAGGCGAGCCTTGTGACGTTCAAGTGACCCATCAGACCTGTACTTATGTTTGAACAACCACATGCAGTTAATGATATTAGAGTCCCGAGGCCTAGTAACGAGGTCCCACGTGCCATTTTTAATTAAAGCACTAAACTCATCAACCATGGGGGCATGCCATTTCGGGTCCTGTAAGGCCTTTTGTGGTGACTTAGGTAGAGGGGATATGTGTGTGGATGGGGTGAGAAGGTTGTATTTGGGGTTGGGTTTGAAGATCCCGGATTGAGATCGGGTGGTCATGGGTGGGGCAGGCACTGCAAGGGGCGGCGGCCGCTGCAGAGGGAATTGCAGCGGCGGGTGGGGCGGCAGGCGCTGCATAGTGCGGCGGTCGCGGCAAGGGTGGGCTTCGGCTAAGGAGAAGGCGGAGGAGGGGTGGGAATGTGTTGGAGTCGCTAGGTTCTTGGGGTGTGGTGACGTGGGGCTGAGGTTGGGAGGCGAAGGGGAAGGTATGTTCGTCGAAAATCACATGGCGAGATGTCACAACCCGATTGGTATCCAAGCGAAGACAACGGTAGCTCGATGGTTTGGGGATATGCCTAAGAAGACACATTTGGTGGACCGTGGGGAGAGCTTGTGAGGAATGGTGGCGCTCATGTTGGGAAAGCAAAGACATCCAAACACTCGAATGTGATTGTAGGAAGGGTAGCAATGGTAGAGTGTCAGGGTTGGGATGGAGTTGCCAATGGCCTTGGATGGTAGGATATTGTGGAGGTAAGTGGCCCTGTGAAGTGCTTCAACCCAAAAAGAGGGGGGGGGGGGGGGGTAGAGAGGCATGTTGAAGGAGAGTTCGGGTTTTATCATTGAGAGTGCGGATAATGCGTTCCACTTTGCCATTTTGAGGTGACGTATGTGGACAAGAGAAGCGGAGGGCTATCCCTTGTTGTTGACAAAAGGAGGGGACAATTTTGTTGTCGAACTCGCCTCCCATGTCACACTGAATGGACTTGATAGCCAAACTAAATTGGGTTTGGACAAACTTGGTGGATAGGTCATTGATAAGTTGAAGGACAAGGCACTCTTCACTGACCTTGTATCCGACATCGCCAAGTTGATCGGCGATAGCCTTGATTGCAAGGCAATAGTCGAAAACGGTTGAGAAACTCTCTTGACGAGTGTTGATGAATTTGCCCTCAAGATCCACAGCCTGTTGTTGCAGGAGGCTTGATATGTCAAGTAATTACAAATAATAAAGATGTAATAAATGTAATCCAACTCCTGGCCTAAGCAAATAATTACAAGACTTCCTCCCGTTGTAGTGGAAGGGTAGTCAGGATCGATCCACGAGGAGGCATGTCAGCGGGATCCTAGTAGCGTTGGAAATTTCACGTCTGCGTCGACCAGTAGCCTCGATTTCGACCTAGGGCCTCGATGTCGACCTCGGCTGTCGATGTTCTCTGCAACAGAAGACCTGCAGAAACAAAAACAAGTGGTCGATATCGACTAGGGGGGTCGATATCGATGTCAGTCCACGAAATCGACTGGCTCAGAAGACTTCCAGTCGATACAGAAGGGTCGACTTCGACACGAAGGGTCGATATCGATGCTCAGCAAACTCCGCAGCGATGTTCGTCGTCGACTCAGAAAACTGTCGACAAACTCAGTGGTCGATATCGACGTCTGGGGTCGATATCGATGTCTCCCTGCAGTGTGTTAGTTGTTTGTCGGCAAAGAAAAGCCGAAGACTTAAGGATGGAGAGAGAAGCAATGAACAGAAATAACAGTGGGTTTTCGTGTATAAAATATGTAAAAAGCAACTCCTAGGATTAGGGTTTACCACAACATTAACCAATGCATGCGATGAGATAAATAAGACGGACAATTGCGCTATTTCACCCGAGGGACAAGCTTTCGCTGTACACCAACTCTTAGGATTACTCTTGCAACTAAACCTAATTGTCTCTACAAATTTTATGTTTATAACTCAAGTTGTTAGCATGAATCCCTTTTCTTTCGATTAGGACTAAACATAGAATCGTAGGAGGAGAGATAGACACAACAATATCAACATCAAATACTTACCTCAAGCGCGCATGGCTAACGTCGGGCTCACCCCGACCCTAAGAGCTTTGGGGAACTACTCGCTTCTCATCATGGGATTCATCATTGTTTGAAAGAAATAAACTTGCATTAAACTATAAACTTCGAAGCTTTACAACTTAACGTCAACTTTCGCAAACGTCAAACCCTAAAAACTTCTTTCTAACTCTAACTCTATTGTCTTTGTCTTGGGTTAATTGATTGTATGATTGGATTATTGAATGCTAGCCCCCTAGGGCTTTATTTATAGGCTACTAATCCTCGCTATCCAAGGATTGTAACTCCTATCTAAACTAATAACTCTATCCGAACAATTAGGATAGGTCTTTTATTTTGATAAAACTTAAATAACTTAAAGGTAAAAAGATAAATAAAACATCAGCTGCCATCTATCTTGAAAGTATGAGATAATTCCGTGCCTCCTTGAAGATATAGTTCCAATCCGCATTCGAAATCGAGTCTATCTTCTATCGAGATAAGGGGTCGATATCGACACCAGAGGTCGATATCGAGGTCTCTGTTCCTGCTCGATTTGTTTAGCTCTGGTCGATTTCTATGTTGAGGTCGATATGGGGGTCGATATCGACACTAGGGGTCGATATCTGGGTCTAAGGTCGATATCTACCTCTTCTCAGCTTAACTTGATGTCTATGTTGAGGTCGATATCTATGTTGAAGGTCGATATCTACACCAGAGGTCGATATCTGGGTCTAGGGTCGATATCTACCTCTGCTTAGCTTCACTTGGCTTCTCCGTTTTGACTCCGTTTTCGCTCGAATTCCTGCATGGTTAGCTCAAAACTTGTGCAGACTCTATTTCTTGCATTTTAGCCCATTCTTACACAAGTTTATATTCTTTTGAAACTTTTATTTGGAAATCGAATGAAATATGAAGTCAAAAGATGCAAAAATAGAAGGTGCAAATATGTACATCACAGCCCTAGTGGATTGATTGTCATGAAAAAGGCCCTTGATGAGGAGCCAACATCACGAGTAGTGGAGCCAGGTTAGAGGACGGTTATCAGAACATCCTCGGAGATGGTAGCGTAGATCCATCCGAGCACGATGGAGTCGATGCGGTTCCAGAGAGGCTCGGGGACATCATCAGGGCGGTCGGAACCGTCGATGTGCGCAAAGACGTCATGGCCCCGACAGGCGGTGGTGAAGAGTTCCGCCCAGGTGCGGTATTGAACCTTGTTGAGGTCTAGGGTTAGGGGAATTTGGTTCTTGATGTTGGTAACGGATTGAGCGGAATGAAAAGGGTTTTGTGATTGCACTGGGGGCGGGGAGTTGACAACGTCAGCCATCGAGAAAGGAAGGGAGCGGCGGCGGCAAGAGAGAGCGGCGACGACTGAAAAAGAGAGGCGGCGGCAGGAGAGTGGGGGGGCAGCCGGTGGAGGGGCGGCGGCTAGAAGAGCGGCGGCGGCGGGATCGATATAATTTGTGAAACGAAAATTTAGGGTTTCACAAAAGGTTGTGATACCATGTAAGTGTTTGGATAACTGAGTCCTTGAAGGATCTCAGAGGCCTACTCCTGTATATATATCATTGGGTGAAAACCCTGAGGGTACAATCGTAAATATGTACTCGATATATACAAATATAAACTTCCTAAATAATATTGCTAACACTAACTGCACTTGTCTTTTACTATGTTTATACACCCAATACATAATACATATGTTGGTAATGTCGAATTGGATAATGTATCGAGTGATGCTGATGAAGGAAAAGAAGAGGGAAGCTGGGATGGAATCTATTTTTCAATTAATCTGGTGTCCAGATAAAGATTTCTGCAGGCCACCAATACCATAAGTATACCTTCGAATGATTTTGATTAGTAGTTTTTGTTGGATAAATTAGTTTTAATATTTTGTCCTAGTTAGTTGGGAGTTGTATTTATTGTGTTAGGTCTTTGCAGCTTAAGGTTTAATTTTCTAGCTGTTGGTGTATATTTCCTAGACTCTTTAAAGATAGTTATTATGTCTTTTCAGCTTCTTTTCCTGTATTTATTCTGGGATTTTCTCCCTTTGGAATACAAATAAAACCATCTTTCTTCATCTGGTTACTCACATGGTATCAGAGCTTTAAGGTTCTATTTCATCTGGAAAATTCTTTCTTACTCCAGCAACCTTCATTGTTGCCTTTCAAGCTGTAGCCTTCATTGCTACGCCTTTTCTTGTAGTCTTCATTGCTACATAGCCTTTGTTGCTGTTTTTCTTTATTCCCATCATGTCTAATTCTGAGGTTACCTCACATGGTTCTACTCCTCAAAAGACTAATCTTATGAATATTCAGCCAGTCTACAAGTTTAGTGGGAAGAACTATCTTGCATGGTCCCAGGTTGTAAAAACCTACCTCAAGGGCAAAGAGAAATTCAAACATCTCACTGATTCTCCTCCAGTAGTGACAAATCCTCAATTTTCTTCTTGGGAGGCAGCAGAATCCATGATTATGTCGTGGCTTTGGGACTCAATGGATCCCTCGATTAGCCTGACATGCATGTTCTTTGGTGTAGCCAAGGAAATTTGGGAGTTCCTGCACAGATCCTATTCTAAAGCCAAGGATGAAGCACTTGTCTTTGATCTCACCGTCAACTCCTATTCTATGAAACAAGGTGAGAATTCTTACATTGCTGAATATGCTACTTCCCTACAGAATTTGTGGCAAGAGCTCGATCAGTACCAAAATTTAGAGATGCAATGTGTTGCTGATGCTGTTGCGTTCAAGAAGACCATTGAGAAAAATAGATCGTATATTTTCTAGGCTGGGCTCAAATCTGATTTTGACCCTATTCGAGTTCAATTGCTGGGCAGGAGCAAATTTCCCTCTCTTGAGGAAATTATCTTCTTGATGAGGGCTGAAGAAAGCCGTAGGGGTGTTATGTTGGAACCAAAGCCTACTGAAAGCATTGCCCTTGCTGCTGCTTCTGAGAAAAAGGATCACAAAGCAGATTTCTGGTGCACTTTCTGCAAGAAACCAAGGCATACTAGGGAGAATTGATGGAAACTACATGGTAAACCTCCTAGTCAAGAATGGGGTACCAAGGATCAGCCTCGGTCTCAATCTCATTTGGCGGATCATAAGAATGATTCAAAGACAACCGTTCCAAATTTCAGCTCAGAAGATATCACCAGGCTTCAACACTTGATCCAGGCTCTCGGGTCATCTTCAACATCTGCTGATAATTGCTCCTCCCAAGCCTTACACATCTCAGGTAGTTCTACATGCCTTAACTCATTTAAGCAGCCCATAAAGCCCATAAACTCATGTTGGATACTTGATGGGTTTAACACCTATTCCCCTTGCATCACTCCTAAGAAACTATTGACTGCCAACGGTTTCGCAGCTGATATTATAGAGAAGGAAACATATCTTTCTCTTCAGATTTAAGGCTCACTAAAGTCCTTCATGTTCCCACATTATCTGCTGACCTTATTTCTATTAAAAGGTTGATTTATGACCTTAATTGCATTTTTATCTTCTGTGCTTCTTGTGGTATTATTTTGGAATAGGGATCGGGGAGGATGATTGGAGTTGCTAAAGAAAGAGATGGGCTTTACTTCCTAGCTGCACCAAGAGGTACCTCACCTACCACTTCTACATTTTTTAGCACCACAAACAAGACCACCATCTGGTTACACCACCATCGATTAGGCCATCCATCTTTTTCTGTTCTTAAGCACTTGTACCCTTCCCTTTTTCAAGGTTTTGTTGTCACTGATTTTCATTGTGAAATTTGTGAGAAAGCAAAACAATGTCGTCTTTCATTTCCTATTAGTAATATAAGAAGTCAATTTCCCTTCCAAATACTACATAGTGACATTTGGGGACCATCTTCTATTGCTAATATCAATGGGTCGCGTTGGTTTCTAACAATTATTGATGATTGCACCAGAGTCACCTGGGTTTATCTCTTGAAACACAAATATGAAGTTAGTGCAATCATCCCTTCATTCGTCTCTATGATATAAACACAGTCTGGCACTTCCATCAAATGGTTCAGAACGGATAATCCTAAGGATTACTTCAACCAATCCTTAGGATCATTCTTCTCTGATAAAGGCATTATACATGAATCTTCATGTATTTATACTCCACAACAAAATGGCATTGCCGAAAGAAAAAATGGTCACCTCCTAATTGTTTGTCGTGTTTTGATATTTCATCACAATGTTCCTAAACACTTTTGGGGGGAGGCTGTTCTTGTTGCTACATACCTTACAAATCGTTTACCTTCCAAAGTCCTAAACTTTCAAAGCCCAACTGCATACCTTAATACTTTTTCCCCTCATCTTAGTTTTAGTCGTGGTCCTGCTCTAAAAGTGTTTGGTTGTACTGCTTTTGTTCATATTCATGATCAGTTGAGTGGAAAACTTGATCCTAAGGCCCTTAAATGCATTTTCATTGGCTACTCTAGTACACAAAAGGGGTACAAGTGCTACAATCCCGCCACTAAAAGAACCTACATCTCAGCTGATGTCACCTTTTTGGAAAATTCTGCATATTTTCCGAACCATTCTAGTGTAGTGTTTGAGGAGACAGGGTGTGCTGATTCATATGAACCTACACCCATTCCAGCCCTCGACATCTCACCGGCTAAACCAGGCACATCACCGCAAATCAGTGTCAAACCACCAACTTCCGCACCTACTCCCGATCAGCCACCATCACAACCATCCTCTTTTCGACGTTTCTCTGAAGTGTACACTAGAAGGAACCCCATCTCTGAATTTCAGCAAGTCCACGCATCTGATCCGAGACCTGTGACTGATGATACAACAATTCTCACACTTGAGATTGACCAACCGATTGCTCTAAGGAAAGGTACTAGAGATTGTAGATCTAGACCTCTTTATCCCCTTTCCAATTTTGTATCCTTACAATGGTTCTCACCTACACACCAACAATTTGTTGCTAACCTCCAACAAGTCTCTATACCAAAGAATGCTAAGGAGGCCATTAGTCAACCTGAGTGGCGTAAGGCAATGGAGGAGGAAATGTGTGCATTGAAAAAGAATGAAACTTGGGTCCTTGTTGATCGCCCTCAAAGGAAAAAATATTGTTGATTGTAAATGGGTATTTACATTGAAGTACCAAACTGATGGCTCTCTTGGAAGACATAAAGCTCGGCTGGTAGCCGAGGGTTTCACACAAACCTATGTAATTGACTATCAGGAGACTTTTGCCCCGGTTGCAAAGATGAATACAGTCAAAATCTTACTTTCCTTCGCTGCTCATTTTGGATGGAATTTACTTCAATTTGATGTCAAAAATGCTTTCCTTAATGGATGCCTTAATGAAGACATCTACATGCACTTGCCCCCTGGTTTCTCAGCTTCATCCCCAAATAAAGTGTGCAAACTAAAGAAGGCCCTCTATGGCCTCAAACAGTCCACTAGGGCATGGTTTGGCAGACTTACTAGCGTCGTGAATGCTGTTGGATATCATCAAAGTCAGGGTGACGACACATTATTCATTCATCATTCCAAGTCAGGGGGAGTCACAATGCTACTTGTGTATGTTGATGATATTATTATTTTGGGGAATGATATCCAAGAACAGGGAAGATTGAAGAAGAAACTTGCAAGTGAATTTGAAATAAAAGAGCTTGGAAGGTTGAAATACTTCCTTGGGATTGAAGTTGCTCATTCAAAAGAAGGCATCTTTATATCCCAACAGAAGTATATCACTGATCTGCTGGAAGAAACTGGAAAGAGTGGATGCAAACCAGCCACTACTCCAATGGATCCAAATTGTAAATTAGATGAGGCAAGAGATGCTAAATCTGTTAATAAAGGTATGTATCAATGCTTGTGTGGAAAACTAATATATCTTGCGCACACTCGACCAAATATTGCCTTTTCTGTGAGTGTTATCAACCAGTTTATGCATGATCCGAGAGAGCCACATCTGCATGCTGCTCTCAGAATTTTACACTATCTGAAGGGAAGCCCAGGTAAAGGAATCTTATTCGGGAGAAATGGAAAGATGTCCTTGGAAGCTTACACTGATGCTGACTATGTTGGATGTGTTGTAGATATGCGATCTATAACAGGATATTGCATTTTTTTAGCTGGAAATCTGATTGCATGGAGAAGCAAGAAACAAGGAGTTGTAGCACGATCTAGTGCTGAATCAGAATTCAGAGTTGTTGCTCATGGGATTTGCGAGTTACTATGGCTGAGAATTATTCTCCGTGATTTGAAGGTGAAGTGGGAGGATCCTATGAAATTGTTGTGTGACAATAAATCTGCCATCAGCAGAGCCCATGATCCAATCCAACATGATAGAACCAAACATGTTGAGGTAGACAGACACTTCATTAAAGAGAAAATTGAGGCTAGAATCATCAAGATAGCCTACATACCAACCCAAGAACAGCTCGCTGACGTGCTTACTAAAAGTCTTCATTGTGGCAGATTTCAAGAGCTTACATCCAAGCTGGGAATGGAAGACCTTTACAAACCCAGCTTGAGGGGGAGTGTTGGATAAATTAGTTTTAATATTTTGTCCTAGTTAGTTGGGAGTTGTATTTATTGTGTTAGGTCTATGCAGCTTTAGGTTTAATTTTCTAGCGGTTGGTGTATATTTCCTAGACTCTTTAAAGATAGTTATTATGTCTATTCAGCTTCTTTTTCCTGTATTTATTTTGGGATTTTCTCCCTTTGGAATACAACTAAAACCATCTTTCTTCCTCTGGTTACTCACAGTTTTCAATAGGTTTTCTCTTTATACACTGGGATATAACTCATGTGCTCCTCTTCCACCTTTAAATTGGATTTTCAGGCAATGGACAACATTTGGTTTAACAACTTGAGAAGCAAAAGTAAGCTTTATGCTTAGCCTGAACGATCTTTTACAACCAAAACAATGCTTGCCAATTATTGATCACTATATCGACTGGGAAGAGTTATTTGTCCCTTTGTTTGGGAATCAGGTCGTCTCTCTAGCCGATCTCAAATGGGATATCCTCGCATCAAATTGTGAATTACAGAAACTACAAGAGCTTCTTCAGTCGATCAATCATGTTTCCCACTATAACTAGTAACAAGGCTGCAAATATCCCACCAGATGAGTATTCATGTAGAAAGTATGGAAAAAAGCTGTTTAAGGGTTCATCTCACCCGAGGTATTGAACAACAGCTCTCATTTTCTGTATATCTGCTCTTGATTCATTGTTTATCCCTTTCACTAGGATGAATTCATAGTAAATTCTTGGAGGACTCTGTCTGATTAAAGGCTGATTTTGTGCCAATTTCAGCTGGTGTTTTTGTTGAGTTTATTCCTTCAATTTGAGATTCCATGCCTTTGAAAAATTCATGCCAACTTCAATGGTATTGTTTCTCCATCTCACAGGTCTTGAATCTTCCCTAGGTTTGTGAATTTTTTTATCTCATCATGGCTCATCAGCTTGTATTTTGGGTGAAAAAAAAAAGTTTCATAAATTACCATATAGTTCATTGTCAAATGCACAACTAAAAAACGGTTCAACGGATATTGTAGTCGGAACAAGAAGGGATAATTGGAAGGAATTGCATACTACAACAACGGATTGTTCAACTATTTTGTTGAGAAAGGTAACTAGAAAAAGCATTGTCAAGGGTTCAGTTTTGTTTCTGTTTTAATTTTGTATATAGTTCGCTAACGTAGTTCATTGCTTGGGAAATTGAACCATTGCAAGGACAACTATTGACCCTTACATTGTCTCAATACTCACACCGCTGCAGTTCAAAGCTGAAGAAAAATGCTCTAACTTCTATATATTAGATGGTATGAATCAAATAGTCTCTGAGTTTGATTATTGATTCATAAATTGCTTAACCGATCTAGATCTTATCACAGACCAGCTAACTGCAGTCTTCTTTTACAAGGGTTATACATCCAATATGTAAGATGAGATGAAGAAAAATAAGAGGGAAGTAGGAAAATGAGATGGTGTTGCCATCTTTCTAAGTGGCTGATAAGGTTGCACACCTTTGCCACTCTGCTAGGGGTCTTGACATTTATAATGACAAAGGTCTTTAGGACCACATCTATAAGGATGCTCTCGGGTAGGTCCTCTACCCGAATTTTTACCTAATAAAAAAAATCTCTCTCAATTCAAGCTCATATTCCACTAGTAAATTGTTCAACTCCACGCTTGCTTTTCGGAATTTGGTTTCCGGATCAGGGTTTCTGCAGGCCAACAACACCATAAAAGTGCACCTTCTAGGTGATTCAAATCTTCCTATTATATCATAGCTTTTATGGAGTTTATTCCTGAATAATTATAATACCCAAAGAGCATAGTTTTTACAAAAACAACAAGAGCTTCTTCTTCTCTGCAATGAAGGACACAGCTTCAAAAACAACATCTAAAACATCCAGCTGAGATTTTGTATTTGAAGAGAAACAGTAACGTGAATCTAAGGAACATGAGTAGCAATGGGTTTAGTTTAATCGGGGCAGAACAGTCATTTGATCAGAATTTGGGCCAACACAAAAAGAGGTGCTCTAAAAAAGGGCAAGATGGGTCACTAAGATGTGGAAGCAGCGGAAGGTATCATTTCTCTAAGAAGAGGTTAGACTTACTACTCTGATTTACTCGTGATCCAATCATTGATTTTTCTACAAATCTTACCGAATATAACACTCGTTATGTGTTTATGTCTATCAATGCAGAAAACATGGGGTGAACAGATATCTCATCGATCATGGCTTATTGCTTGTGACAATCAACTATTTATCGAAATTGAACAATTACGAGGTCAGCTATTGAACCATTGCAAGTTCGCTAACCTGGCTGCTGTTCAATGTGCCTCTCACCAGAGGAAAAGAATTGGAATTGGAAAAATTGGAATTATCTAAGATCTTGTATGATATGAGCCTCTCACGGGAGGAAAAAAAAAGGCAGCCTAGTTATTGCACAAAATGCTTGTGGCTTTCTATATTTGGATGGTATGAATCAAATGGTTAAGTCTTTGAGGTTTATTATTTATTCACTAATTGTTTGACTGATATAGATCTTCATCTTATACTAAGTTTGTTATTGACGCAGTAGGAAGTCGTGGAAGGCACGCAAGCACGAGCCTTTAATGATAAAGGGTTCCCAAGCGACGAAACCCTAGGAAATATGCCTAGAATCCACCAGAAAGAGGCTTGGAATCCACCAAGGAGATAAAGAATGATGCGTTGCTATTCCCGATCCTTAGCCTGTGGACTTCGAATCAAGAACAACGACTTGTTGTTGGCTCGATCTTGCAATAGCTCTTGTATTCCGTCTATCCGAAGTCGAATTCGTAACCGATTGATCAAACTCTATATATCTGCCGATTAAACCTCGAACTAGTGGAAGGATCTCGGTTGTGCTAATGGGACCAGAGCCTACGGTTGGATTCGTAACAAGTAATGGCGGTGGAATACTTTAATTAACAAGTTGCTAATTAATCTCCAATGGCCGATGAATTGTCGTCACATCTTGGTCAACAACTGCGGCTGGCTACCACAATTACAATCGAACACAGTAGGGTAGCTCTAGAACTTAGTCAAGGAATTGAATATTTCATGAAAATGAATTGTAACGTAATTAATTTTGGATCAGAAGAATTGAAAACATTTGATTTGAGATGTAAGGAAGGAAGCGGGTTTGGATTGAAATCGAAGAACCCTTAGCCAAGGGTTTCTCCAATTCTATTCAATCCGTCTTTTATTGAATGATAAAGAACGTTTAAATAGAAATCCTAAACCCTAAAATCTTCTAGGGTTGGCCAGCCATCCTTTACAAAAGGATAGACTTGGCTGACCTAATCATAATCTAATAATATAAATAAAATCCTAACTAGATAAATCATAAAAAGTTGATAATTAAGAAAGCCTAAGGATAGACTCTCCTAACCATCTTCTTTAACCTAACTAAGTAATACTATAAATAAGACATTCCATAAATAGCTCCAACTAACATATGAGTTACTAAATATGGAAAGAACTAAAACTACTAATAATAATAATAATAAAATAATTAGAATAACTTTGGCCTAGTCGTCGGCCTCTTCACTTTAATCCATGGTGGAGCCTTCTTCTTCCTCTTGAGAATGACATCACTCTCCTCCATTTGCATTCGACCCGTCCTCGAGTCGTCGCCAGGATCGAGATCGTTGTTTGAGCCACAGAAGCTCATCCTTGATTGCATCATTCTCCCCCTCTTATCTTCGATTCGTCCTCGAATCGAGTCAGCAATGATCAGCGAGGAAGGAGCAGCAAACTTCAAATAAGATGATGGAGTAATGTGTGGAATAGGTGCCAGGAGAATTAGAGGTCTAAAAACCCCAAAGACAACACCTTTATGCGCGACCGTTGAACGAACTTGATCTTCAAGAAGAATAGGATCAATGATCACACAAATCTCATCAAATGGAACTTCAACAACATGTCCAAGAGGTACAATCGCTAACTATTGAGACACGTCATCAAGTACCTCATCCTCGTCACTTGAGACATCCAACACATCCGATTCAACACTGCAGTCCATTTGCAGCACAGATTCGGAGGCTTTCCCGGGGAATTCATGCAGCGTGTGACCCATCGTTGGAAAGCTCGTCGAGTCAGCTTTGCAACAAGACTAAGATGAGGTGAATCCGATGTCGGAGACAACGGGAACCTGCGAAACAAGATCGGCGCGCTATGCTAAATCCTGGGCAACGAATTCAACACTAGGCTCCGTAGGCTCAACTACCTCATCGTCGGTTGAGGAAACAACATCCTCGGAAGACGGTTTGGAAGGCGGAGGAAATTCTTGTTGGTAGCGAACAAGGATGTCTGCAACCCAAGCCTCTCTCTCTCGGCGTCGTTCCTCCTCCTTTCGTGGTTGTTCTTCCTCGGCCTCTCGTTGTTGGAGAAGCCAAATCTGTCGGCGACGTTGAAGTTGTTGATGACGCCTCTCCTCTTCGATTTCCGCTTGCCGTTGAAGCCAAAGTTGGCGTCTTTTGGCTTCACGTTGACGCTCTAGTTGTTGTTGTTGTTGCGAAGCTCTTCTCTGCAACTCGCATTGGCGTCGTTGTTGTTTAGCACGTTCTAAAGGAAAGAACTCATCCAATGGATCGGGATCATCATCCCAATCACCCCAAATATCCCAAGCCATCAAATTAAAACATTAGGAATACCAAACTCAACGAAACAAAGAGCGTAGCAAAACCTGTCTCTGAATAGCACGCTCTGATATTACTTGATGCGTGACTATTCTCGATCCTTCGCCTGTGGGCTTCGAATCAAGAACAACGACTTGTTGTTGGCCCGATCTTGCAATAGCTCTTGTATTCCGTCTCTCCGAAGTCGAATTCGTAACGGATCGATCAGACTCTATGTATCTGCCGATTAAACCTCGAACTAGTGGAAGGACCTCGGTTGTACTAATGGGACCCGAGCCTACGGTTGGATTCGTAACAAGTGATGGCGGTGGAATACTTTAATTAACAAGTTGCTAATTAATCTCCAATGGCCGATGAATTGTCGTGTCAACAACTGCGGCTGGCTACCACAATTACAATCGAACACAGTAGGGTAGCTTTAGAACTTAGTCAAGGAATTGAATATTTCACGAAAATGAATTGTAACGTAATTAATTTTGGATCAGAAGAATTGAAAACATTTATTTGAGATGTAAGCAAGGAAGCGGGTTTGGATTGAAATCGAAGAACCCTTAGCCAAGGGTTTCTCCAATTCTATTCAATCTGTCTTTTATTAAATGATAAAGAACGTTTAAATAGAAATCCTAAACCCTAAAATCTTCTAGGGTTGGCCAGCCATCCTTTACAAAAGGATAGACTTGGCTGACCTAATCATAATCTAATAATATAAATAAAATCCTAACTAGATAAATCATAAAAAGTTGATAATTAAGAAAGCCTATAAGGATAGACTCTCATAACCATCTTATTTAACCTAACTAAGTAATACTATAAATAAGACATTCCATAAATAGCTCCATGATGTACATATTTGTACCTTTGTTTATTGCATCTTTTGACTTCATATTTCATTCGATTTCCAAAGAAAAGTTTCAAAAGTATATGAACTTGTGTACGAATGGGCTAAAGTATAAGAAATAGAGTCTGCACGAGTTTTGAGCTAACCATGCAGGAATTCGATGAAATCGGAGTCAAAACGAAGAAGCCAAGTGAAGCTGAGAAGAGGTCGATATCGACTGGAGACATCGATATCGACCATAGATTTCGACACGACTTCTGAGTGTCGAGATAGGCCACACAGACCAGACAAGAAAGCCTCGATATCGACATACAAGCATCGATATCGACCATCGTCATAGACATCGACTGGAGCTGGACAAGTCGAGCAGAAACACAAGCATCGATATCGACCTCTGGTGTCGATATCGACCCTACCTCGACAGAAGATAAATCCGATTTTGAGACTCGGATTGTGAAGTCTATCATCAAAGCCATGAGTTATCTCGTTCTTTTGGATATTAGCAGCTGTTTATTATCTTTTCCTTTAAGTTTTCATCAAAATAAAAGACCTATCCTAATTGTTCGGATAAAGTTCATAGTTTAGATAGAAGTTACAATCCTCGGATAGCGAGGATTAGTAGCCTATAAATAAAGCCCTATGGGCTGATTTGTTAGATCATCCAATCCAAGAAGCAAGACAAAGACAATAGACAATAGATAGTTAGAGTTTTTGAGCTTTAAAGTTTCAAGCGCTTATGATAGTTGGCGTTGAGATTGTAAAGATTCGAAAATTTTCATTTATGCAAGTTATTTCAATTCAAGACATGTCTACAATCAACATGAGCGAGTAGTCGCCCTTTCTTCTAGGGTCGGGGTGAGCCCGACGATAGCCATGATGGTAAGGTAAGTACGTCGCTAAAGAATGTATCTTTTATCTCCCTCTACCTTGTGCTTCATCTTTAAATGAAAATTTAAGGAACTCATGTTGTAAAACTTGGGTAGTAATTAGGGTTTCTATTCGAAAGATTATAAACTCAATTATGACAAAGGTAGACACAAATTAGGTTAAGTAATTGAAAAATCTCTTTTCCTATTTGTCGGTTTATGTGAAAGCCTTTTCCTTTATGATGAAAGCATGCATCTTTAGTTGATTCTTACTTCTTCTATCCTGGTTGTCATCGCGGTAATCCTTGGCTTTGGAAGACTTTTCCTTTATTAAGTTTACATTCAAATTTGCCCGCCGTCCGTTGAGTCATCGAAAAACCCAACACCCTTGCTTATTTCTGATCATTGCTTCCTCCCCATTCTCAATTCTTCGGCCTTTTCTTTGCCGACAAAACAACTAACTCACTGCAGGAAGACATCGATATCGACAACAGAGGTCGATATCGACCAAACTGATAGATCGACAGTTTTCTGAGTCGATCTCGAGACTCCTAGGAAACTTCTGCAAGCATCGATATCGACCCCTTTGTGTCGAAATCGACCCCTCTGTATCGACTGGCAGACTTCTGAGCCAATCGATTTCGTGGACTAACATCGATATCGACCCCCACCAGTCGATATCAACTACAGTTTTTGTTTCTGCAGGTCTTCTGTTGCAGAGAACATCGACAGCCAAGGTCGACATCGAGGTCAGGCATCGAGATCGAGGCTTCTGGTCGAACATCGTGTCTTCAACGCTGCTATGATCCCGCTGACTCGCTTCCTCGTGGATCGAACCTGATTCCCTACTACTATAGCGGGGAGTCTTGAATTTATTTGAAGAGGCTAAGAGTTGTATTGCTTTATATTTTATTATATATTTCGATTCAATTCTCCCCACGTCAAATTTTGGCGCCGTTGCCGGGGAAGCTATCAATCGCGCCCTAGTAGTTCATTTTCACGGTTCTTTTTAGTGTTATTTTATAGGTGTATGCGACGTATTGGTGACCAACCTGAATTTGAAGGACTAGACGAACCAGAACGCTTTCTCCACCTAAGGTCTCGAGTTCAAAGAATCATGGCGGACAACGAGACCCAGGCACAACAAATTGAACGCTTAAGGAAGCAAGTAGAGGATTTCACTACCAGAGAAGCGGCACTAAGGGAGCGTGCTGACAGGGAGGAGGAAGCTAGGAGATGATATGAGACTCAAATCAACGCCCTCCCCCGGAATGCCAAGCAATACATGCACCCATCGCTCACAGTGCCTGAATCGGCTATTCTAATCCCTACTTCTAATTTTGAAATTAAACCAAATTTTTTAACTGAAATGAGAAGGCATCAATATGAAGGGAAACCTAACGAATGCCCTATGGCACATATATCAACCTTCTTAGACCTCTGTGATACAATTGCTGATGGACAAAGTCTTGAGTATGTCCAACTAAAAGCCTTTCGCTGGTCTCTTACAGGAAAAGCATTGCAGTGGTTGGAGAGCTTAGCCCCAAGATCGCTCCGCACCTGGAATGAAGTCAAGGACGCGTTTCTCAACAAGTTTTTTCCTCCTTCTAAGACGGCGTTGATTCGACAGAAAATCACGGCTTTCAAACAAAAGCCTGGTGAGGCTCTGGCGACGGTTTGGGAAAGGTTTAAGGACCTCCTACGATCATGCCCGATGCATGGCCAACCACCGTACGTAATTCAGGAGATCATATACAATGCTCTTGATGCTGCCACCAAGGAGAGGATCAACACTTACACCGCCTATGGCTACCTTGAACTCACTTTTGAAGAGGCTTGGGAAACCATTGAAAGGTTGGTGGAATTTGACAATACATATGGGACTCTTGTGGCTTCCGACGCACCATCATCGTTGAGGCCTGCCCCATCTATGCCATTGTACGAACCCTCTAAGGTGATCAATCCGGATGTAAAAGAACAATTTCATAAGGATCAACTTAGAAAGCTCCAGAAACAAGTAAGATTCCTTTCGGCAAACCAGGATTGCATCGAATGTGGATCGCAGCGACACACTACCATTGAGTGCCCCCATGCTGAGCAAGTACAACTAGCGGAGACTCATGAGGAAGCCAACTTCATGAGGGGTCCCAATCGCCAATATTGGGGAGACCAACGGTTCTAACAACCACAAAGGAACCAGGTTAACCCTAGGGACCCCCCACTCTATAGAGCTCCTGGGCACCCAGAGAGAGACCAAAAGAAAGATGATCTTCAACTTGTATTGGACGAGATAAGGCGGAACCAAGTTAAGAATGATCAATCCAACAATGCTATCCACTCTTAACTCAATCACCTTACCACAAGGATTGGGGAGATGGATATTTGGAAGAAGAACGTAGAGACCCAACTAGGTCAATTGGCGGCACAAATCCCTAGACCGTCCGGAACATTCCCTGGGCAACCAACTACCAATCCTAAGGGGCAATCCGGGTCAGGACACATTGCAGCCATGCAACTAAGGAGTGGCACCAAAGTTCATAAACCACAAAAGGCAACGGAGGAAGAAGTAACAGACCATGTCGACATCGACAAACCAGTCGATGTCGATCCCCTGGTCGACGTCAATGACACTGCAGAACCTGGGAGAGAACAACAAAGGTCGAAATCGACCCTACCAGTCGATATCGACCAACCTCCTGTCGACATCGAGGTTCAGCAGGCTCCTCCGACCACCGTTTTGGCTTCTCCGCCAAAGAAGACGTTGCCCTTCCCTTCCAAAGCATTGAAGGACCCCACTCAAGGTAAGTTTAGGCGCTTTGTAAAGATTCTCCAAGGACTTAACATTATTATCCCTCTTACAGAAGCCCTAAGCGAGATGCCCACCTATGTTCGATTTCTAAAAGACATCCTTAGCAAGAAGCGGTCCATGGCAGAGATCGCAGAGGAGTGCTCAAAGATGGATTTCCCTGAGAAGAGGAGTGATCCAGGGAAGTTTTCAATCACCGTGGGACTTGGCCAACATCGCTACAAAGCCCTATGTGACCTAGGGGCAAGTGTAAGTCTCATGCCTCTCTCTATTTGGCAAAAGGTGAACATCGGAGCACTTGAACCTATGGATATGAAGCTTTATATGGCTGATAATTCATTCGTTAGACCCACATGTATAGTTGATGACGTCCCTATAAAGGTAGGTAAATTCTTTGTGCCTACTGATTTCATTGTATTGGACATGCCTGAAGATCCTATTGTACCTATCATCCTTGGTAGGCCTTTCTTAGCTACTGTTGATGCCAATATTAATGTACGTAGAGGATTACTAACCTTTACTATAGGGAACGATGTCATTGAATTCTCCTTCAACCCCACAATGAAGGAAGTTAATGGTATGGAAATCAAGTCGGTCTACACTAGCATCATGGATTGCAAAGAACCGACGGAAAAGGCCCTAACTCCTGAGGAGGCCCTAGCCCTAGCTGTAGAGGAACTTACCGACGAGGACATTGAGGAGTTCCTGGCTACATGCATGAGTGATGAGGAAATATTCGACGATGCTTTATCTATGGAGCTCGAAGAAGAGGTCAATATCGACGAGGAGAGTTCGACATCGACCAAATCACTCGATATCGAGTGCCCTCAGTCGACATCGACACACTCAGTAAGTCAAGTTCTCTCTTCTTCTCTTACAGATGAAATCGACCAGCCCATGTCAACAGAAGAGGTCGAAATCGACCAGCCGATATCGACATCAGAGGTCGAAATCGACCCTTACCACTTGTCGTCAAACAGCTCCGAGGCCGAGGTATGTGCTGAACTCTCAGTCGATATTGACTATTCCTACTCGCCCTCGACTTCTTTTCTGCAGGAATATTTTGAAGAATCCCAATCAAAGTTGGCATCACTCTATGTTTGGTCCACGCCAACCCCTATAGCTGATTTGGGAACTTCAATCAAGAGAATTGAGACGGATTACCTTGGTGAGATTATGAAGACGGAGGAGGTAGAGCCAATCCTTATACCACAAGGCCCTTCTCTGGTACTTAAGCCTTTACCCGACACACTTAGGTATGAGTTTCTTGGTCCAAATTCTACTTTCCCTGTAATTATCAATGCTTCACTAACCACACAGGAAGTAGATAAGCTTATGGAAGTACTTCGTGCTCATCGTAAGGCTATTGGATATTCTCTTGAGGACATCAAAGGTATTTCACCCGCTACTTGTATGCATAGAATCCTCCTTGAGGATGATCATAAGGCATCTATAGAACACCAACGGAAGCTCAACCCCAACATGAGAGAGGTAGTGAAGAAGGAGATCATGCGCATGCTGGATGTAGGGATCATCTATGCCATCTCCGACAGCGAATGGGTGAGCCCAGTCCATGTGGTGCCTAAGAAGGGTGGAATGACCGTTGAGGAGAATGAGAAGGGTGAGCTTGTGCCAAAGCGTATCACAACTAGTTGGCGAATGTGTATTGATTACAGGAAACTCAACAATGCCACTAGAAAGGATCACTTTCCCCTTCCATTCATTGACCAGGTATTAGAGAGACTCGCCGAACATGATAATTTTTGTTACCTGGATGGATATTCTGGCTTTTGGCAGGTCCCTATTCATCCTGACGATCAGGAGAAGACCACCTTCACTTGTCCCTATGGGACTTTTGCATATAGGAGAATGCCATTTGGGCTCTGCAATGCCCCTGCTACCTTTCAAAGATGTATGATGGTCATCTTCTCCGACATGATTGAGGACATCGTGGAGGTATTTATGGATGATTTCTCTGTTTATGGCACTACTTTCGATGTTTGTCTTGCTAACCTTCACAGGGTACTTGCACGATGGGAAGAGACAAACTTGGTTCTCAATTGGGAAAAGTGCCACTTTATGGTAAGGGAAGGGATTGTGCTAGGTCACAAAGTCTCTAAACGGGGAATTGAGGTGGACAGGGCAAAGATAGAGCTCATTGAAAAATTGCCACCACCTTCATCAATTAAGGACATAAGAAGCTTCCTTGGTCACACAGGTTTCTATAGGAGGTTTATTCAAGATTTTTCTAAAATTGCAAAACCTTTAACTAACCTACTAATGAAGGATGTTAAGTTTTCATTTTCTAGTGATTGTCTTGAAGCTTTCAATAGGTTGAAGGAGGCCCTTATATCCGCCCTAATCATTCAATTGCCCGATTGGTCGAAACCCTTTGAGATCATGTGCGACGCAAGCGATTATGCCGTAGGTGCTATCCTAGGACAAAGGAGAGACAAAAAGCTTCACGCCATCTACTATGCAAGCAAGACTCTTGATGCCGTTCAAACAAAGTACACCACGACGGAAAAGGAGTTATTGGCAGTGGTCTTCGCTTTTGAGAAGTTCCGCTCATACCTAGTGGGTTCTAAGGTAATTGTTCATACTGACCATGCAGCTCTTAGGTACTTAATGGCAAAGAAGGATGCTAAACCTAGGCTCCTACGATGGGTGCTCTTACTATAAGATCGAGTTCGACGTTGAGCTTAAAGATAAGAAAGGAACGGAGAACTCCGTAGCCGATCATCTTTCACGGCTACCCATAGGGCTTCTGGAAGAGTCACATGACAACATACCAATCAATGACTCCCGCCCTGACGAGCACCTAATGAGGCAAGAGGTAAGACGGGCAGAAGATCCCCTCGATATCGACCCCCACAGGTCGATATCGACTGCCCCGAAGGTAATACTTGCATCGATGTCAACCAGTTTTGATCACAGGTTGTCCACTGCAGAGGTTGAAATCGACCTCCAGAAGTTGACATCGAGGACCCATATCGAGCAGCCCATATCGACTGAACCTGTCGATGCCGTCCAGTCGATATCGACCCCTACAGGTCGATATCGACCACCTTCAAAACCCTCCGAAGGTGACGAAGAGGTAAGCTTCGGTGAGGATTTCTTCTTTACACCTCCTTCCAGTCCTATCCATGATTTATTTGCTGTAAGAAGGGCGCAGGTACCTTGGTATGCGGATTTTGCTAACTATATTGCAGGAGGCGAGATTCCTTCAAGCTTAACTTCGCAACAAAAGAAGAAGTTTTTGCACGACGTCAAACAATACTATTGGGATGAACCCTACTTATTCAAACAGGGGAAAGACCATATCTTTCAACGTTGTATCCCGGAGGACGAGGTAGAGAGCATGATTCACCATTGTCATTCTCTCCCTACAGGAGGCCATGCTAAAGGATTCAAGACCGCGGCGAAAATTCTTCAATGTGGTTTTTATTGGCCTAACCTTTTCAAGGATGTGCAAAACTATGTAACCTCTTGTTATGAGTGTCAATGTGCAGGTAATATCACATGGAGGAATGAGACACCACTCACAGGCATTCTAGAGGTAGAACTCTTTGATGTATGGGGCATTGACTTCATGGGACCATTCCTTGCTTCAGGCCCCTACAAATACATTCTAGTAGCGGTGGACTATGTCTCTAAATGGGTGGAGGCCGTGGCAACTAGGACCAACGACGTGAAGGTAGTCTCTAAGTTTATGAAAACTAACATCTTTCCTCGCTTTGGTGTTCCTAGAGTTCTTATTTCAGATGGTGGCTCGCATTTTATTGAGAGAGGCTTTGAACCTCTTTTAGCTAAGTATGGGGTAAACCATAGGGTGGCAACACCCTATCACCCTCAAACCAGCGGCCAAGTAGAAGTCTCCAATCGCCAAATCAAAGCCATCTTGGAGAAGACGGTCTCCCGCTCGAGGAAAGATTGGTCGTCTAAACTGGATGATGCGCTCTGGGCCTACCGAACGGCCTATAAGACACCACTTCGCACAACTCCATATAACTTGGTATATGGTAAGTCATGTCACTTGCCCATTGAACTTGAGCATAAAGCAATGTGGGCTCTTAAGGGAGCTTAACATGGATTTCGACGAAGCGGGAAAGAGAAGGTTCATTGACTTACAAGCCTTGGAGGAATTGCGCCTAAAGGCATATGAGAATGCTGAAATCTACAAGGAGCGCACTAAGAAATGGCATGATAGGAAGTTGGTGCCAAAAACATATGAGGTAGGTAACAAAGTCCTTGTTTTCAATTCTAGACTTCGCTTATTTCCAGGGAAACTAAGGACAAGATGGAGCGGACCTTTCACGGTTCATAAAATATTCCCTCATGGAGCGGTAGAGTTACTTTGCGACGATGGATCCACCTTTAAGGTAAATGGCCACCGAGTAAAGAAATATTATGACAAGGAGGACCCGGAAGAAGAGATTCGCGCCACCTTGGCGTTGAACTAGTGCAAAAAGGGAAATATGTCGAGCTAGCGACTTAAACTCAAGCGCTTCCGGGAGGCAACCCGTTCTTTTCCTTTTCTTTCTCTTTTAGTTTTTAGTCTATTTTATAATTTTTTAGATCATTCGTGGCTATTCTATCTAAATTCAACAAGGAAATCCAGTCCAGAAGAGAGGTCGATATCGACCTATATGGTCGATATCGACAGACCGACAGAAGTGAGAAGCAGGCAGAACAACACAGATGCAGAAGGGGGGTCGATATCGACCTCTAAGGTCGATATCGACTACAGCTGGAGGTAGGTGCCAGGTCAGATTTTAATTTCTTTTCGGTTTTTAATTTTGGGGTTTTTTTACCCATTTATATCCCCCGACTTCGACACCCCCTCCCCTTTTCGATACCCTACCCAGTCGCCGCCTTCTCTTCTTCATCTCCCTTGTCGCCCTCCTCATTACTGCACTACCGCACCACCACTGTCATCCCCGCACCACTGTCATCACCATTACAGCCCACCACTACACACTAGATCTGCAAGCCGCAAGCCCTCGTCCTCTCTTCCTCTTCTCGCCCTAGCTCTCCCTCTCCCTCTTTTCAAGCCGTCAGTGCCAGATCTACCCACAGGAGGCCAAGATACACCAGATCCGGCCGCCCCAAGCCACCGGAGAGCCCACCGCGCCATCAGCAAGCCCCGACATCGCCTAGATCCGGTCGATTTCGACCCCCTGGCACCGATTTCGACGTCTCCTATCGACAGCGGTTTTCGTTTTCTTGATTTTTGCGGTTGTAGCCTCTTTCTCCCCTAATTCCGACTCTCTTCTGGTATGATTTCTTACCCTTCCTCTATTTTTTCCAGATTTTCATGATTAATTAGTTGATTTAGGGAAGAAATTACATATTGGGTGTTTAGGGTTTGAACGATATTTGCGCGGGAAAGAGTAATCGTATATACGTGGGGCATGAATCTGATTTTTAATTTATGTGGGGCTATGAATCTGATTTTTGTATGTATATGGGCATAAATCTGATTTTTATATATATAATGGGGTGAGATCTAACTTTTATAATTTATGTGGGGCAATAATCGAAAATTTTCCATAAGTATGGGCTATGAATCTGAAGTTTTTTTTATATATGGGCTGATTCTGGAATATTTTTTTTAGTAGTTTAAATTCTGATTTATTTTGGGGTTTATATTCTGATTTTTTTACAACCTGAAATTCTGATTTATTTTGAGGTTTAAATGCTAATTTATTTAGGAGTTTAAATTCTGATTTTTTTTAGGGATTAAAATCTGATTTTTTATATATGTGGGCCAAAATTCTATAAGTCATTAGGTTCCTTAGTATTAAAAATTCAAGAAATTATGTTTATATAAATTGCCATCCTTAGGTACTTTCTTTTTAGAACATATTACCACTTTCACTTACACAATTTACCTTTATATAATTTCTAGCATTATATGGAACCTAAGTATGGGGTTCTCCCTATTTTATACAGAGGAGAATTATCTTTGGCAATGGTTTCTTTTGCAGACGATGGTGAGAGCCAAGAACATCCCTCAGGACATGCTCCGCATTGAGGATGATCAGCAGCGTTCCCTAGCAGAGGATTTGATTGCTCGAGCCACCAGGGCACGATGGTACCATCTCCCTGACATGATCCAGCTAGGATTCCACACAGGCGTTCAGGAGGCGTTTGAGAACGTTTCTCTACACAGGTTGATTGAGCCACTGGAGGCACACTACCCCGTTCTGACTGGGGAGTTTATGGCCACATTGGAGGTCCCCGACCGCACCTCGACCAGCCGCCGAGTCATCTTCCAGCTCGGCAACAGGCGACACAGACTATCGCTCGAGGAGATGAGCGACATTTTTGGGTTCATCCACACTCCAGCCGCCTTCAGGGTCCAGGATCCCAACGTCATCTGGAGCTACATATCAGGTATACCCTACCCTGCTCCTACTGACTCCTTCCCCTCTAGGGTTGTGAGTCCGCTTTTTAGGTCATCTTGAGGGTCCTGGCGAGTACCCTTTGGGCCAGGCCTGAGCTCCGTCGCCCCACACACCGTGAGACGGAGACTCTGCGGAGGATACTCTTCGAGGATGACCCTCTACCATACCTCCACGCCTGGCTCGAGCATATCGTAGACCGCAGACGCACGGTCTCTACAGACATTATGGACGGTGGCATGGTGGCCATCCTCGCCGAGGGACTAGGCGTCCACACTGAGAGGTACATGGCTTACCAGCTCACGTACCTAGACGATGCAGTATTGCGCTAGGGCGGAGTCATCGCGACAGGAGCACAGGGATGGAGACACCCCCAGACAGGGATGCGTCTGCGCCACGATTTCATGGATCTTCTATATATCCCAGATTGGTACCAGTCTTGGACTGGGCAGCCATATCATACGGATATAGATCCATCGGCTGACCCCACCTTATGGAGGAGACCCCCACTCTTCAACCATGAGCCGAAGGTGGATGCTATGTCTTGGGACGCTGACCCACATTCCGACGGAGCAGAGCAGCCCCCAGCCTACCAGGGTGGCATGGATGGCGACGATGATGATGACGCCAGGGATGATGCAGTTGGAGGATGAGAGGGCCCGCAAGGGTCCCACCACAGCCACCACAGCCACCACAGCCATCATAGCCACCATAGCTATGTACCTCCACCTCCTCCTCCCTTCCAGCCCGCCTACACCACTGATTGGCAGGACGACATGACTGCCCGCTTTACTAGGCTGGAGCTCTCCGTCACTGAGATGCGCGAGGAGCAGCGACGCTATGGGAGGTTCCTGGAGGGCTTGGGCTCATATATGGGCTTTTCCTTCGAACAGCAGGCTGGACCTTCCACATTCCCGCAGGGCGCCCCGACCTACTACTCAGGATCAGCTCCCACACAGGACTGGCCCTTGCTATTGCCACCTCCCCCACCTCCTGAGCAGTGATATGTGTGTAGCGTAAGTGAGCATGAGTGATTCCTTCCCTCTACTTTACTTTTCTAACAGTGAGGACACTGTAATCTTTAAGTATGGGGTGGGGATTGAACTTGGACATTATAAACTGCTTTATCTGGTTGTGGTAGGGTTTAAAACTTGGCAAACTTGGCTTGTATTTTATTTACTTTCTACTCTATTTGTATGCATTGCATCATATTTAAACATTTATGCATTTTAAAGTTTAAGTTCTTAATCTTTTAGTTTGTTAAGTCTATAAAATGTCAAAATCTAAAAAAAAATAGAAAAATGTCAAAAAAATACAAAAAAAAATGCATGTTTATTTTCTAACCCTACTTAGATGTCCTATGATGAAAACTCAATAGCTGACTTGATCATGTAAACCCTATGGCATATTTGGATGGTTTAGCCTAAGTCTTTAAATTTTTATGTAGATTGTGAACTTGTGATGAAATTGAGCACATATGATCCTAGGCTAAAAAGCAAATCCAACAAAAATTATCCTTGTGAGAATTTTGACCTATAGGGAGAACATCAAAAATCCCTCCGTTTTCTTGAGTGAATTTACTCTTCCTATGCATCTCTAAATGTTGTGATAGTTATTCAAAGCCAATGCATATATATGTTTATGTTTACGAGAATTAAATGATGGAGGCATCTTTTAAGCCATTTTGATCCTCTCTTTACCTACCCTGTATTATCCCTGCTTGAAGCCAGAACATTAGCTTGAGCCTGAAATAGCAAACTCCACAAAATTATCCGTAGCCGAATTAAGCCTGACCCCGATTTGGGAATTGAGACTTAGATTGGTTGGATTAATGCCTTGTGGAAAGAAAAGTGCATAATGTCCAGTTTTGAGCAAGGAAATTATGGGTTGGTGCATATTTACATTTTGTCATATTTTGTAAAAGGATCCTTTGGCTCACCATATAAATGCACATATTTACTTATTATTTTCGAAAAAAAAACCCGAAAATATATATATATATATATATATAATGCATGAGCCAAAATCCTTAAGTCTTTTATTCATACAAGTGTTATATTTTTTAGAGGTATATTAGAGCTTGGAAGAAGGATTAATAGAATGGTTTGCATCTTTTAGTGCATCTTTAGAGCATATTATGGAAAGATGAGTTGGGAAAGAGCATTATAGAGATTGAGCTTACATTGAAGAGTTATTGTTTGGGTACTGCAAGTGTTGAGATTTAGGAGTCTTGATTCCCGAATTATAAAAGCACCACATAGCCAAATAATTCTATACCCTTTTATTTTATACCAAGCCCCATTACAACCCCGCCGAATGGAGTCTTCTTTGAAGTCTTCCATTGAGCGAAAGCCCTCCTGATGATTCTTATTGCATTTTCATAATTGATTGTAAAGTGGATTATTATAAATTGCAATGTTTATGAGATTGTATATGGAATTGAGTTGAGAGTTGATCTTCATAGCCTAAACACATGAGAATTGAGAGCAAACACATTATCCCTGTGAGGTTGGATCAAAATTGCATATGCCTATGGATCGCCAAAATATGTGCTATGATGTTAAATTCACTTGCTTTGCTTTGCTACCGCTTATGATGTTGCTTTTGACAAAGGCGAAGACTTGAAGGATGTGTTGTAGGTGTTGGTTATTGCTTGGTTATTGCTTGAGGACAAGCAAGTCTAAGTATGGGGTGTTTTGATGTACATATTTGTACCTTTGTTTATTGCATCTTTTGACTTCATATTTCATTCGATTTCCAAAGAAAAGTTTCAAAAGTATATGAACTTGTGTACGAATGGGCTAAAGTATAAGAAATAGAGTCTGCACGAGTTTTGAGCTAACCATGCAGGAATTCGATGAAATCGGAGTCAAAACGAAGAAGCCAAGTGAAGCTGAGAAGAGGTCGATATCGACTGGAGACATCGATATCGACCATAGATTTCGACACGACTTTTGAGTGTCGAGATAGGCCACACAGACCAGACAAGAAAGCCTCGATATCGACATACAAGCATCGATATCGACCATCGTCATAGACATCGACTGGAGCTGGACAAGTCGAGCAGAAACACAAGCATCGATATCTGGTTTCGATATCGACCCTACCTCGACAGAAGATAAATCCGATTTTGAGACTCGGATTGTGAAGTCTATCATCAAAGCCATGAGTTATCTCGTTCTTTTAGATATTAGCAGCTGTTTATTATCTTTTCCTTTAAGTTTTCATCAAAATAAAAGACCTATCCTAATTGTTCGGATAAAGTTCATAGTTTAGATAGAAGTTACAATCCTCGGATAGCGAGGATTAGTAGCCTATAAATAAAGCCCTAGGGGCTGATTTGTTAGATCATCCAATCCAAGAAGCAAGACAAAGACAATAGACAATAGATAGTTAGAGTTTTTGAGCTTTAAACTTTCAAGCGCTTACGATAGTTGGCGTTGAGATTGTAAAGATTCAAAATTTTCCATTTATGCAAGTTATTTCAATTCAAGACATGTCTACAATCAACATGAGCGAGTAGTCGCCCTTTCTTCTAGGGTCGGGGTGAGCCCGACGATAGCCATGATGGTAAGGTAAGTACGTCGCTAAAGAATGTATCTTTTATCTCACTCTACCTTGTGCTTCATCTTTAAATGCGAATTTAAGGAACTTATATTGTAAAACTTGGGTAGTAATTAGGGTTTCTATTCGAAAGATTATAAACTCAATTATGACAAAGGTAGACACAAATTAGGTTAAGTAATTGAAAAATCTCTTTTCCTATTTGTCGGTTTAGGTGAAAGCCTTTTCCTTTATGATGAAAGCATGCATCTTTAGTTGATTCTTACTTCTTCTATCATGGTTGTCGTCGCGGTAATCCTTGGCTTTGGAAGACTTTTCCTTTATTAAGTTTACATTCAAATTTGCCCGTCGTTCGTTGAGTCATCGAAAAACCCAACACCCTTGCTTATTTCTGATCATTGCTTCCTCCTCATTCTCAATTCTTCGGCCTTTTCTTTGCCGATAAAACAACTAACTCACTGCAGGAAGACATCGATACCGACAACAGAGGTCGATATCGACAATACTGATAGATCGACAGTTTTCTGAGTCGATCTCGAGACTCCTGGGAAACTTCTGCAAGCATCGATATCGACCCCCTTGTGTCGAAATCGACCCCTCTGTATCGACTGGCAGACTTCTGAGCCAGTCAATTTCGTGGACTAACATCGATATCGACCCCCACCAGTCGATATCGACTACAGTTTTTGTTTCTGCAGGTCTTCTGTTGCAGAGAACATCGACAGCCAAGGTCGACATCGAGGTCTGGCATCGAGATCGAGGCTTCTGGTCGAACATAAAGGACGTGTCTTCAACGCTACTAGGATCCCGCTGACTCGCTTCCTCGTGGATCGAACCTGATTCCCTACTACTATAGCGGGGAGTCTTGAATTTATTTGAAGAGGCTAAGAGTTGTATTACTTTATATTTTATTATATATTTCGATTCAATTCTCCCCACGTCACTCCAACTAACATAGGAGTTACTAAATATGGAAAGAACTAAAACTAATAATAATAATAATAATAATAATAATAATAATAATAATAATAATAATAATAATAATAAAATAATTAGAATAACTTTGGCCTAGTCGTTGGCCTCTTCACTTTAATCCATGGTGGAGCCTTCTTCTTCCTCTTGAGAATGACATCACTCTCCTCCATTTGCATTCGACCCGTCCTCGAGTCGTCGCCAGGATCGAGATCGTTGTTTGAGCCACAGAAGCTCATCCTTGATTGCATCAAAGAGAAAATTCTCTAAACCAATATTTAATTAATAATATGAATGAATTATTATGGCATATGCCTACAAGTGCTTAAATAGAAGAAAACTAACCTAAGATAAAAGATATAACTTCCTAAATATATTAAAAGATAAAAGATAGAACTTCTAAAGATAAAAGATAGAACTTCCTAAATTATCTAAACTTGTGCATAAGTAAAAAAGGCAAAGATAAACCTTAATAATAATCCCTAACTAAAAGATAAAATATAGCTTTTAAAAGATAGAATTATGCTCCTGCATCAGTCTCCTTCACTTATGAAGAACTCGACCTTGAGTTCCCTACTAGAGGTAGAACCCCAATTAGATGTTCTGTGCTGCCCAGTATCTTCCAGCTCCTCCTTACCTTGCCTCATCACCAAGAAGTTGGAGCCATTGCAATTTTATGACCATGCCACTTAAACAATATCCATATTATCCCGCCATTTGTAGGTGACATCATGATCAAACTGCCAAGGACGACCAAGCAACACATGACAAACATCCAAATCTATGACGTCACAAAGTACCTCTTCTTTATAGTGCTTACCAATGGAAAGAGGCACATTGCAAGTTAAAGAGACCTGCATCTGTGGCCCTTCAATCACCCACCTTAGTCCATAGGGCTTGTTGTGAGGCTTCGTCGGTAACCCCAAATAAGTCACTAACTTTTGTGAGACCAAGTTCTCGACACTCCCATTATCCACAATCAAGTTACATACCTTGCCTGAGACAGTACAGTGTGTCTTGAACAGGTTGTTACGTTGCCCCTCTTGTTTGGATGACAGGTAGAGCCGATGTAGGATGATGTTCATCCGCTCATCAGATTCTTCTTCAGCGAATTCAGCATCGGAGTACCCATCATCATCATTTTCCTCGTCGTCAGCATACACAATAGCGGTTGTCCGCCTGGATGGACAAACGTTTGACTTGTAACTGACGCCTCCGCATCGAAAACACTTGTCTCCAGTCGGTCTAGCATAAGGATTTGCTTGCTTCTGATTGGACACCTTGGTAGGGGCCTTTTTTGATGAGGATGTTGTACCCTTATCCTTATCAACTGCTCTACTCTTTTCTTTGGAATCGACGTCCTTTTCTGCATCCTCCGTTGCTTCATGGTTATTTTGCTGGGAGTACTTGTGGAAAGATGAGAAATTCTTGGGGGATTTCTCCATCAATTCGGCCTTTAGCGCCAGGCTAGAAGCCTCAGTGATAGTCCAACATGTCTGCAACCCCATCTTCTCTTGGATTGAACTGTTCAACCCACTGATATAGCGAACCACCTTCTGGTTCTCAGTCTCGTTCACGTCGTTGCGTTCACACAACCGTAGGAACTCAGTGGTATACTCTGCCACACTCTTCTTATTACCCTGAGCACATTCAATGTACATCTTGTACAAAATTTGCTCATAGTCATCAGGGAAAAAGCGCTCCGTCATCAACTGCTTCATCTGCCTCCAGGTTCGGATAGGATTCTTTCTGTGCTTCTGTCTCTGGACCACCAATTTTTCCCACCAGACGGCAACGGTACTCTTAAGACGGATTGCTACCATCTTAACCTGTTTGTTCTCAGGGACCCCCATGACCTCGAAGAATCTATCAACCTCAATCTGCCAGTCTAGGAGTTCTTCAACGCTCATATTCCCATGGAATGGAGAAATATCAGCCTTGACCCGATAATTATGGCGATTTTGGGTGTAGCCTTGATTCTCCGCAATATCCTCCTCAAGGATCTCCTCCTCTTCTGAACTGGAGTCGTCACCGCCCCGACGGTTTGCACCGTTGTTGACAGCGCCACCCCGCGGCCAGCACCACCGTTATTGTTGTTGCTTGTCAATAGTGCCGCTAAACGATCACCCAGACCATTAAGAGTCGTGGTAAAGGCCACAGAAATCTCTTGAGCGAACTCTTGAAAGTCTGCCTTGGTAAGTTGTTGATCTCCCATCGCGCTTCAAGTTGAAAACAGACAGGAGAAACCTACTCTGATGCCAATTGACGCATTAGGAAGTCGTGGAAGGCACGCAAGCGCGAGCCTTTAATGATAAAGGGTTCGCAAGCGATGAAACCCTAGGAAATATGTTTGGAATCCGCCAGAAAGGGGCTTGGAATCCACCAAGGAGATAAAGAGAAAATTCTCTAAACCAATATTTGATTAATAATATGAATTAATTATTATGGCATATGCCTACAAGTGCTTAAATAGAAGAAAACTAACCTAAGATAAAAGATATAACTTCATAAATATATTAAAAGATAAAAGATATAACTTCTAATGATAAAAGATAGAACTTCCTAAATTATCTAAACGTGTGCATAAGTAAAAAAGGCAAAGATAAAACCTTAATAATAATCCCTAACTAAAAGATAAAATATAGCTTTTAAAAGATAGAATTATGTTCCTGCATCTGTTATACACCCAATATATCGTATATGGTGAGTACCCGAAAACATTGGAAGACATTGTCAAAGAGAGATTCAAGGATTTCGCGGGCATCATTCTGTAAACAAATTATTACGTGTGCAGATCCACACCTTTGTAGAAGAAACTGACAGGATATTAACATGAAGAGAGAATTGGCCAACCGGATTTGCTTGCAAGATATTAACATTGCTTTGTTGACTTAATTCTATTATTCACTAGTAATGTTGTTTGTTGATTTTATTCTCTATTCCAATTTTCGATTGCTTTGTTACTTGAGGAATTAATCTTCGATTTGTTACATTGTAGGTTGTTTGTTACTATTGCATTGAAATAAAGTTTATATAGTCATTCAACAATTGTATGAGGATTCATCATCGATTTGTTACAGTGTAGGCGTGGATGTTTATGGAAATATTGCCCATCCCAAGGGGTTTAATTACACTGGAAAGTTGAGAAGTGCTGACAAGGAAGCCAACTTCAAATGTGTAAGTTGATTTGAAGATCCTTGAGAGGTGTCCTGAGTTGTTTGCCTGCTGGTTCATGAAGAAGCATATTTGGAAACTATCCGTCGAACAAATTTCAAGTGAGGAGCAGGAAGAATGACAAGAATTAATCTGCAAAAGGCGCTCCCTGAAAGTAGTCTTTTTCAAGTAAATATGGCTATAGGCCATAAACTGATGACTTCATGTCTGCATAAAATGTAGGAGAGTCGTCTTTTGAGCTGCAATGGCACTCATTAGTGCAGTGAGAACACTAGGCCTAAATGGCACCTGTAATATCAGTATATCACCCAGGAGCTCCACCGAGAACAGATTATTGTTGACAGTTGTGGTCCTATACAGAGGATCAAAATCCAGCCAAATGTCGAGATTTTTGTTGGCCCTTTGTTAGTGGACACCTTGTTGGAGCCAATTACTTGTAAATGAGAGTTATACCGTATACTTTTGATTACCTTTTATGCTTTCGATCTTCTTCTTCTTTTTAAAATCTATGTGCTCTTGTAATAGATGCATTCCTTATCATTTAATTTGGATGCCATGACATTTGAATTTCACAATGGCAACCTCTATTTCATTAATCTAATTGAAATAGGGGAAGAAAACTGATGTATATATTTGTATCTCTTTTTATTGCATCTTTTGACTTCTTATTTCATTCGATTTCCAAAGAAAATGTTCAAAAGAATATAAACTTGTTTAAGAATGGGCTAAAGAACAAGAAATAGAGTATGCACAAGTTTTGAGCTAACCATGCAGGAATTCGAGTGAAATCGGAGTCAACGAAGAAACAAAGTGAAGCTGAGCAGAGGTCGATATCGACCATAAACATCGATATCGACCATAGTTGTCGACACACCTTCTGAGTGTCGAGATAGACCACAAAGACCAACCAGAAAGGCACTCGATATCAACCTTCATCATCGATATCGACCTCATCAAAGACATCGACCCATGCTGGACAAGTCGAGCAGAAACACAGACATCGATATCGACCTCTGGTGTCGATATCGACCTTACCTCGACAGAAGATAAGTCCGATTTCGAGACTCGGATTATGAATTCTATCATCAAGGCCACGAATCATCTTGTTCCTCTAGATAGATTAGGAGCTAGTTTGTTATCTTTTTACCTTTAAGTTTTATCAAAATAAAAGACATATCCTAATTGTTTGGATAGAGTTCATAGTTTAGATAGAAGTTACAATCCTCGGATAGCAAGGATTAGTAGCCTATAAATAAAGTCCTAGGGGGCTGGCATTCAATCATCCAATTTTATAGTTCAATTATATTCAATAGAGTTAGAGAGAAGTTTTAGGGTTTGGCGTTTGCGAAAGCCGACGTTGAGTTGTAAAGCTTCGGAGTTTATATTTTAATGTAAGTTTATTTCTTTCAATCAATGATGAGTTCCATGATGAGAAGCGAGTAGTCCCCCAAAGCTCTTAGGGTCGGGGTGAGCCCGACGTTAGCCATGCGTGCTTGAGGTAAGTATTAGATGTTGATATCGTTGTGTCTATATCATCTCCTACGATTCTATGTTTAGACCTAATCGAAAGAAAAGGGATTCATGCTAACAACTTGAGTTATAAACATAAAATTAGTAGAGACAATTAGGTTTATTTGCAAGAGTAATCCTAAGAGTTGGTGTACGGCGAAAGCTCGTCCCTCGGGTGACATAGCGCAATTGTCCGTCTCATTTATCTTATCGCATGCATTGGTTAACGTTGTGGTAAACCCTAATCCTAGGAGTTGCTTTTTAAATATTTTATACACACCAAACCCTCTGTCCTATTTCTGTTCATTGCTTCTTTCCCATTCTTAAATCTTCGGCCTTTCTTTGCCGACGAAGAACTAACACACTGTAGGAAGACATCGATATCGACCACCGACGTCGATATCGACCACTAAGTTCGTCGACACTTTTCTGAGTCGACGACGATCATCGCTGCGGAGTTTACTGAACATCGAAATCGACCCCAGACGTCGAAATCGACCCTTTTGTATTGACTGGCAGACTTCTGAGCCAGTCGATTTCGTGGACTGACATCGATATCGACCCCTTCCAGTCGATATCGACTGCTTGTTTTTGTTTCTGCAGGTCTTCTGTTGCAGAAAAGATTGACAACCGAGGTCAACATCGAGCTCCAAGGTCGAAATCGAGGCTTCTGGTCGACGCAAGACGTGAGATTTCCAATGCTACTAGGATCCCGCTGACATGCCTCCTCGTGGATCGATCCTGACTACCCTTCCACTACAACGGGAGGAAGTCTTGTAATTATTTGCATAGGCTAGGAGTCGGTTTACATATATACATATTTTATATTTGTACTTAAGATACTCGACATATCCTCCTGCTTAACAAATTGGCGCCGTTGCCGGGGAGGCAATCAATCGCGCCCTAGTAGTCTATCTCACGTCTCTACCTAGTTTGGTTTTGCAGGTGTATGCGACGCACTGATCGCCCACCTGAATTTGAAGGAGTAGACGACCCTGAACGCTACTTCCATCTATGAGCCCAAGCTCAAAGAATCATGGCAGACAACGCGAACCAAGCTGAACTTATTGAGCAACTAAGGAAGCAGGTTGAGGACTTAACCACTAGAGAGGCGGCATTTAAAGAGCGTGCGGATAGAGAGGAGGAAGGCCGAAGGCAAATAGAAGCCCAAATCAGTGCCCTCCCTCGGAATGCAAAGCAATACATGCACCCCGCGCTCACAGTGCCTGAATCGGCGATTCTTATCCCTGCCTCTAATTTTGAAATTAAACCTAACTTCCTTACTGAAATAAGAAGGCATCAATATGAAGGAAAACCTAATGAGTGCCCTATGGCACATATTTCAACCTTCTTAGACCTCTGTGATACCATTGTTGATGGACGAAGTCTTGATTATGTCCAACTAAAAGCCTTTCGATGGTCTCTTACAGGAAAAGCATTACAATGGTTGGAGAGCTTAGCCCCAAGATCGCTCCGCACCTGGAATGAAGTCAAGGACGCGTTCCTCAACAAGTTCTTCCCTCCTTCTAAGACGGCGTTGATCCGACAGAAAATCACGGCTTTCAAATAAAAGCCTGGTGAGGCTCTGGCGAATGTTTGGGAAAGATTTAAGGACCTACTACGTTCATGCCCGATGCATGGCCAACCACCATATGTAATTCAGGAGATCATATACAATGCTCTTGACGCTGCAACCAAGGAGAGGATCAACACCTACACCACCTATGGCTACCTTGAACTCGCTCCACAAGAGGTTTGGGAAACCATAGAGAGGTTGGTGGAGTTTGACAACACATATGGGACTCCCGAGGCTTCCGACACATCATCATCGTCGAGGCCTGCCCCATCTATGCCCTTATATGAACCCTCCAATGTAATCGATCCGGACGTGAGGGAGCAATTCCATAGAGATCAACTTTGAAAGCTCCAAAAGCAAGTGAGGTTCCTTTCAGCGAACCAAGATTGCATTGAATGCGGATCACAACGGCACACCACCATCGAGTGCCCCCATGTTGAACAAGTGCATCTAGCGGAGACTCACCAGGAGGCGCGCTACATGAGGGGTCCCAATCACCAATATTGGGGAGACCAAAGGTTCCATCAACCACAAAGGAACCCGGTTAACCCTAAGGACCCCCCGCCTTATAGAGCTCCTGGGCACCCGGAGAGAGACCAAAGAAGGATGATCTTCAACTTGTGCTGGATGAGATAAGGCGGAACCAAGCTAAGAATGACCAATCCAACAATGCTATCCATTCTCAACTCAATCAACTTACCACAAGGATTGGGGAGATGGATATTTGGAAAAATAACGTAGAGACCCAACTAGGTCAATTGGCGGCACAAATACCTAGACCGTCCGGAACATTCCCTGGGCAACCAACCACCAATACTAAGGGCCAATCCGGGATGGGCCATGTCACAGCCATACAATTAAGGAGTGGCAACAAAGTACAAAAGCCACAAACGGAATCGGAGAAAGCAGCAGATCCAATCGACATCGACAGACCAGTCGATGTCGAGGATGAGGTCGATATCGACCCCCAGGTCGACACCCAGGTCGATGTCGAGGCCACTGCAGAGCCATTAGAGCCACAAAAGTCAAAATCAACCATTCCAGTCGATATCGACCAGATTCCAGTCGACATCGATGTTCAGCAGGCCCCTCCGACCTCCGTTTTGGCCCCTACGCCAAAGAAGACGTTGCCATTCCTGTCCAAAGCATTGGAGGATCCCACCAAATGTAAGTTTAGGCGCTTTGTAAAAATTCTTTAAGGTCTTAACGTTACCATTCCTCTTATAGAAGCCCTAAGCGAGATGCCCGCCTATGTGCGATTCCTGAAAGACATCCCTGAGTAACAAAGGAGGAAGAAAGAGGTAGAAATGTGGGAGATCATGAAGAATAAAGAAGGAAAGAGAGTGAGGGTTCTTTATATCATAAGTTGTCCTGTTCCTTTTACTTTCGGTAACTCTAATCAATGTTGGAATGTGGTTTTCCCACATCGGTAATATAGAGAATGGTTGAACGACATATAAAGTTGAAGCGCTACTCCTCTCATTGTCAGTTGGTTTTGAGATGGAACCCCGTTGGGTTTATGTGTTGTTTTTTTTTTTTGTGTTGGAAAACAAGAGCAGAACTCTCGATTGTGTTATTCCTCATTGTTCATAGTTTGGCTCTTTTTCCCGCCCGATCCATCACACAAATGTGGGAAAATAATGACCATTTGATCAGTGGGTTCTTCATAACCCTATTTCTTTTTCATTTCTCTGTGAAAACAAAATCTGTTCATTTCTTCGTATTGCCTTAAAGGATAGTTCAAGAATTCAAATAAGGAATGAAGTAAAGGGTGAAGAGGAGGAGGGATACAACCTGGTTAATTTTACTCGGTTCTTTATTTTCATCGTGTCTAGTCTAGCTAGGGCCAACTGGTCGACAGTTCTCCATCTTTTCATATACATTTTCTCCATCGTGTCTAGGATAGTTCAGGAATTCAAATAAGCAAGAAGAGATACATGGTAGAGATCGCAGAGGAATGCTCAAAGATGGACTTCCCTGAGAAGAAGAGTGATCCAGGGAAGTTTGCTATCACCGTGGGACTTGGCCAACATCGTTATAAAGCCCTATGTGACCTAGGGGCAAGCGTAAGTCTCATGCCTCTCTCTATTTGGCAAAAGGTGAACATTGGCGCACTTGAACCTGTGGATATGAAACTCTATATGGCTGACAACTCATTCGTCAAGCCCACAGGTATAGTTGATGACGTTCCAGTAAAGGTAGGTAAGTTCTTTGTGCCTACTGATTTCATTGTATTGGAGATGCCTGAAGATCCTGTAGTGCCTATTATCCTTGGTAGGCCTTTCTTAGCTACTCCTGATGCCAATATCAATGTACGTCGAGGATTACTAAACTTTACTATAGGGAACGAAGTGATAGAATTCTCTTTCAACCCGACCATGAGCGAAATGAAGCACCTGGAGCAAGTAGTCCTCTCGTCGGCTAAGGAAAAGCTTAGAAAATTTTTGTTGGCGAGAACGGAAACAGCAAGCAGGGTCGACATCGACTGGAACCAGTCGATATCGACTAAAAACATCGAAATCGACCCCCCTTGGTCGATATCGAGTATGCCAGATCATTGCCAGGAGCTTAAGTATGGGGTCACAGAGGTCGATATCAACCCCCACATATCGATATCGACCAAAGCTCTCGACATCGACCCACCTTGGTCGAAATCAACCACCCCTCAGCCCGAAGATTTCTGTTTCGGGTCCAAACAGGTAAGCCCAGGTATGACTCCTAACCCTCCTCTATCTCTTATTGATGAATCAATTAAGCCAATTATTGATAATTCTACTAAAGAGAGGGTCAAAGCTCCATGGTTTGCTTATATTGCTAAAGTTAGGTCAAGAAAGAGAAGGAAGGCGCTCAAAGAAGAACCTAACAATGAAGAAGTCTTGGTCGCCGAGCTTAGATACTATCAAAAGGACCTAGATGATCCAGGAGAAGGTTCAAGCTCAAAGGGTCCCTACATAAAAGGGTCGTGAAGAATTGACGGAGAAGTCGGCCTAGCGACTCAAAACTCTAGAGCATGTACATAAAACCTTTAAATTTTTTCGCATAGATGGTTTTTAGGATTTTTGGATTGATTAAACTTTTAAAACTAAGATAATTCGTGACTTTATCTATTAAATTAACCAAGATTTCAGGTTTCTAAGCAAAAAGGAACGACAAAGAAGAAACGAAGCTTCTGCAGAGGCAGCCGAAATCGACCAGGCCAGTCGAAATCGACCCCCCCAGGGTCAAGCCATCTCCTGGAGTCGACATCGAGGACTCCGGAGCGAAAAGCGAAGGTCGATATCGACTATAATCATCGATATCGACCCCAACCAGGCAGCCCTTGTCTTCAGTTTCTTCCTCGACTTCGATAGATGCAGTCGATATCGACCTCTGACATAGATATCGACTTCTGGCATCGACCCAACCTGAAATCAACCTGAATCCGCAGGTTGCACTGTGAGTTCCTCTCTACCCCTGTTCTTCTTTTTAATACAGTGAGGACACTGTATATTTTAAGTATGGGGTGGGGGAAAAACATGTCTTATGGTCATAATTTGGTTTTCTTCTTCACATTGCATTCATGTTTAAATTTTTGTTCTTAGTTCTACTTTTATAAAAGAAAATCCAAAAAAAAATAGAAAAAATGTCAAAAATACAAAAAAATGCATGTTTATTTTTAAGTTTGTCTTTAAACCCTACTTAGATGTCCTATGATGAAAGCTCAGTAGCTGACTTGATCATGTAAACCCTATGGCATATTTGGATGGTTTAGCCTAAGTCCTTAAAATTTTTATGTAGATTGTGAACTTGTGATGAAATTGAGCACATATGATCCTAGGCTAAAAAGCAAATCCAACAAAAATTGTCCTAGTGAGAATTTTGGCCTATAGGGAGAACATCAAAAAAATCCCTCCGCTTTCTTGAGTGAATTTACTCTTCCTATGCATCTCTAAATGTTGTGATAGTTATTCAAAGCCAATACATAAATATGTTTATGTTTACGAGAATTAAATGATGGAGGCATCTTTTAAGCCATTTTTATCCTCTCTTTACCTACCCTGCATTATCCCTATTTGAAGCCGGAAAATTAGCTTGAGCATGAAATTGCAAACTCCACAAAATTATCCCTAACCGAATTGAGCCTGACCCCCATTTGGGAATTGAGACTTAGATTGGCTGGACTAATGCCTTGTGGAAATAAAAGTGCATATTGTCCAGTTTTGAGCAAGGAAATTATGGGTTGGTGCATATTTACATTTTGTCATATTTTGTAAAAGGATTTTTGGCTCACCATATAAATGCACATATTCTTTTAGTATTTACTTATTATTTTCGTCAAAAAAAAAGAGAGAGATATATGTATATAGTGCATGAGCCAAAATCCTTAAGTCTTTTATTCATACAAGTGTTATATTTTTTAAAGGTATATTAGAGTTTGAAAGAAGGGTTAGTAGTATGGTTTACATCTTTTAAGTGCATCTTTAGAGCATATTATGGAAAGATGAGTTGGGAAAGAGCATTATGGGAGATTGAGCTTGGAAAGACTTACATGGAAGAGTTATGGTTTGGATATTGCAAGTGTTGAAATTTAGGAGTCTTGATTCCCGAATTATAAAAGCACCACATAGCCAAATAATTCCATACCTTTAATTCCTTACCAAGCCCCATTACAACCCCGCCGAATGGAGTCTTCTTTGAAGTCTTCCATTGAGCGAAAGTCCTTCTGATAGTTCTTATTGCATTTTCATAATTGGTTGCGAAGTGCATTTTTATAAATTGCAATGTTTATGAGATTGTGTATGGAATTGAGTTGAGAGTTGATCTTCATAGCCTAAACACATGAGAGTTGAGTGCAAACACATTATCCCTGTGAGGTTGGATCAAAAATTGCATATGCCTATGGATCGCCTAAATATGTGCTATGACGTTAAATTCACTTGCTTTGCTTTGCTACCACTTATGATGTTGCTTTTGACAAGGGCGCAGACTTGAAGGGTGTGTTGTAGGTGTTGGTTACTGCTTGGTTATTGCTTGAGGACAAGCAAGTCTAAGTTTATACACACCAAACCCTCTGTCCTATTTCGGTTCATTGCTTCTTTCCAATTCTTAAATCTTCGGCCTTTCTTTGCCGACGAAGAACTAACACACTGCAGGAAGACATCGATATCGACCACCGACGTCGATATCGACCACTAATTTCATCGACAGTTTTCTGATCGAAAGCCCAAGGAGCTCGATGCCACGACAAAAAGTCGAAATCCGGTAGCGAGGTTGTTCAGCGGCTTGGTTCGGGATAATCTCCTTAAGGAGATGAGCTTGGTGAAGTAGGTTGAGCAAACCTTCAAGGCTCTTGATCTTATCAAGGTTTTTCTGCTCTCCTCCCCTCTTCTTCGCTACTTTCTGTTTTTGGCTCCTCTGTAAATCACTGCAGGAGACTGACTGAGTGCACTGGTGAGTGGTGACTTGTGTGGTGGATGACGACGATTGAATCGTTCATCATCGCAAAGGAATTGCACGATTCCGACTGCTTTGCTCGGGAATCGTTTCAAATGGCAGGGAGTTCAGGGATGTAATCATCCTCCGCAATCCGCATTATGGAAATTTGAGCTGCTATCTTTCAGATTTGATTGAAGCTTTTGTTTTGGAATCAAGAAACACAATGGAGAGAGAGAGAATGAAGAAAAGAGAGCTTCAATCTGTTAGAACAAGTTGCTGTTACAATCTGTTACAAACGGTATAAATAGAGGAAGAAGTTGATATCACGTGCTAGCCACGTGACTTCGGTTTATATTTAATTTAAACCCGGTTTCAACTTATACATAAACCCGATTCAATCTTCTACTGTCATACATTGCTATCTGTCATACTTTTACATATTGTTGTCATCTGTTGCTGTCATAGGAGACTTAATCTGTTGCTGTCATAAACTTGCTGGTGCTGCCATGGTTGCTGGTGCTGCCATGGTTATACCTCTTCAGGTAAATCCCCATGCAAGAATGCATTATTAACATCCAATTGGAATAATTTCCAACCTTTGTTTATAGCTACAGAAATGATTGCTCTTACTGTCGACATTTTCACTACTGGTGAAAATGTTTCATCATAATCTATCCCATGTTGCTGGTTGTAACCTTTTGCTACCAGCCTTGCCTTGAATCTTTCCAATGAACCATCAGACTTTAGCTTGACTTTATAGACCCATTTGCATCCAATTGCTGTCTTTCCTGCTGGTAAATCAACTAATGACCAAGTGTTGTTAGACTGTAATGCACCTATCTCCTTATTCATAGCTTCAATCCACCTAGGATCCTTTGAAGCTTGAGAATAAGTCTTAGGTTCAGAATAACTTTCTATACTTGCTACAGAAACAGAATTACATGAAAACATTGGATAAAATGAATCTGTAAAGCCATCAATAAGTGGAAATTTTTCAGTATGAGCACCAAAATTACAAATAAACTCCCTGAGGTGTGCAAGTTTCCTTATAGTCTTTGAAGATCTTCTAAGACTTGGAACCTCTTCAATTATATGATCCAAAAGCTGGTTGCTGTCATGAACTGAAGTATCCTCATCATTAACTATTGCTTCCTGAACATCATCTGTAGCATTTTCTGATGAAACGGATTCATCATTGCTAAATATCACATCACTTTGAGGTAAAAATAAATGATCAGAAATGTCATTATCCATTACATTAGGTAAAGGCAAACCAGAACTAAAAGATACCATATGTAATGGAAATTGCATCTCATGAAACTTTACATCCCTTGAAACAAAAATCTGATATGACTTTAAATCCAGAACTTTATAGCCCTTCTGTCCATGTGGATATCCCACAAATATGCATGGTGTACTCCTTGAATCCAACTTAGTTCTATGTTGTTTGATAATGCTAACAAAGCACAAACAACCAAAAGATCTCAACATACTATAATCAGGCAAATGACCAAATAATATCTCATAAGGAGACTTAAACCCAATGGATGACAGAGGAAACCTATTGATAAGAAATGTGGCAGTGAGCACACACTCACCCCAGTATGCAATTGGCAATTTAGACTGAAATAAAAGGGCACGAGCAGTTTCCAACAAGTGCTTGTGTTTTCTCTCCACAACTCCATTTTGTTGTGGAGTATAAACACAAGTAGTTTGATGGACTATACCTTTATCTTTATAAAATGCATCTGCCTCTCTGCTGCAAAACTCAGATCCATTATCAGTCCTTACTGTCATAACCTTTGTATTGAACTGAACTTTAACAAACTTAATAAAAGAACTCAACACAGAGAAAGCATTACTCTTAGCAGCAATTAAATGAGTCCAAGTGGCACGAGAAAAATCATCCACAATGGTAAGAAAATACTTATAGCCATTGTGAGTGGACTCCTTATAAGGACCCCATATATCAACATGTAACAATTGAAAACAGAAAGTAGATTTTATTAAACTATCAGGAAATGAGTTTCTGTGTTGCCTTGCCCTTGGACAAACTGTACACAGATGATGCTTGGTCTTTCCTACATTATCCTTAAGAAATGAAAAATGATGCAACTGGTCAAATGGCACATGGCCTAACCTGCAATGCCACATTTCTAAGGAAACATTGAACCCCTTACAATCATCAACAGAAACATGTTCATCAATCTTAGTCATAGCAGTACTATCATTATCAATCACAGAACTATAGTTGACAGCTTTGGATAAGATTTGCACAACCATATTATCATTTGTTCCTTCCACTGCATCAGAAGTATAATAGAGACCCTTTGTCATGCTACCAAGCACCTGAGGCTTGCTCATTAAAGGGCCTTGTACAAGACATTGAAAAGGAGTAAAAAGCATATATAAGTTCAAATCTGTCACAAACCTTCTTACAGATAAGAGGTTGTAGGCAAAATCTGGAACATGAAGCACATTATGAAGAAAAATATCACTTTGCAATTTGACAGATCCATAATGCAATATCTTTGATTTATCACCATTAGGTATAGTGATATAACTTGGCATTTTAAAGACGATACGTATGAAACAAAGCAAGATCAGGACAAATGTGGTGTGTTGCCCCACTATCTATTACCCAATCATGCTTATTTTCTTGAACAGATAAACAAAATTTGATACCTGCAACCACATTTGCATCTTCATTTGATCCTTGCTTGCTCAAAAAAGCAACTATTTGATCATACTGTCCTTTAGTCAGTGCTGGTGCAGTTTCTTGACACTCTCCTTCCACTGATGCATTGGCACCAAATTTTCTTTGTTTGTCCCCTTTGAAATTAGGAGGATACCCATGGATCTTGAAGCACCTACTAATTGAATGCCCTGAGACTTTGCAATGATCACAAAAATAGTTTCCTTTCCCCTTTGCATTCCCTGAAGTGCCTTGATTCCCATTCTTTGAATTCTGACCACCATATTTTTTATTTCCATAATTCCGATTTCCATAATTGTTGTTCTTGTTACCATTCTGGTTTCCATAATTCTGATTAGTGCCTTGATAATTGTTCTTCTGAACATTGAACGCAGCAGTAGCACCATTCACAGAAGCTGGATTGTTCAATCCTCTTTGACTCTCCTCATCCAGTAGCATTCTGTATACATCAAAGATTTATCAGCAAGATACTGGTTCGTATCCCATTATACGAATCTGGCAGCCCTACCAAGAACTGAATAACTTGTTGATTTGACAGGACTTTGGGCAAAGTATTCATAGAACCACAGGCACTGCAAGTTGGAACCTCCACCAACTCCATATATTCATCCCATAACTTCTTGAATTTTGTAAGGTAGGATGATATAGACAAACCTCCGAGCGATATGTTGAACATCTCCTTCTGAACTTGATACAAACGCGTGCTATTTGGAGAACCAAACGGCAATTTCAGCTCCTGCCAAACTTCTTGCGCAGTTTTGTAGTAAATCAACGTTTCTGCAATGTCTTTTTCCACAGAATGCATCAACCACGCAATAACCATCCCATTACACCTTTTCCAGATTACAAATCTTGGAGAATCCTCAGAAGGAATCTGAAAACTCCCGTCAACCAATGCGATTTTGTTTTTCGCAATTAGAGAAATCTCTACCGAATGCCTCCAATGATTGTAATTGTTGGTATTCAACAATTGAGTAGCCAAATTATAGCTTGGATGATCGCTACGATGAAGGAACAACACATCGTTCGAATCCACCGTATCTCCGTCCATTGACAGAGAGAATTTGAGCGCGGAAACTTCGAATTTCTCGGTTTAGCACGATCTTGCCGTGATCGTGTGATTCGATTTGACAGAACTTACAGAAGCTCTGATACCATTTCAGATTTGATTGAAGCTTTTGTTTTGGAATCAAGAAAGACAATGGAGAGAGAGAATGAAGAAAAGAGAGCTTCAATCTGTTAGAACAAGTTGCTGTTACAATCTGTTACAAATGGTATAAATAGAGGAAGAAGATGATATCACGTGCTAGCCACGTGACTTCGGTTTATATTTAATTTAAACCCGGTTTCAACTTATACATAAACCCGGTTCAATCTTCTACTGTCATACATTGCTATCTGTCATACTTTTACATATTGCTGTCATCTGTTGCTGTCATAGGAGACTTAATCTGTTGCTGTCATAAACTTGCTGGTGCTGCCATGGTTGCTGGTGCTGCCATGGTTGCTGTCTTCGTTCTATCACATACATCATAAGACTATTTGCCTCCAATGGGATTGGTATGTTAAGCTATGATAATCTCACAATTGCTCTCTGTGGATTGTTGGCCGCAATCCGCATTATGGAAATGTGAGCTGCTATCTGCCTCCAATGGGATTGGTATGTTAAGCTATGATAATCTCACAATTGCTCTCTGTGGATTGTTGGTTGCTGCATGGAGGAGCCTGCAATTCCGAGATGGTGTCACAGGCGACGGATTTGAGCAAGGTTTTCGTTGCCACAGAACAGAGGTATAGTCTATGTTTCCTTATTTACTTTCATTATAATTTTGTGTTAAAATTGAAAGAAATTTATCTTGGAATTTGGATGATCACTTTAGAACAGAAGCATATGTGTGTTGCATTGCTTGACCAATTTGTGATTAGTTAGTATTTACTCAAAAATATAGGCTGGAGATGAAGAGGATATTTTAATTTTAATTACTAGGTCAAAATTGGAATATTTTGCACTAGTTTTGAATTTGAAGTATACAGATCCAAGATTAGATCTCTTGAGTGGGAGGGCCATAGGGGGGGTTTTATCATGTAACAATTGCGGACCATACTTGTCGCTTGTTATGATCATCTTAACATTTGCTTAGGTGTTTGTTCGAATTCAATGTTGAATCGAGTGACGCTGATGAAGAAAAAGAAGAGGGAATCAGAAAAATGGGATGGTGCGGACACCTCTCTCTCTCCAATTTCAAGCGCAAATTCAGCTGGTAAATCGATCAACCTTGCGCTTGCTTTTTGGAGTCTGTTTTTCAATCTGGTGTCCAGATAGGAATTCTGCAGGCCTCCAACAAAACAAGTGCGCCTTCTAGGTGATCCATATATTCTTATATCTTAACTTTTTTTTAAAAAAAAAATAATGGATTAGTCTTTTTTTTTCCCATTCAGCATTCTCTTGAGAAGCAAAAGTAAGCTAGCTTGCTCATTTGAACCATCCTTGAAAAGGTTAATAAAACATTGTTGCTAAAAATCTCATCTTTTCCCAACATCTTATATGTTGTATATTGATCACTTTGTCAATATTGTCCTCTTGTCTAAACCTATATAATTTCAATCCTGGATAGATCATGATTTGGTAAATTTTGCCTAGTTCACACCTCGATTTTTAAATGCCAAGGAACTTCTATTTCAGTTTATTTATTTTATCTTTGTACAGTTGTTGTACTTGTGAGAATATTAGTAATGGACACATGTTTGTATGATGTTCAATTTAACTAAATTAGGAAACCTTTCGTGTCATTAAAAGGCATCTTCACATGAATGAAAAGTTATCTTCACATCAATGAAACAGTGCTTGCATCACACTGTTTGATCATTTTATTCTGGATTTTCCTTGTCGAGTGAAAGCAGGGGTTTGCTTACCGCATTCAAGCTCCACAAAAGTCTGTTGTTGGGCTGGAAACCACTTTCCAGCCGCATTCAGAAGCGAATTTGAGTAATAAGAAGAACAATAGTCATCCAACAAACAAACGATAAACTGATAATAACTAATTCAGAAACCAAACAATCAAGCTACACAAACATAGATAAAAGCACGAATAATCACACAAGCAAAAGCACCTAAGATTTAAGTGGAAAACCCTCCAAACCATGAGGATCAGAAACCACTGTCACCCAAATCCACTAATTAACAAAATGGGTACAAGTGTTCACGTCCACTTACAAATCTCACATAAGGAGACCACCACCAATTTCACTCGTATTGGTACAACACCACATGCAATAAGAATCCACTAACAAAACATGAGTTGGCTTACCGAAATCAAGAGGTGAAAGAATCCGAGTGAGACAAGGAAGATCCACTCACTTTCTAATTGTCCATCTCCCGAAGTTCAGCGACGAGGATCAAATGAATGATGTTATAAATTTAAAATGACAAGGATATAAATGGGCTGCAAACACAATTTACACAAGCTCAGTCTGAAGGCCAACTGAAAGCCTCAGCTGTCGAACAAACTCATCGCCTACTCAAACGCTGTCCTCTTCCATACACATCCAACCTAGTTCTAAAGTCTAATGCAACTAGCCATCTCTGTAATCTGTACAGTACTAATTGGTAGGACTAGTTACATTGTTTTCCACCAATTTTATACAATTTGTAAATCAGTTCTTTTTAGCCTATCTTAAAAAGAAACTTCAATTCATCTTCTGCAGAAAAATACATTAACACGCAGTGCAATTTATTCTTTTAGTTTGGGTTTGTCAGTATATGATTTCCCAATATATTTCCGGATCAAGATATTAATTGTCAAGTCGGCTTGTTTGGTGATGTTAATTTATTGAAGAATCTTTATTATTATTAGTTAAGTAGAGCCTTGCACGTCCTAGTTTTTTCTGTAATTTGTTATTATGTACACAACCAAGAGCCAACTTTGCTGCCATTCTCTAATTTGCATTCCCTTTGAGTTTTGAGTTTCCATCCCCCAAACCATGGCCGAGGCTGCTGCTTTGACCTCCATTGCAAAATCTGCCCTCCAACTCTTCTCCTCCCTTGCTAAAGATGAGTTCCTCCTCCTCTGGCACTCTGGCGACAACCTCCAAAAGCTCAAGGATACCATTGAGACCATTAGCTGCTTCCTCCAAGATGCCCAGGAAAGGGAATCCAAGGATCGTGCTGTGCATCTCTGCCTATCGAAGCTGAGGAAAGTGATGTATGATGCCGACGACTTCTTTGATACGTTGGCTTTTCACCTCTTGCGCAATAAGACTGATGCCGGCAATGCTTTTGCAAAAGAGGTACGCCTTTTCTTCTCCAAATCAAACCAGCTGGGTTTCATTGTTAAGACTGCTCATAAGGTGAAGTCCCTTAGGGAGTCTGTAGATGCGATTGCCAAAAATATGCAGCAGTTCAGTTTCATGCAGCATCCACTGCTTCCTGTTGATCAATCATTTACAAGAAAGAAAACTCATTCTTTTGTGCATCAAGAGGATATAATTGGAAGAGATGAAGATAAGGCTCGCATCATCAATATGTTGATCCCTACAGATGAAGGACAGACCTCTTGTCACCGAAGCATTTCTGTTGTTGCAGTCATTGGGTTTGGAGGATTGGGGAAGACCGCTTTAGCTCAATTTGTGTATAATGATGAGAGAGTGAAACAAGGTTTTGATGTGCACCTCTGGGCTTGTATAAATTACCTGTCGACACTAGAGCAGGTCTTGAAAGAAATCTTAGCTTCTAAAGTTGAGAAAAACCAGCTTGACCTTAGTGTACAGATGTTGCAAGAGAAGCTAAGAGAGATTATTGGAGGAAAGAAGTTTTTTATTGTTTTGGATGATGTTTGGGATGAAAATTCAGAAAATTGGCTAGATTTGGAAACCATCCTTCGATGTGGCAAAAGTGGTAGTAAGGTTTTGGTAACAACTCGCTCCAATAAAGTTGCTAAATGTTTACATGCCTCGGAACCTTACTGTGACTTAAGGGGGCTGTCAGAAGAGAGTGCATGGTCTTTGTTTGTGAGAAGGGCATTTCAAGGGGAGGATCCAAGTGAGCATCCAGAACTAGAGCCAATAGGGAAGAAGATTTTACGAAAATGTGGAAATGTCCCACTTGCAATAGTTATTGTTGGAAGCCTTTTACACCAAAAACGTAGAGATGAAAGAACTTGGATAGAGTTTTATGACAATAAACTCAAAGAAGTTCTTTCAAGTGGTGATGATAGTAGTATGAAACAAGTCTTGATGACTAGCTATAAAGATCTGCATCCAAATCTGAAGCTTTGCTTTGCTTATTGTTCCCTTTTTCCTAAAGACTGGAAATTTGACAAAGATTTCCTAGTTCGTCTATGGCTAGCTCAAGGTCTTCTTAAACCTTCGGTTGACAATGAACGAAGCGTAGAGGAAGTGGGAGAGGCATACTTTTTTCACTTGGTTGATAGATGCTTCTTTCAAGAGGTAAAGTATGAGCATGCAGACAAACATTATTATGTTGGAAATGAAGGGTACAAATGCACTGCTAAAATGCATGATTTGTTACATGATATGGCACTAACTGTTACTAAAACAGAGAATTTGTTTCTTGATAAAGCTCCTAAAAATAAAGTGGTAGTATATGGGGTACGTCATATCTCTATAGCTTTTGATCTTGTAGATTCTTTTGACAGTTGTAATCTGGTTTGTGGCCCAAAGACAGTGAGAACCCTTCTACTATTTCGATGCAAAGAGCAACTTAGTCAAAGCTCCTTCAGCCTGTTCTTGGAAACTTTTACAATGATACGCACATTGGATCTATCATATTTGGGAGTAGATGAGGTCCCAGTGTCTATAGGACAATTGATTCACTTGAGATATCTTGAGCTTTCAGAAAACGGAAAGCTAAAACATCTCCCAGATTCAATTTGCAAGCTTCACCATTTGATGTTTTTTGTACTCAAGGGATGCCAACTTCTTGAGAAGTTGCCTCAACGAATAGAAAAATTGGTAAGCTTAAGACAACTGCATATAAATCGATGTCATAGCTTGAATTCTTTGCCGTCGGGATTGAAAGCGTTGAGCTCACTTGTTAATCTGGATCGACTCATCGTGCATCATCGTGATGGGGGTTTAGGCTACTTGAAAAGCCTGGACAACCTTGCTGGGGTTTTGCAAATTGAGCTTCCAGAAGAGGGGTGGTCAAATGCAGTCGAAGATGCGAAAAATGCAAATATGGCTAGGAAGAATAAACTAAATGAGATGGTTATAGAATGGAGGCAAAATTTTGCTAGTTCTAGTGAACAAAGAATGTCGAAAGATGAAGCGAAATCAGTGTTAGAGGCCCTTCGACCGCATGAAAAACTCGAGCATTTGAAGATTGTCAACTATGGTGGTGAGATGCTTACAAGTTGGGTTTGGACGCTCAAGTATATCAAGCAGCTCTGTCTTGAAGGTTGTGATGAGGTGGAGTATTTAGAGGATGGAATACAAGGTAGTTTGTTCTTTCCATCATTACAACTTCTTAGTATTAAGTCAATGAGAAATCTAAAAGGCTGGTGGAGGCAAGAAACAGCTCAAGGGACAAATCGTCCTCATCTTTCTACCGTCTCAGCCATTTATATAATGGATTGCCCAAAGCTGAAGGGACAAATGCCTTTATTCAAGGGAATTAAATATTTGTCACTAGAGGGAGTTAATGAGGAGGTGGTGGCAGAGTTATTGCTTCCGAATTGCTCTCCATTTTACAACAATAATAACAAGCTAATGGAATTACAGCTTAGAACGATTGAAGGTCTGATTTCCTTGCAAGAAAGTTGGATAAAGCACCTTACTGCACTCCAGAGATTATCCATTAGCAGCTGCTGGGATCTAAAGTGGGTGTCTCGTCGTGGGCTGGCACATCTAACTGCCCTCAAGAGTCTCTCCTTGTATAATGGTGAAATAGGTGAAGAAGAAGATGAGGAGGATTACAAGATGGGTAGTGAAGCAGGGATGCCATGGAAGGCTTTGTCAAGACTTGAGGAATTGGAACTTGGATTTGAGCACAAGACCATTCAATTGCCCAAATACGGGATTCAATACCTTCATTCCCTGCGACATTTGGAATTAAGTCAATGCGCGAAGTTATATTTGAGTTGGAATATACTTTTGGTCAAAATGAAACTTGTAGAGTTGTATTTGGGGGATGTTGAGAGTGTGATGGATGTTGAAGAGGACAATATGATGGTGGTGGAACCACAACATATCCAACTCAGAAAGCTCTGCATCTGGAGTCGGGTAAGCATGCCTTTCTACTCATTTAACATTTGTCTCCGTCACGTTTTAGCTTTATACACACTTATTAATAAAATAAAACAACAACTCTTGCGCTAATAATGCGGAGTACAGAAGGATGCAAAGTGGGTCGATGATATCCCCTGGTTTTCCCTCTCTTCATCACTTACATTCTTATCTCTTTCGACCATGAGAGAAAGGGAGCAATTACCCGACGGAATCCAACATCTCACCTCCTTGCAATCTCTGCATGTTTTCCGATGCGAGAAATTGAGAGCACTCCCTGTTTGGATTCCCAAACTCACCTCTCTCACTGACCTTAAAATTGAAGCATGCTCAGTGGAAATGAAAAGGAGATGCAGAAGAGAAACGGGTAAAGATTGGCCTTTCATCTGCCACCTCCCTCGCATAAGCATCACAAGGTAATTTTACCATATAATAATTGCGAACCTTACTTGTCGCTTGTTGTAATCATCTTCATTTGCTTAGTGTTTGGTTCGAATGGGATGATGAATCGAGTGATGATGATGAAGAAAAAGAAGAGGGAAGCAGAAAAATGGGATGGTGTGGCCACCTCTCTCTCTCCAAATTCAAGCGCAGATTCAACTGGTAAATCGATTAACCCTGCGCTCGCTTTTTGGATATACTAGTTTTATTACTCGCCCGTTGTGCGATTTTTTAATAAATTTTATTATATTAAACATCTTTAAATTAATATAAATTACTACTTCATATAAAAGTAAATATATAGTTTTTAATTGTGTTATATTTTTTAGAATGTAAATATGTGTAAATCTAGATTAATCATATTTATTATCTTATTAAAAAATATGGTTAAAATCTATTTTTATAAATATATCATACACATGTAAAAAACTTTTGATACCCTATTTATTTTATAATTTATTTATTTATTAAAAAGTATCATCATTTATAAAATATTATAAATAAACCTTTATTCCAGTATATATAATTATATATTACTCAATATACATACAAATTAACATTAATATTATATATATATATATTATAAATGTAATTTGACTAAACTGACCAAAATTTGATGAATGCCATTTTTTAAAAATTTCAAATTACGATGTGTTTGATTAGTTTATCTCAAATTTCAAATTTTGTACCTATTAGGACTTGGATCAATGCTATATATTATTATATTTGATTAGTTAGATTGGATATGTTTTTAACAATAACTGCACTATTTGTAGGTATATTTATTTAATTAAAATATAAGGTTATACTAGACAGATTATTGATCTAAAAAGTTAAGTTTTTTTTACCTAACTATATTACTTATTAATTGCTGTGTCACAAAAATATAATACCAATTTAATTCAGAATATGACACGTAAGCAAAAATAATCACGTTTTAATCCAGAAAATTCCACGTAGGCGAATCGCACCAGAGCTCGTTTCAGGCCCCTGCTTTAGTATTTTAATATATATATATATAATATTCTTTGATATTTTATTAATTTTATTTTTTTATATAAATAAAAATATTATATATATATATACATATGTGCGGGACATGACGGGATTTGAAGGACGAGGATTCTTCGTCCTGCGTCCCTATCCCGCATATTTTTTTGTGGGATGGGATCGAGAAGAGATTAAAAAAAGCTCGAATCCCACCGGGATACGGGACGGGACGAGATTTGCGGGATTTGTGTCCACTCCTACATTGTTGTATATTGATCACTTCGTCAATATTCTCCTCTCGTTTAGACCTGGATAATTTCAAACCTGGATGGATCATGATTTGTTAAATTTTGCCAAGTTCACGTATATCTATCTAATGATACTACTAAATTCTTGGTCAATTTAACTAAATTGTTATAAAGATGACTGATTTAGGATACCTTTGTTGTAAACTTGTAATTAAAAAGCATATATTTGATGTTAATTAACACTAGGTGCAAAGATGACTAGTTTAGGTATTTTTCAAATGAATGAAAAGTTATCTTTAATTCTCATTTGAAAAAATGAACTGCGAATAGTGCAAATTTCTATTTTGAGAAATTTCAGTATGGGGTGAAGAACTGGATGACCATCATCCTGGCTATGGAAATTGCTTTATGGTTCTCGTCAGGCTTTTTTTTTTTTTTTTGGTCGACATTCTCGTCAGGCTTTGAAGTCATTCAACAATTGTCTAACTGTACGTTCATCTTCAATCTGTTATACTGTAGGTGACTAGGCGTGGATGATCCCGGAAGTGTTACAACTGCTGACGAGGGAGCCAACTTCAAAGGCTACTTTGTCTGGAGATGGTTACCTGCTAGTTCATCACCGGCCCAATCGGAAGCCACCTGCCGGCTTCTCTGCAAAACAAAAGGCAATTTCTTGCCTTGGACTTATGTAGTACGAGAGAGCTAGCAACAGCTACACGGGAGAAGCTTCTTGTTTGAAGCTGAAGGTACGAGCCACAAAATCTTTAGCACAAAAGTAGGAGGGAGAAAGGAGAAAAGTGGTAAGAAAGTGAGTGAATCTTCCTTTGTCTCACCAGAATTCTTTCACCACTTGATTTCAGGAGGCGAACTTGTGTTTTGTTGGTGAATTCTCATCCTTGTACAATCCCTAATTTTATTGCAAGTGGTGTTGTACTAATTCGAGTGAAATTGGTGGTGGACTGGTGGTCTACTTGTGTGAGATTTGTAAGTGGTGAACAATTGTACTCATTTTGTTGTGCAGAATTATAAGGATAGATGGAATTGGAATTTTACCAATTGATTCTTCATTGCTTTCTTCTTGTACAGAAAGGCCTTTATAAAGGCAATGTGCAATCGCACTACAAGGTGAGAGGATAGTACAGACAAAGGTTTTACAGTTGTCCATCAATCTTCAGGAAGGTTCCTATTGTCTGTTAGCTCATGGTTGTGTATTTGGGTTGTTGAATGCTTTGCAGTTGGGCTCTGTGAGCTTGGGTTGTCTTGGGCTGCATATGCTCTAGTATCCCCCTCGATCCAAACTCGCGAAGGCAGAGGTTGGATTACAGTCTGAGGAATCGAGCAACTGGAAGCGACTTCGTGAGGAGATCAGCCAGTTGGTCTTCCGAGGAGATGAAAGCCACCCTAAGTGTTTGAGCTCGAACTTGTTCACGAATGAAGTGATAGTCGAGTGAGAGATGCTTAACTTTGTGATGAAGCACTGGATTGCTTGCAAGATAGGTGGCCCCAATATTATTACACCAAACTGTAGGTGGACATGAAAGAGGAATCTGTAATCCCGCCAAGACCAGTTGAAGCCATAAGGACTCGCAGGTAGCATTCGCAAGCGCCCTACATTCGGCTTCAGTGGAAGAGCGAGAGACGGTGGGCTGCTTTTTCGAACTCCGCGAGACAAGGTTGTTGCCATGGAAGATGCAATAAGCGCCTATGGAGCGTCGATTAGATTTTTTCACTTCCCCAATCGGCATCGCAGAAGGCGGATAATTGATGGGAAGAGGCGGATGAAATGTGAAACTGTAGATGGGTAGTCCTATGAAGGTATCGAATAATTCTCTTAACAGCTTGAAAATGAACTTGGGATGGGTTGTGCATTTGCTGGCACACGAGATTAACCGCATAGGAGACATTAGGTTGGGTGAATGAAAGGTATTGGAGACTGCCAACAAGACTGCGATATAATGGTGGATCAGGAAAGGGAGAAGAGGGTATTAGTGCATCATATGTGGTGGCTAAAGGAGATGAATTCATTTTAGAATTGCCAAGGCCAGCTCGGAGAGCAAGGTTAGAGATGTGTTTCTGTTGGCAAAGGAAGAAATCATTAGGGGTGCGGGATATTTCAATTGCAAGAAAGAAATGAGCATTGCCCAAATCTGTGACAGGAAAGTGTTTGGAAAGGCAGGAGATGAATTTTGAGCATAGGTCGGGATTAGAGGATATGATGAGAAGATCATCAACGTAAACAAGAATAACGACACAATGATGGCCAAAGCGGTGAATGAAAAGAGAGGAATCAGCAACCAAAGGGGTGAAACCCATTGTTACAAGGCGATCACTGAGTTTCGAAAACCAAGCGCGAGGGGCCTGTTTTAACCCATATAAGGATTCGTTGAGTTTGCAAATGAACTCCGGGAACTGAGGGTTATGAAAACCAAGAGGTTGCTGAATGTAGACATCCTCTTCAATGTCGCCGTGGAGGAATGCGTTCTGTATATCAAGCTGGCGAATGGACCAGTTGTTAGTGGCATCAAGGGAAAGGAGAAGGCGAATAATCAGTGGGCTTATAAGGGGCAATGCAATTTTTATTGAAAGTGATAGCATAAGGAAAGACATTTTCGTGAAAAATGACTTCACGGGAGATGTATGTGCGTTTATCAACCCAATTATAACATATGTATCCTTTATGATTAGGGTCATAACCAAGGAAGATGGTGGGTGTGGAGCGGAAAGCAAGCTTGTATTGATTGTAGGGTCAAAGATTTGGGAAGAAAAGGCAATCAAAGGTCTTTAAAAACTTGTAATCCGGGGTGGTGTGAAATACCAACTCAAAGGGAGATTTGTCTTGTAAAGTGGGAGTGGGCAAGCGGTTTGGAAGGTAAACCGTAGAGGAAAAGGCAGGTCCCAAAAGGTAAGGGGCAAAGAAGCATGTTTAAGAAGAGTGAGGCCCATGTCAACAATTCGGTGATGTCGACTCTCGGCACTCCCATTTTTTTGGTGGGAGTAAGGACAAGTGAAGCGATGTTCAATGCCGAGAGCGGTGAAAAGAGGTTGTAATGGTTTAAATTCCGTTCCATTGTCGGTTTGAACGGAAATTATATTTGTGAAGAAATAATTTGTGACAAGGGAAATAAAGTTTTTTATAAGGATTGGAACTTGAGATTTTGCTTGAAAGGAAAAGAGCCAAATGAATTTGGAATAATCATCCACAATTGATATGAAATACTTGCTTTCATTTGAAGATAATTCGTGGGTTGGACCCCAAATATCAAGAAATAACAACTGAAATAAACGGGTTGATCTAGACGCACTAGTTGGGTGGGGCAAGGCATCGGCCTTAGCCCAACTACATGACTCACATGGTTGGCCCATTGGGCTTATTTTAGGGCTAAGGGGAAAAAGTCTGCTGAGAACCGTTTTGGTGATGCGGGAGGACGGATGTCCCAAGCGGTGATGCTACATGTCGGTGGAGGAGGGAGTGGTGACGGTGGTTGAGTGGGCTGCCGGAGAGGGTGAGGTTGTCACCGACATGATATACATTCTGTCCTTAACAGGTCCGATTAGAAGAGGAGCATGGGTCTGCGAATTTTTACCACAAAGAAACGATGATGAAATTCAAAATAAACACCGTTTTCCACACAAAACCGATTTACAGATATATGGTTCTTATTCAAATAAGGGGTATGAAGAAGTTGCTATAAAAGAAAGGTATGAGAGGGAGTAAGAAGAGAGGTGGAACCGTAGTTGTGTATTGGAAGGGTAGATCCGTCTCCAAGGGAAATTGTGTCGGTGCCAGCATACGGGAGCGAATTGAGGCTGAGATTCGCAATGTCCGGGGTGAAATGATGAGATGTAGCAGTGTCAAAGTACCAATTTGAAGTGGTATTGTTGGCTTGGAGGGACCGAGGCGGATGAGCCTGATAGGCCTGATCAAATCTATGCCAGCAGCGTAAGGCATAATGACTAGTTTTGTCACATACTTGGCATACAGGGCGTGAGTCTGGCGCACCTGTGAAGGTGGTGGATCCACGACCACCTTGTCCTCGTCCTCCATTGAAGGGAGCTCTACCGGAGGGGTTCCCACGACCACCACCGCCGGGAGAAGGGGAACTGTAGCTATCTCTGGTGGGAGCAGAACGACCGCCGCCTTTAGGGTTACCACGGTCGCCGCCTCTGTGGGTGGTGAAATTGGCCTCCGGTTGTGGTGGTTTGACTGACAGAGAGAGGAGGTGCGCCCAGAATTGTAGCTATCTCTGGTGGGAGTAGAACGACCGCCGCCTTTAGGGTTACCACGGTCGCCGCCTCTGTGGGTGCTGAAATTGGCCTCCGGTTGTGGTGGTCTGACTGACAGAGAGAGGAGGCGCGCCCATAATGGACTGGGTGGTGTGATTTGTACGGCCTTGATGATTCATGAGATAGGCATGAAATTGATTTGAAGAAGGGAGATGTGGTTGAGTAGAGAGAGAGGTGACAAGAGACTCATACTCGGAACCAAGACCGGTGAGGAGATACATGACCAGTTCCTCGTCTGAGACAGCTTAGTCGGCGACTTGTATAGCAGCAACGAGGGCTTTTGCCCTGTTCAAGTACTCGGTGGCAGTCTCCGAGCCCTTTTTGAGGGTCGCGAGTTGAAGGCGACTCTGCACGATGGTGGCATTGGACTGAGCGAAAAAAATCTCGTGGAGGCGCGACCATATTTCGGCCGACGAGTTGCAGTCGAGAACTTGAACAAGCACAGGCTTGGTGAGAGAAGAGTTGAGAATGACGACCACCAGTTTGTCCTTGGAGTACCAGTCCTGATACTCCTGGCTTGTCACATCTCCTGGTGGCTGGGCTGCTCCGGTGACAAAATCATAGAGCCGAGTGGCCTCAAGGTAAGGTTTAATCTGACCCTTCATGTGGGAAAGTTTCCAGTTGAAAGTTTGATTGTGCTAATAGCGGAAAATTTTGGGAAAGAGTTGGGAAAGGAAAAATTTTACTGCAGATTTGGAGGGTTGGCTTGAATCTCCATTGAAGAAAAAAAAAGAAAGTATGGATTTTTTTGTGGAAAGATTGGTTAGGCGTTTGCCAGAAGCTCTGATACCATACAAAATTATAAGGATATATGGAATTGGAATTTTATTAGTTGATTCTTCATTGCTTTCTTCTTGTACAGAAAGGCCTTTCTAAAGGCAATGTGCAATCGCACTACAAGGTGAGAGGATAATACAGACAAAGGTTTTACAACTGTCCATCAATCTTCAGGAAGGTTCCTATTCTCCGTTAGCTCATGGTTGTGTATTTGGGCTGTTGAATGCTTTGCAGTTGGGCTCTGTGAGCTTGGGCTGTATATGCTCTAGTATCCCCCTCGATCCAAGCTCGCGAAGGCAGAGGTTGGATCGCAGTCTGAGGAATCGAGCAACTGGAAGCAACTTCGTGAGGAGATCAGCTAGTTGGTCTTCCGAGGAGATGAAAGCCACCCTAAGTGTCTGAGCTCGAACTCGTTCACGAACGAAGTGATAGTCGAGTGAGAGATGCTTAATTTTGTGATGAAGCACCGGAGTGCTTGCAAGATAGGTTTCCAGCCCAACAACAAGCTATTGTACTGTTGACTTTTATGGAGCCTGAATGGCGCCTAACAACATAATCCCGGAGCTCCAATATGACACAAGTTTGTTGTTTGTGAAGCTGTGCCCAGGAAGGCAGGAACTCCATTAACAGCTTAATTGTTGGATAATTGGAGTAGTTAGTCTCTTGGCCAATTACTTGTAAATCTATTTGGATGCCCATGACATTTGAATTTTGCATAATTCCAAGTTACAATGTTAACTTCTATGTCATCACTCTTAACTGAATTTGGGGAAGAAACCCAAACTCTCCGCCAAACCCATCTTCTTGAAATCCAAGCCCCTCTTCACCTTCATATGAATCATATAATATCACCTGCTTGGGTTTAATCATCACGCAGGTTCTACTCAAGTATGATTAGTACTGCAGGGAGCCGTGAAGGAAAACTATCAAGGCTTGTTTTTGTTGTTGTTGTTGATCAAATAGGGCTAGTGCCCCTTATGTTAGATAATCGTTCTAATCCCTCAAAGGGAGTACAACTTCCAAGTGATCTGAAATAAAACTATGTAAAATATAATGTTCGATGAAAGAATCGGTTAACAAGAGCAACCAATTAGCATGGGAGTCAGCTGTGGCATTAAGCCTTGCGACGGACGTTGTTGATCCTCGCCTCCCAATTTGTGTCCTCAATCATTTGCCGGCATTGGTCAGCAAGATGGATGTCGGCATGGGGTGTGGGGGATTTAGCACTAATCAAACTGTAAGCCATCACATAATCAGTCTCTACAATAATACGAATGAACCCCATCCTCCTAGCCAAATATCACCCAAAGTTCACCCATGACTCCGTGAGTGATGTGCAAATTGACGCACTTGAACGTGTCTGTTCGTAGGACCTCGCCTACTGATCCTCGGATTATTCCACCACCAGCAGCAGCCCCTGGGTTCCCTTTTGAGATCCGTTTCCTCGTCACCGCATCATGAGCAAGTAGATTAGTCTGAGAGGTGCTGACAGACCCTGTTGGGATTGCATAATATGTTATGCGCTACAAGATAGCCAAAAGGCCCTCTGCCCTCACGCGTTGTGCCGAGTGGCCCCAGTAGAATCTATCCCGAGCTTCAAGATCATCCAGCACTCATGGCCTGCAGTTTCAGTAGGTAGGCCGAGGGATAACCACCCAGTTCCAATTGTCTGTCTCCCAGAGTTCAGCGACGAGGATCGAATGATGATGTTATAAATCCATAATGACAAGGATATAAATGGGCTGCAAACACAATTTAAACAAGCTCAGGCTGAAGGCCAACTGAAAGCCTCAGCTGCCGATCCAACCTAGTTCTAAATTCTAATGTAGCTATCTCTGTACTGTACTAATTGGTAGGACTAGTTACATTGTTTTCCATGCACATACCCATAGTTGTATACAATTTGTAAATCAGTTCTTTTTTAGCCCAATCTTAAACACAAACTTCAGTTCATCATCTGCAGAAAAATACATGCGGTAAAACAGTACAAAATTATGTTGTTGATAAAATTCATGTACGTATCTAGAAAAGAATACAGCAGAGATTTCCGATTTCATCATCTAATTCAAAGGGAGATTCAAATGCAAATCAACAACTCATCTGTAGGTCACTCAAATCGATTTCAATCCCAATCCTCTTCACTCAGTTGATCATCAAAAACATCCCTGGGAGGTCTAACAACCATTACCACCGCCCCCAAACTCTGCGCCATCCCCATCTTCTTCAAATCCGAGCCCCTCTTTACTTTCATATCGCCGGAGGCAACCACCACCAGATAAAACCCGTCATCTTCCTCCACCTCCTTGTTTTTCCGATCAACCACCACCAGTATTTGCTCCTCCTTGTACCACGTGTTGGCCCTCCACGGCAGCACGGTTGCATCCGGGAATTCCACCACCAAGCCACCACCACTCTTGTCAAGCGCCACCGCCGGCTCCCACCCCGGCAGCACCACCCACCGTTTCCACGCCTTTTCTGATTCGATCACTCCGAATTCCCCATCAGCCCTGCACTCAAATGGCGCACTCAGGATCCCGGAATCCTTATCCGCCGCCTTGCAAGACGGCAACAACACCACCGTCGTCGCTTCCGCCACCTCCCCAACCATCAACCTCACCACCGGAACCTTAATCGGTTCGTCCTCCTTCAAATCCTCTTCCCCTTCCTTTTTCCCCTCCAATTCGTCCAAAACCCTAGCCCTAGCCCTATCCGATTCAACTACCTCCAAGGCGGAATTAAGCGCCGACTTACTCTCCGGCGAGCCCTCTTCGTACTCCTTAGACAGCCGGAAGTACATGTAGGAGAGGCAGTCAGCCGGGAGCTCGTAATCGAAGTACTCCCAGCCGGGTTCGCCGCGGCGTAAAGGGAATTCCTTGATGGCTTTGGCGAGGATACGGGCGCCCTTCCCGTCGACGCGGCTAAAGACAATGTATTTAGCGGCGGCGGCGCGCTGGGAGGCGCTGAGGAGTCGGATCTCGTAGAGGAGCTCAGCACCGGAGGATTCGAAGTAGGAGAGGAGGTCGGCGTCGAGCTGGTGGGAGGCAGGGGAATCAGGGTCGGCGAGGGAGGCGCGGACCTGAGCGGCGACGACGAGGCGGTTCTGTTCGACGCCGGTGATGCCGGTGAGCTCCTCGACGGTGGGAGGGGTGAAGCCCTCGTGGAAGAGGGCGGTGATGAGGGGGGCGTACTCGAACCAGGAGCCGAGGCGGTTGGCAAGGATTTCGATGCGGCCGGCGGTGTCGAGGGAGCGGAACTTGGGAGGGAGTGGGGAGGGGGGAGCTCGGAAGGGCTGGTAAAGGGTCTGAGGCTGGACGGTGGTGCGGGAAGTATTAGGAATGATGAGCTTGGGAGTTGGGGAGTTGGATGATGATGGGGAGTTTGGGAGGATAAGCCTGGAAGGTTGGTTGTCGGAGGCGGAGATTGGTTTGAGTTTGGGTGGAGAGTGGTGGTGGGAGGCGGCCAAGAGGTGCTTGGATTGGTGGTGGTGAGATAAAGAGAGGGGCTTGGGAGTGAAGGACGACGAAAGCATGGTGAAAGATGAACCTGCAACTCTGCAACTGCAAGATGGGGTTTGCTAAGCTGCTTGTTTGCCTTCTGGCTTCTGCCTTATCTCTCCCTACTCTGATCTTTGTTCGTTGTTGGAAAATGGGTATCCAAATTCCCAAATGGGTTGGGTTGACCCGTTTCAGTCCGTGGGTATCTTTGACAAGGAATGGAAGATATTTTTTTTTTTTTACTTATTCAGATAGGGTCATCAATCTCAGCAATGGATATTCTTCAAGCTTTGAATTGAAGCTCAACTACTTTTTGGTATATTCATATCATATCACCATTTTATCAATCTACCATCTGAATTACCCACTGAACACTTTAAAGAAACCCGGTAACACTTTCATCGGATCTTGTATTGTCTAATGAGTTTGAGTTGTCCTAGAACAAATGCAGCAAATAAGTACCTATAAATGAGTTGCAACAGAAGAGAGATATTGAAGGAGGTAAAAATGACTGGAGAGATTGTACCCACTCAATAGGTGAACTGAAACTGCTAAACTCAATGTAAAGCCTCAGAAATACACAACTGACATTGATTCATGGTGCTATAGACATTGCAAATCCTTCACTGCATTTCAACTCTCATTCCATCTGAGCTTTGAGAGATGATTGGATGAAATTATGTTTCCCTCCAAACTCACCTCCTCATCTCCTTGTGAGTGTCTCCTCCCAGCCACCATCCGAATCCTGCAACCCCCTGTAACCAGACACCAGCAATACCCAATCAAATGTGTTTCTTCCTCATCCTCAACCCCCAATGACCAAATCTCACTCCGCCAGACAAGGCAAATCCACACCCATTTCCTCAAAACCCATTTCCAAGATACCCACCAACTCCCCTCCCATTCCTTTCCACTCCATTTAAGCTCTCTCGCCCGCTACAATTTCCTCATAACAGCTTACAATAGGAATGGCCGTCCTTGGGAGGCACTGAAAGTGTATGTCCAGATGAGGAAGATGGGCGCTGAAGTGGACGGCTTCACCGTTCCCTCGGTCCTCAAGGCCTGCGGTCAGGTCCCTTCTTGGCATCTCGGGAGAGAGGTTCATGGGTTTGCATTGAAATCGGGCCTTGATTGTGATGTGTTTGTGAACAACGCCTTAATTCAGATGTACAGTGAGTGCGGGCGATTAGGATCTGCACGCGAGGTGTTCGATAAAATGCCTGACAGAGATGGAGTTTCTTGGAGTACAATGATTGGGGGCTATGGGAGATGCAGGATGTTTGGACAAGCGTGGGGCATTGTCAACGAAATGAATCGTCTCCTGGTGAAGCCTAGTGAGATTGCGATGATAAGCATGGCTAATCTCGTTGGAGATAAGGCGGATGGGAATGCAGCGAAAGCTATGCACTCCTATGTTATTAAGCACCATAAAGGGGGAGAGGAGAGCTTAGGTGTTAAGTTGGCAACTGCTCTCTTAGATATGCACGCAAAGTGCGGAAACTTGGATTCAGCAAGACAACTCTTCGACGGATTGTCACAAAAGGGCATTGTTTCATGGACTGCGATTATAGCGGGCCACATCCACTGCAGTCGGTTGAAAGAGGGGGTTGATCTTTTCGCTGAGATGATAACCGGAGGCATCTTTCCGAATGCAATTACCATGCTGAGCATGATATTAGAATGTGGATTGGTTGGAGCACTGGGTTTGGGTGTGCAGCTACATGGCTATGTTTTGAGAACCGGATTCAGCATGTCCTTGCAGATTTCTACTGCACTTGTTGACATGTATGGAAAATGTGGTGATATCCGAGCTGCAAGAACCATCTTTGATGGCATGGAGGATAAAGATGTCACGACGTGGACTGTTATGATTTCCTCTTATGCACGAGCCAGTTGTGCTGATGATGCCATTGGACTATTCGTCGAAATGAGGAATAGTGGAGTGAAACCAAACCAATCTACCATGGTTAGCCTCCTTTCGCTTTGTGCAGAATCTGGAGCACTTGATCTTGGAAGGTGGATTCATACTTGTATAGAAAAAGAAAGGGTAGAGATTGATATGATCCTGAATACTGCTCTTGTGGACATGTATGCCAAATGCGGAGAGATGGATGGTGCTTATAAGCTCTTCACTGAAGCCACCGAGAGAGATACGTGCATGTGGAATGCCTTGATGGCTGGATATGGGATGCATGGTTTCGGAGAGAGAGCTATGGAGCACTTCAAAAAGATGGAAAGGCACAATGTCCCGCCAAATGATATTACTTTCATTGGCTTGCTTCACGCTTGCAGCCACGCAGGGATGGTGAAAGAAGGGAAGGAGGTTTTCCGCAAAATGATTGATGTCTATGGCTTGGTTCCCAAAATCGAGCATTATGGATGTATGGTGGACCTCCTGGGCCGATCTGGGCTGCTCTCCGAAGCTCGTGACATTATTGAAAGCATGCCCATGAAGCCTAATGCAGTCGTCTGGGGGGCGTTGCTTGCTGCTTGCAAGCAGCACAGAGAGCCAGAGTTGGCAGAGCTGGCATCCAGAAAGCTTCTTGAAATGGACACAGGAAACTCTGGCTACAATGTCCTCATGTCTAACATCTACGCATTATCTGAGAGGTGGAGTGATGTTGCCGGAGTTAGAACTGCAATGAGGAACAGAGGGTTGAAGAAAGAACCCGGGTTCAGTTCCATCGAGGTGAATGGTTCAGTGCATGAATTCATGATGGGAGATCAGAGACACCCAGAGCGTGAAAAGATAGATTTTATGCTGCTTGAGATGATCAGAAGGCTCAAGGAGGCTGGCTACAAGCCAGACACATCTGTAGTGCTTTTAAATGTGGACGAGGAGGAGAAAGAGACCTCCCTTTCTTACCACAGTGAAAAGATTGCCATGGCGTTTGGCCTCATCAGCACTGCTCCTGGCACTCCAATCCGAATCGTCAAGAATCTAAGGGTGTGCGAGGACTGCCACAACGCCACGAAGCTCCTGTCCAAGATTTATAAGAGAGAGATAACAGTTAGGGATCGAAACCGCTTTCATCATTTCAAGGGTGGGTTGTGCTCATGTGGTGATTACTGGTAGAGGGGAAGAATTGGATAACATACAATCGTTAAAATTCTAATTGTATATATATTTGTTACAGTCGAACCTTGAATCAAACAGGCAATTAGTTTAGTACAACAATATGCAAACAAAGCAATCAACCAAGCCACTGTTGGGTACGACGATCTCCATTGCCTCCAACAGCACGCCGAATGCTGATCTTCTCATTTGCATATTTCTCTTGCAACCACTCGAAACCATTCACATCCAGCTTCCCAGACACTGATTTCCCTTGCTTCCGTCGAACATGTTGTTCATGTATAGATGCCCAAAGTTTTCCTATGGCTTCCCTTTGTCGGAGGGTGAATCTTGACACATTGTCAGATGCATGCTTTCCAAGAATGTCTATTACGGTTTGACACCTGCAAGGAGATGGTACTGAATTACTAATCCCAGCCAAAATAGAGATAACCATCTAAAATAAACAGAAACAACTGAGAACTATAATAAAAGTATTATCGAAACCAACCATGGAAGTTTGTAGCGCTTTGCTGCTATCTCCAGACAAATAATCAGAGCTTCTCTTTTCAACTTGAGAAATCTCTTTGTCTCTTCTTCATCTTTGCTGATTTTGGATATTGTAGTATCCTTCCCCTTTGTTTTCTCATCTTTCCCAGCCTTACTAGACAATAGATCATCAAGCCCAAACGGGTCAGACTCCTCTGCGGTAATCGCCCCCAATGACTGAACTGAAGTTGAATCTGGATTTTCAATCTGAACATTTTCTGTTGCTGATTCATCATTCAAAGCTGCAGCTTCCTCAATATCATCTTCTTCAGTTGCAATAGGGAGACTGGATATCAGATCTTTTACACGACTTGCAGCTTTTGAGAACTGTAATGCAATCAAAACAATCATAAGAAGAAAGCACCACATGGTAAAGCCGCTTATAAATGAAATTGAAGACTTAACCGAGTTCAGTACAGAGAAAACAAATTTTGCATCAATTTTATATAGGTAATATTAACATCCAATTTAGGGGAAATGTTTCTTATGAGATGTCAATATGTACATTTAGGCAAAACCAAGCAAAGAGTTTGGACGATAATGTTAAGTTGGAGAACTAACCACAAAACTGTCGTCTGTATGTAAATCATTTCCAATGACTGCCCTGATTGTCCATGCTGACAAGTCATTTTGTTGCTTCTTGTTCAGGAACTACAAGAAAAGAGATATACGACATTTTTTATCCAGTTGAATACTATTAACATTTACCAAATCAGGAATTACATACATAAGGGAAAAAAAAATCAAGAAAACTCACATCAGATACATCTTGGGCTGCCGAGAACAGTGCGTGATAATCTGACCGCACAGAAGTATCATTGCAAGACACAGTTGATGACATTGCGGTTTCCAGTATAGCAAAGAAGTGATCACTATTTACTGGCTTCACACTCTTTGCTTCAATTAGCTGTATGGCCAGCTTTGATGCTTTGCTGAACTTTGATGCAGCCTTAATATGGGAAGCTATCTTCTTCATAGCTTCTATAACTTGCATCTCAGAAGCATCAGTCGTGGTTTTAAACCTTAGGCGCTTCCCGGCACCACCATCTGACAATCAGAACAATGCTTCAGAATCTTCATATCATAGTATCTTTTTGCATCATGGTACAGCATACCAATGTACATTTCCAAGACCAGAGAGGCTATTTCAGAGGCAAATCCAAGTAAGTCTAAATCAACTTAATGACACATCCAATAAACAGATAATATCCTAAACTCGGGTTGCTTTAGCATAAGACTAGGGAAATTTCAATGCCCATCTCGGGCATGGATGGGTAAAAAAAATCCCTCCCTTCCTCCTCTGAAGTCGCAATTCACTACTTCTTTATATATAAATAAATGATACTATCTTGGTTGATTATCCATTTTCCTTCCCCAATGTTGTACCAAATCGTCCTCAATGGGAGTAATCTAGCACTTGGTGGCAGTGGCCAGGGAAAAATGGGAAATTATTAGCAAGAAGAGATTGAACGAAAAATGGGAAATTTATTAGCTAATTAGCACTGCAATCATCTAGAAAAGAGAAGTCGCACAGTAGCAGTCTCTGTAGCCCTAAAACGCCCTTAACCTAAATCAAACTCAAAGTGCATAGAAGATCAACGAGGTTCATACTACTCAGATGTAAGCAGGAAAAGCAAGAAACCGAAATTGAAAAGGCAGTAAAGATTCAGTCATTTCACAGCTAAAGAAACAAAATTCAAATCGGGGAAATTACCAACAGGAGTGGACGCATCTTGAGGGGGTTTAGGTCTCTTAAGGGCGCTCTTGAGAGCGGGCTTTGGCGGTGGAGGAAGAGGAGTGGGGTGGTGATTATGGTCACGGATTTTCACAGATTTCGTCTTCGTCGTCGTCTCCTCCGGTGGTTGCTCGTCTGTAGGAGGAGGAGGAGGGTTGGATGGAGGCGGCAAGTCTCCGAATAAGCTTTCTACCATTCTCTCGCTCTAGCTCGCTGAAATCTGGAGAGATCGAAAATTTATGAATCTTTCGGCCGCCCGTACTACAAGTTCCTTCGTACTTTTTTTCATTTCATTTCATTTTTTTTCAACCGGGAAAAATTTGGCAGGAAGGTGGTCCTTTCTAATCAAAAGTATCCCTGCGGATCAGAATGACAAGATTAGAATAGTCAGGGATCGAAGATTCAGAGCAGGCAAAGACAAGGTGCGATAGTCGATCGGCAACCTGGTTAGCTTCCCTAAACACGTGACGAATCTGGAATGAAGCGAAAGACTGGAGAGAGAAAGTGGAATCTGAGATGAGCATCTCATTCTCACCAGGGACAGACCAACGTCCCAGGAGACTGTTAATAATCGTAAGATTGTCTCCTTCAATCATAATGTGGTTGAGATGAAGATCAGAGGCAGCAAAAATGCCTTTCTAGAGGGCGTAGGCCTCGGAGTCAAGTACACAGAATGTAGAGGTGATGGACCAGCTCTGCTAGGAACAGGGGAGCCAACAGAGTCCCGGATAATAAAGCCAAAACGACTCTTAATCGAGGGGGAGAAAGCACCATCGAAATTTAGTTTATGCCAATTTAGGGGAGGCTTGTTCCATTTTGTAGTAGGTCGTTTGTTTTTAGTGCTGGTGACAACTTTGGTTGTACTGGGTCATCATCAATTTGTTTTGCCATATTCCAGTTAAAATTTTGTTCCGCAAAGAATGATGCAATTGCTCTGTATTCGGGCTAGATGTTGTTGAAAAGGGCTTTGTTTCGGAAGAACCAGATACTCCACCAGATAGTAGCCAGGTTTGTGAAGGTATGTTTTCCAAGGTTTTCTTTTGTTTTAGTTAGGAATTCATTGATGTTGTTTGATTGTAGATGGAAAGTCCTTAGCTTTGGTATTAGTGTGGGGTTCGACTCATGGATCAAATCAAGCGAAATAGGGCATTGGAGCAGAAGGTGCTCTAAATCCTTATAGTGGGAATCACACATAGGGCAGTCTGTGGGGATGCCGATTCCTCTGGAAGCCAATTTTGCCGAAGTAGGAAGGCCATTTTTGATAGGCGCCAAATAAAATCCTTAACTTTGGGTAAGGTGTCAAGTTGCCAGATCCAACAAAGATCTGATTTCGTGTGCTGTTTTTTAGTATGTATCACTTTAATAGTTGATTGTGTTGAGTACCACCCATTCTTACTCCATTTTCAATAAAGTCTGTCTTGATTAATATTTCTAGGGATGAGAGTTTGTAGGATGGAGTTTATGGTGGTGTCATCAAGTTGCTCTTTGGTGTAATCATGAATTTTTTGGGTATTCCAAGTTTTATCATTGTTTAGAAATTGTTTTACGGTTACTATAGTGTCAATGGTTGATGGGTTGGATGCTAAAGTAGAAAGGGGTTGATCTTCAAACCAAAGGTCATTCCAGAAGTTGATAGCTTCACCGCAACCAATTGACCATCTCAGGCCTCTTTTGAAGATGGGAAAGAGATTCGAGAGTCTTGTACATTGCCAAGAAGAGGGGCCTTTTCTCTTATATTGTAGGATATGTTGTTGCTTTAGATATTTTTGAGTAATAATCATAACCCAAGGGTTCTTTGGTTCAGCTAGAATTTTCCAGAGTAATTTTAGTTGTAGAGCAATGTTCATTTCTTTTGAGCCACGGAGGCCCAAACCCCCATTTGATTTTGATTTATAGATTTCAAACCAGCTAATAAGCGGTTTGTGCTTTGGATCTTTGTTCCAAAGAAAGTTTCGATTGATTCTATCTAACTCATTATGAATGGAAGTATGGAGCAGAAAACATTGCATGAGATGTAGTGGTTTGGTCGCTAGGTTTGATTTTATAAAAGTGCAACGCTCTTGTTGGGAGAGATTATTGGCTTTCCATTTGTGAAGTTGGGTTTTAGTTGAGTCCAATATGTCATTGAAGGTGGATCAGGTAGCCTTACCAACGATAATGGGACTACCCAGGTATTTGCCAAGGTTGGTAGAGGATGGGATACCTAGTTCGTTATGTATTATATCCTGGAGATGCGATTTTTTGTTTGGAGTAGTCTGAAAGAGAGATTTAAGCATGTTTATCCTTTGTCTAGAAAGTGTACGGTATTTGTGAATTACTTTATTTAGTTGGTCACATGCCCGCTTGGTGGAGGAGGCAAAGATGACAATGTCATCAGCAAATGCAAGAAAAGGAATCCTAATCCCTAGTCGTGTAATTGAGATACCAATCTGGCTATGAGGGAGGGTTGATTCATGGGCAATACCACGCGCAAGAACCTCATTTACTAATAAGAAAAGTTACGGAGAAAGAGGGCCTCCTTGGCGAATGCCGCGTTGGGGAGTGAAAAGTTCGGTAGGTTCATTGTTTACGAGGACTGAGTAGGAAACCGTGGTTATACATTGTTTGATCCGGTTTATGAACCGAGGGTCAAAACTAAAAGGATAGTGAATAAGAATTGCCAGTCAACCATATCAAAAGTCTTTTCCATATCCAGTTTAATCGCCATCCAGCCATCCTTTCCCTTTTTCTTATGGAAAGAATGGAAAATTTCATTGGCAATTAGGATGTTGTCTTGAATAGCCCTATCAGATGTGAAGGCGCTTTGAAGGGGGTGTGTGATTTGAGGGATAATTTTCTCGAGTCTTGTTGAAAGGATTTTGGATATGATCTTGTAAGTAGTGGAGTAGAGGTCGATAGGTCTATAATGGTTTGTGGTTGTCGGGTTTTCACTTTTAGGAATGAGTGTTATGAAGGTGTGGTTTGTTTGTTTGAGAATTCTTCCACTGAGGAAGAAGCTCTTGACTGCTTTTGTTACAGTTGGTCCGAAAATGTGCCAGTATTTCTTGAAAAACCCAGCCGAAAAACCATCAGGTCCTGGAGACTTGTCATTAGCAAGACTGAATAAGGTGCATTTAACCTCGCAGTTGGTGACTTGTTTAGTGAGGCAGTCGTTGTCATGCGGGGTAATTTCTGGGGTGATGAGATCAAGTAGGTTGCTTGTTACATGAGGTTTACGTGGGTTGGAGAAGCGTTTGACGAAGTCATCTTTAATAGCTTTTCTGATTTCTTGGTCTTGGCAAAGAGAGATGCCAGCTGTGGTTTGTATGTTTTTAATAATATTTCTATTTCTTCTTCTTGTCTCTATATGGTGGAAGTACTTTGTGTTTTTATCGATTGACTTTAGGTGAAAGCGTTTATCTCTTTGATTTTAAGTTGCAAGTGAAAGAGAAAAATGAAGGATGAGAGTTAATTGAGATGAACATTATGTTGGGGTGATTTAAAGTATAGATAGCAGTAATACAATCGATGAAGTTTGAGGACACTAATGGATATAATAAGAAGTTCAAGGTAAAGGTTATACCTGGAAAACCAAGCATGAGTAACAGGGGGGGAGAGAGCCAAAAAGCAGAAGGCATCAAGATTACACATGCCACCACCAAGCCTAACACATCAAGCATATACAGAGTCACCCACAGAGAGCCGAGTACGCGCCTAATCACTCACCCCCCTTTCCTCACTAGCAAGCTTATGGGCCACCGTACCGTCGATTGCATTACATTTTCTACTAATATGCATAAAGTTCATATTTGTAAAACTAACTAAAGTTCCTTGATATCTAGTACAAAATTTTTAATCTCTATTGGGCATCTTTGCTTGCCTAATAACACCAGGATTAGCTCATGAGAGTCATTCTCTATATCTAACTTAAGAGTATTATGTGCAGCTGCTAGTTGCATTCCTCGTATAAGAGCTTTAATTTGTCTCTGCTGCTAGAGGGGACATCTCCATCTTGAATTTCTCCGTGATACTAGCCATCATGTATCCATTGTGATCTCTTAGCACAACTCAAATCCTTCCTCCCGTGTTTTGCTTGACATAAGCATCAGTGTTCAGCTTTAGTTCCCCAACATTAGGAGGATCCCATTTAAGAGAGTGAAGGCTATTCAATTGTACTTTTGTGCCCTAAGGTTCCTTCCTTTGTAACTCAGTCCGTAGAGCATTAGACTCTTTAATAACCGGTCGAGAAGGCTTGAATTTTCTTTCAAACACCTACTCATTACACCTTCCCTAAATTTTCCAATAGAGGGTCAAAGATCTTGCAAATTCAAATTTTGTTAGCGTGTTGTACATTGACTGAACAATATCTATCCCTAACCTAGAAATGTTTTGCACATCATACTTGATCATGTCCTAAGCTTCTGATGCTAAACAATAGTCTCTTATCACATGAGTCTGATTCTTCCTATTGGCCACATCAAGGACATAGAGAGTCCCACCCTTAAATCTTTTTTGCTAGCCTCGAATTTGTGGATAGAGATGTAATGCACAATGACCAAGCAAATACCTTGATTCTAGGATTTGTTTTTTATGTCCAGATTTTACTCCAAACGGAGAGGTCTGGATAGCTTGATCTAGGGAATTAAGCCATATGTCTATTGCTCTTGATATCATGGTAAGCTATTCTCATGGAATAATCACCCCATTTATCGTGGCTCCAATCTAATCTTGGAGTCAATTCCAAAGGCATTTGCTTAATTCTTTAAGCCTTAAAAGGAAGGAAGAACTCGTCAATTAGATTCGACTTCCAGCATCTTGTGTCGTTGTCAATTAGTCCTTGACTAGCATATGTTTGTTTTGTGGTTGACAGAAGCTGATGGCTTTGAAGTTCGTGTTATCGATAAACGAGGGATCCTCCCATACTCTTACTGAGTTTCCATATCCGATCTACCACCTTGCCCCTTATTGGATTACCCATTCAGCTCCCCAAATTGACCTCCATGTGTAGCTAGGTCTATTACCCAGTGGAGAGTTAATGAATGAAGCATAAGGTAAGTACTTAGCTTTGAGGATTTGCGCGACTAGGGAGTCTGAATTCTTCAAAACTTTCCAAGCTTGTTTCCCACGGAGTGCCCAATTGAAGAGTTGTAGCTCTCTAAATCCCATTCCTCCAGCCAACTTATGTTTGCAGAGTTTTTTCCAAGTGCACCAATGAAATTTTTTCTTGCTTCTTTTGTCCCCGCCAAAATCTAGCAGACAAAGCTTGCAAATCTGAGCATAATTCTTTTCGCAGCTTAAACACACTCGTGGAATATGTAGGGATGGATTGAGCAATGGCCTTGATCATCACTTCTCTACATGCCTTGGATATCATGGAGCTTTTTCACCCCACTAACCTCTTTTCCAGTTTTACTCTTACTCCTTTGAATATATTTTTCTTTGATCTTCCCACATAGGTAGGTAGGCCAAGGTACTTCTCAAATTGATCTGCATGCCTAACCCCCAAGACTTGTTGGATATCGTCTTTGGTATCTTGAGTCACCTTTTTACTAATGCTCACTAGTGCGGGGCGAACGTCGTTGGCACTTTCTCCCTTTGCTAAATAGTAATAATATAATAACTCAAAGCTCAAAACCAATAGATTAGTAAATCAATGAATTGATAAACCAAACAACTACTAGTATAGCGATGAAGTCCGGAGTCGAACCCACATAGACAAGTGGATTACTATGCAATATCTCTAACAATGACTCTTATGACAAAAGCAATGACTTGTGACAAATTGATAACAAAGTTGATACAGGGTTAGCCGTAGGATGGCCCGATCTTCGACAATCAAGACTCAAAGACAAGAACGGAAGCAAGATTTGAACAAGACTCAATAACACTTAAAGAAACGCAGCAAGATTCAACAAGAAAGACACAAGACTCGACAAGAACACCAAGATCTGTGAAGAACTTAATGTCGACAGTAATAAAGAAACAAGACTCGAAAATTCAAGAACAAGACCGATAGTTTGATGATTCGAACTAAAATAGAACGAGATAAAGACCCCAGGCCTCCTAAGAGGGTAGGAACCAAATATCAACGACTACAAAGCCCGCCTCTACAACCTTACACAACCAAGCGGACAACTTGGAGGCACAAAGAGGGGACTTGTGATTACCTGGATCACCAAGCTCTCGCGAGGTTGATGAACTCAAAGCAAACCAAGCAAGATCTATACCAATTCGTGCAATCGATGAGCATGGCTTCAAATCGATTGACTCAGAACGCTCAATGTGTTTCACACAAGAGAAAGCTTTCATAAAATTCAACGTAAGTTCTACAATAGTGGTAGTCGAATATTTACCCTAATCAAGGCTGATTTTCGGCCTAAAAGGAATAAAATAATTAACTTAACGAAATTATTAAAATAACCCTAAAAGTTTCCTAAAATAACTTAAGTAGAAAAGTTACTAAAGTAGGAAATAAAACAAGGTTCCAAGACTTAGAATATTTCGGCCCTAGATATTCCTAAGGTGGCTCGACCTCATTAAGTCATATACACATGTAGCTCTTCAATGTAGGCTCCGGGAGTTGAACCGTGCTCGAGAACAAGGCATGACTCACAAACATGAATGAGTCGCGTTGAAGCTTCTTAGCTCGGGCTCGAGTCATTGGTCCGTCTCCAAGTATGATCGGCGTGTCTGGAGGTGTAGAAGATGGTCCCGCATCAACCTCCCCTTCTTGGAAAGGATTCGACCACGAATCCAAGTCCTCGTCCACTGAAAGGTAGGGAATGAGATCCGCGACGTTGAAGGTTGCGCTGACGCCATAAGTTCCAGGAAGCTCCAACTTGTAGGCATTGTCACCCACTTTCTCCAGAACCTTGAAAGGTCCATCACCTCGTGGTGCAATCTTGCTCTTCCTTTCATTGGGAAACCTCTCCTTCCTCAGGTGCACCCACACTAGATCCCTAGGCTGGAACGTCACCAATCTGCGCCCCTTGTTGGCCTTATTTGCGTTGTATTCAGCCTTCTGCAGAAGCTTCTGACGCGTCCGTTCATGTAGCTCCTTGACGAACTCGACATGCTTACCTGCTTCAAATGACTCTTTTTCTCTCATAGGATATGGAGTAAGATCAAAAGGGGTTAGTGGATTAACACCATATACACATTCAAATGGAGTGATCTTGGTTGAGGAATGCATGGTCCTATTGTAAGCAAACTCCACATGAGGTAAGGCTTCTTCCCAAAGCTTCAAATTCTTTCTTATAATGGCTCTAAGGACAGTGGTTAAGGTTCTATTGGTCACCTCAGTTTGGCCATCAGTTTGGGGGTGACTAGAGGCAGAGAATAACAATCCAGTTCCCAATTTGCTCCATAAAGTACGCCAAAAATGACTAAGAAACTTAACATCCCTATCACTCACTATGGTTTTAGGCACCCCATGCAACCGTACTACTTCCCTAAAGAACAAATTCGCAACATTCGTAGCATCATTGGTCTTATGGCATGCTATAAAGTGAGCCATCTTAGAAAATCTATCTACCACCACAAATATAGAATCCCTCCCCTTCTTAGTTCTAGGCAATCCCACAATAAAATCCATAGATATATCTTCCCAAGGGGCTGAGGGTGTAGGGAGTGGTGTGTATAATCCATGGGGCATGAGCTTAGACTTGGCCTTTAAACAGTCAATACATCTCTTAAGGCAATGTTCTACATCCCTAAGCATATGTGGCCAATAAAAGTGTGACTTAAGTGTATGATAGGTCTTATCTCTCCCAAAATGACCCAGTAATCATCCACTATGGGCTTCATTAACCAATAACAATCGAAGAGAACACCTAGGTATGCACACTTGGTCTTTCCTAAACAAGAATCCATCAAAGATATAGAATTGGTCGGTAGGACCCTTATCTAGGCACTTTCGAAATATAGCCCCAAAATCAGCATCATTCTCATACAATTCTTTAATGTATACAAAACCTAAGACTCTAGAATCCAAAGTGGTCAATAACACATGTCTCCTAGATAATGCATCAGCTACCACATTGTCTTTGCCTTTCTTATACTTTATCACATAAGGAAATGTTTCTATGAATTCCATCCATCTACCATGTCTCCTATCAAGTTTATCTTGGCTCTTAAAATGTTTCAATGATTCATGATCAGTCCTAAGTATAAACTCTCTAGGCCATAGGTAATGGGACCATGTCTTAAGGACTCTAAACAATGCATATAATTCTTTATCGTAAGTAGAGTAATTAAGACATGCACTTTTCAACTTTTCAGAAAAGAAGGCTATAGGCTTACCTTCTTGCATGAGAACTCCTCCTATCCCAACTCTGCTAGCATCACATTCAACCTCGAAAGGTCGAGTGAAGTCAGGCAGAGCAAGCAATGGGGCCTGCGTTAACTTCTTCTTAAGCAGCCGAAATGCTTCTTCCTGAACTGGACCCCACTTGAACTCACACCGCTTCTTTGTGAGTTCCGTGAGAGGGGCTACGATGGAGCTGAAGTCGCGCACAAATCTCCGATAGAAGCTCGCAAGTCCCTGGAAGCTCCTCACTTGGCCGATGTTAGTAGGTGTCGGCCAGTCCTGGATTGCCTTGATCTTTGCTTCGTCGACTCACAATCCACTCGAGCTCACTACAAATCCAAGAAAAGACACTTGATCATTACATAATTCACATTTCTTCAAATTAGCATACAAGTGTTCTAATTTTATAGTAGAAAGTACTTCCCTCAAATGTGCTTCATGTTCCTTAGGTGATTTGCTATAAACAAGAATGTCATCAAAATACACAACAACAAATTTACCTATGAAATTTCTAAGCACATGATTCATTAATCTCATGAAAGTACTAGGAGCGTTAATTAAACCAAAAGGCATAACCAACCATTCATAGAGTCCAAATTTAGTTTTAAAGTTTGTTTTCCATTCATCGCCTTCTTTCATCCTAATCTGATGGTAACCGCTTTTAAATCAATTTTAGAGAAAATGGAAGAACCATGCAACTCATCTAACATGTCATCTAAGCGAGGTATAGGATGGCGATATTTCACAGTTATGTTGTTAATGGCCCTACAGTCTACACACATTCTCCATGAACCATCTTTTTTAGGGACTAACAACACAGGCACAACACATGGACTCAAACTTTCCCTAATGTATCCCTTATCCAACAGTTCCTGTACTTGGGATTGGACCTCTTGGGTTTCAGTGGAATTCATTCTATAAGCAGGCCGATTAGGCAAAGAAGCCCCTAGAATGAGATCAATTTGATGCTCAATTCCTCTAATAGGGGGTAGACCTGCTGGTATGTCCTCGGGGAAGACATCCTTATACTCTTCAATAAGAGATAGGATGCGAGGAGGGAGGGTAGCTCGAAGCTCCTCACTCAACATATTCAACCCTTTGCATAGGAGCATGAGGGTCGTTTCCCCATCCGCAAACTCGTCTAAATATGCGCTCTTGGAAGCCAAGAAAACATCTTTAGGCTGAGTAGGGGTAGACGTATGGCTCGACTGAGCCTCCTTAACTAACTCACCTTTACTTACCTTCCGCTTCTCAATCTCGTCAACCACCTGGGTTGGTGTCATAGGTTTGAGAACAACGTTCTTTCCCTGCAAAGTAAAGGAATATCGGTTAGTAAAGCCATCATGCAAGACCTTACGATCAAATTGCCAAGGACGACCTAATAAAATATGACAGGCTTGCATGGGTACAATATCACACAATACATCATCTTTATAATGTCCAAGTTTGATATGTACTTTAACTTGCCTATTCACCTTTAAGTTACCACAATCATTCATCCAATGCAATCTATAAGGCCTAGGATGCTGAATAGTAGGAAGTTGTAATTTATCAATCATCTCTTGAATAGCTAAGTTACAACAACTTCCTCCATCGATGATCACATTAACAACCTTTCCTTTAACTAAGCATCTAGTATGAAACAGATTTTCACGTTGATTGTTATCACAAGGTTCAGGAACAACACTTAAGACTCTCCTAACAATTAATGATTCTCCATGTTCATAATCAATTCCATCATCATCATTATCATAAGTGAGAAGGTTAAGGTTTTGATCATTCTCATTAGCATGCTCTTCATGTTCATCTCTAGAATTTTCAGATTCATATTTGCCTAGGTGATTAATCATGAGAGTTTTCTTATTAGGGCAATCCTTCATATAATGTCCTGTACCTTGGCATTTAAAGCATACAATATCCCTAGATCTAGTGGTAGAAGAGTTAGGATTACTCCCTTTGGGGCCAGTAGATACCCCAGACGAATCTCGTCCGTTCCAAGGCGCCTTACCCTTGTCGAGGGGCTGTGTTGTAGCTCGGACATCTCCTCGACCTTGGGTTTGGTTTGGCCGAGAGTTGTAGCCTTCTTCAGGCCGCCCTTGGGGCTGCTGTGGCCGGCTTTGGCGCCATGGTTGGGGCTGCCCACTCGTCATCCTTCCGCCTTGGTTCCTGTATCTAGCTCCACGTTCAACTTTAATAGCCAAATGTAATAATTCAGTAGGATTAGAGTAAGGAAAATAATCGATCTCATGAGCTAAGGCGGGATGCAAAATACGAAGAAGCCTAGCACTTGTATCCTCATAGTGTTCCACTACATTGGCTCTAGCCATGGTTTCTTGCATAAGATTAAAGGTTTCCTCAACAGATTTGTTACCTTGTTTAAGGTTTTCTAGGCGTTGCCTAAGCTCTCTAGCATAATGTTGAGGGACAAACCTACTTCTCATTAAGGCTTTCAATTGGTTCCAAAAAGCGATAGGCGCATCAAGGGCTCTTCTTCTTTCCTTAACCAAGTTATCCCACCAAATTAGAGCAAACCCTTGAAATTCTAACGAAGCCAATTGGACTTTCTTAGGTTCAGAGAAATTGTGACAGTTCCAGATTTGTTCCATTTTAGTCTCCCAATCAATATATGCATCTGGATCTATCTTACCATCAAATTGAGGGATTTTTACCTTAACCTTACCTATGTCGTCCTGCTCAGGCTCTCTAGGTGCTCGGTGTTGGTATTTACCTCCTCTATCATTCCGCCTAGGACGTTGCTCCCAATACTCCTCTTCTTGGAAGTCATCATCGTCCTCCGTCTGGTAGAACTCCTCTTGGAAGTCGCGGCCTCTCCCTCTTCCTTTTCCTTGCCCCTGCACATTAACAAACCCATTATTCCTACCATATCTCTCCCTTCGTGGAGAGTTGTTTTCTTCAAATAAAGGGTTATTGATATCAGGATTAGGGTTAGGATTAGGATGATGGACTTCCCTTTCATTTCGAGGCGTATCGTCACGCCTTTGATCACCTCGGCCTCCAATGGTGTTAGAACCACTCGGCCTGGACTCCAATGACGCCACCTTTGCTCCCAACGCAGCCAAGGTTTCTGTGATGGTAGCCATGTTAGTGTTCATGGCGTTCATTATATTATTGAACATCTCGGGTGTCAGGGTGGTGCTGGAGTTGTTGTTATTGCCATTGTTGGCGCTATTCTCCGGATTAGACATCACAAAGAAAAGAAACAATGAACTATGTAAAGGTTAGTGAAAATTATAAACAACCTCACCAAGTGTTTCACTCACTCTCCTCCCTAATTGGTATGTCTAGGCTTGTTGGGGAAATCCGCTTTGGGAAAATCAACACTCAAGCAAAAACCTGGCAAAGATGTGTATGAGAGAATAAATGAAACAAGGACACAAGCTGCACTCGACACTGGAGGTAGGTATCGACTCGGTATGCAAAGTTCCGACTCGGTAGTGCAGGGTGCCGACTCGATAGTGCAGGGTTCCGACTCGGTAGTGCAAGGTTCTGACTCGGTATGACTAGGAACCTCCTGAAATTTGCAAGGATCAACTCGACACAAATAGAAATCACTCGACAATGGAGAGCACTACTCGATAATGAGGAGGAAACAGAGAAAATAAGGAAAAGAAAAGAAAACTTGGAACTTTTACCTCTTTTGATTCAACCCTTAGTAAGGATGTTGTAGTTGCAAGGTAGGGTTTCAAAATTTGTGTTTGGGAAGTATGTGTTTGAGATTTTCGACTAGGGCTATGGAAGTTCACCAAAATTGGTCCTTGAAGCTTCTTGCACTAGACTCAACAATCCTTTTTTTTTTAAGCTTACTTTTGCCCCTAGTGAATTTTATCCTCCTAGGGCAAAACTTGAATGTCTCTTTTTTTTGGACTTTTTTTCGGATGACTGTTTTTTTTTTTCACTAATGCAAGAAACTAACAATGTAGTACAATGAACCAAAAATTATATGCTAAGGTGAAAGAAAATAAAATATGGAGCCCTTATGCAATATATAAATATGATGTTTGGCTACTTATGGAAGGTATATCTATCTAAGCCTTTTGTTTATAATCTATGATAGATAATATGAATAAATCTACCACAAAATTCAGAAATTAAATAAGGCAATCAAATAGATAGATCTAGGATAGAACAAGATAGAAGCAAGCAACAACTAGGGTTTGTGAGCACTAGGGTCGGTCGGCCTCAACCAAGAGGAGGGCTGTTGTGTGCTCGGCTTGCAAGGGTCTCGGCTGGCTTGTGTTTAGGGCTAGCAACCACAACTATCACAAACACGAAAAGGTTAGTTGCAATAAAAAATCAAGATTCAAGAAGTAAAGACCAAGAAACAAAGAAAAGACTCTATTTTTGTAGGGTTTTGTGTTTATGAATAACAAAAGACACAATTGATGTCGGAAACCAAAGCTCTGATACCAGTTTGATACGGGGTTAGCCGTAGGATGGCCCGATCTTCGACAATCAAGACTCAAAGACAAGAACGGAAGCAAGATTTGAACAAGACTCAATAACACTTAAAGAAACGCAGTAAGATTCAACAAGAAAGACACAAGACTCGACAAGAACACCAAGATCTGTGAAGAACTCAATGTCGACAGCAATAAAGAAACAAGACTCGAAAATTCAAGAACAAGACCGATAGTTTGATGATTCGAACTAAAATAGAACGAGATAAAGACCTCAGGCCTCCTAAGAGGGTAGGAACCAAATATCAACGACTACAAAGCCCGCCTCTACAACCTTACACAACCAAGCGGACAACTTGGAGGCACAAGGAGGAGACTTGTGATTACCTGGATCACCAAGCTCTCGCGAGGTTGATGAACTCAAAGCAAACCAAGAAAGATATATACCAATTCGTGCAATCGATGAGCCTGGCTTTAAATCGATTGACTTAGAACGCTCAATGTGTTTCACACAAGAGAAAGCTTTCATAAAATTCAACGTAAGTTCTACAATAGTGGCAGCTGAATATTTACCCTAATCAAGGCTGATTTTCGGCCTAAAAGGAATAAAATAATGAACTTAAAGAAATTATTAAAATAACCCTAAAAGTTTCCTAAAATAACTTAAGTAGAAAAGTTACTAAAGTAGGAAATAAAACAAGGTTCCAAGACTTAGAATATTTCGGCCCTAGCAATTCCTAAGGTGGCTCGGCCTCATTAAGTCATATACACATGTAGCTCTTCAATGTAGGCTTCGGGAGTTGAACCGTGCTCGAGAACAAGGCATGACTCACAAACATGAATGAGTCGCGTTGAAGCTTCTTAGCTCGGGCTCGGGTCATTGGTCCGTCTCCAAGTATGATCGGCGTGTCTGGAGGTATAGAAGATGGTCCCGCATCAAAAGTAAAGTAAATAAAACTAATGATTGCAAATTGATTGATAATAAAGATAGAAGAAACATTTCACCTGTAATTCTCTAACAATGGTTGAGATTCATGGTCCTAGGATTTATTCATCAATTATTCATAAGCATATGTCTACTTGACTAAAGTTGAAGGATCCGCAGGGATACTGATGTACACATTTGCACCTTCTTTTATTGCATCTTTTGACTTCATATTTCATTCGATCTCCAAAGAAAAGGGTTCAAAAGAATATAAACTTGTGTAAGAATGGGCTAAAATGAAAGAAATAGAGTCTGCACAAGTTTTGAGCTAACCATGCAGGAATTCGAGCGAAATCGGAGTCAAAATGAAGAAGCCAAGTGAAGTTGAGCAGAGGTAGATATCGACCCCTGACATAGATATCGACCTCTGGTGTCGATATCGACCCTTATATCGACCTCAACATAGACATCAAGTAAAGATGAGCAGATGTAGATATCGACCTCTGACATAGATATCGACCTCTGGTGTCGATATCGACCCCCATATCGACCTCAACATAGACATCGACCAGAGCTGAACAAGTCGAGCAGGAACAGAGACCTCGATATGGACCCCCTGGTGTCGATATCGACCCCTGATCTCGACAGAAGATAGACTCGATTTCGAATGTGGATTGGAATTATATCTTCAAGAAGGCACGAAATTATCTCATACTTTCAAGATAGATGGCAGCTGAAGTTTTATTTATCTTTTTACCTTTAAGTTTTATCAAAATAAAAAACCTATCCTAATTGTTTGGATAGAGTTCATAGTTTAGATAGGAGTTACAATCCTTGGATAGCAAAGATTAGTAGCCTATAAATAAAGCCCTAGGGGCTAATTTGTTAGAGGATCGAATCCAAAAAAGAATTCAATTGACAAGCAAGTAATACCATCAATAGAGTTATAGTTAGAGAGAAGTTTTAGGGTTTGACGTTTGCGAAAGTTGACGTTGAGTTGTAAAGCTTCGGATTTTATTTTAATGCAAGTTTCTTCCTTTCAATCAATGATGAGTTCCATGATGAGAAGCGAGTAGTTCCCCAAAGCTCTTAGGGTCGGGGTGAGCCCGACGTTAGCCATGCGCGCTTGAGGTAAGTATTTGATGTCGATATCATTGTGTCTATCTCTCCTCCTACGATTCTATGTTTAGTCCTAATCGAAAGAAAAGGGATTCATGCTAACAACTTGAGTTATAAACATAAAATTGGTAGAGACAATTAGGTTTATTTGCAAGAGTAATCCTAAGAGTTGGTGTACGGCGAAAGCTCGTCCCTCGGGTGAAATAGCGCAATTGTCCATCTTATTTATCTTATCGCATGCATTGGTTAACGTTGTGGTAAACCCTAATCCTAGGAGTTGCCTTTTTACATATTTTATACACCAAAACCCACTGTTATTTCTGTTCATTGCTTCTATCTCTATTCTTAAATCTTCGGCCTTTCTTTGCCAACGAAGAATAACTCACTGCAGGGAGACATCGATATCGACCCCAGACGTCGATATCGACCACTGAGTTCGTCGACAGTTTTCTGAGTTGACGACGAACATCGCTGTAGAGTTTGCTGAGCATCGATATCGACCCCTTGTGTCGAAATCGACCCTTCTGTATCGACTGGCAGTCTTCTGAGCCAGTCGATTTCGTGGACTAACATCGATATCGACCCCTCCCAGTCGATATCGACTACTTTTTTTTGTATCTGCAGGTCTTCTGTTGCAGAGAACATCGACAGCCGAGGTTGACATCGAGGCACAAGGTCGAAATCGAGGCTTCTGGTCGACGCAAACGTGAGATTGCCAAAGCTACTAGGATCCCGCTGACACACCTCCTCGTGGATCGATCCTGACTACCCTTCCACTACAACGGGAGGAAGTCTTGTAATTATTTGCTTAGGCCAGGAGTCGGATTACATTTATTACATCTTTATTATTTGTAATTATTTGACATATCAAGCCTCCTGCAACAACAAATTGGCGCCGTTGCCGGGTAGGCAATCAATCGCGCCCTAGTAGTCTATCTCACGTCTCTACCTAGTTTGGCTTTGCAGGTGTATGCGACGCATTGATTGCCCACCTGAATTTAAAGGAGTAGATGACCCTGAGCGTTATTTCCATCTAAGGGCCCAAGCTCAAAGAATCATGGCGGACAACGCAAACCAGGCTGAACTTATTGAGCAACTAAGGAAGCAGGTTGAGGACTTAACGACTAGAGAGGCGGCACTTAAGGTGCATGCGGATAGGGAGGAGGAAGGCCGGAGGCAAATAGAAGCCCAAATCAATGCCCTCCCTAGGAATGTCAAGCAATATATGCACCCCGCTCTCACAGTGCCTGAATCGGCAATTCTTATCCCTGCCTCTAATTTTGAAATAATACCTAACTTCCTAACTGAGATTAGAAGGCACCAATATGAAGGAAAACCTAACGAATTCCCTATGGCACATATTTCAACCTTCTTAGACCTTTGTGATACTATTGCTGATGGACGAAGTCTTGAATATGTCCAACTAAAAGCCTTTCGATGGTCTCTTACAGGAAAAGCATTACAGTGGTTGGAAAGCTTAGCCCCAAGATCGCTCCGTACCTGGAATGAAGTCAAGGACGCGTTTCTCAACAAGTTCTTTCCTCCTTCTAAGACGGAGGTTATCCGACAGAAAATCACGGCTTTCAAACAAAAGCTGGTGAGGCTCTGGCGACTGTTTGGGAAAGGTTTAAGGACCTACTACGATCATGCCCGACGCATGGCCAACCACCGTATGTAATTCAGGAGATCATATACAATGCTCTTGACGCTGCAACTAAGGAGAGGATCAACACCTACACCTCCTATGGCTACCTTGAACTCGCTCCACAAGAGGCTTGGGAGACCATAGAGAGGTTGGTGGAGTTCGACAATACATATGGGACTCCTGAGGCTTCTAACACACCATCATCGTCGAGGCCTGCCCCATCTATGCCCTTATATGAACCCTCCAATGTAATCGATTCGGATGTAAAGGAGCAATTTCATAGGGATCAACTTCGAAAGCTCCAAAAGCAAGTAAGGTTCCTTTCAGCGAACAAAGATTGCATTGAATGCGGATCGCAGCGGCACACCACCATCGAGTGCCCCCATGCTGAACAAGTACACCTAGCGGAAACTCACCGAGAGGCGCGCTACATGAGGGGTCCCAATCACCAATATTGGGGAGACCAAAGGTTCCAACAACCACAAAGGAACCCGGTTAACCCTAGGGACCCTCCGCCTTATAGAGCTCCTGGGCACCCGGAGAGAGACCAAAAGAAGGATGATCTTCAACTAGTACTAGATGAGATAAGGAGGAATCAAGCTAAGAATGATCAATCCAACAATGCCATCCATTCTCAACTCAATCACCTTACCACAAGGATTGGGGAGATGGATATTTGGAAAAAGAACGTAGAGACCCAACTGGGTCAATTGGCGGCACAAATCCCTAGACCGTCCGGAACACTCCCTGGGCAACCCACTACAAATCCTAAGGGACAATCCGGGATGGGCCATGTCACAGCCATGCAATTGAGGAGTGGCACCAAAGTACACAAGCCACGGACGGAAACGGAGGAGAAAACAGACCCAGTCGACATCGACAGACCAGTCGATGTCGACCCAGAGGTCGATATCGACCCCTATGTCGACCCCCTGGTCGACGTCGATGACACTGCAGAGCCTGAGAAGTCACAACAGAGGTCAAAATCGACCAAACCAGTAAATATCGACCAGAGCCCAGTCGACATCGATGTCCAGCAAGCCCCTCCGACCACCGTTTTGGCCCCTCCACCAAAGAAGACGTTGACATTCCCTTCCAAAGCATTGGAGGATCCCACCAAAGGTAAGTTTAGGCGCTTCGTAAAGATACTTTAAGGACTTAATGTTACCATCCCTCTTATAGAAGCCCTAAGCGAGATGCCCACCTATGTGCGATTCCTGAAAGACATCCTGAGCAAGAAGAGATCCATGGCAGAGATCGCAGAGGAGTGCTCAAAGATGGATTTCTCTGAGAAAAAGAGTGATCCAGGGAAGTTTGCAATCACCGTGGGACTTGGCCAACATCATTACAAAGCCCTATGTGACCTAGGGGCAAGTGTAAGTCTCATGCCTCTTTCTATTTGGCAAAAGGTGAACATTGGCGCACTTGAACCTGTGGACATGAAACTCTATATGGCTGACAACTCATTCGTCAGGCCCACAGGTATAGTTGATGACGTTCATGTAAAGGTAGGTAAGTTCTTTGTGCCTACTGATTTCATTGTATTGGAGATGCCTGAAGATCCTGTAGTGCCTATTATACTTGGTAGGCCTTTCTTAGCTACTGCAGATGCCAATATCAATGTACGTCGAGGGCTACTAACCTTTACTATAGGGAACGGAGTGATAGAATTCTCTTTCAACCCAACTATGAGCGAAACAAAGCACCTGGAGCAAGTAGTCCTCTCGCCGGCTAAGGAGAAGCTTAGAAAATTTTTGTTGACGAGGACGAAAACAGCAAGCAGGGTCGACATCGACTAGAACCAGTCGATATCGACTAAAAACATCGAAATCGACCCCCCTTGGTCGAAATAGAGTATGCCAGATTGTTGCCAGGAGCTTAAGAATGGGGTCACAGAGGTCGATATCGACCCCCACATGTCGACATCGACCAAAGCTCTCGAAATCGACCCTTCTTGGTCGAAATCAACCACCCCTCAGCCCGAAGATTTTTGTTTCGGGCCCAAACAGGTAAGCCCAGGTATGACTCCTAACCCTCCTATGTCCCTTATTGATGAATCAATTAAGCCTATTATTGATAATTCTACTAAAGAGAGGGTCAAAGCTCTATGGTTTGCCTATATTGCTAAAGTTAGGTCAAGAAAGAGAAAGAAAGCGCCCAAAGAAGGATTTAACATCAAAGAAGCCTTGGTCGCCGAACTTAGATTCTATCAAAAGGACCTAGATGATCCAGGAGAATGCTCGAGCTCGAAGGGTCCCTACATTAAAGGGTCGTGAAGAATTGACGAAGAAGTCGGCCTAGCGACTCAAAACTCTAGAGCTTGTACATAAAACATTTAAAATTTTGCATAGATGGTTTTTAGGATTTAACTTTTGGATTTTGAACTTTTAAAACTAAGATAATTCGTGCTTTATCTATATTCCTAACCAAGATTTCAGGGTACCAAGCAAAAGGAACGACGAAGAAGAAAAGAAGCTTCTGCAGAGGCAGTCGAAATCGATCAGGCCAGTCGAAATCGACCCCCCCAGGGTCAAGCCATCTCCTGGAGTCGACATCGAGGACTCAGGAGCGAAAAAGCAGAGGTTGATATCGTCTCTAATACTCGATATCGACCCCAATCAGGCAGCCCTTATCTTCATTTTCTTCCTCGAATTCGACAGATGCAGTCGACATCGACCACTGACCTAGATATCGACTTCTGGCATCGACCTATCCTGAAATCGACCTGAATCCGTAGGTTTGCGCTGTGAGTTTCTCTCTACCCTTGTTCTTCTTTTTAATACAGTGAGGACACTGTATATTTTAAGTATGGGGTGGGGGAAAACATGTCTTATGGTCATAACTTGGTTTTCTTCGCATTTCATTCATGTTTAAATTTTTGTTCTTAGTTTTACTTTTATAAAAAATCAAAAATCAAAAAAAAATCAAAAAAAAAAATAGAAAAACTGTCAAAAATACAAAAAAAAATGCATGTTTATTTTGAAGTTTGTTTTTTTACCCTACTTAGATGTCCTATGATGAAAACTAAATAGCTGACTTGATCATGTAAACCCTATGACATATTTGGATGGTTTAGCCTAAGTCCTTAAAATTTTTATGTAGATTGTGAACTTGTGATGAAATTGAGCACATATAATCCTAGGCTAAAAAGCAAATCCAACAAAAATTATCCTTGTGAGAATTTTGACCTATAAGGAGAACATCAAAAATCCCTCCACTTTCTTGAGTGAATTTACTCTTCCTATGCATCTCTAAATGTTGTGATAGTTATTCAAAACCAATGCATATATATGTTTATGTTTACGATAATTAAATGATGGAGGCATCTTTTAAGCCATTTTTATCCTCTCTTTACCTACCCTGCATTATCCCAGCTTGAAGCCAAAATATTAGCCTGAGCCTGAAATTTCAAACTCCACAAAATTATCCCTAGCCGAATTGAGCCTGACCCCCATTTGGGAATTAAGACTTAGATTGGCTGGACTGATGCGTTGTGGAAAGAAAAGAGCATAATGTCCAGTTTTGAGCAAGGAAATTATGGGTTGGTGCATATTTACATTTTGTCATATTTTGTAAAAGGATTTATGGCTCAACATATAAATGCACATATTTACTTATTATTTTCGAAAAAAAAATCCGAAAAATATATATATATATATATATATATATATATATATATATATATATATATATATATATATATATATAGTGCATGAGCCAAAATCCTTAAATCTTTTATTCATACAAGTGTTATATTTTTTAGAGGTATATTAGAACTTGGAAGAAGGGTTGATAATATGGTTTGCATCTTTTAATGCATCTCTAGAACATATTATATAAAGATGAGTTGGAAAAGAGCATTATAGGAGATTGAGCTTACATTGAAGAGTTATGGTTTGGGTATTGCAAGTGTTGAAATTTAGGAGTCTTGATTCCCGAATTATAAAAGCACCACATAGCCAAATAAGTCCATACCCTTTATTTCATACCAAGCCCCATTACAACCCCGCCGAATGGAGTCTTCTTTGAAGTCTTCCATTGAGCGAAAGTCCTCCTGATGATTCTTATTGCATTTTCATAATTGGTTGCGAAGTGGATTTTTATAAATTGCAATGTTTATGAAATTGTATATGGAATTGAGTTGAGAGTTGATCTTCATAGCCTAAACACATGAGAGTTGAGAGCAAACACATTATCCCTGTGAGGTTGGATTAAAATTGCATATGCCTATGGATTGCCAAAATATGTACTATGACGTTAAATTCACTTGCTTTGCTTTGCTACCGCTTATGATGTTGCTTTTGACAAGGGCAAAGACTTGAAGGGTGTGTTGTAGGTATTGGTTATTGCTTGGTTATTGCTTGAGGACAAGCAAGTCTAAGTATGGGGTGTTTTGATGTACACATTTGCACCTTCTTTTATTGCATCTTTTGACTTCATATTTCATTCGATCTCCAAAGAAAAGGGTTTAAAAGAATATAAACTTGTGTAAGAATGGGCTAAAATGAAAGAAATAGAGTCTGCACAAGTTTTGAGCTAACCATGCAGGAATTCGAGCGAAATCGGAGTCAAAATGAAGAAGCCAAGTGAAGCTGAGCAGAGGTAGATATCGACCCCTGACATAGATATCGACCTCTGGTGTCGATATCGACCCTTATATCGACCTCAACATAGAAATCAAGTAAAGCTGAGCAGAGGTAGATATCGACCTCTGGTGTCGATATCGACCCCCATATCGACCTCAACATAGACATCGACCAGAGCTGAACAAGTCGAGCAGGAACAGAGACCTCGATATGGACCCCCTGGTGTCGATATCGACCCCTGATCTCGACAGAAGATAGACTCGATTTCGAATGCAGATTGGAATTATATCTTCAAGAAGGCACGAAATTATCTCATACTTTCAAGATAGATGGCAGCTGAAGTTTTATTTATCTTTTTACCTTTAAGTTTTATCAAAATAAAAAACCTATCCTAATTGTTTGGATAGAGTTCATAGTTTAGATAGGAGTTACAATCCTTGGATAGCAAGGATTAGTAGCCTATAAATAAAGCCCTAGGGGCTAATTTGTTAGAGGATCGAATCCAAAAAAGAATTCAATTGACAAGCAAGTAATATCATCAATAGAGTTAGAGTTAGAGAGAAGTTTTAGGGTTTGACGTTTGCGAAAGTTGACGTTGAGTTGTAAAGCTTCGGAGTTTATTTTAATGCAAGTTTCTTCCTTTCAATCAATGATGAGTTCTATGATGAGAAGCGAGTAGTTCCCCAAAGCTCTTAGGGTCGGGGTGAGCCCGACGTTAGCCATGCGCGCTTGAGGTAAGTATTTGATGTCGATATCATTGTGTCTATCTCTCCTCCTACGATTCTATGTTTAGTCCTAATCGAAAGAAAAGGGATTCATGCTAACAACTTGAGTTATAAACATAAAATTGGTAGAGACAATTAGGTTTATTTGCAAGATTAATCCTAAGAGTTGGTGTACGACGAAAGCTCATCCCTATGGTGAAATAGCACAATCGTCCGTCTTATTTATCTTATCGCATGCATTGGTTAACGTTGTGGTAAACCCTAATCCTAGAAGTTGCCTTTTTACATATTTTATATACCAAAACCCACTGTTATTTCTGTTCATTGCTTCTCTCTCCATTCTTATATCTTCGGCCTTTCTTTGCCGACGAAGAACTAACTCACTGCAGGGAGACATCGATATCGACCCCAGACGTCGATATCGACCACTGAGTTCATCGACAGTTTTCTGAGTCGACGACGAACATCGCTGCAGAGTTTGCTGAGCATCGATATCGACGCCTTGTGTTGAAATCGACCCTTCTGTATCGACTGGCAGTCTTCTGAGCCAGTCGATTTCGTGGACTAACATCGATATCGACCGCTCCTAGTCGATATCGACTACTTGTTTTTGTATCTGCAGGTCTTCTGTTGCAGAGAACATCGACAGCCGAGGTCGACATCGAGACACAAGGTCGAAATCGAGGCTTCTGGTCGACGCAGACGTGAGATTTCCAAAGCTACTAGGATCCCGCTGACACACCTCCCCGTGGATCGATCCTGACTACCCTTCCACTACAACGGGAGGAAGTCTTGTAATTATTTTCTTAGGCCAGGAGTTGGATTACATTTATTACATCTTTATTATTTGTAATTACTTCACATATCAAGCCTTCTGCAACAACAGATACAATCACCTTATTCAATATCACTAAAGAATAGTATTAAACACTCAAGCTTTTAGACCAATTGGCATATCGATTCGATGCAATTAAGACACAACTGGAATAACCCTAAGTGGCATAATCGACATCTAATGATATAGATCAATCGAAATCATCCACTACAAATACAAGGAAATATCACTACTTCAATACCTTTGTTTGCTATCTAGAAAACAATAACGAATTCATAGCCTAGATGCAATTCCTAACATGGTGATCAGTCATAGAAAGGAACACAAATATAATCAATAAACACAAGATGATAAATAAACTCATAAATAACTAAATAGAATCAAATTCTCACAATTTATTCAACCATGTCTTCGAATCACATGCGAAACTATGAGTTTAGAACCTCATAGACCAAAAACCTCTCTTCTCTTTCAAAGCGTTCATTGTCTCTATGCCTCCACGACTGGAATAACAAAAATTAATCTTATAAAGAGTCGTGGAAAACCCTAGAAATATAGTAATAATATAATAGGAAATAGAATATTCGGATCCAAATCGGGATTGCTGAACACGACATCACGGCGGGCGCCGCCTAAGGCACGACGGGCGCCGCCTACGCAGCGACGACTTTCTTCTTCTTCTCTTCAATGTTGTGCTTCCTTGCTCCTCCGTAGCCTCTTCCCTAGCCCTCATATGCTCCAAAACATGTCTCCAAAGCTCTTTCAAGATTCCATCCAAGGTCGGAACGTAAAATTGCAGAATAAACACTAAAAAAGGTGTAGATTCCGAACTCGAATACTTCACAAGCAAGATATGAAACTAGACTATAACATATGCAAAACTCCTATCGAAATGCAATAAGAAATACCTATAATGCCTACATGAAATATGCATTATCAAATCCCCCACAGTTAACTCTTGCTTGTCCTCAAGCAACCATAAGACAAAAACATCATCTATACATCCCACATGAGATCCTTTCACAATTTTACTCATAAAAAACAATGTCATCAATAGTGAAAATATAATCAAGGCATATAAACATCATAACATGTATATATGGGATCAAGTTGCTTGCATGCTCAAAAATCCAACCTCACCAAGGATAATGTGTATATCTCACTCTCATGTGTTTAGGCTTTAAGCATACACTCACCTCAATTCCATATACAAGCATCAAATCAAATATTGACATTTATATCACAAAATCTCCACCGGTTACATCAAAGCCAAAATAATTAAGGACATCAAGAGGACTTTCGCTCAATGGAAACATTCATAGAAGATTCCATTCGGCGGGGTTGTAATGGGGCTTGGTAAAAAACATAAGGGCAAGGAATTATATTTGGTCATGTGGTACTATAAATTCCGGGAAAATAAGATTCCAAAAACTCCCAACATAACACAAACCAACTCAACAATACATCAAGCTCTCAATAACACATCATCTAAAAAATATAGCAATAAGCCCAAAATCCTCTTCAAATCATCATCTCATACTCATCTCATCATCATCTCATCATCACGCACACATATGCATCTACAACACCCAACCACTCTTTCTTTCAAGCAACATAAATTCAATCCTCCTCATATGCAAAAATAAATAAACTTGGCTCTTATTATTCTTTTCTTTTTTTTTACTTTTTTTTTCTTTTTTTTTTCTTTCTTTTTTTATTTTTCTCGGCATATTTTTTTAAATAAGCCATATACATGAAATACAACTATGAGGGAAAATAAAGCACTTAACATTACATCTTCTCAAAACCATAAACCATAAAACTCACACTTTAGCTTCTTTCCTCCACCACTCCAAAATAGATTCATAACCTACTCAAAATCTTAATTTCCCCAGAAAAGGGTAAGGCTTATCATAGGGTAGGAATAATGCAATTTTGTGGAGCTTACAAATAAAATAGGCTAAAGGCTCAAATTGGCTTCAAAGCAAGATATAACATAAGGTAGACATGGATAAAATGTGGCTAAAAAGTTGCCTCTATCATTTGAACTTATCAAGCAATGATCATGTATATAATCATTCTTGAAAATAGATAACCATGTGAATACTCAAAGATAAATGCATATGAAGAGTAAATCACACAAGAAAAGCAAAAGGAATATAGATGTACCCTTATAAGGCCAAAAATATCTCACAAGGACAAATTTTTGATGAATATCAAGCATACTCACAAGCTTAGATCATACATGCTCAATTACCGATTCCTAACCATACTTCACATAAAATCAATTTTAGAGACAAGGTCAAATCATTCCAGAAATCCATGGGATTTATAAGATCATACCAACATAAAGCCAATAAGACAAACTCAAATTAGATGGGTATCTTTGATAACACAAATATGCAATGCATGAGACTCTTCTTATTTTTGGATTTTTTTGACATTTTTCACTTTTTTTTTCATTTTTGACATTTTATAAAACAAATAAAATAAACATGATGCATGAATTACAAGAATATCAAAAATAAAATAAAATAAAATACTAGAAATCTAAATATGAAACAAAAATAAACATGAACTAATCTAACTAATTTACTTCACTTCTCTCCCCACACTTACATGTGCATTGTTCTCAATGCATAAACATATACAAAAAGGAACAATGAAAAAGAAAATAAAGGGTTGAAGGAAGCAAATAAACTAACCAATTACTGTGAAGGTGGGGTCTGGGATCCAGACTGATTTAGTAGACTCAAACAAATGTGATGGAGCTGATCAACCTTCCTAGCCAGGTTCTCATGAGACTTAACTAATTCTTCTAGCTCAGCCGCCTGTCGCATCTCAAAATCCGTCAAACTCTTCTCCAGGCAGGCTATGCGTTAGGTGTCATGAACCACAGGTGGTGTCATCTCAATCTACATCTCCTCGGTGTCGCTCGCGGGGGTCATAGGATCATCAGATTTCCACAAATCAATAGGAACATAGCTTCGGCGGAAATCGGCTAAAGTGGGACCCACAGGTAAAATAGTAGGCAGATACTGATGATGGGTTTGCTTAGGCCTAGAAATCCAACGAAATCTCTCAATAGCATACGGCAACTGCAGCCCCTTAACCATCCAAGAAGACACAAGTGAATCAATGTCCCAAGAATATGAAGTACTCACAAGCTGCAGGGAATCTAAATCGATGCCATGATAGACTGCCAAGAGTGTAATCATGCCGCCAAAAGAAATGATCCTAGGAAGATTCCCACTGTGATGAATACGGGCTATGTCACACACCCTCAAAAACATAAGCACCCAATCTGGCACTATAGTAGACTCAGGAGTCAAGCAATACATGAAGTCGACTATGCTAGGACTGACATCAACGGTATCCTCAGCGCCATAGAAAGTAGTACCCAGAATCCGCAGACAGAGACGGGGAGCGGGATATGTAATCATATCATCAGGTCGGTAGTCACCCTCAGCCTCAGGCATCCCTAACAGCTTCCTCCAATTTTCCGCAGAGTCGAGAGCGAGCATGGCCTGCTCCCACTTGCTAAAGCACTTCTTAAAAATACCAAAAGTAGCACTAATCAAAGCATATGACGTATAGCAATTTCTTCCCCTCAATTTGAAACGAACATCCTTAAACGAAATTACCTCCAATGTAGTAAGGAATTCCTTGACCAAGAAGGGGTAAGTCGGAGCCTTTCTCCAAACAAAATCACGCAGCCCTCGATGTGCCATCAAAGTCATCACTGAATCAAACAAACCCAACCTCTTCAATGCATCCTCAACAAAGAACTTAGTCGACATGTAAAGACGCTTCCCAAGCTCATTCCAACACTTCACCTCAGTGTCATCGAAGTAGGCCGGCACATCTCTCTTACCATATCCACTCATGATTGACGAGGAGCAAGAAAATCGCAAGAGAACCTCACAGAAACGACCAAAAAATGACCTCTCTGCAGGTGGCGACGGGGGCCGTGTATGGGGCGGCGGGCGCCGGTTTCTACAGAACAAGAATCCATGCATGACGTTGAAGAATCAACATCCACAACTCCTCCAAACTTGAAAATTGACGACCAAACTTGGTTTCAAAGGCTTTCTTTCGTGGTAGATATAGGAATGGTGTGGAAAAGATTTGAATTTGATGGATGAAGGTAGTGATGAATGTGTTTGATGGGTAAGAACTCAATTGAAACACAAGGCTCTTAGGTTTTTGGAATGGATTCAAGTAGGATCTCTTGGGGTTTATGTGTTTCCTTAGAGTCAAAGCTTTGATTGATCCAAATATTAGGGAGTGGGATTATATGGTGGTTTGGAAAGGGGAATTTCCATCTATCAAAAAGAAAAGAAAATATTAGAAATATATATATAAATAATAAAATAAAATAAAATAGATAAAAGATTAAATTCTACTCCTACAATAAATAGAAACTAGTCCTAGATAGAACAGTCTAATCCTAAGATAGATAAAGTATATAAAAGATAGATAAACTAACCTAAAATAAAATAAAATCTAATCCTAAAGATAAATAAAATAAATCTACTTCCTAAAATAAAAAGATAGAACTAAATCTAATCCTAATGAAGATAGAAAATCAAATCTAACCTAAAATAACTGGAAATCAAATAAACATAAAGATAAAATAGGATAGAAACTACTCCCTTCCAACGTAACTAAAAATCCGGACGCATCTGTGAACAGTGACCGGCGGCGGGCGCCGTGGTTGAGGCGGCGGGCACCGTGTATTGTTAAGGAGGTAAGTCGAGTTCTCAAATTACAAATATAAAGATGTAAATAAATGTAAACCGACTCCTAGCCTAAGCAAATAATTACAAGACTTCCTCCCGTTGTAGTGGAAGGGTAGTCAGGATCGATCCACGAGGAGGCGTGTCAGCGGGATCCTAGTAGCTTTGGAAATCTCAAGTCTGCGTCGACCAGAAGCCTCGATTTCGACTTCGTGCCTCGATGTCGGCCTCGGCTATCGATGTTCTCTGCAACAGAAGACCTGCAGAAACAAAAATTGTAGTCGATATCGAATGGAAGGGGGTCAATATCAATATTAGTCCACGAAATCGACTGGCTCAGAAGACTGCCAGTCGATACAGAAGGGTCGATATCAATGCTAGGGGGTCGATATCGATGCTCAGCAAACTCCACAGCGATGTTCGTCGTCGACTTAGAAAACTGTCGACGAACTCAGTGGTCGATATTGACGTTTGGGGTCGATATCGATGTCTTCCTGCAGTGGGTTAGTTTTTCGTCGACAAAGAAGGGCCGAAGATTCAAGGATGGATGAGAAGGGATGAACAGAAATAAAATAGAGGGTTTTGGGTGTATAAAATATGTAAAAGCAACTCCTAGGATTAGGGTTTACCACAACGTTAACCAATGCATGCGATAAGATAAATAAGACAGACAATTGCGCTATTTCACCCGAGGGACAAGCTTTCGCCGTACACCAACTCTTAGGATTAATCTTGGAAATAAACCTAATTGTCTCTACCAATTTTATCTTTATAACTCAAGTTGTTAGCATGAATCCCTTTTCTTTCGATTAGGACTAAACATAGAATCGTAGGAGGAGAGATAGTCACAAGGATATCGACATCAAATACTTACCTCAAGCGTGCATGGCTAACGTCGGGCTCACCCCGACCCTAAGAGCTCTGGGGAACTACTCGCTTCTCATCATGGAACTCATTGTTGATTGAAAGGAAGAAACTTGCATTAAAATAAACTTCGAAGCTTTACAACTCAACGTCAACTTTCGCAAACGTCAAACCCTAAAACTTCTCTCTAACTCTAACTATAACTCTATTGATGGTATTACTTGCTTGTGAATTGAATGAATGAATGCCAGCCCCCTAGGGCTTTATTTATAGGCTACTAATCCTCGCTATCCAAGGATTGTAACTCCTATCTAAACTATGAACTCTATCCAAACAATTAGGATAGGTCTTTTATTTTGATAAACTTAAATAACTTAAAGGTAAAAAGATAAATAACTCTTCAGCTGCCATCTATCTTGAAAGTATGAGATAATCCCGTGCCTCTTTGAAGATATAGTTCCAATCCGCATTCGAAATCGAGTCTATCTTCTGTCGAGATCAGGGGTCGATATCGACACCAGGGGGTCGATATCGAGGTCTCTGTTCCTGCTCGACTTATTCAGCTCTGGTCGATGTCTATGTCGAGGTCGATATGGGGGTCGATATCGACACCGGGGGTCGATATCTACCTCTGAGGTCGATTTCTACCTCTGCTCAGCTTCACTTGGCTTCTCCGTTTTGACTCCGATTCCATCGAATTCCTGCATGGCTAGTTCAAAACTCGTGCAGACTCTATTTCTTTCATTTTAGCCCATTCTTACACAAGTTTAATTCTTTTGAACCTTTTCTTTGGAAATCGAATGAAATATGAAGTCAAAAGATGTAATAAACAAAGGTACAAATATGTACATCAAAACACCCCATACTTAGACTTGCTTGTCCTCAAGCAATAACCAAGCAATAACCAATACCTACAACACACCCTTCAAGTCTTCGCCCTTGTCAAAAGCAACATCATAAGCGGTAGCAAAGCAAAGCAAGTGAATTTAACGTCATAGCACATATTTTGGCGATCCATAGGCATATGCAATTTTGATCCAACCTCACAGGGATAATGTGTTTGCACTCAACTCTCATGTGTTTAGGCTATGAAGATCAACTCTCAACTCAATTCCATATACAATCTCATAAACATTGCAATTTATAACAATCCACTTCGCAAACAATTATGAAAATGCAATAAGAACCATCAGGAGGACTTTCGCTCAATGGAAGACTTCAAAGAAGACTCCATTCGGCGGGGTTGTAATGGGGCTTGGTATGAAATAAAGGGTATGGAATTATTTGGCTATGTGGTGCTTTTATAATTCGGGCATCAAGACTCCTAAATTTCAACACTTGCAATATCTAAACCATAACTCTTCAATGTTGCACTTTCCAAGCTCAATCTCCATAATGCTCTTTCCTAACTTATCTTTCTATAATATGCTCTAAAGATGCACTAAAAGATGTAAACCATTCTATCAACCCTTCTTCCAAACTCTAATATACCTCTTAAAAAATATAACATTTGTATGAATAAAAGACTTAAGGATTTTGGCTCATGCACTATATATATACATCTCTGTATTTTTTTTTCGACGAAAATAATAAGTAAATATGTGCATTTATATATTGAGCCATAAATCCTTTTACAAAATATGACAAAATGTAAATATGCACCAACCCATAATTTCCTTGCTCAAAACTGGACATTATACTCTTTTCTTTCCACAAGGCATTTGTCCAGCCAATCTAAATCTCAATTCCCAAATGGGGGTCAGGCTCAATTCGGCTAGGGATAATTTTGTGGAGTTTGCAATTTCAGGCTCAGGCTAATATTCTGGCTTAAAGCAGGGATAATGTAGGGTAGGTAAAGAGAGTATAAAAATGGCTTAAAAGATGCCTCCATCATTTAATTCTCGTAAACATAAACATATATATGTATTGGTTTTGAATAAATATCACAACATTTAGAGATGCATAGGAAAAGTAAATTCACTCAAGAAAGCGGAGGGATTTTATGATGTTCTCCCTATAGGTCAAAATTCTCACAAGGACAATTTTTGTTGGATTTGCTTTTTAGCCTAGGATCATATGTGCTCAATTTCATCACAAGTTCACAATCTACATAAAAATTTTAAGGACTTAGGCTAAACCATCCAAATATGTCATAGGATTTACATGATCAAGTCAGCCATTGAGTTTTCATCATAGGACATCTAAGTAGGGTTTAAAAAACAAACTTTAAAATAAACATGCATTTTTTTTATTTTATTTTTGACATTTTATAAAAGTAAAACTAAGAATACAAACTTAAACATGAATGCAATGCGAAGAAGAAAACCAAGTTACGACCATAAGACATGTTTTTCCTCCACCCCATACTTAAAATATATAGTGTCCTCACTGTATTAAAAAGAAGAACAAGGGTAGAGAGAAACTCACAGCTCAACCTGCGGATTTAGGTCAATTTCAGATTTGGTCGATGCCGGAAGTCGATATCTAGGTCAGAGGTCGATGTCGACTGCATCTGTCGAAGTCGAGGAAGAAAATGAAGACAAGGGCTGCCTGATTGGGGTGGATATCGAGTATTAGGGTCGATATCGACCTCTGCTTTTTCGCTCCTGAGTCCTCGATGTCGACTCCAGGAGGTGGCTTGACCCTGGGGGGGTCGATTTCGATTGGCCTGGTCGATTTCGACTGCCTCTGCAGAAGCTTCTTTTCTTCTTCGTCGTTCCTTTTGCTTGATAACATGAAACCTTTATTAGAAATACAGATAAAGCACGAATTATCTCAGTTTTAAAAGTTCAAAATCCAAATGTTAAATCCTAAAAACCATCTATGCGGAAAAATTTAAATGTTTTATGTACATGCTCTAGATTTTTGAGTCGCTAGGCCGACTTCTCCGTCAATTCCTGATGAGCCTTTTATGTAGGGGCCCTTCGAGCTTGAGCCTTCTCCTGGATCATCTAGGTCCTTTTGATAGCAACTAAGCTCGGCGACCAAGGCTTCTTTGATGTTAGGTTCTTCTTTGGGCGCTTTCCTTCTCTTTCTTGACCTAATTTTAGCAATATAGGCAAACCATGGAGTTCTGACCCTCTCTTTAGTAGAATTATCAATAATTAGCTTAATTGATTCATCAATAAGGGATAGAGGAGTGTTAGGAGTCATACCTGTGCTTACCTGTTTGGGCCCGAAACAGAAATCTTCGGGCTGAGGGGTAGTCGATTTCGACCAAGGAGGGTTGATTTCGAGTGCTGTGGTCGATATCGATATGTGGGGGTCGATATCGACCTCTGTGACCCCATACTTAAGCTCCTTGCAGCAATCTGGCATACTCGATTTCGACCAAGGGGGGTCGATTTCGATGTTTTTAGTCGATATCGACTGGTTCCAGTCGATGTCGACCCTGCTTGCTGTTTCCGTCCTCGCCAACAAAAATTTTCTAAGCTTCTCCTTAGCCGGTGAGAGGATTACTTGCTCCAGGTGCTTTGTTTCGCTCATGGTTGGGTTGAAAGAGAATTCTATTACTTCGTTCCCTATAGTAAAGGTTAGTAATCCTCGACGTACATTGATATTGGCATCAGCAGTAGCTAAGAAAGGCCTACCAAGTATAATTGGCACTACATGATCTTCAGGCATTTCCAATACAATGAAATCAGTAGGCACAAAGAACTTACCTACCTTTACGGGAACGTCATCAACTATACCTGTGGGTCTGACGAATGAGTTGTCAGCCATATAGAGTTTCATGTCCACAGGTTCAAGAGCACCAATGTTCACCTTTTGCCAAATAGAGAGAGGCATGAGACTTACACTTGCCCCTAGGTCGCATAGGGCTTTGTAGCGATGTTGGCCAAGTCTCGCGGTGATTGCAAACTTCCCTGGATCACTCTTCTTCTAAGGGAAGTCCATCTTCGAGCACTCCTCTGCGATCTCTGCCATGGATCTTTTCTTGCTCAGGATGTCTTTGAGGAATCGCACATAGGCGGGCATATCGCTTAGGGCTTCTGTAAGAGGGATGGTAACATTAAGACCTTGAAGTATTTTTACAAAGCCCCTAAACTTACCTTTGGTGGGATCCTCCAATGCTTTGGATGGGAATGGCAACGTCTTCTTTGGCGTAGGGGCCACAACGGTGGTCGGAGGGGCCTGCTGAACATCGACATCGACTGGGATATGGTCGATATCGACTGGGATGGTCGATTTCGACCTCTGTTGTGGCTTTGATGGCTCTGCAGTGTCATCGACATCGACCAGGGGGTCGACATGGTGGTCGATATCGACCTCTGAGTCGACATCGACTGGTCTGTCGATGTCAACTGGGTCTGTTGCTTTCTCCCTCCGTTGCCTTTTGTGGTTTATGAACTTTGGTGCCACTCCTTAGTTGCATGGCTGCTATGTGTCCTGACCCGGATTGCCCCTTAGGATTGGTAGTTGGTTGCCCAGGGAATGTTCCGGACGGTCTAGGGATTTGTGCCGCCAATTGACCCAGTTGGGTCTCTACGTTCTTCTTCCAAATATCCATCTCCCCAATCCTTGTGGTAAGGTGATTGAGTTGAGAGTGGATAACATTGTTGGATTGATCATTCTTAGCTTGGTTCCGCCTTATTTCGTCCAACACAAGTTGAAGATCATCCTTCTTTTGGTCTCTCTCCGGGTGCCCAGGAGCTCTATAGAGTGGGGGGTCCCTAGGGTTAACCTGGTTCCTTTGTGGTTGTTGGAACCTTTGGTCTCCCCAATATTGGCGATTGGGACCCCTCATGAAGTTGGCTTCCTCATGAGTCTCCGCTAGTTGCACTTGCTCAGCATGGGGGCACTCAATGGTAGTGTGTCACTGCGATCCACATTCGATGCAATCGTGGTTTGCCGATAGGAACCTTACTTGCTTTTGGAGCTTTCGAAGTTGATCCCTATGAAATTGTTCTTTTACATCCGGATCGATCACCTTAGAGGGTTCGTACAATGGCATAGATGGGGCAGGCCTCGACGATGATGGTGCGTCGGAAGCCTCAGGAGTCCCATATGTATTGTCAAATTCCACCAACCTTTCAATGGTTTCCCAAGCCTCTTGTGGAGCGAGTTCAAGATAGCCATAGGCGGTGTAAGTGTTAATCCTCTCCTTGGTGGCAGCATCAAGAGCATTGTATATGATCTCCTGAATTACGTACGGTGGTTGGCCATGCGTCGGGCATGATCGTAGGAGATCCTTCAACCTTTCCCAAACAGTTGCTAGAGCCTCACCAGGCTTTTGTTTGAAAGCCGTGATTTTCTATCGGATCAACGCCGTCTTAGAAGGAGGAAAGAACTTGTTGAGAAACGCGTCCTTGACTTCATTACAGGTACGGAGCGATCTTGGGGCTAAGCTCTCCAACCACTGCAATGCTTTTCCTGTAAGAGACCAGCGAAAGGCTTTTAGTTGGACATACTCAAGACTTTGTCCATCAGCAATTGTATCACAGAGGTCTAAGAAGGTTGATATATGTGCCAAAGGGCATTCGTTAGGTTTCCCTTCATATTGATGCCTTCTTATTTCAGTTAAAAAATTTGGTTTTATTTCAAAATTAGAAGTAGGGATTAGAATAGCTGATTCAGGCACTGTGAGCGATGGATGCATGTATTGCTTTGCATTCCGGGGGAGGGCGTTGATTTGAGTCTCATATCGTCTCCTGGCTTCCTCCTCCCTGTCAGCACGCTCCCTTAGTCCCGCTTCTCTGATAGTGAAATCCTCTACTTGCTTCCTTAAGCGTTCAATTTGTTGTGTCTGGGTCTCGTTGTCCGCCATGATTCTTTGAACTCGAGACCTTTGGTGGAGAAAGCGTTCTGGTTCGTCTAGTCCTTCAAATTCAGGTTGAAAAGTTGACGTTGAGTTGTAAAGCTTCGGAGTTTATTTTAATGCAAGTTTCTTCCTTTTAATCAACAATGAGTTCCATGATGAGAAGCGAGTAGTTCCCCAAAGCTCTTAGGGTCGGGGTGAGCCCGACGTTAGCCATGCGCGCTTGAGGTAAGTATTTGATGTCGATATCGTTGTGTCTATCTCTCCTCCTACGATTCTATGTTTAGTCCTAATCGAAAGAAAAGGGATTCATGCTAACAACTTGAGTTATAAACATAAAATTGGTAGAGACAATTAGGTTTATTTGCAAGAGTAATCCTAAGAGTTGGTGTACGCCAAAAGCTTGTCCCTCGGGTGAAATAGCGCAATTGTCCGTTTTATTTATCTTATCGCATGCATTGGTTAACGTTGTGGTAAACCCTAATCCTAGGAGTTGCTTTTACATATTTTATACACCCAAAACCCTCTGTTTTATTTCTGTTCATCCCTTCTCATCCATCCTTGAATCTTCGGCCCTTCTTTGCCGACGAAAAACTAACCCACTGCAGGAAGACATCGATATCGACCCCAAACGTCGATATCGACCACTGAGTTCGTCGACAGTTTTCTGAGTCGACGACGAACATCGCTGTGGAGTTTGCTGAGCATCGATATCGACCCTTCTGTATCAACTGGCAGTCTTCTGAGTCAGTCGATTTCGTGGACTAACATCGATATCGACCCCCTTCTAGTCGATATCGACTACAATTTTTGTTTCTGCAGGTCTTCTGTTGCAGAGAACATCGACAGCCGAGGTCGACATCGAGGCACGAGGTCGAAATCGAGGCTTTTGGTCGACGTAGACTTGAGATTTCCAAAGCTACTAGGATCCCGCTGACACGCCTCCTCGTGGATCGATCCTGACTACCCTTCCACTACAACGGGAGGAAGTCTTGTAATTATTTGCTTAAGCTAGGAGTCGGTTTACATTTATTTACATCTTTATATTTGTAATTTGAGAACTCGACTTACCTCCTTAACAAATTGGCGCCGTTGCCGGGGAGGCTATCAATTGCGCCCTAGTAGTTTATTTTCAACGTTCTTTTTAGTGTTATTTTATAGGTGTATGCGACGTACTGGTGAAACGTCAAACCCTAAAACTTCTCTCTAACTCTAACTCTAACTCTATTGATGGTATTACTTGCTTGTGAATTGAATGAATGAATGCCAGCCCCTAGGGCTTTATTTATAGGCTACTAATCCTCGCTATCCAAGGATTGTAACTCCTCTCTAAACTATGAACTCTATCCAAACAATTAGGATAGGTCTTTTATTTTGATAAACTTAAATAACTTAAAGGTAAAAAGATAAATAACTCTTCAGCTACCATCTATCTTGAAAGTATGAGATAATCCCGTGCCTCTTTGAAGATATAGTTCCAATCCGCATTCGAAATCGAGTCTATCTTCTGTCGAGATCAGGGGTCGATATCGATACCAGGGGGTCGATATCGAGGTCTCTGTTCCTGCTCGACTTGTTCAGCTCTGGTCGATATCTATGTCGAGGTCGATATGGGGGTCGATATCGACACCGGGGTCGACATCTACCTCTGAGGTCGATTTCTACCTCTGCTCAGCTTCACTTGGCTTCTCCGTTTTGACTCCGATTTCATCGAATTCCTGCATGGTTAGTTCAAAACTCGTGCAGACTCTATTTCTTTCATTTTAGCTCATTCTTACACAAGTTTATATTCTTTTGAACCTTTTCTTTGGAAATCGAATGAAATATGAAGTCAAAAGATGTAATAAACAAAGGTACAAATATATTCATCATGTATGCAGAACGCCACTCCGTCATTCAATCAAGCAAAAATCATATACCAAAAAGGTTCTAACACTACATTACTCCAATGCACAACAAAAAGACTTGTCCCACTTTATTGAATTGAAAAACTAAATGCGAAAGTGAAACAATATTACCTAATCTACCTTGAGTTGCCTCCCAAGAAGGGCCTTTGTTTCACGTCTTTTGCTCGACGTGATGCATTTCTTGATTAAGTTATCCCATCAAGATCCTCCGCACTTGTCCTTTTCTTGACAAGAGGGGGAACTTTAGGAATTTCTCCAATGTATCCATCAGTTGCATCAATCAATTCCTTCTTGAAATGAGTTTCTCCTGGAGGTTGCCCTGAAATTGCAAAAACCTCAACATTATTAGGAATCGATTTCTCATAGGGAAGAACAATAGAATGATTTGAGTTAGATACATTCTCACGTGACTTAAACAAATTCTCAATTTTCCTTTCAATGTCATCTTTCCCTAAATCAACTTTCTCTTTGTTCGAAGACTCAATAAGCAATGATTCATTCTCAATAGAAGCATCTAACAAACTATTTGATTCATTCCTGTGATCGCTATCATTAGAGTCAAGAACATCCACATAATCATTAGTAGAAAGAGTAGTCGGATCAAATATAGAAAATTCAATCTTTCTACCATCAAACTCCATGGTAGGGAACCTTCAAAGCAATCAATCTTAGTCTTAGTCGTTCGCAAGAATGGCCTTCCCAAGATCATTAGGGTTTCAGGCGTACCTTGTTCTATATCCAATATAAAGAAATCAGCTGGAAATATCAAATCATTTACCTTTACCAAAACATCCTCAACAACTCCTCTAGGCTTAATGCTAGAACGATCAGCGAGTTGTATAGAAATACCAGTTTCAGACAAAGCATTGAGACCCAAAAACATGTACAAGTTATATGACATCACAGTGATTGAAGCACCTAGGTCTAGCATAGCTTTTGTGAAGCTAACATGTCTAGTTTATTTTATTTTTAGAATGAAAATTTTTTTTTATCTCAACATGCCCCTCAAACCCGCCTTGATCGGATGGACACTTAAACATTTTTTTTCTTGTTTCAGGTCGAGACTCTCATGTGTTTATAGCTCGTCCGGTTTTTTGTTTTTACGATGGATTTTGGCATCTCAATCTCTCATAACCTAACCCAAAACCAGAAAAATTGACCCGGCTAGGACATGCCCAGATACTATGTTAGAATCTAGGATCGGAAAAATGGCGATTGGTGAAACGTGAGGAAGAAGAAAGAGAAAACTTCGGAGGGAAAAATCAGTTGCTGTTGTGTTGAGGCTCTTATGGCTTTTATACAATGGTGTGTATAATACCAATAGAAAATCATGATCTGATTTGATGTCAAAAGATTGGGCGGCAGTCTTTGAAGAACAACTTTAATTCGGTCTTAAATTATCTATAAACTCTGTGTATCGAAGTATTTGAATCAAAGTACGTTGCTCTAATTTACTTGATTATTTGTTTGTGAGGGTCAATTTGTTATAGCTATCTAGGTTTTTTATTCTTTTTTAAAGTAAAACTAATTCAAATAATCCAAACTTTGATGGGGCGAGCATGTAATATTATGAACTTTATGAATTGACAAAAATAATCCAAACTTTTACTACTACTAGAAATGCATTCCCGCGCGAGTCATTATTTAGTATGTTAAACTTTAAATCTTATATACAACGTATCTGACATATTTGAAAATGTTATTTACACATTAATGTGGCTATGGTTTTGGCCTTTTATATATGCTCATGCCATTAGTCTTATATTACAACCTTTCATATACTGATTTTATCTCTTATTACTTAAGTTAAATAATATAATTTAGCATGTACAATATTTATTCTTATACTATACTCCCTCCGTTCAGAAATAAATTTTTTTTTCAAAAATAATTTTAAACTTATAACTAATAAGTCTAAAATATATAAAAAAAAATTGATTAAAAATTTGATATTTTATATAGTTTTAAGCTCCTTAAAAAACTTGTCAAAATGTCAAATGACACATAATTCTGAACGGATGGAGTATTTAATAGAATTGATCAGTTTTATGACAAATTAAAATATGTTTTAATGTTTAGAAAAATATTTATTTTATTTTGGCAATTGATAACCACTTAATTTGCATAGAATTATATATTCTTATTTTTGACAACATTTATTTAATCACATTTTGTAAAAACAAATATATTATTATCAATGTTTTAACATTAATATAAAGTAAGGCCCTCTATTTTTATTCATTAAATAATATTAAACATAAATAATATATATCTTATAATGACAATCATAACCATTAGTTAAACATAAAATATATTATTATCAATGTTTTAACATTTATATAAAGTAAGGCCCTCTATTTTTTATTCATTAAATAATATTAAACATAAATAATATATGTCTTATAATGACAATCATAACCATTAGTTAAACATAAAATATTTAATTTTAAAAAACACTTTTTTAGATAAAAATGTATTAGTAGTTATAGTGCTACATCAAAAAAATATTATAATTCTATTGTCTAAGAAACCATTAGAATTTTTATAACGAAAAAATATTAAATATTTTTTATCTAATAAATTCAAGGCATTAAACTAATATAATTAAAAAATACAAAAATAGTGTAGTTAAGAGGAGTTGAACCCTTGACCTCATGCATATAAATTATTCCTTAACCATTAGGCTAGAACAACCTTTTGATTTTTTATGCTAATATTAAATAATATTAGATTATTTTTTTAATCATTTAATAGGTGCAATTAATGATAACGAAAAAATATTAAATATTTTTTATCTAATAAATTCAAGGCATTAAACTAATATAATTAAAAAATAAAAAAATAGTGTAGTTAAGAGGAGTTGAACCCTTGACCTCATGCATATAAATTATTCCTTAACCATTAGGCTAGAACAACCTTTTGAATTTTTTATGCTAATATTAAATAATATTAGATTATTTTTTTAATCATTTAATAGGTGCAATTAATGGGCTTTCACTCAAATTTATATATAATAATAATAATAGTATAGATGTGCTTATATCACCACCAATGTCTTCTGTAAAATAAAAAATACTTAACTTTTATAGTTTTGAAATAGAACTTGAAACAATATTAAACTAGGTTTTTTAATCAAAATTACACAAAAGGTAAATTTTTTTTAAATGAAATTTTTTATTGACTTAAGATAATTGAAAAAAATTTCACTAATTTATGTCATATTTTAAAAACCCAAAATTTGGTTTGAACAAATGATATAAGTTAGAAATATTTTTGTAAAATATTTCTCAAATGAATTTTTTAATCACAATTACACAAAATATAACCTTTTATATTCCCTTAAAATATTTCTCAAATGATATAACTTTTTATATTTTTCAAAATTGGACCTAAAACAATATTAAACTAGGTTTTTAATCAAAATTACAAAAAATATACATTTTGTAAAATAAAAAATAAAATTTTCTACATAAGATAATTGGAAAAAAAATAGCTAATTTATGTCATATTTCAAAAACCCATAATTTGGTTAGAACAAATTATATAAGTAGAAATATTCTCAACTGAAATATATTTTTAATATGTTGTAATTTTGTTAATTTATTCTTTTTAATTAAAGAATGAATTTAAAAAAAAATCATTTCAGAAATATTTTACAAAAATATTTCTAACTTATATCATTTGTTCAAACCAAATTTTGGGTTTTTAAAATATGACATAAATTAGCAATATTTTTTTCAATTATCTCAAGTAAAAAAATTTATTTTTCATTTAAAAAAAATACCTTTTATGTAATTTTTATTTAAAAACATAGTTTAATATTATTTTAGGTTTTATTTCAAATCTATAAAAGTTAGGTGTTATTTTTTATTTTAAAAAAAGGCATTGGTGGTGATATAAGCACATTGTAGTACAAGTTTGGGTTACTTTTGTCAATTTATAAAGTTCATGGTGCTACTTGCTCATCCCGCCAAAGTTAGGGTTATTTGAATTAGTTTTACCTTTTAAAAACCATGAGTATGTGTCCCAACCGACAAGAATCACGTACCAGTTAAATCAACTTGCGCCGACAAGGTCAATTCAGTAGTGAGGAGCAATGCAAACCTTGAATTTCTATCCAAGGAAAGGGGTAGAGACAGAGATCGAACCAAAGATCTTCTTATCACCCCTTACTCACAGTACTAGACCACCCCGACTAGGGCTTATAACTATCTAGTTTGTTTAGACGAATCCTACATGCACGTGTTCATTTATTACTTTTTTTTTTGGTGAAATGTTCATTTTTTACTTTGGTTGTGATGGATATGGATATTCAATATTTTTTCCAAAATAAACGCCTATGGTAATTAAAGGTGTTTTATCTAATGTAATAAATATTCCTTTCATACATACCAGAGATGTATTTTTAATATAACCCGTGCTACGCCTAAGACATATGATTTTGTTTCAAACATTGTAGTGAGATCAGACTTGGTAAATAAAGAAAAAAAATAACATGTTGTAGAAATTTTTTAAAGAATAGAATAATAGTACATAGTGTAACGGTCCGGATATAAATACCCGAGATACGTTTCGAAGGTCGGATACCTTCGTTCGGATGTTGCAATTCAAGTACGGGTCGAGGTTTCAAACCTCTAATCAATCGAAGTCTCAGAATTTCAATTTAAACGAACGTAAAGCGGAAGTACGGTTTAGATACAAAAGCCACGGCAGAGCCGGGTCAAAACCAAAACATAAATTCTAAAGTCATATAGCCAAATTAGCGGGGTTAGACAGATTCTTTGCGATCGCCCGGGGGATTTTCCCACGCCATAGAGACAGGGAGCAATCATACCTAAAAACAAGTGGTGCGAGCGGGATCAGACCGAGGCCCCAACACACCCTGTCCCGCAAGCGAACATACACATACGCTAATAATAAAGATGATGCAGATGCGGAAATTAAATCACACTAACATGATCCTAATTTACATTATGCGAAAAAAAGAACTGTAAAGGCGCCCAAAGAATGCGAAGTGGCATATCCCTCTCCTACCTCTGCACCCCTTCCCGTTCGTGCAGAGACTGGCCAGTTCGATGCTATAGCATAGCAATATCCTCGTGGTGGTGCACTCACCACAGCATCATCATATCATATCATATCATATCATATCATATCATATCATATCATATCATATCATATCATATCATCTCATCCCTTGCCCGATGGTGCTGGGCTATCACATCATATCATATAATCTCATCTCTTGTCCGATGGTGCTGGGCTATCATATCATGCTCATATCGACTCGATAGACTCAGGGCACCCGATGGGGCTTGGCTACCCTATGACCCTAACAAAGACTCTAGGACTATCACAGATAACGACCGTTCTGTTACATACGCATAAAGAAATAGAATGCTCAATCACAAGTGCAATCCTAGCATGATACTACATGGCATGCTTTAATGCTTATGCAACACCTAGTATGTCATATATTCACAAGCAGGTAATCTCTTTCGAATCTGAGTAAGCCCATAAAGGTACTTACTTGAATAAGCCGAACAACAGAGAACAAGGCAGAAGCAGAATCCAAGTAATGAGTCACCAATAGCAAGCAATGTCCAACATATCACAATCACCTAGGAACATACAAATGCATAAGTCTATCTAATTCACACAAGGCGCCCCTAACTATCACACATCTCTTCTCATATCTCATTTCAGATTATTCCATCTTCTCTCATCTCAATTCAAATATCATTCCATGTTCATCTCATTGTTCGCACGGGGGTTGCGGGGTGTGTGTATGTAAAGTAGGAGAATAAAATAAAGCACAACTAGACTATCTCCCTGTCCCAAACAAATAATACAAGAATCCCCTCCCTTGTAGTAGTAGGGTAATTCAGGATCGAATCCACGAGGAGGTAGGTCAGCGCTTCCTTTGTTGTACTCACGATCAAGGCTTTCGACCTCAGCAGACACTCGATATCGAGTATACTGGTCGATATCGACCTCAGTTCTGGTCGACACTACTAGAATTTTGTTCATAGACATCGGGTATAAACCGATGTTAATAAAAAAAAAATTCGACGTGTTAGTGGGTGGCGTTAAAAATCCAAACTTTACCACATCGGTTTATAACCGATGTCTATAATGATTTATAACATCGTTTCTCTTTGTAATATCGATTTAAATGCATGTATATAATCACATTTTGATTGATTCACCTAATGTTAAAACATTATTATTTTGCATTTCTAGCTATCTAAAGATATGTAGAGCAATAAAAACATTCACATTAAAATCGATATTTTTATCCAAAACAATGTTATAATATCTTATTTACATCGGTTATTGGTGATTCATTTCATGTTTATTAACTTTTCCTTTGTATTTTGTCTTGTTATTTCATTTAAAAAATGGTATACAACATTCAATATTTATAAAGACAATGTTATATGTATATATTTAAATCAGTATATTTGAAATAAATGATGTCTAAAAAGATTACAACATCATTTTATTTATGAATAACAATGTATAATTTCGCAAAAGACATCAATTTTATTAGTCGTTTTTGTTGTGTTTCAATACATTTTAAAATCGCTTTTTATTCTATTAAATGATGTCTCATTTCCTGTTTGTATCCATTAATACCATAACACAATACCAAATATATCAATAGTCGAATCGACTATTAGTTGCTAGTCATTCACATAAGACAACATATACAAAGTATTGGCTGCAGTCAGGCCTCACAACTCCTAAACGTTACAAATAGTTTGTGCAGCAGCACACTTTTGATCCGAAACAACCCAACTGATTAAATCACACACACACACATATATATACCCAAGTCAAATTATACATATATAAATATAAACTAATATATTTATATATGTATAAGAAGCATGAGTATAGAAAAAAATCAAACCCATGACAGTACACACAATACCCAATTAATCAAAGTAAACCTTACCCTTATTTCATCCTACTTTCACGCTTGCCAAGAGCGTCGTTGATCAAGTACTCCAAGGGAGACTCCACATCTTGTCAGCGGTTCTCGCTACCTTAGAACCCTCCCCCAACAGGTGACCCACAAAGGTCCTTCTCTTCGGCATTGTTCATTGTTAAAATTGCACAGCATGCCCCCCTCGCCACCTTTCTGCTCGACTTGTTTAGCTTCACAGAAATGCATCGCTGCTTCTGCCTTTTCTTAGCCAGCACAGGAGACAATTGGTTGGGTGGGAACAAAAGGCCGAAGAAGATTTAGCCCCACACCCCTTAATTGCAGTACTCGTGTAGCTAGGGAATTCCACCCTCAACTCACCTGCAACACAAGCATTATCCAACACCTCCCGCTAAACATATGGACAAATTTGAGAATAGGATACAAATTTATTAGTACAATTCATTCACATTTTTATAGCAGATAAAAAACACATGAAGAGTTTTTTTATAAAAAAAAGATACATATTTTAATAAAAAATGGGGAAGAAAAGAACCAAAAAATTAATTTTTAAAATGGGACAAAAAAGAATCAAAGAGTTATTTTTTAATGGCTTCCGAAGGTGTGTAGGGAATGTGTTGTGTTTCCATCCTAAAACCAGGAATGTGTTGTGTTTGGACATGAGGACAGTACGTGTGGAAACAGGAATAAAAATGAGAGTAATTGTGTGAAGCAAATCTGGATTCCTAAAGATAAAAAAGAAGTAGCGAGTGAGAAAGAAAGTGTAGTAGATGGCAAAGGTAAAGCAAAATTGGATCATGAGGAAAGGGCTCTCGTGTTTGTTCATGTTGCAGAGGTTGTGTGTAGCACTGTAACAAGTTCAGACAGGGGAACCACAAGCAAGAGCAACAGGGGGAACGCGAGCAAAGAAAGTGGAAAAGAAAAGGAGAATGCAGAAATTGGTAAGCAAGTGCAGTCACAGATGCAAATGCTGCTACAGAAAAGGAAAATGTTGGTGTAGATGCAAACAGCTTGATAAAAAAGGTGAAGCATATCAATACTCAGAAGCAAAAACAAGTTGAAGGGATGAATTAGCAAGAAAAAGGGAAGGCAAAGTAGGACAAAAATGGTTCGGCGACTCCTCTTGAACGCAAGACACGAAGGGCTACTGCTTTTGCGAGATTGGGAAATAGAACAGACACACACTATAAGAACGAACTAAAAAATGTTTATTTCAAAACCTTTTGCTCCTAAAGAAAACAAAGGGCAGAGCAGAAGAAATGACAAGCATATATCCATGAACTTACCAATTAAAGGAGACTTTAGTTATAAATTCAAGTGCCACACCTCTAGGAATACCCGATGATTTGTTGCCTTAAGTTTGGGCTGCAAGCGATCAAGCATCTCCAATTTTCCACAAAGTCTAACTATAGGTGGCAGAAAATGCTTTGGAATCAAAGTATCAACCTAAGATAAAAGAGAGATTCAGAACATTAGAAGAGTCAGAATGCATCTTGTATGCATTTAAGATGGATTTATCCATTGAAAAACTAAAAAGGAGAGAATGTTATGAAGACGACTACAGGCAAAAGGAACTTATATGCTTTATTTATTTAGCTCCAGATGACATGAGAAGATAGCAGGCCACAAAACACATGAAACATTTTAGTCTAGATAAAAGTGATCTCAATGAGAGAACTACAAATGCACCGATAGTGGATTAGGTAGGTTGAACAGCAATATAAAACAACAAACTTAAGCAACTTTTGAGCTTTAAAAATTAGAAGAAACAAAACTTTCAAGAGTAATAACACAGTCCCTAACTCAGTCCACCAACAAGGTCACTTAATTATACTTGGCCAAAATAATATTCTAAAGATATTTAATAAAGCTTCAAAAAGTCCATTATAACTTATTAATTAACTATCCTATTCCTATTCCTAATACTCAAGTCATTTAAGTGCGATGGATGTCATTGCGGATAATGTTCCAATAAAAGTAGAAGGCATGCCATTGCAAGCTGCTGAATTGCTTTAGTAAGGTAAGATGTCACTACAAAACAAGTTTGATTTGACGATCTCGGTTGAAAGTGGAAATGTTACTTGGCTATTTTGGATATTCATAACAGAAATTTCAACCCTAAATTTCTCTCTAGCAGAAACTTGAACATTGGGGATTCTTTGACAAGATGTAATCATTCTTCTCAGCTCCAAGCAAATATAGCTCATATGAAAATAGAGAAGAAAAAACAAATAAATCAAGAGTGGTTTACCAAAAAATCAGAAGAGGTGGCATCTGATGACTGTTGATCTTGCATAATAGGGGAGCTGTGAGTTCTTGATGTGAAGAGAACTGCAAGTAGACATTTCGTCCCTTGATTGGCCAAAAGAGATAATCAAATCAAATATTAGGAAACACCACTAACAAAGTAACATAACTAAATATACCTACTTTGAGTCCACCATAACATATTACACTAAAGCAGCAGTGTTTTAAAATTCAAACACGTAGGAAGAATATTTTTTGTGTCATACCAAGTTGTTCAAAATAATCAATTGTACAAAGTGACAAATTAATTGTTTTAAAACATTTTAAAAGAGGAAACATGTAAATTGAGGTGGATAGACATTTTGAAACCAAAAGAGGGAGTTCAGGGAACTCTAGCACTATGATTCACAATACTCCTACAGTCATACTGGATTGTAAAAAAAGACCAAAAAAAGATTAGTGCTGAACATTATTTGGCTATAAATATAATAAGCATGTATTCTAATTTTAAGAGGCAACTCAGCTATGGTTAAAGACTCCTAGTTGTAGAGAAATCATGTATATCAACCAAACTTTGCAAACAAAGTCCTGATGATCTTTTTGCATTGAATATTCACAACAGAAATTTCAACCCTAAATTTCTCTCTAAAAGAAATTTGAACATTGGGGATTCTTTGACAAGATTTAATCATTCTTCTCGGCTCCAAGTATATATGGCTCATATCAAAATTGTGAAGAAAAAAACAAATAAATCAAGAGTGATTTGCCTAAAAATCAGAGGAGCATCTGATGGTTGTTGATCTTGCATAATCATCAAGCCTGGTCAAATAAACACAAACCCTAAAAACCAACATAAAATCAAAAAAGACCCTAAACCTAGATCTAGCCTATTTTCAGATTTTTTATATATGCGAAAAAATAGGATTCGAGTAGCAATTGAAGACCAAGAGAGAAATGGAGGATATGAAATCTTACCAGAGGAAATTAAGAGATCTGAGATTAAGAGAGTGCAAGAGAAAGGTAGCCAGACAAAGAGCGAAAGAGATGAGAAAAGATGCACTGAAGGGGGAGTTCAAGTAGGCTACCTTTCGATTCTAGTTTAGGGAGGACTGAGGAATCACCAGACGCGGCCGAGGGAACAAGTCGAGATTCAAGGAGCTTGAGGATGTCGTCGCAGATCTCGGACAACTCCTTCTCGATCTTAGATCTGTGGTCTTCAATGGTGGAAACATGGTCCTCGTTCACATGGCTCTCCTTCTGCTCAATGGAAGAGATGAACCTCCAAAGGCTCTATGGGCTTGTCCTTCGATCTCCATCTCTCAATTTCCCTCGGTTGAGAATGTGGAGTTGTTTGAGAATGAGAATGAACGAGTAAATGTTGAGTCGGAAAGAATAAAAGTTAGGGTTTGGTAAATTGACAGACCCATTTTTTATTTTGGTTAAGTGTTGGGTATTTGACTATTTGGTTTTGAAATTGAAAATTATTCTAAGTGTGGGAGGGAAATAGAGTTAAAAGGAGTAAAAATTTGAAAGGGGTTGGGCGTGTCTTAAAAATTGGTATCCCGCTACTTTATTTTGCTTATGGTTTTCAAAATTTAAGTAATGTAGTATATTTCCGCGTTTTTGAAAATTTGGGTGATACTTAATTAACATCGTCTAGAAAGTGAAAGCGATATGAATTTTCTGAACAACATCAGTGATTTTAAAACCGATGTTAAAAATATATTTAACATCATGCGTTTTTCTTACTAATGTAAATGATGTGATGTCTATGAACACAATTCTAGTAGTGCGATTTCCTAGCGCAGCACCTGCAGAAGACAAAACAGCAAGTCGACGTCGAGCAGAGACCTCGATATCGATGTTAGTCCTCGATATCGACCCTTAAGGTCGATTTCGATGCTTGTCAGAGAAACTGTTTTTGTAACCAATTTGTCGGAAAAGGATCCGAAGAAAATTGAATGGAGAGGGAAGATGAACAGAAACAAAACTAAGACTTTTATGAAGAATTTAATTAATTAAAAAGCTTCCAAAGTCGGGGTTTCACGCCACAACGATAACAATGCAAGTTTCATGCTAAAGATATGAACTTTAATGTCTTTCCGTCAAATAACTTTCGTTATCAACACTTAGGTGATTAGAAGCTTTCGCATAATTCCTAAGAGTTACTATCCGATTCATGAGTAATTCAAGTTCGCAATATGAGTGGCTTTCGCTTCAATAATGCAAATAATAAATCTCCCTAACTTTCGCAAAGGATCATGCATGGGGTAGAAGACGGAATTGCATAAAAGTCATACCTTTGATGCACTTACCTCACATTGCTATCGTCGGGCTCGCCCCGACCCTAGAAGTGGGTTGACTACTCGCTCCTCATCATGCACATCATCATCATTGTTATTGAAAGAAAGCTACTTTGAATTAAAACTCCGAAAGAAAGTACAACCGAACAAGCCACTCCGCTCTCGCTTTACAACTCCACTCGGCCTTCTCTCTCTCTCTCTCTATTCTCTATTGCAACTGAATTGTGTCTAAAACGGAATACCTAAACTCAGCCCTATTGGCTTCTATTTGTAGATGTCGATAAGGACTCGAAACCTTATCTTTATTCTCTATGATAAATAAATAAAAAAAACAAAGTAAAAGCTAAAACTTCATGGTGAAATCAGCCTCCTCATGATAAATCTGATGTTGATGATAGGAAACCTCGACCTTTGGATAGATATTGCAAGCATTGGATATAATTCTATCGAAATCGGAGTCGAATTCCTCTGCTGGCATGGTCGATATCGACCCTTGGACCTCGATATCGACCCCTCCAAAATCTTATCTCGAGCTTCTCCTTCTCCTACTCGAACTGGCACTCGACTTCTATCAACTTGGTCGATCTGGTAGCATCGATATCGACCCCCAAACGTCGATATCGACCTCTTTTGTGTCGAAATGCTATGTTTCCTTTTCTGCTCGATTCCTATGTCTCTGATGTACTCGATGTCGAGGTCTTCAGTCGATTTCGACCTCTTCAGAAGACTTCGAGTTCTTTTTCCGCTCTTCTGAATTCATCCATTTTCATCCTGTTTTCTGCGAAATCACATGGAAACTCATGCAAACCCATATATTTGACATTTAAGCATAAACTACACCATTCCCATGTTTTCCCATTAATGTGCATGCAAAAGACAATAAAATGAATTCATATGTGCATAGAAAATATGGTAATTTGCGCGCACATCAAACACCCCATACTTAAGCTTGCTTGTCCCCAAGCAATACTCTTAATGGTCATTCAGGGGAAGAAAGTAAACCCTCAACATCATAGATTCATTTTTCATATATCCCTACAATCAATTGCCATCCTCGAGAAGGTACTTATGTCAACCAAGTCCATGCCTGTGCATAAAAGCAATTTCATACTTATAAAGGAGGTAATATGCAAAAAACAATTTTAGCGACATTGCATTAATAATCAAGAGGACTTTCTTCAAGCTTGTGAGAAGTGGATTGGTAAAAGGCTAAAGGTGGGCTAATATTTGGCCATGTGGTGTTAAATCCGAGGAAGTACACTTTCTTTCAAAAATATTCCACATTCCTCCTTCATAATGTCTCACCTTTCACTCATAGTTCAATGCTTTTTTTCAATATAATGCTTTTACCTCTCTAACCTTAGCACTGCCTTCTCGTGAGTCGCAAACATGGGTGTCATGAATGGCCCCGGATACTTAGTACTTCGGACTCCTCACCTTTGTGTCCCATCTCGCCAAACTATTATCTCAGCGAGCAGGGTCGACCTACCTTTATCTCCTGAGGTGATCGGATTTTTTCTCGCTCATTTAATTTTCCATATTGTATCATTCCTGCCAACAACTTTATAAATGCACAACTCCATATAACTCCAAAGATGTCATCCATTCAAAAAACTTTGTCCCCGGATAGGGTATAAGGTAAAAAATGGGCAATATGTATATGTGGAGCAATAATGATCATGATAAGTCTCATATATGGCTTTGTGAATATGCGTAGGTAAGGCTAGGATATGAACTTTGCTTGTATGGAATTTTTATAAAAAATCCTCCATCATCTTATCATGCACATGTCAAAAGAAACTTCAAATTTTCATCTCCTTTATGATTTTCTCAAAAAATTTGCACTTCATTGGGACTTCCCTTAACTAGGCAATCTCATGTTATATCTCTAATGAATCTAATTTTGCATCATAGAGCTCTTTTTTTATGGGGGTCAATTTTTTATGCATTAAAATAAATATGCAACTCTAAACTAAGTATGAATATGCAAATAAGCCTTTCCCCCACCCCATACTTAAAATTTACAGTGTCCTCACTGTATTAGAACTAGGGTTAAGAAGAAGACTTACTAAACCGTCACAAATTTCAGGAGTCGAAGAAGACAACAGGGAAGGTCGATATCGACCCTTTACATCGATATCGATGTCTCTCTTGATTTCTGCCCAGGCTTCAGGGTGATTCGGCCTCGATCACAAACCCTATCCATGTCGACCTTGAGGTCGATTTTGATGTCTGACATCGATTTCGATGCCTTTATGTGTGCTTTTCTCTCTCCTGCAATTTGAAAACTAAACACAAAATATGCAAAACAATAAAGTGTCTAAAACCAAAACAAAAGTTGTCTTAAAACCAAAACTAAGTCTTTGTTACAAGCTCTAGATTTTTAAGTCGCTAGGCCGACTTCTTCCTTTGCGCTTCTCAAGGTGGCATCTGCAGAGCCCATGTGGCTTGGGCCTCAAATATCACTCCTTTCTTGTCCCGCAGCTGCATTCCCCCGGGATTGATTTGATTCACCGTGAATGGACCTAAGTTCTTATCCTTGAATCTTGTAGGGAACCAATGGTCTTTAGACTTGGCAACATAGACCTTGTCTCCTATCTCATATTGGCTTGAACCATCATCGGATACCCTACATAAACGCACATGCCAAGGCACACCTCTTCCAAATAATGATAAGTCCTTAATTGTAATTGAACAAGAGGAATCCATACCTTGACTCACCTTCTTCTCAGTCTGTGGCTCAGGTCGATGTCGATGTTCGGAGGTCGATATCGATCCCTGTTGTACACTTGTAGGATCAGTCGATTTGGGGAGTTTTGACTCGATATGATCAGGTCGATTTCGACCCTTAGAGGTCGATATCGAGGTCTCCTTGCCTCTCTTCTCAGCGCTGATGGTGGTCGATTTCGATAGGGTGTGGTCGATATCGACCCTCGACCCCGATTTCGATGCTTCCTTTTTTCCTCCGTCGACCCCATACTTATGACCTGTCACAGAATCTTGAACAATAGTGGTCGATATCGACTTACCTGGGTCGATTTCGATGTTCTGTTGAGCTCCTTCGTTCAAGATTGCTTCAACTTCCTCTACTTGGGCTTCATTGATGGCTTTTATCTCCATTGGCCCTTGACTTTGCACCGTCTTGTTGAAGGAATACTCTATTACTTCATCACTAATTGTGAGTGAGAGCAATCCTTTCTTCACGCTAATGTTGGCATCGACGGTTGCTAGGAATGGCCTACCTAAAATAATTGGACAAGCAGGGTCCTCCGCTATGTCAACAACTAGGAAATCAGCAGGGACAAAGAATTTGCCTACTTGTACTGGCACATCCGTCACTATCCCAGTTGGAATCACTACGGTATTGTTAGCCATGTACAATCTTGCATCCACGAGCTCCAGAGGACCTATCTTTACCTTGTGCCAAATGGTTAGTGGCATCATGCTAACGCTAGCGCCCAAGTCAACTAAAGCATTAAATTTGAATTGACCTAGACCTATAGCGATAGAAAACTTACCTGGGTCCGCCCGCTTTTGTGGTAGCTCCAACCTGTTGCATTCCTCTGCGATCTCAGAGAGCGACCGCTTCTTACCCAAGATATCCTTAAGGAACCTTACATAAGATGGCATCTCGTGAAGTGCCTCTGTGAATGGTATAGAGACATTAAGCCCTTGGAGCATCTTCACGAATCGTTGGAACTTCTTTTCCGCTGGGTCCTTAGTCACCTTTCTAGTTGGGAATGGCAACACCTTCTTCCTTCCTGCGGCTGCAGTGAGGTCGATATCGGCAGCAGTAGGGTCGATATCGACTGGACGAGTCGATTTCTGTGGTGACGCAGAATTAGGGTCGACATCGACAGGAGGGTCGACATCGATGTCACCTTGGTCGATATCGACAGGGGGGGTCGATATCGACGTCTGTTCTGGCTCCTTCTCCTCCACTTTTTGCTCGGGCGTTTGTAATTGACGCCTACTCCTTAGGTTTACTGCCGCAATATGACCTGTGGTTTTGCCCTTTTGGTTGGGCACAGTGGATCCAGGGAGTGATCCGGACGCTTTGGGCATTGCTTCCGCCAATTGACTCATTTGAGTTTCCATGTTGCGCTTCCAAACGTCGATCTCCCCAAGTCTAGAATTGATGCCCTGCAGCTGAGTATGGACGGAGTTATTGGCTTGTTTGAACTCAGCGTGGTTCCTCCGCATCTCATCAAGGATGCTTTGCAGGTCATCTTTCTTAGTCTCCCGCTCAGGGTGCCCTGGTGCCTTATATGTCGGGGGGTCCCTTTGATAGAACCTTTGATCGCCCCAATTTTGTTGATTGCTCCCTCCATAGGGGCCTCTCGTCCATTTGACCTCCTCATGTTGTTCCGCCATGGATACTTGCTCAGTATGTGGACAGGCACTGGTGTTATGCCTTATTGAACCACACTCCTGACAAGGTTGATTGTTGCTCAGGAACCTTACTTGCTTTTGAAGACGGCGTGTTTGATCGTTATGGAATTGTTGCCGTACTTCAGGATCTATCTCCCTTGGAGGCTCATATAGTGGCATAGATGGGGCAGGCCTTGCATCATAGGCCGCAGCAGCCCCATAGGTGTTGTCAAAGTTCACAAGCCTCTCAATGGTCTCCCATGCCTCCATTGGTGTAAGCTCAATGTATCGATAGGAGGTATATGAATTTATCCTCTCCTTATTCGGTGCATCAAGGGCGTTATAAAAGATCTCTTGGATGACATATGGAAGTTGCCCATGCGTCGGGCATGATCTCAGCAAGTCTTTGAAGCGCTCCCACGCCTGTGCTAGGGTTTCACCTGGCTTTTGTTTGAAAGCTGTGATCCTTTGTCGTAGCATCGCCGTTTTAGAAGGTGAGAAGAACTTGTTCAAGAATGCATCTTTCACCTCCGCCCATGTCCTTAGCGATCGTGGGGCCAAACTTTCAAGCCATTGTAATGTCTTTCCTGCCAAAGACCATCGAAAAGATTTTAGTCGCACATACTCTAAGTTTACTCCATCAGCGACTGCTTCACATAAGTCCATAAAAGTAGAGATGTGTTGCAGGGGGCATTCATTATGTCTTCCTTCAAAAGTATTTCTTTTAATCTCAGATAGGAAGTTAATTTTCAATTCATAATTGGAGTGAGGAATTATAATGGCAGATTCAGGAACATGAAGCGGCGGATGCATGTATTGCATCGCCGTCTGTGGATACTGATTTAGCCGCTCTTGGGCTTGTCTGCGCGCATCCTCCTCCCTATCAGCACGGGCTCGCTCAGCAGCAGCAGCGGCCATTTCAGCAGCGATTGTAGCATTGTGGTCCTCGATCTCCTTTCTCAACCGCTCTATGATCTCAGCATGCGTCTCGTTGTCAGCCATGATGCGAATTGCTTTGTTGCGAAGATGGTAGAAACGTTCAGGCTCGTCAATTGGTTCCAGGATAGGTCCGCGATCAGAGCGTCGCATAAACCTGCAAAATAAGCTTAGAAAAAGATCGTGATTAACTTTAGGTGGCGATTGATTGCCTCCCCGGCAACGGCGCCAATTTGTTCGCACGGGGGTTGCGGGGTGTGTGTATGTAAAGTAGGAGAATAAAATAAAGCACAACTAGACTATCTCCCTGTCCCAAACAAATAATACAAGAATCCCCTCCCTTGTAGTAGTAGGGTAATTCAGGATCGAATCCACGAGGAGGTAGGTCAGCGCTTTCTTTGTTGTACTCACGATCAAGGCTTTCGACCTCAGCAGACACTCGATATCGAGTATACTGGTCGATATCGACCTCAGTTCTGGTCGATTTCCTAGCGCAGTTCCTGCAGAAGACAAAACAGCAAGTCGACGTCGAGCAGAGACCTCGATATCGATGTTAGTCCTCGATATCGACCCTTAAGGTCGATTTCGATGCTTGTCACAGAAACTGTTTTTTTAACCAATTTGTCGGAAAAGGATCCGAAGAAAATTGAATGGATAGGGAAGATGAACAGAAACAAAACTAAGACTTTTATGAAGAATTTAATTAATTAAAAAGCTTCCAAAGTCGGGGTTTCACGCCACAACGATAACAATGCAAGTTTCATGCTAAAGATATGAACTTTAATGTCTTTCCGTCAAATAACTTTCGTTATCAACACTTAGGTGATTAGAAGCTTTCGCATAATTCCTAAGAGTTACTATCCGATTCATGAGTAATTCAAGTTCGCAATATGAGTGGCTTTCGCTTCAATAATGCAAATAATAAATCTCCCTAACTTTCGCAAAGGATCATGCATGGGGTAGAAGACGGAATTGCATAAAAGTCATACCTTTGATGCACTTACCTCACATTGCTATCGTCGGGCTCGCCCCGACCCTAGAAGTGGGTTGACTACTCGCTCCTCATCATGCACATCATCATCATTGTTATTGAAAGAAAGCTACTTTGAATTAAAACTCCGAAAGAAAGTACAACCGAACAAGCCACTCCGCTCTCGCTTTACAACTCCACTCGGCCTTCTCTCTCTCTCTATTCTCTATTGCAACTGAATTGTGTCTAAAACGGAATACCTAAACTCAGCCCTATTGGCTTCTATTTGTAGATGTCGATAAGGACTCGAAACGTTATCTTTATTCTCTATGATAAATAAATAAAAAAAACAAAGTAAAAGCTAAAACTTCATGGTGAAATCAGCCTCCTCATGATAAATCTGATGTTGATGATAGGAAACCTCGACCTTTGGATAGATATTGCAAGCATTGGATATAATTCTATCGAAATCGGAGTCGAATTCCTCTGCTGGCATGGTCGATATCGACCCTTGGACCTCGATATCGACCCCTCCAAAATCTTATCTCGAGCTTCTCCTTCTCCTACTCGAACTGGCACTCGACTTCTATCAACTTGGTCGATCTGGCAGCATCGATATCGACCCCCAGACGTCGATATCGACCTCTTCTGTGTCGAAATGCTCTGTTTCCTTTTCTGCTCGATTCCTATGTCTCTGATGTACTCGATGTCGAGGTCTTCAGTCGATTTCGACCTCTTCAGAAGACTTCGAGTTCTTTTTCCGCTCTTCTGAATTCATCCATTTTCATCCTGTTTTCTGCGAAATCACATGGAAACTCGTGCAAACCCATATATTTGACATTTAAGCATAAACTACACCATTCCCATGTTTTCCCATTAATGTGCATGCAAAAGACAATAAAATGAATTCATATGTGCATAGAAAATATGGTAATTTGCGCGCACATCACTCATCTCATCATCTCATTCTCAAAACAATCTCTCAAGGAACTCAACTTAGAAAATCAAACAATTCTTTTAAAATCGCTTATCCAAATCCCGACATTAAACACTTAGGCCTTAAAACCAATTTCCCAAAATCATATTATAGAAATCATTTCGGCATGTTTCTTACTTCAAAAACATTATATAAATAAATTCCAATATTAAATCATCAAGAAATAATCCTATGTTCCCAAATCGTATTTATAAATCAAAACCACCCATTCACTTAAAAAAAATTCCTCTTTCACATATTTAAATCCTCATAAAATGCATCATATATAAATAATCCAATTAATACGATTTTAAAACAATTAAACAATATATAACGATTAATTTCCAGAATTTATAAATTATAACCAAATCCCAAAATAATAATAATATTCAAATAAGGATATAACATATCATATAATCAACATATAACAATTTAAATCCTTAACCAATTTATAAAATCATACCATCTAAAATAATTCCGGCATAACTTTCTTTAAAATCCATATCTTAAAATCACCCTTATAAACATAATATAACAACTTATCTCAATTGAAATTACTTTTAAAATCCCTTAAAATATATAAATTAATAATCACATAACATATAAACATATACATATATATTTTTCTAAAATCGAAAAATAACAAAAACAAATATAACATATATATATATGTCCGGATCCCACATATAAAACACAGCTTTTAAAAAAACAACCATCAACCCACTAGAAGAAGCCCAGACCCGGAAAACAACCCAAACCCAAGCCCAAAAACCCAACCCAGTTTCGGAGTCCTGATCCGAGCCCAAGAGGAAGGCCCAACCCGAATCTCATAGGAGAAGAGAGGAGGGGATCCGGAAAAAAAAGAAACCACCCGACCTGTTAGGAGGTATTCGGGTTAGGCCCAATCCGGAAAATTAGGCCCAACCCTATCCCCCCATCACCCCCTACCTCAGAGCATGAGCTCTGTTTCTTGAACGAGGGACGACGGAAGAGGAGGGAGGGGAACCTCCGGCCTCCGACGGCCTGGTGGCCTCCAGCTCCCACCCCGGAGGTCGGAATGGAATTCCGACCACCACCGACACAGAAAAAGCAAAACGAGAGCAAGGAGGAAGGGGAGAGTAGAGTTTTACCGAGGCTCGAGGTCTTGCTCCGACGAGGATGCCCATGGCGGCGCTAGGATGTAAGACGGAGGGAAGAGCTTGCTCCAGGCCTGGTACGATGGTAAAGGAGGTAAAGTTATGTCCTTAAACAGGTTCAAGCCAAGAACGAAGGTAATCGGGGATTACCGGTTCGGATTCAAACAGGGGAGGGAAGAGGGTGGCTAGCGGCTCCAACGGTGGCTCCGGGGTGCGTTCGACTGCTTGCGGTGGCTCCGTGGTGGTGCAAGGGAGCTGCTGATGCGCTCAGGTGAGGGAGGAGGGAGCTGCTCGGGGTTCTCGGTTTTGATAACAGAGGTGGGGAGGAAGGTTGTCGGTCTTCCTGATTTGATTGAAACGGTGGTGGTGCAGTGGCGGTCCTGTTGGCCGGCAGTGACGACAGGGAGGAGGAAGGGAGGAAGAGCCGGTGGTGCTCTCGGCAACTTCAGGGATGAGGTGGGTGGAGGCTGCGGCTCCAATGGTGGATGCCGATGAGGTGAAGGAGGTGTGGTGGTGGTGGTCTGTTTGAAGGAAAAGAGGAGAAGATAAGGAGAGGGTGTTTGCATACAAGAGGAATGGAAGAGAGAGGGAGGAGAGTGGGTGCAGTTTGCAGGGAGGTGGTGAGGTAGTGTGTGCAGGGAGGGACCATTTGACAGAAAAATTCGAGAGAGGGAGAGAGAGAGTAAGGAAAAGAAGAAATAAAATAGGGAATAAAAGAGGTCCCCAGAACACAAATTTGAAATCCCGACATTCAATCCCAATCACAAAACGAAATCCTGACCAAATCAAATTTAAATAAAATTTCAATTACTAATTTCAATATAACGGAATTAAATAAATTTTTCGATACTCGGAGCTTAAATTAATTTTATTAATACCCAGAACTCGAAAGCGAAAGTCAAATCCCGTCAAAATCCAAATTTCAAATGATGCCGGAAGGATTTTAAAATTGAACTCGTGCTCGAGGATGACTTTTTCTCCGCTTTTACAATTTCCATTGAATAATAACATGTTTAATTAAAATAATAAAATATAATATATATAAATTATATTCCGCCTTTACACATAGTGTAGTTTTTACAAACAACAATCAAATTAAAATATGTTATAGAATTTTTTTAAATAAAAGTTCAAGTGAAGGATTGTATTACAACAACTTACCGTAAGTTTTGCTTCTTCTTTTTCACCAATGAAACTATAAAAGAGACAATAAACAAAAAGCAAATATCGATAATAGTATAACGATTTTTCTATCCTATGCCCTTGGGGCATAGGATAAGACACTAAATTGGGAAATTTTTCTAAACTTTTAATTAGTTTAGCCAAATTTTAATTAGATTTTTTAGGGTCGTTTGACTTTTTTGTAGGGAATCTTTCTCAATTTAGTGTTTTATCCTATGCCCTTGGGACATAGGATAGAAAAACCGATAATATAAAAGAGCCAAAGGCTCGAATGAACAGTATATCTCATTACGACATCGTTTTATTGAAGAAGATCCATTCCGTCCCTCTCTCCTCGTGATGCCTCTTCCGATCTCCACTTCTCCACATCTCAGCTTCTTCGCCCTTTCTTCTTCATTTCTCTCCTCCCCCGCCGCTCTCTATTCGTTTGATGTCTCTGCTCCGAGGCATCAGTCTATCCTTCACCTCCGCTCGCTCTCCCTCCGCCACCATCCCTCGGCGCCCCCTTGAATCGCGCCATTTGCAGCATCCTTCCCTTCAGGATACCCTGGCGTAGAGGATCGGGAAAGCCATTCGCCGCCGTGGCGCCACCTCCAAGGCCAGGGTTTACACTGATGTCAATGTCATATGCCCCAAGGACTCTTCCGGCTCTCCCACCGCCACAATTACATTTGCATTGTCGTAGGGCTTGATTCGGTGAGCATTTGCATTTTTTGGCCTTCGATTTGAGTAATTCCTGCTATTTATTATGTTCAATTTGTGGTGTTTGGATCGATTTTAGGAAGTTGAGTTTTAGGGTTCTTCGATATTTGTTATTTCAGTTGTATGCCACTCATCGCCTAGCTCTTTGCTATTCCCATATGAATCCGCCCACTCCAATCTCACTCTTCTTTCTTTGAACTCCCTCATTCTCTTTTCGACTGCTTAAACCTAGATCTTAGACTCGTAGTTCCTTATATGATGAAGTACTTGGATTAACAAAGTAGTCCTTGGAACATATTAATCTGGTATTGTTCAACTTTGATCCTTAAGTCATTGCCTTTCCAAAATTTAGGGGGATTTCTGGACTTGCTTAACTTTGCTTGTTCAGATTTACCTAGCACAAGGTTAGAGCAACTTTGCTTGTTTAGAGTCGTATCTCATTGATGGACTGTCGGAGCAATTGCGCTGCAAATTGCAATCTTTTTGCACTTCTGCTTACTTAGACCTATGAATAAAGGGCTTTTAATGGAGTTCCTTTGATTGATTTGTGCTAACGTTGGGATGAGTAATCAACTTTTCCGTCCTCATTTGTCCATCATGAAGTGCGGAATAGGCAGATATAATGCACGAATATACTCCAGAAGGGGGGTTGAATGGAGTATGGCAAATTTTCGCAAATGCAGGAAACTATAAGACCTTACCAGCCAGAGGTAAGACCTTATCTGAAATGCAGAGACAAGTTAATAGAGACAAGCTAAATAGTAAGACCTTACTGTAAGCAAGTAAGATCTTATCTGCAAAACAGATATTAGTTCAACAATGAAATCAAATCACGAAAGCAAGAAATTAAGCAAGAGAGAAAGGAGAAGCACACGCGAATTGTTAACGAGGTTCGGCACAACCGCCTACGTCCCCGCCTAGGGTGTCCAACCCGTAGGATTCAACGACTTTATTTCACTTTATCTTATGAGTCCTAGATACAACCTCTAGAAGACCTTCCCTCTTCTAGACTAACTTCCTATCTAGCAACCCAAACGCTCTAGTGAAATAAAGCACCTAAGGATACCGAAGTACCCTCTATGATTGGGTAAAGAACCCTGTGTATAACTCTCACTGAATTGTACTATATCGCTCGAAAGAAACCTCACACACACTCAAAGTAAATACAACACTTAATGAGTAGAGAGCAATGTGTGATCGAAGCTTTGAGGAAGAAGAGCTTTGCAGAAGTTCAAATGTACGCAGTAGGTGTTGTGTATTCTGCAGCCGCTTACTTCTCCCATATATATAGGCCAACACGTTTAATTTGAATCAAACGTAAAAGCCTTGATCTTCTCCTGGTGGTTAACCGCCGTTGCATCATATATTCTGGGAGAGAGATCTTCGGTATGAGACGGGCCACCATTCCAGAACCTTCATAGGAGATATGCAGCGTTGATTGCTGATAAACTCGGTCAAATAGCCCTACAAAATCTCAACAGAAGATTTGAAGTGGATTCAAGCAAATCCACCATTTGATTCATATATCCAAAGCTTCCTTTAGGCCCAAATAACATATGGCCCATTTCTGGATGGATTAATAATATATTGAATCCAATAATTCAGGTCCAAAGGCCCAAATAGCAAACAGATGATTCAAAACAATTTCGACAAACTGTGTGGCTTGCTGTGTGTTTTCTGTGGTATTGGTAAGACCTTACCAAACTCTGGATTCCAGAGTTTTGGCTTTTCATCAACTAGGGCTATATCCTCATCAAGGTGGAGGTTAACACATCACTTGACTATCTACCCAAGAGCCGTTTTCCTTAAATTCTCATGACATGGTTGGTTCATTGAAAGATATTCTCATTACATGCCTACGAAAGGTCGAACTTTTCTCAAATTGTGCTATTATGCAATATGACGTATGACCTTTACTTGTCAAGTATATTCTTCTATATTGAGCTCCTTCACTATGCAGAAGGGACCTGCGCCAAACCTTCCATCATCTCCATGAAGTGAACATGATCAAGCCTCAAGTCTATGCAGGAGTGCTAATGTTCAAATTCCAAGTGATGGAACTGATGTATGGGAAATTGATCTCATACAACTCAAATTTGAGAAAAAGATTGCATGTGGATCATATGGTGATTTGTAAGTTCATTAAAAAGTTTCATTCTTTTCAAAACTTGACCAAGATATTCATGTATCCCCTGTTACCCTTTGTTTCAGGTATAAGGGTACATATTGCACTCAGGAAGTGGATATTAAGGTTCTTAAACCTGAGCGCATAAATGTTGATTTGCAAAAAAAATTTGCTCAGGAGGTTTACATTATGAGGTATGTCAACTTGCAGTCAAGAAGTGAGAAGATACTTATGTGCATTCTCAAGTCTATTATGAATAATTTGATAACCAATCTGGAGTTATAATCAAGGTTTGAATTAGTTATCATATCTTTCACTCTCTCTCTTTTTTTTATGTGGTGTATGGAGCTTTTTTGCTCTTCCTTTGTTTTCATATGATTTAAGGTAAGAGTGTTCTGTATGGATTGAAGGGGAAATCAATGAAATATTTTAGGTTATATACATGGGTTGAAAACTAAATAGTTAGAGACGAGAATTATGAATGGCCAAAATGACATGTTTTGATATTTGGCTATTAAGAAAAATTCTTGTGACATTTGGATGATAAAAAAGTTCCAATGGTCATTTAGTTCTTATTTTCTCGTTAGAAATTCAGTTCGTTTGAACCTAGGTTTTTTTAATTTAATTTATTTATACTTTCAACTTTCAAGGTTCAACTGGTTCTCTGCAATTTTTTTGTGGGGGTCAGGCGGAATAGATGTGAGGGTTTCATAAAACCACCTAAAATTTATACCCATTTATTTCCCAAAAGACCATCTTTTTTATTTCTTTTGAAAAAACACCCACCTCTCTCTCCGAGTTGGAATTAGGGTTTCGAGGTGGGGTTATGATTTGCCAATTAGGGTTATGAATTATGCTGGAATATGGGTTTGATTTGGAATTAGGGTTTCGGTTTGGGGTTATGATTTACCAATTATTCCAAGAGACCAGTTTATTAAGGGACCATAACCTGATTGTGACTCACAAGGTAGTGAGTTCATGAATCATTTCTTTCTCCCCGATTAAGATTCAAGTTGTTATGCAACCACATTTATGTGTTTAGGATTCACGTTGTGGTGATTATCTGCTACATGCGTGGGCTGTTATTGGTCCATAATGTGCTGCTTTGTTCAGCTGCTGGTTCGTTGGGGCCTGTTCGACAATGTGCTTACTAACTTTTATCACTCTTTTGCAACTTCCTGAGTTGGGGATTCAATTTAATTAAGTTGATTTTAGATTTGATTTATGTGATTTGCCTTGGATGAAATTGATTTGAGCCTCTGGTTTTGGTTATGGTCGATTCTACTGGTTGCGTTGTTTAAAATAGTCTTGTTTGTAATGCTATAGTTGATTTCTGCCAGGGCTGTTTTTCTTCCTATTTTTATACTCTACCCAAGCTTTGGGTGGGTTACGTTCATGAGGACTTGCCTATTGTTTTTAGAGGTTGTTTTGGGGGTGAATAATGGCTTTCTTGTTATGTATTGACATTATTAACTTTTTTTTTTTTGCTATTTGGTTCATAGGAGGTTCTCAGCTTCTAATGCTCAAAGGTCTATTGCCATCACCAATTTCTGTTTCTGAAGCGTGTGTTCTTTTTACAGAGTTTCCTCCACATCAAGGCTAGTCATTTAAGGAAAAAGAGGGCCCTTCGGTGCATGTTGTTGACCTCCGGAGATGGATAGTCAAGCACTTAAGAAACTAACAAGAAGGCGATTTGTGAGAATCTCCTTGAACGTAGCTCTTTTGTGGAGTCGCACTCTACAAGCATTGTCTTCCTTTTAGAGTTTGTTTTACCTCTTCACGGATGTAAAATACCCTAATGTGAACTGTATTTGCTTATTAACCATTACAATCAACTTTGTCTTCCATTCCTTGATTGATTACATGATTTGGAGGTGAGAAAGAGATATGATAACATAATGATACTATATATAAAATGCAATTACGATAAAACCGCGCGCGAGTTCTTACCTAGTTAGTATGAAAGTTGTAAAACTAATATTAAGAAACAAATAATAGATTACGATCACATAAAATACATAGTATATCAAAAAACTAGAGTGAAAGAAAGATAAAGAGTCGGTTTGGTGTATTGCTTATGATTATCTAAAAGATGTGGTGTGTCTTTATATAAATAGAATAAGCATGATATAATTGAATTAGAAGTTTCAATTTTTACCTTATTATTTAAGAGAAATAAATTTCAAAGTAAATAGGTTAAATGAGTTACATTTTTTGTATTCAATGTTTGTTGAAGCTATTTTTTTTGTGTTATTGGTTGGTTACTCTTCGTAAACTATGCATGGTTAGATATGAAAAATTGTACCATTAATATGTGAGAGAAAATAAATTTAATAAAATTAAAATAGAAAATTGTACCATTAAGATCATACTTCTGTAAAGAATGTGCGGATGATATTTTTAAATTAGTTGAAAATAAATACTAAAAAAAAAGATTATGATGATGGTATAATAAATTATATCATTCACACATTTGCATAGTATAAACTATATATGATAAATTTGGATTGAAAAAATTCAAAGTTTTTTAAATTTATATATAAATAAAAGAAATTATAATGTTCTACACATTTTTCTTTATACACCTTTATTTTATTTCTATTTATAAAAATATGCATAACAAACATGACAATTTAAGAGAAAATAAAAAAAATGGAAAATATGGTCAATGTGTAACTAATAGGATTCGAACTCAAAACCTTATTCCTACCAAACAACTCTACTAACCATTGAGTTATGAAGATATTTGTGCACTTTTGTGACATTGAAACAAAAAAATATAAAATATAGATAATTAAATAAATGAGCATCAAACATTGAACACAAATTTTTATATATTATATATTATTATTATTGATTATAGATGGTTATATCTTTTTGTTACAACTTACTACATAAACTTAAGCCAACCTCGATTATATTAACGGGAAACTTTTACCAGACCTATATAGTAACGTTTCTGAAGCCATGCATGAGTAGATTTTGACCGTTGCAATAGCAAGGTCTGATATTATTAAATGGTTACGGTGCAAATATGTATTGTTCGCTTAGTTAATGAATGAGTTGAAATCGAGTTTCATAATTTCTAATATTTATTAAATGGTCGGTTTAATATGATTGTGTATATCGAGCTTCAAAATGTGTTTATACTTAACTTGTTTAGTTAATGAATGAGCTCGAGCGCGCCGAGTTTTTTTTTCACATCGATGTCAAATCGAACTAAAACTACTGGGCTTATATCATAGCCTTAGATATGAAGCAAAAAACTAAGAATTTTTTTTCAAAATATTCACAAAAAAATATTTATTTATGAAAATATTCACAAGTTTAAAATATTTACACAAATATTCATTTTTTGCAGAATGATCAGAAAAACGCGGTTTGAAATCGCGTTTCTAATACTAATAAGCAATTTAAATCTGGAGGCGGAGGGGAAGTTATATTTTATTATAAAAACGCGGTTTCAAATCGCGTTTGATTCAGACTTTTGAATAAAACGCGGGTTAAAACCGCGTTTGTATATATATGTTGCAATTAAAAAAGGGAGAGTTTGTGAAATGTCCAAAAAAGTTGTTCTAATTGGTGAATTGTCCACATTTTTGGACAAATTGGTGGAGTGTCCATCTTGCCAATAGCAATTTTATCATCTTGCCTATAGCCTCACTCTTTTTTCTTTTTTTCTTTTTCTTTTTTTTTTACATTTTGTCGTGCAAAAATAAGAGTATGTTGTACATGTGCAAAAATAACCATATGTTGAGCAAATATGACTAAAGTCTAGTTTTTTTTTTACATTTTGTCGTGCAAAAATAAGAGTATGTTGTGCATGTGCAAAAATAACCGTATGTTGAGCAAATATGACCCAAGGCTAGTTTTTTTTTTTTTTTACATTTTGTCGTACAAAAATAAGAGTATGTTGTGCATGTGCAAAAATAACCGTATGTTGAGCAAATATGACCAAAGTCTAGTTTTTTTTGTTTTTTTTTAACATTTTGTCGTGCAAATATAAGAGTACGTTGTGCAAATATAACCGTAAGTTGTGATGACCCAAGTCTAGTTTTTTTAATTTTTTTTCATTTTGTCGTGCAAATATAAGAGTACGATGTGCAAATATAACCGTATGTTGAGCAAATATGACCCAAGTCTAGTTTTTTATTTTTTTTTTTAATTTTTTTTAATTTTTTTAACATTTTGTCGTGCAAATATAAGAGTACGATGTGCAAATATAACCGTATGTTGAGCAAATACGACCCAAGTCTAGTTTTATTTTTAACATTTTGTCGTGCAAATATAAGAGTACGATGTGCAAATATAACCGTAAGTTGTGCAAATATGACCCAAGTCTATTTTTTTTTTCATTTTGTCGTGCAAATATAAGAGTACGTTGTGCAAATATGACCCAAGTCTTTTTTTTGTCGCGCAAATATAAGAGTACGTTGTGCAAATATAACCATAAGTTGTGCAAATATGACCCAAGTCTAGTTTTTTTTTTAACATTTTGTCGTGCAAATATAAGAGTACGTTGTGCAAATATAATCTTAAGTTGTGCAAATATACATGTGTACATGACAATATAAGAGTAATACTACTAATCTTAGTTAATGTTTTCAATCCACCATCAAATTTCCTCCTTAGCTAGTCACAAATGGTCTGGTGCAGTGGCTCATTTGAATCCAAGGGAAAATTGATAAGAACAGGAGGCCCTTCTCTACGAAATAGCCCAAAGGAAAGTCCTTAGCTGTCCATTTTTTTTCCTTAGAGAGGAGCACACAAGTATTGCAGACAATCATCACCACTCCAAGCTGTCCACCAAATCAAAATGAGGATGCTCATCTGATCTTTAATGTTGTAACTAAGCCCTAGGTACACCCAACAATTCAGAAAGCAATTGGCTTTCACAAAGGCAATCAAGCTTGTTGGCCTCAACTTTATACCTCTTCCCTTTAAACTGCACAAGGATCCATGATACCATACTTCTCATTATGACAACAACAAGTTACCTCTTCAGCTCAAAATTGTTGCTCCCTGTACGTGAGAGTAGTGCAATCTCCCAACTCAGCTCAAAATGTTTCAGCAGTTGAGCAACCAAAGCATACACACTTCAAGTGAACAAATGCACCTTCAACAAATATAATCTAAAAGCATTTCAGGTCAATTAATATCATACATGTTCAAATGTTTATAGTACTATACCCAATCAAGACTTCAGAATCTTCTACCAGCTAGTCAACAGAAGCACAGAACGACAAATGCTTATAGTACTATACCCAATCAAGACTTCCTAAGAGAATATATTGCTCATTATTATTTTTTCCTTAACTTGGAACTAAGAAAAATGCTCTTGGAAGCTAATCCTCAGACTTTTAACAATTACTCGAGTGCAAAACACAAGAGGCTTTGCCAGTATGAGATTATTTCAATCACTAAAATCCCTGATTAAGATTCGGTTCAGTACAAAACCTAAAATCAACCACGCACATTGAATTCCGATTTCATGGCTCGACTAAACCAAAATCAACATGAGAATTATGAAATTGGAGGTCAATTAACCTGGAAATTGTGCAGAACGCTATCATCGAACCGAGGTAGAACTTGAATGCGCACAGCGCACTGTACGTGACGAAAGGAGATTCTAACAGGCAAGGGCGGATCCAGCCGGAATCTGTTGCTCAGGAAGAGATTCCGACAGGCAAGGGCGTGAAAGAGAGAAGATGCACCAGATCCATTGGAGGTCGGGCAAGGGCCACGTCAGAGACGCAGCCGTAACAGATTCCGACAGGCGAAGATCGAGATCGGAAGAGGTGATTCTCGAATTTATGAAGAACCCCGCACCTCCTTGAAGCATGCCGAGAGGCGGAGAAAGGCGGGAGCCACCAAACGCCGTCACCGAACTTCGACAGTGAGGAACGATGAATTTTTTAGGAGGAAGGAGGAGGAGGAGACGGAGATGCATGAGAGAGAGAAAAGGGGAGAAGAAGGAGACGGATAGATCTGAAGGAGGAGAGATAAAGTAAATAAAATTAGGGTATAAAGGATGGACATTTTGCTAAATTATCCCAAATATAGGACACTCCACTAATTGAGCCAAAATTTGTGCATGCTACACAAATTTTCTCATTAAAAAAACAAAAAAAATAAAAGTACAAACGCGGCACTAGGCAGCGTTTTATATTTGTTGCAAAAATGAATCTTCTCTTGGGGGGAAGCCGATGATGGTGGTGGGGCCTACATAGCTCCATAGCTCCATTTGCATAATTAACATGAAACGCGGCTTAATTACAACATATATGCAAACGCGGTTTTAACCCGCGTTTTATTCAAAAGTCTGAATAAAACGCGGTTTGAAACCGCGTTTCTATAATAAAAAATAATTTACAATCCGCCTCCAGATTTAAATTGCTTATTAGTATTAGAAACGCGGTTTCAAACCGCGTTTTTCTAATAATTCTACAAAAAATGAATATTTGTGTAAATATTTTAAACTTGTGAATATTTTCATAAATAAATATTTTTTTTTGAATATTTTGAAAAAAAATTAAAAAACTAAAACACAAAATTACCACGCCAAAATGTAGGACCACAAACTTGATTGAACTTATTTGAACCCCAGTGCTATTCTGCAAATTTCAATCAAATATTTATTTGGAATTTGTCCTTCATGTCTCTCCATTTTAAAATAAATATCATTTTGACTTTTACACATTTTTTAAGGAACTAAAAACTCTATAAAATATTTTTTATCAATTTTTATTATAAATTGTTTGTAAAAAAAAATTAATTAAAAAAATAATATTTTATACTTAAAAACGTGCAAAAAGTTAAGCGACATTTATTTCGAAACGGAGGTAGTATTTTTTTACACATATAAAAAACATGTCCATTTATTTGTCAGATTGTTAAATAGTTCGTATAGTACAAATTAAATCAATTAATTGACAAAATAAGGAGTACCCATACATCGTTCCAAAGATCATCTTATCTGGTCCTGGTACGATCAATAACCCATGATCGCATGACCACATATATATAAATTTAAACGTGAATTTTTCTTACCTGATCGATCTGCCACAAGAATTAGTTTGTACGTACGTTACACGGAATATTGATCTTGTGCAACCTTGTGAATAATCGTTAGTGTACTATTTTATTGAGATGTGAAGAGACTAAGTGGTCGTTTGGTTTAAATTTTGAAAAGGTAAAGGGAAAAGTAATAAATGGACCAGACTAAGTGGTCGTTTGGTTTAAATTTTGAAAAGGTAAAGGGAAAAGTAATAAATGTGGTCCATTTATAGTGTAAGATATATTATTAAATTTTTTAATCATTATCCTATTTTATCAAATTTTCATACAAAATTGATTTTGTTTTCTCCCATTTTAATCACGCATTAATTTGTCAAACCGGCCTTTTTTTTACCTTTATTAGGGGAGTGTCCACCAAGTCCATCAAATTAGGTTTTTGTCCATCCCTAATATTCTGGACAAAATTGCCCTCAGATCTAAACCTCCATCACCGTCATGTTCTCGATCGGAGGCTTTATGGTGGGGAAGGGGAGAGGGAGAACGGCAGCCATGGGAGAATCAATCAACCATCCTCACGCAGCCGCTCTCTTCCGGACATGGAGAATCACGACGTTCACACATGTTCGATGCTCTCTTCCTTCTTTCTCGCAGGCGATGCTCTCTTCCAGACCAAATCGACGACTTCAGCAGATCCCGTCCGCCTTCAGCAGATGCTATCTTCCTTCTTTCTCGCAGGCGGTGTTAAAGTCAGCGAGCATCGCTTGGCCATGGCGAATACACCTCCTCAATTGCAGATCCGAAGGAATTGCAGATTTTGAAGCCAGTTCGGTTAAGAGTTGCTAGAAATTACCGCCTTCAGCAGATCCCGCCCGAGAAGATTTTGAAGTGACCATCGCTTGGCCATGGCGAGAAGATTTTGAAGGAAGGCGGAGGTCGGAGACGGAGGCGATGACGATGCCGATCTGGATCTGGGAGGCGAAGATGATGCCGATGAAGATCCGAGGCGAAGACGAACGAGAATGGAAGCAGCTTCCATTTGTCTGGATCTTGATTTTCAATTTCACTTTTTCTGATTTTTGCTTTTATGATTGGTTTGTTGATGATATGATGAGTTGTATTTCCTATTTGCTTCTTTTTTTTTTTGATTCGAAAGTGGCTAATGCCATTAGTTATTTATTTATTAGCATTTCAGACATTTTTTGAAAAAACAAACTCCGGGTTCAGCAACTCTGGTGTCGAAGTGGTGACGCGGAAAAAAAGCAACTTCGGTTTCACCAACTCCGGTGTCGAAGTGGTGACGCGAAAAAAAAGAAAAAAAAAGCAACTCCGGTTTCAGCAACTTCGATGTCGAAGCGCTGACGCGAAAAAATAAAAAACTAATTTCAGCAATTGCAACAACAACAATTTAAGCAACTCCGGTTTCAGTAACCCTGGTTTCAGCAACCCTGGTTTCAGCAACTCCGATTTCAACAACTTAGGTTTTAGCAACGCGCGAAAAAAAAACTAATTTCAACAATTTCAGCAACTTCGGTTTCAGCATCTTCGGTTTCAGCAACTTCGGTTTCAGCAACGTGCGAAAAAAAAACGCTGAAATAGGGGCTGCTGAAACCAAATGTGCTGAAACAGGTGGGGGGCACAGGGGGCGCGCGTGGGGGGCAAAGGGGCAAGAGATGTAATATATAAGTTGAGTTTCCTTTATCTATCTACTTCGGGAGATAATGTTTGTCTACTTCAGGAGACAAATGATGAAAGAACAAATATATAATATATGAATACCATTAAATAAAATAAAATAAAAGGGTAATAATTTTTCATTGCTACGGGATGAGATTTATCGTTTCATCACTGCGGGATGAAATTTCTCAATCACATCAAGTGATTCATCAATTTCCTTCCTTACTTCAATTAGTTTATCCGCTTCCGGGGATATTACAAATTCGATTGATTCGGATTGAGATTTGTTCAACCACTTTAAGGATTGAGATTGAGATTAGTTTATCATCCGCTTTAGGGGATATAACTCTTTATATCCACTTCAGGGGTATACTTACGAAAGATTAGTTTAGTTTATATCCACTCAGAGGGATAAAACTCACCTCTGTTCATGCAATTTATGGGGCAAAATATGCAACCCTGGAAGTTTGAGCCTTTTATGTAATTAACATAAAAGTACAAGACAATCCACAATATTGATAATTCTAAGGCTGGTTTTGTAATTAATCCACAAATTCATCTCGTCTTCTTCGTAAGATATACATAGAGCGGCAGCGGCTGATGGCAGAGTCGACGGCGCCGAGGGAGCGCATGAGTGCCGCGCATAGGCGACGATTTGGCCGGAGGCGTCGGCTAGCCGGAGGAGAACGCAGCACCAAGGACGACAAGCCATGGATGCGGATTGCGGGCTGGCGATGGCGATCGCGGAGGGTCAATGGCTGCGAGGAGGCGCTGGCCACTGCTCGCACCACGAGGGGCGTCTCCGTCATCGGCTGGATTGTCTCAGGCTGGTTCTACATCGATCCGTTGGGTTCATCAACCATCTCAAATCACATCGTACCAATCGAAAATCACGTCGTACCAATCGGATTCGGATCTGGAGGGATCGAAGTTTGTCCGATGAGAGGGGTTCATTTAGATAGATGGGAGATCAATGGTGGCAGTGAATGAGTGAAAAAATGAATTAAAAGCAATTAGCTTAGTTTTATTTTACTTGGAGTACAGCTTCGTGCGGATAACGTGTGATAAACCGAAAGAAATAGAGAGCACAAAAAAGATGTAAAGGTTGATGCTTTTCATTAGGGTTTTAAATGACCATTTATATAGGAGTTTACAAGGGAACTAGGGTTTCCTAAAACTTATCCAATATACTTTTAGAGTTTATTCATATATAAAGATAAATACAAATAATCTTATAACAATTACAGAAAAAATCTAAATTTTAATTTCTCCATTTTAGAGAAAATTTACTTACATAGGGAGAATTAGGTAAGTTACATTTTCACTCTTTTTTATGTAATTTTTTTTCTTCCTCTATTTTTATTTCTAAACTCCTAAATTCATCCAAACATCTTTTATAATTATCGAAAATTATAATTTTCAACCAAACAAGCCCTAATAAAAAAAAAGTATGGATTATCGTTGGCTCGTTTAATATACTTCACCTACTGTATTTATTTAACCACCACTTTTACAAGTAAAAATTTAATTCATTGGCTTAACTGGTAGGGATAATATTTAAATTCTCGTAGAGTTGAACTATATTGATAGAATTACCATATAGAAACCTATCAATCCTAAAAAATAAATTAAAAAATAGCTAAAATAATTTAAATATAAACCATTTATTTACAATTAAGTGGAAAATATTATATGTTCGATTTTTGTTATTGTCGACAAATAAATAGTGTTGGTAGAGAGAGAGTTCGTCAAAACTTTTTTGAACAAAAAATATATTTTAATCTCTTTTTTTTTTGTCGGTGAATATCCAAATTAATTGACCACCGTGGAATATATAGCGACCATTATATTTTTGTTTTCTATATGAATATCTTTTCAATATGAGATTGAATACAATTTAGTGTTAGACATTTTTACCCCTTGAGCCTTAACATGCCAACGCCCTATAAATACCATATTGTGGTATAACAATCTCATCCATCACAACACAGCTTACAACCATAAAAACACTTCGTACTAAAAAAAATGAAGGGTTTGTTTGAAAGGAAGTTGTTTGCTATTTCCTGCATTCTCCTAATCTGTCTCACCGCAGTTCAACCAATTGCTGCTGCAAATGGCTGCCGAGGTATCATAAAATTTACATTCCTAAATCGTAATTGATAATAACGCAATTTTTTTTTGTAACCTGATCGTGTTAATAACGCAAATTTTCTACATGCGAGCTCACAAAGGAAGTTTTATATTCACCTAAGCCCAATTTTCCGCATTTATGCTTAGCTCGCATAAACAAAGTCGGACTTGAGATTTGAAATATACTCGACATGAAATATAAAATTTGGACCCTCTATTATTATTATTTTTTTAAATCCTTATCATTTCGTTCATTTATGTTATTTTATGTAGCTATATTTTTTTATATAAAGAAACCTCAATAAGTGTGGTTTAAAATAAATTTAATTGTGATTTTGGGCAGTAATTCTCATAGAAAGGATTTGTCAAAATATAAATTTTAAATAAAATATGAATTTGCACAAGATCATTTTTCACAATTATATATACTGGATAATTTTAATTTTACTTATGGTTTTTAATAATTATTAAATTAAATTTTAGAGGAAACAAATAGAACAAAATTAATGGGCAATAAAAAGAATTGAATCTTCGACTAATGGAGAAAAATAAAGTTTTTAACTAATGAACTATAATGCTTTTATTTAACTTTATTAACAAAAAATAGATATACCTAAATAATAATAAAAAAATAGGCCCTTTTAAATATTGGGCTCGAGGCGGAGGCTTATTTAACCTCCCCTCATATATATTCGACCCTGCTTGAAACTAATTGTTATTCAACAATTTTTTTTTAATATATTTTTTTTGATACAATTTTTTGTTTAATATATGGATTTAATTAGTATCCAAAAATATTTTTTGTTTGGCCTCCCTTTGGCCTCCCCTCAGCCTTCAACCTGATTCATTATCGCCAATATTTTTTTAACAAGGAACTATAGTTCTAACATGTCGTCAGGGAGGGAAACTTCGTTGTCCACTCCCTTACCTCTATTCCATTAAATTTCCCTATTGGTTTTTATAAGCTCTCGAATCTGTCAAAGATTATTAGTTCGATTATACAGATGACTCCAAGAGAAGGGCTACTCCTCATTTTATTCTTGTGTAGCGCAGTTGTGTTTATTTTATTTTGAGATTTTGTCTCTCGAATGTGACAACCAAATTAAAGCAAAACAGAACAAAACTAAAGTATAAACAAACAAACTAAGAATTCTCGATCCAAATGTGACTCCACCATGAATTGAGATCATTATAGGGATCGAGTTTGGGTCGATGATTCTTAGTTTGTTTGTTGACACTTTGGTTTTGTTATGGTTTGCTCTTGGTTGTCATTTCTTTGCCTGTTTATCTCTTATGGTCATTCATCTATGTTGAATTGGGTCCATTGGAGACACTCTCCCGATATGTCGGGGAAAGAGTGCGCACATTTTGTCCTTCCAGACCCTACTTCATCGCGAGATTCACTGGGTAGTGTTGTCGTTGTCGTCTACTGTCGTGTTTTCCACCCAAAAATGAAACATATGAGAACTGATATACGTTACCCGTAAGAGCGAAATTGTAAACTTGGATCTGGGTTTTCCGATTTGCAGGAAAACAGTCATGGCCTGAGCTGGTCGGAATGAAGGGAAAGAAGGCGGCATCAATCATTAACAAGGAGAACAAGTTCGTGAAAGCGGCACTGGTGCCTCCTACGATTCCGTCAAGAATTTTCCTGTGCAGCCGTGTCCTGGTTTATTTAGACAAGCCCGGCGGAGTTGTTGCTAAGGTCCCTGTTATTGGTTGAACAAACTAGCTTCCAAATTATGCAACCAGGGTTAAGGTTAAAAGCCCATGTTTTATTGCTTTTCATAAATAATAACGTTGCAATGTATGTGTATGCATTGCCTTTCATAAATAATAACGTTGCAATGTATTATGCATATGCAACGTTGCAATGTACTTTGTGTTTAGTCCACTTCTAGTGGTACGTATATATATGTGTGTGTGGTTGTCTCATATATTGCGTTGCAAGACTTGCGTAGCCCATTATTAAATCGATCTAACTACGAAAACACACAAGAGGTAGAGACATCTTTCATAAAAATAACTACGAAAATAGGGTGAGGGGTGGCTGAAGCTCTTAACCTATAAGGAGAATTGAGAATTTTTTTTTAATTTTAATAATTTTAGAGATCAAAAGTTTAAAAATAATAAAATATCATAAAAATAACTTATCATAAAAATAGCTTACCTTAATTGATATGAATATATATTTATTATTTTGAGGTTAAGAGGACACATTCTTTACTCCTACAGAGTAATATTTTCTATTATATATATATATATATATATATGGTAGGGTTCGGGTGAGAACACCTCTACCGGTAAGAACGAAAGAAGTGATTTGATTGGTCCACGTGTTCAAAAAGTGAATGCCAAATCAGCCCGTATAGCCCTTCCAAATTAATTCGCAATGCCCACCAAAATTAATTAGTAACACCACCACATGTACAACACTCGCTTATACTAATTAATTAGAAAACCTACGTAACACATGTTTGAAGGTTTACATGAACTTTTAAAATTATATTTTGGCATTTTCAATTGTTAAAAAAATATAAAAAAATATATTTTTGCGTGTAATTTAATTTTATCTACACATAGAAACCCACTTTGTATATGTTTTGTGGGGAAAAAAATTAACAAGAAGTGAACCATTTATTGTTGAACCACTCTCTATTCAGTCACTGAACCACTCTCTACTCAGTCACTGAACCACTCTCTATTTAGTTACTGAACCATTCTCTATTTTTTATAATTAAATTTTTTAGTCACTAAACCACTCTCTATTTATATGTACTGGACCACTCGATCTCTATTTAGTCACTGAACCACTATCTATTTAGTCCATGAACCACTCTCTAGAGAGTGGTTCAGTGTACAAATATAAATGTTGGTTCAGTACATATATAGTCATATTGGTTCATTATATATACAGATTGGTTCAGTATACATGTATATAAATTGGTTTAGAAAATTTTATATGAAGATTGGTTCGGTATTCATATATAAGATTGGTTCAGTACGTATATATGAAGATTGGTTCAGTATACATACATAAGATTGATTTAGTACATATACATGAAGATTGGTTCAGTGTACAAATATAAAGGTTGATTCAGTACATATATAGTCATATTTGTTCATTTTGGTTCAGTATACATGTATATAGATTGGTTCAGAACATTTTATATGAAGATTGGTTCAGTATTCATATATAAGATTGGTTCAGTACGTATATATGAAGATTTGTTCAGTATACATATATAAGATTGGTTCAGTACGTATATATGAAGATTGATTCAGTTTACAAATATAAAGGTTGGTTCAGTACATATATAGTCATACTGGTTCATTATATATAAGATTGGTTTATTATACATGTATATAGATTGGTCCAGAACATTTTATATTAAGATTGGTTTAGTATTCATATATAAGATTGGTTTAGTACGTATATATGAAGATTGGTTCAGTGAACAAATATAAGGTTGGTTTAGTACATATATATGAACATTGGTTCAATATACATATATCAAGATTGGTTCAGTAGATATATAATCATATTGGTTCAGAATATTAAATTTTTTAGTCACTGAATCACTCTCTATTTAGTTACTGAACTACTCTCTATTCAGTCACTGAACCACTCTCTATTTTATATAATTAAATTTTTAGTCATTGAATCACTATCTATTTATATGTGCTGAACCACTATCTATTTAGTCACTGAACCACTCTCTATTTTTTATAATTATATTTTTTTAGTCATTGTACCACTCTCTATTTAGTCATTGAACCACTCTCTATTTTTTATAATTAAATTTGAAAAAATTTGTCAAACGGGCCTATTTTTTGGACTTTATTAGGGGAGTGTCCACCAAACTTATCAAATTAGGTTTTTGTCCATCTGGAAAAATAGAATACGCGTGTGGCCCTCCTCATCTCCTCTTTCCATTTCGGAACTTTGGCGCTATCTCTCTTCCCTGAATCGATCGATCGATTGGTTGCTGTAGAGTGCAACGATCTTCCTCGATCTCCATCGGCGATGCCGGTCGCCAATCTCCCTCTGTGAATCGATCGCTTTGCCGCTATCTCTCTCCTCGCCGTTTCAGCACCAAAAGGTAAAAACCCCATCCTCAGTCGGCTCCTCCTTCTCCTTCCTCGTCCTCCCCTGCCGCCGCATTAGCGCCGGAATATTTGGATTGAAGCAGAGACTAAAGGCGCTGTAGACGGAACCAGTCAATCGCCTCTCCGATGCGATTCCGCTGCCATCGTTGGAAGCGAGGGGGTCGGTCCTCTCTCCATCCTCCTCCTGTGTCTTGCTCGTGTTTCTGATCTAGCAATTGGTCGGTTTCTGATTCGTAGAGATGACGGAATTCAATTGCACTACAAGAAAAACAGTTTTTTGTGACAAACATTTTCGTCGCCAAAAGTATTCATTTCGTCGCACAAAATGATTTGTGACAAAAATAATTTCGTCCCCTATTTGTCGCCTTAGCCGCGTCGCCCAAAGATATGGCGACGGAAAAAAATTCGTCGCCCATAATATACTTTTAGCGACAAATTTTATATTTTGTTGCCCTGTATGTTTTGCGACAAATTTGGTTTTGTCACCCTAAGTCTTTTAGTATATAGCCCGGATATATAAAGACCCGGGCTATTATATCTCTTTCATTTTAAAAAAAACGGACTTTTTAGCCCGGATCTCAAAATGGATCTGGACTAAAAAGTCTCTTTTTTAAAAAAATAAAAATAAAATATCGACATTGCACAACCTGTGCTCACTTCTCTCTCAAGTCTCAACAACCAATGAACAAATTTTCAAATACATAAATTGCATTGAATTTTCAAATACATATCAATCGACTTATAAAACAAAACCTACAATTGAATGCCTATCATTACACACAAAAGTGATGAAACTTATTTACCAGAAATTTTATGAGCTCAACAATGTGGTCATAGAGGCTAGGAAGGGCATGTTACTGTGTAGTCAGCAATAAGATATGCACTTGAGACCATCTCCGCGGAATCCTTTTGGGCACTTACAGCCAGAAAGTTCAGATTCCTGAATTGAAAATAACGAAACTATGTAAGATATATGTGTGAGAACTATTCTGCAAAATGCTAATCCAAGCTATATGTAAAGAGAAAAATGGTAAATTATAGTAGAGTGACAGTAAGGAGTGTTGTGACAGAACTGAGCAAGCCGAAAATGTTTTCCCATCGGTTGTATTTGACCTGCATCCGCCATTGTTTACCATACACCTTCCAGGTCCAGCAGCTGCCATTCACAAGAGGGCATTCACAAACCTTTACCCTATATGTGTCCTAGACAAAAAAAAAAAACCAGATCTACAGTCAGTAGTGTGCATTGTGCTACCTATGGCAATCTTAAAAGTCATCCATCAAACTGATTCAAATAGAAATTGCCAATGACATAGGCTGATCGTTAATAAGCGACATTTTCTTTATACCTTGCAAGCAGTTACATTTGCCATTTTATCTTGCCAACAACCACTGTTATTTTCCAGACATTCATTCGTCTCAAGATCTGAAAATATACGACGAACAAACAAATGCATTCATTCCAAAATCAACTTCAACAGGTAGGTTGTGCAGAATTAAATTGAGATAAGTTATGCATGTAAAGTTAATTCAGACCTAAAACTGCACCATGAAATGGAAAGATGACAAGTGTTCTAATCCTAAAAATAAAGACTTATCCTATACACATGTAAGATTTAAATTGTAAGTTGCAATCCATAAATAGAATCCTTGGTCTAAAAGCACAGTTAAAACGCATTCTCATGTTGCACCAAAGATCAATCCTGCTGCTGCTAGAGAAAGTTCCCAGGGGTTTTGGTCTATACACAACATTAGAATAAAAATATTCCGTGACTGTACCCCAGATTCTTGGAATCTAAAATTCTAAAGATTTGCTTATAGCCAGACTCGATGGAAAAAAATGGATCGAATTGCAAACTGATACAGCCATGAATCCTACAGTAACAAAAGTGAGAAAGGAAAGAAAGAGCACTCAAATGAAAGAGACATTTTAAACTAGGCAGCTCAACGTATATGAGGCTCTCTGTCGTTTACCACACTTCACGTCACCTATTATAATTTTAAGCCTAGTTTCTTGTTCAAATGCCTATTATGTATATCATGCTACACATGGGAAATACAACTAGATAATTTTTAAAACATAATCAAGTTGAGCTGCAGCAAAAGCAGGTACCTGGATTTCCACTATAAGGGTTGCGTAAAGGAAGGGTCACTGGATAATAGCTCCCTAATCCTACATTTTCAGTAGTTCAATTGGCAATAACATTGAAAAGGAGCGGAACAGAAAAAGCTCTCATTAATAAAGCCTCCAACAACATGAAGCCAAAACAAAGGATTTTTAATCATTAATAAAGAATTAATCACTCATGTGAATACAAAGTGATATGTTCAACATACAAGATAGACAAACAAAATTTAAGCAGGGTAGTAAGAGACATTTTAAAATTACCTAAAGTGGTAATGCCCGAGCCCATGCTTGACACCCCACTTGAATTCTCCAAAATTTAAGCAGCCTAAAATCATTTGATATGATGGGAATTAGAGAAAAAGAAACCAGGAAGTAAGAAACATTTTAAGAATTACCTAAAATGGTAATTCCCAAGCCCATGCTTGACACCCCACTTTACAAACATGGTCGGTCTTGAAGCAAATCGCAGCACATAAACCAAAAGCATCTCAGCCCCTTTACAAACAAGGCCTCTACTGAAATTGTAAATTAATCAAGATTCCAAGTGAAAGCATAACTTATCTCAATTTAACTTGTCTCAAGATCTGAAAATAATAATGTGCAATCTCATCTTTACAATTGACAACCTGCAATTGAAAGTTGAGTTATTATCTACAAGCAAATAGGTTGTGCAGTGTCTGTATAATTTTCATCTACAAAGTCGTTAACATTGATAGCAGGGAATAACAAGGTTTCATTAACATGCATCTGGTAAAGTGATTTCAGTTTCTGATATGATTCCTGAGTGTTGTTAAAAAAAAGGAAGAAGAAATTGCAGAGGAAGAATAAGGTAGTTACTACTTACTTTGCGCATATAGAGAAGACATTCCCCCAACATAAAGCATTTTGATCTTCCGATTGGGGTTCAGCCATGTGAATCAAGCTCAAATTTGTGATCTCGCCTACAAAAAATTTCATGAATCATCAACATATAGGCAAGTGTTGCACCTCTAAATCAATTCAAAGCTATTAAAACAAGAAATCCTTCGACAGAGCACATAATCATCTTCATTAAATTCCTAACCATACCATATGTCAAAGCTATTAAAACAAGAAAGGAATAAAGCGCGAGCAAACGCCTAAACGACGATCTCACAAAAACCTAATCAATGCATCTTCATAATATCAGCATCAAACAAGGAATAGAGCGAGAGCAAGAGAGAGAAAAGGGGGAAAGAGAGATTCCTTTAAGCGGTGAATCTCAGTGATAGAGTTAGGGTTCCTTTAAGCGGTGAATTAGAGAGATTGAAGAACGAGGGAAAAAAGGGGGGAAAGAGGATAGGTGGTGTGAGTGGTGGAGCTGGTGGCCGGATCTGTATTGCTTGAACCAAATCCAAGTCGCTATTTCCTGAAGCGAAGGTTGTATCGAGGCCGCGAAAAAGGGGAAGTAGAGCGAGAGCAGAGAGGTTCTCCGGCCGCGATTGTGAAGCAGAGAGAGGTTCTCTCAAGGAAGAGGATTCAGCCGGCGATTGCGAAGCAGAGAGAAGTTCTCCGGGGGCGACCAAGGAGGAAGAGGCAACGACGAGGTCGAAGGCGGTGGAATCGAGAAAGGTGGATATGGTGGTGTCGACTGTTGAGGTCAAACGTCTCCAGGGAAGTAAAGGGGCCTTGATATTACGGAGTAAAATTTTGGGCCTTTGTCACAGAAAATCATATAAATGGGCCACCACTTACTTTCCTTTGTCACCCTAGCTCCATTTTCGGCGACAATTTGAATTGTTCGACACGGAAAATAAATCTTGGGCGACCAAAAACAATTTTGTCACCAAAAGGCTAGTTTGGGCGATGAACAAAATTGTCATCCTAATTTTATAGTTTTTGTCGCCCAAACCCATTTTTCTTGTAGTGTTGCTTTGAGACGCACTTGCATCTGAAGAGAGGTTTGATGTGCAATCTGTACAAAATTTCAACTAATATCTCTTTTGGGAGATCATCCAAGGCTGCCTATATATTTAAACATTTCAACAAATTCGGTGATGGTGAGGGAGAATTCATTTGCTTAATTAAACATTTAGGCTTAATTCCATCTCAAAGCAATTGAATTGTCCCTCTAGCTCGGCTTCAATGGAAGCGTCAATGATGGTGAGGGAGGCGCGGAAGGGGGCACTAATTTGCCAAACAGAGGACTTTTGTTTGGACAATTAATTAACAATTATAGTATATTAAATATACAATTTCAGCAATTTTTACAATTAATTAACAATTATATATTGGAAAAATAGAATTTCTACTGTGATTAATGTTGCTTTGTTGAGAGTTTGGATATTGACAATTTCAACAATTTTTTTGCCTTGCTGGAACTTTTGGAGAGCTTATTAGCCTCTTGATTTTTTGTGTGATCTGAAATGGTGAAATTAATTCTTATTAGCAAAATTTATTATGCTGAAATTAATTCTTATAAAATTGTATGAGCTACTATATCTTACACAAAAGTATGTTCAACAACACGGTTTCAACAATTCCGGTTTCAGCAAAAAAAAAAGAAAAAAAAACAACCACAGGCCGTTGAAATCCATGGATGAATGAATGGATCGATGAATCCAAGCGAAGTGGTGTCACATATATAAAATATAATTTCAGCAGTTTTTACATTTAATTTCAGCAATTTTTTTATTTTTTCTACATCATTGCATTATATTAAAAATACAATTTCAGCCATTTTTATAATTAATTAACAATTATATATCGAAAAAATAGAATTTGTGGTTAGTTTGCTATTGTGATTGCGGTTGCTTTGGTGAGAATTTGTGGTTAATTCTTGTAAAATTGTACGAGGTACTATATCTTACACACAAGTATATATTTCAGCATTTCAGCATTTTTTGAAATTTTTTTTAGCATTTCAGCTTTTTTTGAAAATCTTACACACAAGCAACTCCGGTTTTAGCAACTTCGGTTTCAGCAACTCCGATTTCAACAACTTAGGTTTCAGCAACGCGCGTAAAAAAACTAATTTCAACAATTTCAGCAACTTCGGTTTCAGCAACTTAGGTTTCAGCAACGCGCGAAAAAAAAACTAATTTCAACAATTTCAGCAACTTCGGTTTCAGCAACTTAGGTTTCAGCAACGCGCGAAAAAAAAAACTAATTTCAACAATTTCAGCAACTTCGGTTTCAGCAACTTAGCTTTCAGCAACGCGCGAAAAAAAAACTAATTTCAACAATTTCAGCAAGTTCGGTTTCAGATACTTCGGTTTCAACAACTTCGGTTTCAGCAACGCGCGAAAAAAAAATTAATTTCAACAATTTCAGCAACTTCGGTTTCAGAAACGCGCGAAAAAAAAACGCTGAAATAGGAGTTGCTGAAATCAAATGTGCTGAAACGGGAGGGGGGCACAAGGGGCGCGCGTGGGGGGGGGGGGTGCGCAAAGGGGCAAAGGGGGCAAGGGAAGGAAGGTGGACATTTTGCCAATTTGGAAGAGAATGGTGGACATTTTCCTAATAAAGGCCCTAATTATAGCCTATAGCACAATTCTCCCATTAAATTTTTTAGCCACTGAACTACTCTCTATATATGTGCTGAACCACTCTCTATATTTAGCCACTGAACCACTCTCTATATATTTGTTGAACCAGTTACTATAAAATTGATGAACCACTTCTATTTAATTAATGAAACATTATATATTTAGTCGCTGAACCACTCTCTATATATGTGTTGAACCAATTGCAATAAAATTCATGAACCATTATACGTAGTATATAGTATCGTCCAAATATATGATTTTTAAGCAAAAAAATCTATATATATATAATGAAAACTATTTTTCTCATAATAACCTTAATTTTTGGAATTTTACTCAACCAACCTAATCTACATAAAATTTCACATGATAAAATTTTTAAATATATTTTAACCAATGAGATTTATTTATCTTAACTATTAAATGATAAATATTTTTGCTTTGATATCATAATCACCTTAATTTTACGATTTCCTCCCAATCAACCGAACCTAGAAAAAGAATCCAGCTATTAAAATTGGGACAAGTTTCTTTCATTAATCTATCTATATCTTACTAATAAACCGTAAGCATTTTTTTATTAGGTGTTATAACTTATAAGCACATTTATTTTAGGATTTTCACTCAACCAACCTATTCTACTTAAATCTTAAACACATGTAATTTTTACACTTTTTTATAAATATTATTTTTTTTACTTACTTTATTAATTTTTTATAATTAATGAACCACTCTTAGTTTGTACACTTTTTCATAATTTTTTTTTACTTACTTAAATAAAGTGGTTGATTAATTTTTTTTACTTACTTTATTAAAATAAAATTTAAAAAAAATCCAATGAAATTAACATATCCAGAATATATCAAAATTTCATTTAACAACCCTTTCTTGAATTTGTGATTCCAAATAGGCAAAGTTAGTTTCCACTTTCCAGTTAGCATTTAATCAAAAGGCTTACAAAAAGTCCTCCATTAGATACGCAGGAAACAAACGAAGGAGTGAAAAATGCACATAATCAATCGATTAGCCGGATCAATTAGTGTCTCACCGAGAAGCAATTGCCAGATCCGGCCGTACGTACAGTGGGAGAAGAAGCATAAGAAGGAGAAGATCAGAGGCGCGAGATCGTCGCAGCGGTGGCCGACGAAGGCGTCCGGCGAGGACGACAATGAGGAGGAGGAGGAGTACGTGCGGCGAGGCTGTTGGCGCTGTTCCAGAGGCTGGTGCGCGGCGCGGGGGGGGGGGGGGGGGGAGTGGAGGGGAAGGTGAGGGAGAGCCATGGAAGGTTGGTACATGGAAGGCAGCCATGGAAGATAAGGGGGAGAGGCGCGTGAGCCTGATTTTTTATTTTATTATTCTTAATTAAATTTGATCAATAAGAATGTTTTTTTAATTCGTTCCCACCGGATCAGGGGTTCTCACTCGAACAGTTGCATATTGTGAGAATGTGAAGTTGTGTGTATTTCCATTGATGAATAGGAAATAAATATACAAAGATACATATCCGAAAGGATAGAATAAAATCTCTATGGTTACAATTGGATAGACATAATCCTGGGAGATCAAATATTCTCAAGATATGGTTAATACCCCGGCAAGCTCAAGGGCGTTGGCGAACTTGAAGCTTGGATCGTAACTCATAGAACCGAGCCGTGCCAAGTGGCTTGGTGAAGATTTCAGTGTGTTGATCAGCCGAGGAGACATGACGAATCACTATGTTCCCGTCCTCAACCTGTTCACGGACAAAGAAGTAGTCCGGTTTGACGTGTTTGGGGCGAGGGCCGACAACGGAGTTGGAGGTCATGAACGTAGCCCCTAAATTGTCACACAACAAAAGAGGAGCCGATTGCTGGGGACGGTGCAAGTCAGCGAGGAGCTGCTGGATCCACAAGAGCTCGGCTGTGGTGTAAGAAAGCGCCAAATATTCGGCCTCCGTGCTAGAGCGAGCAACCACCTTCTGCTTTCGAGACGTCCAACTAATGAGATTAGGACCATGATAGATGGCGAAGCCATACTACGAGCGCATATCAGATGGGTCAGATGCCCAACCAGCGTCAGAGAAGGCCGTCAGTTGGGTGCTAGACGCATGCCGCAAGTGAAGACCCAAGGATTAGGAGCCCTTGAGGTATCGAAGGATCCGTTTGATGGCATCCCAGTGAGCCTCCATCGGACGATGCATGAATTGAAAGGGTCCCCTGGGGAGATACTACAGTGCCCCAACCGTCTGACGATACAAAGTGGAGTTTGAGAAGGCGGTCCCCTGGGGAGATAGCCGAGAGGAAGGGTCCCCTGGGGAGCCAATGGGCTTGGCATCATACATCTTGGCGCGATCAAGGACATCGTGAATGTACTTCGCTTGGGTAAGGAAGAGACTGGAGGAATCGCAAAGAACCTCAATGCCCAAGAAGTAACTCAAGGACCCCAAGTCTCGAAGAGAAAACTGCTGATGAAGATGCCAAATGAAGGCGTTAACATGAGACTGATGAGTGCCTGTAATAATGAGATCGTCAACATAAACAAAGGCATAGATAGTGACAGTGGGTGAGTGATGAACAAACAGCGAGGTTTCGAATTGGCAAGCATGAAACTGATTGGCCCCGAAGAACTGTTTGAGCTTGGTGAACCATGCTCGGGGAGCTTGCTTCAGTCCATAAAGAGCCTTGTGGAGATGGAAAACACAGCCTGGATTTATGGCATCCACAAAGCCACGCGACTGTTCCATGTATACAGTCTCAGTGAGATCACCATTGAGGAAGGCGTTGTTGATGTCGAGCTGACGGATAGGCCAATTCTGTGCCAGTGCAATGGAGAGGACAAGGCGGACGGTGGTAGGCTTGATGACAGGACTAAAGGTATCAAAGTAGTCGACACCCTCTTCCTGATGAAAGCCTTTTGCCACCAGCCGAGCCTTGTACCGTTGGATGGTACCGTCAGCGTTCTTTTTGACCCTGTAAACCCACTTACAGCCAACCAGGTTAGTATTAGGGGTCGAGGAACAAGCGACCAAGTCCTATTCCGACAAAGGGCCTCGTATTCAGCATGCATTGGCTACTGCCAATGGAGGTGTTTGTTGGCTTGAGCTTAAGTTGTGGGTACATATAGCTCAAGGGAGTGGAGTCAGGCGGTAAGGGGTGGCGAGTGGATGTGTGGGCCTTAGGTTTGAGGTTGTCAGTGCGGGCTCGAGTACGCATAGGGTGAGTACTGGCGTCACTTCGACGATAGTGGGAGGGGGTGTCGGTGGGGTAGGGATTGGGGGGTGTCGGAAATGAGGGTGGTGTTGGGGTGGGTGGTGAAGCGGGCGCGACATGGTGCGGCGGGCGCGGCATGGTGCGGCGGGCGCGGCATGGGTTGAGCGAGGGGTGGTGTAGGGATGCTCTGAGCTTGCTCAAGCAACATGGTCGGAAAGGGAGTGGCAGGGGGCAGTGTTGGTGTATGAGGAGGGGCGAATAGGGCTGGGTAAGGAAAGGTGGTTTCATCGAAGACGACGTGACGGGCAATGTACATTCTCTTGGAGGTGACATCATACCAAAGAAAGCCCTTGTGTTGAGAGCTATAGCCTAGGAAGAGACATGGGAGGGTTCGAAAATCAAGTTTGTGATGGTTATAGGGACGAAGGAATGGATAGCAGAGGCAACGAAAAACTTTGAGGAGGGTGTAATCGGGGTCTCTAGTGTAGAGACGACGAAAGGGAGACTCGTGGTGAAGGTCAGGGGAGGTGGTTCTGTTGTGAAGGTTAATGGCGGTGAGAAAGGCATGTTCCCAGAAGGGTAGGGGAAACTTGGCTTGGGCAAGAAGGGCAAGACCCTTCTCAACCACAATGCGGTTACCACGTTCAACTGCACCGTTTTGTTCTTGTGTGTGTGGACAGGACAAACAATGGGCGATGCCCTGAGACACGAGATATGGAGAGACAGAGCGGTACTCTCCTCCCCAGTCGGATTGAAATGTTTTGATGGTGGTGTTGAACTGTGTTTTGATCATTGCAAGGAATGCAAGTAAAATGTTGTGTAATTGAGATTTATGAGACATGAAATAAATCCAAATAAATTTAGTGGCATCATCAACAAAGAACACAAAGTAGTGAGAACCGTTTAAGGACAAAGCAGGTGCAGGGCCCTAAACATCGGAATAAACTAAATCAAATGGAGAGATAAAGGACACATGGGTTGCAAGGAGGTGCAACCTGCGACTCTTGCCAAACTGACATGCTTCACTAACAGGAGGAAGCTTGTTTGTGGTGGTAGGTAAACTGAACTTGGACACTAACTGAGGGAGAACAGACTCGTGTGGATGACCTAGACGCCGATGCCAACCTTCAAGAGATGTGTGGGAACTGGTGAGGGCGGTGGTGGATGGTGAGGGGGCGATGTTGTGGAGGCGATAGAGGCCATTCTCAATTGTTCCGTGGAGGAGGATTTTGCCCTGCAAGGTCTTGACAAACCATTTGTCACTATGAAATTCCATAAACACGAGATTATCATTTGTGAGGTGAAAAACGCTAAGTAAACTCTTGGTAAGGGCAAGGACGTGAAGGATGCAGGGTAAATTGACATTAGCAGACAACCCAGGTAAATAAGAGGAACCAGTGTTAGAGATAGGAAGACGGTTACCGTTACCCACGGACAGGCGATCAAAACCGGTGTAGGTGTAGGAGATCTGCAACTTCTGCAGGTCAGGTGTCACATGATCGGTTGCACCAGAGTCGAAGTACCACGAGGGATCGACAATAGAGGACGGTGAGGAGAAGTTGACGGAGCACTGCTAGGAGGACGAATCGCGACGACGAGGCGGGAATTCGGCTCGTTCAGGGGATTGTAACAGTTGAGTGTGAGGTGGCCGAGCTTGCCACAGATTTGGCACACATGTCTGCGGCCGGTTTGTTGACCGCGACCACCAGGGGGTAAGCCATCAGGTGATGGTGTGGACTGCTGGCCACGACCCCTCGAAGGCGAGCGCTGATTTCCGGTGGGACGGTAGCCGCGGGAAGAGACGACATTGTTGGTTGCAGGAGAAGGAGCGGATGAATTGGGTGGAGTCGGCAGCGGGAGGAGCGACAACGAGGCTTGCTGGTCACGGAGGATGCGAGCCTCCTCCTGAAGGAGAAGACCGACGAGTTCCTCTATATCAAGGGTGCCGGTCTTCATCATAAATGAGGTGATGAACGAACTTTAGGAGGAATCCAGGCCGGCAAGGATGTAGGAGGCGAGGTCCTCGGGATCGACGGTGTATAGGCTCTCGGCAAGAGAGTCGGCAATGGAGCGCTTCTGATGGATGTAGTCCATCATGGTGAAGGCCCCTTTCAGAAGGGATTGGAGCTGTTGTTTGAGAGCCATCCGACGAGCCTGAGTGTTAGCCTGATAGGTGCGCTCAAGGGTGGACCAAACATCGGCGGCGGAGGTGCAGCGGGTGATGATAGCGAGGGCACGCTCCATAATGGTGGAGCGGAGCCATAGAAGGACGAAGTGATCACGACGACGCCAGGTGGTAAAATCGAGGTTGGGAGTTGGGTGAGCATCGGCGGTGGCGCCGGGAAGAGTCTTTAGCGGTGGATTGGTGTCGGTGAGGAAGCCTTCTAGTTCAAAGGCCTCATCAGCCGAGAGGACGGTGTTTTTCCAGAGGGAATAGTTTTCACCATCGAGCTTGATTGTAATGTTCGGGATTTGGAAATTGAGAGGGGTGGTGGAGGTGGTGTTTGCGGCAAGTAGAAGATTTCCATTGAGGGCGGGGTTGGCCATGGCGGCAAGGGTAGCGAGAGGGAGGGCGGACGGTAGTAAAAAAAACCCTAGGCTCTAGATACCATGTGAGAATGTGAAGTTGTGTGTATTTCCATTGATGAATAGGATATAAATATACAATGATACATATCCGAAAGGAAAGAATAAAATCTCACTACAACAATTAAGGGCTAATGTGGCGGTTCAAAATCGCCACAAAAGGAAACCGCCACAAAAGACCTAATGTGGCGGTTTTCAACCGCTTCTGTTGCTCGCGTTGCATTTGCTCTATTATGGCGGTTTTATGGGCTATTGTGGCGGTTTATATCTTAGTTGAAAACCGCTTCAATAGGTAATAGAACCGTTGCAATAGGTCATCAAATGCAGCGGTTTAATCCACACAAATGCAATAGTTTCCTTGTCTAATGAAGCGGTTTCTTAGTTACAAAAATACCACTTATTAGCCCGGTTTGCTTACACCTGAGATAAATTCATTCAAATTTATATAAAAAAAGGGGGCATTTTAGCCCAGAGATCGAAAATAAAAATGGAACATAAAGAATAATAGATAAAAGTCAAACACCCTCATTGAACAAGAAATTCAAACACAGTTACTATCAATCATTGATTTTCTTCAGACACAATAAGTTTCGAGATCCATTAGATCTAGTTTTTAAGAACAAAATGAATAGAATCAATACAAAAAAAAAAGATAAGTCTATTGTTCACCAATTCTATACATATTCATACAAGAGAATGTAGAGTCAAGAAACTTCAACCCATCCAATGCTCGAGCCTTTTTAGCAATGTTCAAATCAGGGACGACTTGCAAGCCACATGTGGAGAGCACCTATGTGAAGATGACAATTGCGAGAAATAAAACTTGGTGCTGCAAACAGAAGCAATAGGCGGGTTCGTTAGGAATTTCATGTTCATATAGCTATTAAAAAGAAACAAAACTTTGCTTTTTCATAAGCAATTTTATTTTGGATAACTAACTAGAGGATCTTATTAACTAATTAAGACTCGTGTAAAACTAGAATTATTACAGATAACAATTATAACATCATATCTCCCTGCTTGACGAAAGATAACAAAATGATCAATAATAAGAATCCAAAACAACAAGTCATACTGATTTCTAAAAGTACAATGTAATAGAGTTGAGCAAGAAAACATACCAAATTCATACTGATTTCATTATATAACTAGCAAGGTTGCTTAAAAAGTACAATGATGTGCACTTTGCAAAGGATGAGTTGGTATGAAGTGACGGAAGAGAAATGAGCATAACGAAATATGATATACTGATAACCATGTAAGTGAGGAAAATAAACATAAAAAGAAGAGGAATGGGACTTCAAGAGTGTTTCCAAGTGACCTAGAATATATTTCCATATTCTATTAAATTTTTCATTTTTTTAAGACAATAAGAGGCATAAGGGGCAAATTTTCACACAGAAATTGCGTTGCTTTTATACTACTGGTCAGATTGGATAGATGAGCACACTTTCTACAAGAAAAGTGTGATGACTAACAAGCAAACCAGTTCATATTATTTTAAACAGCTAAACCATGTAAATGATATTCAGAAGGAATGGCTTTGAAGTCCTAACCATAGGTTCTGTAAGGGCAGTGGAATTCATTCTCCGTCGAGACTTGAGAGGATTCTGATGATGGCAAGACTAAAGGTCTCTCAGCTTCAACTACAAATACAAAGTTTAGTTGATTTGATTTTCACCTCATGCATTGGGGCATCGTAAAAAGTAATTTAGAAAAGGCATTAAGAGCATACCCATTTCTCTCTGCCACCTTGGCCATTGTATTAGGCAAACCAGTGCTTGCTCCAACACCTAGACCCTGCAATATATTGCAAACAAATTCATAGATTTGTTGCTCATATTATTTCACATATGGATGCATGAATGATTCTTGAATTCTTACTACAGCACGTGGTGATGAAGTCCCTAATTTCCAAAATCTAATCCAGATTCAATCCAAGATTAAACAATAATCACACAATATTACCTAATGAAGTAGAGATATATAAAGAAAAGCTTTTAGAATCCCACATTCTCACAATTTAGAAGTGAACCTGCTGCAAAAAGCTAATGACAAGATAAAAACTTCCCCCTAAACCCCTACAATTGACCCCATCCTCTACCTAAGTGGATTCATTAAACCCATTAAATGAACTCAAACAAGAAGGATTAGAATTGGAACTCTCCATCTAATTCTCGTACTTCTCAGATAAACAGGCCACTTATAATTCCAGCAGCTTTGTCGGGATCTCTACAGGCTCGCTCGTAAACCTCATTAGCTTTTTGCCTATTATCCATACTCAATAGCCCATAACAATGCCAAGTTAATCTGATTATTTAGAGAGAGAGCACATCAAGAACACAGAAAACTAGAACAAAGATAATTGAATATATTCACCATGCATTAAACCACCAAATCTCAAATGAAGCACAAATTCAGTCTACTATCACAAAAAATAATCGAATATATTCAAGTCACTTAAAAGCACAAATCAGTCCGGTACCACTAAATTGAATATATTGAACATCAAAACACCATCACCTTATCATCCGAGTCACAAAAAACTCTCAAAGTAAGCCACCATTAGACGTTCAATTCAAAGTTAAAGGTGGACAGATGAACTGTACTTATCTGATAGGAATTGAGGTCGAGGACGATTCGAAGTCTTCAAAGCATCTCCAAGAGGAAGCAAATGAAAAACTCAAGAAATCAATTTCGGCGAAAAGAGGGCGAACGGACAGACGGAGAGAGACGTCGAAGTCAATGATGGAAAAAGAGCAGAGGCAGCAGGTGGAGGCGCTGGTGTTCGGGCGTGGGATGGAGTAGAGGGAGAGCAGAGGCAGCTGGTGGAGGCGCTGGTACGGTGGACGGAAGAAGAGGTGGTTCCAGTGGGGTGAGCGGACGAGAGAGAAAGTGCATAGCAGAGGGTGAAACGCCATGGATGGAGATGCATGGTGACGATTGTGGGCTGCGGCTCCGAGCAGCGACTTCGGAGAAAGAGAGTCGTGACGAGGAGGGAGGGGCGGCGAATATGGGTTTTGGCCGGCGAGAGGCGGGGTTACTTAAATCGTGAGGAGGAACTGTTGTATGTGTTAGGGTTTGAGTTCCGACCCTTTTCGCTTTAAGCCGTGGGAGAGCCAACCAAATAAAATATAAAATATAATATATATAAACCGCTTCATTAGGGGGAGAAAATTGTGTTATCAAAAAACCGCTTCATTAGGTTAAAAAATCGCCACAATAGGGTATTTAAAACCGCTACAATAGATACTACAGTGGTTCATGATCAAAACCGCCACATGAACCGCCACAATAGATTAAACCGTTGCAAAATCCGCTTCAATAGATCAACCGCTGCAAGAAAGTGTTACAATATGTCTTAATTGTAGTAGTGTCTCTATGGTTACAATTGGATAGACATAATCCTGGGAGATCAAATATTCTCAAGATATGGTTAATGCATACATATATATATATATATATATATATATATATATATATATATATATATATATAGAGGGTTGAGCTCCGGTAAAAACCAAAATTGCGGTAAAAACCTATGAGGACCGGCTTTTTAGCCCGGTTCACTAGCTTTATAGCCCGGTTATGAATAGAACCGATCTATAAGGTCACATATTTTAGCCCGGTTCTGAATAAAACCAAGCTATAAAGTCACTATGTAATATTAAACACATAGGTTTTCAGCACGATTTTTATGTTTAACCGAGATATAAAGTCACGTGTTATTTTAAAACTGGAGTTTTTAGCACGGTTTTTAGGTTGAACTGAGTTGTAAAGTCATTGTGTAATTGAGGTTTTAAACATAGGTTTCAAATAAACCAAGCTATAAAGTAGTTCTCACGGTTTTTACCACAATTTGAGGTTTTCAACAGAGTCAATCCCTATGATATGTGTTCGCTGCATTGATATTGTTGGATGCACATTTAGTTAATCTAAAACAATTTTACATGTTTCCGTTACATAAATAATTTTACAAGTTTAATGGATAAATATGTACAATAATGTAACTCTTAAAGTCGTCAAGAAAAAAAATACATAGTCTAAAATACAAGCAACTTCACAAGGGAAACCTGATAGTCAGAAAATTTATCGTCAAGTCGAATCTAGATATGCATCATCCAAATAAAAAATAGATTGTAGGAACTCACCCGGTCCATTCCCGTCAGAGCTCAACGATCCCAATATAAAATTATCCCATACATTGGGAGGATGAGGAGAAACTCACTGAAGGGGATTGAGGAGGAGGAAGAATGTGGAGGCAGAGTCACTCATAGGTGGCGGGAGAACATCTGATGTGGGTTCTTAAGCTTCAACTTAGGGAGTTCAAGGTTCGGAGCACTCGGTGATCTAGTCCACCGACGACGATGCTCTCATATGTATGGTGAAATGATTGATGAAGTTGCAATAAGTAATGAGGATAGTGGGAATAATTATCAAAATGAGCCAGATTTGCTATACCTTGACCAACTACTAAAATATTTAATCTTACTACTATATATTATTATAAAGCAATATGCCAATAACTAACTTGTCGCATTATAGTCATTTATAAAGGCTCTTAACATTTCCACTTATTTTTCTAGTCATACACGCTTCCCTTCATCTAGATCAAGAAAATGTCTCAAATGCACATATTAGACAACCGGAAAAAAAAAAAACAAGAATACCGTACCTGGATTGCAAGATCCGAATGAAGGTATTCAACCTTTGAAACGTAACCCGAGTATTTATATTTAGGTCGTTACAAAGTTGATATCAGAGTTGAGTTGTGCAATTTGGGTACCAAAGGGTCGAGTGTATGTTTCGAAAACCGCCCACGAATTTCAAGTGATTTTGAAAAGTTTTGAAAAAGGCAAAATGAATTTAATATGGCTAGAATAATAAAAGGACTAAACCTAATAAACTAGACTCAGGAGAATAAAATTGAAAATGGGAAACTAGAGTGGGTAATGGCGTTAGACTATTCCTATTGGATGTAGAATTTGGGAACAGGTAGGCAAACTTAGCTTGAACTTTACAGATGGGCCTGGAAGACTCCAAGGAGTTTGCACCGTGGGGGTTGGAGTAGCAGAGTAGGATGTAGAGATCGGGAGGTAGTTGCCCCCTTCCGGTCAGTTGCTCCTCGAAGAGAGGCTTCTAGATAGCGTGTGTGTATATATAACTGGGCCCAAGGGCGACCCCCCTCGAAGGGGATCAGATTAAACCGAGATGATCGCTTCTGTGCTCTGTGATTAAGATTCATCCTTTCCTTGTGCAGCAGTATGGTTGACGCACGACTTGGGAGAGTGGGGCGTTGGGGCCGAGTACGCCGAGGCAGAGGACAACCTCGTCGAGCAGTTGTGGGTGGGACAGATGACGGGGTTCAGACTCCCACGGGTGCAAAGATCCCGGCTCTTCAGCTCCGGCTGTACTTGGATAGCTTGATCGGGCGACATTGATTGAGATGCTGAGAGGACTCGTTGGAGACCCTCCGCCAGTTGCACCAGAGGTTCAGATTCCCGCTGAGCATCCAGCTAAACCAGAGGTTCAGATTCCCGCTGAGCAGCGAGATAGACCAGAGGTAGAGATCCCCATCAGACAACCACCTGAGCCCGTCGTTGTCGGTGCGCCCCGAGAAGCGCATCGACTGGGTTAGGTCAACGGGGCACTACGACCCACCACACTTTCTTGGAGAGATCGGTGAGGATATAAAGGCCTGGTTCAAATAGATTGACATTATCTTTGACTTCATCGGCGCCCAAGCTTCTGAGCGCCAGAGGCTGTTCGGAGGTCTCCTGCGGAAGGACGCCTTCGATCGATGGTCCGTCTATAAGGCAGATCGAGCGGAGTGGAGCTATGAGGACTTTAAAGCACTGATGCTACGCGAGTTTTGTCCAGCTGGGACTCAGACCGCTCGGGAGGTGGCTTTCATGCAAGCGACCTACGACTCTTCGCTGCATGTGTCCGAGATCGTCTGTCAGTTCAAGAGGGAGCTGATCTACTGTGGTCACCTCTGTCCCACGGCTGAGAGCAGCATTAGGATGTTGTTTATAAGGCTGCCACTTGATGTTCTTCTTCAAGCCTCGAGCTTAGGATCCGTTCCGTTCGAGAGGATCCTAGAGGTTATACTTCTCTACGACCAGCAGCGGATTCTCTCGGAGACTGTTTATGCTACCTCTCATCCCGAGGGGAAGAGGATGAGACCTGATGACTGACGATGGGATGCACGACCCAGTAGGGGAGGATATAGTAGAGGATATAGTGGAGATATTAGAGGGGACACCTAGAGAGTGTCATATGTGCCATCTGCATTGCCTAGAGAGGTTAGAGTACGAGCTGTGAGGCTATGGATGCCATGAGGAGGGCCATGTTCTGCAGCACTGCCCTAGGAAGAGTATGCTCTGTTTCACCTGCTACACTAGGGGCCACATATCCATGCATTGCCCCCAGTCTGGTGGGATCCCGTCTCCACCGGCTTTGAGACTCTCCGAGGCACCTCGTCCCCTGCGTCTGACCCATCCTCATGGACAGAGGAGAGGGGGTACTGCTAGAGGTAGAGGAGACAGAGGATCATCTGGGATAGGATATGAGAGAGGCCAGACTTTTGGAGACCGTGACACTGATCTGCCCCCACCGCCCCGCGTGTTTCAGATACGAGCGGACGATCGCTCCACTTCCACTACGACAGGTATGATACCACTCTAGGACGGGTGCTCTGATTGTTTACCTCCATGATGCTGAGCTTGCATGATTTGATGATTGTGTGCTGAAAACCTGATAACATGATTGACGTTGAGTATATTAGTGTGTCCTAGTGTGATAGTTATGTTGGTATGTTCAGAAACTTGACGTGATCTTTAGGATGATGTGATCTATATAGTTGCCTTGGTTAATTCCGATATATGATATTATGTGCATTTTGGTGATTATGATTCATGATGAGATATGAGATTGATAGAATTGAATTTAAGACTGGAACCTAGGAAGAGAATATGAGATTAGCCATCAGAGGTGGATGATTCAACCTCTTGTGTTGTGAAATTATTTGACTAACGTCAGATTTGAAGGATTTGAAACGGTTTTGAATATGACGCTATGATGCTTTTGAGTTATGATATAACCGAGAATTTAGGGTAAGGATGTGATAGGGGCCCATATCACATACTTGCTACGACCAATTGGGAATATTATGAGCATGACGAGGATGCTGTAAGGATCTCATAGGGGCCCTTATGAGGTGCTTACGTGATCAACGACATGATCCTTGGACTCACTAAATTCAAACTTCATCCCTTTGCTTTAGAATGATTTTAGTCTCGGGGATGAGACTTATTTTTAGAGGTGGATGATGTAAAGACCGGGAATTTTTTTAAATTATTATTTCAGAAAAGTAATTAATTATATTTGATTAGATTTGGAGATTCAAATTTTTTTTTTAAATTCTGTCCTCGAGCAACATATTTTACTCTAAATCTTTTCGAAGTAAATTCCAGCATAGTTTGAATCGGACTTTAAAAACGGATTTTAATTTCACTTTCAAGTAATGAGAATTAGAAATATAAATTAGAGTTTATCATTTTAGCTCATTTTCGGAAGTTGATTTAAATTCTGATTTATTTCGTTAGAAGTGGGGATTAGCGGGTTTCGAGTCTGGAATTGCGGGATTTAAATTTTTCGTTGTGGAGCGCACTCCTCTTCCTATTTTCTTTTTCTTCTCTCTCTGTCACGCTGTTGTTGCAATGCAAACCCCCACCCCTCTCGGTCGGTAGCATGGTCCAGCCCCATCTTTCTTCTTTTGGCTTAGCCATCTCCCACACACATCTTTCCCCTCACTCCCTTGTTTTCATAAACATGACAAAAGGCTAGCCTAGCCATGCCAACCACCACCCCTTCTCTCTTGCATTGCCTGATTCACAATTTCAATAACACAACTATCTCTCCTCCTCCCCCTTTCCTTTTCAAAACCCACAAGCAGGTACACCCTTCATTCCATTCTTTCCCATCTCTCCATCTCTTGGTTCTCTCCAAACAAAATCAAAGGTTCTATTTTTCACCTTGCTCTCGCCATCTACTAACACATCAGCCACCATCATCACCTCTCATTTTCGCCCCCCTGTTTTGTCGGGTGAAGAAGGAGCCCCTCCGTTCGAAGGCCGAGCTCCCAGCCATCTCCATTTGTTCTTCTTCCGAGCAACAGAAGTAAGGAGCTTCTATCAATATCGATGAAGCACCAGGAACACCGACGAAGCAAGGCCGTTTCTGCTTGATTCCGACTCCGGTAAGCCACATCGAACCCCGATGAGTTTTCGAGCAACACTCGAATCTCCACGGTGAGCACTCGAACCTCCCTCCTTTCCCTTAGCTTTGATTTCTATTGCTTCATTCTGAATGTTTTGAGAACGAGAGGGTGAGAGTGGGTCAGAGTAAGTGCAAGCAAGGTCGAGCGAGTGAGCATGAGTGCGAGCGGGGCCGAGCGAGGTGAGGACCAGGGAGGTTGAGGGTGAGCGAGAGAGCATGAGAGCGAGTTGGGTAAACTTGGGCAGGCGAACAGAGGCGAGCACAAGGGAGCTCGGGCTAGGCTCTACTCTCCTCCTTTTTCTTCTTTCTTCTTCCCTCCTGGACAGAACAGCGGGGAAGACGGGTTCGGTTATCCCGGTTCACTTCTTTTTTTTCTTTTTGTCCGGTTCGGCCTCCCCTTTAATCCCGGTTCACTTCAAAACAGATTTGGGTTGTGGTTTGGATTTGGTTTTGAGCTCGGGTCTGGGATCTAATCGAGTTTCAGATTGGGGCTTTGGTTATGGGCCGGATTGGATTCGGGTTACCAGATTGGGCCTAATTGGGGGTATTTATCGACTATGTGGTTGTGTTATATATTATGTGTTATAATATGTGTTATATGGTTTATATAATTGTTAATTATTAGGTTATTATTACCAAATGTCATTATTCTGATTTTTGGATATATATATATATATATATATATATATATATATATATTATGAAAATATTATATATATTATATTATAAAGGGTTTTAAAAGTACTATTTTTTAGAAGTGTTAGTATATAATGTTTTATAAAGGTGATTTTTAAGATGATGATTTTAAATAAATTAAGTTATGCCGGGATTGTTTGATATGGTATGATTTTATAAGTTGGTTAAGGGTTTAATGTTTATAAATGAGATTGATTAAATATGATTTTTGAAAGAATTGTTTGACTATCGAGTTGACTTACTTGATTTAACCTATTGAAGGGTTTGATGATTTGTATGAGTACTTGGTGTCTAAATGTTTATAAATTGTTGGCATGATTATATGTTATATGAAATTTATGACTTCTAAGATGTTAAGATTTAAGATGAAATAATCATGTTATTTGGACTTGAGAATTATGTGATATATGTGGATATGAGTTGATTAAGAGCGTGATGTATTGAGAATAAGAATTTGAGTTATTATGTGAATTATGATATGATGTGATTATATGTTGAAGGCATGATGTGATATTATGTGATTGAGAAGCATGATTATTAATATATTCTTAAGTATGAAAGTATGATATGTTCTTTAATGAAATGTTAAGCAGATGAGTTGAGCGAGATAGTATTTGATTAGAGTATGATAGATGATTAATAAATGTTGTTATATGATATATTGATGAGATGCAACGTGTTGATATATAACGGTTTGAGTAAATATGGAAATGTTAAGATGATATGAGATGTTATCTGATTATACATGTTGAGATGATAGATGAGCTACTGTATGTTGAGATGGTATGATATGATCTGAGATGATATGTGAGAAGAGTTTAGATGAGTTGAGATGATGATGAGAATATAGATAAGATGTGATGATGAGTTCTATGACTATGTGAAGCTTACGTGTGTGATATTAATTATGCTTTGTGTAACTTAGACATAGACTTATATTTATGTACATTTATATATGCTAGGTGATTTATGAGCATTTGGCTATTATCTCTATTGGTGCTTTGCCTTGTTGTTCTGCAATTCAAGGTAAGTTTCCTAGGGGGCTTACTCAGGTTGGACTATCATGTCCGTTGTTGCATTTTATGTGAAGTGTTGCATATGCATAAAAGCATGATCATGTAGTATCCTGTTTAGGTTGCACTAATTGATCGAGCATCTGTTTACTTTATGCATTTGAAAAGGTAACGATCGTTATCTGTGAGTCATAGAGTCTTTGCTAGGGTCATAGGACAGCCGAGCACCATCGGGTTCGTCCTGATAGAGTCTGATTGATTTATATATTTATTTATGATGCGGCACGACCGTGTGTCCTACCTCGGTTGTGGTACGGACATTTATGTTGATATACCTGCCGCGGCACGACCGAGCATCCTACCTCGGCTGTGGTACGGATATGTATGGTGGATTATACCTAGTTCGGTACGACCATACATCCGACCTCGGTTGTGGTACGGACATGTATGGTATAGTTGGAGTAGGGGGATATGCCACTTGACATTGTTTGTGCCATTTACTGCTTTCTGCATATTATTATACATATGAACTGTTAGCATGCCTTGTGTGATAAATTCTCATACTGCATTAGAGCATCTTTATAAGGTATAGCATATATTATGTGGCCTCAGCGAGGACTTCAGGTCCCACATGCGTGGCTCGATCTGATTCCTTTCCCCGTTCTTCTTTTAATTGACCCAGAACATGGGTAGAGTAACAAAGCTCAGGTCTAGTTATCATCAAGTAGATGAGGCGACTAATGACCCGATGATACGTTTTCGACTAGTGTAGAAGTGGGCTACTGTTGAGAGCCAGTTTACGGTTTTGTTCCATAGGGAATGCGGTACGTTTAGAACCGAAGAGGCCAACCTCACCAAGAATGTCCAGAGTGTACTTGTGTTGGGATAGAAGAATACCTAAGGAGGTATACGAGACCTTGATGCCCTGAAAATACTTGAGGTGCCCAAGATCTTTCGTATGAAAACAAGAGTGGAGATAGGTCTTGAACCGAGTGAATGAGCTAGAATTGTTGCCCATAATAATCGAATCATCAACATAAATAAGCACATGCAAAATGACCCTGGATCAAGCAAATGAGAAGAGAGAGTAGTCAGCGTAGGAATGAGAGAAGCCGACTTGACGAAGAGCAGAAGCCAGCTTGGAAAACCAATTCTTGGGAGCCTAGCGAAGCCCATAGAGTGACTTTCTGAGTCGAGACACTTTGTGAGGGCCAGCAGTGGAAAAACCCAGTGGCATTGACATATAAACTTCTGCATCGAGGTCACCGTGAAGGAATGCATTGTGAACAACCATCTGATGCAATTCCCAATTCTGAATAGATGTAACTGCAAGAAAGACTTTGACAGACACCAATTTAGAATCGAAGGAAAAGTTTCAGAATAATCGGTGCCCTAAACCTGCCTACTGCCAAGAACCACAAGGCAAGCTTTATAACACTTAATGATGCCATCCGAGTTGTATTTCACTCAGAAAACCCACTTACACCCGATAGCTTTCTTGTGAGGAGGCAAGTCAGTAACCTCCCATGTACCATTGCGATGATGTGCATCTATTTCAGAATGCATAGCATCCCGCCAATGCTGGTGATGAAATGCCTCTCGAAATGTCGATAGTTCAGGGTCGGCGGTAATAACTGCCATGAAGCTACTATGCACAGGATTAAACGAATATGAATTGACATAATTTGCTAAGGGATAAGGCGTAGCTGATGACGTGATGGAAGTAGATGAGGCCAATATAGGATCCACCTTGTTGACGGTACCTGAGAACAAGCGAGGAGGCCGACGTTGAGCAGCAAAGGCAAGAACATCGTTGGCTGGATACTAGGTAGTAGGCATCGACAACATACGCTCCTCTTAGACGACGAGAGAGTGGACTTTGTTGAGGCCGGGAAGAGCATCCTGAGCGACGGTAGTTGAGCGGAGAGTGTTGTTTCCAAGATCATCGAGACCCATGACGAATTGATGAGTCCGCTCCTCATCACGTTCCTTGACATTATTGCCGCAGGTATAGGCCCGAGGAGCCAGGTGAGTGTCAAGTTTATTCCGGAGCTTTGTTAGGCGAAAGTAGGCCGCAATGGATTGACCGTCCTGGCGACAACGGGCAAGTTCATATTACAACTGAAGGATGTGAGGACCATTTCCAATAGAGAAGAGTTGAGAGAGATCATCCCAAGCTTTTTGATGATGGAGAAATAAGTAGCTATTGAGCAAAGAGAGGGTTTAATAGATTGAGTGATCCAGCCGATGAGCATAGTATTGACCGGTCTCCAAGGGGTAGGCACAGGTGGTGGTGCATCGTGCATGGCCAAGGGGTAGGCATGGGTGGTGGAAGTTGTGACGTGCTCGGGCCGGGGCTCGAGCAAAAGGACCGGCGATGAGGGTTCCGAGAAGTCGGGAAGTTGTCGGCAGTTTATGAAGCAACAGGTCCGTCATCAAAGAATGACAATTTCCCATCGATTGGCTTGGCTCATGAGGGCGTGCGAGTACTAATTTTGTAGATCTTGAAGTCGCGGTTGCGTATTAGGGAAGATCTCGTCAATCGAAGGTCAGACAAAACGGAAAACATTGTTTTACCGAGATGTCGCCTGAGCAGAGACGATTCTGAACGAGGCTCGTTTGAGAGGGATTGAGGCTTTTTTGAAGTGACGTTTTGGGTGTGATTTGAGGGTGATGATGGGGCTGTGGAAGCCCTTAGAATGGTGGTAAGATAGGGGATGGGGTGTGAGGGATATGTGATGTAAGATCGCTCTCGGCCTTGCACTCTGAGCTCTCTCCAACACTCGATCTTCCACACTCACGGCCTCGCACTCCGAGTGTTTCCGACCCTCTGATTTCGTCGTCTCTCACTAAGGAATCTCCTTCAGACTCTCACCGAAGGTTTTGTTCCCGACCTCTCACCTAAGAACGAGATTCTTGACTCGAATCACTGGAAGCAAAAAGCTCACTTTTCTCCAAATTCAACTTGTCCTAAATGAAGTTCTTACATTTATTTATATAGGACAATATTGATGCTATGAAAAATAAAAGAAATTAAAATAAATCGATAAACTAATGACGGATAATATGAAAGGGTTTCCGAGATTTATGACGGAGAGATGGACAACCATAATGGGGAAAACAAATGGTCTTGGCTGCCATCAAAGAGATTTAAGTTCGGAAGAATTTCTAAAGCCCCATCATTTAATCCGACTTTATTCAATGCATTCCGTCTTCATTTATTTCATTTCCGACAAGCTGCCAGATTTTCGGACAGCTGCAAAGATCCTAGATTTCGGCCATCTTCCAAGCTGAATTGACGATTGCATCCTTGAATAAAGTTGTAGCCACTTAAAATATCTTTCCAACAAGGGTTCATCGACTTCAATCGGAATTTTATGCAGCCAAAACGAGCCAAAATGCCGAGGTATCGCCAAACAGTTTTCACAAATGAAATAAAGTTGAGGTTCAGCTCCGAAGACAAACCTTTGTAGGAAAAATGAGTCGAGCTCATGGGCAACTACGATCACATCAAGCTGAAGGCGTCCTCCATAGCTCGGCATCTTCGTTTCTCTTTCTCTTTTTTTTTTTTAAAAAAAATTAAACATAAAATGCAGCCTTATTTTTTTAATTGTGAAATACATAGATATGCGGTGTTAAACTCGTGTTTTATTCGAGAGTGTGAATAAAACGCGCTTTCAAACCGGATTTCTATAGTAAAATGTAATTTCCCTTTCGGTTCTAGATTTAAATTGGTTATTTATACTAGAAACGCGGTTTCAAACCGTGTTTCTATGAGGATTTTGCAAAAATAAATATTTGGGTAAATATTTTTAATTTGTGAATATTTTCATAAATAATGATTTTCTTTTTGTGAATATTTTGAAAAAAATTTCTAAACAATCATAGTTTAAAAAGTATTTGGAAATTAAAAGACCAATTAAATATTTTAGAACACGATTTTTCTATTTTTCAAAATATGAATTCTAATACAAAAAATTTATAGAAATATCAATATAAATGTATAAAAAAAATGTATTTTTTTGAAAAACAACCGGTGTTAATTTATGACTGAAAATATACAGGATATTTTTAGTACACCAAACATTAACGATTATTCACAAGGGACAGGGTGCACATGATCAAGATGACCACTTGTGGCGGATCGATCAGATAAGAAAAAAGTGAAAAATACACGTTTATATTTATGTGTGGGCTACTTTGCGATTGCGATCATTAATCGTACGAGGAGCAGATAAATCATCTTCGATGATCTTTGGAACGATATGGGTATTATTATTCCAAGTGTCAAGTTGATTGGTACTTTCAACAATTTAATACTGACAAATTTAATGGACATGTTTTTTAAATGTGTAAAAAATGACAGTTTTTACTGGGAAAAATATGATAGGCTAAAAATCTACCATGTAAGTGTACGGATCCAGCTGTAGTAATCAAGTGTCGTATCCACAAGGGCCGGAGGAGAATCAACGGTAATTTCGAGCTAGTTCGACCGAACTCAAAAGGACCGGAGGAGTAACCAAGAAAACTGATCAAGTATGGAAAAATATCAATATGGGAGGCGTTCTAGGGCAAGAGATTAATTACCAAACAATGCATCGTTGATATCAGATAGACTAGAAATATGTTATTGCTAGCTTGAATGAGTTTTAATTCAAATGTGAAGGTAGATTATCTATAAGGTAATTGCAAATCTCCTCTCGGTTTTAAGCAACCAATTTAGATATGTTAAGCTCTTAGAATTCTAAATGAAAATCACAGCAACGTTATCTCACAGCCTCCGTCAATATCACAATCATTCGAACTATCTATGATAATCTATAAATCCTCAAGAAATTCAATTTCACTTTTGTTCAACTGAACTTTAAGTTTAATCCTATGGTTCCAATGAATCCATTAGTCTCTCAACCTCAATTTACCATCTAAGTTCCAATTCGGGGTCTTAGTCTCTCGATTACAAACCCAAAAATCAGTTCAAATCGACTCTCATCAACTTGGGCTGGCGCGATAGGATTAAATCATAATACCGAATAAAAAATCATTCAATAATACTAAGCACAAGTCTATCGATCTTCGCATTGTCGGGATCACCCAACCATAGAACAAAGAAATCTACCATATTCATGCCCGATTCAATCAAATTCAGTAAAAAAATCATAGATAAAGTGGAAAAGATTTATCCAAATTCGACAGATTCAATTCTGTCTTTGATTACAGATCACGACTCGAGTGCTTTAATTTTGCTTACCGAAAACCACTCGGTTGACTGCCCAGCCTATTGAAAGTGTTGTAAAGCAATCGGACAGATCACGGCTCGAGTGCTTTTGCACTCGATTGACTGGCCTTTAGCAGGGTCGCCTTGTAATGCACTTTTTGGAGAACTCGTTCGTCCTATTAACGCTTATGAATATGCGTTGAAAATCTCTTTTGGAGAACTAAAACTCTGATGAAGACATCAAGACTTGATTCAAATTGTTGTAAGGCAAAAATAGGAAGTTTCTCCGTGTTGCTCTGCCTTGTCCACTTTGTTCGATTCCGCTTCGATTCTCTTGGCACATTTCCTTAATCTCGTGCCTCATAGCTCGTATTTTGATGTCTCTTTAGCACACCGAATGACCCCTTACCACCTCTTCCTCCTTTAGCTCTCGAGTTGGGTTAAAAATTGCTCCAAAATGCCTGAAATCACGAAAAACAAGCGGTAGACACCGATTCCTCAACACAGAACACAAAGAGCTAAAAAATAGGTAATACTTGAGTAAAATGCCCTAAAATCTATCCAAGAGTGCCCTATAAACATGGTTAAGTAGACACTATCAAGGCACAAAGGCAAATTCCAATTTGATGTATTTTACATGGTATTTTTTTTATGAGGAAAAATTTCGGGTAGGAGAACCTTACCTGATAGCATTCATTTGATTGAGATGTTGGAGATAGGTATCGGTGTCAATATCAATGCCCCTAACCGAGCAGCACATGTGTGCAACCTTATTTGTTGTTCTATTGATAATACGGGGCACATGAAAGAAAGAGACTTCTCTCACCCTTGATAATAGCCTTTTGATATCTGTTATGAGCAGTTCAATTTTCGAGGAGCATTCCTGGTTAAATTTCATATAGTTTATGATTATGAGGGAATCATCTTCTATCTGCAATCTCTATATTCCAAGGTCAATCATTGTATGTACTTGTTGTTGTAACGCTAGGGCCTCCACTTTGAGAGGGGTTTGACCCATGGGTTCCCTTTGTAAAAAAAAAAATACAAAACGACGTTGTTTTGAAGGGATTATATTTTTGCAAAAATGAAGGTTGTGAAGGGAGAGTATAAAGGGAACCCATCGCGAGTGAACAAAGCGAAGGAGGAAGGCTTGAAGGCAAACTTTACAGCAGGCCAACAATCAACTACCTCCGACCGCTAGGGCTGAGTCACCGGCTTTTGCGTGCCATGGCTAGTTGACACGAGACGTCTGAACACAAGATGGTTGCGGCTACGAGATGCCTAAAAGTGCGAAATTGGGCGAAAATTTGGGTGAAAATTGTGAAATTGGTAAGTTTTCTTCAACTTTCATATTGTTTGTTACTGAAATATTGAATGGAAATGATGTTATTGATTTGCTTAGAATTGAAATGTTGAAATTTGAATTGATTTGGAGAATTGAAATCTTGTTAGGTTTTAGAGTTTGAGATTTGAAGTGTGGAAATTGGGCATTTTGACTATTATAATTATTTTATTTCATTGCTTATGAAGGAATTAGGATTAGGGAGGATTGATATTAAAGTTTGACGCGTCTTTGCTCCCTCTTCTCTCTTCTTCTACAGAGAGGGGAAGTTTGTGAAAACCCAATCCCAAATCGGGTTTGAATCGATTATGTGTATCCAATCTTGTTGTCTAAATCCTCTCCTTCTTCACTTTGTATCAGTTCCTCCTCCATCTAATCGATTTCCGGGGGTGTATCATGGTCGGATTTGGATGTTTCAATCGATGTCCTTTCGTAGTCTCTGATTTTTGGCGTCCCTTTGGCCACCCTGGTCGACCCGAGATCTTTCTTTCCCCTTATCATCTTACTTGTCTCCTGGTTGTGGTGATTCATCCTACTGTTTTCCGTTTGGGGTCCTAGTTTCTGTTCTAGGGTTTTCTCGATCGGGAGTGGGGTATTGGGTCGTCCCTCTTCTGTAATTAGGTTGGGGATTTTGCAAATTGGGGTTTTCCTATTCCTTCCTTATCGTTTTCTAGGTGTTTGGTGGAGTACTGTCGGTTGGCGTCCTAGTCGATTTCCTCGATGGCTGGCATTCATCAGACCTTATTCAGCCCTGTTCCTCCTATTTTCATTTCGATCCATGTTGTCTGTGGTTTGTGGTCTCGGTGGCCTACGGGCTTCACCGCCGCTCACCGCCGGTATGGCCTCGACCGTCCTGTCCCCCTCCCTTGGGTCCTTTGGGCCCAAGTTTGGGGCATTCGAGCCCATGTTTGCGGAAATGCATTAAAAAAATCTAAATTATTTTCCCGAAAGGGCTTTATCTAAATCCCGAAAGGGTTTTGAGTAAACTCACCCGAAAGGGTTTGATTAAATCCCACTAGGGTTTGACTATATTTTTGCAGGTGAAATCTTCTTGGCGTTTTGTTCCGAGCAGTTTGCAGCTCTGCTTCCGAGGTTTCCTGGAGGTCTTCTGCTGGGTTGGGGGCATGGAGTCCGGAGTCGGGTCTGGCTGGGGTCGTGGTGGTGCGCTCAGGGCGACTCCATATCTGGGATTTAGTATCCTTGGAGTTCACCTACACTTCCCACATGAGTTTGAGTCCTGCTGTACCACTGGCCCGCGTTGCCACTGTTCGGTGGTGCTTGGCTTCGTTCTTCGTCGGCTTCCTCAGCTTTATTGGGAGTTGGTCTTCTGAGGTCGTCTGGTTGTAGAGTTTATTTCTGCTTGTTTCATTTCGCTTGTTGTCTATATTTCTGTATCTTCAGGTTGTACATTTGATGGTTCACCGTCTGACGACTTTGTCGGCCTCTCGATGAGTGAGGCTTGTCTAACCTTCGAATTTTAACCTGATAAAAAAAAGGGGAGGATTATATATTTTGTTACTTGATAGGTTTTAGGGTTTGAGATTTGAAGTGTGAAAATTGGGGTATTTTTTTTTATTTTCATTGCTTCTTTCATGATTAGGGATTCCGGTATGGATAAATATTTTGCTCAAATCAACAAAGTACCAACTGTTGGTTCATTCACTCCTCAAAATACAGTTGCAAATGTTGATAATGCTAATGTTGAGCGAAATGTGGATAATTCAATTCCTACTTCTTTGATTGATGATGTTAACGTTGTTGATGGAGATGATGTTGAGCTTGATAATGCAGATGATGTTGTTAATGGTAGTGAGGAGGTTCCGAGTGGACCGAGTGTTAGAGAAGATGCTGATAATCAAATTCGAAAAAAAAAGCTAGAATTCATAATGTTAATGTTATTAGTGATCCTGCATTGCGGAACCTTGTACATGGCTATGAACCTTAAATTTGGGATTTATATGACTGTTTAAGCTAAAAATATCAATATTTGTTTTTATTATTTTTTAAAAAATTTATACTTATGACCAAGGATGAAATTATATATAAAAAAATTATTTAGTTTTAGACAGATGAAGTGCCATCACATATATTTAGGCTTAGATTTGAAAATTTGTTAAGGATTAAAAAATAGAATCATTTGAAGAAAATTAACTAGAAGAAATAAAAACCGATTTAACTAAACTAATTGGTTAGATTTTCATAAAAACCTATCTTTTAAAATGAACGTGGATGATATTGGCAAAAAAAATTCTAAAGAAATTATACGGTTTTAGGTAATAAAAAATTATGTATTTTTAAATAACAAATCAACATAGAAAATTATAGAATAGGTTAAATCGCTAAAAGATAGATTATAAATTTCCCTTATATTAAAGAAAAACTTAGTAATCACAGTATTATAAAATAATTTAATTGAAAATCATATAATAGAAAATATATTTTTTTTACTCATTTTAATTTATAAAAGATATTATTTGACTCAATTTTATATCTTTCATGTTAATTAAGATGATTTTAAATTTAATGGCGTGATAAAATATGTGAAATCATTAATTGAATTGACTAAAATATGCGGGGTCATTAAATGACGTGGATAGAAGATATTGAATGACTAATCGATCCGTCTAAAAGATGTGGAGTCAAATTTCACCGCGAATTGATATGTAAATAAATTCGATCAAAGTCTGACACATAGGAACCTATATATATATATATATATATATATATATATATATATATATATATATATATAGGGTTGGGTTCGGGTGAGAAGCATACTACCGGTGAGAAGGAAAGAAGTAATTTGATTGGTCCACGTGTCCAAAAATAAATTAAAAATACGAGACACGTGTATTCCCCCAATTAATTAGTAACACCCACCCAAATTAATTAGTAGCACCCACACTCTCACACATAACGCTAATTAATTGCACCTGCCAATCAACAAAAGTTACTAATTAATTAGACAATATACGTACATATGAAAAGTGTTTACATGGACTTTTAAAAATTATTTTTTTGGCATTTTCACTTGTTAAAAAAATATAAAAAATATATTTTTGGGTGTATTTTAATTTTATCTACACATAGACACCCACTTTGTATATGTTTTGTTGAAAAAAAATGTGGTTCACAAGCTATAAAGAAGTGGTTCATCAAGTTACCAAGAAGTGGTTCATCAAGTTACCAAGAAGTGGTTCAACCCTTTTACTCTTAGTGGTTCAGCCCTTTTATTCATAGTGGTTCAGCCCTTTTTACTCTCAGTGGTTCAACCCTTTTACTCTCAGTGAACCACTCTCTATTTAGTCACTGAACCACTCTCTATTTAGTCACTGAACCACTCTCTATTTAGTCTCTGAACCTCTCTATTTAGTCACTTAACCACTCTCTATTTAGTCTCTGAACCACTCTCTATTTAGTCACTGAACCAATCTGTATTTAGTCACTGAACCACTCTCTATTTAGTCACTGAACCACTCTCTATTTAGTCTCTGAACCAATCTCTATTTAGTCATTGAACCAATCTCTATTTAGTCATTGAACCAATCTCTATTAAGTCACTAAACCACTCTCTATTTAGTCACTGAACCACTCTCTATTTAGTCACTGAACCACTCTCTATTTAGTCACTGAACCACTCTTTATTTAGCCCTGAACCAATCTCTATTTAGTCACTGAACCAATCTCTATTTAGTCACTGAACCAATCTCTATTAAGTCACTAAACCACTCTCTATTTAGTCACTGAACCACTTGGTATTAAAACACTGAACCACTTGGTATAAACCTCTGAACCACTTGGTATAAACCTCTGAACCACTTCTCGATCCTCCTCCTCTTAAGTTTCTGAGTTTGTAACATAAGTTTATCTATATATTCAGTGGTTTTCAAGTTGTAGATTACAAGAACCTCTAATGGCGATGTGAGAGCTAATGATTTCCAGTAGCATAGCTGATTCAATCTGAAAGTTCAAATGATCTAATCCACTTTAACCCGAATTCAACAACACTCACCACCAATTTCAACTTGCAAGGCAATTTCAACATGTAGGAGAAAAATATCGAATCAATTAATGGAGGAACCAAAACACCACATTTGAACAGAATCGGAACTTTCATTACTTGCGAGCTGCAAATAGGATTCAAATTACAAAGAACCAGCACAATTAAAACCCCATCCACATAGACACCTACGAAACCCTTATTTCAACGATTGAAGATCTAAAAACAAAAGAAAATCAACCACCGAAACCGTACAAAGTCCTTCCCTGCCTCTTGAGCGCATAGACCACATCCATGGAGGTTCGCCAGGAAGCGTCGATTCGCCAGGAAGCACAACGGGAAAGATTTGGACCTTGAAAACCTTTCGAGGACCTTGAAGCGACGATCCGAGGCGGTCGAGCTCGCTCCGAATTAGGGCGCTGGTGGATTCTCGTGGTGGAGGGAGGAGTTGAAGGAGAAGGGTGAAAAAGCAGAAACCCCAGACTGAGTATAGAAGAGAAAGCGCGTGAGGGTATTAAAAATCTAGATCTGTTTAAGCCAATCAAAATGCTTCTTTCCTTCTTACCGGACAGAGTACTTCTCACGTGAACCCTCCCCTATATATATATATATATATATATATATATATATATATATATATATATATATATATATATATATATATATATATATATATAAAGTTACATGTCATGTTATCAACAATTATCTTTATACTATCTTCATTCCAAAATACATGTCCTTTTACTTTGACATATTTTTTAAAGAGTTAAAATTTTATTTATTTTATTTTTATGAATTTCAAACTTATAAATATGATGAGGTTTGATTATACTTGTACTAAATCATATCTAATAAATAAATTATGCCTCAGAGAAATTTGTTATCTTATTCATGTTATCAAGCTCAAATTTCAAAGTGAATGCTTTAAAAACAATATAAAATATCTAAAAAAAATTATAATATTAGTAATAACTATAATAAAAAATATAATAAAATAATTTATAATTTATTAAGGAAGAAACTGCAAAAGGCGCTAATATAATATTAAACACTTAATATGTAACATAATTCAATATGGTGTCGTAACATAATTCAATTATTGAATTAAAATGGTGAGCATGTTATTACTATGGATTTATTGTAGAGAAATACTAGGAATTAGTCAACAATTCAATTATTACCTAAATTAAAGTATGACTATACATATTATGTTACATTCTCACCCCATAAAAAGTTTATAGCAATAATTTTTAATAAGGAAGGCAACACATTATTTTTTTGGTCTCAAGCAAAACATTTAAATTATTATAAGTACAAACATCTTTATCTTTATTTAAAGGGGTTGTTAGTTACACCCGAAAATTTTACTATTTACATCCAAAATCCAAGTTTTTATTTTTTGTAAATAAACTCTACGCCTCTTGAGTCATAGGTGTGTGACTCAAGAGGCGCAACTATTTTTTTTAATATACATACCCTGCCCCTCTTGAGTCACACGTCTATGACTCAGGAGGCGTAGGGTTTATTAAAAAAAAAAAACTTGAATTTTGGGTGTAAATAGTAAATTTTGTGGGTGTAAAAAACAACACCCTTATTTAATTGTGAATGAAGGAACGTAATTAAAATTCATGTTGTATCAAACTGGGTATATTAAATAAATAGTTGATGAATATACAATGTATATTAAATGAATATTTAGTGTATTGAATATGAATATTGTTTTAATATATATATTGTGGATAGAATATGTTGTAAAATATTCAATAACTCTATTCGCATTATTCAAATTAATTGTGTAAAATATTCACATGTTAATTAAATTGCGAATTAATGAAATAAAACATATAAAAATATTCATCTAGTATCTCTAATCAGGTTAATTGATAACAACTAAATTGACAATGAATATATTATATTTTTTAAATGAATATTTAGTACTTATAATATGAATATTGATCATAACATCTATTTTTAATATTATGGTAAATAAATATGACGAGTAAAATAAGCCTTAAAATTTTAGTATTATTATTCATTCAATTTATTCTAATTATTCACATTAATTGTGTAAAATATTCATATGTATAACTTGTGTACAATAGTTTAATGTAATATCATCTATCAGTAAATTTATTTGTATTCAATTTACTATACTTTGTATCAAAATTTGTAAATAGGTCGGCGCTTTCATCTTTGATCTTCCTAGAATCCAAATGAAGTTTTCAAAAATGTCAAATTCTAATTGAATGTTAATTGGAAAAACGGATGAATAATAATTCATAATTGCAAGATAAAATCATTTATATATGGAAAGAATATAAATTGCATTCCCCCCCCTAAAATTAATTCTTAGTGCTTAATTAGAGCAATCCAGAATTCTAGAGTGTAGTAACATCCATTTCGAATACAATCTCATCCATTCATTCTCTTTCCATCCAACGTATACTATTACATTACACCGTATTTTCTGTTTCACTGGAACCATACTATATATATATATATAGGAATTGACTCCGATAAAAACCTCAAATTGTGGTAAAAACCGTGAGGACTACTTTATAGCTTGGTTTATTTGAAACTTGTGCTAAAAACCTCATTTACACATTCACTTTACAACTCAGTTCAACCTAAAAACTGTGCTAAAAACTCCAGTTTTAAAATAACACACGACTTTATATCTTAGTTAAACCTAAAAACCGTGCTGAAAACTCATGTTTTAAAATTACATTAGTGACTTTATAGCCCGATTTTATTCAAGACCGGGCTAAAATATGTGACTTTATAGATCAGTTCTATTCATAACCGGGTTATAAAGCTAATGAACCGGGCTAAAAAGCCGGTCCTCACATGTTTGTACCGTAATTTTGATTTTCACTGAAACGCACCCCTATGTGTGTGGATTGGATCAAATGTAAAATGTTCTTAAGGTGTAAAAAACTTAAGGTGTAAAATTTCGTCTTTTATGCTTACTAATACACACGCTAATTTTAATATATGTCGTTCGTCCCTCTTTGTCTTCCTTTGAACTTGACATGGCATTCCTCACTCAATCTCTCATCTCTCTGCTCTCTCCTCTCTGACTCTGCATATTAGATCTCAAGATATCTTCCATGGCGGCCATCACCTACGTCAAGACCAGGCAGATCTATGGCGGCGGCATTGTTGGGGATGCAAAGGGGAGTCAGAACCCTACATGAGTTCCATCGTAGCACTTCTTCCACTCTCCCTCTACTCTCTCGTCGATCGATTAAGAAATTCAACAATTAAATCACTTATCTGGTGTTTAAATTGTGCATATTAAGGAGGAGATTTTGACTTCTAAAGCTGCTTCTGATTACAATCAGGGCCCTATGGATTTCTTGTTTCTCAATCTGTTCCAGAAGAAGACGATTCTGGTATTCCATTTTTCAAACTTAATTGAAGCTTTTTAGGAACTAGGTTTTCTCAAAATTGCAAGCTCTTTGCTTCTCCTTCCTCATAACCTATATGATTTGATTTTGTCAAAATTAGATTTCAGAATCAGTGGATTTGATTATTTTTTGTCTGTACGTGCGAGTGTATGCCAAAACAAGCTCATCTTTTGTTCAATTTGGGGAGATATGAGGATTCTGAGCATTATCACATATATATATACAATCGCGTTGTGATTGGCTTGATTATTTTGTAAAATTAAGCAGGATTTATCCTATCCATAGCATGTTCTGCTAGTTTGACACATTTAGAATCTCTAGCAGGATCAAATTGAACCCACAACTAGATTGACATTGATAAACAAAGACGCGTATGCTCCATCAAAATACATTGGCATGCATGCTACAAGCATTTAAAGATATCTTCAGAGAAGAAGAATTACCAGTACTCATTTTTGCTTATGTTTTCCCATTACTCGTGAGGCTTATGTAACCAATCTATTTGATTCTTAAAAAAAAAAAAAGGATTGTTTGAGAATAAAAAATTAGTTTGCAATGTGATTATAAATTGAGAGATAAGACATCCTCAAATTGGTGAATATGCAATTGGGTTTATCACTTCATCCGTTACTCTATTAATGCAATGAAAATTGGAATATGTGAGAGTTGTTAATGTACTATCAAAGCCTGCAAGTTACTGATGTATTTACTGTATGGGAAAAAAAGTTGTATCCCTGGTGATTTTCTTATAACTCTTCAAATGGCAGACCTACTCTAGGGAAGAGGATCTTTGTTGTGTTTATTTTCCAACGAACCATCTATATATTCGTGATGTATTCTTGGTCAACTCTAAGGAAGTTATTTGGCCAAATCTTTTAGTTCGAAAAAGAATAGATGATTGATTCTTGTATATGTAAAAAAAAGGAAAAAAGATTCATGTTATATTGCCAGCTTATTACAAAAATTCAAACCTATTACATTATTGTGAAATGTGGATTGAGAGATGTTGCCTAAACTCAGATATACATGTTTAGTTTGCATGATTACAACATGAGGAGTATTCTAATGGAAAACAAGATAGATTAAAATAGGATAGGTTAAGAAAATAGATGAAAATGACCTTATAGTGTGATTCTCTTAACAAAGATACATTCTTTGTACTTTGGTCTGTCAAGTAGCTTGCTGCTCAGTCTTGATGTGTTTATCATTTTTTCTTTAGCTTTTCCCCCCTTTATATGAGATTTGCCTCTTCAAAAGAGCAGCATGATGTGTCTCTAGTTTTCTTGTCTGGTGAAAATTTGCTTACTGCTCAACATATTGTTTTCTACACTTGTTAATTAATGCTTAATTGTTTTCTATTGGAACTAGAGGTTTTTTCCCTATCAGTTCTAATACTTCAAATTGGAATGATATCATATATAACAAGAAGGTCCTGAATGCCTTCTCATACCCATAGCGCTAGCTTACCTCAACTCTCTACCTAGCTTCTGGCTCTTTCATGATGTTAATCTCTTGAGCTACTCGAATTGTTGCTGCTTGTAAGGTCCTTCATTTGCTACTGTAATGTTTGGTGCCAAGGATTTACTATTTTAGAAACCAAGTTTAAGATTTGGCTTCTACTACTTATTGACTTGACATTGCATGTACAATTGTTATCTCAAATGTCACTAATATATCTTATTTTTGTACTTAATATAGTTCAAATTGCACAATTGTATTCTAAAATTGCATTAATATGCATGATATCCAATTATAAGCCTGAGAGCGATGTGCTATGCACAAATACGCGGGTTCAAATCCCACACAGGCTATTTATGGGTGTCATATTTTTATTTCTGCTCATGATTAATTAAGATTATAAAGTCCAAAAATAAAATGATAAAGTGCATAAATACGATGTTAAAGTGCAAGAATAAAATGATGAAGTGTATGAATAAAATGATGAAGTGCATAAATAAAATGATAAAGTGCAAAAATAAGATGATGAAGTGCAAGAATAAAATGATGAAGTGCACAATTAAGATTATGAAGTGCACAATTAAAATGATGAAATGATAAATAAGATTTTGATGTGCACAATGAAGATTATAAAGTGCATAAATAAAATGATAAAATGCAAGAATAAAATGATGAATTGTATAAATAATAATATGAAGTGCATGAATAAGATTATGAAGTGCAAATTTAAGATTATAAAGTGCATAAATAAGATTATGAAGTGCACATTTGCATCCACCCTTGGAGGAACATGGACAACTGTAAATAATCACTTCTTTTTAACATTTTCTTGATCTATACCAACAGATGCAACAACCTGCCCTAACAAGAATCAAGAGCTCCTTGATTCTTCACCAGTGATCACAATCGAAAAACAGATCTAGTTGCAAAGAGATCTAGATCTGATGCATGAACACATAGCTTGTAGAGAGTGTTTGTTATTTCTGTGAAAAAGAAGTTAGAGATTACAAGAGGCTAACCGACTGTATTTATACTACTCCCACTAACCGACCTAACAAGTATCCAGCTAGCAACCACTAGGCAACACTTTGCTTATTTATAAAATTACCAAACTGCCATACTAAGCTATACTCTATAGTCCCCCCTCAAGGTGGACGTGGATGATCAAAGACAAGGCCCAGCTTGCAAGCCAAAAACATATGTTGTTGAACACCCAAAGGCTTAGTAAGAATATCAGCAATCTGCAAATGTGACTGAACATGAACAGTGCTAAGGAAGCCTTCCTGAACAAGGTCTCTAACGAAGTGACAGTCGATTCGTAAGTGTTTTGTGCGCTCATGGAAAACGGGGTTAGCAGCCAAATATTGCGCAGATTTATTATCACAACAAAGAGGAAGAGGAAAGGAAATGGGAATGCGAAGATCCTGCAAAACTCCAACCAACCAAACCATTTCACTCCCAGCAGAGGACATACTACGATATTCGCTCTCAGTGGATGATTTAGAAACTGTTTTCTGTTTCTTGGTCTTCTAGGAAACCAAGCAATCTCCAATAAAAACACAGTAACCTGTAAGAGAACGAGCATTATAAGGGCAATTACCCCAATCAGCATCTGAATAAGCTCGGACATTGAAGCTGCTGTTGCTGGGGTAAAATAGGGCACAATTAATTGTGCCTTTCAGATAACGAAGAAGAAACATAGCAGCTTTCAAATGAGGGAGTCGAGGTGAAGACATGAACTGAGTAAGTTGTTGCACAGCGTATGAGATATCAGGACGAGTAAGGGTTAGATAGAGCAATCGTCCTACTAACCTTCTGTAATGTTCAGGATCCTCCAACTCCTCTCCTTTGTCAATTGACAGACGCAGATTCCGCTGCATAGGAAACTTTGCAGGTTTGTAATTGAGCATAGCCATCGAAGAAAGAAGATCCACCACATATTTCCTTTGATTCAACATAATTCCAGTGGTGGACCGAGCTAATTCCATGCCCAGAAAATACCTAGCAGAACCCAAATCCTTAATTGTGAAAGCCTTGTCCAATGATGCCTTTGTGACAGCTATGCCAAGCTCATCATCCCCTGTGAGCAACATATCGTCTACGTAAATCAGGGCAATGACAAACTTCCCAGAAATCTCCCTAACAAACAAGGAGTAGTCATGGCGCGATTGAACAAAGCCAAGTGACAACAAGTGCTGGGTGAGAGTTATATTCCACTGTCGACTGGCTTGCTTTAACCCATAAATCGAACGTTTTAAATGACACACCTGACCTTTAGCTCCCTTTGCATAGCCTGGAGGAAGAGACATAAACACTTCCTCATCCAAATATCCATGGAGGAAAGCATTGTTTACATCGAGTTGATGTAAATGCCATCCCTTGATTGAAGCAATCGAAATCAAGGTTCTTACAGTGGCAAACTTAGCCACTGGTGAAAATGTCTCCTTGTAGTCTTGATCCTTTACTTGATTGAACCCCTTGGCCACTAAACGAGCCTTGTACCTCTCAACCTCACCATTAGGCTTGAATTTGATCTTGTATACCCATCGACAACCAATTGCTTTCTTTCCTTCAGGAAGATCAACAATGCTCCAAGTACTGTTAGACTCGAGGGCAGCTAATTCCTGTTGCATAGCAGCAACCCACAAAGGGTCACTACTAGCTTGACTATAAGAGGTGGGTTCAGTAAGAGACAACACATTATACAAAGAACACACATAATCCTCAGAGAACTGACAGAGATCAGTAGGAGGAAGAACAGCAAACACAACAGACAATGACTCAGAAGAAGATTTTGGCACTCTTCTGGAAGGAAGATTGTTGCAAACAAAATCCTTTAGCCTGGAAGGTCTGATAACTTGCCTAGCAGGCCGCGAAGGAGCAACCGAATTCTCAGCAGCCATGTCATGATGATCAGCAAGAGGCAACTCATCACTAACTGGGACCTGATCATGATAAGTAGAAGAAGAAACAATGGCATCTGACAGCAACTCGGTCTCTTGATCACCATGAACAGAAGAAGAGGAAGTAGGACCAGAAACTCCATGGTTTCTGTCCAAGGAATCAGTGCCAAAAGTAACAAATGGCAATTGAATTGAAGTAGGAGGTTGCTGAGAATTGAAAGAGCCAGGAGAAACAACATTCTTGAAAGGAAACTGGTCTTCAACAAACACAACATGGCGACAAATCAGTACCTTATGTGAAGAGAGATCATAGACTTTATAGGCCTTCTGCCCAGGTGGATAGCCGATGAACACACAACGGTGACTATTTGCATCAAACTTGGAGCGAGAAACCTTGGGAATTAATGCAAAACATAAGCACCCAATGACCCTCAAATGATCATATTCAGGTGGCTTCTTAAACAACACCTCATAAGGTGTTTTCCACCCCAAGACAGAAGAGGGAATGATGTTAATCAGATAAGTGGCAGCAAGAATACATTCCCCCCAAAATTTCTCAGGCAGATTCCCATGAAACCTTAATGCTCGAGCTGTTTCTAACAAATGGCGATGTTTGCGCTCTACTCGGCCGTTCTGCTCAGGAACATATGGAGCAGAGCGCTGATGAATAATCCCTTTAGAAGAGAGTAAGTTGTGGAGCCTAGATTGAACGAACTCAGAACCATTGTCAGTCCTTAGGACTTTCACTGTGGTTTGAAACTGATTCTCCACAAACGAGAGAAAACCAGCTACTAGACCAAATACTTGTTCCTTACTGCGAAACAAATAGGTCCAAGTGCTCCTAGAATAATCATCTAAAACAGTGAGGAAATATTTTGCCCCACGGACAGAAGGAACACGATAAGGTCCCCACACATCCATATGAACCAAATCAAACATCTTCAAAGCAATTGAAGTACTCTTAGGAAAGGGCAATTTATGCAGTTTAGAAAGCAAGCAAATGTCACAGTCAAGAGGCTTATCTCCCAAGCCTTTACACCAATCAAAATGTCTTAATTTGGATAAAGAAGCATGTCCCAACCGAGCATGACTCAGCTTTATTTCATGAGTAACAGAATTAACATGAAACTTACCAACTGCAACCTTCTTCTTAGTGAAACTGACTTGCTTAGAAACACAGCTGAACTCACCAAATCTGTAGAGACCTCCATACCTTTCTCCAATAGCATATACTTCACTAGTTGAAATGTCCTGCAATACACACTTCTCCTTAAGAAATCTGAACTGACAATCACTGTTGTCAAGTAGTTTAGAAACTGACAGCAAATTGTGTTGGAAGTGCGGCACAAATAGCACATCTTCAAGCACAATTCTGTCAGTTAACTGAACCTTTCCTGAGTACTTCACCACATGAGTAGTTCCATCAGGAAAGCCAATCAACACTGGACAACTGAGCAGGCAAATCTCAACAAACATTTCCTTAACGAAGGCAATGTGATCAGATGCACCTGAATTGATTATCCAAAATGACTGATTGGACTCAGCATTTGTGATACAAGAATTACAATAAGTACCTGCAAAGTTGATGGAGCTATGACTAGCAGCACCATTATCATCAGCAGGAGCTTTCCCTTTAATAGCCCGCATCACTTCAGCCAAGACAACATTAACAAGATGAGGATCTGCACTGTAATCACTAGAAATGGGGTTCAGAGGAGTATCCTCCTAGACCACATCCTGCACATTAGCAACAAGCTTGCTCTGTCCACTCTCGCGGGGACCAGTGTACCAATCCGGATACCCAACCAATTTGAAGCATGTCTCTCGCACATGGCCACGTTCCTTGCAGTAAGTACACACCCTGTCATACTTGGCTTTCTTGAGCTCTCTTTTCTGTTCCACACTAACGTTACTGCCTCTGTTTTGTCCTTGACCAGAGGAACTCCCTACCTCATTGCGAGAGCCATAACTATGAGACTTGTTTACTGCCAGAACCTCATGACTATGAGACAATGAACCAGTTATCCCTTTTTGTCGCTCAATTTGTAGAGTCATATGAAAAGCACGATTAACCGACGGCAACGGATCCATAGACAAGATGCTATTGCGAACATTCTCACAGGCATCAGATAATCCCATGAGGAACTGCATTAGCTTAATTGTGGCTTCTTTCTCCAGCAACTTCTTCAAAATCAAGCATGAGCAATTCTTCATCACACCACAACGACACACAGGAATCCCTTCCAAAGCTTGAAGCTCATCCCAAGCCTTTTTACGCTTGATGTAATACTCAGTGACAGACGAATTATTTTGTCGAATGTCACTGATCTCCTTCCTGATCTGGTACACCAGCGGCGCATTCGACTCCGCAAATCGCTCAAGTATTTCCTCCCAAAGTTCCTTTGCGGAATTCACATACATGAAACCTTCAGCATACTCAGCTTTCATAGAATTCAAGATCCAGCTCATTACCATGTAGTCACACCGAAGCCATCGATCATAATCATCATCAATTTCATCAGGTTTAGCGCAACGACCATTAATGAATCCTAGTTTCATCTTAGCTCCAAGAGCCATCCTAATAGCACGACTCCAGCTATGAAAATTAGATCCATTAAACAGATTCGTAACGAGCAACATACCAGGATGATCGGAGTTGGAGAGAAACAGCGGATCTGCATGATTTCCTCCAGTCGACGTCCGATTTCCCCGATCAAACACCTGCTCCTCAGTATCAACGAACACAGCATCATCACCTGGGGAATTTATTTAAAGTTAATTATTGCAATGTACTAAATAAAATACAATTTAATATATCCTATTAACCAAGCGGGATTTAATACCAATATAAAAATATATAATATTATAAAGTTTTATTTAATTATTTATTGATTAAATAAGTGTTAGGGCTAGCTTTGAGCCCAAGGATATACCTTGGGCCCAAAGGGCGGCTATCGAGTTGTGATTAGAAGGGCCAAGGAAGCGAGACGGTGGCTCCCGAAGGAGGAGTAATGGCTCCCGAAGGAGATTTGGGCTCCCGAAGGAGGAGTAATGGCTCCCAGAGGATATTTATATAGCCATTTTTACTTTTATTTATTTATATATTTATTTAGTAAAAGTAGTATCGGGTTGCCCCGAGCCCAAGACCTTGCCTTGTGCCCAAAGCACGGGCTCGCAATGAAGCACGTAACCCAGGCAACCAAACCAGAAGGACGCCGGGAAGAACCATTGCCGCATCCAAGATATCGGAGGCGAGGAGCCCCGCCATCCGCCAACGCAAGCGCCTCAGATGCATAGGGAGGAGACAAAGGAACTCAAATGAACGGTGAGGAGAGAGGGAGGGAGATCAATCGGGGCGGGAACAACCCACCACCGGCCGTACTGAAATGAAGGTAGGGAGACCAAAACAAGGAATGCTCGGCGCCACCGAAGCACAAGCAAAGGAGGAAGTCGGCGAACGGAATCGAGCCCACACACAGCCCACGCAGCGGAGATTCGAGAGGAGGGACGCCGAATTGACGGGACCTCCGGGAAGAGGCCATTAGGGGAAACTAAGAGACCAAATCTGCCCAAAAAGGAACACACCCGAGGTGGATTCCGAGGAGGGAGGAGGAGAAGGTAGAAGACTGATTTTCAGAGCCACGAAACCGGACCCAAGACCAGATATTCGAGACGCCCGGAGGTGGATTGTGCTCCCGGAGGAGGAAAGGGCTTCCGCCACAGAGAGCGAAAAAACGGTGCCGGAGAAAGCCCAGATCCGAGTAGGAGGTGGAGGGTGAGGGAGAAGGAGATAATGACCCCCGGAGGGAGTGGATTGAGGCTCCCGAAGGAGGTTTCATTTGCTCCCGAAGGAGGTTTCGTTTGCTCCCGAAGGAGATTGTTAATGGTACTCAACCATTTCTTTCTTTACTCCCTAAGGAGCATCTCTCCTATCACATATGAGTTCATTAATTAGAACTATCAAGGGAAATGGCGGAAGATGCAGTTGCTTGGTGGCGGCGCCGGCTGGTTCAAGGAGATTTTGGCGGCTCAATCTTGATTTTGGCTGGTTCAAGGAGATATCTAATGAGAAGTGGCATTTGGGTGATAAGATGAGAAGTAAGCCTTATACCCCTTAGATTAAAATGATCTTTTTATATGGATATATGGGACATATCTAATGATAAATATATCAATATTTTTTAATTAGTTTTTTATGCTATTTTTCTGGGTGGTGAATGAAAAAACTAATTTAAATTAGCATAAAACCCCTAAAATGACCATTAAATCACCATCTAGAGAAATAACATAAAAATTAATTTAAAAAATAAAACATTGATATATTTATCATTAGATATGTCCCCTATATCCATATAAAAAAATCATTTTAATCTAAGGGGTATAAGGCTTACTTCTCATCTTCTCACCCAAATGCTACTTCTCATTAGATATCTCCCCTATATATATATATATATATATATATATATATATATATATATATATATATATATATATATATATATATATATATATATCCAATTTGGACAACATTATAGACTTAAATTATCTTAAAATTTTAAGTAAATATGCATAACAACAATAATTATGTCCTAAACATTTTATCAAACACCTAGTAGGAATGGATTTACCATAACAGTTCATTTTTTAAAAACCAGCCCGTTTGTCCGATTTTACATAAAAGATAAAATTTTACACCTTAAAAAATTTTACACCTTGCCATTCTTTCCTATTTTGTTTAAGACGCAATCTTCTTTACGCAACTTGTCCTCATGGTAACTCTAATTCGTTCTTTAGGGATCTAGCTAGACCAATCTAAATCTTTGAAAAACAAACATCTCAATATAAGCATGTCAAATGTGAAAATTTGTTATCATCCAAACTTTAAAAAAAATATCATGTACGTTACTTTATAAATCATTACAATAGGTTATATCTTACAAGTTAAAAAGTAATCAAAACAAATGTTTTTTAATTTTTAAATTGAAAAGAATATAATCTTTGACGTTTGGAGGTAATGAGTGACTTCGTTTCACGGAGCTCCTCAACTGCCCGGCCGGTGCTACGAACTGTTCTAATTAACCTGTGCCTATAAATAGAGTTGCACTTGACATCTAAATCCCCACCAAACCACAAGCAAATATAATTACAACCCTGTTATTTAGAAATTCCTAGCCACCCAAAATCGATCGATATGGCTTCGGTTCAAAAGAAAAACACAAACTTTGTAGTCATTTCGTGGCTTGTTCTTGTCCTGCTCGCCCTAATCTTTGGCCCACTTGCAGCAGCTGCGTTGCCTGGTTGCCCCGGTACGTGAGTCTTCATAGTTTTCGGTGCAAGAGTGGTATTGATAATCGTAACCCTGTTATTTTGAGTGTACAAAACTAATCAATGGATCGATTATGGTGTGCTGAATTCTATGTAGAACAAAAGAGGTGGCCAGAGCTGGTTGGAGTTCCTGGGTGTGAAGCAGCGGCTCGGATAAAGAAGGAGAACTCGGCATATCACCCGTTTGTTATTCCATACAATGCCCCGGTGCCTCTCAACTTTGTCTGTAACCGTGTTTTCATTGGCATCAAGGGTCACATGGGACTCGTTTCCAGTGCTCCTGGCACCGGTTAGGTGTGGACGTACCCTAGCTACTGATCGATCGAGCAGATTAGGTCAGGGCATCATCCATGCTTGTCCGGTTGGCTCTTATAAGGACCGGGTGACATCCATGGCTAAGAGTAATAAATAAGTTGTCCATAGATCTAATTCCTCGGATTTATATATTAATGTTTTAAATATCCTTGCATTGATGTTGCTTTGTACTCGTAATTAGTGAGTGAGGGAGTATATCCTTTCCCTGCGGTGTATGGATCTTTAAAATAAATGTACGTATATGCTTCTTTTTACTCGTTTAACTAGTGGACTACCCCGTGCTACGCACGGGATTATCAACTTTTGTATCAATAAATATATACATTCATATATTAATGCAAATAAAAATAAATCAAATTTGAAAATTAATTAAATAGAAACTCGGTCTAATCTATTTAATATTTTTAGACTTTTTATTTCATATTTTGATTATTCCTTAAATTAAGTATGTAAGGTTTTAATATTCCATCTAGATTACACTACAACTATTTTTGTTTTATTTTTCGATCTATACTCTATTTTTGTCTTGTCGGAAATTGAAATTATGATAGAGCATGCATCTTGCTATTATACGGAGTACTTGTATATCCATAAAAGAAAATTTTAGAGTATTAGATGTTTTAAAATATATTATTGTATATAATAAATTATTTTTATATATGGGGTCTATTTTTGGTAATTTACAATTTAAAAATATTTGGCGAACTTATGAATATAATTTAATTTGTTGTTTTCATTGTATATTGTGTTTACTCAAGTGATGAGTTTTTTAATCAAATACTCAAGTGTCGATTTTAAAAATGATAATTGATTTTCTACTTTCAAAATATTACACAAATAATTGATTAAAATTTTTACTTCACTACCATGTTTTCTACTAATATTTTATCTTATTTTGAGTACTTATAAAAAGTTAAATTTACCGAAGTAATTAAAATAAAATTGATGATTACTTGACTCTCTACTTTTCAAACACTATAGAAATAATTTATTAGATAAAATAAAATTAGTCTTTTTAACTTCATATAAAGATTATTTATTTTTTAGTCTCTTTAATTTCTTATAAAGATGATTTATTTTCTTTTTAAAATCTTCAATATTTCTCATTTATTCCACCTCAACTACTTCACTACCATGTTTCCTACTAATATTTTATCTTCTTTTGAGTACTTATAAAAAGTTAAATTTACTGAAGTAATTAAAATAAAATTGATGATTACTTGACTCTCTACTTTTCAAATACTATAGAAATAATTCATTAGATAAAATAAAATTAGTCTTTTTTTAACTTCATATAAAGATTATTTATTTTTCTAGTCTCTTTAATTTCTTATAAAGATGATTTATTTTCTTTTTAAAATCTTCAATATTTCTCATTTATTCCACCTCATTATGACAAAAAAGCTTCTTTTACTAAAGAGAAAGATTTGTACTTACGGTTCTTGATCGATCAATTACTAAGTATTTCAATTTAAAATAGGTATATATATATATATATATATATATATATATATATATATATATATATATATATATATATATAGTGTGGTTCTGGTGTACACACCCTTGGGCCATTGATGGAGAGGACATGGAATACTATGATTAAATGAGTATTTTATTTTTTTTAAATAAAAAAATTGATGGGACCCACCTAAAAATGTTTGACGCGCTTTTTTTTTCCGGATCTAATATTGCTCCATTGAAAATTTTGTCCATTCCACTGAATAATGTTTCATATGCTACCGACTAATGTTGTATTTCAGTTTTCCATTCATTTCAAATCAAATTTTACCAATTCTACTGAATAATTTGTCACATGCTACCGAATAATATTTTGTTTTTTGTTCATCAATTTCATATAAAAGAATCTCAAACCCCTAAACAATACTTACGATTTATACGAATAATGTTTTATATTTCATCGAATAATATTTCGTATTTCACTGAATAATGTTTTTTAAGTTGTTACGAATAATGTTTTATATTTCATCGAATAATATTTCGTATTTCACTGAATAATGTTTTTTAAGTTGTTTCTCATACCGAATACTCCATAGAATAATGTGGAAATCGACACATTTCCTAGAATAATGCAGAAATCATGTTGATTAAACAACAAATTTCCGCCTTACCCCAATTTCATCGATACCCCTAACCTCTGATCAAACAATTTCATCAATCAAACAATTAAAAAATTTGCCAATTTCCTCAATACCCCTAATCTCTGATCAACCGATTGAGGCTAAAGCAATTAAAACAAACAACAATTAATTATTTGTTTTAAAACAAAAACAACTCTCATCGATGAAATTGAGGCTGTCTTAGAAAACTATACACGAAGATGGATACAATGGAGTTTCTCCCTCAACTGCCATCGTCCCTCCCAGCCTCTCCTCTATCGCCACCACCGCCCAGATCTGTCTGCCTTCGGCTCCAACGATTAAGATGGCCGCCTTCACCTCTTCGATCACCGCCGCTCCCAGCCTCTCCCCCATCGCCACCAGCGCCCAAATCTGTCTGCCTTCGGCTCCAACGACTGAGATGGCCACATTTGGCTCCAACGATTGAAATGGTCGCCTTCGCCGGTTTGATCGCCACCGCTCCCAGCTTCGCCTCCATCGCAACCACCGCTCAGATCGTCCGCCTTCGGCTCCAACGATTGAGATGGCCGCCTTCGGCTCCAACGATTGAGATGGCCGCCTTCGGCTCCAACGATTGAGATGGCCGCCTTCGGCTCCAACGATTGAGATGGCCGCCTTCGCCGCTTCGATCGCCACTGCTAGTTGATATTCAAGAACCAATTGGCTCCATATATTGCTGCAAAGAATTAAGAACACCCAGATTTTAGGTTATATTCATCCTTACACACGCGTTCCACGTTCAACCGTGTGAGATTGGAATTAATTTTCCAATTTTTTTTAAAAACCACCCAAGACACGTGGCATCATCTTGTCCCTCCATTTAATATGGATCAAAGGCTCAAATTTGTGTACAAGGTACACCTTAAGACTTGTGAACAATAGATTCATAATATATATATATATATATATATATCAAAAGAGAGAGGGGTCATTTTTTTTAGAAAATCCACCTGGTACCAAGTCCGGGATTGGGTGTTGCATGTAAATTCTAAAAATAAAGAAAGGAGGATCTATAAGGATCAAGCCATCCATTACTTCAAAGATGCTGCACATATTATATAGTTTCAGCATGCTTACATCGATATCAAGCCATATATCCCTCCTGGCAATGTTTTTGAAAAATGACTTCTCTTTTCTTGCTGACATTGCAACTACTGAAAAATCCCTACAAAAAGTTATTAAAAGAATAAAAATTCATGAGTCAGCAAAAATACATATTACTGAATGTACTCGAAAATATATGACAAGTAAGATGCATGTACCTTGAGCATTTAATTCAAGCATACATGAAGTCATGATCCTCCTAACTGAGCAATGATTTTTTTGGAATATACATCAGGATCCCGACCTTCTCAGAAACATATGGGCTCAGAAGAAAAGTACTTGCTTTTGGAAGACGCTTTGAACGCCTGAGCTCTTCAATTTCTTGTATGCATGTAGGATATTTAGCAATTGTATCCCACTCCCTGCGTGCTTCATTCAACACCTTGTCATCATCACCTTCATCATCGCTGACATCTATTGTTTTTGCAGGAAGTGGGGTCCTTAAAACATCACCATCACCGTCATTCATTCCTAAAGATCCAAGGCCATCCCCATCGTTAACTGCTTGGGCATGAGTTGATGCGGCTTCAGCATCTTTCATTTCAGCATCTGTCATTTCATCACCTTTTGTTTCAGCGCCTTCCAAATCAACAACTTTCGTTTCAGCAACTTTCATTTCAGCATCTTTCATTTCAGCATCCTTTTGTTGGACACCTTGAAGCCCCACTCTAGAAATTTCAACCTCAGAAATAGTTCCTTCTTCTAAACACTACTCCCCACCCTTCAGATCCACATCAGAGTCGCGGCCCAGGTCAACAGAAAATAGTTGCCCTAAACATGAATCCAATGACCTCTGCCCTTCCATTAATGTATTAGGTATAACCTCATCTACAGATGCTAAAACATCTGTATTAATCTGTTGACCTAACTTCTCACTAACATTCAATGAAACACCCACCATGCCCCCCGTTGGTATCTCTTTTTCAATATCAACCAACACATCATTAACCGCCTTCGTAGACACTGGGTCACTAGGTATGACATTAGATGAATGAGTCCTAGCAAGCATTGACTCGTGCATTGTAAACCTATTTTCTAATGAATGTAACTTCTCTACAAGATCAGCAACAACATAGACCAAATTTATGCTTCCTGCCATACGTTTCTCAAGAATGTCCAACATCCCAGCCAAATCTTGAACTCTTTGAGGCAACTCTTCAAGCTTATCTAGCCTCTTCTGTATTTCCTTCACCCAGCTAGGAGGTTCAACTTTTTTGCTACAATCATCTGTGTCACCACCCAACACATCCTTTTCACCTCCTTCTTTGTTGTGATCATCTTTGACAGCTTCCATAAAAACTTTCTCAATGCCTTCCATGTTTAACTGCTCATTTGTTTCAACATTCATCACATCATCCCCGGTTCCTACATCCTCTAAGTCCTCAGCTCTTTCAGCCACAACCTCTGCTACACTATCAAACTCAACATCAGCATCATCCTTCCAAGCATTAAACAAACCAGAATCCTTTGCAAGTGCGACTTCAATGGGCGGCCTCACCCCAATTTTCAGCAACTCCATGAGAAGATGGAGGTGCAACTTCAATCGGCAAAAAAAAAAATCACTAGAATCTTCAGAAACTGACTTACCTTTCCTGCGAAATACAAATCTGGGTTTCGCCATTGCATCCTCAGTTGACAAAGCCGGAGCTTTCCTTACAGCTGAAATTTTCTTACCCTTCATCTTCTTCTTTTTTTAGTAGAATCAATTTCCCAGGATGGTTTAGCAACAACATCAGATTGTTGAGCTAGAACTAAACTAGTGGATTGACCTCTCCTCATCGTAGTAGGTTTGTTTTCTGGAATTTTCTGTTTCTTCACCAAAGAGAGAGCTTTACTCTCAAATTTTCACTTCTTGGAACCTGCAGCACCAGCATCTTCATTGCCTTCATATTGTTCCTCCCCTTGGGTTTCAGCAGAACATACATCCTAGGAAAGTTATAAAACATCACCTTCCCTAAGGCAACTGAACCTCACCCTTATGCATATTTCCCCAATCTCCGACAATCATACAGGGTATCACTCTGAAGTTGTGAAAATGAGGGTTCAGCTATATGATCAAGAATGGGGTGAGCAATTTCATCTTCAAACTCCATCCCTGGGAGCCTTGCAAACTCACCAAAATTTGGGAACATGGGCGCCTAAACACAAAAAAAAAAATACAACATAAAATAGCTGAAATTAGAAAACTGCCCTAATAAAAAAGGAGATTAAAGTAAGATAGATTTAACACAAAAATATTACCAGGTCACCATTAAAAAGCTCTTTTGCATCCTCACAATATGTCGTATTGAACACTCCCAGTGAAGAGAATAAGCATCCTTTGCACGCATTTTGAAATTGCAATCAAACTTATTAGACAGCACATGGAAAGCTTCCAATATCCAAGCCTACAAATATAACAAAACAAGGATTTATCATCATACAAAAAACCAAATTGTTGAAATAAACATGCTGAAAATTTGCTGAAACAAAAATACTGAAACAAATTGCATGAAAATAATTACCTGAAAAGCAAAAATATATCCAAACAATTCATATGATGGTCTCGGATCTGATCGATCACAAAGGAAAACCTTCTTTAAAGACTTCACCACCAAAGAATAGGACTCTCTCCCCCATGGATACAATTCACATTTCGCCGGATTGCATACAAGACCAGCATGTTCTTTGTTCACGCTTTTGGAACGCCTGAACATTAACATGTTCTCGATAATCAACAACTTTGCCATCTCCAGCTTCTTTGAAGATGATTGTCTACAATTCATAAATGCCCCCAACAACTCATCATACGTACACCTTGACTATTTGGTCCCTAGAAAGTAAGACCAAGTGAAATTCCCAGATGACTTCACTGGACTGTTTATAACAGGAAGCCCTGTAATTGCATGAAACTCAACCAACAAGAATCGAGCAACAAGACCATCAACCTTATACCACAATTCATGAACCTTATCAGTTTCAATCATACGAAGCATCATTTGATGGATGAGTTGAAAATTAAGTTTCACCTTACTCCCTTGAACAAAAACCCATCCAAAACAACTTCTCCTCATAGCCTCAAGATCAGCTTCAGACAGATGTCTCTCAATAACTTTACAGATATCTAAAAAACAATAAACATTCGATTTTGCACAAAATCTCGCCTTTATAGGAATGCAATACTTCAGTCTCTGTTACAAAAACACATTCATAGCAAAACTATTTCAGCATGCGTAAACCTAAAACAGCAAACACAATAATTAAGTATAAAAAAAATATATTCACATCAAATTGACATTTATATTCTTGAAGATCCCTTCCATAAGCAATAGTATCTAAAAAAATACCAAAGATACACAAACACGGTTTCAGCAGGAATGAAACGGAAAATGTTGAAATAGGTATTTAGAAGATTATGCATCGATTGAGACAAAACAAGAAACATTCGCGGATACGAGCTTAGATTCGTGAGAAAATACAAGAAAAAAGAGGGAAAACGTTAAACAAAAACCCTAAAACAAAAAACACACACCTCCGCTTGATGAACCGCTTGAACTGTTTCCTTCAACAGCTGGAATCTCCAGTTCCTCATTCACCGAAGGAGCTTTGTTCACTGCCAATCATCCACATTGCGGTGTCAATCACAAAACTCAAGAGAAAACCCGAAAACAAAAAATCGGAAGAACACACAAAACACACCCCCATTTGAAGGGTCCCTTGAAATTTTACTCTCCATTACAGGAACATCCACTGCCTCGTTCTCGTTAGAGGATTTGTTCTCTGCCATTCAACAAAAACCGAAGAGAGATTTTGGAGAAAACTGAAAAACCGCTTTAACGTTGCTGAGAGAAATGGAAAGAGTACTGAAGAAGACTGAAGAACCGTCCGTACACAACATATATATAATATAATATAATATATATATATATATATAGACAATTTTATCCAGAAAATTTTAAGTAGAAAAACATCTAATTATCATGCTTGGTGGACACTCGCCCAATAAAACCCCAAAAAAGGGTCAGTTTTGCAAATTTATTCATTCAAAAGTCTAAAACGACACTTATTTTGGATCGGAGGGAGTAATACATAGAGATCAATTTGAGTAATTAGATGACGATGGGGTGATGCAAGACTAAAGCATTCAGTGACTACTAAAATCAATGAATTATCCAATTTAGAAATTTTCGTGTTTGTAAATTGTAATTTAGGTACATATAACCAGGTTGATATCAAAGTTATTGGGGATACACACCGTGGAGTGGCGATCAAATACCTCTGCTGAATTAAGAACCTTCCAGTAAACGCTTGTCGATCGCCAATAAGAAGGTGATGCATATACCAATTGCAAGAACACGTCTAAGGTGGAAACAGACTTTTACGTTGAAAGTGGCAGTACTTAAAAAAAAAAAAAGGTCATTTGCTAAACTAACTCACTTTTGGGAAAAATTTGCAAGGTTAACCGAATCCGAAAAAAATTGCACAAAACCGGTTATTTGGGTTTCACTTCAACCGGTTGTAGGTAATGAGGGGGGAGACTGGACATTCTGTGATTGACAGCTGGACAGGACATTCTGTGATTGACAACTGGACAGGTGAGAGAGAGAGAGAGTGAGAGAGAGAGAGGGAAAAAACAACAGTAAAGTTGCAGAGGAGAGGGAGGAGGGAAAAAGCAACAGTAAAGTTGCAGAGGAGAAAGAGGAGGGAAAAAGCAACAGTAAGTGAGCGGGGGTCTATTTGAAGGTTGACATGTAAGCAGTTAGTTTTAACTGGACACCCAAAGCAAAATAAAATGTCACCTATTGGAATTGACTGGACAAGAATTATCAAAGAAACAGATTCACCATCGACTTCAGATAAAAAAAATGTTGATAAAGTACTTGAGAGAGAGTGTGTGTGCTGAGAGGATAAGCGAGAGAAAAAAGGTGAAAAAGTCAAAGAGGTAATTAATAAGAGGAGAGAGGGAAAGGAAAAGAGAGAAGGAGAGGGAGAATTAATTGGGAGAGAGAAAAAGGAGGAGAGAGGAAAAGAATGAGAGAAATAAAAGTACAAAATAATTTATAGATTAAAAGAAAATAAATATGGAACCAGAAAAAATGAGAGAGTGGGAAAGGAGGGAATTTTTTTTGCATTTGGCCAAAAAACCCAAAGTATTTATGGGAAGTAGCCAAACTTCCAAACTTTTTAGCGATTTAGCCAAAACAGGGTAAAGTCGCTGTTTGTAACAGCGACTTTACCCAATGTTTATAAAAAAAATAATAAAATACGTAAGTCGCTGTTACAAACAGCGACTTACCTATTTTCTTTTTTTTTTTAATTTCAGTTATTAAAAACCGTAAACCAAAAATATATATATGTATATATAATGGAGAGTCGCTGTTCTGAACAACGACTTTCCCCTTTATTTGAAAAAAAAAATAAAAAAACCCAGAGTCGCTGTTACAAACAGCGACTCTAGGGTTTGGTCAAAGATTCCTGCCCGCCTGCACTGCCCGCCTGCAGCGGAATATATTCCTGTGGTGAGTCGCTGTTACTAACAGCGACTCACCCTTCTTCCCCAAATTCGAAACCGTTCCCCTCGGCCTCCCCTCTATTTAACCGACCTCGCTCCACCATCGAAACCACCACTTCTTCACCCTCTTCTTCATCTCTTCTTCGCCCATAGCCCCATATCCGAAGCCACAAATCACCCTAAACCCCTTTAACTACTGTAATCGACACCTAAAGCCCTCTATTTAGCCACAAATCCGATTCCGTTGGTGGGGATCGAGGAGGAGCGAACCGCCGCCGCCGCCGCCGGATCTGTTGAAGGGAGCCCGACAGTGTTCCCATACAAGCCCGACATTTCCGACAAAAACGTTGGTAACAAAATCTTTTATTTGTATTTTAGCGGAAAATATTAAAATTGAAATAATCTAAAGTTTGGATTCGTTATTAGTAGATTCGTTATTTGTATTTTATAGTAGATTCCGTTATATGTATTTTATAGTAGATTCGTTATTAGTATAATAAAGTTTGGATGAAATTGAAAAATGGTAGATTTGTTATATTATATTAGATTCGTTATTAGTATATTGAAGTTTGAATAAAATAGAAAAATGTAAAAAAATTGATTTTTATAGTAGAGTAGATATTAGTATATTAAAGTTTGGATAAAATTGAAAAATGGTAGATTTTTAGGAGTTCAATAGAATTGAAAAATAAAATTGAAAAATAAAATTGAAAAATAAAATTGAAAAATAAAATTGAAAAATAAAATTGAAAAATAAAATTGAAAAATTAAAAATGGGCAAAAGAGATAATAGAATTGAAAAATGGGAAAAAGAGATAATAGAATTGAGAAATAAAATTTGTACTAGTTTTATAATATTCGAATTGAAAATTAGGTGAAATTGAAAATAAAAAGTTGTAGAATTTAAAATTTATAGGAGTAAGAGTAGAGTTGAAAATTTGTAGAATTGAAAATTAGGTAAAATTTGTAGGATTTTTTTAATAAAAGGGATAATACAATTGAAAATAAAATTTGTAGAATTGAAAAAAAAAAATTAGGTCAAAATTTGTTACGTGTGATATGACAATGTTTCAATTTTGCAATTTAAGATTCGTGGAGGAAATTTTAGAAGGCAAAAATGATTTATTATAGTAGTAATATATTGATATATGGAATTGATATATGAAATTTTAGATACATGAAATTTTAGATATAGTAGTAATATTGATATATGGAATTGATATATGAAATTTTAGAAGTGTTTGATGATAAATATATAGACATGGACAACGTCGGTCCATATCTACCGTACGGCGGTACGGGGGTGTTCAGTAGTCTATTGGCCAACGTTCAAGGTGGGAGCCAAACTAGCACTACTCAGGCCACCGTGATTGATTCAGAAATAATTGACGATATTGAAGCGGATGCATTTGGGATCGACCATGAAGACGATTTGTATCAAGAAGAGGAGTGCAATGATGGTGCTGAGGGGAAAAATGTCGAATTGACAAGGGAGAAGGCCAATGAGATTATTATGAAAGCGGCTGCGAGTATAACTCCATCTTGGAATGATGCGCATGAACCCATCACCCAAGAGCTGGACACATGGACAACATGGGACCCGACAACCACTTTCACGTGCGGAATGGAGTTCCAGAAAGGCTTGTTCTTCAACAACATAGAAGAGTTGAAATACCAGATGCAAGTGTACTCCATCTCCAACAAAAAATCATTTCGGGTTTTGAAGCACAATACTCAGAGGTATGCCGCAGCATGTAGTCGAGCTACAACGTGTGGATGTACATGGAAACTAACTGCGAGAAGAGTTGATGCCACCCTTGGGTTATGGATGATAGTATCATATGCAGGTCCTCATGATGATATATGCGCAGAGGATGTGATGGCTCTGGATAATCGCATTGTCACAGCTGAGTTCATATGTCGTGAGATTATCCCACTCCTTCGGGTTGACAGAACACTCCGACCACATGTGATCGTAGAGATCATCAATTTAAAGTACGATGTCTTGGTATCGTACTTCAGGGCATGAGATGGAAAACAACGAGCAATCGCAAAGATTTATGGGGATTGGGAGGACTCATATGCCCAGCTGCCACGCTTATTGGATGCATTAGTCAGTAGCAACCCAGGTTTGGTATTTGAGCTCTAAGCAATCACGGACCCAACTGGGGCGATGAGGACGTTCCATCGTGTTTTTTGGGCATTTGGGCCAGCCATTACCGGGTTCAATCACTGCAGACCGCTGATCTCTATTGATGGCACCCACCTTTATGGGAAGTACAAAGGAGTGTTGCTTATGGCGATGTCAATCGACGCTGACAACCACATATTCCCATTGGCCTATGCAATCGTTGAGAGTGAGAACACTGAAAGTTGGCCGTAGTTCATGCAGCTCATCCGTGAACGAGTTACGCAGCGCACTGGCCTCTGTGTTATTTCTGATCGCCATCGGGGCATCCTCAGGGCGATGCAACATCCTCTTTGGATGCCACCTAATGCACACCATCGTTTCTGCATCCGACATCTTGCATCTAATGTCAACAACACCTTCAAAAATCGGCCCTTAAAGGCTATGTTGAAGAACGCTGCGAATGTCAAGGAACGAGCGGAATTCGAGCAGGCGATGGAGGCTATCAGGAGGTGTGATGAGCAAGCCTACAACAACCTTTCTGAAATACCGCCAGAGAAGTGGTCTCTCGCATGTGATGGAGGATTCCGATATGGCATCATGACCACGAACATGTCAGAGTCTTTCAACGGGGTCATGAAGGGTGCAAGATGCTTGCCCATTAAGGCGCTCGTGGAGGCAAGCTTCTACAAAGCAAATAGCTACTTTGTGTCACGGTTTGGGCAGGCACAGTTACGTAGCTCCGAAGGCCATGATTACACGCTGAAATTAGAGGAACGACTACGGGCGAACTTCAAGATGATTCGGATGGTGGACGTTATCCCATTCAGCATGCAGGCGAACTTGTTTGAGGTTGTTGTTTATGCCCCCATGGGACACGTTCGATCTGTTCGGAGAAGGCGTACTGTTAACCTCGAGGAGAGGACTTGCACTTGTCAGCGGTGGCATTTATACCATTTTCCTTGCTCCCATGTCCTAGCCGTGTGTCGCAATAGGAGTTTGCCCTTCTCGCAATATATGTCACCTTGGTTTAGTGTCGCGACTCAGTAGGAGACATACCGAGTGCATTTCAGACCACTTGGTGATGAGCAGTCCTGGCCACCATTGACTTATCCTATTCTCATTCCAAATGAAAGGCGAAAGCGTGAGATAGGGAGACCACGATCAGGACGCATTCACAATGAGATGGATGAGGTTGTCCCGTCCACAGTTCGTTGTCGCTTATGCAAGCAAGAGGGTCACAACATTCGCACTTGTCCGATGCGCGCTGGGCCATCGGGGTCATAGTAGGGTATGCGTTATGTATTCCATGTGTGTGTATTTTCATTTGACTTTTTTCATGTGGCGGGGATGGCGGGGATGGCATTCTCAGAGGGACACTTGTTCACACTCTCAGAGGGCAACGAGAATGCCCAAGAGGAGGCTGGCGATGATGATCAAGAGGCTGACGATGATGAAGCGGATGCTGACGAAGATGAAGAGGAGGAGGATGATGATGACCAGGAGGAGCATCTGCTATCTGCTCGTCGTAGGCGATAAGCCATCCAGTAGTATTATTACTTATATCTTGTATTTGGATATTTTTGTTTGGATTGTGTTCTCAATTTTCTGTTTGGATATTTTTGTTTGGATAGTTTCTATAAACAATTTAAGTTCACTACCATATAAGTGGTTTTTTTATAAAAATGAATTTAAATCTGAAACCTAAGTAAATGTGTAAAAAAACATTTACAATTACACTAAGAAAGATCAAAAAGTTCTAATACGCATTTATAAATTTCAATAATCAAAACTTTATTATATACACATATATCATATTATTACACTAAGCAAGATCAAAAACTTTATAAACCTAAAACTCTATAAACCCAAGATCAAAAACTTTATAAATCTAAAACTTTATAAACCTAAGTGTGAGGCTGCATATTACAGTAAATTATATGGGTAATGTGAGTCGCTGTTCTGAACAGCGACTCACTAACTGCCCGCCCTAGAGTCGCTGTTTCTAACAGCGACTCTAGGTTATTTATTATTTTTTTTAAAATGGGGAGAGTCGCTGTTTTAAACAGCGACTCTCCATTATATATGTATATTTTTTTGTTTACGGTTTTTAATAACTGCAAATTAAAAAAAAGGAAAATAGGTAAGTCGCTGTTACAAACAGCGACTTACATATTTTTTTTTTTTTTTAAAACACAGGGTAAAGTCGCTGTTTGTAACAGCGACTTTACCCTTTTTGGCTAAATCGCTAAAACTTTCGATGTTTGGCTATTTTCATAAAAACTTTGTGTTTTTTGGCTAAATGCAAAAAAAAATTCGAAAGGAGGAGAGAGGGAAAGTAGAAGGGAAGGGAAATGGTGGTGGTGGATCACAAAATGAATAGAGTTGATATTACAATACTGAATTAACCTTATCTGCATATGAAACTATGATATCAAAATCACCTTGTTATTTGCCCTTGCAAATGTAATCAACTACTCTTTCTAGTCATTGAATAAAAAAGAGTTAGTTTTTAATTAATTGTTAATTAAACATCATTCAACAAGTGTTAAGGTAGTAACAAATAAAGAGAATGAGGTCACATAACAAGGGCAAAAATTGAACAACACGTAAGACAAGAAACAACCAAAATGTGTTTAGTAAACAACAATAGGGTGTCCAGTAGTGAATTACAGGTGGGCTGTCATGTTAGGTCAATCTCATACAAATCAAATATACTTGCCACCCATCTATTTCATCATTCCAACATGACACCCTCAGCGTAGGCAGTTTCATATCAAAATAAATCAAAAGCCAAGACACTTCATCTTCCTGTGAATTCATCATAAGATGGGTTTTTAACATGACAGGTAATAGGTTTGACATGTCAACTACGTCACTTCACATAACAGTCAGTGAGCGAACTTACCTCCGAAATCATCCAAGACTGATTTTGAAACCAAGTTAATCTGGCTTCAATAATACTGTCATCAAGTAGCTTATACGGTATCAAGTCAAAAGCACACACTAATGTCGTGTACGCTAACTTAGAGGGATTTCATTTCTTTCCGCTTTTCTTCAGACCCAACCTCCAAATTGTCCCTTTTGCGCAGCCTTGGCTTTGAGTTCCTTAAGCGCCTGATCACGATTTACGATCAAATGAAGGCTCATACGATAACCAGAAGCCAATGACATATCATGCTATTTGAGTGTTCTCAATACATTACCTTTTCCTCTTCTTTCTTCTGAATATTAGCTTTGTCAATCTGCAATCCAAGCATCAATGTAACAACTGTCAATCCAAGTTAACAGACAGCAAGCAGATTCCGATTACAATAACAATTTGAGAGCTCATAAGATCATAAGCAGAAAACAGAACAACTCAGCTCGACAACCAACGAAGGATCAAAGCCAGATTCCGATTACTCATGACTAAACGAGATTAAATTCAACACAGACAGTATAACCACAACAGCTAAGAACAAACAACTTCATTCACCTGGACAAATTCAACACAGACAGTAAAGAGAACTTGTTGAGTTCACCTGGAAAAATTCAACACGGGAATTGCTATACATGACACGTGAATTCATCACCTAACACAAAATGGCTAATTCTGAATCATAAAAAATGAACAGAATATGTTTGAAATTCATGTGTCAAGTAAAATACATTTTTTGTCATGTAAATCAGGTATGGGTGACATGTAAATTCAGCATGGGTGACGGGTAATTATATGCTGATCGGTGAGTAAACTTGTGACCTTTTCAGGTGTTATGTAAAACAATTTAGATGTCATGTAAAATAATTGACGTGTCATGTAAAACAATTCATGTTTCATGTAAATAATAAGCCTTTGGTGCTGCTATCTTAGAAAAGAGAGGAAAAAGTGCTCGGTTTCGATAGTCTTGTCCAAGGCCAAATTTTCAAGAAGGACATGTCACCCATACCGGATTTACATGACACATAATGTATTTTACATGACACATAATGTATTTTACTTGGCACATGAATTTCAGACATATTCTATTCCTTTTTGATGATTCAAACATCTTTAGTGCATCTTTTCTATTGAACTTGCGTAATGGAAGTAACAAGGTTAACCGACTGTAAATATGTTATTTAAACTTTAAAGTTTACAGACTATGGATTTGAAATACTTGTCTACAATGCTTAGTAAAACAGCGAATCGATCCTCTTCTCCTTGATGAAAGAAAATAACATGACAGGTAATGCTATTAACATGACAGGTTATACCCTTTAACATGACAGGTTATTTGTTGATCTGCAATCTATAAGCTTATTCGGTAAAAGAGAGACATTGTCCGATTTAAAGTAGACAATGACTAAGATGGAAAGCAAGTTCCTGCAATGATCCTCATCGCGGATCCAAGAGAATGGGAGGATCGACGTCGATGCCCATGTTAGCAGCAGTTCCTGCAATGATCCTCATCGCGGATTCAAGAGAATTGAGTGTCCTCGAAATGAGGTTGTGCAAGCATTGCTTTTTATTCTCTGGTATCTAGGACTGGTGCAAAGTATTCACAATTGCTCAAAACATTCAAGAGAAGTGTAGAATTTTATTTATTTGGTAAATGCCTTATGATGGCCTCATGCCCCTGCATTTCTGTAGTTAGATAATGAGGGAAGGCATAATTGAGATGCTATAAATCTCTTTTGTAATAGAATGTGCAACCTTCCACTGAAACGATTCAGTTGAATAGGTTTATTGACTGTGTAATCGGCTGATTTTACTATATTTAAGTTGTTCGTTCTTCCAAGTTTAATTTGTATAAAATGGTAAATTATTGTAAGAAAGTTTCTTGCTTCCAAGTGTAATCATCACTACAAGATAATTAAAGCGCTTGTCATTGAAAGGCAATGTACATGACATGAACTACTATTAACATGTCATTTAAATACGATGTACATGATACAAGAAAAGCGCAAACTTAAACCGCTCGGGGTGGAAACTTATTTTATCAAATCTTTAGTTCCCAAGAGCTTTAAGTATGCGCTTTTCTCGTGTCATGTACAATCAGTATTCAGTAGGCATCTGCAGTCTATATACAAGAGGGAGTTACCTTCTAAAATACAATAACCAAATTATCCTTGGCAGTAGGAAATGAAACTTCAGCAGCAAGGCTTCTAAAATGACAGTATAAAGCCACTAATTCATCGCCCGAATAAGAAGCCAGTATTGCAAGCTGAAAAGAAATATACGTAAATAGGAAAAATATTACTGACAGATGAAAAAAAAAACTATGGAGCTCCTAAATAGAGGATTTGAGGATGAGCAATTAAATATATAAAGTTCTAACAAAAACATGAAATAGCACACTATACACTCCGACTGTCATGTCAAGTGACGTAAGTGACATGTCAAACCTATTACATGACACGTGAATTGTGTTACTTGATACGTGAATTGTTTAACTTGCAACGGTAATTGTTTTACATGACACGTGAGTTGTTTTACATGACACGTGAATTGTGTTACTTGACACGTGATGCAGCACAAAGAAATACAGAACTACACTGCCATCACCACTAGTAAAAGATATACAGTGGAAAAATGGTTAGCTGATGATTGCATAAGGTCAAAATTGTAATAACAGAAAGCATAATATATACATATTACCTAGCTATATAACTTTTCAATGCCAACGAACGGTCATAGGACTCAATGCCAATGCTCAAATACTGCCAACAAAACAAACAAGCATAAAATTTAATCTAAACCCGGATTGAAGTAATTAAAACTCTCAATCAAAAGGCCACCCAATCTTACATAGTTACCTCTGTAATGTCAAAACTATCAGCTATCATGTCAAAGGGTATAACTTGTCATGTTAATAACATTACATGTCAAAACAAGCATTCCCGTTTTTTAAAATCAAATGTACGAGTACATCACTGCTTTCATCTTTTCTTTTTCTTTTTTTTTAACAAAAATATTTTCATCTTCCTTCATCTTTGAAATCTTTGCACTTGTATAAAATCACCAAATTGCTTTCTAGTTAGCTTGCTTGGGTTGATTCTATTTTAAAAAAAAAAGGTTTATGGTAGTTACAATAATTTAACGGAATCTAGATGGAAATTGGATTAGGGTGTGGCTTTGCTAACAGAATGGGTTTAGAGGGTGGTTTACCACAAATATGGAATTAACGGGTGGTTTTGTACAAAGGGGTATATTTTAAGGGTAGTTTTATGTAATTTACCCTAAATATATTGGAATCCAAACAGACCCGATTCATCTTCTCCTTCCTCGTCTGTCTCCCTCTACCAACAGATGTGGGCGACGATATGGCTCCGGTGGCGCTCCCTACCAATAGATGGGATCACATCCTCCTCCTTCCTAGTGCCTTTTTCTGGTTCTTTTTTCTTTAACTTGCCTCTCTCCCTAAACCTCCACTTCTTCCTCCGGCGCTCCCCCGCCATCATCCCTTTCTTTTCTTCTAACTCGAAGCTCGGCGCTCCTGGCATGTCGCCGCGTTCCGATTCCACTTTCGGTGCCATCGATTCTGATTGGTTCAATCGAGATCAATAATTCGATCCCTGATAAACCTGCGCCATCTTTCGAGGTAAATGTATTTGGAGATCGTTGTGACCGGAATCAGAGATCCGAAGGAGAGGGCGGTGGTCATGGAGGTGGTGGAAATGGGAGCGAAGGAGAGAGCGATGGAAACAGGTGGGTGGCAACGGTTTGATTCCGCCTGCAGAGGAGGGGTGAAGGAGGAGGTCGAAGGCAATCCCATCTGTTGGTAGGGAGCGCCACCAGAGCCATCTCCACCCACATCCATGCCGCCTTCTTCTATCGATTTCTTCCTCTGTTGTCCTTGTTTACCCCTGTATCCATGCCACCTTCTCCCATCACCCGCCGCAGCCATCGCCTCCCACATCCTTTCCCTCAGCCATCACCCTCTTCTTTCCCTCGCATAAATCGAAACCAAACACATCCTCCTTCCGCCTCCTCTGTGTAGCCTCTCCGGAGCCAGCAGTCACCACTGAGCCTAGGTTCGTCTCTCACCGGCTCAGTCGACGTTCACCCCTAATCTCTCACTGGCTCCCATGTGAATTAATTGAAGTCGAAACTTCAAATTCGGGGAGTACGAGAGGTGGAGAGGAAGACAAATTTAGAAAGAGAGATTGGGGTCTTGGATTGGATGGGTGACAGTGACAGCAATAAATGATTTTGCTTTCCTCTCTCCACCACCTGCTGCAACCTGTGAGATACCGGATGAAGAGCTATGCATTTGCAATTTTTTTTTTTTTTTTGCATGGGTTAGCCTAGCAAAGTAAATCGGATAGTGGGTTATTTAGTGCCAATCCCTCTAAAAAATCCTGATTTTTTTCATAGAGCAAAATCGTGTTGATAATGTGTACATTTTGTACATTTACATAATAATATTATAACACAATTAACTAATTTGGCTAGAAATTTATGGTACAAAACGACATATTTTCTGAAATATCTCTTTAAAGATTTCAAACAAATTTTACCATCAAAATTGAATAAAAACAATTAAATATACATGATTGATAAAATAAAATATAATTTATTAAGAAATCATACGAGAATATGAGATAATAAAACTATTTATATATAATTTAATTTTAACCATCTTAAAAAATGTGCTTGAAATATATGACATTTTTTTTAAAAAAAAGGATCAAGTATAACGTTCAAACTTCACATGATAAATGGCTATACCTAAAAAAAAAGCCCCTTTTAAATGGCTACAAATCCAGAAATCAATCTTCACCTTATGTACGGCCTAGCCTTATCAAATACAGTACTACGTAGTATTTCAAATTATATGAACACGTTTACTTAATGATCCATAGTAAAATTTTCACCGAAAAAAAACGACACTGCAAATTGTCATAATTGAAAATGGACAAGGACAATTCAATTTGTGGGGATATATGAAAAAAAAAATTGTGGGGGACGAAATTTGTTTGGGGGAGATTATTTTGGAGCTGTACGTCTAAAACGAGCTCGTTTATTTAAGTTTGAAAATTTGTCCACAATAAAAAATTATTAAAGTACTTTATAAGGTACTCGGTATTTACTTTTCGGTTAGGGGTAAGATTTAGATTAGAGATAATTTGCCCTAAAGGCTATGGACTCATCAATCTAAAAGCGAGCTGAACCGAGTTAAATCGAAACGAACCGAAAACCGAAATCTAAAAATAAATTAAACCAAAAATTGAACCGAAACTAATAAGTTTTGTTCAGTTTTAATCAGGTTCGGCTCTGAACCGACTGAACCGAAACTAATAGCGTTGAATAGTATCGATACCATACCCATCAAACCCCATTTGCACATGGTACACACTCTTCTTTTTGTCGACACTAATGAATTATTTTTGGGATGAACTTTATTTGTTGGAAGAGATGAGTTTCTCAAATTCTTCTCAATTCAATTGATGATGAACAAACTTACATATTTTAAGAAACCCTATAACTAAAACTAAACAGTTGTTTCATGCCCACTAACCCACTAATTATCCTACTAACCTAATGACTAATTAACCCTAAAGATATCTCTAACCACTAACCCTAAAATATAACCGTGTCAAATCTCCGATATAATTAAATATCTAATAATTAAAGGGGCTTACTATTTGCACGGGGATTATCTCGCAATTTACACGTTGAATTCGGTTGAATTCGCGAACTCCAAATGCGCAGTTGCGCTTTTTTTTTGAAAAAAAAAATTTGCGACCTCGTAATGTGAATGCGCGAATTGCTTAAAAAATTGAATTGCAATTAATTTGAGTGTGTCAAACTATAGCATTAATTATAAGACTTAATTATACATTGCAATTAATTTGACATTCAAACAAATTGTGGAACAATTTGGTGTGGGATAGCACCTCCATTGCCGCCAGGGCTGATGGCCGGGCGAATTCACAGGTGGGACTGGTGTGGGACGGCGGCGACGTTGCCGCCAGGCTTTGCTGCTCCTCCTGGGCATGGCGAGGAATAAAGGAAAGAATAATGGGACCGCTTGTGGTGAAGTCGAGAAGCTTAATTACTTCGACCTGTGGTGCGGGGTCCCCGTCTATCCCGTCGGCCATGGTGGAGCCTCTTCTGGTGAGTGTGAGGCGGTGGAGGGAAAGGTTGGGGATGACGGCAAGGGAGAGGTCGTGCACCCGTAGTGCGCAGTTGCAATTCTGGAATCTATGATGCGCGCTTGCAGGCGGGCCCCACCCTATTCGCGTACTCGCATTACGCAATCGCGATCCTCTACCGTGTAACGGGCGAGAATTTGACTGTGTATATATCAATTCCGTAATTAAATTAATTAATTTTGAATCATTAATATTCCAATACTACCCCTTGATTCAAAATTCTAGATGCCAAACGCCTCCTCATCTTCATCTTCTTCAAGTTGATCGATGCATACTTCTCATCTTCTTCATGTTCTTCTTTGCACAATTGCCACGTACTATCCATTTTTGATATATTGTTTGATTTTGCATAATCTTGTATGGAGCACTTTTATATTTAATCTCCATATTCACCTTCTTCAATTCCTCGGTCGGAATCTCTTCCTCGGAGCCCTCCTTCTTCTTCAATTTCTTCGGACGCACATTTAGGTGCACGCACTTCCGCTTCTTCGATCAAGCTGCAATGCACTTCTCATCGACTTCTTCAAATTTTTCCTCCGGACTCTCATCGCGGAGCCCTTTTCCATCAACATTCACCTTCTTGTCAATTTCCTCCGGACTCTCATCGCGGAGCCCTTTTCCATCAACATTCACCTTCTTGTCAGCGTTCTTCGATTCTTTGGACTTCATCATCCCCGCACACCTCTATAGGCACTTCGACTCCGGGCTTTTGATCTCCGGATCGACATTTCTTGGCCTTCGTCTTCGGCCTTGATCTTCAACTTCCGTCTTCTTTTTCGTGTCGGCAACGTACTGTACGTCCTCTTTTGACGGCTTCTTACCATGGAAAGCAAGCACCATCTCTCCTTTCCTTTTCCTCCATTGGAGTACCATATCTCCAATTTATTCTTTTGGAGTACCATTCTCGGCCTCCTTCAACAAACATGGAGCATTTTTTTTTCAATCTCCATCTCTTTTCATTCCCTGCGATATGGGAATCCTTTCTTCCTTATTTTTTCCTTTGTCTTCCTCATGGAAAGATTGACCTCTCTCATGGAGCACTCTCTGTCTCCATAGATTTCTTCATAGGACCAAAATCCGGAATAGAAACCCGAACCTAAGCTTTGATACCATGTTGGAAGAGAGGAGTTTCTCAACTCTCATCAATTCAATTGATCTGATGAACAGACTTACATATTCAAAGAAACACTAGAACTAAAACTAATCGGTTGTTTCATACCCACTGATTATCCCGCTAACCTAATAACTAATTAACCATAAAAATATATCTAACCACTAACCCTAAAATATAACCATTTCAAATCTCTAACCACCTAATTAGATATCTAATAGTTAAATAAATTAATTTTGAATCATTCACATTCCAACATTATTCAGTGATTTTTTTAAGCATCAAATATTTTTTAGTAAGTGATTTGATTCAAACAATTAAACAAAGCAAGATCAGTAATTCAGTGCCAATCACAAGTAGATGAAGCACAACTTCAAGAGCGGCCCTCAGATCAGGGGTTACAGAGTATCAGACTGTGCTTGAAGCCTAAAGAGGATTGACTGATTGAGGGAGAAGCCAAAAAGGAGAGACAAGAGAGGACGAGTCCGTAGGCTAGTGGCCGGCAACCTCGTCGGCGATTGGAGAACAAAGAGATTAACAGAGGACGAGGCGTCGAAGACAGGCTTGTGGGCTAGACTGCTAGATGATCCGAAGACTGGAGAGAATAATGCAGCGATTGCGAGTGCAAGAAATTGCAAGGGCTTATGGAGAGAATAATGCGGCGATTGGGTTAAGGGTTTTAAAAATAGGGTGATAATATTTACACCCAAAAAATTTACTATATACACCACACCCTACCCCTCTTGAGTCACATGCGTGTGACTCAAGAGGCGCAGGGTATTTTATATATAAAGTACCCTGCGCCTCTTGAGTCACACGTCTGTGACTCAAGAGGGGCAGGGTCTATTTAAAAAAACATAAAAAAAATGGGATGTGTGGTGTAGATAGTAAAATTTTGGGTGTATAGAACAATGGCTTAAAAATAAAATATAAAATAAATTTTTATTTTTTTTCCAGTTTAACCGAACCAAGTACAAACCGAACCGAAAACCGAAATTAAAAATTCCTTGAACCGAAAACCTAAACTGAAACACATATGTTCAGTTTGGATCCTTTTTTTGGTTCAGTTCGATTGAAAATTTTAGTTCAAACCGATTTCCGAACAGCCCTAGGCACCCATCTAAATAAGCCCATAGTCCATAGATGTGATTTAATTTGAATCGAGATCTGGAAGGTCAAATCCTTGGCGGTCCTTCCTTTAGTGGCGTTTAACAATATGTCCTTCTCATTCTCCTTTTTCATATATCTTCCCCAGATATATCCATGACTAAAAGTGGCGAGTGGCGACGGGGAAGGCAATGGCGTGCCCTCGTGGAGCTCCAAATTTCAGCGTCGAGCGAGTTTATAGTTGTAATTCTAGCAGGAAGCACGACATCGAGCAGAGATTGAAGGCAAAGTAGTGGAGGAGTTGACGTTAGTTGTCTAGAAGAGTTGGCAATGTGCGAATGTGCAAATTTAAGGATTTGAACAGCAACTTGATTGAAAGTTGAAACTAGTCCGGGAGCTGATTTCATGTCAGTACCTTATTCATAGTGATGATTGGCCGGTGAAGGTGAAAATATGGAGGATGGTTGAAACAGAGGTTGTTCATTGACGTTTTCTTCCTTGCACTGGTATTCTCCATCCCTTCCTCTCTCACTTGGGTATTGCTTTGGTGTTTGATCTATTTGTCTTATGGATATTCAGTCAGAAGTTGTTAGTCGTATTTCATTTCTCTTTGGTTCTTCTTTCATCCTTTTCATCCTCTGATTTACTTCTTTGGTTGTCTTAGATTTGATTACAAGAACCGATTAATTGATAATCTGCTCAATTCGTTGTTCTAGTGTTTTACCTCCTCTTGTATTTAAGTTGTATTTGTTCTTGTATCCGTCAAATTCAAGTAGTAGGTAGCAAAGTTGTGGCAGGCAGAGGTTGATCCCAGAGATCGATTTGAAGGTGGAGGTAGCAGAGTTGTAGCATGCGGAAGCAATGTATATGTGTATGTAATTCTATTTTATGGGTGTCAACACTTCTTGTTTGTAGACTGATCAGTGATTGTTATGCTGAAGTTGCAGCTGAATGTATTATTAGATGCTTTTCTAGATCACAAGGTATTGCATACTAATGAGCTCGATAGAGGAAGCAGAGATTTGTATAAAAAAAAATTGAATAACACGCAAAAGGTATGAATTTAGTAATAGCAAGAGGTTTTGGGTCAATTCGGATTTCGATTTAATTGCGTAGGCCGTCGGGTTCTAGTTGAGGTTTCGATTGTCTCTAATTTTTATTATTTCAACACACATTTTTAAAATCTAACTAAAATTTACCTTAAAGTTTGAGTTATTTCAGGTTTCAATTATACTGGATCAAGTCATATTGGGTTTCGGTTGAATGGGGTTCTACTCAGCTTATCTTTTAGGCCAAAATGCATAAAACCACCCTTTATTCACCATTGTTTGCAATTAACCACCCCTTATTAAAAAACTTTCACTTAACCACCCCTTATAACAAACTGTTTGGAAGTAACCACCCATCCTCCCATTTTCCCTTAAACTTCCATAATTTAACTTGAAAGTGAAAGACTAAAATGCCCCTAAATGTGTTTTTAGTACACTACTATTATTTTCCTATTTTTATAGTCTTGTGAAATAAATCAAAGGTAGACATAAACACATTCAAGACGAAGCATGAACAATCTCCACCTAGATCCCTATCAAGTAGACTTATCAATCGGGTCATTCGAATCGGGTTCGGATCGGGTCATTTCGAGTTTCGGGTAAAACGGGTCCCGGGTTGACTTGAACCCGGGGTTGACCCAGTTTCGGGTCAAATCGAATCGATTTCGGGTTTGTCAATTTCTATTTTTTAAATTAAAAAAACACGATTTGGTAATTTTGCAATAATTTTAAAATGCTAAAATTAAAGACGTGGTTCTTAAGTTCTAGTGCTTGTAATTATATACTATATCTGATCTAAAATATTTGATTTTTATTATTTCTCTTAATTTTTAATAAAATTTAAAAATATCTAAAATATCAAATATTTAAATAATTTTTAAAAAATAAATAATTTCATGCAATTAGCATTAAGCATAGAATTGTTTTAATATTTTAAGGTTTTTTAGAGTTTTTTTATCTTCTTAAAAAAGTGATGAAAAATCAAAAATCAAATATTATCGATCGGAGGGAGTATTATACAATACAAATAAATATAAAAAGTTGATTTGAAAATGAAAGATCAAGTGATTGTAATTATAAAATGTAATAAATTGGAATCTCCATAAAAAAATTAATCATATATAATTATAAATCAATCGGGTTAATCGGGTCACCGGGTCAATTGGGTCAATCGGATCACCGGATCTAAACCCAGATGACCCGGAAAATTACCGGCTTATCGGGTTCAGGTCGGAAAAAATTTCCGGGTCAAAATTTCCGGCTCTTGACCCAAAATTTTCGGGGCGTTCGGGTCGGGTCGACCGAGTCAGATCGTATTTTGACAGGTCTACTATCGAGCATTGCCATAGAAGGTTGAAAACAAAGAGTCGATGACCGAAAGAGGTATGACTACATCTGACCTACTAGTAGAGGTGGGCACAACTTGCATACATTAATGGTAATTTTGTATAAATAATAAATAAAAACCATAAAACAAAATTTGGGGGCATTTTCGTCTTTTACTTTCAAGTTGAATTTAATAGAAGTTTAATTTAAAGAAAAATGGGAGGATGGGTGGTTACTTGCAAACAGCTTGTTATAAGGGATGGTTAAGTGAAAATTTTTTAATAAGGGGTGGTTAATTGAAAACAAGGGTGAATAAAGGGTGATTTTATGCATTTTGGCCTATCTTTTATAAACAACTTTTGGGATAACTTCTCTGCAATTCAACTTGTCATTTGGTTACAGGTATAAGATTGGCAGCGGAGATGGGAATCCGTAGATTGATACTTGAGAGTGATTGTGCGATCGTCATCGACGCCATTAATCATGCGAACAATAGTCCATGGGAGATCACTCAAATTGTCCAAGAGATCCTTTCATTTACAAGAGAATTTGAGAGCATCAATTTTCAGCATTGCTATAGAGAGGCCAATAGTGCAGCTGATTTTATTGTCAAATCTCAGTTTAATTGTAATTTTATTTTGAGCGATTGTTGTTGTGAGTTCCAGAACATCATCTTGCGAGATGATCATGGATATCATTAGTACATCCAAAATTTTGCCCACGGTAAAAAAAAAAAATTGTCATTTGGTTACTTAAAAGTCCTTCACGGAGCTTCTCAATTACTGCTAGGTCGGTGCTACTGTTCTTAATTTGTGCCTATAAATAGAGTTGGCACTTGACATCTAAATCCTCACCAAACCACAACCATATAAATTTACACCTCCTTAAAATTCATTCACATATAATTACTCCCCGGCGCTAAATCTGACCGATATGGCATCGGTTCAAAGGAAAAACACAAACTTTGTAGCCATTTCGTGCCTTGTTCTTGTCCTGCTTGTCCTAAGCTTTCCCCCATTTGCAGCTGCGTTATCTTGCTCGGTCGGTACGTGATCAGTCCTCTCATTGCTTTTGGTGCAACACTGGTTTTTGGCGTAACCCAGTTATTTTTGAGTGTACAAAATTAATTGATTATATTTATATGTTGTGGTGTAGAACAAAAGAGCTGGCCAGAGCTGGTTGGAGTTCCTGGGTGTGAAGCAGCGGCTCGGATAAAGAAGGAGAACTCGGCATATCACCCGATTGTGATTCCATACGATTCCCTGGTGCCCGCCGACTATGTTTGTGAGCGTGTTTTCATTGGCATCAGGGGTCACTTGGGACACGTTTTCAATATTCCTGGAACTGGTTAGGTGTAAACACTAGCTAGTGAGCTGATTAGGTCATGGCATCATCCATGCTTGTCGATCCAGTTGGCCCTTATAAGGCCGTGTGACATCCATGGCTATGAGTAATAAATAAGTTGTCCATAGATCTAATTGCTCGGATTTATGAACCTTTTAAATATCCTTAATGTTGCTTAATTTGTACTCGTAATAAGTGAGTGAGGGAGTATATGTGTTCGTATGCTTCTTTTACTCATATTTAATTTGTACGTTTCTTGATCAAATTAAGTATTCCAATTTAAAATATGTTGATCAATGGAGTGTGTGCAGTGGCGGAGCTAGGATTTCGGTCAGGAGTGCTAAAAATATTTCGTTAGATAGGTGATAGAATGTATAATTTAAACATAAATATGACATTTTTTAATGAAGTTTTTAATGAAATAAGTGATAGAAACAAAAAATATAGAGAAAAATCAAGAAGAATTAATGATATAGTAAAACAAATAAAAAATGAAGGAGTTAGGATTAACGCAAGAACTTTTGATTCTACTTACTTCATTCCTTTACTACTTGAGCTAGACAACACTCTTACTTCAAATATCATTTAAAGATGTTATATTAACTTAAAAATACTAAATATATGCAAAAAAAATTTATTTTTTTCCAGGCTGGGGGTGTTCGAGCCCCCTCCCACCCCAGCAAAAAAATTAGGTTTCCCATCATCCAGTTTCGATTCGTCAATCGTCATCATCGGGTTTCCATTTAACGATACTTTGTGTTTATTCAACTTCTCGAATCACCATCATGTGCCTCCAATCTCCATCGTTCCCACAAAGAAGAGTGAATTTCATATTTGATTAATTTTTTTTTTATCTATTTTTTATTTTAGAGGACGAATTTTAGGTTTTTTCGATCTCTTGGATTTGTTTTGGATTTGAATTCCAGATTTACAAGCGTTAATTTAAAGGTGGAGATGAATTTTGAAAATTTTAAAGGAATTAGGGTTAGGCAGTTAGGAGCTATGACTTACGATGCTTAGTATGCTACTGTTTTAAATTAGGGGTTAGGAGTTACGATGCTATGTAGTTGAATTAGGCTAAATTATTTATAAATTTAGGGATGATTTACGATGCTTTGTAGTTGAGTTACGATACTATGCACTTGAATAGATGATTTGATAACATGGTTCAAGTTGCGAATGGTTGAATTTAGGGATGTTTTATTTCAAATTTTGCGGATTTCTTATTCACTATTGATTTATAAATTCATCAGTTCTTGATTTCAGAGAGGTGTCGACCAGGAAGTGGAGAGACACTAGAGGAACTAAAAAAACTCAAATTGCAACCGGTTGAATTTAGGGAGAAATGGAGAATTGATGAATTTATAAAGGTGGCAACCAGAAAGTACGTGGAGAGACACTGGAGGAAGTAAAAAAAGTAAGAGTAAATTACACATAACCACCCTTAAATTAGGCTAGTTTTCACATAACCACCCATAAAATTATAAATTACAGAAATCACCCATAAATTACATTTATTTTCAAAAGACCACGCATCCATTAAACCTCTATTTGTTTTGTTTGAAAAGACTAAAATACCCCTAATTCAAACTTATTTTTTAAAGGAAAGATTGAGGTGGCAATTGGGCAAGTCGGGTCGGATTCGGTTAGTCGGGTTTCGGATCATTAGGGTTTCGGGTAATGTCTAATAATTTGATCATTGGGTTGGGTCGGGTTCGGGTTTCGGTTGTATCGGGTTTTGATTGTCTCGGGTTTCAGTTATTTCGGGTTTGGATTGTCTCAAGTTTTCATTATTTCAATATTCATTTTAAAATTTTTACTAGAATCTATCTTAAAATTCGGGTTATATCGGGTTTCGGTTATAACAGGTTCGAGTCTTAATGGGTTTCGGTTGAATCGGGTTCGGTTCATTCGGATTTGGGTGAGTTTCGGTTATCGGTTATTTGGATTTTGGGTCCAAAATGGGCCGGGTTGGGTCGGTGATCAGGACAATCGCTTCCAAAATACATAAAATAACCCTAGAGCTGGCAAAACCCGACCCGGTCAACCCGAAACCGATTGTCCTGAACACCGACCCAACTCGGCCCATTCTGGACCCGAAATTCGAATAACCGATAATCGAAACTCAACCAAATCCGATTCAACACAAACCCATTAAGACTCGAACCCGTTATAACCGGAACCCGATATAACCCGAATTTTAAAATAGATTCTAGTAAAAATCTTAAAATGAATATTGAAATAATGAAAACTTGAGACAATCCAAACCCGAAATAACTTAAACCCGAGACAATCGAAACCCGATACAACCAAAACCCGAACCCGACCCAATCCAATGATCAAATTATTACCATCTCAGTCTTTCCTTTAAAAAATAAGTTTGAATTATGGGTATTTTAGTCATTTCAAACAAAACAAATAGAGGTTTAATGAATGGGTGGTCTTTTGTAAATAAATGTAATTTATGGGTGGTTTTCTGTAATTTATAATTTTATGGGTGGTTATGTGAAAACTAGCCTAATTTAAGGGTGGTTATGTGTAATTTACTCAAAAAGTAAATTACAACCTGTTGAATTTAGGGATGTTTTATTTTAGATATTGTCTTTGTATTATGACATGCTAGACACAAATATTAGTACTTAATTTATTTTAATTTATGTGATTTTATTATTTTGTTATTAGGGCCCATTTTTAATTTCGCAGTAGGCCCCCGAATTCGATTGGATGGCCCTGCATATATGATCCAGGTCGATGTTGTTAATTCACAATTCAACACAATTTATCCAATTGAAAATGTGTTTTGCAATACATCTCAATCTATCCATTTTAACGAACCACACAAATTGATAAATCCTAGTTATAGTATTTAAACGGTCATATGCGGTATACTAGGGGTTGAAGTTAGCCTGGGAGAGTGGCTACAAGCAAGTGATTCTGGAAACAGATTCTGAGCTCTAAGAGACCCTCCTAATGAACCAAAGCATCCCTCGAGGCCATCCCTTTGCCAGTCTTGTCACTAAGTACCAAGACTTGATTAGAAGAGACTGGATTATCCAGTTTCAACATGTGTATCGCGAAGCCAATGGCATCGCTGATCACTTAGCTAGCTTACCTGTTAATTATGACATTGGTACCTATGTATTGTTTGACCCGCAAGAGGGTGTTTTACCTTTTGCTGCATCGTGATGTTAGGGGTCGGGCTATCCCTGCATGCTGACTACTTAGCTCATTTGTTTTATTTAATAAAAGCGCGACTAGATGCGCGGAAAACCCCACCTCTTCTTTTAAAAAAAATTGACGAATTTAAATTAAGGTTGTGTTTGAATTTCAATTATATTAATATTATTTTGTAAATTAATAAGGATGTGTTTGATTATAATGTGTTTAAATTAAATTGAGTTTAAAATGACATACACTGTGTTGAGAGTTTTAGTATGGGAGTGTCCCTCCCAGATTGATTATAAAAGACTAAAAATTATGGTTATAAAGAAGAGTGAACTCTACACAATAGCTTAAGCTTTTGTGTTATGTTGGTGGATCCCGACCTTATATTCGCAAAAAAAAAAATCAATGTAACCCGACACTTGTTTGCCTCCCGTTAACGGCCTGTCGGATATTTCACATGGTATCAGGGCCATGTTCGGCTAGATCCGGCATGGGTTCGTTGTCAAGTGCAACTCGCACGGGGGGGAGGGGTGTTGAGAGGTTGGGTATAGGAGTGTCCCTTCCACATTGACTATAAAAGACTAAAAATGATGGGTTATTTGGAAGGGTTAAACTCTAGACAATAGCTTAAGCTTTTGTGTTAAATCAATGTAACCGACACGAGTTTGCCTCCCATTAACGACCCATCGGATAGTTCACACATTGCAATGCATGTGACTATGTGAGCAAAAATAATAAGTTAGAGCACCCATATTGGGGTGTTTAGAAGAGAAAAATAAGGAACTTAATAATAAAATAATAAAAGAGAGAGATGTTTTGTTAAGAAATGATGTGATGAGTTTACTAGTAAGCAACCCTTAAAAACTAAAGAAAATAAAGAAGACGGGGGACATAGATGAGATGGTAGAAAAGAGAAAGAAAGGGTTTGGGGTAAGTAGTGTGTCTATTTTTAATTTTATATTATTTAGTTTATAGTAAAATAGGTTGTAGGGATTGGTAAAAAAAATTAAGTTGGGTTTCTTAAGGAGAGAGAAAAATAACAAAGAGAGCTAAGGAACCGAATTGGGTTTCAATGAACCAAGTACCTAGGAATAGGCATGGCCATGGGTCACGGGTCGACCCGTGACCCGGCGGGTCATACGGGTCACCGACCAAGCGGGTCAGTGACCCGGTGGGTGCGAGTTCTCGGGTCAAAGGGTCAAGGCGGGTTGCGTATTAGGGTTAGGGTCGAGGGTTCGAAAACCCGCTGACCCGATAGGTTGGACCCGGTGGGTCGACCAGTTTTTTAAAATACAACTGTTGGAACGTGGGCCCTACATGCCCGAGATTTTTTTAAAAAAAAACAACTAGCCGATGGAGCCGATCTTCGACTATAAATTCACAATCACACTCACACATTCACACCCACACCTTCCCAATCCTCATCTCCTCTCCTCTCTAATCTCCATAATTCATTTCATACATTTTATCAAATATTAAGCATCCGAAAAATCTCATTTTGTTCGTTTTATCATAATGGCGGATAAATCCAGTTCCGAAAGTGAAGTTGAAGTTCCTACGAATTCGTTGTTCACGCATCATTTCGACAAGGTCGTAATAGGCCTGGGCAAATTCGAAGCAATTTGTCGATATTGTGCTCATAAATACAAGGTGACGAATAACTTGGCCTACGAGAATTCAAAGAAACACATTTCGAAGAAACATCCCGACAAGGCTGAAGCATCGGGATTCGATAATTAGCTCAATAGCTTATATTTGGTTGATTTTATTAAGTAATTACGTTTGAAATGAAGTATTAAATAAAGTAGGATGTAAGTTGTTTTTAATTTTGTTGTCATTGCAAGTTTAGAAGTTCAAAATCGATCGGTTCGATCCTCATCGAGAAGTCCGGTTCGGGTTGTAAATTGTAATCAATGTTCGGCTTGAAATAAACTTGTGTGTTTTCGAAAACAAATCAAACAATAGCAATAAAATGCGAAATGTTTGGAATAAAGTTATGAAAAAGTTTTCCGTCGTAAAGAAACAAATATTATTGTAAAATATCCCCAAAAAATTATAAACTCTATGAAATATGTATTCATTTTCATATATATATATATATATATATATATATATATATATATATATATATATATCTAGCCACAAAACAAAACAAAAAAAAAAGCCAAAAGGCTAGAATACAACGGTCGAAATCGACCTCGAGTGCTCAGTATTCCCCTATATATACCCCATTTCCCTTCCGTTTTCAACTCACACCTCCCTCATCTTCTCTAATCTCATCTTCATCTCCCTAATCGCTCTCTAATCACTCTTTAAGTGCTCGACAATCACTCTCATAGTCTCGTTTTTCTAATCGATCTCTAATCTCTCCAAATTCTAATCGAATAAAGTTACGAAAATATTTTCCCGAGTTACCCAAGGTCGCAAGAGTGTTAGCGGAGCCCCATCCACGAGCGGCAGAGGGAACCTGACGGCAGCGGCTACCCCGCTACTCGATGAGCGATGTAAGGAGGAGATCGAGGAGGAGGTTGTCGTTAGGTGTAGTCCTTCAACGATTCCAACTCAAGAGTCCAAAAAGTTATTGACTATGGCCCACTATCGGGCAGGTACATTCAAATGCTGGTTCACGAATTCTCTGAGGGATGACACCAGTTGCTCTGCCAAGTGTAACTTCTGTGGGATAATCTTCAGGCACCCGAAAGGGAGGAGGATATATGAACTACAAACGTCATATCTACTTAAAGCATCTAGAGAAACTAGCATTGGCCAAAGATGCATAAGTAAGCCGTCAACAGGAGTTTGTTCAGACTTATACAGGTAAGAGAACTACGTGGGATTTGATTCCTAAACCCTGGGAGGATACGTAGGCAATCGGGAAACCGATTCAAGCCCTTCTTCTTATTCTTTTTTTTCCAACAAAAAATGTAAATAAAGTAATAAACCGAAAAAAAAAATCTAAATCAAGTGTCAAGTTACTAATGTCGATATTTTAAGTGAGAAACAACACCAAATTTATTATTTTCTTTCAAATTTCCTTTCTTGAAGTGTCAAGGTTCCAATATTTTTGCAAAACATTTCAGGAAAGCTGGATTTTTTTGTCATTGCAATTGCTGACTTGTTGTCACAACACAACTCAATTGCCTCTGTATGATCACACCCTAGATCAAGTAACAACTTCTTCAACCATAATTATTGCTTAGCAGTTGAGCTTGCTGCCACAAACTCTGCCTCTAAAGATGACAGAGCCACAATGTCTTACTTCTTAGAGCTCCATGTCACAACCCCTGAGCCTAGACCAAACACAGATCCATATGTGCTCCTTCTGTCATCAAGATAGCCTTCCCAATCACTATCTGTATAGCCCCTGAGCTTGAAGTCCTCAACATACTCATACCAAATAACATATCCCACAGTTCCTGTAATGTACTACAAAATTCTCTTGGCTGCACCAAGATATTGTTTTGTAGGACCATGTTAGTACCTTGAAACCACACTCACACTATAGGCAATATCAGGCCTAGTGTGTGTGAGATAATTCGGACCACCAACTAAACTTTTGTATAACTTCTCATCTGCTACAGAAGTACCATATTTTCTTCTCAGTTTCTCATTGGTATTCATTGGTGTCTGAGCTACATCACATTGCTCTATGTTGAATTTCTTAAACATATCTATGCCATACTTCTCTTGACACACAAAAATGCCTTCATTGCTCTCTCTCACTTCCAACCCAAGGAAATACTGTAACAGATGCAAATTTGTCATCTCAAACTTGCTCATCATAGCATACTTAAACTCCTTGAGCATTTCAGATGAAGGAATGAAGTATATTATATCCTCCACATACAGGCACAACACAATAAACTCATCTCTACCCTTCTTCTTCACATAAAGTGTTGGCTCGTTATCACTTCTTTCAAATCCATTCATTAGAAAGAATGAATCTATCTTGTGGTACCAGGGTCTTGTGGCTTGCTTCAATCCATAGAGAGCCTTGTTCAGTCTGTAGTCTTTGTGCTCTTCATATACCTCCTCCTGCAATTCCCCATTCAGAAAAGCATAATTTACATCAAGTTGGAAAACTTGCGATTTCCACTGAGCTACTAACGCCTCAATTCTCACTGTCTCCATCCTTGCCACAGGAGAAAAAGTTTCCTCAAAGTCTATGCCTTCTTGTTGTGCATAGCCCTTTGCCACAAGCCTAGCTTTATACTTTTGAACACCTCCATCTGTGTTAAACTTGGTCCTGAAGACCCATTTCAAGCCAATGACATTTTTATCTAAGGCAGATCAACTAGCTCCCATGTCTCATTCCTGAATGGACTTTATCTCCTCCTTCATTTCTTTCTCCCAGTTATCATCACCCTTAGCTTCTTCAAAGTACTCAGGATCTGATGCAATCAAGGCTAGTTCACAGTTCTGATATATGTCTGCTAGTGTCCTGAACTTCCTAGGAAAAGACTCACTAGATGATCTTGATGATGAAGAACTATGATTGCTAGGAGATCTTGAGGTGTACCGAGCAACTGGTGATGCAGGTGCACTATCATCATGATCATCATCAACCCCATCATCATCTTCTGTTGAGCTACTGACAGGAATGACAGGAATAACACCATCTGTCACAGAGTCACCATTCTTTCCCTCCCAGTCCCACTCAGCTCCTTCATTAAACCATGTTCATGCTCACAATGGTTCTCTTACTACTAGATTATACAGCTTGTATGTCTTAGACTAAGCTGCATAGCCTATGAACACACACTTCTCTGCTTTATCCTCCAGTTTTGATCTCAAATTCACCAGAGCATAAATAAAACACACCTAAATACCCTCATATGACCAACAAATGGCTTCTTCTCCTTCCAAACCTCAAAGGGAGTTCTGTCCATCACTGCTCTGGTTAGAGAGACATTTAATACATAAACTGTCGTAGCCACTGCTTCACACCAAAACTGATTTGACACTTTCCTGACTTTTAACAGGCTTCTAGCCATTTCTATGACAATCCTATTCTTCCTCTCTACTACACCATTTTGCTCAAGTGTGTAAGGTGCTGTCAATTCTCTTCTAACGCTATTCTCCTCACAAAAGAACATAAACTCATAAGACATGAACTTTTCTCCTCTGACAATTCTTAGTGCCTTGATCACCTTCCCTGATTGCTTCTCCACAAGTGCCTTGAACTTCTTAAAACTCTTAAATTCCTCAGATTTGACTCTCAGAAAATACACCTAACTCATTCTGCTATAGTCATATGTGATGAGGAAGAAGTACTAGCTACCACCAAGGGACTCAATTTGCATAGGGCCACACAAGTCAGCATGTACCAACTCTAGACACTCTCTTGCCCTCCACGGTTCACCATTTGAGAATGAGCCTCTCACTTGCTTTCCATATATGCAACCTTCGCACAGTTTCAGTTCACCTATCTTAGGCCCTCCCTAAACCATGCCTTCTGTGTTCAACAACCTCAGACTCTAAACATTTAGATGCCCAAACCTTTGATGCCAAAGCATGGTCTCCTCATCACCCTTTGCTGTCATTGCTCTTTCAACATTAACTGCAAGATCAAGTGGGAACATCCTATTTTTAGTCATAGGAACATTCACCACTACATAGCTAGTCTTCTTCTCCCTGATCACACATGAATCCTCTTCAAATAGAAGAGAATAGCCTGACCCTTGAAGTTGTTTAACACTGAGTAGGTTGTGAGCCAACCCTGGCACCCACTGCACATCACCAAGCACTCTCACATCACCCTGCACACATCTGATTGCCACAATGCCTCTTCCTTCTACATGTAGCACTTTGTTATCTCCAAGTCTAACACTACTTTTTTATACTCATCTAAGTCTTTGAATATGCTCCTAGAGATAGTCATGTGGTTAGAGCAACCACTGTCTAAGTACCATAATTCACTTGACTTCTCTGCTACAGATGACAGTGTCATGAACAATCTGTCTTCTTTTTCAAATTTCTCTAAGTAGTTGGCTCCTCTCTGCTCATTCTCTTGTTTCTCCCAACTATAAGCTTCTTTGTGCCCAAACGTCTTGCAGTAATAGCACTTGATTCCACTTCTCTGATGTCTAGAATCACCACCTTGATTTCTATTGGAATCCTTCCAATGATCATCATCATTGCCTCTTCATTGTCCACCAAATTGGCCTCTTCCTTGGTCTCTTCCTCGGCCTTTGTAGCTACCTCTAGAGCCACCTCTACCTTTGTGACCCCCTCTGTAACCACCCCTGCCTGAAGAGCCTTCTGACTTGGACCTTGTGGCATCATCCTTTGCTTGAAACACTTTCTCTTCCTTCATTTCATTCGTCCTGCTAAGCCTTTCCTGATGAGCTTGCAAGGAACTTGTCAACTCCTATATGTAAGTTGACAGATCCTTTTATTCCTCTATTGCAGCTACAACATGATCATATTTTTTGGTGAGACTTCTCAACACCTCACTCACCACAGTCTCAGTGCTCAGACTCTCCCCATATGACTTCATATGGTTTATTATACTTGACACCCTTGACGGAAAGACCTGCCCTTACTCCTTCTCCTGCATCACTAGAGTCTTAAACTCTCTCCTTAGGGATTGCAGTTTGATTGTGATCACCTTTCTATCTCCCATGTATTCTTGTCTCAAGATCTCCCAGGCTTCATGAAAGGTTATTGATGTTGCAATCCTTGGAAAAATTTCATCATCCAAGGCAGTTTGAATCATAAACAATGCCTTTGAATCCTTCTTCCTTTTCTCCCTTAACTACTGATCAGGGTCTTCACTTCCATTGTCCTCGAACCCTTGATCCACCAAATTCCATATCTCCTGAAACTTGAAGAGAGTGGACATCTTCAAGCTCTAAAAAAGGTAATTAATTTCTTTAAAAACGGGCAACTGAGGGTTGTTGGAATTTCCATTACCACTGTTCTGCATTTTGAGCAAGAACTTCACTCAAGTGTTTCCCTTTGTGTTTGATCTCTCTTCTCTCAACCCGAATCCAACCCAGCAACACAAACTTGTGTTAGCTCTGATACCAAATGTTGTTGATTTGATTGTGGATCAATGCAAGACAATCACACAAAAACGAGGGAGATAAATCACAAGTTCTTCTGTTGCACAGATCTGTGCAAGAGAACCTTGAACCTAGAAATTGTAAATTGCCACTACTCCAATTGAACAAAAAAACATGCATACATACCCCTACAAACTTCAGTAACTGACACTTGAAAACACCCACTACATTGCCCACTAACATGACTCCTCAACTGCAATGTAACTGAACAACAAAACCAACTTACAGAAATGGCAAAGAGAAACTGTCTTCACTAACAAGCTAGCTAACTAACTTAGCTTATATTTGACTTAGGAATTCTAAATTATATTTCAACAAACTCAAGATACATTTCGAATGTGATGATGCTTTTGTACAACTTGCCCGTTTTTTATTCCGGTGTGTAGACACATATGGAATTTCAAATAAAACCCTTTGCTCATCAAAGTAATTAAGGTTTTGAGTTAGACAAACTCATTGCCCTTATCAGAGTGAAACCAACATATATTCCGATGAAACTGAGTTCCAATTATAGCATAAAATTTCTTCACTATAACAACCTCAAATTTAGAAACCCTCAAAGACACCCAAATAGCTCATGAATAAATTCACAATGGTAAAAAAAATCAAGCAATGGTAGAAGATGGAATACTATATGGTCCCTAAACATCGCATTTGATTAAATGAAATAAATCATCAACTTTATTGACACTTAATGGGAAGACATTAAACATCACAAGGTTCAATGACTTTAATAGAAGCAACTAAACAAGGATGACCCAATTGGTTGTGAGAAAGAGACGCTCAAAACTGAGCTGATGCATGATACAAACACGTGGAGAAGACTACAAAATATGCATCCCCTAGACCACACTCTGTTGCTCATCCACTCCAATCACCGTCCTCATAGTGTTTTTATGTATTGCATAAACTCGATCTATCAGTTGGAAACACAACAACTTGTAGATCGACGATTAATTGCGAAAAAGAGAGAGAAAATTGCAATCAAAATTTGCAACTAAAGTTCGAATTTAACCATGTTGGTAGTTGTTTCTAGAGTGGTGGTTTTAAGGTCTCTTGGACTTTTCTCATCCCAATTGAAAAGTTTTTGGGTATCCTAAATGGTTTTTAATGAGACTCTTTTACTACATACATTTAGATTAAAGGAGGAGATGGGGTACACACGCCATCCGGCTTGTGCTCTGAGATAGGAATAAGAGTTAAATTTCTGCGAAAAATTTATTTCTTGAGGCCGGAGATATTAAGGATAGGCTTGTTAGTGTTTATCTGCAAATAACTATTTTTCACTAAAATTATTCTTTTCGAAAACTGATCTTTTTCGGTTTTGAATAAGCCTCGATTTCGCGAAGATTTTCAGCGAAAAAATTATTTCTTGAGGCTGAAGATATTACGGATAGAATTGTTAGTGTTTATCCGCGAATATCTATTTTTCACTAAAATTATTCTTTTCGAAAACTTATCTTTTTTGGTTTTGGTTAAACTCCGATCTTCTGAAGATAGGCGAGAATCTTCCTTTCCTTGCTGCTAAAGGATGATATATAAGGGGATCGAACCTGGGGTTTCAAACACACAGCGAACACAATCGCCTCTCTCCCTCTCTTGTTTTCTCCTATCCTTTTCCCTTTTCCCGTTATGAGTGCCTGCTTCAGTTCCAACTTCTCTCCCTCGAGTGCACCTTTGAGAGAAGCCGGTAAAATCTTTGGGGGACGTTGCCTCACATACGATCTGCACCTTTGTCTAGGGAAAATACGTTTCTCATTCAGTGACTCTCATACCACATTTCACCGCAGCCCTAGCCCCTTCACATAAACGAGTTTGGCCTACATCCACTAACACCCTATAGCAAGTTTGTTGCTTGTCGCGTTCCAGCAGGATTATTTTCCAACAGCCAGGCCCCTTCTTGGACTGATGACGAATCAATTTTTCAACCAACATAAAAAAATATAAAATATGTCAATTTACTATTTATTTACATCTTTTAACTAAATAAAAACCATATAAAATATATAATTTTATATTAATTTCTTTTTTTAATTTCATATTTATTATTGTTGTATTGAGAATGATAACAGAAAAGAAAGACACTGAGATTTACGGGGTTCGATAATTACCTATTATCTACGGGCAGAGAAACAAGATTCTTCATTATGAAGTCAAAGAAGAAACTAGGTTAGAAATTATGGCATTTCATATGTATATATAGGGACTTATGAAATCCTAGTTAGACTATGGGTCTAAACCCAAAACATATCATAATATATAATCCCATTACATATTTAAGGCATATTTACAAATCTCCACCTTGACGTGAATCATCTCAGAAACAGACGCACCGTGACAAGTGTCTGAAGCTCCCTCTACCTCATATTTGTCCCTAAACAAAGACTCTGACCTGCCTCAGATATGTCCCCAAACGAGGACGCAGACTTGTCCCGAAGGGAAACTTAACAGCTTGTGATGTTAAGCAAGTCCAAATAGTGTTAGAACTAGCTCTTCGGAACTGGTTTGGTGAACATATCAGTAGGATTATCACATGTTCCCACATTTTTCACGCTGATTCTCTTCTCATTCATAACCTGATATCAATGAGATTCGTCTTCTCATGATGAACTTGATCCTTGGTTAACCATATTACACTTAAGCTATCATAATACACTAGATCATGATCCTGATGTAAGCCTAGATCACTGACCAATCCCTTAAGCCATATTCCCTCCTGAAAAGCTGTTGTCAACACCATGTACTCTGCCTTTGTAGTAGACAAAGTGACTATAGGTTGTAGAGTTTCTTTTCGACTCACCGCAAAACTTCCAAGAGTGAAGACATAACCAGTCGTAGATTTCTTACTAGCTACATCTTCTACATAATCATATTATGAAAACCCAGTAACCAAACACTCTATATTATTCCCATAACACAACCTAACATCTGAAGTGCCCCTGAGGTATCTAAAGAGATTCTCTTCACAACTTGACAATGTTCCTTCCCAAATAAACCATGAATCAGATAACAACACTAACAACAAATGCTAGATCTGGTCGAGTGCGAACCATAGCATACGTCAGAGTCCCAATTGCGCTAGCTGTTCATTTAGGGGAGGGTGTTCCGCTTAGATAAAATATTCAAATAAATCTTTAACTAAGCTAACTCCCTTATTCAAGCAAATAAAATACAAGAATCCCTCCCGATGCAGTGGTAGGGTAATTCAGGATCGAATCCACGAGGAGGTATGTCAGCGCTTCTTAAGTTTGCAATCATGATCAAGTTCCGACTCCAAGAGACACTCGATATCGAGGTGTCTGGTCGATATCGACCTCAGGTCTGGTCGATTTCCAGCTAAGTACCTGCAGAAGACAGAAGCAACAAGTCAACGTCGAGTGGGTACTGGATATCGATGTTAGCACTCGATATCGACCTTTACAGTCGATTTTGATTCTTTAACAGTGACTGTAAACGAAACCTAAATTGTCGAACAAGATGTCCGAGGATTGTAGAATGGTGATGGAAGGATTGACAGAAATAAAAACACGACTTTTTATGTAAATTCAATAAACTAAAATCTTCCAAAGTCGGGGATTAACGCCACAACGATAACAGAGCAAGTCTTATGCTAAAGTTATGAAAGATGATGCATTTCCGTCAAATAACTTTCGTTACCAACACTTAGGTGATTAGAGGCTCTCGCATAAAACCTAAGAGTTACTATCAAATTCATGACAAATCCAAATTCACAATATGATTGGCTTTCACTTCAATAATGCAAATAATTAATCTCCTCAACTCTCGCAAGGTTCATGCATAGGATAGAAGACGGAATCGCATAAAAATCATACCTTTGATGCACAAACTTACATTGCTATCGTCGGGCTCACCCCGACCCTAGAAGTGGGTGAACTACTCGCGTTTCATCATTGAACTCATCATCATAATGGAAAAGAAACTACTTTGCATTAAACTCAAAAGAAAGATTACACCGAACAAAGCTAAAACTCCGCCCTCGCTTCCCTCCAACTCAACTCGGCCTCTCTCTCACTCTCTCTCCTAAACTATTCTCTGTGTGTATAACTAAAACTTTTTCTGTTCATGGATGATTGAAACCAGCGCTAACGGCCTCTAATTATATATTTCAAACCTTGTTATCCAATGATTCGAAATTCTATCTTTATTCCTATGATAAACTTTAATAAAGCAAATAATTAAATTACTAAGGTAAATATTATAAACTGATAAGTCTGGTGTAGATGGATAGAAGATCTCGACTTTAGAATAATCTCGAACGCTTCGGATAGAATTCTATCAAAATCAACGCCGGATCTCTTCTGCAGCAGTGGTCGATATCGACCTTGAACATCGATTTCGACATCTTTTCTTCTTATCTCGATCAGTCTTACTCGACCTCGGATTGGCACTCGACTTTTATCTTTATACTTAATTGAGGACACTCGATATCGACCTTCAGACATCGATATCGACCTTGTTCTGTCGACATGCTTTGTTCTTCCTCTGCTCGATTTCTGGTTCTCTGTTTCACTCGATGTCGAGTCTATATGTTGATTTCGACTCTTCAGTAGACTTCGAGTTCTTTTCCCGCTCTTCTTCTCTTGTCCAAATTCATCCATTTTCGTCTCGATTTCTGTGAAATAACATAAAAAGTCATGTAGACCTCTATATTTGATAAATAAGCATAAACTACACTAATCTTATGATTTCCCAACGAATATGCATGCGAATAACTTTAAAATGGACATAAATGTGCATAACAAATATGGCAATTTGCACGCACATCAAACACTCCATACTTAAGCTTGCTTGTCCCCAAGCAATACTTTTAATGGTCATTCAGGGGAAGAAAGTAAACCCTCAACATCATAGATTCATTCTTATATGTCCCTACACTCAATTGCCATCCTCGAAAAGGCACTAATGTCAACCAAATCCATGCCTGTGAATAAAAGCAACATTATACTCACAAAAGGAGGGTTATATGCATAAAACAAATTCAGGCAATCATAGCATTAATAATCAAGAGGACTTTTGCAAGCTTATGAGAAGTAGATTGGTAAAAGGCTAAAGGTGGGCTAATTTTTGGCCATGTGGTGTTAAATAAACTTTCTTTCCAACTCATTCCACATTCCTTCTTCATAATATCTCAATTTTCACTCTTCGCTCAATGCTTTTTTCACTATAATGCTTTTACCTCTCTAACCTTAGCACTGCCTTCTCGCGAGTCGCAAACATGGGTGTCATGAATGGCCCCGGATACTTAGTACTTCGGACTCCTCACCTTGTGTCCCATCTCACTGAACTAACATCTCAACGAGCAGGGTCGACCTACCTTTATCTCCTGAGGTGATCGGATTTTTTCTCACTCATTAAATTTTCCATATTTCAAAATTTCTTTCATTCCTGCCAACAACTTCATGAATATGCACAAACTCCATATAACAACTCCAAAGAGGACATCCATTCTCAACTAGTCCCCGGATAGGGTATAAGGTATAAAATGGGAAATATGTAGTATATGTGGAGCAATAATGATAATATAAGGCTCATATATGGCTTGTGTAATGCAAATATGCATAGGTAAGGCTAGGATATGAAATTGAACACATGTATTGAAATTATAAAGTCCTCCATCATCTTATCATGCACATGTCAAAAGCAACTTCAATTTTACCTCACTTTTATGGTTTTGTCTAAAAAATCGCACTTCATTGTGACGTCCCTTAACTAGGCAATTTCATGTTATATCTCTAATGAATCTACTTTTGCATCGTCGAGTTCCTTAATAGCTTCCATGACTCTATTCTTTTTATTCAAAATTTTTTATGGGGTCAATTTTTTTTCTCCTTTTTTTCTCGAAATTTAAAACATGCTAAAAGATAAATATGATATGCTTAAAGATAAAGATGACTAACTATGTATGAATATATGCATAAACATGTAACTAAAATATGAAAAAAACTTATGAAAAATTTCAAAAACATACTCAAAAAATACTAAAAATATGCAAGTAAGCCTTTCCCCCACCCCATACTTAAATATTACAGTGTCCTCACTGTATTAGAACTAGGGTTAAGAAAGAAACTTACTAAAAACTTCACGAAAATCAAGAATCGAAGACGTCTGTAGTGGTGGTCGATATCAAGCATACCAGTCGATATCGACTAGTTTCATCGATTTCTGCTTAGTTCTGAGCTTCGGGGTGATCCAGCCTCGACCACAAGTTATCTGAATCGACCATTTGGGTCGGTATCGAGCTCTGCACTCGATTTCGATGTCTCTTATGCTCTCCTTCTTCTTCCTGAAACTTGTTAGAAAATAAAAACAAAACCAAAACATACAATAATGTCTCAAAACAAAACCAACAATGATGTCCAAAACCAAAACTAGTTGTTTATTACAAGCTCTAGACTTTAAATTCGCTAGGCCGACTTTTTCCTTTCATGCTCTCAAGGCAGCATCTGCAGGCCCATGTAGCCTGGGCCTCAAATAAAACTCCTTTCTTATCTCTCAGCTGCATTCCGCCTGGATGGATTTGATTCACCGTAAATGGTCCCATCCTCTTATCTTTGAATCTACTGGGGAACCAATGCTCTTTTGATTTGGAGACATACACCTTATCTTCTACTTCATAATGGCTTGAATCATCATTGGATACCCTGTACAAGCGCACATACAAAGGCAAACCTCTTCCAAATAATGATAAATCCTTAATCAAAATAGAAAAAGAGGAATATGTACCTTGGCTTACCTTCTCTTATGTCAGTGGGTCAGGTCGATATCGACCAATAGTACTCGATATCGAGCTCTGTTGTGCTCCTGGAGGTCTTGTCGATGTGGAGGTTTTCTGCTCGATATGTTGTGTTCGATTTTGACCTGTCATACTCGATATCGAGGTCTTTTCTCTTCCTCCTTCAGCTTCTGTGGCAGTCGATTTCGGCTCAGGGTTATGGTCGATTTTGACCTGTGTGCTCGATTTCGATGTTTCCTCTCCTCCTACGTCGACCCCATACTTATAACCTGGCACAGAATCTTGAACTTTGTTAGTCGATATCGACTTACCTGGGTCGATTTCGAGTGGCTTTTTGGCTCCTTCGTTCAAGATTGCCACGACTTCCTCCACTTGGGCTTCAATGGCCCTCTTCTCAAGCTCCTCGGGTGTCACATTCCTTACCTTTGCTTCCCCGCACGTGATGTAGACACCTTTAATTGACTTTATCTCCATTGGCCCTTCTTTCTTGCTCACCGTTTTGTTGAAGGCGTACTCTATCACTTCATCACTAATTGTGAATGATAGCAATCCTTTCTTCACACTTATATTGGCATCGACGGTTTCTAAGAATGGCCTACCTAAAATAATTGGACAAGCAGGGTCCTCTGCCATATCAACAACTAGAAAATCAGCAGGGACAAAGAACTTACCTACTTGCACTGGCACGTCATCTACCATCCCTGTTGGAATCACTACCGTATTGTTTGCCATGTATCACTTTGCATCCACGGTCTCTAGGGGGCCTATCTTTATCTTGTGCCATATGGTTGGTGGCATCATGCTAATACTAGCGCCTAAATCAACTAAAGCATTAAAGCGATATTGACCTAAGCATATAGCGATCGAAAACTTACCTAGGTCCGCCCACTTCTCTGGTAGCTCCAATCTGTTGCACTCCTCTGCGATCTCAGCAATTGATCGCTTCTTACCTAGTATGTCCTTAAGGAACCTTACATATGATGACATCTCATGAAGTGCTTCGGTGAACGGAATTGAGACATTAAGTCCTTGAAGCATCTTTACGAAGCGCTGAAATTTCTTTTCCGCCGGGTCCTTAACAATTTTCTTTGATGGGAATGACAACACCACCTTCTTCCCCGTGGCTGGAATGATTTCGACATCGACTGGATGGTGGTCGATATTGACTGGAGGAGTCTATTTCTGTGGTGATCCAGCAGCTGTGTCGATATCGAGTAAAGGATGGTCGATATCGATATCACCCTGGTTGATATCGACTGGATTGGTCGATATCGACGTATGTTCTGGGCCTTTCTCCTCCCCTTTTTGCTCAGGCGTTCGCAATTGACACCCACTCCTTAAATTCATGGCCGCTATATGTCTAGTGGTTTTTCCCTTTTGGTTGGGCACAGTTGATCCAGGCCACGATTCTGACAGTTTGGTTATTTGTTCGGCCAATTGACCCATTTGGGTCTCCATGTTCCGCTTCCAAACGTCGATCTCCCCAAGCCTAGAGTTGACGCCCTGCAGTTGAGTATGGATGGCATTATTGTCTTGTTTGAACTCAGCGTGGTTCCTCCGCATCTCATCAAGAATGATCTGCAGGTCATCCTTCCTTGTTTCCCTCTCAGGGTGCCCTGGTGCTCTATAAGGTGGGGGATCCCTTTGTTGATGTGATTGATAGAACCATTGATCTCCCCAATACTGCTGATTTCCCCCTCCATAGGGGCCTCTCGTCCATTTTGCTTCCTCGTGTTGCTCCGCCATAGATACTGATCAAGATGAGGACAAGCACTAGTGTTGTGCCTTGTTGAGCCACATTCCTGACAAGCTTGATTGTTGCTGAGGAATCTGACTTGCTTTTGAAGGTGGCGTGTTTGATCGTTATTGAATTGTTGCCGCACATCAGGGTCTATCTCCTTTGGAGGCTCATAAAGTGGCATAGATGGGGCAGGCCTTGATTCATAGGTCGCAGCAGTCCCATATGTATTATCAAAGTTAACCAGCCTCTCAATTGTCTCCCAAGCCTCCGTTGGTGTAAACTCAATGTACCGATAGGAGGTGTAAGAGTTGATTCTCTCCTTATTCGGCGCATCAAGGGAAGTGTAGAATATCTCCTGGATGACATATGGTAGTTGCCCATGCGTCGGGCATGATCTCAGCAAGTCCTTAAAATGCTCCCACACATGTGCCAACGTCTCACCAGGCTTTTGTTTGAAAGCCGTGATCCTTTGCCGCAGCATCGCCGTTTTTTATGGAGGAACGAACTTGTTTAGGAACGCATCCTTCACCTCTGCCCATGTCCTTAACGAGCGTGGAGCCAAACTCTCTAGCCATTGTAAAGCCTTCCCTGCAAGAGACCGTCGAAAAGACTTTAGTCTAACATGCTCTAAGTTCACACCGTCAGCAATAGTTTCACATAAACCCATGAATGTAGAGATATGTTGCAAGGGGCATTCATTAGGTCTTCCTTCAAAAGTGTTTCTTTTAATTTCATATAGGAAGTTTATTTTTATCTCATAGTTAGAGGCAGGAATTAAAATTGCAGATTCAGGAACATGTAGCGGCGGATGCATGTATTGCATCGCCGTCTGTGGATACTGATTAAGCCGCTCCTGGGCTTGTCTGCGCGCCTCCTCCTCTCTATCAACACGGGCTCGCTCTGCAGCAGCGGCGGCCCTTTTAACAGCGATTGTTGTGTTATGATCCTCAATTTCCTTCCTCAACCACTCTATGATTTGTGCCTGCGTCTCATTATCCACCATGATTTGAATAGCTCTGTTTCGAAGGTGGAAGAAATGTTCAGGCTCGTTAAGACCCTCTAAGATAGGTTCGCGATTAGAGCATCGCATCAACCTGTAAAATAAGCACTAAAAAGATGATTGCCTCCCCGGCAATGGCGCCAATTTGTTCGTTTAGGGGAGGGTGTTTCGCTTAAATAAAATATTCAAATAAATCTCTAACTAAGCTAACTCCCTTATTCAAGCAAATAAAATACAAGAATTCGTCCCGATGCAGTGGTAGGGTAATTCAGGATCGAATCCACGAGGAGGTATGTCAGCGCTTCTTAAGTTTGCAATCACGATCAAGTTCCGACTCCAGGAGACACTCGATATCGAGGTGTCTGGTCAGTTCTGGTCGATTTCCAGCTAAGTACCTGCAGAAGACAGAAGCAACAAGTCGACGTCGAGTGGGTACTCGATATCTATGTTAGCACTCGATATCGACCTTTACAGTCGATTTCGAGTCTTCAACAGTGATTGTAAAATAAAACATAAATTGTCAGAAAAGATGTCCGAATATTGTAGAATGGTGATGGAATGATGAACAGAAATAAAAACACAAATTTTTATGTAAATTCAATAAACTAAAATCTTCCAAAGTCGGGGATTAACGCCACAACGATAACAATGCAAGTCTTATGCTAAAGTTATGAAAGATGATGCATTTCAATCAAATAACTTTCGTTACCAACACTTAGGTGATTAGAGGCTCTCATATAAAACCTAAGAGTTACTATCAAATTCATGACAAATCCAAATTCACAATATGATTGGCTTTCGCTTCAATAATGCAAATAATGAATCTCCTCAACTCTCGCAAAGGATCATGCATAGGATAGAAGACGGAATCGCATAAAAATCATACATTTGATGCACAAACTTACATTGCTATCGTCGGACTCACCACGACCCTAGAAGTGGGTGAACTACTCACGCTTCATCATTGAACTCATCATCATAATGGAAAAGAAACTACTTTGCATTAAACTCAAAAGAAAGATTACACCGAACAAAGCCAAATCTCCGCTCTCGCTTCCCTCCAACTCAACTCGGCCTCTCTCTCTCTCTCTCCTAAACTATTCTCTGCCTGTATAACTAAAACTTTTGTTGTTCTTGGATAATTGAAACCAGCCCTAACGACCTCTAATTATAGATTTCAAACCTCGCTATCCAAGGATTCAAAACTCTATCTTTATTCCTATGATAAACTTTAATAAAGTAAAACAACTAAATTACTAAGGTAAATATCATAAACTGATAAGTCTGGTGTAGATGGATAGAAGATCTTGACTTTAGGATAATCTCGAACGCTTCGGATAGAATTCTATCAAAATCAACGTCGGATCTCTTCTGCAGCAGTGGTCGATACCGACCTTGAACATCGATTTCGACCTCTTTTCTTCTTATCTCGATCAGTCCTACTCGACCTCGGATTGGCACTCGACTTTTATCTTTATCCTCGATTTAGGTCACTCGATATCGACCTTCAGACATCGATATCGACCTTGTTCTGTCGACATGCTCTGTTCTTCCTCTGCTCGATTTCTGGTTCTCTGTTTCACTTGATATCGAGTCTATATGTCGATTTCGATTCTTCAGTAGACATCGAGTTCTTTTCCCGCTCTTCTTCTCTTGTCCAAATTCGACCATTTTTGTCTTGATTTCTGCGAAATAACATAAAAACTCGTGTAGACCTCTATATTTGACAAATAAGCATAAACTACACTAATCTTATGATTTCCCAACCAATATGCATGCGAATAACGTTAAAATGGACATAAATGTGCATAGAAAATATGACAATTTGCGCGCACATCACTAGCATATGGAACTCTAGACATGTGCTCCTTCTCCTCCTCGGTTTGGAATACAGCATCTGGTTAGACGCCATTGGAGTATATATAGGCTTAGCTGAAGACATTCTAAACCTGATTAATATCTTCTTGACGTACCTTTCTTGTGATAAGAAGAGTTTTCTCTGCTTTCTGTCTCTATAGATCTCTACTCCCATAATTCTCTAAGCAACACCACATCATTCATTTCAAACTCTACACTGAGACAATCCTTCAACTTTTGAATATCCGACTTGTTCTGAGCAGCAATCAACATATCATCAATGAACAATACCAGATAAATACGTGAACTACCCTACAGGTTGTTTTAGTACACATAGTAATCATACGAACTCCTATTGTATCCAAGTTGCACCATGTAGCTATCAAATCACTTATACCACTACCTCGATGATTTTTATAGTCCATACAAAGACTTCTTTAGTCTGGAAACATGATCCTCTTTCCCATGAACTTAGAAGCCATCCGGGTGAGTCGTGTATATCTCCTCCTCCAACTCTCCATGTAGGAAAGTTGTCTTCACATCTAGTCTCTCAAACTCCAAATTCTGATGTGCAACTACTGCTAGTAGTACCCTAATGGAAGTATGTCCGACCATTGGTGAGAGAATCTCATTATAGTCTACTTCCTCTCTCTGATTGAATCCCATGCAACTACGTACTCGTGCTTTGTACTTAATACCCTCACCAACTGACATTCCTTCTTTTTTCTTGAAGACCCATTTGCATGTAATCACTTTCCTATCAACAAACAATCTACAAGCTTCCAAGTCTTATTCTTATGAAGAGCCTTCATCTCTTCTCCCATTGCAACAAACCATTGTGCCGACTCATCTACAAAATAGCAGCCTTATAAGTGGAAGGAACATCGTTCTTCACCCCGGCCACCAGCAGTACATATCCTACAATCTCATTAAACCTATATCTCACATGTGGTCTAATGTCAACCCTTTTTGGTCGATCTAGCGCAATACTCTAATCTACAACTTCACCTGTTTTGTGTTTGGTGGTATATTCTTTGTCTTAGTAGTATCTAACTCAGTAGTACCTAACTCTGATGGTTGGTTGGTGACAAACTCATATGCTTGGCACTCAGTTGGAGTGAAGTTCACCTCCACCTCCTTAATAACAACCTCTTTCTAAAAAATTGTCTTCTTTCTTGAATTCAGCAAAAAAAATATCTCATTCTGCTAAGTATAATCTTGTTGTATGACCAAATTTTGTACCTTTCACACCTGTCAAACTCGTGTTTGGTTAATGTAGTGTTTCGGAGCTGTTTAAGTAGCTGAAGCTTATGGAGTAGCTGAAGCTTTTGAACAAGCGGTATAAATTAGTGGTTGAAATAAGCGTTTTGTTTTTGAAAAGCTGCATAAGTGTTTGGTTGAAGGAGCTTTTTAGGTAGCTGTCTGGGATGAAAATGACCAAAATGGGAAGGAGTTTTAGTAATATATAGGGTGTCACTTGAATATGTGAGTTAAACAATTTTTTTGGTTAAACAATTACATCAATTGTTATTTCTTTTCATTAATTAATCAAATTTAAATAATTAGTGCATTGCCCAACATTTAAATTCTAATTTTTTTAATGGCAACAGCAAATGACAATATATAAAAAAAATGAAGTTGTAGAATGTAATCCTATAATGGGGGTAATAAAGGAATAAAATTTACAAACGCTGTAAAAAGCTTGAATTGGGAGCTTTCTAAAATAAGGGATGAAACGCTAGTTCAAACGCTCAAGGCCATCAAAACGCTCTCAAACTCTACCAATGCCAAACACCCATATAATTAGCGTCCAACGTACTGTTCAAAAGCTATTAAAAGCTTTCAAACGTTCTACACAAACGCAGCCGTAATCTAAAGTGCCCTTTGTCCGATGAACAACCTTAGAAAACTTATTGTGATGTAGTTTCCAAAACACACAATGCTCACACAACTCAAGACTCTTGGCCTTATGACCTTCCGGAAGATTTGCTTTCAAGAGGATCAGCATCCCCCATTCACTTATATGAGCAAGCCTCATATATCATAGCTTGGTCAGTTCAGCCTTATTAACATCAACTGAAACAGCATTTACAGCACCTGTGGCAATTGAACCTTATAAGACATACAAAGCTCTTTGCTTAACTCCCTTCAAGATCACATTAGAGCCTTTAAGAACATGCATAATTCCACCTTTACCTTTTAATATTAAACCCTTGTTATCTTATACAGTTAGGGATATCAGATTCTTTGTCATAAGTGACTCATATCTAACTTTCTCCAATGTGCGAAACTTTCCATCATGTGTCTAAAGCCTGATTGAGCGGATCCCAACAACCTTGTAGAGAGCATCATTTCCCATAGAGACATTACCCCCATCTACACAGATATACGTTGTAAACAACTCTCTCCTTGGACATATACGATAGCATGCCCCTGAGTCTAAAAACCACAAATCAAGCTAGTGTGTGATCTCCTACTAGTAGAACAATATCTTCCTTAGAAGTGTCTTCACATTCAGCTACTGTTGGAGACCCAGATTTCTGCTCTTGCTCCTTCTTCTTGTTAGGACATTTATTCTTCCAATGACCTTTCTCCTTACGAAAGTTACAAACGTTATCTAGTTTAGGGCCTTATTTATGTTCTTGCTTCTTCTTCTTCTTCTTCTTCTTACCCCATTTACCATCAGGTTTGCCTCCATTGACCATCAGCACAAAAGCCTGAATGTCTGTAACTGTTCTAGTTGCCTTATGTCGCAACTCTCTAGTGTAAAGTGAAGACCTAACCTCCTTAAGAGTCGTAGTATCTCTCCTAATAGTAAAAGATTGCACAAAATTCTCATATGATAGAGGTAAAGAGACCAACAGAATTAAGGTCGCATCCTCATCATCTACCTCTTCATCCATATTATGCAATTCTAGAAAAATTGTATTCAATTGCTCTAGATGGTTTCTAAGAGGTGTACCTTTCTGCATATGCAGTGTAAGAAGACGCTGCTTTAGCATCAACTTGTTCGTGAGCGACTTTGTCATGTAGAGGCTCTCCATCTTCAACCACGGGCCAACAACGGTTTCCTAATCAGCAATTTCTGTTATAACATCGTCCATAAGACAATGCAGGATCATTGAATGAGCCTTCATCTTGAAAAGACTATACTCAGTAGTGGATGTATGATGTATTTGCCCCCTTCTTATCAGAGAACGATGTCCATAAACCTTGTTGCTTCAACAAAGCCCACATCTTTATATGTAATAAAGTAAAAGAGTTTCTTCTAATAAATTTGTCGATCTTCAACACATATCCATACATCATTCTCGATGGAAATCACAATCAAACTCTAATACCAGTTTGTTGTAACGAGAATAATAACAGAAAAGAAAGACACACGGAGATTTACGTAGTTCGGTAAGGGTGTGTTACCTATTGTCCACGGGCAGAGGAATAAGATTCTTTATTTTGGAGACAAAGAAGAAATTACGTTACAAATTGTGGTATTTCATAAGTATATATAGCGACTCGTGAAACCCAAAACAGATCATAATAAGCTCACTACATTCAACCTTATTAAAAAATATTAGAATAAAATTATTAAAAAAATATATTAGAATATTTTTTAGAATGGAGGATAACGTTCAAGAGATTCCAACCTTGTAAATGTGTACAAATTCAGAAATATAATCAAGCTTCACCTTATCTGCTGCCTTGCCGTACGAAATATTTCAAATTATATGAACACGTTTATTTAACGACACGTACTATACATTGTCAATTTGTCATAATTGAAAATGGATAAAGACAATTCAATTTGTGGGGACATACAAAAAAAATTAAAAACGAATTTGTGGGGGACAAAAGTTTGTTTAGGGGACATTATATACGGAGTATATTCATAATATTTGAGGTGCATGTTTATAACGTGCGTGTTAATTTAAGGTTAAAAATTTTTGCATCTATTGGGTTACTTTAATTAGTTTTGACTAACAAAATTATTAAAGTATTTAATATTAATGGTATTTAGTTTTGGAATTTGACTATTATTTGGATTAATTAATGTGTTCCAAGTTTTGGACTACGTACTCAAGTTGGGGATAGGTTTTGGATAATAAATTTTTGAAAGATTTGGGATTTCACCAATTTTTGTGATGTATTTTAGAGATTTGGTCAAACTTGTTTGTTTGATGATGTTATATATGTGCCTCTTACTTTGTTTTGGGATGATTATACCCACTTGTTATTGTTGATAGTGGAATTTTTTTATTCGCCGTGGTTTTTTTCCGTTTTGGGATTTTCTACGTAAATCTGGTGTTGTTTGTGTGCACTAGCTTGTGTTTATATTCTTCTTGTATGATTTGGTTGCTTGGGTATTGCTACCTAATTTAAAGTTTTTGACCATCCTTATTCTTGTGTGTGTAAATGGGTTTGTCTAATTTTCCCCCGATAGACTAGTATCAGAGCTTCTGGTTTAGGATGGGTGAAAAGAGTAGTTTCTAGGGAATTATTGTATTGAATTCAAGCAACTACTCATATTGGAAGATCAAAGTGGAAGATTTGTTGTATGTGAAAGATTATTTTGAGCCGATTGTGCACAAAGAGATTCTAACAGGTGTCATTGATGTTGAATGGAAGGTTTTTAATCGAAAATCATGATTAGATAATTTATTGATGTAAGTGTACTCCAACATATTGTCAATGACACAAATGCTTATGAGTTGTAGTATAAGCTAGAAGAGATGTATGAAAGAAGAATGCCCTCAACAAACTTCATTGATAAAAAAAAAAAAAAAAAAGCTTATGAATTAGCTTGAGCATAAAGATGGTAAAAGCATTGTGGTTCACTTCAACACATTTCAAAACTTGGTAAGTCAGTTGGTTCACTTTAACACATTTCAAATCCGTAATTTTTTTGTCTACCGCACATGGGCTAGTTTAGGTTTCCTTTTTCCTGTGTGGATCACACACACACTTTGGAGGGTGGGGTGATAAATGTGGTGGGCCCCCAATTTTTTTTAAAAATAAATTCAAAATTGGGGTTAAATCTCAACCCTTTCCAACCTATTCAACGTCCCAGATTTGTTCCTACTTTATGAATATTATACTTTATGAATATTATTATCACCACTCTTCCTCATTTTTCAAGTCAGAATCATATATTCATCGTATAGGCAAAATCCTATTTTCTTATTTGCAAATCTTCTCTCTTTATCCAAAACTAATATTAATTGCTTAATATTATTTCCTTCATTGTCTTACCCTCTAATCACAACAGTAGATCATATTTAGTTGGAAATATGATCTTGTCTAAATCCTTGATGGACAACTTTACTTCAAGTTAGCTTGTCATCTGGTAACACTGATTCGTCTTTTAGGGATGCAGACGTGTTAAAGTCCTTAAAAGACATCTCAATAAATATGTCAAACATAAAAGTTGGTTATCATATATCCAAACATATAAAAATGTCATGACATTCAACAAATACGCTATTATAACTATAACTTTTATACATCTGTATAATAGGTTATGATCTTATAAGTTAGAAAGTAATAAAAAGAAGGGTAAATTACACATAACCACTTATAAATTAGGTAAGTTTTTATATAACCACTCATAAAATTATAAATTATAAAAATCTCCCGTAAATTAGATTTATTTTCAAAAGACCACCCATTTGATAAATGTCCGTTGTTTTAAATGTAAAGATGAAAATACCCCATATCTTAGTTTTTAAAAAGTAATAATCTGGTTTTTTTAAAATAATAATCTAGATTTATTTTAGAGTTCATCCATATCTTGTTCAACATTTGAAGAAGATGAGAACAACAAGAGTCATTGTCAATCTCTACTTTGCAAATCTGATATATATATATATATATAGGGGTGCGCTCAGGTGAAAACCAAAATTGCGGTAAAAACTTGTGAGGACCGACTTTTTAGCCCGGTTCACTAGCTTTATAGCCCGGTTTTGAATAGAATCGATCTATAAAGTCACATATTTTAACCCGGTTCTGAATAAAACCGAGTTATAAAGTCACTAATGTAATTTTAAAACATAAGTTTTCAGCACAATTTTTAGGTATAACCGAGATATAAAACAAATTGAGGGTTAATGGGTGGGTGGTCTTTTAAAAATAAACCTAATTTACCAGTAATTATGGGTAATTTACCCTAACAAAATTTGTCTTTGAATTTTTAAATGAAAAATATATTGTGACGTTTTGAGGTAGGGAGTGGTTTTGTTTCACGGAGCTCCTCAACTGCGCGCCCGGCCGGTGCTACTGTTCTTAATTTGTGCCTATAAATAGAGTTGGCACTTGACATCTAAATCCTCACCAAACCACAACCATATAAATTTACACCTCCTTAAAATTCATTCACATATAATTACTCCCCGGTGCAAAATCTGACCGATATGGCATCGGTTCAAAGGAAAAACACAAACTTTGTAGCCATTTGGTGCCTTGTTCTTGTCCTGCTCGCCCTAAGCTTTGGCCCACTTGCAGCTGCGTTGCCTGGTTGTCCCGGTACGTACATGAGTAGTCTTCATTGTTTTCGGTGCAAGATTGTTATTTTGAGTGTACAAAACTAATGGATGGATTAATATTATGGTGTGGTGAATTATATATATATATGTAGAACAAAAGAGCTGGCCAGAGCTGGTTGGAGTTCCTGGGTGTGAAGCAGCGGCCCGGATAAAGAAGGAGAACTCAGCATATGACACAATTGTGATTCCAGCCGGTACACTGGTGCCTCTCAACTTTGTTTGTAACCGTGTTTTCATTAGCATCAAGGGTAACATGGGACTCGTTTCCAGTACTCCTTACACTCGTTAGGTATGGTGTAAACCCTGGCGAGCTGATCGATTAGGTCATGGCATCGATCCATGCTTGAATTGGCCAGTTGGCCCTAGTTATAAATAAGTTGTCCATGGATCTAATAGTTCCGGATTTCTGAATGTTTTAAGTATCCTTAATGTTGCTTTGCTCTCGTAAAAGTGATGTGTTAATTCGTATGCTTTTCTTACTTGTAATTAATTTGTACGTTTCTTAATTGATCAACTAAATGAATAAGTACTCCAATTTAAAATATGTTGATCAATGATTCAATGGAGTGTGTGTAGGCAGCCCTTATATACCATTATACCCTCATTTATTATTTTAGTTTTTCACTTTCTCAAAAACCTACAAACTAACCATCTACTAATAAATAAACACCCTCTCTTGTAGATTACAAGATATCAAAAATAAACACTACTTGTAGATATACTGATATTACTTATAGATCTACTAATATCAAAAATAAACACCAAAATATTACTTATAGATCTATTAATAATGTTACAAGGCCAAATTTATAAAATAAACACCAAAATATCAAAAATGACATTTTTTACTTAACAAAGAATCGCAATCTAAAATGACAGGTTTTACATAATAGATGGAGTATTAGCTAGTTAGAGTCACAACCACTTGTAGATTTACAATTAATTACCAAAAAGAAGACACATCGCAATCAAAATTAGGATTTAGCAAAACAAGTTCTAATTTAACTATGTTAGTAACAATCAACACGCACCCTCTCTTGGACGTACGGCAACAGAATATAGGTACATTTTATCGAGCAACTTAATTAATTAATACAAACCTGGAGAATATATCATTGAATCAAATCCCCTAGGTGGTCCATTCGACCCATAATTTCTTCATATTGTCGAAGTATGTAGCAATGGTCTGTCAGAGTTGCCTACATCGAGCAATATCTGATCATATATGGATGGTTCTTGGTTTTTCACCGATCGAGAATATATCATTGAATCAAATCATCTCATAACTCGCACTGTGCATCAAGGGGATTTTTATTTTTGGATAAAGATAAGAAATCGAGATACCAAATATACTGATGTCTGGTAACACAAGAGGCCATAACAAACGATAAATGGATCAACCATCATAAAGCGACAGGATCACAAAACCACAACAACAATCAAATAGAAATACAAACTCACAAAAGCATCAAGGGGAATTGAAAAAAGAGATAATTTGTGTAGTAGGCACTTTTTTTGGCTCAATTGGTGAAATGTCCTAGTTTTGGGACAAATTGTGAAACTAACCACCCCTCTCCCCTTATTAATCCGTCTTAGTTGCGTGCCTCTTGCAATCGATCTGCTGCAAAACGAGATCTATGGCGGCAAACTTCGGCTTCTTGCAATCGAGGGCAACCAGATCTGAAGCAAGGCCGAGGGCGACTGATCTATCTCTCTCCTCCTCTCTCATATCTCCGGTATCGTTCCTCGGGCTCCGATTGAAGGAATTCGACTTCAGATCTGGAACTGGAATTCAATCGACTTCAGATCTAATTCAATTGGAACTGGAATTCGACTTCAGATCTGGACAGAGGAGGAGCTGCGGCGGCGGAGGAGGAGCGGCGGTGGCAATCGACAAGGAGCAGAGGAAGAAGATGGACGGATCCAGATCGCAATCAATTCCCTTCTCGAGCGAGCGAGGTCGAGCGGTCGGAGCGAGCGCCGGAGCGAGTGCGATCGGAGGCGGAGGCGGTGAGGCGACGAGGCGGAGGCGGAGGCGGCAAGCGTCGATCTGGCTCCTCTTCGCGGACTGAATAGTGAGGAAGGAGAAGGACTTTTTTGTTAAATTACAAAAATCACCCTATAAATATGAGAAATTAAAAAAACTATCTATATTTTATTATGTGATCCATAATCTATATTTTTATTTTTATTTTTGCACAACATACGGTTATATTTGCACAACGTACTCTTATATTTGCACGACAAAATGTAAAAAAAAAAAGAAAAAAAACTAGTCTTGGGTCATATTTGCACAACTTACGGTTATATTTGCACAACGTACTCTTATATTTGCACGACAAAATGTAAAAAAAAAACTAGACTTGGGTCATATTTGCACAACTTCGGTTATATTTGCACATCGTACTCTTATTTTTGCACGAAAAAATGTTAAAAAAAAAAAAAACTAGACTTGGGTCATATTTGCACAACTTACGGTTATATTTGCACAACGTACTCTTATATTTGCACGACAAAATGATAAAAAAAAATTAAAAAAAAAACTAGACTTGGGTTATATTTGCTCAATATACGGTTATATTTGCACATGCACAACATACTCTTATTTTTGCACGACAAAATGTAAAAAAAAAGAGTGAGACTATAGGCAAGATGATAAAAATTGTTATTGGAAAGATGGACACTCCACCAATTTGTCCCAAAGTGTGGATATTTCACCAATGGAGACAACTTTTTTGGACATTTTGCAAACTCCCCCTTGAAAAAATGGTGAACTAGAAATTGGGAAAAAAAAAGAGGTTTTTTTTTGCTTCGTATATATATACCATGAAACAAAAGATAATTACATGACTTAATGCATAAGAAAACGATAACAAGATATCAATCAAAAGTTAGTGTAGTGCTTGTGGGGCTATATCCTATATATGCCAAGATGTTCGAAGTTGAAAACTTGAAATCTCCTTCGAAACATGGAGTCGCTTGTGAGTGCAGGGTCACCCCCACTACTACATATAAGCCTCTAATGTAACATCAAAAAATGTTACATTATCACTAAAATATGTTACATTGGGGGAAAAGGTAACACATTTTAGGGATTACATTTGCGGCCGTTGCATTTGCTCTAATGTAACATTTTTTATTTGCTAAGGTAACATTGTTTCATTAGTGAAACTAAGTGTTACATTTGATAACAAAACTATTACATTTGATTAAACTGTTACATTTTAGTATAAATGTTACCTTTGTAAGGTTTGTTACCTTTAATTAAATATGTTACATATAACGAATAATGTTACATTTAAAGAATAATGTTACTCTTAATTTCAACTATTATATTTGAATTAAATTTGTTACAAAAGAAATGTACCTATTAATTATATTGCAATAACATACATATATATTGATTTATTAAGAATAACATGGAATAAATATCAGAATAACACAGAATAAATATTTAAAGTAACATGTGTATATACAATATATGATCAAGAGATCGAGAGTACATGCTCCTAATTAACAAGTCCTATCTGAAGCTAGGCTAAATACGTACAAAAGTAAAGACCTTTTCTAAAAACAAAAATTGATTTCTATTCTACTAACTATGCAAAATGATTTATGTGATGAAGCTAGGCTACTAGAGCAACCTCGTTCTTGAATTCTTGTGTTGCTTGACCAGAGCTTTAGAGCAACCTCTTCACATCTACTTGTTGTTCAATTCATAAAGTACCTTGTAGCTAGCCTTTAGAACACAGTAAAGCCAAGGGATTTTGAATGCACACATAAATATATTAAAACATATGGATCAAGAGAGAAATGGAGCATACATGTGTCATATTTTGAAGCATCGGCAACTGCTGCATATTTTGTCTTTGCAGTGAAACTACAGTTTCTACCAGAGCAATCTCAGCGCCAAGCTATCAATCGAATAAGAGATCATGAGAATTGAACCCCTTAATGCAGTGAACTCCAGGATATCCAACACTTCATAATGGAGAGTTGACGAACTGAATCTTAACTCTTAACAACAGAAAACCGAAGATCATGAGAATTTTAAGTAAAAAAACAGATCCTACAACTTAACTTCTGGTATCCTCAATAACTATAAGATAGTCCATAAAAAGAAAAGAGAGACTAAGGCCTCACCTGAGATATCAGTACCTAAACAGCTAAAGAGTCGAGCACATGATCAGAAAATATGGAGTGAAAAGAACTGAAGTTAATCCTACTCTCTATCAGTACCAAACTAAGGCCTCACCTGAGAGATTGAAGAATCAGACCAAGATACAGCAGTAAGGCCTCACCTCAGAGATCAGTACCTAAACAGCCGAGCACATGATCAGAAAATAGGGAGTGAAAAGAACTGAAGTTAATCATGTATCAGTATCTAATTAAGGCCTCGCCTGAGAGATCAAAGAATCAGACCCCATAAATAAACTAAGTTAGGCAGCAAAACCCAAGAAACTGCAGACAAACCATTACTCCATAATCCAAAAAAAGATGAAAAAGATAAGCACTATGTAGATAAGTTATTTGGATATAATCACCATAGTAAGATTGTCAATAATAATTTCTCATTGAACATGTAAGCATGTTACAATTCCAACTTTAGGTATATATCCTATCATTTGATCTGCAAGCATGAGGACGATTTTTGAAAAGAAACTCCCATGGAAAAGGATGATCAGATTTTCCAAACTAACGTATTTCCAAAATAGCAGCATCATTTTAATAAAAAAAAATAGCAGCATCATACTTGACAATATAGGAAACCATTAAACATGATAGAAAGGGTATTAAGTGTCATAGGGCAATGTAAGGATATAAAAAGAGAATAAAACTTGCCTCACAAGGATTTTTCACACTCAAATTAACTTCAAACGAATTCTGTTTCAGACATTCAGATGAGTTCTTTCCTTGTACATGATAGTATGCCCTTTCTTCAACTGAAAACACCTTGCTTGTATTTACATCACTGCAACCTGTTATGAGCGTGTCTAAAGCAGCTGCCAAAGAATCTGCTTCACCTATATAAAATCTCAAGGGAAAATCGAAAATGAAAGACTTGTGAGCTAGAAATTCAAGTCTATTATCGACATGTTTTCCCTCAATTTAATGCCTTGATCACAAGTGTCAAAAAGGCAAATCTTATAGAGTAGGAAATAATAAGGGGGTCTAATAACACATTTGATAAAATCGAGCAGTTCATGAAATATGTAAGAGAGAACCATTGCTCTTCAAATTGTTCTGATATTTTTTTTCACAAAGAGCAAATTCATCCTAATTCTTGCACAATTGAACGCTGAAAAGTCATCAAGGTGAGAAAGCAATGGTTAAATCGCACGAAAAACTAAAATATGCAGTATCGAGGCAATTTTAAAATAAACATATATTCACTGAAACTGATGACAAAAGCAGATATTTATTACATAACTAAAAGAACATTAATTAGCCTGCTTCTATAACAATTTCTATGAATGTTTCAGGCAGTAAACCAACTAGGTTACCAGTTACCTCAGTAAAAGCACACTCGAATAATATCAATTGGGGCTGCCCATGGTACATCAAAAGGTGAAAAATGACAGAAACATGTCAAGGTGCAAAATAGTGGTGCATATATCAAAGCATACAAAAGAAAAGAAAACATAAGATGAAGTAAGAGTGAAAAGAGGTTAACCGAACGAAGAAAAATGGGTTTATGTGATTGAAGCCAAGAAACCAATCTACACAATAAGCAGAGGATGATTTCACTTGGAGATTCTTTAATTTGGACTCAGGCACTTCAATTGGATTCTCATGATCCCGCACTTTTACAAGTGTATGATCTAGTTCAAATTTTATCGATGCGAACTCAAATGATTCACAGGCCTTAGCAGTTAGCACATTATCAATCTCAAATAGAAGAATCTTAATTTCGACAATATATCTCTAATTTTTTAGCCTAAATTGAAGAATCCTAATTCCAAAAAATTCCTAACTGCTAGCAATATATAATTAATCTCAAATGCAAAAACCTTACTTTCCTAATGCAACATCAATTGAAAAAAAACTTAATTCAAATATGTATTAAAGCTAGAGTATTATACCTGAAACCTGAATTTGAAGCCTTGAAGTGTCGATCAGGTCAAAAGAAGCTCCAAAATTGAAAGAAACTGTAAGCCAGAACAATTGAAAGATTAGGTCAAAAGAAGCTCGAAGATTGAGAATCAAAGCATAAATGTTAACCAGAAGAAAACTCATAAATAGAAAAATGGAAGGTAAAGTACAATAGAAGCTGAAGCAAGCAATAGGCAGAAGAAATAGGCAGAACTCAACTGCAAATCAAGAGAGTCAAATGCTCGCAAGAAGAAATCGATTTCAAACAAAAGAGTGAAATTGAGCCAACAAAATCGGAGCAGGGAGGAATGTCGCTCTTACTCAACAATGCAGTAGCAGCGGAGAGTAAGGGCAAGTACTTATCGTCGCTCTTGGTCCTAGTAATTCCAATGGTTGCCTCGCCTACAACATCCTCTTCGAGTCTCATCCAGCGAGCCCTTCATCGAGTGAGCGATGAGCGAGCTCTTCGTCGAGTTGGCGACTGAGCAAGCCCTTCATCGAGAGAGTGAGGGAGCCCTCAGATCTAGAGAAACAGTTGAAGAATGAAAGAGAGATGGACAGAGATTGAGCAAGAGGGAGAAACCAAAAGAAGAGAGAGGAAAGACGGAGCTCTAGATCCGGAGAAACGGGTGAATAATGAAAGAGAGATTTAGGGTTAGTGACTTCAAAATTTCCACTAAAATTTTAGGCGGAACAACTACCGCCAAATAAACATCCCATATAATATTTTCGATGAAAAAATACCACCAAACCTTCCAAGTTAAACAAAAGGAATGAATTTGTTTAAAGTTTTAATAATATAATTTTATCTTAATAGATGAGGTATAAATTTATTTTTTACAACAATGTAAAGTTATTTTATGTTCAATATATTTTAAAAAATTTATTAAATTTAATATTTATATATATTAATGAAATCATTAACAAAATATATAACATAATATGGAAAATATATTATTTTTACGTTAAATATTAATACTATGTTAAATATTAATACTATGATAATTTTATTTGATAAATAAATAGATAAAATAATGTAGAAAATATATTACTTTTAAGTTTTTAGATTATATATTATTTTCATACTTCTAAGTTTATAGATTATACTTTACTTTAATAATATGATAATTTTTATCTAATAAAAACAGATAAATTAAGGTGAAAATATATTGATTTTTATAACGTTAATTATTTTTTAAAAATTTTATTAAATTTATATTTTAATAAATATCTTTAAATTATAAAATAAATAAATGTATAAAATAATATAAAATATTTATTAAATTTATGTTTTAAATTTATTTGTACTAATATATCAAATCGAATCTATAACTAAAATAATGAATAATCTAATATATATATATATATATATATATATATATATAAAAAAAAAAAAACTATAAAGCCATAGAATATAGTAGTAAAATCAATTAATATAATATTTAAATATAATTCATTTTTCAAAATACAGTATATGAATAAACTATTGTCACATGCATATTTTATTTTTTCCCAAAACATCCCAAACTATTTTTTTCCCAAATCTTCTTTAAATGTTTTAGACATGAGGTAATCAACTAAAGTCTAGGAGATAATAAATACAATTAGAATATTCAACTCATATTTATTTAAAATAAATTAAATAAAGTAAAAAAAATTGCATAGACAAAAAAATAAATTCTACATCATTTTCAATAATGTTACAATAAAATGTAAAATGTGTTACATATACAAAAGTGTTACATTATTTTAAATAACGTTACATCCAGTGTAACATAATTTGTGCTAATGTAACACTTTGTTAATAAAAGTTAAAATATGTTACAATAGATGCCTATGATAACGGTTTTTAAAAATGTTACATAAAAAATGTTACATTAGGGCTTTATATGTAGTAGTGCCCTGAAATGGATCACACCATACCCGATCCAAATGTAGAGTGGCTGGATCGATTGAACTGGATTAAGATAAAAAAATGATAACGAGATATTATAAATATAAATAAGATATTTATATATATATATATATATATATATATATATATATATATATATATATATATATATATATATATACACACACACACACAATATGTCTAAATCTAAATATCTAGTTGTCCATAACCTATCAACTCTCAAAAGCAATAAAATAGATTTCACAAATCATAACATTTTTTTAGTGTTGTCTTCCTCATATTTAGGGTTGTTTTATTCATTTTACTTGTTAAAAAAATGATTTGCTCCTTTTCTCCTTGTTAACTCCTCTGAAGAGCTCTTGCACTGCAAATCCATCAATTAATGGAACTAACACCCACATTAACCAGCCGTCAATCAATTTGCAATAGCATTTATACATGAACTCACATATTTCTCGAACATAGAAATGCAATCATCAAGATGCTAGCAATTAAGTTCTATCAACCGAAACATTTAAAGACAATCAAGATTATTAATTGTGATCATAAGCACTTCAAAACAAATTAAATGCATGACCGATGATCATATCACTGATTTCACATACCAATTAATAAAACATAGAATAAATTTGCTATACAGGTCATTTAATTCATCTAAATAAGTTAATTGTGCACGGTACTATTCAAATAGGGGATATGGTTATTTTAATTGAGTGATTAAAACGAGGGAAATAAAACCAATTTTGTATGAAAAGTTGATAAAATAGAATAATGATTAAAAATTTTAATAATATGTATGTTAGACTATAAATGGACTACATTCGTTACTTTTTCCTTTACCTTTTCAAAATTTAAACCAAACGAGGTTTAGTCTTTTCACATCTCAATAAAATAGTACACTGACGATTATTCACAAGGTTTCAGAAGATCAAGACTACACGTGTAACGTACGTACAAACTAATTCTTGTGGCAGATCGATCAGGCAAGAAAAATACACGTTTAAATTTATATATATATGTGGGCTGCTGGCCGGGTCATGCGATCATGGATTATTGATCGTACCAGGACCAGATAAGATGATCTTTGGAACGATATATGGGTACTCCTTACTCCTTATTTTGTCAATTAATTGATTTAATTTGTACTATACGAACTATTTAACAATCTGACAAATAAATGGACATGTTTTTTAAATGTGTAAAAAATTACTACCTCTATTTCAAAATAAACATCGCTTAACTTTTTACACGTTTTTTAATGAGTTAAAATCTCTATAAAATATTATTTTTTTAATCAAATTTTTTTTACAAATTGATACTTATTACTAATAATAAGTATTAATTTATAATAAAAATTGATTAAAAAAATAAGTTTTTAGTTCCCGCATTTATTTTGAAACCAGAGGAGACATAAAGGACAAAAATTTGCAGAATAGCACTTGGGTTCAAATAAGTTCAATCAAGTTTGTGGTCCTACATTTCGGCGTGGTAATTTTGTGTTTTAATTTTTTGCTTCATATATAAGGCTATGATATAAGCCGAGTAGTTTTAGTTCGATTTGACATCGATGTGAAAAAAAAAATCGGTTCGAACTCATTCATTAACTAAACAAATTAAGTATAAACATATTTTGAAGCTCGATATACACAATCATATTAAACCGACCATTTAATAAATACTAGACATTATGAAACTTGGTTTAAACTCATTCATTAACTAAGCGAACAATGCATATTTGCACCGTAACCATTTAATAATATCAGACCTTGCTATTGCAACGGTCAAAATCTACTCATGCATGGCTTCAGAAACGTTACTATATAGGTCTGGTAAACGTTTCCGTTAATATAAGGTTGGCTTAAGTTTATGTAGTAAGTTGCATCAAAAAGATATAACCATCTATAATCTATAATAATAATATAATACATAAAAAGTTGTATTCAAGGCCAATTTGATGCTCATTTATTTAATTATCTATATTTTATATTTTTTTATTTCAATTATACAAAAAAGCGCAAATATCTTCATAGGACAATGGTTAGTAGAGTTGTTTGGTAGGAATAAGGTTTTGAGTTCGAATCCTATTAGTTACACATTGACCATATTTTCCATTTTTTTATTTTCTCTTAAATTGTCATGTTTGTTATGCATATTTTTGTAAATAGAAATAAAATAAGAAAAAATTTGCTATACATGCCATTTTTTTGGGCCAAATTAAAAAACTGTCCACCGATTTATTTTAATGGTAAAATGTCCATCTAGTAAACCCTAATCTCAACTAGGCCCCCGCTCCTCTCCTCTTTCCTTTTCCCCGATTCCTTTTCTTGGTAATCCATATCTTGAAGGCGATGGAGAAATCGAGACGGAGAGAGGAGTCTCAACAATCCATTGCCTAGACCGAAACCTCCGATCTGCAACAAGAGATCGAATAGGAGCTTATCCATGGCGAAGTTGCTGTCCACCGGCACGTCTTCATCGTCCTTGAGGGAGCGGGCGAAGCCTCTGATCTGCAACAGGGAGATAGATGTCTTCATCCATATCCTAATCTTCGATCTCAGATCTGTAACAGGAAATCGCTCGATGTCTTCTTCCTGCCACACCAAAGCCTCCGGCGTTCGCTCTCTTCCTCTCTCGCTATCGTTGCCCGCGCATTCCCGCATCTGTAACGGGAATTTTAGGATCGATCGGCCGAGGAGGCGACCTCGTTCCAGATCTGGCCAAGGAGGCGACCTCTCCCAAAGCTGATGACATGTGGGCATGTGCTCTGTAAGCAGTCCATCATGAAGCTTTCCAAGAGCAGCACCAAGTCCTTCAAGTGCCCTTATTGCCCGTACGAGATCGAAGCTCCACACTGTAAACAACTCTACTTCTAATGCTTTAAATTTAAATAATGGGTTATGCACTTTTGTGTTCTATTTGCTCTTAATTTCCCTCTGCCGCACACAAATTAATGTGGATGGACCTTATACTTCCCTCTTTCTATTTTCTGCTGAATGGTCTTTTGTGTTCTTTTATGGTCATGCTTAGCCTTAAAGAGTGTGGGAGAGGGGCCTGGTAGCTCCTCCCATACTCTGCTTAAGTAATGTAAATAGACATTCTTTTCTGTATCATGTTTGAAATGGAAGTCTTGCTCAGTACCATTTACCATCCCGTGCATCGATTGCGACACGAAGGGCTGTTTATGCCCCGTATCTCTACGATTTTCAGCATTTTTTCCTTACAAAGCTTGTAAACATCTTGAACAATTTAAACTGAAAGTGATATTAAGGATATCCTGAATCTGTTTTACCTCATTTTGTCCTTTCAGGCTTGTTTTTATTTATTTTGCCCCTTTGAGTCACAATGTGTGTTTGCTATGATGGAATTGATTGGGAAGTTTAAATAGAGGACACACACTAGCTGATTACATTCTTCCCAAACTTGCAGTTTAATGTAGTTGTACGCAAGTTTTGCTCTTCACCTTAAGATGATATGCTGCAACATATGCTGAAACAGGGGTGAAACTATGACTTAATTAATTAAGGGAAGATTAATGTAGAAATATGAGTCTAACAGTCAAAAGATATTTCTAGGATCCTATACAATTATTTATATTTAAAAAATTTCTTCAATTATATGGATTTTTGTAATACACTATGTATAGCATAAGGTCAAAGATATTTCCACACGTAACTATGAAAAAAGTGTCGTATGACCCACTGTCGAAATGTAATATAATCAACGTTGTGCGAATTTGGAGATAATAAGTTCCAAATCAGTATTTATTACATTTTTTAACATTAGATATTTCCGTAAGCAATTACATTTTTGAACATTAGATATTCTTCCCGTTCGCATTTCAGCAAAATTTGTTATGTTGAAATGCGGACGGTTGGAGAGTTTATTAGTTTCTTGTTTTTTTTTTGTGATCTAAAATGTTAAAATGCTGAAATACTGAAATTAATTCTTAGTAGCGAAATTCGTTATCCTGAAATACTGAAATTAATTCTTATAAAATTGTATGAGCTACTATATCTTACGCACAAGCATGTTCATCAACACGGTTTCAACAATTCCGGTTTCAGCAAAAAAAAAAAAAGAAAAAAAAAAGCAACTCCGGTTTCAGCAACACAATTTCAGCAACTCCGTTTTCAGCAACTCCGGTGTTGAAGCGCTGACGCAAAAAAACTAATTTCAGCAATTACAACAACAATTTCAGCAACTTCGGTTTCAGCAACTCTGATGTCGAAGTGCTGACGTGAAAAAAACTGCTAAAAAAAAGAAAAAAGAAAAAAAAGCAACTCCGGTTTCAGCAACTTCGGTTTCAGCAACTCCGGTGTCAAAGTGGTGACGCGAAAAAAAAAGGAAAAAAAAAAGAAACTCTGGTTTCAGCATCCCTGGTTTCAGCAACTCCGATTTCAACAACTTCGGTTTCAACAACGCGTAAAAAAAAAAAAGAAAAAAAGAAGAAAAAAAAAGCAATTCCAGTTTCAGCAACTCCGATGTCGAAGCGCTGACGTGAAAAAATAAAAAAACTAATTTCAGCAATTGCAACAACAATTTAAGCAACTCCGGTTTCAGCAACCCTAGTTTCAGTAAATCCGATTTCAGCAACTTAGGTTTCCGCAACGCGCGAAAAAAAAAAACTAATTTCAATAATTTCAGCAACTTCGGTTTCAGCAACGCGCGAAAAAAAAACGATGAAATAGGGGTTTGCTGAAACCAAATGTGCTTAAACATGAGGGGGGCACGAGGGGCGCGCGTGGGGGGGCAAAGGGGGCAAGGGAAGGAAGGTGGACATTTTGCCAATTTGGGGGGGAAGGGTGGACATTTTCCTAATAAAGGCCCTAATTATGGCCTATAGCACAATTCCCCCATAAAATAAAGGTGTATAAAGAAAAATGTGTAGAACATTATAATTTCTTTTATTTATATATAAATTAAAAAAATATTGAATTTTTTTAATCCAAATTTATCATATATAGTTTATACTATGCAAATGTGTGAATGAGATAATTTATTACACCATCATCATAATTTTTTTTTTACTATTTATTTTCAACTAATTTAAAAATATTATCTGCACATTATTTACAAAGTATGATCTTAATGGTACAATTTGCTATTTTAATTTTATTAAATTTATTTTCTCTCATATATTAATGGTACAATTTTTCATATGTATCCATGCATAGTTACGAAGAGTAACCAACTAATAACACAAAAAAATAACTTCAACAAACATTGAATACAAAAAATGTAACTGATTTAACCTATTTACTTTGAAATTTATTTCTCTTAAATAATAAGGTAAAAATTAAAACTTCTAATTCAATTATATCATGCTTATTCTATTTATATAAAGACACACCGCATCTTTTAGATAATTATAAGCAATACACCAAACCGACTCTTTATCTTTGTTTCACTCTCATATTATGTCAAAATAGTTTTTTGATATACTATGTATTTTATGTGATCGTAATCTATTATTTGTTTGTTAATATTAGCTTTACAACTTTCATACTAATATTTGTTTATTGTTTATTGTCTCTTTTATAGTGTCGTTGGTGAAAAAGAAGGAGCACATATTGAGAAGTAAAACTTACGGTAAGTGGTTGTAATACAATCCTTCACTTGACCTTTTATTTAAAAAAATTCAATAACATATTTTAATTTGATTGTTGTTTGTAAAAACTACACTATGTGCTATTCTATTCTTTTAAAATTTCTATAACATGTTATTTTTTCTTTATTTACCAAGTCTGATCTCACTATAATGTTTGAAACAAAATCATATGTCTCAGGCGTAGCACGGATTATATTAAATATACATCTATGGTATGTATGATAGGAATATTTATTACATTAGATAAAACACCTTTAATTACCATTGGTGTTTATTTTGGAAAAAAATATATTGAATATCCATATCCATCACAACCAAATTAATAAATGAACACGTGCATACAAGATTCGTCTAAACAAACTAGATAGTTATTGATCGAATACATGAAAGAAAGAGAAGACAGAAGAGAGAAAAGAGAATTCAGAAATTAGTATTGAAGACGTTGAATGATTCTGTTACAGATGAATGAATATATAGAAGAGGAAGTTACAAATTTTCTATATTTATAATTTATAACCCATAACTTCTTCCTTTACATAATATATCCCTGTACATATAAACTTATATATCCTAATATCCCCCCTCCCCAAAGTTGGATTGGGGTTTGAGAAAACCAAACCCAACTTGCAGGCAAGAAACTTATGCTGACGCTCAGGTAGTGGCTTGGTCATGATGTCAGCCAGTTGAAGACTAGTAGGAACATGATGAGGTTGTAAAAACCCCTCAAGTTGCTTCTCACGCACAAAGTGGCAATCGATTCTTAAGCGCTTTGTGCGCTCATGGAAAACTGGGTTGGATGCGATGTGTTAAGCAACCTTATTGTCGCAGTGAAGAGGAATAGGAAGAGGAATTTGAACTTTCAAATCTGCAAACAAGCCTTGAAGCCAAACCATTTCACTAGATGTGTATGACATGGCTCTATACTCTGACTATGCACTTGATTTAGATAATGTCACTTGTTTCTTTGTTTTCCACAAAACAAGAGAATCACCCAACAATACACAATACCCTGATAATGATCCAGTAGAAAAAGCACATGATGCCCAGTCAGCATCTGTAAATGCAGACAGATGCAAGGATAAAGAAGAAGAGTAGAACAAACCAGCTCCAATGGTACCTTTCAGATACCTAAGAACATGAGTAACATCCTGGAAATGAGGTATCTTTGGAGCACTTACAAACTGAGATAAATGTTATACTACATAGGATAAGTCAGGATGAGTGAGGTTCAAAAACAATAATCTCCTAATCAACCTTCTATAATTTTCTTGATCATGATAAGCATCACCATCATCAATTGACAATCTAATTCCTTTAGGCAGAGGACATACTCCAGGCTTGCAATCCAAGCTATTAGTGTCACGCAGAAGATCCAAAATATATTTTCTTTGATGAAGCAACATACCAGCTTGAGATCTCACAACCTCTAAACCAAGGAAATACCTTACTAGCCTTAAATCCTTGATTGTAAACTTTCTGTGCAAACTGTCTTGATACCTTTAGGCACTTCTTTTATAAACAAAGAATAATCTTGTTTGGACTGTGAAAAACTAAGAGAAAACAGAAACTTAGAGAGCTCAAGGTCCCACTGCATGCTGGCTTGTTTCAGTCCATACAATGACCTTTTGAGCAAACAAACTTATCCTGAGCTAGCTCTTTGATATCCTTCTGGAGGCAACATATAGATCTCTTCATCCAAATATCCATGGAGAAAAGCGTTATTGATGTCAAGCTGATGAATGGGCCACTGCTTGACTGTTGCAAGAGCCAACAAACTTCTAACTGTTGTAAATTTTGCCACAGGAGAGAAGTTGTGCTTGTAATCCTTCTCTCTTATTTGATTGTAACCTTTGGCTACCAATCGTGCCTTGTACCTTTCAATTGAACCATCTGGTTTATGCTTCAACTTGAATACCCACTTAGATCCTATTGCAACCTTATCTTTAGGTAATTCTGTAAGAATCCAAGTCTAATTCTTTTCCAAGGCATTCAATTCATTCTGCATAGCATCTATCCAGTGTGGGTTGTCCTTAGCCTATCTATTTGAATGTGGCTCAAGTATATGTTCCATGTGAGAAAATGAAGAAACAAAGTCTTCTGAGAACAGAGCAGTATCACCAAAAACTTCTGATAGAAATGACTGAGAGACAGATTCATAATGACCCTTGTGCAAAGAAGGAAAAATAAAGTCCTTCAACTTGGTAGGTTGAACATGTGCTCGAGCAGATCTCCTTGGAGGAGCTACCACATCAATACTTGAATGACCAACAGTTCCAGATCCACTCTGCACATGAGAATCTTCAATGCTGTCTTGAACATAATCCTCATTACTTGAAGATATGTGATCCTGCTGTGACAGATCATCCTGTTGTACCATAGGATGACCCACACTTTCAGAAACAACTTGTTGTGGAGGCATATAACATGGAATCTCCCCATCATGAGCAAGATTCACAAGAGGAAAACATTGTTGCTGTGACACAGGATGTCCTCCTTGCCCTCTATTTTCCTTATCTTTGAAAGGATATTTGTCTTCTAAGAATAAGACATCGCTGCTTATAACATACTGATTTGTTTGTAAATCATACAATTTATATGCCTTTTGACCAAAAGGATATCCAATCATGATGTATTTCCTAGCCTTAGGTCCATATTTATCTTTACTGCTATAAGGAATCAATGCATAACAAAGACATCCTATAACTCTAAGATCATCATAAGTAGGCAAAGAACCAAACAAAATCTCATAAGGAGTTTTCCAAGATAAAACAGAAGAGGGCAACTTATTTATTATATGTGTTGCAGCAAGAACACAATCACCCCAAAACATCCCTGGTAACCCATCATGTAATTTAAGTGCTCTTGCTGTTTCTATCAAGTGCCTATGCTTCCTTTCCACTCTACCATTCTGTTGGGGAGTGGAAGGAGCACTTTTCTGATGCACAATGCCTTTAGAAGCAAATAATTTTGCACAAGCCTTTGACAAGAACTCTGCACCATTATCACTTCTAAAGACCTTAATTTTAGTATCAAATTGAGTAACCACATATTCAATAAATGCAGACAGTATGCTGAACACTTGAGACTTACTATGCATTAGGTAAGTCCAAGTACTTCTACTATAATCATCAACCAAAGTAAGAAAGTAAGTAGCACCATTCACACTTTTCATTTTATAAGGACCCCAAATGTCCAAATGAACTAAATCAAAGCATTCATTAGCAACAGAAGAGCTTACAGGAAAAGAAACTTTATGCATTTTAGCTAAAATGCAAGTTTCACAGCTAGGCAAAGAGTTAGAATGTATAAAAGCCAAATGAGACATCTTACTCATTAAAGAGTGACCTAGTCTAGCATGGAAAAGTACATCCTTTGGTCCACATTTAGAGTTCACAGTAGATGAATCAGAAACATTATCAGACTGAGAATGTAAAGCAATCATAGAATCTGTATCTTGAACAAGAGAGTTCAATCTGTATAGTCCTGCAGTCCTTGACCCTGAGCCAATGGTGTGCTTAGTTCCAAGGTCTTGTAGGAACCAACATTTAGCAGTAAATATGGCAGCAAGATTTGAATCCTCCACCAACTTACCAACATATAAAAGGTTATGTTTGAAAACAGGTACCAGCAACACATTATGTAATGTTATTTTAGAAGTCAAATGCAAAGTACCAATACTATTAACCACAGAAATACTACCATCAGGAAGACCAATATGTATAGGTTTAGATAAGGCCTTTTTATTCACCAGCAAGTGCTCATATGCAGTCATGTGATCTGTTGCACCTGTGTCTATAATCCAATTTTTATCATTCTCTAAATGAGCATTTAAAGACAAAGCAAATCCATAAGAAGTACCTGCATGGGCGCATTTGCCATATTTGTAGGAATTACATAGTTCCTGTGATTGCCCCTGCATAGCTTTCATGACCTCTTGACATATAGCACTCACATAAGAATGATCCACTACAGAAACATCCTTAGCAGCAGATTGTAAAGGATGATCCACCACAGAAGGACTATCTCCAACAACATTGTAAGCATTGCTAGACCCTCTACCATCCTTACTTTCTTTAGACTTATACCAATCAGGAATATCACGCAGTTTGAAACAAGTTTCAACCGTATGTCCCTTCATCCTACAGTGTGAGCAATACCTATCTTTCTTATCCTTTTTGAAATCTTTCTTTTCTTGGTGACCACCACCTCTGTTTGCGGCCAAAGCTGTTGAATCTGATGAAGGTTGTTGAGGCTTTCCCTTGGAATCATCAACCTGTTGAACCAGATAATAAGCTTTATTGATTGTTGGGAAAGTATCCATGGCCAATATACTATTCTTTACACCTTCAAACTCATCTCCTAACCCCATCAGAAACTGCATAACACGATTTCTTCCATCAATTTCAACCACCTTCTTCACTAGATCACAAGAGCATGCATCCATTGCACCACAAACACACTCTGGGAATCCTTCCATAGATTGCAACTCATCCTAGATTTTCTTGAGCCTGTTAAAATATTCTGCAATTGATTCTCCTCCACGCACCACAGAACTCAGTTCTTTCTTTAAACGAAATATTAATAGTGCATTGGTTTGCCCATACCTCTCAGAAACTTCATCCCATAGATGTTTCGCATAATCAACATACATGAAGCTTTATGAGATCGAATTAACCATAGAATTCAGCAACCAACAACGAACCATGTAATCTGCTCTTGTCCACTGTTGAATCTTGGCAACACCTACTGACGATTTTGAGCAAGAACCGTCAATAAACCCCAATTTATTCTTAGCTCCTAACACAAGACGAACACCCCGACTCCAACCCATAAAATTGGTTCCAGAAAACTGAAAATTCACCAATTGAGCCCCTGAGTTGTCAGAATTAGACAGAGCAAGAGGATCTCCCATATTATTATGGGAATTACCCTCCTGATGAAGAAGATCACCAAAGACAGTTGGATATGCCATGGATACACCTGAAGAATCTCAAATTTGAGATTTCGTAAAGAAATTTGTGAAACTCCACGAATACAGAGCAAACTAAACGCAACAATCCTAAACACAATCAAACGCGGAAGCACAATCTCTCAATGGATCAAAACAAGCCTTTCGGCTCTGATACCATGATCGAATACATGAGAGAAAGGGAAGACAGAAGAGAGAAAAGAGAATTCAGAAATTAGTATTGAAGACGTTGAATGATTCTGTTACAGATGAATGAATATGTAGAAAAGGAAGTTACAACTTTTCTATATTTACAATTTACAATCCATAACTTCTTCCTTTACATAATATATCCCTGTACATATAAACTTATATATCCTAATAGTTATAAGCCCCAGCCGGGGTGATCTAGTACTGTGGAGTAAGGGGTGATAAGAAGATCTTTAGTTCGATCTCTGTCTCTACCTCTTTACTTGGATAGAAATTCAAAGTTTGCATTGTTCCTTACTACTGGATTGAGCCTGTTGGCACAAGCCGGTTTAACTGGCACGTGATTCTTGTCGGCTGGGACACATACTCTGATACTCGGGGGTTTTAAAAAGAATAAAAAACCTAGATAGCTATAACAAATTGACCCTCAAACAAATCTATATAAAATACTAAAGCAGATGCCTGAAACGGGCTCTGGTGCGATCTCGCGTCCACGGAATTTTTAGGATTAAAGCGGGATTATTTTTGCTTATGTGACATTTTCTGGATTAAAGTGGTATTATATTTCTGGCCCACATCAATTAATAAACGAATATAGTTAGCTAAAAACTTATATTTTTAGATCAATAATCTATCCAATATAACTTGAATTAGTTGTTATACATGTTTATTATTTTCATGCTTTTGTTAATAAACTATATTATTTATTATTTTAAAAGATAAAGAAGGAATATTTGGTGCGTTATTCTACCTTGTAGGTCAACTTGAATATAATATATTTATATATGGTTTTATTTTTGTGAGCCACGTCAATTTGATTTTATTTTTTTCAGGCACATCAATTAATTATCTAATATAATATTTTAATATAATTAATATAATAAAATATAATTTATTAACAAAATGCGCAACCGCGCGGGTAACGAATACTAAGTAATCAAATAAATTAGAGCAGCGTACTTTGATTCAAATACTTCGATACACAAAGTTTATAGATAATTTAAGACCGAATTAAAGACTGCCGCCCAATCTTTTGACATCAAATCAGATCATGATTTTCTATTGGTTATACACACTATTATTATTGTATTTAAACCTGTTTGCTTGGGCCGGACTTATGTTTATTTGGGTCGGAGCCCAACCCATTGTATAAAAGCCACAATAGCCTCAAAACAACAGCAACTGATTTTTCCCTCCGAAGTTTTCTCTTTCTTCTTCCTCACGTTTCACCAATCGCCATTTTTCCGATCCTAGATTCCAACATACAAAGATGACAATATTAGTTAAACGAGCATGTCCGACCCGGGTCAATTTTTCTGGTTTTGGGTTAGGCTATGAGAGATTGAGATGCCGAAATCCATAGTAAAAACAAAAAACCGGACGAGCTATATATAAACACATGAGACTCTCGACCTGAAACAAGAAAAAAAATGTTCAAGTGTCAATCCGATCAAGGCGGGTTTGGGGCATGTTGAGATGAAAAAAATGTCATTCCAAAAATAAAATAAACTAGACATGACTTCCGTTTTCATACGAACCGATCAAGGTTTCTCGGAATTGCACATTTTCAACCATTTTCAAGACAGAATAAACAAACACCAAAAACCCAACTAAGCACCTTTTTTTTAGAACCAGCCAAAAACATTTCATTCCATATCCTTGTTAAAGAATACAGCAATGTCTTCTGGCAGTGAATCAATAGAAAACCATTGCGTATGCCTAACAGGTCTGATCGCCGCTAGTGCATGAGCGGCCATGTTTCCTGTCCTACGAACGAATTTGAAAGAAATTGAATCGAAAAAACAAACTTGTTCTAGAATGACAGCAATGATATTATAAATGACACCCCGTCCCTGCGACCGTTGCAACTTGAGTACTAGCGATTGACAATCCGACTCGATCTCCACTCGCCTGAAACCTCGTTCCTTTGCTGCTTGATTGCCCATCGAACCCCCTCCACTTCCGCCACTTTCACATCTTTTGGGAACTCAATTTCCTGCTGTCCACACATAATAATTTCACCCAAGTGATTTCGCCCAACAACCCCTACTGCCGTTTTGCCCATCTGCCCAACACTAGCGTCACAGTTGAGCTTCACTACTCCCTCCACTGGTTTTATCCACTTTGCCTCCACCTCCCGTGTCCTAGAAAGTGCACTGGGCACTGCAGTCACCTCCTTGTAGCTCTTGATCTCCAGCAGCATCTTGTCCACCTCGATCATGAGTTGCTTTGGGTCTTGATCTTCACCTTTGAAGATCCTTTTGTTTCGGGCTAGCCAAATATGCCATAAGATCATCGCCCACCTCTCCCGTTTAAAGCCAAATGAAGGGTGATTTTATTTTATTTTTTTTATTGAAAAAAAATCAGCCTTCATTTGTCTTTTTTTGCATAAAACCCCTCTTTATTAATAACATTGCACAAAACCACCCATTATGTGCTTAAATTCAATACAAAAGTAATAAAAACCACCCTTATTTTTAAAATTTAACAAAGTCACACATTATTTCCAAAATTTTAGCATAAGGTCATCCATAATTTCCAAACTTTTATTCACAAAATCACTATTGTTTTTAAAATTACTCAAAAGACTCGTTATTTTCTATACTTTGCAAAATATATCACCCTTTATTTAATTTGTACATACTCATCCTACAAAATATAAAATAAACTTTGCATGGGCCAAAACAAACATAGATAAAGAATATGCTATTTACAAATATTGTTTACAATACATATAACTCTGGTAATAAGTTCACTTTAAATGTTTGTAAATATGATTGATTTGTCTAACCCAATACTCAATTAAAATTTTATTGAAAAGCAAAAGGAAGCTTTATTTTCTTTATTTTCTTAATTATGAAGCAAGAATGGAATAAAAGATTAACCATTCTCGTCATATTAGATCATGTGAATTCCAAACCAAAGAAATGAATAATCATTTCTCTAATTACATAAGAGGTGATTTTTTGTAATTTTTAAAGAATAAACGGCAGTTTTATGAAATATAAGGTTTTATGAAGTTTTTTTTGTTATTTTTTTGTTAAATATTTTTGTTTATATAATAAGATTGCGATTTTGTGAAAAGTTTTATTAATAACAGATGAAAAATAACAAATCTTTTGAGTAATTTTAAAAACATTGGGTAATTTTGTTATAAAATTCAATATTTTGTACTAAAATTTTAGAAATAATTAATGTGTCCTTTTGTTAAATTTTAAAAATAAGGGTGATTTTATCACTTTTATGCAATTTATGCTAATCATGGTTATTTTTGTGCAATGTTAAGGTAAAGGGGGAAGGGTTGACTTTCTTCATTAAAAAAAAACAAAAATATGAGTTTTTGGCACCAATCAAATTTTGAGAAAATGTAGGGGTAACAATCGAAAAAAAAAAGTTGTGGTTGGACACCAACTAGAATTTTTCAAACCCTAGAGATACTGAACGGAATTTCTCTATCTTTAAAAAAGAGAATATTGGAGAAAATTGTAACGGCCCGGATATAATTATCCGAGATACGTTTCGAAGGTTGTATACCTTCGTTCGGATGTTGCAATTCAGGTACGGGTCGAGGTTTCAAACCTCTAAAGATCAATCAGTATTCAAAGCGGGGATTCCGAACCCCAATCAATCAAAGTCACAGAATTTCAATTTAAACGAAAGTAAAGCGGAAGTAAGATTTAGATACATAAGCCACGACAGAGCCGGGTCAAAACCAAAACATATATTCTAAAGTCGTAAAGCCAAATTAGCGGGGTTAGACAGATTCTTTGCAATCGCCCGGGGGATTTTCCCACGCCATAGAGACAGGGAGCAATCATACCTAAAAACAAATGGTGCGAGCGGGTTCAGACCGAGACCCCAACACACCCTGTCCCGCAAGCAAATATACACATACGCTATAATAAAGATGCTCGATGCAATGCATAAATTAAATCACACTAGCATGTCCCTAAATCATAATATGTGGGAAAGAACTGTAAAGGCACCCAAAGAATGCCAAGTGGCATGTCCCTCTCCTACCTCTGCACCCTTTCCCGTTAGTGCAGAGACTGGCCAGTTCGATGCTATAACATATCATATCTCATCATCATATCATATCTCATCATCATTTCATATATCATCATCATATCGTATATCATGCTCATGTCCGATGGTGCTGGGTCATCATATCATATATCATGCTCATGCCCGATGGTACTGGGCTATCTCATCATCATATCATATCGACTCGATAGACTCAGGGCACCCGATTGGGCTGGGCTACCCTATGACCCTAACAAAGACTCTAGGACTATCACAGATAACGGTCGTTCTGTTTACATACGCATAAAGAAATAGAATGCTCAATCACAAGTGCAATCCTAGCATGATACTACATGGCATGCTTTAATACTTATGCAACACCTAGTATGTCATATATTTACAAGCAGGTAATCTCTTTCGAATTTGAGTAAGCCCATAAAGGAACTTACATAGAGAAGCGCAGAATCCAAGGAATAATCAGCAAATAGCAAGCAATCCAATCATGTCACAATCACCTAGCATATATCATAAGATGTGCATAAGTCTACGTCTAAATCACACAAGACGCCCCTAACTATCGCACATAAGCTCACATAACCATATAATATCACATCTTAACATTTCATCCTTATCATCTCAACTCATCTCATCATCTTAATCCTTCCATTTTACATCATTATGCTCATTTCATGTTTATCTCAACATATAATACCTCATCCATAATCTCATCTCAATATCTAATATCTCATAATCTCAACCTTTTATCATTTCAACTCATCATTATACTTTATACCCATCATTTAGAATCGTGCACCATTATTATTATATATAAGTCATATTCATACTCTAAGATATATTCATACTCAAATCATCACATCATATAACATATCATAACAATATCACATATCATAATTTATACATATACAAGTCAGACAAATAAGTCAATTTCCCAAGATTTCTCAAAACTCTTAAATCTCACGTTAGATCAATCCTTATCTAAAACATCTTTTCCAAATCACACTTGACCCAAAAATCCATTTGTAAACCATTGCGCTTTAATTAACTTATATTATTATTCCATTTAAAATAAATCCGACAAGATAAGGGTATTTCCAAAATTCATCTTTTCGTTATTAAACCAATTTCCTTTTTACTAAATCAACTTCTAACCTTTAAAACCCTTTGTCCAAATTCTTTTCTTTTTAAAATCCATATATCATAATATTATACTTTTATATCTCAAAATAATAATATTACATCTTTAAATCTCATCAGTAATGTTACATCATATCCCATTTATTTAATAATTAAGTAAATAACCGAAAATACCCCAAAATAAGTCTTTAAAATATACTATTCATTTTATCACATTTTAATACACATTTCAAAATCACAATATAACACATAATATATCCCAATAATCTATTCCTCAAACAAAATGTATATATATATATATATAATATATATATATATTAAATTTCTGGAAAATATTATTTATCTCAAATCTCAGAATAATATATAATAATAATAATAATAATAATAATCTTTTAATCAAATAATAAATATATCAAACTATATAATAACATAACATATAAATATAGTATAATCATAAAACCTTCCAAACCCAAAAGCCCAAATCTCAGTCCATCACCTTACCCGGAAGGAAACCCGACCCGAGCCCAGTCCCAAGCCCATACCCGCATCAGAGTTAGTGAACCGGCCGCCTCCCCATTTATGTTGAACCGGACCCATGAAATAAGAAAAAGAAAATAAGGAAACCAGTTCCTCCCAAACCCATCTTCTTCCCCAACTCCTCTCTGCTCCGCTCACGCCCTCTGTTCTCTCAACCCCCGCTCTTCACTACTCTCTGCCTCACTCTCGGCCATGTTAAATGAAAGGATCCTGAAAAATGACAGGAATCAAACAATGGAAGACAAAGAGAGGTTAGGGTGCTCACCAAGGGCTTGAAGCTTCGCCGGAGATCGATTTGGCTCGCTGACGACTCGGGGGAGCTCTCCTCGGACCTGGGTTAAAGAGTGGGTCTTAAAAGATGGAGCTTTACGAGATCCTGGGTTGAAGAACGAAGAAGGGAGGTGAAACCGACCTTTTCGAGTGGAACAAGGGAGGCAGTGTGGGGAGCAGCTACTCGGCGTCGGGGTCGGGCGTCTGCTGATGGCTTCTAGGGCTCGACGTCGGAGGGAGATGAGGTCAATGTGACTTCTGGTTCTTGGTCATGAAGGAGAAGGGAAAGAATGGGAGACGTTGGTGCCCTTGATCTTGTTGGCTTCGAAAGGCAGAGGGTCGGGGGTGCTGTTTGGGGTCCCCTGGGCTGCGAACCGAGGGAGGAGAGATGGTGGTGACGGAGGAGGAGAGTTGTGGTGGACAGTAGGAAGCCAAAGGAGGCTGCTTGGGCTTCTTGAAAGGAAATGACAGTGAGAGGAAAGGAAAATAGAGTGAAGGGGAGGGGGTTCTGTTTGTGTTTCTCTCGGATCCAATTCGAAGAGGGGGGGAGTAGGTAGTAGGTGAGCTGGGTTTGTAGGCAAAGAAATGGAGACGTATGGGGGATGTGTTGCCTGGCTCTTTAACAAAATTAGAGGAGGCAAGGCCATGAGGGAGGAGGAGAGGGTAGTGTGTGTTTAGCCACAAATGGAAAGTGGAAAGGGAAAGGAAGGTGAGGCGTGAGTGTGGAGAGAGGGATTCAGATATTTTGGGTGAAAGAAGGGGAAGAAGACAAAGTCTCGGTGGTCCCCAATGCCAAATTCAAACCCGGAAAATAAACCTCAAAACCCGCTCACTCGACCTTAATCCCGATTTATTCAAATTTAAATCAAAGTTCGAATCCGAAATAATCAATGAATTCTAAATATTATTTGCAAATCTCATGGTAGAAAACGGAATTAAATCCATTCTAAGATCAAATTTAAACTTATGCCGGAATCCGCTCCAAAAGAATTAAAATAAAATTATTCTGCTCGAGGATGAAAATTTTATAATTTTCCCGAATTATTATAATTTAAACCCCAACTAAATCAATATTATATCAAAATTAATTATCCATTTATAAAATCATAATATAAAATCCCGAGTCTTTACATTCATCCACCTCTAAAAACAAGTCTCGTCCCCGAGACTAAAACTCTTTTCAAAACCGATCAAGCTTTTCAAAACATAAAACCAAACAAAATCATGCAAAAGCCCAATTCGATTCTATCCTATATCAGTCAACCAAGTTTTCAGAACTCAAGAGGTGGAATCATCCACCTCTAAGGGCTAATCCCATATTCTCTTCCTAGGTTCATCTTTCAAAAAAAAAATCAGTTTCAAGTTTCAATCTCAAGCTATCATCCAGCTCAACGACAATCATCTCAAATTATCTCAAAATCTGATACATCAAAATATTTAAGCCAAGCTATCAAGTTTCATCATGCTAACAACCATATCAAGGGTGTTATTATACCAATATCATGCAAGCAAGTCACCACATATCAATAGGCTCATCACTAACCACGTTATATCATCACATATTCTGCACATAATTATTAGCCATATAAGCACATCAACATGGAGATAAACATCGAAGCACACATCTCAAAACAAGGCATTAGGGCATACCCACTACTAGGGCAAGAGATCAAGAAAATGTCTACACTAGGCTCCACGTAAGACACGAGTAGCTCATCTGAAGTGTCGCCACAACTAGCTCGAATACTCTCCTCAGGACGCTCTACCAAGGAATGATCGACCTCAACATGGAGGTCAAAATAGCTAAGAATGTGGCTAGGATCGAAACATATCGACAAAGTTGAGACACAAGAAAGACATCGCACTCCAGGTAAGGACGGGAATAAAGCTAAGCGACAAGCTACGTCTCCAGAACCTCAAAAGGATCAACAAACCTAAGGCTCGACTCACCTATGCTGTCAAAACATTGGACCCCTCGGGAGGTTATACTCTCAGCCATACGTGTGCTCCCACATCAAAGATAATCTCGATCCTTGTCAATGCCTCAGAACTCGTAATTAGGCTGCCAAAATCTCGAAGTGAACCGTCCATCCCTGTCGGGAACTATCCCCTCAGGAACTCCATAGAGCCTCGAAATCCGTCGAATGAACTCCTTAGCTAGTCTTGAAACATGCCAAGTCTCTTGGATAATGATGAAGTGTGCCACTCACATAATTCTCTGCCGCAAATCCTGGGACCGGTGGGTTATGGGCCCACCACGCTTCCGTTGCGCCGCTCGAGTACTACCCAAATGACCGTTCTCTTCTCAAAGTCGGCTCTCGTCGAAGGTAACGCAAGGATACTAAGTTAACGGAGGTAGAGGAGAGGTAAAGGCGGACAGCTCGGATTCTCTACGGAACCAAACATAGACCAGAACTGACGACGACGAGAATGAAAAACAAGATCCCAACTCGAGAACGACAATAGTGCCCTTAAGAAATTCTATGAGGTTGTAATTGCGGCAAGAAATCACATATCAATCAATCATGAAGCATACTAGTCACATCAATACACACTAACATGTACCTATCTCGATGAATCACGACAACACACATTGGTAGAAAGGCTCATAATGGAGTTCTACACGGACACACATATGAGACCAACTAGACACTTATCATTCCTCAAGTAATAGACAAGCTCGGCATATTAATAATCACGTATGGATGAATTCAACAATAAATCGGTGTAGTGCAAGCCAGGAAAAACATAGTAACATAGCGGGTATCACATGTATGATTGACTACTCATGTTCAACAAAATCCCATAACCTCATATATACCTATCATCATAATTAATCCAAGTTCAAATCCGTATAAATCATGGAATCATAGATCAATTTTAAATTCTTGTTCATCAAATCATATAGCATCACATAAGAATTTAAATCACATATATAAAATAACCCAAATCGGGTTTAAACCAAGCCCGAGTCAACGACCAAAGAAAGGAGAGAACTGGCTCCGGCCAAGAGCCCAGACCTGGTTTTCGTCGCGGAGAATTGGCCGCTCGCCACGGCGAAATCCAGTTCTTCGTCCCTCGCGAGTGATGCCTCTCGCTACGCACGACGAGCATCATTCTCTTCCTTTGTTCCTAGTCTTTGTTTATCGCGACAACCATGGTTTCGCCGCGGCGGAACAAGCAACTGTGAGCTCGCTTTTGATTTAAACTCGATCCTTTCCTTCCCAACCACTCTCATCCTTTCCAATATCCTTCCCCAACCTCAAGCAACATTTAAAATAATGATTCCGAAAAATAATATAACTAATAATTAGATAAACGTTTAAAATCACATGTTTAAATACCACAAGGTTTAATGTAGGATACTGATATAATAATTAATTACCCATGTCGGATACACATATAGACAAGTATACTCGATCCTTTCCTTCCCAACCACTCTCATCCTTTCCAATATCCTTCCCCAACCTCAAGCAACATTTAAAATAATGATTCCGAAAAATAATATAACTAATAATTAGATAAACGCTTAAAATCACATTTTTAAATACCACAAGGTTTAATGTAGGATACTGATATAATAATTAATTACCCATGTCGGATACACACATAGACAAGTCATATCAATATAAAATTCGACACTAAGATGCTCAAACATGTCATAGCACTATAAAAGGAACATATAAGGGGGCATAGTAAATGTCACATCATAGAGCAACGAGATCTACATGGTATGATAAGTATGACATGTAATCATATGATGAGCTATAATCGGAAAACATGTCCTACATGATTCTAACCGGTCATGACATGGCATAGGTATAACCAAAGATGAATACTGAGGAACAAGTTTAACACTAAAACCCATATTTCATGCACACTTGCATCTATCATGTTGTAGAGTATAAACATGCAATGTGGCACCCAATTACTAATTAACATATGACTCGCAAATACATGAGTTCAACAAGACAAGCATGGATTGACGATATATCCTAAGCAAAATTGTCACGTGTGAACCTAGACATGATTTTAACTATAATAGGGGGTGCGTGGTCGTACGAGGTGCAAGCTACTAGAATACAATAAGCATCACAAGAACATCATATGGTAAGAACAACAAATTATATATGAGACACACACATAAGCACGTGATTAGTCATATTAAGCATGAGACAAGGTGATTAAGGCATAGCATGATAACTAGTTTACCAGAATCAAACATGCTCATATAGTTATAGGATCATCTAAAGGGGCATAACACGACTATCATAATCTATGACAAGTGTACTAGACGATGATACAATTTGAGCATGGGATTATGCAAGTCACATTTCTAAGGGCTTAGATTCCAAATGATACTAATAGTGCATGACGAGTCCTAAATGGGTGAGAATAAGGTGCATCGAATAACTTCACATAATAAAATAGGGATTCATAGAGGCTTAGCTAGGCAAGGCTACCATCACAACGAACATCAATGCATATAAGGGGAATACAAACAAGTACAACATGTGAATCATGCGCACGTCATAATGCAGAACAAGATAATGCTCTTAAGGTTTCTTGTTACAAGAGAACAATACGCTATATTCATATACATAAAAGTAATCATGCGAGTATCTTACAACTATCATGGTGGGTGTGCTCATGCAAAGGTCAAGATCTCCACACGTGCAAAGATATCGTCTCAAGAAAAGGTGTAATAAGGGATGTAACATATCATGGTCATACTGAGGTCATTGGAGTATAAGATCAATGATGGCAAGATGATCATCTAAGGTGCTACTAGATGCTAAGATAAAGGGAACAATATAACGTCATGAATGCAATGCTTGCGTACATAAAAGGGGACAATTAAAGCACATATCCTCATGATAAGTTGCATGTGAGAAGACATACATCCTATATGATACTAAATGCATACACGAAATCTAAATACAATGTGGTGTGTGCACATGTAGGGTGTCAGACTATTCGTCCTTAAAAGCATAAAAGAATATCATGGGGGCATGAAGGAACAATATCACGAGGCAAGTAGATAGACATGATACTAGTCGGAATCACATAAGGCATAATGAGCATCGAGTTGTAACATCAATCATATTTCAATGACATAAGGGACGAATGTCAACACTATCAGGGAACTATTTTAAGTAGGAACATGTCATAAAGCAAGTAGGGCATAAATGTCCGCAGGCCACAAGTCATGGGTCCTACAGGATACTAATGTCTCGGTGAAGGGCGTAGATGTGCATCACATGATACATATGCATTAAACAACTTAGCACCAATCATATGCAAGAGGCGAAGACAACAATAACACAATCATGTGGAAGCAAGGAAGAAACATAGCAGGGAACAACAGGAGCTTAAGATAGTGTGACTCTTATCTATACATGGATGCAAGTCAATAATTATCGGTACACGACATGTATTTAACACAATGATATCTCAAGTCATTCAACATAGTAATGCATCAAGTCACGTAAACACAGATAGGGCTGCCGTTATAACCAGACAGAGATTTCCAAGGGCAATATCGACTTATCCCCCACCGACTCAAAAGCTCATTTCCCGTGGAATGCGTGTATGACTCATTTTGAGGACATAAAAGGGCTCTCAATTTAATCCCGGAAGAACATGGAGGAGTCCGTATAGAAGTTCATGACAAGGAGACATCAGTTGACCACAGCGAGAATTGAGGAGGATGACTCCATAAGACAACTCATTCTATCGACTCGGAACCGTTCGAAGTTTGATACTCTAGCACAATGACCATCTCGTGGCATGACCTATGGTGTCAAGTACCATACTTATCACACGCTCAAGTAGTCAATGTTCTCGAACCTAATTCCCGACCAAGATTAGATTCCCAATTCCATTTCCGTGAAAAGACGTCGATACCATAAAGAACGACTCGATCAGAATACCAATTGAGACATGGAAGAAGATAGAAGGGGAGGAAATAAGAACGAAAGGAATAGACATCTCTCGACTATAACCAACCTTTAACCAAACTTCATCGAACCAGAGATAAAACGAGATGGGAGGACACCAACAAGTGAATTATGGAGGAGACTGCTCTATAAGATAGAAATTCCGACTATACCGAAGGGAAGGCTCCCTCGCTTATCCCACTCACATGGAGATGCAACACTCATTCTAAACATATCAACAGATTTCTAGTTCTAGCATAATAGCACTCAACACAGAATCAGTCATTGACAATTATAGTGATCTCCTTCGAGTGAGATCGTTCTCAGGTCCAATTAATACATAAAGCACATCAAGCTATCTAATGCCGCTCTTCGAGGAGCGACTGACCGGAGGGGAAAAAACCTCACGATCTCTACCTAACTCGCCACTCCAACCACCTCGGTGCAATTCCTTGGAGTCTTCCAACCCACCTGTAAAGAATAAGCTAGTATTTCGCCTAGTCGTTCCCAACTACATCCAATAGGGATGGTCTAGCGCCTTTTCTACCCACTCGATCCCTTTTGTTTGAATTATCTTATTTAATAGGCCAAGTTCACATTTATTCCATTTGAGTTAGTCATATTAAGTTCATTTTGCCCCTTTAAAACATCTTCAAATCCTTTGAAATTCATGGGCAATTTTCCAAAACATACACCCGACCCTTGCGTACCCGAATTGCACAACCTCGCACTGATACCAACTTTGTAACGGCCCGGATATAAATATCCGAGATACGTTTCGAAGGTTGGATACCTTCGTTCGGATGTTGCAATTCAGGTACGGGTCGAGGTTTCAAACCTCTAAAGATCAATCAGTATTCAAAGCGGGGATTTCGAACCCCAATCAATCAAAGTCACAAATTTCAATTTAAACAAAAGTAAAGCGGAAGTAAGATTTAGATACATAAGCCACGACAGAGCCGGGTCAAAATCAAAACATATATTCTAAAGTCGTATAGCCAAATTAGCGGGGCTAGACAGATTCTTTGCAATCGCCCGGGGGATTTTCCCACGCCATAGAGACAGGGAGCAATCATACCTAAAAACAAGTGGTGCGAGCGGGATCAGACCGAGACCCCAACACACCCTGTCCCGCAAGCAAATCTACACATACGCTATAATAAAGATGCTCGATGAAATGCGTAAATTAAATCACACTAGCATGTCCCTAAATCATAATATGTGGGAAACAACTGTAAAGGCACCCAAAGAATGTCAAGTGGCATGTCCCTCTCCTACCTCTGCACCACTTCCCGTTAGTGCAGAGACTGGCCAGTTCGATGCTATAGCATATCATATCTCATCATCATATCATATCTCATCATCATTTCATATATCATCATCATATCGTATATCATGTTCATGTCCGATGGTGCTGGGTCATCATATCATATATCATGCTCATGCCCGATGGTACTGGGCTATCTCATCATCATATCATATCGACTCGATAGACTCAGGGCACCCGATTGGGCTGGGCTACCGTATGACCCTAACAAAGACTCTAGGACTATCACAGATAACGATCGTTCTGTTTACATACGCATAAAGAAATAGAATGCTCAATCACAAGTGCAATCCTAGCATGATACTACATGGCATGCTTTAATGCTTATGCAACACCTAGTATGTCATATATTCACAAGCAGGTAATCTCTTTCGAATTTGAGTAAGCCCATAAAGGAACTTACCTGGAGAAGCGCAGAATCCAAGGAATAATCAACAAATAGCAAGCAATCCAATCATGTCACAATCACCTAGCATATATCATAAGATGTGCATAAGTCTACGTCTAAATCACACAAGGCGCCCCTAACTATCGCACATAAGCTCACATAACCATATAATATCACATCTTAACATTTCATCCTTATCATCTCAACTCATCTCATCATCTTAATCCTTCCATTTTACCTCATTATGCTCATTTCATGTTTATCTCAACATATAATACCTCATCCATAATCTCATCTCAATATCTAATATCTCATAATCTCAACCTTTTATCATTTCAACTCATCATTATACTTTATACCCATCATTTAGAATCGTGCACCATTATTATTATTATATATAAGTCATATTCATACTCTAAGGTATATTCATACTCAAATCATCACATCATATAACATATCATAACAATATCACATATCATAATTTATACATATACAAGTCAGACAAATAAGTCAATTTCCCAAGATTTCTCAAAACTCTTAAATCTCACGTTAGATCAATCCTTATCTAAAACATCTTTTCCAAATCACACTTGACCCAAAAATCCATTTGTAAACCATTGCGCTTTAATTAACTTATATTATTATTCCATTTAAAATAAATCCGACAAGATAAGGGTATTTCCAAAATTCATCTTTTCGTTATTAAACCAATTTCCTTTTTACTAAATCAACTTCTAACCTTTAAAACCCTTTTTCCAAATTCTTTTCTTTTTAAAATCGATATATCATAATATTATACTTTTAAATCTCAAAATAATAATATTACATCTTTAAATCTCATCAGTATTATTACATAATATCCCATTTATTTAATAATTAAGTAAATAACTGAAAATACCCCAAAATAAGTCTTTAAAATATACTATTCATTTTATCACATTTTAATACACATTTCAAAATCACAATATAACACATAATATATCCCAATAATCTATTCCTCAAACAAAATGTATATATATATATATAATATATATTAAATTTCTGGAAAATATTATTTATCTCAAATCTCAGAATAATATATAATAATAATAATAATAATCTTTTAATCAAATAATAAATATATCAAACTATATAATAACATAACATATAAATATAGTATAATCATAAAACCTTCCAAACCCAAAAGCCCAAATCTCAGCCCATCACCTTACCCGGAAGGAAACCCGACCCGAGCCTAGTCCCAAGCCCATACCCGCATCAGAGTTAGTGAACCGGCCCCCTCCCCATTTATGATGAACCGGACCCATGAAATAAGAAAAAGAAAAGAAGGAAACCGGTTCCTCCCAAACCCATCTTCTTCCCCAACCCTTCTCTGCTCCACTCACGCCCTCTGTTCTCTCAACTCCCGCTCTTCACTACTCTCTGCCTCACTCTCGGCCATGTTAAATGAAAGGATCCTGAAAAATGACAGGAATCAAACAATGGAAGACAAAGAGAGGTTAGGGTGCTCACCGAGGGCTTGAAGCTTCGCCGGAGATCGATTTGGCTCGCTGACGACTCGGGGGAGCTCTCCTCGGACCTGGGTTAAAGAGTGGGTCTTAAAAGATGGAGCTTTACGAGATCCCGGGTTAAAGAACGAAGAAGGGAGGTGAAACCGACCTTTTCGAGTGGAACAGGGGAGGCAGTGTGGAGAGCAGCTACTCGGCGTCGGGGTCGGGCGTCTGCTGATGGCTTCTGGGGCTCGACTTCGGAGGGAGATGAGGTCAATGCGACTTTTGTTGCTTGGTCATGAAGGAGAAGGGAAAGAATGGGAGACGTTAGTGCCCTTGATCTTGTTGGCTTCGAAAGGCAGAGGGTCGGGGGTGCTGTTTGGGGTCCCCTGGGCTGCGATCCGAGGGAAGAGAGATGGTGGTGATGGAGGAGGAGAGTTGTGGTGGACAGTAGGAAGCCAAAGGAGGCTGCTTGGGCTTCTTGAAAGGAAATGGCAGTGAGAGGAAAGGAAAATAGAGTGAAGGGGAGGGGGTTCTGTTTGTGTTTCTCTCAGATCCAATTCGAAGAGGGGGGGAGTAGGTAGTAGGTGAGCTGGGTTTTTAGGCAAAGAAATGGAGACGTATAGGGGATGTGTTGCCTGGCTCTTTAACAAAATTAGAGGAGGCAAGGCCATGAGGGAGGAGGAGAGGGTAGTGTGTGTTTAGCCACAAATGGAAAGTGGAAAGAGAAAGGAAAGTGAGGTGTGAGTGTGGAGAGAGGGATTCAGATGTTTTGGGTGAAAGAAGGGGAAGAAGACAAAGTCTCGGTGGTCCCCAATGCCAAATTCAAACCCGGAAAATAAACCTCAAAACCTGCTCACTCGACCTTAATCCCGATTTATTCAAATTTAAATCAAAGTTCGAATCCGAAATAATCAATGAATTCTAAATATTATTTTCAAATCTCATGGTAGAAAACGGTATTAAATCCATTCTAAGATCAAATTTAAACTTATGCCGGAATCCGCTCCAAAAGAATTAAAATAAAATTATTCTGCTCGAGGATGGAAATTTTAAAATTTCCCCGAATTATTATAATTTAAACCCCAACTAAATCAATATTATATCAAAATTAATTCTCCATTTATAAAATCATATTATAAAATCCCGAGTCTTTACAAAAATGTACTATCATTTTTTTTTATTTGTATTTCTTAGTTTTTGTTTTAATTAGATAAGTTTAATTTTTTTAATATGATTATATATATAAATATATATATATATATATATATATATATATATATATATAGAGAGAGAGAGAGAGAGAGAGAGAGAGAGAGAGGGTAATAGTTGAAATGAAAATGGTGCTTAACGTGTAAACGGGCCTTAACGTGTAAATGAGCCTAATTTACACGCAGGCCTGTTTACCTCTTATTTTGGTGACCCGTTGTACATATCACACGCATCGCTATGGTTGTTTGTAGATCATCTCTTCGTTCTATTTGGGTTTTAACATCTATGCGATCAGCGATCGATTGCCATTGTCGGATAGACCTCTTGGTGGTGTTTTTCGACTTTCTCTTGTTGTCGTGCCTACCAGTTCGTTAGGTAAATCCTTCAATTTCTGCCACCCTCTATTGTTTATCGTTTAGTGCTTAGGGTTTAGTGGTTCCCTTTAATTTATGCGTTCCTTCATTTGTTTTTTTATCAGTGCCTAGGTTTTAGTGGTTACACTTAATTTTTGTGTTCCTCCATTGGTTATCGACTAGTGCTTAGGGTTAGATTTCTCCCAATTTCGGTGTTTCTCCATTGTTCATTGATTAGTGTTTAGTCTTTAGTGTTTTCCTCCAATTTATGTTGCCTTTGTGTGATAGTAGCGTTTCCCTAATTACTGATATATTGTTTGTAATATATATTTGCATTTCCATAGGTAAATGTCCACGCTCTAGGGATGATTTAGTTCACTTGTTGTTGACAATGTTGGTAAAAAAAGGGCAAAGAAATCTGGGGGTTCACGTTATGCTTATAATGCAGTTGATTTGTCAAGAGACTCTCTTGTTTTCCCAAATTCAGGTGGTGATGTTGTTGCTGTTGATACATTGCAGTTTGATGTTTCGATGTCTCTTGAGTCTCAAGAAGATCAACCCCTTGTTCGTTATGCTCAGGAAAGGTCATAAGAGTGTAGGGGGTTTATCAACTGCTTCTTCCGAGTCACCTTCTACAACATTTGGTTCTGAGATTCTATCTACAAGGTTCCCGAATCAAGTTACTGAATGCCATAGTGAAGGCCTACCTTCTGTTGGTGGTGTTGTTGTCCATAATGAAGGAGCGAGGAGCGGCCTTGGTCTCCTTCGTCTTTGTTGGAAAGTCAAGGACAAACGAGATGGGAAGACAGAGGGAAGAGCAGGAGGCGGCTAGCTCCTGGTCGATGAAAGAGAGAGGGTAGAGAGAGTCAAAGAACGGGAGGGAGATGAGCAGTTGGGCTCGATCTGAAATGGCGTATGAAGGGAGGAGGAGGAAGAAGTGATGGGAGGCTATGAAGATTGTGCTCTCAAATGAAGATAAGGGAGTCTTTATATGGGTAGTTTACGATTAACATCTAGGGAATTACAAAAAGGTTCTACTATTTATTAAATCATAAGCAATCTACCCAATTTAATTATCGAAAGTAACCTAAATAACTTATTCAAATTAGAAACGTCATAACACCCTCAAGCTTGAAATGAGTAATTGTGATTCAAAATTCCACGATTTGTAAAAACCGTTTTATTCGTATAATAAATATCAGAGTATAAATTGTTCATTTATAAAATTTTAATTATTTCCAAATTTGAATATACATGAACAAATACGATAAATACCTCAAGGAAAATATTTCAAATAAAACCTAAAATTTAAGGTTTTACAGTTTGGTTCAACCTGTATAAGGATTTTTTTTAACTTGATAGAGTACAGTTGAAGAAGTTTTGACCTTGGTGGTTCATGCATTTTATATCCTTTATGGATTTTCATGTGTGTGCACATGTGTGAATATATATAGATCATATGAGAACAAGCCTTATGATGTATCATATGAGCAAGTGTTAACCATTGGATGATTCAAAATTAATGGTTAGGATTGATCTTAAATAGAGAAAACGTAATTAAAAAAGAAGATGGGTCCCACCATTATTGTACCTCACCCTCCCAGTTGGCGTGTGGAATTCACTCTCCAGTTTGGAAATTTTAATTTGCACGGTTACCATTTTTTTTTTTACAGTAGACAAAGTTTAGGATACTTCTAAGTATCCATGATCATCAAGTATGATGATGTTTTGGAAATTACAGCTATAGTTAAGGATAGAGTTACAGCTCAGTTGAGATTTTGCAATAAAGCCTGCTGCACTATTCGCCTCTCTGTAGCAATGTTGGAATTTGATGAGTTCAAAGTCTTTGCTTAGAATTTGAATTTCTTCTACTATTTCTGTAATCTCCCATGGAGGGCAGATTTTCTGGTTGATGGCATTGATGATGATTGCACAGTCGCCTTCGATGATTGTTCTCTGTATACCAAGTTCTGCTGCTAGTCTTATACCTGCAAGTATTGCTAAACATTCTGTTTGGATAACAGAAAATGTTTTACCATTACATTTATGTATTCTAATTATTTGTCCTAGATTGTTTCTTACTATACAACCAATCTGAGATTGTAATCCATTTTTGACAGAGGCATCAACATTTATTTTCACAACATTTTTGGGTGGATATTTCCAGTTTAGTTTTTGACGGGGCCTAGTATGCTTAGGAGAGTTTTTTTATTGAATCCTCTTTTTTCCAGCAGAGAATTTTATCAATAGTTTGAGTGAGAGTGTATGCTATATTATTGTTAGAATTTTTTTGAAAGATGATTTTATTTCGAAGTTCCCATATTGAGTGCCATAGATGGCAGAGGTCTGTGAAATCTCTATTTTGGCTCTTAGTATTTAAGATGTTTTCAGAGATATTATCTGTTATGTTGGGGATATTAAAGGTTTTGTGTAATCTAATTCCCAAGTTTTGGATTAGCGATCTGGTGATTTGACAGTTAAAAAACAGATGATTTGCGTCCTCTGGTTGATAGTTGCACAGAGAACAGATACTGGGTACCCTATTTATATATTTGTTTAGGCGCTCAGCAGTAGGTAGGATATCTAATGTAATTTTCCAAATAAAGTTCTTGATATTCGGAGCGTTATTTAGTTTCCATATCCAATCTCCAGAAGTATTATAGTTGTTTCTTGTGTTAAAGAGAGAAGAGGTAGATTTAACTGAAAAAATTCCATTTTTGTTGTAGATCCAAATTAGTCTGTCCGCGATATCAATTCTGTGGATGTAGATGTTGGATACCATTTTTTGAAAGAGAGTAATGTAATGGATTTTTTTCGCAGTTTATGCAATTTACTTAATTATGGTAAAACCTTACTGTAGTACTTATTTTTCCATATAAAACCATAATTTTTAGTTTGTTAATATGTAAATAAACTATCAATTCTTACTAATCCAATAACATTCCATACGAATAACCTAGCACTCAATACCAATAAACTAGCATTTTGTACGAATAAACTAACAATTTTTATGAATAACCTTGTACTTCTAAAGAATAACTTATTAGTACTTGCGAATAAAATTACAATTCTTGCAATACTTGTGAATAAACTTTAAATCCTTACATGAACTACCATCGAATACACTAAAAAGTTATCAATCATTAATTATGAATAACCTCGCACTTCTTACGAATAAAATTACAATTCTTACTAATAATCTTCTAATAGTTACGAACAAAGTAGAAATCCTTACGAATTTACCATCAATTGATAGTTTTGAAATGCAACTATGTGCTTTTTAATTGAAAATAATAATTGCCCAATAATAAAATACCAACCCTTAGGAATAATAATCTAGCATTCCTTACGAATAAACTAGCAATCCTTACGAATACACGAAAAAAAGTAACATTTATGAAAAAACTACAATTATATACTTAAATAAAGAAGCAATCCTTAATAAATAATAGGCTAATAATATGTAATCCTTAATAATATAATGCCATTAACTTCACATCTATATTCTTGTGAAGAGACCAATCTCGAATTGGAAATTTGTTAAACTTGCACATAACTGTGTAATATCCCACAACTGTCATCGATCTATTACTTCTCTTCTGAATCCACTCTCGGTTCCACCTCTATTGTCGACTTCCACATATTAGGGTTTCTAATAAATTTTACGGGCCGAAAACAAATTCAGCAGAGTGGTAATTACAAAGTTCGCGGACGAATGGAAAATCTACCCTCAAACCAAGCGAATTCGATCGAATTTGCAAGATGTTCTCATCGATTTAGGGGCGATTTTTGTTACAGTGATTTATCCCACTTCATTGGATTTTCATTACAGTGATATGGAAAAGGTGGAAAGTTTACTCTAATTTTTTACCCCTCAACTGTAATACACGCGTTTTGCATTCCACCAATATTTTTTATATCCCACTTTTTTTCCTTTTAAATTATAATATTGAAGAAATCTTGACCATTCATTTACTCCTAATAGATGGCAGGGATCTGCTCACATGATACATGGTAAGGGTTGCTCACATAGGAGCCAACCTCTCTCTCTCTCTCTCTCTCTCTCTCTCTCTCTCTCTCTCTCTATATATATATATATATATATATATATATATATATATATATATATATATATATATATATATATATATATATATATATATAATGATCCGTAAAGGTAAGTAGTTACCACTTCATAAGTTGTATTTGGAGTTATTCAACGAAAGTCAAACCAACTAGGAATCAACTAGGAATTTAAGTATTGTCGCATCTACTATAGGTGAATATGTTTCCACATAATTCACTCTTGCCTTGTGTGAAAGTCTTGTGCAACAAGTTGGGCTTTATTTCTTACTACCTCATTATGCTCACTGCATTTTCGTATGAAAACCCATTTAAAGCCGACTAGTTTTGTACCTTTTGATGTTGGAGCTACTAGTCCAAAAACACCACGTTGTTTTGATGAATCCAACTCTATCTTAATTACACCTTTCTAGCTCTCCCAATCATTTCGATTATGGCATTCTTCCACTGATTGAGGATCATTTTCATCTTCATCCTTGACTTTAATTGCCACCACATAAGCAAGCGCATCTAGCATTCTTTCGAGATACTGTATTTTTTATCGGTATATTCGTCAGTTTCTTGGCATATGTAAATGTATCTAGTACCTATTTTCCACACCTTGCAAATGTACAATCCTTTGAACTTCAACTTCACTTTCATTTGTTCTTGAATCTAAAGACAATAAAGAAGTGGAATTCCATGCAATATATTTCTTAATTACCCCCCCCCCCCAATTATTGGAAATGTTATTTCTTCAAATTGACAATCTAAATACCGAATTGTAAATAGATCACCGGCCATTGGCTCTAGGCATTAAATAATTGACGGGGACTTAAACCCTATGTATATTCTCAACCTTCTTGTGATCTCATTTTAGTTCATTGAGGGAGAAGAATATGAATATATACTATGCACCCAAAAATTTTGAAATAAGAAATATCAAGTTCTTTTTTCGAGATAAGTTGAAAATGGGATAACTTATTATTAGCATTTGGTCAAAGAGGAATTAAATCCGTAACATGAAAAATTGCATGTCACCAAGCCGATGAAGGTAATCTAGCATTCATTAGGATTGGTCTAGTTGTTATTTATAACCACTTAATTAACAACTCAGCTAGGTAGTATTGCACATGGAAACGAGTAATTGGATGCTCAACCACAATACTAATTGATTGAAAATAGTCATTAAAAAACATTGATGTAATTCTCCTGCATTGTCTAACTTGATTCTTTTGATCGAATAATCAGAAAAGTGAGCCCTTAATTTAATAATCTGGGCTAATAATCTTACAATCGTCACATTCTATATTGATGAAAAAAACTTATGTGTGAACATCGTGTTAAGGCATCTATCAACACCATAAAATATCTAAATGGTCCATATGCTGGTGTAATTGGTCCACATATGTCACCTTGAAGAGACTGTGATTACCTGTCACTGACAAAAATGTCATTAATTTGTCAAGAGAACAAGTCGCATATGTCAAGTCACCCTTTGATAGGGATTTCAAGTCCTTTATTGGTTGTATGAGTGAATTTTCAATGATATTGCATATCATTGTATAACTTAGTGACAGAGTTTATTATGTCACAAAGAAAATTTTGCATTATCAACTAATTTATGGTTTGTGACATTATAACTTTCAATGAGGTATATAAATGTGTCATATACCAAGTGTTAATATTCTCATCTTTTCTAAGACTTGCTTCTAGCCCATCTTAAAAGATGCAAGAAATAGATATTCAATATCATCCTCATTCGTGATTTCTATATGATAACCATTTAGTCTTAACATCTTTGAAACTCAATAAGTTCTCTTGTGAGTTGCTTGAATACAAAGCATTTTTGATGTACTCCCTCCATTCCGTATTACTTGGTCTTTTAGGATTGTGCACTATTATTAAGAAAACTACTAGGGTAAAGAAATTATAGTTGTAGTTACCCAAAAATTTTACTCCTTAAGATGGTCTGACAATAATACAATAAATACCATCATCATTCATTAACTACTTTCCCGTGAAAGGGTTTTAACAAACCTTTAGTTTACTAAATTAGTAGTGGTCATGTGTTTCAAAAAGCCATTTGGAGCCAAAATTTAAATCTTTTCATTTAGAGGTGCCATTTACCCCAACTCATTTATTGTAGCTCTCTCAACAATTAATGGACAAAAATAGTATCCTTCTCAAGAATGATGATCATAATAAAGAACATTCATTTTATTTAAATGAATTACCAGAACTTGAGGGCGAAGGAATTGATGGGATTGATAACTACAAATTGTTTCGAATTACAAGAAGTTTACAATCACATCTTTCATAATGGAGAGGCAGAAGGAGATCTTGAAGACTCAATTATCGATGTAATTGTCAACTAATTAAGTGGATGAAGAAAATGAGCTGAAGGGTGTTGCTGACCCGGTAAGTCATTTCTGTTTGAGTATAATGTTTTCCTTTAACTTTTACTAGGAACCTATTGAATATACATCTTCTAGATTGTCAACATACAACTAATAGAAAAATAAAGTTAGTTTAACCAAAATACAATGGTATTGTAGTTGTTTTTCTACCGTCTAATTTTGTTGTTCTCCCACTTTTTTCAATAGAAATTCCCAACCATGTTGAGTAGCAACCAAACAAGAAGAGGTGCTTATCAAATGAGCAAAGGAAAATGGTCTACAATGAGTTGCTTGCGAGAAGTGAAAACTCAAGTGCATAAAACGAAAGAGGTATCTTCTTTATTATTTGTGTTTATTAAAACTGTTCGATGGATTTGGAAACAAGCAAAAGATACTCCACATGGTGTTGTAGTTGATGTAAGCCACAAGAAAACAAAAAAAAATGGTCCATAGAGAGTAGAAGTGGACTTCGATCGTGTGCCTAATATACCTCAGTCAAAGAAGAACGTTGAGTTGAGATCACTTGCTCAAGCACTTAAGTTATCCCGTGTCACTCTACATCGACGTCTTAAGGAAGGTTTCCTCTGACGTCACTCAACTACCATAAGGTCGTGTTTGAAAAGAGGAGCACAAGATATCAAGACTCCAATTTTGCCTATCGATGCTTGAAGAAGGACGTGTTCCACATGAGCCAAAATTCAAGGGCATGTACAATGTTGGACACATTGATGAAAAATGGTTTTACATGACAAATAAGTCAAATTCATACTACATGATATGACAAGAAGAGGAACCTTTCCATGTATGCCAATGCAAAAATTTCATTGGGAAAGTCATGTTCCTAGCGGCTATCGCTCGACCAAGTTTTGATCATGAAGGTAATGAGGTATTTTCTGGGAAAATATGATTCTTTCCAATTGTGATAAAGCAACCAGCCATAAGAAGAAGTCAAAATCGCGCAGCTGGGACCTTGGAAACCAAACCAATCACATATGTGACACAAGAGGTTATTTGGACTGTTTTAGTTGAAAACGTTATTCCAACCATTCAATCTATTTGGCCAATTAAGGATTCAAGGAAGACAATTTTCATTCAACAAGACAATGCAAGAACTCGTGTTCACCCCCATAATGAAGGATTTCAACTAGCTACCTCTTGAAATGGGTTTGACATTATCTTGAGATACTAACCGACAAACTATCAAGATTTAAACATCCTTGATCTTGTGTTTTTTAATGTTATTCAATCCTTGCAAGATAAATAGTGCTCAAAGACTATGGATGAGCTTATTCATGCCATAGAAACGGCCATTGTAGAGTACCCGCCATCGAAGATCAACCATGTGTTCTTATTTCTATAATTATGCATGCAAGAAATCACGAAGCATGAGGGGGGGGGGGGGGAGGGGACAATAATTTTAATATTCACATATAAACAAAGTCGAGTTAGAAAGGAGTTGTCATCTTCCAAGACAAATCACATGTGACTATAAGACAGTAGAGAAAGTAATGAATCACTTGGCAACAAGGAACGAAGGGATGGTGGTTTTTGCTAGCTTCTATTATTAGTAAATGATGCAAGTGTATTTTAGATTTTGGTATTTTTTGTTACAGTAAATGATGTAAGTATTTTGTTGAATATCCACATGTTGTTGGTTTTTTTCTAGTTTTTTTTAATGCTCTAAGTAGCTAGCTGCAATTTTCCCTCTACTATAAAATTTAGTTCAGTTGCTATAGCACTCAAATTAAAAAAAAAAGTTCAGCTATTATAAGAAATTGAGCTCAGCCGCTGAAAAATTTCCCTATGCTATTAGTAGCAAGCATAAGAAATGAAGTTCAACTGCTATAAATTCGACTGCCATAAAATTCAACAAACTAGAATCTATGTATAGAAATTTTAGAGACCGTAATGGGCAACAACAAATGAAGTTCAACACATGATGCCAAATTGGTTTATGCGTAAAAGGAGATACAAACACTGGCATAAGAAATCAATCTAGATAAGTTACATTAGTAGATATAATGTTTTATTCGCAAAAGGAGGCACAAAAAGGGCTTGATACACAGGCGAAGGCACAAACGATATGCTTACGTATACACACTGTAACAGCCCGGATATAAATATTCGGGATACGTTTCGAAGGTCGGATACCTTCGTTCGGATGTTGCAATTCAGGTACGGGTCGAGGTTTCAAACCTCTAATCAGTCGAAGTTTCATAAATTCAGTTTAAACGAAAGTGAAAAGGAAATATGATTTAGATACAAAAGCCACGGCAAGGCCGGGTCAAAACCGAAACATAATTCTAACGTCGGATGGCCAGATTAGCGGGGTTAGACATATTTCTTTGCAATCGCCGAGGGACTTTCCCACGCCATATAAACAGAGAGCAATCATACCTAAAAACAATGGGTGCGAGTGGGGTCAGACCGAGGCCCCAACACGCTCTGTCCAGCAAGCGAACATACACATACGCTAATAATAAAGATGATGCAGATGCGGAAATTAAATCACACTAGCATGATCCTAATTTACAATATGCGAGAAATAACTGTAAAGGTGCCCAAAGAATGTCAAGTGGCATGTCCCTCTCCTACCTCTGCTGGGCTATCATCATGCTCGATGGTGCTGGGCTATCATCATAACATAAATTAAAATAAATATGCCCGATGGTGCTGGGCTATCATCATGCTCATATCGACTCGATAGAATCAGGGCACCCGATGGGGCTGGGCTACCCTATGACCCTAGCAAAGACTCTAGGACTATCACAGATAACGGCCGTTCAATTTCATACGCGTAAAGAAATAGAATGCTCAATCACAAGTGCAACCTAGCATGATACTACATGGCATGCTTTAATGCTTATGCAACACCTAGTATGTCATACATTCACAAGCCGGTAATATCTTTCGAATCTGAGTAAGCCCATAAAGGAACTTACCTGAATAAGCCGAACAGCAGAGAACAAGGCAGAGCAGAATCCAAGTAAGAGTCACCAATAGCAAGCAATGTCCAACATATCACAATCACCTAATAACATACAAATGCATAAGTCTATCTAATTCACACAAGGCGCCCCTAACTATCACACATCTCTTCTCATATCTCGTTTCAGATCATTCCGTCTTATTTTATCATTTCAGGTTCATCTCATCTCATCATCTCATTTTCAAAACAATCTCTCAAGAACTCAACTTAGAAAATCAAATAACTCTTTTTAAAATCGCTTATCTAAATCCCGACATTAAGCATTTAAACCTTAAAATCAATTTCCAAAAGTCATATTTAAATCCTCATAACTCCTCATATTTATAAATCAAAACCAACAATTCACTTTAAAAATTCCCAATTCACATAGTTAAATCCTCATAAAATGCATCAATTAAATAATCCCATTAATATTATTTTGAAACAATATAATCAATATATAAAGATTAATTTCCAGAATATTATAATTATAACCAAATTCCAAAACTATATTAATATCAAAATAATTTAACACTTACTATTCATAAAGTCTCAAAACAATAACCATAAATATATTTATAACTCCCTATCCATTAATCTCACTTTTAAAACCTTTTAAATACAAATATTAAAAACTTTCAGAACTTATAAATATATATATTTTCCTAAAATCAGAAATAAAAAAACATATAATATATATATAACATAACATATAACATATATATATATATATATAAACAATTTAAAACACCCAACAGTCCAAACCCTTAACCCGAAACCAAGCCCAGCCGAAGAGGAAGAAAAAGGGCCCAATCCCGCAGCCAAACCCAGCCCAAAGAATAGGCCCAAAGAGCCAGCAGTAAAAAAAGAGGGTGGGCCCCAGCTGACATGGCGCTGATGTGGCAAGGAGGGGCCCATACTTCTTCTTCTTCCCTCTTTACTGGTCGGAAGAAGGGACGGAGGGGGGGGGGGCTCTCCTGGGTTCGAAAACCCGAAGGAGGAAGAGGAAGGGGAGGCTGGTGGTGGCGTAGCTAGGCTCCGACCGCTCGACACACATCCATGGAAACCAAGTAAAAGAAGAAGAAGGAAGGGCGGGCTCACCATGGGGAGTTTGTTCGTGGTCGTCGGGCCTCACCGGAGCTCTTCGGGTTCATCGGTGATGGAAATCAACCGAGCTTGCCTGGGTCGACAACGAGAGGTCAAAAGGCGAAGCTTTACTATCATATTGAGCGAAAGAAGGAGAGGGGGTGGCCTACCGACCTTAGATGCAGAGAACAGGGGAGCACGGAGGGGCTGCGTTCGGCGGTGTCGGCGACTCCGGGGTGTCCCTGGGTGGCTCAGGCTCGGCCTTGGACGTCGGTGAAGAGGGTTCCGCATGCTCGGGACGGACGAAGGAGGAGGAAGGACGAGTTGTGGGAGCTCAGTTTCGCTTCACGGAAAACAGGGGGCTCGACTTCGGCTTCGTCCTACTGCTGTTGCTTCGGGAAGCTGAGGTGGAGGAGGGAGGAGCTTTGGTGGAGGGTGGTGTCTGTGTGGGGGAGATTGAAATTGAAACCAAATGACAGAGAGGGAGATGGGTGCAGGAGAGGGACAGCTCTTGTGGGTTTTGGAAACAAAAGAAGAGGAGAAGGATGTGGGGTGCAGAGGTTAATGAAGACAAGAGGGGAAGGGAGGTGAGGCTGGTGCTCTGAAATGAGGCAGGGGAGGGAAGGGGGACCGCAGGGAGAAGGAGAGAGAGAGAGAGAGAGAGAGAGAGATAGAGAGAGAGAGAGAGAGAAAGAAAGAAAAAGAAAAAGAAAAAGAAAATATATAAATATATGGTCCCAACAAGATATTTTGAACCCGATAAAATATCCCGAAACCCGCTCGCCCAAACGAATCCCGACTAAAACAATTTTAATTAAATTTAATTTACTAATCTCAATATAACGGAATTAAATTAATTTCAATTAAAACTCGGAGTTTAAATTAATCTTTATTAATACTCGATCTTGAAAGCGAAAATCGAATCCCGTCAAAATCCGAAATTTAAATGATGCTGGAATAACTAAAATCCAAAACTTACGCTCGAGAACGGGTTTTATTCCACTTTTACAAATTGAATTTAATAATAATTTATTTAATAAAATAAACATAAAATATAAATGTACTCGGTCTTTACATTTATCCACCTCTAAAACACAAGTCTCATCCCCGAGACTAAAATCATTTAAAACAATGGAAAGGAGTTTGAAATCGGCGAGTCCGAGGACCATGTCCAAGGATCTTGCAATCATCTCGGTTGCGTCTTCCGGGATTCTCACAACATCCTGGTCACGGTCGTGACATCTCCAATTGGTCTAGTCAAGTGTGTAATAAGCGCCCTATCACATCCTTGCTTCGACCTTTCGGAAGTATCACAACTCTAAAAGCATTATAGCGTCCGACTAGGTCTTAGCAAGCAATCTATAAGCGCCCCTATAAAATGCTTGTATCCACTTCGTGAGACGTCATAATGTAAGTCCAGTTCGTAAACTCTCAAGCGTTTTGTAAATGGAAAGGTTGTCGTCCAAATCCTTGAAACTCTCGATTTCTTTAAAACCCAAAGTTGGCCATTTTCAAAACCGTTCAAAATTTTCAAATTCAACGTTTAATCAAGCAACTTTACACTAAAACAAGTCAATTTCTTTCAAATCAATATTTCGTCAAAATCTTCCAAAAACCAAAACAGCTTTTTGCATACCAATCAATCAAATTCCGAGGGTAGGAGGTGGAGTCATCCACCTCTAAGGGCTAATCCCATATTCTCTTCCTAGTTTCCAGAATCGAATCAATCTATCGGTCTCAATTCAAGCAAGATGCATAAGCCATAAGAAATGCATAAATGTATAACCAACCAATCTCCAATCAACACATCATAAGGCAAGTCTCAACATATACCATCGTAGTGCCACAAGGTCACATCACATCTCCAGATCATACCAAAGGTTATAAAAGCATTTCTCATCACAGAATTAATGAACCAAAACCCATTATCAACACATCAACACATCAAGGTCAGGTTATTAAGATTCAGCAAAAGGAAAGGTCAGTCAATGTGTGAATCACCAAAACGTCATCATACTCGCAAAACATCATCTCAACTCATACAATGTCATATAACGATCACTTAGCAATCACACACCATTATCTCATATATATATAAGTCAGATTCATGATCCTAATTAATATTCATCATTTAACATCTCCTGATCATAATATAACATCATGCTCTCACATAGCAACATATCATTATTTCATGATTCATTCAACACATTATAACATGCTTTTAGAACAACATAGTAGGATAGCAATGGGTCATTATATTATGAGTATAGTTGTCACTACCAATTATGATTCAATATTGCATATCAACATGTAATATCAGCCATATCAGGTTCATCACAGTCGCTATCTAACATCATGCCAAGTCATTTTAATAAATCACATAATCAAGAAAGCTTTCACATCATCACCAGGTAAAATAAACGCAAACCCCGCTTGCTCGATTTCAATTCCTACATCAAAACCAGCCTCATCTAGATTCACCAACATCAGTTCAGGTAACATCCTCAAAAGAAGTCCCAATTCATTTCAATACCCTAATCTCGCTCCTCATTCCACCAAGAACTCTCACTAGCAATCCACCTCTAAGAATCCAACTACTATCTCTAACCTCACACTCGAGGCCCTCTTATACTATATCTTCCCTACTCTTAAAATCCATTTCTTACCCTTCCACACTTCCCAAGAGTTCACAAGCATCATGCCCTGCTAACCGCACATTCTCTAGTAAAATTCCTCGACCACCGCCTATCCGACCTATTCCTAACCATACTCTCACCCAAGATTCACCTAGGAGTTCGTCGAAAATCCTCAAGCATTACCTCTTAATTCCCGAACCCACTCAGTCCAACCTAAGTCAACACCCCTCTTCTGCAACTTTCCCTTACCACCATCGATTATTCTAAACACTCAAAACCTTTCTCCACTCTTTGACCGCTCAACCAAAAAGGACCTCACTCACATGTTCAAAGAAGAAGCAATCATGGACATTATTGCACATAAGGACTACATCATATCAACTAGCATCATTAAGCATTGCAACAAGTATCAAAAGTCTCAATTTACCGTCATGCTCGAGATTATCACATAACACCATATATGAATAACGTCAATTCAAACTAGCAAGTTTCATCATAATCTTAGCTAATAAACAGTTCAGATTCTCGGCATTTGCTGTTCATACTATATAGGAAGGAATTTAGATCATGCTTAGCAACTCGGAATAGCATCACATCAAGTCATCAAGGTACATTAGGATAATAAGGCACCGAATCATATATATCATCATAGACATCGGATAATCAGGCAATAATCATTACCAAGTCATCACATCAACACGAAATTTTCAACATCAAGTCAGTGCAATTCATCATCAACAAGCTCAGAAAGGGTTAGCAATTCGAATAGAGGACGCTCCCACTTGCAAGTCATAACGTGCTCAACAATCGTAATCCTCAAAACGAGCTTGTTCCGTCGACATTATCGATCCTGAGGCCCGTGGGTTATGGGCCCACGCTTCCGCTGCGCTGCTCTATCGCCATTCAATTTCCCGATCCCTTGTTCCATGCGGTCGCTCATCCAATGTAACGCGTATGAGTTTAAGTTAGCGGCGATAGGGGAGTGACAAGAGCGGACGACCCAATGTTTCTTTCGGAGAAGGAATAGGCCAAGGCTAAAGACGACACGACTAGAAACGACTCCGACTCGGGAATAGTAACGATGCCCTTAAGAAAGTCTATTAGGTTACGATTTTGACAAACACGCACGAATTCATTATGGAGCATATCAATCACGTCAATCCACACTAACATGCACCTATCTCGGGGCAACATTCGTATTCATATCAAAGACACAATCAAGTCCTACGCTGATGTTTGTAAAACAAGCTAACATTCTAGTATTCCATGGAAACAGACATGCCTAGCATTCTTCAAGCAAGATAGACGGAACCAGCAATGATCATATATGATTTGAAGTCATGTGGAATTTAATGAAGATAACGAGCATCATGTATATGAACAATGTAGGAACAGGGTATACACATCAACAATTGAGTCCAACTATATCATGGCAAGGTATATTATATCAATCAGATGAAGCGTCATACGAGAACACATAAGAGTAGCATAGCAATTATCACATATATGAACAATGTACAAGTTTGGTGTATGCATCATACGAGATCATATAAAGGGCAACATAGTAACTACCTCACAATGCTCATATGTTAAGTCAAGCATGGCACGGAATCATATGACGAGATACATCTAGAGAGCATGGGTCCTACATGATACTAGCGATATGTAATGTGATACAAGCATAGTCAAGAGTCATTTAGAGGAGTTCAACATAATATTCACGAAACATGAGGCATCATCAAAAGTACGAGAAGGACATCATGGGTGCTAGACTATAATCATGCTAAGTACGAACCATCATAGAGTACATATATGGTACAATAGTTGTCACATCATAGAGCAAGTACGTCACGTGATCATTTAGCGGGTCATATTGGAGATCATAAGCCCTACATGATACTAATAGCACACATCGAACATGAGTAGAATTAAAGTAATTCAACTAGATTCGTTACGGTATTCATGCGTCATGTGTATGCAAAATCAGGATATAGGGTGGTGTGTGATCATGCGAGGTGTCAAGTCATGCATTCATGCAAGCACGAGAGACTATCATAGAGTAGTAGAGGGATACCACCGAGCGAAAACATGTGAACATGCTAGAATTAACCATCACGGAAAGCAAGTTGATCACCGAATTCAACATCACTTTAATCGGGGCGAGTGGAACATTTAAAAATGAGAGAAAAGGGAAGAGTCACACTATCATGGGCCTAGCTCGAGAGAGAATCAACAATAACGTAGGCAATGTAGAATTTGCACAAGTCACAACCAAGGGCCCAACATGTTACTAGTGGTCTAATATAACATATGGTATATACATGCACTTGACTGGTTAGTACGACAGTATGCAAGAGTTCACTCAATCACATCTCAACGACATAGTAGCATGAGAGGAAAAACGCAACGAGGTATAGAGCAAGTCTAAGCAACATGGCTAGAATATGAGGACATGAGTTCAAATTGATGTATACTAGGATAGAACATGTATTTATCAAGACTCGTTCACACTATCATGTACCTAATCCAAGGGAAGCAACAATCATATAGACTCATATCATGTGGTTCATGTTTTCAATCAATCATACAATCAATATGCTAAGTAAACATGCTATAACACTTACAATCATGATAGAGGACAAGACACAACACGAGACTTAAGCAATGGGACAAGCATGGGTACAAAATTTCATACAACTACAAATTCACATTAAAGCTCATCATCGTAACATGTACCGGGAGTTACGTAGCATATAAGGCACGTCGACATCAATTTATAACACGTATCCACCAAGTAAGGGGCTCACTCTATCATGATACTAGAACCGAACTACCACACTATCATGGACCTATTCACAGGAAGGACATCAATTAGACGACATCCTAGCATATGACATATTTATTCGTGCCCTAGTATGACAATGTAATATACTAAGTAGATCATGTTGGGATGATATGGATACGATAAATATAGCTCAAATTTATACAATAGTCATTATGAACATTAAACCACATAAGCATAATTCCACACTAAGGATCAATTGTAGGTCAAGGAGTAGTGCATATAGAATCACACAATCATGAACAGGGTAATCAAGATAACCCGATAGAAGTCCATAAGGGCAACATTGACTCTTCCCAACTGACTCATTACCCATCTTTCCCGTGGGTCTCGGATACGAATTTTCCGTGACAAGAGGACACTGATGGATCGTCATAAGAATTGATAAGGACAACCTCGTAACATCTCACTCTCTAGCTCGGAGTTTCATCAAGAACCGTCTTCCAATACTCTCTCGGACAACTTCTATATTCAATCATGATTCCCGACACTATGTGTTTACCAACCCAATTCCCGTGGAAGACCGATATTCGAAGGGAGGACTCGATTGAATTGTCAAAAGGGTTCATAAGGGAAGGGTCGGTTCCACAAAACTGAGCTTAACCATATAAGAAGAAGAAGGGTACTCCCGCTATCCCGTTCGCACAGATCGTTCAATATTCATCAGATAGTCAGAACATAACAATCAATCTTTAACATATCAAGCACTCAACATAGAATCAGCCAATGCCACATATAACGACCTCTTTGGAGTCTTCCCGACCCATCTGTAAAGAACAAGCTAGTATTTCGCCTACCCATTTCCGACTACATCCAATAGGGATGGTCTAGCGCCTTTTCTACCCACTCGATCCCTTATTAGTTGGTTCTCCTCTTTTATCATAAGCCAAGTTTATATTTAGTCCAATTGAGTTAGGCATATTAAGTTCATTTTGCCCCTTTAAAACGCTTTCAAATCCTTTGAAATTCATGGGCGGTTTTCCAAAACATACACTCGACCCTTGCGTACCCGAATTGCACAACCTCGCTCTGATACCAACTTTGTAACGGCCCGGATATAAATATCTGGGATACGTTTCGAAGGTCGGATACCTTCGTTTGGATGTTGCAATTCAGGTACGGGTCGAGGTTTCAAACCTCTAATCAGTCGAAGTTTCATAAATTCAGTTTAAACGAAAGTGAAAAGGAAATATGATTTAGATACAAAAGCCACGGCAAGGCCGGGTCAAAACCGAAACATAATTCTAACGTCGGGTGGCCAGATTAGCGGGGTTAGACAGATTTCTTTGCAATCACCGAGTGACTTTCCCACACCATATAAACAGAGAGCAATCATACCTAAAAACAATGGGTGCGAGTGGGGTCAGACCGAGGCCCCAACACGCTCTGTCCAGCAAGCGAACATACACATACGCTAATAATAAAGATGATGCAGATGCGGAAATTAAATCACACTAGCATGATCCTAATTTACAATATGCGAGAAATAACTGTAAAGGCGCCCAAAGAATGCCAAGTGGCATGTCCCTCTCCTACCTCTGCACCCCTTTCCGTTAGTGCAGAGACCGGCCGGTTCGATGCTATAGCATATCATATCTCATCATCATATCTCATCATCATAACATAAATTAAAATAAATATGCCCGATGGTACTGGGCTATCATCATGCTCATATCGACTCGATAGACTCAGGGCACCCGATGGGGCTGGGCTACCCTATGACCCTAGCTAAGACTCTAGGACTATCACAGATAACGGCCGTTCTGTTTCATACGCGTAAAGAAATAGAATGCTCAATCACAAGTGCAACCTAGCATGATACTACATGGCATGCTTTAATGCTTATGCAACACCTAGTATGTCATACATTCACAAGCCGGTAATCTCTTTCGAATCTGAGTAAGCCCATAAAGGAACTTACCTGAATAAGCCGAACAGCAGAGAACAAGGCAGAGCAGAATCCAAGTAAGAGTCACCAATAGCAAGCAATGTCCAACATATCACAATCACCTAATAACATACAAATGCATAAGTCTATCTAATTCACACAAGGTGCCCCTAACTATCACACATCTCTTCTCATATCTCGTTTCAGATCATTCCGTCTTATTTTATCATTTCAGGTTCATCTCATCTCATCATCTCATTTTCAAAACAATCTCTCAAGAACTCAACTTAGAAAATCAAATAACTCTTTTTAAAATCGCTTATCTAAATCCCGACATTAAGCATATAAACCTTAAAATCAATTTCCAAAAGTCATATTTAAATCCTCATAACTCCTCATATTTATAAATCAAAACCAACAATTCACTTTAAAAATTCCCAATTCACATAGTTAAATCCTCATAAAATGCATCAATTAAATAATCCCATTAATATTATTTTGAAACAATATAATCAATATATAAAGATTAATTTCCAGAATATTATAATTATAACCAAATTCCAAAACTATATCAATATCAAAATAATTTAACACTTACTATTCATAAAGTCTCAAAACAATAACCATAAATATATTTATAACTCCCTATCCATTAATCTCACTTTTAAAACCTTTTAAATACAAATATTAAAAAATTTCAGAACTTATAAATATATATATTTTCCTAAAATCAGAAATAAAAAAACATATAATATATATATATATAACATAACATATAACATATATATAAACAATTTAAAACACCCAACAGTCCAAACCCTTAACCCGAAACCAAGCCCAGCCGAAGAGGAAGAAAAAGGGCCCAATCCCGCTGCCAAACCCAGCCCAAAGAATAGGCCCAAAGAGCCAGCAGTAAAAAAAGAGGGTGGGCCCCAGCTGACATGGCGCTGATGTGGCAAGGAGGGGCCCATACTTCTTCTTCTTCCCTCTTTACTGGTCGGAAGAAGGGACGGAGGGGGGGGCTCTCCTGGGTTCGAAAACCCGAAGGAGGAAGAGGAAGGGGAGGCTGGTGGTGGCGTAGCTAGGCTCCGACCGCTCGACACACATCCATGGAAACCAAGTAAAAGAAGAAGAAGGAAGGGAGGGCTCACCATGGGGAGTTTGTTCGTGGTCGTCGGGCCTCGCCGGAGCTCTTCGGGTTCATCGGTGACGGAAATCAACCGAGCTTGCCTGGGTCGACAACGAGAGGTCAAAAGGCAAAGCTTTACTATCCCATTGAGCGAAAGAAGGAGAGGGGGTGGCCTACCGACCTTAGATGCGGAGAACAGGGGAGCACGGAGGGGCTGCGTTCGGCGGTGTCGGCGACTCCGGGGTGCCCCTGGGTGGCTCAGGCTCGGCCTTGGACGTCGGTGAAGAGGGTTCCGCGTGCTCGGGACGGACGAAGGAGGAGGAAGGACGAGTTGTGGGAGCTCAGTTTCGCTTCACGTAAAACAGGGGGGCTCGACTTCGGCTTCGTCCTACTGCTGTTGCTTCGGGAAGCTGAGGTGGAGGAGGGAGGAGCTGTGGTGGAGGGTGGTGTCTATGTGGGGGAGATTGAAATTGAAACCAAATGACAGAGAGGGAGATGGGTGCAGGAGAGGGACAACTCTTGTGGGTTTTGGAAACAAAAGAAGAGGAGAAGGGTGTGGGGTGCAGAGGTTAATGAAGACAAGAGGGGAAGGGAGGTGAGGCTGGTGCTCTGAAATGAGGTAGGGGAGGGAAGGGGGACTGCAGAGAGAAGGAGAGAGAGAGAGAGAGAGAGAGAGAGAGAGAGAGAGAAAGAAAAAGAAAAAGAAAAAGAAAATATATAAATATATGGTCCCAACAAGATATTTTGAACCCGATAAAATATCCCGAAACCCGCTCGCCCAAACGAATCCCGACTAAAACAATTTTAATTAAATTTAATTTACTAATCTCAATATAACGGAATTAAATTAATTTCAATCAAAACTCGGAGTTTAAATTAATCTTTATTAATACTCGATCTTGAAAGCGAAAATCGAATCCCGTCAAAATCCGAAATTTAAATGATGCCGGTATAACTAAAATCCAAAACTTACGCTCGAGAACGGGTTTTATTCCACTTTTACAAATTGAATTTAATAATAATTTATTTAATAAAATAAACATAATATATAAATATACTCGGTCTTTACACACACCGGAAAAAAAAAGTGTCAACAAGTATCAATCCATGATGCAAAACGCCACAAAGCTTGAAGTACATTGTCGTATTTAGCTCGATTTTGTCCAAGTCTAGTGGATTGATGGGAAAACAATGTTCAACATGGACACCATAAAGTCATTGATTTTATTATTTGGATCATGGTTTTTGAGCTCCATGGGGAACTTATTCAAATCAAAGTTGTGACATGTTCCAACTTTGCCATCCTCAGCTGAAAAGTTCAACATGCAATTGCGATTCACTTCTAACGCATAATATAAATTTTAAATGGTCTTATGTAAACACAAAGAATAAGAAAGACATAAGTCATAAGAAATACATAAATAACTCTTAATCCTTTGATTATTCAATATGCGCAAGTTTTAAAACTTGAAATATCATAACCTTTGCAACAGACATGGAAGATCAAAGCCCTTCCAAATTTCACAAGTATCACAAACTTCCACCTTGATCCCCGGGCCCGTATCTTAGTCATTTAGGATTCCACCTTTATCGACATTGATTTTGTTATTATTGGTATCCAACACATTGGTTGCGCCATGTCTTGCAATGTCACTCGCGACAAAGCTGGAATTTGCTACGTTATATGGACTTCATACCGTTGTCCATAGAAGAGGCATATGGGAGGCATTAACTAACCTCGTAAGCAACTATAATCTCCCTTGGATGGCTCTTGGAGACTTTCATTGCATTATGAGACATGATGAGAGAATGAATGGTGCACCGGTCACCATGTACGAATGTCGTGACATGGTCAAGGCTTGCCATAAACATGGGTTTGTCAACACTCCATTCTCTAGTAACAATGGCCACCATAATCATATTATTTCTATCCAGCGGGGAGACAGGACCTTCACTAAGTCCGATAATCAAGTTGCACTTGAATTTATGAATTTTTTTCCATGGGTTGTTTAGTATATCAGGGAACGAAATCGATCCAGATCCTAGCTGGTTTGCTCGTCACACCGAGGTGAACAGCGAGGACAAGGAGATACTTGTCTTCCCAATTTCTAATGTCGAGATCAAAGAGGCCTTATAGGCGATTGGTGATGATAAGGCGCCCGTTCCAATGTTTTTTCTTCCAATTTCTTCAAAGCTTCATGGAATGTGACTAGGGGTGAACTTTGTGCGTCCATCAAAGAGTTCTTTCACAATGGTATCTTATTATGGAAAATAAACCATACCATGGTAATCCTTATTCCTAAAGTTAACAAAGGTGCAAAGGTGGGACAATTTAGGCCTATTTCTTGTTTTAATGTTGTGTATAAAGTCATATATAAAGTTCTTACAACTAGACTTGGTCGATGCTTTAGGTACCTTATTGATGATGCACAAGCGGCTTTCGTTTCTGACCGTCTCATGAGCGATAACATTTTTCTTGTCCAGGAACTCCTTCGTAGATACAATGTTAAGCATGACACCCGTAGATGTTTTTTAAACATTGATCTTGCTAAAGCTTATGACACCATTTCTTGGAAGTTTTCTAAGTTTTCTTTGCAGGAGATTGGGCTTCCCTCGAGGTTCATTGAGTGGGTGATGGAATGCATGACCTCAACTTCCTTCTCCATCAAGATCAACAAGAATTACATGGGCACTTCAAGGGTAAACGTGGCCTCCGACAAGGTTACCAAGGAGTTTTTCTCTCTTCTTGTGAAGGTTGAAACAAGCAAACCATCCTACCACTTCCATCAACAATGCAATAGCTTGAGGATTGCTCACCTTGCCTTTGCTGAAAACATAGTGCTTTTCTATCGTGGGGATTTAAGTTCGGTTAAGGTGTTGATAGGTTGCCTCCATAAATTCAAAAAAAAAAGACTGGGCTTGCAGTTAACAAAGAGAAATATGCAGTGTTCCTTGTGTCATTGCCTCCCCTTGAAGCTAGCGAGATGATAAGCTAAACTGATTTCAATCTTGGTGCTTTCCCCTTCCGGTATCTTGGAGTGTCCATCGGCCCTCATGGCTTCTGGTTTACTCATTATGGCCCTCTTCTCGAAAAGATTGGTAAGTGGCTTAACACCTGGAGTAGCAAATATCTCTCTTATGCAGGTCGACAGAAGCTTATTGCCTCGTTGATCCAAGGAATTGAAGGTTTTTAGTTATCTATCCTTTCGGTTCCAGAAGCTATCTTAGGATGCCTAAATGCCATATATTGTAGCTTTCTTTCGAAGGTTCTTAGAGTCTACTGGAGCAAAGTTTGCTTGCCAAAGCAAGAAGGTGGGTTGGGTCTACTCGACATCAAGACATGGAACAATGCATTCATGTGCAAACACTTGTGGAGCATTCATTCGAAAAGAGAAAGTCTTGGGTTAGATGGATACATCACAAGTATTTGGAAGTCAAGGAAGTTGAAGATTGGGTGGGTCACCGTCGGGACTCTTCGCTTATAAAATCTATTCTTAAAGCTAGAGACTTGATTATTTCTATGAATGGTAACCTTGATGACATCTTTACCTCTTGGTGTTATGACAACAGGTTGAAGGTCTCGAGGGCTTACGAGTCCTTTAGAGAAAAGGGCTCTAAGGTGCGTTGTTGGAGGGAACACCCCCTAAACACTTCTTTATCCTTTGGCTTGCCACACTTGGTAAGCTTTTGACTTTTGATTAATTATTCTACCTTGATATTGACCATGCTTGTAGATTGTGCAACAATGACACCCTTGGGACCCACGACCATCTCTTCTTTGAGCGCACTTACTCCAAAGAACGTAGCACTAGGCAAAGGCAAGCTTAGAACCTTCTAAAGAAAAAAGGGGGGGAGAAAACAGAACTGCAGGTCGAAGATTATACCACACTTGAAGATATAACAAAAATAGAGAAAGATTTAAAATGTCGGTTGATGTGAATTCTCTCCCTCGAGCCCTTCAGTGGCTTAGGAGAAATGTTAAAAGTAGTAGCTGCGCTAATAAAGTGAAGGTTTTCGCTCTCTCGACCTCTATATGTTACATTTGGCACGCTAGAAATGCCCAAAGCTTTGATGGCAATTACATCTCGAAGGATGTTGTTACTTGTCTTATTGCCACACATGTGTTCCGTCTCCTTCATGATGTCTTTCCACCCCATGTTGTGGAACGACTCTAAGGCTGTCATTCTCGGCAGTTGCTTCTTGGAGGGTTGTACCATATTTTTGGTGGTGATCGGTGTTGTTTGCATCAATTTCCCAGCGGCTCACTTTGGTTGGTATTACCTTGTGTTTAGTCCTTTTCTTACGTAACGGCCCGAGTTTATTGACCCAGATTACGTTTCAAAGGTCGGATACCTTCGTTCGGATCTTGCGCACCAAGTACGGTTGAAAGTTTGAAATTCAAAAGTTAGGTTTTGAAAGTGTGATTTCATACCCAAAGTTCTCGTGAGGTCCGTTGGAGACCCGGTGTTAACACACCTGTACCTGTCCTAAGTGCTATGTCGAGAAAACATTTCCGCTTAAACCGGACAATCACGTAAATCCAATACAAGGTGTCACGGTAAAGTAGGGTCAAAACAGGCGTTAGTATGTGGTTAATCTACTAGCAATTTATATGGTCAAGTGACAAGTCAATCTCCAATTATTCGCCATGAACATCCCTCGCCAAACAGCACACAACACTAGATAGGATCATGCATGTATACCTAAAAAATATAGACAGACATGGGATTAGATTGAGGCCCGCACTTGGCTAGTCCCCACAAATAGGGACACACACACGCTCTTCTTAATAATATGCTTCTAATGCAGGACAGAATTTACCACACAAGCATGCAAGCAGTTTATATGTATATATAATGCAGTACTGTAATTAAAGGGTACCCGCATAGAATGTCAAGTGGCATATCCCTCTCCTACCTCCACCCCCTTCCTGTTCGGGCGGAGACTGGCCAGTTCGTGCATGCATCAAGTCATTCATGTTCATCATTCATTTATCATGTTCATCATGCTCATCGTTTATTCATTATTCGTTCATCATGCTCATCATTCATTCATCATGCTCATATTGGTATTACTCATGACTAGGCTTGACTCAGGAGAAACCCGATGGGACTGGGCTATCCTATGACCCTAGCAAAGACTAGTGACTTCATAGATAACGGTTGTTCTATTTACAAACGCATACAAAATAAGGATGTTCATTCATAGGTGCAAGTTCTAAGCATGATACTACATGTCATGATCTTATGCTGTTATGCATATGCAACACCTAGTATATCAAGCACATATATGTAGGGAAATGGTTCTGTTCAATCTGTGTAAGCTCCAAGAGGATCTTACCTAGGGGTGCAGAATAATATTGTAGTACTAAGACAGTTTAAGATCACCTAGTAATCACATGAGTATATAAGTCTATATTTAAGCACATAAGCACACATAGTTTCATATAATTTCATGTATCGAAAGTCTCATCATCGTATTTCCAACTCATTTCACATTTCATCATATGCCATCTCGCATCCCATCTCATATTAATATCTCATCGCATAACATCAGCACAACTCATTAGACATCATCTCAACTAATTATTATATCATATTTCAATCATTTAGAATCATGCATCATTATCTCATTAACGATCCTTATAGCATATATAGTCAAGTTTTCATACTCATACTTAGCACATGTATCATCATCATAATTAACTAGCATACAATATCTCATATAACAAGTCATAGTCATACTTAGCATCAACACATATATTCATTATACATAATCTTACAACAATATCACCACATAACCATGTTATTAGTCACGCAACATCATGCTATTAGTCACACAACATCATGCTTGCACATAAGGTTTCATGTATCATAATATCATGCAAAGTTCACCAAGTTAGTCAACCTTTAAGTTAGTTCAAAAACCTTTTAAACACCTTGTTTTTTCAAAACCCAAGTTCCAAATCATTAGTAAAATCCATGATTCATTTTATTGAGGAAATTTGATGTGTTCACACCATTTTCCAAAACCCCTTTTAACATAGTTAAAAGGAGTGTTAAAGGTAAACCGTTACAAGGTTTGGAGGTGAAAGAAAGGGAGAACGACCCTTACCTAGCTCAAAACCGAAAATTAGAGGAGAGAGGTCGAGTATGCTATTCTAGGCAGCTCCGACTCTTGCTGGGCTGCTTCCGGGCTACTCGTCGATGCTGAGGGAGGCTGAGGGAGCTGCTGTTGCTGGTCATCCAGGAGGAAGAGCAAGGGCTGCGATTGGCTTGCTTGAGTATAAACATGAAAGGATGGAGCTTGGGAACTCTCGATTCTCATGGGGAAAGAAGATGAAGTTGTTGGGGGTTGTTGCTGGGATGGAAAAGGCTGAATTGGTGGTGTTTAGTTGCTGGGAGGAAAAGATTTGGGCTGTTGAAATCTCAAGGCAACAGTAGGAAGAAGGAGGGTTGAAAGGATAAGATTTTATAGCCTTGTGAGAGAGGGTTTGTGTTTGATCTTGTGGTGTGTTGTTTTTGAGACAAAATCTGATTTTTAAGGAGAAAAATGAGGCTTGAGGATAGGTTGAATCAGATGGAGCTAAAGAGGGAGGCATAGAGCTTGTCTCCCTTGCCATTTTGGGTGTGGTCAGATGAGAGGTTGAAAAGCACAATTTGGGTATTTGCCCATTTCTAGCAAGGAGGAAAGAAGTAGGAAGCTTCCCTTGAATTTCAAATTTGGCTCCATGGGGACCATCTTGGGCTGGGATTTTGGATGGATTAGAGGAGAATCAAGGCTAGAATCGTGGTCCCAAAGTGTTAGGATGAAATCCCGACGTTAGTCCTCGAAAGTTAGTTTTCCGAATCCCGCTCTCTTGATCTAATCCCGACTCAATCAAATTAGTGTTTTAAAATCATGAGGATATCAACATCCAAAGCTCATTTCAAATCTCGAGGTGAAAGGACGAAATTTCTCTTCAAAAGTTCGAAATTTGGTTGGGTTCCGATTTAAGGATTTTAAACACGATTTTCAAGATTTTCAAATATCCGAATTGTCCAACTTAAATTCATTGTAATTTATTTAGTTTTTAATATTATTTTAAAACTGAGGTCTTTACATCTTATGTTTAGGTGTGTGTCTTAAAGGCTTGCATGTCCTCGAGAACACACCTCCGCTTGTTCTGTGCTATGTGTCATGTTTGGGTTGCATTCCCTTGGAGTATATTTTGGTCGGTTTTATCTTTGGTAGGGTTCCGTAAGCCTGTGTGCTGATGGACATACCCCTTTGTTTTGTTTTCTTGAAATCTTGTATGTGTCAAAATGGCTTGCATGCCGGCTTGAACATACACCTCGCAGTTTTGTTTTGGCTTTGTCTTCTTGGGGGTTGGCCTATGTGTTGATCTTGGGGTGGCTAAGTCTGCTTGTACGGGTCCTTGGTCTTCCCCATTCTTTCATTTGAATTTAAATATCCAATCCTTCGTGAGGGGTTGTTCCTAAAAAAAAGATGATATTTGCTAGGAGTGTTTCCATTGTTGTTTTCGTTTGTCTATTCATACAAGTTCTTTAGTTGCCCTTTTTTTGTGTGAAATTTGGGTTTCTTCCATGTTTTCTGCGGTTAGTGTGTGATGCTTGTGAAATTTGGAAGGACTTTTAGGTTGTGTTTGTATTTCAATTGCATTTTAATTATAATGTAATTATAATTATAACTATAACAGTGATTAGTTAAAACTTTTTAAAATGTGTTAAAAATAACATAAATTTTAAATAAATATTTTATAATTTTATCAATCAAATATCCAGTACTATTTATAATTTTTATATCAACTTAATATAATTGACTATCTTAATTTTTAATATATTTTATTTAAAATTATGTTATTTTAAACATATTATTAAAATCTTTAACTAAACATTAATAAAATATTTATAATTGTAATTGCATTATAATTAAAATTAATTGAAATCTAAACACACCCTTATATAGTTTTAGTTAATGATGAAGTTTTATCAATAAGAATAAGGCGTGAAAGATTTAACCTCGTGATGAAATAGATCAAGTCAAACAAACGTTTTTGCTTTTGAGTCAGTCCAACTGTTTTTTTTTTATTATGTAAAAATTCGGGTAGAGGACCTACCCAAGAGAGTCAGTCCAACTGTTAAATTAGCATCTCGAATTTTTTTCAAAATTAATACTCAATAATAAATAATTAACAAAATATTCACACTTTTAAACAATTTACAAAAATATTCATTTTTGTCAGATCGAGCAGAAAAATGCGTTCTCATTCCGCGTTTTACTAATAAAATTAGAAAATTTTAAATTAGAAGGAAAAGGGAATAAAATTAACCAAAAAAACGCAAGTTAAAACCGCGTTTTTACATTTATTTTATTCCAAGTTAAATATATAATTTTTCTTATTTTTATTAGCAGAGACGCGAGTTGTAACCTGACGTAGGGAGAATTGAATCAAAATATATAATAAAATATAAATAATGCAACCCTTATCCTTTTAAAAGATATTCAAGACTCCCCGCTGTGGTAGTAGGAAATCAGGATCGATCCACGAGTAAGCGTCTCAGCGGGATCCTAGATAGCCTTGGAAAACTCACTTCTTGATCGACCAGAAGTCTCGATCTCGAGTAGGGTACTCAACATCGACCTGGGCTATCGATTTCTACTGCAACAGAAAACTTGCAGAGACAAAAACAATCAGTCGATATCGATTAGGGTCATCGATATCGATGTCAGCAACGAAGTCGACATGGCACAGAAAACTGCCAGTCGACACAGGGGACTCGATTTTGAGTTTAGGGCTCGATATCGATCTCAGCAAACAGGAACAAGGTTCATCAACACAACAAACTTTCGACGTAGAGCAGAGTGGTCGATATCGACCTGTTGGGTCGATCTCGAGTTCCTGCAGTAGTTAGTGACAAAGTCGGCAAAGAAGGTCGAAGACTATATAGAATGGATGAAGGAGTATTGGACAGAAAAGGCACGTTATTTATATGAAAATATATAAAGAAAGGCAACTCCTAAGGCTAAGGTTTACCACAACGTTAACCAATTGATGTGATAAGGTAAATAAGACTGACAATTGCGCTATCTCACCCGAGGGACAAGCTTTTTCCATACACCAACGATTAGGAATACTCTTGCAAATAAACCTAACTGTCTCTACCAATTTTATGTTTATAACTGAAGTTGTTAATATGAATCCCTTTTCTTGCGATAAGGACTAAACATAGAATCGTAGGAGATGATATAGACACAACGATATTAACATCAAGTACTGACCTCAAACACGCATGGCTAACGTCGGGCACCCTAGAAGCTTTGGGGGACTACTCACACTTCATCGCAATAAACACCATTGATGGAAAAGAAATAACTTGCATTAATATAAACCTTCGAAACTTTAAAATCAACGTCGGCTTTCGCAAACGCAAAACCCTAAAGCTTCTCTAAACTCTAACTCTATTGTATTGTATCTTGTGTTGTTGAATGTGGAATTCGGAATGAATAAATGACCAGCCCCTAGGGCTTTATTTATAGTGTCCTAATTCTACTAAAATTTCTATCTAAAATTTTATCCCATCATAGATAGGATGAAAATTTATTAAGGTAAATATCTAAATAACTAATAAATATCTTAGGATAAAAAGGCAACAACCCTAAGACATAATCTATCTAAATAGATATGATAAATCGTGGCTTAATGGATAGATTTCCAAATCTGTGTTTCGAAAAGCGCGTCCAAACCTTGTCGACTTCCACTTGATATCGACCAGGTGGGTTAATATCGAGGTCTTTGTTTTGGCTCGACAAACTTCATTTCACTCAAGCTCTAGAGCTATGTCGATGTCGACATCTTCACTCGATCTGAGTTCATGTCGAGTGCTTCTATAGTGGTTCTTTGTGGTATGTCTCAACACTCAAGGTCCACGTCGAGTTCTTCAATTGATATCGACCAGACAGGTCGAGCTCGACCTTCTTTCTGCTTCACTTGGCTTCTTTGTTTCTACTCCGATCCCTGATACGGGGTTAGCCGTAGGATGGCCCGATCTTCGCCAATCAAGACTCAAAGACAAGAACGGAAGCAAAAACTCTAGAACAAGAACAAGGACTCGAAAATACAGCAACTCTAGACTCAACAAAACAATGAAATAAAGACCGATAGAAGAGTGATTCGAACTAAGGTAGAACGAGATAAAGACCCCAGGCCTCCTAAGAGGATAGGAACCAAGTATCAACGACTACAAAGCCCGCCTCTACAACGTTACACAACCAAGCGGACAACTTGGAGGCAGAAGGAGGGGACTTGTGATTACTTGGATCACCAATCTCTCGCGAGGTTGATGAACTCTAAGCAAACCAAGCAAGATCTATAACCAATTTGCAATCGATGAGCAACGCTTCGAATCGATTGAATTGCACTCTTGTATTTCACACCAAAAGAGAGAAATTTTAATCAAATTGTACGTGAGTTCTTCCACAATGATGAGGCCGGCCTTATACCGTATACGTAATCCAGGCTGATTTTTGGCCAAAAATAATAAAAATAATAACCTTAAGAAATTATTAAAATAACCCTAAAATTTTCCTAAAATAACTTAAGTAGAAAAGTTACTAAAATAGGAAATAATACAAGGTTCAAGACTTAGGAATTTCGGTCCTATCATGTGACTAAGATGATTCGTCAATCTTGATCTCAATGCACATGTAGGTCTTCAATGAAGGCTCGGGGAGTTGAACCGTACTCGAGAATAAGGCATGACTCACAAACAGGAATGAGTCTCTCCGCATCTTCTTGGCTCGGGCTCGAGTCATAGGTCCGTCTCCTAAGATGATTGGCGTGTCCCGAGGTGTAGAAGATGGTCCCGCATCAATCCCGCTCCAATTCCTACATATTCAGACCCAAACTTGTGCAAACTCTATTTCTTGCACGTTAGCTCATTCTACACAAATTTGCATTATTTTGAACCTTTACTTTAGGAATCGAATGGAATATGAAGTCAAAACATGCAAATAAAAAGGGTACAAATATGTACATCAAAATACCCCATACTTAGACTTGCTTGTACTCAAGCAATAACCAAGCAATAACCAACACCTACAACACACCTTTCAAGTCTTCTCCCTTGTCAAGAGCAACATCATAAATAGTAGCAAAGCAACGAAAGTGAATTTAACGTCATCACACATATATAAGTGATCCATAGGCATAGGCAATATTTAATCCAACCTCACAGGGATAATGTGTTTGCACTCAACTCTCATATGTTTAGGCTATGAAGATCAACTCTCAACTCAATTCCATACACAATCTGATAAACATTCCAATTTATAATAATCCACTTCACAACCAATTATGTAAGTGCAACAAGAACCATCAGGAGGATTTTCGCTCAATGGAAGACTTCAAAGAAGACTCCATTCGGCGGGGTTGTAATGGGGCTTGGTAAGAAATAAAGGATATGGAATTATTTGGCTATGTGGTGCTTATAAAATTCGGGAATCAAGACTCCTAAACTTTAACACAACTCATCCAAACCATATCTCCTAAAATAATGTACAACCAAACTTACTTTCCATAATGCTCATCAACCTTCTTTCAAACCCTAATATGCTCTCAAAAATATAAATCTTGCAAGAAATAAAAGAACTAAGGAATAATTGGCTCATGCACTAAATATAATAATAATATAATTTTTTTGGATTTTTTTTAATATTTTTTTGAACAAAAATTAAATAAATAAATAATATGTGCATTTATATAGTGAGCCAAAAATCCGTTTACAATGTGTGACAAGATGCAAATATATACCAACCCATAATTCTTCTTTCCTCAAAAATAAACGATATGCACTTTCTTTCCACAATGCATTATTCTAACCAAGCTAAGTCTCAATTCCCAAATGGGGATCAGGCTCAATTCGTCCAGCGATAATTTTGTGGAGTTTGCAATATAAGGCTCAGGCAAATGTTCTAGCTTCAAGCAGAGATAATGCATGGTAGGTAAAGAGAGGATAAAAATGGCCTAAAAGATGCCTCCGTCATTTAATTCTCATAAACATAAACATATATATGCATTGGCTTTGAATAACTATCACAACATTTAGAGATGTATAGAAAGAGTAAATACATTCAAGAAAGCAAAGGGATTTTTAATGTTCTCCCTATAGGCCAAAATTCTCACTAGGACAATTTTGTTGGATTTTGCTTTATAGCCTAGGATCATATGTGCTCAATTTCATCACAAGTTCATAATCTACATAAAAACAATTTTAAGGACTTACGCTAAACCATCCAAATATGTCATAGGATTTACATGATCAAGTCAACTATTGAGTTCTCATCACAAGACATCTAAGTAGGATTTAAAAAACAAACTTAAAAGGTAAATATGCATTTTTTTTTTTTGTTCTTTTTGACATTTTTTTTGAATTTTTGCATTTTTATAAAACTAAAGAATTAGGAACATAAAATTAAACATGAATGCAATGCGGATAAAAGAAAGCCAAGATATGACCATAAGACATTGTTTCATCCCCACCCCATACTTAAAATATATAGTGTCCTCACTGTATTAAAAGAAAAACAAGGGTGAAGAGAGAAACTCACATAGCAGCCTACGGATTTAGGTCAATTTCAGGTGAAGTCGAGGGCAGAAGTCGATGTCGAGTCATGTAGTCAATGTCGACTGCATCTGTCTATGTCGAGGAAGAAGTTGAAGTCGAGGGTCGCCTGGGTGTGGTCGATATCGAGTGGCCTACTCGATATCGAGTACAATGTTGTGCTCCTGAATGATCGATGTCAACTCCAAGAGATGGCTCGACCCTTAGGAATTCGATTTCGACTGGTTTAGTCGATTTCGAGTGCTTCTGCAGTAGCTTCTTTTCTTCTTCGTCATTCCTTTTGCTAAATAACTTGAAATTCTTGTTAGATCATAAAAATATAGCCACGATATATCAAAGTTTCAAAATCCAAATCAAAAATTGAAAACCCTAAAAACCATCTAAGCGGAAAATTTAAAGGTTTTATGTACACGCTCTAGATTTTTGAGTCGCTAGGCCGACTTCTCCTTCAATGCTTCACGACCTTTTAAGGTAGGGACCCTTCAAGCTTGTTCCTTCTCCTGGATCATCTAGGTCCTTTTCATAGTATCGAATTTCGGCAACCAAGGCTTCTTCTTCATTAGGTTCTTTTTTTGAGCGTTTTCCTTCTCTTTCTTGACCTAACTTTAGAAATATGGGCAAACCATGGAGCTTTGACCCTCCCATTAGTTGAATCATCAGTAATGGACAGAGGAGGGTTAGGGATCATACCTGAGCTTACCTGTTCGGGCCCGAAACAGAGATCTTCGGGCCGAGGGTTAGTCGATCTCGAGTACAGGAGTCGATGTCGAGTACGTGTTGTCGACATCAACGTCAGGGACCCCATACTTAAGCTCCTGGAAACTCGTTTGATCATCATGGTCACTCGACATCGAGTCAAGGGGGTCGACATCGAGTATACCGTCGATCTCGACTTGGTGAAGTCGATCTCGACTCTCTTTGCAGCTTTCGTCCTCGCCAAAAAATTTTGTGAAGCTTCTCCTTTGCAGGTGAGAGGGCAACTTCTTCTAGTTGCTTTGTTTCGCTCATCGTAGGGTTGAAGCGAAATTCAACGACCTCATTGTCGATTGCGAATGTAAGGGTGCCATTCCTCACATTGATGTTGGCATTCGCTGTTGCTAAGAATGACCTACCAAGGACGATAGGCACACTAGGATCTTCTGGCATGTCCAACACAATGAAGTTCGTGGGTATGAAGAACTTTCCCACCTTGACAGGGACATCATCCATAACCCCAGTTGGTCTCATGAAGGAGTTGTCTGCCATGTAGAGCTTCACGTCGACGGGCTCCAATGCTCTTACGCCCACTTGTTGCCATATCGATAGGGGCATCAAACTAATGCTAGCCTCTAGATCACATAGGGCTTTGAATTGATGCTTAACAACCCCTTCTGTTACCGCAAACTTGCCTGGATTGTCGCGCTTCTCAGGGAACTCTATGGAATTGCATTCGTGGGCGATCTCTAGGATGGACCTCTTCTTGGAAAAGATATCCTTCATGAACCTCATATAGGTTGGCATCTCATTTAGCGCTTCCGTGAGTGGGATGCTGAGGTTGAGACCTTGTAGAATCTTCACGAAGCGCCTAAACTTGGTGTCCACCAGATCTTGCAGTGCTTTGGAAGGATAAGGGAGTGCTTTAGATGGCTTTGGAGGCGAGGTGGTTGATTTTTGCTTTCTGGACTTGTTGACATCGACGTCAGGGTGGTCGATATCGACATGGTTGGTCGACCTCGGGAGTGTCTGAAGCCGTGGTCGATCTCTAGAGGACTCGACACCGACAGGTGGGTCGATATCGAGTGGAGCACTCGATGTCGACTGCCTCTCTGGCGCTGTTATGGGCTTCACAATAGGCTCGATATCGATATGGTGATCGACGTCGACAAGGCCCTCGACATCGACTAGAGTGTCGACATCGACTGCGTCTTTAGTGACTTCTACTCCACTCCGTGGCTCGTGCAATTGACATCCACTCCTTAGATTGATAGCGGCAATGTGCTCGACTTGTCCCTTTGGATTTTCTTGTGGCTGTCCAGGGAACTTGTCGGGTGCCTTGGAATTTGCGCCGCCAGTTGACCCAATTGGGTCTCAATGCTCTTCTTCAAAGTATCCATCTCCTCCACGTGGGCGTTAAGCCCTTGAAGTTGGTTTTGGATAGCGTTGCTTGATTGTTGACTCGCAGCTTGGTTCCTCCTTAACTCATCTAGGATGAATTGGACATCATCTCTTTGTGGCTCTCTTTCCGGATGGCCTGGAGCTCGATAAGGCGGAGGATCCCTAGGGTTGTATTGGGGTGTTTGATTTCCCTAGTTTTGGTACCCCTGGAGATTAGGATTCCTTATATACCTCACCTCCTGATGAGTCTCTGCTAGATCAAGTTGCTCCGTGTGGGGGCAAGCGGTGGTAATGTGCCTCTCGGAGCCGCATTCGGTGCAGGGTTGGTTGGCGGAGACGAATTTGACTTGCTTTTGGAGCCTCCTGAGTTGATCTTGCATGAATTGCGCTTTGACGTAGGGATCAATCTCCTTGGAGGGCTCATAGAGTGGCATAGATGGGACAGGCCTTGAATCGGAGGCCATAGGAGTCCCATAGGTGTTGTCAAATTCGACTAACCTTTCTATAGTATCCCAAGCTTGTTGTGGTAGAAGCTTAAGATACCCATAAGAGGTGTAGGTGTTGATCCTCTCCTTTGTAGCTACGTCCAGGGCGTTGTAGATGATCTCCTGGATGACATAGGGTGGTTTCCCATGTGTAGGGCAAGACTTCAACAACTCCTTGAATCGCTCCCACACTTGCGCTAAGGTCTCATGTGGCTTTTGTTTGAAAGTCATGATCTTCTGACGTATAACCGTCATCTTGGATGGTGGGAAAAACTTGTTGAGAAAAGCATCCTTGAATTCATCCCACGTCCGGAGCGATCTCGGGACTAGGCTCTCCAACCATGCTAGTGCTTTCCCTGCAAGAGACCATCGAAAAGCCTTTAGTTTTACATATTCAAGGCTTTGTCCCTCATCAATAGTATCACACAAATCGAGGAATAAAGCAATATGCTTTAGAGGTCAATCATTAGGTTTTTCCTCAAATTGTGTCGCCTAATTTCAGTTAATAAGCTAGGTTTAATCTCAAAATTAGAAGGAGGGATAAGAATGGCTGATTCGGCCACTGAGGGCACAGGATGCATATATTGCTTGACATTCTGAGGGAGGGTGTTGATTTGGGCTTTAATTTGCCTTCTTGCTTCCTCCTCCCTGTCAGCACGCTCTCGTAGTGCGGCCTCTCTAGTTTTGAAATCCTCGACTTGCTTCCTTAGACGCTCAACCTGCTGAGCCTGTGTCTCTTGGTCTGCCATGATTCTTTGAACTCGGGACCTTAGATGGAGATAACGTTTAGGGTCGTCTACTCCTTCGAATTCAGGTGTGCAATCAGCGCATCGCATACACCTACAAAGCACAACTCAAAGAAATCCGTGAGAAAGACTATTAGGGCGCGATTGATCGCTTCCCCGGCAATGGCGCCAAAATTTGACGTAGGGAGAATTGAATCGAAATATATAATAAAATATAAACAATGCAGCCCTTATCCTTTTCAAAGATATCCAAGACTCTCCTTTGTGGTAGTAGCGAATCAAGATCGATCCACGAGGAAGCGTGTCAGCGGGATCCTAGATAGCCTTGGAAAACTCACGTCTTCATCGACCAGAAGCCTCGATCTCGAGTAGGGTACTCGACGTCGACTTTGACTGTCAATTTCTACTACAACAGAAAACCTACAAAGACAGAAACAATCAGTCGATTTCGACCAGGGGTGTCGATATCGATGTCACCAACAAAGTCGCCCTGGCTCAGAAAACTGCCATTCGACACAGGGGACTCGATTTCGAGTTTAGGACTCGATATCGATCTCAGCAAACAAGAACAAGGTTCGTCGACGCAGCAAACCGTCGACGTAGAGCAAAGTGGTGGATATCGACCTCTTGGGTCGATCTTGAGTTCCTGCAGTAGTTAGTGACAAAGTCGGCAAAGAAGGCCGAAGACTATAGAATGGTAACTCCTAAGGATAGGGTTTACCACAACATTAACCAATGCATGCAATAAGGCAAATAAGATGGACAATTGCGCTATCTCACCCGAGGGACAAGCTTTCGCCATACACCAACGATTAGGAATACTCTTGCAAATAAACCTAATTGTCTATACCAATTTTATGTTTATAACTCAAGTTGTTAACATGAATCCTTTTTCTTGCGATAAGGACTAAACATAGAATCGTAGGAGATGATATAGACACAACGATATTAACATCAAGTACTGACCTCAAACACGCATGGCTAACGTCGGGCACCCTAGAAGCTTTGGGGGACTACTCACACTTCATCGCAATAAACACCATTGATGGAAAAGAAATAACTTGCATTAATATAAACCTTCGAAACTTTAAAATCAACGTCGGCTTTCGCAAACGCCAAACCCTAAAGCTTCTCTAAACTCTAACTCTATTGTATTGTATCTTGTGTTGTTGAATGTGGAATTCGGAATGAATAAAAGACCAACCCCAAGGGATTTATTTATAGCGTACTAATCCTTGCTAGCTAAGGAGAGTAGTCCTAATCATACTAAAACTTCTATCTAAAATTCTATCCCATCATAGATAGAATGAAACATTATTAAAATAAATATCTAAATAACTAATAAATATCTTAGGATAAAAAGGCAACGAAACTAAGACATAATCTATCTAAATAGATATGATAAACCGTGGCTTAATGGATAGATTTCCAAATCCGTGTCTCGAAAAGTGCGTCCAAACCATGTCGACTTCCACTCGATATCGACCAGGTGAGTCGATATCAAGGTCTCTGTTTTGGCTCGACAAACTTCATTTCACTTGAGCTCTGGAGCTATGTCGATGTCGAAATCTTCACTCGATCTGAGTCCATGTCAAGTGCTTCTATAGTGGTTTTTTGTGGTCTGTCTCAACGCTCATGGTCCACGTTGAGTTCTTCAATTGATATCGACCAGACAGGCTGAGATCGACCTCCTTTCTGCTTCACTTGGCTTCTTCGTTTCGACTCCGATTCCGCTCCAATTCCTACATATTCAGACCAAAACTTGTGCAAACTCTATTTCTTGCACGTTAGCTCATTCTACACAAATTTGCATTATTTTCAACCTTTACTTTAGGAATCGAATGGAATATGAAGTCAAAACATGCAAATAAAAAGGGTATAAATATGTACATCATAACCACGTCTCTTTAGTTTTTTTTCTTTCGTATAACCAGCTGCCGACTGGACTCTGGAGCGTTGGGGACTTGAGAGGAGATCTCCTTCTTCTGCTTTTTTTTTTTTTTTGCAAAACCTGGTGCGGATTCAGGCAATTGGGGAAGGAAGGAGGAGGAGGGAGACGTCTCCGACACCGGTGGCTAATTGGAGGAAGAACCAATTCCGCCAACCACTGACTCGTCGCCCAGTCCCATGTCCCCACGGTGGTGGTGGTCACCCAGTCCCCACGGTGGTGGTCAACAGCAAAAACAACTACGGCCCTGGTGGTGGTCGCCCAGTCCCCATTGCCAACTCCGCCGACTGTAGCTTCTCTATCTTCGGCAGCGATGAGGGCTTCGACATGTGGTTCTCCATCTTGAAGAGTCGGCGGTGGGTGGCACAAAGAGGGAGGCAGTAATGGAATGGTGGTGGTCGAGCGGGTTGTTGATGGAGGAAGAAGACGGTAGCCTCCCCCTAATTCCACATACAAGTTATTCAAAAAAAAAAGAAACACGAAGAAGGAGATCCCCCATTAGCAAGGCCCCACTCCTGACATTGTACCAAAAAAAAAAAATTTAAGAGACGCGGGCGTCTCTGCTTATAAAAAATAAGAAATATATATATATATATATATATATATATTAAACCCAGAATAAAATAAATGAAAAAACGCGGTTATAAACTAATGTTTTTTCGTTAATTTTATTCCCTTTTCCCTCTAATTTTAAAATTTATAATTTTGTTAGTAAAACGCGGAAAGAGACTGCGTTTTTTTGTACGATCTGACAAAAATGAATATTTCTGTAAATAGTTTGAAAGTGTGAATATTTTGTTAATTATTTATTATTGAGAGAATATTTTGAAAAAAAATTCGCATCTCCAATAATTTCTTCTCGAGGTGTCAGGTTTGTTTGACCCTCGAATTCTTACCTAATCAAAAAAAAATCTCCAATAATTTCTATAAAATTTCTTTAACATTAGAAAATAAAAAATATATTTTTAAAATTATTTTTATTTAACTTCATCAGTTTTTTTATTTCTACTATTTGAAAAATGGTTTATGTTTGAAAAATATTCTAAATTTAGAAAAATTTCTCCAGAAACAATAAAATGAAGAATTTATTAGATAAAAAAATTTATTAAAATTCTTCAAAATCTTTCAAAATCACCAAAATAGAAATCAACTAGTCCATTACCCGTGCGTGACGCACGGGATTTATAAAATATTACTATATAATAATATTATTCATATTTTTTAATGTAATTGTATTATTTATTTTTTGTCAAGTTTACTGAAGGGATAGATTGGAGTTAGAGGAGAAGAAGATAAAGTTCAGAAAAGAGAAAGGAAATGAGAGATAGAGGGGAAAGGTTTGTACTTCGTTGAGTTCGTTCATGATCCTCCGGCAAATACAATAATAGGATATTTATATACTAAAATACTTAATTTCCAATAATTACACTTGAAACCCTCAATATATATTACAACTCCTAATATTACCACCTACCCTATAAAAATTTTGTCCTCAAAGCTTAACAAATTGGAAAAAAATACAATGTAAAAAGTAACAAAAATGAAGGAAGTATTACACTGAGATTTTGTGTGAAAACAACCTGCACAAGCTCCCCAGTTGGCAAGCCATACCAAGTCTCATTTCCACGTAGCCCACTCAGAAAGCTGTAACCATCCAACTATAGCCATAGTCAATAGGTCTATATTTCAATGTGAATACACCAAAGGAACCCACCTTTTTTTTTTACTTATCACACCTTGCAAGCACACCAACAATAACATTTCAGGTAGTAAAAAAAAACATTACCAGGATCTGAGATCTTGCCCGCACACAAGATATGTAGGCTATCATCATCCCTCTACAATTGTCCCATAAAAGCAACAACCTGGTCTCCATGAACCAGTAACACATCTTATGACAACAGCAAATTACCCCTTCAGATCATATTTGCCATGACAACCGAAACAAAATGAGTTTCCAGGATAGACCATATGCTTGCACAGACCTTCCTTAGAGTTACTGGAATGTCCATCTTAAAAGCAATATCATAGCTACAACCCCCACTGCACTTGAAAATATTCATGATAGCTTTACTAATCAGGTCTGTCGGTCTTACCAGAGTAATGAGAAAGAGAAAGAACGCTACCTAATCTGGATCTCCCAGCTGCGAAATTCAGAAGCATATAGTTAGAGATTATGAAGCATGAAAGTAATCCAAGAAAAGACAACCATCTACAATATTGCGAGGTTGTTTGATTCCTCACAATGTTGGGAAATATTAGACGAAAATAGGTGGTTGTTTTCACCCAGTCTTTGAAGGAAATAATGATATTTGGTCTCCATCAGCAATATTGTAGAACAGAAAAGAGAACATATAGAAAAGAGATGTACATCGGTTAGATTTTTTTCCCTCCGCCCCTTGAGAACTTTGCGCAAATATTATTCTCTGAAATTCACTTGAGTAATTAATGTGAAGTAAGCTACCTAGAGAGATTATTTCATATAGGAATATATGCCAAAAAGACGAGAACTTTCAAAAGCCATACCCACAAAAGAAGATGTTGCACCATGGTAAAGCTCACTGATCTACGAACAATAAATATAACAAATAGTTATTACAAAGAGAACTAACTAATTACTCAATTCAATAGGCAGAGAAAAAAAACATATTTGAAGTTGATTTAAAAATTCTCACTATGAAATACAAATATTAGCAAAGTCAAACATATGGAATCAAATAGAAATAAATCTAACCAATTAACCTTTATTTTAAATTGGATCATTTTGTATCTTCTTCCTAAGATATAATCGGCCAAGTATGTTTATACTATAGGCATTCCTATTCACAATAATATAGAATCATATTCCTAGTTTATAAGCACTTATTAAGATGTTGGATAGCCAATAGCCCCTTAGAAACAGAGGTAATGTAAAAATGAGCAAATATCAAGAGAATAGCATATTGCGTTCAGATTTAGGTATATTACGACTCTAGGTTAGTGCTCATTACTCCATATTGAACAAAAAAGGATTATCCAATAATTATTCATATATGTTAATCTTCAAAGATGTAGTTAAGAGAAGGATACCCCTTCATACTTAAATATCCTAGCAGCACAATGCAGCTCATTTCTGTACTTCATCCCATGTATATCTGTGTTGTGCTTTTGCAGCTTTACCTAGAACATATTAAAAAACTCCATTAGTGATCCTTCCCATACATAAGTCAGCAATCATTATTTTTGTAGGATAAAGATACCTGACATAGAAAGAGGCACAAGCAAAAGGCACTCTTTCAGAGGTGCAAGCGGCTCAACAACTAATTCAAACACCAATTCTGTTTTTAAGTATGGTATGAAGCTATTAAAGTTGGCACTAGATCAAACCCCATAAACTGAACCTTAATTTCTAAAATTAGGGAAATAAATCAATCGATTCCAAAAAAATAACAAATAGAAAACTATAAATTTGAAAACACAACAACAAAATATCCTCATTCTCAGAATAAGATTAGCCATTTATCAGCTAGCTAACAAAAAACTCAATACCACAACGAAAAAATAGGAAGGAACAACATAGCTGTGGAATGTAAGTTTATATGTTATTTTAACTGAAAATTGGGATGCACCAAATAATCAAAGTATTTACAGATTGCTGGTAGTTGCTTATTAATGTGATATAACACCTTTACCATGCTTGATTATTAATGTGAAAGTTACATTAATCCTCCATTAAGGTGATAACAATGTCAAAAGGGAACAACCTAGATACCATTTTGTATAGATGCAACACGCGAAACCTGAGCTGCAATTTTAATGTTGCAATGCTTCTCCATGTCATATATAGGCGCTGCATGATAATAATAACTTAAAATTAGAGGTATTACATCCAAAAAAAACTCAACAAAAATTCAGATTTTCATATTTAACTTGTTGAAAACACTTTAACTTAATGAAAACAACATATTATAGACTGGATTTTCTGGTTTTTCATATTTATCTATTTCAGATTTTCTAAATAGACTTCATCATCAGATTTTCATATTGGGATGACGACAAGAGAAACAAACAGACTTGATGACAACACTTTGACTTAATGACAACTCCTAATATACAAAAATTCAGATTTTCATATTTCTTAATTTTCTAACGCGGGTTTGGTTGTGTCCAAACACGATTATGTTGTTGATGTTAAGTTTGAAACTTCATTGAAAATGTAATCAAGAGATGATTGAAGCATCTATTCAAAGCCCCAAAGCCTTCTAGATGCCCGATACTAGGACTTTAAGGCCACATAAGCTGATAAGCATATAAGGATACTATTATTAAGTGTTGCTATAAATTAGAGGAAGAGGCAAACTAAGCTGTACTTACAAAGTCCTACTTGTAAGTATACCAATATATGAGATGATGTAAGGAAATTCACATTGAAAAATGCATCTTGAAATTCATGAGATGGAAACCGAGTCGCCCACCAGTTCGGATGGTTCGAGTATATTAGTGCCCTTCACTAATTTCCTTCAAAAGAAAAAAATAGCGAGTTTCAAAGGAGGAGCATAAATAATGTGTTTCAAGGCTCTAAAAAAAGGATTCGGTTAGTCATGCGTACCATACATACGATTTATTTACTGGAATAGAATCGCGGAAGAGGGTAGTGGAATTCTATAGGCATCTGGCTTCTTTCGGGCAAGTTTCTGCAATGAGAAATAAGGTACAAGTTAGATTTAGATTTGTTAAAAAAAACAAAATAAAAGGGAAACCATTAGATTCCATGTAAGAACCTGGTCACAATACTACAACACCAATCAGATTTCATAATGACCATGTCTAATGACAACAGTCACAGTCCCTTAAGCCGTTTATTGGTCATGACAATGTGAAAATTTATGGATCAATCTCTTATGAATTTCAATCATAACAGTTTCAAGGTGTTAGATCCATTTCAGAATGCCTAGATAGTGCTGATATTGTGTTTTTACCATTCAACTAACAAAATTCATAATGTAACTCAAACTGAAGCATGAACCCAAGATTTACTAAGCAATAAACCAATTAGCCAAAAAGAACCATCCATTAAATTAAGTTTACCTGACTCACGGTCTCCTTCTCTACCTTCTATGTCTTTGGCTTCTCCGTCTCAACCTTCTCTTTCATTTTCTCAAATTTTGCTCTCTTTATTTTCTTAATCCATATTAAAAGTTAAATAAGAAAACTCATTAGGATTGTCATACCAAGCACAGTTCGAACACATCGAGTTTTACATGGTCCGCGACCTTTTGCTCCTTCTCAATCTTTCTTGTCTCCTTCGACTTTTGTTTCATTTTCTCTAATTTCCTCAATCAGAGAGTGAAGCCTCCAACACACCCGAAATCGCACCAGACAGCACACCCGACCATCATAGCAGAGCAGCGAAAGAATCCCAAACACCGAAACCTGAAAAACGCAGGGCGCGAACCAACCATATCCGACAAAGGAGATGTAGATCTGGAGCAGGAACACCAAATCCAAGCCAATCCAGGCGCAAGAAACCAGCACCAAAGGCCAAGCACCCAAATCTAGCACCTCACAAATACCCAAAAAACCCCAACAGCAAGAAACTCGAGCCCACCAAATCTGAAGAGAAAGAGAAGAATTGGAGCAGCATCCCCAACTCCGGCCGCAACCAAGAGAACAGACCCAGATTTGAGAGCCAAGCCACGAAATTTCTGCACACGAACCACCGAACCCTTGAATAGACGCGATTGGAGCCCAAAAGTGAAGAATCAAACACTGATAAGATCCCACGAGATTTTAGAAAACAAAAACTTATTTGCCTTCAAAACTGGGATTCGGTGGTCGGAGAATCTTCCTGCTTGAATATTTGGCTTCTCAAGCGCATTGTCGTCCGCTTTCACTGGCTTGTCAATTTCTCTCGCTCACTGGTGCTCTCAACTGCTCCCAAAAGAGAATGAGAGAGAAGAAATGCAGAAACGCGGGAAGAAAGTGGATAGAGAACGTGGGTGTGAGTAGGGGCAAAAATGGAAGAAAGCAAGGGCAAAATGGAAGAAAAAACAAAAATCTCTTAGTGTGCCACGTGGATACTCTGGTTGTTCTCTAAAAGTTAGAGCTTTAAGTTGTAGGGAGATCTTCATGACAAAATTTGCCTCAATGAATAAAGCAAAAGAGGATAATTAATTGAACCACGAGGTTGGCGACGTGTATAGTTATTCTTTACTCCCGACGCTGCCCACCTTCACCTCGTGTTACATACCCCAAATAAATAAATAATAAATAAATATCCTTCCCATGTTCAAAGGGGGCTAAAATTGATGAAGATAAAATGGAAACACCAAACCCTAGTTTCTAGATCATCAGCACTGTTGTGAAATCAACGGGAAAACCAGATCCTCAGCTGAAATTCGTCTTCTACTCTGTCGAATTCATAGTTCTTCTTCATCGAATTCCTCCGTTTTCCAGGAAGATACTAGGTAACAGCTTCCCGTGTTTAATTCTTTACGCAGAAGTCAATTTGTTGTTGCTGAGTCGTTTCCCTTTCGGATTTTAGTCATTTTGAGTGATAATCAGATTGTTAATTAGCTTAAGGGGAGGGGAATTTGTGGGATATAGTGGTGTAGCGAGAAATTGGGAGGCAAAATGGGCGATCAGTTGTGGTTGAATGACGTGGAGAAGGCTATGGTGGAAGCTGTTTTGGGCGCTGATGCCGCCGCGTTCTTGACATCTTCCGCTTCTGAAAAGTCGCTGTCGGAATTCGATAGCTCTGATGACGATTTGAATGTTCAACGAGGGCTGTGCAAGGTTGTGGAGGGCTCTTATTGGAGCTATGCAATCTATTGGCAATTGGCCAGCTCCAGAACTGGCATGCCGGCCTTGATTTGGGGGAATGGTCATTGCCAAGACCCGGCTTCTGTGATAGGCAATGGAGGCCGAAACTCGGTGGAGGGAAGTGGTGACAAGAGGAAGGATGAGGCAAAGAAACGGGTTCTTCAGAGGTTACATGGTTGCTTTGGTGGGACACTGGAGGATAGCTTTGTTGCTGCATTGGATAAGGTCCCCGATGTCGAGATGCTGTACCTTACTTCAATGTACTATTGGTTTCCGCTGGACTCGTCCTCAGGTCCTGCGTTAGCATTGACTAATGGGAGGCCTGTCTGGGCGGGGGCTGATGGTAAAGGCTGTTTGGGTCAGTATGAATCTAGGGCGTACTTGGCGAAGTTAGCTGAGATTCAGACGGTTGTGTTTGTGCCGGTGAAGAATGGTGTTGTGGAGTTGGGGTCTGTTAAATCGGTTAAAGAAGAACAGAGCACTCCACAGTTGGTGAAGGGAGTATTTGGGGCGTTACAGGCCCACACTGAACAGGGCAAGGCGTTTCCCAAGATTTTCGGGCATGACCTTAGTCTTGGTGGTGGTGGCTCGAAACCACGATCTGTTAGCATAAGTTTTGCACCGAAGGTGGAAGGCGATGCTGGTTTGTCCCCAGAATCATATGAATCGAAAGGGAAAGGTGGCTCAAATAACTCCATGGGTGGGAATGCTGAAGTGGATGGTAACAGCAAGCACCACCAGTATGGGTCGACCTCTAACGGGTGTCAAAATGAAGACAAGGACACAAAATTGTTACAGGAGCTGAATTTCGGTTTGGAAAGGGCTAATGAGGAGTTGCAGATCAACCCGGATGAACCTAAGCCAAGGAAGCGGGGTAGAAAGCCTGCCAATGGAAGAGAAGAGCCTTTGAACCACGTAGAAGCCGAGAGACAGAGGCGTGAGAAGCTCAACCAACGGTTCTATGCACTCAGAGCAGTTGTCCCCAATATCTCCAAGATGGACAAGGCATCTCTCCTAGGGGATGCGATATCTTACATCACCGACATGCAGATGAAGATCCGGATGCTTGAGACCGAGAAGGAGATGAAAGACAGGCAAGTGGACCCTGCAGATATGGACTTCCAGGCCCGGCAAGATGGTGCAGTTGTGCAAGTGGGCTGCCCTCTGGAAGCCCACCCGGTATCTAAGATTGTGCAGGCAATGAGGGAGCACCAGATCAATGTCCAAGAGGCCACAATCTCTGCCACGGATGACAAGGTCGTTCACACGTTCTCAATTAGGACGCAGAATGGGGCGGCTGCTGAGCATCTCAAGGAGCAGCTTCTAGCTTCATTATCAATGTGATTCTATTAGTCTATAGAATGTATTTCTTTATGTAGGAAATCCATGCCCCACCTCTCGAGTCGCAGGATCGAGTCCTTGGTTGTATTGCTGTACCTTGTAGGATCTCACCTGTTTATAAATTTCCCAGGAAACCTCTGTGTTATCTTGATGGTTGTAGCCTGGCTTGTTCAATGACAGTAATTTTTATATATAACTTTTATCATTTCCATTCACTTCATGCTATAATACAACTTTGAATCAAGTATCAATGAGATTTAACCAGAGAGTGCGAAGAGTATGTTTGACATGGAGTTTATTTGAGAGTTTCTAATGGTAAGAGAGGAGATACTGTCTTTTTCTTCGAGGGTTCGAATCCAACTACTTGCATTGTACAACGTGGGTACCCATTTCTTAGGGCATGGTTTGATCCTACATCATTTTTTAAAAAGAAAAATGAAAAAAAGTTGATGTTGTGCCTGATCAAAGAAGGCAATCCCAAATGTTGAATTTGACGAATGAGCAGCGGAAATAATCAAGTGCAGAAAGTCCTTGAAAATGAAAGACTATCACATCAATAAGAAGTGTACAACATACTGTATAACATTATATATATAACAGATTATCAAACAATTTCTCATAAGGTGTGCCTTGAATTCCTAACTTTCAAGGGTCATGACTCGTGACTAGCGAGATTGATACCTTAATTCACACCACAAAGAAGATTATACCGAGATTGAGAAACATGGAATATTAATACACATGTATGTATTGAATTACAAAATCAAAATCATATTTATCGTTCGTCATATGAAATAGAAGATAATGCCCACTATATATCTCAATATTGTAAGCAAGTACAGAAACTCTCTTTTTTATTCGATGTATCGAATCATTAAAAAAAATGAAGAAGAAGGAGAATAGTTTAAAAAAAATGAAAAGGAATTTGACGCATTGGATAAGCCCGAGAGGTCGAGAGACCAAAAGAATAGACAACAGAAAAACCGCTGTGAATGAGAACAAAAAAAACCAAGAACAAAAAAAAACACAAAGAAGATTATATCGAGAAATAACTAGAGAATGAAATGATGACATTAGCAAATGAAAACAATGAAGGAACTAGAACAATGTGAGCCTTTTCTTCTGACATTTCGTAGAGGCAATGCATGGGATACCTGGAAAACAAATGTGGAGATCTTATATTTAGACACAATTTTTAAAGAGTTTCCAGGCCTCGATAACGCCCATGACCTCTCGCACATCTTCATGCGCTATTCAGTATCAAAGATTTGGGAAAATTGAATTATTTCTTGGGCATAGAAGTAATTCATTCAGACAAATCTTTGATTCTTAGCCAAAAGCAGTTTTGTCAAGAGATAATCAAGGAGGCCAGTATTGAAGATTAGAGGACTTGTGTCACACCTTTACCTTTAAATTTTAAGCTACATTCTTCTGATATGAACAAATTGATATCTGATCCAACTAGTTACAGAAGTATTGTCGGTAAATTGAGTTAATTAACCAATACTCGTCCAGATATATCTTTTTCAGTACAAGTTTTAAGTCAGTTTCTTCAAAATCCTGATGTCAATCACCAACTGCTCTCAATCATCTATTGAGATATGTGAAGGGAACTGTGCAATATGGAATCAAATTGCAGAAAGGATCATCTATTAAATTAAAAGCATTTTCTGATTCTGATTGGGCATCATATCCAATCTCAAGGAAGTCAGTCACTAGTTATGTGGTCCTGTATGGAGGTAATCCAATCACTTGGAAATCAAAGAAACAACTGACAGTCTCAAGGAGTTCTTTTGAAGCTGAATACAGATCAATGAGCCAAGCTACTGCAGAAGTTACATGGCTTGTAAATGTTCTACAAGAGCTTGGAGAGAGAAACTTGAAGCTTGTGACACTACACTGTGACAACAAGTCAGCAATCCAAATTGCACGAAATCCATTCTTCCATGAGAGAACAAAACACATCGAGATAGACTGCCATTTTACAAGGGAAAAAGTGATGGATGGATTGCTACAACTCACTTACTTACCTACACAGAATCAATTGGCGGATGTCTTGACGAAGATACTACCGGCTGCTCATCACAAAGACCTATTATGCAAACTGGGAATGCATCTTGAGGATCCATTTCTAGTTTGAGGGGGTATGTTGGTATATTAGGAGCTTGAACCGGGTTTTATATTTGTTAGAAGATGGAAACTCGGTTCAACGTCTATCAGTTAGAGGAAGTCACGTGATTAACACGTGTTTTTGTTTCTCCTGTATAAATACCCATCTCCTCCTTCCTTCGATGCATCAGTTCTCATTTTTCTGTCACAATTGAAATTCAGAGTTCAAGGTTTTGGTTTTCATGGCTTCCTCTTGTTAGATGTATTATGTATTATATAAGCCCAAAAGGCTCAATTGTAATTAGGTTATGATGTACACCTATATATAGTCTAATAATAGCATAGGCAACCATAACGGGTATTATTCATTCTAACATGGTATCAGGCTTTCTCTAGGGTTTTCCAAAAAAAATTTGCCCTAGCCTACCATCGATCCTCTTACCCTTCTTTCTCCCTCCATGTCACCGATTACTCCTCCCCCCTATCGTCGACCCTCCCTCCGTTGGCTTCTCCGTCCCGTGACAGTTTGCCAACTACCCAAATTCCCCACCTATCTTCTCCTTTACCTTTATCTCCATGGCTGCCACTACGAAACCCTCTTGTCACTCCGCTCTTGCAGTCTCCAATGTCAAGAACATCATCCCTATTATTCTCGATGCTGAGAAGGGACCGTGCACCTCTTGGGCGGAATTGTTTCGCACCGCTGCTAAAGCCCACAAGGTGTTAGATCACATCGACTCCACTGTTGCTCGTCCTGCAGATATCGACGATGAGTTGTGGAATCAAGTGGATGTTGTGTTGTTGCAATGGATCTATGGTACCATCACACAAGACCTCCTCCTCATGATCTTGGAGGAGAACATGACGGCTCAAGTCGCATAGACCAAGATCAAGAACATCTTCAACGACAACAAACACTCAAGGGCCATCTATCTCGAGAAAGAATACCTGGACCTTGGTTCCTAGGCCTGCAGGGGCCAATATTGTGCGATGTATGTGGCTCTTTCGGCACAAGTTCCGTTCTGACGGCACTCTTGAGCGTTATAAGGCGCGATTGGTTGGTAATGGCAACTCCCAGCAGGTTGGGGTGGATTGTGATGATACTTTTAGTCTGGTGGTCAAACCGACTACGATTCGTACTGTCTTGCATCTTGCTGTTTCCAGGAACTGGCCCATTCAATAGTTGGATGTGAAGAATGCATTCCTCCATGGTCATCTGAATGAGATCGTCTACATGTTCTAGCCACCTGGGTTTGTTGACAGGACTAAACCATGTCATGTCTGTCTCTTGAAGAAGTCTCTATATGGCCTTAAACAGGCACCTCGCGCTTGGTACCTCGCTTTGCTACTTACCTATTGCAGCTTGGCTTCGTTAACAGCAAGAGTGACTCCTCACTATTTGTGTTTCGCCAAGGTAATCAGCTTGCATATCTCTTGTTATATGTCGATGATATCATACTTACTACATCTATAAAGACTCTTTGGGCTGCCATTATTACCCAACTCCGCAAGGAGTTTGCTATGACTGATCTTGGGCCTCTCAGTTTCTTCTTGGGTGTCACTGCATCTCGTTCTGCATCTGGCTTGTTTCTCTCTCAGGAAAAATATGCGAAGGAGATTGTTGCCAAAGCCAATATGGCTAACTGCAAGCCTGCTACAACTCCTGTTGAGTCATCTACCAAATTGACTCAAGCGGCGGGTTAGCCTGTATTTGATCCAACTTTGTACTGAAGCCTCGCTGGTGCTTTACAATACTTGACATCTACTCGCCTTGATATTAGCTTTGTCGTGCAGCAAGTCTGCCTATTTATGCATGACCCCAGAAAGTCTCACTTTGCTGCTCTTAAGTGCATTATCAGGTACATTCAGGGCACTACTGCTATTGGCATCACTATTACCCCATTAGCTTCACCTGTTTCTATGGTTGCATACACGGATGCTGATTGGGTTGGCTGTCTGGATACCAGGAGGTCTACGTCAGGATATTGTGTGTTCCTCAACGACTCACTTGTCTCTTGGTCATCAAAGAGACAACATGTTGTCTCCCGCTCTAGTGCTGAAGCGGAATATCGTGGTGTTGCCAATGTTGTCGCTGAGTGCTCCTGGCTTCACAACTTATTACTTGAGCTTCACTGTCCTTTAGCCAAGCGTCTGTTATGTATACAGACAATGTCAGCGCTACTTACCTTGCTCACAATCTAGTTCACAATCAGAGAACCAAGCATGTTGAGATTGACATCCACTTCGTTCGTGAGAAGGTTGCCATGGGTCATGTGCGTGTCTTACATGTCTTGTCCTCGTTTCAGTATGCTGACATCTTCACCAAGGGTTTGCCTCGCCATTTGTTTCTAGATTTTAGATCCAGTCTCACTATCCGCTGCCCTTCTGTTTCAACTGAGGGGGTATGTTAGATGTATTATGTATTATATAAGCCCAAAAGGCCCAATTATAATTAGGTTATGATGTACACCTATATATAGTCTAATAATAACAAAGACAACCCTAACGGGGATTATTCATTCTAACACCTCTCCCTTCTGATTTCTCGTTCTTGTCAAATACAAAAACTCGATCCTCAAATTCTAAGAGATGGGCTAGTAGTCAACAAAAGGAAAATGAAAGAAAAAACACATGTACCTTTCTACATATACGGAGCTAGCTTGCAAAAATTCGTCACTATAAATTTTCCAAAATTTATGTTGTATATAGAAGTGAAACCGTTACTACCTAAACCAACACATTCCTGTTTCACTCATAGATGAATATGTTGAAAATGGTGTTTAACAATTAACCATGTTCGAGTGTACGTATGAAAAAAATAATAATGAACAATATATATATATATAAACAAGCCAAACTTAACATGCTCCTTCTTCATGACTTCCACTGTGGATTTTCCAAAGAAGGAATTCAAGATTCAAACTTACCGTGTTTTGACCTCTTCCAACTTCAAAACCCGCCGGTTCTAAAATATATCTCCCCCTCTCTTTTTTTAATCAGTCAAAACCCAATCAAATTATTATCTTAAAACCCACTTCAATTAAAGTCAACACTTGCACCTAATTTAAAAAAAAACTATCCCCTAATAATATATAAATGCCTCCATCCCACCTTATTCAATCCCCTCCATCTCCAAGTTTCCAATCTAGCTTCATCCCTTAATTAAAATCTTACAAACGAAACCTTAAAAAAAATTAAAAAAAAAAGTTTTTTGGGGGGGGTTTGATTTTGATCTACAAAATGATGGGTTTTGTCCAAAACAGAAGAAGTTTTGGGGGCATTTTGTGCATAATAGTAGTATTATTGCAGCTAATTGTTGAGCCACTAGAAGCCACAAGAACACTCGACGGAGATCAATGGATTAAAGCCAATGAGGGGCTGTTGCTAGAGTCATTGCCGCGGAAGCCGACGCCGTCTTCGGGCTCGAGCCCTTGCACGTGGGTCCCCGGGGGCAAGAGCGGAGGGAAGTGCACCGTTAGGCTCCAGGAGATGAATGTAGCCAGACCCGCCGGACTCGGCCATCGTCACATGGTGTTCCCTGACCATGTTGTAAGGATGGGCGCGGCTGCTTTGGCTCCTGCTCAAAAACGCGTCGTTTCATCGAGGGCTTGATGCTGTGGAGCTTAATTAATGTGTGCCTTTGTTTTTTTTCATATATATTTTTTAAAAAAAAATTCAATTATCATCAAGATATAGAGAAAGGAGTGATCGATCAAAAGGTCCCTTGCTAACCGCAACACTCCAACAGGTATAATTCAGTGTTACACTTCCAATGGAATGTAATTAAATATACAATACTGATTCATTATTAATATATTTAATAGTATAGATTTAAAACAACTTTATTTTTTTTAAAGATGTAAATCTATATAACCGGAAAGAAACGTATTTACAAAAAAACGGTAAGACAATTGTTCTTACTGCAAAGGCCACCTCATTACGATTCTCAATAATGCGATTAGCCCAACTAGCAGGCATGCATTCGGTACCTCTAAACACTACTTTGTTTAGGCTCAACCATGTAAAATAAATAAAGGCGACAAAGACAAGCAATTTGGACTTGAAAACAGCCCCCTTGTGCCTTGATATGGGCTCATCCGCGAACCATTGGAGCCACTCCACTATGCCCTCTTCTCTTTTAGGTAATCCGATCCAATCCTAGACAGGATCCCTCACTTCTAGAATTTTCTCACAACCGAACCAAAGATAGTCTTTGGATTCTTCCTCATTGTGACACGACGGGCAGAGTGAAGCAGTGTCGCCTTTTCAGTGTTTGATAATTCTGCCATTTGAAGCCTCTTCCAAGTAGTCATCCACACAACAAAGGACCACCTATGAGCATGGATACCAATCCATAATAACCCCCCCCCCCCCCCCCCAATCAATCTCCGGGCTGCTTAATCTGAAAGCCTCATACAGAAGTCTACTATTAAGGCTCCCATTAGGAGTGATCAACGGCTGGATGTCTGTAGAGTTGTCCAGAATGCGAGCATCAACCCGTCGGGTTGACCCATACCCATAATTTTTTTTTTAAATTTTTTAATTAAATAAATTTATAATTATTATGTAAATTATTCTTATAATAATTCATAATAATACATAATCTAATATCTAATATGCCATGTGCAATATGGGACAGATGAACCCTCATTCTTCTCCTTTTATAGATTTGGAAGTCTTCCTTCCATTCCATCATTTTCAACGTAGGACAAGGGCTTCCTTCCACGTTGAAAATATAAAGTTAGAATAAGAAGGTATGAAGCTATATATATATATATAGGTTAGTTCTGGTGTACTCAGCCCTTAACGTGTATCATGTACACAAATCTGGGCCGTTGATTAGTTGAGATGGAGGGTGGAGATTAATTAGCCCATTTGTTTGATTGTCTGCATAGATGATTATTCGGTCGAGTATAAATGATTATGCACTAGTATATGAAGGATTATTCAGTCGTATGAGTCTGTTCAGTAGGTTAGTCATTTTGATTATTCGATGGTTTCACTATATTATTCGATCGTATTGTCGACGGATTATGCGATGGTATTGCTTTATTATTCAATGATATAACTTAATTATTCGATGGCATTACAATATTATTCGATCGTATTGACGGATTATGCGATGGTATCGATAGATTTTTCTAATAGCTAGCACCATGAAAACGCCCCTAACTTTTACCGAAAAATTACCATCGCATAATCCGTCAATACGATCGAATAATGACTAACCTACTAAACAGACTCATACGACTGAATAATCCTTCATATACTAGTGCATAATCATTTATACTCGACCGAATAATCATCTATGCAGGCAATCTACCACAAATGGGCTAATTAATCTCCACCCTCCATCTCAACTAATCAACGGCCCAGATTTGTGTACATGATACACGTTAAGGGCTGAGTACATATGATCTATCCTCTTATATATATATATATATATATATATATATATATATATATATATATATATATATATATATATATATATATATGTATGTATTTATGTATCCCACTATCATATTTCTTCAACTTCACTTATTTCCTACATTTCTTACATTGAAAATGAAGTTGGAAATGGAGTTTGAGAAAAATACATTCTCATATTTTTCTCTCTTACATCACACATTGAAATTATAGTGGATGGAAGAATTAATATGGAGATATAAAATCTTCCCACATTTTAACACTTCATATCAAAATGAAGTGGGTGATAAAATGTGGTATGAAGATAAAATCTTCATGTATCATTTTATTTATTTATTTTAATAGTCAATTAAATTTAAAAAAAAAAAAAATTAACCCGCAGGGTCACAAGGTCAACCGAAACCTGTCAACCCGTGACATTTCTAGGTTAGGGTTCGGGTCCACCAACCCTGACCCTTGACTTGGCGAGTCGAATTCCTATAGACTAAGAATTCCTATGGATCACTCAGAATTAGTTTCCCTAGGTTTCTTCCTACGCCTTTTACTTTTCCAGGTTCATCATGATCAGTATGAGCATTAGGCAAATCAGTAGTAGGCATGGAAGAAGATGCAACATGAGATGTAGAATCATTTGCAAATAATGCAAATTTCTCTAAAGGAAACACATGTTCAAAGAAAACAACATCACGATATTCACACAATGTACGATCACTCAAGCACATGAATCGATAGGCAACACTATTTTCAGCATAACCAATCAAAATTTCATCAAAAGTCTTAGATCCAATCACATCAATTTTGAACGAAGGTAACCCTACCTTAGCTAGACACCCGCACACTTTCAAGAATCTTAGATTAGGCGGATGCCCTTTCCAAAGTTCATAAGGTGTTTTGTCAAGCTTCTTATGAAGCACCTTATTCAAAGTATGATTACCGGACAAGACAGCTTCCCCCCCACATGTTACTAGGTAAACCAGAACTAGAAAGCATAGCATTCATCATTTCCTTTAAAGTCCTGTTTTTCCTTTTAGCTATACCATTTTGTTGTGGCCTATAAGTAGTTGTAAATTCATGAATAATGCCATTTTGTTCATAGAATTCTCTCAAATTAAGAATGAGTGACATATTCACCGCCTCTATCAGATCTTTATTTTGTTATTCAATTGGTTTTCTACTTCCGCTTTATAAACATAAAACATGTTTTCTACTTCATCTTTAGACCTAAGCAAGTATACCTTAGTATATCTAGAATGAGCATCCACAATTGTGATATAGTAGCGTTAGCCACCTCTACTTTCTGTGTTCTTAAAATCAGCCAAATCAGAATGGACTAACTCCAATAATTCAGTTGTCCTTTCAATTATCATTTTAAAGGTTGTTTATGAAATTTAGCTTCAACACATATTTCACATTTGCTATGGTCTTGGTTAGGCTAGGAATCAAACACATATCATGCAATCGACATACAGATTTAGCATTCAGATGTCCTAGCCTAGCATGCCATAAATCAACAAACTCATCAATCTAAGCAGAAGTAGATGCATTCTCATTATTCTCAATTATGGTTTCAAGCACATACATAAAATCAACCCTATAAGCCTTTCATACAAATTTTCCATTTTTAGTTAAAACCATTTTTCCACCTTCAGTCACTTGCTTCATGTCAGCTATCTCAAGAAAACCACATGAAATCAGATTTCAGCGGAAGGAAGGAACATAAAGCACATTCAATAGGGTAAGAGACTTCCCTAAGGTGAGCTTGAGTATCACCTTCCCTTTGTCAAGCACTCGAGAGATACTCGAGTTGCCCATGTAGACCGGATCCTTATCACTGCAGAAGTGACGAGTTGGTCCGCTGTTTAGGAGCCACTCAGCTTGGCTGGACACATGGTTGACTTCAGTGATCATGACAATCAGCTAGTTGTTGTCCCGGACAACATTAGCTTGTTGTTGGGCTGGAGTTGTTGGCTTTTTCACTGTCTAGCCTTGGTTCTGTAAATCAGCACGATTTCGGCATTGCCAATCCTTTTCACCTAGCTTCCCATAAAAATAGCATCTTATGCCATTCCCGGATTGCTTCTGCTGCTTGTCTAGCTACTTGCTAGACTTCTTGAACTTTTGGCCCTTCTTTGGCTTGAAGTTTTGTTTGGAGACTCCAAAATGGTTTCCTTGCTTGGACCTGTTAGATTTCACAGAGGACTCAACCAAGTTAGCTTTCACATAATCAGTCGGTTTGGACTTAGGTTTGTCTTTCAGACGATTAGCCTCCTCAATCTTCATATGACTGACGAGCTCTTCCAAAGTCAGGTCCTTCTTCTTATGTTTTAGATGGCTGCGGTAACCAAACCACGAGTCAGGTAATTTTTCGATAAGAAAATTTTCCTGTAGCATCTCGCACATCTTTATGTCTTCAGAGATAATGTCAGTCACAAGATTCTCATACTTGTGCACTTGGTCCATGATCGGCTTGTCATCAACCATCTTAAATTGCATGAACTTGCTACACGCATATTTCTTTTTCCCAGCATCATCAGCACCATACTTTTTCTCCAATAAATCCCAAATCAGTTTCGTAGATTTATGAACAAAAATCAAATTGAAGATGGAATTTGAAACATGGCTGAGTAGATGGCCTCGCACAGTTTTGTTGTCGGTGTCATATTGTTGTTCTTGTGCGAGGTCATCATCATCAACCTTCTTACCCTTATCAATAATGACTGCAGCATCAGCAACAGCATCGGCCACATCATCGGCCGTAGTAGCAATTGCAGCGGCTGTAGGCGCATCTTGAAACAAGATGTAATCGACCTCCAATTGCTAAAAAAGATGAACATCTTATGCGACCATCTCTTGTAATTGGTCTCATCGAGCCGTTCCAAATTGGTGAGATCAAGCAACGGTTTGAAGAATTGAAAAGCCATCGCAGCAACAAGAATTTTCGCTTCTAAATTGTTAGTGCAAAAGCAAATGTAAGCCTCAAATTTTGTGGAAAACCACTGAAAAACAACTCGAAAACCCGTGTTTAAGCTATGGCGTGGTAAAGAGGAGAGAGCACTGCCTTAGAAGTGAAATCGCCCTGACACCGTGGTGCAGGTCGGCTACAGGCGTCGCCGGCCCCCCAAGGATACACAACGACCTCGGCTGCGTGTACTCGCTGCCGAAGCAATTTAACCAACCCAGGACTCAGAACACTTTCATAAGAGGAGAGAAGATGAATATAATGTGTGTATGAATTCTAAAAACCAATTCAGTTTTTAAAACAAAAGAAATGTTCCCACTTTGCAGAAAATCCGAAGGAAATCAAAACCGTTTGATAAGGATGAGAGAAGTTATCAACAAACTCATTTCATCCTTATCAGAGGCTTTAAATTGATATAATTTGCAAAAGGACCACACCGCACACGTGTCAACAACATGGACCGACGGGGGTAGTGCGCATGTGGAACTTTTATCCCAACTCTCAATAACCTACTCTAAAACTCCTCTTTAAAAACACCGCTTTAAACACCGGCCTTTTGTAATCAATGTGCGATAAAGATACTTTAAGGGCATGTTGAAAACCCCATTTATAAGCATTGCCTCCAAAGGAAAGAGTTCGAATGACAGAGAGACAAGGAGGAGAACATGGGCGAGGAAGGTAGAGAGGCTCTTCAATGGAGGGAGAGATCTGGTTGGAGAGATGTAAGGAGGTGAGCGGCAGACTGGTTGGTAGATAGAGGAGGGGAAAGAGAGAGGCCTATAAACATATATAAAGAGGAAGAAAAAAGTGTGCACTTTTTTGCCCCTAATTTATTAAGTAACCCTAGATTTACTTCTCAAGAAATTGCCCTAAAAAAATTTCATGACTAGATCCTAGGCAAATTTCAAAATCCCGCTCAAAATTTCAACTTCCCGGCCAGCCCCAAAAATTGAATCACTTCGACATTGATTCGAAGCTAAATATTTGAGGAAAAACTTAGTCTTGAAGTTAGCCTCACAATTTTTGTTTAGCCTCACATATAAATTCGAATCTACTTAGGATCGAAATTGGGCACATATATGCCCTCTGAATTGTTCGGTGATTCACCACGAAATTAGTCTCATATTTACCTTGAAACATTATTAAGCCTATTTTGCATTGAATTTACCCTCAAATATATTTTCAAAGTTATATGATCACGAATTTTAACAATAAAGTTATTTTCAAAGTAAATTAGCCTCAAATGATTTATTCGTGGGTATCTTTGAGGGTGTTAGGCACACTATTATCATTAAAGGCTCGTGCTTGTGTGTCTTCCATAACTTCCTACCGCGTATATATTTTTTCAATTGACATTTTGATGTTTAATTTCGATATTACTTTAATATTTTTATGACTTGTGTAGATATTTATTGTTTTCAAGAGAAATTGAAGAAATCCATTGAAGAGATTACACAAGGACGGACTGGGATGGTCTAACACTGCTGAAACTGAAACCGAAGTTGAAGTAGAGTTCGTTCCACTGTCAATGGAAGACCAGCGCAGCATTCTCATCCAGTGCGTTGGAGAGAGGCGAGGCACTGAAGTCTTAAGGTAAGTTTTTGAATATATATATTTTATAAAATATGTTTTTGTTAACTTTTTTTCACCTGGTTATTTATGTATATACTTAGTTTTTGTTAAACTATTTTACCTGGCTCTTTATGTATGTTAAATTCATTTCTTAACTTAATTTGTTAGATAAAAATTTATCGTCTTTATTTTAAATTAACTAGCATAATATATATGTCACCTTTGTTTGGTTAATCGATCGGCTGTCGTCTTTCTTGAAGGTTGACTTATTGCTTTGCGGCAATGGTTTTTTTATACAGTATTATAGAAGGTTTCTTCAATGCTTTTTGTTAATGATGTGTTATTCCTTAATGCTTTGTGTCATGAATCATCTGTCATCTCTGTCATTTGCGAGATGTATACTGTTGTTAATCATGTGTGTTATTCTTTAATGCTTTGTGTCTTGAAGCATAATTATATTGTCATTTGTGACATGTATATTGTTTTACTAATTTAAATAATGAATTCGATCATTTTATTTGTGGTCATTAAGATAAATTGGGTTCAATGGTCATTAATTCCATCGTTTTAATTTGGTCATTTTAAATTAACAAATTGTGTGTTCAACTAACTGATTTTGATTTTGCGATCCGAAAATGCTAAGGAGGAAGCCAAGCAGGCGAACCAGAAATGAAGCATTTGAATCGTTGTGTGGCGGTTTTGGAGGTTTCGTCAACTCCCAAGCAGCCTCCGAAGGTACCCACTCTTGATATCTAATCCCTCAAACTATCACAATGTTAAATACTTTGGGTAGAATTTAATTAGAATTAGAATTGTGACCATCAGTGGCGGATCCTGAAACACTAAGTTGAGGGGGTGGAAAATTGATCCTCTATTTTTTTTTCGAAAAAGTCATCAATATTTAAAGTTTTCGAGTTTAATTATAGTATTAAGTTGTGAAGTTTAACAAACGATAAGTATGATAGAAGTATATATTAATTGGTAAATGATGTGAAAAAATCATTTATATCACTTCAATTTTGAAACGTTTATAATTTTTTACTCAGGTATCGGATTTGAGCTTATAATATATCAAATCCAAGCTATCGACAAGAGGAATATGTATATTAAATTTTATTTTTGATTGGAGGGGCGACTGCCACCTCTGGCCCTTAAAAGAATCCGCCCCTGGTGACCATGTGATAACATGTGTGAATATTTGCTGATTCTGGACATTTGTGAATATATGTGTAAGGGATGTGGACAACTTGTTTGTGAATGACTGAATGGGTATTGTACGTGCAAGGGTTGTGTAAAAAGGTATTGTGAATGAGATTGTACGTACAAGGGTTGTGGATAAGTTGGTTTGTGAATTTACACCACAGGTTGTGCCATTTTTATGCCAAAAACAAGGGTATAAACCCTATTGCGCATATATTTTTTTGGTTATAAAACATTCTAGCCACGAACAAAGAAAATTATAGTTGCTTCAATCTTAAAAAAAAAAGTTATATAAATAAGTCAAGCAACGAACAAAAATTATATTATAGTTACTTAAACAACCTAACGGGAAACGAACGTCGGCATTGGTCGCTTGAAAATACAAGCCAATACTTTTCCACCCTAGTGTTGGGCTAGAAGCCACTTTCAAGCCACACCCGGAAGCGAATTTGGGTAATAAGAGAATCAACAACAATCCGTCAGTAGACCAATGACTAACCGATAATATCCAATCCGGAAACCAAACAACCAAGCAACCACAAACACAGATAAAAACATAAATATCGACACAAGATTTACGTGGAAAAAACCCTCTCAAACCAGAGGATCAAAAAACCCACCTTCCGCCCGCCAGAGCAACCAATCCACTAATCAATAAACCGGTACAAGTGTTTAACAATCCAGTCTCATGTCGAGACAAACAATCATGGAGATCTCAAACACCAATCTAAATACAACCTGGATCTAGAATAGATTCCTCTCCAAAATCTAGCTAAACACTTGTAATCAGATTAGATTTCCAGGAGGAGAAAATATCTATCAACAAACACCCATTGTTGACTTGCCGAAGGAAGAAGACGGATCACCATATTAAGAGACGAAACACCCGCTCAAATCTCCTATCTTTCCTTTCCAATCTCCCTCCTCTCTCGATCTTTTCTTTTTCTCTCCCCTTTCTCCTTGTTGATGGCGGCACTCCTTCAAGCAAAAAAACCCTTTTGCTTTTCTTCTACTTGTGTATGTAAAACAAAAGGCAAATGATGCCTTTTATAATATACAAAGAGAGAGCTCCTTTGGGCTGGACTCTCATGGGCCCTTGGCCCAACAATCTCCCCCTCTAGCCCAAGGGGAAGACGTTCCTACTCGCCCTGGCCTCACCTGCATCCCAGTCCCGTCTCACCTTCGAGACGCAAAACTGATGCTCGCCAGATTGTCATCATCACCCTCTAGCTCCTCCTCCTCCGTAGCTCTCTGGTACTCCAAGGTAGAACTCCCAGTGAATGCATGACCTCCTCTCTCTGACCCTCTGGCAGTTTCTTCTATCTGTGCTGGCTCGTCGTGCTCAGATCTGCCACTAGTCATAGCACCTGATGAACTCCCTTCTGACACGACTATCCTATAAGCACAATCATCTGAAGCAAACTTCACACTTGTGCCATCCTCTTCTGACGTCTGAGAAGTTCCGCTAAATCTTGTCTGCAATCCAGACAAATCACAAGTGCTCAAGGTCTCCTTATCAGTAAAAGAAACGAGAGACTTTCTCTTCTGATTCTGCAGCCCCTTCCCACTTAAGCATCCTGTAAGCCCTTCCATCAAATCAAGCGAAGCATCACCATTAACCTCTGTCACAGCTTCCCTGATTTCTTCCATCTGAGTTCTTTATAATGTACCGCTCAAATTACCTCTAGCGATCACCATTGACCCTTTCCTGAGTTTCCACTTCCTGCTTCCAAATAAGTTATCATAGCCCTTTTTATCCAAGACTTCAAGAGAGATCAGATTCTTCTGCAAATCTGGTATGTGTCGCACATCTGTCAATGTCATCTTGCAACCCGTGTTTGTTATCACACAAACATCTCCCATACTAACAATATCAGACAAGCTTCCGTTTTCCATCTTTGCTTTGCCAAAGCGTCCCACTCGGTACGAAGTAAACGCTTTCCTCCTTGATGTAGCATGGAAGGATGCAGCTCCATCAACAATCCACCCTACACAAGAATCATGCTTCTCCAAGCATGTGAGAACAACCTGCTCATCATCACTGTCTTGCAGAACTGACGTTGTACCCTTCTGATTTTCCTCTTCCTCTCTTTTCTTCTTCCACACATTGCAATTCCTCTTCATGTGCCCTTCCTTGCCACAATGATAGCAAACAAAGCTCTCCCTAGTCTGAGATCTCCCTCTAGACCTGCTCCCTGAAACTGTCATGAGAGCATGTGATGAATCCGTGCCCATATCCTTCCTCCTAGTCTCCTCATTGCAGAGACTATCCTTCACTGCAGATAAGGACACAACCCCACCCACGACAGAGTTGTTAATCGACACCACTAGAGTCTCCCAAATATCAGGCAAAGAGCTCAAGAGCAACAAAGCTTGCAATTCATCATCAAGGACTAACTTCATGGTGTTCAATTGATTCACCAATTCCTGAAACTCACTCAGATGCTCTGCAGTAGGCTTTCCATCTCTATACTTGAGATTCACCAGCTTTCTTATCACAAAAGCTTTACTCTGGGCTGACTTTCTTTCATACATATCCTCCAATTTTTTCCACAATACCTGTGCATCTGTCTCGTTGCTTATGTGGTGATAAACACTATTATCCACCCACATTCTGATGGTTCCAACCGCCTTCATGTGCAGTTTCTTCCAATCATTATCGGATGTCTCAGCTGGCTTTCTCGATCCCAACTCAATCGGATCAAACAAGTCTTTGCAATACAATACATCCTCCATCTTCATCTTCCAGATAGAGAAATTCGAAGCCGTTAGCTTTATCATTGTACTCGTAAATTCCTTAGTCTTTGTCGTCATCTCTAGTCCTATTACCCAAAAACAACATAGCTAAAGATCAACCAAAGGCTCTGATACTACTTGTTGGGCTAGAAACCACTTTCAAGCCACACCCGGAAGCGAATTCGGGTAATAAGAGAATCAACAATAATCCGCCAGCAGACAAATGACCAACCGATAATATCCAATCCGGAAACCAAACAACCAAGCAACCACAAGCACAGATAAAAGCACAAATATCGACACAAGATTTATGTGGAAAAAACCCTCTCAAACCAGAGGATCAAAAACCCCACCTTCCGCCTACCAGAGCAACCAATCCACTATTCAATAAACCGGTACAAGTGTTTAACAATCCAGTCTCATGTCGAGACAAACAATCATGGAGATCTCAAACACCAATCTAAATACAACCTGGATCTAGAATGGATTCCTCTCCAAAACCTAGCTAAACACTTGTAATCAAATTAGATTTCCAGGAGGAAAAAATACCTATCAACAAACACCCGTTGTTGACTTGCCGAAGGAAGAAGACGGATCACCAGATTAAGAGACGAAACACCCGCTCAAATCTCCTATCTTTCCTCTCCAATCTCCCTCCTCTCTCGATCTTTTCTCTCTCTCTCCCCTTTCTCCTTGTTGCTGGCCGCACTCCTTCAAGCAAAAAAAACCTTTTGCTTTTCTTCTCCTTGTGTACGTAAAACAAAAGGCAAATGATGCCTTTTATAATATACAAAAAGAGAGCTCCTTTGGGCTGGACTCTCATGGGCCCTTGACCCAACACCTAGTGTACTCAAGCGACGAATCCGTATGGTCTCATAATACCTCATGCCACAACACTTAATTGCAAGTGTAGTCACCTAAAATATCAAGCGACGAATATAGATAAAACAACCAATCCCAGCCCTCACTTCACTTATCAAGCGACGACCATGTTCATCGCTTCAATACTCAAGCAACGAACTAAAATGGTCTCTTGATCATTCGACTCTCTCATACATTCAGGTGACCACATTACCTCCGTCGCTTGAATGATTTCATTGGTCTTGCTACATTTTCAGGCGACGAAGAACACTGGCCGCCTCAATCATATTGGTAAGTAACGAAGTTATAGTTCGTTGTTGAACTGGCAAAGCTATCATCTGGTGACGAATGTACAAACGTCCATCTCCTAAATAACCTAGGGACGGTATCCAAACGACGACCTCTTAGTCGATATGGCATGTGAATATGAGATGCAATCTAGCGTAGTGATTTGAACTAATTTGACCTTTTAATTTGCAATTGAGATACTCCATGTGTCAAGACCATATATACTAATTAAGATGGCAATATAAGGTGTACAGATTCGTTTTAGAACATTTTTATGTAATCGATTCAAAGGATTTGTTCATTTAATCAAAAAAACAAAGTGTACACACATATATATCACAGGAGATGGACATAAAGAAGTAGTAATTAAAAACAAATCATCATGATTTATATCCCAGCTAGAGATATTTGATATAATACAGCGAGCTAGCTAGCTAGATTGATATTAGGGACAACTTATTGTATTATTATATAAACCATTCATGCATATATTATGCATTATATATATGCATGATATATACACAATATGGGTGGATGGATGTTCCCAAAGCAAATCTAGCGCTAGCTATATATATATATATATATATATATATATATATATATATATATATATATATATATATATATATATATATATATATATATATATATATAATTAAGTTGATCGACGAATGCAGGGTAATTGGGTTAACCAACACGAGGAATAGAGGAAACGAGGCCGAGGTGTCCCTGGATGCGCACATACACACGGTTGCAGACATAGTTCAATGGTACGAAAGCCCCCCGCGGGATCACTATCGGCCTCAGAGTAGGGTTCTGCTTCTTTATATGGGCAGCTGCTTTGCATCCAGGTACTCCTACCAGCTCCGGCCAGCTCCTTTTCGCTGCAATTATATATATAATAACTAATTAAGTAAAGACCAGACTACCTACTTTTAATTAGTTTATATATATATATATATATATATATATATATATATATATATATATATATATATATATATATATTCGAATTGAATCGAATCATCTCCGATATAATGAATGTAACTCACCCGGGGGGCAGCTCACATCTATACGTGCTTCGAGTGGCTGAATTCCGAGGGCGAGGAGGAGGAGGAGAAGGCATGAAATGCCCACAATGCTTGTGTGTTTGGTTTGAAGGGAAGCCATATGTCCTTCAACTGGTTTTGGGTGAGCTGAAATTATTGATTCAGTTGTTTGTGGTTTGTTGATGGCTAGCTCAATCTCAAGTGGGGCTCTATTTATAGCCAAAAACCATAGGGAATATTATTGTACGTACATCAACTAATTGCGCACGTTTATTATCCATTAAATTACACAACCCTCTCATTGCTGAGAAAATTACAGATAATTTTCCATTACATTTGATTTGTCACCAAAACAAACAAGCATTCAAACCTCCATTTTTTAGGCTTAATAACAACCACAAAATGACCCAACTAAGTAGCACGAACTTATCAGAGAGAGAGCGAGAGAGAGACTTTATGGTCCATTTAGGTTTTACAATGCATAAACGAGGTTAATTTTGAGCCAGCCACTAGATTGAGATTAAATCAATGGATCCAATTGCATGATTCATTTTTTTTCTTTTTTCATTTTTTTTGAATACCGGCAAGGATTCTAATGAAATACTAAGGGTGTCTGATAAATTGAAATCGAGGCCGTAAAAAACGGCAGATGGACAAACCATCAAAAATCAAAAAGGACAATTTAATCAAGCACAAAAGAAAACGATCAGGACAAATCTACACATAGCCACAATCAACCGACCTAAGAAAAAGTCTAATGCATTGCTAACTCCCATCCTTCGCATATGGGGATTGAATTGAGATCAACTACATCAAGGGTGTCCAATCTTTTCTTTAGATCTTATTGTTCTTGATGTTGAGGACTAGCATACACGAATTCCCCAAGATAGGTCACTTAGGGTTTGCAATTGCGGAAGCTAACAAAGGTGTGACGTTGGTCAAATCATTGAATCAGATCGGGGATAGGCTAGATATCTATCTCAGCAAAGAGCTCGATATTGGCTCGACAATGTCATACTAATTCTCAAATAGGCTTGACGATGCTCAACAAGGCCCTACGTTGTACATGCACTCGGGATTCTCAAACACTGCGTTGAACACTACTCGGACACAAGCGTGCATGTTGCTCGACTTTCTAATGCATGCATATTGCTATTGCTCAACCTCCCCGAATAAGGTTGCTCATGCACACAGGCACGACCTAGGGTTTTGCCGATAGTGTTTACTTTGCGTTTATGGTTGTGATTGGGCTTGAGAAAGATGTAGGGATGAACTTTGAATAACGAGAACTTGAACATAGGGTTTTAGATCTTATTGTTCTTGATGTTGAGGACTAGCACACACGAATTCCCCAAGATAGGTCACTTAGGGTTTGCGATTGCGGAAGCTAACAAAGGTGTGACCTTGCTCAAATCGTTGAATCGACTCGGGGATAGGCTAGATCTATCTCAACAAAGAGATCGATATTGGCTCGACAATGTCATACGAATTCTCAACTAGGCTCGACGATGCTCAACAAGACCCTACGCTGATTGGACATGCACTCGAGATTCTCAACATTGCGCGCGTTGAACACTTTTCGGAGTCTCGGACACAAGAGTGCATGCTGCTCAACTTTGAATAACGAAAACTTGAACAATGAGAACTTGAGGAAGATGTAAGGATGAACTTTGAATAACAAGAACTTGAACAGAGAGACAAAAAGCCATCATGGTGTCTCGTCGCCAAAAAGACGAGAGCAGAAACCCACTATAAAAAAGTGATATTTCTTGGGGAAAAGTGAACCAATGATGTTCAATAATTTCCCACGCACACATCCCAGGTACATATGGTATATTTTGAAACACGAGCTGCTTTTGTGCTCGCCATGTGTGGTATATGGTGGCTCATAGCGCCATCATCTTCCCTTAAAATACTGCCCATGCCATTTACGCATTCCTTTAGGTTCTCGCGCAAACCACATGAGCCATTCCTCAATACTCTATATCCAAGCTTGGACTCCAATATAGCCCAGCACCGTACGTGTCCAGAATCTCTCTCACAACGGGTTGAGTTTTGCTTGATAAAGATAACCATTTCTTGCCTACTGTAAAAAAATGCTACGCCTACATGCCCTGACAGTTTATAAAGTCTAATGTACGAGTGACTGCTTTCGATATCTACATGTCTTTTCTTATTTCTCAGTGGTGCTTTGTGATGATAGCTTGCTTTTTGTTTGTTGTCCGTTTTTTTCTCATGATGGTCTTTTTCTATCTACCGGTTTATTTGTTCTTTCAGTACATCAGATATGGTTGTTTGGTATTGAATCCTTTCATGTATAAAAAATATAAAAAGTCTAATGTACCAATTTATTTTATTTTTTTGGGTGGAAATAATGTACCAATTTATTAAGCAATATAAATCGCCACTAAAGGGAAGTTATGAATCTAATAAAAGCGGTTTTCTCAATTGCTATGAACAATTGCAGTGGATATGGACACTAATGTCGCACTTTTTGAGGTTATTGCAGATTTGCAGTGGTTTCTATGGTATTGCAATGGTTTTTTATGGTTTTTGTTGTTGTTTAATTAGTTGCATTGTTGCAGCGGTTTTGTCTTTATCCCAACCAAGATGTTAACAAATTAGACATAGGAGTATTTTGGTGAAAATCGAAAATTTCAATGGCATTTGACGAAAAAAATGAAAACCTTAGGGGCATTTGGCAAAATATGTTAGTTTCATACGTCGCGCGAATTAGCCTTAACCTCGAGGCATTTGACGAAAATTCCGTAATAAGTAAGCGTATATATTGTCTTACAATATCTTAGTGTATTGTAACTAAATATATCACCGCTATTGTAATATAATATCTTGATGGTTAGATATTCTAAAAGGTGCTAGATGGCCACCGCGGCTAGGTTGGTGCCTAGGCGTATTATATAATCTTATATAATCTGAAAATATGAAAATCTGATATTATATAATCTGAAAAATTTGTAAATTTAAAAATATGTAAACTGAAAATTTGTAATCTGATATTATATAATATGAAAATCTGTACTAGTTAATCTATAGTTTGAAATTATATAAATCTGTAAAATGAAAATTTAAATTATGAAAATCCGTAATCTGTAAATTTAAAAATCTGTAATATGAAACTATATAATTAATCTGATGATCTGTACTAATTAATCTATAATCTAAAATTATATAAATCTGTAATATGAAAAGATGAAATTATAATCTGTAATCTGTAAATTTAAAAATCTGTAAACTAAAAAACTGTAATCTGATATTATATAATATGAAAATCTGTACTAGTTAATCTGTAATCTGTACTGGATCAACACAACATCTAAACATTTCCAACAAAACACTTAAACACAACCCCACTGCAAAAAACTAACCACTTATTTTCAGGTCCAAGGGGCTCTTCCTTCGAGAATGCTTCAAGGCACTTGTACAAGGAGACAAATTCTTGCGGCCTACTTGCCAAAAATCCAGACTTGAAGACTTCGGGATGCCTCCTAAGAATCTGCAACACCTACAATAATTGGAAGTTTTAAAATAAAAAATCTCCCCAAATTCCAATCTCTAACCCTAAATTTAACATATCAATCCATTCAATTCCACAAATCCTCAAACTCAAACATATAAACCCTAATTTTCGAAAAATCCCAAATTGAAACACATACTTGTGGTGCGTCTCCGTCGTCTTCTCGAATCGCTACCAGAAGCAACCTTTTTTGTCAATTCGTCGTCGCTTTGTCGTTCGCTTCTCTGTTCACCAGTGGACAAGTTCCTTCGTTTTGTCTGCCTCGCCGCTACCCTCAGTCACCGGCGCTCAGTCACAGCCGCCGCCCTCAATCGTTGGCCTTCTCCTTGTCGATTCTCAGTTCTTCCTCATTCTCTTGTCGACTCTCAGTCCTTCGTTCTCTCATGTGCCTTCATTCTCAGTTCTACCTTTCTTTCTTTGATTTGATTTGATTTGTTTTTTTTTAATTAAAAAATGACGGAGCTGTTAAAACTAACCCACCGAGGGCACGAGCCGAAATATTACCAAAAGTCAGGGGTACCATACGAAATATGTAAAATAATTGGATATCCGACGAAAATTGTCATACCACAGGGGTACCTTGCGAAATTTCCGTTATTTAAATTATGGCCAAATACATAATTTGTGATTTAAAAAGAAAAAGAAAAGATTTTTTAAAATAAATTAAAGGGGTGAATTTTAACTTACCCACCCCACATGGTAATTTCAGTTCATCCATTTTGGTGGAATTGGAATTCCCAAGAATTTTACTTCCTGGGTTTTTGAAAAACAAAATTCTAATCTAAACACATGTATTGAAATTTGTTTCATGGGTTATTTCAATTCCTGGATTTTTTAATATAATCCAAACGAGCACTTGAATCAATCTCACAATAAGAACAAAAATAAAAGCCCATCATGGTTGCTTTCAAAACAAAAAATCATTATGGTTCGGATGTAAAATTTTAGGCCTAACAACAATAAAATTCACTATTTTTTTTATATGTATACAACTAATAGATCCAAACAAATATAGGGCCCTCAAAATTTGGGGGCCCTGTCCGTCGGTCCTGTTGCACCGAGCTTAGGCTGGCCCTAAGAGGTCCCCTTAATGAGCTCTCTCCTCCGATGTCGCCGACGAGCTTGACCTCCCCTCCACCATGCCCTGGTCCAATCGGCCTCCCCTCAACCATGCTTTGGGTCTCCGATGTTGCTGACGAGCTCGACCTCAAACCGCGATTCTAAACCAAAAAAACAAAGGGACAACTGTGTTTGTGTCATGGGTGAAAACATGAACCATTATGGTGGTTTCTATAAGGTAACCAAAGGATTGACAGATGAGTATGGAGGTACCATTAAAGTTGCCATGACAATTGACGAAGGCCTAGCTTCCCAACTTCCCAACCCAAGTCCCTTGCAAAAAAAGACACGCGGTTTCAACCTACGCGTTTGGTGAAAAAAAAAATTATTTACAAAATTCATCTCGAAATAAAATTAATGATAGAAACGCGGTTTCAATCCGCGTTTCTTTCGTTAATTTTGTACAACTTTTCCCTCCGATTTCAAATATGTTATTTTGTAAATAAAACGTGGATTCATACCACGTTTTTTTGTCAAACTTGTAAAAAATGAATATTTTGATAAATATTTTCAGTGAATATTTTTTAAAATAATTATTTTTAGTGAATATTTAGGAAAAAAAATTCTTGGTACTTTGGCAATTTTATTGTTAATTTAACTATTGATGAGATGGCAAACTATCTTTGGTGTTTTTTTGCTAACAAAACTAGTTTAATGGGTTGTTTTGTGTAATTTTAATTATAGAGGGTGGTTAAGTGAAAATTAATCTATTAATGGGCGGTTTGGTGTAATATACCCAAAAATAAAATAAAATGAAATGAAATGAAATTCCCAGACAGAAAAAGGTTGCAACTTTCAAGGTAGTGGTGTGTGCACTGATGCAGTATCGCAAAATCGCAACTGCATACGCTCTGCAGAGAGAAAATGGCGAGCCAGAGGCCATGGAAGGTGGAGTATGCCAAGTCCTCGAGGTCTTCTTGCCGCACTTGCAAATCCTCCATCTCCAAGGAGACTCTTCGTCTTGGCAAGATGGTCCAGTCCAAGCACTTCGACGGCCTCATGCCCGTAATGACTATTGAAAACCCTGTCTTTCTCTCTCTAACAATCTTCTGTTCATTTGCGAATTTCATCTCTCGAAGCATTGCATTTTCTACTGCATTGTTGTTCTTTCTCATAATTGCGATCGCTGTTCTGTTTCTGTTTCTCCTTTTTATTTGTTCTTTACCGTAGCTGTCTCCGTTGATGACGAAAAGGGGCTTTTTGAGGATGTAATTTTCTCGTGTAGTTACTTTATTGTGAATAATCGACGATCTTGGTTGCGGAGTTCGTGTCTTTATGGTTGGAATTAGGGTTTTACTTGTTCGGATTTCTCAAATCCGGTTGTTTATCCTAATGCCGATGATTGCTGATGATATTACTGACCTCATGCATTAATTTCTTGTTTTTTGTTCTACACATCTATGAATCAATGGATATGGCTTTGTAGGTTGCTTTTTAGTTGGTTACTGAAATAACCTTTAAGATAGCATCATCAAAGGGCGGGAAAGAACTTGATACATCTCCTCTAAAGCCTATGCAACTTTGAATATATTTGGTTCTAGTAACAAGAGTGATGTGAAGTGTGAACCCACTATTCACAATCGGTTAGTTAAAGGTCATACAGATGTTACTGTTAATATTGACAGACTTAGTGGTGTTATTATTGCAAATGTTTGCTCTTCATATGGCTAGTTTATCTCCTTTTTTCTAGTTTGTTATATGATACTTCTGTTATGGTTTTACCTTTTTGTATTTTGAATACAAATTTCAATTGGAGACTACCTGATTGAGTCCTTGCAGTACACAATTTGAAAATAATTTTCTGCTGGTTTGAAATTTCTCCCCAAAATCCTAATCAAATGTATATACGACTTTTGATCTTTGTGTGTGGCAGCTGCTTTTGTATTCTAATTCTGCTTTTACCCTTACACAGATGTGGAGCCATGCTGACTGCATCATGTTGAAAGCAAACCAGATTAAATCGTAAGCTCTGGCATACTCATTTTCTCATCATAGTTGATGAATGTGGGAACGGCTGTCTTCTTTTACTTTGTACCAAATCCCTTATCAGCTATTGAGGGGGTTGCTGCACTATGATGCAGGATTTGACTGCTGACTGAACTTGTTTATTGATGCTCTCAGCATTGACGACGTCGGAGGAATTGAATCTCTTCGATGGGAGGATCAACAAAAGATCAGAAAATATATAGAGGGCAGTGGAAAGGCTGGTTTAGTGGTCACACAGACGCAGCCCATGGTCCATGGAGTGGAGCTTTCAAAAGCTTCCCGTGCTGCTTGCAAGAAGTGCAGTCAAAAGATAATGAAAGGAGAGGTAACAGTTGGGATCTGAAAAGATCATTATGTTGTATTAACTTTATCTAGTAAGATACGGATCTGAAAGTATTTTTTCTGATGCTGTTTTTATTGTCCACTCCAAATGTCTCCCATCTTATATTTCCTTTCCATATTCTTATGGATAATTTCACAGCTCTTATGCTAACTACTCAACTTACAGTCTGTCATTCTACTATCAGGTGCGTATATCTGCCAAACCTGAGGGTCAAGGAGCCAGGGGATTGGCATGGCATCATGCTAATTGTTTCATGGAGTTGTTCCCTAAAGTTGACGTGGAAAAGTTGCCTGGGTGGGTTGACATTCCAGCTTCTGATCAAGCCACTGTCCATTCTCTTGCTAAAGGAAAATCTGCAGCAGGCAGCGGTAGAACTTGACATTCAGTATTGTTATTTTCTACTCGTGTTTGAAGCTTTGCTTTTTGAAGTATCTACATTCTTCTGAACTTATTTTCTTCTTCAGGCACTGAAAATAAACTCCAGGAACCCATGGGTGCTTGTAAAAGGAAAAAGACTCTTGATAGTGATCAAAATACCAAGATTGCTAAAATTGATCCTGATGGTTCAGTGAGGAAGGGAGTGTCTGAAAAGAATGCTGTCGATGTGGCGCTTGAGAGCTCGAGAAAAGTTGAGTTAGAGAAAAAACTAGAGGAGCAAACTAACAAATTGTGGGCTTTAAAAGATGATCTTAAGAACCACATCGGAACAGCTGAAATGCGAAAGATGCTCGAAGTTAATGATCAGGACTCCACAGGATCAGAGCTTGTCTTGAGGGACTGCTGGTAAGTTCAACTAAGGTGCATTAGAAATGAAAATTTACAAATTTGTTTATATTTTTTTCCATATCCACTCTTTTATCATGCTAATCTTATGCACCCATTTCTTTTGTATCACTTTTACTTTTACTTTAATGTAAGGATTTTTTTAAAGATGCAAATGTTAGTTGCCTGCTGCTGAAATGAGGATCTGATACATGTCATACTCCTTGTTTAAGTGCTGATGGGATGCTTTTTGGAGCACTCAAGAAATGTCCAATGTGTTCTGGCTGTCTCCGTTACTCTCGAGGTGGAGGTGTGTACGTTTGCAGAGGCTATCTGTCAGAATGGAGCAAATGTTCTTACTCTACTACTCAACCTGAACGTGTTAAAGGCAAGTGGAAGATCCCAGAAGGGACAGAGAATGAGTACCTTTGCAAGGTATTTTTACAATGGACTGGCCAAAAGGAAAATAATACATTGCTTATTAATGTGGATCATAACTTAGTTTTAATTGATTGGTTTACAGTGGTTCAAGTCACAAAAGGCTTCTAAACCAGCTCAGATAGTATCAGCTGCACAGTCCAATGTGACTTCTGGAAGTCAAGTTTCTAACCAGCGTACTCAATCTGCTAATGATAAGTTAGGAGATCTAAAAGTTGCTATTTCTGGGTCTAAAAAAGAGTCTGTGGTATGTTTTTATACTCGAGACTATTCAATCTCTTACTTACCAATTTACCATCACAGTCACGTTGTCTGTTCTTCATTTTGGACGCCACTTGTACCTTTCTAATTTTTTTGTTCAATTCTTGTATTTGTGCTTTGTTTATTGATTGATCATTTTTCTTTCATTAGTCATTGTGCATATTTTTTTTCTCAACAGAAAGAGTTCAAGAACCAGATTGAGGCAGTAGGTGGTCAAGTTCATCCCAAGATAAAGACAGGTCTTGTAACATGAGGATTTAAGTTTGATACTCTATCTCCCAATAAAGAGCTGAAAACATTATTTAAATCCGGAATTAAGTTTCATTGCTTGCCTGTTTCTATGCAGACACTAATTGCTTGGTTCTACTCGCGGGTGAAGATTTGACTGAGACAGATCTTGAGATTAGGAAGGCTAGGTAAACCAGGCGAGACATCTTTATTATATTTCATCAGCAAATGTCATTTTCTATGTATTAAACGTAGTTAAACCCAACGCTGGCAGGAGGATGAAAATACCTATTGTAAGAGAAGATTATCTAGTTGATTGTATTGCGAAACAGAAAAAGCTTCCATTTGATCTATACAAAATGGAAGCAATTGGTGAATCTTCCAGCATGACCACCATCAAAGTGAAAGGCCGAAGTGCTGTCCATGAGGCATCTGGACTGCAAGATTATGGTCATATTCTCGAGGATGGCCCAAACATCTATAACACAACCTTGAACATGTCTGACCTATCCACTGGTGTTAATAGGTTAGTATGCTGTCATTCAGAATCTACATTGTAAGACCTAAGAACATTTTGCCTTTATAGGGACAGGGGGGCGATAGTTTAATGTGGGGTTGCATTCGAGAGCTCACTGCTCAGAAACCTTTTTCAGATGTCACCTTTACTCCCTGTTCAGCTATTCTAGTTAATCCTTTCTTCTTTTCTTGCATATTTTTGTCAAAATATGATGCAGTCCTGATGCACAATTCTTCTTTCCGCATTTTGTCCAAAGCTTAATTTTTACGTCTCTAAGCATCTTTTTGTGCCCTATAATGTTATTTGCTAATAGATTATGATTTCTGGTGATCTGTGAAGTTACTACATCCTTCAAATAATTGAAGAAGATAAGGGGAAAGAGTGTCATGTCTTTCGTAAATGGGGTCGGGTTGGTGATCCGAGAATTGGAGGGGAGAAAATGGAGGAGATGTCAAAACAGGGTGCAATTGAAGAATTCAAAAGGTTGTTTGTAGAAAAGACTGGAAATCAATGGGAGGCATGGGTGCAGCGGCAAAACATTCAAAAGCGTCCTGGAAGATACTTTCCGTTGGATATTGTACCTCTCATACTATACCTTCAGTTTTGTCTGCCTGTTCATAGTTCACTTCTCATTCTCACACTCTTATCATTTGCTTTTACAAGGATTATGGGACCAGCAAGCAGGTCACCAGGAAAAATGTTAATGATGATAATTGCCAACTTGCTCCTGCATTAGCAGAGTTGATTAAGATGCTCTTCAATGTGGAGGCATACAGGTTGAATGCATATTTTTACTTTGCATATGCCTTATACATGAATGTACTACTTCCTGCTTGCATTTATGACTGTTGTGACTCTGCAGAGCTGCTATGATGGAATTTGAGATAAATTTGTCAGAGATGCCGCTGGGAAAGCTGAGTAAAAGCAACATCGAGAGAGGTAACCATATTGATAATGTTAGATTTGATGGATTGGTATATTAGTTTGTTCTTGTTTTTCTAATGTGCCAGTTGTAATTTGTAGGTTATCAAGCTTTGACCCAATTACAGAACTTATTGAACAATGATGCTCTTGATCCATCTATGAGAGAAAGCCTAATCGTTGATGCAAGTAATAAGTTTTTCACCATAATACCATCCCTTCATCCACATGTAATTCGAGATGATGACGATTTCAAGTCAAAGGTAAACATCATTTTTTGGGTGCTCACTGGCCCTATGCTCAAGCACATTGGTTTTTATATGTAAGGTTCTTAGGGACAACTTATTTCAATTAATATCGCTAGGATCGGATTAAACCATATCAGGAGAATCATTGTACAAAATAAAGTACAATGATTTGCAAATACCTCTGTCCTGAAGTAACTTGTGTAGTAGATCATTGAAGTGAAAGCTGCAGTGTGGGTCCTCCAGATTTTAGTGGGCTGGAGCACCTTCCTAGTGTAGTCACATCTAAACCAAAGATGCTCCCTTGTTTTCTAATTTGGTAGTACAAAATACACCCGTCTTCAACAATCAACTGCATCTGTGAAATTTTGTGAACAATGTGGAGTCTGCCTGCAGTTGGGGATACAAGCCAACCAAGCGATGACTGAGTTTCTTGGCATGTTAAGACCTCCCCGAACTATTTGCTTCCAACGGCTTTGAACAGCTTGTAAGCTATACCGGTAGAAAAGGTCCCTCTTGACTTTAAGATGTGAATATTTGATATAACGCTTTGTCGAGTGTAGAGTGGTAGACATCCAAAAGCTATCATCTTTGACATAGAGAAGTGTCTTCCATCCCCAACTAAGCTGTAGGCCTGCTCTCGACAGGCCAAGTTAAACTTCGATCAAAATGCTTGTTTGCATTCTGTTTTAGGCGTGCTCGTCAAAATTTATAGAGCTTTAGGTGAGTAAATAACACTTCATTGATCTTGTGTACTAGTAGTGGCCATGTTTGAGAAATCTAGATGAAATAAATTCTGAATTAACTGTTAGCTAGCTTATATAATATAATTGCCTTATCGACTCATGAATTCCTAGAGATTGACCATCTTCACAATGCTTTTGAGTTGTGTAGGTAAAAATGTTGGAAGCTCTCCAGGACATTGAAATAGCTTCCAAACTTGTGGGTTTTGATGCCAGTAATGACGACTCCCTTGATGAGAACTATAAAAAGCTCCGTTGTGATATTTCTCCACTGCCTCATGATAGCGACGATTATAGATTGATTGAGAAGTATCTTATGTCTACTCATGCCCCTACTCATACGGTGAGTCAATCTTCAAAGAACCAATTTCTTCTTTCTGCTTTATACCATATTGAAAGAATTGCTGCTCATGATGTTAATTTTTAAAATAATCTCGGGAAACATCATTAGGATTGGGAGCTTGAGCTGGAAGAAGTTTTCTCCCTTGAGAGACAAGGAGAGTCGGATAAATTCGCTTCTCAACGTGAAAAACTTGGCAACAGAATGCTCCTTTGGCATGGTACGTTTCAAACCTTGCTTCATGACATCTTTCATACTGTTGCTTTCATGATCCTATTAATAAAATATGCATTTTAAAGGTCTGGCTGAAATTGATTTTTCCCTTTTTGTTGCCAAGGTTCTCGGCTGACCAATTTTGTGGGTATCCTTAGCCAAGGATTGAGAATAGCTCCACCTGAAGCTCCTCCCACTGGCTATATGGTCTTTCGTCCATATTCTTTTCCTTTTTTTTTGTGTTATTTTTGCCATAGTATTCTGTTCCATACTTGAGTGTTGTTTATAGAGATTCTGATTCTGATTACTATTGATTGAAATACTTCTCCATGCAGTTTGGAAAGGGGGTTTACTTTGCTGATATGGTCAGTAAGAGTGCTCAGTATTGCTTTACTGACAAGCAAAATCCTGTGGGGTTGATGCTATTGAGTGAAGTCGCACTTGGTGAAATTTATGAGCTGAAGAAGGCCAAGGTAACTACAACAAATTGATGTTTCCATTCAGTAGATATCAGATTATGAAGGCTAGCCTGGTTTTTTCCCAAAAGGAATTACCCTATATTTAGAATTGCTGAATCTATTGTGTTTACGATTTACTCTGGACATCCTATTTCTCTTGCAAGTGTATCCTCAGCTTTAGCCTGGAGTTGCTGATGTTAAATCTTGTTTTCAGTACATGGACAAGCCTCCCAGGGGGAAGCATTCCACCAAAGGGCTTGGCAAGAAGATACCTCTAGAATCGGAATATGTCAACTGGAAAGACGGAGTGGTTGTTCCATGTGGAAAGCCAGTTGATTCGAAAGTGAAAGCATCAGAACTCATGTACAACGAGTACATTGTCTACAATACTGCTCAAGTAAGTGAAAACTTGCCTCTTAGTATATTTGACGTTTCCTCTAACATAGCAATTCTATTAGCAGTTTTGCCTTTACATGTGTGTCTCTTGCAGTTGCTTCAATTGTCATATCAGAATTATTATAAAGAAAAAGTTAGGCAGGTCAATTCACTATGGTTAAAACTGCTAAATGCACATGTAGGGCATATCAAAGGGCATTGTTCTTGCTTTAAAAAATTTGCAAATGGCGGTTAGAAACTCCTTAAAAGTATGTTGGATAAATTTTTACCCGCTCTTCTTGGAATCTTGGACAGGTTAAGATGCAATTCTTGTTGAAGGTCCGATTTAAGCACAAGAGATGAGGCCTTGATGCAGTAGCAGACTAGCAGCAAACTTTTGGCTTTAGGTAATGGGTATATAACTTCTAGGTCTGGTCAGTTGTGAGTCCCTTTTGGTTCAAACTCGGTCCCATTTATGGTTTGCTACAATTACAAACCATTTGCTTCTAGTATGCAACTGCATCTTCCTTGGATTGTGATGGTCAAGTAACACTTGATCTGGTGATCTCATTTTGGGGTTGTATGGAGATCACCCTAGTTGTAAATGATCAAATCCCTTGAATTTTATTTCTGCTGTTGTGTACAAATGATCTTGTTTCTTGCCCTTGAAAAAACCGTTTGCATTTTTACGTCAACCCAGACATGCCATTTAGGTTGAGCAAGCTGGGTTTCGGTTATTTTTCAGGTTAGGTAGCTTTTGATTTTTCGAGGATGGATACGCTACCTACGTACATGCAGGGCTCTGATCGCAAAAGACGACAAGAAAGATTATCATCAACATTCAAAGAACGAACAAGAAAACCACTGCAAGTGGCTTCAAAAGCTTCAATAATCTTGTACTTCTGGATAAGCTTTGTCAACAAACAGGTCACATCATGGTAGGGGGGCTTCATATGATGTTGGGTGCATTGGGTCGGTTTTTTGGGATGGGTCACTTCCTTGTACGGGTTTCAGCAGTTTTTCATTTAGCGTCCATTCTTTGACAGCAGCCCTGCGATAACACGAACGCTGCCTAACGACATGGCAGTTCGAAATGATACTCATTCAAGTATACATAGAACCCAGAAAGGTAGTGAAAAAACACCTAATCTCAGTTGGACTTGGAAGGTGCCAAGAGAAATACAAGAGGCAGCCAAATTTAGGCTTTTAAGGATTCCCACTATCCTCACTTGTTCATTCTTTGAAAGAGGGAGGGAATCAAGAAAACAAGCAAAACTTTTACAGGCACTTATAGTATTACTATGACAACAAACACACAAAATATAAGAAAAACTCACACACTTTGATTTCCCAAAGACTACAAAGCAACTCACAATTTACAAAACAAAACAGGTCATACAAGTGCCCAGAAACCAGAAGCCATATTAGATGGCTGTTTCCGTTTGCAGTATCTGCACAAGTGACCATAACACATCCATCCTGTGCATGTTTCTGTTGTTCTGCCCCTGCAATATACATCGTCAATAATTTCAGTCCTCTGACATAATATATATGGACTAGCACCAATAAATATGCATGTGTTGTTTCGCTGTGTGTTTTTCGCAACAACTCAGTGCTTCTTAGGTTGAGCAAAGTCCAATCAGGCAACCAAGATCACCGGTTTAAAATTCTTGCAAGTTCACAACTTCATCATGTAATAAGTGATTCATTGTGATATACATGCTCACTTAACTTAATGCATGTTTGCAATATAAAACAAGGTGTCAAGAATGAAGCAATCTATCTCCTTATTAGAGTTTACCTCAACCACAAAGCGCATCCATGTTTTGTCTCCATGGCCATCGGTCTTTCCCTTCAAGATAGTTAGGCCTAGGCCCCTTATAACCTCGGCTATTTGAAGAAAATGGTCACAATCCTCACACAACATCTGCACGTTTGATGGGAAATGGGCTGTTGAAATTTCCAAAAGTATGGAGTTCTATTGAACGAATCTTTACAATCACATTTTGCTTTTCGCGTCTTGTACAAAAGATAATCTAATGCAGCAAAGGCTTTACCTCAATCAGCATTTGCCCATTCATATTGAGATTTTCCACCACAATCGGGCAAATCTTCATATGGCCGCCTACCTCCACTGCCCAGCTTGCACCCTGCTCATAACTAGAGCTCCCGTCTTTATTGACCTGCACACACAAAATAAAAATACAAATCTATAGCTGTTTTGGGATATTTGGAGGACAGAGTTGAGGTCAAAAGTGGGATGCCAACGTTGCATCATGATAGCAATCAAAGGATCAGAGTAAGATTTCAAATTAATTTTTTGGGATCAGAACTGTTGGACCTTACCCTTGATCTCACACAACTATTAAGCTTGTCAGAGTGTTTGGAAATGCCTTGGAGAAAGAGCATATGCTTGATTGTGCGCTCCAGCAACGAGTCAATACTGCACTGCAAAAATACACCAGCAAATCTAAGCACACACATTCTCAATTAAATGTTCATGCAGATCAACCTCCAAAACAGCAAAAAGATTACCTTTGATCCATTTGGAACTAGTTCTCGCAACTCTTTAATACGATCCTGAATCAATTGTCTATCCCTTGGCCGAGGGCGGCAGCTTTCACCAGGTCTTGCTCTTTTCTTGTTTTCTTTTGCTGGCTCAGTTGGTTTCAGGGATTGCCCTTTGCATATACTGGGACTCGACAATGAAAACCCATTTGAAGTCCTCATGCCATTGGACTCTGATGAATTCAAGCAGTGCTGCATACTATTCTCAAGAATTGAAGAGCAATCCATTGAGTAACATGCTGAACCAACTGTATGGCTAGTATTGCTGGAAGGCTCGGGCATCTTTTCAGTAGTCAATAAAGAGTCAGCAGATGTAGCAAATGACTTTACGCGCTTAAAAGTGCCGTCGTTTTTGCAAAAGTTAGCTACCACAGCTTCTAGAAGATGATCTGAGCCCGTTTCTGATGTAAGCATGCTATGCTCCATTCCATCTGCTATGTCAGAAGCTGTTACAGGTTCTAGTTTCTCAGTTTCCCACCATGAAGGACAGTTTTTTTCCAGAAAGGCTGGTCCGAGAGCCTCATGAAGCTCATAACCAGCAGAGAGCTTATAAGATGGTGTCAGGGCCTCGAGATAACTATCATCAGCTCGGAATTCCAGGTTATTTCCTACATCCCTTTGTAATTTTGGATCCCAAGATTGTGAAGATGATGAATGGTTGCACTTGACATCATACTTACACTTACTAGTAGAGAGTATAGCATCATATAGATGTTGGCTTTCTGCCATATTACACTGAGAAATTGAAGTAACCTTCGGGACAGTGTTGTCATTTACTGCCTTCAGTTCTTGCTGTTTATATGGTGAGTGAACTATTTTGGCATCTTCAACAACCTCTGAAATGGACGAATCTATTCCACTATTCCTCACCAATCCAGCAGCCTGAGAGACATGGAGAGGTAACGTATCACCTTGGTTTTGGAGACGCCCAAATGTGTTTTCCCCCATTACAGTTTTTGCAGGGTCAACCAGATATCCATGCATAATATTTGCACTCGAAGGCATGCCTATGCCTGGCTGGGAAAGAAGGGAATAGAAGTTAGATATTTAGATTTCTACAAATACAAGTACACAAAGAAATCATCCAAGATGAAGAGAATAGGAAGAAAAAAATCCACACCATATGCAGCGTTGTTTGGAGGCTTTGTTGCATGGGGTTAGAGACATGATTTCCCAAGGAATCTTGGATCGTTGAAAATGCATCTCTGAGGCGGGTCACCAGCTTAAAATCCTCATTCACCTATTGCAAAATGGATAAGTAATTAAAAACCAAAAAAAAAAAAATCAACATAAGGAGATTTTCCAAAATGCCAGCATCTTTCTTAAGGATTATATCTAAATAGATTCACACACATAGGCACATGCACACACAAGAAAAAAATTTGTCCTGTGAGAGTCTCATCCTATGATATAGTTAAATATGCTTCATTGTTTCCTAAGAGGAAGTTGATGGTGTTCAGCCCTCTTCACTGTTTTCTTGAAATGCTTAACTATGGAATGGTAAAATCCAGAACATCAATCATGGTCAGGCAGTCATGCCAACACATCAAGGAGCTCTAGCATCACCAAGGACATAACACTATCACATATTCTTGATATAGTCTCTATTTTCTCAAGGCTTTGGAAAGTTAGAAGCACAAGTTTCTGGTCTCATTTCAATAATTCTCTCACACACATAATCCAACAAGCATGCAGAGCTAACAGAAGTTGATAAACTTTTATCAATTAGTTTATTGTGAAATTCACAAGCAAGCAATCAGAGAAAATTTGTTTGGAGAACAATTTACCCTCAAAAGACAATCTCCTCAATTATGTAAAAATGAAAAACTAAGATCTCATTTGAGAAGAAAGATTTGATGAGTGAATGTCAGAAATTTGTACCCATGCTCCTTTTGCAGGTAGTATAAGTTAAAACAACAAAAAAATATGCAAAAGTAAACCAAAAAAAAGTAATCAGTCAAGCATAGCTTACTTTATTCATGGAGCCAAGCTGCAGAACACCATGGGGAGGTACAGCTGCAACAGCAACGGTCTGACAAGAAAGCCATAAAAAAACCATCAGAGGCCACTACAACATAAGGTAGGTAAAAAACATGTCAAAAGTAACTAGTAAAACTAATAAACGTAAGTTCATCCTTGCAATTCATACAAGGCAACTTCAATACAGAGAAGCAAATGTCAAGATGCAGATGCAACTTCAATTGTCAAGCCATACCTGAATCCCAGCTAAAAACTGTGCTTGCCACCCATCATAGTGCTGAAAAGAGGAAAACTAAACCGTGAAAATCATATCAAGAAAACGAATGCATCAAAATCTGTTGAATAGGATCCAAATATGTCCTTTTCTCCTTAAAGAATTAATCAGGAGATATCACCTCAGATGATGATAAGGAATTCGCTGCATGTTCATCCGCAAAAATCCATTCATGCTTCCCTGTAACAGCGATCTGCCCGATAATCCTGTCAACCGGCATTTGAGTTTAGTCCAACCACACAATTGATATTTTAAGTCCCACGAGTTTTTGCAAAATCCCAAGAAATATTTAGGGCCAGTATAAACGTAAATTTGCAGATAAACGTAAATTTGCAGATAATAGAATTTATAGGAAGTGTGAGGCAATCTCCACCACTAGATCAGAAATCTTAGTAAAAGCAGACTAATTCAAACATTCATGGATGAATCATACCCCTCGCCTAAAGAATATACATGATACGGCATTTTTGCGACAACCAACCCAAGAGCATCATGAGGGAAATGATCATCACGCAATCTTCCAAGCGCTTCACTGTACTGGCCCTCACAAAGAACATGCTTCGGATTATTCTGGTAGTATGCATCTTCCCAGGTGAGGACCCTGCGTTACATAAACTGAAGCACATGAATCGAATGGTTATCACATCTTTAAAAAAATATTCTACACCTAGAAACATTCTTGTCCAACATCATTCAGTTCATCTGAATTTGCACCCGAAACAAACATCTCTTTAGTCCTTACAAATCAAATTTACACTAGAACACCAGAAACTTATCATAGCTCAACACTCTCACACTTCATCCATGCAGCAGTCCTATCCTTTTTGAGCAAAGTACAATCTATCTTAACTATAAACATCAGTAAATATCAAGAAAAGCCATCCCAAGTTTTAAACCTGACATAAACAAGAAACAAATACTATTTACTTCCAGTTACGATAGCTAAAAAGAAACACTTACATCCTAGCACGGTGTTGGAGCTTCCAAAACACAGCATAATTCCACTCTGTATTCAAGCAAATGCTCCGAAGTAATTGTTGCAGGTGAGTAGCCATGATCACCAAGCTTAGCAAATGCAAAAAAATCCAAAATCTTCCCCACCCCCAGAGCTAAAAGAAACAAACTTCTCACACCCTCCAGTTGGTGCTTTCGTCTGTCAAATGCAAACATCCAAGAAAATAGAAACCCCCTCCTAACAATCACCAATTCCCTAACCTAACTTCCTCTGTATGATCCTCTGCCTGCCTGTTTCCTCCTCAACCCAGCTCTCCGTTTTATCGGTGGATCTCCTGTTGGAAGCAGCAAGCAATCTATCCCCATTTGCACTCAGAAACCCTCCTCAAAAACACCCCCAAAATCACAATCCTCAACAACAAAATTCAGCAATAAAGAAAGCCACTCGACTCACTTCCAGAAAATAGAGAATTCTCACTGGCGCATTTCATCAAACAGGTTGCCTTCATTTTTACCCCACAAAAAACCCAACTAAGAAATCCACCAAAAAACTCAAAATTTTCAGTGACAGTCGCAGAAAAAATTGCCTTTTTCAAGTTCAACTAATATCCGATCCCATCGATAATGCAAAACAATTTACAAATTCGAAATTGGACACAAATTATCTCCAGCTTCGCTTTGCCCAAGAACCCTAGAAATATTAATTGGACCAGAAATCAAAGGGAATTCTTGGGAGCACAAAAGAACAGAGTGAAAAGGGTTATTGTTTCTTACTGATTCAACTACACCCGAAGCTCAAACACCGACGTTGAATTCCATTTCTATTTCCCCAAATGGAAATCAATTTACAGAGGAACAAAAAGGGAAACCCTGTCAAGAATTCAATGAAGTGTGAATGAAGTCTGAAAATTTGTGTGGCTTTTTCCTTTGATCAATCTTTATGGGGGGAGGGAGAGAGAGAAAATTGAAATAAATAATAAATAAATAAAGTGCAGCTTTTTCACTTTAGTTTCCTGTGGCTGTAGTGTGGACTATGAAGTGATCAATGCTAAACTACGCCGGCTGCACAGTGCGCACGGTTTTTCTTATCCTACGCACCTTGCGCACTGTAGACCGCACCATATCTTGTTTGATCTTATGAGATTACCCTGAAATGTATGATGTGATTGGGGAGGTAGAAGGAGAAAATGGATTGGTTTAGATTATATAAATGGATGAATTTGATCAAATCTACAAGAAGGCAATGAGTAGTAATAGTTAGTTGATTTGTTTTATTTTAAAATTTTTGAAATAGTAAAATGATTTTGTTTATGGTATTCTTTAAATGGCCAACAAAATCATTTCAAAGTGAAAATTTGCTTCTTATCTTTGCACCACTCTTTCTTACAGTGTCAATCATTTTAAAGCTCAACATCCATACAAAATAAAAAATGGGAATTTTGCAATAAATATTCCTAATTTGAGAATTATTGTGCAAATAAACTATTAACTATAAGATCTTTTTTGGGTCGAAAACTATAACTTGTAAGTTTGTAGAATATGATATTAACTATTTGATAAGCTAAATAATAGTGACAACGGGTTTTTATAATAATAATAATAATAAAAACTCTCGTTAATCTTTTGTTATACATGTATAAACAAGGAGTAGTCTTTTCCCTAATATCATAATTAATGAGTGATAATGTATTATTCACAGGAGGGTACGTCTAAAAGTATGTGAAAACCCTACGGAAATAAAAGCGTGACAGAGATCAGAGAGTTATTGATGAAATTCTTTATTAATGAGTGGTAAAAGAGTCACTATATATATAGTAAACTAAATATTAATTATGTTGCTGATGCTAGTTTGAAAAAATTTATATCATTTGTCATCACTATGCACATTTAAATTTGAGTCTATTTCTCATTTGACCAACAAAATAATGTACACAAAGAAAGTTTGAAACCTCCTTATAATAAGGCTTTTTTTTTTTTATCACTATTTTACTTGCATGATTTTACTCTGGAAAAAAGGTGTGGCCTCCTACATACAATACATTTTACTTACCCACACCCTAATTTGTCATCATCCCAAATTCCCGAATGTGAATATCCAAAGGAAATCTTCTAAATATTTGGATCTTTTCCCATTTCTTCGTACCCTAATTTCCCTTGTCATCAAGGATATGATTAATACGTTCAATTTATCCATTATAAATTCATCAGTCATTACATATTATCACCGTAAACAAGTATTTTATCGATACCTTGTAAATAATTTAGACAAGCCCTAAAACATATCATCCTACCATACAACAATTGGACAAATAAATAAATATATAGAAGGGTTACCCTATCTTATATATTGTTAAAAAAAAAAAAGTGGTAGAAGAACCTACATTGAGAAATGGTAATGATGGACTATATATGTTAGATGGCTCTATTTTCATCCATATGTTTTTTCACATGGGAAGTGTTTGATGCATTTGATAGACATAGGGGATCAAAGAGTTCTCCAAATTGTACCATACCTACTCAACATCATCCTTTAAATCTCATGATTTCCCCTCCCATATAGTGAGATCTCTTGTCATAATGACCATTGAGTTGTAATCATTTTTCCTCATATCATCTCAACTTTTTACCCTTCCTTTAGCTCTTATCTTTTTTAGAGCAAATAATTTTGTGACAAGTTAAATAAATTGCAATGAAGGAGTAAAAGACAAAATAATAGATGTGGTAAAAAAATAAAAAAGAAATTGAAATGATAACCATTCAACGATAGTTCTATATAATTGCCTAACAAATTAAATGTGTGCTTTAATCAAGGAGGTTAAATTGGTCGGGAGTAATAGGTTGTCATTCACCTATATCCAGCATACTGGTAAACATCAATCATTATTTAAAATCATTTTGCCCTAATTAATTCTTCATTTTTTGAAAATCAAACTTAGATTCTAAAATCGACCCACAAGTAATTTAGTCACATTTTAGCTAAATACTGTATTTAATTGTATATTCCACAACTGGTAAAATTAAATGAAGCTGGAAGCTGAACTTAATTGCTGAATTTAAGAAATTTTAATTTATTAAGAGAATGCCCCTCATTTAGTCATTTCCATTTCAGATTATAAATGAGGAAAAAAACAATTGAATAATGTACAAGGCTTATAAATAATGTTTTTTTTTAAAGAAAAAAAAAACAGTTAATGTGTATAGATGTATAACATAATAATTGGTATGAAACAACATGACTTGTTGATCATGATCATATGTGTCTTTAACCAGGTCAACCATATATATGAACTTTTTATGAGTATTGATGGTAAATGTTACGTTTGATTTATTTCTACTTTTACTAGTATTGTATAGTTTATGTTTATTAGAGAGACAAGTTCTAGAGTAGAGAGGCCAAAAGGAATAAATGACCTTGGGGTTTCTTAATGGCCAATTTCAAACTTTGTTGGGTTATTCATGAATAAGCAGCCTATGGAAGTGATGCCAATGATCAAAAGTTGGGCCACAAACTCACAATTAATAAAATATTTACAAGATTGATTCTTCTTTTTTTTCCAACTTTTTTTAGTTTTTACACTCACTTTCACTTCATTTTGGCATAAAAATCTTATTCGAATATCTAAAGTGTATTAGATCTCGCAAATGAGGTTTATAAGCACCTACTATCCGTACATAATATACTAGCTAAGATCTACTTTTAATTAAGGTTGTATAATCGTAATTATATTACTGCAAAATATGATAAGTTTAAGATGAAATGGTATAGTATACATTTGAAAATATATATATTTGGCAAATTAGCCGCACAAGCTTTTGAATTTTGCAAATTAATCTAGCTACATTCTCTCAAATTTGTAAAAATGTACAGGTTAAAGGTGAAGAGAGTAACTTGTTTTAATAGGTTGCACTCCATCATAGATATGTGCCCTTTTGATGAAGATGGTTTGAGAATTGGCGCCTTTTCGCGGTTTGGGTTTCGAGGTTTTTTGACAACAATGGCAAAATTGGAGACGAGTTGCACCTTGGCTCTTATCCTCTGCTTCAGTTGGGAGTTTGTCAACGGTGGGGAAATTCGAAGGTGAGTCACACCTCGATTCTTCTTGTGACAACAGACTGAAAAGAGTTGAGAATACGAACAATAAGAACATGCAAATTTATGTGGTTCACCAACAATGTGTTGCCTAATCCACTGTAGAAGGAGATAAGATTTTATTAGGAGGCAAATAGAGTTTCTGAAGGATACAGAATATGAGGTGTCTCAAGAGTTTATATCGACACACTCAAACCCTAAAAAGAGTAAGACTGAATTGACCTCAGGCCTACAAACTATATAAATAATAAATAAATAATAAAATCTAAGAAATAAAAAACATACAGAACATTGCCAAGGGGCTAACCGCCCTTTAGAACCCTATTGGTCAGGGACTCTGCCCTCGAACCCTCGATGATTATTTGTCAATTGTCTAATTCAAGGCATATTTAACACATCTCTCCTTCTTTTTCTTCTTCTTCAACTGGGAGTTTGACGGTGACGACGAAATTGGGCAGCGGTGAAATTGAGGGTGAGTCTCACCTCAACTCTTCTCCTCTTCTTCAAATGGGAGTTTGATGATGTCATCGGAATTGAGAAGTGAGTCATACCTCGACCCTTTTCCTCTTTGACGGGTAGGTGAGTCATTCCTGGATCTAGACTCTTCTCATCTTCTTCTCAGATATGAGAGTTTCTTTAATTGGAGATGTCCGTTGATACTCGTTTTTCATAAATCTTCCTTTCTTGTGGCTTGACAAAAGTGGTTTTTTATGCTTCGTGGCTAAATCTGAAGTAATAAACTACAAATCCTCACCGTGAATATAGGTTAGATTTTCGGATGTATATGCTATAACCTAATTGTTGGTGATTTTGACCATCTTTGTTTGAGTGTTTTTTTATTAGTGCTGACAAGTTTCTTTTAAGTGAATGCATATCGCTTTGAACTATTTTTTTTCTCAGTGAAGTGTATTGTTGTTACTTAACAAGATCGTGTCTAGTAAGTGTATCTTATCATCAATTTTTTTTCCCATGTCATTCCAAGGTATTGTCATGCCACTTTGATTTGATGCAATCTTGGACAATCTTGGACAATGTTATCATCAATTGTTTTTCCCATGTCATTCCAAGGTATTGTCATTCCAAGGTATTGTTGTTACTTAACAAGATCGTGTCTAGTAAGTGTATTGTTTAAGCAATGTTTTGAATACACATAAATGTAAGCTCGAATCATAAGTAGACTATCAAAATCTGTAATAAATGAAAAAATTACAAGAGAGTAAGGGAGAAAGTAACGATGATGCTCGCTATATGTGATCAATAAACAGAGAGAATATTAAAGGGTGACAAGAAGAAAACTAATAGAATATGTGACAAAAGAAATCTTTCATGTGGTTGGAATTTCCGAAATTTAACATTTATCCATCACTAAAATATCATGAGTAATTTGTTCTTATTTTAATTAAATGGGTATTTTTTTAAAGCAATGCATCCGATTTATATACACATATCCATAATCCATCTATGAGGTAAGTGTTATGTAAGGCTGCAAAAAAGGGAAAAAAATAATCCAACTAATTGAGATTTCAAAGTCCACCAAACCCCTCTTATGATATAGACGTTCATCACTTTCACTCCCAAATGAAAGAAAAGCAAAGAGATCGATATGGAGCCAAAATCACCTCAGCTAGATTTTGCAGCGTTGCTTTTAGCAACAATTTAACTTGTTAGTCTCCTATTGCAATGATAATTGTCCAAGCTTCATGACAAAGTAGTCAACATAGGCAGCCAATAATTTTTAAACAAATCATTTGAGATTTAGTTTTTTTTTTTGAAAAAAAAATCTTGGTGTGTTAAAATTGAAATGTCAGGTTTCTAGATATATACTCCCCTTTTCCATATTGATAAGTATATGCCACCAATTTATTGGCTTGATGAGCACTACATGTCCTAAAACTTTGCAGTTAACAAACTAGCTAGAAATTCCTTTTATTTCTTTAGATTTTTTTGATGATGGAATGTACAAATTAGTCAACCCACTTTGCCGAATTGTTAATATAAATGAGCATAGAATGATACTAGCTTGAAGCTAGCAAAATTCATATTTGCTTTTAACTCCCTTCGTTAGCTCCTCAATTCCACATTCCTTTTAATTCTTCTCCCCTCTAAAAACTTGAAAACATACAATTGTGGAATATAAGATAAGTAAAACAAAATGCAGTGTAAAGGTGAAAAAAATTAATATTGTGTTATATTAATATGAATATTATGTTTTATAAATATTAATATGTGAATATTATAATGTGTGAATATGAATATATTATTATCAAGCAATGTGCTTTTAATAAAAAAAATAGTACATAAAGCCCTAATAGATACCGAGTATTATCAAGCAATGTGCTTGCTAAGAAGCAATACAATTCAATTGACATGAAGTAGAGAACATAACACTTTTATAGCATAGATATTGATTTATTAAAAAATAAAGTTAGGAAAGAAGAAAGAAAGAGTATGGGTCAGTTAAAATCCATGCTATATGGAGTTTTACATTTCATGCCTAGCTCAAGTGATTTGAATTGACAAGGGAAAACAATATGAAATACTAAAATAGGGCTCAAAGATGCTTGAACTTTCCTAATTGTCCAACCTATAATAAATAAAAAGGAATTATATATATGTGATTATTCGTTTGCTGCAATGTGATTATTCTTATGAATGTGATTATTCTTATGAGTTATATTTGAATAATTATATTGTTCATATATAGGAATAATATTGCTCTCTTTAAATTTTGCTTTATATCTCAACCGTTAATCTTCCTAATCCAACGCTCTAGATGTGTTCACGAATTAATTACACCAGAGGTGTTCTTTAATAATCTTCTCTCTCTATATATATAGAGAGAGATCTTGTGTAAGCAAGTCTTACTGAGCAAATTTGGAGCGTTGGATTAAGAAGATCAAATGAATAAGATTAAAAATAACTTTTGAACAATGTCATTATTCGTAGGTACCAAGTGATTATTCATACGTATATACGTATGAATAATCCTTTGTTAAATACGAATAATTATTCGTAGGTACCAAGTGATTATTACTGTACGTCTTCTCTCTCGTTCGGTTTCTCCCTCGCTTCTCTGTTTCTCTGTTTCTTTGCTTTCGAACTATCATCATCTTCCCTTTCTTTCTCGATTAGCGTCTTCATTTTCTATTACTGAACAACAATGGCGTGTGAAAGTTAGTTTAGTTGTAATGTAGTATTTTTGTTAGGGGTTTTCTGCTCATGGATGAACTAGGGTTTGACTGTTTCTTTTTTAACATAGGGTTAATTATTTGTATTATGTTTCAATTTTGTGCAAGCACTAGCGTGTCTGGGTTGGACAAGTACAAAAACAAGTTCAATATGAGTGTAGTTTATTTTGTCTGTTGTGTTCTATTTTTGACTTTTGTGCGGTAATTTTTCGATGATATCAGTTGTTTTTGTGTTTGTGTTTATGTTTGTGGTTTGTAGGATTATTCTTATTAGCTTAGTGATGAAGATTGGTTTCCTGTTGTGGGGAATTTATATTCTTACCCTCGATGTTTGTGAAATCATTAAAGAAGGTTTGTCGGTTGTTGATATTCAACAATTGATGAATAGCTGTTTTGGTCTAATTTTTCAGCAGGCTTCCAAACTTCATTTTAATTTTCAGTTAGTTCATCATATGGCTATGCATGAGATTGTAGCTGACAAATTGTGGGAATTTTGGGTTAGAGTTGGGAGTCCCTTGTCTCAATTTTTTTTAATTGAGTTTCATCTTATAACTAGTCTTCTAGTTATAGAATACGATCATTCACCTCTTAAGCATGTTACTTTTAAAAGTTCTTTGGCAAAGCCAATGTCTCTTATTCTGATTAGGGGTGGGCGTGAGACAGGATGGGACGGGATGGGGGTCGTCCCGAGTCCCGTCTCGCGTAATTTTTGCGGGACAGAACCGGGACGGGATTCACTACTTTTTTTTCAATCTCGCCCGGGCCTTATCCCTCGCGGGACGGGACGGGACCGGGACGGGACGGGCCCTGTCCCTCAAATAAAAAATATTATAAAAAATATAAAATTCCTATATATTTTACGGTTTTCAAAGGCGTAATATATATTAATTTATAATATTTTTTATATTTTACGATTTTCCTTATATATACACACTAGAGACGTTTTATATATATATATATATATATATATATATATATATATATATATATATATAATTACACACAATATATACACTACACATTATATATATTATATATACACTAAACAATATATATACATACATATATGCTACTGTATACATGCTAATTACCAAAAAAAATGCTACTGTATATATACCTTGTGTAGTATATGTACTACTGTATTTATATATACATATAAGCTACTGTGTGTATATACATTGTGTAGTATATTGGCATTGATTAGCTAGTATATCAAAAATCACATAGTTGAAGACAAAAGTATTATACACTGTAAATAAATAGTTAAATAACTATATATATGCGGGACGGGACGAGATTTGTGGGATAAGAAATCCTCGTCCCGTATCCCGTCCCGCATAATTTTTGCGGGATGGGACCGGGACCGGGACGGGATTTATTATTATTTTTTCAAATCCCACCGGAATTGGGACGGGCCCGGGACGGGTTCGGGATTTGCGGGATTTGTCCCCACCCCTAATTCTGATATTGTTAAGATTTTTAAAGAGGTGCCTAAAAAGTTTCCAAAAAAAATAGTGATGGCGAAGCTTTTGATTATTTGGAAGGTTTTGTTGTTTAAACGTTATGAAATTGTCAGCTTGGACGATTTAGCACTTGCTTGTGATTCTGAAAATTTTAAAAGGTATCTTAGGGCCATGAATGTTACCAAAAATTGTTTAAATGTTTGAGGAAGGTGTGATATGTTGACATGTCTAGGAAAGAAAAGGGTTTATATGTGCTGCATCGATATCCCTTAGCCTTTCAGATGATTTTTTAATCACTTTTGGCTTTCACTACTCATAGTTTAGTTGTCAATTATCTGTCATGTTGAAAATCATGTTGTGTAGTGTGTGTGTGTGTTTAAGAGATCTGGATTCTTGAAACTTTCTCATCTATTGCTCAAAAGCCTGGATGTGGTTTTCATTACGTTGAAAACGACCCAACCTCTTGGCATTGGGTTTGTAACGTGAAAAGTAAGCGTGAACAAGCTTTATCTCTGTTCAATGGAGAAGTGGTAAGCTTTTATTCTTTGTTTAATCATTTGTCAGCAATCTGTCATGATCTGTTATCCTATGTTTCATCCTTTTGTCAGTTATCTATTATTTCTTCAATTATCAACATTCTTGTATTTGTGAAAACAGGCCCCATTGTATTCAAAGTATGTTGAATTCTCAAGAAAGGCGGAGATGGAATTTGAGGAAGAAATTGAAGAACAATTTCTTGATTCTTTTTTTGTTTTGAATGTTATTGTGAGCCTCGATCAGATCCTCTTTATCATGTGAGGTATGTTAGGAAGGATTTTTACTTGAATTTTCTTGGAGACAATGCTCATGGTGTTTCTGTACCTACATCTAATACTCCCACCCCTTCTAATCCTGATTTCTCAATTCTATTGGCATTCCCCTTGACACGCTCCAGCGTTAAGCGTAAGTCTTCTGATCTTAGGGATGTTAAGGTTATAAAAAAAAGAGGCAAAAGAGAAAACTAGACCCTTCTGTCATTTTGAGGAGAGGCTGGTCTCCACGGGTGGATGTTGCCATCAATGAGAAGAAGGACCTATTTGAGAAAGCTGAGAAAGATGATAGAGCTGACAAAGGCCAAAAGGGAGCTGACAAAGAGAATGTTGGAAATAAAATACCTGAAAAAAGGGACATACATGTCTGGGCTAAGGATTTGTGCTTGAAGCTTGAGGAAATGTTTGAAATGATTTCAAATAGAGTTTTAATTTTAGAGAACAAAGTCAATGAACTTGCGAACAAAGTTATTAAACTTTCTAATAAGTTGTTTTGTGATTGAGCGGTAAAAATTGATGGTGGGAAAGAACAATAGAGGGATGTGGAGGGGAAGATTGAAATTAGAGTGGAAGGTTAGTTTAGTATTTGTGTTTAAGAACATGTTATGTGATGTTGTAGCTGATTTTTGAAAAATCTAGTGTTTGTGGTTCATTTTTGTATTTCATTATATATGCTAATATCCGTGAAGTTTGTAAAACGCTACATGTTGACATTTCCATCATTTTATCAACTATCTATCATGATTTATCATCTAATCTTCTATCATTTGTCATCTACTTGTCATGAGTGTCAACTTATCTTCAATCCTTTGTCAGTTGTCTGTCATTCTTTGTGAGCTTATCTTTTTGAGTTCTATCTTTATTTTCAGTCTTTTAAAGGATGCTGAAATCTCTTCTAGGGATGCTGAAATGAGGGGGCGAGCTGACATTGATAACCCCATTTATTTTAATGATGAGAATGATGCTGAAATTGAATTGTTAAAGCATTCTAATCTTATTTTAAAATCTAGTAGTTTATGTTTGAGCCCTTGTGAGAATGTGAAGAAGGGAAGAGTAACGAAATACAATCATTCAAAATCACTGTTATCTGAAGATGAGCATGTCTTTTTGTACTCTTATGTAAATGGGAACAGGTGATCAGTTCGAGATTTTGTTCTTTCAAGTCATATTTCTGATATGCTGACTTTTCTCTGTTTTTGTACCGTAGAGATTTCTTCATCAAAGGGTATGGCAATATGTTGACAAAGAAAGAGTTTTTGAAGTTGTGATTAGGAAAGGCAAATGGCTTTATGGCATAGTAAGTATATATAATTTAGGGTGTTTTGCATAACTAGACTACTTTTTTGGAAAGTTTGCAATAATGTCATGGTTTGGTGAAAATTGAAAAAGTGGGATATGGGTCTAGTTTTATAAAAAAAAAAGTTGACCTCTTGGACAGGTTGCAGGTTAGAGGTGAGGAGGGAAGGAAATTTGGGTTTGGCGCCAAAACAAGGAGAAGAGATGTATGATGTGATGGTTTGATACCTTTTACCAATTGCATGGTATAAAAGGAGAGGAAGGGGATAAGCCTGTCATTTTCTCCCTTCTCTCACATCTTCTGCAGCAGAAAGAGATGGAGAATGTTCCACCATGGAAGACAAGCTCTCGGTTTGCAGTTCCAATTGTAGAGCACTTGTTGCCTTCATTCGGTGCCCCTGTTAGTGATCAAAATCCCCGTGTCACATTGATTTCCCAAAAACCTTTCTTCTTAGATGCAATGGGTGTATTTGACGAAGTACTCCTCATCTATGGTGAAAGTAGATACCCATGAACCTTTCTTCTCATCCCTCGTTTCATTTTCAGGTGAAAACACCTTGGTCTGCATCACTCTCATCTTCGATGGATGCTGGGTGCTCGAGGGAAGCGAACGGGTGTTTTCTACTCACTTTCTTTCTCCCCCTGCATAATCTAAGACAAAAGAGATGGAGAAGATGACCACCATGGAAGACAAGCTCCCGACTTGAAGTTCCAGTTGCAGAGCACTTGTCACCTTTAATCCGTGTCCCTGTCAGTAATCATAATCTCCCGTGTCACTTTGCTTTCCCAAAAACCTTTCTTCTTAGATGCAATGGGTAAGGGTATTTCCCGTAGTACTTCTTATCTATGGTAAAAAGTACAACCCCATGAACCTTTCTTCTCATCCGTCGTTTCATTTTTAGGTGGAAAAGGCTTGGTCTGCATCACTCTCATTTTCAATGGTTGTTGGGTGTTCGAAGGAGGCAGATGGGTGTTTGCGGTTCGAACGCGCACAAGAATGTAATGATACAAGAGAGCGTCAAATTCGCATCTTTGAAAAACCTGATATGTTCAAGGTCCCCAATGGTGTTGTATGTGAAGAGGTGGTGTTATCTTACATTCCTTATTCTTTAAATTGTATATGTCAACAATATGAATTATGCATGTCACTTGTTTATATGGTCGTGTCACCTGAAGGATTTACCATGTCATTTGTTTGATTTTGAAGTTTCACATTTATGAGTGTGTCTGCAAATTTGTTAAGGAAATCACCCCTGTCACCTGTTTGTATGGCCGTGTCACTTGAAAGACTTAACATGTTTGTATTTCCACCGAAACATTTGAAAACCAAGTACGTTCATTAACAAAGTTTTGAGCATAAAAGACTAACATTTACTGGCCAACCAATGTCATAAAATTCTACAACTACTGACCAATGGTGATCATAAAGAGAACCCCCAAGTGCATAAGATGTTCATGAATGACTAACATCTACCGACCAACCAATGTCATAAAACACTACAACTACTGACCAACGGAGATCATAACATCCTACAAGTTTTAAGCAACAAAGTTCACAAAATACAACCCCAACAAAGTTCATAACAACCTAGCTCAAGGAAAATTACGCTTTGCCCACCCCTGCCCACGAAAGCCCCATCGTTGTAAAAAACGGATACAAGTCTCAAGTCTCAGCTGAATGACGGCCGTGCTGACGACAACGTTCTTCCCCTTTTGACCCCGTGGATTTTTTCGCAGGTAGAAGCATGTGTTCTCCATCACCTCCTGCAGCCTTCCCAGTCTTCCTACCTCGCACGCCCAGGCCTCCACTTTTGCAGCCTCATAGATCTGGCAAACGCTTAGAAAGGTTAAACTCTCATTCTCAGATTTTGATATCCCATGTCATCCAACTAAATGATCTCTGTCACCCAACTGTAATAACCTTGTCACAATAATTAATAGCAAACAGATTCATAATCGACATTCCTAGAATTTTTTTATCCCGTGTCACTTAACCATAAATACCATGTCACCTAACAGAAAACTTACCACCTCTACATCCTTGTCCGCATCATTCCCATCTTGATAATGTTACATGTCACTAGTCCATTTACCCTTGTCACTTAAGTTAAGCAGATTCTGCATAAAACGAAAATATGCAAACTACGTAGCTTTCACGTCCCCTTTTCGGTTTTTTATTCAAAAATAGGAAAAGATGAGTTGACATGCATTTAATGCATTTCCAACTTTTTTGATTTTCTTTCTTTTTTAATTAAAAAAGATGAAGAGATGAGGTGACATGCATTTTCAATTTTTGGTTTTCTTTTTTTTTTTTAATTCAAAAAGAGGGAGAGATGCATTAGATGCCCCCTTCCATCCTTTTCTTTTTCTGGCCGGGGTAAGCTGCTGCAAAGGGTTGGGATGCCTACACTTTTGTGCAAATTTTGGCAAAAGCTGGTCAGTTTTACAAATTTTCAAGGATCAGGTATATTTTTGCAAAGTTTTTACTTTTTGGGGTCATTTAACACCATTCTCTCTTTTATCATAGCCAAATTGGTAATGATTTGTTGACATGACCCATTTAAAGGATGCTTATTACTCCCTCCGTTTGAAAACATAAGACCATTGACTTTCTGATATTTTTTTAAAAAGTTAAAAACTATATAAAATAATATTTTTTTATTAATTTTTTTTACATAATTATATACTTATTAGTACGGAGTAATATATAAGACTATGTTAAAAAATTAATAAAAAATATTATTTTATATAGTTTTTAATTCCTTAAAACACGTGTCAAAAAGTCAATGGACTTGTATTTACAAACGGAGGTAGTATAATTTATAATTTAATGAGTAGTTAAGTGAAAATATTAATATTTAATGGGTAATTTTATGTAATTACTTATCCAAACAACTAACCCTCTTTATGGACTTGATTTCCAAACTGGGCCAAGTTTTCAACATAAATGGATCACTTTACTTAGATCGAGCCCATGCCTTGATGATTTAAAGTCGACTCAAATAAATGGGATTTGCTCCATGAATTAGCCGAAGTTAATTTCTCGACAAACTAATTTTTCAAGATGTTTTTAGTTGATTTAGAATCAAAATTAAAACTATTATAGAGCATCTACTGTTTTAATTTAGTATATTGCTCAAATGTCTTTCAAAACATGAACCCTCCTACATTAGTTTTGTTTCAAATCAACTAACATTTCAAAATTCTCAAATTTTTTCTTTATATTCACAAATATATTCTTTAATTTCTCTCCTCTCCAATCACCTAATTTATATCAATTATCCTATTAGTTCGGGTTACTAAACATTTTACTAGCTTATTAAAAACATTTATATTTATGTAATCCTTTAAATTAGAACAATTTTTGATAATGTGTCATCCCATATTAATTGTAGTTTTTTTAACCAATCAAATTTTAAAAGGAATTTTTTTATTTCCTTAATCATCTATATCTATATAATATTTTAAATTGGAATAATTTTTGATAACGTGTCATCCCCATATTAATTATAGTTTTTTCAACCAATCAATTTTTAAGAGGAATTTTTTTATTTCCTTAATCATTGGTTTTAATTCAAAACATCTATATAATATTTTAAATTAGAACGATTTTTGATAATGTGTCATCCTCATATTAATTGTAGGTTTTCTAACCAATCAAATTTTAAGAGAATTTTTTTTATTTCCTTAGTCATTGGTTTTAATTCAAAACATTGAATTAAAATTAAATTAGGGTGATTTGCTAAACTAACCCCATTATCCGGATTCTTTGCATGAGTAACCCAATCCGAATTTTTTTTGCTAAAAAGCGGATATCTGCTTGCAAGCTGTAGCCGGTAGCATGTAACCCAATGGGGGACAACGGACACGGTTTCAGTAGCAGGAAAAGTGAGAGAGAGAGAGAGAGAGAGGGAGAGAGAGAGAGCTCTACTCCTGAAAAGCGAAGACAAGTGAGACAGAGAGATGGAGGAGGAGGGAAAAAGTACACTTTTGTAATCGCAGAGGACAGGAGAGAGAGAGAGGTGAAAAAGAAAAGTGCAGTCTGAGAGGAGAGAGAGAGATCAGTGAGAGTGTTAGAGAGGGGGCATAAAAAGATACCTTCAATTAAATTTTAAGTTTCAGAGAAAACCAATTGAAGAATGAAGGGGCGGGGGTTTATTTGAAGGATCACGTGTAAGCTAGCAGTAAGTTTTAACTGGACATCAATAACAAAGCCACATGTCACATATTGAATTTAACTAGACAAGATTGCTCGGAGAAACAGAGCAAAACGACATGCGGAATCGACTGGACAAGATTTCTGGGAGAAGCAGATTCACTATAATGACATCTTATCTTAATTGTGCTCATTTATAATATTTACCCATAGTTGGATGCCATGATTTTGTTCTCTCATGTCGACACTACTATGCTTTAATGTGACTGGTTCAAGTTTAAGAGTCATAGTGAGAGTGAAATTAAGGGGGCAGAAATATACTTATAATTAAATCTTCAGTTTCAGAGAAAAACCATCGAAGAAGAAAAAGGTGGGTGGGAGGTAATTTGTAGGTTGACGTGTAAGCGGTTAGTTTTAACTGGACACCCGATGCAAAAAGACATGTCACATATTGAAATATACTGGACACGATATCTGGGAGACAGATTCACTAACATTAAACAAATACGACACCGGAGCAAACATTTAAAAGACAGTAGCAAATAGTAGCAAAATACATGACATTGAAATCGAAATTTACGATAACAGGTAGCGAAAATGCGGCTGCGTGGTGAATCTGGATCCATTCCACTTGAAGTGTGGGCGCATATTGCGGGCACGATGATTAGTTGTCTCCCTGCTCAACGGAAAGTTGACCGAGAAAGTTCGATCATTCCCATAACCGGACACACGAACGACCTTGTCGGACCAATACCCATCGTTGACGCGACAATCGACACGGTCGTCGACCAAGTAGGCGTCATACGAAATACGAGGCGGACGGGGACGAATTCGTAAAACGGGATGATTTCCTTCAGCAGGTCTCTTCTGTTGTTGTGTAGGAGGGTCACATATTCCACCTCCTAGTGGCTAGGATCCACTTTGCCTACAAGGGTCGCCTCGTAGAACGACCCGAGCATCCCAGCCTCACTGCCGACGATCTCTACTTTTTGATTTCGTCGGTATGGCGGCGGCATTGGTCCTGCATAAAAAAAAGGTAGTATAATCATACAAGTAGCACAAATCTAAACCAATGAAATGATTGACAAACATGCACTCTCATTCCCATCGTCCGAGCTGTTGGATGATATAACGATGGGTACAGGTCGAGGAGGGAGGCCAGATGAGGAGGTACGGTGGTGTGATGAGGATGCCATTTCGTTGAAGGGTTGTTGGAGAGGTGGTTAAATGGCAATGGAGATTTAACTTCACCGAATTTTGGGGAGTATGGATGGTGAATGACTAGCATATAGAACTTGGATCCTCTCCTAATGGAGAGTTACTATGTTTACCTAATAGAAAAATCTAAGCCATCAGATTAAATGGATGGTTTAGATTAAAACCCCTCACTGCGGAGCCCACCATAAAACCCATCCTCTTTCCCCTTTTTACGATCCCACCCCCTCATTTTTTATTATTCAAAAATAAAAATCAACACCAACAACCAGGAAGGCGGAGATCCGTCAAAGACCGGCGACGGCGGAGGACGAGAAGATCGAGAAAACACTGTCCTCGTGGCGGCGGTGGTGGAGGAAGAGAAGACAAAGACTCGTCCCATATAACTGATGCAGTGTAATCGGTGATGACTCCTGGTGACATTGAGGACAACATGAAGGTGCCATTTGATGGTCCTATCACTCGTGCTAGGGCTAAGAAGATTCAAGATGCTACCCAAGCACTTCTCATTCGTTACCAAGGAGTTATGGAGCAAGGATTCATGCCACCTTGGATCACTTTGCTCAAAACTAGACCACCAGTCCAAGAATTGAGCTTGCGACCTCAGACCAAGCTAATGAAGGCGAGGCCCGATCCACCATGAGGCCCATTTCGTGCCTACTCTTAGGACTGGCGGAAATTTTCAGAATTTTACCTATTTTTATTTTATTTATGTCATATTAGATAAATAAGGTAAAAAGGAAAGTCTATCTACTTAGATTCTTCCTTAACAACTAAGGTTTGACTTTTCAAATTAAATCTAGGGTTTTAATTAATTATTATTATTTTTAGTCAGCCATGCTGATCCTTTGCAAGGTGAGGATGGCTTATCAATTTCTATTTAACGTACGTTCGAGTCTTTAGGAAAAGTCAGATTGAAATATAGAATTGAGGAAACCCTTTGGCTAAAGGGTTCTTCAATCCAAACACTTTGATTCGTAATTTCAGATTGTTCTTCATCCTTTTAATCATCCAAAAAATTACCTTTCGAAACCCTAATCTCAAACACATCACAAAACACAAATTCCTGCAGATAAACGTCGCTGAAACCCTAAGCCGTCCGTCGCAGAGAAGAGAAGAGCGTCGCTGAATCCTCACAGCCAGCAACAGCGACGGCCGCCCCTTGGCCTTGCAGCAGCCGCTGCCTCTCCCGCGGCATCCCGCAGCATCCGTCGCTGCATCCGCGGCCTCCTTCTGTCGCTTCTCTTCTCTCTTTCTGTCGCTATTTCTGTGTTTGTAGTTGCTGAAATTTTCTAAGTGTAATCTGTCGCCATAAATCAGATTCTAATCACTTGTTTAATTTGTTCCAAAATTAGGAGATATCAAAGAGCATTGCAAGATCGGGCAAATATATGGCGTGGTTCTTGATTCTAAGCCCACAGGCGAAGGATCGGGGATTCCAAACGTATCAAGTGGTATCAGATTCTCAGGTTTAGGCAAGTTCTTTACTCTCTTGATTCATTATTGAGTGATTTTTTCTCAATCGTGCCTTATTTTTCACCATATCCGCTGCATAAAGTTTATATTTTTACTTGTGAACCCTAAAAATTGGCACTTTTATTTGGGTAATTTTCTTGTTTGGATCTATAATTTGGAAGATATTGAGTTTTTTGTTGCAAGTTTTGATTTTTATTCCTTTTTGCTACATATCATGCCTATGAATGTGACTCTTGGATTAAGTATTATCATAAACTTGCACCACTAAAGAATCCTAATTTTCCAGATTTCTAGCCAATTTCCCTTTTTCTTTAATTTTTTGCTTACATTTAGATTATCGTAGCTTAGTTTATTTTCGTTTTTGTTTTGTTCTCGTATTTTCTGTCGCCATTCCAGCCCCTGCATATTGCGATAGTAGCTAGTCAAAAAAAAAAAGAGAGAAAAAGCCGAGAGCTTTAAAAAAAAAAGCATTCATCTTACCTTTTGTTTGAGTTAGTAACTCTTGCACTTGTTATTTCTTTTATTCGCTACTTGTTAGATGATCTAATTGGTTTTAAGCTTCTCAAAAAGAACCCTCTTTGTGTGATTTTGTGTTGTGCCAACACAGAAGCCTTGGTCACACCCCTCTTTTTCTGAATCGTTTTGCAACCGTCAGATAATAGTTGACGGAGTGTGTGCACTTGATTACCCTTGTGATTGCATTCATATTACTACTATATTGCTGAATTTTTGGTGCATCACATTGTATTCTTGTCTATCCATATTAGCCGCTTGTTCATACTTGCTATCCTTTGATATCCGAGTTGTGGCTGATTTAAATTGCAATTTGATCTTAACTTGCTATCTTCAATATTGCATAATTCTGTGTCCAGGGGAAATTGCTTGAATTTAGTGCCGTGTTTTTCTCACCTAATTGATTTCTAAAACTTAATCACTCTTAGAATCAAAAGGGCTTGCATTACTTCGTTTCTGGTCTTTGCTCCGTTTACTTGTTGCTCTTCTGATATTGTAGGAACATGTCTAACGACAAAGACGATCATAGCTCTTCCTCTCCCCCTTCGGCTACCCTTTCTACATCTGATATGCAGTTCATCATTGACTCAGCCGCAAAAGCCGCTACACTGGCGGCGAAAGAAGAAATGGAGGCTTCCAACAATCGCTTTGCCATCAATTGGGCTCAAGAACGTGCTCAATTCACTTCCCAGATCAACCAAGTAATTGCTCGGCAATTCGAGGAGATGAAACTGAATAAGGCATCTGGTTCTACACCCCCAGAAGGTAAGACACCCCCTTCACGTAAACCACCCCAGGCTGGGCAATTACACTTTAAGCTTAAATCTGCTACGCCTAACCCTTTTGAAGGAGAGAATGACAATGATCTCCTATCTGGCTTTAATGGTCAAGATAACCGATGGGACCATACACCCCCTCCACGAAAGCAACAGGGTCGGCTTCAGTAGCCCCACCAGACTCACGCCAATCCTCTGTTCATCAGATCCAATTGGGACGACAGTCGTAGCAACGCTGATCTAAACGACATGCCCCACTTGGAGGACGCTTACCAAGAGGTAGATCCTAACTTTGATGATTTACCTAATCCTATTTTTGGTCATCCTAGAACTGGTAATGCCCAAGCTATACAACGACGTGATGTAAAGATTAAATTAGAAACGTTTGATGGTACTAATGATCCTGAGGCTTATCTTGTTTGGGAGGATCATACTAATTATGTGCTTGACCATCTTCGTTATGATGAGACAGAAAGGTTGGAGGTTGTTACGTTACATTTAACAGGTATGGCTCGCTCTTGGTGGTTTCGCACACGTGAAATCCGCCGTCGTCAAGGTAAGCAACCTGTTGAAACTTGGTCCCAACTACGATATCTATTGAAGCAGAGACACGTGCCTGAGGAGTATACAGAGACAATGAGGATGCGACCGGCCTCTTATCGACAAGGATCTCGCTCCCCTATGGAGTACAGAGACGAGCTTGAGCGATTCGCTCATCAAGCTAATATTTACCTTACTGAACGTGCTTTGTGTACTCAATTTCTTGCCGATCTTAATATTTCTATTAAAAATCCTTTGTCTATTCACTCTATTAGGAATATTAACACTTTAACCCACAAAGCGCAGCTTCTATACGATCAGCAGCAACAGCAGATGGCCAACCAGTCTTCACAAGGTCGCAGGTTTGTTCCCTTTAACCCTTCTAGTCAATACAAATCTTCTTCTAGCCCTTCTACGCAGCAAAAGGGAGTTTCCAACTCACCTAAAGAGGGTTTTCAAGTCGAAACTAGAAGAGTTACTGCCCCTTCCAAAGATCGCACTAAGGAGATCCGCTGCTTCACTTGTGGCGGTTCTGGACATGTCTCTCGTGAGTGCCCTCAGAAAAGGAAGGTTCTTCTCAATGATTTAGGAGACCATTACTATGAGGAGGAGAGTGTCGAGGAGCCCCTACTTTCGAGTGAAGTAGGAGGACACGGCTCAGGATCACAATGAGGAGATCGACCCTTCAGACTTTCAGTACGCTCTCTGCCTTGTCAATCGCCGAGTCCTACACATTCATGAGGCTCCCATGGCTGATCAAAGGGAGAACATCTTCCACACCAAGTGTGTGGTTCACGAGGCTACCTTGATCGTCATCATCGATGGAGGAAGTTGCTGCAACCTCATCAATGAAAAGGTAGTATATTTCTTACACTTGCCTACTATATCTGAGACAGAAAGGTTGGAGGTTGTTATGTTACATTTAACAGGTATGGCTCGCTCTTGGTGGTTTCGCACACGTGAAATCCGCCGTCGTCAAGGTAAGCAACCTGTTGAAACTTGGTCCCAACTACGATATCTATTGAAGCAGAGACACGTGCCTGAGGAGTATACAGAGACAATGAGGATGCGACTGGCCTCTTATCGACAAGGATCTCGCTCCCTTATGGAGTACAGAGACGAGCTTGAGCGACTCGCTCATCAGGCTAATATTTACCTTACTGAACGTGCTTTGTGTACTCAATTTCTTGCCGATCTTAATATTTCTATTAAAAATCCTTTGCCTATTCACTCTATTAGGAATATTAACACTTTAACCCACAAAGCGCAGCTTCTATACGATCAACAACAACAGCAGAGGGCCAACAACCAGTCTTCACAAGGTCGCAGGTTTGTTCCCTTTAACCCTTCTAGTCAATACAGATCTTCTTCTAACCCTTCTACGCAACAAAAGAGAGTTTCCAACTCACCCAAAGAGGGTTTTCAAGTCGAAACTAGAAGAGTTGCTGCCCCTTCCAAAGATCGCACTAAGGAGATCCGCTGCTTCACTTGTGGCGGTTCTGGACATGTCTCTCGTGAGTGCCCTCAGAAAAGGAAAGTTCTTCTCAATGATTTGGGAGACCATTACTATGAGGAGGAGACTGTCGAGGAGCCCCTACTTTCGAGTGAAGTGGAGGAGGACACGGCTCAGGATCACAATGAGGAGATCGACCCTTCAGACTTTCAGTACGCTCTCTGCCTTGTCAATCGCCGAGTCCTACACATTCATGAGGCTCCCATGGCTGATCAAAGGGAGAACATCTTCCACACCAAGTGTGTGGTTCACGAGGCTACCTTGACCGTCATCATCGATGGAGGAAGTTGTTGCAACCTCATCAATGAAAAGGTAGTATATTTCTTACACTTGCCTACTACTGAGCTACTCACTATGGTTTGAATGGTATTACTGATGATGGATCTGATATTATGGTTACTAAACAATGCTTGGTTTCTATTTCTATTGGTTCCTATCATGATAAAATTTTATGTGATGTTGCTAGGATGGATTGTAGTCATATTTTACTTGGTCGTCCTTGGTTATATGATCGCTCTGTTATTCATGATGGTCGTGCGAATACATATTCTTTCACTTTTGATGGGAGGAGAGTTACTCTCCTACCCTTGTCTCCTCAAGCTGTTTTGAAGGAATAGGTTCGCAAGCGACAACAACAGGACGCCCAAAAGGAAGCCCAAAAGGCCAAGGCTGGCCGTGAGCCCCAACAGCAGGCCGCACCCACCCCCGCGGCCGCGGCGCCCTCGACAGCCCAGCCGTCCTCTTCTTCAGCTTCTGCCACGTCTTCTTCAGCTCCCCCTTCTACCTCGCTTAAGGGCACTGTTGAACGACAATCTCTAGTCTCTTAACCTCGGAAAGAGACAATCACCTGGAATGCTCATCGACCTCATATCCTTTTGATAATGAAAGAGGTATTAGTTAATGTTGTGGATTTGAGTCATATTCCTGCCCCTATTGCTGCTCTTCTGCAGGATTATGTAGATGTGCTTCCAGCTGAACTACCACAAGGCTTGCCACCCATTAGAGGGATTGAGCATCAGATTGACTTCGTCCCTGGCGCAGCCTTGCCTAATCGTGCCGCCTATAGAGCTAGCCCTGAGGAAACAAAGGAGCTACAACGCCAAGTCACGGAGCTTTTGGACAAAGGCTTTGTTCGCGAAAGTCTCAGCCCCTGCGCCATCCCCGTGATCTTGGTCCCAAAGAAGGATGGCTCCTGGTCCATGTATGTTGATTGCAGGGCAATCAACCAAATTACAGTTAAGTATCGTCACCCTATTCCTCGTTTAGATGATATGCTTGATGAACTTTATGGTGCATGCATTTTCTCTAAAATTGATTTTAGAAGTGGCTATCATCAAATTAGGATGAAACATGGAGATGAATGGAAAACGACTTTTAAAACTAAGTATGACTTATATGAATCGTTAGTAATGCCTTTTGGTTTAACTAATGCTCCTTCTACTTTTATGAGGCTTATGAACCATGTGCTTAGAAGATACTTAGGTAAATTTATCGTTGTCTATTTTGACGATATGTTAATCTATAGTAAGAACCTGCATGATCATTTAAGTCACTTAAAATTAGTATTTGATTGTCTTAAAAAAGAGAAGTTATATGCTAATTTGAAAAAGTGCTCTTTTGCGTCCGAATCTACTATTTTTCTTGGATTTTTTGTTTCTGCATCTGGTTTGAAAGTAGATGAGGAGAAGGTTCGAGCTATACAGGAGTGGTCCTAGCCAAAAACTCCTACCCATGTCCGCTCATTCTTGGGCCTTGCTGGCTTCTACCGACGCTTCGTCAAGGACTTCAACACTATTGCCGCCCTCCTCCATGAGCTGACCAAGAAAGATGTGACGTTCCGCTGGACAGACGCGCATCAGAGAGCATTTGATGCTCTCAAAGATCGACTCACCCATGCTCCAGTGCTACAACTACCTGACTTCGCACAACCGTTCGAGCTCGAGTGTGATGCTTCTGACACTAGCATTGGTGGGGTTCTTCAACTATTCTACCTACGATAAGGAGTTGTTCGTGCTTATTCGATGCTTACAGACATGGCAGCACTACCTTTGGCCTAAGGAGTTTGTGATTCATTCGGATCATGAAGCTCTTAAATACCTCAAAGGTCAGACAGTCCTCAGCCGGCGCCTTGCTCGATGGGTAAAGTTCTTGGAGACCTTTTCCTATGTGGTTCACCATAAAAAAGGAAAGGATAACGTGGTAGCTGACACTCTATCACGCAGGTATGTCCTCTTGAGCCATATGGATGCACATATTTTGGGCTTTGCTTTGATTAAAGAACTATATGCTAGTGATAGTTTCTTTAAGAACATTTATGCTCAATGTGTATCCAAATGTGAAGTTGATTCTTACTCTCTTGATAATGGTTATTTGTTTAAGATGGGCAAGCTTTGTATCCCATCTTCATCTGTTAGGAGACTCCTTACTCAAGAAGTGCATGAATCTAGGGGACATGGTGGTTTAGAAAAGACTTTAGCTGGATTAAAGTAAAGGAACATTACTTTTGGCCTAAAATGACTAATTATGTGCTTAGATTTGTCAAAAGTTGTATCACATGTGCTAAAGCTAAGTCTAAAGCAAATACTAATGGTTTGTATACTCCACTGCCGATTCTAATGCTCCTTGGGAAGATGTATCTATGAATTTTATTGTTGGATTACCTAGGACATCTAAAGGACATGATTCTATTTTTGTTGTAGTGGACAGGTTCTCCAAAATGGCTTAATTCATACCTTGTCACAAAACTGATGATGCTATTCATGTTGCTAATCTTTTCTTCAAAGATGTTGTTAGATTGCATGGTTTACCATTATCAATTGTGTCTGATCGTGATTCTAAGTTTTTGAGTTGTTTTTGGAAAACTTTATGGTCTAAGTTGGGTACTAAGCTTTTATTCTCTACATCTTGTCACCCCCAAACTGATGGCCAAACTGAAGTTACTAACAGGACTCTTGGGGCTCTCCTGAGAGTCATGCTGCGTACTAACCTTAGGAGGTGGGAAGACTGCCTACCTTTTGTTGAGTTTGCTTATAACAGGTCCAGGCATTCTGCAACAAAGAAGACTCCTTTCGAGGTGGTCTATGGGCACAATCCTCTTACGCCTGTGGACATGACACCTCACCCTATGAAGGAGAAGGAGAGCGTGGATGCCACCAGGCAGGCTGATTTCATCAAACGCCTGCATGAGCGGACCAAGGCGCAGTTGGAAAGGAAGAGTGCTCAGTACAAGGCGACAAAGGACAAGCATCGTAAGGATGTGCAGTTCAATGTTAGTGACCTTGTCTGGTTGCACCTCAGGAAGAAAAGGTTTCCGCAGCAACGGAAATCTAAGCTGGATCCCAGGGGAGATGGACCATTCCGCGTGGTTCAAAAGATGGGACCGAATGCCTACAAGCTGGATCTCCCTGCCGACAAGTACAACGTCCATTCTACCTTCAATGTGGCCGACCTCTCTTTGTTCGTGCCTGACGATGACTCTGACTACGATTTGAGGACAAATCGTGCTCAAGTGGAGGAGAATGATGTAGTGCAATCGGCGATGACTCCTGGTGACATTGAGGACAACATGAAGGTGCCATTTGATGGTCCTATCACTCGTGCTAGGGCTAAGAAGATTCAAGATGCTACCCAAGCACTTCTCATTCGTTACCAAGGAGTTATGGAGCAAGGATTCAGGCCACCTTGGATCACTTTGCTTAAAACTAGACCACCAGTCCAAGAATTGAGCTTGCGACCTCAGACCAAGCTAATGAAGGCGAGGCCCGATCCACCATGAGGCCCATTTCGTGCCTACTCTTAGGGCTTGCGGAAATTTTCAGAATTTTACCTATTTTTATTTTATTTATGTCATATTAGATAAATAAGGTAAAAAGGAAAGTCTATCTACTTAGATTCTTCCTTAACAACTAAGGTTTGACTTTTCAAATTAAATCTAGGGTTTTAATTAATTATTATTATTATTAGTCAGCCATGCTGATCCTTTGCAAGGTGAGGATGGCTTATCAATTTCTATTTAACGTACGTTCGAGTCTTTAGGAAAAGTCATATTAAAATATAGAATTGAGGAAACCCTTTGGCTAAAGGGTTCTTCAATCCAAACACTTTGATTCATAATTTCAGATTGTTCTTCATCCTTTTAATCATCGAAACAATTACCTTTAGAAACCCTAATCTCAAACACATCACAAAACACAAACACAAATTCCTGCAGAGAAACGTCGCTGAAACCCCAAGTCGTCCGTCGCAGAGAAGAGAAGAGCATCGCTGAACCCTCACAGCCAGCAACAGCGGCGGCCGCCCCTTGGCCTTGCAGTGGCCGCTGCCTCTCTCGCGGCATCCCGCAGCATCCGTCGCTGCGTCCGCGGCCTCCTTCTGTCGCTTGCCTTCTCTCTTTCTGTCGCTATTGCTGTGTTTCTAGTTGCTGAAATTTTCTAAGTGTAATCTGTCGCCATAAATCAGATTCTAATAATTTGTTTAATTTGTTCCAAAATTAGGAGATATCAAAGAGCATTGCAAGATCGGGCAAATATACGGCGTGGTTCTTGATTCTGAGCCCACAGGCGAAGGATCGGGGATTCCAAACGTATCAGTAACAAACACCGTCCTCCATTCACAAAGATCCGTCAAATCACCACCGACAGCCAACGACCGGCGGCGACGTAGGAGAACCAGAAGATCAAGCAAGAGAGAGAGGTGGCGGGGTTCTTCGCAGTGGCGGAGGAGAGCACGACGATGCTGGACGGGATCCTGAGGCCGGAGAAGGAGGACACGGTGGCGGCGGCGCCGAGCACGATGGCACGGAGTGCCAGTCGGTGTAGGGAGAGGGAGAAGGAATCCCTATATGTCATCTTTGCTTGAAACTGAAAGTTGAGTTTTTCCAGATTCACAACTGATTGAAGTTTATTTGAAAAAAAGTCCATTCAATTTTTCTCTCGGCTTCTTTCTGGATTTATTTTTGCTTCTTCAAATCTTAAGAGATTCATTTGTAGATGTACAAAGATATAATAGTTGCTCATTTACTGCCTTTTTGCCAAATCGTTGTGTGTTCGATCGGTTTGTTTGTCCATTGGTTTCTTTGGAAGCTTATAAAATTTGAAATTCAGAATAGGCAAATTATTACATCTTGCAACTCCGGCGTTGAGGAGCTGCAAGGAGAGGGATGAGGGGGGTGTGCGGTGGGTGAGGATGTCGGAGGTGGTGAGGGAGGAGGCAAGAGCAACAGAGAGTAAGAAGGCAGATGATAGAGATTTGTGATAATTTGTGGTTAATTACAATAATGCAATCTTAGCCGTTCATTTTATTTAAGGGTTGAGATTAAGTCATTTGGAAGATATTAGGAAATTTTCATTAGGAGAGAATCCGAGTCCATATAAGTGGGGTGTATGGGAAATATCAACACTGTTCAGCATGTGACCGTTAAGATAAAAAAAAAAGCAGTAGCAGAAGACATTAATGTGAATTGTTTTCTTGTTGTCTACCCTTAACATGGCAGTGTGTTGGTATATACATGGCACGTGTCACTTTTGATATGACATCAATGAAGTGGCATTCGGAGACCTTCAAATTCTCCTCGCAAAGATTGCAAGCGCACCTTCTTCACCTTGTCAACCCCTTGGTTAGAGGTTTTCAAGATTTCCCACACTTGCTTGGCGATCGTTGGCCACTCTTTCGAACATTGACTCATCCAGACATTGGTCGATGAGAGTAAGAGCTTGTTGATCCTTCTTCCGGGTCTTTTGAAAGATCTCCTTCCCAGTGGGAGTCAACAAAGCTTCATCTTGAGGCATCTCATAGCCTCTCTCAACAATTTCCCACACATCTTGGGAACCAAGAAGTGCCTTCATGCGGAGACACCAGTTCTCATAATTTTCTTGTGTGAGACGAGGAAATTGGAACGGAAAACTTGAATTAGCCATAACCGGGCTCTGATACCAATTTGATAGAATTTGAAGAGGAAATAATATTGGAAGAGGCAATTTGAAGAGGAAAATAAGCTCAAATACTCTCAAATGCGTTTAACTCTTATTTTTGTTTTTCACTCTTATTGATTCATCTTATGCTTACAAAGTAGTACCTATTTATAGGATACCTAGTACATGAAACATTCTTTAAAACTTATGGGTATTAACTAAGACTTTAAACCTTCAAGTTAATTCTAAATAGAACGTAAGAAAGATTTAAACCATCTGCATAAAACTTACCGCTTAATATGGAGGAAGTAACCTAAGACATTAATTAATTAATTTTATTTTTTCAACAAGATTGAGATATATCACTGTCTGATGACATTCTTGTGGATGTAAATACATATTTTCCTATCAGATATGAATCAATGTGGTAAATGTTTGGGAGGCGTTAGTAACACGATTTACGCACATGTTGACTTCTCTAAAGATATGGGATAGACCGCCATATATGGATATAACGCCATATATGCATGTATGGGGCCTTATAATATCAATTGAAATTTTGTTAAATCTTTTTTTTTTCTAGTCAATTTAAATTTATAAATCTTGTATGGGGTAGAGTTTGTGTATTATGGAGAATTAATTTAGATCTAAATGACAAACTTGTTTTCAAATATTATTGGATTTTATTTGATATGAAAAGGCAAAATTGTCCATAATAACAATCACATAAATCATAGTTTTTTTACAAAATAACATATTTTTCACCTCATACAGTGTTTATATTGTTTCATAATCCTTCACTCCTCATTTTACACAGTTTAATTATCAATTTCAGTCCATGACTATAAAAGGAGTTTGTTGGGAAACTTTCTATCTTCAAGCCTGAGACCCCTTGATTGGCATCAAGAAAACTCAATAACCTAACTCACTTGAGCCAAAAAGAGTTGCTTTGGCTACACAAGACCTTGAAGTAGGACTCTCATGATTAATCCTAATTGAGATAATTAGAAGATCTAAAAGGAATAAATGGTACACAAACCAGAACGCCCACAACACATAGATTAAACGAATCATGGCTCTGCGTTTTAGAGTGCTTATAAGTTATAACACCTATCTGCAACAAGTGCGTGCATATAACATCACCCTTAATTTCTCCCCCTTTTCTATCTATAAAAAAAAATCCACTCTTTTGTAGAGTTTTAAGTACCAAGTAGACATGTCCGCATGTTAGTACTTAATATAGTTATGTTTAGTATGTAGCAATCATATCCACTAAAACATAGCCCACTAAGCAAAATATACTATATAAGATAGTAATTTAAAGTTTTAGTAAACCCTCAATTGCCATATTTACCATCAGACAAATACATGATGCAGACAAGGCCACTTCCTGAAGTTGGTTGTCAATTTTGAACAAAACTGGAACTGAAGCTTCTCAAATTGGACCACTTCATTACTAATCATAATCTGACCTTTTCTAACAGTAAAAGGTTTGAATCTTCGCCATGGGTTCATAGGAGTTTTTACCCTTTTCTTGTATCTAAACCAGCAGCAGTGATGTAGTCCACTTTGCTCGATCTAGATATGTCTTTAGACAATCATAACATGGCTCAACCCATCATCTAATATGAAAAATCTTACTAACCTAGTAACCTGTAATTGCAAAGTACATGAATAAGTTTTATTCGAAATCCCCAAATTTAGAATAACAAAGTTATATATTCTAGGAGGCGAACATTTGATTGTTAGTTTGTGTTAGGCAAACAACATTGCCTTAACATTGTTGTTTATATGGTTTCCCATCGGTAGTCAAGTCATCAAGCATCAAGTAACAATACTTCCATTAGCGCACACAACTTCTGATTACTGATTTCGAATAGACAAGTAAATAATAGAGATACTAAATCATGAATCTTGTACGGCCATGTCTAGATGCAGAAGGCGTATCGTGAAGGATTTTTAGCTTGAAGATTAAAATCTAAGCATAAGCAGCCTTGCCTTTTGTTGACTTGTGTGGTTATCACTTGATCATAATATAATGACATGTCAGTAAGCAAAATTCCAATGTATGACAGAAAATGAAGGCTCTCTCCTTTGGAGGATAAGAGATATATTGCAGCATTAGTTCCTGTGCACAGAATAAGAAGGAACAACTTTCTCCATTAGAACTCTTTGCAGCCACCCCTGCACAAGAAAAAAATTGAAAAAAAAAAAAGACGCAACCAATGCAAAAGGAAGGCAGCAGAGAATGGGAACCAAAGAATAATTTTAGCTCATTGCAATGTGGAGAATCAGCACATTTTAATATGCTACACTCATTATCAATCGATAAGCATAAAGTAATCTGAATATTTAGTCTGACACCTTTTTTTTCTTCTTCTTCTCAAATTTATCAAGTGTTCAATGCAAAAGATTGATTCTTTACACAACTTTTTCAAAAAAAGAAAGGTAAATGATTAATATTTTAAAAAAAAGGCAATTAATTTGGTAATAGGAGGAGAAGCCCAGTCAGGTTACATCAGATTTTCGACGTGGGACAATTTTCCTTTCACATCTCAACACAAATGAAGAGAATAGAGACACTTGCTTTGCTTCAGGTGATTGTACGGTTAAGCTAATAGCGAACATTATATGGCAGTTAAAGTAGGTAGGATGTACAAGTCCGATTTCACTCACCTTCATGTATGAACCGACACATAGCCTGTATTTTTGTTATATCACATTTCAAAGTAGGGAGTATCATATCCTTGAGAGATTTTATCTCAGGTCCTTTTCTGTAGAATAGCCTTTCATTTAAAAGATGATGGTCACAGCGAGTGTCTTCTTTACGTCGAGTGTCTTATCATCTCGTTGATCAATGGAAGTGGCTTAAATCGATCAGAATTTCCAGTGCTGCTTAGCCTGGGTGAATAAGCATGGTTTCAAATCTTAAAGAGAATATATCACCTTCCAACTATAACTGTATGAAAAGCCGAAAAAGACATTCCAGCTTAAAACCAATGTGGGGAGACTTTTGGCCAAAGAAACAGTAAACAACAGTCTTAATAGAGTTGTGTTGATGAGTGTTATAACTTTCAATGCCACTTTCTGTGAATATTTGGCTATAGCAAAAGGTTATAGCTTCAGTCGTCGACCCACATGACACTTTCACGTACATGTAAAATATAATCAATAAACAGTTGGCTAAAAGATGGAGAAGAAGAATATATCTCTTTTCGAATTATATATGTTTTCCTCACCACAATTTTTTCTTAACAATAGTTCCCAGCATAGTTTTTTCGGAGCTGTTCACTTTTATCCTATGGGCGAAAGAACATGATACTTTGCAAGATGACCAAACGAATCACGTGACCCTATAAGAATAGCGCAGTCTCATGCTTTGTGCTAGATATCAGCAACACAAGAGGCCGGGGGAAAGAGTTGTAGAAAACACTTAAGCAAGGAGGAGTGAAGAGCTAATCGATGGTTCTTGAGGTTGTGGGACTAGTGGAGACCTGTAAGAGGTTGAAGCCACACCTTCTGATGATCGTGGTTCAAGTTGCTTCCGCGTTCCTTTACTTCATAACTGAAGCTGCTTTCAACCATGGATTGAACCCTCATGTTTATGTTACATATCGCCATATTGTAGGCGCCATAGTAGTGCTCCCATTTGCCTATTTTCTTGAAAGGTATCATTCCCTTTTATACAGCTTCTTGGTCATTGTCAACAAATAATTTGTTTTGCTTTAGGAAAGCTTTATATTTTTCTCATATATATTTAACTTATATCTATCAAGTGCCAATTAAAAAGAATAATTGCAACAATATTTGTAGAATTTCTCAGTAGCAAAAAGGGAGAAACTATAGCTTTAATATGACATTGTTTTGATAGTTATTTTTAATGTGTGCAGGAAAACAAGGCCAAATCTGACCTTAATGATGTTTGCTGAGTTATTTTTGTTTGCTCTACTTGGGTATGAAACACTCCTTTTGTTTTTATGTGTCCACATTATTACCTACAATGAAACCTTCTTTACCTCCTCTGATATCTGATTCAGGGTTGGGTTAACAACTAACATGTACTTTGCAAGCTTGAAGTACACTTCACCAACATTTGTGTCAGCAACAGTAAACACCATCCCGTCGCTGACATTTGTACTGTCAGTTGCATTCAGGTGACATCTTCTGATCCAGCTATGCACATCTTAATTGAATTCTAGGCAAGAAACTAACCTTCGGAACTCTGTTCTTTTTTGTGACCCAAATGCAGGATAGAAGCCCTCAATTTTAGAGATCCTCACGGGCTAGGAAAAGTTATCGGATCAGCAGTCTCACTAGCAGGAGTCATGACACTGTCGTTATACCGAGGAGAGCAAGTTAAAAGCTTGTGGAACTCTCCTATCCACCTTTCCAAAAGCACTTTTCATCAGGAATGGATTAAAGGTTCCATTCTTTGTGTCGGTAGCTGCATCTCATGGTCAATATGGTTCACAATGCAGGTATATGATTGTTAACTTTAGCTCTAAGATCTTTACTAACTAACCAGTGACATGGATATTTGGATCCACTAGTCGAAATTGAGTGAGCAATGATGCCATCATCAATACTAATTTCACAAGTCGGAAATGAAAGAAAGATTTTTGATGTGGTTGTAAAACATCATAGGGATTTGTTCTGAAGAGATATCCTGCACAACTGTCGTTAGCGACATGGGCAAACTTCCTCGGGGCTGCACAGTCTGCTGTCTTTGCTGCATTCATCACTCGACATGAACCAGCCGCTTGGTCTATCACATCCTACATTGACATCACATCCATCCTGTTTGGTGTAAGTTGTAACTTAGCTTGTGAGTGCATATTAATTTCAATTCTAAACATAGGCAAGTTCTAAAGACATAGACATTGATTGAGCAATGGCAGGGATTGGTATCATCGGCTTTAAACTCGGTAATGTTGATCTGGTGTACCAAAGTGAAAGGGCCAGTTTTTGTGACCATGTTTTGTCCCCTTCAGACACTGCTAGTTGTGGTGTTTTCATACTTTATCCTCAGTGAAAGCCTATACATGGGGAGGTAATTATTGTAATGCACTCATTGCTTCCGACGAATTACACTCTAACGTTATGATCCTAACAAGTTTTGTGTTGGTGGTTGTACAGCATCGTCGGAGGATTCACAATCATAGCAGGTCTATACCTATTTCTATGGTGCAAAGCAAGGGATACAAAGGTATGCATTAAGACGCTAGAAGAAGCTCTTCCAACATTCACCGACGACAACAAATACAAACTGCAGACCATAGCTGTGCCTGTAACAGAGATGAAACAAGTTGTAGAGACCGAAGAAACGAACTAAATCAATGATTGATGATTGATGAAGTGGTTCACAAAATGTCTCCATCTCTTGCTTTTAAGTGTTTGTTATCGAAGGACGGAAAAAGGCGGTCCGGAAGTACAAAACCTTACCTAAAGAATATCAACAATTTGGGCAATTCTGCTTTCGGATTTAATCCAGTCCCAGTTTAGTTTTGTTTCCCAGTAAGTCAGAACAAGAATATTTGACATCTTTCACAGAGAAAGTCGACACGGTCACTATCTATTCGTTCGCATCTACACGAATCTCTCTCTTTAGACAGAGAGAATATCATTTAACTGAATGGTAATACTGTTATCAATATCTGCAAAATCAATTCACTTTTTTAGGAATTCCCTATTTGGTAAGCCACAAAATAGATTCATACTAAACACCATTCAGCAACCAAATCATTCCTACCTATTCAAAACCACACCAATGTGGATCTTTTTCCAGGCAAAAATATCAGGCCCATTTGTTCTAAACACAATTTAATTGTTGAATTTTTTTACTTCTGCATCAAAATGCAAAGTTGATGCCTGGTCAGAAATTTAACTGCACATTCAAGTCACATACCTTTTTCGTGCTTTTATTAATAATAAGAAATGGGCCAAGTGTCCAACATACGGGGATAGCTTAACCCCTAGCATCATTTTGCAAAAAACTAGCAATACCATCCGGTGGGCCAAACAATACAATTAAACCAATGTCATAAAGGAAAGCTAAACTCGTTAGTTGGTCCACTACACAATTAGCTTCGCAGAACACGTGTCGTAACTGGATTTCCTAGTCTCTACTCAGATAGTCATGGCATTTGTTACATACCTTGTGATCCCATCAGGCCATTGTCTTGTAATTCTGTATGCAGCTGCAAGATACTAGCACATAGCATATAATGGATTATCATTTAAAATTCCATATGAAATTATTTAACTCTCTAAATATATATCTTGAGGATTTGGCCGGTTGAGTTTCGGTTTCATGAAATTATTAACAAGTAAATAAATAAATAAATAAATAAATTACATGTTTCTAGGTGACTGAAGAAACGGAAGAGGTAGCATTTAAGTAGAGAACATGCTCATTTAGCTTGTCTCCAGATTTGACTCCCTTTTTATATTCTGGTTTTCTGAAGATCTGGAAATTTGTTGCTTTAATTGTTTTGCTGTCTTCTTCCACATGATCAAGCCCAGTACGTGACGACTCAATTGATCTCACCATTGTCCCTTCCACCCCCTCTAAGCAACACCTGTTCCTTCTTAAATGTCTAACATAAGGGACATTTCTCCTATCTTTACTAAAGATATTTGCTCTTTTTCGAGTCCATGTATGGAGAAAGGGGCTTCGCTAGCATGAGCCAGTTCCTTAAACCCGAGATCTTGCACTTTTCTACTTCACTAGGCTTCAAATGGTTCATATATCTTTATTTTTTTGGCTCTAAGTGAGAACAACGGACTGTTTTTTTTTTTAACATTGGAAGACAGATCCACATTCTAGATTAGAGGAAGCTAGAATCATTGGCTCTAGAGACAAAAAAGAGGTTTGGCGATCATTCAATTATAGACTTGCAATTAAAAGGGATGGGAAAAGAGGAGTGGGGTGTGGGGTTATTTTCCCATCAAAACAAAAACTGCAATCATTTTCCATTTGTGAAAGAGAAGAAGCAAATTGAAGCTCCTAAACTCAATGATTTTCTTAGGTGCCCACGCCTGCATTCTCTCATTAGTATGTTGTAGCTAGTTAGGCCATCAAATTCCGAGATGGCGACAAATCGATCACTTCGCATCGGATAGGTCCAATAGAGCGTTGAAAATTTTTTTAAGTGTTCCATTTCTATACTTTACAACAAGAAAATACTTTTGTATAAACCTAAAAAAAAACCCTTCCAAAACACATACAACCAAATTTAAAGAATGAAAACCCAAAAAAAGAATTTAAAAGAAATCCAACTTCATAGATCAGATTGAATAGGAAGGACAGCACTCTTAGACCCAAGACCTTGACCAAATGAGAAAAATGACCTCCTAACTGATCTATTGTTACTAGAACTTGCAGCCTCATTGCTGGTGATGAGCCTCTTCTGCCTTATGATCTGCTGCACCTGCAGGAGGAGCTGCTGATCCATGGCCGAATCCATCGAGAACGACCTCCTAATGGGCAATTGCTCCTCTTTCACCCTCACATTGATACACTCATCACCCATGATTGAAGCATGGTGAAAGCCCCTCCTCCTCCCTTGAGATTGGTCATCAATTTCAATCACAACAAACTCATGGTCAGTAGGTATGATCTCCTGTGGTGAGGAGGTTGGGGCTACAATGTGGTCAGCTTGGAGCCTCTTACTCCTACCAGAAACAATGTTTGATCTGCAAAGAGGGCAGTTTGCATTGCTGACAAGCCATATATCAATGCAATCCAAGTGAAAGACATGGCCACAGTGTGGGAGGACCCTTAGCAACTCTTGATCTTCAAACTCACTCAAGCAAACTGAGCACCCTCTAAAGCTCCTTTCACCAACACTACTACTTTTGTTAGACCCCTTGGTTTTGTACTTGAAAGTTGGGATGTCTCTTAGGACAAGCTCATCAAGGCCTCTATGGATCTCGGTTGCAGGCGAGGAGAAGGCCAGCTGCCAGGACTCGGTGGGGCGGGCCCCGCCGCGTTCCTGGGCGAACGAGAACCGCCTCAGGGGCTGCAGGTGGCTCCAGTTGAGGCAGCATTTGATGGCAATGATGTAGTAGCTGACTAGCAAGAAGGCTGTCACCATGATGGCTAGTAAGGCTATGGCTAAGATGGGGAAGTTGCTCAGCCCTCCTGAAGATTGTGGTGGTGGTGATGTTAGCTCCATGGGAGAGGTGAATTGAATTGAATTGTTGATGAGATTTGTGAAGAGTTTTCTTCTTCTAGCTTCTTCTTTTTGGGGGAGTGTGGGTGGGGGGTGGGGTTTTTGAGATCTTGAAATAGAAGGAAGAATCCAAGCTTTGGGGCTTACATATGATTATAATATAAGAGGAGGGGAATTGTGATTAAGGTAAGCAATAAATTAACAAACATAAAGAAAGAAGGGAGGTTAATTAGCAATGTGAAAGCTTTAATAATATGTTTATGGGAAGTCAAACAATTAGAGAGGGAGGACTTTGGATTGATTGGTTGTTTATTTATGGGATCATATATATTAAAACACGGAGATGGGAGTTCAGAGAGAGATAGGTGGTGTTTGGATCAAATAATTAAAAATTAATTATGAGAAAAGTAGATATTATTTTGTAATCGGTTTTTTTAAATGCATATCCGATATGTAAAAAAGAAAAGATATTATAATTTAAATTCATTGATGGATCGTAAAAGCTAATAGAGTAAAACTAGAAAAAAAAAACACTTTTCTAAAGAAAAATTTTCATTCTTTAAATTATTTAATGTGTGCTCATGAATACACTTCAAACAATCCTTCCTTTTTTAACAGGAAAAATCATAGTACTTCGTAGTGAATTAACTTTAATTTGTGTTTTAAAAATAGGGTGGTTTAATGCGGTTTTTAATATAGAAGATATATGGTTTTGTGAACAAAAATTACTAGAGGTAATTTTGTGCAATTTACCATAATCTCATCCGTGCTAATCTTAGCTCCAAAGTTAACTATCTTATGTAAAATTGATCAGATCAACAAAAAAAAATTTCTAAACTTTAAGCAATATAATCCACTTATTAGCTAGGGAAAAAATTTGCACAAATAAGGAAAATGGAGGATTAGGAATCAAGTTGGCTGAAGAAACTAACATCAGCCTTCAACTAAAATTACTCTGGAAAATCATCACGGAGCCTCACCATATTTGGCTCAGAGTGATAAAGGAAAGGGAAATTTCGCTTGGTAGCCACGAAGTTTGGTCTTTTTTGCATGGTGCCCAAACGTTTCAAGAATTTCGCATTGTAACCATGAGGTTTTGACAAATTTCGTGTGATAACCAAACTTATTAAAAATCATATAAAAATTATATAAAATGAAAAATATATTATAATTCACTCACTTAATCATTCATTTTTGGTGTTTTACTTTTTAAAAACCATCAACAACCCTTTTAATATTTAAGGAGACTAAATTATTTACCCAAAAAATGAGTAAATTATAAAAAAATCACCTAAAATTTTAAAAAATAAGTACATAAAAATGAGTAAATTATTTAAAATATATACTTATTTATTTTCAAATCCATAAATTAATTACATATTTTAAATTACCATTCATTCATATTTGTTCTAAACTATACTAAAATATTTTGGTTAAAATAAAATTTGTATTATATATCTAATATATAATCTTTTTAAAACATTAGAAAGGTTATTAATGACTCTTTGAAAACAACCAACTACATTTAAAAGTTTTTTTTTAAAAAAAATCTACCATTATTTTTTTGTATAATTTATTCATTTATCATGAAATTAATGTGTAGCACTATAAAATATTTAAATGGTTTTAGTTAACTTTTTAAAAATAAAAAACCAAATTTGGGTTGTTGTGTGAAAAAAATATATTTTTTATGATTATTTTGTGATTCTACCTATATTCTAAAAGATTTTTAACCAATTTAATTAACATAAGAAAATTTCCCAAACCTCGTGGCTACCATAATAATTGGTCGAAACCTCGTGGTTACCATGAGAAATTTTTGAAAAGTTTGGACGCCATGCAAAAAAAGTCAAACTTTGTGGCTACCAGACGAAATTTCCCTAAAGGAAAAGTATCTAAAAAATGATACTATTTTTTAATTTAACAACAAAGTAGCTGTATCTTGGCAATTTGGAAGACTTCTTCATCTCCGAGGTACCTTTGGTAAAGGCCTTCTCTGGATTGTGGGAAACGGGAACTCTATAAATATTTGGTCGGACCCATGGATAAATAAGGTGCCTCTTCAGTGCTATCAAGGAAACAACAACTCTAACATGAAGGTAGCGGAACTGCTCACTCATAAAAAAGAAAGGAATATACCTTTACAAAGACAACTTCCCCCCCCCCCCCCCAAAGTGGTTAGTGCCATTACGGATATTGCAATTCCGACATGAAACACACCTGACAAACTCATTTGAAAACTTAATACTAATGGTGAATTCTGAACAAAATCAACACACAAAATAAGAGACATTAATGTTCAGAACAATAAAGACTTAAAGTGGATCTGGAATCTCCGTTTACCACCAAAAATTCAAAACTTTGTTTGGAAAATTGTAGTTGATGGTTTACCAACTAAAGCTCGACTAAATAAACACTTCAATAGAGTCCCATCATAGTGTGTACTTTGCCAAGACTATGATAAAGACGCAAATCATCTCCTTCTACAGTGCCCTGCCACGAGAACAATCACATCTACATATGAATATGCAACCGGCAGAAGCTTTATCAACTTAAGCGCAAACCACTCCATTCAGATTAACCTCTACACCATCAACTGCAATAATCAAAATTTTGAGGAGTTATGTTTTATATGGCACGCTATTTGAATTGGGAAATGAGGAATAAAATCATTATTGTCCTTAAAATACTCCAACATGTGCGCAATTGGAACCAAGCTGCCCCACCCAAACCGCACACTATAAGGAAAAATAGGAGAAGGACGTCTGGGTGGTCTAAACCACCATTCATCATCTACAAAATAAATGTAGATGGTTTAGTTAGAGGCCCTACCGATTGCAATTTGGGGGGCATTATTAGGGATAATACAGGACAGGTAATTGACATCTTTCAACAGAAAGCATGTTCAGGTTCCATTCTGCACACAGAGGCTTCTGCATTCTGTTTAGAAGTTCAAAAGACCAGGGAGAAAGAATTGAGGAAGGTCATTATTGAAGGTGATAATTTGAAGGTGTACAAGCTATTAATGACAACACCAAGATTGATTGGGAGATCTACAGAACAATCGAGAGGATCAACCTGATGAAAGACAACTTTGACAAGATTAAATTTCGACATTGTTTTAGAGAATCAAACGCAGCGGCCGATTACATTGCTAGACATAGGGGCACTTGTAACATGTCTACTCTCCCCTTGCATAGGGATTTATTTAGCATCATCTGTAAGGATGATAAAGAATGAACTTTGTCTCGACAAGACATTCTAATGTTTGCCTACTAAAAAAAAAGTGAATAAATATGTAGTTTTTTTCGAAAAAATAAATCCGATCAAATGCTTAAGTAAATAAATATGTAAATTTTTTTTACAAGAGGTGATCTGATCGAACTACCCAAAAGCAAAATGTGAGTTGACTTAATGGGGATCATGGGCTGGTGACAGAGAGATATGGAAGTGCTACTAGTTGGAATTATTTTAAAATTAATTGGTCACCCATGTTTGCCCTTTGAGTTTTATAAATGAAGCTGTACGTAATTATTTAAACTAGCTATATATAATAAATATGGTTGCTAGCTAGCTTCTATTAGGGTTTTGTTTGTCTTCCACAACTTCTGTTCTGTGTTTGTGTTTGTGGAACACTATACTTGGAATACTCAAAACACGTCATACACCCTCATACACATGCAAACTACATATATTAAGGGAGATGATAATATCATATGGTCTAGTTGTTGATCGAATGCCTTCAAGCGTGTATAATTATTTATTCTAAAATTAATCCAATAATAATGTTCGAGATATGCAATACATAAATTTCTCATACTTTTCTCCTCTTTATATATATAGATCAAATGTTAACAAGTCAAGGTTAAATATTAACAAATCATATAGATCAAATGTTAACAAGTCAAGGTTAAATATTAACAAATCTTGGCCGTTGACCGAAGAAAAATGGAAGGTCATGATTAATTTTTGATTTTAATTATTTCTATTTAAAAAACAGGTGGGTCCCATTAAAAACTTATCCCACTCCTATAACACGTGCGTGTAAATGCCTGTGTTTTTTAAGTTTTGAGGAAGGAGAGGGATTCCCAAAAGAACCCTAAAAAACCTAGCCAGTCGATCAAGAGGAGAGGTAGAGAGATAGGAGTCAGATAAAGATTTAAAATTCTAAGAATCATTGAAAATGGAGGGCGACAATCAACAATCCACCCGCCGCTGCAACCATCTTCATCGAAATCAATTAGCCGCTGCAACCATCTTCCTCGGAAATCTTCAGCCGCTGCAACCATCTTCCTCAGAATCAATCAGCCGCTGCAACCATCTTCCTCCAAAACCGCCACCGCTGCAACCATCTTCCTCGGAAATTGTCGCCGCAAGTTCCAATTTCCCGATGTTGTTGGAGAAATCGCGAGCGTAAGTCCGATTTGGGGCAACTGATGTATTAGAGCTTCAATTGAGTCATGACGGCCACTCCATCCCCAATCGGCAAAGGAAAATCGGTGGTCTTAGCAATTGGCAGAGGAATCGGTGGGCAGGAACCCTAGGTTTCATCCCCAACCGGCAGAGGAATCGGTGTTCTGAGCAATTGATGTATATGAGTTTCAAGTGAGTCATGGCGGCCACTCCATTGGCTAATTGATTAATGATTCGACTAGTCGAAGATGATCGAGCTAATTGATTGGCTAATTGTGGGCAATTATATGTAGGTTTCTTGAAATTCAAATTATCGACTATCAGGCAAAGTTCAGAGTAACTATTCGTTGTTAAATAGAAATTATATTATTCATATGAATAGGGTAAATTACATGAAGTTTTTTTGAAATTCAAACTATGTCTAAAATTGTTTATGAAATTATCGACTATTCGGCAAGTTCGGAGTCACTATTCATTGATAATAAGGAATTATTCATATGTATGTTGGTAATTAGATGTGAGTCTCTTGAAATTCAAGATCATGAATTTATCGACTATTTGGCAAGTTCAAAGTAACAATTCGTTGATAAATAGAAATTATTCATATGTACAGGGGCAATTAGATGTAGGTTTGTTAAAATTCAAACTCTGTCTAAAATTGTTTATGAATTTATCAACTATTCAACAAGTTCAGAGTCACTATTTGTTGATAATAAGGAATTATTCATATGTACGTGGGTAATTAGATGTAGGTTTCATGAAATTCAAACTCTGTCTAAAATTGTTTATGAATTTATCAACTATTCAACAAGTTCAGAGTCACTATTTGTTGATGATAAGGAATTATTCATATGTACGTGGGTAATTAGATGTAGGTTTCTTGGAATTCAAACTCTGTTTAGAATTGTTCATGAATTTATCGAATATTCGGCAAATTTAGAGTCATTATTTGTTGATAATCTAGAATTATTCGGTAATTTGTTCGTCATTATTCATCGAACATACAGTGCAAGCAAAATCTCCTCCAAAAAAAAACATTACCTCAAAAAAAAAAGCAGCACGGGCACTTTGCTTTAGCAAGTTGCCTATAAAAGTGGTGGAGTCTATTGTTTTTTCTTTAAATAAAAAGGAAAATTCTTAATTAATCTTATCCATCCATTTATGATCAATAATCAATTACCTATATTTGTTAACACAAAACACAATAAGAGATGTTTACACATGACTCACCCTCTCTCTCTATATATATAGAGAGAGAGAATGAATCAATTATTCACAAGCCTTATAGTGTACTTTGTGCACAATTGTTGACCATGATTTCATTGTGATGGATGGGTGAGATTAAAAGGGGGTTTTCTTTTTTTTTTAATTAAAAAGAAGTGGGACCCGCTAGATTTGTCGAGGAACCGGCAATACGCACCAAATTGTGGCGCGTGCTTTCCATGTACGAGAGAGGGTGTTATTTTGTGGTGACATGGGTGTGTGGGCCCCACTTCAATTTTTTAAAAAAATGAGCCCCGCTTCAATGTATCAGTGTATGGGTGTGTGGGTTGAATTTGTTGACTGTTGACCAATGGAACTCTTTTTTATTTACTGTATTTATTTACATGTTAGTTGTAGTGGGTAGATCAACACAATATATCCAAATCTTTTTGTTCCAAATCTTAATTGTAAAAATTGCAAATTTGGGGATTTTTTATTATTTAAATAAGGTCATATCCAAATCTTTTTGTTTTTCTTTTATAAAAAAATGTTTAATGGATTAAAAAAAAGGGGAAATTGGTTAGTAGATAATTGTAAATGTGAATTACCGGTTTGTGGATTTCTTTTTTTAAAAAAAAATGGTTAGTGGATCCAAAAAATCAATAATGGTACATATCCCCTCAAATAATTGTAAATCAATTTTTTTGTTACAAAGATCTGGCAATTCTAAATAATGTTATAAATATTTGACAATTTTTTGTTATTACCTATCTAAATCAATTTGAAAAATTTGACAATTTCACCGAATAATGTTTTGCAATCCACCGAATAATGTTATATTATCTTTTTTCATTCAGTTTAGATAAAAAATTATCAATTCCAATGAATAATTTGTCCCATACTACAGAATAATGTTTTATTTTTTCCATCAAGTTCAGATAAAAGAAACCCAAAATCCTCAAACAATACTTACGATTTATACGAATAATGCTTTGTATTTCAACGACTAATGCTTCACATTTCATCGAATAATATTTAGTTGTATAATTATACGCATGCTGACGAATAATGAATCAAATTTCACCGAATAATTACATAACTGTTGTGAATAAGTAAATTAAAATTATTCGGTTGAATCGATCGATTTAATGCGTACATTTAACGATAATTGAGAGATTATTCAGGGGAATTCTTATTTTTATGAAGTATACAGAAGCGATGAATAATTGCATTATCATTAAATATTTAGAATTATTCGGTTGAATCGGTCGATTTAACGCGTCCATTGAACGATAATTGGTGGATTATTCCGTCGAATTCTGATTTTTACGTGTATGGAAGAGATGAATAATAACTACACACCGTTTAAAAAAAAATAACTACACACCTATTCACCTAGTGCAATTGATTCCCCTTTGTTGCCTCGATGAAGCTCCTGACTCTGGTAGGCGGAGGCGGCGACGCCGACCACCTGAGCCGGAGGAGGAGCTTCACGCAAATTTGTCTCAATCGGGAGGGAGAAGGGTTCTTCAAACAGATTTGGATCGACGACAGTGGTTTGGACATCGCTTATTGCCCGGAAATCCAAGTTCCGCTATCGGTAGGCTCAGATCTGGGGAGTGGAGGTGTCTGGTGGGGTTTCTCCGACCTCAACGGCTCCTGCCCTGAATCTGAACGTAGAGCGAACAGGCCGGTGTGGATGTGCGAGGGTCGCCTCTGCCCTTCTCTGCTTCTATTCACCGCCGGTACGGTTCAGCCTAAAAGAGCTCGATGCCAGACCCAAATCATAGCCAGACCACCGATTTGACTCAGGCCGTGGGCGGGATCGACCACCCAGTTTGATTCGACTCTTTGCGCCGTCGATTAGCCTTCGTTCTTCTTCGATTTGAGTCGCCGCCGGTTTTGCCATTGAGAATCGCCCTCGTTGCCCTGTAGGATGGTGAAGAAGAATGCAAGCTATATTAGGGTTTTAATTGCATAAGAGTACCACGCACCTCAGTCCTCACGCTTCAAATGGTGGATGAAATGTGCAATTTTGATTTTCTTTTATTTTAAAAACCCGAACACGTGGCGGATTGTAGGCCATCCATTACTCTACGATTAATGGCCCAGATTTGTGTACAAAGTACACTATAAGAGTTGGGTACCCTTGAACCAAACCCTATATATATATATAATTTGGATCAAATGTTAACAAGTCTTACGGTGTTAAATGTTAACAAATTTTAGCCATTGATTGAAGCAAAATGGAGGGCTATGATTAAATCTTCATTTTTGGAATTTATTAATTAAAAAACGTGGGCCCCATGGTTAAAATATCCCACTCTCTATGCCCAGTGCGTGAATCTCACAACTGGTGGAATGCTCTTTCGTAACTGCCCAAATCAAATGGTAATGGTGGGCCCCAAATTTTTTTATGGTTTTATTTTTTCCATTTTATTGAATTTTTCTATTATAAAATATTTTTTGCCCACCAAATAGAGATCATGGTCAATCTGGTTGTTATTTGAGATCTTTCAAAATCATTGCCGTTGAAGCAGGAGAAGAGAAGGTAAACAATCGACAAACACGAGTATATTTGTAGAAAACACTATTACCAGTTTTTATGTTCATTGGTTGGTAGCAATTATTCGGTTGTAAATATGCTATTATTCGGTTGTAACTATGCCCTTTTTTGAACAATCCCACATACACATGAATAATTACTCTTTTTAATCGAATAATACCTATATTTCATTGAATACTGTCCATTAGAATCTAACAACAAATCCAAACCCACATACACATGAATAATTACTCTTTTTAATCGAATAATACCACAACTATTCATCAACATGAATAATTACTCTTTTTGAATTGTACAATTATTCGGCGGTAACTATGCAATTATTCGGTTGCAAATTTTCTTTTTTGAAAGAATCTCACATGCACATGAATAATTCCTCTTGTTAATGGAATAATACTTATATTTCATTGAATACATGTTAGAATCGAACAACAAATCCAACATTTTCAATCTCCATTAAACGCATTCTTATCAAACGTGTCAATTATTATCAAATATTCAACAACAGATTCCAATTATTCATCAAAATTTCACAACTATTCATCACAATCGAATAATACATTTGAAATTCCAAAAATCACGCTACAATTTTCAACCAAAATTAAACACACACTCATCAGCCATACCTTGAATTTGGTAAATAAAGAGCGGCCACCCGGGGTTTGAACCGGGGACCTATGGGTACTACCCACAAGTCCTTTCCGGTTGAGCCATTCCAGAATGGTTCACTCATCAACCATACCAGTTATCACCAAATTCCACCAATATTCATCAAAAGGGCTACTTCGACCGCCTCCTAAAGTTGCTGCAGAACCTCCCCAACACAACTATTCTGTCTTCGATTTTACTTCTCCTTCAATTGTAGAAAGAGATGCTTCGCGCAGGGTATTCAGTCAAGTCGCACGCCTGCAGTTGTCGGAACGAAGTGGCGCGTTGCTCAGATGGTCCGATTTCGCCGGATTCGCACTATGATGATAAGCGAAAAGAAAGGTTTCAGGCGGTGGTTTTCGAATCGTGCGATAGGGCTCACAAAGATCTGTCACTTTCTCTTCCTAGTTTATCCAAAAAAAAAATTTGTGTTGGGATCTCACGCGTCCGAGGTGAGGAAAAAGGGTGGTTTTTTTCTTTTCCTATTAAAATAAATCAATTTCAGGAATTAATCTCATCCCTCCATTTCTAATCATCCAATGGCTTATAGTTGTTAACATTTAACACCGTAAGGGATAGAAACACATGATCCAACCTATATATATATATATATATATATATATATATATATATATATATATAGGGTCGGGTTCAGGTGAGAAGCGCTGAACCGGTGAGAAGGAAAGAAGCCCTGTGATTGGCTGAATTCACCCCCGCCCCCACGCGCTTTTTTTTTACCCACTCGCGCTTATACACGTTAATATCACGCGCCCCCTATAAATCAATGAATCTCTCCTTCCTTGTTCTCCAAGCTTCAAATCTTCTTCCGAATCAACGAATCTCTCCTTCCGAATCAACGAATCTCTCTCCGAATTCTCTCCGAATTCTCGTCAACAAATCTTCTCTCGCACATGGCAGGGTCATCGTCGTCAATTGAACCAGCAGATCTGATGCCTGAAACACAAATTGAAATCGAAGCCAACGAAATTGAAAGATCTGTTGCAATATTGCAGATGGAGAGAGGTAAAAATATTAATTTTGTTCTAATTGCTGTGTATTTTCTTAATTTTTGATATTATTATTAATTTTGTTCTAATTGCTGAACAATTATTATTATACTGAACCTCTTATTTTATATCCGCTGAACCAATTATTGTTATGTATACTGAACCAGTTCCTCTTGTATACTGACCCAATTATTATTTTTACTAATAATTATACTGAACCAGTTCCTCTTGTATACTGAACCTCTTATTTTATAATGGTGAGCAAACCCAGTTATTTTCTCTGAACCATTTCCTTATATCCGCTGAACCAATTATTGTCATGTATACTGAACCAGTTTCTCTTGTATACTGAACCAGTTCCTAATATATCTCTTGAACCAATTATTATTACTACTAATAATTATACTGAACCAGTTCCTCTTGTATACTGAACCTATTATTTTATAATGGTGAGCAAACCCGGTTATTTTGCTCTGAACCATTTCCTTATATCTGCTGAACCAATTATTATTATTACTAATAATTATACTGAACCAGTTCCTCTTGTATACTGAACCTCTTATTTTATAATGGTGAGCAAACCCAGTTATTTGCTCTCAACCATTTCCTTATATCCGCTGAACCAATTATTGTCATGTATACTGAACCAGTTTCTCTTGTATACTGAACCAGTTCCTCTTGTATATTGAACCTCGTGAGAACACCAAGTTATTTGCTCTGAGCCATTTCCTTATATCTGCTGAACCAGTCCCTCGTGTATAAAGTAAGAAAAGATTGAATTATATTTCTGAACCAGTCCCTCGTGTATGCTGAACCAATTTCTCATTTATCTGCTCATCCAATTATTACTAATAATTATACTGAACCATTTCTCTTGTATGCTGAACCCCACTCACTTGTCTCTCTAACCCACCCTCAGTTATCTCTCTGAACCACACTCAGTTATCTCTCTGTGAATATCTGTGAATTATAGTGAACCAATATTAATTATGCTGAACCAATATCTGTGAATTATAGTGAACCAATTATCCTTTCTCAACCGCTATTTAATAATTCCCTGAAACACAGATGAACTCTGAACTACACTCATTCTCTATCTGAACCACACTCAGTTATCTCTCTGAATCACACTCAGTTATCTCTCTGAGCCACACTCACTTATCTCTCTGAACCACACTCATTATATCATCCTCAGATAAAACTCTTTCTGAACCATCCTGAGATATTTCTCTGAACCACACTAATTATATCACTGAATCACACTCATATCTGAACCATACTCAGATATTTTTCTGAACCACACTCACATTATCTCTCTGAACCACACTCACTTATCTCTCTGAACCACACTAATCAATCAGACTCATTATCTCTCTGAACCACACATTCATTATATCTCTGAACCAATATTTAATAATCTCCTGAAACACACATGCAGTATCCTCATAACAAAACAAGAACACACATATGTTAAACGTTACTGAGTATGTAATAACCAGTCATTTAACAGAAAATGAAACTGAAATCATTCCACCCCAAACTACATAATACTTCAAATCCAAAATGCAAAATCATACAACCTCCCTTGATAACATCTCAATTACCATCGACATATATCCTAACATTTTGCTTTACAGAATCCTTCACTTCATTGATAGATGAACATATGATTGCATGCATATAAGCCCTCCGAAGATCCTTAAGCGTGCTAGGACAATAGTTTGACAAGCCACACTGCCACCGTTTTGCCCCTGTAAAAGTCTCCAAATGACGCATGCAATACACCCCGCAATCCACAAAATTATCATTTGTTGCCCACCTTAACCCAAGCATGTACACTTTGCAGTTGCGAATAAGATCTGCCTTGTTGGAGAGATTCATCTGATCTAAGTAGTGACTCATCAAATTGACCTTCAATTAAAAAAAAATACTTTAAAAATAAAATAAAATAAAATAAAATAAAAATCATATAAAAATTAGAAACTTACAGCATCCGTTGGAATATCAGAATATCTTGACTCAAAGTCAACTAACAGCTTCATGTTATCAATGATAAAAACTTCTTTTCCAATAAAATTGAAGCATATAATATAAAAATGAGCATTACGAAGAACAGGCAACATAATCTGCACAAGGAAACACACAAAAAATTTTAAAATAATAAATACAAATGATAAAACACAAAATTAATTGATATTTATTAAGAAAAACTTACAAAGTTAACTCGAGCCAAATTTGGAAACCCTGAGACCGTAAGAACCTGATCAAACTTAGTACGAAAGATGTTAAATCGGCTTTCAAAACTCACACCCACCATTTCAACAACCGACCCCACCTGAAAACATAAAACAAACTCACATAATATAATGAGAAATATAAAATTAAAGTACTCAGTAATATAATGTAAATACAATAACTTACATTGACATCGCAGGTTGCAATAAATCTCTTATACCCGAAAAATTCCTCTTGACAGTTAAGAATTTTAACAAAAGCATCAATCACTTGTGCATCAACATATTGCCCACAAAGCAATGATTGAAACACCATGCGTGGAACGTTTTGTTCTTTAAATTTGAAAAGAACTTGCCTGTTAAAACATCAGCATTACAGACAAATTTGATAAGAAATAACAAATATAATCAAAAGTCTAACACAATCAAAAGTCTGAACATATATCAGAACCACACTCGTTGTCCCTCTCTGAACCACACTCAGATACCTCTCTCATTATCTATCTCTGACCCACACTCATTCTCTATCTGAACTATCCTCAGTTATCTATCTGAACCACACTCATTATATCTTTGAACCAAACTCAGTTATCTCTCTGAACCAAACTCAGTTTTTTCTCTGAACATGTCTCAGAACAACACTCATTATCTCTCTGAACCAAACTCATTATATCTCTGAACCACACTCATTATATCTCTGAACCAAACTCATTTAACTCTCTGAACATGTCTCAGAACCTTACTCATTATATCTCTATCTGAACTATCCTAAGTTATCTATCTGAACAACTCTCATTATATATCTGAACCAAACTCAGTTATCTCCCTGAACCAAACTCAGTTGTCTCTCTGACCCACACTCATTCTCTATCTGAACCACACTCATACTCTCCTATCTGAACCATCATAAGTTATCTCTCTGAACCACACTCGTTCTCTCTCTGAACCACACTCATACTCTCCTATCTGAACCATCCTAAGTTATCTATCTGAACCACACTCATTCTCTCTCTGAACCACATACTCTCCTATCTGAACCATCCTAAGTTATCTATCTGAAACCACACTCATTCTCTCTCTGAACCACAATCAGTTATCACTATGAACCCAACTCATTTATCTATCTGAACCAAACTCAAACACATTTTTTCAAAGACCATTATATTTAACTAATATAATAAGAAAAAAACTTACAGAGGGTCATAAGTATCTTCAGCAACATAGTTGATTAATTCAAACCCAAATCCTGAATTTAATAGATAGGGAGTGACAATTTGACTCCTCAAAGGCATTTTTGTTTCTTGCCTTTCCCCAACTTCAACAACCGCTCCCTTCTTTCTCATAATCTTCTTCTTTTCTTTTTCATTTTTAATTTTCCTCTTCACCTCTGCCATTGTTGTTTCATCTACATAGAAAAAGAATGATAATAATAAACTGTAAAACCTTTTTTTTTACAAAATAAAACATAAAAAAAGAAGAAGATTTATGCCCACCGTCGAAGATGATGTTTTCCATTATAAACAACTTGCCTCTCGCTAATAGAGTTTCTCTGCAAATAAAAAAACCGTTAATGGAGGATTTGAGTTTCGAAATCAACACAGACATAGAGACTAGAAGAAACTGAAAAATAAAAACTTCGATTCAAACTTACAATGCACCGATAATGGAGAAGTTAAGTTTGGAAAGAGAAAAGACGGAAACGGTAGGTTTTAAGTAGAATAAGAAAGAAGATAATCCGAGAGAATATATAGAACAGAGAGAAGATATCGACAAGACGCGAACAGATTACCAAAAAAAAGGGAGAAGATATCAAAAAGACGTAAACTGATATATCCTCCACACGAAAAGACAAAAATGCCCCTAATATTTTACACGCGCCCCACGCGCCCGTTCCATTTTACACCGAAACAGAAAATATTATTTTAATACGTATTAGCCAATCAGAAGTCTTCTTTCCTTCTCACCGAAAGGAGAGCTTCTCACCGGAACTCAATCCTATATATATATATATATATAGGTTGGATGATATATATATATGGGAGGGTTCAGGTGAGATTCGTGAGAAGAACCCATCCCGGTAAGAAGGAAAGAAGCTTTCTTATTGGTGGAAACAGATGTGAATTTTAAAGGGAAAAAAATAGGCCCACGCGCTTCTTGTCTCTCCTCAAATCCCTCCTCTCTCGCGTCCTCTTTGTTTTCTCTGCTGCCATGGACGATCTCTTCGCCTTCATTTCGCCTTCAAGAAGATGATTCGATTGATCGCCGATGCGAGGGAGAAGGTTCCGATGAGGTTGCCTTCGGTCTACTGAGAAGAATTTGGTAATTTTTCTCTAAATTCATTCTTTCGCAACAAGGTTCTCAATTTGTGATTCTTCTCGTGTTGTTGATTGTCCTTCTCCAATCCCTCTCACCTAGTTCTCGATCACCGTTAGCGGGTAGAAACATATAGGGTTTCTCAAAAAGCGAGCCGGACCGAAAACCGAACCGAAAATTCGGTTTCGGTCCAGCCCAAAAACACTTCGGTTCGGACTACAGTCCCCAAAAAAATTAATTTCGGTTTTGAGCCGAAAACCGAAACCGAATTGAAAATTTCGGTTTTGGCCCGAATGAACTGTGATGAAGGTAGCAATCTGTGTAGTGTGTAAGTAATGTGTAAATATTCATAACAGTGATTAGCTGGCAATGTGTAAACGTAGAGTATTGCAATGTGAAATTAATATATATATATATATATATATATATATATATATATATATATATATATATATATATATATATATATATATATATATATATATATATATATATATATATTTATATATTAATATAAGGTGGCAGTATATATATTAATATATATTAATTAATTATTAATTAATATATATATATATATATCCAATGTATAATTTACATTTAAAAAAAGGTTTCAATCAAAATTGGAAGGGTTCGGTTTTTTCGGTTTTGTTCGGGCCACGGACCGAAAAAACCGGAAATCGGATACTCGATTTCGGGCCAGGCTTCGGTTTGACGTCTCCAAAAAATTGGGTCGTCGGTTTCGGCCTGAACCGTTTGACTCGGTTCGGTTCGGACCGATTCGGCCCGTTTGAGCCACCCTAGACACATAGAACAAGGTTGTCAATTTGGTGATTTTAGCTCATGAAGGGAACTCACTAGGAGGATATATGAAGGCTTTGAAGGATAAGAAGCTTCTCGATTGAATTAAACATGCAATGCAACTCAAAATTTGTATGCAGATTGAGAGAGTGAGAGAGGCGGTCTGCGATTTGCAAAGTGGAGATCGGAGTCGCGAATCAGCAATATTGTCCTTGTGGATGAGAGAGTCGAACGCCAAGACGAGAGTACTACATATCTGCGTAGCCATGGCAGCTGCGTGTGCGGCTCCAACATCTTGAAACACAGTGGCTGAATCAGCAAGGAGAGTATTGTTAGAAGAAGAAGCTTCTAGGCGACCATGGAGCTGAGATTCATAAAATCAAACTCCATCGAAAGAGTGATGGATTGGAACTCCAGCGAGCTCGAGTGCCTAAAATCAAACCGAAATGATCGAGGGACTGTCTTAATGTTTGCTTAAATGTGTGAAGTTGTTTTTTCAATTGATTTAAGTTGTTTGATGAACTTGTCCATTGCTGAATTTTGCCCACCTTTACTTAATGAATTCTGGTTCAGAAATGCATTTGCTATTCTGCTTCATTCACATCGGTGGCTTTGGCATCATCATACGCAACTGGCTGAATGCATCAGCTTCCCCTCGGCCTCCATCTAATGCACCCCAGATTTGTTTTGACATCAATCTGTAGGTTTCATGATAACTTGTTTGATGATTTTGTTTAGTTATCTCCCACTATATTTGTATTGAATTAAATTTCTGTTTATTTAGTTATATGTTGGCCTTTGCCTTTTATTTATTTTGTGTACTGCAGAAGGCCCAATTAAGCTTCCAAAAAGGCGAGGAAGTGAAGTGTAATTTAACAAATGCACTCTAGCTAGTTTGGTTTGATGAACTTGTCCATTGCTTAAATTTTGTCGGTGTAAAAAACAACACCCTTACTAAAAGGGGTTGTTAGTTACACCCGAAAATTTTACTATTTACACCCAAAATCCAAATTTTTGTTTTTTTTAAATAAACCCTACGCCTCTTGAGTCATAGGTGTGACTCAAGAGGCGCAGCTATTTTTTTCTATATACATACCCTGCCCCTCTTGAGTCACACGTCTATGACTCAGGAGGCGTAGGGTTTATTTTAAAAAAAAAAAAAAAAAAACTTGGATTTTGGGTGTAAATAGTAAATTTTGTGGGTGTAAAAAACAACACCCATTATTATTAATAAATGTGCATTTTCCTAATGTAAAGTAAGTTTCCTACCAAATATTTTCTTTATGGGCTACTATTTTTATAGCAGGTTTGTACTTTAATGTGACATGTGCCATTAAAAGTCTATTATCTCAATTAAAAATGGTATAGCAATGTGCCCATGCACAAAGTTTCGAGTTCAAAATCCCGCATAAGCTATTTATGGTTGTCTTCTTTTTGTTCCCGTTCATGAATAAGATTATAAAGTGCAATAATAAAATGATAACGTGCACAAATAAGATGATAAAGTGCATATATAACATTATGGTGTGCAAATATAATATTGTGTTGTGCAAATATGATATTATGTTGTGCAAATAAAATAATAACGTGCACAAATAAGATGATAAAGTGCATATATATAACATTATGGTGTGCAAATATAATATTGTGTTGTGTAAATATAATATTATGTTGTGCAAATATAATACTCTCTCCGTTAATTAAAACTTGACGTTTTACTATTCACGCACGCTTTTTGAGTTGTTAAAAACTATATAAAATATTAAATTTTTTAACATATTTGTTAAATAATTTCATACTTGTTACTATTAATTATGAATTTAAAAAAAAACAAATTTAAAAAAAATGTTAATATTTCATATAGTTTTTATCATTTTCAAAAAGCGTGCATGAATAGTAAACGACAAGTTTTAATTAACAGAGGGAGTATTATGTTGTACAAATAAAATGATAAGTGCAAGAATAAAATGATGGTATATGAATAAAAATATGAAGTGCATGAATAAGATTGTAAAGTGCACAATTAAGATTATAAAATGCATAAATAAAATGATAAAGTGCAAGAACAAAATGATGAAGTGTATGAATTAGATTATGAAGTGCACAATTAAGATTATAAAGTGCATAAATAAAATGATAAAGTGCAAGAATAAGATCATGAAATGCAAAATTAAGACTATGAATTGCACTTTTATCAAAAAATAATACAAACTATTAAAATTAGGCAATTTAGCCTATGTAGGAGTCGAACCCACTTCTCTGCGCATAAGCACATTGCTCTACCATTGAGCTAATAGGCTTTTAAAACTTAATAAGAGCTAGAAGGTGTTTCGATAAGCAATCAACACATAAACTCAACATCTCCGATTACTAATTCGTTTTACCTTAAGCAATCAACACAAAAATTAACAAACTCAGTTGAAACTTTTGATTTCCAGTCAACGAGGAGCGGTTCCATGGAGACAGAATCGGAAACGGGAGCAGGTGCGGTGGCGATGACAGGTTTCGATTTGTTAGAATTTGTTGCTTAATAGCTTGTGACTGTTTGGTTCTCATAATGAACTACAAGGGGAATTTGTAGAATTAATTTTAGTACAGCATACCTTTCACGGACAGCACTACCAGAAAGAACACCACCATAAGCACGGTTGATTGTGCGCCTGTTCCTGGACAATCTAGATCTCTTGTACTCAGTAGGCCTCAAGTGTGGAATCTATTATACCAACATAAATTATAATAAGATAATACAGTTGATAATTGACGAACTGAAATATAAGAGTGAACACACTTAGCAAATTAAGGAAAATAAGAAATAATCTTGGTACTAAAAGCATACTTGTAAATAATCTCAACAAAATGAATTTAAATACAGCAAATACTTTGCAAAATTTGAGTATTTTTCATTGTTTTGTGTAGTTTACTGTTAGAAACTATGACACTGAATTTTCAGTAATATTCACTGAATACCAGATGTTATACATAGATCTTGAACAAATTCTGTTGAATGTTGAATCTTGAATACCAGATGTAATATTCACTGAATTTCATTAATATTAACCAATGTCGAATGTTGAATCTTGAACAAATTCTCAAACTTCTCCCAACAAAATCCGAATGCATTACCCAATAATGTAAACAAAAAACCGAACATATCAAACAAGTGAATAACAACAACCAACCACAAAATAGCAAGATGTGTAAACTGAAGGCATGCACCAAGAACTAATTAACTCAAAACAAGTTAAAAAAAATATCATAGCCAAAACGAAGATATTGTCAAAGAAACTTGAACATACTCCTTGAATTCTCTGCTGGGGATAATTTCGATCGCCCGAAAGCTGACCATGTATTCAGACTACATCCGATTCCGTGGCGTCTGCTGGGGATGGCGATCATCCCTCCCACCGGTCCCTTTCCATCTCCCCGTCCAATTCCCCTGACTTATGTTCTCTCAGGGCAGGCGGCGTGACTTTTACGACCCACTGAGCAGGAAAATACATGGTCGGGAAGAGGGTTAGACACTTAGGGTGCTCAAATTGGGCTGGGCTCGAATTTTTTTTTAATTAAGTCCGTTTTCACTTTAAGCCATTTTCATTTTAAGGACCATTTTCATTTTAACTACACCCCAAATATTAAAGTATAAATCTCATAAAATAAGGTACAAGGTAGATATGCGGCAAAGAATTTAAGTTTTTTTTAAACCAACGACATAATTCCTATTTCAAAGATGTAAAATGGAATTTTTTTTGAAATATTCACGAAAAAATAAATATTTACGAAAAAATTCACGAAATTAAAGTATTTACACAAATATTAAAAAATTGCAGGGTTTACAGAGAAACGCGGTTTCAGCCCGCGTTTTATTCATAAGCGAGATCTCACTCCTGGAAAAATTTGGTCAAAGTTGAAGTTATTATAAAAACGCGGTTTCAATCCGCGTCTTTACTGTTTTTTATTTTTAAATTAAAAAAATGAAATTAATGAGTAAAACGCGGAACCAGTCCGCGTTTTACCTTGTAAAATTAAAAAAAAAAGAAAAAAAGAAAGGAAGAAGAAGAAGCCAAGAAGAAGGGAAAGTGCAGGCGATGGGAGGCGGGGAGCCAAAGCTCGGAGCTGCAAAAGCCCCACCCACCGCCGAAAGCGCAGAGCCACGAGCCTCTTCTTCGCCGCCACCATCTCCGCCCCCTTGGCAATCGGAGTTGAACGCCGCCCCCTTGGCAATCGTCATCACCGACACCATCTTCGCCGCCACCATCTCCGCCCACTGGCTCCGCCATCTTCGCCCCCGAAGTTGAAGGAAGCCTCCTCCGCCTGGCCTCCTCCGGCCATTGCCGCCAGCCACCACCTTCCCCGGAGGAGATCCGCGGAAATTGAGGCCTCCTCCGCTGAAATCGATTCAGCCCGCTCTCATCGCCGCTGATATCGAGGCCTCCTGTGATTCCTACCACCCACCACCACCGCCTGCGTAGATTCGGCCTCCCTCGTCCTCCTCGCCGCCGGAATCAAGGATTCCTGTGTCTCCCCGCCTCCCATGCCTGCACTTTCCCCTTTTCTTGTTCCTTTCTTTTTTTTTTCTTTTTTTTTTTTAATTTTACAAGGTAAAACGCGGACTGGTTCCGCGTTTTCCTATGTCTCCCCGCCTCCCATGCCTGCGTTTTACTCATTAATTTCATTTTTTACTCATTAATTTCGTTTTACTCATTAATAAAACGCGGGCTGAAACCGCGTTTCTCTGTGAACCCTGCAATTTTTGAATATTTGTGTAAATACTTTAATTTCGTGAATTTTTTCGTAAATATTTATTTTTTCGTGAATATTTCAAAAAAAAAATCTGTAAAATGCCCTATATATAATATAATTAAACATTATATACTTTTTGGATTACAAATTTAAATAATGATTGAAAACTAACCATGAATAAAAAGAAATCAAATTAACTTACAAATAAACAAATATATTTATCGTACAAATATGTTATAATGTTAAATACTTTGAACAAATATATTGAAAATTCAAATTTTCAAAAAGATTTTTAGATTCCCTGAACAAATAAAGTTTGATATATTTTTTAGAGTAATAATTCATACATAAATAAAATTAAAAATTAAAACCTACATTTTATTTTTCAGCCATGTTAATTAAAAACATTCATCTTAATCTTAACCACGTCGTTCTTATATATATATATATAATTAAATTAATTTATAATAACTTCATAACCAAATAGTTATTTAATATAAATAAAATATGTAAGCCACATCAATTAATAAGCCAATATAATTTTGTCAATTCAATTAATGGTCCAACTTATTCTTATAAATATTCAACTTTATATCTGAAATAGTTGAAAATTTTATCTTTTTAGATCAAATAATCTATCCAATATTACATCAATTAATAAGTTATTATCATATCTTACTTAGTTATATTTTGATAATGTTTTATTATAAATATTTATATTTATTTGTTTATAAATAAAATAAAAATGGATTGAATTTATATATGGAATTTATCCTATATTCCTTCTTTTGGATTTAATACGTAAGTTTTTTTATCTTTTAATATTTTTTATTAGTATAAAATCCAAACTCAAGATAAAAATATATTTTAACCATTTTTTAATAAGAGGACAAGCATGATTAGTCTAGACTCAAACATGTGTTTACATTCTAAAAAAAAATAACACAATGGAAGAATATATATTTACTTTATTATATGGAGTAGTAATTTATATTAATTCAAAGATAATTTATATAATAAAATTTTTAACCAGTCGTGCAACGGGCGAGTAATAAGACAAGTTTTGCTAATTTTAGCAACTAAAAGTGCCTTAGACACACATCAATTAATAATACTAAAGGAGAAGTCGTTTAACCCATGTGACGGCTTCTCAGTAGGTTTTTTTATATAGGATTTGTTAATTTGTTAGGATTTGTTAATTTTTTAATTAGATTAATTACAAATTAAATTAATTAGATTAATAATAAAAATGAATTAGATTAATAATAAAAATAAAATGCAAATTAAATTAATTGTTTGTCAAAGACAAAAAAGATATGGAGTAGGATTTGTGGTGGTTATTTCCTAAGAAAATGAAAGATATGCTATGATTTGTTTGTTATTAATTGATAAAAATTGTTAGTTGTTAATTGATAAAAACTAAAACAAATCTCATGGTATGCATGATATATATATATATATATATTATATATATATATATATATATATATATATTACATACATTGATACACATATAACTATTTTAAACTAAAAAAATACCCGTAGTTTTCTCTTTAAATTTAAAAACAAGCGCAAGAATTATGTAAATAACATAAAAAAATTAAAATGATGTCGTTTTCGCAGTCCCAAAACCTAGCCTCAAAAACACTCATCGTCTCTCCCGAAGCGCTGAAGTCGAACTTGAATAGGGAAGGGGCGAATTCCGTCCCGTCTGTCGCCTCGCCGTCGCTGAGTGCATCTCCGCCCATCGCCGGCGCCGAGTTCCATCTCCACCCGTCGGCCGCGGAGCTGCATCTCCATTCTTGGCTGTGAATCCCGTTGCTTTTCTCCTACCTGTTGGGCTGTGAATCCCGTCCCTTCTCGCCGTTCTCGACTTCTCCCCTCCATCGCCGCTGACCTGACCTCCCTCGGCCGTCGCCGTTTGCCAAGCCCCATCTGAAGTCGACCTTCATTGCCTTGCTGAGCCCCATCTTCTCCCGTCCGCCACTACACAGTCTGCACAAAGCACACAGTAAGTTTTCCTAACCCCATTTACTTGTTCGATAATTTCCTATTGACTATTGTTCACTTTCTAATTTACAAAATTATTGATTGGAATTTGGTTATTTCCTATTGATTGAAATTTGATCACGTACTGATTGAAATTGGTTATCCCCATATTACAGTAAATTAGCGTTTTTGGTGGTGGGTTGGATTTGAGATTGATATTGAATTATGTTTGTGTGCAATTGTATTTTATTTGAATAGGAACGTGGATAAATTTGTTATCCGAACTAAGAATACATCTGTTCCAAATTTTGGGTACTCTACTACTCCCAATCAGTGCAAGAGATTGATGGAAGTGTCCCAAATGTAGGGTCCTTATATCATTTGAATAATTTTTTTTAAGATTAAATAAATGAGAAAATAATTTTGTGATGCAGTGAGTAGGGCTGTGCATGATTCGGTCCAAACCGAATTTTTTGGCCGAACCAACACAAACCGAACCTAACCGAACCTAACCGAAGTTTTTCGGTTCGGCTTTCGGTTTGAAAATTTTCATTTTTCGGTTTCGGTTCGATTTGTGTTCGGTTTAGGTTCGGTTTGTGTTAAAACCGAATTTTTTTATACACTACATAAATACAATATATATATATATTTATATACTTTATATATACACTAATACACACATACTGTGAAATACAGTGTATATATAGTATTTGCATCAATATAAAATATATATACTTTACAAGGTATGCAAATACATACATTACATGTATATACACTGTATTTGCATGTGATATATATATATATATTTGTATATTGTATTTGTATAATTTATATTGGAATATGTGTATATATATACACATAAGTACAAATACAGTGTATATATATATTTATATATATTTGTATACTTAAATTTTTTTTATTATGGAAATTCGGTTCAATTATGTTAAAACCGAACCGGCAAATAATCGAACCGAACCTAATATTTTCGGTTCGGCTTTCGGTTTAAAATTTTGAGATTTTCGGTTTCGATTCAGCCCGATTCGGTTCGGTTTTAGCCTGATGCACAGCCCTAGTAGGGAGTGATATAGGGAATGTTGTAGAGGATTTAAATTGGGGGCTTAGGGCCAACATGATAACTAATTAGCTTAATTTATTTACGGAGTATTATTTTAATAAACATGCTCGATAACACCACCTCTTCTCCAGAATTCCTTCCAGAAACCCGAAAAATTTTGCTGGTGGCCTAATCCCACCCTTTCCAGTCAACTGAAAAGCACAACCACCAGTCCACCACCGTCTCTCCCCCTCTCCCGCCCCCGCTGCGCCGTCCACCTCAACCACGGCCGATCACCGCTCTCACCGTCCCACCACATCCATTTCCGCCTTCCCCCCCTCACTGATCGAACCTTGATTTCATTTACTGCCCCCGCCAACAGGTCAACAGAACCATCCCCACCTGGTAATGCTTCCATGTCTAGCAAAATTATCGATTGCTTCTTCTTCTACCGCTAAACTAATAACGACTAGAAGAAGATTCAATCGCCGTTGATTTCCTTCTCCTGATCTAAGCTTAGGAGTTTCCTTCGATCTGCCGACGCGTATTGGTAATTTTCCTCGTTTCTTCAGAATCGATATATTTTTGCTTCTGTTAATTGCTTATCTTCATTTGCTATGGTTTGAATTGTCTATATTTGCAATCGGGGTGTGAATTTGACATTGACAGTTGGACTGCTAAACACTGTGCATAGGAAAAGGGGAACTTGCGTAAATTCCAGATTCACAACCATCTCTGTTTGTTCCTGTTTGTTTTTATCTTTGTCAAATTTTCATCCTGGATTCCAGATGCTCTATAATCCGATGCTGCCTGCCTGTGAAGAGAAGAAAAAATCTAGTTCCTATTTTTCTATTTCCAATAGGAGAGGGGAAATTTTTGTGTTTGGTAATGGCGGTCTCTTTATTGATGGCATATCTGAGAATATCACATTACTCCATAGAATCACCGATTGACATTCTAAGAAGGTGTTCCTTCTTTTTTCTTTGTTGATTGTTCTTTGGTGTTGGTTAGTTTGACATCTGCCCCATGGTTTCATCATTCTTCATCTTTGTAAAATTTTCATCTTGATTGTGGTATCATCTGATGCCGCCTGTGAAGACAAGATTACATCTAGTTCCTCTTTTCCTATTGTAATAGGAGAGAGACATGTTTTATGTTTGGTGATGATGGCTTCTCTATTGATAGCACATGTGACAATAACACTTTGAAACTTTGATTGATAACAGTTGTTCCTAATTTACAATTGGCAAAAGGAAAAAAATACCCATGCATTTGCTGGATATGCATTACTAATTGGTTGCTGTCAACTAGTTTACCTTGATAATTAGGTGTAGCTAGTGATAGTTTCAAGTTTAAGGTTCATAGATTCTTATTTGATGTCTACTAAGGCACCCCTTGGTTAATAACAATGAACCGAATGAAATGAAAGGAAATAATCAGATTTTCTTACCTTTGCTTAGAGAATTTTGGAATTTGTTTCCATTCATGGACGGAGTTAAAAATCTCAAGTTGATTTCTTCATTAGTGGAACGGGTGGGTTTCTTACCCATCCCTCCCTTCTCTCCCTTCTCACATCTTGTTTGAACAAAAGCTGATAGCTTGCTCTTGTGCAATTGAAATCTATTATTTTTGGTATTTGGGCTGGCTAGGGGAAAATATTCGTCAATCAGATCTGGATTTGTGATCTGCCCACCACTTCTCTCTTCTCCTCTTGCTGATTCTAGATATTGATCTGTCATCATTGTTGCAGTTTTAGTATGCTTGATTTTGCAGTTTTGATGGCCTCCTAAAAATAGCTTGTGCGCTTGCTTTGTATTATCTATTGATTGTTGCTAGATTGTCGTGTTTTGATGTTTTTCTTCCTGAGCACTTTGCATTTCGTTTATCTTTGTCCCGTTTGATTCTGCTGTATTTTAGTATCAGAATCGTGTCTACTTGATCCTCTTGATTTTGCTTTGCTTTGCTTTGTTCTTTCACATATTGTTTTAAAAATTGGCCTAGATGGTGCCAAGGCGCTGAGCAGTTTTGTGAAATGCATGGGATCAGACTCTTATAGTTTGATTGATTAGGTTTTGATGATTTCCTGGTGTTTCTCTTTTGGTTACCTGTTTACCTCTCATTATGACAAGTTTTATGGATACCATCTTCTGCAAATGCCAAATTGACTTCTGATTTTTTATTCTGTACTGATTTTTCTAAGCTGCCCTTTCTTGAATAATACCCCAATGAAAATTGAACATCATTTTTACTGTTTGATTATTTCGTTTAAGTATCTCAATTCTCAAATTAGGTTAGGTTGATGGTTATTTTAATAGTTGAGTTAAACTTTCTAATCCACAAGCCCACTGACATTTATTTTTCCTCAATGTTGGTTTGGGATATGTAATGTGAAATGTGGGAAGTTGGGATATTTTTCCTCAATGTTGGTTTGGGATATGTGGACCTTGTGTGAGAGAGAATATTAACAATAAGTTTGTATGGAGTAAAAGATATAAATCCATTTATTATAATAAGAAAGGTCTTTTTATAGATAAGATAAACTTTGAGCTGTGATATATGAATAATAAGGTAGTGGAAAGGAAATGAAAATTTAAAGCTCATTGAATCCATTCGTGAAATCAAACACACCAATTCGGGTGATGTTTGTCCTTCCTATTCCTCCCAGTAACATTAATGATTTTGTTTCCTTTTCACAACCTTCAACTAAACAGACCCTAAACGAATCCAGTCATAGAAAGCAAACAGGAAGCCCTAAAGTAGATCAAAATATCACAATGTTTGAATTCTTGATCGTTTCTTGATTTGGTAAAGGTTATTATTATTTCATGGAAACTTTGAAGCAGTTTACAGGTGATTGGTTGTGTGGAAAGATGTCACCTCGACATACAGATTTTTATTTATTTTTGCTTATGTACTAATAATAAAGGGAACAAGAGAAGACATATGATCTAACTTCTTTCTCTTATGTTTTACACATTTTTATAGGCATCCACTCCCTGTGAACTTGGCCATGCAAGAGATGGCGGAGAATAACAGTGACAGTGCAAACTGCATAGGGAGCAAGTTGGGAGATGCCATGCGCAAGTGCTTATTCTCCGTTCTTTCTGTGGGGCCCATCCCCGATCATGTTGCATTCATCATGGATGGAAATCGAAGATATGCCAAGAAACACAATATAAAAGAAGGGATGGGGCATAGGGTGGGGTTTAGAGCTCTCTTGTCCATGCTTAAGTACTGTTATGAGCTGGGTGTCAAGTATGTCACCATATACGCCTTCAGCATCGACAATTTCAAAAGAGGTCCAGAAGAAGTACAATCTCTGATGGATCTCTTGCAAGAGAAGATGGAAGCTCTTCTGAAAGAAGATAGCATCGTTAACCAGTACGGTATCAGGGTGCACTTTGCCGGGGACCTGTCCTTCCTAAATGAATCTGTAAACTCAGCTGCTCAGAGGGTTATGGCATCCACTAAAAAGAACGCCAACGCTATGTTATCAGTCTGCATTGCTTACACTTCCACGAATGAGATTGTTCGTGCTGTCCATGATGCTTGTGAAGATAAGGATGAGGCCAGAGCAATGAGTTCGCACGAAATTTACCAGGAAGCCCGCTGTATAAGCTTGGTAGATATCGAGAAACATTTAGACCTTTCAGTTGCTCCAGACCCGGACATCATTGTTCGGACTTCAGGTGAGACCCGACTGAGCAATTTTCTAATGTGGCAAAGCGCATATTGCCTACTATACAGCCCATCGGCCCTGTGGCCTGAGATTGGTCTCTGGCACTTGGTATGGGCAGTGCTTAACTTTCAGAAGATGCATTCCTATCTGGAGAAGAAAAAGAAACAGCTATAGAACAACATACAGCATGCTCCTCGGATACAGATAAAATGGTGGTTTACCAAAAGGGATTACGCGAGACCTGCTACAACTTCATTCTACTTTGAATAGCAGCAGGTTGATCCTGGCTAGATGACACATTTAGTGACAGCAAACTGAGCAATCCATAGGATGATAGGAACCGTCTTTCCTTGCAGGTGCTTGTAGTTGTACATGATACAATGCCCAGGGGTTGCCTAAGGCTTAAAGACATCGAAGGCTTGTATTATTGTTTTGTTGAGGATGGTATAGAATACGCCGAAAACCTTGAATCGTTGTCTCAGGTTGAAATCTCAAACCCCTGTTTAGTTAAGGGGAGTGTTGTTTTGGTAAAAGATGCCCCTCTGCGTTTTTCTGACGAGATATGGTTTTCCATTGTAGGCAAACATACATTATACATTTATACCATTAATTCATGAAAATAATTTTTGTGCATCATATACACACACATAATGCAAAGCAAAGGCAAGTGTTTTCCTTTTGTTGTTGAAGGAAATGTGCATATTTTTGTGAAGCTTAGTAAAGATGGCAAAAATCTAAAGTGGCACTAGTTGACAATGTATAGCTAGCATATTCCAGAAGGATTCTATAGGGTAAGTGGGGAGCACTCTTATCCTAAGAATGATGGTGACAGTGTCCTAATAATATCCATTTTTCTAAAACTAATTGGCACTAGAGGACTAACCCACCTCGAGCCCCAGCTCTACCACTGTTCCTAAATGTTTGGGTCTAACCCATAAATTATCTATTAATGGCAGTAACCATTTCATATCTACTGTGAATGACTACTATATGGGTATGTATGGATGCTCATTTTTTATTAACTCCGGAAAAAAAATAGTAGAATTAGCTAATTTATATTTAAACTGCGTATGAGTTCAAATTTTAACTAGTTTATAGTTAAAAAAGGGAGTTAAAAAAAAGCTAAACCAACAAGCTTATTTGGTGTTTATTTTGTTTATTTGGTTTGAAATTATCATAATACCCTATACGGTGTTTATATTATTCCATAATCTTCCAACCTTTATTTTACACAATTTTTATAATTTCAACTGTTTTTAAATTTTAGTCATTTTTTTAACTCCGCCCCATACGGACACGTGAATGACTACTTTATGTTTAGACAGGTTTTTCCATTTGAAGTTAAATATGAAGTTTCTAAACTTGCAAGTACTTTCATCAACCTTGTCACAAATTTTTCTCACAAAATATTAAATCGGTGCAAATTTTCAAGCCTCTAACCTACCTCTTTCAAGACTTAGGGATATCTTATCACCTTACTTATCAATACTCTCATAAACAAAATGATTTTATCAAGAGTCGACATGGGCCTCACCTTTTTAAAACATGCCTCATGACCACTTTCACTTTGGGACTATGCCATTCATGCCTCCACTTACCTACGAAACCTACCTTCTACACTTATTTTAGAAAACAAAATCCTCATTTGAGGGTGGATATGAAATAACATAGGGTATGCCTCAGATGGGCATCAAATCGTTGATATTATTCTTATGAGGCCAGGACTTCTTGTTTCAGAAGGCGAATCTATAAAAGTCAATCAACCATTAACGAGTAATCCTAATGTACGTAGATTTGGTCAGGGAGATACAGAAATAGTACTTCAAGACCCAATACACATCCAATGCCTTTTGTTCTTCTTAGCATCAATTATTTTACCATAAATTTTTTTATTTATTAAAAACAAACAGTTCGAGAAAGTTCAGTTCAATTGTGTGAAATGAATTTCTAGATCAAGGCATTCCTAACTACAAATTCCTAAAAGTTTTCATTTGTTTACACTTTCCCAATCTTCACCCATAGACAATGTTCTAAAAGACGTTTGACGGATGATTGACGATAGGGTACCATCAACCACCAAGACGGTTTGACAGCCTTATTGGCGGATAAAATAGATTTTGGTTATTTTGTTATATTTAGCTCTTGACTATATCCAAAAGTCATATAATGTAATAAAATATGCATTTTCGAAGTCATTGACATCTTTAAATAAAAAAACATCGTACAAACCAAATAAACATCATGATCATTTTAACCGTTGTTAGATTCAAACATAAAATCACATAAACATATTCAAATAAACATCACAATCCATAATTTATACATTAAAAAATAAAACAACAAAAATCAATATAAAGGATACATTGTCAAAGTGTCAAACTCCAAGCACTTTGGCAGTGTCTTGGCAGCTAGCCTAGGTCAAGCGTCTCGACAGTGTCTAGGTAGATACCAATAGCGTTTTTTTAGAATAGTGCCCATATAACAACTACAAATTAGCTTTTCGCTCCACTCTCACTATTTTGCTTGGGGTATGGCCCCAACCATAAAGGATACATTTTTTTTTATCTATAATTTTGTGGATCACAAAACCTATATTTGAAGAGATGCCATTTTTCATGTGTACAAAATTTCATTTTCAACAACATTTAATATCAACTACATAACACATCACATGTTACCTTCTATGGGCTTCTATCCTCCCGTCTAACACTATCAGGCCCACCATGGCTTACCTAGTTCTTCTAATTCACTAGACACCCTGACTGACTCCATTTCATCATAGTCCTCACCCACTATATATATAGTCCTTCTCCTCCATCATTGCTAATGCCTAATCATCTAATGACCACTCACTCGGAAGGTAAAGTGCCCCATCTCATACTATTTTAAAAAAACTCAAAAGTTTTTCATTAACTTGCAAATGATAAAAACCATTGTAAATACTATATCAAAAACAAACAATCTTAAAAAAAGGTTCTAGATGAACTTCTATCTTCTTAATCGAAAGAATAAGAATATATGTCAAAGATGTTCTGTATTCAAGTAACTTAAAAAGGAATTTCTTGAGTTTCAAAGATAATAGATTAAATGGTTATCACACGAAACCCATGAATGAGGATGATATTGAATATATATTTCTTACATCCTTTAAGACGGGCTAGAAGCAAGTATTAGAAAAGATAAGAACATTAACACTTGGTTTATATGACATGGTTATATACCCCAATGAGAGTTACAATGTCACAAACAAGAAGTTAGTTGACAATTCAAAATTTTCTTTATAGCTTGACAAACTCGACCACCCAGGTGATACAATGACAAACAGAATCATGTAAAATCCATGTGGACACCCAATAAAGGACTTGAAATTATATCAAGGGTGACTTGACCTGTGCGGCTTGTTCTCTTCGCAAAATGGTCACATGTAAGCTAGCTATCTACACAGCATGTTGTATTTGCAAGGCTATTAACCCAAATTATTAACTTAAGGGCTCACTTTCTTGATTATTTGATTAAAAGAATCAAGTTAGAATATGCGAGAGAATTTACATCAAAGTTTCTTAATGACTATTGTCAATCAATTGATATTATGGTTGACTATTGTCAATCAATTGATATTATGGTTGAGCACCAGTGACTCGTGTTTATATCCAAAATGGCCTAGCCATGTCGTTACCGAAGCAATTATAGATAATAGCTAGGCCAATGCTAATGAGGGCTATATTACCTTCATCGACTTGAGGTCATGCAATTTTGCATGTTGCGGCTTTGATTCATCTTAGATCAACCACTGATAATAAGTTCTCCCCATTATAACTTATCTTCGGAAGAGAGCCCGATATTTCTTATTTGAATTTTTTTGGGTGCATGGTGTATGTCCCTATTCCTCCCGCTTAACGAACTAAAATGGGACCACAAAGAAGATTGGAAATATACATAGTGTTTGAGTCCCCATCAATTATTAAATACTTAAAGCCAATGACCGGTGATCCATTTACAACTCTGTATTTAGATTGTCAATTTGATGAATGAAATTTCCCACTATAAGGGGAGAAGATGAAATTTCCCACTATAAGGGGAGAAGACAAAAAGATAATTAAGAAATTAAGAGATTGCGTGAAATTCCACTTCTCTATTATTTTTTAGATCTAAAAAAATGGAAGTGAACTTGAAGTTCAAAGGATCATACATTTGCAAGGTGTTGCAAATAGATTGCTAGATGCATTTACATTTGCCAATTAAGAAGGTGATGATGTCACATATACCAACTGAAAATGCACCAACTCAATTGGAGATTCTTGTAGTGATTCTCAGGTACGTCAAAAGCGTGGGAGACCATTGGGCTTTAAGGATTCATTCCTCAAAAGAGGAAAAAGACAATGATAATGCATAAAGGTGTTGATATGTCAATCATTAACATCCATGAAGATATAATCTCAGAAGAGATATTATCTAAGTAACCTAAAAACAAAGAAAAGAATGTTGAGGATAATTTTGAGATGTCAATTAGCTATGCAACAACTTATGGGTGATGATGACAATGATCCACACTAACAATGATATAGTCCTAGATGACTTATTTGCTTATACAATGGCAATAGAAGTCATGGATGAAGATGACAATGATCCTAAAACAATGGAGGAATGTCAAAATCAAAATAATTGGGAGAGATGGAAAGGTGCAATTAAAGTAGAGCTAGAGTCATTAAACAAACACGATATTTTTGGACTAGTAGCTTCAACACCAGAAGGCCTAAAGTCAGTTGGCTTTAAATGGGTGTTCGTTTGAAAACTCAATGAGCGTAATGAAATAAGTAAGGTATAAAGCCCTACTAGTTGTACAACGCGTTTCACAAAATCCATGATTGGATTTTACATAAATGTATTCACTTGTAGTTGATGCAACAACACTTAGATGCCTAGTTGGTTGGTTGTCGTTGTATCTCCAAATGTAAATTATGGATATAGTGACTACTTACCTATATGGATCATTAAATATAGATATATACATGAAAATCCTCGAATGATTGGAAATGCATGAAGCATTCACTACAAAAAAAAAAATGAAATTTGATTCGGCAATTTCCCGTGGCAAAAGGCTAATCTGCCGTGGCAAAAGCATGCTAGCTTCGGCCAAGCGACGGCAAATGGGGGCGTGGCGAATTTAGGGGTCGCAAATTCTGGTAGCTTCGGCAAAGAGCCGTAGCAAAAAAAAATAGCTTCGGCAAAGAGCCGTAGCTAAGAGACGGCGAAGCTAACCTATGAAAGACAACACGTTTGCCACGGCAAACTGCCGTAGCTAATTTATTTATGGAAAATTAAAAAAAAAAACTGCTTTTTAGCCCGGATTTTTCAGACCCGGGCTAAAAAGTCCCATATTTAAAAAAAACAATACACATACAATTTACCTATTAATAAAATTTTATTAATTTATACAAATTTATATATACATAATTATATAAATCTACATTAATTACAAAAATTTACCTAATTTACAAATTTACATATACAATAAAATTTACATTAATTATATAAATTTACATTATTTATACAAATTTACCTCAAAGACTACATTGCCAGATAAGGCTTGCCTCCTTAAATATTCGATTACGAAACTCAGTTGCTAGATTTTCATCACCACCCTTCATCAGGCCAGCCAAAACTCCTGCAGCATACTCTCTTACCTGATAAAGCAGTACAAATTTCAAAATTAACAAAATCCAGAAAACAGGCACAATATTTGCACATAAACACAGGGCTGAAAATATATATTTTACACGTTAATTTCTAATCAGCCCCCAATAACGTACCCATCTGTGTTCAGCAGCATAATGACCCCTTTCAGAGTCTAGGGAAATAAATTCATTTCATTTCAAGAATAAAAAATCCATTCAAAATCAATTAAAAAACATTGTTTGGTTTGAAAACAAAAATGAATATTTGAGAAAGAACTTTAGATGAAACATATATAAAGGCACCAGGGGTAGAAAGAACTTCATCCACATCTCTATGCCTATCATCTGGTTTCATGACAGGTTAAAATATGGGGCATAACTGATCAACTCTTTGCCAATAAAAAAAACATAATCGAGCAAACCTCATTCTTAAATAATATTAAAGATAAGTTAACAGGTTTTTTTTTAAGTTGACATAAGCACCAATGCACCATCCCTTAAGGAAACTCACATCATACACCATATGATTACTGAACTCGTCTTTATATCAGCACAAAATTGACTTCGAGACTCTCAGTCTCAGTTTCACAAGGACAGTCTTTCAAGAGCAGCCAATAAACCAAGAAAATCAACACAAATTTAGTAAAGAATATAGACATCATGTAAAAAATGGTCAAAGGGCTGATATTGTATTTGCATCTTTTTTTTTTGAAAATCTATATAAAAAAATGGTAAATTTTTTTATGACAAGAAATGTATTTTAACCAAAGCACTCAATAAAATGCAAGTTTCATGCCAACCAAAATTTAAGAGAAGACATCAGGGTCCAAAAAAAGAGAGGATGGGAGAGAGATAGGAGGAGAGGTAGGGGGAGTGAGAATACCTCTATCTGACTATTTGTCATCAACCTCTCAATATTGGTCCAAATCTGTTCTTTCTCCTCAAAAGAAAAGATAAATGTATGCCTGTATAAAGGTTAACACATTCGCAGTTTATAAAGCATTGTATCTGAAGGACCAATCAACATGGCATTGTTGCATGTAGTATAGTACCTATACATGAATGTCCAAAGGTATGTTAGTGCAGCAGATCTTGTGCGCCAATTAGATGTTCCTCTCCTATAAATTCATATAGGACTCTGAACCAAGGGGAGAACATGTTCCAATGTAATAAATTCAACAGGAGTTCCAATGTCAAGATGCCATTTTCTTTATACTTTAGGCATCCTTCTCTGCTATTCAGCCTATTTTTTATGGTGTATGTTCTTACAGGAATTGTTTAGCAAAGAAAAATGCAAGGAAAGGAAAGAAACACTGCATATCAGCAAACTAACACTTCTGAAAACTGCTCAACAAGCATAAACTTTCTTCTAACATGCATATGTAAAATATCATTGAAGTGTTTTCACCAATAACAAGAAGCCCTTAAGCAAGTAAATCTGTTCCACTCTCCATGACTGAATTTGCATAGCAAGACACTGGCAATAGCATATCAAACTAAGAAATGCTTACCGCATGGAGAAGGATGTAGATCCAGGTCATCCAGCACATCACACTTTGCCTTTGTCTTGTACCCAGAATCAGCCACTTTTATTATACCACAAACATTCCTTGTAATGAATAAGGGTTAACATATAAATCTATAGAATCACAAAAAAGAAGAAATCAGATTATATCACTTAAGTTTATATGCTCACAGAATCACAACAAAGTAGAACTATTTATAGAACGTAATTATTCAGCACCAAGACTTGCCGCTTAAAAACCATATTTCATCTTGAACATCTGCCAGACTAAAATAAACCAAATGTCTCATCACAAAGTAGGATTTCATTCCACAATCATAAAGACATTTATGGAAAGAAAAAAATCAATCAAATTACTATCAGGTGGCAACCAGTGGACATCCTCCTTACAACTAGTCTTATCCAAGTTGCAACCATCTAAGACTAAGAAAATATAGTTTCCATGTAAATATGATAATTAATCTCTACATATATCCATGCCCTAATATGTAATATAAGTTGACTAATTAAAAATAAAATATCAAGATCAATAGCTCTCTCTATATATCCATTTATAGCCCAATCTATAGCCGATGCAATGGGAAGAAAAAAAGGTGAGAGATTTTACATATTTTACCTTTGAGAAATTGAGAATAAGCAAATAAGTTTGTCCTCCTTGTAACGGATATCAAATAGAGCCTGAAACAAAGAAGATTTCATATGTTCAGCTGTGGGAATTAGAATATTAGCAAGGAAATTCAAATGGATGAAAAAACACTTTAAATAAAATAGAGGGTTAAGGAGACAACTTACTCAATTCAAAAGGCTTGCATTTACATTGGAATATAACTTAAGCACAACTCACAAAGTCACCAAAAAAAATACAACTCACATCTTATGTACTCGGCAGTTTTTACTTTTTAGAGGTCGTCTCTCAAATGCGACTGGAATCTCTATTGAAAATGAAGCGCTTTGTCTAATAAAAAATCATCAGAAGCCTTGTCCTACAACTTTCTTGTTTGCTGTGTGGAGAGAGGGATACATATACACATACAATGTTACCATGGAAACTATAAATATATAAATAAATATGTGGAGCAATTGAGTGGAATGAAAGGAAAGCTAGAAAGGTACCTTGCATAAACATAATATCAAAGCCACTGGGTGTTGTGACCCATGGATACCCAATCCTCTAGAAGTTCAACAGTTGCTTGTTCCCCTTCTAAAGGTGCAAACTGTCCAAAGTGCTTGTACCTATTCATCATCATCATCCCATCCAGAAGAAGTTAAATTTGCATAAATAAACAATGAAAACTAAACGAGCTTCATCTCTAAACAATCCATTAGATTCTTGCTTGGCTAAGATGTTTCTTTAGCTTGTTTGGGGTTGTTGATTTCAGTTCATGCATTCCTCTTTACCTTTAGTTTTTTAAAAAATGGCTTTCACAAGAGCTATATTGATCTGTAAAAATGGATACATATATATGTGTTTTTTTTTTAAACTTGTTTCTTGAAATTTCATGAAGTACGATTCAATCTGAAGGTATATTCCAATGTAAATGCAATATGTAACAAGTTTTCAAGAGAAGCAAGAACCAAACACCCCGAATCTCAGCCATATTTTGCAATTCACAAATTAGATTATCATATTCACATTTGTTAATCCTACATAACTAAAATCTGATCAAGTAAATGGATAACATCATCAGACTAAATCGAGCAGAGTCCCAAGATGCAATTTCTAACACATTAGTCCCATTGACATAGAAACTTCAACGGAACATCCAATTTTAAATCTCACCAACAAGTTATCAGCAATGATAACTACATACTTGCACTTACCTGAGGGGAATTTGGAATCTGAATAGCAGGCAGAGATGCACAGTAGAACGATGGTGGCCTGGGTAAAGAGAGGGCGGATGGGGCTGCGAGAAAGGCCGAGAGGCGCTAGAGAATCACGCGAGATGAGGAGCGAGGCCAGAAGAACTATCCCTCGAGTTCTTCTTCCCTCATAGATTGGATCTCGGGCTCAATAATCGCTCCCAGGATGGCTCGCACTTGAGGTATCTCTCATTGAAGCTTTTTGCGTTAAGCACTTGTCTGCCATGGAAGCTCCCTCGAGCTTTCTCAAACGCTCGATCTCAGATCAGTCGCCGTCTCTCAAACCCTAATTTCTCTCACTCTTGACGGCAACTGAGGGAGGTGGAGGAAGAAGAGCGACTGACGGACTGAGTGGGTATGGGTAGTAGCTAGGGTTATACTTTCCTCTCTTTTGTTCTTTTTTTTAATTAACATTAGCGACGACAACTACTACTAGTCGTCGCAAATGTCATAAAACGAGCAATGTCGCTGCCTGATTGTCATAAAATTTTGCAACGGGGTCAATGCCGTAGCTATCAAGGGTAGCAAAATCGACCCAATAGTTACGGAAACGCTTTCCGAAGCTACCATCGGTAGCAAAAGGTATCATTTGCCACGGCAAGCGCTTGCCGAAGCTAGGTAGGGTGGCAAATTTCTTTATTTTTTGTAGTGATTAAGGTCAAAACCTCACCACATGTACACTATCAAGTTAAAGAGGTACTTATATGGATTGAAACAATCAAGCCACAAAGCTTTTGTATCCATTGTTGTACGATCACTTGATGTGGACAAGAACCCCTTTCATCCTCAATTAAACAATGAAGAGATATTAGATTTTCAAGTACCATATCTCAGTGCAATTGGTGTGCTTATATATATAGGCAAGAGTTCCAATGAAACAAAGAATACGGTAAAACGGTGAAACGAATGAATATTGCGTTATATTAATATGAATATGACATTATATGCATATGAATATGTGAATATTGTGGTGTGTGGATATGAATATGGTGTTATTTACTTTATATTATTTGAATATAAATAATAACATATTCATATACCCATATTTAAATCATATTCATATTCACACAATATAATATTCATATTTATATATTCATATAACATAATATTCATCTGAATATAACCCAATATTCATTCGTTTCACCGTTACACCGTATTATCCGTTTCATTAGAACCTTTCCCTATATATATATATATATATATATATATATATATATATATATATATATATATATATATATATATATATATATATTACTATTAATACATGGCCAGTTATAGGTTTTGTAGTTAATCGTTCAATGCCAACAAAAGATCATTGGAATGGTGTCAAGCACAGTCTACGTTATTTATATGGAACAAGTGATATAGGGTTGTATTTTGAAAGATCCAAAAGAGTACATGGTGCATAATTGGTTGGCTATTCTGATGCAGGTTATTTGTCAGGTCCCCATAAGGCCATCTCACAAACGGAGTACTTATTCTAGAACATGTTTTTTTTTAGTTCTAGAACAGGCAACAAAATACTTATTCATTTATAGTGGAATTGTCGTATCTTGACGTTCAACAAAGCAGTCTTTTGTAGATACAAGATCAAATCATGTAGAGCTTATCGTATTGCATGAGACAAGAAGAAAAAGTGTGTGACTCAAACCACTCATCAAACATGTCCAAAAATCATGCGGGTTGGAGTCTATTGAAAAACACTAGACATTGTTGTATGAAGATAATGTAACTTGCATTGTTCAAATCAAGAAAGTTTACATTAAAGGGGACAAGATCAAGCACATATCCTGATATCCACATATTTGATCATGTTTTGTACTTATTTTCATTCCAAATGCTGTCATTTATTGGTACTATAGGATGAGGATGCTATGAATTTGTGTGGATTATGATTATTTGTAAGATATGGAGATTTACACAAGTTTTGGTTTAATTTCCCAGAATTTGGAGCAATTACAAGAAGGATCTACGGAGCTGAAAAGGCACTCAACGTCGAATGAAAAGCCCTCGGCGTCGACTAAAGAATTTGGGAAATCAGGCTACTAGAATGAAGAAGAGAGCAGTCGAAATTCAAGCTTTACATTGACCACTGCTCAAGATCGAGTGCAGCTGAAAAGTCGTCGACATCGACCACTTCACTCGACGTCGACTGAAGGCAGGCGCGTTGCAGATGTGGGATTGGAGTCCAAATCTTTCAAGGACTTAATTTGCCACGAGATCTTTTATCTTTCCATATTGAAGATCAAACTTTATATTCAGATATAAGCTTTAGATAAAGGATTTTATTTTCTTATTTAGATAGAATTTATTTATTTAGAGAGAAAGATTAGTTTACTATAAATAAAGGCATTAGGTCTAGGGCTTGAGATATCCCACACTTGAGCAATCAAGCATAGTTAGAGAGAGAGAGAGAGACAACCGAGCGGAGAGAGAGAGACAGAGTTGGAATTTTTAGTTGTAAGCTTTCGTTATTCTAATTCAAGTTATTTTTCATGTTTATGATGATGTGCATTGCGATGATGTGTGAGTAGTCGTCCTACTTCTAGGGTCGGGGTGAGCCCGATGATAGCCATGTGTGTATGCTTGAATGTATTATGCTTTTATGTGATTATCATCTTCTATCTTGTGCTTAATCCTTTGTGAAAGTTGAGGAAATTCGTTGTTTGCAATTATGAAGCGAAAGTGAATAAATTGTGAATTTGGATAGTAATTAGGATTGATTTGCGAAAGTTGATTAAACCCTAATTATGATAAGATAGAAACAAATAAGTTTTTATGCGAGAGCCTCTATGATCTATTTGTTACGATTGCGAAAGTTGTCTTTTTTATGATAAAGCATGATCCTTTCTATGATTGTTGTGTGTTGCATGCATAGTTGTTGTCGAGGTAAACCCTAACCCCGGAAGCTTTTAGTTATATTGTTTAAACCCTTAAATTCAAGACTTTTAGTTGTGTTTGAAACCCAAAAAACCTCTTTTGATATTTCTGATCATCGCACCCTTCTCCATCCTTTCATTCTTTGATCTTCTTTGTTGACAACTTTCTGTTTTCCTTGTCACTATACTTGACATCGGCTGCCCTCAATTGACGTTAACTACTCTACTATTACTTTCGTTTCGGTCGACGGTCTTCTCTGTCAACCGACGCTGGTACTGACTCAACACCGACTACTCTAGTCAATGGACCGCTTGTTTGCTTTGTTTGCTGTGTTTTGTAGGTTGTACTAGACGTCGAGGTCTTTTGTTTGACAGCGAGGACTGATGTGACTTGTGTTGAAGAAGGAGATCAACTGCCCTGATCGACGTCGACCACTTTTGGTCGATATCGAGAACTTCTGGTCGATTACAGAGAACGATTTTGCGGACTACTTTGGCGAGCGCTGACACGCTTCCTCGTGGATCGATCCTCATTTCTCCGTACTGCAGGCTACAATGGGGGAGTCTTGAATTTAATTTTGTTTGGTTGAGTTAATTGTGTGTGTGAGCTTATCTTATGTTTATTTACATAGCAAAACTCCCTCAACATATCCCCGAAATTATTCTCCACCCATAACTCCAAGTTGAAGGCAAAGTTGATATCCGAAAGATTGCATCAAGTGAAAATATGGTAGATTTGTTCACCAAGTATTGCCTACAAGGGTATTTAAGCAACTCGAATACAATATGAGAATGCATGCACTACTTGAAGGATGTGTGCAAAGTTGAAGGAGAGTAATTTGCATTAGTATTAGACTCTTTTTCCCTTTATCTTAGTTTTTATCTCAATGAGGGTTTTTCAAACAAGGTTTTTAACAAGGCAATACATAAACTACGAGGTGTACATCCAAGGGGGAGTGTTATAACAATGTTATTATTATTTGATGTTTCACCTCCCTAAAACCCTCACATAGTGAAAAACCAAAGTACCCTATTTATGACTTTTTTATCCTTTGTAATTACTTTTCATCTATGTCTATATAAGATTTTGTATATATTCTTGAGTGAGACACACAAAAGTAATAGAAACCACTCACTTCTACCTATTTCTTATTATCCATTCATCTCCTACTTTTTCTCATGCCTATTATACATCTCTTGTTGATGGTAATGTCTAACATTGTCGACTTGCACACACTAGTAAGAAGGCGCTAAGTCTACTAAAACCTAAACTTTGTAGTCTTTTTTTTTTGGAAAATGGATGTGGGTCTTGTCAATTGGGAAACTCCCATAAATTCTTTTTTGATCATTTTAACGATTGTACCAAACATCCTCGATCTATCTTTAATGCTTCTTGATGTTGGGTAGTCTCCTATTATCTCTAATCTTGGCTATATCTATTATATTATTTTAGTTGATGATTTTTCTTGTTATACTTGACTTTATTCAATCAAACACAAGTCTACCATTTTTAGGCTAAAGCCATGGTTTCTCAGGCTTCTAAGCTCACTCAGTATAAATCCATGGCATCCTACATGCTATTCTCAAGCTTATAAGCTCACTCATTGGTGTAAAGCCATGACTAATAAATTCAATGCTTTTATTGCTAACGATAGTTGTGATTTGTTATTCTTTGATCAAACTCAAAATCTTGTTTGTTGTAAGTGGGTGTACAGAACCGAGTATAATTCCAATGGAATTGTGGAGCAATACAAAGCTCGATTCGTGGCCCAAGGACTTTATCAACAAATATGTATAGACTACCAAGAAAATTTCAGTCCATTTGTTAAATCTAGGGTTGTTTCTTTGAACTAAGAAGTCCAATAATTAGATGTTAAAAATTCTCTTACATGGCTAATTTTCTAATGTGGTCTACATGAAAGAACCACCGATTTTGTTCCCATCGATTTCGTAATCATGTTTGCAAATTTCAAAAGACTATTTATGGTCTTAAACAAACATCTATGTGTGGTATCATCATTCTAATAGCTTTCTATATTCTCATTGTGTCATCGCAAGATGAGCAAACAAATCCATATTTATTTGTCGTCATGCCCCCTACATTTTTATCATTCTTCTATATGTTGATGATACACTCAATACTGATAATTATTCTCACTTGATTTCCCATGTAATGTCACTTTTTGGAAGTCCTCGTCAAGTTGTTCACTCAAGCTAAGCAAGAGCAAACTAGGTAGGTGAAGCAAGCATCTTGTCCGACTTTGCTTCATATATATAAAGTGGACCAGTTTCCTAGAACCATCAAACTACTAAGATGGCAATCACTTTCATGTTAAGGATCTTGTTCCATTACATTATTTGTTAGGAGCTCATATTGTTCTTAACTCAGTTGATATGTGTAACACCATTGTTCTATATCAGATATAATTTGGCCAGTCGAGGAGATGTAATAAAAACATATTCCCTCCGTTCTAAAATACATGGCCTTTTAGGCTCTGAACTTTTGTCAAAAATACATGGGTTTTTAGGTTTACAGAGTAATTATTACCTCTAAAAAATTACTATTTTACAGAGTAATTATTACCTCTAAAAAAGTACAATAGTAAGTAAAATTAAAGAGTTCTCATATCTATAATAATAAGATTTAATTATAAATAGATTTTTGTAATTAACGTGTAAGTGTTTAAAAGACCATGTATTTTAGGAAAGATGGAGTATTATGTAGAGTCATACTCCCTCCGTTCGGCAAAACATGTCGTTTACTATTCACACACGCTTCTTTATAATGATAAAAACTATATAAAATATTCATTTTTTATAAATTGTTTATACCAAGTTTGTACTTATTAATAATAACTACGAAATTGTTAAAAAAATTATTTAAAAAACTAGATATTTTATATAGTTTTTATCTCCTAAAAAAGCGTGTGTGAATAGTAAAGTGACATGTTTTGCCGAATGAAGGGCAGGGAGTATATGACCGAAAGGGAAAGGGGTAGATCAATCCCTTCCATTCATTTACTATTCACTCCATATATCATACAGAATAATTGGAGTCGTGAGATCCGAATTAATATTCTAACAGTACTTGATGCGCTATTCATTTAAACTAAACTAGATTGATGGCCCGTGTTACACATGAGACTAATTTTATTTCATGTTATTTAGTTTGAATTATAGTTTACAAAATATTTTCCATTTGTTTTTATTTATTTATTTTCCATTCCCCACTCTAGAAACAAATGGGAGAATTAAAATATTATCAACTATATAGATTTTTTTTCATTTCATATCCATACTTATATTTATATCAATATCAATAAAAATTATACAATAAATAATATTAGGATATATTACTATATATTATCCACCAAAATATAACATTATAGAAAACAAAATGAGGAGAGATTAATTTTGGCTATATATAAAAACCTCGTAGTTCTCTACACTTGTGAAAATTTAGTAAGTTTTCTTCTACTTAATCTTTTTTCTACAAAAATAAGTAAACATGCTAAAAAAATGTTTCATAATCATATTTGAATAAAATTGAATGTACGTATTATATTTATATTTGTATTATACCCTTACTATTATATATGAAAAAAATATATTAATTCTCCTTCTACCAATCCTTTCAATATTTTAAATTTTAATTGAAAAATAAATGAATTTTACCAATTATTATAATATATACCCTTATGCACAAATTTAATTTTAAAAATAGTAAATTCATTAATTCTTCAATTTACTCCTTCACATTAATGGCAAAAAACATCTTTTATATGTTACTAGAAATGCATTCCCGCGCTACACGCGGGTCATTATTTAGTATATTAAACTTTAAATCTTATATGCAACGTACCTGACATCTTTAAAAATGTTATTTACACATTAATGTGGTTATGGTTTTGGCCTTTTATATATGCTCATGCCATTAGTCTTATATTACAATCTTTCATATACTGATTTTATCCCTTATTACTTAAGTTAAATAATATAATTTAGCATGTACAATATTTATTCTTATACTGTACTCCCTCCATTCAGAAATAAACTTTTTTTTTCAAAAATAATTTTAAACTTATAACTAATAAGTCTAAAATATATAAAAAAATTGATTAAAAATTTGATATTTTATATAGTTTTAAGCTCCTTAAAAAAACTTGTCAAAATGTCAAATGACACATAATTCTGAACGGATGGAGTATTTAATAGAATTGATCAATTTTATGGCAAATTAAAATATGTTTCAATGTTTAGAAAAATATTTATTTTATTTTGGCAATTGAAAACCACTTAATTTGCATAGAATTATATATTCTTATTTTTGACAACATTTATTTAATCACATTTTGTAAAAAAAATAATATATTATTATCAATGTTTTAACATTAATATAAAGTAAGGCCCTCTATTTTTAGAGAAAAATGTATTAGTAGTTATGGTGCTACATCAAAAAAATATTATAATTCTATTGTCCAAGAAACCATTAGAATTTTTATAACGAAAAAATATTAAATATTTTTTATCTAATAAATTCAAGGCATTAAACTAATATAATTAAAAAATACAAAAATAGTGTAGTTAAGGGGAGTTGAACCCTTGACCTCATGCATATAAATTATTCCTTAACCATTATGCTAGAACAACCTTTTGATTTTTAATGCTAATATTTAATAATATTAGATTATTTTTTTAATCATTTAATAGGTGCAATTAATGGGCTTTCACTCAAATTTATATATATAGTATAGATATATATATATAGATGTAGATTTCACCAATTATTTTTATATATATCTTTATGCACAAATTTAATTTTAAAAATAATAAATTCACTAATTCTTCAATTTACTCATTGACATTAATGGCAAAAAAGCCTCTTTTATATGTTATATATATATAGAAGATTTGGAGAACTGTTATATATTAACATGGATGGAATTTTCGAAACCTAAAAGATAGAGGGGCGGCGATGAAGACATTTCTCAAGCAATGCCTAACCGATGAGCTTCATTTGTCCGCATTGCGCATAAATGATGTTCAACTTTTGAATTTTAGCGGCACACCAACAATTTCTCAGAAAGTAATCTAGTTAGAACAAAACCATAGAACGAAAAAAAAAAAAACACATGTTAAGTCAAATATATATGTTAGTCCAGTTAAGTGTGTATCTATTTTAGCTCACCGCCACCCCCCACCCAAAAAAAAAGGGTGTCCATTTTAGTAATTTAAGATGCATCTGTTGAGTGTTGACCATTAAATTTTGGATGGTGGCAGCCCCCTTCGTCGCTTCTGGCGAAGCTGCGAGCCTACCCTTCTCGAGCTTAAATAGCTTACTGCACTGCTTTGGGCCCACTCTCTCTATAATGACTCTCCAAATTCTATTCAAACTGTTGATTTGGGGGGGCTTTGAAGTGTGGCCCAAAATGTCATTGTTTTTGGCAGCACACTGAATCGAATTAAGGTGGGGTTGCAAACTTGTAACTTGGGATCGGTAGTAGGAAATTTGTGTTAAAATTTAACTTTATCACCAGCTAATCCGGAGCGATAGCGTAATTACCCGTAGAAAATGAACTTTTTGGGATTTCACCGTTAGCGGGTAGAAACATATAGGGTTTCTCAAAAAGCGAGCCGGACCGAAAACCGAACCGAAAATTCGGTTTCGGTCCAGCCCAAAAACACTTCGGTTCGGACTACAGTCCCCAAAAAAATTAATTTCGGTTTTGAGCCGAAAACCGAAACCGAATTGAAAATTTCGGTTTTGGCCCGAATGAACTGTGATGAAGGTAGCAATCTGTGTAGTGTGTAAGTAATGTGTAAATATTCATAACAGTGATTAGCTGGCAATGTGTAAACGTAGAGTATTGCAATGTGAAATTAATATATATATATATATATATATATATATATATATATATATATATATATATATATATATATATATATATATATATATATATATATATTTTATATATTAATATAAGGTGGCAGTATATATATTAATATATATTAATTAATTATTAATTAATATATATATATATATATCCAATGTATAATTTACATTTAAAAAAAGGTTTCAATCAAAATTGGAAGGGTTCGGTTTTTTCGGTTTTGTTCGGGCCACGGACCGAAAAAACCGGAAATCGGATACTCGATTTCGGGCCAGGCTTCGGTTTGACGTCTCCAAAAAATTGGGTCGTCGGTTTCGGCCTGAACCGTTTGACTCGGTTCGGTTCGGACCGATTCGGCCCGTTTGAGCCACCCTAGACACATAGAACAAGGTTGTCAATTTGGTGATTTTAGCTCATGAAGGGAACTCACTAGGAGGATATATGAAGGCTTTGAAGGATAAGAAGCTTCTCGATTGAATTAAACATGCAATGCAACTCAAAATTTGTATGCAGATTGAGAGAGTGAGAGAGGCGGTCTGCGATTTGCAAAGTGGAGATCGGAGTCGCGAATCAGCAATATTGTCCTTGTGGATGAGAGAGTCGAACGCCAAGACGAGAGTACTACATATCTGCGTAGCCATGGCAGCTGCGTGTGCGGCTCCAACATCTTGAAACACAGTGGCTGAATCAGCAAGGAGAGTATTGTTAGAAGAAGAAGCTTCTAGGCGACCATGGAGCTGAGATTCATAAAATCAAACTCCATCGAAAGAGTGATGGATTGGAACTCCAGCGAGCTCGAGTGCCTAAAATCAAACCGAAATGATCGAGGGACTGTCTTAATGTTTGCTTAAATGTGTGAAGTTGTTTTTTCAATTGATTTAAGTTGTTTGATGAACTTGTCCATTGCTGAATTTTGCCCACCTTTACTTAATGAATTCTGGTTCAGAAATGCATTTGCTATTCTGCTTCATTCACATCGGTGGCTTTGGCATCATCATACGCAACTGGCTGAATGCATCAGCTTCCCCTCGGCCTCCATCTAATGCACCCCAGATTTGTTTTGACATCAATCTGTAGGTTTCATGATAACTTGTTTGATGATTTTGTTTAGTTATCTCCCACTATATTTGTATTGAATTAAATTTCTGTTTATTTAGTTATATGTTGGCCTTTGCCTTTTATTTATTTTGTGTACTGCAGAAGGCCCAATTAAGCTTCCAAAAAGGCGAGGAAGTGAAGTGTAATTTAACAAATGCACTCTAGCTAGTTTGGTTTGATGAACTTGTCCATTGCTTAAATTTTGTCGGTGTAAAAAACAACACCCTTACTAAAAGGGGTTGTTAGTTACACCCGAAAATTTTACTATTTACACCCAAAATCCAAATTTTTGTTTTTTTTAAATAAACCCTACGCCTCTTGAGTCATAGGTGTGACTCAAGAGGCGCAGCTATTTTTTTCTATATACATACCCTGCCCCTCTTGAGTCACACGTCTATGACTCAGGAGGCGTAGGGTTTATTTTAAAAAAAAAAAAAAAAAAACTTGGATTTTGGGTGTAAATAGTAAATTTTGTGGGTGTAAAAAACAACACCCATTATTATTAATAAATGTGCATTTTCCTAATGTAAAGTAAGTTTCCTACCAAATATTTTCTTTATGGGCTACTATTTTTATAGCAGGTTTGTACTTTAATGTGACATGTGCCATTAAAAGTCTATTATCTCAATTAAAAATGGTATAGCAATGTGCCCATGCACAAAGTTTCGAGTTCAAAATCCCGCATAAGCTATTTATGGTTGTCTTCTTTTTGTTCCCGTTCATGAATAAGATTATAAAGTGCAATAATAAAATGATAACGTGCACAAATAAGATGATAAAGTGCATATATAACATTATGGTGTGCAAATATAATATTGTGTTGTGCAAATATGATATTATGTTGTGCAAATAAAATAATAACGTGCACAAATAAGATGATAAAGTGCATATATATAACATTATGGTGTGCAAATATAATATTGTGTTGTGTAAATATAATATTATGTTGTGCAAATATAATACTCTCTCCGTTAATTAAAACTTGACGTTTTACTATTCACGCACGCTTTTTGAGTTGTTAAAAACTATATAAAATATTAAATTTTTTAACATATTTGTTAAATAATTTCATACTTGTTACTATTAATTATGAATTTAAAAAAAAACAAATTTAAAAAAAATGTTAATATTTCATATAGTTTTTATCATTTTCAAAAAGCGTGCATGAATAGTAAACGACAAGTTTTAATTAACAGAGGGAGTATTATGTTGTACAAATAAAATGATAAGTGCAAGAATAAAATGATGGTATATGAATAAAAATATGAAGTGCATGAATAAGATTGTAAAGTGCACAATTAAGATTATAAAATGCATAAATAAAATGATAAAGTGCAAGAACAAAATGATGAAGTGTATGAATTAGATTATGAAGTGCACAATTAAGATTATAAAGTGCATAAATAAAATGATAAAGTGCAAGAATAAGATCATGAAATGCAAAATTAAGACTATGAATTGCACTTTTATCAAAAAATAATACAAACTATTAAAATTAGGCAATTTAGCCTATGTAGGAGTCGAACCCACTTCTCTGCGCATAAGCACATTGCTCTACCATTGAGCTAATAGGCTTTTAAAACTTAATAAGAGCTAGAAGGTGTTTCGATAAGCAATCAACACATAAACTCAACATCTCCGATTACTAATTCGTTTTACCTTAAGCAATCAACACAAAAATTAACAAACTCAGTTGAAACTTTTGATTTCCAGTCAACGAGGAGCGGTTCCATGGAGACAGAATCGGAAACGGGAGCAGGTGCGGTGGCGATGACAGGTTTCGATTTGTTAGAATTTGTTGCTTAATAGCTTGTGACTGTTTGGTTCTCATAATGAACTACAAGGGGAATTTGTAGAATTAATTTTAGTACAGCATACCTTTCACGGACAGCACTACCAGAAAGAACACCACCATAAGCACGGTTGATTGTGCGCCTGTTCCTGGACAATCTAGATCTCTTGTACTCAGTAGGCCTCAAGTGTGGAATCTATTATACCAACATAAATTATAATAAGATAATACAGTTGATAATTGACGAACTGAAATATAAGAGTGAACACACTTAGCAAATTAAGGAAAATAAGAAATAATCTTGGTACTAAAAGCATACTTGTAAATAATCTCAACAAAATGAATTTAAATACAGCAAATACTTTGCAAAATTTGAGTATTTTTCATTGTTTTGTGTAGTTTACTGTTAGAAACTATGACACTGAATTTTCAGTAATATTCACTGAATACCAGATGTTATACATAGATCTTGAACAAATTCTGTTGAATGTTGAATCTTGAATACCAGATGTAATATTCACTGAATTTCATTAATATTAACCAATGTCGAATGTTGAATCTTGAACAAATTCTCAAACTTCTCCCAACAAAATCCGAATGCATTACCCAATAATGTAAACAAAAAACCGAACATATCAAACAAGTGAATAACAACAACCAACCACAAAATAGCAAGATGTGTAAACTGAAGGCATGCACCAAGAACTAATTAACTCAAAACAAGTTAAAAAAAATATCATAGCCAAAACGAAGATATTGTCAAAGAAACTTGAACATACTCCTTGAATTCTCTGCTGGGGATAATTTCGATCGCCCGAAAGCTGACCATGTATTCAGACTACATCCGATTCCGTGGCGTCTGCTGGGGATGGCGATCATCCCTCCCACCGGTCCCTTTCCATCTCCCCGTCCAATTCCCCTGACTTATGTTCTCTCAGGGCAGGCGGCGTGACTTTTACGACCCACTGAGCAGGAAAATACATGGTCGGGAAGAGGGTTAGACACTTAGGGTGCTCAAATTGGGCTGGGCTCGAATTTTTTTTTAATTAAGTCCGTTTTCACTTTAAGCCATTTTCATTTTAAGGACCATTTTCATTTTAACTACACCCCAAATATTAAAGTATAAATCTCATAAAATAAGGTACAAGGTAGATATGCGGCAAAGAATTTAAGTTTTTTTTAAACCAACGACATAATTCCTATTTCAAAGATGTAAAATGGAATTTTTTTTGAAATATTCACGAAAAAATAAATATTTACGAAAAAATTCACGAAATTAAAGTATTTACACAAATATTAAAAAATTGCAGGGTTTACAGAGAAACGCGGTTTCAGCCCGCGTTTTATTCATAAGCGAGATCTCACTCCTGGAAAAATTTGGTCAAAGTTGAAGTTATTATAAAAACGCGGTTTCAATCCGCGTCTTTACTGTTTTTTATTTTTAAATTAAAAAAATGAAATTAATGAGTAAAACGCGGAACCAGTCCGCGTTTTACCTTGTAAAATTAAAAAAAAAAGAAAAAAAGAAAGGAAGAAGAAGAAGCCAAGAAGAAGGGAAAGTGCAGGCGATGGGAGGCGGGGAGCCAAAGCTCGGAGCTGCAAAAGCCCCACCCACCGCCGAAAGCGCAGAGCCACGAGCCTCTTCTTCGCCGCCACCATCTCCGCCCCCTTGGCAATCGGAGTTGAACGCCGCCCCCTTGGCAATCGTCATCACCGACACCATCTTCGCCGCCACCATCTCCGCCCACTGGCTCCGCCATCTTCGCCCCCGAAGTTGAAGGAAGCCTCCTCCGCCTGGCCTCCTCCGGCCATTGCCGCCAGCCACCACCTTCCCCGGAGGAGATCCGCGGAAATTGAGGCCTCCTCCGCTGAAATCGATTCAGCCCGCTCTCATCGCCGCTGATATCGAGGCCTCCTGTGATTCCTACCACCCACCACCACCGCCTGCGTAGATTCGGCCTCCCTCGTCCTCCTCGCCGCCGGAATCAAGGATTCCTGTGTCTCCCCGCCTCCCATGCCTGCACTTTCCCCTTTTCTTGTTCCTTTCTTTTTTTTTTCTTTTTTTTTTTTAATTTTACAAGGTAAAACGCGGACTGGTTCCGCGTTTTCCTATGTCTCCCCGCCTCCCATGCCTGCGTTTTACTCATTAATTTCATTTTTTACTCATTAATTTCGTTTTACTCATTAATAAAACGCGGGCTGAAACCGCGTTTCTCTGTGAACCCTGCAATTTTTGAATATTTGTGTAAATACTTTAATTTCGTGAATTTTTTCGTAAATATTTATTTTTTCGTGAATATTTCAAAAAAAAAATCTGTAAAATGCCCTATATATAATATAATTAAACATTATATACTTTTTGGATTACAAATTTAAATAATGATTGAAAACTAACCATGAATAAAAAGAAATCAAATTAACTTACAAATAAACAAATATATTTATCGTACAAATATGTTATAATGTTAAATACTTTGAACAAATATATTGAAAATTCAAATTTTCAAAAAGATTTTTAGATTCCCTGAACAAATAAAGTTTGATATATTTTTTAGAGTAATAATTCATACATAAATAAAATTAAAAATTAAAACCTACATTTTATTTTTCAGCCATGTTAATTAAAAACATTCATCTTAATCTTAACCACGTCGTTCTTATATATATATATATAATTAAATTAATTTATAATAACTTCATAACCAAATAGTTATTTAATATAAATAAAATATGTAAGCCACATCAATTAATAAGCCAATATAATTTTGTCAATTCAATTAATGGTCCAACTTATTCTTATAAATATTCAACTTTATATCTGAAATAGTTGAAAATTTTATCTTTTTAGATCAAATAATCTATCCAATATTACATCAATTAATAAGTTATTATCATATCTTACTTAGTTATATTTTGATAATGTTTTATTATAAATATTTATATTTATTTGTTTATAAATAAAATAAAAATGGATTGAATTTATATATGGAATTTATCCTATATTCCTTCTTTTGGATTTAATACGTAAGTTTTTTTATCTTTTAATATTTTTTATTAGTATAAAATCCAAACTCAAGATAAAAATATATTTTAACCATTTTTTAATAAGAGGACAAGCATGATTAGTCTAGACTCAAACATGTGTTTACATTCTAAAAAAAAATAACACAATGGAAGAATATATATTTACTTTATTATATGGAGTAGTAATTTATATTAATTCAAAGATAATTTATATAATAAAATTTTTAACCAGTCGTGCAACGGGCGAGTAATAAGACAAGTTTTGCTAATTTTAGCAACTAAAAGTGCCTTAGACACACATCAATTAATAATACTAAAGGAGAAGTCGTTTAACCCATGTGACGGCTTCTCAGTAGGTTTTTTTATATAGGATTTGTTAATTTGTTAGGATTTGTTAATTTTTTAATTAGATTAATTACAAATTAAATTAATTAGATTAATAATAAAAATGAATTAGATTAATAATAAAAATAAAATGCAAATTAAATTAATTGTTTGTCAAAGACAAAAAAGATATGGAGTAGGATTTGTGGTGGTTATTTCCTAAGAAAATGAAAGATATGCTATGATTTGTTTGTTATTAATTGATAAAAATTGTTAGTTGTTAATTGATAAAAACTAAAACAAATCTCATGGTATGCATGATATATATATATATATATATTATATATATATATATATATATATATATATTACATACATTGATACACATATAACTATTTTAAACTAAAAAAATACCCGTAGTTTTCTCTTTAAATTTAAAAACAAGCGCAAGAATTATGTAAATAACATAAAAAAATTAAAATGATGTCGTTTTCGCAGTCCCAAAACCTAGCCTCAAAAACACTCATCGTCTCTCCCGAAGCGCTGAAGTCGAACTTGAATAGGGAAGGGGCGAATTCCGTCCCGTCTGTCGCCTCGCCGTCGCTGAGTGCATCTCCGCCCATCGCCGGCGCCGAGTTCCATCTCCACCCGTCGGCCGCGGAGCTGCATCTCCATTCTTGGCTGTGAATCCCGTTGCTTTTCTCCTACCTGTTGGGCTGTGAATCCCGTCCCTTCTCGCCGTTCTCGACTTCTCCCCTCCATCGCCGCTGACCTGACCTCCCTCGGCCGTCGCCGTTTGCCAAGCCCCATCTGAAGTCGACCTTCATTGCCTTGCTGAGCCCCATCTTCTCCCGTCCGCCACTACACAGTCTGCACAAAGCACACAGTAAGTTTTCCTAACCCCATTTACTTGTTCGATAATTTCCTATTGACTATTGTTCACTTTCTAATTTACAAAATTATTGATTGGAATTTGGTTATTTCCTATTGATTGAAATTTGATCACGTACTGATTGAAATTGGTTATCCCCATATTACAGTAAATTAGCGTTTTTGGTGGTGGGTTGGATTTGAGATTGATATTGAATTATGTTTGTGTGCAATTGTATTTTATTTGAATAGGAACGTGGATAAATTTGTTATCCGAACTAAGAATACATCTGTTCCAAATTTTGGGTACTCTACTACTCCCAATCAGTGCAAGAGATTGATGGAAGTGTCCCAAATGTAGGGTCCTTATATCATTTGAATAATTTTTTTTAAGATTAAATAAATGAGAAAATAATTTTGTGATGCAGTGAGTAGGGCTGTGCATGATTCGGTCCAAACCGAATTTTTTGGCCGAACCAACACAAACCGAACCTAACCGAACCTAACCGAAGTTTTTCGGTTCGGCTTTCGGTTTGAAAATTTTCATTTTTCGGTTTCGGTTCGATTTGTGTTCGGTTTAGGTTCGGTTTGTGTTAAAACCGAATTTTTTTATACACTACATAAATACAATATATATATATATTTATATACTTTATATATACACTAATACACACATACTGTGAAATACAGTGTATATATAGTATTTGCATCAATATAAAATATATATACTTTACAAGGTATGCAAATACATACATTACATGTATATACACTGTATTTGCATGTGATATATATATATATATTTGTATATTGTATTTGTATAATTTATATTGGAATATGTGTATATATATACACATAAGTACAAATACAGTGTATATATATATTTATATATATTTGTATACTTAAATTTTTTTTATTATGGAAATTCGGTTCAATTATGTTAAAACCGAACCGGCAAATAATCGAACCGAACCTAATATTTTCGGTTCGGCTTTCGGTTTAAAATTTTGAGATTTTCGGTTTCGATTCAGCCCGATTCGGTTCGGTTTTAGCCTGATGCACAGCCCTAGTAGGGAGTGATATAGGGAATGTTGTAGAGGATTTAAATTGGGGGCTTAGGGCCAACATGATAACTAATTAGCTTAATTTATTTACGGAGTATTATTTTAATAAACATGCTCGATAACACCACCTCTTCTCCAGAATTCCTTCCAGAAACCCGAAAAATTTTGCTGGTGGCCTAATCCCACCCTTTCCAGTCAACTGAAAAGCACAACCACCAGTCCACCACCGTCTCTCCCCCTCTCCCGCCCCCGCTGCGCCGTCCACCTCAACCACGGCCGATCACCGCTCTCACCGTCCCACCACATCCATTTCCGCCTTCCCCCCCTCACTGATCGAACCTTGATTTCATTTACTGCCCCCGCCAACAGGTCAACAGAACCATCCCCACCTGGTAATGCTTCCATGTCTAGCAAAATTATCGATTGCTTCTTCTTCTACCGCTAAACTAATAACGACTAGAAGAAGATTCAATCGCCGTTGATTTCCTTCTCCTGATCTAAGCTTAGGAGTTTCCTTCGATCTGCCGACGCGTATTGGTAATTTTCCTCGTTTCTTCAGAATCGATATATTTTTGCTTCTGTTAATTGCTTATCTTCATTTGCTATGGTTTGAATTGTCTATATTTGCAATCGGGGTGTGAATTTGACATTGACAGTTGGACTGCTAAACACTGTGCATAGGAAAAGGGGAACTTGCGTAAATTCCAGATTCACAACCATCTCTGTTTGTTCCTGTTTGTTTTTATCTTTGTCAAATTTTCATCCTGGATTCCAGATGCTCTATAATCCGATGCTGCCTGCCTGTGAAGAGAAGAAAAAATCTAGTTCCTATTTTTCTATTTCCAATAGGAGAGGGGAAATTTTTGTGTTTGGTAATGGCGGTCTCTTTATTGATGGCATATCTGAGAATATCACATTACTCCATAGAATCACCGATTGACATTCTAAGAAGGTGTTCCTTCTTTTTTCTTTGTTGATTGTTCTTTGGTGTTGGTTAGTTTGACATCTGCCCCATGGTTTCATCATTCTTCATCTTTGTAAAATTTTCATCTTGATTGTGGTATCATCTGATGCCGCCTGTGAAGACAAGATTACATCTAGTTCCTCTTTTCCTATTGTAATAGGAGAGAGACATGTTTTATGTTTGGTGATGATGGCTTCTCTATTGATAGCACATGTGACAATAACACTTTGAAACTTTGATTGATAACAGTTGTTCCTAATTTACAATTGGCAAAAGGAAAAAAATACCCATGCATTTGCTGGATATGCATTACTAATTGGTTGCTGTCAACTAGTTTACCTTGATAATTAGGTGTAGCTAGTGATAGTTTCAAGTTTAAGGTTCATAGATTCTTATTTGATGTCTACTAAGGCACCCCTTGGTTAATAACAATGAACCGAATGAAATGAAAGGAAATAATCAGATTTTCTTACCTTTGCTTAGAGAATTTTGGAATTTGTTTCCATTCATGGACGGAGTTAAAAATCTCAAGTTGATTTCTTCATTAGTGGAACGGGTGGGTTTCTTACCCATCCCTCCCTTCTCTCCCTTCTCACATCTTGTTTGAACAAAAGCTGATAGCTTGCTCTTGTGCAATTGAAATCTATTATTTTTGGTATTTGGGCTGGCTAGGGGAAAATATTCGTCAATCAGATCTGGATTTGTGATCTGCCCACCACTTCTCTCTTCTCCTCTTGCTGATTCTAGATATTGATCTGTCATCATTGTTGCAGTTTTAGTATGCTTGATTTTGCAGTTTTGATGGCCTCCTAAAAATAGCTTGTGCGCTTGCTTTGTATTATCTATTGATTGTTGCTAGATTGTCGTGTTTTGATGTTTTTCTTCCTGAGCACTTTGCATTTCGTTTATCTTTGTCCCGTTTGATTCTGCTGTATTTTAGTATCAGAATCGTGTCTACTTGATCCTCTTGATTTTGCTTTGCTTTGCTTTGTTCTTTCACATATTGTTTTAAAAATTGGCCTAGATGGTGCCAAGGCGCTGAGCAGTTTTGTGAAATGCATGGGATCAGACTCTTATAGTTTGATTGATTAGGTTTTGATGATTTCCTGGTGTTTCTCTTTTGGTTACCTGTTTACCTCTCATTATGACAAGTTTTATGGATACCATCTTCTGCAAATGCCAAATTGACTTCTGATTTTTTATTCTGTACTGATTTTTCTAAGCTGCCCTTTCTTGAATAATACCCCAATGAAAATTGAACATCATTTTTACTGTTTGATTATTTCGTTTAAGTATCTCAATTCTCAAATTAGGTTAGGTTGATGGTTATTTTAATAGTTGAGTTAAACTTTCTAATCCACAAGCCCACTGACATTTATTTTTCCTCAATGTTGGTTTGGGATATGTAATGTGAAATGTGGGAAGTTGGGATATTTTTCCTCAATGTTGGTTTGGGATATGTGGACCTTGTGTGAGAGAGAATATTAACAATAAGTTTGTATGGAGTAAAAGATATAAATCCATTTATTATAATAAGAAAGGTCTTTTTATAGATAAGATAAACTTTGAGCTGTGATATATGAATAATAAGGTAGTGGAAAGGAAATGAAAATTTAAAGCTCATTGAATCCATTCGTGAAATCAAACACACCAATTCGGGTGATGTTTGTCCTTCCTATTCCTCCCAGTAACATTAATGATTTTGTTTCCTTTTCACAACCTTCAACTAAACAGACCCTAAACGAATCCAGTCATAGAAAGCAAACAGGAAGCCCTAAAGTAGATCAAAATATCACAATGTTTGAATTCTTGATCGTTTCTTGATTTGGTAAAGGTTATTATTATTTCATGGAAACTTTGAAGCAGTTTACAGGTGATTGGTTGTGTGGAAAGATGTCACCTCGACATACAGATTTTTATTTATTTTTGCTTATGTACTAATAATAAAGGGAACAAGAGAAGACATATGATCTAACTTCTTTCTCTTATGTTTTACACATTTTTATAGGCATCCACTCCCTGTGAACTTGGCCATGCAAGAGATGGCGGAGAATAACAGTGACAGTGCAAACTGCATAGGGAGCAAGTTGGGAGATGCCATGCGCAAGTGCTTATTCTCCGTTCTTTCTGTGGGGCCCATCCCCGATCATGTTGCATTCATCATGGATGGAAATCGAAGATATGCCAAGAAACACAATATAAAAGAAGGGATGGGGCATAGGGTGGGGTTTAGAGCTCTCTTGTCCATGCTTAAGTACTGTTATGAGCTGGGTGTCAAGTATGTCACCATATACGCCTTCAGCATCGACAATTTCAAAAGAGGTCCAGAAGAAGTACAATCTCTGATGGATCTCTTGCAAGAGAAGATGGAAGCTCTTCTGAAAGAAGATAGCATCGTTAACCAGTACGGTATCAGGGTGCACTTTGCCGGGGACCTGTCCTTCCTAAATGAATCTGTAAACTCAGCTGCTCAGAGGGTTATGGCATCCACTAAAAAGAACGCCAACGCTATGTTATCAGTCTGCATTGCTTACACTTCCACGAATGAGATTGTTCGTGCTGTCCATGATGCTTGTGAAGATAAGGATGAGGCCAGAGCAATGAGTTCGCACGAAATTTACCAGGAAGCCCGCTGTATAAGCTTGGTAGATATCGAGAAACATTTAGACCTTTCAGTTGCTCCAGACCCGGACATCATTGTTCGGACTTCAGGTGAGACCCGACTGAGCAATTTTCTAATGTGGCAAAGCGCATATTGCCTACTATACAGCCCATCGGCCCTGTGGCCTGAGATTGGTCTCTGGCACTTGGTATGGGCAGTGCTTAACTTTCAGAAGATGCATTCCTATCTGGAGAAGAAAAAGAAACAGCTATAGAACAACATACAGCATGCTCCTCGGATACAGATAAAATGGTGGTTTACCAAAAGGGATTACGCGAGACCTGCTACAACTTCATTCTACTTTGAATAGCAGCAGGTTGATCCTGGCTAGATGACACATTTAGTGACAGCAAACTGAGCAATCCATAGGATGATAGGAACCGTCTTTCCTTGCAGGTGCTTGTAGTTGTACATGATACAATGCCCAGGGGTTGCCTAAGGCTTAAAGACATCGAAGGCTTGTATTATTGTTTTGTTGAGGATGGTATAGAATACGCCGAAAACCTTGAATCGTTGTCTCAGGTTGAAATCTCAAACCCCTGTTTAGTTAAGGGGAGTGTTGTTTTGGTAAAAGATGCCCCTCTGCGTTTTTCTGACGAGATATGGTTTTCCATTGTAGGCAAACATACATTATACATTTATACCATTAATTCATGAAAATAATTTTTGTGCATCATATACACACACATAATGCAAAGCAAAGGCAAGTGTTTTCCTTTTGTTGTTGAAGGAAATGTGCATATTTTTGTGAAGCTTAGTAAAGATGGCAAAAATCTAAAGTGGCACTAGTTGACAATGTATAGCTAGCATATTCCAGAAGGATTCTATAGGGTAAGTGGGGAGCACTCTTATCCTAAGAATGATGGTGACAGTGTCCTAATAATATCCATTTTTCTAAAACTAATTGGCACTAGAGGACTAACCCACCTCGAGCCCCAGCTCTACCACTGTTCCTAAATGTTTGGGTCTAACCCATAAATTATCTATTAATGGCAGTAACCATTTCATATCTACTGTGAATGACTACTATATGGGTATGTATGGATGCTCATTTTTTATTAACTCCGGAAAAAAAATAGTAGAATTAGCTAATTTATATTTAAACTGCGTATGAGTTCAAATTTTAACTAGTTTATAGTTAAAAAAGGGAGTTAAAAAAAAGCTAAACCAACAAGCTTATTTGGTGTTTATTTTGTTTATTTGGTTTGAAATTATCATAATACCCTATACGGTGTTTATATTATTCCATAATCTTCCAACCTTTATTTTACACAATTTTTATAATTTCAACTGTTTTTAAATTTTAGTCATTTTTTTAACTCCGCCCCATACGGACACGTGAATGACTACTTTATGTTTAGACAGGTTTTTCCATTTGAAGTTAAATATGAAGTTTCTAAACTTGCAAGTACTTTCATCAACCTTGTCACAAATTTTTCTCACAAAATATTAAATCGGTGCAAATTTTCAAGCCTCTAACCTACCTCTTTCAAGACTTAGGGATATCTTATCACCTTACTTATCAATACTCTCATAAACAAAATGATTTTATCAAGAGTCGACATGGGCCTCACCTTTTTAAAACATGCCTCATGACCACTTTCACTTTGGGACTATGCCATTCATGCCTCCACTTACCTACGAAACCTACCTTCTACACTTATTTTAGAAAACAAAATCCTCATTTGAGGGTGGATATGAAATAACATAGGGTATGCCTCAGATGGGCATCAAATCGTTGATATTATTCTTATGAGGCCAGGACTTCTTGTTTCAGAAGGCGAATCTATAAAAGTCAATCAACCATTAACGAGTAATCCTAATGTACGTAGATTTGGTCAGGGAGATACAGAAATAGTACTTCAAGACCCAATACACATCCAATGCCTTTTGTTCTTCTTAGCATCAATTATTTTACCATAAATTTTTTTATTTATTAAAAACAAACAGTTCGAGAAAGTTCAGTTCAATTGTGTGAAATGAATTTCTAGATCAAGGCATTCCTAACTACAAATTCCTAAAAGTTTTCATTTGTTTACACTTTCCCAATCTTCACCCATAGACAATGTTCTAAAAGACGTTTGACGGATGATTGACGATAGGGTACCATCAACCACCAAGACGGTTTGACAGCCTTATTGGCGGATAAAATAGATTTTGGTTATTTTGTTATATTTAGCTCTTGACTATATCCAAAAGTCATATAATGTAATAAAATATGCATTTTCGAAGTCATTGACATCTTTAAATAAAAAAACATCGTACAAACCAAATAAACATCATGATCATTTTAACCGTTGTTAGATTCAAACATAAAATCACATAAACATATTCAAATAAACATCACAATCCATAATTTATACATTAAAAAATAAAACAACAAAAATCAATATAAAGGATACATTGTCAAAGTGTCAAACTCCAAGCACTTTGGCAGTGTCTTGGCAGCTAGCCTAGGTCAAGCGTCTCGACAGTGTCTAGGTAGATACCAATAGCGTTTTTTTAGAATAGTGCCCATATAACAACTACAAATTAGCTTTTCGCTCCACTCTCACTATTTTGCTTGGGGTATGGCCCCAACCATAAAGGATACATTTTTTTTTATCTATAATTTTGTGGATCACAAAACCTATATTTGAAGAGATGCCATTTTTCATGTGTACAAAATTTCATTTTCAACAACATTTAATATCAACTACATAACACATCACATGTTACCTTCTATGGGCTTCTATCCTCCCGTCTAACACTATCAGGCCCACCATGGCTTACCTAGTTCTTCTAATTCACTAGACACCCTGACTGACTCCATTTCATCATAGTCCTCACCCACTATATATATAGTCCTTCTCCTCCATCATTGCTAATGCCTAATCATCTAATGACCACTCACTCGGAAGGTAAAGTGCCCCATCTCATACTATTTTAAAAAAACTCAAAAGTTTTTCATTAACTTGCAAATGATAAAAACCATTGTAAATACTATATCAAAAACAAACAATCTTAAAAAAAGGTTCTAGATGAACTTCTATCTTCTTAATCGAAAGAATAAGAATATATGTCAAAGATGTTCTGTATTCAAGTAACTTAAAAAGGAATTTCTTGAGTTTCAAAGATAATAGATTAAATGGTTATCACACGAAACCCATGAATGAGGATGATATTGAATATATATTTCTTACATCCTTTAAGACGGGCTAGAAGCAAGTATTAGAAAAGATAAGAACATTAACACTTGGTTTATATGACATGGTTATATACCCCAATGAGAGTTACAATGTCACAAACAAGAAGTTAGTTGACAATTCAAAATTTTCTTTATAGCTTGACAAACTCGACCACCCAGGTGATACAATGACAAACAGAATCATGTAAAATCCATGTGGACACCCAATAAAGGACTTGAAATTATATCAAGGGTGACTTGACCTGTGCGGCTTGTTCTCTTCGCAAAATGGTCACATGTAAGCTAGCTATCTACACAGCATGTTGTATTTGCAAGGCTATTAACCCAAATTATTAACTTAAGGGCTCACTTTCTTGATTATTTGATTAAAAGAATCAAGTTAGAATATGCGAGAGAATTTACATCAAAGTTTCTTAATGACTATTGTCAATCAATTGATATTATGGTTGACTATTGTCAATCAATTGATATTATGGTTGAGCACCAGTGACTCGTGTTTATATCCAAAATGGCCTAGCCATGTCGTTACCGAAGCAATTATAGATAATAGCTAGGCCAATGCTAATGAGGGCTATATTACCTTCATCGACTTGAGGTCATGCAATTTTGCATGTTGCGGCTTTGATTCATCTTAGATCAACCACTGATAATAAGTTCTCCCCATTATAACTTATCTTCGGAAGAGAGCCCGATATTTCTTATTTGAATTTTTTTGGGTGCATGGTGTATGTCCCTATTCCTCCCGCTTAACGAACTAAAATGGGACCACAAAGAAGATTGGAAATATACATAGTGTTTGAGTCCCCATCAATTATTAAATACTTAAAGCCAATGACCGGTGATCCATTTACAACTCTGTATTTAGATTGTCAATTTGATGAATGAAATTTCCCACTATAAGGGGAGAAGATGAAATTTCCCACTATAAGGGGAGAAGACAAAAAGATAATTAAGAAATTAAGAGATTGCGTGAAATTCCACTTCTCTATTATTTTTTAGATCTAAAAAAATGGAAGTGAACTTGAAGTTCAAAGGATCATACATTTGCAAGGTGTTGCAAATAGATTGCTAGATGCATTTACATTTGCCAATTAAGAAGGTGATGATGTCACATATACCAACTGAAAATGCACCAACTCAATTGGAGATTCTTGTAGTGATTCTCAGGTACGTCAAAAGCGTGGGAGACCATTGGGCTTTAAGGATTCATTCCTCAAAAGAGGAAAAAGACAATGATAATGCATAAAGGTGTTGATATGTCAATCATTAACATCCATGAAGATATAATCTCAGAAGAGATATTATCTAAGTAACCTAAAAACAAAGAAAAGAATGTTGAGGATAATTTTGAGATGTCAATTAGCTATGCAACAACTTATGGGTGATGATGACAATGATCCACACTAACAATGATATAGTCCTAGATGACTTATTTGCTTATACAATGGCAATAGAAGTCATGGATGAAGATGACAATGATCCTAAAACAATGGAGGAATGTCAAAATCAAAATAATTGGGAGAGATGGAAAGGTGCAATTAAAGTAGAGCTAGAGTCATTAAACAAACACGATATTTTTGGACTAGTAGCTTCAACACCAGAAGGCCTAAAGTCAGTTGGCTTTAAATGGGTGTTCGTTTGAAAACTCAATGAGCGTAATGAAATAAGTAAGGTATAAAGCCCTACTAGTTGTACAACGCGTTTCACAAAATCCATGATTGGATTTTACATAAATGTATTCACTTGTAGTTGATGCAACAACACTTAGATGCCTAGTTGGTTGGTTGTCGTTGTATCTCCAAATGTAAATTATGGATATAGTGACTACTTACCTATATGGATCATTAAATATAGATATATACATGAAAATCCTCGAATGATTGGAAATGCATGAAGCATTCACTACAAAAAAAAAAATGAAATTTGATTCGGCAATTTCCCGTGGCAAAAGGCTAATCTGCCGTGGCAAAAGCATGCTAGCTTCGGCCAAGCGACGGCAAATGGGGGCGTGGCGAATTTAGGGGTCGCAAATTCTGGTAGCTTCGGCAAAGAGCCGTAGCAAAAAAAAATAGCTTCGGCAAAGAGCCGTAGCTAAGAGACGGCGAAGCTAACCTATGAAAGACAACACGTTTGCCACGGCAAACTGCCGTAGCTAATTTATTTATGGAAAATTAAAAAAAAAAACTGCTTTTTAGCCCGGATTTTTCAGACCCGGGCTAAAAAGTCCCATATTTAAAAAAAACAATACACATACAATTTACCTATTAATAAAATTTTATTAATTTATACAAATTTATATATACATAATTATATAAATCTACATTAATTACAAAAATTTACCTAATTTACAAATTTACATATACAATAAAATTTACATTAATTATATAAATTTACATTATTTATACAAATTTACCTCAAAGACTACATTGCCAGATAAGGCTTGCCTCCTTAAATATTCGATTACGAAACTCAGTTGCTAGATTTTCATCACCACCCTTCATCAGGCCAGCCAAAACTCCTGCAGCATACTCTCTTACCTGATAAAGCAGTACAAATTTCAAAATTAACAAAATCCAGAAAACAGGCACAATATTTGCACATAAACACAGGGCTGAAAATATATATTTTACACGTTAATTTCTAATCAGCCCCCAATAACGTACCCATCTGTGTTCAGCAGCATAATGACCCCTTTCAGAGTCTAGGGAAATAAATTCATTTCATTTCAAGAATAAAAAATCCATTCAAAATCAATTAAAAAACATTGTTTGGTTTGAAAACAAAAATGAATATTTGAGAAAGAACTTTAGATGAAACATATATAAAGGCACCAGGGGTAGAAAGAACTTCATCCACATCTCTATGCCTATCATCTGGTTTCATGACAGGTTAAAATATGGGGCATAACTGATCAACTCTTTGCCAATAAAAAAAACATAATCGAGCAAACCTCATTCTTAAATAATATTAAAGATAAGTTAACAGGTTTTTTTTTAAGTTGACATAAGCACCAATGCACCATCCCTTAAGGAAACTCACATCATACACCATATGATTACTGAACTCGTCTTTATATCAGCACAAAATTGACTTCGAGACTCTCAGTCTCAGTTTCACAAGGACAGTCTTTCAAGAGCAGCCAATAAACCAAGAAAATCAACACAAATTTAGTAAAGAATATAGACATCATGTAAAAAATGGTCAAAGGGCTGATATTGTATTTGCATCTTTTTTTTTTGAAAATCTATATAAAAAAATGGTAAATTTTTTTATGACAAGAAATGTATTTTAACCAAAGCACTCAATAAAATGCAAGTTTCATGCCAACCAAAATTTAAGAGAAGACATCAGGGTCCAAAAAAAGAGAGGATGGGAGAGAGATAGGAGGAGAGGTAGGGGGAGTGAGAATACCTCTATCTGACTATTTGTCATCAACCTCTCAATATTGGTCCAAATCTGTTCTTTCTCCTCAAAAGAAAAGATAAATGTATGCCTGTATAAAGGTTAACACATTCGCAGTTTATAAAGCATTGTATCTGAAGGACCAATCAACATGGCATTGTTGCATGTAGTATAGTACCTATACATGAATGTCCAAAGGTATGTTAGTGCAGCAGATCTTGTGCGCCAATTAGATGTTCCTCTCCTATAAATTCATATAGGACTCTGAACCAAGGGGAGAACATGTTCCAATGTAATAAATTCAACAGGAGTTCCAATGTCAAGATGCCATTTTCTTTATACTTTAGGCATCCTTCTCTGCTATTCAGCCTATTTTTTATGGTGTATGTTCTTACAGGAATTGTTTAGCAAAGAAAAATGCAAGGAAAGGAAAGAAACACTGCATATCAGCAAACTAACACTTCTGAAAACTGCTCAACAAGCATAAACTTTCTTCTAACATGCATATGTAAAATATCATTGAAGTGTTTTCACCAATAACAAGAAGCCCTTAAGCAAGTAAATCTGTTCCACTCTCCATGACTGAATTTGCATAGCAAGACACTGGCAATAGCATATCAAACTAAGAAATGCTTACCGCATGGAGAAGGATGTAGATCCAGGTCATCCAGCACATCACACTTTGCCTTTGTCTTGTACCCAGAATCAGCCACTTTTATTATACCACAAACATTCCTTGTAATGAATAAGGGTTAACATATAAATCTATAGAATCACAAAAAAGAAGAAATCAGATTATATCACTTAAGTTTATATGCTCACAGAATCACAACAAAGTAGAACTATTTATAGAACGTAATTATTCAGCACCAAGACTTGCCGCTTAAAAACCATATTTCATCTTGAACATCTGCCAGACTAAAATAAACCAAATGTCTCATCACAAAGTAGGATTTCATTCCACAATCATAAAGACATTTATGGAAAGAAAAAAATCAATCAAATTACTATCAGGTGGCAACCAGTGGACATCCTCCTTACAACTAGTCTTATCCAAGTTGCAACCATCTAAGACTAAGAAAATATAGTTTCCATGTAAATATGATAATTAATCTCTACATATATCCATGCCCTAATATGTAATATAAGTTGACTAATTAAAAATAAAATATCAAGATCAATAGCTCTCTCTATATATCCATTTATAGCCCAATCTATAGCCGATGCAATGGGAAGAAAAAAAGGTGAGAGATTTTACATATTTTACCTTTGAGAAATTGAGAATAAGCAAATAAGTTTGTCCTCCTTGTAACGGATATCAAATAGAGCCTGAAACAAAGAAGATTTCATATGTTCAGCTGTGGGAATTAGAATATTAGCAAGGAAATTCAAATGGATGAAAAAACACTTTAAATAAAATAGAGGGTTAAGGAGACAACTTACTCAATTCAAAAGGCTTGCATTTACATTGGAATATAACTTAAGCACAACTCACAAAGTCACCAAAAAAAATACAACTCACATCTTATGTACTCGGCAGTTTTTACTTTTTAGAGGTCGTCTCTCAAATGCGACTGGAATCTCTATTGAAAATGAAGCGCTTTGTCTAATAAAAAATCATCAGAAGCCTTGTCCTACAACTTTCTTGTTTGCTGTGTGGAGAGAGGGATACATATACACATACAATGTTACCATGGAAACTATAAATATATAAATAAATATGTGGAGCAATTGAGTGGAATGAAAGGAAAGCTAGAAAGGTACCTTGCATAAACATAATATCAAAGCCACTGGGTGTTGTGACCCATGGATACCCAATCCTCTAGAAGTTCAACAGTTGCTTGTTCCCCTTCTAAAGGTGCAAACTGTCCAAAGTGCTTGTACCTATTCATCATCATCATCCCATCCAGAAGAAGTTAAATTTGCATAAATAAACAATGAAAACTAAACGAGCTTCATCTCTAAACAATCCATTAGATTCTTGCTTGGCTAAGATGTTTCTTTAGCTTGTTTGGGGTTGTTGATTTCAGTTCATGCATTCCTCTTTACCTTTAGTTTTTTAAAAAATGGCTTTCACAAGAGCTATATTGATCTGTAAAAATGGATACATATATATGTGTTTTTTTTTTAAACTTGTTTCTTGAAATTTCATGAAGTACGATTCAATCTGAAGGTATATTCCAATGTAAATGCAATATGTAACAAGTTTTCAAGAGAAGCAAGAACCAAACACCCCGAATCTCAGCCATATTTTGCAATTCACAAATTAGATTATCATATTCACATTTGTTAATCCTACATAACTAAAATCTGATCAAGTAAATGGATAACATCATCAGACTAAATCGAGCAGAGTCCCAAGATGCAATTTCTAACACATTAGTCCCATTGACATAGAAACTTCAACGGAACATCCAATTTTAAATCTCACCAACAAGTTATCAGCAATGATAACTACATACTTGCACTTACCTGAGGGGAATTTGGAATCTGAATAGCAGGCAGAGATGCACAGTAGAACGATGGTGGCCTGGGTAAAGAGAGGGCGGATGGGGCTGCGAGAAAGGCCGAGAGGCGCTAGAGAATCACGCGAGATGAGGAGCGAGGCCAGAAGAACTATCCCTCGAGTTCTTCTTCCCTCATAGATTGGATCTCGGGCTCAATAATCGCTCCCAGGATGGCTCGCACTTGAGGTATCTCTCATTGAAGCTTTTTGCGTTAAGCACTTGTCTGCCATGGAAGCTCCCTCGAGCTTTCTCAAACGCTCGATCTCAGATCAGTCGCCGTCTCTCAAACCCTAATTTCTCTCACTCTTGACGGCAACTGAGGGAGGTGGAGGAAGAAGAGCGACTGACGGACTGAGTGGGTATGGGTAGTAGCTAGGGTTATACTTTCCTCTCTTTTGTTCTTTTTTTTAATTAACATTAGCGACGACAACTACTACTAGTCGTCGCAAATGTCATAAAACGAGCAATGTCGCTGCCTGATTGTCATAAAATTTTGCAACGGGGTCAATGCCGTAGCTATCAAGGGTAGCAAAATCGACCCAATAGTTACGGAAACGCTTTCCGAAGCTACCATCGGTAGCAAAAGGTATCATTTGCCACGGCAAGCGCTTGCCGAAGCTAGGTAGGGTGGCAAATTTCTTTATTTTTTGTAGTGATTAAGGTCAAAACCTCACCACATGTACACTATCAAGTTAAAGAGGTACTTATATGGATTGAAACAATCAAGCCACAAAGCTTTTGTATCCATTGTTGTACGATCACTTGATGTGGACAAGAACCCCTTTCATCCTCAATTAAACAATGAAGAGATATTAGATTTTCAAGTACCATATCTCAGTGCAATTGGTGTGCTTATATATATAGGCAAGAGTTCCAATGAAACAAAGAATACGGTAAAACGGTGAAACGAATGAATATTGCGTTATATTAATATGAATATGACATTATATGCATATGAATATGTGAATATTGTGGTGTGTGGATATGAATATGGTGTTATTTACTTTATATTATTTGAATATAAATAATAACATATTCATATACCCATATTTAAATCATATTCATATTCACACAATATAATATTCATATTTATATATTCATATAACATAATATTCATCTGAATATAACCCAATATTCATTCGTTTCACCGTTACACCGTATTATCCGTTTCATTAGAACCTTTCCCTATATATATATATATATATATATATATATATATATATATATATATATATATATATATATATATATATATATATATACTATTAATACATGGCCAGTTATAGGTTTTGTAGTTAATCGTTCAATGCCAACAAAAGATCATTGGAATGGTGTCAAGCACAGTCTACGTTATTTATATGGAACAAGTGATATAGGGTTGTATTTTGAAAGATCCAAAAGAGTACATGGTGCATAATTGGTTGGCTATTCTGATGCAGGTTATTTGTCAGGTCCCCATAAGGCCATCTCACAAACGGAGTACTTATTCTAGAACATGTTTTTTTTTAGTTCTAGAACAGGCAACAAAATACTTATTCATTTATAGTGGAATTGTCGTATCTTGACGTTCAACAAAGCAGTCTTTTGTAGATACAAGATCAAATCATGTAGAGCTTATCGTATTGCATGAGACAAGAAGAAAAAGTGTGTGACTCAAACCACTCATCAAACATGTCCAAAAATCATGCGGGTTGGAGTCTATTGAAAAACACTAGACATTGTTGTATGAAGATAATGTAACTTGCATTGTTCAAATCAAGAAAGTTTACATTAAAGGGGACAAGATCAAGCACATATCCTGATATCCACATATTTGATCATGTTTTGTACTTATTTTCATTCCAAATGCTGTCATTTATTGGTACTATAGGATGAGGATGCTATGAATTTGTGTGGATTATGATTATTTGTAAGATATGGAGATTTACACAAGTTTTGGTTTAATTTCCCAGAATTTGGAGCAATTACAAGAAGGATCTACGGAGCTGAAAAGGCACTCAACGTCGAATGAAAAGCCCTCGGCGTCGACTAAAGAATTTGGGAAATCAGGCTACTAGAATGAAGAAGAGAGCAGTCGAAATTCAAGCTTTACATTGACCACTGCTCAAGATCGAGTGCAGCTGAAAAGTCGTCGACATCGACCACTTCACTCGACGTCGACTGAAGGCAGGCGCGTTGCAGATGTGGGATTGGAGTCCAAATCTTTCAAGGACTTAATTTGCCACGAGATCTTTTATCTTTCCATATTGAAGATCAAACTTTATATTCAGATATAAGCTTTAGATAAAGGATTTTATTTTCTTATTTAGATAGAATTTATTTATTTAGAGAGAAAGATTAGTTTACTATAAATAAAGGCATTAGGTCTAGGGCTTGAGATATCCCACACTTGAGCAATCAAGCATAGTTAGAGAGAGAGAGAGAGACAACCGAGCGGAGAGAGAGAGACAGAGTTGGAATTTTTAGTTGTAAGCTTTCGTTATTCTAATTCAAGTTATTTTTCATGTTTATGATGATGTGCATTGCGATGATGTGTGAGTAGTCGTCCTACTTCTAGGGTCGGGGTGAGCCCGATGATAGCCATGTGTGTATGCTTGAATGTATTATGCTTTTATGTGATTATCATCTTCTATCTTGTGCTTAATCCTTTGTGAAAGTTGAGGAAATTCGTTGTTTGCAATTATGAAGCGAAAGTGAATAAATTGTGAATTTGGATAGTAATTAGGATTGATTTGCGAAAGTTGATTAAACCCTAATTATGATAAGATAGAAACAAATAAGTTTTTATGCGAGAGCCTCTATGATCTATTTGTTACGATTGCGAAAGTTGTCTTTTTTATGATAAAGCATGATCCTTTCTATGATTGTTGTGTGTTGCATGCATAGTTGTTGTCGAGGTAAACCCTAACCCCGGAAGCTTTTAGTTATATTGTTTAAACCCTTAAATTCAAGACTTTTAGTTGTGTTTGAAACCCAAAAAACCTCTTTTGATATTTCTGATCATCGCACCCTTCTCCATCCTTTCATTCTTTGATCTTCTTTGTTGACAACTTTCTGTTTTCCTTGTCACTATACTTGACATCGGCTGCCCTCAATTGACGTTAACTACTCTACTATTACTTTCGTTTCGGTCGACGGTCTTCTCTGTCAACCGACGCTGGTACTGACTCAACACCGACTACTCTAGTCAATGGACCGCTTGTTTGCTTTGTTTGCTGTGTTTTGTAGGTTGTACTAGACGTCGAGGTCTTTTGTTTGACAGCGAGGACTGATGTGACTTGTGTTGAAGAAGGAGATCAACTGCCCTGATCGACGTCGACCACTTTTGGTCGATATCGAGAACTTCTGGTCGATTACAGAGAACGATTTTGCGGACTACTTTGGCGAGCGCTGACACGCTTCCTCGTGGATCGATCCTCATTTCTCCGTACTGCAGGCTACAATGGGGGAGTCTTGAATTTAATTTTGTTTGGTTGAGTTAATTGTGTGTGTGAGCTTATCTTATGTTTATTTACATAGCAAAACTCCCTCAACATATCCCCGAAATTATTCTCCACCCATAACTCCAAGTTGAAGGCAAAGTTGATATCCGAAAGATTGCATCAAGTGAAAATATGGTAGATTTGTTCACCAAGTATTGCCTACAAGGGTATTTAAGCAACTCGAATACAATATGAGAATGCATGCACTACTTGAAGGATGTGTGCAAAGTTGAAGGAGAGTAATTTGCATTAGTATTAGACTCTTTTTCCCTTTATCTTAGTTTTTATCTCAATGAGGGTTTTTCAAACAAGGTTTTTAACAAGGCAATACATAAACTACGAGGTGTACATCCAAGGGGGAGTGTTATAACAATGTTATTATTATTTGATGTTTCACCTCCCTAAAACCCTCACATAGTGAAAAACCAAAGTACCCTATTTATGACTTTTTTATCCTTTGTAATTACTTTTCATCTATGTCTATATAAGATTTTGTATATATTCTTGAGTGAGACACACAAAAGTAATAGAAACCACTCACTTCTACCTATTTCTTATTATCCATTCATCTCCTACTTTTTCTCATGCCTATTATACATCTCTTGTTGATGGTAATGTCTAACATTGTCGACTTGCACACACTAGTAAGAAGGCGCTAAGTCTACTAAAACCTAAACTTTGTAGTCTTTTTTTTTTGGAAAATGGATGTGGGTCTTGTCAATTGGGAAACTCCCATAAATTCTTTTTTGATCATTTTAACGATTGTACCAAACATCCTCGATCTATCTTTAATGCTTCTTGATGTTGGGTAGTCTCCTATTATCTCTAATCTTGGCTATATCTATTATATTATTTTAGTTGATGATTTTTCTTGTTATACTTGACTTTATTCAATCAAACACAAGTCTACCATTTTTAGGCTAAAGCCATGGTTTCTCAGGCTTCTAAGCTCACTCAGTATAAATCCATGGCATCCTACATGCTATTCTCAAGCTTATAAGCTCACTCATTGGTGTAAAGCCATGACTAATAAATTCAATGCTTTTATTGCTAACGATAGTTGTGATTTGTTATTCTTTGATCAAACTCAAAATCTTGTTTGTTGTAAGTGGGTGTACAGAACCGAGTATAATTCCAATGGAATTGTGGAGCAATACAAAGCTCGATTCGTGGCCCAAGGACTTTATCAACAAATATGTATAGACTACCAAGAAAATTTCAGTCCATTTGTTAAATCTAGGGTTGTTTCTTTGAACTAAGAAGTCCAATAATTAGATGTTAAAAATTCTCTTACATGGCTAATTTTCTAATGTGGTCTACATGAAAGAACCACCGATTTTGTTCCCATCGATTTCGTAATCATGTTTGCAAATTTCAAAAGACTATTTATGGTCTTAAACAAACATCTATGTGTGGTATCATCATTCTAATAGCTTTCTATATTCTCATTGTGTCATCGCAAGATGAGCAAACAAATCCATATTTATTTGTCGTCATGCCCCCTACATTTTTATCATTCTTCTATATGTTGATGATACACTCAATACTGATAATTATTCTCACTTGATTTCCCATGTAATGTCACTTTTTGGAAGTCCTCGTCAAGTTGTTCACTCAAGCTAAGCAAGAGCAAACTAGGTAGGTGAAGCAAGCATCTTGTCCGACTTTGCTTCATATATATAAAGTGGACCAGTTTCCTAGAACCATCAAACTACTAAGATGGCAATCACTTTCATGTTAAGGATCTTGTTCCATTACATTATTTGTTAGGAGCTCATATTGTTCTTAACTCAGTTGATATGTGTAACACCATTGTTCTATATCAGATATAATTTGGCCAGTCGAGGAGATGTAATAAAAACATATTCCCTCCGTTCTAAAATACATGGCCTTTTAGGCTCTGAACTTTTGTCAAAAATACATGGGTTTTTAGGTTTACAGAGTAATTATTACCTCTAAAAAATTACTATTTTACAGAGTAATTATTACCTCTAAAAAAGTACAATAGTAAGTAAAATTAAAGAGTTCTCATATCTATAATAATAAGATTTAATTATAAATAGATTTTTGTAATTAACGTGTAAGTGTTTAAAAGACCATGTATTTTAGGAAAGATGGAGTATTATGTAGAGTCATACTCCCTCCGTTCGGCAAAACATGTCGTTTACTATTCACACACGCTTCTTTATAATGATAAAAACTATATAAAATATTCATTTTTTATAAATTGTTTATACCAAGTTTGTACTTATTAATAATAACTACGAAATTGTTAAAAAAATTATTTAAAAAACTAGATATTTTATATAGTTTTTATCTCCTAAAAAAGCGTGTGTGAATAGTAAAGTGACATGTTTTGCCGAATGAAGGGCAGGGAGTATATGACCGAAAGGGAAAGGGGTAGATCAATCCCTTCCATTCATTTACTATTCACTCCATATATCATACAGAATAATTGGAGTCGTGAGATCCGAATTAATATTCTAACAGTACTTGATGCGCTATTCATTTAAACTAAACTAGATTGATGGCCCGTGTTACACATGAGACTAATTTTATTTCATGTTATTTAGTTTGAATTATAGTTTACAAAATATTTTCCATTTGTTTTTATTTATTTATTTTCCATTCCCCACTCTAGAAACAAATGGGAGAATTAAAATATTATCAACTATATAGATTTTTTTTCATTTCATATCCATACTTATATTTATATCAATATCAATAAAAATTATACAATAAATAATATTAGGATATATTACTATATATTATCCACCAAAATATAACATTATAGAAAACAAAATGAGGAGAGATTAATTTTGGCTATATATAAAAACCTCGTAGTTCTCTACACTTGTGAAAATTTAGTAAGTTTTCTTCTACTTAATCTTTTTTCTACAAAAATAAGTAAACATGCTAAAAAAATGTTTCATAATCATATTTGAATAAAATTGAATGTACGTATTATATTTATATTTGTATTATACCCTTACTATTATATATGAAAAAAATATATTAATTCTCCTTCTACCAATCCTTTCAATATTTTAAATTTTAATTGAAAAATAAATGAATTTTACCAATTATTATAATATATACCCTTATGCACAAATTTAATTTTAAAAATAGTAAATTCATTAATTCTTCAATTTACTCCTTCACATTAATGGCAAAAAACATCTTTTATATGTTACTAGAAATGCATTCCCGCGCTACACGCGGGTCATTATTTAGTATATTAAACTTTAAATCTTATATGCAACGTACCTGACATCTTTAAAAATGTTATTTACACATTAATGTGGTTATGGTTTTGGCCTTTTATATATGCTCATGCCATTAGTCTTATATTACAATCTTTCATATACTGATTTTATCCCTTATTACTTAAGTTAAATAATATAATTTAGCATGTACAATATTTATTCTTATACTGTACTCCCTCCATTCAGAAATAAACTTTTTTTTTCAAAAATAATTTTAAACTTATAACTAATAAGTCTAAAATATATAAAAAAATTGATTAAAAATTTGATATTTTATATAGTTTTAAGCTCCTTAAAAAAACTTGTCAAAATGTCAAATGACACATAATTCTGAACGGATGGAGTATTTAATAGAATTGATCAATTTTATGGCAAATTAAAATATGTTTCAATGTTTAGAAAAATATTTATTTTATTTTGGCAATTGAAAACCACTTAATTTGCATAGAATTATATATTCTTATTTTTGACAACATTTATTTAATCACATTTTGTAAAAAAAATAATATATTATTATCAATGTTTTAACATTAATATAAAGTAAGGCCCTCTATTTTTAGAGAAAAATGTATTAGTAGTTATGGTGCTACATCAAAAAAATATTATAATTCTATTGTCCAAGAAACCATTAGAATTTTTATAACGAAAAAATATTAAATATTTTTTATCTAATAAATTCAAGGCATTAAACTAATATAATTAAAAAATACAAAAATAGTGTAGTTAAGGGGAGTTGAACCCTTGACCTCATGCATATAAATTATTCCTTAACCATTATGCTAGAACAACCTTTTGATTTTTAATGCTAATATTTAATAATATTAGATTATTTTTTTAATCATTTAATAGGTGCAATTAATGGGCTTTCACTCAAATTTATATATATAGTATAGATATATATATATAGATGTAGATTTCACCAATTATTTTTATATATATCTTTATGCACAAATTTAATTTTAAAAATAATAAATTCACTAATTCTTCAATTTACTCATTGACATTAATGGCAAAAAAGCCTCTTTTATATGTTATATATATATAGAAGATTTGGAGAACTGTTATATATTAACATGGATGGAATTTTCGAAACCTAAAAGATAGAGGGGCGGCGATGAAGACATTTCTCAAGCAATGCCTAACCGATGAGCTTCATTTGTCCGCATTGCGCATAAATGATGTTCAACTTTTGAATTTTAGCGGCACACCAACAATTTCTCAGAAAGTAATCTAGTTAGAACAAAACCATAGAACGAAAAAAAAAAAAACACATGTTAAGTCAAATATATATGTTAGTCCAGTTAAGTGTGTATCTATTTTAGCTCACCGCCACCCCCCACCCAAAAAAAAAGGGTGTCCATTTTAGTAATTTAAGATGCATCTGTTGAGTGTTGACCATTAAATTTTGGATGGTGGCAGCCCCCTTCGTCGCTTCTGGCGAAGCTGCGAGCCTACCCTTCTCGAGCTTAAATAGCTTACTGCACTGCTTTGGGCCCACTCTCTCTATAATGACTCTCCAAATTCTATTCAAACTGTTGATTTGGGGGGGCTTTGAAGTGTGGCCCAAAATGTCATTGTTTTTGGCAGCACACTGAATCGAATTAAGGTGGGGTTGCAAACTTGTAACTTGGGATCGGTAGTAGGAAATTTGTGTTAAAATTTAACTTTATCACCAGCTAATCCGGAGCGATAGCGTAATTACCCGTAGAAAATGAACTTTTTGGGATTTCACCGTTAGCGGGTAGAAACATATAGGGTTTCTCAAAAAGCGAGCCGGACCGAAAACCGAACCGAAAATTCGGTTTCGGTCCAGCCCAAAAACACTTCGGTTCGGACTACAGTCCCCAAAAAAATTAATTTCGGTTTTGAGCCGAAAACCGAAACCGAATTGAAAATTTCGGTTTTGGCCCGAATGAACTGTGATGAAGGTAGCAATCTGTGTAGTGTGTAAGTAATGTGTAAATATTCATAACAGTGATTAGCTGGCAATGTGTAAACGTAGAGTATTGCAATGTGAAATTAATATATATATATATATATATATATATATATATATATATATATATATATATATATATATATATATATATATATATATATATATATATATTATATATTAATATAAGGTGGCAGTATATATATTAATATATATTAATTAATTATTAATTAATATATATATATATATATCCAATGTATAATTTACATTTAAAAAAAGGTTTCAATCAAAATTGGAAGGGTTCGGTTTTTTCGGTTTTGTTCGGGCCACGGACCGAAAAAACCGGAAATCGGATACTCGATTTCGGGCCAGGCTTCGGTTTGACGTCTCCAAAAAATTGGGTCGTCGGTTTCGGCCTGAACCGTTTGACTCGGTTCGGTTCGGACCGATTCGGCCCGTTTGAGCCACCCTAGACACATAGAACAAGGTTGTCAATTTGGTGATTTTAGCTCATGAAGGGAACTCACTAGGAGGATATATGAAGGCTTTGAAGGATAAGAAGCTTCTCGATTGAATTAAACATGCAATGCAACTCAAAATTTGTATGCAGATTGAGAGAGTGAGAGAGGCGGTCTGCGATTTGCAAAGTGGAGATCGGAGTCGCGAATCAGCAATATTGTCCTTGTGGATGAGAGAGTCGAACGCCAAGACGAGAGTACTACATATCTGCGTAGCCATGGCAGCTGCGTGTGCGGCTCCAACATCTTGAAACACAGTGGCTGAATCAGCAAGGAGAGTATTGTTAGAAGAAGAAGCTTCTAGGCGACCATGGAGCTGAGATTCATAAAATCAAACTCCATCGAAAGAGTGATGGATTGGAACTCCAGCGAGCTCGAGTGCCTAAAATCAAACCGAAATGATCGAGGGACTGTCTTAATGTTTGCTTAAATGTGTGAAGTTGTTTTTTCAATTGATTTAAGTTGTTTGATGAACTTGTCCATTGCTGAATTTTGCCCACCTTTACTTAATGAATTCTGGTTCAGAAATGCATTTGCTATTCTGCTTCATTCACATCGGTGGCTTTGGCATCATCATACGCAACTGGCTGAATGCATCAGCTTCCCCTCGGCCTCCATCTAATGCACCCCAGATTTGTTTTGACATCAATCTGTAGGTTTCATGATAACTTGTTTGATGATTTTGTTTAGTTATCTCCCACTATATTTGTATTGAATTAAATTTCTGTTTATTTAGTTATATGTTGGCCTTTGCCTTTTATTTATTTTGTGTACTGCAGAAGGCCCAATTAAGCTTCCAAAAAGGCGAGGAAGTGAAGTGTAATTTAACAAATGCACTCTAGCTAGTTTGGTTTGATGAACTTGTCCATTGCTTAAATTTTGTCGGTGTAAAAAACAACACCCTTACTAAAAGGGGTTGTTAGTTACACCCGAAAATTTTACTATTTACACCCAAAATCCAAATTTTTGTTTTTTTTAAATAAACCCTACGCCTCTTGAGTCATAGGTGTGACTCAAGAGGCGCAGCTATTTTTTTCTATATACATACCCTGCCCCTCTTGAGTCACACGTCTATGACTCAGGAGGCGTAGGGTTTATTTTAAAAAAAAAAAAAAAAAAACTTGGATTTTGGGTGTAAATAGTAAATTTTGTGGGTGTAAAAAACAACACCCATTATTATTAATAAATGTGCATTTTCCTAATGTAAAGTAAGTTTCCTACCAAATATTTTCTTTATGGGCTACTATTTTTATAGCAGGTTTGTACTTTAATGTGACATGTGCCATTAAAAGTCTATTATCTCAATTAAAAATGGTATAGCAATGTGCCCATGCACAAAGTTTCGAGTTCAAAATCCCGCATAAGCTATTTATGGTTGTCTTCTTTTTGTTCCCGTTCATGAATAAGATTATAAAGTGCAATAATAAAATGATAACGTGCACAAATAAGATGATAAAGTGCATATATAACATTATGGTGTGCAAATATAATATTGTGTTGTGCAAATATGATATTATGTTGTGCAAATAAAATAATAACGTGCACAAATAAGATGATAAAGTGCATATATATAACATTATGGTGTGCAAATATAATATTGTGTTGTGTAAATATAATATTATGTTGTGCAAATATAATACTCTCTCCGTTAATTAAAACTTGACGTTTTACTATTCACGCACGCTTTTTGAGTTGTTAAAAACTATATAAAATATTAAATTTTTTAACATATTTGTTAAATAATTTCATACTTGTTACTATTAATTATGAATTTAAAAAAAAACAAATTTAAAAAAAATGTTAATATTTCATATAGTTTTTATCATTTTCAAAAAGCGTGCATGAATAGTAAACGACAAGTTTTAATTAACAGAGGGAGTATTATGTTGTACAAATAAAATGATAAGTGCAAGAATAAAATGATGGTATATGAATAAAAATATGAAGTGCATGAATAAGATTGTAAAGTGCACAATTAAGATTATAAAATGCATAAATAAAATGATAAAGTGCAAGAACAAAATGATGAAGTGTATGAATTAGATTATGAAGTGCACAATTAAGATTATAAAGTGCATAAATAAAATGATAAAGTGCAAGAATAAGATCATGAAATGCAAAATTAAGACTATGAATTGCACTTTTATCAAAAAATAATACAAACTATTAAAATTAGGCAATTTAGCCTATGTAGGAGTCGAACCCACTTCTCTGCGCATAAGCACATTGCTCTACCATTGAGCTAATAGGCTTTTAAAACTTAATAAGAGCTAGAAGGTGTTTCGATAAGCAATCAACACATAAACTCAACATCTCCGATTACTAATTCGTTTTACCTTAAGCAATCAACACAAAAATTAACAAACTCAGTTGAAACTTTTGATTTCCAGTCAACGAGGAGCGGTTCCATGGAGACAGAATCGGAAACGGGAGCAGGTGCGGTGGCGATGACAGGTTTCGATTTGTTAGAATTTGTTGCTTAATAGCTTGTGACTGTTTGGTTCTCATAATGAACTACAAGGGGAATTTGTAGAATTAATTTTAGTACAGCATACCTTTCACGGACAGCACTACCAGAAAGAACACCACCATAAGCACGGTTGATTGTGCGCCTGTTCCTGGACAATCTAGATCTCTTGTACTCAGTAGGCCTCAAGTGTGGAATCTATTATACCAACATAAATTATAATAAGATAATACAGTTGATAATTGACGAACTGAAATATAAGAGTGAACACACTTAGCAAATTAAGGAAAATAAGAAATAATCTTGGTACTAAAAGCATACTTGTAAATAATCTCAACAAAATGAATTTAAATACAGCAAATACTTTGCAAAATTTGAGTATTTTTCATTGTTTTGTGTAGTTTACTGTTAGAAACTATGACACTGAATTTTCAGTAATATTCACTGAATACCAGATGTTATACATAGATCTTGAACAAATTCTGTTGAATGTTGAATCTTGAATACCAGATGTAATATTCACTGAATTTCATTAATATTAACCAATGTCGAATGTTGAATCTTGAACAAATTCTCAAACTTCTCCCAACAAAATCCGAATGCATTACCCAATAATGTAAACAAAAAACCGAACATATCAAACAAGTGAATAACAACAACCAACCACAAAATAGCAAGATGTGTAAACTGAAGGCATGCACCAAGAACTAATTAACTCAAAACAAGTTAAAAAAAATATCATAGCCAAAACGAAGATATTGTCAAAGAAACTTGAACATACTCCTTGAATTCTCTGCTGGGGATAATTTCGATCGCCCGAAAGCTGACCATGTATTCAGACTACATCCGATTCCGTGGCGTCTGCTGGGGATGGCGATCATCCCTCCCACCGGTCCCTTTCCATCTCCCCGTCCAATTCCCCTGACTTATGTTCTCTCAGGGCAGGCGGCGTGACTTTTACGACCCACTGAGCAGGAAAATACATGGTCGGGAAGAGGGTTAGACACTTAGGGTGCTCAAATTGGGCTGGGCTCGAATTTTTTTTTAATTAAGTCCGTTTTCACTTTAAGCCATTTTCATTTTAAGGACCATTTTCATTTTAACTACACCCCAAATATTAAAGTATAAATCTCATAAAATAAGGTACAAGGTAGATATGCGGCAAAGAATTTAAGTTTTTTTTAAACCAACGACATAATTCCTATTTCAAAGATGTAAAATGGAATTTTTTTTGAAATATTCACGAAAAAATAAATATTTACGAAAAAATTCACGAAATTAAAGTATTTACACAAATATTAAAAAATTGCAGGGTTTACAGAGAAACGCGGTTTCAGCCCGCGTTTTATTCATAAGCGAGATCTCACTCCTGGAAAAATTTGGTCAAAGTTGAAGTTATTATAAAAACGCGGTTTCAATCCGCGTCTTTACTGTTTTTTATTTTTAAATTAAAAAAATGAAATTAATGAGTAAAACGCGGAACCAGTCCGCGTTTTACCTTGTAAAATTAAAAAAAAAAGAAAAAAAGAAAGGAAGAAGAAGAAGCCAAGAAGAAGGGAAAGTGCAGGCGATGGGAGGCGGGGAGCCAAAGCTCGGAGCTGCAAAAGCCCCACCCACCGCCGAAAGCGCAGAGCCACGAGCCTCTTCTTCGCCGCCACCATCTCCGCCCCCTTGGCAATCGGAGTTGAACGCCGCCCCCTTGGCAATCGTCATCACCGACACCATCTTCGCCGCCACCATCTCCGCCCACTGGCTCCGCCATCTTCGCCCCCGAAGTTGAAGGAAGCCTCCTCCGCCTGGCCTCCTCCGGCCATTGCCGCCAGCCACCACCTTCCCCGGAGGAGATCCGCGGAAATTGAGGCCTCCTCCGCTGAAATCGATTCAGCCCGCTCTCATCGCCGCTGATATCGAGGCCTCCTGTGATTCCTACCACCCACCACCACCGCCTGCGTAGATTCGGCCTCCCTCGTCCTCCTCGCCGCCGGAATCAAGGATTCCTGTGTCTCCCCGCCTCCCATGCCTGCACTTTCCCCTTTTCTTGTTCCTTTCTTTTTTTTTTCTTTTTTTTTTTTAATTTTACAAGGTAAAACGCGGACTGGTTCCGCGTTTTCCTATGTCTCCCCGCCTCCCATGCCTGCGTTTTACTCATTAATTTCATTTTTTACTCATTAATTTCGTTTTACTCATTAATAAAACGCGGGCTGAAACCGCGTTTCTCTGTGAACCCTGCAATTTTTGAATATTTGTGTAAATACTTTAATTTCGTGAATTTTTTCGTAAATATTTATTTTTTCGTGAATATTTCAAAAAAAAAATCTGTAAAATGCCCTATATATAATATAATTAAACATTATATACTTTTTGGATTACAAATTTAAATAATGATTGAAAACTAACCATGAATAAAAAGAAATCAAATTAACTTACAAATAAACAAATATATTTATCGTACAAATATGTTATAATGTTAAATACTTTGAACAAATATATTGAAAATTCAAATTTTCAAAAAGATTTTTAGATTCCCTGAACAAATAAAGTTTGATATATTTTTTAGAGTAATAATTCATACATAAATAAAATTAAAAATTAAAACCTACATTTTATTTTTCAGCCATGTTAATTAAAAACATTCATCTTAATCTTAACCACGTCGTTCTTATATATATATATATAATTAAATTAATTTATAATAACTTCATAACCAAATAGTTATTTAATATAAATAAAATATGTAAGCCACATCAATTAATAAGCCAATATAATTTTGTCAATTCAATTAATGGTCCAACTTATTCTTATAAATATTCAACTTTATATCTGAAATAGTTGAAAATTTTATCTTTTTAGATCAAATAATCTATCCAATATTACATCAATTAATAAGTTATTATCATATCTTACTTAGTTATATTTTGATAATGTTTTATTATAAATATTTATATTTATTTGTTTATAAATAAAATAAAAATGGATTGAATTTATATATGGAATTTATCCTATATTCCTTCTTTTGGATTTAATACGTAAGTTTTTTTATCTTTTAATATTTTTTATTAGTATAAAATCCAAACTCAAGATAAAAATATATTTTAACCATTTTTTAATAAGAGGACAAGCATGATTAGTCTAGACTCAAACATGTGTTTACATTCTAAAAAAAAATAACACAATGGAAGAATATATATTTACTTTATTATATGGAGTAGTAATTTATATTAATTCAAAGATAATTTATATAATAAAATTTTTAACCAGTCGTGCAACGGGCGAGTAATAAGACAAGTTTTGCTAATTTTAGCAACTAAAAGTGCCTTAGACACACATCAATTAATAATACTAAAGGAGAAGTCGTTTAACCCATGTGACGGCTTCTCAGTAGGTTTTTTTATATAGGATTTGTTAATTTGTTAGGATTTGTTAATTTTTTAATTAGATTAATTACAAATTAAATTAATTAGATTAATAATAAAAATGAATTAGATTAATAATAAAAATAAAATGCAAATTAAATTAATTGTTTGTCAAAGACAAAAAAGATATGGAGTAGGATTTGTGGTGGTTATTTCCTAAGAAAATGAAAGATATGCTATGATTTGTTTGTTATTAATTGATAAAAATTGTTAGTTGTTAATTGATAAAAACTAAAACAAATCTCATGGTATGCATGATATATATATATATATATATTATATATATATATATATATATATATATATTACATACATTGATACACATATAACTATTTTAAACTAAAAAAATACCCGTAGTTTTCTCTTTAAATTTAAAAACAAGCGCAAGAATTATGTAAATAACATAAAAAAATTAAAATGATGTCGTTTTCGCAGTCCCAAAACCTAGCCTCAAAAACACTCATCGTCTCTCCCGAAGCGCTGAAGTCGAACTTGAATAGGGAAGGGGCGAATTCCGTCCCGTCTGTCGCCTCGCCGTCGCTGAGTGCATCTCCGCCCATCGCCGGCGCCGAGTTCCATCTCCACCCGTCGGCCGCGGAGCTGCATCTCCATTCTTGGCTGTGAATCCCGTTGCTTTTCTCCTACCTGTTGGGCTGTGAATCCCGTCCCTTCTCGCCGTTCTCGACTTCTCCCCTCCATCGCCGCTGACCTGACCTCCCTCGGCCGTCGCCGTTTGCCAAGCCCCATCTGAAGTCGACCTTCATTGCCTTGCTGAGCCCCATCTTCTCCCGTCCGCCACTACACAGTCTGCACAAAGCACACAGTAAGTTTTCCTAACCCCATTTACTTGTTCGATAATTTCCTATTGACTATTGTTCACTTTCTAATTTACAAAATTATTGATTGGAATTTGGTTATTTCCTATTGATTGAAATTTGATCACGTACTGATTGAAATTGGTTATCCCCATATTACAGTAAATTAGCGTTTTTGGTGGTGGGTTGGATTTGAGATTGATATTGAATTATGTTTGTGTGCAATTGTATTTTATTTGAATAGGAACGTGGATAAATTTGTTATCCGAACTAAGAATACATCTGTTCCAAATTTTGGGTACTCTACTACTCCCAATCAGTGCAAGAGATTGATGGAAGTGTCCCAAATGTAGGGTCCTTATATCATTTGAATAATTTTTTTTAAGATTAAATAAATGAGAAAATAATTTTGTGATGCAGTGAGTAGGGCTGTGCATGATTCGGTCCAAACCGAATTTTTTGGCCGAACCAACACAAACCGAACCTAACCGAACCTAACCGAAGTTTTTCGGTTCGGCTTTCGGTTTGAAAATTTTCATTTTTCGGTTTCGGTTCGATTTGTGTTCGGTTTAGGTTCGGTTTGTGTTAAAACCGAATTTTTTTATACACTACATAAATACAATATATATATATATTTATATACTTTATATATACACTAATACACACATACTGTGAAATACAGTGTATATATAGTATTTGCATCAATATAAAATATATATACTTTACAAGGTATGCAAATACATACATTACATGTATATACACTGTATTTGCATGTGATATATATATATATATTTGTATATTGTATTTGTATAATTTATATTGGAATATGTGTATATATATACACATAAGTACAAATACAGTGTATATATATATTTATATATATTTGTATACTTAAATTTTTTTTATTATGGAAATTCGGTTCAATTATGTTAAAACCGAACCGGCAAATAATCGAACCGAACCTAATATTTTCGGTTCGGCTTTCGGTTTAAAATTTTGAGATTTTCGGTTTCGATTCAGCCCGATTCGGTTCGGTTTTAGCCTGATGCACAGCCCTAGTAGGGAGTGATATAGGGAATGTTGTAGAGGATTTAAATTGGGGGCTTAGGGCCAACATGATAACTAATTAGCTTAATTTATTTACGGAGTATTATTTTAATAAACATGCTCGATAACACCACCTCTTCTCCAGAATTCCTTCCAGAAACCCGAAAAATTTTGCTGGTGGCCTAATCCCACCCTTTCCAGTCAACTGAAAAGCACAACCACCAGTCCACCACCGTCTCTCCCCCTCTCCCGCCCCCGCTGCGCCGTCCACCTCAACCACGGCCGATCACCGCTCTCACCGTCCCACCACATCCATTTCCGCCTTCCCCCCCTCACTGATCGAACCTTGATTTCATTTACTGCCCCCGCCAACAGGTCAACAGAACCATCCCCACCTGGTAATGCTTCCATGTCTAGCAAAATTATCGATTGCTTCTTCTTCTACCGCTAAACTAATAACGACTAGAAGAAGATTCAATCGCCGTTGATTTCCTTCTCCTGATCTAAGCTTAGGAGTTTCCTTCGATCTGCCGACGCGTATTGGTAATTTTCCTCGTTTCTTCAGAATCGATATATTTTTGCTTCTGTTAATTGCTTATCTTCATTTGCTATGGTTTGAATTGTCTATATTTGCAATCGGGGTGTGAATTTGACATTGACAGTTGGACTGCTAAACACTGTGCATAGGAAAAGGGGAACTTGCGTAAATTCCAGATTCACAACCATCTCTGTTTGTTCCTGTTTGTTTTTATCTTTGTCAAATTTTCATCCTGGATTCCAGATGCTCTATAATCCGATGCTGCCTGCCTGTGAAGAGAAGAAAAAATCTAGTTCCTATTTTTCTATTTCCAATAGGAGAGGGGAAATTTTTGTGTTTGGTAATGGCGGTCTCTTTATTGATGGCATATCTGAGAATATCACATTACTCCATAGAATCACCGATTGACATTCTAAGAAGGTGTTCCTTCTTTTTTCTTTGTTGATTGTTCTTTGGTGTTGGTTAGTTTGACATCTGCCCCATGGTTTCATCATTCTTCATCTTTGTAAAATTTTCATCTTGATTGTGGTATCATCTGATGCCGCCTGTGAAGACAAGATTACATCTAGTTCCTCTTTTCCTATTGTAATAGGAGAGAGACATGTTTTATGTTTGGTGATGATGGCTTCTCTATTGATAGCACATGTGACAATAACACTTTGAAACTTTGATTGATAACAGTTGTTCCTAATTTACAATTGGCAAAAGGAAAAAAATACCCATGCATTTGCTGGATATGCATTACTAATTGGTTGCTGTCAACTAGTTTACCTTGATAATTAGGTGTAGCTAGTGATAGTTTCAAGTTTAAGGTTCATAGATTCTTATTTGATGTCTACTAAGGCACCCCTTGGTTAATAACAATGAACCGAATGAAATGAAAGGAAATAATCAGATTTTCTTACCTTTGCTTAGAGAATTTTGGAATTTGTTTCCATTCATGGACGGAGTTAAAAATCTCAAGTTGATTTCTTCATTAGTGGAACGGGTGGGTTTCTTACCCATCCCTCCCTTCTCTCCCTTCTCACATCTTGTTTGAACAAAAGCTGATAGCTTGCTCTTGTGCAATTGAAATCTATTATTTTTGGTATTTGGGCTGGCTAGGGGAAAATATTCGTCAATCAGATCTGGATTTGTGATCTGCCCACCACTTCTCTCTTCTCCTCTTGCTGATTCTAGATATTGATCTGTCATCATTGTTGCAGTTTTAGTATGCTTGATTTTGCAGTTTTGATGGCCTCCTAAAAATAGCTTGTGCGCTTGCTTTGTATTATCTATTGATTGTTGCTAGATTGTCGTGTTTTGATGTTTTTCTTCCTGAGCACTTTGCATTTCGTTTATCTTTGTCCCGTTTGATTCTGCTGTATTTTAGTATCAGAATCGTGTCTACTTGATCCTCTTGATTTTGCTTTGCTTTGCTTTGTTCTTTCACATATTGTTTTAAAAATTGGCCTAGATGGTGCCAAGGCGCTGAGCAGTTTTGTGAAATGCATGGGATCAGACTCTTATAGTTTGATTGATTAGGTTTTGATGATTTCCTGGTGTTTCTCTTTTGGTTACCTGTTTACCTCTCATTATGACAAGTTTTATGGATACCATCTTCTGCAAATGCCAAATTGACTTCTGATTTTTTATTCTGTACTGATTTTTCTAAGCTGCCCTTTCTTGAATAATACCCCAATGAAAATTGAACATCATTTTTACTGTTTGATTATTTCGTTTAAGTATCTCAATTCTCAAATTAGGTTAGGTTGATGGTTATTTTAATAGTTGAGTTAAACTTTCTAATCCACAAGCCCACTGACATTTATTTTTCCTCAATGTTGGTTTGGGATATGTAATGTGAAATGTGGGAAGTTGGGATATTTTTCCTCAATGTTGGTTTGGGATATGTGGACCTTGTGTGAGAGAGAATATTAACAATAAGTTTGTATGGAGTAAAAGATATAAATCCATTTATTATAATAAGAAAGGTCTTTTTATAGATAAGATAAACTTTGAGCTGTGATATATGAATAATAAGGTAGTGGAAAGGAAATGAAAATTTAAAGCTCATTGAATCCATTCGTGAAATCAAACACACCAATTCGGGTGATGTTTGTCCTTCCTATTCCTCCCAGTAACATTAATGATTTTGTTTCCTTTTCACAACCTTCAACTAAACAGACCCTAAACGAATCCAGTCATAGAAAGCAAACAGGAAGCCCTAAAGTAGATCAAAATATCACAATGTTTGAATTCTTGATCGTTTCTTGATTTGGTAAAGGTTATTATTATTTCATGGAAACTTTGAAGCAGTTTACAGGTGATTGGTTGTGTGGAAAGATGTCACCTCGACATACAGATTTTTATTTATTTTTGCTTATGTACTAATAATAAAGGGAACAAGAGAAGACATATGATCTAACTTCTTTCTCTTATGTTTTACACATTTTTATAGGCATCCACTCCCTGTGAACTTGGCCATGCAAGAGATGGCGGAGAATAACAGTGACAGTGCAAACTGCATAGGGAGCAAGTTGGGAGATGCCATGCGCAAGTGCTTATTCTCCGTTCTTTCTGTGGGGCCCATCCCCGATCATGTTGCATTCATCATGGATGGAAATCGAAGATATGCCAAGAAACACAATATAAAAGAAGGGATGGGGCATAGGGTGGGGTTTAGAGCTCTCTTGTCCATGCTTAAGTACTGTTATGAGCTGGGTGTCAAGTATGTCACCATATACGCCTTCAGCATCGACAATTTCAAAAGAGGTCCAGAAGAAGTACAATCTCTGATGGATCTCTTGCAAGAGAAGATGGAAGCTCTTCTGAAAGAAGATAGCATCGTTAACCAGTACGGTATCAGGGTGCACTTTGCCGGGGACCTGTCCTTCCTAAATGAATCTGTAAACTCAGCTGCTCAGAGGGTTATGGCATCCACTAAAAAGAACGCCAACGCTATGTTATCAGTCTGCATTGCTTACACTTCCACGAATGAGATTGTTCGTGCTGTCCATGATGCTTGTGAAGATAAGGATGAGGCCAGAGCAATGAGTTCGCACGAAATTTACCAGGAAGCCCGCTGTATAAGCTTGGTAGATATCGAGAAACATTTAGACCTTTCAGTTGCTCCAGACCCGGACATCATTGTTCGGACTTCAGGTGAGACCCGACTGAGCAATTTTCTAATGTGGCAAAGCGCATATTGCCTACTATACAGCCCATCGGCCCTGTGGCCTGAGATTGGTCTCTGGCACTTGGTATGGGCAGTGCTTAACTTTCAGAAGATGCATTCCTATCTGGAGAAGAAAAAGAAACAGCTATAGAACAACATACAGCATGCTCCTCGGATACAGATAAAATGGTGGTTTACCAAAAGGGATTACGCGAGACCTGCTACAACTTCATTCTACTTTGAATAGCAGCAGGTTGATCCTGGCTAGATGACACATTTAGTGACAGCAAACTGAGCAATCCATAGGATGATAGGAACCGTCTTTCCTTGCAGGTGCTTGTAGTTGTACATGATACAATGCCCAGGGGTTGCCTAAGGCTTAAAGACATCGAAGGCTTGTATTATTGTTTTGTTGAGGATGGTATAGAATACGCCGAAAACCTTGAATCGTTGTCTCAGGTTGAAATCTCAAACCCCTGTTTAGTTAAGGGGAGTGTTGTTTTGGTAAAAGATGCCCCTCTGCGTTTTTCTGACGAGATATGGTTTTCCATTGTAGGCAAACATACATTATACATTTATACCATTAATTCATGAAAATAATTTTTGTGCATCATATACACACACATAATGCAAAGCAAAGGCAAGTGTTTTCCTTTTGTTGTTGAAGGAAATGTGCATATTTTTGTGAAGCTTAGTAAAGATGGCAAAAATCTAAAGTGGCACTAGTTGACAATGTATAGCTAGCATATTCCAGAAGGATTCTATAGGGTAAGTGGGGAGCACTCTTATCCTAAGAATGATGGTGACAGTGTCCTAATAATATCCATTTTTCTAAAACTAATTGGCACTAGAGGACTAACCCACCTCGAGCCCCAGCTCTACCACTGTTCCTAAATGTTTGGGTCTAACCCATAAATTATCTATTAATGGCAGTAACCATTTCATATCTACTGTGAATGACTACTATATGGGTATGTATGGATGCTCATTTTTTATTAACTCCGGAAAAAAAATAGTAGAATTAGCTAATTTATATTTAAACTGCGTATGAGTTCAAATTTTAACTAGTTTATAGTTAAAAAAGGGAGTTAAAAAAAAGCTAAACCAACAAGCTTATTTGGTGTTTATTTTGTTTATTTGGTTTGAAATTATCATAATACCCTATACGGTGTTTATATTATTCCATAATCTTCCAACCTTTATTTTACACAATTTTTATAATTTCAACTGTTTTTAAATTTTAGTCATTTTTTTAACTCCGCCCCATACGGACACGTGAATGACTACTTTATGTTTAGACAGGTTTTTCCATTTGAAGTTAAATATGAAGTTTCTAAACTTGCAAGTACTTTCATCAACCTTGTCACAAATTTTTCTCACAAAATATTAAATCGGTGCAAATTTTCAAGCCTCTAACCTACCTCTTTCAAGACTTAGGGATATCTTATCACCTTACTTATCAATACTCTCATAAACAAAATGATTTTATCAAGAGTCGACATGGGCCTCACCTTTTTAAAACATGCCTCATGACCACTTTCACTTTGGGACTATGCCATTCATGCCTCCACTTACCTACGAAACCTACCTTCTACACTTATTTTAGAAAACAAAATCCTCATTTGAGGGTGGATATGAAATAACATAGGGTATGCCTCAGATGGGCATCAAATCGTTGATATTATTCTTATGAGGCCAGGACTTCTTGTTTCAGAAGGCGAATCTATAAAAGTCAATCAACCATTAACGAGTAATCCTAATGTACGTAGATTTGGTCAGGGAGATACAGAAATAGTACTTCAAGACCCAATACACATCCAATGCCTTTTGTTCTTCTTAGCATCAATTATTTTACCATAAATTTTTTTATTTATTAAAAACAAACAGTTCGAGAAAGTTCAGTTCAATTGTGTGAAATGAATTTCTAGATCAAGGCATTCCTAACTACAAATTCCTAAAAGTTTTCATTTGTTTACACTTTCCCAATCTTCACCCATAGACAATGTTCTAAAAGACGTTTGACGGATGATTGACGATAGGGTACCATCAACCACCAAGACGGTTTGACAGCCTTATTGGCGGATAAAATAGATTTTGGTTATTTTGTTATATTTAGCTCTTGACTATATCCAAAAGTCATATAATGTAATAAAATATGCATTTTCGAAGTCATTGACATCTTTAAATAAAAAAACATCGTACAAACCAAATAAACATCATGATCATTTTAACCGTTGTTAGATTCAAACATAAAATCACATAAACATATTCAAATAAACATCACAATCCATAATTTATACATTAAAAAATAAAACAACAAAAATCAATATAAAGGATACATTGTCAAAGTGTCAAACTCCAAGCACTTTGGCAGTGTCTTGGCAGCTAGCCTAGGTCAAGCGTCTCGACAGTGTCTAGGTAGATACCAATAGCGTTTTTTTAGAATAGTGCCCATATAACAACTACAAATTAGCTTTTCGCTCCACTCTCACTATTTTGCTTGGGGTATGGCCCCAACCATAAAGGATACATTTTTTTTTATCTATAATTTTGTGGATCACAAAACCTATATTTGAAGAGATGCCATTTTTCATGTGTACAAAATTTCATTTTCAACAACATTTAATATCAACTACATAACACATCACATGTTACCTTCTATGGGCTTCTATCCTCCCGTCTAACACTATCAGGCCCACCATGGCTTACCTAGTTCTTCTAATTCACTAGACACCCTGACTGACTCCATTTCATCATAGTCCTCACCCACTATATATATAGTCCTTCTCCTCCATCATTGCTAATGCCTAATCATCTAATGACCACTCACTCGGAAGGTAAAGTGCCCCATCTCATACTATTTTAAAAAAACTCAAAAGTTTTTCATTAACTTGCAAATGATAAAAACCATTGTAAATACTATATCAAAAACAAACAATCTTAAAAAAAGGTTCTAGATGAACTTCTATCTTCTTAATCGAAAGAATAAGAATATATGTCAAAGATGTTCTGTATTCAAGTAACTTAAAAAGGAATTTCTTGAGTTTCAAAGATAATAGATTAAATGGTTATCACACGAAACCCATGAATGAGGATGATATTGAATATATATTTCTTACATCCTTTAAGACGGGCTAGAAGCAAGTATTAGAAAAGATAAGAACATTAACACTTGGTTTATATGACATGGTTATATACCCCAATGAGAGTTACAATGTCACAAACAAGAAGTTAGTTGACAATTCAAAATTTTCTTTATAGCTTGACAAACTCGACCACCCAGGTGATACAATGACAAACAGAATCATGTAAAATCCATGTGGACACCCAATAAAGGACTTGAAATTATATCAAGGGTGACTTGACCTGTGCGGCTTGTTCTCTTCGCAAAATGGTCACATGTAAGCTAGCTATCTACACAGCATGTTGTATTTGCAAGGCTATTAACCCAAATTATTAACTTAAGGGCTCACTTTCTTGATTATTTGATTAAAAGAATCAAGTTAGAATATGCGAGAGAATTTACATCAAAGTTTCTTAATGACTATTGTCAATCAATTGATATTATGGTTGACTATTGTCAATCAATTGATATTATGGTTGAGCACCAGTGACTCGTGTTTATATCCAAAATGGCCTAGCCATGTCGTTACCGAAGCAATTATAGATAATAGCTAGGCCAATGCTAATGAGGGCTATATTACCTTCATCGACTTGAGGTCATGCAATTTTGCATGTTGCGGCTTTGATTCATCTTAGATCAACCACTGATAATAAGTTCTCCCCATTATAACTTATCTTCGGAAGAGAGCCCGATATTTCTTATTTGAATTTTTTTGGGTGCATGGTGTATGTCCCTATTCCTCCCGCTTAACGAACTAAAATGGGACCACAAAGAAGATTGGAAATATACATAGTGTTTGAGTCCCCATCAATTATTAAATACTTAAAGCCAATGACCGGTGATCCATTTACAACTCTGTATTTAGATTGTCAATTTGATGAATGAAATTTCCCACTATAAGGGGAGAAGATGAAATTTCCCACTATAAGGGGAGAAGACAAAAAGATAATTAAGAAATTAAGAGATTGCGTGAAATTCCACTTCTCTATTATTTTTTAGATCTAAAAAAATGGAAGTGAACTTGAAGTTCAAAGGATCATACATTTGCAAGGTGTTGCAAATAGATTGCTAGATGCATTTACATTTGCCAATTAAGAAGGTGATGATGTCACATATACCAACTGAAAATGCACCAACTCAATTGGAGATTCTTGTAGTGATTCTCAGGTACGTCAAAAGCGTGGGAGACCATTGGGCTTTAAGGATTCATTCCTCAAAAGAGGAAAAAGACAATGATAATGCATAAAGGTGTTGATATGTCAATCATTAACATCCATGAAGATATAATCTCAGAAGAGATATTATCTAAGTAACCTAAAAACAAAGAAAAGAATGTTGAGGATAATTTTGAGATGTCAATTAGCTATGCAACAACTTATGGGTGATGATGACAATGATCCACACTAACAATGATATAGTCCTAGATGACTTATTTGCTTATACAATGGCAATAGAAGTCATGGATGAAGATGACAATGATCCTAAAACAATGGAGGAATGTCAAAATCAAAATAATTGGGAGAGATGGAAAGGTGCAATTAAAGTAGAGCTAGAGTCATTAAACAAACACGATATTTTTGGACTAGTAGCTTCAACACCAGAAGGCCTAAAGTCAGTTGGCTTTAAATGGGTGTTCGTTTGAAAACTCAATGAGCGTAATGAAATAAGTAAGGTATAAAGCCCTACTAGTTGTACAACGCGTTTCACAAAATCCATGATTGGATTTTACATAAATGTATTCACTTGTAGTTGATGCAACAACACTTAGATGCCTAGTTGGTTGGTTGTCGTTGTATCTCCAAATGTAAATTATGGATATAGTGACTACTTACCTATATGGATCATTAAATATAGATATATACATGAAAATCCTCGAATGATTGGAAATGCATGAAGCATTCACTACAAAAAAAAAAATGAAATTTGATTCGGCAATTTCCCGTGGCAAAAGGCTAATCTGCCGTGGCAAAAGCATGCTAGCTTCGGCCAAGCGACGGCAAATGGGGGCGTGGCGAATTTAGGGGTCGCAAATTCTGGTAGCTTCGGCAAAGAGCCGTAGCAAAAAAAAATAGCTTCGGCAAAGAGCCGTAGCTAAGAGACGGCGAAGCTAACCTATGAAAGACAACACGTTTGCCACGGCAAACTGCCGTAGCTAATTTATTTATGGAAAATTAAAAAAAAAAACTGCTTTTTAGCCCGGATTTTTCAGACCCGGGCTAAAAAGTCCCATATTTAAAAAAAACAATACACATACAATTTACCTATTAATAAAATTTTATTAATTTATACAAATTTATATATACATAATTATATAAATCTACATTAATTACAAAAATTTACCTAATTTACAAATTTACATATACAATAAAATTTACATTAATTATATAAATTTACATTATTTATACAAATTTACCTCAAAGACTACATTGCCAGATAAGGCTTGCCTCCTTAAATATTCGATTACGAAACTCAGTTGCTAGATTTTCATCACCACCCTTCATCAGGCCAGCCAAAACTCCTGCAGCATACTCTCTTACCTGATAAAGCAGTACAAATTTCAAAATTAACAAAATCCAGAAAACAGGCACAATATTTGCACATAAACACAGGGCTGAAAATATATATTTTACACGTTAATTTCTAATCAGCCCCCAATAACGTACCCATCTGTGTTCAGCAGCATAATGACCCCTTTCAGAGTCTAGGGAAATAAATTCATTTCATTTCAAGAATAAAAAATCCATTCAAAATCAATTAAAAAACATTGTTTGGTTTGAAAACAAAAATGAATATTTGAGAAAGAACTTTAGATGAAACATATATAAAGGCACCAGGGGTAGAAAGAACTTCATCCACATCTCTATGCCTATCATCTGGTTTCATGACAGGTTAAAATATGGGGCATAACTGATCAACTCTTTGCCAATAAAAAAAACATAATCGAGCAAACCTCATTCTTAAATAATATTAAAGATAAGTTAACAGGTTTTTTTTTAAGTTGACATAAGCACCAATGCACCATCCCTTAAGGAAACTCACATCATACACCATATGATTACTGAACTCGTCTTTATATCAGCACAAAATTGACTTCGAGACTCTCAGTCTCAGTTTCACAAGGACAGTCTTTCAAGAGCAGCCAATAAACCAAGAAAATCAACACAAATTTAGTAAAGAATATAGACATCATGTAAAAAATGGTCAAAGGGCTGATATTGTATTTGCATCTTTTTTTTTTGAAAATCTATATAAAAAAATGGTAAATTTTTTTATGACAAGAAATGTATTTTAACCAAAGCACTCAATAAAATGCAAGTTTCATGCCAACCAAAATTTAAGAGAAGACATCAGGGTCCAAAAAAAGAGAGGATGGGAGAGAGATAGGAGGAGAGGTAGGGGGAGTGAGAATACCTCTATCTGACTATTTGTCATCAACCTCTCAATATTGGTCCAAATCTGTTCTTTCTCCTCAAAAGAAAAGATAAATGTATGCCTGTATAAAGGTTAACACATTCGCAGTTTATAAAGCATTGTATCTGAAGGACCAATCAACATGGCATTGTTGCATGTAGTATAGTACCTATACATGAATGTCCAAAGGTATGTTAGTGCAGCAGATCTTGTGCGCCAATTAGATGTTCCTCTCCTATAAATTCATATAGGACTCTGAACCAAGGGGAGAACATGTTCCAATGTAATAAATTCAACAGGAGTTCCAATGTCAAGATGCCATTTTCTTTATACTTTAGGCATCCTTCTCTGCTATTCAGCCTATTTTTTATGGTGTATGTTCTTACAGGAATTGTTTAGCAAAGAAAAATGCAAGGAAAGGAAAGAAACACTGCATATCAGCAAACTAACACTTCTGAAAACTGCTCAACAAGCATAAACTTTCTTCTAACATGCATATGTAAAATATCATTGAAGTGTTTTCACCAATAACAAGAAGCCCTTAAGCAAGTAAATCTGTTCCACTCTCCATGACTGAATTTGCATAGCAAGACACTGGCAATAGCATATCAAACTAAGAAATGCTTACCGCATGGAGAAGGATGTAGATCCAGGTCATCCAGCACATCACACTTTGCCTTTGTCTTGTACCCAGAATCAGCCACTTTTATTATACCACAAACATTCCTTGTAATGAATAAGGGTTAACATATAAATCTATAGAATCACAAAAAAGAAGAAATCAGATTATATCACTTAAGTTTATATGCTCACAGAATCACAACAAAGTAGAACTATTTATAGAACGTAATTATTCAGCACCAAGACTTGCCGCTTAAAAACCATATTTCATCTTGAACATCTGCCAGACTAAAATAAACCAAATGTCTCATCACAAAGTAGGATTTCATTCCACAATCATAAAGACATTTATGGAAAGAAAAAAATCAATCAAATTACTATCAGGTGGCAACCAGTGGACATCCTCCTTACAACTAGTCTTATCCAAGTTGCAACCATCTAAGACTAAGAAAATATAGTTTCCATGTAAATATGATAATTAATCTCTACATATATCCATGCCCTAATATGTAATATAAGTTGACTAATTAAAAATAAAATATCAAGATCAATAGCTCTCTCTATATATCCATTTATAGCCCAATCTATAGCCGATGCAATGGGAAGAAAAAAAGGTGAGAGATTTTACATATTTTACCTTTGAGAAATTGAGAATAAGCAAATAAGTTTGTCCTCCTTGTAACGGATATCAAATAGAGCCTGAAACAAAGAAGATTTCATATGTTCAGCTGTGGGAATTAGAATATTAGCAAGGAAATTCAAATGGATGAAAAAACACTTTAAATAAAATAGAGGGTTAAGGAGACAACTTACTCAATTCAAAAGGCTTGCATTTACATTGGAATATAACTTAAGCACAACTCACAAAGTCACCAAAAAAAATACAACTCACATCTTATGTACTCGGCAGTTTTTACTTTTTAGAGGTCGTCTCTCAAATGCGACTGGAATCTCTATTGAAAATGAAGCGCTTTGTCTAATAAAAAATCATCAGAAGCCTTGTCCTACAACTTTCTTGTTTGCTGTGTGGAGAGAGGGATACATATACACATACAATGTTACCATGGAAACTATAAATATATAAATAAATATGTGGAGCAATTGAGTGGAATGAAAGGAAAGCTAGAAAGGTACCTTGCATAAACATAATATCAAAGCCACTGGGTGTTGTGACCCATGGATACCCAATCCTCTAGAAGTTCAACAGTTGCTTGTTCCCCTTCTAAAGGTGCAAACTGTCCAAAGTGCTTGTACCTATTCATCATCATCATCCCATCCAGAAGAAGTTAAATTTGCATAAATAAACAATGAAAACTAAACGAGCTTCATCTCTAAACAATCCATTAGATTCTTGCTTGGCTAAGATGTTTCTTTAGCTTGTTTGGGGTTGTTGATTTCAGTTCATGCATTCCTCTTTACCTTTAGTTTTTTAAAAAATGGCTTTCACAAGAGCTATATTGATCTGTAAAAATGGATACATATATATGTGTTTTTTTTTTAAACTTGTTTCTTGAAATTTCATGAAGTACGATTCAATCTGAAGGTATATTCCAATGTAAATGCAATATGTAACAAGTTTTCAAGAGAAGCAAGAACCAAACACCCCGAATCTCAGCCATATTTTGCAATTCACAAATTAGATTATCATATTCACATTTGTTAATCCTACATAACTAAAATCTGATCAAGTAAATGGATAACATCATCAGACTAAATCGAGCAGAGTCCCAAGATGCAATTTCTAACACATTAGTCCCATTGACATAGAAACTTCAACGGAACATCCAATTTTAAATCTCACCAACAAGTTATCAGCAATGATAACTACATACTTGCACTTACCTGAGGGGAATTTGGAATCTGAATAGCAGGCAGAGATGCACAGTAGAACGATGGTGGCCTGGGTAAAGAGAGGGCGGATGGGGCTGCGAGAAAGGCCGAGAGGCGCTAGAGAATCACGCGAGATGAGGAGCGAGGCCAGAAGAACTATCCCTCGAGTTCTTCTTCCCTCATAGATTGGATCTCGGGCTCAATAATCGCTCCCAGGATGGCTCGCACTTGAGGTATCTCTCATTGAAGCTTTTTGCGTTAAGCACTTGTCTGCCATGGAAGCTCCCTCGAGCTTTCTCAAACGCTCGATCTCAGATCAGTCGCCGTCTCTCAAACCCTAATTTCTCTCACTCTTGACGGCAACTGAGGGAGGTGGAGGAAGAAGAGCGACTGACGGACTGAGTGGGTATGGGTAGTAGCTAGGGTTATACTTTCCTCTCTTTTGTTCTTTTTTTTAATTAACATTAGCGACGACAACTACTACTAGTCGTCGCAAATGTCATAAAACGAGCAATGTCGCTGCCTGATTGTCATAAAATTTTGCAACGGGGTCAATGCCGTAGCTATCAAGGGTAGCAAAATCGACCCAATAGTTACGGAAACGCTTTCCGAAGCTACCATCGGTAGCAAAAGGTATCATTTGCCACGGCAAGCGCTTGCCGAAGCTAGGTAGGGTGGCAAATTTCTTTATTTTTTGTAGTGATTAAGGTCAAAACCTCACCACATGTACACTATCAAGTTAAAGAGGTACTTATATGGATTGAAACAATCAAGCCACAAAGCTTTTGTATCCATTGTTGTACGATCACTTGATGTGGACAAGAACCCCTTTCATCCTCAATTAAACAATGAAGAGATATTAGATTTTCAAGTACCATATCTCAGTGCAATTGGTGTGCTTATATATATAGGCAAGAGTTCCAATGAAACAAAGAATACGGTAAAACGGTGAAACGAATGAATATTGCGTTATATTAATATGAATATGACATTATATGCATATGAATATGTGAATATTGTGGTGTGTGGATATGAATATGGTGTTATTTACTTTATATTATTTGAATATAAATAATAACATATTCATATACCCATATTTAAATCATATTCATATTCACACAATATAATATTCATATTTATATATTCATATAACATAATATTCATCTGAATATAACCCAATATTCATTCGTTTCACCGTTACACCGTATTATCCGTTTCATTAGAACCTTTCCCTATATATATATATATATATATATATATATATATATATATATATATATATATATATATATATATATATATATATATATATTACTATTAATACATGGCCAGTTATAGGTTTTGTAGTTAATCGTTCAATGCCAACAAAAGATCATTGGAATGGTGTCAAGCACAGTCTACGTTATTTATATGGAACAAGTGATATAGGGTTGTATTTTGAAAGATCCAAAAGAGTACATGGTGCATAATTGGTTGGCTATTCTGATGCAGGTTATTTGTCAGGTCCCCATAAGGCCATCTCACAAACGGAGTACTTATTCTAGAACATGTTTTTTTTTAGTTCTAGAACAGGCAACAAAATACTTATTCATTTATAGTGGAATTGTCGTATCTTGACGTTCAACAAAGCAGTCTTTTGTAGATACAAGATCAAATCATGTAGAGCTTATCGTATTGCATGAGACAAGAAGAAAAAGTGTGTGACTCAAACCACTCATCAAACATGTCCAAAAATCATGCGGGTTGGAGTCTATTGAAAAACACTAGACATTGTTGTATGAAGATAATGTAACTTGCATTGTTCAAATCAAGAAAGTTTACATTAAAGGGGACAAGATCAAGCACATATCCTGATATCCACATATTTGATCATGTTTTGTACTTATTTTCATTCCAAATGCTGTCATTTATTGGTACTATAGGATGAGGATGCTATGAATTTGTGTGGATTATGATTATTTGTAAGATATGGAGATTTACACAAGTTTTGGTTTAATTTCCCAGAATTTGGAGCAATTACAAGAAGGATCTACGGAGCTGAAAAGGCACTCAACGTCGAATGAAAAGCCCTCGGCGTCGACTAAAGAATTTGGGAAATCAGGCTACTAGAATGAAGAAGAGAGCAGTCGAAATTCAAGCTTTACATTGACCACTGCTCAAGATCGAGTGCAGCTGAAAAGTCGTCGACATCGACCACTTCACTCGACGTCGACTGAAGGCAGGCGCGTTGCAGATGTGGGATTGGAGTCCAAATCTTTCAAGGACTTAATTTGCCACGAGATCTTTTATCTTTCCATATTGAAGATCAAACTTTATATTCAGATATAAGCTTTAGATAAAGGATTTTATTTTCTTATTTAGATAGAATTTATTTATTTAGAGAGAAAGATTAGTTTACTATAAATAAAGGCATTAGGTCTAGGGCTTGAGATATCCCACACTTGAGCAATCAAGCATAGTTAGAGAGAGAGAGAGAGACAACCGAGCGGAGAGAGAGAGACAGAGTTGGAATTTTTAGTTGTAAGCTTTCGTTATTCTAATTCAAGTTATTTTTCATGTTTATGATGATGTGCATTGCGATGATGTGTGAGTAGTCGTCCTACTTCTAGGGTCGGGGTGAGCCCGATGATAGCCATGTGTGTATGCTTGAATGTATTATGCTTTTATGTGATTATCATCTTCTATCTTGTGCTTAATCCTTTGTGAAAGTTGAGGAAATTCGTTGTTTGCAATTATGAAGCGAAAGTGAATAAATTGTGAATTTGGATAGTAATTAGGATTGATTTGCGAAAGTTGATTAAACCCTAATTATGATAAGATAGAAACAAATAAGTTTTTATGCGAGAGCCTCTATGATCTATTTGTTACGATTGCGAAAGTTGTCTTTTTTATGATAAAGCATGATCCTTTCTATGATTGTTGTGTGTTGCATGCATAGTTGTTGTCGAGGTAAACCCTAACCCCGGAAGCTTTTAGTTATATTGTTTAAACCCTTAAATTCAAGACTTTTAGTTGTGTTTGAAACCCAAAAAACCTCTTTTGATATTTCTGATCATCGCACCCTTCTCCATCCTTTCATTCTTTGATCTTCTTTGTTGACAACTTTCTGTTTTCCTTGTCACTATACTTGACATCGGCTGCCCTCAATTGACGTTAACTACTCTACTATTACTTTCGTTTCGGTCGACGGTCTTCTCTGTCAACCGACGCTGGTACTGACTCAACACCGACTACTCTAGTCAATGGACCGCTTGTTTGCTTTGTTTGCTGTGTTTTGTAGGTTGTACTAGACGTCGAGGTCTTTTGTTTGACAGCGAGGACTGATGTGACTTGTGTTGAAGAAGGAGATCAACTGCCCTGATCGACGTCGACCACTTTTGGTCGATATCGAGAACTTCTGGTCGATTACAGAGAACGATTTTGCGGACTACTTTGGCGAGCGCTGACACGCTTCCTCGTGGATCGATCCTCATTTCTCCGTACTGCAGGCTACAATGGGGGAGTCTTGAATTTAATTTTGTTTGGTTGAGTTAATTGTGTGTGTGAGCTTATCTTATGTTTATTTACATAGCAAAACTCCCTCAACATATCCCCGAAATTATTCTCCACCCATAACTCCAAGTTGAAGGCAAAGTTGATATCCGAAAGATTGCATCAAGTGAAAATATGGTAGATTTGTTCACCAAGTATTGCCTACAAGGGTATTTAAGCAACTCGAATACAATATGAGAATGCATGCACTACTTGAAGGATGTGTGCAAAGTTGAAGGAGAGTAATTTGCATTAGTATTAGACTCTTTTTCCCTTTATCTTAGTTTTTATCTCAATGAGGGTTTTTCAAACAAGGTTTTTAACAAGGCAATACATAAACTACGAGGTGTACATCCAAGGGGGAGTGTTATAACAATGTTATTATTATTTGATGTTTCACCTCCCTAAAACCCTCACATAGTGAAAAACCAAAGTACCCTATTTATGACTTTTTTATCCTTTGTAATTACTTTTCATCTATGTCTATATAAGATTTTGTATATATTCTTGAGTGAGACACACAAAAGTAATAGAAACCACTCACTTCTACCTATTTCTTATTATCCATTCATCTCCTACTTTTTCTCATGCCTATTATACATCTCTTGTTGATGGTAATGTCTAACATTGTCGACTTGCACACACTAGTAAGAAGGCGCTAAGTCTACTAAAACCTAAACTTTGTAGTCTTTTTTTTTTGGAAAATGGATGTGGGTCTTGTCAATTGGGAAACTCCCATAAATTCTTTTTTGATCATTTTAACGATTGTACCAAACATCCTCGATCTATCTTTAATGCTTCTTGATGTTGGGTAGTCTCCTATTATCTCTAATCTTGGCTATATCTATTATATTATTTTAGTTGATGATTTTTCTTGTTATACTTGACTTTATTCAATCAAACACAAGTCTACCATTTTTAGGCTAAAGCCATGGTTTCTCAGGCTTCTAAGCTCACTCAGTATAAATCCATGGCATCCTACATGCTATTCTCAAGCTTATAAGCTCACTCATTGGTGTAAAGCCATGACTAATAAATTCAATGCTTTTATTGCTAACGATAGTTGTGATTTGTTATTCTTTGATCAAACTCAAAATCTTGTTTGTTGTAAGTGGGTGTACAGAACCGAGTATAATTCCAATGGAATTGTGGAGCAATACAAAGCTCGATTCGTGGCCCAAGGACTTTATCAACAAATATGTATAGACTACCAAGAAAATTTCAGTCCATTTGTTAAATCTAGGGTTGTTTCTTTGAACTAAGAAGTCCAATAATTAGATGTTAAAAATTCTCTTACATGGCTAATTTTCTAATGTGGTCTACATGAAAGAACCACCGATTTTGTTCCCATCGATTTCGTAATCATGTTTGCAAATTTCAAAAGACTATTTATGGTCTTAAACAAACATCTATGTGTGGTATCATCATTCTAATAGCTTTCTATATTCTCATTGTGTCATCGCAAGATGAGCAAACAAATCCATATTTATTTGTCGTCATGCCCCCTACATTTTTATCATTCTTCTATATGTTGATGATACACTCAATACTGATAATTATTCTCACTTGATTTCCCATGTAATGTCACTTTTTGGAAGTCCTCGTCAAGTTGTTCACTCAAGCTAAGCAAGAGCAAACTAGGTAGGTGAAGCAAGCATCTTGTCCGACTTTGCTTCATATATATAAAGTGGACCAGTTTCCTAGAACCATCAAACTACTAAGATGGCAATCACTTTCATGTTAAGGATCTTGTTCCATTACATTATTTGTTAGGAGCTCATATTGTTCTTAACTCAGTTGATATGTGTAACACCATTGTTCTATATCAGATATAATTTGGCCAGTCGAGGAGATGTAATAAAAACATATTCCCTCCGTTCTAAAATACATGGCCTTTTAGGCTCTGAACTTTTGTCAAAAATACATGGGTTTTTAGGTTTACAGAGTAATTATTACCTCTAAAAAATTACTATTTTACAGAGTAATTATTACCTCTAAAAAAGTACAATAGTAAGTAAAATTAAAGAGTTCTCATATCTATAATAATAAGATTTAATTATAAATAGATTTTTGTAATTAACGTGTAAGTGTTTAAAAGACCATGTATTTTAGGAAAGATGGAGTATTATGTAGAGTCATACTCCCTCCGTTCGGCAAAACATGTCGTTTACTATTCACACACGCTTCTTTATAATGATAAAAACTATATAAAATATTCATTTTTTATAAATTGTTTATACCAAGTTTGTACTTATTAATAATAACTACGAAATTGTTAAAAAAATTATTTAAAAAACTAGATATTTTATATAGTTTTTATCTCCTAAAAAAGCGTGTGTGAATAGTAAAGTGACATGTTTTGCCGAATGAAGGGCAGGGAGTATATGACCGAAAGGGAAAGGGGTAGATCAATCCCTTCCATTCATTTACTATTCACTCCATATATCATACAGAATAATTGGAGTCGTGAGATCCGAATTAATATTCTAACAGTACTTGATGCGCTATTCATTTAAACTAAACTAGATTGATGGCCCGTGTTACACATGAGACTAATTTTATTTCATGTTATTTAGTTTGAATTATAGTTTACAAAATATTTTCCATTTGTTTTTATTTATTTATTTTCCATTCCCCACTCTAGAAACAAATGGGAGAATTAAAATATTATCAACTATATAGATTTTTTTTCATTTCATATCCATACTTATATTTATATCAATATCAATAAAAATTATACAATAAATAATATTAGGATATATTACTATATATTATCCACCAAAATATAACATTATAGAAAACAAAATGAGGAGAGATTAATTTTGGCTATATATAAAAACCTCGTAGTTCTCTACACTTGTGAAAATTTAGTAAGTTTTCTTCTACTTAATCTTTTTTCTACAAAAATAAGTAAACATGCTAAAAAAATGTTTCATAATCATATTTGAATAAAATTGAATGTACGTATTATATTTATATTTGTATTATACCCTTACTATTATATATGAAAAAAATATATTAATTCTCCTTCTACCAATCCTTTCAATATTTTAAATTTTAATTGAAAAATAAATGAATTTTACCAATTATTATAATATATACCCTTATGCACAAATTTAATTTTAAAAATAGTAAATTCATTAATTCTTCAATTTACTCCTTCACATTAATGGCAAAAAACATCTTTTATATGTTACTAGAAATGCATTCCCGCGCTACACGCGGGTCATTATTTAGTATATTAAACTTTAAATCTTATATGCAACGTACCTGACATCTTTAAAAATGTTATTTACACATTAATGTGGTTATGGTTTTGGCCTTTTATATATGCTCATGCCATTAGTCTTATATTACAATCTTTCATATACTGATTTTATCCCTTATTACTTAAGTTAAATAATATAATTTAGCATGTACAATATTTATTCTTATACTGTACTCCCTCCATTCAGAAATAAACTTTTTTTTTCAAAAATAATTTTAAACTTATAACTAATAAGTCTAAAATATATAAAAAAATTGATTAAAAATTTGATATTTTATATAGTTTTAAGCTCCTTAAAAAAACTTGTCAAAATGTCAAATGACACATAATTCTGAACGGATGGAGTATTTAATAGAATTGATCAATTTTATGGCAAATTAAAATATGTTTCAATGTTTAGAAAAATATTTATTTTATTTTGGCAATTGAAAACCACTTAATTTGCATAGAATTATATATTCTTATTTTTGACAACATTTATTTAATCACATTTTGTAAAAAAAATAATATATTATTATCAATGTTTTAACATTAATATAAAGTAAGGCCCTCTATTTTTAGAGAAAAATGTATTAGTAGTTATGGTGCTACATCAAAAAAATATTATAATTCTATTGTCCAAGAAACCATTAGAATTTTTATAACGAAAAAATATTAAATATTTTTTATCTAATAAATTCAAGGCATTAAACTAATATAATTAAAAAATACAAAAATAGTGTAGTTAAGGGGAGTTGAACCCTTGACCTCATGCATATAAATTATTCCTTAACCATTATGCTAGAACAACCTTTTGATTTTTAATGCTAATATTTAATAATATTAGATTATTTTTTTAATCATTTAATAGGTGCAATTAATGGGCTTTCACTCAAATTTATATATATAGTATAGATATATATATATAGATGTAGATTTCACCAATTATTTTTATATATATCTTTATGCACAAATTTAATTTTAAAAATAATAAATTCACTAATTCTTCAATTTACTCATTGACATTAATGGCAAAAAAGCCTCTTTTATATGTTATATATATATAGAAGATTTGGAGAACTGTTATATATTAACATGGATGGAATTTTCGAAACCTAAAAGATAGAGGGGCGGCGATGAAGACATTTCTCAAGCAATGCCTAACCGATGAGCTTCATTTGTCCGCATTGCGCATAAATGATGTTCAACTTTTGAATTTTAGCGGCACACCAACAATTTCTCAGAAAGTAATCTAGTTAGAACAAAACCATAGAACGAAAAAAAAAAAAACACATGTTAAGTCAAATATATATGTTAGTCCAGTTAAGTGTGTATCTATTTTAGCTCACCGCCACCCCCCACCCAAAAAAAAAGGGTGTCCATTTTAGTAATTTAAGATGCATCTGTTGAGTGTTGACCATTAAATTTTGGATGGTGGCAGCCCCCTTCGTCGCTTCTGGCGAAGCTGCGAGCCTACCCTTCTCGAGCTTAAATAGCTTACTGCACTGCTTTGGGCCCACTCTCTCTATAATGACTCTCCAAATTCTATTCAAACTGTTGATTTGGGGGGGCTTTGAAGTGTGGCCCAAAATGTCATTGTTTTTGGCAGCACACTGAATCGAATTAAGGTGGGGTTGCAAACTTGTAACTTGGGATCGGTAGTAGGAAATTTGTGTTAAAATTTAACTTTATCACCAGCTAATCCGGAGCGATAGCGTAATTACCCGTAGAAAATGAACTTTTTGGGATTTCATTTTGGGGGAATTGTGCTATAGGCCATAATTAGAGCCTTTATTAGTAAAATGTCCACCCTTCCCTTCCAAATTGGCAAAATGTCCACCTTCCTTCCCTTGCCCCCTTTGCCCCCCACGTGCGCCCCTTGTGCCCCCTCCTGTTTCAGCACATTTGATTTCAGCAACTCCTATTTCAGCGTTTTTTTTTTCGCGCGTTGCTGAAACCGAAGTTGCTGAAACCAAAATTGCTGAAACCGAAGTTGCGGAAATTGTTTAAAATAGTTTTTTTTTTGTTTTTTTTTTCGCGCGTTGCTGAAATCGGAGTTGCTGAAACCAAAGTTGCTGAAACTGTTGAAAATAGTTTTTTTTTTTCGCGCGTTGCTGAAACCTAAGTTGCTGAAACCGAAATTGCTGAAACCAAAGTTGCTGAAACTGTTGAAAATAGTTTTTTTTTTTTCGCGCGTTGCTGAAACCTAAGTTGCTGAAACCGAAGATGCTGAAATTGTTGAAATTAGTTTTTTTTTCGCGCGTTGCTGAAACTTAAGTTGCTGAAATCGGAGTTGCTTAAATTGTTGTTGCAATTGCTGAAATTAGTTTTTTATTTTTTCGCGTCAGCGCTTCGTCATCGAAGTTGCTGAAACCGTGTTGCTGAAACTGGAGTTTTTTTTTCGCGTCATCACTTCGACACCGGAATTGCTGAAATCGTGTTGTTGAAACCGAATATGGTATATGAAACACCCTCTCAACTATTTGAAATCGTGTTGTTCGCATCATCTCAACTAGTTGCTGAACCGAACTCCGACAGGCTTGCGGTACTGCAGCCAATTAGTTTGCCAGAGCTTATCCTTTGCGTTTCAATGCCCAATCCCGACGACAGAGACATCCAATTTTTAAGAGCGAGATAAATGAATTCAACATATATTGATATTAACAGGACATGTGACGATGCGAACAACTCAGCAATTTCAGCATTTCAATGCGAAACAGGACAAAAATCATCCTCTTCGATTAGATTAGAGATCGAATAGTACATATATTAAAAAAAGAAGCAAAACAAATTCACCAACACAAATTCACCAACTTTACAACGCCATGGAGGAAATCAAACAGATCAGCCCTCATGGAGGATTTTAACACAAGACAACCGAACACAAATTCATATTTGATTAGAAAACAGGTCTGGGGATAACCGGCCCTTGCAATCTGCAATGTAAGTGAAATCATTTGTATACACATCCAGTGATTCAATTTGTATTCATGAGTACAAGCAAACTTCTACTCAACCAGAACAGATAAACAACAGTTTCTTTAAAATACCAAACTTTTGTATCAGAAACTACGAATAGAAGAACATCATGCCGTGTGTGCTGTATCCCATCCCAACTTCAACCAATAAGTTTTAATTACATGGTGCAGCCTTTGCAGTGGGAAGAGCGTTGCCGCGCTGGGGCAGGGTTAAGGTCAACCTTCCTCACCAAACTCTTTTGTGAATCTCTCATGTACCTCAAGATCAGATTTCAGCATGACATCGCACTGGATCAAAAAAGCAGTATGATCAACCAAAAAAAGCCTCAGTTTCATCCTCAAGGCGTTTCAGCATGACATCGCACTGGATTAAAAAAAGTTGAGAGGCGGCAACCATCGTCTTCGCCTCGGATCGCCATCGTCTTCGCCTTCATCGCCACCGTCTTCATCGCCTCGGAGCGCGACAACCTGAAGGTGAGAGGCGGCAACCATGAGGAAGATGGAGGCAGCATCCTCTTCGCCTCGGATCGCCATCGTCTTCGCCTTCATTGCCATAGCCTCGGAGGTGGCAACCAGGAGGAAGATGGAGGCGGCAACCAGAAGGTGAGAGGCGGCTCTGGCGCTTGGTGGATTTGGGAGGAGAGGGAAGGTGGAAGATGAGATCTGAGCGAGAGAGGGGGGGCACAATTTTGGAGTGGACAAAACCCTAATTTAATAAGGGTGGTGGACATTTGCCCAATTTAAGCCCAAAAAGTGGCCGGTTGGACAAATTTTATCTTTCATTTTTCCATTCAAAATAGGCATAAAAACCATTCAAAGAAATAGACTCTAAAAAAATTCAAAAAATAAATAGCGGTGCCCTTTCCAACATTGCTTTAATGGTATCCATATCACTTTCTTTTTAGGTTTCATATAAAAACAATGTCCCCAAAATCACTTTGTGGCATGAGTTTTGTCTTACACAATGTTATTCATATAATTATTACTACCTCCGATCCAAAAAGGATGTCGTTTGACTTTTTAATACGTATTTTAAAGAACTAAAAACTATATAATATATTAATATTTTTATTAATATTTTTTTTATAATCTAATACTTATTACCAATAAATATTAAGTTGTGAAAAAATAATTTAAAAAAAAGTTAATATTTTATATAGTTTTTACCTCCTTAAAATACGTGTTAAAAAGTCAAACGACATTCTTTTTGGATCGGAGGGAGTATTAATTTTTATTTTTTTTTAAGTGGGGTTTCGAAATTATGGAATCATATATATATATGATGAATGTTATGCTGGGTACTTATTGAAATAAGGAAATTGTATGACCTCTATTTAAAAATAAATGTTCTTTTACTTTTTAATATGCTTTTTAAGGAGTAAAAAATTATATAAAATATCAATTTTTAATTATTTTATTGAATGATTTTATACTATTAAAATAGACGTTCTTTTTACTTTTTAGTATGCTTTTTATTTTTAATGAAGACCTTATATATATATATATGAAATTCTAGATTCTGTTGGTGTTTGACGAAGGATGACCAATTAGGGATTCTGGTATGTCAGAAAAAAATCAGGAATTAAGTAGTTGAAATTGATTATTATTTTTCTGCATCGAGATTACCAATGTGCGGTCAATAAATCTCAATCGGCATAACTGAGGATTCTTGAGTTCTTATTTTTAAAGTGTCTTCGTTCCTATAAGTATCAATTTCAAAATTAATCCAAGTTTATTTCTATTACATACTGTAATAAGTTTGATTTTAAAAAATGTACTATGAGACATAAATACTCTTTTCGATCGAATTTTTTTTAACCTAAACATCAAAATTTTATTTCATTTATAAATAAAAATAATACTTTTTTCATCGAAAAATAATAAATTTAAAATATTTAACATGTTTTCTAAGAATTATAAATAAAATATCCATTTTAACACCAATTATATATATATATATAATAGAGTTTCAAACTTAAAAAAGCATGTAAAAAGTTAAACATTTATTTTTTTTTAATAAAAAACCAATCTAATTAAAGATCAAGAGCATCCTACATTCCTTTCTCCCTCTGTTTAGCAAAATATGTGATCCTAGAGGGTTAATTTTGTACAGAAAAACATGTCATTATTGATATCTTGCACAAAAAATAAAAATATCATTTTAATGATTAGTAGATTGTATATAAAATGTACGATGGAGATTGTTAATAAAAATGAGTAAAATACTAAGAGTGGGTGTCCGCACGCGTAGCGTGCGACACCAACTAGTATCTTCTATATAAAAAGCGTGAGTTGCCAAAATGAACAGTAACATGACGACATTGCCCCTACTTTTATGTGCAAATTACAAAAATAAGTGAGGCTCTTTTTTACCCTCCCATCTGGCAGCAACGGGAGGGCTCTTGCGTAATTCTGATGGAGAATGGTTGTCCGGATTTGCATGTAATCTGGGATCTTGCTCGATTCCTGCAGCTGAACTTTGGGGGGTCTTTCATGGACTCGAACTTGCATGGCGGCAGGTTTATAGGATGGTTGAAGCAGAGGTTGATTCGAAGACTATTATTTCGCTCCTTCACAAGGATCTCCTACCCACTCACCCTCTGCATAGCCTGGTTTCTTCTTGCCAAGGCTTGTTGCGTAGAAACTAGTATATCCAGCTTCGACATGTGTACCGAGAAGCAAATCGAGCATCAGATTGGCTGGCAAGCTACGGACTGACTCTTCCTTTAGGACTACAACATTTTGCTTCCCCACCTGTAGGATGTTCTTCTATACTTTTAGACGATATGCAAGGGGTCGCCATGCCCCGATGCATTCCCATGTACTAGTAAAGGTTTTCTTTTTGCCTATATAAATATATACAATGCTTTCAGATAAAAAAAGAGTCACAATTTTAATTTTTTTTATTATTATTAGGTAAGACTACGTGGGCCAAACCGGCCTAGCGCCAACATACAACACAACCCTAATACGTTGGAGACAATATAGACTATGACCCGACATCAAGCGCCATCAAACAATGAAACTGCTGGCCAGCGGTACATCAAGAATCCTTATGGACAGTGAAGATGATCCTACAAGGAAATTTCTTAAATACGAAGTCGCCTCGACCCCAGCCAAACCCCATACCGGACGTTAGATCCCCAATTAAGAATAGGAACGTCAAGAACACCCAGAGACGCAGTTGAGAACAACCCTAGTAAAACGCACCTAAAAGCCCTTTCAGAATTTTATCGAGGCCCCTACGGGATTTTGATCAAGCCTACCATATATATATAACCAGTTGAATTTTTTTTCTTCCTCCAGGCTACCCTGGACCCAAGGCAAAACCTTGGGCCCAAATTATAGGTTCTCGGGCCAAGGCAGAGAGAAAAATGTGCACCCCAAGGAGTTTACAGTTCCAATCCCGAAAGACGGAATTGGTGGTTCACCCGAGGCCAGCGACAGAGGGCAGGGTGAGGGTGGAAGCATAGGCAAATGAGAAGCCTGGGTTGAGGAGAAGGTGGTGGAGACGTGGAAACAGGGGAACTTTTGAAGGAAAGGGGGCAACGAGGAGGGATAAGGGGCAGGAGGATGTGAGGAAGAGGAGTCACCAGAAAGATGTCGGAGAGGACTTATCGGCGACGTAGAGATTAGAAAGGCCAAAACTGACGACGCGACTGTAAAAAGGTCGGCGCACCTATATTTGAAACCAGAAAAGGAGGTGATGGCAAAGATCAGATAGGTCGGCGAGGAGCAAACCGACGACGATTGAGACCAAAACCGATCGAAATCAAGGCCAATTTGGGGGAGATTAAACGACATTTAGCTTTGTCACATAAAATTTGTTTTTTTCTATGTGAAACATATTAGGTAGACATAATTGAGCATGTATGATCTAAGCTCCTAGACATGATTGAAATCCAACAAAAACTTGTCATAATGAGAATTTTCGGCCTTATAGGGATTACATTTATTAATTCCCTCTGCTTTTATTGTGCGATTTACTCTTTTTACGCATTAATCTCTGAGTATTGACATATTTATTTATTATTGAGTCCAATTATAATACATATTCATTGCTTATAACTTTCATTTGATGAGGCACCTTTTATCCATATTTATCCATATCCACCCTATATTATAATTTTGTTTGAAGCCAATTTCGATCCTTAGTTTTTTCTTTGAAAGCTCCACAAAATATATTACATCCTTATCCAATAATAAGTCTGATCCCTTAGGGAATTAGAATTTAGATTTGGTTATGGCTGACTCATTTGGAGAAAGGAAAAGCTTTGGTCTATGCTTAATGTTAAAATGTTTCAAGGATGATATAATGTTATATGCTTTATTTCCTCACATTTTGTACTTGATTAGGTGGCTCTAAAAAAGAAGAAAAAAATCATAAAAAAGAAAAAAAGAAAGAAAGAAAGGAAGAATAAAGATTCATATTATTGCAAATAAAGAGTCTTAGTTCATTTCTATATGTGAGAGTTGGATAAATTGCATGGTTAATTAACAGAGTTGTACTTCATCATCATAGAAGCTTGTGTGTTTTTGACTTGTTTTGGTGAATCTCGAAAAATAGGAGCCTTAGTTCCCGGAATTGAAAGCACCACATGGCCAAATATGACTCCTTACCCTTATTTTCATACCAAGCCTCATTACAACCCCGTCAAATAGAGTCTTCTTTGAAGTTTTTCATTGAGCGAAAGTCTTCTTGATGTTACTTATTTGTTTCGAAGTAATAGATGGAGATAATGTTATATACATGTCAATGCTTAAGATGACTTTTGTTTAATGAATTGAGTTAAGAGTTGATCTTAAAGCCTACACACATGAGAGAAAGAGAAACACATTTTTCCCTGTAATGTTGGATGGATAAGGCATGTGAGCTACTTAATCACTTATATACATGCTGGGATGTTAGTCTACTTTACTATTGTTTGCACTTGTTCAAAATGTTGCTTTTTGATAAAGAATGTCTCATGAAAAATTATGTTTGTGGGATGTATTGATTATGTCTTGAAATCTATTTTGCTCGAGGACTAGCAAAAGGTAAGTGTGAGAGATTTGATAATGCATGATTTGTATCGGCATTTTAAGTACTTCTTATTTGCAATAATATATATATATATATATATAGAAAATGGTTCAAATGAAAATGGTTCTTAAAATGAAAATCCCTCTTAAAATGAAAATGATCCAATCTGAAGGTAAATGGGCCTATTTAAATGAGTAATAGATAAATGAGCCTAATTAATGTGTAAATGTGCCTAATTTTATGGAGCAAATGGGTAAATGACCCTAATTATGAGATAAATGTCACCACCTCTCCCATACTTTCTATTTCTACCAATATCGCCCTTATTTCAATTATAAAAATTACAGATTTTAGCCCGTAATTTTTATTTGAAATAATATTTTAAGGTGCATCTATAAGATTACAAAATGCAACAAAATATGCTACATCACATTTCTTGTCTTTATTTTAAAAAGTGAAAAATATGAGATTACAAAATATAAAGTGAACAAATAATACAATAAAGATTATTATTAATAAATGTGCATTTTCCTAATGTAAAGTAAGTTTCCTACCAAATATTTTCTTTATGGGCTACTATTTTTATAGCGGGTTTGTACTTTAATGTGACATGTGCCATTAAAAGTCTATTAGCTCAATTAAAAATGGTATAGCAATGTGCCCATGCACAAAGGTTCGAGTTCAAAATCCCGCATAAGCTATTTATGGTTGTCTTCTTTTTGTTCCCGTTCATGAATAAGATTATAAAGTGCAATAATAAAATGATAACGTGCACAAATAAGATGATAAAGTGCATATATAACATTATGGTGTGCAAATATAATATTGTGTTGTGCAAATATAATATTATATTGTGCAAATAAAATGATAACGTGCACAAATAAGATGATAAAGTGCATATATAACATTATGGTGTGCAAATATAATATTGTGTTGTGTAAATATAATATTATGTTGTGTAAATATAATATTATGTTGTACAAATAAAATGATAAGTGCAAGAATAAAATGATGGTATATGAATAAAAATATGAAGTGCATGAATAAGATTGTGAAGTGCACAATTAAGATTATAAAGTGCATAAATAAAATGATAAAGTCCAAGAACAAAATGATGAAGTGTATGAATTAGATTATGAAGTGCACATTTAAGAGTATAAAGTGCATAAATAAAATGATAAAGTGCAAGAATAAGATCATGAAATGCACAATTAAGACTAAGAATTGCACTTTTATCAGAAAATAATACAAACTATTAAAATTAGGCAATTTAGCCTATGTAGGAGTCGAACCCACTTCTCTGCGCATAAGCACATTACTCTACCATTGAGATAATAGGCTTTTAAAGCTTATTCAGCAAATAAGGATTCATTAACCACAACATCAGCAAGTTGAATCACAGATGCAAGCAACTCTTCTGTATTTAATCATCCAACTTCAGATGTTGTCAATTGCACTTTTATGCATAAAATTTTATCACAAATTGATCATGCCTATGGCAAAAAAAAAAATACACGCACGAATCTACCTTATTTTTGTGTACTTCTTAAGTAGCATCCCACACATCTCATATGAATATCAAAATAGACCTCTGATATGGTTTCCTAAAACCACTTCTAAATGCTTAGATTGATCTAAGCTGCAGGACCATAAAACTGAAAGTATAAGCTTCATTAACTTGTTGAATGTGCCAAAGTATCCAGTTCCATATATGCAACTTTACAAAATCAGTCAGAACTTCAATAGAGAAGGATAAAATTGAACCTGCAAGGGGTAGGGCTATCCATATCAGCAGGTTCTGTTGCATTTTTTTCATCAAACCTCACTGGAGCAGGAATATAACCTGTTAGCTTATCTTTGTCAAGGAGCCCAGAGTTTGAGACAGTAGGAAGCCAAGAGTGGTACTTCACTTCTGAATCATGGTCTATGGAATCCTTCCGTTTCTTGGATAACTTCCTAATTTCATCAGGAGTCTCCTGTAGAGTACCACATGCTTTCAGAAAATTGGCCTGCAAATCATTTCACATTTAGATCCACAACTGCCATGTCACAGAGACAGTCAGACAAGTGATGCTTGATGCTTTGCTACAGCGATAACATTAGACAACAAAATACATAACAGTTATACAAGTATTCACATTAGACAACACAGATCCACACAACTGTAGAACGACTCTTGGCAACTTAACAAACAAGAATGGAACCGTCATAAAAAAGAAACAAGAAATTACCTCATAAATATTTTACGAATGCTCAAGCATTTCAAGCTGTAAAGTGAAAAGAAATCATCGACTTACTTCATCCCGGAGCTCCGAATAATCAAATTCAGTCCTCGAAGCTCGACGTAGATGTCTATCTTTCTCTTTGACAACAACATCTTCTCTCACTTCGATTCAAATAAGGCAAACAAACTAAATGTTAGGTCAAAACAGAAAGCATAATCGAGGAGTATAAGAAATCACATAATTACACCTTGGGATTGATGCGTCGATGCCGCTGGTTCCTGAAGGAGCATCGCAAGTGAAAAAATAAAGTTCAAATAAAATTAGAGAAAATCGAAGCATGAGCAATGTAAGCAAGAAAATGGAAAGAACAAAAGCATTAGGTTAAATCAGAGAAATGAAAGATTACATCGGAAGAGGGAACGAGATGACGAGGATAAGTGGACCAAAATCCAAAACAGCGAAAGAAATAGGCCATGGATCTCAACAACATCCCGAGGAGGCTGCAGTGATTTGTTCGAGGCATGACCGGAAGGAGAGAGCTTCGCTGTTGTGACTGCAACTGGGCACATCTCCATTGTCGAAATCGAGCAGGTCCGTCTCGACTGGGTAGATCTTCGTTCCTTCTTCACTTCTTTGCTTCTACAGGCGATGTCTACAGGCGAAATCGTGCAGATTCGTCGCCGCCGGAAGCCGATGTCTACAGGCGGAAGCCGATGTCGATGGGAGGAAGATGCTGGCGGATGAGGAAGGAGGCGGAATGGGGAAGCCGATGGCGGATGAGGAAGGAAGCGGGTTGGTTTGTTGAATTGGGCCGGATCCGATTTAATGTTTTTTCAAAATTAGGCCCATTTTCACTTTAAGCCATTTTCATTTTAAGGACCATTTTCATTATATATATATATATATATAGGGTTGGGTTCGGGTGAGAAGCACACTACCGGTGAGAAGGAAAGAAGTGATTTGATTGGTCCACGTGTCCAAAAATAAATTAAAAATAGGAGACACGCGGATTCCCCCGATTAATTAGTAACACCCACCAAAATTAATTAGTAACACCCTCACTCTCACAGGTAACGCTAATTAATTACACGCGCCAAAACACAAAATTTACTAATTAATTGAAAAAGTTACGTAGACATATAAAAACCTTTACATCCACTTTTAAAATTTATTTTTTGACATTTTCACTTGTTAAAAAAAATATAAAAAATATATTTTTGAGTGTAATTTAATTTTATCTACACATAGACACCCACTTTGTATATGTTTTGTTAAAAAAAATTAACAAGAAGTGGTTCAGCCATTTTATTTGTATTGGTTCAGCAATTTTATTCATAGTGGTTCAGCCATTTTATTTGTTGTGGTTCAGCAATTTTAGTCATAGTGGTTCAATCATTTTACTCTTAGTGGTTCAGACTTTTTCTTTGTATTGGTTCAGCTATCTTACTCATATTGGTTCACCCATTTTATTTCTAATGGTTCATAAAGTTATCAAGAAGTGGTTCATGAAGCTATAAAGAGTCTATTTATTTGATGAACCACTTGGTATAAAAACCCATGAACCACTTAGTATAAAAACTCTGAACCACATAGTATAAAACTCTGAACCACTTGGTATTAAAACCCTGAACCACTTGGTATTAAACCCTGAACCACTTGGTATTAAAAAAAATAAATTTTTTAGTCACTGAACCACTCTCTATTTAGTCCCTGAACCAATCTCTATTTAGTCACTGAACCACTCTTTATTTAGTACTGAACCAATCTCTATTTAGTCACTGAACCAATCTCTATTTAGTCACTGAACCACTCTCTATTTAGTCACTGAACCACTCTTTATTTAGTACTGAACCAATCTCTATTTAGTCACTGAACCAATCTCTATTTAGTCACTGAACCAATCTCTATTTAGTCACTGAACCACTCTCTATTTAGTCACTGAACCACTCTCTATTTAGTCACTGAACCACTCTTTGTTTAGTACTGAACCAATCTCTATTTAGTCACTGAACCAATCTCTATTTAGTCACTGAACCAATCTCTATTTAGTACTGAACCAATCTCTATTAAGTCACTGAACCACTTGGTATAAACCTCTGAATCACTTGGTATTAAAACACTGAACCACTTGGTATAAACCTCTGAACCAATTGGTATAAACGTCGTTATAAGGTTGGATTGGATGAGAGCGATATTATTATATACTGATTGATGCATATACATGCTTGGGAAACACACGGTGGATCGATACACTTGCAAAAATTGGAAGGAATTGAATTCGGGGACTATATATAATGCGTATACATTTATATATGATCGATCAATCTTCAGATCAGATCCCTTGCCACCGTTTAGTAACGGGGATGATACGAACGAAGAGAGCTCAGTTGAATGGCGAAAACTCGATGGCTGGGATGCCGGATTGGAGCATAATGGTTGAGCTAGCAAATTGGTTAGTTGAAGGAGGTTGATGCAGCAGCAACATTAGAGAAAGAGAATCCTGATGATACTGCTTCGGATAAGACTGGGACTACTTATCACTGCCGAATCCTACCAGTGAAGTTTCCGGAGCCCGATTTATCGAGCTCGTAGAATCAAGGGCTTCATAGCTGCTCGATGGCCTTCCATTGCCGGAAAATCTTAAGTCTCTAGCGCTTCGGCGTCTCGATCTTGACTCTGATGCCTTTCCGACATCGGTGCTTCAGAAGGATGAGGCTTCGTTACTGCTGCGAGACTACATCACCGCCATCGCCGAGGAATTGAGAGGTGAAACTAGTGCTTAACTTGCGAATTCCTTTTTTTGTTTTATGATTTCATTAAATTATATATACTCCGTATCAGGGAGGCAGAGTGGACGGAGGAAGAAAGCTGAAGAGGCAACAGGGCGGATGAAGAGAAATAGAAGAGACTGGAGGCGCGTCAGCTTCTTTTTTATTTTTTTTTTAATTTAGATCCGTATCAACCAATTACAGAGCTTCTTTCCTTCTCACCGGAAGGGGTGCTTCTCACTTGAACCCAATCCTATATATATATATATATATATATATATATATATATATATATATATATCAATATTCAATATATAATACTAAAAGAGAGACGTGAAAATCCTATGTGGCGGGCTCTGGTGCGATTCGCTTACGTGTCGTTCTCTAGTGCAATCTGACCCGAGTTTTTTTGACACGTCAATTAATGAGTATCCAATAAATTTAAGTCATTTCATACAACGACCTAATCTATTTATCTACGTGTCATCTAAATCTATCATTTTACCATGAGTTATTTTATAATATTTTTTTATTAATGTTTTATATTTTAAGTGGTTACAAAACTCTATCATTTTACCTTGAGTTATTTTTAAAATATTTTATCTACAAAAATCATATATTAAGTTTCATATCTTAAATGGTTACAAAACATATCATTTTATCTTGAGTTATTTTCACCTTGAATTATTAATATTTTTTAATTTTTATTTGTGAATATTATTTAACTTTGTAACTAATATCCAAACAATAAATAATTTTTTTTACTCCGTTGAAACTTGAAAGCCTTGCTTTCAACTAGAGCACTATAACGGTTAACAAAGTCGATCTTTTATTTTATATAGATATATAGATATATCACTTTCTTCACAAAAAAAAACTGTTTTTATTATATTAGATTATTTTTAAAGGTATTTTAAGATTTTATGATAATTTTATTAGATTATTGGTGAAAGGTTATATAAAAGAGATAAATAAATTAAGAAAACAGGTTGGTAAATCAAAGTTTAGTCCATGATTACATGTATTATAATTTTACCTCAATGCAAATTAAAATTTTTTATATTTTTTACAGTATATTAAAAATAATTTAGTAATCATGTTTTCATTTTTTTAAATAAATATTCAACCGTATATTTTTAATGATTAAAAAATCTATCATTTTAACTAAGTTATTTAATGATAAGATTTCATTATTGAATTAACGGATTATTTTTACAAAATATATGATATATCTAATAATAAGAATGTAATACACATGCATGGTCTTAATCAATATATATGCTATAAAATTCACGTTAAAAAATTATGCTATAAAATTTTCACTTCATAACTCATAGTAGAATGATTTTATTTTTATAAATTGTAAAGTAAGCCTTGTTAGTTAATTAATTAATCATATATGATTAATCACCAATCTAATTTCTGATAAAAATATTTATTATCTATTGAAAATAATAAGATTAATTTGAATAATATCATATCCAAATTTTTGTTAACTTTTATAGTAAAAATTTAAATTTAATATTAATATCATTTAAAAATAACTTTCAAATTTATCAATAGATTTTTTTTAAAAAAATAACACACGAGAATATAATGGTAAAAAAAATTAAGATGCCGTGCAAGAGAACGGGTAACATATACTAGTATATATATATATATATATATATATATATATATATATATATATATATATATATATATATATATATATATATATATATATGAGGATGTCTTTATCCCACATTAGAAATGGGGAAGGAAAGGAAGACTTCTAAAACTATAAAAAGAGAAGAATGTGGATGCATTTATTCTATTAGTTTATATATTATTATAAATTGGTACCCCTAGATGTAATCTATAAAAGAAATAATAGCTTTGTGTGACGGTAAAATAGGGGTTGATGCCACCCGGCCAAATTCTCGCCTTTTATAAAAAAATAAAAAAAAAAGTAAATAACAACCGATTTTTGGGGTGGGCGCGGGACGGGACGGGACAGAGGTCGTCCCGCGTAATTTTTGTGGGACAGGACCGGGACCGGGACGGGACCGGGACAGGACGGGCCTTGTCCCTCAAATGAAAAAATTATAAAAAAACTCAAAATTTTCATGTATATATTGCGATTCTCAAAGGCGTAATAAATATATATATGTATAATTTTTTATATCAAACGGGACGGGCCTTGTCCCGTTGTTGCGGGCGCGAGCCGGAATAAGCCCGCTTAACGGGTTGGAAGTCGTGTCCATGCCCGTCCGCGAATGCGGGTGCGGGTACCCGCAAACCTAATCAATTTTTCTTACTAAATTAGTATTCTATCATAATAGATTTTTTATCATTCTAAAAAAGCGTGCATGAATAGTAAACGACAAGTTTTAATTAACAGAGGGAGTATGTTATATATATATATATAGTGATGCGCTCCGGTGAAAACCAAAATTGCAGTAGAAACCCGTGAGGACCGACTTTTTAGCCCGGTTCACTTGCTTTATAGCCCGGTTATGAATAGAACCGATCTATAAAGTCATAAATTTTAGCTCGGTTTTGAATAAAACCGAGCTATAAAGTCACTATGTAATTTTAAAACATTAGCTTTTTAGCACGATTTTTCGGTTTGACCGAACTATAAAGTCATGTGTTATTTTAAAACTGGAGTTTTTAGCACGGTTTTTAGGTTGAACCGAGTTGTAAAGTCACCGTGTGATTGAGGTTTTTAGCACGGGTTTAAAAAAAACCAAGATATAAAGTAGTACTCACGGGTTTTTACCACAATTTGAGGTTTTCACCGGAGACAATCCCTATATATATATATATATATATATATATATATATATTACAAATTAGTAGCCATTTTATATATGTAAGCTATCCCGTGTAAAAACAGTAGTCATTTTATATATGTAAGCTATATATATTACAAATCATATAGTATTGTTTTTACACAATTCAAAATGGCTATTGTTTTTATTTTATTTTAAAAATGACTACTGTTTTTTTATATATGTAAGTTTTATATATAGTATTACATTATTATTATTATTATTATTATTATTATTATTATTATTATTATTATTATTATTATTATTATTATATGTGTGTGGGACGGGACCGGAATTTGCGGAATTTGTGCTCACCCCTAGCCGATTTTATGTAATTTAGGGATAATTTCAATTTTACGAAAGGGATCAAAACATCGGAATTTTTCAGGAGAAAGCTTGACGAAGTCAATCATTTGAACATTTGACCGTTTGACCAGCAACCTTGAAAGAGTTGTCTTTAGTCAAAACTAACTGTTCTTGCTTGCCCTTGCTAATTTGCTGCCGCCAAATTTGCCCGGCCTCCATTTTCTTTCGGACAAATCCAAGTACAAATTGACATTTAATAAAAGAAAGAATTTTAAAGAAAAAAAATAAAATAGTTAAATTTTTGTTTTTAATCCAAAAAATTCGCGATTGAAAATTTCAACATCAAATAATTTTTTACTTTAAATTATTTTCATCGGATAAAAAGAAAAAGAGTTTTCCTTTATTTTTATAGAATACTCCGTATAGTACTTAGAAATGTGTTAACGTTACTTTTGATTTAACAATTCAAATTACTATTAAAATTTTAAATATGTGATTAAATTTGTTAATGTATATAAAAAAAATTAGAAATCTCTTTGACCTACTTTATATTTAACATTTCAAATTACTATTAATATTTTAAATATGTGATTAAATGTATTAATATTTTTAAAATTAAGGATTATGTGTAACTAAAATTATAATCAGAACACATAGTGCATTTAGAAAGAAAAAGGATGACAGAAAAAGGATGATATAAATTCATTCGGAATTTTTTATTATCAAATAACTAGTTCAGTACCCGCACTGTGTGCGGTTTTTTTAATTTAAATAAATTTAATAATAAAACCTGTTTATTCAATTAATTAATTTCTTCCATACTTCTGATTTCTCAAATCTGAATGAATTTATACTTAATTAGTATAAAAGCTAATTTCTCCTTACTCCGGCCTTACTCCTTAATCCTTGCTAGTTAGTACATATTAGTGGAAACAACATATGAAAAACTATAATTTCTCAAATCTGAATGAATTTATACTTTATTGACAATATATGAAACAACATGTGAAAAGCTAGTAAATATTAGTGGAAAAACCAAAATAACATACCTTATAACCAATCAACACATTATTTCGAAATACTTACAAAGGAAATCGTAAACAAATTCGTAAATAACCTGCAATAACAACACCAAAAAGAAGGGAAAAGACGTCAACGTTTGTGAAATAACATTAACAATCTAAACTATATATAGGTCAAAATCTAAAAATCTATCCATAATTATATATGTATAAAATCCAAAAATATATCTCATAAATATATCAATACCTTCAAGATATATAGGAAAATTTTATTTCTTCTTGAATTCCATAAGTTGATAACTTTTACACGGCTAAGTATTATTTTTTCAATTTACCCAAAACCTTTTATCTTCTTCATATTGATAAAGTTATTGATAAATTTATTTAATTATTATGACCATACAAAGTATTATTTCAATTTCGTCAAAACTTTTTATCTTCTAAAAATATTTTCATATTGATGAAATTATTGATAAAGTTATTTAATTAGTATGTCCATGTAATATATTGATAAAGTCATTATCTTCTAAAAATATGTTCATATATAGTTAAAATAGGTAAAATCTTATCTTATATAATAGTCTTTAAAATTAGTTAATTCGGAGTATCTTCTAAAAATATATCCATGTCTAATCAAATTGGGTCAAATTTTATCTTATGCATATATAGATATATTGATTAAATAGAGTTAGAATAGAAATTTATCTTATGCATATATTTTAAAATTAGTTAATATCTTCTAAAAATATATCCATATTTAATCAAATTGGGTCAAATTTTATCTTAGGCATATATAGATATATTGATTAAATAGAGTAAGAATAAAATTTTATCTTATGCATATATTGATTAATTTAAAATTTTGTGATTGGTTAATACGATTACGATTAAGGAGAAGTCACCATGTGTCTCAGGCGACTTCTCCTTTATTATATATATAATAATTGATGATTTTGGATTGAGTAAAGTATAAATTAGTTGGATTATAGTTTGACCAAAACCGAGTGTTTATAAATTATAGGTTCACCGTTCACATTAACCAAGTGACTTAAGATAATTATAATACCATTCGATAATCCCATCCTACTATCCCAATGTCATTTACTTTGATCATATTTTTTTTTGGGCTGTTATTCAGACGGGCAATATATCGCCATTTGCACAGTGGCGACACCGACCTCTGAAATCGACAACCACTTCATCGGGTCCGGCCACCAGAGACGACATCAAAACTGCCGCCACTGGCTTCCGAAGTCGGCGAAAGGTTGAAGAACCTGGCTGGACAAAGATTCAGCTGCAAGCGCATCAAATTAAAGAAATTATATCATCATATGACACAATTCTTTTGCCGCCACCGGCTTTCGAGTTCGGTGACTTCCGCGGTTGTGGTGCATTTGTGGCGTGGTGATCTATCAACTAATTAATGAATCCAATTATGGAATTATGACCGACCTATCTTACCGACTTTGGAGTCTGGGATCGGCAGAACGTTCACCGACTTCGGCAATCGAAAGTGACACCGTGCGGTTGGCGATATACAATCGTGCCAATAGCATGTCCGTTTTTTTTCCACCAAAATAAAAAGAATAAGATTTATAATTTAAAAAAAATCATGTGGGTAGGTGTGTGCAAATTAAGAAGAGGTACGTAACTACCCCTTTTTCCTTTTTTTATAAAAAAAATCTTATCAATATACATGTGTCCAGTTGTAATTAGAGGTGTATAAACTTGGTGTAAAAATGATCATATTTAACTTCTTGCTTTAGCGGAAACGAAAGCTGAAAATATTTCAAATGAAACTGTTTGGAAGAATGCGGGTTTTGATAATGTTATCTGGTCACCTGCCCACGGCAAGTTCGGTGGGCTATGTATCCTATGGAAGGCTTGCCACCTGACCAAATAGTCAATATCAATAGAAATACACCTCCCAATAATAATTGGTATAAAATATAATTATTCCCAAAATAGTTCTTCCATAATGCTCTTCCTTGTTTATGCCCCGTCGGGGCGAATGAAAAAGTCGCTTTCAGGAGAACATTAACCGATCTTGTCACCAGATCCTCTTTTCCGTGTATTGTGATGGGGGATTTTAACGAAATCTGTTGTAGCTCGGACAAAGCGTGTGGGGCAGAAATTAGGAACCATAGATTTCAAAAACTAGCAACTTTGAAAAGCGATTGTTATTTGGTTGATCTACCCACTATGGGGAACATTTTTACTTGGAGGAAAAAACTTGTGGGAGAAGACAACATTATTGAGAAGCTCGATAGAGTGCTTGTACAACATCAAATTCTTCATTTCTTCCCTGACCTAATAACATTAAATGGAGCGTTCTCTTCATCTGACCATTGTCCAATTACAATTAATTTGGATAATGGTGTAATCCATAAACCCCCTCCTTTTAAATTCGAGAATGTGTGGATACAAAGGAAGGATTTCTGCAACATTGTTAAGGAAGGATGGCGAGCTTCGACTATGTTTCAAGTGATATATAAAACTAAATTACTCAAACAAAAAGCAAAGGAGTGGAACAAAAAAACTTTCGGAAACATCTTCCGACATCTCCAAGAAGTTGAAAACTGCTTGTTGGAGATACAACCACTAATTGCTCAACAAAATTGGTCGGATTATAGAATCAAGTAAAGAAATCTCCTACAAAAGAAAGAGAAGCTCCTTCTGTTCCAAAAAAAGTATTGGAACCAATGGGCCAAAACAAAATATTTTAAACTGTCGGATTCAAACACTGTCTATTTCCATAGAGTAACAACTGGCAGACGAAATAGGAAAATTATTCGATCAATAACTTCTAGTGAAGGTTACATTGAGGGGGACGAAAATATCAGAAATGAAATTCGTAGGGATTTCAAGAAAAGGTGTAAACAAGAAAGGTTAAATGAAAATCTCTTAAAAGAGTACTTAAATCTTGTCACCCCGACAATAACCAATTAGGATAATAGTTTTCTTACCCAGCATCCAAGCAATGGGGAAATAAAAAGGGTGGTGTTTAGCCTTGGCAATAATAAATCACCAAGCCCTGACGAAATGTCAGGAGAGTTTTAAAAAAAAATATTGGGACATTATTGGAGGATCGATCATCAAAGTAGTTAAATGATTCTTTCTTTCTGGAAGAATTCTTCATCAAATAAAGCATACATTTATTTCACTTATACCAAAATGCGATAATCCTTCTATGACTACACATTACAAACCAATCAGCCTATGCTCCACAATTTATAAAATTATTTCCAAAATTCTTACGGAGAGAATGAAAAATGTAATAGGCAAACTTATCCATCCTTTGCAAGAAGCATTTGTGTCCGACCGGGCTATTCAGGACAATGTGTTAATGACCCATGAGGTTTTTCATTCATTTCGTAGCTGAAAAGGTAAAGAAGGGTGGATGACAATTAAACTAGATGTAGAAAGCTTATGATAGAGGAGATTTGAACTTTACAAAGGCAGTAATGGAGTAATTTGGGTTCCACCCAACGTTTATCAAATGGATTATGGAATGTATATCTACGGTATCATTCTCCTTTTTCGTTAACAACGGCCCAACGGAGTTATTCAGACCAACTAGAGGCCTTCGATAAGGCGACCCTCTCTCCCCTTTTCTCTTCATCTTAAGGGCTGAAGTTTTGGCAAGAAAACTTTTGTTTGAAGCAAATATGAGAAATAGCCTTATCGGATTCAATTTTGGGAAGGATGGTCTACGTATCCCTTTCCTTACTTTTGCTGATGATATGATTATCTTCACCAAAGGTAACACCTCATCTTGCTTAAAAGCGAAAACAATTGTTGATGAATATGGCAACATTTCAGAACAAAAAGTTAATTATCATAAATTCATCTTTCAAACAACAAAAGGAATACCTAGATCCATAATTGAGCATCTTGAAAGGTACCTGGGTATATCAAATGAAATAATGATTGAAAAATATCTTGGTTGCCCTATTATAAATGGCCGAGTAAATATACATACTGTTGAGGAAGTCGTGTGTAAATCTAAAGAGCAACTCAGTAAATGGCGTGCTAATGCTCTATCGCAACAGGGTCTTTCTGTCCTTATTGGCACAAACCTAGCATCAAAATCCTTATACACAATGCAAAGCTTCATGCTTCCTAGCACAATCCATAAAGAATTAAACCAAATAAATAGATCTTTCTTCTGGAACAAAGATCTCCAATATCGGCCTCTAGCTAGGATAGAATATGTAGACTAAAAGGTAAGGAAGGTCTAGGCATCTGAAAATCTAAGGATATGAATGAGGCACTCTAAATAAAATTAGCGGTTACTTGGTGGATAATATGGTACTTCAGAAATCAAATGATATTTAGAAATGAAGCCATTCCAAACGATGAATCTGTTAAACACATCATCACCACTCACTTGGAGAATTGGAAAAAAAACCTCTTTTTATGACAAGGAGGATGATATCTAGTATACTCAGAATACTAATGTTACAAATCACTCACTACCAAGAATTCGACAGAAAAATGTTAAATGAAAAAAACCACTGGTTGGCACGTTTAAAATAAACATCGACGGATCCACACTCAATAACAAAGATAGCTCAATTGGCTACGTCATTCATGGGTGGGAAGGGAGAACGATTCACATTGGCTATGACAGAATTGGTAACCAAACCCCGTTGAAAACAGAGCTTTGGCACTAAGACATGGTTTAATCCAAATCCGCGCACTGGGTATAAACAAGTTACAAATAGAAGGGGACTCCCTTATAATCAATAATCATTGAATTGGCGATGTTCGATATTAAAACGTTGTTTTCGAGTGTGAGAGAAGTTTTCTTCTCTCACGTGCCCCGTATTGGCAACAAAGTGGCTGATAAGGTTGCACACCTTTGCCGCTCTGTCAGGGTCCTTGACATATATTCTGATTCAGGTCTTCAAAACCTCATCCACAAGGATGCTCTTGGATAAGATTATTCCTCCTAAATTATTACGTGATAAAAAAAAAAGTAATTAGAGTTGTATAAGAGGGGATAAATTGAGTGTATGTGTATCACCCTCATTTTCCTTCGTCGTACTACTTAGGCCCATTTTTTTTTATAAGTATTAGAGAAAATTGAAGGAAACAATCCTATTCCACTAATCTCAAATGGTAACAAATAACCACCCATCCCAATTTCCCATCCATTGTTTTTATTAAAGAGTTGTTAAAATATACAATATTGTATACTTGAAGATGAGGTAGCACTCTCTTCACCGTTTACCCTTGAACTCCATTGATTGGTGGGGATGCTCCTGAATCGGTAAATTTATATATGAATGTAACATAGTTATAAAAGACATATCTCAAACAAGGAGACATGCGTAAAAGCTTGGTCACATAGGACCCAAGAAAACCTCGCCTAGCTAAACCCCAAAAGTGGTTGTACAAATACCTATACTCCCTCGTACTGATCCCCCCAAAAATTATATTCTCACCCGATTTCACCTTAGCCAATGTTCTAAAAATCGCGCCTAGGCGCTAGACGGGCTCGAAGGGCACCTAGGAATTTTTAAGCCTAGGTGGGCCACTAGGCAGAAATCTGCCTATGCACCTCCTAGTCTCGCCTAGACCCCTCCTAGACCCCTCCTAGACCCACCTAGGGACCGGCTAGGTGTTCGCAAGAGAGGGATCGTGCAATTCAAATATTCAAATATAATTCGCAACTATGCTAACCCCCTGTCCCAAACAAATAATACAAGAATCCCTTCCGATGTAGGGGTAGGGTAATTCAGGATCGAATCCACGAGATGGTGTGTCAGCGCTTCCCTTGTTGAAATCACGATCAAGCTTACGACCTCTGAAGACACTCGATATCGATGTGTCTGGTAGATATCGACCTTAGTTTTGGTCGATTTCAAGTAGATTTCCTGCAGAAGACAAAAAAAAAACAAAGTCGACGTTGAGTGGAACCTCAATATCGACGTTAGACCTCGATATCGACCTTTACAGTCGATTCCGATGTTTGTCAGAGAAACTGTTTTGCGTAACCTATTGTCGAAAAAGTGTCCGAAGAACGTAGAATGGTAAAGAAGGATGGTCAGAAATCAAAACTTAAACTTTTATTTAATTCAATAAACTTAAAGCTTCCAAAGTCGGGGTTTCATGCCACAACGATAACAATGCAAGTTTTAAGATAAAGTTATGAAATTTAATGCCTTTCCGTCAAATAACTTTCGTTACCAACACTTAGGTGATTAGAGGCTTTCGCATAGTTCCTAAGAGTTACTATCCAATTCATGAGTAATTCAAGTTCACAATATGAGTGACTTTTGCTTCAATAATGCAAATAATGAACCTCCCTAACTTTCGTAAAAGAATCATGCATAGGATAGAAGACGAAATCGCATAAAAGTCATACCTTTGATGCACTTACCCTACATCGCCATCGTCGGGCTCACCCCGACCCTAGAAGTGGGCTGACTACTCGCTTCTCATCATGCAACTCATCATCATCATTGAAAGAAAACTACTTTGTATTTGCAAAAGAAAGAAACTTTACTATCCAAAGACTTGAAACTTTATCCCGACCCTAGAAGTGTGTGGATGATTAAACTCAGCCCTAACGGCCTCTAGATATAGATATCGAACTTTGCTATCCAAAGACTCGAAACTTTATCTTTATTCTCTAAGATAAAACTTAAATAAAGTAAAAACTAAAAGTTCTATGGTAAAACAGCTCATGTGATAGCTCTGACCTTGAAGATAAGAAATCTCGACTTTTGGATAGACGTGCAAGCTTCGGATAGAATTCTATTTGACACTGAGTCGGATTCCTCTGCTAGGCCACATCGATATCGACCTTCAGACGTCGATATCAACCTCTCTAAAACTCTATCTAGAGATCTCCTTCTTCTACTCGGATTAGCACTCGACTTCTATCATTTATCTCGATATGGGCACTCGATATCGACCATCAATCCTCGATATCAACCTTTGTGTGTCGACATGCTTTGCTTCATTCTTGCTCGATTTCTGTCTTTGCTTCTGTACTCGATGTCGAGGTGTGTCAGTCGATTTCGACCTCTTCAGAAGACTTCGAGTTCTTTTTCCGCTCTTCCAATTCTGTCCATTTTTATCCTGTTTTCTGCGAAATCACATAGAAACTCGTGCAGACCCATATATTTGACAATAATGCATAAACTACACTAATCCCATGTTTTCCCATTAATATGCATGCAAATGACGATAAAATAAACTTATATGTGCATAGAAAATATGGCTATTTGCGCGCACATCAAACACCCCATACTTAAGCTTGCTTGTCCCCAAGCAATACCTTTAATGTTTATTCAGGGGAAGAAATTAAACCCTCAACATCATAGATTAATTTTTCATATGTCCCTATAATCAATTGCCATCCTTGATAAGGTACTTATGTCAACCAAGTCCATGCCCTTGCATAAAGCAATTTCATACTCATAAAATGAGGTTTATATGCAAAAACAATTTCAGTGACATAACATTAATAATCAAGAGAACTTTTGCAAGCTTGTGAGAAGTAGATTGGTAAAAGGCTAAAGGTGGGCTAATATTTGGCCATGTGGTGTTACATCCGGGGAAATAAAACTTTCTTTCCAAAACATTCCACATTTCTTCTTCATAATGTCTCACCTTTCACTCATCGCTCAATGTTTTTTTTCACTTTAATGCTTTTACCTCTCTAACCTTGGCACTGCCTTCTCGTGAGTCGCAAACATGGGTGTCATGAATGGCCCCAGATACTTAGTACTTCGGACTCCTCACCTTGTGTCCCATCTCGCTGAACTAACATCTCAACGAGCAGGGTCGACCTACCTTTATTTCCTGAGGTGATCGGATTTTTTCTCGCTCATTAAATTTTTCATATTTCATAAATTCTTTCATTCATGCCAACAACTTCATAATAATGCACAAACTCCATATAACAACTCCGAAGATGACATCCATTCTCAAACTTGTCCCCGGATAGGGTATAAGGTATAAAAATGGGCAATATGTAATATATGTGGAGCAATAATGATCACGATAAGGCTCATATATGGCTTGTGACTTTTGCAAATATGCATAGGTAAGGCTAGGATATGAACTTTTGTATATGTAAGCACTTGTATGGAATTTCATAAAAAGTCCTCCATCATCTTATCATGCATATGTCAAAAGCAACTTCAAATTTTTATCTCCTTTATTTTTTCTTTTTGCACTTCATTGGGACTTCCCTTAACTAGGCAATTTCATGTTATATCTCTAATGAATCTAATTTTGCATCATAGAGCTCTTTTTTATACTTCCATGACTCTTTCTTTATTTTCAACTTTTGATGGGGGTCTTTTTTTTCGAAATAAAATATGTATGCCAATGCTTAAAGATAAATATGCAAATCTAAATTAACTAAGTATGAATATGCATAAACATGTAACTTAAGTATGCAATATTTCAAAATATGTTAAATATGCAAGTAAGCCTTTCCCCCACCCCATACTTAAAGTTTACAGTGTCCTCACTGTATTAGAACTAGGGTTACGAAGAAAACTTACTAAACCGTCACAAATAACAGGAGTCGAAGAAGACAACGGGGATGGTCGATATCGACCTTTAACATCGGAATCGACCTATGTATGTCGATTTCTGGCTCAAGCTTCAGGGTGATCCTGCCTCGACCACAAGCCCATCTAAATTGACCATAAGGTCGATGTCGATCTTTAACATCGATTTTGATGTCTTTTCTGTGTTCTTTCTTTCCTCTTTCCTGCAACTTGTTAAACAAACTAAAACAAAAACAATGCAATAAAAATGTAACAAAACCAAAGATGTCCAAAACCAAAAACTAAGTGTATGTTACAAGCTCTAGACTTTTAATTCGCTAGGCCGACTTCTTTCTTTTGCCCTCTCAAGGCGGCATCTGCAGAGCCCATGTGGCTTGGGCCTCAAATATTACTCTCTTGTCACACAGCTGCATTTCGCCGAGATGGATCTGATTCACCGTGAATGGTCCCAAATTCTTATATTTGAATCTCGTAGGGAACCAATGGTCCTTGGATTTGGCAACATAAACTTTGTCTCCTATCTCATATTGGCTCGAATCATCATCGGATACCCTACACAAATGCACATGCCAAGGCACACCACTTCCAAATAATGATAAATCTTTAATTATAATGGAATAGGAGGAATCCGTACCTTGACTTACCTTTCCTTCTCTCTGTGGCTCAGGTCGACATCGATGTTCAGTCCTCGATATCGAGCTCTGTTGTACTCCTGGAGGTCCAATCGAATTTGAGTGTTTCTGCTCGATATGATCAAGTCGATTTCGACCATCAAAGATCGATATCGAGCTCTCATTTCTTCCTTCCTCAGCTTCAATGGAGGACGATTTCGTCACTAGGGCATGGTCGATATCGACCTTAAACATCGATTCGAGGTTCCTTCTTCTCCTTCGTCGACCCCATACTTATAACCTAACATAGAATCCTGAACATTATTTTTCGATATCGACTTACCTGGGTCGATTTTGATGTTCTGTTTGGCTCCTTCGTTCAAGATTGCCACAACCTCCTCCACTTGGGCTTCTATGGCCCTCTTCTCAAGCTCTTTCGGTGTCATACTCCTTACTTTGGCCTCTACACATATAATGTAGACACCATTGATGTCCTTTATCTCCATTGGCCCTTGATTTTTCACCGTCTTGTTGAAGGCATACTTTATCACCTCGTCACTAATTGTGAATGAGAGCAACCATTTCTTCACGCTAATGTTGGCATCGACTGTTGCTAGGAATGGCCTACCTAAAATAATGGGACAAGCAGGGTCCTCCGCTATATCAACAACTAAGAAATCAGCAGGGAAAAAGAATTTACCTACTTGTACTGGCACATCCGTTACCATCCTTATTAGAATTACTACCGTATTGTTTGCCATGTATAACCTTGCATCCACGGGCTCCAGAGGACCTATCTTTACCTTGTGCCATATGGTTAGTGGCATCATGCTAACGCTTGCGCCCAAGTCAACTAAAGCATTAAATTTGAATTGACCTAAGCCTATAGCAATAGAAAACTTACCTGGGTCTGCCCGCTTTTGTGGTAGCTCCAATCTGTTGCACTCCTCTGCGATCTCAGAAAGTGATCGCTTCTTACCCAATATGTCCTTAAGGAACCTTACATAGGACGGTATCTCATGAAGTGCTTCTGTGAATGGTATTGAGACGTTAAGTCCTTGAAGCATCTTCACGAACCGTTGAAATTTCTTTTTTGCCGGGTCCTTAATCATCTTTTTAGTTGGGAATGGCAACACCTTCTTCCTTCCCGCAGTTGTAGTTAGGTCGATATCGACTTCAGTAGGGTCGACATCGACTGGAGGAGTCGATTTCTGTGGTGATGCAGCATCAGGGTCGACATCGACAGGAAGGTCGACATCGACAAAAAGGTCGACATCGACGTCACCTTGGTCGATATCGACAGGGGGGTCGATATCGATGTCTGTTCTGGCTCCTTTTCCTCCGCTTTTTGCTCGAGCATTTGTAATTGACACCCACTCCTTAGATTCATTGCCGCAATGTGTCCAGTGGTCTTGCTCTTTTGGTTGGGCACAATCGATCCAGGGAATGATCCTGACACTTTGGGTATTGCTTCTGCCAATTGACCCATTTGGGTCTCCATGTTGCGCTTCCAAATGTCGATCTCCCCAAGTCTAGAATTGATGCCCTGTAGCTGAGTATGGACGAAGTTGTTGGCTTGTTTGAACTCAGCATGGTTCCTCCGCATCTCATCAAGAATGATTTGCAGGTCATCCGTCCTTGTCTCCCGCTCAGGGTGCCCTAGTACTCTATATGGTGGGGGATCCCTTTGTTGATAGAACCTTTGGTCGCCCCAATATGGTTGATTTCCCCCTCTATAGGAGCCTCTCGTCCACTTAGCTTCCTCATGTTGTTCCGCCATGGATACTTGCTCAGTATGTGGACAGGCACTAGTGTTATGCCTTGTTGAACCACATTCCTGACAAGTTTGATTATTGCTCAGGAACCTGACTTGCTTTTGAAGGCGGCGTGTTTGATCGTTGTGGAATTGTTGACGTACATCAGGATCTATCTCCCTTGGAGGCTCATATAGTGGCATTGATGGGGCAGGCCTTGCATCATAGGCCGCAGCAGTCCCATAGGTGTTATCAAAGTTCACGAGCCTCTCAATGGTCTCCCAGGCCTCCGTTGGTGTAAGCTCAATGTACCGATAGGAGGTATATGAATTGATCCTCTCCTTATTCGGCGCATCAAGGGCACTGTAGAATATCTCCTGGATGACATATGGAAGTTTCCCATGCGTCGGACATGATCTCAGCAAGTCCTTAAATCGCTCCCACGCCTGTGCTAGTGTTTCACCTGGCTTTTGTTTGAAAGTCGTGATCCTTTGCCGCAATATCGTCGTTTTAGAAGGTGGAAAGAACTTATTCAGGAATGCATCCTTCACCTCCACCCATGTTCTCAGCGAGCGTGGAGCCAAACTCTCAAGCCATTGTAATGCCTTCCCTGCCAAAGACCATCTAAAAGATTTTAGTCTCACATACTCTAAATTTACTCCATCAGCAAATGTTTCACATAAATCCATAAAAGTAGAGATGTGTTGCAGAGAAAATTCATTAGGTCTTCCTTCAAAAGTGTTTCTTTTTATTTCAGAAAGGAAGTTAATTTTAATTTCATAATTGGAATGAGGAATTAAGATAGCGGATTCAGGAACGTGAAGCGGCGGATGCATGTATTGCATCGTCGTTTTTGGATATTGATTGAGCCGCTCTTGAGCTTGTCTACACGCATCCTCCTCCCTATCAGCACGGGCTCGCTCTGCAGAAGCGGCGGCCCTCTCAACAGCGATTGTAGCGTTATGATCCTCAATCTCCTTCCTCAACCGCTCTATGGTCTCCGCCTGCGTCTCGTTGTCAGCCATGATGCGAATTTCTTTGTTGCAAAGATGGAAGAAACGTTCAGGCTTGGCAATGGTTTCCAGGATGGGTCCGCGATCAGTACGTCGCATAAACCTGCAAAATAAGCTCTAAAAGATCGTGAGAAAACTTAGGTGGCGATTGATTGCCTCCCCGGCAACGGCGCCAATTTGTTCGTTCTTAAATGGGAGGTAGATTCTTTGCTCAAATAAAATATTCAAAGTAAACTCTAACCATGTTAACACCCTGTTCAAACAAATAATACAAAAATTCCTCCCGATGTAGTGGTAGGGTAATTCAGGATCGAATCCACGAGGAGGTGTGTCAGCGCTTCCCTTGTTGAAATCACGATCAAGCTTACGACCTTAGAAGACACTCGATATCGATGTGTCTGGTCGATATCGACCTCAGTTCTGGACGATTTCCAGTAGAGTTCCTGCAGAAAACAAAAACAGCAAAGTCGACGTCGAGTGTAACCTCGATATCGACGTTAAACCTCGATATCGACCTTTACAGTCGATTCCGATGTTTGTCACATAAATTGTTTTGCGTAACCTATTGTCGAAAAAGTGTCCGAAGAATGTAGAATGGTAAAGAAGGATGGTCAGAAATCAAAACTTAAACTTTTATGTAATTCAATAAACTTAAAGCTTCCAAAGTCGAGGCTTCATGCCACAACGATAACAATGCAAGTTTTAAGATAAAGTTATGAAATTTAATGCCTTTCTGTCAAATAACTTTCGTTACCAACACTTAGATGATTAGAGGCTTTCGCATAGTTCCTAAGAGTTACTATCCAATTCATAAGTAGTTCAAGTTCACAATATGAGTAGCTTTCGCTTCAATAATGAAAATAAAGAATCTCCCTAACTTTCGTAAAGGAATCATGCATAGGATAGAAGACGAAATCGCATAAAAGTCATACCTTTGATGCACTTACCCTACATCGCCATCGTCGGGCTCACCCCGACCTTAGAAGTGGGTTGACTACTCACTTCTCCTCTGCTGGGAAACATCGATATCGACCTTCAGACGTCGATATCAATCTCTCTAAAACCCTATCTAAAGGTCTCGTTCTTCTACTCGGATTATCACTCGACTTCTATCATTTATCTCGATATGGGCACTCGATATCGACCATCAATCCTCGATATCGACCTTTGTGTGTCGACATGCTCTGCTTCATTCTTGCTCGATTTCTGCCTTTGCTGTTGTACTCAATGTCGAGGTCTGTCAGTCGATTTCGACCTCTTCAGAAGAGTTCGAGTTCTTTTTCCGCTCTTCCATATCTGTCCATTTTTATCCTGTTTTATGCGAAATCACATAGAAACTCGTGCAGACCTATATATTTGACAATAATGCATAAACTACACTAATCCCACGTTTTCCCATTAATATGCATACAAATGACAATAAAATGAACTTATATGTGCATAGAAAATATGACTATTTGCGCACACATCATTAGGCCCGCCTAAACCAGCTTCAATTTCAGCATCTAGGCAGGTGATTAGTTGGATTAGGGTTTTTTTAATCCCCCAAGTCAGGATGTTGATAATGCATATTTTAGATAGACATTATAGATAGTTTTAGGTTCATTTATGATAGTTTATTGAATATTTTATAGTTAATTTGCATTGTTACTCATTTACGCATTCGAGTTTGGAATCTACATTATTTTGTCCTTATTATGCATTTTTACAATCCGAGCTTGAAGAGGGGCTAACGATGGTTGGAAAAGGTTGATATGGAGCTTAAAAGAGACCAAGGAAGAAAAATAAGAGGAGCTAAGAGAAAGAGAATCGAAGAAAAAGAAGAAATCGGAAACACAGAGGAAAGACGCCTACCGCTTTTATGCTAGCGCTCGTCGGTCTGATAGTTTCATGACAACGACGATTTAATTCGATCAGTTTAATTAGTTTATTATTATATTTTATAGGATTTAGAGAGGCCAACTCTTAGCCTATAAGAGGAGGTTCTAATTAGGTCTTAGAGACTTCCATCATTCTATACATCTCTTTAGATTATGAGGAACTAATCTCATTGTTTTGCCTACGATTCAAAGACATGGTTGGTTGAATTGTGAGGTTTTGATTTCCATTGTTATTCCATAAGTTATTTCATTACCTTTGTGCTCATATTGATTGATTGTGCATATTCTCTCTTGATTGATCACCTCAACATAATCTGCATTCATGATAGGTTTATTGATTTGTGAGGATAATTAAACTGTAGTGGGAAACACAAGTAATTGATCCCGTGAAAGCATCTTTTGGTTGTGTAGGGTAATGACACTTGGTTAAATATCGGTTTCTTAGTTGTTAGGGTTAGGGAAGTGATGCACCTTGACATTAACCTAGTGGCTTAAGAGGGTTGGTATTGCCAAACTGCCAACTACTTTGGGAAATTGCTCTATTCTACGTTTATATCCAAACATGAGGAGGATTGCATAGGGTGTAAGGGATTAACATGTCTGTGAGGAATGTCAGTCTATTCAATCCAAATTCCGAATAACTAAATATATATCAATTGCATTCATTGCATTGCATTATAATAACAATGAAATCAGGTCAAGGATCTTGAACACCAACAATTGTTAAGAATTGTAGTTGAAGCGCTTTCATCTCATTGGTAACCAATTCACAATCATTCCATCCTTTATTTTATTCCAATTACTTTCTTTTATTCAATTGTGTTATTTATTTATTTTAGTTGGCAATAAAATACATTTAAACATGATCTCTCTATGGATTCGATTCCTTACTTGCTCACTTTACTAGTTTGTTAAGTTTGGATTATAAGTATTATTTTCGACAGGGATCAACGACCGGTTTTCCGCCTCCGTCAGATATATTTACCTTTGAGTTGAACATATGGTTTCAGATTTTAAGATAAATATATTTGTGCTCTAAACACGCAGGGTATATATAGAGATCGTCGGCAAGTATTCTAGGAAAGAAAATATATTTATTTGCACCTATCTCCAAATATATCTATCTTCAAATATCTTGAAGACGCGATATCTTCAAATATTCTTATCGCATATCCAAAATTGATATCAACAGGATATCTTCAAATATCCTTATCTTCGAAATAGCATATCCAATTTGGACCAGGATTAACATTAACCAAATATCTATCGGGAATAGATAATGTGAATTTAAAAAAAACAATCACGCATTGTGAGTTTGTGAATTCCGCAAACTCACAATGCATGGTTGCAGATCCTTTTATAAAAAAAATTGACAAATGTGAATTGCAAATTTGCGAAAATTCGCAAACTCGCAATACGCGATTGCTGGCGGTGCAAACAGCAATAATATCACCGTTCAAATAGTAACCCCTCATAAATATATCATGACACCTCTTTTTTTTCATGATACCTATTGAATTTTTTGTGAGACCCATTTATTACTCCACCATAGCAGATAAACATAAAGTTTCTCTCCTATTGAATGATGTTTAATAGTGTTTCTCCCTCTATTTTAATCGGGTGTGATTTTTACACCATCCATTTTTACTATATACACCACATGTCCTCTTTTTTATTTTTTTTAAATATACCCTACCTCTCTTGAGTCACATACGTGTGACTCAAGAGGGGCAGGGGTATGACTTAAACGGCGCAGGTGTGGTGCATATAGTAAATTTTATGGGTGTAAATATTATCACCCATTTTATTTAATTAATAACCCACATCATTACAAGTATACATTCTTTTTTTTTTTTATTTGAAATTCTCATTAATACACTACATCATTGCATTGATATTTTTTTTATTAGGTAAAAATTATGGAGAGCAAGCTCTACCCGATAGCATTCTTTCGAATGAGGCCAATAAGACCTAAATCATTTGAAATGTTGGGACCCCTCACCGAGTAGCTAAGGTGTGCAACCTTATCTGCTACTCGATTGCCGAGACGGGGGATGTGGGAGAATGAGGTCTCCCGCAAACCCATTAGAAGAGTTTTAATGTTAGCCATAATCAGTTTAATTTTGCATTGTAACGGCCCGAATATAGATACCCGGGTTACGTTTCGAAGGTTGGGTACCTTCGTTCGGATCTTGCAATTCGAGTACAGGTCGGGGTTTTGAAATTCAAGATTAGTATTTTAAAGTGGGGATTTCGAACCCCAAAATAGCCTGATGGCCACGCGGAGTCTTCGAGCCGTACTAAATCTAAGTCGCGGAAATTCGTTTGCAAACGAAAGAATAAATGGAAGTAGAGTACAACTTGCCACGGCAAGGCCGGGTCAAAACCAAAACACATAATTATGGAATTGTAAGGACGAGTTAGCGGGGTTAGACAGATTATTTACAAGCGTCCGGAGTTTCCTACGTCATAGAGACAAAGAGCAATTATACCTAAAAATAATTGGTGCGAGCGGGGTCAGACCGAGGCCCCAACATGCTCTGTCCAGCAAGCGAACATACACATACGCTAATAATAAGGATGATGCAGATGCAGAAATTAAATCACACTAGCATGATCCTAATTTACAATATGCGAGAAATAACTATAAAGGCGCCCAAAGAATGCCAAGTGGCATGTCCCTCTCCTACCTCTGCACCCCTTTCCGTTAGTGCAGAGACTGGCCAGTTCGATGCTATAGCATAGCATATCATATCATATCTCATCATCATAACATAAATTAAAATAAACATGCCCGATGGTGCTGGGCTATCATCATGCTCATATCAACTCGATAGACTCAGGGCACCCGATGGGGCTGGGCTACCCTATGACCCTAGCAAAGACTCTAGGACTATCACAAATAACGGACGTTCTGTTTCATTCGCGTAAAGAAATAGAATGCTCAATCACAAGTGCAACCTAGCATGATACTACATTGCATGCTTTAATGCTTATGCAACACCTAGTATGTAATACATTCACAAGCCGGTAATCTCTTTCGAATCTGAGTAAACCCATAAGGGAACTTACCTGAGTAAGCCGAACAGCAAAAGATACAGCAGAAGCAGAATCCAAGAATCAACAAACACCTAATATATAAGCGAATAAGGCGCCATGAGATACTATTCTACTATTTAACACATGGAAACTTTCCCAAGCTAATCACAAAAGAAAATAACTAGATTCCGAGAAATTATCCGAATACCCAAATCTAGGTCAACCGGGTCAAAGTTGTTATGATAGAATTCTCTAATACATCGCTTTCCAACAAAATCCTCAAAAGAATATTTCCAAAACATAGAAACTCCTTTTAAAATAATTACTTATAATATAATGATAAATAAAATAATACCTCCCATTTTATAAGTAAATCCCTTTAATGTTCTCAACTAAGACATAGTAAATTCATTTTATAATATAATACTTCCCAACTTTATTTTCTTAAAACTCAGGTTAATAATAATATAATAATGCATATAATAATAATATTAACAATAAATAAATAAACAAATAAGTGTGTAACTATATACATATACATATATACCATATATAAGTCAAAACAAAACAAAAGACCAAACCTAGCCGGCCCAACTGAATTATCCGGAAGCAAAGGCCCAACCCGCTTGAGCCCAAAACCCAGATCCCAACATTGCAACCCGGACCCAGACCCGAAATAGAAGCATCACAAGGGGGGATACGGATTTGTGGGCTGAAGCAAAGAGGGAAGGGGGATCCGGGTTTTTAAAACGATATAACCCGTTTCCCTTTAGGGTCAGGCCCAGCTCACCTACAGAAAGAAGAGAGCACGAAGGCTCGTCTTCAACCTCTAGCCAGAACAGGGGAGCAGGATGATGGATGGGGAAAGGGAGGAGAAGAACTCCGGCTAGGGAGCGCCTTTCAGCCCGATCCTTTGCCCAGGGGTTCAAGGTGGTATTCCGACCCTATCTATCCCAAAAAGGAAGAAACGAAGACAAGAAAGAAGGGAGAAGGAAGAGGATTACCGAGGAGTTTTTGCCTTCGTCGGAGAGAGCGTTCGAGCGAAGCTGAAGTTCAACGACGGAGGGGAGGAGGTTGTGTTGCACCTAGGAGGAGTGTGTGACGATTAGGGGCGAGCTTCTACACTCAGACAAAACAAAATCAAGCGAGAGCCACTTACCGAGGCAAACGAAAACAGGGGAGGGTGTGACTCCGACGGGGGGGTGCCCTCGTGGCCGGAAGAGGCTCCTCCTTGCCTAGGAAGGGAGAGGATTGAATGAGGAAACCGGTTTGAGGCTAGAAATGTAGATGAGAGAGAGAAAAGGTGCGTTACCGAGCTTGGAACCAAACAGGGGAAAGGACCTCTGCGCAGCGGCGTTGGTGGCTCCGGTGGCCTCCTGAGCCCTTCTGGACGCCGGAATTGGGGAGATATCAGTGCTGGCTCACAGATGGAGGAATGCTTGGAGGGGAAACGTGAAAATGGAGGAAGAAAGGGGGTAGCTTGGGGGAGGGATGGCTGCGGCTTATGGAGGGATTTTGGGGGTTTCCTCCTGGAGGAAAGACAGGAAAATGAGGGTAAGGGAGAGAGATGAGGGTTGTGTATACATATAGGGGCTGTGTGTGCAGAGAGGGGGGTGGTGCAAGGCAAGGCAGTGTGGTTTGTTTGGGGTCTGTTGCATTGCAGGGGAAGGGGGGGGGACCAACGCAGCAACGGGTGGGAGAGAGAGAGAGTGAGGGAGAGAAAAAAAAAAAAATATATATATCATATAAATAATTATAAACAAGGTGGAAGGGTACCACTCGCCTTGTAAATTCGAATTCCCGACGTTATGAATTTAAATTGAATTAAAACATTTCGAGTAAGAAATTAATTTTTTTACAATTCGAATACTCAAGAACGGAATTCGATTCCGAGTAAAATCTAATTTAAAATGAAGTCGGAAGGATTTATAAAATTGACCTTGCTCGGTGACAAGTTTTCTTCCAATCACACGAATAAAATAGTCATATTTCAAATAATTTTAACTAAAATAATAATTATATAATATGGAATAAATTTGGTCTTTACATTTATCCACCTCTAAAAACAAGTCTCGTCCCCGAGACTAAAATCATTCTAAAGAAATGGAAAGAATTTGAAAGAGGTGAGTCCGAGAATCATGCCTTCGATTCCGTAAGTATCTCATAAGGGCCCATATGAGATTCTCGCAGTATCTTTGACGTGATCATGGTACTCCCAATTGGTTGGAGCAAGTATGGGATATGGGCCCTTATCCCATCCTTGCCCCGACTTCTCGGGCGTATCATAACTCAAAAGCATATAATATGGTTTGGGAAGGTTCAAAAGCGTTTTAAATGGAAAGTTTGACCTCAAAATCACGGAATTCTAGATAGCGTTTAATCTTTAATAAAACCCAAAATGGTCCTTTTCAAAACTGCTCAAAGTCTTCAAATCCGATGCAAATTCCAGAAATTTCAGATTGCGAGAGGTGGAATCATCTACCGCTAAGGGCTAATCCCATATTCTCTTCCTATGTTCCAAGTCATTCAATTACCAATTCTAACTCATCAAGAATCATAAAGTCGTAATCAACTCAAGCATAGATAACTACCATAATATCAACCACCTCTCACGTGGTAAGTCTCAACATCAAGGAGATAGTCTCAACAAGTTAAACCGCTTATCGCAAAACGGTCTAAAACACAACATGGGGAATACTAATGTCTCAAAACGTGCCAAAAATGGCGACAAGGTCTAATCATACTACGAGTAAAGTATCTCAATATCCTACAAAAGTATCATAAGTCCCAACGGACGTCACATCAAGCATATCATCACGCAAGCCATGAGAACCGATCTCTAGCCATATCATCTCAGCATAGAATCTGCACAGAGAAAGCAATCATAAGCACACAAAATCACAGAAATGCCCATTCCCGAAATAAAAGGCTACTAAGGCTCACCACTAGCTCACGAGGTCAAGGATAGGTCAACACTCGGCTCAACATAAGATGCTAAGAGCTCGTCTATGACACTCCCATAGCTCGACCGAAGGCTATCCTCAGTCTCCCAAGTCGCCTCCTCGGGACTCCTCCTAGACCACTGGACCAGAAGAAGAGGAACCTCCTTGGTCCTCAACTTCTTGACTCGACGGTCAAGTACCCTAACTGGGCTCTCTACATAGGTGTGGTCGGGCTCTATCCGGAAATCGGAATGGTCAAGGATATGACTCGGATCGGGGACATATCGCCGAAGCTGGGACACATGGAACACATCGTGCACTCCGGCTAACGATGGGGGTAGGGCTAAACGGTATGCGACCTCACCGACCCTCTCGAGAATCTCAAACGGTCCCACAAATCTAGGGCTCAGCTTGCCCTTGATGCCAAAGCGGCGAACTCCTCTGGTCGGTGACACTCTAAGCCATACATGCGATCCAACCTCAAACTCGAGCTCTGTCCGTCTGCGATCCGCATACTTCTTCTGCCGGTCCTGCGCGACCCTCATATGCTCCCGTATGCGTCCGACCTGGTCGACTGTCTCTCGAACCATCTCTGGCAATGAAGCTGTGGTGTTAGCGGGCTCGTCCGAACATACTGGCGACTTGCAGCGCCTCCCATACAGTGCCTCATAGGGTGCCATCTCGATCGAAGAATGGTAGCTGTTGTTGTACGAGAACTCGACCTACGGTAAGAATCTGACCCAACGGTCGCCCCACTCCAAACGCAAGATCTCAGAATATCCTCTAGAGTCTGGATCGTCCGCTCACTCTGTCCATCTGTCTGCGGATGATAAGTAGTGCTGAAACGGAAACGAGTCCCCAAAGCATCATGAATCTGCTGCCAGAACCTCGATGTGAAACGGCCATCTCGGTCAGAAACTATCCTCTCGGGAACCCCATGGAGTCTCACAATCTGTCGGATGAACTCGTCTGCTAGCCTCGTAACCGGCCATGTCTTCTGAATGGCGATGAAATGGGCCGACTTGGTCAGTCTGTCGACCACGACCCAGATAGCATCGAACCCTCGGACATCTCTCCTCAATCCAGTGACGAAATCCATGGAGATGTCCGTCCACTTCCACTCGGGAACTGGAAGTGATCTGACCAAGCCACACGGCCTCTGATGCTCAATCCTGACCTTCTGACAGATCTGACATCTGGCAACGAAATCTGTAATATCTGCTCGCATCCTCTGCCACCAATAGGATCTCCTCAAATCCTGATACATCTTATTCGTCCCTGGATGGACCGAATAAGGGGTGGTATGAGCCTCCTGCATAATCCTCTGCCTCAGATCTAACGTAGAGGGTACTACCACTCTGCTTTGAAAAGTCAGCAACCCATCGGCTCTCTCCATAAGCTCTCCAGCTCGTCCCTGTGCCATCCGCTCTCTCAGGGCTACCACCTCGGGACAATCTGCATGTCCTCTGCGAATCTCATCGGTCAGCTCTGAGTGAATCTCGAGGAAGGATAGCTGACCCCTCTCTCGCTGAATCCATACCTCTATGCCACATGACAACAACTCTGCCTGTAATCTATGCTGCGCTGTCAATCTGGCCACAGTCACCTCCTGATGAGTCTTTCGACTGAGGGCATCGGCCACCACATTGGCCTTCCCGGGATGATAGATGATCTCCAAATCATAATCCTTCAGGAGCTCTAACCAGCGTCTCTGCCTCATGTTGAGCTCCCTCTGGGTGAAGATGTACTTCAAGCTCTTGTGATCTGTCATCACCTTGCATAAAGTACCATACAGATAGTGTCTCCAGATCTTCAGAGAGTGCACTACAGCTGCCAGCTCAAGATCATGTGTGGGGTAGGTCTCCTCTCCAGGCTTCAACTGACGTGAAGCATAAGCGATAACTCGATCCCTCTGGTGCAGAACGCATCCCAACCCAGCTTGCAAAGCATCTGTATAGATCATGAAGTCCTCGGTCCCATCAGGTAGAGCCAAAACTGGTGCGGTCGTCAGCTTCTCCTTGAGAAGCTCAAAACTGGCCTGACACTCCTCACTCCAAACGAAAGGGACGTCCTTCCGTGTCAGCTGTGTCATCGGTCGAGCAATCCTCGAGAAGTCCTGAACAAAGCGACGGTAGTAGCTGGCCAATCCTAGGAAGGAACAGATGTCTCGGACGTTCTTGGGCACCTCCCAAGCAACGATGGCATCAATCTTCGCCGGATCCACGGCGACTCCAGCTGTTGAGATCACATGACCTAAGAAGGTCACCTCGAGAATCCAAAACTCGCACTTGCTGTACTTGCCGAACAGCTGATGCCTCCTAAACGTCTCCAGAACAATCCTCAGATGCTGCTCATGCTCCTCGTGGCTCCGTGAGTACACTAAGATGTCATCGATGAATACCACAACAAATCTGTCCAGATAGTCTATGAACACCCTGTTCATAAGCTCCATGAAGGCCGCTGGCGCATTGGTCAGCCCAAAAGGCATGACCACAAACTCATAGTGCCCATACCGCGTCCTAAAGGCGGTCTTCTGAATGTCCTCTGATCGCACTCTGAGCTGATGATACCCCGATCTCAAGTCGATCTTCAAAAAGATCACTGCACCCTGAAGCTGGTCCATCAGGTCGTCAATCCTCGGAAGCGGGTAACGGTTCTTCACCGTCGCCCGGTTCAGCTCGCGGTAATCGATGCACAACCTCAACGAACCATCCTTCTTCTTGACGAACAGCACCGGAGCTCCCCATGGTGATGCGCTCGGACGAATATAGCCCTTCCCGGCTAACTCCTCAAGCTGAGCCTTAAGCTCAGCCATCTCTGTGGGTGCCATCCTGTAGGGTACTCGGGAAATGGGCCTGGTGCCCGACTCCAACTCGATAGCGAAGTCGACCTCTCTCTGCGGAGGTAGTCCGGGTAACTCATCGGGAAAAACGTCGGTGAAGTCTCGAACAACGGGTACCTCAGACATGACGGGTCGGCCTCGATCCACCTCCAAAGCATAACACCAATATCCCGTACAACCCTGGTCCAGAAGTCTCGCTGCCCGAACTGCGCTGATCAGTGCCCCGTTCCTCTTGGGGTCACTACCCCAAACCTGGTGCTCGGTGCCATCCTCTGCTAGAATCGATACGGTCCTTGTCCGCAAGTCGATGATCGCCCCATAGTGGTCCATGAAATCCATCCCAAGAATCAGGTCGTGGGTCCTCAAGGCCATCACGATCAGATCGGCGGGCCACTCTCGCTCTCCTATACGGATGGGGCAACCTAGGATCTCACGACTCGTCCTAATCCTAGCCCCATCCGGCATACCCACAGTCAGGGGTGGACACCTCGTGAAGCTCAGGCTCAGCCTAGAGACGCACGACTCTGCTATGAAGCAGTGTGTGGCACCCGTGTCAAAAAGAATACTCAAACAGTCATCTCGGAGAAATATAGTACCTGAGGCACTCGGAGCGGATCGATCCTCAACTCTCATCTGAAAAACGCGGGGCGGTGGGGGCAATGTAGAACCAGAAGCTCCAGATGTTTGTCCTCTCCCATAACCTGACCCAGACGGTCCTGCGGATGATGATCCTCTGCCTGTTCCGGGCCCAGATGGCCCACTGCCCCCTCTAGCTGAACCTCTGCCACGTCCTCCGGATCGACCTCTAACAGTGGTGCTGCCCCTCCCCTGCCCCGGGGTGTAAGTCAGAAGCGGGGGCTGGGGAGCAGCGGGAAGTCTCGGTGCGGGTGGAACTGGTGGGGTCCTACCACCCTGGGGGTAGCGGGTGGCTCTGTGTCCCAAACCTCCACAAGTGTAACATCTGGTAGATCTAACAGGGCAGTCTCTCTGGTAATGACCGAACTCAGAACAACCATAGCATGTAATGCTCTGGACGCTAGCACCTCGACTAGCCACTAGTGATGCTGGGGGTGGCATAACTCTCGACATCCCTCCTCTGAATCCTCCGTGGAAGGCTCCTCGGGAGCTCGTATCCCATCTCGTGTCAGCGGGCCTCTTCGCCGTGGGGCGAGGGGGGGCATACACAGTAGTAGTCAAAATCCTCTGCTGCTCATACCTCATCACGACCTCCAGAAAGCGATCGAACGAAACAGCTCCCAAACTAGATGCGTGTAGAAGGATCTCTGGCGGCAGCCTCATGGATAACAAGCGGATACGACTCTCATCAGTGGGACAGAGGTGAGCGCAATGGATCAGCTCCCTCTTGAACTGGCAAATGACCTCCAATACAGGGCGGGATGGGTCGTAAGTAGCACGCATGAAGATAACCTCCCTAGCTGTCAGTGTCCCTGGCGGACAATACTCCTCGAGCATCAGTGCTCGAAACTCCTCGTAGCTCCACTCTGTCTGGCCCGTCTTACAGACGGTCCAGCAAAGAAAGGCGTCATCTCTCAGAAGTCCCGCTACCAACCTTTGACGCTCAGAAGTTGGAGCGCCGATGAAGTCAAAGATGTTGTCGATCTGTCGAAGCCATGCCTCGATGTCCGCCCCGTCCTCTCCCAAGAAATGTGGCGGGCTGCAGAGTGCCAAGGATCGAACCCATTCGATGTGCTTCTCAGGGCGCACATCGACGAGGGCTGGTGCGACTGGCTGTCCAACGGGGGTCTCTCTAACCGGCTCAGCTGGCGGCTCGACAGGGGTCGGTAAATCAGGTGTATCTGGTGGAGGGTCTCCGACCAGCCCTCTCAGCATCTCAATCAGGGTCGCCCGATCCATCTGTCGCAGGATCTCCTCTGTCTGGGGGGCGGGGACCTCCTCACCCCCGAGATCCTGAACGTCATCTGCGCACTGGGCCCCCACGCCCGACGGTCCCACGTCGTGTGTCGACCATGCTGCATACCCAGAACCATCACTCAGCACAGAAGCATTCAAGAATGTTTGCAATGATCTCCTTCGAGGGAGATCGCCCTCAGGCCCAATTGGTATAAATACACACGTCAATCTACCTGAGGTCGCTCTTCGAGGAGCGACCGACCGGAGGGGCAAATACCTCACGGCCTCTACCTAACTCGCCACTCCAACCACCGTGGTGCAATTCCTTGGAGCCTTCTAAGCCCATCTGTAAAGAGTAAGCTATGTTTTGCCTACCCATTCCCGATCTACATCCAATAGGGATGGTCTCACGCCATTCTACCCACTCGATCCCCATTGGTTGATTTTTACTCCATTTTAAGGCCAAGTTCATATTAAGTTCATTTGTGTTAGACATATTAAGTTCATTTTTCCCCTTGAAACTCTTTCAAAACTTTTAAAATTCGTGGGCGGTTTTCAAAACATACACTCGACCCTTTGGTACCCAAATTGCAAAACCTGGCTCTGATACCAACTTTGTAACGACCCGAATATAGATACCCGGGTTACGTTTCGAAGGTTGGGTACCTTCGTTCGGATCTTGCAATTCGAGTACAGGTCGGGGTTTTGAAATTCAAGATAAGTATTTTAAAGTGGGGATTTCGAACCCCAAAATAGCCTGATGGCCACGCGGAGTCTTCGAGCCATCCTAAATCTAAGTCGCGGAAATTCGTTTGCAAACGAAAGAATAAACGGAAGTAGAGTACAACTTGCCACGGCAAGGCCGAGTCAAAACCAAAACACATAATTATGGAATTGTAAGGCCGAGTTAGCGGGGTTAGACAGATTATTTGCAAGCGCCCGGAGTTTCACACGTCATAGAGACAAAGAGCAATTATACCTAAAAACAATTGGTGCGAGCGGGGTCAGACCGAGGCCCCAACACGCTCTGTCCAGCTAGCGAACATACACATACGCTAATAATAAGGATGATGCAGATGCGGAAATTAAATCACACTAGCATGATCCTAATTTACAATATGCGAGAAATAACTGTAAAGGCGCCCAAAGAATGCCAAGTGGCATGTACCTCTCCTACCTCTGCACCCCTTTCCGTTAGTGCAGAGACTGGCCAGTTCGATGCTATAGCATATCATATCATATCTCATCATCATAACATAAATTAAAATAAACATGCCCGATGGTGCTGGGCTATCATCATGCTCATATCGACTCGATAGACTCAGGGCCCCCGATGGGGCTGAGCTACCCTATGACCCTAGCAAAGACTCTAGGACTATCATAGATAACGGCCGTTCTGTTTCATTCGCGTAAAGAAATAAAATGCTCAATCACAAGTGCAACCTAGCATGATACTACATGGCATGCTTTAATGCTTATGCAACACCTAGTATGTAATACATTCACAAGCCGGTAATCTCTTTCGAATCTGAGTAAGCCCATAAGGGAACTTACCTGAGTAAGCCGAACAGCAAAAGATACAGCAGAAGTAGAATCCAAGAATCAACAAACACCTAATATATAAGCGAATAAGGCGCCATGAGATACTATTCTACTATTTAACACATGGAAACTTTCCCAAGCTAATCACAAAAGAAAATAACTAGATTCCGAGAAATTATCCGAATACCCAAATCTAGGTCAACCCGGTCAAAGTTGTTATGATAGAATTCTCTAATACACCGCTTTCCAACAAAATCCTCAAAATAATATTTCCAAAACATAGAAACTCCTTTTAAAACAATTACTTATAATATAATGATAAATAAAATAATACCTCCCATTTTATAAGTAAATCCCTTTAATGTTCTCAACTAAGACATAGTAAATTCATTTTATAATATAATACTTCCCAACTTTATTTTCTTAAAACTCAGGTTAATAATAATATAATAATGCATAAAATAATAATATTAACAATAAATAAATAAACAAATAAGTGTGTAACTATATACATATACATATATACCATATATAAGTCAAAACAAAACAAAAGACCAAACCTAGCCGGCCCAACTGAATTATCCGGAAGCAAAGGCCCAACCCGCTTGAGCCCAGAACCCAGATCCCAACATTGCAACCCGGACCCAGACCCGAAATAGAAGCATCACAAGGGGGGATACGGATTTGTGGGCCGAAGCAAAGAGGGAAGGGGGATCCGGGTTTTTAAAAAGATATAACCCGTTTCCCTTTAGGGTCAGGCCCAGCCCACCTACGGAAATAAGAGAGCACGAAGGCTCGTCTTCAACCTCTGGCCAGAACAGGGGAGCGGGATGATGGACGGGGAAAGGGAGGAGAAGAACTCCGGCTAGGGAGCGCCTTTCAGCCCGATCCTTTGCCCAGGGGTTCAAGGTGGTATTCCGACCCTATCTATCCCAAAAAGGAAGAAACGAAGACAAGAAAGAAGGGAGAAGGAAGAGGATTACCAAAGAGTTTTTGCCTTCGTCGGAGAGAGCGTTCGAGCGAAGCTGGAGTTCAACGACGGAGGGGAGGAGGTTGTGTTGCACCTGGGAGGAGTGTGTGACGATTAGGGGCGAGCTTCTACACTCAGACAAAACAAAATCAAGCGAGAGCCACTTACCGAGGCAAACGAAAACAGGGGAGGGTGTGACTCCGACGGGGGGGTGCCCTCGTGGCCGAAAGAGGCTCCTCCTTGCCTAGGAAGGGAGAGGATTGAGTGAGGAATCCGATTTGAGGCTAGAAACGAAGATGAGAGAGAGAAAAGGTGTGTTACCGAGCTGGAACCAAACAGAGGAAAGGACCTCTGCGCAGCGACGTTGGTGGCTCCGGTGGCCTCCTGAGCCCTTCTGGACGCCGGAATTGGGGAGATATCAGTGCTGGCTCACGGATGGAGGAATGCTTGGAGGGGAAACGTGAAAATGGAGGAAGAAAGGGGGTAGCTTGGGGGAGGGATGGTTGCGGCTTATGGAGGCATTTTGTGGGTTTCCTCCTTGAGGAAAGACAAGAAAATGAGGGTGAGGGAGAGAGATGAGGGTTGTGTATATATATAGGGGCTGTGTGTGCAGAGAGGGGGTGGTGCAAGGCAAGGCAGTGTGGGTTGTTTGGGGTCTGTTGCATTGCAGGGAAAGGGGGGGACCAACGCAGCAACGGGTGGGAGAGAGAGAGAGGGAGAGAAAAAAATAAATATATATATATCATATAAATAATTATAAACAAGGTGGAAGGGTCCCACTCGCCTTGCAAATTCTAATTCCCGACGTTAAGAATTTAAATTGAATTAAAACATTTCGAGTAAGAAATTAATTTTTTTACAATTCGAATACTCAAGAACGGAATTCGATTCCGAGTAAAATCTAATTTAAAATGAAGTCGGAAGGATTTATAAAATTGACCTTGCTCGGGGACAAGTTTTCTTCCAATCACATGAATAAAATAGTCATATTTCAAATAATTTTAACTAAAATAATAATTATATAATATGGAATAAATTTGGTCTTTACACGCATGGGCATCTAGTGTTATATTTTAGGCAGCTGATGAAGATTTCTGAATCTCCTTCGACAATAAGATTTGAAATTTTAAGCTCAAAGGCCTTAAGAAGCCCATTTCTCAAAGCTAGGGCCTCAGCCACAATCAGTTGCTGGCTCCCCACCAATTTCTCTTTCAACAGAATTCACTGATATACTCCAATTCCTTGGGGAAACACTTTAAAAAAAGGACAAACAAGTAATTGCGTTCAGATGTTGGACCATCTGGTTCATCCAAAATCAATGTATCTTCATAAATGAAGATCCCCTGGATGTTGTCGAGATAAAACAATTACTTTTCAACTAACTGGAAAACTGGGAAAAAGCGTGTAAATTTGACATTAATAATTTTGATGAAAATCAATCTCCATATTTGCCTATCAATCGCATCTCTAAGCCACACAAACCAAATGATTGCAAATGGAAAAGGCCACCCTTGGGGTGTTTAAACTAAATTTTGATGGTTCTACAATATCTTCAACAAATAGCTCTAGTGGCTATATCATTCGAGATTGGAACGGGAAACCTATTAGCAGGTATCATATCCTCTATTATTCATTTCGTTTCATTTGTTAACTGTCTTTGAAAATTGTTGATCTGGCACTCCAAAAATAAATGAGCTTCATCTTCCACAGACTGATTACAGAGAGTACATATAAATGGGACATAGACCTTTTTTTGTTCCAGCCGGGTAACCGTTGGCAAACCTTTTTGGCTTAATTTCCACATGAAGTTCTTAATTTTTGGTAGAGCCTTGATTTTCCAGATCCACGAGTTGTTGTTTGTAGTTGTACCGACATTGGTGGAGAGAAGATTAAAAGCACTAGATGTAGTAAACCAACCTTTTTTTTGTCAGGACACCAATAAAGTCTGTCTTCAAACGGAGTTACGTTGAAGGGAAGGGAATGTGCATTACTTCTTTGGCTATATTCGTAGGAAGGGTGGAGACAAGTTTCTCCCTTCACCACTGCCCACCCAAGATATAGTCGCTGATAGTATCTTTTAGGTTGAGAGAGGTCAGGTGTTCAACTCTTTTAATAAGAGGCGTTGTAGTAATCCAATTGTCTTCCCAGAAATTGATAGATTTTCCGTTACAAACCACCCATATCATGCCTATTTTAAAAGTTGGTATGAGAGAGCATAATTTTGACCATTTCAAATAAGAGCTCCCATGACATGTGTAATTAAGTATAGTATTGTCTTTTAGATATTTGTATTGAATTACTCTAACCCAGACATTGTCTGGTCCAACTAATAATTTCCATAACAACTTCATTTGGAGCACTTCGTTCATATCTCTTGTTTTTCGTATGCCCAAACCACCATGGTTCTTGGGTCTGCCTATCTTGTCCCATGAAATAAGAGGACTATGTTGTGGGTCCTTGTTCCAGAAGAAAGATCGATTAATTTGGTCTAATTGTTTATGTATAGTTCTTGGAAAAAGGAAACTCTGCATGACATATAAAGGTTTTGTCGATAAGTTTGTTGCTATAAGTGTAGCTCTCCCCTGATGGGAGAAAGAATTAGCACGCTACTTGCATATTTTGTCTTTCGATTTAACGATAATTTCCTCAAAAGTTTGTTTAGTGACTCTTCCATTAAGAATCGGGCATCCTAAATATTTTTTCAAATTATTTTCGTTTAAAATATTGAGATGTCCTTCAATCTCAGCTATTCGAGAGCGGGATATGCCAAACATAGCCTGAAAAGCTTATTTGTGGTAGTTAACCTGTTGGCCTGATATTCTGCAATAGTCATCAATTACTTTCCGCACCTTGGTACATGCGGAAACATTGCCTTTGGTGAAAATAATAATTTCATCAGCAAACGCAAGGAAGGGGACTTTGGGACTACTGTGACCAAAACGGAAGCCGATCCCAGAGTCAGTATAATTTGCTTCCCAAGATAGCTTTCTTGCTAATACTTCCGCACCAAGAATGAATAAGAAAGGGGACAGGGGGTCCCCTTGTCGCATGCCTCGAGTTGGTTTAAATGGTTATGTAGGGCCGTTGTTAACTAATACAGAGAAAGAGACTGAAGTGACACATTCCATAATCAAGCTTATAAATTTGGGGTCGAAACCAAATTTTGTCAGTACTTGCTGGGTAAAATTCCAATCTACTCGGTCATAGGCTTTTTCCATATCAAGCTTAATAGCCAACCAGCCTTGTTTTCCTTTTCGTGTTTTAAATAAATGGAAGATTTCATGTGCTATCAAGACAACAATAGCCCTGCCTGTAACAAACGCACCTTGTAGAGGGTGAATTAATTTGCCAATGATTTTTTTAAGTCTCTCTGTGAGGATTTTAGAGATTATTTTGTTGATGGTGGAGCAAAGACCAATGGATCGATAATGATTTGTTATAGCAGTGTTATCACATTTAGGTATTAGTGAAATAAAAGTATGGTTCGTTTGACGTAATAACTTACCAGAGTGGAAGAAGGCTTTGACATCACGGGTGATGCTACACCCAACAATGTCCCAATATTTTTTTGTAAAATTCTGCCGTCAGGCCCTGGGACTTATATTGCCTAAGTTAAAAACAACATTTATGATCTCTCCATTAGAGGGTGGTTTGGTGAGAAATTCATTTTCCTCTGCAGTCATGGAGGGGTTGATAAGATCCAGATATTCATTCATCACCGGTTGATCAATTAGTTGTCTCGTAAATCTCTTTTCAAAGTCTCTTTTGATTTCATTTTTAATGTTTTCACCTCCTATTATAAGCGTTCCCTCGGAAGAGGTAATTGTTCTTATTATTTTTCTATTTCTTCTGCCTGTGGCAATTCTGTTAAAATAAGATGAGTTGGTATCAGCTAATTTTAAGTGTTTAGATTTTGCTCTCGGAATCCAAAAAGATTTCTGGAATAGAAGGAGCTTTTCCTTTTTCATAAGTAAGTTATGTTCTTTAGATGTTATTCTAGGGTTTGGTAGTAATCTGGGTCCGATTGAATTTGTAGCAGCTCATCTTCAAGCTCATTTAGTTGTCGGAAGATATTTCCAAAGGTTTTCCTATTCCAGTCCTTAGACTTTTGTTTTAGAATCCTAGTCTTGTACGTGTTGTATTTGGAACATGATCGAGCCGTAGCATGTAGCACGCCATGCTTGTTTAACAATGTTGCGGAAATCACTCCTATATAACCATGTATTTTCAAACTTGAATGAATGTGCTTTAAAAGCAATGTTTTGAGTAAGCATGATTGTTATGGGGCAGTGGTCGGAAGAGGAGAATGCCCCATTTTTTGTTATAATTGTTGGGATTTTTATTAATGATCTTATGATGAACAAGCACCCTATCAAGCTTTTTCATGACATTTCCCTCGACCTTTCTCCTCCATGTGAACGAATTCTCGAAGGAAGGGATGCTGATCATTGAGCAGTCATTCTTGAAATGGCTAATCTAATGGAATCGAGAGGGATGGGCGACAACACCTCCCAATTTATCCGTACTTTGCTCAATTTCATTTAGGTCACCCATCACAATGCAAGTGCAATCGGCTTGATTAGTCAGTTCCGTGAGCATTTGCCAAAATGCATCTTTCTCCGCAGGGTTGGGGGAGCATATACAAATAAGATCAACCAATTAATTGCTTCTGTATTATTAATGTATCTTACACTGATAATTCGAGGAAGGTGTATCTCAATTGATACAAGGTCATCACCAAGATGGAAGTTATTCCATAGGACAACAATGCCGCCAGATCGACCAATGGTTAGGGACCAAACCGCGTCAGTGAATCCATCAGATTTCCATACGTCTTATCCGGGATGTTTTCAGATTTAGTTTCTGCTAATGCAAGTATGTTAAAACGCTACTTGAGCCTCCAAGAATTAATGTTTGTCCAGAAGGTTTTTTTCCCCATACCTCGACAATTCCAATAGCTTATAATCTTGATAACCCGTCTTTGGCATGACAGCGAAATTGGAAGGCGCCATGCAAATAATGTATTCTATATGTTGCAACACCAAAGATGTACTCAACTGATGTTTCATCATTGCATTTATATGAGATAGACTCTAACCCCTTGTTTGTTTTTAAGTAAGGAAAGGTAATAATTACCCTTCCAAATCTAGTCTATTTTTTATTTAAGATTCACTGATCATTATTGTAATTATTACCCTTTTTCTCTCATTTGACATACAAAATCTATTTTCTTTCCCCCATTTGATTACCTACTTTGAGCATAGGGTAACCATATCCCTTATGATGCTCTAAGTATTTCCCTCCCCCTTCTCTAGACTCAGAAAAAAGCGTTGATTATACAAATTTTTCATATAAAATTTGATTCATTTCTCTTCTATTCATTTCTACTTATAAGAACTTTTCATTTATGCAAATATTCAGAAGATTATGGCATTTTCCCAATTTTTTTAAGAGGCTAAGACACATCTCATATATATATATGGGTGTGGTTCGAGTGTACACACCCCTTATAGTGTACCTTGTACACAAATCTAGACCATTCATATGGATATAATGGATGGCTATGATTAAAAGTAAATTTTCTTTTATTTTTTCATTAAAATTAGTGGGGCCCGCAACCGAAATCACTTACCTTCCAAAGTTTCAATGTGTAGGCGCGTGTAATCCATTGTGAATTTGTGATGAATCAATTGGTGGGCCCGATGGAAAATAAAACCATAATTCAAATCAGTTTTTTTTTCCTTTCCTCCCTTTGCAACGTTTTTTATTTGGAAGTGATTTGCAACTTTGATTTCAAAAAAAAACTTGCAGTGCCATTTTTTTAAAGGTTGGTGGGGATTGGGACCCACAAAATAAAATCAAACCAATTTTTTTTGTGTTTTTTTAATAATAGATATATATATTTTTTACCTGATTTCATTTGTGTTTAAAATTTGGCGATTCCGCCGAATAATGTACCACAAGTTACCGAATAATATTATGTTATCTTTTTTCATCCAATTCATATAAAAATTTACCAATTCTATTGAATAATTTGTCACATGCAACCGAATAATTTTTTTATTCATCAATTTCAGATAAAAGAAACTCACAATCTCTAAACAATACTTACGATATATACGAATAATGCTTCATATTTCACCGAATAATGTTTAACATTTCAGCGAATAATGTTTCGTTGTGTAATTATACTGGTGCGATGAATGTTTTTTATGTTGGTCGTCAAACCGAAGACTCCATATACTATCGAATAATGAATCAGATTTCACCGAATAATTGACTAACTCATTACCACTATTAACCAAAAATCGACACATACGTCTGAATAATTGATGACTAATCAATCAAATTATGCATCTCGAAAACCATACACTAAATTTCTAGCGAATAATCATTAGAAATTCACCGAATAATGCTTGTATTACACCGAATAATATTTCATGTGGAAAGAATAAAATTAACCATCTCATATTTCCCTGAAAAAATTGACAATTATCATGAATAATCTTCAGTGATTCACCGAATAAAACTTTACTAATGCTTCTCACAAATTGTCAAGTTTTTTCTCATGATTGATTTTTCTTCAAAATGTCATAATTGAATCTAGAACCATGAACTTTCAAGTTTTGGGTGCAATTCAACCTATCACACAAAATATAACTAATCTACGGTCTCTACTCTCAAAAAATCAAATTCAACCTCCTTCCCCAATGCAATTCATCTTATTCTTCACCGTCTAAGCTACCGATCAAACAATTAATAAAAAAAAACCACATAAATTGAGGCTCCCTTCATTTTCCGATTAAACAATTAAAAAAAACCTCTGATTGATTGGGATGAAATTGAAGATCGATGATACATCCCCATCTCCCTCACTCGCTCGGGGAAGCGGGCGGCCATGGCTGCATCTCCGACTCCCTCGCTCGTCTTCGGCCTAATCAATCGCAGCAGAGTCCATCTCCCTGATCAATCGCAGCAGTGGCCATTGTTCAATCCCCATCGGTGCGGCGCCGGCATAGGGCTCGTACTGCGGCGAGGTACGCTGGTACTGCTGGTGCAAGAGATCGAGCGCAAGGCTGTGCGGGAGTGCTGGATATAGGGTTCGGGGAAGCGGACGGAAGGAGGTTCTGGCGGTGGTGAGTAGACTCCGGCCGCCTCCTCTCCCTCTCCGTCGACAAATTCGCCGGCTCCGGCTTCCTCTGGGAGACTCGCTAATCGCAGCCCTCTAATCGCATCACCCGAAGATAGAAGACCCATAATCGCAGCCGCCTGGAGTGGAATCGTCTTGGCAACGGCTCGATTAGCCCAGAAAAACAGACCCTCGCACCGCCGCCGATCAGCACCAGACCAGGTCCGGTTACGATCTGCTCATGCAGTCTCTCTCTTCGGCTCCACTCAGTTGTTTCGAGTACAAAACGATGAAGAAGAGGCTAATTCTGATTTAGGTTTTATTTACCCCAATTCACACGCGCTCCACGCCTCTAACCTGAGATTAAAATTGTTTTTCAATTTGTTTTTTTTCCTATACACGGAACACGTGTCACAATTTCATCCATCCATTTCATTTAGATCAAGGGTCCAGGATTGTGTACAAGGTACACTTTAAGGCTTGTGAACAATAGATCCATCCTCATATATATATATATATATATAGAGAGAGAGAGAGAGAGAGAGAGAGAGAGAGAGGTTAGTTCCGCTGTACTCAGCCCTTAACGTGTATCATGTACACATATCTGGGCCGTTGATTAGTTGAGATGGAGGGTGGAGATTAATTAGCCCATTTGTTTGATTGCCTGCATAGATGATTATTCGGTCGAGTATAAAGGATTATGCACTAGTATATGAAGGATTATTCAGTCGTATGGGTCTGTTTAGTAGGTTAGTCATTTTGATTATTCGATGGTTTCACTATATTATTCGATCGTATTGACGGATTATGCGATGGTATTGCTTTATTATTCAATGGTATAACTTAATTATTCGATGGCGTTACAATATTATTCGATCGTATTGACGGATTATGCGATGGTATTGATAGATTTTTCTAATAGCTAGCACCATGAAAACGCCCCTAACTTTTACCTAAAAATTACCATCGCATAATCCGACAATACGATCGAATAATGACTAACCTACTAAACAGACTCATACGACTGAATAATCCTTCATATACTAGTGCATAATCATTTATACTCGACCGAATAATCATCTATGTAAGCAATCTACCACAATTGGGCTAATTAATCTCCACCCTCCATCTCAACTAATCAACAACCCAGATTTGTGTACATGATATACGTTAAGGGCTGAGTACATATGATCTATCATCTATATATATATATAGAGAGGAGAAGATTAAAGGAAATTGTTTTTGACTAATTTAAGGAAATACAATTTTTATAAATATATATATATATATGTTAAAAAATGTATTTTCTTAAATTAGTCAAAACCAATTGCCTCAATCTTTTCCTAAATATTTTCCACATGTTACTTTGAAATTCGTAACAAATCCGTGACAAGTTGTTAATTGTTATACTTTTATTGATTAATATTATTTATATTTATGATTACGTCTGAACTCAAATTATCTTGAATTTAACAAATATGTATGGTTAAAAATGTTTAAAAAAATAAATATTAAAATCTCTAAAATATTATTTCTCAAATATAATATTTTTTCTCTTTAATTATAAGTTTGTGTATTTAATATATGCTATAAATATTATAATATATGCTATAAATATTATCGGTTTAAAATAAATAGAATTTAAGTTCATTGAGATAATTCATCAAAACTTACAAAAAAAAAATAAAGCAATTTGAAGGGTTTGTTAATGCAGCTAATTTTATATACCCTCTCTTCATTTTTCTATTTTGCATCAGTTGAAGTAAGCATAGGACTGTTATGTTCGTTTTCTAAACAAGTCAACTATGAGCATTTTTTTAACCACGACTTGCATAAATAGCTCAAATTTTGTGAAAATTTTAAAATTTTTCTTTATTTTACTATGGTCTTAGCAAATAGGGGTGCTTTAATGCTCGAAAAATTTAGCTCGAGCTCATTCATTTCTCAAACGAGCCGAGTATGAGAATATTTTTAACCTTGAGTCTAAATTGAGGCTCGTCTCGAGTATCGAGGTCGGCTCATTTGATACAAATATCAAGCTGAATATAAACAAGTAATACTCGACTCATTTGATTCAAATAACAAACCTAAGTACGTGGATAAAAACTATTTTTTTCAAATTCTCATTCTCCAAAATACATGTTATAATAGAGATACTTTTAAAGCATCTTCTTCCTTAAGTAATAATATTCAATGAAAATAACGTATCAAAATATAATATTAATCTTATGATATTTACCGAGTTGAAAAATCAATGTCAATATTAGTACTAAGCAAAAATGTATACAAATTTGAGAAACCGGTATCATCATGTTAGGAGGGGAAAGCGTCTTGCTATAAAAATATATTAATAAATCTAAAGTAAACCCTACTCTTTTTCCTAGCAAATAAATTACAAGACTCCCTCCCGCTGTAGTAATAGGGAATCAAGATCGATCCACGAGGAGGCGTGTCAGCGGTTCCTAAATAGTCCTGAAACGTTCTCTGCAGTGTCTACCAAAAGCCTCGATATCGACAAAAGTGGTAGATATCGACAGGCGCAGTCGATTTCCTTCTTCAGAATCTGCAACCGACAAAAACAAGAGATGGACGTCGATTGGAGCAGTCGATATCGAGTGAGCACTAGTGGGGTCGACACAAAAAACCATCGACCTTCAAATCTCAGCAGCAGAGTGATCGATATCGACAGTAGCAGTCGATGTCGACATAAAACACAAAAAGTACGAAAGGAAGTAAATTGTTCGACAAAGAAAGGTCGAAAGAATGAAATATGGTAAAGAGAAACAATGATCAGAAAACAATAAAAGCTGGGGTTTTTTGTTTGTAAACTATAAAAATAAAGCTTCTAAGGTAAGGGATTACCAAGACAACAACCATGCATGTGACATACGAGAATCATAAAAAGCACATGTTTTTATCAACGATAGTTTTCGCAATCAACAAATAGAATCATAGCGGCTTTTGCATAAAACCTATTTGTTTATATCCTTTTCATAATTAGAGTTTAGTCAACTTGCGCAAACAAACCCTAATTACAATCCAAATTCACAAAGTAATTCACTTTCGCTTCATAAATTGCAAATAAGGAATTATCCTCTACATCCGCAGCGGATTAAGCATGGGATAAAAGATGATAAACACATAAGAAATCAACGATTCAAGCGCACACATATGTCTGTTATCGGGCTCACCCCGACCCTAGAAGTGAGACGACTACTCACTCATCATCATCATGGCACACATCATAAAAACACAAACTTGCATAAAAATAAAACCTTTAAGAGTACAACCGAACTCAGTCTCGTCTTCCTTTTCAACTAACACTCGACCCTCTCTCTCTCTCTCTCTCACTCTACTCTATGCTTGATTGCTCAAGGAATGAATGCTTGAATTATCTAAAACCCTAACCCTATTGACTTTATTTATAGCTAACTAATCTTGCAAATTAAGAAACTATATTCTATCTAATTAAAAAGATAAAAATCTTCGAACTAAACTAAACTCCATCCATATAAAGTATGATCCCCTCATGGAAAGATAAAATATTGCGTGGCTTGGATAAACCCTCAAAAGATTCGGGCTTAAATCCACGCTTCCTGCACGTCAGGCCAAGCGACGTCAAGGGGAGCGGTCGAAGTCGAGCGCCTTTGGTGCACTCGATCTCGAGCAATATGTTCGCCTTCAATTACTCTTCTTTCCATTGCAACAACTTGATTCGCCACCTCTTTCTTGCAGTCGATATTGATGGACATGGTCAACATCGACCTCTTTTCCAGCTTGTCTTCTTTTGCTTGTAATTGCTTCAAATTTCATTCCGATTTCTGCAAAATTGAACCAAATTAAACTTGTGTATACCTCTATATCTTGCAAATAAGCATAAAACACACAAATCATAGCATTCCCATCCCATAATGCATATTAATGATATAAAATGGACTAAAAGTAAAAACTAAACATGGTCAATTATGTGCACATCACATCACCACCCACTTAACTATATATTTTGACCATACAATAAATAGCCCCCCCCCCTAATTGAGATTAATTTGGTCGATGGGATACAAAAAATAGCATTCAAGCGGATGAGACAAAAAAATACCTGATCAGAGGGAGGAGTCGAGCTGGAATAAGAAAACCCAATATGAAGGAGAATGTGAGATGACCTGCAACATGGTTAGCCTCTTGAAGATATGTATAATCTGAGCCGAATAAAACTACTATGGAAGGAACATGCAGTCAGATACAAGGACCTCTGCTCCCCATAGGTAGGTCCAGCCTAACTTAATACTACTGATGACACTGATATTGTCACCCTCTATATGTACATGTGCTAATTTAAGTTGTGTGGCCTTTTTTTAGTCCATGCCAAAGAGCAAAGGCTTCACATCCGAAGACTAAGGAAATGGGGGAAGGCCTAACCTCAGAGTAGATGATATCACCTAGATGATTACGTATAGCAAACCCAAAAGTTCTAATATTTTCGGTAAAAAGAGCACCATCAAAGTTTAGTTTAAGATAAGGCAGTGGGGATTTAATCCATTTTGCCTTAAGGCGTTTTTTCCTAGTTGGGATAATGTTTATGGTTAAAATGTTCGGCAATTCATCATTAGTAACTGCAAAGTCCCATAGTAAAATCTAGTCTTTCGTATACGCGATTATTGTTCTAGGGTTAGGTTTGAGTTTGTTGAAGAGAGCTTGGTTGCGGAAGTACCAGATACTCCACCAGGTGGTGGCCAGCCAAATAAAATCCTTAGTTTTTAGCTCTTTTCTAATGGTCTTAAGTAAGTTATACATGGGGTTACTACTTTTTTGGTGTTTAATTAGCGCACTTGCAATTTTAGGGTTCATAAGATAGATAGTAACTTTTGTGATTGGACGGTCTAGCAGAATATGTTTTAGATCTTCAAAATGTTGGCCACAGAGAGGACAATCCGTAGGAGTGCCACACCCTCTATGAGCAGGTTTAACAGAGGTAGGAATGCCATCCTTAGTAATCCTCCAAAGAGATCTTTTGATTTTAGGTAAAATATTAAGTTTCCAAATCCATTGTAATTATAAAGGGGCATGATGTTGTAGGTGGTATATTAAATTAATGGTTGAGCTAGTAGAAAACCATTTGTTAGTACTCCAACATCAATAGAGTCTATCCTGAGTTATTATAGTCGGCATTGGAGTTCGTAGAATAGTTGAGATTATGCCAGGTCAAGTTATCATTACAACTGACAGCTGGCTTTGAATTTTATTTTCATCCCATGTTTTATATGTGGTAATGAAAGTAGAGACTTTAAGATTGATATTGATATCACTAGAATCTTTCGCAAGAGTATAAAGAGGAGAGGATTCTAGCCAGATATTAGTCCAGTTAATTGTATTCCATCATCCACGGACCAAGAGAGTCCTTGTTTAAAGGTACTAGTTAGCTTTGAAAGTTTAGTCGATTGCCAAGAAGCGTGTGTAATTTAGAAGATGTTGATTTTTAAGATATTTTCCAAGTATTAAGGGAGATCCAAACATATCAAAATTTTTCAAAATAGTTTGAGCTGAAGAGCAACGTTCAAACTCTAACATGTGTAAATCTTCATCCGGGCATCCATGTCTCCTGAAAAACCCAAATCCCCACTAAAGAACGCGCGGGCTCACGCGCCAACCCCGACCCCCAAATCTCCTCTCTTCAACCCAGGAAAGCAAAAGCAAAACACTACTCTGAGATTTTTCCCAGGAAAATATACAAAATCTACAAAATCAAGATCCAAAACCACAAATTGGTCTAGTCCTTTTAATCTCAAACATTTTTGGTACTGGATCTGGCACAATTCCGGGTTTTCGGTGTGGATTCTGAGCTCTCTCTCTCTCTCTCCTAGGGTTCAGTCTCCTATCACAGACTACACTGCTCAAATGGAGATCTGCAAGGATAATCATGGCTACTCTCGTGGGGCTTCTATCTGTCTCTCTCCTCAACGGCCGCCTAGGTGGTTGGATCGAGTACTCTACTGCCTGGAAATGTCAATGAGTCTCCAGATTTCTTGGTTTGCCCTGGCTTCTTTCCTTCTGTCACAGTCTGGTTTTCTCGGACGCTTCTTTGCATTTTTGCAGGTATGCTACTCCTTTCATGGTACCAATCTCCAAACCCCAGTTGCTAACTGAACTTTGGATCGCTTACACATCTGAGATTATTAAAAGCTACTATATAAACACACTTTTGGCTAAATTAAATGCCTACTCTGCTTTGCATTTGTCTCTCATCTTAAATCTCTCTTCCAAACTCTCTGTGTTCTCTGTCTGGTATTATTGTATTACTTTCTATATTGTTGTAATGGCAACCACCAAACCAATGAAAGGGAAGGGGAATCCCAATGGGGTTCCACCGACACCCACTACTACCCAAACTACTGGGAAGCCTTCGGGTGAAACCCACAAGCCACCACCAACTCCTAAGTCACTTAAAAGTGACAAAGGAAAAGGAAAACTCGATCTAAGCTCTTTCTTTGATCAACTTCAGCAATACCAACCCCATTACCGCTTCCACACAGATGCCATTCTTTATGGCAGAGCCTTTGGTAACCCCATTGATTTCAACAAACTTGAATCCAAGTTAACCTTTGACTGGAAGGGTATCACAGGAGACCTCCAAATTGTTGAACTCCCAAACCATTGGTTTGAAGCCAGATTCACCAACCCTCATGACCTTCACTGTGTGTGGGATGCTAGGCCATAACATGTCTCTGGCCAGCTGATCATATTGAGGCCTTGGAAAAAAACCTTTGACCCTATCACAGAAAACACCACATCTTTAGACATGTGGGTCAGGATTACCTCCATTCCCGAGGCTTACAAAAAACCTGGGGCGATAGAAACCATCATAAACCACAATGCCTTTGCTACCTTCATCAAAGCTGACACAACAGTTGAGCCCACAGCCAGATACGCAAGAGTTTGTGTCAATCTTGACATTGCTCTTAAAGTATCTAATACCATACTGATTCTAGTAAACAAGAAAGAAGTTTCTGCTCACATAGTTTGGTTTGAGGAATTCCCCGAGGGATGTGGGAATTGTGGTGGGCAGGATCACCTATTCTCAAACTGTCCCCATTTCCTTCCTATACCCAAAAAAATTCAAGTTACCATCAAAAAGCCTAGCACAAAACTCCATTTCCCCTTTCACTCTTCTGATGGTGCTGAGTGGACTAAGGTTGGCAAGAATGGAATGGTGCTGAGTGGACTAAGCCTAGCACAAAACTGTCCCCATTGCTTATGCATCTGTAATGGTGTGTTGCTTTGAATGTAACAAAGAACCTATTTCAATGTATGTTCAAGCTATGTTGCTCTACTATATGTTAAAAATGTTATGTTGCATCATCTACTACATGCTGACTATGATCTGCTACACCATCTCCTGTAACAAACACACACAGACTGACTGCCTACTCTTTGCTTGCTGTCTATGGTTCACCACCTTTTCATTAACAACCACATCAGGAAATAACACTCTCCTTATCACCAGACCCACTCCAGGCTCTACCTATGCATTCAATGCCTGTAGAAATCAGCACCAACAAAGACTCTCTAGTAATTTGTATGAACATATTATAGTACTTGGCATTTTGGTACATCTTTCAACTGATGTTTGCTTCTGCACCTTGAATCATGATCTATCTAAACATCTAAACCTGAACACTTATAGTATCATTCCTAATTGGGCTCCGCAATACCATTTGCACCAAAATAACCAACTACATAAGACCTCAACCACCCTGCAGCAAAACACAATTAAACAACATAACATATTACACATGTGGGGATTAGAATCATCAACATCAACAAATATTAACTCATCCCTAGCACAAGGGGTCCTTCTCTTTGTGCTAGGGAAATTAACATGTACCATGCAGGAACTATGTAAGGATTTGGACATTCGTAAGCTTTCAGATGGAATCAAGAACACCCCCATAAGCCAACCAGGAACCACAACTAAACAAGGAGGGGCACATAACAATAATAATTGTAAGTTCATTAACCTTTTCTGTAATTCTAATATGCTCCTTCAGTCTTTTCAATTTTTCATTGACCCAATAGGTACTTTATAACCAACAAAGACAGGCCATTTTTATGTCAACACATTATATATTAAATCTGATATGATGATAAAAGCTAGAAAATTTGTCTCCTGCAAATGGATCCTACTATCATCTTACTATAAACATTCAATGCATACTCATTCATTTCACAAATTACAGATACAACAGCACATAAAGGCTCTCCAATTATCAGTACCCAGCATCCATAAGGATATGGAATTACAGGCTGCACCCAACTGGTGGAGCAAGGACAAGCAATCAAAACCCAAAAGGAGCATTACCATTCTGCCCGAACAGAACAACTCCAGCAAGTGCCTCTTGTTTTTTTATGATCATCAAAAGCACAATGTAATGGGCAAAGCTGAAATACCCCAAATTATTTTTGGGTTATTTCTTATTTTTATTTAATTAAATAAATCTATATTATATTAAACTATAGTATATATCTTGTGAATTTGGTCATTAAATAAATTCACATAAGATATATGGTATGAATTAGAATAATTAAATTATTCTAAAGAGTAATGATATAGAGTTGATTTAATTAGATAAAATCTCTAGATACTCTTATTATTTAATTTATAAAGTTAAATTAAATAATATTTTCTTTCGGCTAATATATATATTATATATATATAGATGGACCCATATATATGTATAGCATATAATTAAATTCAGTTTGCATCTATAAACCCAATAAAGAGGGTTAGATTTTTCGGTCCAACCCGGTTGGTAGAAGCCCACTTTCCGACCCAAAGGTGTATCTCTTCCTCCAGATTTTTCGGATAAACATCTCCTACGATCAGTTTATCCCGAATTGATTCTAAATCTAATAGAATCAAAGATTTATCTTTTATCTGACCTAATTGGTAGTATAGATACACGTTTAATCCTAACGTTTTCATATCAAAAAAAAAAATTACTTATATCCATCACGTCACCTTCCTCACCCAAACCGAACCATCTCCATCCTCCTGTTCACCCTCCCGTGGAGCCAACCGCCTGCCGCCGAGGGCCCTTGCCCGGAGACGCCCTGCCGCCGAGGACCACCGCCCGAGTCCAGCCGCAGCGCACCCTTGCCCGAGCCAGCCGCAGCCTTCAATCACCCTCATCCTAATCTACTCCCGTGAGCCACCCGCCTGCCGCCGAGGGCCTTTCCCGGAGACACCTGCTGCAGCGCACCAGCCGAGCCCAGCCGCCAGACCACCGCCGCACCACCGAGGCCGCGCCGAGCCGCCGCCGTCGATCGTACCCCGCGCCGAGGAGTGTCGTTCGTCGCCCTGTCTGTTGAATCGGGAAGAAGGTGAAACAGCGTTTCCAATCTCTTTGATTCAAATTACAAAAAGCTCCCTTGTTTTATATAATTTCCGTTTTTGGCCCTGAGTTAATTACTTATTAAGTTAAGTGGCCAATATTTCTAAATTGTTCGATTCTTGCCCGTTTCAGCAACACCAAGAAATCTCGAAGCACCCACGCCGGATCCCGCTTTCCGAGGAATTCATATTGGTATATAATATTTAACTTTATAGAATTAATTCAATTTAAAATTGAGTTAAGTAAAGTTAATTTCGTAAAATATCAATATTGATATTCATTTTTCCGTTGGATTCAATAGGTGCTAAGATCTCGTCTCGTTGCCATCAACCGATCAACGAAGGTTAAGGCAAGTGATTTCGTTCAATGCCCTTTGCATGTTTCGTGATTTTCTTTTGGCGTGCCTTTTTATTCTTCTGTGTCGAATGCGGCCCTGTGGCCAATTTCCTTGCCAGTTTCGATAAATTGCATATCCGTCTGCTTGATGTAATTTATCTCATTATTCATAAATTGGCATGAGTATAAATAAATGGGCAATTATTAATTTAATTATAGTGATATGTGTATTAAATATGTCATTTGTTTATAACTCGAGATAAGTGAAAATTGCCCATTTTCATCTTCCTAATTGCATGAATTTCTGCTTGTTTCTTTTATGCAAATTAATAGCATGTGATATTAAGATACTTTGAAATATCCGTGCTTCTACGTCCTCGTTGGTTTAATGTCATTATTATGATCACCTAGTATTAAATGTTAAAGCTGTTATAATTAAAATGTGCATCTCACGTGGTGTGGATTGACTTAAAGTCAGTGCGAGAGCTATCTCGCAGGTTGGGAATAGTGTAAAGCCCAGTCTAAAAGGTTCCATGGAATATCTAGACTTCAGACAGTCTCAGGTCGCAGTCCCAGTTGAGTCTGGACCCGTGTCCCTACGTACGATTAGACTTCAAAGTCTCAGGTCGCAGTCCTAGTTGAGTCTGGACCCGTGTCACTACGTTTTATATTGTGTTATATACATATTTACACTATTGTTATTATTGAGAGTTTTAATAGGTGATCAATTCAGTTATATTATACTTCAGTCTTATTCGGGGTATAATTCCATTTCTTATCATACGATCGATCACTATGATCATCCGAGTCATGTTACGAATCTTTATTTCTTATTCAGTTTTCACTTTAAATACTCGCGTCTTTCCCTTAACCTATGTCATACCGTTTTATGGTCACTGTATGGTTAAAGTCTGAACATTTTCCCTATCATTTGCTAGTCTTAATTGTACTAACCATCCTATTTATTGGATGGCTGGTGTCCTTCGTTCTCACGAAACACCAGACCATATTCCACAGGTTTAGTGCGAGCAGTGAAGCAGGAGAGAGTTGAAGAGAGGACTATCATCCATGGATTTTTAAAACTGCAGTTTCTAAACTTTTACAGTTTCCGAAATGCTACGTTGGTTTTAGCTATTTTGAATGTTTATTTACAATTTATGGTTTTGGCATTTTAAGCTAGGTTATTTGGATTGAATAGTTCAAACTACGATATTTACTTGACTTCCGCACTATTTTAATCAATTGTTCGAAGTATCGTCTTGTTTATGGGAGCATGGTAGCATGTCCCTATAAGCCTCAGGTGAATTCAAAGACATTAAAGTCTGCGGATTCACTGGCGCTGTAGCGCACCCTTGGGATTAAAAAAGGGGTGTTACAAAAGCAACACAGGAAAACCTTAATACGATCATATTAAATCGGCTAACTAAAAACCCGAAGAAGCTTGATCTCTCTACTCTAAAGGGAGCAAAGCAACAATTGCGTAGGCATATACCACTAACCTACAGACAACACACTGGTACCCACTGCTTAATCTGTCAAACAAGTAAACCCAATAACATACCCTTAAACCTCACATATAGAATATCATATACATCTTCCTTCCTCATTAGGGTACAGCAGATCAACTTATTCACTACTAAAATGCTTCAATACTATCACAAGCATAAGAAAAACATAGAAATACAAGTCATATACGAAGGCATTATCGTCGATTACAAGCTAATACCCCTACACAAAAAAAAAAGGTTACAAATGAAGTTCAGTTATTGGAATGTTCGTGAACTAAGCAGAAAACATATATGGACGCACATTGAATCAACTTGCAGGACTGAACACATCAAAATTTTAGCCTTAGCAGAAATGAAACTACAGAACCCCCCTCCGAAAAATTGTTGGAAAAAACCGAGTTTTGACAATATCCATTTCTGCCCCTCTATTGGGCTCTCAGGGGGGCTGTGCCTCCACTGGAAGTCATCACAATTCCAAAATGAGTCTTTCGAAATAACATCCTCTGATAGCATATCAATACAAACAAAATATACCAATCACACTCTCGCTTTGGAAATAACAGTGATTTTCGTATATGCTCCCCCTCACGAATGTGACAAATCTGGGTTTTGGGAGACTCTTTCGAATACAATTACAGGATTAACAAATCATTTCATTATTATGGGAGATCTAAACGATATTCTAGAGCCCACTGACAAGTTAGGTGGCTTGGATCCGGGACCAAATAGATTCCTGCGCCTATCTGAGTTCGTAACTAGCCACAACCTTATTGACACTCCGACAATAGGAAATAAATACACATGGAGAAAGCGTACTCATGGAGCGGAAAACATTCACGAAAAACTTGACAGAACCCTCGTAAGCCACACACTAATGCAACAATTCCCTAATTCGTACACAAAAAATCATGCCTTTGTTGGATCTGATCATACACAAATAACATTCGACTTAATGGACAAACAAAAGCCTAAACTACAACCTTATAAATTTGAAATGGCTTGGACTACGAGACCTGATTTCGAAAATTTGGTCAAAAACGCCTGGAGGATTGACATACCCGAATCTAACCTATACAAATTAACCAAGAAATAACGGAAGTTAAGAAAACTAGCAAAATATGGAGCAAATTCACTTTTGGCAACATTTTTAGACAACTTTCAAATGTTGAAAAGGAACTCCATAATCTACAAACGGAAATATGCATACAATATGATCACAAAAAGGACGACAAAATCAATATACTAATGAGAAAACATGCGTCGCTTCTAAAATACCAAACCATCTACTGGGGGCAACGGGCAAAAAGAAACCACATCAAATTAGTTGATACAAATACAAAATATTTTCACAGAATAGCAACAGGAAGGAGGAAGAGAAACATAATCAAATCCTTACTCACAACTGCAGGAATATTGGTAACAACGGACGCTGAAATTAGAGAAACCATCAAACAAGATTTCATTAAAAGATACCAGCATGACAATCGACCAAGAGTCTCAAGTAACTTACTAAACCACATTACAACACAAATCACAGAAGAGGATAACAACTGGCTTAATAAGCAGATATCGAACGCAGAAATTAAAAGGGCGGTCTTTGGACTAGCAAATGACAAATCTCCGGGCCCTGACGAGTTCCCGACTGGTTTCTTCAAAAAATATTGGCATATTGTGGGACCTTCTGTCATTAAGGGAGTCAAAAGCTTCTTTCTTAGTGGCAGAATTTTGAAACAAATAAACCATACCTTCATAGGATTAATTCCCAAATGTGATAACCTAAGATCGGCAATATAGACCAATAAGCCTATGCTCCACAACATATAAGATCATATCCAAAGTAATAGCAGCAAGACTAAAGAAAATTTTACCCAAAATTATCAACCCATTATAGAGTGCTTTTACTGCCGGAAGGGCCATACAGGACAACATTCTAATTGCAAATGAAATTTTCCACTCGTTCACAAAGAAAAAAGGGAAATCAGGCTGGATGGCCGTTAAACTAGACATGGAGAAAGCTTTTGATCTGGTTTCTCGCAGCAATTTATAGGATGGATCAAGGAATGCATTACCACCGTCACTTACTCAGTTCTAGTAAACAATGAACCCAGAGACATCTTCCTCCCCCAACGAGGAATCCGCCAAGGGGACCCTATGTCACCATATCTATTTCTCATCATCTCAGAAGTGCTGGCTAGAGGCCTATATCATGAATTTGATTCTCCACATAGCCATTTAGGGATCACACTTAGCCGAAACGGAACCAGAATCCCATTTCTTGCTTTCGCAGACGACATTGTCATCTTCGCATCTGCCACAAAATCGGCTTGTGATCAACTAAACAGAGTACTCCATGAATTCAGTTCGCTATCAGGACAGAAGATTAACAGACATAAATCCCAATTCCAAACGATTTCGAACATAACAACAAGCCAGAAAAACTTAATAGGTAGTGAATTACAGATAAACTATACAACCAATATAGGCCCCTACCTGGGCTGCCCCATTATTTGCAACAGAGTAACACCGAACACTTTCTCAGACCTGCTACAACTAACAAAATCACAACTACCCAAATGGAAAGCTAACCACCTATCACAAGCAGGCAGATGTACATTAATCAGATCTACTCTAGCGGCTAAACCATTACACCTAATGCAGTGTTTTCTTCTGCCAAAGAAAATACACACGGAACTGGACAGAATAAACCGAAATTTCCTCTGGAATAAAGGACAAAACCACAAACCACTAATAAGCTGTTTCGAAGTTTACAAAGAAAAATTAAACGGTGGGCTTGGCCTACGGCAATCAGAGGATATGAACAAAGCACTACAGTTAAAGCTACTATGGAAAATACTAGCGGAGCCGACAAATCCATGGGTAACCATAATTCGAGAAAAATATCTACAAAATCATCAGATACTTCAATATCATAAAAAGGGCAATGCTTCATGGCAATGGAGCCAACTAACTAAACTAATCCCTCTATTTAAACAAGGACTCAAATGGTCCATTGGCGACGGCAGGACCATAAAATTCTGGACTGATCACTGGTTCGGCGACACACAGCTTATTAACCTGGCTACGAACACATCGTCCATTGACACAAACATTACCATATCAGAACTCATAACTCCGGAGAAAAATTGGAATTTACATAACTTGTCAACGGCTTGCCAAAACGCTCTACCAACGGACATCATTAACTTAATAATGACATCACCTATTCCCAAAAACATACACATAGATAGAATTTACTGGAAATGGAGTACAAATGGATGGTTTAGTGCACACTCTGCCATACAAATGATCAACAACTCCAGATTACACGGGAAATCTGACATGAGCTGGATATGGAAACTCAACACACCCTCGAAGATTAAAACTTTTCTATGGAAAATAACAAAGAATGGCCTTCCAAATGTATCAAAATTAGCTTCAAGACACTACGGAAACCCTACAACGTGTCCCCACTGTGACTCAAACTATGAGGACTTATTACATTTACTATGGGAATGCCCCATTACCAGAACAGCCCTAGCGCACTTAGTCCCGAGACACATGATAACCCTACATAATTGTTTCACACAAGAAACAGATATCAACAGTATCATCCAAAACATAAAGGACAGACTAGGCATTCATAAATTCTCTCACCTTGCTTTGCCTGGTGGGGAATTTGGTACTCCCGTAATAAGACACTATTTGATAACAACATACCACAAGTACAAAAAATAATCTATTTCGCTAAAACCCAAATAGACTGGTGGAGCACTTCTACAAATAGTCCCGCAACCATTAACGACCTAGAGCCACGACAGGAAACCAGAGACAACAGGATCGCATTAAAAAGATCACGAAAGAATGCAAAATGGAATCCCCCGGACCAAGGAAACTTCAAACTTAACTTCGACGGCGCCTTCAATGATTCTACTGGAGGCTCATATGGATATATAATCAGAGACTATACAGGCAATCCCCTATTCTGTGGCTCCGGCCCTGCTTCTATCGCCTATGTGGCTGGTGCAGAATGCCTTGACCTTTGGCATGGAATAAACGCAGCAAAAGACCTAAACATAATAAATATCACAATTGAAGGTGATAACTTAACCATTATAAAGAGCCTAAAAGGCTGCGGGAATCCTACGGGAGATTCGGAAATGATTATCTCAGATAGTCTAATTTCCCTACAGGCATTTCGTTCCATAACGATTCGTCACGTCTATCGGGAAGCAAATCGAGTTGCGGACCGTCTATCGCACCTTCCCTTTGCTCTCTCAGGCCCCGAGACTCCTGACGATCCAGTGCTTCGTAATTTCATCTGTATGAATGCTCTTGGCATATAAGTTTCTCTTATTGCCAAATTATTTCCGTTTCAAAAAAAAAAAACTCTAACATGTTATTTCGACCAACGCAACAAAAAAAAAGGATTAATAAGGTTTACGTATTTTAATCAAAAGGAATCTTCTACACTACTCTAGTGTCCCGGTCATGGCAGGGAGTATAATTATTTATCATTTAATTTTCAAAGATTACTGAATAAGCCTCTCTGCAATCGTAGTTTAGGTCATTTTGCACAGCAATCAACTAGTCTTATGCCTGATCACTATTACAAGACGAAGAGTTCAAATACCACTAGCAATATTTGTATTAAGATGAGATTTATATCTTGGTATGAGTTAAACCTAGCTATCTATTAGCGTACCGGCTATACTTGACTTTTTCGATTTTAAATACGGAGTATTTTATAAAATAGTACTCTAATTCGTTGATAATTAGTCAATCATCTTAAAACCTTTAAGTCGTAAAAAAAATATCTTACGGAGTAAAATATAAAACCACACTTCAGCCATTATAAAATTAACAACACACATATTTATTAAAGTTGGCAAGATCGGACCCGACCGGAGAAATCCGACCGACTCACCCAAACAAAAGGCCAACCAAACCAAAAAATTTAACGTTGTGGATAACTCGAAGCTGAAACCGAACCTAACCGATATTGACCCGAAACCTAAAATGACCTGAATACAGACAAACCCAACTTAATCCGTATCCGACTCAAACCATACCCGACCCAACCCCCAACCCGATGCAACTCACAACCCAACCCGAATATCCTTGAGTAACTATTTTTTGACTTTTACATTTCTTTCCTATATTTTTCTCTCTTCCTTCATCCAATTTCATTCCTCCCAATAAAATTTCATTCCCTCTTATTTTCATTCCCTCCTATTTTATCAAATTTCCTTTTTAGTGAATAACCTAATTAACAAAAATAAAATTGGACGAGGCAAAAATAAAATTTTACTTATGTAATAATCTATTTATCAAAAATAAAATGATCGATCAAATCACTTGAAATGAATAAAATATAAAATCATAAATTTATTTAGAGATGAGATAATAATTTATCTATAACAAATTTTATATCATCTATTTAAATACTTAATAATCAAATATAAATAATTGAATATGGTTTTAAAAAAAACAAGATTACGAGAATATTAATATATGATAGTTTTATAACTTGTATTCGTCATTTTATGATACCTTATTTTCCAAAATTTGACGAGGGGTGAAGGGAATACTTTAAATGCATCGAATATTCGAATCTGTCGAATATTCTAATTCATAGAATAATCGGAGATGAATTTCTATACGAGGATAAGGTAATATTGTTTAGTTATTTTCATATAGGCAATACTTTATTTACTTTATTAGTATTTAAGATTAACTCACAAAAGAGTCAATTTACTAGATTATTCGAAACTCCAAAAGTCATCAACTCATAGTATATTCTAATTCATAGAATAATGAATTATGAATGATCGACTTGAATTCAAAATTCTCATTTCTCACAAATAAAAAATTAGTACAATGAGGATATTATAACTTGAATTGTATATAATTTTATTCGAAAACTACTTTTTGAAAGACACAATCACACAAATAACGTGAATATATTATCTTTTAGATAGAGAATCAATTGTGATTTTGATTACAATATATTGCCAAATTTCAATGAAATTAACGATGAATAGAACGAGCTTACGAGCCAATGAGTAGATTTATTGAATCATATTTAATTTTACTTGAAAAATACTTTTTGAAATACACAAATAACATGAATTACATATTCAATTTAATAAAATTGATTACCCGAAAGTCCCGAACAAATATAATTCAACAATTTCAACCCAAACAATTGAAAGTTTGAAACAAACATAGATCCGCTTCTATTTGAAACCTGAATTTCATTTTGACCGAATCCGACCCGACCTGACCCAACCAAGCCCGACGTAGAAATTTTGATCGAGTTGAACCGACTCATCAATGACCCGATCCGAATGTGATTGATCCGAACCCAACTGGATAACCCGAATTGTCAGCTCTAATATTTATCATGATTAAATATAATTTTTAATGAACTATATAATATACTATACTTCTTTTTTATCTAAAATATTTTATAAAGTAGTGCATTGGGTGTTGTTAGATACACCGCAAATCTTTCATTAGAAATGCACGTTCTTTTCAACGTGCAACCCTTTCCCACTAATTAGCAGTACTTTTAAAAAATTAATTAACCTTCTTTAACCCTGCACGTCAATTCCGACGTGCAGGGTTTGGGGTGTATATAGCGGAACCGTAGTGCATTTGACCTATATATATACACACACACACATACATACACATAACTAAAGGAATCGGATCTGCATCTTAGTCAGGGAAATTGAAGCACAGAAGATCATCTTCGTCAACTTTTTTTGGATCTGAATCTCAATCGGATTTGCCATAGCCAGAGGAATCAGATCTACATCTCAGGATCTCAGTCATGGAAATTGAAGCACATGAGGTCTTCAGGCATCAACATCTCCATGTCAATCTCAGAAGGCGGACAACCTCCAAGTCTTCACACATCTTCACATATCCGCTCTTTCGCATCTCAAAAGGGGAGAAGAAGGCAATTCATGTCCACCCTATCGACAAATGATAGGGAGAAGAAGAAGATTAATCTTCATGTCTGCATCTGCAGGTTAGGCTTAGATTGTTTGTCCGCTCTTTTGCATCTCAGAAGGGGAGAAGCAGATGATTCATGTCCGCTCTATCAATTGTTGTGTGGCTATCTCATCCGTTGAATTCCGCGTCTTCTCCATTCTCCTCCATCGTCACTTCCATTGATTCCTTTCTCCGAACAGAAGAATGAAGAATCGTCATCTTCCAACTCAAAGTACGATGGAGTCTCGCAAAAGGAAATGGAGGTCTTCATCCTCTTGTGCTTCCCCTACGTCTCCTCCGTTCATCAACCTCCTGTGCTTCAAGTTTTGCTTCATCAACGATCATTGATGAGGGAGAAGAAAGATCGAATAAAAAGAGTACGGCGGCCAGGCTAACAAAGATTAAGGTAGTGTTAGGGCAAGGGTTAAGTGGGAGTAATTTTGTCATTTATGGCTAGGGGTGATATTCGATTTGAATGAGCCGAGCTTGATATGTTCAAACTTGGCTCTAATGGGAAACGAGCAGAGCCGAGCTCGAACCCAAAAATTAATTGAGTTTTTTTTGGCGCTCAAGCTCGGCTCGTGAGCCCAGGATGAATCTCGAACTCGGCTTGTTAGGGCTCAAACAAGGTGAAAGAATGACCCTAGGCTGGTTCGAGCTCATCATCTGGGCTCGTTCGAGCTCGGTCTATGTTTGTAGCACACCACGATCCTGAGTGAAGGTTTTATGAAAGTGAGCATCTAAATCAATGGAACCTCCACAACCTTGACCCAAGTCTGAGTAGTAGCTTTCAAAAGAAGAAGAATGACTAAACCCCTTTGTCAATTTGCCCAGAATCAGACCTAAAAAATAAGTCCCCGAAAATTAGGGTTCATATATCCCTCACGAGCATTCAACGTCGATTGAGCTTTAGATTAGAAAATGAGGTGGATTCAGAGTCCTTAGAGGTATGAAATAAGCAGTAATAACATGATTCAACCTTTAAAATCTCCTTTGAACCCTCAAGGGCTGAATCCCCAAGTCGAACAAAGCTGAAGGTGGAAATAAAAGAGCGTTCAGATTTGTCTTTAAATCTTCAGCTCCTGCTTTTGTTCTTTGGATTCAAGGTTGAATAGGCGTTAGGAGACTGAATCAAAGCTTAGAACCTCCATTGATTCATTGTTTCTATACGGATTTGAAATTCGCCAACGCCCGAGTCTCGTGCGTGGTGCTGCTACTGTTCACCGGTGTCGCCTGAGCCCTAAGGGAAGGAAGAACGAACGAGCAAGATTGAACGAAGAGAAGCAGCTGCATGAGTCCAGAAGCATGAGAAAGAAGAAGAAGCGACCGAAAAAATAGCGAAGAAGCCCTTTAAACACCTAAACCCTCCTACCCCATAACCTTAGGGGTATTACGATAATTTTATATATCGAGCTTCCGAGCTCGGCTTAGGCTCGGTTCGTGCCCAAAATATTGTTCAAGCTCGGCTTGTTTTACCCATTTGAACGAGTCGAGCCCGAGCAAAGCTCAAGCTATTTTGCTCAGATAACAGGCCTATTTATGACCTTTTAACTAATTTGTATGCAATGGTTAGACCCAATTTCCTCTAAAAACACTGAAAGAAAGTAGTACTCCATCCGTTCATCAAAACATGTCACTTTACTATTCACGCAAACTTTTTTAGGGGATAAAAACTATAAAATATCTAGTTTTTTAATAATTTTTTTAACATTTTTGTAGTTATTATTAATAAGTACAAACTTGTAACAAAAAATTTATAAAAAAAATAAATATTTTATATAGTTTTTATCATTCTAAAAAAGCGTGCGTGAATAGTAAACGACATGTTTTGCCGAACGGAGGGAGTAGTTTTTTATAACAATATAATGTGAAATCGTGCTCATTGACTTAAACTTTTGTATTAAAAGGTGAATCTCAATGTCTTATACCATGAAAAACTAAAGATGATGTGACTCGACACTTACTCTTCATGCGACTCATCAGAATAATGTCACATGGCATCAAAATGAGTGCGACTTGGATTCGTGTTCAAGTGCTAGTTAGCATTTGAGGGAACATGTTGAATGTAGTGTAGGGTGAACCCTTATACTAACTAAAAAACTAAAAATGACATATGACATGACATTAATTTGCTTTCTACGCGCGACCTGCGGTTGGAATAATTTCACAACCTGCGGTTGGAATAATTTTAATTGGCAATAATTATTAATTGAAATGAATCTCTTAAATGTTGTCGAAAAGCTTTGATGAATAATTGAGTGACTGTGATGAATATTTGATAAATTTTGCCGAATATTGATTTGTTAACATTTAACATTTGATCTGTATTCTATATATATATATATATATATATAGGGATTGACTCCGGTGAAAACCTCAAATTGTGGTAAAAACCATGAGGACTACTTTATAGCTTGGTTTATTTGAAACATGTGCTAAAAACCTCAATTACACAGTGACTTTACAACTCAGTTCAACCGAAATACCATGCTAAAAACTCCAGTTTTAAAATAACACATGACTTTATATCTCAGTTAAACCTAAAAACCGTGCTGAATACTCATGTTTTAAAAAATTAATAGTGACTTTATAGCTCGGTTTTATTCAGAACCGAGCTAAAATATATGACTTTATAGATCGATTCTATTCAGAACTGAGCTATAAAGCTAGTGAACCGGGCTAAAAAGCCGGTCCTCACAGGTTTTTACCGTAATTTTGGTTTTCACCGGAGCGCACCCCTATATATATATATGTATAAGCTCTTTCTGGTGAAACAACTCTTACCATGTAACGGAAGGACAAATTTGGGCCATTAGATTTAAAAGAATAAAGGGTCAGCCTTTGTTTTAAAAGAAGCGTGTAACTACCTAGTATTCACATTTAGTGTGAAATATGAATACTAGTTGGTTAAACGTTTAAAACTTGTAACCACCAACTATTATTCACCAAATATATTAATATTCATATTTAGTAACATAATTATTCAAATCTAAATTATTAAATATTCATATTTTACAAACTAATAAAAATTTAATATTGCATATTACTATTCATATTTAAAGATACGGTTACACCAACTAGTATTCATATTTAAATATGAATACTAGTTGGTTATACAGTTAATTGTGTTTTTTTTTAAATCAATCTCCTCCCTTCATTTCTTTAGATCCAAGGGTCCACAATTGTCTCTCCGTTACATGATTAGGGGTGTCCTTATAGGTAAGTTGTTCTATATATATATATATATATATATATATATATATATATATATATATATATAGATACTGTTCAGATGTGCACACCCCTTAGGGTGTGCACTGTGCACAAATATTATTCGGTGAAATGTGAGATTATTCGGTGAAATTTGAAGCATTATTCGGTGAAATGTGAAACATTATATCGATTACTATTATGTTTTTTTTTCCCGTTCAGTTTATTCGGTAGAATGTTACAAATTATTCAGTGGAATTGGGACGTTTTCATCTAAACTGAACGGGAAAAAAAACATAACAGTAATCGGTATAATGTTTCACATTTCACCGAATAATGCTTTAAATTTCACCGAATAATGTTTCACATTTCACCGAATAATATTTGTGCACAGTGCACACCCTAAGGCTTGTGCACAAATGATCCATACACTATATATATATATATATATATATATATATATATATATATATATATAATTTGCTTAAATTGATAAGCAACATTCTAATTCGACCCCAGATTTTTAAAACGGGATTGAATCTTGCACAAAAAGTATGCAATCATATTACATTCAAAACCTAAACTAATTGTCTTACATAACCTTTGTAATAAATCCAGCTAACTAAAACATTTAGTGCTTGGATTTGTCCCTCTGGTTCTCAAGCATCTCCTCCAACAAGTTATCATCCAAGCACTCAATCTCAATCACCTCTTCTTCACCTCCTCCTCGTCCTCCGCCCCCACCACTCGACGTCGACGATGAACCTGCCCCGGCTGCAAAACTGTGCCTGCCGAGGCTGAACCCGCCTCCTTCGGCTGCACTTCCGTGGTAGTGCTGATCATTGGGGAAGTTGAGGATGGCCTGGTGACCGCGCAGCGAGAAGGCCGCCCTGTCGTAGGCCCGGGCGGCCTCCTCTGCGGTGTCGTAGGTGCCGAGCCAAAGCCTCGCCCCGTTCTTCTTCGGGTCTCGAATCTCGGCGGCGTACTTCCCCCATGGACGCCTCCTCACCCCTCTGTACTTGGCCGGCTGGTCCCCCGCCGCCGCCCCCCTCCCCCTCCCCGCCGACCCACCTCCTAATTCCATATATGAAATGATGTGTGTATAAAAGCGTAAACGACGTCGTGTTGAGGATGCGTTGGAGGAATTAAGAGTGGAATGATGGTGTGGTTTGTATATATGGATGCATGGGTGTCTGAAATTAGAAGATTGAAAAGTTTAGAACTTGGTCCAAACTGGCGGGTTTTTTTTGGAATAGTTCAAATTTATAATATTGACTATCGATTAATTAATTTGTTGATAAATAAGTTGGTGGTTGGTGTTGCTTCATCTTTATTTATTTATTTAATACAATTAATAGATGGATGGTATTTTATGGGGGCGACCTATGGAAACCTTCCTCGAGCTCTTGCCTTTTCTTACTTGCATGGCTAGTGAGTATATATTACTAGCTATTATGAATTAATTAATTATCAACTATCTCCTGACATCTAAATTTATCAAATATCATACTAATTATTAACATATATTTAATATAAATAATTTATCTGCTCTAGCCGCTTTTTTACCAAACAAAGTCTAAGCATTTAGCCATTTAGGATCGTAAGTGGTGAACAAAGTTATTAAACAAGCATTGGATTATTGTGAGATGACATAAACAGAGGGTTCTCTCAAGAGTCTTGTACTTGAAAAAAAATTCCTATAAAAATGAAAGGGTAAATTTTATATATACATATATATATACACGTGTACGTGTACGTGTGTGTATGTGTATGTGTATGTATAGGTATATGTATATGAGGCTGGCCAGGTTCAAAACGAGAATAACCTCATTTTTGGTTTGACCGCATCTAGTGTGCTACCCTTAAAACTACAAATAAAATGGGTATACAGGTTCAAAACGAGCCTCATGTGGCATTTTGCTGGAATCTATATACATATAAATATCCTACGTGGCAAAGTACGGTTAATTGTAGGAAAAAAAATTAATAAAATAATATATTGTAATAGTTTATAGAAATTTATATCAACCACAATCTATCTATATATATTTTACTTAATTGACAAAAATATAAATAAAAAATATTTCATAGTCATATTTATCAAAAATATTAATAGATCGATAAAAATGCAGTATTTGATAGATTACTTCCGTTACCAATCAACCACCCCAAAAAAATTTCATCCAAATCTCAGTTAAGTTTAATAAATTACAATATTACCCCTTCTATTATATTATATTTTTAATAAAAAAACAATAATTTAAAAAGAAAAAAAGGTGAATAACTAGGAAATGGGGGAGAATGGAGTACAGAGAAATCAAAAGACACTATCGAAGGGGAGAGGCCATTTGTGAACTCCAAAGGTGCAATCCTTGCCGATTTGGAAGGGCGAAAGACAAAAATCGAAAGAACTCATCCTTCTATGCAACAATTTTGGTGTGGATTGATGGATTAAGAAGGGAAGAAATTCGCGTCTTGCATTTGGGTAGAAGGTAATAAACCCTAATTTCTGAAAATTTTGAGTTTTTCACTCTATGCTTTTGACCGATGCTTTTAAAGGGTTGAGGCAGTGTTTCAATGGAATATTTGGGAGGTTGTGCTGTTTATGTGTAATATAGCTTGGGTGTGTATAACAGTGAAAGATTCCTTCTTTTATGTGGGACTGATGCTTTTTGTCTTCACTTGCCTTTCTTCATTTGTCTGTGCAAGGCATGTCCTTTATTGCATTTGAATAGTTGGTGAATGGTGAGTGTTATTAATGCTTCCATTATTTATTTCCCATGTGGTCCTGCTATTGGGAAAGTGTAACAATGTCTTTTTTTTGTCTTTTTTTAATTTGATTGTAGAGATGAATATTAACCTTAGAATTCTACACAAGGGGCAATTTTACAGTGGGTTTGGTGGACAACTATGCTACAAGAAAGGCTTTGTTTATTGTAAAAGGGATGTTGATCTTAATGGATTGTCAAAGGGAGAGTTAGAAGCTATGTTAAAAGAAGAAGTGGGAATTGAAAATGTGAAGGAGCTTTGGTGCTTAGAACCAGGAAAGACAATAAATAATGGATTGGTATATATTCCAAGAGATAGCGTTGTTATGGACATGGGGACTTTCATTGGATATGATAGGGTTGTTCATTTATATGTTGTTGAAGATGGTGAGCCTAGTCCATTTTCATGGATAAATGGATATGAAAGTCCAAGACATAGATGTGAAGGTCCAAAATCACAGCTAGGAAGGACGAAGATTGTTGTGGCTGCCAATGAACCTATGCTAAAGGATAGTTATGTTGGATCCGAAGAAGAAAGCCTCATATTAGGATCAGAATCTTCAAGCTCAGATGATGATTTCCTTTTTAAAGATAGTGATGAAGAAGATGACGATCTGTTTGAAGATTATGTGGATGTTGATGTAGATGATTTGCTCTTCCTCGATGTTGTTACACATCCAGTTGAAGATGTTGCTGAGCTGTCCTTGAATGAATCTGAAGAGTTGAAGAGCTATAGTGAATCTGATGGTAAACCACAAATCAGGTACCCTGAATTTAACCCACTAGTTGATTTTAAAAAGCATATTTGTTTGAAGGTGGGAATGAGATTTGGGACAGTTGATATTTTTAGAAAGGCTTTGAGACAATATTCCATAGAGAATGGTGGTGACTATTACTACTTGCACAATGACAGCAAGAAGGTGTCTGCTCATTGCAAGTACAAGTGTACTTGTCCTATGAAGCATGGTAGGAAGCTTTGTGTTTGCAAACAAAGTTCTTGTGGGTTTAAGGCTACTGCTAGACGGATGGGGTCTGATAGCACTTTCCAGCTCAAGTCTTTCTATCCAAAGCATGAGTGTGGATGGCAACATTTGAACACAAAGGTGACATCCGTTTGGCTTGCAGAGAAGTAAATTGAGCATCATAGGGATGACCCTAATTGGAAATTGTCTGCATTCATTAATGCTGTTATGAGGGACTATAGTGTGGAGATTACTTACAACCAGGCATGGAGGGTTAGAGTAAGGGCAAGTTTGTTGACACAAGGAGATGCTAGGGTACAATATGGGAGAGTTTGGGATTATGCAGCGACAATTCAAAAGTCGAACCCTGGGAGCTCTGCATATGTGACAGTTGGTCTAGAAAATCCAGAACGGCCCCTTTTTCAGAGATTGTATATTTGTTTGGAGTCTTGTAAGCAAGGATATATTATGGGGTGTAGACCTATAATAGGACTTGATGGTTGTCATTTGAAAGGCGCATATACTGGTCAAGTCTTAGTGGTTGTTGGCAAAGATGGAAATGAGAATATCTTTCCAATTGCATTTGCTGTGGTTGAGGCAGAAAGGAAGGAAACATGGTCATGGTTTTTAGATATCCTCATGAGAGACGTTGGAAGCACAAACCCGACCTTTATGTCCGATAGACAAAAGGTAAAAGAGCTCGGAGAAGGGAGGCAGGAGAAGAAAAGTCAAGTAAAAAAATCAGGGTAAGATCTCAAAGGCCAAAATGCACGCATTGTGGCCAAGAAGGTCATTACAAGAACAAGTGTCTAAATCATCCAAGAGCACCAGAGCCACAAAAACCCCAAAACATTGGAGGAAGGCCGAAAACCTCAAATACTGTACACATTGGGTTTCAGAAGCGAAAGTATATTAAGAAGGTAAATATTTTAAGAATTTTCATGTTTACGCTTCACTCCTTGAGATGTCGGTCTAACTTACATTGGATGTCAACTAACAGGGAGCTCAACCTTCAACAGGAAGTCAACCGGCAACTCAACCTTCAATTTATGAGGAGATGATGACCACCTTCAATCTTGAAACGCTAGGGTCGTCTACATCTGCTCATCAAACCGGACAGGTAGCTCAATATTAATGTTCAAGATCGATATTTGTTTTTCATCTTTATACTTACTATCGATCCTCATAACTTTTAGTTTATTATTTGTCTATTTCTCTTAGAAGGATATGTAGGTGCTGCTGTGAGTGTTAGAGTACTATCAACAAGTTCGTTAGTCTAGAAGGTCACCAAGGAAGCATGCATCGTCTCAGCCGTAGGAGGAGTTACTGATCATGATGTAATTTTGTTAAATATATGTAAACTATGTATGACTTCCAAAACTACGTTATTTTGTAAACTTTTGGGTTTGGTCTAACGTTAAACTCAAACATTTATGAGTACTGTAATGCTTTCATATTCATGGTAATTTTTCTTTGTCCAATATTAATGTCACTAGCTAGTTAAGTTATATATTTAATAGCTTGAAATGTCAAAATATTCCATGTGGAGTGGAGCTATTTGCTATATGCAAAAATTATGGAAATTTAACTCCACTTCCTCATGTACAGGTGAACAAAAGAATAATAGGTTTGATAGGACATGTATATATGATATCAAGTTGAGGTAAAAATAAAATAAGGGGTAAAATTGTAATTTACTGTATTTAACATATTTGGATGGAAAATTTTTAGAGGTGGTTGATTGGTAACGGAAGTAATTTAAAGGGTGATTTTCTGAAAATACCAGTTTAAAGGATGGTTTAATACAAATGACTGTATTTAAAGGGTGGTTTTCTGCAATTTGGCCAAAAAATAAAGAAATTGGGCCAAGGCCCAATTTCCTACCTCAATTAACTAATTGTCTACGGTCTCTTCGGAGACATCTGATAAGAGATCCTAGAAACGCCGCCTCCTACGCCAAATCTCAGATCTCTCTCTGTTATCTCCAATTATCGAATTCGACTCCTTCAAAACTCAGATACACACACCTCAACCTCCTCCGCTCGACTACTGACGTCGCATCTACCGACGGCGCCATCACCGGCCACAGGAGATCGACGATAATGGTTGTCAATGTTGTCTGGCCCCGGTGACGAACTCGACTCCTTCGGGGGTGATGACACAGATCCGGCTCCTGCTCTTTCTCGATGGATTTGTTCCTGTTGTGGCGATGAGAACGCTAATGGCAGTAGCTCTTTTTCTCTTCCAGATCCGAGCAGCGGAGGCGAGAAGATGTTCCCGACTTCAACATATGTGATTCGGCGATCGAGGTTGAGACATTGGAGGTTGAAGTCGCTGCCGCCATCCCTAGGCTTGCGATCTGTGGATTGAGGTTTTACAAAAACTAATTAAATAGATCAAATATAATTCTCTTTAGTAAAGTTACTTTTTAGGGGTATTAATCCACATTTAAAAGATAAAAAGTCTAATTAATGAAAACAACAAAATATTAATGCTATTTCTAAAAAAAAATATTTTAGTATACAATTTTTATTATACATAAAGTTTCAATTGATCACAAATTATAAAAGGAGTTAAAAAAAAAATTCAAATTAATGATAATAAAAAGATTAATATTTACAAAGATATATTTTTTAAATTATTTGCAAAGATTAATTTATAATACAAAATTATTAAAGTAATTCAACTAATACATGTAAGTTAAATGGATTTAATATTAGTGTACTACATTAGTAGAAAACATAAAGTAATCTTATAAAAAATACATTCTATATGTTAAAGTAAAATTTTGAGATCATTTATTTAAAAAAAAAATGTTAGTAGGATTATGGTAGTAAAAGTAAATTTTCACATTTAAAATTTACTTTAATATCAATATACTACATATATTAGTAGGAACCATAAAGTAATTAAGTTTATTACAATTATATACAAAACTAAGTCTAAAAAACTAGAGTAAGTATATATGATATTCACTTTTGATTTTATTAATTTTATTTTTGATTGACTTTCTTCTTCAAACTTACTTATAAACATATAAAATTCTTCAATAGTAGAAATTTGATAGTCCCGTGCGTAGCACGAGATAATCCACTAGTGTATTATAATTAAAACTGTCATAAGAATAAATCAGCTGATCAATTTTAATTAGTATCCTCCATAAAAAAAAGTGTAGTGTGTGAACTATATAGTATATAGTTTGAGTATAGCAGCCAAGGGTAGTTTAGGAATTAATGAAATCTGTAAGGGTATTTGGGTCATTTTGTGTGTGGTTGTTAGACAGTTGTTACTGCAGCTCCTTCCTCTATAAAAGCAAATGTTAGCTTGTTGTTGACGGTAAGAACTTCAGTTGTAGAAACTCTCTTTCTTCTCTAATGAATGGATTTTGTGTTTCCTTTTCTGTATGAATGTGTGTTTGATTAGCTTCTTCACATGGTATCAGAGAGAAAGATCTGAGTTCGTTCTCGATCATCTGCGTTTTGATTTGAGCATATTCGGGAAGCTCTGTTTTCGTTTCCGCATTTTTCTGTGATTGATTCAAGATGGCTAGAGGTGTTGCTAATGCTAATCAGGTGCCAGGAAGTACGAATGGTAATCCAGGAACTAGTGCTGGAAGGGGAATTGTTGTTGGTTCACCAGCAGCAGCTCCGAATGTTCAGCAACAGAGGACGATTCCTATTGGTGCTGGTCAGATGCAGTTTGGGGATTTTGGGGGTCAAAATTCGAATGCGCATGTTAATCCTTTGTTTCTTGCATCATCTGACCATCCAGGTATGCAATTGGTTTCTACTTTGTTCAATGGAGGAAATTTTAATAGATGGAATCGAGGAATTCGTATGGCTTTAGGTGCTAAAGCAAAATTGGGATTCATTAATGGCAATTGCGTTAAGCCTCCTGAGAATAGTGAAGATTATGATAAATGGATTCGTGCAGACTTTATGGTTATGTGTTGGATAATCAATTCAATGACAAGTGAAAATTGGGGAGAGTTTCATGTATGTGCAATCGTCCAAAGAACTTTGGGATGAGGTTAAAGAAAGGTTTTCTGAATCAAACGATCCTCTGATATACCAGTTACACAAGGATCTTTACAATCTGAAGCAAGGAAATATGGCAGTTGGTGCATATTACAATAAAATGGAGAGGATTTGGGATGAATTGCAAGTTCTGGAAGGTATTATTGGTTGTGAGTGTGGGATTTTTCTACAGTGTTCTTGTGGAATTCTTAAACGAATTCAAGAACGTGAAGCCAACGCTAAGATCATGCAATTCTTAATGGGATTGAATGAGTCCTATGATCATTTGAAAAATAATGTACTCACTAAAGATCCAATGCCTAGCATCAATAAAGTTTTTCAACTTGTTGTTCAAGCCGAGAGAGGAAAGGGTGCAGGGAATGGCACTAAAACAGATGCAGATGTATTGGCTGAGTTCAAGCTTTTCAACTTGTTGTTGAAGCTGAGTTCAGACATAATCTGCTATCTGTGTCAAAGATGTTGTGTGATGGTGGATTGGAGTTCAGTTTTGATGTTGTATCATGTGTGTTGTAGGACCTTACAACTAAGGTCAAGATTGCTCGTGGAGTGGTTCATGGAGGGTTATATTTGCTGTATGCTCAGAGAATGCTGGGAAAGCTTCTTTCAACTGGGAATGACAGGGTTCTGTCTAGTAGTCATGGTTGTAATTCAGTAGAGTTGTTGCATACTCTTCATGCTAGGTTAGGACATTCATCTGTATCCAAGATGAAACATGTCCCTGGTTGTAATAAGGATGAATTGAAGAATTTTTTCTGTGACACTTGTGCTATGACTAAGCATCATGCTCTTCCATTTCAAAGAAGTTAATGTACTGCAAATGTTCCTTTTAAGCTCATTCATATGGATCTATGGGGTCCTTATAAAATTCCCTCTTTGTGTGGTGCTAGATATTTTCTTACTGTGTTAGATGATCATACTAGATCCACATGGATCTACTTGATACAGGATAAGATGCAGGTTCCAAAGTTGATTGTGAATTTTGTGAATATGGTTGAAAATCAGTTTGACACTTCAGTCAAGGTGTTGAGATCTGATAATGGAACAGAATTCACACGGAAGTTGTGTGTTGAATTTCTACAATCCAAAGGGATTGTACATCAGAGGTCTGCCCTAGGAGTTCCTGCTCAGAATGGTAGGGTAGAAAGGAAGCATAGGCATCTTATTGAGACTGCTCGAGCTATCCATTTACATGCTGGTTTACCTATCAAGTTTTGGGGTGATTGTGTGTTGGGGGCCACATATCTTATCTATAAAATGCCTTCATCAAAGCTGAATTGGAAGTCACCATATGAAGCATTGCATCATAAGCCTCCTTCTTATGATAATCTTAGGATAATTGGATGTTTGTGTTACAATACAGTTGACAGAAGTAGCAGGGATAAATTAGGTGTCACATCAAGAAGATGTGTATTCCTAGGTTATCCTCCTAATCATAAGGCATTTAAGTTGTTTGATTTGTATTCTAATAAGGTGGTGATTAGTAGAAATGTCAAGTTTGTAGAAAATGGGTTTCCATTCAAGGAAATGGACTCAATGACAGCTTCATATGTGGTTAGACAGAGTTTGCCAATTGTTTCTCCTACTTTGGGTGCAGATCAGGAGGGTGATGTGCCTAATGCCAGGATTGATAGTTCACTTACTGATTCAGAATTTCATAATTTGGCGGCTAATGACTCAAAATCTGATAATAACAGTCCTGCTCTTATGGATTCACACAATCACAGTGCTGGTGAGTCAGTGGCAGCACCTAGAAGAGTAATACAGAGGCCTGCTAAGTTGAGAGATTTTATATGTTCCACATTGCCTGATGCAGATACTTCTTCTAACTCTTCAAGTGCAGTGTTTTCAGTGATGAGTTTAAGGGATGTAAGTCATCTTTCTGCTTCTTATCAAGCATCATTATTCAATGTGTTCAAAGTTTTTGAACCTAACTCATATGCTCAAGCTAAGGGCAAACCTGAGTGGGAATTGGCTATGAAGAAGGAGTTAGACGCCCTTGATAGTAATCATACATAGGTATTAACTCCTCTTTCCCCTGGAAAAAAGGCAATTGGTCTAGGTGGATATACAAGGTGAAGTACAGACCATCTGGTGAAATAGAAAGATACAAAGCTAGGCTGGTTGCTAAATGTTATAATCAAATCAAAGATAAAGATTATAAGCACACATTTTCACATGTGGCAAAGTTAGCTACTGTGCGTATTGTTTTAGCTCTTGCTACTATTAAAGATTGGCAATTACATAAATTAGATGTTAATAATGCCTTTTTACATGGGTTTTTAGATGAAAATGTGTGCATGTTACCACCTCCTGGATACTCTGCTCCTCCTGGTGTGGTGTGTAAACTTGAGAGGTCTTTGTATGGGTTAAAACAGGCCAGCAGGCAGTGGAATTATGAGTTAGCTAAGTTCCTTAGGAAGTTGGGGTTTGTTCAATCTAAGCATGATTACATCTTGTTTACAAAGAAGGGAGAAGGGTCATTCACTGTGGCACTAGTGTATGTGGATGACATGCTTTGATGGGGAATTCTTCTGGTGAGATTACAGCTACTAAGCAAGCTTTGCACAAGGAGTTTACTATTAACTATTAAGGAATTGGGAATAGCCAGGTATTTTTTGGGTATGGAGATTTCTAGGAGTTCAAGTGGAATTCTCTTGAACCAGAGAAAATATGTTCTAGATATTTTGAAGGATGCAAACATGATTGATTGCAAACCTGCTGAGTTTCCTATGGAGAAAGGGATAAAATTGTCTGTTGAGGGTGATGATGTTTTTCCTCATCCTGACAGATATAGGCACATTGTGTGAAGATTATTGTATTTGACTCTTACTCGTCCAGATATTTCATACACAGTTCAGCAGTTGAGCCAGTTCTTGCAGCATCCCATCTGCTCACATTGGAATACAGTTATGTAGTTACTAAGGTACCTCAAAGGAACTTTCAACATGTCTCTTTCCTATTCAGCTTCATCTAAGCTTGTGTTGTCTGCATACAGTGATGCAGATTGGGCATCTTGTGCTTTAAGCTGTCATTCTTTAACTGGTTATTGTGTGTTTTTGGGTTCTTACTTGGTATCATGGAAGACTAAGAAGCAAAAGGTGGTTTCTAAATCTTCTACTGAAAGTGAGTATAGAGCTATGTCTACTACGGGCGGTGAGTTAGATTGGATTGAAGAGATATTGTCTGATCTAGGGATCACAATGCCTATGCCTATCACTTTGTATTGTGATAATCAATCTGCACAACATCTTGCAGCTAACACAGTGTTTCATGAATGCACAAAACATATTAGGGTGGATTTTCACTTCATCAAAGATATGATCATGGATGGGTTCTTATGCACATCTCATATTTCGACAACACAGCAAACTGCAGACATTCTTACTAAACCACTTGGTGCAGCTCAGCATAAGTTCTTGAGGTCCAAGCTTGGTCTTGTCAATCCTGTTGCAAGTCCAGCTTGAGGGGGGTATGTGAACTATATAGTATATAGTTTGATTATAGCAACCAAGGGTAGTTTAGGAATTAATGAAATTTGTAAGGGTATTTTGGTCATTTTGTGTGTGGTTGTTAGACAATTGTTACTGCAACTCCTTCCTCTATAAAAGCAGCTGTTAGCTTGCTATTGACGGTAAGAACTTCAGTTGTAGAAACTCTCTTTCTTCTCTATTGAATGGATTTTGTGTTTCCTTTTCTGTATGAATGTGTGTTTGATTAGCTTCTTCACACATGGCAATTTCTTTAGGAATTTAAAGAAGCAAATTAACCAACAAGCTGTCATGTAATTAGGTCTAATATGTCTAATTAATTATATGCACAAATTGGAATGTGCTAGCGAACTATTCACAAGTTCGGGGATCTAAACCCAACGAAGACGCTTTGACCTTTTTGATCTTTGTTAGACCAGATTGTGTATAAAACGTTGTCAGCAGAAATTTTCAAAAGTAAAAATTAATTAAGGGCTTGTTTGGGATGGGTATACAGATATAGGCTATGGGTATAGAATGCTCAATATATATATATATATATATATATATATATATATATATATATATATATATATATAGGGAAGAGTTCTAATAAAACGAATAATACGGTGTAACGGTGAAACGAATGAATATTATGTCATATTCATATGAATATGGCAATATGTGGATATGAATATGTAAATATTATGGTGTGTGAATATGAATATGGTATTATTTATTTTATGTTATTTGAATATAAATAATATCATATTTATATACCCATATTCACTTCATATTCATATTAACACAACATAATATTCATATCTTCATATTCATATCAAATAATATTCATATGAATATGACATAATATTCATTCGTTTCACCGTTACACCGTATTATTCGGTTTATTAGAACTCTTCCATATATATATATATATATATATATATATATATATATATATATATATATATATATATAGGGAGTGGTTCCCTTGTACACACACCTTATAGTGTATCTAGTGCACAAATATGAACCATTGATAGAGAGGGGATGGAGGGCCATGATTAAAAGTAATTTTTTTTTTGCTTTTTAATTTGTGGACCCCCCTTGCCAAAAAACACCCACTCTCTCCCACCCTCTTACGTGAAACTCAACCCCCATTCTCTCTCTCTCTTTTTTTAAGCTGCTTGTTTACACAAATTATTAACCCACCATCCTCTAACCCTCGGCATCCTCATCCTCGAACTTCGAGCAGTTGCCGCCGCCACCACAAAACTTCACCGGAATCAAATCGTCCATTGCCGCCGGACTTTTCGGCTTCAACGACAAAGATCCAACTGGAAATGAGGGGGCCGGAGCAAGAGCACTACACGGAGAGGAACAGTTCATGATGGGCTTTCTACGGAGTAGATCGGCGGAGTAGATCTGTGGAGTCGGCGGCGCCGATGAGCGATTTGGGCTTTTCGCAACACCCGAGGATCCCAAAAACAGAAGCGGCGACCCTCTCTCGGACTTCAAGGCAGTTGCCGCCGCGCAGGCTCCCGTAAACAGCATATATCGCCGACCCTCTCCTTATCTCCTGGAGCCGCCCTCGCGTAGTCACATCGATTCGCACGTCGACCAGGTCGCCCCTTTAGTCCTCGCCTGCTGCTACTCAGGTTCTCGGTTCATCACTCAATTCCTTTGTCGGCTTTTGGATTAGGCAATCAATTATGAATCATTATTCAAGTAAATTGGTGTATTTTGAAATTGGAATTTGATGTTTAGGAAGTTTTGAATAATTTGTTGAATTCTTAATAATTATTCAATGAAATGTGTGTATTTTGTAATTGAGATATTTAAATTGTCAATATTATTCGTTGAATTATGTATAATTATTCAATAGAACGTGGGTATTTTGTGATTGAGAAATGAGATTGTTGATATTATTCGTTGACTTCTGAATAATTATTCAATGGAATGTGTGTATTTTGTGGTGCGAAATAAATGTGTGATTGAATCGGAATATGAGATTGTCGATATTATTCGTTGAATTCTGAATAATTATTCAATAGAATGTATGTATTTTGTAATACGAAATCAATGTATGATTGAGATATGAGGTTTTTAATATTATTCGTTGAATTTTGAATAATTATTCAATAGAATAGGTGTACTTTGTAATTAGAAATCAAATATTAGGAACACCATCTCCAACATCATTCGTTAAAATATTTGCAGTGTATAATCGTAAATTTGTCATAATATTATTTGTAGAAAATTGGGGTTTGATTATTATTATTAGTAGAAATTTGTCATAATATTTGTACAATTGTAAATATTTCTTTTAGATAGGGTTTTTTAATTTTAAAATAGAAATTTTGAAATATTAGTCATCGAAATTTCAGTTGTTTCATTATTTAAATGAGAGAATACCCTCAAAAAAATTACTCTAAAAAAATCAAAATAGTAAAATATCATTTGCCAATTAGTATAAAAGAGTTAGCCATTGTTTTCAAATAAAGAAGTAATAAATTGATTTTTTAGGGTCCACATTTGAAAATGGTACGGTGTAATCGTAGATGAAATTCATCAATTGAATTCACACTCCACACGCGCTTTTCCATGGAAGTTAGATGGGTTTTTGTGTGGGTCCCACATATTCCTAATTAAAAAAATCATAAAAACCCTCTATTTATCTCAGCCATCCATCTCCTTGATTTCAATGGTCCAGATTTGTGCACAAGGTACACCCTAAGACTTGTGCACAATTGATCCATCCTCTATATATATATATATATATTTATCAAATAATATTCATATGAATATGACATAATATTCATTCGTTTCACCGTTTCACCGTTACACCGTATTATTCGTTTTATTAGAACTCTTCCCTATATACATACATACATACATACATACATACATACATACATACATACATACATACATACATACATACATACATACATACATACATACATACATACATACATACATACATATATATACATATATATATATATCCCTTGTTTGGTATATTTATTCAAATTGGTATATGAATATCAATCCTATATCTCCATATACTAATTCAAGGGTATTTTTCAATTTTGGATATCCCCCAAAATTGGGGGCTATAGGAATCTTCTATTCTTCTATTTCTTCTTCTTCTTAATCTCCTTCTTGCATTTGACACTTGTGTTCAAAATTTTCACCGTCACGTCTGTTCAAATTTTTTTTCTTTGCATCTGTTCAAAATTTATGTTCGAAAATTTTTTCACTGTCACTTGCACTTCTGTTGGAAATTTATGTTTGAATTTTTTTTCGAAATTGAGGGCTTGTTTGATTCTAAATGCATATGTTCTCCTTCTTCTAATTGAGGGCTTCTTCTAATTTATGTTTGAATTTTTTTTTTTGTCATAAGAGATGCTGAATTTTCTTTACTTTTACTGAGATAGAGAGAGTGATGTTGAGATGTTGAATTTTTTTAGTCATAAGAAATGTTGAATTTTCGATAATAGTAAAAATATCAGCAGTCAATTTGTCCACATAAAAATTTCAATGAAGTTAGATATCAGGAGTCTGTTTGTCAGCATAAAAATTACGATTAAGTGAGAATCTCAATAGTCGGTTGTTCAGCATAAAAATTTCAATGAAGTTAGAATTTCAGCGGTTCGTTTGTCAGCATAAAAATTTTGATAAAAGTAAAAGTATTAGCAGTCAATTTGTCTGCATAAAAATTCAATAAAGTTAGAATCTCAGCAGTTCGTTTGTCAGTATAAAAATTTCGATGAAGTTAGAATTTGTTTTTTTAGTACTGTGGTAGGAACATTGAACGCCATGAACTAAACTTCCCACCGCCAACTCCCATCGATCAACCAATCGAACTGATTCGGACGCACCTGAACATCCCTTGATGAAGGATAAGGTTCTTCATGGTAAATAAAAGAAAGAGAGAGAACCAAAATCAGAATTTGTAGAAGCTCCTCATAGGTTTGGGGCTAAGAGAACCAAAACTAGAAGGTTGATCACCATTTCTTTTACTTTGTGGAAGTTGATGCGCTCATACGCCTAGTGGCGGATACTGAAACTGTTGATTGAGGCGGCAGAAAATTAGGATAAAAAATTATCTGTAAAATTAAACCCTAATTTTTTTGTTCCATATTACTGATGTGTAACTACAATGAAAATATAAATTGTGTATGCTTTATTTCATGGGTTTCAAATATTTCAATATAACATCCTAATTTGATGTTCTCGGGTATAATTATATTATTAAGGTATGAAGTTTAACAAATGATAATTACGATAAAAGTATACACTTTGGTAAATGATGTAGGAGTAAGTTACATATATTCAGTCCTGAAAGTTGAAACGCTCATAACTTTTTGCTTAGATATCGGAATTGAGCTTATAATATATCAAATCGAAGCTATCGACGAGAGGAATACGTATGTTAAATTTTATTTTTGATTGGGGGGCGACTGCCACCACCGGCCCTAAAGAGGATCCGCCTCTGCATACGCCTCTTAACAAACAAACAAAAAAGATGAAATCTTCTCTTGTTAACTAGTCTTCTTCCTCGATCTTCTTGGATATATAGTAGAATTTTCTCAAACGTCCCCATCTTAAAGAATATTTACCCAAACTGATTTCAGTGATTTGTGCAATTTGAAGGAAAACTTTTAAGGAGGCAAAAAAAGAGTGAGGCTAAATTTGGTCTTCGTTCTTCATTGACCGCCACCTTTTTTTTTTAAATCTTTTAACCAATTGCAAATTTTCATTTCATTTTATTTTATTTTCTTTTCTTTTCTTTTCTTTTTTCTTTTTTTTTTCAACTAATTACCGTTTTTTTCCCGTACATATGAAGAAAAGTAGCTATCAATAAAATAAAGGATATTTATGCAATTCGAATCCTTCATATGAAGTTAAATTATTTATACTTTTAAAATATTATTGAAATTAAGTGGATTATGATGTCTTCTTTAAAGACGACTTTATGAATATATATATATTATTTTAATAATTGTTGACTTTTGTCCGTTTATTTTTTTTTATTAGGTAAGAATTGGAGTTCAGGCAAACCTGAAACTCGATGGTTGAACAAGTTGGTAGATGGAAAACCATCCATACAAAGAGCACAATAACACAAAACATCAGAGAGAAAAAAAACACCCAACCCAACCCATACAAGACGTCAACCAGCAAAACAGTCGAACGAGAGCCAAGACGCGCCACGAGTGCCAAGAGCAAGGGAGAGTGCAAAGACTCATGACAGTACCCCAGCCAAACAGGGCGACACCTGAGGAAGTGTGGATCGTCGACGTTGCCTCCACCTAAATGAAGGATCTTCGAAGACAACGAACACCTGCACGATCTGTTGTCGATCAAACAGGACGTCTGATACTGCAACCCAACACAAAGCAGACGCAGCCACACCAAAGCTCTGACCAAACGCTAGAAGACGGGAAAAATACGAGCTAGAAAGAGAAGATCGATCCACCGTCGGAAATGTGAACGAAAAGTCCCAAACTAAAAAGGACGATTCTAAACCCTGATTTGCCACTTCGTATAACTATACAAACCTCTGTTCACAAATATAAGTCGTTTGACTTTCTGACACGTTTTTTAAGGATGTAAAAACTATATAAAATATTAACTTTTTTATTATTTTTTTAAAATAATATTATATTTATTAATATTAAGTATAATACTCCCTCTGTTAATTAAAACTTGTCGTTTATTATTCATGCACGTTTTTTTAGAATGATAAAAACTATATGAAATATTAACCTTTTTAAATTTTTTTATATAAATTCATAATTAATAGTAACAAGTATGAAATTATTTAAAAAATATGTTAAAAAAGTTAATATTTTATATAGTTTTTAACACCTCAAAAAGCGTACGTAATTAGTAAAAGGTCAAGTTTTAATTAACAGAGGGAGTATTATTTTTAAAATTTTAATAAAAAGTTAATATTTAATTTATATAGATTTTAACTTTTTAAAAAATGTACAAGAAAGTCAAACGACTTATATTTGTGAACGTAGGGAGTATCTTATATTGGAGTTTTATTTATTTACTCCGTATATTTTTTCAATTCTTTAATTTTTTTTATGTGAAGAATAGTACAAGAAGATGTAAATCCTGACGTCGTCTTTGACTTATTGACTTTGTGGGGCCAAAGGATTTCATTCAAGCAGCCAAGCAGGTGGGGTCCACCGAGATGTCATTTCCCGATTCTTGACCGGTTTATCGATCAACTCGCAGTGGAGTCAGAACTCAGTCGGAGGGGATATGAATGTGGTATACGTTAATATAAAATGTGGTATTTTAAACCCTGATTTGCTTTAATTTTTACTGTCCACCTGCATGACAATAAGACGTAGCACAACGTCAATAAGGATGAACATTTGTTAATATGGACTTGCAGTGTATCTAAAAACACCCCACATCTTTTTAAACTAAAATACCGCTGTTTTATGTTTAAACGATGATATTTTTGGTAAAAACAATGGCGTTTTAGATCAAAGTGATGTTGTTTCAGCTTAAAACGTTGTCATTTATTTTTGTATATTTTTCCTATTTAGATGAAAAAAACCATATCGTTTTAATTTATAAGATATTATTTTAACTAAATAGTGGCGGATCCTAAAGCGATAAGATAAGTTATGGGGGCGGAAAATTGAACTCTAATTTTTTTTTCTAAAAGACCATCAATATTTGAAGTTTTTCGCTTCAGTCTTGAAACATTTATAACTTTTTACTCAGGTATAAGATTTTAGCTTATAATAAATCAAATCAAAGCTATATCAACGAGAGGAATATGTATATGATAGCATGCATTTAGATGGTCATAATAGGTTGCATTTAGCTTAGTTATGATGCATATCATGCATGGGTTAAGTATAATTTGCATATTTGCTCTCTATGTTGGTGAATTCGGAATCTACACGTTTTTTATTGATTATTTCAGGTAACTGTGGATCCGAGGATGAGACATGGGTTGATGACGCATTAGATGAGGAAGTCTAGTCGATCGAAGAAGCTTAAATGAAGATTTAAGGAGGTCATGAGAAGAAGAAGCGAGCCTAAACGAAGAACAAGTCTGCAGAAGTTGTCGCCAGACATGCTGAACTTATTTTGCACTTTCTGGAGGCCTCGATTGTCCGATCGACTATTATGACCATGTGTTGGAAAGTTCTTTCAGAGAGCTACAACTTTCCTGTTGACGTCGAGAGCTGATTCAAAGTAGATTTTTCGTAAAAGACCAATGCCGCGGCCGCAACACATCAATGAAGCAGCGGCCGCATCACATCAATGAAGCAGCGGCCGCAACTTCCATGTCGCGGCCGCCGCATTTGCCCAGAGCGACGCGTTTTGCGTTCGGCGACGGTTTTATCTATCTAAACCCTATTTACCTATCTTTGTTCTTGGGAGGCCGACTTGGACACAAAAGAGCACGAAATTAGAGAGGGCTTCGCCCTAGGTATTCATTCATTAGATTAGGATTCAAGACGATTTTAGTTGGAGATTGAGAGCGATGTTCGCCATGGGCGACTAAACTCTCTTCGTTCTATCTACGATTTGAAGCTTTGTTTGGATTGAGTTGTGAGTTTCTAAATCTTGTTTCTTATTTCTTAGATTGAATGTTTCAACTTCTTTGTGCTTGAATGTTTGATTGTTTTATTCTATCTCGCCTGATCAACTTGGTAGAATCAATTCAACTGCTAGGGTTTTGTAGATTCCTGATTGCGAACCTTAACCCAAGTAGCAAACTTATCCCTTTAGGGCTGATTGAACTAATTGGATAGGTAGGAAGTTAGATGTGTTGTTAAATCCCTCTTTAAGGACTGCAAATACCTTGGTTAATCTCTTAACTTAAAGCTATCAATTGGGTTAAATCCTTCTTTAGGGACTGTTCAATTGATAAGGGTTTCTAGGACTGATTGGACTAGTAACTATATTAGGTTGGGACAAGGGCATTCATAGGAAAACTAAAAGGACAAGAGGAAGTTACAATATCAATTCAACCAAATAAAGTGGATAGTTGTAGGTAGAGCGATCCTCTCTAAATTGTTTTGCATTAACTTGTTTATAGTTTATTTTGTTTTCTTTCTTATTTCAATCACCCAAAAAATCCCCCTTTTCACTAATTGGTAAATACACATTGCTGAGGAATACTTGATTCTTTGTGGGATCGACCTCTTACTTACTTACTATGCTAGTTTGTAGGTTTGAGTTTTATTTTGATACGGTTTACGCGACTAAAAACCGTCCATCAGTATATTAAATTTTATTTTTGAATAGGCGTCTGCCACCTCTGGCCCTAAAGAGGACCCGCCCCTGTAACTAAAAAGACACCTTTTAAAACTCAGTAAGTCAACTTTGTGAAATTTTCATTAGAGTTTGTGATTTTGGGAATACATTTTGTGTTTTAATCACTGTGTATATATGTGATTTTGAGAATGAAATTTATGAATTTATGAATTGAATTTGGGGTTTGTGAATTGAATTTGTGAAGCTTTATGCAGTATTTGTCTTTTCCTACCATGTATATTCAAATCGCAATTTCTATCATGTATTTGGGTACCAAAAGACATTATAAAGTTGATGAGTTTACAATCCTACCTAATATGCAAAAACCTTGAATTTAGCATGATTGGATTTTGATAAGTTTACACTCCTAAATATGAAAAATGCCCGAATTTTCATTGAATGGCGAGAAATCACTACCATAGCAACCAAGCAAATGTAAATCTACTTTTTTATAATCCACTGCTAAGATGAAAGTCGTAGCTTATGTAAATGAGTATATTCAAGGCCAATATCTCAGTACACACTAGAGATTTCGCTCCACCTTTCAGAAGATCCTGCGACTGCCACTACCTAGCGGGTATGCTTAATTTTTTCTTTTTGAAACCTCCGACCTAAAATCTGCTCATTTGGCTTGGTGTTTAAGCGATTTGTACCCCAAATTTTGTGTTCAATCCGATCTTCAGTGCTTCTTGGTCAAGCTCAATTGATTTTTGGTTTTTTTTAATTGCAATTTCAGGGTTTCGATTTAGGGATCGATCGATAGGGAACATAAGAGTCCCGACTTCGAGCGGTTGAAAGGAAGGGGAACACAGAAGACAAAGTCCTTGCACTCCCGACCACTGGTGAGGTCTGATCGATTTTTCCCAAAAACCTTCAAACTCAATAGTTGGCTTAGTTTTTAGGAAAATCTGTCCTTCAAATTTCAGATTCTCAATCAAATTTATCTTCTGATTGAATGCTTGATCTTTCTTCTCTGGGTTCTGCCATGTCCTTCTTCTTTTCTTTTGTTTGTTTGAAATTTGCAAGTTTGAGGATTTTGATTTAGAACCGCCAAGGGAGAAAAATGTAAGTTGGATATATTTGGTGCTTTTGGTCTTCGGTTGAGATTTCTTTTTGTTATGCCCCTGCCTGCTGATTTTAGTTTCTGTCATCACATGAACTTGTGTGTTTGCTTGACTCATGGGATAATTAGCCCTGCTGACGGTTTGGTGAAGGCTATTGATGCTTTTAACTTTGTGTTTTGCTTGTAACAAACACTTAAATTGCCATGGATTACTTAGCACGATCTTCCAGTAGATTTTTTTATTTTCCTGCAGTTCTTTGCTTGATTTTAGACTTCTTTAGGTGTACTTTGTTGCCTTCAATTTGGGTAGAAAGCGATGTATTCTTAGGGGCCTGATTTGATTAGTGTAGGACACCAATTGGCCTGATTTGATTAGTGTAGGACACCAATTGGTTTGGTTTATTTGCGACAGAAATCAATTTCAGTTTGATGGGTTGGCCTTGTGTGCAATTGAACTGATTTGGTTTAGAGAATCTGCCCAGCTTCATTGACTTTGTTTCCTTTTGTTTGTTTGAGACTTGTTTGCAATTCGTGGTTGAACTTATTGACATGTTTAGAAGGATTTGAGCATCGCTTCGCCCTGTTTTTCTGAGTCAGAATTTAGTCAAAATTAGGCGAAATCATTGGGATGCAATTTCCTTATAGCATTCTTAGGTTGCCCTGAGCAAATTTTCCATTAGCAAATTTGTGCAGAGTTTCGCCTTGGTTTTTAGCCTAACTCACGATTCCGAAACCCAGGCCACAAGCGAAAACAACAGTGCTTTGCAAGGGCGGGGTTTCGGGAATCATTTTTGACAGCATTCCGACGCCTTTTGTGACAATTTAACGACTCCGAGACCCAGGCCACAAGCGAAAACAAGAGTGCTTTGCAAGGGCGGGGTCTCGAAAGTAAATTTCAGCAGCGTTTTGGATTTTTGGGTTTGAAACTTTTTATGTTTTAAGTTTTCATAACCAGATTGTAGGTACGAATGAGCTGTGAAAGCCCTCGATGTTGACCAAACTGGTCGATGTCTACCAATATATGTCGAGCAAAGCAACTGTGATCGACCTGCGATCACCCTTAATTGACGATACCTATCGATGTCGATCAACGTAGTCGATATCGACTGCCCACTCGATCTCGACCGCACCTATAGAGCACCAATGTTGAGTCGTTGCGATATTTTCTAGTTAGTTTTCTTTGATTCCACTTCTGATTTTATTTTTACAGTGAGGACACTGTATGATTTAAGTATAGGGTGGGAGAAAAGCTTGCTTACATTATTTTTCTCAATGCTCATTCATTAGTTCATCTTTGTTTGTTTTAATAAAGTCTTGTTTTGCATACATGGTTGAATCTTATACATATTAGGCATAATCTTTGGATACATATTTTTCCTATGTGATGCGGGACCATCTTCTACATCTCCAGACACACCCATCATCTTAGGAGAAGGACCTATGACTCGAGCCCGAGCTAAGAAGCTTCAACGAGACTCATTCCTATTTGTGAGTCATGCTTTGTTCTCGAGCACGGTTCAACTCCCGGAGCCTACATTGAAGACCTATATGTGCATAGGGATTCAAGAAGAACTCGAGCCACCTTAGTCCTAGATCAGCCGATTTTGACTAAGTGTTGGAACTCCTTTATATTGCTATTTTTAGTATTATTTTTACTTAAGTTATTTTAGGAAACTTTAGGGTAATTTTATTAATTCCTTTAAGTTGTTATTTTATCTCCTTTTAGTTAGATAAAATCGGCCCAATAAGCCCTTTTAGGGTTATAAATGCCGATTCCAGCATTGTAGAGAAGCACGTCTATCTTTGAATGAAAAATCAGATTTGTGTTAAACACATTGAGTGAAAATCAATCGATTCGAAGCATTGCTCATCGATTGCAAATTGGTTCTTGTCTCAGCTTGGTTTGCTTTGCGTTCGTCAACTTCGCAAGACTTGGTGATCCTAGTATCCACAAGCCCCCTCCTTGTGCCTCCAAGTTGTCCGCTTGGTTGTGTAGGATCGTAGAGGCGGGTTATATAGTCATTGGTATTGGTTCCTACCCTCTAAGGAGGCCTGGGGTCTTTATCTTGTTCTATATAGATCGACCCAGTCCTTATCGGTCGTGTCTTTCCATTATTGCATCTAAATTTTGAATCTTTTGTTCAAATCCGCTGCTGCATCATTAGTCCTTATTGAGTCTTTCTTGTTTCTTGTTTGATTGTCGAAGATCGGGCCATCCTGCGGCTAACCAAATTTTTTTTTCCTTCAAAGACAGAGTCTCATAGTGTCGTCAAGTTGCATCCGCCACAACCATCCGTCAGCCTGCACCACCACAAATTGCATCTCCTTGCTCAAATAACATTCCGGATTCGAGGACGAATCCTTTTCAAGAAGGGGAGAATGATGAAGGGAAAACAAGTGGTGCTTATCAACAAGTTTGGATTCGTTCTGCAGATTTGACAGCTTTGCGACGTCTCAGTAAAATGGGTCATTCGGAGTCCATAATGATCGGATTGGGTCGTGCCATACCTTGTTGGAACGAGGACGAAGAGATCTACAACTTTTCTGTTAAAGGTTTTTCCAGAATCTACCGAAAACATGGCCGAAAATCAACATCTTTGCAGCTGTTTACTGTTTGGACGAAAATAATTATCTTTTCATATTTAGTTTATCATCTTAAGTATTATATTTATTTAGGAATAATGTAAATTAGAATAATATCTATTAGTTGACTTTTCAATTAATTGATATTATATCTAATTAGTTTTATCTTTATTAATTAGGATATTTTTATCTAGTTAGGATTAAGTTTGACAAGCAATCCTTAGTCTCTAAGGAAGCCAACCAAACCCTAGATATTTTTCTATTTAAACGTTTCATTCATTCAATAAAATCAGATAGAATTGAATTTTTGACAAAAAGTCAGATTTGGAGAGTTCTCCTAGGGAGGAACCGAGTTCCCCTGCGTGGGATAGGTTTCGATGGTTTGTTTCTAGTTTGGTTTGTCTTGTGTGTGTCGATCCTCATTGAAGGATTGGTGCTATCCATCATGTATGGTGTGTGTCGATTCTCGTCATAAGATTGGTGCTATCAAGCATCTACGAGCCCCCTTCTTGTGCCTCCAAGTTGTCCGCTTGGTTGTGTAAGGTTGTAGAGGCGGGTTATATAGTCATTGGTGTTGGTTCCTACCTTCTACGGAAGCCTGGGGTCTTCATCTTGTTCTATATAGATCGTTTCACCAATTTATCGAGTCTTTATCATTGTTTCGAGTCCTTTCTTTTACAATTACAGCCGCTGCATTCTTGTTCTTAGTCATCACCTTTGAGTCTCGTCGAGTTCTTGCATCATTCTTGTTTAGTTCTTGCAATTGAGTCTTGATTGTCGAAAGATCGGGCATCCTACGGCTAATCCCGTATCACTATGTGCATAAAGTTTATAGTCCAAAGAAATATTTGAGAATTTTTGAGAAAAATCACCCCTGTTGAAAATTTGAAAAGTGTCGTGGAAGTAGTTACAAGACTCGACGATGCAAAAGTAGATATGTTAGAGATATATCAATTATATTGTCTAGTAAAGGAAAGTCTCAATGAAGTGCGATTGAGAAAACCATGAAAGGAGATAAAAATTGAAGTTGGTTTTGACATATGCATGAAAAGAGGACATAGGACTTTATTTTTCATTCGATCATACTTTGCCCTACCATTATCCACGCTTATTGCCTTACATAATATTCTAAGCCATATGTGCTTAATTTCATATTTGCTCCACAAATTCTTATATTGCCCATTTTTATACCTTTTTTACCCATCCGGGAGATTATGTTATAGAATGGATGTCATATTATGGAGTTGTTGTATGGTTTTATGTAATGGCCCAGATTTTAGAATCCGGGTTACGTTTAGAGGGAAGAATTATCCCTTTGACAGATCTTGCAATCCAAGTACGAGCTGCTTATTTATCAACTTCAAGTTATAATCCTGTTTAGTTTTAAGGATTTAATGATATAACTCAAGAAAAGGGGATTTCGAACCCTCAAAACAATCCAAGAATCCAATCATTATTTGTGCTTCGCACGTGATCCTGCCCTATTTCAACTAATCAAAACTAAAAAGAGATGAAACGAGTTTAAATCAATATAAATACAACCTGTTTCTAAATGACAGACTTAACCAAAAGATTTGTAAAGTCAAGCTATAATAGGTGAAGTCTTCTTAATACTCTCGTCCCGTGAGAAAACCCCGCCATAGAAGCAAATCAGCAAGCAAAAGGGAGCGGTTACCTGAAACTATACCACAAGTCAAGGTCGAGCCACTCATGCGGGACCGGAAGTCATCTCCTACCTCTGCACCCCTTCCCGTTAGTGCAGAGACTGGCCAGTTCGGTGCTATAGCATAGCAATTTCCTCGTGGTGGTGCACAAACCACGACATCATCATATCATATCATCTCATCGCTTGCCCGATGGTGCTGGGCTATCAGATCATGCTCATATCGACTCGATTGACTCAGGGCAAACCGATGGGGATAAGCTACCCTATGACCCTAGCAAAGACTATAGGACTATCACAGATAACGACCGTTCTGTTTCAAAAGCATAAAGAATAGGGATGCTCATTCATAAGTGCAAGTCCTAAACATGATACTACATGGCATGCTTTTATGCATATGCAACACCTACATACTATATAACACATCAGGCATGAGGTCCAATCACTTGAGCAAGCCCCGGAGGACTTACCTGGAGTCTTCACATCCCATTAGCTAGCAAACAAGCCACTCAAAGAATCATCCATCAGCAAACAAGCCACCAGAGAATCATCCAATCACACTAGCAGGTAATAAGCAAGGAATAATTCATCAATACATATTTAATCAACACACAAGCAGACTTCCAAGTCAACACAAGACTAAGTACTATTTTATTCAGGTAAACTGACATTCTCCTCAAAACCGAATAATATCACTTGTATTTTCATCTCCCATTTAATTAAGAGTATGATGTTGCGCAAAATTGTTTTATGCATATAACCCTCCTTTTGTGAGTATGATGTTGCTTTTATTCACAGACATGGATATTGTTGACATTAGTACCTTTCCGAGGATGGCAATTGATTGTAGGGGCATATAGCAATGAATCTATGATGTTGAGGGTTTAGTTTTGTTCCCCTGAATGACCATTAAAAGTATTTAAGTATGGGGTGTTGATGTGCGCTCAATTTGCCATGTTTTTTGCTTACATCTATTTCGATTTTTGTCCATATTTTATGTTTTTGGGTTGGGAAAGCATGAGATTTGTGTAGTTTATGTTTATTTGCAATATATGGAGGTCTACACAAGTTTCTGTTTAATTTTGCAAAAATCGGACGCACTTTGGAGCTTAAAGGAAAGTCATGAAGACGTTGGAGAAGCTAAGGACATCTGGAGAAACCGCCACTTTTCGCCGTTCTCCATTTTGAATCAAGTTCTGATGTCTTCATGAGAGTTGTAGCCCTCAAAAAGAGCTTTCCAACGCATACTCATATGCGTCAATCGGATGAACGAGGACTCGGGAAAGTGCGTTTCAAGACGGATGCACAATGCTGAGAACTGTCAAGGAGGTCGATATCGACCTTACTTGGTCGATATCGAGTGGAGCACGTCGACCAGAAATGCCAGAAATCGACTCAGCACTTGGAAGCTGCACATAATAGGTCGATATCGACCACCTTTGGTCGATATCGAGTCAAGACATGGTTGAAATCACCTTCAGAGGCCGAGATCGAGTGAAGCTGAGAAGACAGGTCGATATCGACTGAACATGGTCGATATCGAGTGAACTCCAGAAGCCGATTTCGAGCCATACCGAGTCCTAATCCGAGTGGAGGAAACTTGCAAATGAAGGAGAAGATATTTTATCTACTTTCTATCCTAAAGGGTTGAACAATTAATTACCTTAAGGATTTATCTATTTTACCAATTTAGATTTATTTCCTTTTATATAGAAGTATATCTTTAGATAGATTTAGATAGATTGTTCTCTTAGAATAGCTAGGATTGAGCCCTATAAATAAAGACCTAGGGGCTATTTTTTTCAATCATTCAAGTCAAGTCGTCTTCAGACGCAAGTAGTTAGGAGGAGAGCCTAGAGTGAAGATTGAAGGTTTTGTAAGTTTTAGTTTTAATTTAAAGTTAGTTGTTTATTTTCATGTTTTGTTTCTAATTCCCCCCTTCTAGGGTTGGGGTGAGCCCAACGATAGGCATGTGTTCTTAATCGATGAATTCATAATTGTGTCTGTTTCTATCATCATCTACCTCTATGCTTAACTCTTGGATGAAAGTTCAAGGAATTCATGTTGCAAACTTGGATAGTAATTAGGGTTTTTATTCGCGAGTTTATTAATCCTAATTAAGAAAAGGTAGAACAATTAGGTTTATTTTCGAGAGTTGATTTACTTAAATTGTTGGAATTAGCGAAAGTTGATTCTTTGATATAAAGCATGCTCTTTTATGTTATTCGTGATTTATACATATGTTTATTGTTGTGGTGATCCCTTAACTTGGAAGTTTGCACTTTTACTATTTTATTTTATTATTTAAATTCTGCAGAGATTCTATTCGACACCAACCACCATTCCCTCTCCATCCCTCGACATCGACCAGTCTCAGCAACCGACCGCCACCTTTTCCCGCTACTCCCGAACCCTGAAACCAACTAAACCTAGAACCGTTGACTTCTCTCATGAGGACGAACCTGACTCCCCTATACTATAGCGGGGGTCTTGACTATAAATTTATTTGGTCGAGAAACCCTAACAACAGTTATATACCGGAACTCCCATAGCAATCCTCACAACCAGGCCTTACAATGGGTTCAAGCTCTAAATCGAATGTATTCAATCATACTACTCATACAATGGTCAAAAGGATAATTTTCATGATAGCACATTAACTTGGATATCTTGACCATTTGCATCTGCTTTAGTAAAAAGGCAAAAAATATTCCAAAATGCCCAAATCAAGTAGAGTGAATAATTCATCTACAAGTGCACATGAGAATACATACTATTGACTCCACCTTGATGAATATATGTGATATATTTTTGTAGGGGTGATGGAAGACAAATAAGGTAATATTTTATGCAAATATCAATTATATGATGTGGTCTTTTTATCTGATTTATTATTCTCGAAATATATTTATTTAGCTCACAAAATTATATATGTTATATATTTTAATTGGGCGGATGTTCTAGAATATTTGTTTTTGAATTTATTTATTTGTATAAATCCGATTAAAACCTTAAAGCCGAAAGGTTTGGTTTTAGTTGGTGGATAAGCTTTGATTTAAATATATCCTTTATTTGTGTCGTACCAATCCATTGTCTTTTGCTAAGTTTATTTGATTTATTTATAATCTTGATATATTTCTTAATTGCTTAACAAAGTGGATTTGGTGGTTATCTAGATATATATTCTTAATTGCTTAAAGTAGATTTGGTGGTTATCTAGATATTTGCTTTAAAGACTAACATGTGCAGGAATTTAAATGGCAAAATCTTTAACGCACATATGCTATTATCTTGGAGTAATCTAATTTAAATATATATAGATTTTATCCATTTGTTGCTTAAGATTAACTTGTGTAGATCTTTCGGCAACAAAGATTGGTTCCATGTGCCCTATTTTCTAGGTGAAATTCAATTTAAAGGATAGTTGATTTTGTGGAAGAAAAAAATTCAAATTGAATTCAAACTGATGGAATATTTTTGAAGATTTGTTGAAGATTTTGTGAAACCAAAGTCAAATTTGGTGGAATTAATTCAAGCATTCAAACAGCCAAAAATCAGCCATGTGGCCTTTAAAAGGGAAGGAGCAAGTGGTAAAGAAACAACAACACAAGCACGGTTCTACAACGCAAAGACTTCACCATTGCCATCGTCTTCTCACTACTTTATTTTCTTTCTCTCCCTCATTGTAATTGCTTTTATTTTTAGTTGAGAGAGAAGAAAAAAACACGAGCGACATAGGATAAATCATTCTTGTTATACTAAGAGTATCCCTATACTCAAACGTATACACACGTTGGTGTGGTTCGGGCTATTATTTCACGAGCGTTTTGGGTTGAATAGATAGTAGCGGTTGAGGCTACGAGTGGAGAGGAGAAAGGTTGTTCTTCTAAATTGTATCTAGGACTCTAAGGGATCTGAGTTGACTATATAGAAGCAGGGGAGGCTTCAGGTGTTTAGAAGAAGGAAAGATCTTCTCGGATGTATCTAGGATCCATAAGAAGTGAAATAATAGTGCTTTTAAATCCTACGGGTTGGATAACCCTAGACGGAGACGTAGGCTGGTTTAGAGCCGAACTTCGTTAACAATTCACGTGTTGTTTATATTTTATTTCCGCACTTATAATTAACAACTTATTTTTGTTCAGCAAAACAGGTTACTGTTCTAGCTCAAGACCCTTGACATCCAGTTCAAAACCTTGAGATTCGTTTCAAGACCCTTGAAGTTTCTTCTGCAGAAAGTTTACGATTAGCTTGCGAAAATCTCTCATACTCTATTCAACCCCCCCTTCTAGAGTAGTTCTACTTTACATTTACACCATTTCTTCAATTGGTAACAGAGCTTAACTCACATTTATTTGATTTAACCATATATGAGATCGATCATGAGTAATGTAGGTGATGGAGGATTCGCTCAAAGAAGATCGGCCAATCGTCCACCCCTCTTCTGTGGTGACAACTTTGTGCACTGGAGGTCCTTAATATAGATGTTCATCATTGACCAAGATATGGAGCTTTGAGAGCTTATCAAGAAGGGTCTCATGTGCCAAAGAAGCCCAATGCCGCAGGAGTGGAAGTGCATAAGGATGAGAGCGAGTACAATCAAACAGACATGGAGAATGTGGCCAAAAATTAAAGGTCTATGAATTTATTTTATCGTGGATTAGATGCTAATGAGTTTAATTGTGTTTCATCTTACATAAGTGCTAAGGAGATATGGGATAAACTAGTGGTCACCTATGAAGGGACGAGCCAAGTCAAGGAGAACAAAATCAGCATCTTTCTTCGCCAATACGAGTTATTCAAAATGGACTTAATGCTACTCGTCTCAATATACAAGAGTTTAGGGAGTTAGGTGGTGTTAACGGCACGTTCGACCTACCTCAATTTTATGCTTAAACCATCTCTAGGATACTGTCCCTAGGATAATTGCATAACCATTATTGTATAACAACCCAATTACCATAGAATTACCATTGTTGCGAATGTAAGTGAAACTATATTACTCATCATATTACTCATTTTCTATTTCAATCATTGCTAGTCTAGATTTCCATTTGCTTTATATTCATATTGTTCTTTTGCTTTGCATACACATTTAAGATTCGTATACGTTCTTCATCGGATCGACCACTTACTTTACCGATACTACATGTTAGTTAATTAGTGGGCTTGGGTATTTTATTTACACATTTCCTAACTAGCCCATCCCAATAATATATTTTAAAATAAATTAAATTCAAAATATAACCCTTTTCTTCTTGGTTTGAGCTTTCTATATGTATATTTATGTATCTCTAATTTAAATTCAGATATTCACAATGAAATATAGGAAGAATAAAAATAAAATAAGTACATAATTAAGTGTCCATAACATATTTTGCATGAATCATTTTAAATGAGAACTTATTTATTAACATAAATAGATTAGCAAAAAAAATTGCATTTTTTAACAAGAGATCAAATATCATATAGTTGTTGTTTTAGAGTACTAAACTTATATAAAAACACTTGTTGTTTTAGCTATAGTTATTATCTTTATAGGTAATGATTGCTCTTTTTATAGGTAATAATTACTCCTTTTAGGTATTTTATCCTATAAAAGTAAAGAAAAGATAGGTTTTATTAATAAGTGTGCATAAAACTAAAATAACAAGTTTTACGAGACGAAGAGAGTATAAATAAAAGTTATAAAAAAAATTCGCTTATGACGCGGGTAATTAAATTACCCGCGTCAATTAAGTTGGTACAACCCCTTATGTGATTGGTAATGATAGGGATTTTACGATTACCAATTCAAATTGATTGGTATATGATAAACGGAAAAAATGAATTGATAATGTACCATTCCACCCCTACGTAATTTATAGACCCGGGAAAACACGGATGCGGGTCGGGCTTGGGATGAGCTTTACCCGAGATTTTGTCCCGTTGTTGCGGGCGCGGGCTGGGCTAAGCCCGCTTAACGGGTTGGAAATCGTGTTCAAGCCCGTCCGTGAATGCGGGTGCGGGTAGCCCGCGTGTACCCGCAAACCTAATAAAATTTTCTTATTAAAGCCTATTTTGCACGGACACGGACACGGGGACACGATACGATACGGACACGGGGAAACGACATTTTAAAAATGATAGGATACAATACGTCAAGGACACGGCAACATAAATAATATGTTATTTTAAAGGTCTAAATATAACTAATAGATACTACCTCCGTTCGGCAAAACTTGTCGTTTACTATTCATGCACGCTTTTTTAGAATGATAAAAACTATATAAAATATTTATTTTTTTTAAATTTTTTTAACAAGTTTGTACTTATTAATAATAACTACGAAATTGTTAAAAAATTATTAAAAAAAATAGATATTTTATATAGTTTTTATCTCCTAAAAAAGCGTTCGTGAATAGTAAAACGTCAAGTTTTGCCGAACGGAGGTAGTATATCAATAATTTGAATATAGATATTAAATAAATTGAATTCGGTGACTAGTATAAGTATGGTATTTTTGTTAAATAAATTTAATATATAGATATTAATTTCAGAATTTATAAGAAAAGTTATTAATTTTAGTGGGTTTTGAGTTATTTTAATTATTGGGCCAAATTTAGGGTTTTTATTTGGATTGTTAACTAAGTGGGCCGGATTAGGTTAGGAAACCTCCTCCTTCCCACGTCTTCTTCTTCCCTGTCATTCAGCCGTCCCTATGTCGTTCTCCTCTTCTACTCTTCGTCTTCTTCCCTCCTGTGTTGTTCTCTTCTCCATTCTTCCCTCCTATCGTGTCGACAATTGCGGAGGCGGTGTATCGGAGGCAATTCTAGCAGTCCGTATCCGTTTCTTCCCGGTCTATGACATGTTGACCGTGTCCGACACCGATCAGCCGTTTCGCAGCCGTTTCGCGCCGTGTCGTCCCGTGTCCGACACATAAAACAGTGGCCGACGGCGTGTCCGTGCAACATAGATTAAAGCTATACTAATTAGGTTTTTATTATATATATATATATGTAATTAGTTATATATATATACTTTTTAAAAATGAATGTATATATATATATATTATATTACCCAATTAGCTGTTTTTATATATCTAATTAGCTTACTGTTTTTATATATGTAATTATAGTTATTGTTTTTATAAATGTAATGAGTTTATATATGTAATTAGTTGTGTATATATATATATTACATAATTAAAAAGGGATGATGTATAGTTACTGTTTTTGTTATAGTTACTGTTTTTTATTAATATTATTATAGTTATTGTTTTTATATATTAATATTATAGTTACTGTTTTTATTTTATTTTAAAAATGAATAATTAATATTATTTATTACACATATATATTAATTTTAATAAAAAGGCGGGTACCCTTTACGGGCCTAGCGGCCCGTAACGGGTTGATTGACCTGTCCAATTCCGCACCCGCTGTGGGCGCGGGCCAGACCTAGCAGTCTGCGTGGGCTTTTCCACTTGTCCAAACCCGCTCTCTAATGCGGACGGGCAGGCAAGTGGGGCGGGCCGACCCGCGTTTGCCCAGGTCCAGTAATTTATAAAACTCGTAGTAATAATTAAAACAAAAAAAACCCCACGTGTTATCCACCAATTGTCTCTTATATTTCTGTGGGGCACTCATTCCTTCACTCTCTCACTCCGGCAGTCCGGCCCTCGTCCATCCAAACTCCAATCCCAAGCTCCACTTCACCGTCCGTTTACTGGGGCAGTTTTGGGGCGGTAGCGGCACCACATCCTTACTTCAATCCCCAATTTCCTACATCAAATCCTCACTTGTTAGATAATGAAAGTGTGAAAGTAGCTCTTTGATATGAGATCTAGCAACAGCAGAGCCAGATTCACTCAGATCATTCAATGTAACAGTGACCACAAAACAGGAATTGATGATGAAGATGAGAGGATGAAAAGAGGAAAAACTAGGGTTGCTAGCAGCAATGCTGCAGCTGAAAATATGCCTCACTCTTACACGATTAGGGAAAGAAAAAGATCTTAAATAGTCCCTACAGATTGGCCACATGACAGAGCCTTATTGGTGCTAGCTAGAAGACAAAACACACACTGAAATCCAAGTGATAACCACCCGGATAAAGGCTGTTAAAAACCTTATTACATGATTAATAGAAAAAGGGTAATAAAGGAAATACAGAAATATGTTGATCATCCTAATAGAAAGCTTCCATATCCACTGCAGAGGCGAGGTTTTGATTTCTGGGGTTCCTGCTAATAGCCATGGCGACTGCCACCACCAACACATCCGCGTTGTTCTCGCGCCACCCACATGGCGATTTCTCTTCCAAGTATCAATTGTGCTGGTTTCCCGCGGCTAATTTCCCGCCGCCTTCCATTCCAAAACGGCGCCGTATCATGTACTGGCCCGCTCTCTCCGGCCTCGAAGATTGAAGCTTGAAATGTGAAATCAGTTATTGATGCTTCTGTTATACAAATTGTAGGTGCCAGTCAAGTAGTGCGGGCAAGCCGAAGCCGAAAATGAGTCTTATGGACAACGCCAGTAACCTGTTGACAAATGTGTTAAGTGGAGGAAATCTCGGGTCTATGCCAACTGCTGAAGGAGCTGTCTCGGATTTGTTTGGGAAGCCACTTTTCTTCTCTTTGTATAATTGGTTCTTGGAGGTGATTTCTCTTTTTTCTTTTCTGTTCTTGTTTATTTGGGGCAAAATTGATCATTTATGTGAATGCAAATGTGCCTTTACAAGTGTTGGCATTTATTTGATGGGTAAGATTGCTCATATTGGAGAAAAGGCTTTGTTTTGCACAGACCCCATTGTCTGTGTGTTCTTTCTATTTGATTGAGGATGGGAAGATAATAGAGAATTGAGAATGGTTTGAATGTCATTTTGGCAGTTGCAGGAATTGTGATTCAGCTGATGAATTTAGGACCAAGGGTTGTTTGATTTAACCTGATTGTTGTCGTTCTGCTGAATATACCATGCGTTATTTTACAGCATGGTGCAGTTTATAAACTTGCTTTTGGACCGAAAGCATTTGTTGTTGTGTCAGACCCTGCTGTTGCCAAACATATCCTTAGAGAGAATGCATTTTCTTATGACAAGGTACATCCTTGTCTCTTTCACTATTTCTTCAATGTACATCTTACTGTATAGCAACACCTTGTTTTATAAATCACAATGATGCATTGTGATCTGAAAGTTCCATATCTTTCAAATCACAACTAGGGAGTTCTTGCTGATATCTTGGAACCAATCATGGGAAAAGGACTTATACCTGCTGACCTTGAGACATGGAAGCAGAGGAGGAGAGGTATGTATTTTTTGGTCAACTTCTAACTTAAGTCTTTATTTATTTCAGGATAGTAACGTAATTGTACTAGGAAGAATTTCATGGATGCTTTAATGTGAAATGCTCTCAGCACCTTTTATATTCTTTATTCTTCGGTATGGGTTCAATTTAATGATTTCAGTCAGTGTCGGTGATATATCAATAGACAGCCTTGTTTAAATTCTTTGAATGTTATCTACAAATTTGATAGTTGGCGTGGCAATGTTATAGTTGCATGAAAAGAAGCAATCAGTGTTTGGGAATCATATGAACTTATTCTATAGGAGTTGGCAAACAACTTCAACCCTGTTAGCCTCTAAGATTTGTGTGAAAGTAGTTTGATGTGAAATGATCAAGCCCTTTTGCTTTCTTTTGGGTGTGAGTTGAACCTCCCACTTCTGGTATTGCAGTTATTGCTCCCGGGTTCCACACCTTGTACTTGGAAGCCATGAACAAAGTTTTTTCTGATTGTTCTGAGAGAACGATGCTGAAATTTGAGAAACTCTTAGAAGAAAGTTCAAATGACTCAAAGGAAATTGAATTGGATCTTGAATCAGAATTCTCAAGTTTGGCACTCGATATCATTGGACTTGGTGTCTTCAATTATGACTTTGGTTCGATTACGAAAGAATCTCCTGTTATTAAGGTATGAACTACAAAGTAAATGACGGAATTTCCACGTACGCTACAATGCATTAGATGCATGTGCAATTGTGCATCCATAGTATTTGGAAAGGCCTGCCAAAGAACTGTAATCTTTCATCATGTATAGCTTCATTGTATCTTCTAAGCTAATATCAACTTATTTGAATTGATGTTAGAGCTGAAAGCCATAAGATATTTAATTTTCCGATTTGACGTTCCAAACATGCATGACAGGCAGTCTATGGCACTCTATTTGAAGCAGAGCACAGATCGACTTTCTACATCCCTTACTGGAAGTTTCCCCTGGCTAGGTGGTTAGTACCCAGGCAAAGGAAGTTCCACAATGATCTCAAGGTCATCAATGATTGTCTTGATGGACTCATCAAGAATGCGAAAGAGACAAGAGAGGTAGGTGTTTTGAAGGAATTTTTTCATCAATCTAGCTGGCATGCTGCATGTGGATATAAAGTTTTCCATTTGTTGCTTATATGTATCAATCTTCCTATTAACCATGCCTAATGTTATACGATACAATAAAACCTCTACATACTATTCTAAACGAGCAATGTTTGGGCATCCATTTGTATGTCCTTTCCAATCTTCAATTAGAGTATATGGATGTTAATGTTTTATTACTTAGACCAAATGAAATGCAACCTGACCAATTTATAGAAATTTTTTGACACGATAACATTTTTTTTTATAATATTATTAGTATTTTTTTCTTAATAGTGTACATCTGGAGCTATACTGTTTTATACAAGCAATAAGCACATGTTTAAGTGATGAATTGTGACAATTTGCTTGATTTGTTATGTTACAGGAAGCGGATGTTGAGAAACTTCAAGCAAGGGATTATTCAAATCTCAAGGTTGTTGACAACTGTAGAATTTTCCATCTTCTTGACTTTCTGCATCCCAAGAAGCTGTTATATATGTCGTTCAGTAGTAATTTAGGTGAATGGATGAAATTCAAACCTAGAACTAACTGTTGCATTTTAAGCTTGCAGGACGCCAGCCTTTTACGTTTTTTTGTTGATATGCGAGGAGCTGATGTTGATGATCGCCAGGTATCATTCTACTAAAATGGACCCCCTTCAATTTTATTTATATACTCCCTCCATTTCAAAATAAAGGTTGTTTGACTTTTTTCACATTTTTTAATGAGCTAAAAACTCTATAAAATATTATTTTTTAATCAATTTTTTTTTACAAATTGATACTTATTAATCCCTCTGTCTCAAAATACTTGTAGTTTTATTTTTTGGCACGTTTTTTAAGAAGCGAAAAACTCTATAAAATATTAATTTTTTTAATAATTTCATAGATAATTGTATTAAGTATGAAATTATTTAAAAAATTAATATTTTATAGAGTTTTTCGCTTCTTAAAAAACGTGCCAAAAAGTAAAACTACAAGTATTTTGAGACGGAGGTAGTACTAATAAGTATCAATTTATAAAAAAAAATTGATTAAAAAATAATATTTTATAGAGATTTTACCTTCTTAAAAAATGTGTAAACACTCAAGCGACATTTGTTTTGAAACGGAGGTAGTACTTGATTTGTGTCTCTTCTATTTTTGAAAGTTCAAGGGTTCTTAAGCTCGAGTTTCTTTATCGTACATATTTTTGTGAGGCATTTGGAACTTCGAAGCATCTAAATCAATGTATATAGCCTTGAAGCATCTCTAACACTGTCTTTCAGTAATTGTATTGTATAGCTAAGAGATGATTTGATGACCATGCTTATTGCGGGGCATGAAACAACAGCCGCGGTCCTTACATGGGCAGTTTTTCTGCTTGCTCAAGTATGTCCTGAAAATGCCTCGTTTGTTGATATTCAGTTACATTGCCAATGAGATGCTACAAAGCTTGCTAGCAATATTTTAGCAGTCTTCATGCTAATATGTGGTCGTATATTTCGTTAACAGAATCCATCTAAAATGAGAAAGGCTCAGGCAGAGATTGATACAGTCCTTGGGCAGGGAAGAGTAACGTTGGAGTCCTTGAAAAAATTGGAGTATGTCCTTGATATAGTAAACGTTCCCCCTCTTTTTCTTGATGGAAATTATTAAAAATAAAATTTATTTTTTATGTTTTGAAGGTACACTAGGCTTATTATTGCAGAGTCACTTCGTATGTACCCTCAACCTCCATTGCTTATCAGGCGATCACTCGCGTCAGATATCTTACCAGGTAAAACTTGCAATTCTGTTGAGTTGTAACAATTGGCGACTGGGTTAGATACAAGTATTCTTTGGGTCTGAGAAGTTTAGGCAATTGTGGTGCTTCGGTTCAGTTTAGTTTATTTACACTGTTGCTTTCGCTTTTTTCCAGGTGGTTACAAGGGTAATCAAGACGGATTTGCAATTCCCCGTGGAACTGATGTTTTTATCTCTGTAAGAAAAATTACACCAACAATTTATTGTCTTTGTTACTCTCTCAATTCAAGAAGTTTATCTCTGCAATCATAATTCACACAAACTGTCCTGATTGAACCACAATGATCACAAATCATGATGCGCAACTCCCACTGGTGTTACTTCTATTTGAAATGCAGGTTTATAATCTCCATCGATCCCCTCATTTCTGGGATCGCCCCAATGTGTTCGAACCTGAACGCTTCTTAGTGCCAAAGAAGATTGAAGGATATGAAGGGTGGGCAGGCTTAGACCCGTCTCGGAGCCCCGGAGCAGTGTATCCAAATGAGGTGACAATATCATACCTCCCTTAGAAACTGGTACTAACAACATAAGAATGTTTCAATCTTAGTGTGTAAAACACCGGTTGCAGATCATAGCTGATTTTGCGTTCCTGCCCTTTGGTGGAGGGCCAAGGAAGTGCGTGGGTGACCAATTTGCGCTGATGGAGTCAACAGTTGCGTTGGCGATGCTGCTACAGAAGTTTGACGTTGAGCTGAAAGGGTCTGCAGACTCGGTAGAGCTCGTCACTGGGGCAACCATTCATACCAAGAGTGGTCTCTGGTGCAAATTGAGGAAAAGAAACCCTGAAGCGAATCCTAATTCTTTTTCAGCTGTTTAGTTTACTCTCGGTCTGATTTATTAAAATGATCTAAAAAACCAAATTCTTGTTATAGAAGTTATCCGATTTTATCTTGTGAATCCACATTTTGACATATGTTGAGAGTCAGGACAAATTTGTACGTATTGATTTTAAGAAACACGAATTGCACCTTATATTCCATTGTATTGCATGATTAGGGGTGGAAATGGGGCGGGTTATGGGTGGATGAAGCCACTCCATCACCCGCCCCGCTGGTAAAGAATTTCACCCGCTCCATCCATCACCCGCAAACCTTTTCACCCGCATCCGACCGGGTGATGCGGGTGGAGCGGGTACCCAATGGGTGAAACAAAAGAAAAAAATAAATCAACACAAGTAGTCCAATTCTAACTCAAAATTACAAAGGGGGTGAGTTTATGTATTTATATTTTTGATTGGCAAAGCACTGAAATCACGAGCTAATTGAAATTTGAAAGTGGAAGGGTATATATCTCTATACTAATCATATACTAATCCAATATATCCCTTACTATAACGTGGAAGAGCAAGCTGAGACCATATTCATTCTAATTGAAATTTGGTGGGCAAAGCACTAATCAAGGATTAGGGTTTGTAGAAGTTAAACTTGAAAAGGGTAAAATAGTAAAATCACACACATTATATATATAAATTTTAGGGTTTTATGCGGGTTTGCGGGGCGGGTGTGCGGGACGGGTTAATGGGTGGGTTAATGGGGCGGGTTATGGGTGAAAAATCTTCACCCATAATCCATCCATCACCCGCTTCACCCGCACCCGCTCCACCCGTCACCCACTTTTTTGCGGGTTTTCACCCGCAAAATTAATGCGGGTAAAGCGGATGGAGCGGGTACCCGCGGGTTATTTCCAGCCCTAGCAATGATGCATGCTATGTACATGTGTTTGTAGAATTGTAGCAGTGTGTGTTCAAGGAGGAAGACGATAAAGAAAGCTTCAAAAGCTTCACGATCTGCAACTATCTGTACGTACAAGCAGTGGCGGAGCCAGAAAAATTTCGAAGGGGGCATAATTACACATGTACGATATAGTTGTGGATTAAATTGACATAAAGAGTTATATGTAATACGATAATAAATTATGTTATTTTAAGATAAAATGTTATCGGTTTATGACAAAACGCTATCATTTTTTTCGCGTCTAAAAAAAGAAATATAAATATATAAATGAAATATCCGAAAAAAAATGAACTAAATAAGTATAAGAAACGCGATCTAATAAACAGTAAGTTAAGGTTATGGTTGTTATATGAGCTAAAGTTTGGCTCGAGCTTAGCTCAATAACAGCTCGACTTGAGCATCATTTACAAAATGAGTTGATTACAAGCACATTTTTATGCTCATTTCATGATTCAGCTCGGATCCATTGAAACTCAAATAGCACGAATTTTGTGAAATTTACAAATTTTCTTTTAACTTACTATGTCATGAGCAAGTAAAGTTGCATAATACTTGGGAAAAAACCTCAGCTCAAGCTCGTTCACTTACTAAACAAGTCGAGTATGAGCTCAAGTTCAAATATAGGTTCGACCCGAGCTTGACTTGTTTCTAAATGAGCTAAGAATATAATCAAACAATACTAGAATTGTTTGGCTCAAATAACAACATAGTTAATATATAATTTGTTGCACTCATAATATATAATAATGTATAACTAGATATAAAAATTTTAAACTTGTATAACTTTTTATCTACTTGTCGAAATGATTAGTATAACCTCTCATTTCGAAGCTTTCGAGATGAATTATAGTATGTGAATTTTAATTTAAGCAAAATATAAAAGCATTATAGTCTATTAATATTGAAACAAAATTAAAGTGATTAATATACCTTTAATTTTAAAATAGTCATAACTTTTTACTCAGACGTCGGATTAAGGCGTATTATGTATCAAAACGAAGCTATCGACGAGGAGAATATACATAGGTAGTTCGTCAAATGAGAGAGGGGGCACGTGCCCCCCTAGGCCCCCCTTCAGCTCCGCCCCTGCGTACAAGTATTGGGCTGGTGCTACCTAATTTGAATTGGGCTTTTGATCCAATGATATGGGTGGTGCAGTTGGAAGAGCCTTGGGGAGGGAGGCAGCCAGTTGGATCCATGAAAGACACAATATGCACGTACTTGTTGAACTACGATCAATCCTGTCGATCACTTGCCTAGTCGGCATCTGAGAAGGCTGATAATTAGTGATGAGCTAGGGAGGAGGAGATGTGCAATTCATGGTTTTTGGTGTACGTGCTAGAGGTATCGAAGTAGCCTCTTGACACAGCTTGCTAGTGAATCAAGCAAGGTTTGTGCATGAATTGGGAGACTTTGTTGATCACAAAGGCAATATCCAATCTCGTATACACAAGGTATTGAAGGCTCCCGACGACGCTGCGGTATAGATGCCGGTATCAATAAAGTTAGAATATTCATCCAAAATAGGGGACGAGGGAGCATTGTGGGAGGGTGACTAGGAATTAGGGTCGACTAATAGGGGACGATGGGGCTGATGATTGATTTGAAATTGGGCTTGTAGTATTATCATCAGGTGGAAATCAACGGGGGTAGGTGGGCCTCAAGAGGTGGAGTTGGGTTTGTCTAGATGGAGAGAGTAGGTTAATTTGATAGGAAAATACCATCTCATCAAAAATATAACATCACAAGATATATACCATTAATTCGGACAGCTTTCCAATCATATAACATGCATCCTTTGTAATTGGGGATATATCCCCAAAACACCTATAGTGTGGAGCTAAAAGGCTAGTTTATGTGGGTTATAGTGTTGAAGGTTAGGAAACAAAGGCACCCGAAAATCTCAAGGACGTTGTAAATAGTTGGATGGTTGATGAAAAAGAGTGGAGAACGGGGACTCATTTTGTACTGTACGTGGTCGTAGAAAGGCGGTTCATGAGATCGATAAGCGGAGGCTTGAAAAGCTTAGTCCCAAAAGATGAGTGGAATTGAGGCATGTTTATGAAGGGTGAGGCCTATATCCACAATACGTCAATGGCGTGACTCAATGCTCCCGTTCGGTTGGTAGGAATGGGGACACGAGAGGAGATGTAAAATTCCCGATGATGCAAAGAGTGAAGCTAATGTCTTGAACTTTGTCCCATTATTCATTTAGATAAAAATGGCATTCCATCCAAAAATAAAATAAAATTGTAACGAGTTTGAGAAATCGAGTGATGATGTTTGACACTTGATTTTTTGTTTGGAAAAAACCCAAATAAAATTAAAATAGACACACAATATTTGCTTTCATTGATAGATCGATGCTAAGTGGATTAGACCCCATACATCCATGAACAAATGGTTTAAAACACTAGTGGATCGAGTTGGACTGGGCTTGTGGGGAAAAGGACTCTTAGTGGAAGTGGATTTGGTTAGTTTGAAACGATTGAAAATGAAGTAGGTTATTTGCTAAGAAAGATGCCCTAGACGTTCATGTCAAATTAATATGAACAGAGAAGCAGAATTGATGGCGTGTGATGAATAGAGGGAGCTGCTGATGAGCAGTAGATACAGTCGCCCCATAAACCTAAACATCCTAAAAGAGTCCAGCACTCGGTTTTAAATACGTAATATGATTTGGTGATTGAGTACTGATTTTCCGGGTCTAAAACTAGATAGGTAAGAAATTGTTTCATATCAAAACAAAATTTTTTTTTTGTTTAAATATATATATTCGTTCCGATGTACACAACCCTTATCGTGTATATATATGTCTTATTGTGTACGCACAAATTATTTATCTATTTCCTCATGATTATTCGTCTATAATTATGTAATTATTCGTATATACAAATAGTGTAAAAAATATAAATTTTATTCTAACGAATAATCACCCAATACCACCAAATAATTTCATTTCAACGAATAATTTTTCAATACCAATGAATAATCAGAAGTTACTTTTAATCTCATCCGTTGATCTTCTTGATTCAATGACTCAAACTTTTATTGTGTAACACAATAAAAGTTGTGTACAGATTTTCTCTCTCTCTCTATATATATAAGGGCTTATCTAAAATCGATGCATAGTATCATATGTGGCGCATTGTGGTTGATCCTGAGGGAAATTAATAAAATAATATGTTATCATAGTTTATAGAAAGTTATAAGCCACAATATATATATATATATATACATACACACACCACCGTACATAATAGATGCCACTTCTATCCTGGGTATAACTTGTATCATTATCCTGGGTAAATCACTATTGTCATGTGCAAAATGCATCTCATTACTATGAACTATATGAGGTCAATAGCTACATGATTCAGAGCCATTGAAAAAGGAGTGGTTCATGAAAAACAGGAATAGATTCTCCTTTTATACTAAAAGAAGAATCTATTCCTTTTCGAGATAATGGCTCTGATACCAGTTATAACTGGGTATAACTGGTATCAAAGTGGCATCTATTATGTACGGTAATAGATGCCAGTTATACCCAGGATAATGATAAGATAATAATATGTGTAATGATAATGCATGAATATTGATAATGACGGTTATAAAATCTGATTATGATGTTATATTGATAATGTAATGATTAAAACAAGAAAACAATAAAATAAAGTAAAGAAGATTTGCCAAAAATACTTACTTTTATTGGATTTGTTGTAGGAAAAGTACACTTAAGAAATCTTGCAAATAGGAAATTACAAAGAAATTATTAAAGGAATTTCTAAAGAGCTTTTCAAGCTTTTGAGTTTAGAGTATGATTGAAGGTGCCTCTTCCGTAAGGGGTGAAGGGGTTTTTATAGTAGAGTTGGCACTACAATGGCTTGCAATCTTGTGGTCCTCCTTGATTTCTTCTTCTTCATCATAGATTTGTTGAAGTCTTCTCTTCCATGATGAATGTCTTGATTTCTTGCTTTGAATGATGGTGTCTTTCATGATGCACTTTGTCTTCAAATGAGGTCTTGTTGAGGTGATGGGCGCTATACCACCGTACATAATAGATGCCACTTCATAATACCTCTTTTTTTTGAGAAGAAAATCATAATTACAACTCAAATGGGTCATTTGTATCATCATTGAGGTTTGTTGCTCTGCGACTTTCTTTCTTGGCTTCTTTCTCGGTTTCATCATACCAATTAAAGTTAATTTTCTTGCCTTTTTGTAACTGTAAGAACTCTTGATATTTCTGGAACTCCTGGAATTGCTTCCAGAGATCTGGATTTGGTTTTGTCTCAGACTGATCAATAGGGTTACTTGGTGGTTTTGTGGATGAACTCGATGACGACGACTCAACCAGTATAGGCTCTTGAATTTTTTGGATTGGGTCATTTTGTGGGGGTTTTTTGTTTGGAAAGGAAGCTTGAACTCTTTCGATGGCCAGAACATTTAAATCAAATTTCTCCCACCATCTAACTTTGTATTTTCTACAAAGTGATAATGGGTAAGGATGTGGCTGAATCTGTTCGAGCTCGTATACCCAACACAGGATCCAAGTCACACCATTGTTTTTGTGGAAAAGCAATGACCTTTTGTATTTTTCAGCTAGGGAGTGATTGTAGTAGTAGTCATAGGCAAGTTGAGCAGCGTCAGGGAAAATTTCATGTGTGCTGCCAAAAATATTCAACCAGTCGTAGAACCACTGTGGTAAGTCATCGTTGCAGTTTCTTGAAAAGATGAAGAACCATGAATGGTTGAATTGCCTTATGAGGAAGGCTCGGAACCAAGCCATTTTGTAGTCATAAAAGGTATATCCTTTAGGATAATGAGGTATGGAAAAGGGTTTCATAGTGGTTGGATTGTCCCAATCTTTTCTCGTGAGGACTCTGAGGATTTTGCATTTGGAAAAGATAATGTGATCTGTCTTGGTCTGATCTTTGGTGTGGGTCAGGTCTATCGATTCAGAATCTACGAGTATTAACTCATAGAATTTCCGGGTCTTGTTAACGTCTTCAGGGAACCAATGGAAAGAAGGAGGGAAGACCTCGGGAAGACGAGGTTCAATCTGTTCTTGTGTGAGAGGTTTGAATTCAGGTAGCAGGCAAATTTCTTGTACTATATGGGATTTGAAGAAGTATTTATAAAATGGAGTTTTAGTGTATGGTCTTTTTTGTGATGGTTTTACTGGGGTTTTTGGTGCAAGGACGGCTTGTTTGTAAGGTAACTGGGCGAGAGGTTGAAACTGGTTTGTTGTGGTAAGGATTGGAGCGGAAGTAGACTTTGTGGACTGTGGATGTGTCATGAGGTAATCTTGAGGCCTCATTGGCTTTCTCGAAGTATCCTTGCTGGATGAGGCCATTGCTGCAGGATAAACAAAATAATTGTTAGAATGGGATGGTCTTGAGGCGTCTCTCTGCCTCTTTCTCTAACTCTTTGAGAAACTTTTCTTGCTCCAAGACTGGATGTCTGTGAAGAATAGATGTATAGACCAGATCCCTTATTGGAGGAATCCAAAGATCTTCTTCGATTTTCTTTTTCCAATTTTTGTAGATAAATCTCATATAACTGAAAAGCTTTACGTTTTGCCCTGTAGAAATTCTCTAGTAAGAAAATCTGGTAACAGATTATTTTCTCCTTTAATAAATTCTATATCAAAATAAAAAACAGAAAGAATGGCTTGCCATCTTGCAAATATCTGTTTTGAAACAATGTTTTGAACATCCTTTTGTAAAATCTCTTTTGCTGACTTGCAATCAACACGAAGTAAAAATCTTTTGTAATAAAGATCATCTTGAAACTTTGATATGCATGCAACAATAGATAAAATTTCTTTCTTAACAGTACTATAATTCTTTTGAGGACCTGTCCATGTTCCAGAATGATATCTAACCAATTGTTCTTCCTTTTGATTTTGTAGTCTTTGTTTAAGAATGCCACCATATCCTAATTCTGATGCATCTATCTCAACTATCATGAATGCACTAGGATGTGGTATGTTGATGCATGACAATGATTTAACCTTTTCTTTAATAATGCAAACTACCCTGGTATGCTCACTAGTCCAGGCAGGTGGATCTTTTCGTAGCCTTTGAAACAAAGGTTTACATAATTGTCTTAGTTTGGGGAAGAAATCAGAAATGTAATTAAGACATCCTAAAAACCTTTGCAATTGAGTTTTGTCTTTGATTTCATCTGGGAATTTACCAACAAACTCGATACTCATATTTATAGGTTTTATCGTTTGTTGGTAAATCTCATGGCCAAGAAATCTTATTTTTGTTTGAAACAATTTCATTTTAGTATCTCCCTCTTCTTCATCAGAAGAACTTTCTTTATCAGTGATAAAGATTTTCATAAGTTTATTCTTAAGATCTTCATCTTCACCAAAAACTTCATTGATTTTTTGTTTAATTCGACACTGATTTGCCTTATGGCCTGGTTTACCACATTTATAACATATGATTTTCTTCTTCTCAAATTTCTTATCTCTTTTTTCATTATAGTCTCGCTTCCCCTTCCTAGGATTTCTAGTGAACCTTCTATTTTGCATTTGGGTTCTCTTCCTACTAGAAAGAGCTTGTATTTTTTGCATTCCAAAAGCTTCACAGAAATTTCCTAATTCTTTTCTAGTCCTCCCTTTATCTCCGTATTTAGCTTGTATTTTTAATTCTGAGCATAAAGTTAACCCTTCTTTCTTAATAAACGCTCCAAGTTGGCTGTAAGTTATCGTGGCCCAAGGTATTTCATCAGACCCTATGGATTCTTTGTTTTTGTTATTATTCTTTGAGCAAATAAAGTGGGTAATCCTGAAACAAACCTTTCTTTCCAGAAGGCTTCGTTGCAGTCAGATCTTTTGTAGACATATGTGAGAAAAACATATTTGTACCATCTATAATCACTTAAAGTAGGACATCTAAGATTGATTAAGACGGACTTGCCAGATTGAAGTTCTTCTTTAGGGTTTCCCACAAAATACATACTAATAATGTATATTAGTTGCCCCACCGCATCTTCTTCGGGGTGAATATTTCCATCTTCATCCTCTATATCTATAGTGGCTTCAAAGATTGCACCCTTCTGTTCATTAGTTAAGGCATTATCCCACCAATTTTTTATCTGACCTGTGAATCCTGTAACTAAGAGGGCTGCAGCAGATTTATCTCTATGACCATTCGCTTTATAGGCCATTTTGGCCATTCCCATCTCTTGTAAAGTGTTCATTATTTCAGTTTCAGATTTTCCGTCTATATTCCACTCGTAAATGGATTTTACTTTGTAATCAGTGGATCGAAACTTTGCTCTTTCTTCATATTAAATATCAAGGGGAGTAGGTCTACGGTAATAGTTTCTAGTTTCTCCTTTTGGGATTCTATTGGTAGGGATATTACCACAATGTTGCTTTCCAGTTTTTCTTCTTCTGAGTTTGTTGATTTCTATATGGTTGTTTTCAAAAGCATTTTCAAGATCCTTAATTTGTGAAGAATCAGATTCAGTATCGCTAGTAGAATATTGGGATTGTTCTTCACATTTTCTTTGACAGTGGTCAAGGCAATTTACATTGCTACTACTTGGTTGGGATTGAATAGATTTTAGACGCTCTGTTATCTTATCAGCCATGTCTGGTGGATTAAAAGTGAGAGATTGAGCCATTTTTCTAGGAAGGCTTTCAATTTGAAAATGAGGCCTTGAGATATCTCTAGGGAATCTTGGTAGAGGAATCAATTTTTGTATGGATAAGATCAACTTGCTCAGCTATAGTGTGAAGAATTTGATTGGAATAGTTATTTTGATAATAAACCTTCTTAATGTCCTCAACAGTAGCAGGAGTACCTTCAGCCATGTTTATACCTCTTTTAAATGGTTCAGCCATGATCTCTCCTGCTGACATTCAATATGAAGAAAGAGCAAAGTTTCGATCCACTAATTACAACGGAAAATCCATTTACGAGTGGAATATAGATGGAAAATCCGCAACTAAAATAATGAACGCTTTACAAGCGATGGGAACGACCAAAATGGCCTATAAGGCGAATGGTCATTGATGAAGGGTTTATTTCAATCAAATAAATTTATAAGATCGAAACCCCGCTATAGTATAGTAGGGTCAAGTTCGTCCACAGGGAGAAAGTCAGTGACTCAATTCTAGTTACCAAAGAGCAAGAAATAGCAAGAAAAGATGGAAAATTATAGAATTTTGGGGGTTTGTGGGCTGCTGGAATTTTTAGGAAAAATCAATAATAATAAAAGTCTAGGGCATAGAGATCACCACAACGATAATCATACTAGCATTGCAATGGATCATATAAAAATCATGTTTTTATCTATTAAAGAGGTCAACTTGCATCAACCCTAGCAAAGCAATCAATTTATTTTCACAAATTAATAAACTTTACTATCAATCTTAATTAGGTTATCAAACTTGCGTTCAAGACCCTAATTACTATCCAATTCACAATTCAATCTTTCAATTTAATTGCAAAAAGGAATTTTCCCCAACTTTCATTAGGTACTTAAGCACATAAAATAGATAAAACCAATTAATTCATCAATTCATAGCAAAATTGCAAGCATAACTATCGTTGGGATCACCCCAACCCTAGAAAAGGAGACTACTCACGCATAAACATGGTAGACATTGCAAAATTCATGAAATAAATAAAAATCAGAAAATTAAATTGCATAAAAACCTCAGAATAATGTCAACAAAGCGTCACAAAAGCCTCACAAAACGTTCTCCAACCGTCGCCGAAGAAATCGCTTCAAAAAGCTCTCAATTCCGCTCACAAACGCTCTCTCAACGTGTGCTGAGAATTCTAAAAGTTTGCTCAAAAAGAGGTGAAGGAAGAAGAAAAATCCTCCAAACCCTAAAAATCCTATTTATACTTAATAGCCCATAAACTAATTTAGGAAATAACAAATATATGAATTTTATCTAAAGTCTATCTAAGGAAAAAAAAAGTAAAAATAATTAAATCCGGGTAAATAAGCTCCGCTGGAATCTACACCGAAGCGGAGGACCTCGGTACTGACCCCCCTAGGGTCGGTATGGCCACTGTTGCTCATCTCGTCTTGCTTGTCCAGATCAGGCCTCGGTACCGACCAGGGTGGAGTCGGTACAGGGTCGGTACGGCTCGGAAAAATGCCTATATCTCCTTCGTTTGAACTCCGATTGCTTCCGTTCTTTTTCCTATGCGCTCCTTATTCTCTTCCGCTTCTTTTCATAGTTAAAAGTTTCTTAAAAAACAGCTCCCAAAATTCTGTAAAACACACAAAAGCTAGTGAAGACATCTATTTCTCATGAAATATGAAAACACATGCAAAAGACATTAAACCCAATGCAAAACCCTATGAAAATGACTCAAATTGACATCAAAACATATGGAAAAATATAACTAAACACATGCACATCAAAATACCCCATACTTAAACTTGCTTGTCCTCAAGCAATAACCAATACCTACAACACATTATTCAAGTCTTCGCCCTTGTCAAAAGCAACATCATAAAGTTGTAGCAAAGCAAAGCAAGTGAATTTAACGTCATCACACATATATGAGCGATCCATAGGCATAGGCATTATAAATCCAACCTCACAAGGGTAATGTGTTTACACTCAACTCTCAATGTGTTTAGGCTATGAAGATCAACTCTCAACTCAATTCCACATACAAACTCATAAACATTGCAATTTAAATGTAAATCCACTTCACAACCAATTATGTAAATGCAAACAAGAACCATCAGGAGGACTTCGCTCAATGGAAGACTTCAAAGAAGACTCCATTCGGCGGGGTTGTAATGTGGCTTGGTAAGAAATAAAAGGGCATGGAATTATTTGGCTACGTGGTGCTTAATAAAATTCGGGAATCAAGACTCCTAAATTTCCAACACAACTCAACCAAACCATAACTCTCAATCATATGAATCAACCAAACCCTCCAACTCATCTTAATGAAGAACACAACCTCTCAAACTCAAATAACCTCTCAACAATATGAATCTTGCAAAAGTAAAGGAAATAAGGTAAATTTGGCTCATGCACTTTATTCACAAACATATAAACACAAACTATACTTGTTCTCTTCTTCTTCTTTTTTTCTGAATTTTTTTTTTGAAAAAGAAAAATAACATAATAAAAAATAATAGTGCATTTATAGGGTGAGCCAAAAATCCTTTTACATAATATGCATAGCAAGATAAAAATATCAAACCAACCCATAACTCAATAAACTCGAAAATCCTTCTCACTTGAAATCAAACACAAACTCATTCCTTCCATAAACCATCATTCCAACCAACTCTAAGTCTTAATTCCCAAATGGGGGTCAGGCTCAATTTGGCTAAGGATAATTTTGTGGAGCTTATAAATAAAGGTCTCAGGCTAATGTTCTGGCTTCAAGCAGAGATAATACAGGGTAGGTAAAGAGAGGATAAAATTGGCTTAAATGATGCCTCCATCATTTAATTCTCATTCACATAAACATATAAATGCATTGGCTTTGAATAACTATCACAATATTTAGAGATGCATAGGAAGAGTAAATACACTAAAAAAAACAGAGGGATTTTTAATGTTCTCCCTATAAGGCCAAAATTCTCACTAGGACAAATTTTGTTGGATTTCAACCTTTAGCCTAGGATCATATGTGCTCAATTTCATCACAAATTCACAATCCACATAAAAAAATATTTTCAAGGACTTAGGCTAAACCTTCCAAACATGCCATAGGATTTACATGATCAAGTCAATCATTATGTATCATCATAGGACATCTAAGTTAGGGTATAAACACACTAAAACAAAACAAAAATAACCATGCATTTTGTTTTTCTTTTTCGACGCTTTTTTTTTTGAAACTAAAAGCAAGACTCAAGTGACTAAAATATGACAAAAGACTCAAATGCATAAAAAAACTTAAACATGAATGCATAACATAATCCAACTAAGGTAAAATGTAACACATAAACATAAATATAATACAAAACACCTAAACATAGTTTCCGAATCCCCCACCCCATACTTAAAAATAGACAGTGTCCCCACTGTCAAAAGAAAAATCAAAGTAAAAGGGAAAAGACTCAGAAACTCATAAAGGAAATTCAGAAGCTGCTGAAGACATTCATAAACTCTACGGAGAAGGTGGTGGTGGTAATCGATGATGTGGAAACAAAGAAGATGCCCAAGCCATGAAGGAATACTGGTGCGTTTCATGCTTGTCCATCCTCTTGTTCAAGCGTGTAAACTCCTCCATAAGAGCACCATGCCCATTCTGTAGGGCTTCCTGGCCCATTCTCAGAGATCTAAGCTCATCCATGACGTCAGTAAGGCTAGGAGAATACTGAGGCGCAGATCTGCTCGGGCCAGCCCCGTCAGAAAAGGGGCGGCTACTAGGCCTAGCGTCATGATCCATATAGTCAGTGTCGTGCTCTTGCTGCCTATGCTCATGGTAGGATCCTTGCCCAAAGGATCCAAAACCGTCAAATAAACTAGGTGGAGGCACCACCAAGGCAAAAGTGCTCTCCGGGCGGGGGTATCTCGATGGTCTCTGTCGTCTCAAAGGATCATTCAGAATATCCTCTGGAGTCGGTAAAGGTTCAGAAGCCCAAGTGATAATCCAGTTAGGGACGTACAACAAGTCCATATTCGGCTTGGTAATCTCCACCTCGTGATCATGAAAAACTGACAGAAGCTTGTCTCCGTTGCGCTTGATCACATTAGCACCAATCAAGTACGCAGTGTCAATCATCAGAGTGGGCACAGCCTTGTATCTGGTGAAGTCAACCTCAAGGCGCCTGGCCAACAGCGCCACCAGGCCTCCATACCAGATGTCTTCCGTGCGTGCTCTATAGGCCAAGACATACATAATGAACTCAAACCCCAAGTTCAGGGGTGTCTGCATCTCAAATAGTACCCCTCTCAAACAAGCCACCTCAGTTCTAGTGGGTCTAGATAATTCCTTCTTGGCCCATATAGTGCTACCAAAAATTCTTAAAATAATACGGAAAAGAGGGTTCGCAATGTCCTTACCCTGAAGTGCTCCTCGAGAAGACCAATAAGGATTGCCCGTAATTAGAGTCCAGGTCTGAAGGGCCTTGCAGCTGAGATGATTGTATGATGCCAGTGGGTTAGGAAATCCCAACAATGCATTAAATTGCTGCAAAGTGAAGGAGTGTTGAACATTCCCCAGCTGAAATGTAATAGGGCCCACAAAATCTGGGCTAGCCATATCGCTTGCCAATGTAGCCGTGAACTCTGCAGTAAGAGCGGGGTAGTGGTGGGGGACATGATCCAGAAGACTAGTGGCGCCTAAGTAAGAGAAGGCCTCCAATAAGTCATCATGTACCCCAAGGCGCTCTCCATCATAAGGGCTATACCATCGGGCCTTCAGATTGCCCTTCTTGTGGAACTCCTTGTAATCCTTCTTCAAACGGGAGTCGGAGATGATGACATTATCCAACAGAACTGTAGCGGATGACTCCCTAGCCCTCTTGCTACGCTGACGACTGAACATTTTCCTGGACAAGACAAACCAATTGAAAACTAAAATCCTTTCTAAAACAGTGAAACCAAACCAAATCAGCTAAACTCAAAAGAAGCTAACATCTAACCATGCAAATTAAGAATGATAATATGCACTAAAAAAACATATAAACACATAAAGCCCGAGTGCATATAAATAGCCAGGCGCAAGAGATACCACCTAAAGAAATAATTGCATATAAACAATATAAAATAAGCTCCAATGCATATAAAATCACCATCATGCAGAATATAATGCATTACCCATATATGTAGCCATAAGCTCTACATAGACGATATGAATAGGGAAAACAATATAGACAATATAGTCATCATGTAAGGTCACTATATTGCAACACCTAATCATAAAACCATATACTCATGAAGGTAACATAAGTAATGCAAAACTCAATATGCACAAACCAACCATGACAACCCCATACTTAAGTTCAAAACAAGTCAAACAAATATACAATGGACATATAACTTGTTTGCAATGTCAAATCATGCAAGGGAATAGATTTTATGCTAGAATAGAAGAAGCTAATCAACCAAAAAGCATAAAAATCAAATCCAAAATCAAAGCCTGAAACGGATCGCAATGAAATTCTAAAATTCAATTAGCGCACAATCCATAAAGAATTTGACATTGCCATGAACATGAAAGTAACTCTAAATCAACCCAACAACACAACCATGTCATCAATTTCGACCAATTTGGCTTTCGGTAAAAAGCCCCAAATTCCGCTCCTAAATCAAACCCTAGGTCTCAATCTCAACCTAAATCATCAAATCAATCAAAATAATTGAAATAGACAAGTTTAGGGTAAGAAATCATACCAAAATTGAGTTGAATGAAGAAGAAAAACTGGGATTTCGAAGATGTAACGAGCCGAAGGGAAGAACAGCGCTGTTGGGGTAAACTGGTTCGGTTAGGGCTCGGCTGGGTACGAACCGGGTCAGGGCTGGGCTCAGGGGGTGCGATTGTGGGTTGTGGTTCGACCGGTGTGGGGCTGGTGGGTCAAAGATGGCTCGATGGAGGCTTGGGCAGCGAAGAGAGAAGAGGAGGCTGGGCGCGGTGCGGGTTCGGTTCAGCGTGGAGAGGCTCGGGAGAGAGAAAGGAAGAAGAAAAGAAGACAGGCGGGGTTCTGTTTTTTTTATTTTTTTTAATTTTTAATTTTTAATTTTTTTTTTTAAAAAAATTTAGAAATTCCGTAGGGGTCGGTACCGAGGCTGTGGGGGTCGGTATGGCCTCGGTATACCTACTGGAAATTGAGTTTTTTTTCGAAATCCTTACCTGTTCCGCCAGAGGGGTCGGTACCGAGCCTTTGGGGGTCGGTACGGACTCGGTATACCTCCGTTTCTCGCTCCGGAATCCGTTTTTCACCCATTTTCACTGTGGTCACCTCTCAAGACATGCATTGTTAGTGCAATATGTTCTATCCCAGCTAACTTATCTATCCTAAAATTAAAAAAATAAAACTAAAATTTAAAAAGGAAAGGAAAATAAAGCGGGTTGCCTCCCGTAAGCGCTACCTTTAACGTCGTTAGCTTGACGTGGTTACCTCTACTTCAGTCTAATGATGTAAGAGCCCAAGTGACTCTTATTTCTTCCTCCGGATCCATCCTATCATAGTACTTCTTGAGTCAGTGGCCATTGACCTTGAATATGGCCCCTCCTTCATGAACTAGATCCACCGCTCCATGGGGATAGATATAATGAACCACAAATGGTCCACTCCATCGTGATATAAGCTTCCCTGGGAACAAACGCAATCTAGAATTGAAAAGAAGAACCTTATCACTTACCTCATATGTCTTTGGTACCAACTTCTTGTCATGCCACTTCTTGGTGCGCTCTTTGTAGATTTCGGCGTTTTGATAAGCTTTGAGCCTCAACTCCTCCAACTCTTGCAAGTCCATGAATCTCTTTGCTCCGGCCGCGTCGAGGTCCATGTTGAGCTCCTTAAGAGCCCATAATGCTTTATGCTCAAGCTCGACGGGCAAATGACAAGACTTACCGTAAACCAAGTTGTAGGGAGTTGTGCGCAATGGTGTCTTGTACGCTGTCCTATAAGCCCACACCGCATCATCTAGCTTAGATGCTCAATCCTTCCTCGAGCGTGACACCGTCTTCTCTAAGATACTCTTGATTTGTCGATTGGAAACCTCAACTTGGCCACTAGTTTGGGGGTGGTAAGGTGTTGCCACCCTATGAGACACCCCATACTTAGCCAAAAGAGCTTCAAAGCCCCTCTCTATGAAGTGAGATCCTTCATCGCTAATAAGAACTCGTGGGACACCAAAATGGGGAAAAATATTAGTCTTCATAAATCTAGCTACAACTTTAGAATCATTAGTACGAGTGGCTATAGCTTCAACCCATTTAGAAACATAATATACCGCTACCAAGATATATTTATAGGGCCCTGATGAATGGAAGGGCCCCATAAAATCAATACCCCAAATGTCAAAAAGTTCAACCTCTAGGATACCGGTAAGAGGGTTCTCATGCCCCCAAGTGATGTTCCCCGCTCTTTGGCACTCATCGCAACTTTCAATGTAAGCATGCACATCTTTGAACAAAGTAGGCCAATAGAAGCCACTTTGAAGAATCTTCGCCGTGGTCTTGAAACTCTTTGCGTGGCCGCCCGTAGGAAGGGTGTGACAGTGCTTGATTATGCTCTCAATCTCTTCATCCGGTACACAACGTCTAAAGATGTGGTCGCTTCCCTGCTTGAATAAGTAGGGATCATCCCAATAGTATCGCTTGACGTCGTGGAGGAACTTCTTCTTGGCTTGCGAAGTCAAATCCTTAGGGATTTCTCCCCCTACAATATAATTAGCAAAATCCGCAAACCAAGGGTTCCTCGACCCTCTAATAGCACAAATATGATGAGAACTAGGAGAAGAAGGAGGGGTATAAAAGAAGTCCTCACCGGAACTTACCGAATTGTTTCTCATGAGGTTTTCGTCCGGCCTGGAGTCATTGATTGGAACTTGATTTTCGGACTCCATGAGGTGGTCCAAGGGCAACCTAGACAGATGGTCAGCCACCAAGTTCTCTGCTCCTTTCTTGTCCCTAATTTCACAATCGAATTCCTGCAACAAAAGCATCCAACGAAGGAGCCTAGGCTTGGCATCCTTCTTAGTCATCAAATATCTTACCGCAGCATGATCCGTATAGACAATGACTTTAGAACCTACTAAATAAGTGCGAAACTTTTCAAAGGCAAATACCACGGCGAGGAATTCCTTCTCCGTCGTGGTGTACTTACTCTGCGCTTCGTCAAGTGTCTTACTTGCATAGTAGATGGCATGAAGCTTCTTGTCCTTCCTTTGCCCAAGCACAGCACCTACGGCATAGTCACTAGCATCACACATGATCTCAAAGGGTAGGTTCCAATCGGGCGATTGCATAATAGGAGCGGAGACAAGGGCTTCTCTCAATTTGTTGAACGCTTCAAGACACTCAGCAGAAAACTCAAAAGCTACATCCTTCATAAGCAAGTTAGTTAAATGTTTAGCAATTTTTGAGAAGTCTTGAATGAATCTCCTATAAAAGCCTGCATGTCCTAGAAAGCTCCTAATATCCTTAAAATTAGTGGGAGGAGGTAATTTTTCAATCAATTCAGTTTTAGCACGATCTACCTCAATTCCCCTTTTTGAAACCAAATGCCCAAGAACAATTCCCTCTTGAACCATGAAGTGACATTTTTCCCAATTAAGCACTAAATTAGTTTCTTCACATCTTTGTAGCACCCTACTCAAGTTGGCAAGACATGAATCAAAAGAAGAACCATAAACAGAAAAATCATCCATAAACACTTCTACTATATCCTCAATCATGTTAGAAAAAATAGCCATCATACACCTTTGAAAAGTTGCAGGGGCATTGCAGAGCCCAAATGGCATCCTTCTGTAAGCAAAAGTTCCATAAGGACAAGTAAAAGTGGTCTTCTCTTGATCATCCGGATGAATAGGAATCTGCCAAAAACCACTATAGCCATCCAAATAGCAAAAATAATCGTGCTGGGCTAGACGCTCAAGAACTTGATCAATAAAAGGAAGAGGAAAATGATCTTTCCTAGTAGCACTATTCAACTTCCTATAATCAATGCACATGCGCCATTTAGTAGTGGTCCTCGTAGGTACCAACTCACCTTTCTCATTCTCAATCACAGTCATTCCACCTTTCTTAGGGACAACATGAACAGGACTCATCCATTTACTATCAGAAATAACATAAATAATTCCAGCATCCAACATTTTCAAGATTTCAGATTTTACTACTTCCTTCATATTTGGGTTAAGCCTACGCTGATGTTCTATGGTTGGCTTATGATCATCCTCCATGAATATTCGATGCATGCATAAAGAGGGTGAAATTCCAGTGATATCATCCAAAGAATAACCAATAGCTTTTCTATGGGTCCTAAGTACATCAAGTAATTTATCAACTTCTTCCTCGTTCAATTTCGCATTAATGATCACAGGAAGAGTGGAATTGGGTCCCAAGAAAACATACCTCAAACCTTCTGGAAGCGGCTTAAGCTTTAGAGAAGACTCAATTGGAATAAGATTGGGCTCTTCCTCCTCCGTCTTCAATATCGCTTCCAGGACCTCCAAAGAATACACTTCCTCCTGACCTGCCAGAAGACCTGGGACTGGGCCTGCAGACTCAAGACAATCAAAATAGCTTACCTCTACCATGTCCGTGGTTTCCTTCATCGTTGGATTGAAGCGAAACTCAACGATGTCCTCCCCAATCTCAAATGTTAGGAGTCCCTTCCTAACATCAATTATTGCTCCAGCGGTGGCTAAGAAGGGCCTTCCAAGAATGATAGGCACCACTGGATCCTCTGGCATATCCATAACAATAAAATCAGTGGGGACGAAAAACTTACCTACACGGACAGGCACATCATCAATCACCCCAGTTGGTGATACAACCGCTCCATTTGCCATGGATACTCTCATGTTGACCGGCTCTAGGGCTCCCAAGCTTGTCTTAGACCATATCGAAAGGGGGAGAAGGCTTACACTTGCACCTAAATCACACAAAGCCTTGAAACGGTAAGATCCTAAACCAATAGTAATGGCAAACTTACCTGGATCTCCAAGTTTCTCAGGGAGCTTCACTGAACGGACCTCGTCAGCAAGCTCAGACATGGATCTCTTCTTAGCTAAGATGTCTTTCAAAAACTTAGTGTAAGCTGGCATCTCACTCAAAGCGTCAGTGAAAGGAATAGATATATTCAAACTCTGAAGCATCTTCACAAACTTTTGAAACTTACCTTCCGCTGTGTCCTTTACCTTTTTCGGAGGATATGGGAGCACTTTCATCGGATTCGGGGCTGAAATAGGCCATGCAGAAGAATCCGTCGCTGCTGGAGGAGGGGTCGGTACCGACCCTAAGGGGGTCGTTACAGCCTCGGTATGGCTACTGGAATTAGGAGAAACGGGAGATGAAGAGATCATACCTGCTGGGGGGGTCGGTACCGAGGCTGTGGGGGTCGGTACGGCCTCGGTATGGACACTGTTGTCCCCATTTTCTTCCTCGTTTGGCGTGCTTTCTCGACCAGGCACCTCCTTTCCACTTCTTAGGTGTATTGCAGCTATTTACCCCCTAGGGTTCTCGTCGGTGTGGCCTGGGAGCTTCCCTTGAGGCCGTGGGATTTGTGCCGCGAGATTACCTAGTTGGGACTCCACTCCCTTCTTCCAAGTTTCTAACTCTCCTAGTTGTGCATGAACTCCCTTAAATTGGGAATTCACATCGGCACGAAGCCCATTGAATCCTTCCTTAAGCTCTTGTACCCATGATGGTGGTTCTTGATACCCAGGGGGCCTATATGGGGGAACCCTTTGATCTTGTTGCGGAGGAGGTTGACTCCCTTGTCCTTGTCCATAGTTACCCCAATTAGGGTAATTGTTGTTCCTCCCTGCATAATTGTTATTTTGATTCCCCGCATAATTATTATTATTATTGGGGTTCCTATAAGGAGCCCTCATATAACTTACCTCTTCGTAGTGTTCTGCCCTTTGTACCTGGCTAATATTATTGCAATCTATAGTATTATGAGCTAGAGAACCGCATTCTAAACAAGTTTGATTTCTAGATAGAAAACTTACTTGTTTCTTGAGGCGTCGGGTCTCATCCTCATGGAATTGCCTACGCACATCTGGGTCAATTTCATTACCAGGCTCATAAAGCTTCTTACCTGACGGTCTAGCCACTGGGGTGCCATACATAGCGTCGTACTCCGTTAGCTTGTCCAATAGAGCCCATGCATCAGTTGGATTCATCTCGAGGAACCCACAATCGGTGTGTAGGTTCAATCGAGTCTTAGTCTCCGCATTGATGCCTTGGAAGAAGATTTCTTGGAGGACATACTCAGGTTGCCCGTGGGTAGGGCATTGTCTCTGCAACTCCTTGAATCTCTCCCAAGTCTCCAAAAATGTCTCTCCTGGCAATTGGTGAAAGGAGGTGATTTTCTTCCTAAGCTCCGTTGTCTTTGCCGGTGGAAAGAACTTTGTCATGAACAAGTCATACAAAGCCTTCCATGTAGTGATGGACCTAGGCGCCAAACTCTCCAACCAATTCAGAGCCTTTCCTGAAAGAGACCATTTAAATGCCTTTAGTTGCACATATTCCAACGATACATCATCAGCAGCAATTGTATCGCATAAATCAATAAAGTTCTTAATATGAAGCATAGGGCAGTCATGAGCTTTGCCCTCAAATTGAGATCTTTTAATTAAAGAAATAAAGTGGGATTTAATCTCAAAATTTCGCTCAATCTCGGGGAGGACGATTGCAGATTCGGGCACCCTCAGTTCTGGGTGCATGTATTGCTTTGCATTCCTTGGGATAGCATCCAACTGCTGTTGCAGACGAGCAGTCGCTTCCCTTTCTCTCGCTGTAGCCTCCCTTTCTCTTTCTGCAGTAAGCCGAAATTGCTCCATCTGACGACGGAGGTCAGCCATCTGCGCAGCAACGTCAACATTGTTGCCATTGTTGTCTGTGTTGCTCATTGTCCTAGCTTCTCGTCGTCTGCGATGAAAAGAGCGTTCTGGTTCGGGATCGATAACAAAATCGAAATCAAGCCTGCGTCGCCCTGATCGCATAAACTGAAAACAAAAACAAAAACAAAGACACCACAATCAAAAGCAAAGGGGGATGGGCTATTCCCAAACCCTAACAGTAACTAAAACCTTGGCACAATTGAAATCTCCCCGGCAACGGCGCCAATTTGATGAAGGGTTTATTTCAATCAAATAAATTTATAAGATCGAAACCCCGCTATAGTATAGTAGGGTCAAGTTCGTCCACAGGGAGAAAGTCAGTGACTCAATTCTAGTTACCAAAGAGCAAGAAATAGCAAGAAAAGATGGAAAATTATAGAATTTTGGGGGTTTGTGGGCTGCTGGAATTTTTAGGAAAAATCAATAATAATAAAAGTCTAGGGCATAGAGATCACCACAACGATAATCATACTAGCATTGCAATGGATCATATAAAAATCATGTTTTTATCTATTAAAGAGGTCAACTTGCATCAACCCTAGCAAAGCAATCAATTTATTTTCACAAATTAATAAACTTTACTATCAATCTTAATTAGGTTATCAAACTTGCGTTCAAGACCCTAATTACTATCCAATTCACAATTCAATCTTTCAATTTAATTGCAAAAAGGAATTTTCCCCAACTTTCATTAGGTACTTAAGCACATAAAATAGATAAAACCAATTAATTCATCAATTCATAGCAAAATTGCAAGCATAACTATCGTTGGGATCACCCCAACCCTAGAAAAGGAGACTACTCACGCATAAACATGGTAGACATTGCAAAATTCATGAAATAAATAAAAATCAGAAAATTAAATTGCATAAAAACCTCAGAATAATGTCAACAAAGCGTCACAAAAGCCTCACAAAACGTTCTCCAACCGTCGCCGAAGAAATCGCTTCAAAAAGCTCTCAATTCCGCTCACAAACGCTCTCTCAACGTGTGCTGAGAATTCTAAAAGTTTGCTCAAAAAGAGGTGAAGGAAGAAGAAAAATCCTCCAAACCCTAAAAATCCTATTTATACTTAATAGCCCATAAACTAATTTAGGAAATAACAAATATATGAATTTTATCTAAAGTCTATCTAAGGAAAAAAAAAAGTAAAAATAATTAAATCCGGGTAAATAAGCTCCGCTGGAATCTACACCGAAGCGGAGGACCTCGGTACCGACCCCCCTAGGGTCGGTATGGCCACTGTTGCTCATCTCGTCTTGCTTGTCCAGATCAGGCCTCGGTACCGACCAGGGTGGAGTCGGTACAGGGTCGGTACGGCTCGGAAAAATGCCTATATCTCCTTCGTTTGAACTCCGATTGCTTCCGTTCTTTTTCCTATGCGCTCCTTATTCTCTTCCGCTTCTTTTCATAGTTAAAAGTTTCTTAAAAAACAGCTCCCAAAATTCTGTAAAACACACAAAAGCTAGTGAAGACATCTATTTCTCATGAAATATGAAAACACATGCAAAAGACATTAAACCCAATGCAAAACCCTATGAAAATGACTCAAATTGACATCAAAACATATGGAAAAATATAACTAAACACATGCACATCAGTCATAGAGATAAATCTGCTGCAGCCCTCTTAGTTACATGATTCAAAGGTCAGATAAAAAATTGGTGGGATAATGCCTTAACTAATGAACAGAAGGGTGCAATCTTTGAAGCCACTATAGATATAGAGGATGAAGATGGAAATATTCACCCCGAAGAAGATGCGGTGGGGCAACTAATATACACTATTAGTATTTATTTTGTCGGAAACCCTAAAGAAGAACTTCAATCTAGCAAGTCCGTCTTAATCAATCTTAGATGTCCTACTTTAAGTGATTATAGATGGTACAAAAGCAGTTTTGTATCGATCTTCTTCCTTTATTTGTACCCAGGATATTCAAATAGCAGGCAAATCCCGGGTAAAACATATAAATATAATGTACGGTCAAGGTATAGCCCAGGAGATAAAAAATTTAAAACATTTTTGGAGACCGTACAAAAAGGCAAGAAAATTAACTTTAATTGGTATGATGAAACCGAGAAAGAAGCCAAGCAAGAAAGTCGCAGAGCAGCAAACCTCAATGATGATACAAATGACCCATTTGAGTTGTAATTGTGATTTTCTTTTAAAAAAAAGGAAAATCTATTCATAATAGAAACTATTACGACTGACCAAGCGCTCTCTATGTACTAATTATGAATTAAATCATTACACATATTATTATCTTATCATTATCCTGGGTATAACTGGTATCAGAGCAATTTACATTGCTATTACCGTAGACCTACCAATAGAATCCCAAAAGGAGAAACTAGAAACTATTATCGTAGACCTACTACCCCTGATATTCAATATGAAGAAAGAGCAAAGTTTCGATCCACTGATTACAACAGAAAATCCATTTACGAGTGGAATTTAGACGGAAAATATGAAACTGAAATAATGAACACTTTACAAGAGATGGGAATGGCCAAAATGGCCTATAAGGCGAATGGTCATAGAGATAAATCTGCTGCAGCCCTCTTAGTTACAGGATTCACAAGTTAGATAAAATATTGGTGGGATAATGCCTTAACTAATGAACAGAAGGGTGCAATCTTTGAAGTCACTATAGATATAGAGGATGAAGATGGAAATATTCACCCCGAAGAAGATGCGGTGGGGCAACTAATATACACTATTAGTATGTATTTTGTGGGAAACCCTAAAGAAGAACTTCAATCTAGCAAGTCCGTCTTAATCAATCTTAGATGTCCTACATTAAGTGATTATAGTTGGTACAAAGATGTTTTTCTCACATATGTCTACAAAAGATCTGACTGCAACGAAGCCTTTTGGAAAGAAAGGTTTCTTTCAAGATTACCCACTTTATTTGCTCAAAGAATAATAACAAAAATCAAAGAATAATGAATGATATTTTAAACCCATATTCTTCGTTCACCATTGTCTATATTGACGATGTCCTGGTCTTTTCCAAAAGTATTGATGAACACTGCAAACATCTAAATACTTTCTTACATGTTGTTAAGAAAAATGGATTAGTAGTTTCCTCTACTAAAATGAAATTGTTTCAAACAAAAATAAGATTTCTTGGCCATGAGATTTACCAACAAATGATAAAACCTATAAATAGGAGTATCGAGTTTGCTGGTAAATTCCCAGATGAAATCAAAGACAAAACTCAGTTGCAAAGGTTTTTAGGATGTCTTAATTACATTTCTGATTTCTTCCCCAAACTAAGATAATTATGTAAGCCTTTGTTTCAAAGGCTACGAAAAGATCCACCTGCCTGGACTAGTGAGCATACCAGGTTAGTTTGCATTATTAAAGAAAAGGTTAAATCATTGCCATGCATCTGCATACCACATCCTAGTGCATGCATGATAGTTGAGACAAATGCATCAGAATTAAGATATGGTGGCATTCTTAAACAAAGACTACAAGATCAAAAGGAAGAACAATTGGTTAGATATCATTCTGGAACATGGACAGGTCCTTATAGCACTGTTAAGAAAGAAATTTTATCTATTGTTGCATGCATATCAAAGTTTCAAGATAATCTTTATTACAAAAGATTTTTACTTCGTGTTGATTGCAAGTCAGCAAAAGAGATTTTACAAAAGGATGTTCAAAACATTGTTTCAAAACAGATATTTGCAAGATGGCAAGACATTCTTTCTGTTTTTGATTTTGATATAGAATTTATTAAAGGAGAAAATAATTCGTTGCCAGATTTTCTTACTAGAGAATTTCTATAGGGTAAAACGTAAAGCTTTTCAGTTATGAGATTTATCTACAAAATCGAAGAAGATCTTTGGATTCCTCCAATAAGGGATCTGATCTATAAAACTATTCTTCACGGACATCCAGACTTGGAGCAAGAAAAGTTTCTCAAAGAATTAGAGAAAGAGGCAGAGAGACGCCTCAAGACCATCCCATTCTAACAATTATTTTGTTTATCCTGCAGCAATGGCCTCATCCAGCAAGGATACTTCGAGAAAGCCAATGAGGCCTCAAGATTACCTCATGACACATCCATAGTCCACAAAGTCTACTCCCGTTCCAATCCTTACCTCAATAAACCAGTTTCAACCTCTCGCCCAGTTACCTTACAAACAAGTCGTCCTTGCACCAAAAAACCCAGTAAAACCATCACAAAAAAAGACCAGACACTGAAACTCTATTTTATAAATACTTCTTTAAATCCCATATAATACAAGAAATTTGCCTGCTACCTGAATTCAAACCTCTCACACAAGAACAGATTAAACCTCGTCTTCTCGAGGTCTTCCCTCCTTCTTTCCATTGGCTCCCTGAAGACGTTAACAAGACCCGAAAATTCTATGAGTTAATACTCGTAGATTTTTAAATTAAGATATTATATATTGATATAGATTATCATCATCATCATCATCATCATCATCATCATTATTATTACTATTATTATATTATGTATATAGTAGACATTAAATTTAATTCAATGTTTTGAATTAAACCCATTGGTTAGTAAATGGGTAGAAAATAAAAGGAAAAAATGTAAATGTATGAAAGAGATTAAGAGAAAAAAGAAAAAGAAATAATAATAGAAAAATTGTAATTAGTCGAAAAACCTTAAATTAAGGAGGTGTTGACAAATGATTAAAAGTCTTCTAAATTAAGGTATTATATATATATATATATATAGATGGTTAGTAAATGGGTAACAAATAAAAGGGAAAAATGTAAATGCATGAAAGAGATTAAGAGAAAAAAAAAGAAATAATAAGAGAAAAATTGTGCTTAGTTGAAAAACCTTAAATTAAGGAGGTGTTGACACATCATCAAAAGTCTTCTAAATTAAGGTATTATGGTTCGTAAATAGGTAAAAAATAAAAGGAAAAAAATATAAATGTATGAAAGAGATTAAGAATTAAGAGAAAAAAGAAAAAAAATAATAATAGAAAAATTGTAATTAGTTAAAAAACCTTAAATTAAGAAGGTGTTGACACATCATCAAAAGTCTTCTAAATTAAGGTATTATATAGAATATAGATAGATAGATATAGATATTAGTTAATTGAAAAAATTATAAATACAAAAATTTCATAGTCATACTTACCAAAAATATGAATAGATAAATATGTAGTATTTGATAGGCGCTATTTTATTTATATTTAGATTTTTTTGGTGGAGAGAATTATTTATATCAAAATTAATTATTTAATCACTGTTATTTTATTCATATTATGTAGCCATAATATATATTTTTTTTTTATTAGGAAAGAATTCGGGTGAGCGAGCTCTACCCGATGGCATCCTTACGGATGAGGTCTAGAAGACCAGAATCGTTGTTAATATCGACACCCCGGGCAGAGTGGCAAAGGTGTGCAACCTTATCAGCCACTCTATTGCCTAATCGGGGAACATGAAAGAAGGAAACTTCTTTCAAAGTCGATAATAGAAATTTAACATCTGATAAGATCAGTTCGATTTCCCAAGGACAGGTAGATGTTTTATTTAGGTGGTTTATGATTATCATGGAGTCACCTTCAATGTGGAGTTTATTAATACGGAGTTGTAGAGCCTTTTGGATTCCCAGTTTAAGAGCAAGCGCTTCTGCTTTCAAAGGACTTTGTTTGCCAAGTTTTTTATAACAGATGTGTATCGGATGTCCTTCCCAGTCCCGGATTACGGCTCCAGCCGTGCTATAATTGTTTGAGATTGTGGATCCATCAAAATTTAACTTGAAAGTTCCCCTAGGTGGTTTTCGCCAAGTAATGTTACCATGCTTCTTTTTCGTCCTTGGATGCTTGGAGATTCGTGTGCGTGGTAGGAAGCCCTCATCCAAGCTATATTCAAAGTGAGCTGTTTTACTCCAATTTTCTTTATGTGTGTTAATTACACGTAAAGAAATTTCTCTATGAGGTATGGGGACCTGTCTAAAAACAAATTGGTTTCGAACGTACCAAGCTGTCCACCAAGAAAAGGCAAGCTCCACCTTTGCAACGGATGTAAGCCTGTTTCCGATGAAGGAAAAGATAGGTTTTATCTCCCGTGAATGATTTATCATACTGGATATAGTTGAGTTAACATGTGTAGGTAAGCTAAAGAGGGGGCGCACATATGGGCATTCTAGTAGGAAGTGAACGTCATCTTCAACTGCACAGTTGCATTGTTGGCAGGTGGAAGGTACAGCAGTTCCACGTTGAGCCAGCCTAGAGGCAGTAGGGAGGCCATTTTGACAAATTTTCCAAAGAAAATTTTTGATCTTAGGCGGAATGTCCAAATTCCATATCCAAGCGTTATTGTCTGTCCTCAGTGTGGATTGAGCTGTGATTAGCTTATATGCACTCGACGTGGTGAACCAACCCGCCCTATCAGGCCACCAGTATAATCGATCCTCAAAGGTGGAAACGGGAAGTGGAATATCTAGGATTTCTTTGACTATGTCATTTGGTAGTGTATTGCTAAGTTTTTCCGTCCACCATCTACCACCTAAAATATAGTCACTGACAGTTTCTTCTATGTTGTTAATTTGGGGGCAATCATCCCTGGATAGCATAGAGCTTGTTGTAATCCAATTATCCGTCCAAAATTTGATAGATGAACCATTTCCTACTGACCAAATAAGGCCAGTCTTAAATTTATCTATAAGAGTTGTCAGTTTGGCCCATTGCCATGAAGAGTCACCCTTTTTTACGTATTCAAGGATGTTTGTTGAACGAAGATACTTGTGTTTAATGAGAGACACCCAGACATTTTCTGGCTCAGCTAGTATTTTCCAAAGTAGTTTCATTTGGAGGGCTTCATTCATCTCTTTCGATTTCCTAAGGCCCATTCCTCCGAATTTTTTCGGTCTGCAAATCTTATCCCAGCTAATAAGCGGGCGGTGTTGTAGATCTTTATTCCAAAAGAAACTTCTGTTAATCTGGTCAAGCTCTTTATGTATTGATGAGGGTAACAAAAAGTTCAGCATTGTATACAACGGTTTGGACGATAAGTTTGTATTAATAAGGATTGCACGTCCCTGTTGTGATAGAGCATTAGCTCGCCATTTACTTAGCTGCTCTTTAGATTTACATATGATGTCTTCGAAAGTTTGTTTGTTTACTCTGCCGTTAATAATCGGACATCCTAGGTATTTTTCTAATGAGTTTTCATGTGTAATACTTAAGCAACTGCTAAGTTCTGAGATCCTAGAGTTTGAAATGCCTTTTGTGGCTTGGAAGCTAGATTTGTGATAATTGACTTTTTGTCCAGAAACTTTACAGTATGAATCAATTATATCTCTAACTTTCTGTCCCGCGGCAGCACTGCCTCTTGTAAAAATAATGATGTCGTCGGCAAAAGATAGGAAGGGGACCCTAGGTCCACTCCTACTGAAGGAAAAACCAATTGGACTGTTTTCCTTATTTGTTTCTGCTGAAAGTTTTCGAGCTAAAATTTCTGCCCCTAAGATAAACAAGAAAGGAGATAGAGGATCCCCTTGACGCAGGCCACGAGAGGGGAAGAATATATCAGTAGGACCGTTGTTGACTAGTACAGAGAAGGACACAGTCGTTACGCATTCCATAATCCACGTAATAAAAGTAGGGTGGAAGCCAAATTTTTCTAAAACCTTTCTTATGAAGTTCCAATCGACTCTATCGTACGCTTTCTCCATGTCAAGTTTTATTGCCAACCATCCCTCCCGACCCTTGCGCGATCTGAAGGAGTGGAAGATTTCGTGTGCTATTAGGACGTTGTCTTGGATGGCTCTGTCTGACACAAAGGCACCTTGTAGTGGGTGGATAAGTTTACCGATAATTGTTTTGATTCTTTCTGTGAGAATTTTTGAGACGATTTTGTATAAATTAGAACATAAACTGATTGGGCGGTAGTGACTGGTATTGGTAGGGTTTTCTCGCTTTGGCAGTAGTGATATGAAAGTATGGTTTATTTGTTTAAGAATTTTACCAGAGTGGAAAAAACTTTTTACAGCTCTAATGATAGATAAGCCAACAATGTCCCATTATTTCTTATAGAATTCGGCTGTAAAGCCATCAGGGCCTAGCGATTTGTTGTTGCCCAGGCTGAAAACAGCTAACTTAATTTCATTATTAGATGGGTGTCGAATAAGGTAATTATTTTCGTCCGGGGTAATTGAGGGATGGATTAGATTTAACATTTCCTGTAGGAGTCTCTCGTCAATCGGCTCCTTTTTGAATCTTTTTTCAAAATCTCTCTTAATCTCATTTCTAATATTTTCTTCTCCTATTATCAAGGTTCCTTCAGCAGAAGTTATGTTGCGGATTTGTTTCCTATGTCGCCGACCCGAAGCAACCCGATGAAAGTAAGTTGTGTTCGAATCAGAAAGTTTAAGATGCTTTGTCTTGGCTCTTTGGTTCCAAAAAGTTTTTTGGTAAAGAAGTAGTTTTTCCTTCTTTGTAATCAGAAGCTTTTCTCTATTGTTACCTTCCGACACCGAAGCTTGGATCTTGAGAAGTTCAGTTTCCACCTCGTTTAATTGGCGGAAAATATTTCCGAAGGTTCGCTTATTCCATTCCTTAGCTTTCTTCTTTAGAATTCTATGTTTGAATATCAGCTGATACATAGTCGAGCCCGGACAATTTGCTCGCCAAGATTGTTTAACTATGTTTCTAAAATCCTTCCGCTGGAGCCAAGCATTCTCAAACTTGAACGGAGGCGCTTTGAAAACCGAGCCACACTCAAGGGATATTGAAATGGGGCAGTGGTCAGAAGATGAGAAGGCTCCATTATGAGTAATTAGGTTAGGGAATTTCTGAATGATCTGGTGATGAACAAGCACACGGTCAAGTTTTTCGCGAATGGTGTTTTTGTCATCTGAGTTCTTTCTCCAAGTGAATGGGTTCCCGAAAGTAGGTAAATCCAGCAGAGCGCAGTCATCTTTAAATTATATGAGTCTAGTGAATCGAGCCGAACGAAGGTTAGCACCGCCTAGCTTGTCTTCACTACATAGAATTTCATTCAAGTCACCCAGAACAATGCAAGGAATGGACGAGTCCCTCACAATGTACGTTAAGGTTTCCCAAAACGAGTCTTTCTCTTGAGCACCCGGCGGTGCGTATACAAACAATAGTAGAGTCATGAATCTATCATTAATATTCTCGTATCTAAGTCCTATGATTCGGGGGAGGTGAATTTCTACTGTAATGATTTCATTGGTTAATTGGAAGGATTTCCAAAGGATACCGAGACCACCCGATCGGCCGGAAGCTGGTGACCAAATAGCCTCGTCAAAACCGGCCGTTTTCCAAATTTTGTCTTCAGGGATGGTTTCAGATTTAGTTTCCGCTAATGCCATTATTTGAATGTGTTCGTTTTTGCACTTGCTATCGATTTCCGTCCAAAAAGTTGTTTTCTTAATACCCCTGCAATTCCAGTAAGTGATTTTCATATATAACTGTCAGGGGTGTGAGGCCAAGGTTTAAGGGACCTCACACCAAGATATTGTAGGGGAAAACTGATTTGGTGGTAAATTTTGTAAGGGGGCATGATATCCGACATCAAAGTAGTTTTATCTCGTGTTGTAATATGCGCAGTGCAAAAAACGTTGTTAACTAAATGAGACAGAAAGCCATCAATTGTGTCGGTCAAATAAAGAATCAGGGAGTCTATATTATAGATTCGTCTAAATGAGGGAACCCAGCCCAAATTCAATAACCATCTAAAGAGTATATAATGGTTTCTATACCCAGCCTTTTTCCCACTGTTTTCCAAGCTCGAATAACACACCCAAGGGAAACAACTAAACTTAGCACATGGATAATACAATACGTAGATGATACTACAAAAAGGTGTCGGCCAAATGGGTAGTTTTTGCAATGCTGAATTTGTCCTTACACCATGGCAGCTTGAATTCAATCGGGTCGTCGATATAGTATAAAACTTGACTTGATTAAGCTTTACGTAAAGAGTTGGATTGAAAGATTTTGTCTCAACATAATTGATGGACTCCATTAACACATAGCCACTAGTAATTTGTCTTATTGAAGACAACCTGCACTTGATATTTTTAGACGAAAGTGTGGCAAGCCACACTAGTTGGTACACAACTAGACACGTAGCCAACACTTGGGTTTGATTCCAATTAAAACCAATAATAACTTTCCATGGTTTAGTGTAGCCCTTACCTGCATTTTGTTGCATTAGTACAAAGAATTTCATTTTCCTCTTAAGCAGAAGGTTCCCCATAGATGAGAATAGGTAGCCAAATTTGCCATATTCCACACGGAACGTGGTAAGCAAGTAGAACCATGTGAGTAATAGTAGGGTAACTAAGTAGGTTAAACATAGCAGCAGCAGTGGAATTATATTACAAGAGGAGATTACATAACGAAGATGCATTGGACTAAAATTATACATAACCACATGAGACCTAGCTTGGATGATAGTAGGATTACAAAGCAAAATAGGTTGTTTCAAGGAGCCGTAGGAAATCATGAGATAACCACCCCACCAACCCCAACGACATGGGCACGATCTGGTACTACGTAGACTGATGGCGGATAAGCAAAAAGGTGGCGAAGTCATCATTCCTGAGTTCAATGCCCAGGTACCCAAAAAGTGGCATTGAACAAGAGGCTCTGAAAGGTGTTTAGACATGGAATCGCTTGCGGCTGCCTGCCATAGGGTCAGAGCAGGCAGTGTCACCTTCCTCAAGACAACTCTTTCTTTTGCTTGAACCTGATTTGGAAGAAGAGTTAACAGCAGCAGCCATCCGAGGGCTTGCGCAGTCGGCAGCGGGAACCAGAGAGGGACCAACAGTGGAATGGGCGTTCAGCAGAGGGCCAATAGGCTGCGCAATTGCCGGGAGAGGGACTTCAGCTGACGTCGGGAAATCTTGGAGCATCCGGTCGAGGTCATCATCAGTAAAGGACGCTGGAATTGCAGCACACTCCGCTCCGGACATCAGATCATCGTCATAGTCTACCATATCCAGATCGTAGGTTTCATCAAAGAGTGAGTCGGAGAGAGCCGGATCGAATGTTGGAGAGGTGAAGGTGTCAGTGATGGATAGCTCTGGATGAGGGGGATTCCCGCCGACTGGGAGAGGATCAGTGATCGGAGGAGGCACCTCGACCATAGCAATATCTGCGGGAGCAGGAGAGATTGTAACTTGGGGGGCGACATCATCTTTCCCGACATGGTCCGATAGGCTGTTGGAGGACTTAGATGTAGAAGAATCAGATGGCTCCTCTGCATTCGACCCAAACAGTTGGAGGAGCGCAGCTTTTGAATGTCCGAACCGCAGAGGTGGAGGTTTCGTTTTTGAAGCAACAGACCTCCAGGCGCCTGCCTGAGCTTCTGTCGAGTCATCGTCGCCCAAGGGAGCGGGAGAGGTAGGATCAATCCCAGCAGAACCCGCCGAAGCAAGGTGTTGAGGACAGTCCTCAAACTGGTGGCCCTCCAAACCGCAGCAAGCACAGCCCTCGGAAAGATCATCAAACCACACCGGGTATTCAACTAGTTGATCATGCTCGTTCAACACCTTGATCTTTCTTTCTCGGACCTTTGTAATGTCCACCGAAGCGCAGACCCTAGGGAAGCGGAATCGAGCTCCGTTTTTGCCGAAAGCAGCAACACGAATGACGTCGCCCAAGCCATTTCCCTCAACAAGGTCCTTAAGCACCTTGTTGCTGACGTACTTCACCGGAAGGCCTGGAATACGGATCCAGATGTCCAGGGTGGTGATTGGCTCCGTCATCGGGTCGAAGTTGAGTCGCCATGGCCTGATAAGCATAAGTTGCTTAGCCACGTGGTAGGGTCTACCATTCCAAACCTTCTTACAGTCCTCTTCGAGATCGAAACGGAGCTCCAACCAGTTGTTCCTCATAGGGATTATCTGGAATCCTCCTGAGAGGAACTTCCAATCAAAAGAAATTTTCTTCCTAATGGTTTTGATAGCCACAGGGTCACCTATGATAGTAGCATACACTGATGTCAGGCTCATGTTCCTGATATTGGCCTCCACACCATCAAGAACGCCTTTGAGCTTTTCCAAGTTGAGTCGTTGCTTCCTTTGATTTCGATGTTTGTTTCCTGCCTGTGGATTGCTACCCTCACCTCTGGTGGTGGTAGAATCAACAGTTGGATTGGCCTCGCTAGGAGGATTTAGGCCCAACAAGTGGGATTTAGGAGGAGTGAGAACAATGTTCTCAGCCCCAATTGGTAACTTACCTTTACGTTTTTTTGGCATAGATGTTTCCTCCATGGAAGCCCTATAGAAGAAAAGAAACCCAAGCACAGAACACCAAAGAGCAAAGCAGAGTGGAAAAGGAAAATGCAAAGAAAAGGAGTGACAACGACCCACCTCTCCCCTATTATTTATAGGGAAATTTAGTCCCCCAGGAAGGGAAGTAGCAGAGGACGACGCCACCCTAGGCCAGCCTACCACCAGAAGAGAGCAAATCCCCCGTGTTATGATTGGAGAGATCAACAATAGATTGCCACAGTAGAGACAGAATACTCCGATTGTGGGACCCGGCCCAGGCGGAGGTTTGGTAGCTACCCTCAGCGCACCAAAACGCCACAGAACCTACAGCGGAAACTGCGGCAGGAAGGGGAAGGGGGCAGTTGGGCAGGATAGAGCTCTATAAGGGAGGACAGAGGTAATCGCCGAGGGGGTAGCCGTTTTAGGTCTGGGTAACACAGTGCAGAACCTAGGGGTACCCTTGAGAATCCATTGATGGCCCGATAATCGGGATTTCTGAGCCCCAAGAGAGCCAATATGGGTCGCTAGGGGAGATTGGGAAAATCTGGAGGAGCAATCATGACACCTAGGCCATGCTTTGCCGCCGGCGCAACTAGCGTTTTTCCACATTTTGGGTTTCTTTCGGACCTGGGCTTCAATTTTTATGTAGCCATAATATATAGTCACAATTCGTTGATGCATAGATATTTTAATAAAATAATGTAATAAATATATACTACATATTTATTTAATAAAAAAGAATATTAAAATATTTTTATTTTTAAAAATCAACTATATATTATATTATATGAGATTTAATTAACGATAGATTAGAAAAAAATTATTTATATATAATATGTTGAACTAATTTTATTTATATCTATATTTTTTGGTGAGAAAAATTATCTATATTTAGATTATTATTTTTTATTTATTAGAATCTATCTAGATTATTTTTAATATTGTATTAATATATTCTCAATGCATGAGACAAAGATAAAAGTCGTTGTCTTTCATTACGGACATCTTCCTAAGGATTCTTAATTTTTAGAAGGAAGAACCCAAAGAGAGATTAATTGAACAAGCTAGGAAAGAATCTTTGGAAATATTAATATTTTATATAAGGACTATAAAATCAGTCCTTTTAAACGACCAATAAAAATGAAGTGAACGGAGAAAGTATTAAAAAGTATAAAATTATAAAAAAAATACTTCCTCCGTTTGAAAATAAATGTCGTTTGACTTTTGTACACGTTGTTTAAGGAAGTAAAATCTCTATAAAATATTATTTTTTTAATCATTTTTTTTATAAATTGATAATTATTACTAATAAATATCAATTTATAAAAAAAATTTGATTAAAAAAATTTATAGAGTTTTTTCATCCTTAAAAAATGTGCACAAAAGTCAAACGACATTTATTTTCAAACAGAGGGAGTAATATTTTAAGTAGTTTTGAGATCCTAATTATAAAACTTGTTAAAATGTCAAATGATATATTTTTCTTAATAAATATGAGTATATTCCATACTTTTCCGCCTACCTTTTGAAAGTTTATGCCTCCTCCTATCTTAATACTCGATTTACCTATATTGATTTTAGCTATTCAAATCTAACGATTCATATGTTAAAGACTCCTTAACCATCATCATGTACTATAACTATACATATATTTATATAACCTTTTTGTAAAGTCAATAACAAACATCAGGAGTTTCCGAGAAGAAGGGGTTTCATGCTCGTGCAGAGATAAAAATTTGGAATTCTTTATTTGAAGGCCAGCCAGGAACAAGACAATCTATAGATCTTCTTGGAAGCTCTCCTTAAGCAGATTACATGTATATTTAATTCGGATTAGTTGGTTTTAATAATAATATTATTAGTTGATTTTTTTTTGATGAAGTTGTTATGTAATTCTCATTACCAACCTCTAGCTACTGATTTTCATCTTGCAGTTTTATTTTATTTTATTTTTATACACGGCGAGAGTTTGGGGTGTGTCAACCACACACGGTTGTACCATCACCTAAGAACATCCTTGCGGTCGAAAGTTTGAAACTCTAAGTCGGAACTCCAAGAGGAGGAGCGAGGCAGAATCCAAAGCCATGTGAAGTTGACCAGCCTCCCTGTTGGTCTCCCTAAAGGTGTGAGTATGGAGGCCCTTTCAAAGGAATCGAGAAGAAAAAGAGCGTCCGAAAGCAGAATCTCAATCTCCCAAGAGGGCTTCTAGGTCCTATTGATCGCGTTGACGACTGTAAGACAATCACCTTCTACCTCGCGTCTACAAATCCCCCTCCTCCGAGCTTCCAGTAGGCCGAGCTGCAGGCCAACCACCTCAACCTGAAGAGCCGATGACGTCCAACACCTTCAGGCATCACAAGCGATCAACCTTCCAACATCATCTCTAATCATGAACCCTGCAAAAGCATTACCTAGAACATTTAACACCGTCGAAATTGAGTTTGAAAACACCTTCTTGAGGTTTTCTCCATTTAATGATTTTTCTTTGGCACAGATTGTTCTTTGGGTTCATAATTAGTTTTTCGTCTTTGTCATCTATGCCATCTAGTCTCATTTTTTTCTATTTTTTTCTATGGTTTTTTTATTATTGCTATCAATTAAATAGTTCTTAATTTTTTATTCTAAAAAATGATCTTATTCCCCTTAGTCCATGTGCACCACCAGGTGAAGGTCAGCGTAGCTTTTTGTTTGGGGTTTAGGTGTCAAAAGATTTCATTAGTAATGGCCTTTATTAATATTTAGACTCTTTTTTTTTGTCAATATTTATGATTTGTCGCTCAGCAGCTCTGTCCATCAAGCATATTGTTCTTAAGGTTGTCGGGCATTCCAACAGAAGGTGAACATCATTTTCCTCCATGGACCCACAGAGGGCGCATTTCATAGGAGTGTGTATTAATTCCTTTGTTTCTTAATCTAGCTTTGGTTGGTAGTCCATCCAACACTGTTTTCCAAAGGAAATTTCTCATCTTGGGAAGGCAGTCGATTTTCAGATCCCACTGAACAGGTCGAAATCATTGTTGTTGGAGTTCGTGATAAATTCCAGAGCACTCGATGTGGAAAACCAACTATCAGAGCTTGGTTTTCAGTAAAGTCTATTCTCGAAATCCTGTGAAGGAAGAAGGGTATTTGTAATTTTTTTCAACAATATCAAAAGGAAGTACTTCTCGAAGCTTGTCCACATTCCATGTCCTGTTTGGTAGGATATAGTTAACAACCTTTTCTTGGGCATTAATCAGGTGAGCTAGGCAGTGTTCCTCAAGTTTTCTTTCATCATTTAGTCATTTGTCCTTCCAAAACTTTACCGCTTTTTCATTTCCAAATTGCCAGATGATTCCAGCACAGATTTCATCCATTAATTTAGTTAGTTTGGCCCATTTCCACGACGTATTTTTCTTCTTTCTGTATTCCCAGACTGGTCTTCCTTCAAGTATTTTTCTCAAATTATTTTAACCCATTGGTTGTGGGGTTTAGCGAGGATTTTTCCAAGAAGTTTCATTTCCAAGGCTTTGTTCATGTCCTTTGTTTTGTAGATTCCAGGCCTCCATGCTTTTTTAGCTTACATATTTTTTCCCATCCTACCAGTGGTTTGTAATTTTGGTCCTTATTGCAGAAAAAAAACATTTGTTTGGTCCTTATTGTAGAAAAAAAAAAATATTTGTCAGTAGCATGAAGCTTTGTATGACATAGTTCGTTTTGGCCAAAAGGTTTGTTTTAATGAGGATCGTCCTTACTTGTTGTGACAACATGCTCAATTTCCATATTGTTAGTTGCTTTTTTGTTTTTCCTATAACACCTTCAAAGGTTTCTTTGTTGACTCTGCTATTATTGATCGTGGAGACAAGGTACTTATCCAGAGCAACGTGGTTCATTATAAGAAGAGTACTTTGGATCTAGAGTTTTTGGCTTAAAGAGACTCCTTTAACTTCTTAGAGCATTCCCAAGAGCTTCCCTAAAACAATCTCCAAAATAGAGAATGAGAAATCAAATATTCTGAATATTTTTTTGCATCATTCCAACAGTTTCCCCATTTATAGAATTCACCCCAAAATATATAGAGTTTGCTCCAAATTTAGGGAATGACCTCTATATTTTCCATCCATTCTCTATTTTGGAGAAAATAATGGGGAAGTTATTGGAGCAAAAACCATTCCAACATTCTCCAAAAAATGAAGATGGGGAATCTCTTGGGGATGCACTTAGAACACTGACTTGTGAAAGTTCACCTTTTGTCCCGATATCTAGCAATATTTGTCAATAATTTTTTTAATTTTAATACACGATTCTTGAGATGCTTTGGCAAAAATTATGATGTCATCCGTGAAGGATAGGAAAGGGATTCGAGATCCATTGGGAGTCATCTTAAAGCCAATCGAGTCTGTTGTATCGTTGCATTGTTGCTGAAGTTTTCTGGCATGTATTTCTTCCCCAATAATGAAGAGGTAGGAGAGATTGGGTCACCTTGTCTTAATCCTCTTTGTGGTAAAAAAGTCTCAGTGGGTTCGTCGTTAATTAACATTAAGAAGGAAACAGATTGGATGCATTCCTTAATCCACCCCAGGAATTTAGTAGAGAAGCCAACATTTTCCATGACCGCTAAAAGAAAGCGCCAATCCACTCTGTAATATTCCTTTTCCATATAGAATTTTAATCACTATCCATCCTTCTCTCCATGTCTGGTTCTAAAGGAGTGAACTCCCCCACTTAAAGCACTGACGACCCCGTCAGGCCCAAGGGACTACCCTCCAGGAGGAGCGTACTCGAGCATATTGTCAGCGCACCTCCGAGTCCGGAGTCGGCTCTGATACCATCTGTAAGACTCGGGGTCTTAAGAGGCGCCAACCCATGCCACCTAACCCTCTCAGGTCTGTTGTCCTCACTTGAAGCCTAAAAAGGAAGAGCTCTTGTGACATGGGTAGGGCTTGAATCACTTATAAATCACTCCCAACATTCTTATGATATCCGGTGTGGGATGGGGTGTTACACCCTTTTCATTCAGTCCACGAGAATTCTTGCAATCACTTTTTACATAGTGGAGTACAGGCTGGTCGGTCTGTAGTTGTTTGTATTGGCCGGGTTGTTACATTTTGGAATTAGGGTGATAAAGGTCAAGTTTATTTGGCATATTCCTGATCTAAAAAATCCTTTAATAGCCTTTTGTGATTAATGGTCCAACAATGTCCCAATATTTTCTATGCAATTTTTCAGTTATTCCGTCAGGACTCATGGATTTATTTTTTCTAATTGAAAATAAAGCTGACTGGAAACCGCTTTGGTGAGTTCCTTGTTATCATCATTCGTTATCTCATTATTTATTAGGAGAAAATACTCTTGAAGTAATCTGCCATTGATATTCTTCTAAATCGTTTTTCAAAGTCATTTTTGATCTCTTTCCTAATGCTTTCTTTGCCCGATATTTCTGTACCTTCTTGTGTTCTAATTTCTAATGGTTTTCCTATTTTGTCTACCCGATTATACTCTGTGGTAATATCTAATATTTGATTCCCAAGGTTTTATTTTAGCTCTTTGGGTCCAATACAGTTTATGATAGTTCAGAAGTTGGTCCTTTTTCTTTATCAATTGTTGTTATTTTCTAATGTTGCTAGTTTGTCGGCCTTGGCTATCATCCTTTTGTAAATCGAGTAATTCTATCTCCCTTAGTTGTGTAAAGATATTGCCCAAATTTTTTATTATTCCATTCTTTTGTTAGTCGTTTCAAGAGTTGTATTTTTTCATAACGTTAAACATATATGATCCTTCGAAATGTTTTCTCCATTCTTGAGCAACTAGGTTCTTAAAATCTTTTTTGAAAAAACCACATTTTCTCAAACTTAAAAGGCCTAGCCTTTGTTCTATTATCCATTTGGAGGAAAAGAAAGACCATCAAGGCAGCTAAGGAAGAACAACGTCGAAGACAATGAAGAATCACGGAGCCAGAAGAGCGGCGCTCGCCGCTTTTCCACCGGCGCCTGCCGGTTTCACAGTATTCAGTAAATACGATTTTGCCCGATTCTATTTTAACTAGTTTATTAATATTTTAATTTATAGGGTTAATAAGGTCAACTCATAATATATATAGGCCGACACTATTAGGTTTAGAGAGAGGAGGAACATAGAGAAACGCAGTTTTACATATTTCAATTCATTGTTAGGCTATGAGTTGCTAAACTCATAGTTTCGCCTATGATTCTAAGACGTGGTTGGTTGAATTGTGAAGATTTGATTTCAGATTGTTATTCATGAGTTATTTCATTATCTCTGTTCTTATAATTCTTATTTGCACATGTTCCCTCTTGATTGATCACCTTGACGTAATTTGCATCTTTGCTAGTGATTAATGATTTCTTGAGAATAGTTAATACATGGTAGCAAGCAATAGGTAATTGATCCTGTGAAAGAATCAATTGTCTATGCATGATAATGACTGATGGTTGAATATTGATTTCTATGAGATTAGGGTTGAGAGATTTACACTCTTATGACATTATAATTGCATTGAGATTTGATGTTGTCGATTGGCCAAGTACTTTGGGATTTCATGTTGCTGTGTGTTTTAAGAGTCCTTTAAGATCACATATAGTGTATAGGATTGGTAAGCATGTAAGGGATATCAATCTATTTAAACCAAAGTTGGAATAACCATTGAGAATAACAATGAAATCATTCCAAGGATCATGAACCCCAAGCATTGTCAAGAATTGCAGATGAAGCGTTTTCATCATATTGGTAACATTTGCAATCATTACTTCTTTTATTTACTTGTTTGCTTTATTCATCTCAGCCTTGTTATTATTTTGCTCTGAATCATCTCAACCTTGTTATTATTTGCATTTGGGACCAGGACCAACGACACATCACTCCTGACTGTCGCCAAATCTTGGCGCCATTGCTGGGGAAGTTTTAGTATTTGTGTTCTTTTATTGATTTTCTTAGGTTTGGCCTACTCTCTATGGTCTAGACCCGTTCTACTAATTCATCTCCCTTGCCCTTTGATCAGAGATTGAAATATCTTTATCCAGGTTGAAAAGAAGACTTCATTTCAACCAAGGAGTATAGATTGATGAGAATAATCCCAATAATGGAGGAGATGATAGACTTAAGGCACCGCCAAGAAGGACCCTGAGAAGCTTAAAGAAGCCTAATTTGAATTCGCAACCACTTGTGATCAGGCTACCTACTCTCCCCATGGGGTCAAGATTTGAATACAAGTCTAATTGGTTGAATATTTTGCCATGTTTTCATGGAAAGGCTGGAGATGAGCCTAATAAACATCTCGCAGAGATTGCTAGTGTCTGCGACAGACTGAGACCTTAAGGCTTGACGAATGATCAATTAATGCTTAGAGTGTTTCCTTTTACTCTAAAGTATGCATCAAGCAATTGGCTCTATTACCTCCTTGCGGAGAGCATTACAACTTTGGGTAGGATTGAAGAAAGTTTTCCTTCAGAAGTACTTTCCTCCCACTCGCCTCAGCAAATTCAAGAAGGAATTGTCCAACATAGAGCAATCCCATATAGAGAGCCTTTATGAGTATATTGAGAGATTCAAGAAGCTCAAAGGAAGTTGCCCGCAGCATGGCATATTAGAGGATGATCTAGTCCTCTATCTATAAAGGCTTGCTTGATCGTGAGCGCAGTGTCATCAATGCTACAAGTGGAGGTGATGTCTTAGACAAGACACCTGAGGAAGTAATGAAAATCTTAGAGGACTTAGCCAATGCTTCACAACAATATGGGAGACACCAAGGTGTTAGAGAAGTTCACACACTAGACTATTCTAGAGCTAGTCGCATAGATGATCTTGATAAGCTCACTGAAATAGTGAAGAATATGGCTCTGCAAATGAATTAGACACAACAGCCTAGAGCCTGTGGAGTCTGCGGAGATCCAAATCATTCTAATGATAGATGCCCACTTATTCAGGAAGGAGTTGTTGATGTCAATGCTATGGATTATGGACCTCGCCAAAACTGTGGGAACAATTTCTATAATTCAAACTATAATTCCAATTATGAAAGTGGTTTCAATGGCAGGATGAATTAGCAGCAGCAGTAAAAACTTTTCTAAAATGTCAAACTTTTCATCCTCATCAACACGAAACTCAAAGTTAGTAGACAAATATTCGTCGAGCTCCGAGTGGGGGGCTAGACGAGTTCCTCTACCTCTTTGTGCCAAATATATCTCTAGCAAAGGCATTTGTGCCAAATATATCTTGGTGTATTTGCTCCTAATGTGCTTCTTCAAATTGTCATACCCCAAAATATTCTTCATCTTGTGCCTATGATTACCATGCTTACAAACAACTTCAAATTAGTCAGGCGCGATCTTCTTTTCGAAATATTGCGTGAACATATCTTCATGGAGAAAATCATCTTCACATCGAGATTGATTTTCCATGACAAAATTAATTTTTTTTATATTTGTAGGATTGTGATTTTAAGGAAAAAAATGGAATGGAGACAAAGAGGACGTTTTATAGACCAAAATTAGTTGAGATCCCGTGCTTGGTTAGAGGCAATCAATAAGGAGTTCAATGCACTACAACTTAACAACACCTTGATATTTAGTTCATTTGCCTATCGGGAACAAACTTGTCAGATGGAAGTAGGTTTTCAAGATGAAGTTATGACTTGATGGTACCATTGATAAACATAAAGCTCGAATGTTTATTCGAGGTTGTACCAAAAAAGATGGGATAGATTTCACATAAACTGTTTCACCTTTCATCAAGATGATCACTATCCGAGTTTTGGTTTCTGTTTCTCTGAAATGTGATTGGCCTATTTTCTGGCTTGTTGTCAACAACGCTTTCCTTCATGGAGATGTTCATAAAGAAGTATACATGAGACCACCTTCTAGGCTTACACTTTTGGATTCTCCTTTAGTATGTTTCAACAAATCACTCTATGGCCTAAAACAAGCCTCTCACTAGTGGTATGCCAAGCTTTTAGACTCCTTAAAAGCTCTTGGCTATATTCATTCCAATGTTGTTAACATCTCGATTCAATTATACGATTCCAACGATCCTACGATCCAAAAATGAAAAAATGATCCTGATCCTTTTTTTGCCATTCTAACGATCCTACAAAATGTCAATTATAAGAAATTTCTAATATTTACACTTTAAATCTAAGAAATTTTTAATATATTTAGTTAATCTATATAATATATTTTGTTTATTTTTAAAATTTTACAATCTTTATGTGTATTTTTTTAATTATGTAACATAATATTCATCTAATATTAAACATATTAACTTCATTTAAAACAAATTCATCCATGCGATGGGATTTTACGATCCTACGAATTTAATTCTACGATCCAATCATTACACATTTTTACTGATTCGATTTAGAATATCAATTTTAATAACATTGATTCATTCACAGAATGACCATTTTATCTTTATATGGAAATAAGGTGACTCAGTTGTGTTCTTGGCCATCTATGTCGATGATATTCTATTGATTGAAAATGATATATCTATTATGACATATTTTAAATCCTTTCTTGATGATTAGTTAAAAATCAAGGATTTAACGGAATTTCACTACTTCATTGGGATAGAATTCCTCATGGCTCCTTAGGGAATGAATCTTTGTCAAAAAGAAGTTTGTTTCAGATTTACTCAAAGAATTCATACGCTCCTCTAGTTCTGCAACTACACCATTAGAGGTTGGTTTGGATTTGCACAAATGCTCTAGTTCATGGATTCCCCTACTAATGCTCTAGTTCAACTGCTCCTCTGGTTCTGCAACTGCTCCATTTGAGGTTGGTTTGGATATGCACAACGGCAAACTCAATGTCCTGACTAATACTCATCCGGATTTGGCATTTTTTGTGCAATATCTAAGATAGTTCATGCATTCCCCTACTTTTTCTCACATGAATTCAACACTTTGTATTCTCAAGTATCTTCATCACAAGCTTGAATTGGGGATTTTATTGAATTTTGATTCTAATATGAATTTGGTTGGCTATAGTGTTTTGATTGGGACACTTGTTCAAAGAAGATCTATTAGTGTTTTCTTTATTTTGTTTGCTGGTTGTTCCATTTCTTGGAATTTGGAAGACAAAGAAGATATCAATTGTCTCCCTCTCCTCTGTACAAGTTGAGTATAGGTCCCTTCACTAGGTCCCTTCATCTCTTTATTAGAGAATTAGCTTGTTTCCCTTGACTTTAATACGAATCTGATGCTCAGGGTCTTCTTCCTATTCCTGTCAAATTCGTCAACCTTGTTGCAATTCACATAGCCAAGAATCTAATTTACCATGAGCAAACTTAACATGTGGACCTCAATTTCCACTTTGTTTAGCACAAAAACTATGAGGGATTGATCAGTCTTTCCTATCTTCCCACTCGAGATCAGCCGACTGATATATTCACCAAGTCTCTTCTAGGTCCTTGATACAACGACACAATTTCCAAGTTGAAGATAGTTTCTCCACCTTTAATTTGAGGGGGTGTTGGTGTATATCTTCCTAGGTGTCCAAACAAACCTAGCTCGTAGCTCACTTGAAGAAGCTATGAAGATGAATCACACGACGTCGTTTTATAGTCTACGTGCTTCTCACACGTGTTCTTTTTTTTGTTACACAATATCATGTGCTTATCACGTCTGTAATGGTATAAATAAAAAACTTTGACATCAAAACTGTTCAAGTTGGTGAAATAGAAATCTCACTTTCTTTCTCCTTTATTCTTTGCACTTTCCTTTTTTCTTGATTCCTCTTTTCTATTTCGCCATGAAAAAGCTTCGTTCGACCAAATCCAACACTTGTGATTTGAATATTAATTAGTGAATATTGCCTACTCCTTTGTGAAAATATTTAATTTAATATTCATATACACTTTTTAAAAACTAAAGAATAAAAACATAATGAAAAGAGAATCTGATTCATAGTACAAACCTTGATTGAGGACAACAAAACGCAGAAGGTGGTGGACATCAAGTTAGGTTATGAATTGAAATCATGCTTGCTAAATATGATGAAGCTTATACAATTAATGTTGGGATGGGTAACATGTAGTCTTAGGCCTATTATGTCTTCTTTTCATGAGCAGTGGGTAACAGATGAGTCTAGTGATGGCGGGCAGAATAATGCATGTGTCACTTCAATTGATGGCACCTCGTACAATACTCCCTTGTAACAAGCCCTCCATGTGGCAACCTTGTAGAAATTGTGCATGAGAGAGTGAATGTTAAGGCTCAGCACATTCGTAAAAACTATGGCATGGGCACAAGAATATTGGTTGATGTCAAAATGACTAAAAGTATGTGCATGATCGGGCGCTCAGGTTCACAAGCCACCGTGACATCCCCTTGCGAACCTCGAACTCATAGTTATTAAGAAGTTGGGGGACCATGCATACTGATGCCTTGTCATTACTGAACATCATGGTTGTGACAAAGTAACTGACAACTTTATCTGACTTCAAGATGGTCTTGCACTCTTGCTGTAATGGCCCGAGTTTATTAACCCAGGTTACGTTTTGAAGGTCGGATACCTTCGTTCGGATCTTGCGCACCAAGTACGGGTTGAAAGTTTGAAATTCGAAAGTTTAGTGTTGAAAGGGGGATTTCATACCCAAAGTTCTCGTGAGGTCCGTTGGAGACCCGGTGTTAACACACCTGTACCTGTCCTAAATACTAAGTTGGGAACAACTCCGCTTAAACCAACAATTGCATACATACAAGGTGCCACAGTGGAGCCGAGTCAAAACATGTTTAATTGTGTGGTTAATCTACTACACTTTTATATGGTCGAGTGACAAATCATTTCCAATTATTCGCCATGAACATCCCACGACAAACAGCACACAACACTAGGCAGAGTCATGCATATATATACCTAAAAAAAATAAAGTGGGCATAGGATCAGATCAAAGCCCGCATAGCTGATCCCCACTTATAAATACACATGCACGCTATACCTAATAACATGCTTCTAATGCAGGACAAGAATATTAACACACAAGACATGGTCACAGTTTATATAGGTGTGGAATAATAAATAGGGCCCTAGCATCGAATGCCAAGCGGCATATCCCTCTCCTACCTCCACCCCCCCTTTCCGATAGGGCGGAGACTGGCCAGCTCATGAATGCATTCCATTCCATTATAATTGAATCAGGCCTGCAAGCCCAACTCATAACCATATAGATGTATAAAGCCAGCATGCTACTCTCATAATCATGCTCATAATACTCATGCTCGCAATATATGTAAAGGTGATGCCATACGACTTGAATGACTCAGGACGAGACTCGATGGGACTGGGTCGTCCTATGACCCTAGAAAAGACTCTAATTACTTCATAGATACTATATGACATGCTATTATGAAATGCATCACCTAGTACATCATGCACATATAAGTAGGGAGAGGTCTGATTAATCTGAGTAAGCCCCGAGGGAACTTACCTGGCGGTGCAAAACAGCATAAGAGTAGATCCAGTATACTGTATATAGCAATCAGAAGTCACAAACATTCACCTAGTATGCATATTTGAGAACATAATGAGTCTACCTCTAGTGGTTAAACAAAGAACATATATCACACACAAATAGATCGCAACCAAGTTCGCATCGTTCATACTTCCCATTCATCATGATCAACCATCACACATCTTATACCGCATTCAACACGATTCGCCAACTCATCAGCTTACGAGAATTTCCATATTATACTTAGCCAAATTCGCATGCTACCATTTTATACTCATACTTAGCATATATGCCAACTCATAAGGTACTACTCATATAATATGTTATAATATACTACAACATTATCATGCTATTAGTCACACATACATGGTATTAGTTACATATTCATAACATCATGCTAGTCAATCACCGAACGAGTCAAATCCCCAAGTTAGTTTCAAAACCGTTTCAAAATCCGAGTCAATTAGTTAGGATTTCCGACCTTGGAAAACGTTCGTCAAATTCCTTTTTGAAAACCAAGCTCCAATCCTCAAGATAAGTATTCCAAAACGAACCCGACAAGGTTAGGGTATTTCCCAAAAATCCTCTTTAAAGTTATTAAATCAATTTCCAACTTTTGAAAATATTTTCCAATTCCCTTTTTAATTTAACTCCAATAATTTATTTTAAAATTCCATATATTTCCCCAAAGCCCATAATCTATTCAAAAATACCCTTAATATATATTTTATCAAAATTACCCCCAACCATTTTATAAATTAAAAAAGGGCCCTTTATAAAATCACCAAAACCGCCCCATTTGTAAAGACATTAAATCAATTTTCGACTTTTGAAAATATTTTCCAATTCCCTTTTTAATTTAACTCCAATAATTTAATTTAAATTTCCATATATATATTTCCCCAAATTCCATAATCTATTCTAAAAAACCCTTAATATATATTTTATCAAAATTACCCCCAACCATTTTATAAATTAAAAACCGGCCCTTTATAAAATTACCAAAACTGACCCATTTTTCATAAAACTCCAAAAACCATCCTTTTGTTGAAACATGCCCAAATAATGTTGATTTTGTTTTGTGAAAATTAGGCCCACAAAATAGGCCCAATCTCCCCTTTTTAATCTAATTTCTAAATGCCCAACCCGAACCGGTTTTTTTTTAAAAAAAAAAAAACCGAACCGACCTCCTTTAATCAAAACTAAAACTGGCTCCTTTGTCCACTATTCATCAATCTTCAACACCCCTGCATTCGAAAAAAGAAGGAAAGGAGAGAGAGAGAGAGAGAGAGAGAGAGAGAGAGAGAGAGAGAGAGAGAGAGAGAGAGAGAGAGAGAGAGAGAGAAGGGCTCGTCGACGGGGGTGGTGGCTCCAACCACCCAGGGGCGGCCCTAAGGTGGGGCGGGCCTAGGCGGCCGCCCAACCCTTCGACCAACGCGTCCCCGGACTTTGGAAAAAAATTATATATATATATATGGCAGTGTTGTAATAAGTAAAACTAGGATGAATATAGAATCAACTAATCTACTTTATTTAGTTGGTTGGTGGGAAGGAAGGAAGGTGGGAAGGAAGGAAAGTAAAGTGAGACCAAAGGTTAGGGGTTCAATTCCTATTAGCCTCATTTTTTTAAAGAAAAATTCACCTCCCCAAAAAAGTTTTTTTATTCTTTATTCAACTTGCACCTCGCTCTCTATGTTTCTACCCACTTATTTAATTATATTCTCACTTCCCGACCTCCTTATTAGATACAAATTATCTAGCTATAACTAATTAAGCCCCATAAAATTGGTGAAATTAGCCTCTTTTTTTAAAAAAAATTCACCTCCCTCAAAAAAGTTTTTTTATTCTTTGTTCAACTTGCACCCGCTCTCTATGTTTCTACCCCTTATTTAATTATACTCCCACTTCCCGAGCTCCCTATTATATACAAATTATCTAGCTATAAACTAATTAAACCCCATAAAATTGGTGAAATTAGGATTTGATTATGAGAATAAATTTTGTGAAATTGTCATTAGAGTTTGTGATTTTGAGAATAAATTTTGTGTTTTAATCATTGTGTATATGTGATTTTGAGAATGAAATTTATTAATTGAATTTGTGAAGCTTTATGCAATATTTATATTTTTGTACCCTACATGTCTTTAGGAACCAAAATATATTATAAAGTTGATGAGTTTTCAATCCTAGATAATATGCAAAAGCCTTGAATTTAGCATGATTGAATTTCGATAAGTTTACACTCCTAAATATGACAAATGCCTGAATTTCCAATGAATGACGAGAAACCACTACCATAGTAATTAAGCAAATGTAAGTCTACTTTTTTACAATCCATTGCTAAGTTGAAAGTCGTAGCTTATGTAAAGGAGATTATTCAAGGCCAATATCTTAGTACACACTAGAAATTTCGCGCCCGCCCCACCTTTCGGAGGATCCTGCGGCCGCCACTGCAACCACCTAACCGACACCTAAGAGCATGAATCGAACAAGAAACGGAAGAAGAAGGGAGGGCGCTCACCGAGGGGTTATTTCTCCGAAAAAGCTCGAAGACGCCTCGTCGTCGGAATGGAATCTCACCAGGTTTAGCCTAGGGTGGAGGATAGAGACATAAGGCAGGGCTTGACGACTGTTAGGAGCGAAAAGAAGTGAGGAAGATTATACCGGTTACCGGGTGTGTGTACGGAAAGACAGGGAGAAGAAGAGGGAGGTGAAGTCGCTGGTGGTCGTGCTGCTCCAAGAGTGCTCTTGGGTGGCTACTGGGCATCGCCGGATGTCGGAGGTAGAGATTCTTGGTTGCTGCTGCTACTCAGCAGAAGGGAGAGAGGTGGAGGAACCCGAACGCGTCTCGATGGGCTTGGTACTACGAAGACGGGAGGTTTAGAGGGAATGGGCGGCTCATCTTCATGGTGTTGCTGCTGCTTGAACCTCAAGGAGGAAGATGAGGTGAGTTGGGGTGAAGAGTGAAGGTTCCCAAGTGGAAGGAGAAACCGAGGATGTGTTTGACAATGGGGATAAGAGGAAGGAAATGAGGTTTGTTTTTGAATGTGTCTGGGTATGGGTCTCCCTCTTGGAAACAGAAAATGGGAGGAGGAGGATTATGGTATACTGCTGCCTTGGGGAATCAGACGGTGCAAGGGAGGGGGCTGGCTCCTGAATCTTTTGGATAAGAAGAAGGGAAGAAGACAATAAAGGTAAGCTGTAATCTGGCTGGTCACAAGGTAGCAAGAGAGGGGTTGTGCTGTTGCTGTTTGGAAATGGTGGTAGGGAGTAGGCTGAGCAGCAAATCAGAAGAGGGAGGAAAAAAAACAAAGATCATGTGGTCCCCCTAATCCCAATTTGAAATATCCTGGAAATAAATATCAAACTCGCTCTCTAAACCCAAAATCCAACTCTATTAAACCTTAATCGAATTTTAAATTCCAAAGCCTGAAAGCGGAATTAAAACCGATCCCCGATTTAAAAAATACGAGAATTTATTATTATTATTATATATTTTTTTAAAGATTTTTATAGCAATAAGTTGCTCGAGGACGGATTTTTTCAAAATTTTCCGAATCATTTAAATTTTAAAATCAAACATATCCCAAGATCATAATAAAGTATTATTTTAAAATTTTCCATTCTTTACATTGCGACGCTCCATAAACCCCTTAAAGATAGTCTCGATGATGCAATCTATGAGAGTGATGGTGGGTAGCTCCCGAGATTCTTTGAACACTGAATTGAGACACTCGGAGTTATTCATTATGTTGATGTTGTACTGATTGACCAATAAGTATGCCCTTGCTTAGTTTCGATACCCCGCCTCCTTAAGGTATTGACCAACTGTTGGGGATTGGGGAAAGTAGTTTGCGTTGAGCTTGTGGAACTCCGGGATGGTGTCTGCCTTTACCATCTTAAAGAATAGTTAGTGTAGATTGCATGTGCCCTTATATCTACACTTGACATTCTAATATAGATGCAATAAATAAAAACCCTTGTTTGGCAAAGAAGTAGTTATCCCATATGCTCTTTCGGATAGACATGTGTCGATCGAACACACATATCAAATCGAGTTTGTTAGGGATGACTCACGACATTTGTTGGAAGAAGAACCCCCATGACCTGGGTAAATACAACATTTGGCATCCTGAGCCATTACGAAAAGTAGGGTACCCCTGAACTTTCCTTGTAAGAAGCTCTCATCGACAAAGATCACATGTCCACAATATTCAGGTGTTATCAATCTGACATGACAAATTAAGAAGTTACCACACAATAACAAGTATGTGACACAAAAAAAAAGTGTTTGTGACAATGGCTTCATATCTTTCACAAGTGAGGTATTGCCCTCTGCCACACACCAAAGTTGATAAAAGCGTAAAGGAGTTGTTGGTTGGCGTCCCGCTTCACATGTATGATCATACCCAGTTAGTTTGCTTAATCATGTGTAGGTATGAGTATATCCACAGTCCACTCATAATTTTCCTTATCAGTTCCATGTGGTACATCCCGGCCCTAACCTTTAATCGTGTAAGATGTGCCTTCTAGTAGTTGCATGTCACACCCAAGTGCGATTTCATCAACGCTTAGAACTGGTTGGGATTCAAATTATTTCTTGTACACTGTGAAGCTAACAAATGCAAATCCAACGTAAGGATCAACTACAAGTTCAAACGTATCAATTATCATTTGGTGTCATGGGTTAATATGTAGATGACAAGGCATAGTATAGGTCGCACAAAATACACAAATAGTGACATGAATAATAATTGACTGACTTAATTCCAGAGATCAAACAATTTCAAATGGATCAATTGTTAGTATGTGTCACGTGATAGTTAGTTGGTAGCATGATATATGTAGTAGTTAGCATGGGTTATGTAATAGGTTGTATGAACACAACAACAATAACATAATTACACTTACCCATAGAAAGGCCTTCCTTTTTAGAAGTATTTGTGACACGAGTAAGTCATCTATATCACGCAATATTGTTTGGGTATCACAACGTGTTGTTTGAATGACAAGAAGCTACTTGTGTGTAACAACGAAACCTTTTCAATGGTTGTATGTGATATTATATGTGGCAATAGTCAATTTTCTTTCCCCATCCACTTCAATACTTTTATAAGAATGGAATTAAAAACCAATGATTACCCAGTATTAATTCCCATTAATGCTCCTTGCATTAAATAAACTCTACATTTTGGCGCCACCAAAGTCCCTCAATCCACCCACTTATTTCAAAACTATATCACTTTTTGTCATTTGCAAATAATCTCCATGAATATATATATATATATATATATAGTGTATGAATCATTTGTACACAACCCTTAAAGTGTACCTTGTTCACAAATATTATTCGGTGAAATGTGAAACATTATTCGGTGAAATTTGAAGCATTATTCAGTGAAATGGGAAACATTCTACCAAATACTGTTATGTTTTCTTTTTCCGTTTAGTTCAGATGAAAACGTTTCAATTCCACTGAATAATTTGTAACATAACAGTATTCAATAGAATGTTTCACATTTCACCGAATAATATTTGTGAACAAGGTACACTTTAAGGGGACTGTACACCTGAACCACACCCTATATATATATATATATATATATATATATATATATATATATATATATATATACAAATGGAAATTGGTATTATATTTATGCAAATCCCCCTTACAATTAAAATGCATTGGAAATAAAACAAGCCTTTATTCTTCCAAGATAACACAAACAAATCCACTTTCTCCAATATTCTCTGGGCTTGAACTCAGAGGCGAAGCCAGGGGACATGGGGATCACGTGCCCCCTCCCTCATCCAACGAATTACATAGGTGTATTCTCCTCGCCGATAGCTTCTTTTTGATATATAATACGCCTTAATCCGATATCTGAGTAAAAAAGTTATGAATGTTTCAAAATTGTAGGTACATTAATCACTTTAATTTTAGTTCATCTCGAAAGCTTCCAAATCATAGGTTATATTACTTATTTTGATAATTTAGTAAGAAGTTACGCAAGTTTAAACTTTTTATATCTAGTTATACACTATTACTTGTTAATAATACAACAAGTTAAATACTGATTCAATGTTTATTTATTGTGTTTTATGTCCTTATATTGTTTGTTTTATTTTCTTCGGCTATTTCAATTATTTATTTATATTTCTTTACTCCCTCTGTAACAAAATAATTGGCCTTTTGGCCACTTTTTCATGTAACAAAATGTTTGTCCCTTTAAACAATATTAATGAAAAAAATTTCTAATTTTATCAATTCATCTCATTAATTATATTTGATTTCCAAGATACTCTATTAATACTCCAACTTCCCATACTATTCTTTTTTTTCATTGATCCATTTTTTTCCATATTATTTATTTGCTAAAATTTTAATTATTCTTCTTTCTATTTTTGGTTTTCTTAAAAAGTTTGAAATTAGTCAAAAGGTCAATTATTTTGTTACAGAGGGAGTATTTTTTATGGAGAAAAAATAATAAATTTTTATCATAAATCGAAGTCATGTTATCTAAAATAACATCATTTATAGTTATCATATTACATAGATCGTTATGCTACTTTAATCTAAAACGACACCGTATATATATAATCGTGCCCCCGCTATAAAATTTCTGGCTCCATCCACTACGCCAAAAGGGCTTTCAGGTGACGGACCAATGTCGTCGGTTGAAATGGGGTTTTCGCCCCCTAACAACTCAGGCGACGAACATCCGTCGCCTGAGTTGTGGTCCGATGACTTTCATCCATTCACTATTCAGTCGACGAGCATCTGTATGTTCGTTGGCGGAAAGAACTTAGGCGGCGGAAAAAATGTTCGGCGGCTCATGATGGTGTCAGAGGCCAATGGCCAACCAAGCCCGCCCATTAAGACTCAGGCGACGGGCTTGGTTTCATATGTTCTTCGCGGGAGTCTGTGCACATAATTTATGGGATGTTAGGAGTGAATCCGGGCGATGACCCTATCCTATATGTTTCGTCGCCTAGATTGTTGCAGGAGACAGATTTAGAATGATTTCGTCACCTGAGTTAAGTCCGAAGATGTGGTTTCAGTTGTATGTCTGTCGTTGGAGTGTTCCGAAGACGGGAATTCGATATATGTCCGTCGCCTGATAGAGTTAAAAAAAATTTTAATTTAATACGACGATATAATGTTGTTTGTTCGTCGGCTGAATTCTTTTGATTTTAAAAAAATAAAATTTGTTAGGGCAGGTGCCCCCTGTTTGAAATGTACCAAATAGCACATTTTGTGCCCCTGTTCAAAAGGCATTTTCTCTAAACACAAACACACAACAATGCATTCAAAAGCTAGTTCTAAATCACAATCCACTGAACACTTGCTTGTCCAACACAAACATCCTATCAAAAGTGTTTGAAAGGATGTCCATACTACACAAGTTCTAACTCCACACTCCACAAGTTCCAAAAGCTTGTCCCAACATACGAAATTCATAAAACAAACCACAAGTTATATCAGGAGGGCATCCTTACCTATTTCGACTGGGGGGAGGGCTGAGAATCTGACTGAAGGGCACCCGAATGGTTGGAGGGCCGAGGAGAAGCTGTTGGAAGGCCACCAGAATGGTGGGACGTCTGAGGAGTACGCACCGCAGAGGTGATGGATGGCTGCGAGCTTGACTGACCAGCTAATAAGCCCATCATGACCTTCTCCATATTGGCCATACGCTCCTCCAACTGTTCATTCTTGCTCTATTCTTGGGTGGCTGTTGTCATAGTTGTTGCAAATCTCTCATTCAACCTTGCAATTTCAGCCTTTGCCTCCTCCAGGTCCTTCTCCCTCTCTGCAGCCCTTGCTGTCCATGGACCCCCTCGATTGAAATTCATATATAATATCTATCACAATATCTATATATGACAACCAAAATCTCAATCTCAAATGGATATTAGAAATTTATATGTAACATCTATCACAAAACCTATATTTATCAACCAAAATCTCAATATTGATCTCAATCTTGATCTTAATCTCAATATCAATCACAATGTCAATCTAAATCTCGATGTTGATCTCAATCTCAATCTCAAATGGATATTAGAAATTTATATGTCACATCTATCACAAAACCTATATTTATCAACTAAAATCTCAATATTGATCTCAATCTTGTTCTTAATCTCAATATCAATCACAATGTCAATCTAAATCTCAATATTGATCTCAATCTCAAATGGATATTAGAAATTTATATGTAACATCTATCACAAAACCTATATTTATCAACCAAAATCTCAATATTGATCTCAATCTTGATCTCAATATCAATATCAATCACAATGTCAATCTAAATCTCGATATTGATCTCAATCTCAATATCAAATGGATATTAGAAATTTATATGTAACATCTATCACAAAACCTATATTTATCAACCAAAATCTCAATATTGATCTCAATCTCAATATCAATCTAAATCTCGATATTGATCTCAATCTCAATCTTAAATAGATATTAGAAATTTATATGTAACATCTATCACAAAACCTATATTTATCAACTAAAATCTCAATATTGATCTCAATCTTGATCTTAATCTCAATATCAATTACAAAGTCAATCTAAATCTCGATATTGATCTCAATCTCAATCTCAAATGGATATTATAAATTTATATGTAACATCTATCACAAAACCTATATTTATCAACTAAAATCTCAATATTGATCTCAATCTTGATCTTAATCTCAATATCAATCACAATGTCAATCTAAATCTCGATATTGATCTCAATCTCAATCTCAAATGTTAGAAATTCATATATATAACATCTATCACAAAATATATATTTATCAACCAAAATATCAATCTCAATCTTGATCTTGATCTCAATATCAATATCAGTCTCGATATTGATCTCAATCTCAATCTCAATATCAATCACAAAATCTATATTTAACAACTAACATTTCAATATCAATCTCAATCTCAAAGGAAATTTAGAAATTCATATATAACATTTTTCAAAAAATCTATATATAACAACCAATCAAATCCTCATTTTCATCATCACTCTCAATCTCTAATATCGTGTGTGTATATATATATATATAACACAAAAAGCCCACATATATTCTCAATCAAAACCTCATTCTCAACATCAATTCCATTCACCAACATAATATACAAAAATCACACACGAAAAAACAAATTTATACGCACCTTAGTTAGAAAGAGCGGAATAAAGTTGATATCCACTTGTGTAAATTCCACAATATTTTTTAGAAAAATGAAGATAAAGGTGTGGTAGAGAAGGGAGAAATGTCGAAGAGAAGGGGCAAATGTTGAAGGAAGGGAAAAATGAAGATGAAGATGGTCGAGAACAATTACAACGGATTAAATTCATCTTTTCAAAAAAGAGCACGTTCAGCCGACGAGCAAAGGACCATATCGGTCGCCTGAATCAACATTCATAAATGGGGTCCAACTACCAACACATTCGGGCGACGAACAAAGGTCCATCTCGGTCGCCTGAATCAATATTCATAAATGGAGTCCAACTACCAACACATTTGGGCGACAAACAACGAGGCATACTGGTCATCTGAATCAATAGTATTAAATGGGACCGAAATACCAATACATTCAGGCGACGAACAAAGCGACATGCCCGTCGCCTGATGCAATAGTATTAAATGGGTCAACTACCTTCACCTTCAAGCGACGAACAAAGGTCTATGTTCGTCGCCAGGAAGGTCCCTCTGACAAATGTGGTTGGGTTCTACATTAGGGCAATCGAGTTGCTCCCAATGTTCGTCGCCTAAATAATGATCGTCGCCTGACCATAAGTTAGGCGACGAACTTTGAAATTTGTTGGTTGCCCAAGTGTCATCTTGAATCGGTTCCAACCCTCCGATGTTCAGGCGACCGACGCTAGTTTGTTCGTTGCCTGAAGCCTAATGAGGCGACGAACGTTTGATTGTCCGTCGAGCGAAATGTAATCTGGCGTAGTGATCCCTGCTTGAACTCATGCAACATTGTTGATTTAGATATTAAAAACACATGCATACATTAGATTTGAAGTACAAAATTTGCACTCCAAAAAGAAAAAACGAAAAACAAGTAGGGTTAAAAATTGACCGAAGAGGGAAATGGGGATTGCACCTATGCAATTCGTAAGGCCCAATGGTGGGACATCGACATGTGACGTACGCATCATTCACAATACTTTTTCATTTTTTCCGATTAGAAGGAGAGACTGAGCTTTCACACATATGGTTTGTTCACTTTTCAAGTTCCTCACTAAAGTCTAAAACTATTCTACTTACCAACATATATGTAGTTATATCTAAAATTCCCCATTAACCACCTTTAATATAATATGAAGCATCCAACGATGCTTCTTTATTTGGAACATACTTTTCAAATCTAATTATTTCGGTTGTGGTTGAAGTTTTTGATTCAAGATAATGTAAAGTAAATTTAGTCAAGATATTTCCTGTCTGTCATCCCAAGGAATAATCTCACTGGTTTGATAATTATGCAGAAGATAACAAAGAATTGTATGCAACGCATACTTATAGGAGAGTTAACTGTACTTACAAATCAGACAATTCACTATCTATCACGGTAATAGTCGTGCTTGAATTTGGTAAAGCTTTAAAGGGTACTACTTTTGTTCATTCAGCTTCTTCATATAGGTTATAATTTTTTCTTTTGATTAAGTAAGAGTTCGAGACCAGGCTTGCCTGATTCTCGATAGGCTGACGAATCGACAGATGTAAACCGCTTAAATATACATTACGAACAGAATGAAACAAGCAAAAAAAAAAAAACCATGTAACAAGACAGATCTAAGAAAAAATCCTCCCAACAGTTGCGGACGACAGTAAAGAACGAAGTCAAGCACCACCGAAACAATAGCACTGCGGGCTAGCGGTACAGCAGGAATCTATCTCTTGTGGGAAGTGCAGACAAAACTCCAAGAAAGCTCCTTCTCGGATAAGGAGTCGCCCTGAACCCACCACCTTTACCCCATCCAGTCCCGACTCCAAACTTTGCGCCCCCAACCAAGCTGATGATCTACTAGAAACGCTGAAAGTAGAGTCACAAACTGCTCGTGTAAAAACGCCAAAAGATTAGTCAACCGGATTTTAGTCAAGCTCCAATGAGATTTAATCAAACCCATTCGGGATTTAGTTTAAGCCTTTGCGGTATTTAATCAAATTAAATGTGATTAATGTGAGATACAATAATTTTTTTGGATTAGGTTAATTTAGATACATGTTAAAGTGAATGTCATTTTTAATAGAAAATTGTTCAATAGATTTTTTTTTTTGTTGAATTGAGATTAGATTCATACTAATTCTAATTAAATAAATCAATAGTATTATTCAACATTTTAGTGATGTTAAAAATAAGATTAATTTTTTTTATATTTTTCAATTGTAATTTTCATTTGTTTTACTAAAAATTGATATGCTATTTTGTTTTTAATAACCAAGTCTTGCAAAGCACGGGCCATAAACTAGTTAAGATTTCTAAAATATGATATATATTTTTATAATTTCTTACTTATTTTATGCTAAAATTTTTTAATATTCTATTTAATTAAAATTCTATATTTATTTATAATTTTCTACTTATATTATGCTAACTTTTTTAATTAAAATTATTTTCAAAATTTATATTTATTAATTTATCATACATCAACAACCAATAAGGAAATGTAAAAGATTGGAAAATGTCAAGAACGTATACTATTTTAATTTATTTTATTTCATGTATTTTATTAGATCGTTTGAATTTTATGTATGCTTTTTTTTAAACTAAAAACTCTATAAAATAGTACTAATTTTTAATATTTTTTTTATATAAATTCATACTTATATATTGATTAAAAACTTAAAATTATATATAGTTTTTAACTTGTCAAAAAGTACGTCAAAAAGATCCTTAAAATTATATATAGTTTTTAACTTGTCAAAAAGTACGTCAAAAAGTCTAACGATTTATATTTTGAGATGGAGGAAATAAAATACTTTTTTTATACAAGGCGAAGATTTGGAGGTGGTCAACCGCGGTTGAGCCACCACCCAAGTGCGTCCTTCCGGACGAGCTCATCGACAACATCATCAGATTCCCAATCGGAGGGAGTCGGCAGCTAAACAAGGTGGGCGAGTCGATCCGCAACGCGGTTACCCTCTCTGAATGTATGGGAGAAAGACACACTAGCAAAGTATCGGCTGATGGTGAGTGTGTCCGAAATCATCATCTCAATCTCCCATAGGCAGCTCCAAACAACCTTGACGGCGTTAATAGCCGTCAAGCAGTCGCCTTCCACCTCTAGATGAGAAATCCCCAACCGATGAGCTTCCTGCAATCCATGAAACAGACCCAGAGCCTCCGCTTGCAGTGCTGAGGACTTACCGCAACTCTACACCCCACACTTGATAATTCCACCACGATCGTCGCGGATGACAAAACCCCAAGCAGCATTACCATTGGCGGTCCTAGCCTCGTCGAAGTTTAGTTTCAAGAAACCTTCACGGGGTTTTTTCCATTTTATGATTTTTGGTCTGCGTGGTTTGTTTCGGTTATTGCTCGGTTCTTTGGTTATCTCTTTCTCATCTAACTCTTCAATTTGTGCCTTCTTCCAGTTGTCTATTTGTTGCTTGATATAGTTAATCCACTCTTTCGAAATAAAATACTCTCTTTATCCTTAAATAAGCGTTAGTTTTAAAGTATTTTCCTTGTCTCAAATTATTTAATATTTTTACAATATCTAGGTAAAAGTTAGTATGGAGTATCATATAACCTAGCCTAAAACTCGATCACTGCCATCATCACCACCAAAGCCACCAATGCAAAGAGAACCCAAACTTGCAATTCAAAGTTTTAACATTTTCCATAGATAGAGCTGGAAATCGGTTTGGGTTCGGGTAAGTCATAAAGCCCGATTTTAGAATCTCGTTTCAGGAAGTTCCGGGATCAAGCAGAGTATGGATAATTTTGAGTGAATGGCCTAACCTAAGATGCGTGAGATAAGGTGGGGTAGTCGTGGGGCGATATACCGTTCGTGCACCAACCCTGAGCTAGTTCAAACAAGAGTTGTAACGCAATGCTTTCCTCCCTAGGACTCCATCATGTGTCGGCTCACACTAACCAAGAAGATTCCTACTCGAAAAGGCTTTCAAAGCCATGGTAGCCGACCTAAGCCTTTTTGGTCTCCCAAAAACCGACACCTAAAAATAAAGTCATCTTGTCTATCTATAGAAGAATTCAGAGGCCTTCCTTGCATGTTGCTCAACAAGTGTATCAGTTGATGACACGTGGCATTCGATTTAGGACAAGTGTTCATCGGGATGAGACACATGTCTATTTGGTGAGTTAGTGGGGTTTTAACTTAGTGGGGTTTTTCCATATATTATGTAATACCCAGTCCCACATCGGGTATAATGAGGATATTAAAAGTGATTTATGTTATTTAAGCCCCACCTATATGACAAGAGTTCTTTATTTTCAGGCTCCAAGTGAGGACAACGGGCCTGAGAGAGCTAGATGTCATGGAATGACGCCAGTGGCAGCCATAGGGGGCATAAGAGGGTGGATGCCCCTCCTCATGCGACAGAAAAACATAGTAGCAAAAAATAAAAACAAACTAAGGTAAGAAAAAATATTGAAAAACAACGCAAATGTTGTCTAACTTAATTGGTAAATAAATAAAAGGAAACATAATTAATGCAAGAGGTCATGGATTCAAACCTCATTGTTTAATTTTTTGCAATACTTTTTATTCATACTATAAATATCATATATATTTAAATCAAATTTTATAGTTTTCTTTTAATTTTTTTCATAAGAGTATTCATTATGCGACACGTATATTTTAAAAATTCTTCTAATTTTTATTCCTATGAATTATTTTACTATCAATGGCATATTCAAACCACAATTTATGGGTTTATTTTACCACGCTTTTCAATCCTATTAATTTTTTTCATTTATAAATGACATATTTTTTAAAAAAAAATTATAATTTCTTTCAATATTTTTCAAAAAAGTATTCATCATGCTACACATATATATGTGCAAAAAATAATAAATTTTATTTGATGAATTTTTCTAATAAAATATCATATTTAACCATAATTTATATTCTTTCAATATTTTTTTAAAAAACTTCTTCATTATATATGCCTTGAAAAAAATCTCAAAACAAAAAATTCGCACCCCCCCCCTCACCAGAAAACTATGTCGTCACCACTGACTAAAGCCTCTTAAGACCCCGGTAGGGTCTTATATATGGTATAAGAGTTGACTTTATACTCGGAGGTGCTTCGACAGTATGATCGGGTACACTCTACCTAAAGGGCAATCCCTTTAGCCAAACAGGTTCGTCTTTGATTTAAGTGGGGGAGATTGTAACATCCCATTCCACATTGAATATAATAAGGATGTTGGGAGTAATTTATATGTGATTCAAGCCCTAACTGTGTCACAAGAACTCTTCCTTTTCGGGTTCCAAGTGAGGACAACTGACTTGAAAGGGCTAGGTGACATTGATTGGCGCATCTTAAGACCCCGAGTCTTACACATTCAAGAGCAAAGGGGCCACGAAAGAAAAGTGATTAGTGTGCCAAGTTGGTACGTAGAGGTCTTTGGTTCAAATCTCTGATACGACGCATATTTCTAGTTTGAGCGGGTGATAACATTTTATCGCGGATGGGGACTATCTGGTGATAACATTTTCCTCTTCATATGGCTTTCTTATTGGTAAGCCTTATGCTACTTTTGGGCCCTTGCGAGCCGGATTCTAATTTGTTCGTTCCTATAGATGCGTCTCTTACCACTGCGTCAACTTAACTTCTTCATCCACTTCTTTACTTAGGGTTATAGTTGTTTCATGAGATTTTATTTACATAGCGGGAACCTTATTTATACTCGTTTCAACCTATTTTCATTTACGACATCATCAATATCATATATCGAATATATTGTGTGCTTGAGTTGGGTCAGGTACATTCGATTTATTAAGTTCAGGTTCAAATAGATTTCGTATTGCTCTAGGTCTTTGCCAAGTTTTTTTTTTTTTACTGTTTATAACCAAATTTAGACTTCTTCTCTTTCAATCATAACCCACATTTGGTCTTATGTAGTGACTTGGGTTGAAATAGGGCTGGTCTTCGTGTACAATGGGAAATCTGGGAAAAATCTCCAACTTAGAGGGTTAGACAAAACCAATCACCAGTTGTCTTTGACCACCTAGCTTTGGTTCTCAAACTTCTAAGTTGGAGGTTTGAAGCTCCATGCGTGGCGGGGTTGTTTGAAGGTTAGTTTACTATAATGGGTCGGTAGAGTGTGTGACGTGTTGGACAACTGGTAGTTGTCCTTTGTCTTCATCGCTCGTGCTCGCTCTGAGTTTTCTATCTAGATTGACCTGGATGGATTCCTTTCTTCTCCTATTTGAACTCTTACTTTGTGATCCATTAACTTGTTTGGAATTATGAATGGTTGATTTATAGGATCGTCATTGAATTTTGTTGCATAAAATGCTAAGACGAAGATAATACTAAGTCTTTTTAACAAGACATGAGTATTGGAAAATAAATCAAATTCTGAACAAACCTCGGACTTGAACCAATAACACAATTTTGAACCCGAATTTTTCAAGGTTGATTTGGCCTCTATTTTTTAGGCTTGGTTGACTAGACAAAAACCAGTGAAAAATGATTCGATAGTTGACATTCTTTTGCCTTTGAGTTTGTTGAGTATTGTGGAATTTTATCAGTATAGATATGTGTCCATAGTCTATATCAAGATGATGTTTGAAAAAGGATACAATGAATCACATTATCAACTCTCACCATTTATTTATATCATGAAACAAAATAGTGATATGTTCTATGTGAACCAATCTTTGAACAATGAAGACATATGAACAATGAACCTACTTCGATGTATGATCAAAGCCTAAATATGAACGAACTCATTTGGAACGGTGATTCAACTTAAACCAGTCTGAGACAATAAACACTACACAATCGGCCATATTGAAACAGAATATCTCAAATATTACTGCGAGAAAGAAGACAACGAATTTGGAAGTATACCACTATGACAGGACCAGTTGATAACACACATATTAGATTAATATGAAGATTAACCTATGGAATTGTTATGAGATTGGAAGAAAGAATTTATGGGCAGAAATCGAAATGTTTTATAAAATTAAATGCATCCAAATTTTGGTACCCATTGAAACAAAAATTGGAAAAAAAAACCCTAGAATAAAGTTGGGAAAAGGCGGGATTTTATAATTTCACTTGGTCCTGGCGATTGAATGTTGGGTGAGATTTATGTGTGACGAGAGGGTTTCTCGACCAAATAAATTTGTAGTCATGACCCCACTATAGGATAGTGGATTCAGGTTCGTTCTCAGAAGATAAGTCAACTCTGTTAGTTTAGTCATTTCGAGGTTTGAGGAATAGAGGGATGAGGTGAAGGTTGATGACGTCGATTGGGTTTAGTCGATATCGACTGTGTCAAACTCGACGTCAGCTAGGGTAGAAGGTGATGGCAGTAGACAGGGATAGAGAAGGGATGGAGTCTTTGTCGGGTGTATGTGCAGAAACTTTAAAGCAACGAAATAAAACAATAAAAATGCAAACTTCCAAAGTAAGAGATCACCACAACAATAAACATATACGTAGATCACGAATCACATAAAGATGCATGCTTTCATATCAAGGAACAAGTTTTCACATGTTCCAACAAATAGATATATTGGCTTTCGCAAATAAATCATAATTTGTCTCTACCTTTTAGTGATTATAATCCAAATTGTTGACAAGAATCTCTTTTACTTTCGTTAAAGGACTAAACACCTAAGATAGGAGATGATGAAAACACTCAAAATCATGAATTCATGGATCAAACATACATGTCTATCGCTAGGGTCACTCAAACCCTAGAAGATGGGAATTTAGAAACAAAACATAGGAAAACTAACAACTTTAAAACTAAAAGAAAACCTAAACTTACAAAACCTTCCAATCGTTCCTCCTTCACCTCCCCCAAAGGCAAAGCTTGAATGTGTGTCAAACCCTAGGCCTAATGCCTTTATATTTATAGTTGACTAATACTTGTTCCCCAAGGAAAATAAATTCTATCTAATTAAGAAAGTAAATCTATTATCTAAATTCTATCTAAATAAAAAATTCCTTGGGTAAATAGGAAAATACCCATAAGAAAAGGTCGATCTATCTAATTCTAATGATATGTGAAAATCTTGGATATGGAAAGTCTCAAAAGATTCGGCCCAATTCGCTCCCGTCCATGCTTTTTGGAATTCCGATTGACATCGAGTGAAAGTGGTCGACGTAAGATGGTCGACGTTGAGTGGTGATAGTCGATGTCGACCTTCTTTCACCTTTTTCAACATTCTACTCTGTCTTAAAATGCACTTTTTTGAGTTCTCGTTTGTTCGATCGACGCATATGAATATGCGTTGGAAAGACCTTTTCGAGAACTACAACTCTCATGAAGGTCTCAGAACTTGATTCAAAATTATGAATGGCGAAAAGAGAGGGTTTTCTCCAGCTGCACCTTCCTGTGCTCTTCCTTAGCTTCTCCAATGTCTTCATGGTTTTCCTTTAAGCTCCAAAATGCGTCCAAACTTCTCCAAGATAGCTCTAAATACTTGAAAATCACACCAAATCTTATGCAGACTCCATATATTGCAATTAATCAACAACTACACAATTTTCATTCCATATATATCTTGCAATTAATCAACAACTACACAATTTTCATACTTTCCCAATGCAAATATGCACAAAAAGACTCAAATAGGACTATAAAAATGACCTTAAATATGTCTAAAAACAGAGCACATCAGTGTGATATAGAAAAAGCATCAACTTCATAACATCAAATTGTAGCTTATCACAAAAGAATAATTGTTTACTACTTTCATATTCACAAACTTTCTCATAAATGTTGAGTGCATCGTTTCTTTCACTTTTGCTCCACCAAAAGATTTGGATAAGAATTCGTTTTAGACCATGCTGACATCATTCCTTTCCTCATCTTGTCTCCTCCTTAAGCTAACAACGAGAAGCTAGGTAGAAATGACCCAAACTCATCTCGATTTTCTAAACATAGCTCTTTCCAAAGTGATTGCTATATATCTTATGGACATCCCCACCTTTGGGAATGAATTCACTTGGAGGAAAACCGAAATTGACATTAATAATATCTATGAAAAGCTACATAGAAAACTCATCATTTATGAGATTCTCACCTGGCTCTCGGTGATTTCCACTAAAACCACACTTTCAACACTAAAAAGAGTAGATACTAATTGCATTCCTAGATGATCGAAATTCGAGAGGAAAATATGTTTACAATGAGCATTATTCAAAACTTGAACAAAATCCCCAAACTGAACACCATTTTGACATATATTGACAAATTTTCGACTAATTTCTTTTTGAGTAGGTGAAGTAACACTCACAACACCTCTTCCAACTCTAATTCTGATCCCGTTGCAGTGCTTACACCTACAACACCGATGTTCCTCTTCAAACAATTGTCACTTCGGCGATTGTGGAAACTGAGTTATGCAAATATAGCTTAGAACAAAGATTCCATCTTTGAACAAAATCAAACCTGAATTGCTCTCATTTGAAGATTTGACACACTAGCACACAAAACAATGTGTAGCTTTTTTGGTTGAAAAAAATGTGTAGCTAGAACAAGGTGAATCAATATATTCATCATCTCAAAGTGTTTACTCTCAATCTTTATAAAAACTCCATATTATCAAAAAAAGATCCCATCTTTGTAACAAACTCTCCAAACCTGGCTTATAAAGCCTCCTTTCTAACAAAATCCTAAATACCCTCTTTTAATTATCATTTTACCCTTCAGGATATACGGATAGATGCAACACATTATAGGTTTATGTAATGCTATATATAATGGTGTAAATGCTAATACTACTAGGCACATATTATAACATAATATGCTCCATTACTAAAAATAATTGGTTAAACAAAGTACAACCAGCAAAGAGCAAGTAGACAAATAATCTTGACATCACCTAAGTCTAGAAAGAGATGAGCAATTTTGTCTTGACCTCGCCGCCTAGTGGCCCCATTCATTTGACCACGTGCTTATTTCCCATCAATCCCATTCACTAATTAATCACTCTATTCATCTAAATTTTCTTCTCTTCAAACTCAAACCTATTTGTTTACTCCTTATTTCTATTTGAAATTTGAAAAGAAATACTCCCTCCGTTCTCGGAAATATAAGATTTTTTACTTTTTGGCACGTAGATTAAGGAGCTAAATACTATATAAAATATTAATTTTTTTAAAATTAATTTTTTACAATATAACACTTTTTATTAATAAGTATTAAAATGTAAAAAAATAATTTTAAAAAAATCAATATTTTATACAGTATTTAGCTCCTTAAACTACGTGCCGAAAAGTAAAAGATCTTATATTTCCGAACGGAGAGAGTATTTTCTTTCTCTCTTTTTTCTTTTCCCGTAACCATTTCCTATTAGTACTATACTTTCACAGTTCATTTTTGTTTGTCGTTTACTATTCACACACATTAAAAATTATATAAAATATTAATTTTTTTAATAATCTTAATTTTTATTAATAATTATAATATTATTAAAAAACAATTATTTTATATAGTTTTTATCACATTAAAAACGTATATAAATAATAATAAAAAATTAAAAGTGAACGGATTAACTATGTACATCATCTCATTTGGATATATCTAGACATCGGATATGCCTAAAGTAATGTGACGCTCTAATTCATTGGTGTTTTTCCCTAATCAGAACGAATTTGATTGATCAAAGTTGTTCTAATTTTTTTTACAGTAGGCAACAAAGTTGTTCTATATTGAAATATAAATGATAGTATATGACTCATTATAAAAATACAACTTTTCACTCATAAACGATGTATTATCAAAATATGATTAATAAAGTATTAATAATAATATTTTTTTCTTTAGACTACACAAACATATGTATATATGTATATATAATGTCTAGTTTTTATTCTTAACCAATATATAAAAAATGATTTAATTTTTTAAAGAAATTGATTGCTTAACCTATGTATTTGAAGAACATATAGATAAATATAATATAATATAAAGTTGTTATGATATATTCTCTAAAAAATATAGATTAATTAAGCATTTGCACAAAAAAATATCTTATAAATTTTATTGATTTTTATAGTATTCCTATTTTCATTTAAAGTTTATTTTCTAATAAAAAAATACTTATAGTTGGAGGCCACTCTATATAAGTGAGCTCTAAGTTCAACTCCACATTGATCATTTCCACCCTAACCAAATTCCAAATCACAAAAATAAACTAATTAATTAATGGATCATAATCCATTCCACAACGACCAACACCCCTCGCCGGAATATTCCTCCGCCACCACTTCTACCACCACATCCTACGACTCCCTGCCCTTCAACCTTAACGACTCCGAAAAAATGCTCTTACTAGACCTATTGATGCTAGCCGGGGCGAGTCCCACCTCGCCCTCCACGTCGTCCGCCACCTCGTCATCCACCGCAATTGTGAGGGTGAAGGAGGAGGAGGTGACGGCGGCGGAGGTGAGGGGGTACAGGGGGGTGAGGCGGCGGCCGTGGGGGAAGTTCGCCGCGGAGATACGGGACTCGACGAGGAACGGGGTGAGGGTGTGGCTGGGGACGTTCGAGACGGCGGAGGCGGCGGCGATGGCCTACGATCAGGCGGCGTTCGCGATGCGGGGGGCGGCGGCGGTGCTCAACTTCCCGGTGGAGCGCGTGAGGGAGTCGCTGGAGGAGATGGGGAGCCTGCAGGGCGCGTGGGGTGCGAACGAGGGGGAAGGGGAGTGTTCGCCTGTGGTCGCACTAAAGAGGCAACACCTTAAGAGGAGGCAGTCCAACGGCGCGTGTTCGAAGAGGAGGAAGAGGAACGCCGTTGGATGCGATCAGATGGCGGAGGGATCGTCCGAGGAGGAGAGAGTGGTGGTGTTTGAGGATTTGGGTGCGGATTACCTGGAGCACCTCTTGAGCCGTTGGTGATCACTCAAATTATAAATAAATACTATAAACATTTCTTGCAAATTTGGTAATTAGGGGAAAAAAAGGAAGAAGTTTTAAGTTGTAATCTTAAACTTTTAGTTGAAATTTTGGAAATTAAATTGGTCATCTTTGTAAAATTGTATTTAGGATTTTTGAGGAATGTGATTTGTCCTTTTCTCATATGCCATGTATTATGACGAGTTGTTATTGGCACGGTCAATTTTTCGTCAAACGCATGGTCGAGCCATCGAGTTGGGAGTTCAGAGACGGCAAACGACATGCCGACTTGAGAGTACAGTGTCAATAACCCTTGGCCAATAGCTTGTGTGCAAAACTCACCCCAGGATGTTGCCGACTCGGGAGCCTGGTGTCGGCAAACACCTTGTTGGCTCGCTGGTCCGTTGTTTGATGATCCGACGTTGTATAGGAGCCTCGCTGGTGCACTGCAGTATCTTACCTTCACCAGGTCTGATATCAGTTACACCGTTCAACAGATCTGCTTGTTCATGCATGCGCCCAGGGAACCCCACTTTCAGGCCTTGAAGCGGATCATACGGTACACCAGCGGCACCCTCGAGCTAGGCACCACAATCACTCCTTCCTCTAAGCATGACCTCGTCGCTTACACTGATGCGGATTGGGGTGGTTGTCCTGACACACGTCGCTCCACGTCTGGATACTGTGTTTTCCTCAATGACACCCTAGTGTCGTGGTCAGCGAAGCGCCAGTCTGTTGTGTCTCGCTCCAGCGCCAAGGCAGAGTGCAGAGGTGTTGCCAACGTTGTCTCCGAGTGCTCTTGGCTCCGCAATCTACTTCTGGAGCTCCGTTGCCCTCTTCAGAAGGCCACCCTGGTCTACACTGACAACGTCTCCGCCGCCTATCTGGCTAGCAACCCAGTCCAGCATCAGTGCACGAAGCACATTGAGCTCGATCTCCACTTCGTCCGGGACAAGGTTGCCATGGGACATGTCCGTGTTCTACATGTCCCGTCCTCCTATCAGTACGCTGATATATTCACCAAGGGTTTACCTCGCCAGTTGTTCCTTGATTTTCGGTCCAGTCTCACTGTACGGGACCCTCCACTTTCGACTGCGGGGGTTTGGTAGATTACATAGGTCTTATATTGTAGAGTGGGCCCAAAGGCCCAATACCTTTGTAACCTATGTATATCATTGTCTAATGAATGAAACCCTCAAGGAGGACTTTACATCAATTGCATCTCTCTACAGAGAGTACGGTGTCGGCACTCCCCAACACTCAGCCTAGCACAAGCACTTACCTATCGGGGCTTCTCCCGGCTCCAGAAGTCGGTGTCGACATCTCTTACCATGCGTTTGGTGAAAACTCGACGTGTGAATATCATATCCGATTATATATGATTCTATATGTAGGAAGGTTGCATATAATTGGATGGTAAAAATTAGGTACTTTATGCTATATATTATTTTCTATCCATAATATATGAATGTTTCTATTAGAACTTTTTGTTACTTGCTTATAGAGAATTTATTTATACTGATAACTGTTAGAATCTGAGGGATAAACGGATTATCTCATATAGCAAAAGTGGAACTAAGATCGTCTTACCTTCGAATTTGATCACCGCATAGATCTTCATAGCCTTAAATCTGGTTAGAGAATCGAGAACATGGAAGAATCTACAATTCACAACCTACACACCATTGGAGAGCGTTGGAGAGGAAGGAGACTCCGTCCACGGAGGAGAGTTCTCTGTGGATTTTCAACCTCTGAGAAGAACATCAAACAGATTATCTAGGGATTTGAGATATATCTGACTCTCTTAGGAGAAGCGTCTCTTCTCTTCTATCTTATAAGAATAAGAGAATTTATCTCTTATTATATTGGATAAATATATAACGCATATATATTATCTATCTTAATATTTATTAACTCTTAACGTATAAGAATTAATTACCTAATTACGTAAATAAGACTTTTATCCTTTGGATGTATATTTAATTATGGATATAAAATAATTCTAACAATAACAAAAAAAAATATAATTATAGTGTATTATAAGTTGTTCTTGTCAAAATTTAATACTCATACCTAGCTTCATTAAACAAATGACATCAAACTAACTCGGTAGTTTTTAACGAAATGGTGGCAAAGTGAGAAAACCAGATAACTTAATTTTTTTGCATTAAAATTGATAGTTGTATTTAGAGTCCAAAAATGGTATCAGAGCCAAGTTGGCAATGAGAAACATATGGACTTTATGACTAATCAAGGAGAGTCCAAAATTGAAGGAGAGTCCAAAATTGAATTTCAAATGATTTGAAGCCTTCTTAGAGTCCTAGGAAAGGGTTAGAAGTGCACAAGATCATCATCTCTCGAACGCCAAGGTACCTTAGTGTGTATGTTATTTTTTCTTGATGTGATTGCATTGTGTGTGATTGTTATGTTTATTGGTAGAGCGTGATGAATAGAGCATCATGCTAGGCAGAAGATAGATCTCCTTAGGGTCTATGTGACTTGATTATAACATGACCTATATGATGATGTGTCTTATATGCTCGACAAGTTCTCCTTGATATGTTGTGCCTTTTAAGGTTATGTGAGACTATAACATGCTTTTCTATTTTAAAATAAATTGTTCTTGATATTTGTTGTCAGGGTGAGAGGGAATCGAGTTCGAAAGGGAATCGAGTTCGAAATAAATATGAAATATAAACTAAACCAAACCAACTCCCTGTCCAAGCAAATAAAATTACAAGAATCCCTCCCGATGTAGCAGTAGGGCATTCAGGATCGAATCCATGAGGAGGTATGTCAGCGGTTCCTAAGCTCGCAATCACGTTCAATTTCGACTCCAAAAGATCACTCGATATCGAGTAGACTAGTCAATATCGACTACAGTTCCAGTCGATTTCCAGCAATTCCCTGCAAAAGACAAAAGCAACAGTCAACATCGAGTAGAGCACTCGATATCGGGTCAGTCACTCGATATCGACCTCTGCAGTCGATTTTGAGTCTTTGCAGAAACTATAAAACGTAACCAAATTTGTCGAAAAAGTGTCCGAAGAAATTAAGAATGATGAAGGAAAGATGAACAGAATAAAATCACAGGTTTTATAAACTCAATAAACTTAAAAACCTCCAAGATCGAGGATTTCATGCCACAACGATAACCACATAAGCCTATGCCAAATTTATGAAAGATAATGCCTTTTCGTCAAATAACTTTCGTTACTAACAATTAGGTGATTTAGAGGCTCTCGCATAAACCCTAAGAGTTACTATCCAATTTCATAATTAATCCAAATTCACAAAAAGAGAGGCTTTCGCTTCAATAATGGAAATAAGGATCGCCTACTACTTTCGTAGAAGAATCATGCGTATAGGATAGAAGACGGAATAGCATAAAAATCATACCTTTGATGCATAAACTTACATGGATATCGTTGGGCTCACCCCGACCCTAGAAGTAGGGGAACTACTCGCGCTTCATATCCATTGACATCATCATCATCATCATCATGGGAAAATAAACTTGAATTGAAATTGTCGAAAGATTACAACCGAACAAAGCAAAAACCCGCTCTTGCTTCTTCTTCCTTCACTCGGCCCTCTCTCTCCTAAACTTCTAAACTTTCTGTGATTGTATGTGATTGAATGCTATTGAATTGATGAAAAACTCAACCCTAATGGCTTCTAATTATAGATTTCAAACCTCGATATGCAAGGATAAGAAAATCTATCTTTATTCCTAAGATAAAACTAAATAAAGTAAATAATAAAAAATCACTTTAAGTAAATATGAATTCACCCTAAAGAATATAAAGTCTGATAGAATGATATCATAAAAGATCCCGACTTAATGTAAAAGGAATGTTCTTCGGATAAGATTTTATCAAAATCGTCGGAGCTGTCTGCAGCGTCACTCGATATCGACTAGGTTCAGTCAATATCGACCACTTCTCTTCTATCTCGAGCCAGTTCTACTCGACCTCGGATTTGCACTCGATCTCTATCTTTTACTCGATTTAGGTCACTCGATATCGACCACTTTTAGTTGATATCGACCAGTCTGTGTCGAGTTGCATTGTTCTTCTTCTGGCTCGATTTCTGGTGATAAGTTCCACTCGATGTCGAGTCAATTAGTCGATTTCGACTCCTCAGTAGACTTCGAGTACTTTTTTAGCTTTTCTTCTTTTCTCCAAATCGCTCCAATTTCATCTCGATTTTTGTGAAATAACACAAGAACTCGTGTAGACCTCTATATTTGGAAAATAAACATAAACTACACAATCCTTATGCTTTCCCAACCAATATGCATGCAAATATCAACAAAAAATGGACATAAAAGTAGATAGAAAATATGGTAATTTGCGCGCACATCATTGGTTTAAGATGCCTTGCTTATATGCCTACTTGAGATGTTTTGACATTATATTATCATATGATTTATTTATTTGATGTCCTACATGCATTCATGATGAATTATAATGATATATATTGCCCTCCTATGTGAATTCATTTCAAAAAGATAATCATGTGTACAGTGGCGGAGCCAGGATTTATTTCCGGGGGGTGCTAAAAAAAATTTCGTGAAATATATTTTTTTGGTGTATACTTATTAAGAAGATTTTTTGTAAGAAAATATTGAAAAACACTAAAATTGTGATTTTTTTAATTTAAATATAAATATGACATTTTTTCAATGAAATAGTTGATAGAAACAAAAAAATACAGAGAGAAATCAAGAAGAATATTTAATGATATAGTAAAACATAAATATGACTTTTTTAATGAAAAGACACTAAAATTGTGATTTATTTAATTTAAATATAAATATGATATTTTTTAATGAAAAAGTCGATAGAAACAAAAAAATATAGAGAGAAATAAAAAAGAATTAATGATATAGTAAAACAAAAATATGGCATTTTTTTAATAAAATAGTTGATAGAAACAAAAAAATATAGATAGAAATGAAGAAGAATTAATGAAATAGTAAAAGAAATAAAAAGTGAAGCATTTGGGATTTGAACCTAATACATTTTGGTTCTCCTTCCTTCCTTTACCACTTGAGCTAGACAACACTCTTGTTTCAAATATCCTTTAAAGATGTTATATTACCTTAAAACACTAAATATATGTAAAAAAAAATTTGTATTTTTTTTTCCGGGACGGGGGGTGCTCGAGCACCCCCTAGCTCCGCCCCTACATGTGTATGCAACTCGACTAAAATGTGTGTGAATTAATGAATAGTTACCACTCACCTAGTAATGAAAATAGGAATGACATTTAAGACATAAGTCTTGGACCTTGATTGACGGGTTTTCTCATCTCTAAGAGAAGAGACTATATACTCGAGCTAACTTGTTAATTGTGAGACTCAATGAGATAGTAAGATGACTTTTTAATTGACCTCCTTGGATTTCTTGGTGAAGTTTTTCTTTGCAGTTCTTGAGAATTCACAAATTTCCATGACAACTCATTGTCTCGCTTCATGTAAATCATCTTGGGTACTTAATTCCTTAGTTTGTACTTTAATGAGGAATTGTGTGTTCCCTAGATTATGTTTCCTCACTCACATCATGTGTTTGATCCTCCCTCACTTCAGCATTGTGTGTTTCCTCACTCAAGATAATTGTTTCCTCCCTCACCTTCTCACAATCTGTATCACTTTTCATGGTCATCACTCTTGGGCATAGAAGAGCCCCCATTGGCTCCAACAACGACACCATCACTATCACTAGATGGGGGTTCACATCACAATTACGAACATCATTCGAGCCATCAATACCCTTAACATCATCATTAGCAGCTTCCAAGTTGGTTGTCTTGGTCTCACATCTAGCATTAACACCAATGACGGTCCACTTCTCCTTGAAAAAACATATAATCTCCTTATGGATGAAAGAGCAATAACCCAAGCAATAGAGAGGCTCGTATTTTACAATGAGCTTGCAAACAAGTGTGTCACCATCATCAAAGTCGAAATCAACTTCCCTAGTGATCGACTTGGCAAAGTTGATCTCAATGAGAACCTGAGCATATGATCTTCTCCTCCTTTCCTCCGTGACTTTATCTATGAAGAAGGGGCACCCCACGTGGGATATCAATCTACGAAGAATCTTCGAGGACCAATATTACACAGGCAAGCCATAAATCCGAACCCAGAAAGGAATAGTTGCAACATCTTTATGGTTAAATGTAAATTTGTCCGAAATAGGTTTAAGGATTATAGGCTTATCGTGAATGAAGTAAGGACCATCTTTTAGAACATTTTCACAATCACTTTCGGATTCGAAGTTGAACACCATCCAGCCAACCTCCTCTCTATGTCTTGATCGAACACTCCAAGGCTTCTTCAATTCATTGATCAAGAAGTTGTCCGAATGAAATCCAACATATTACCCAAGGAGGGACCAACCCCAAAACCGAGGGCTTCAGGAGAGTTTAGAGCACTTGATGGACATTTTAGGAGACATGGGGGGAGGGGGGACATACTCAAGCTTACCACTAACCCCCGATTTTAAGAATATCTTTTTGGACATAAAAGCCCAAGCATTAATACCTTTATGAGCTAGGGGTAGGAGCTATTGTGGGATAACTAAGGGTCTTGTGTCTGATATTAGGTACCAAAGGCACAAAGGTTGTTTTATCAGGAGTCGCACGGGCATTAGGAGCCAAGGTGATCATGTGTTGATCATTACTGGGCATAGGAGGGGCCAAGGATGTCGAGGAGGGAGGAACGTGAGAGGCGGGAGCACGAGAAGACGGTGAGCTGAGTGGGGGGACTCGGAGAAATAAGAGTCATTGAGCATTAGGAGCATGGGAGTCAGGTGCTCGGGAGCTTGTGAGCAGGGTCATGGTGCTCGGGAACCTCGGGAACCAAGGCATTGAGCAACCAGGAGACACATTGGATGCAGGCACACGGAGTTAGGGCGCGACACAAAGTGGGCACGAGGGCGTAAAGGGGTGCAAATTAGGCACCTTTTGAATTCAAAGTAGGAGACATTATCTTCAATATTGCATAGGAAGTCGAGGCGCCAAGAGGGGTACATGGAGACGCGCCCCTGCACGGACACCGAGGAGCCACATTTTGATAGTTGGACATAGGTGTCGAGGCGCCATTAATGCAAGACGCTCCTCCAGCCATCAGAGCACCACCTTGAGTGTCGTCGCTCGACGGAGCGGAGGAGGTACCCGGTGCCACGAAGGTCTCACCAAGCAAATGGCCAAATTTTGGAGACATTATTCGACCACCCTTGAGAGAAGTTTGAGCATCTTTTCGGGGCATAATAGAGGAGTCCTTGCCATTGGGGTGGCCTGAACCGCCGGTAATGACCATAGAGCCAAATGGGGGAATCCGACTAGCCGCCACCACATCATCACCTTGTTTCAAAGAAATCGAGCTAGAGGGGATTGAACCACCAATATTAATCTTGTGGGTGTCTTCTTCTCCACCAACATGTACCATAGATGTTGAGAGAGTTTCTTGATCAACAAATAAATTTATAATCAAGACCCTGTTGAGTATAGCGAAGTCAGGTTCGTCCAGAGGTGAGAGTCGGCGGTTCTTATTTAGTTGCTTAAGAAAGGTATAGAAATAGCAAGAAGAGGCGAAGAATATAGATTGTATGGGTTTTGGTTGCAAAATTCAGAATTTAAATCAATAATAAAAAGCTTCTAAGGTTTAGGGAATCATCGAAACAATAGTCATGCATGTAAACACAATGAATCACACAAATATCGCACTTTTATCCATAAAAGATTCAACTTGCGTCAACCAAGCAAAGCAATCAATCAGCTTTTATTAAATTAATTAACTTTCTTACCCTTTCTTAATTAGATTAATCAAACTCTCATTCAAAACTCTAATTACTATCCAATTCACAATTATCTCTTTAAATCAAATTGCAAATGAGGAAATTCTCCAACTTTCATTGAGGATTAAGCACAAAGGTATATATCTAGATAGATGAAAGACTCTCAATTCATAGATTCATCGCATCCAATACAAAAAACTATCGCTGAGATCACCCCAACCCTAAAAAAGAGAAACTACTCACACATTGTCATGGTAAGTAAAGCAAAAGACATAAAATTTGGGTAGGAGAAGAAACTAAAATGAAAACTGAAAAACCTGGAAAATAGCGTCTCAAACTTAGCCACAGCATCACACAAAACCTCGAAACATGTGTTCGAGCCTTCACCTAAACACACCCTAAAAACAGCCCCCGGTAGCTCTCCAAACTCCTCAAATGTTTCCCCTAAAGTTGCCGTCGAATTGGATGTAAAATTGAATGGATAAAAGTCTGACCCAAAGGCCATATTTATAGTAAAAACCTTAAATCTATCTTAAGAAAATAGAATCCAAAAGGATCTATCTAAATCTATCTAATTTCGGGATAAACTCATGTGTAAAATCACGTTCTAGTGGCCCATACGGAGCCACCCCTCAATCGGTACTAAGCTAGATCCCGGTCGGTATGGCTTCTGCACTCTAACTTCTATCTGTTAGGAGGTCGGTACCGACCCACCCGAGGTTAGTATAGGGGGCAGTATGACTTCTTTTGGCTCGAATTCACATCTCGTTCTTCCACTTTTTGGGTCGGTACCGACCCACCCCATGTCGGTATGGGGGTCGATATGATCGACCACTGTTTTCAGCTTTTTCAGCTCTATCTTCAAACACACTTTCTAGAGTTCTCATTCGTCCAATTAACACATATGAATATGCATTGGAAAACTCTTTTTGAGGACTACAACTCTCTTTAAGATGTCAGATCTTTAGTCCAAGTGGAAAATGGATAAAATAGGACGTTTCTCCTCACTTTGACACTTTTTGTTCTTCCTTAGCTTCTTTAATTACTTCATGACTTTTTGTTAAGCTCTAAAATGTGTCTAATCTTCTCCAAAATGTCTCTGAATCCTACAAAACACCACCAAAGCTTGTGTAGACCTCCATATCTTGCATAATACGAAATCAACACAAACGACACACATCCCAACACAAACACCATTAATAGAGACTCAAATTGACTTAATTAAACACTATAAAACATGACTAAAATATGGATACCAATAGCTTACCACCATGCCCAACCTCTGCCAAGAGTTTGAGCTTCTTTGGTTTGTTCTTGTCGTACACTCGGCCACCGTTGATAATCGAGGAAGAGCCACCATTATCATTTATCGTCAACCACCAGTCCCTTGCTCTTCTTCCCCATGGAGGAAATAGAGGTTTGGAACAATCGGCATGAAACCGACTACCACGAGCCACACAAGTCCATGGGAGAAGAGGATGAGCCAAAGAGAAGGAGAAAGAGAGAGACCATGGGAGGGGAGAACAAACACCATGGAAGGGAGGCTTTTTGACAAGGAGGAGAATGGGAGGGAGGGGAAGGGGAGCCTAACTCCATCTCGGTGGGGTTCCGTGAGGGTGCTCACCATAAGAGAAAAGAACAAAGGAGCTCGTGAGGAGCTCCCTTATCGGAGCAAGCCGGAGAGGGAGAGAAAGTCCTGGTCGAAAATCGCCTATGAGAGGAGAGAGGAGAGGTGAAAGGATTTATTGCCACATAAGCCTTAGTAAGCCTTTGTTTAAAGAAAGGTTGTCATGTGGCATCTTTCACGACTGTTTTGGTATTATTATATATTTATAATATAATATAATAGATATAATAGAATTCTTTTTAGGAAAAACCAATTATCTATTAATTAAATTAATGTACTCAAACAAAAAAAATAGGAGAAGCTTCCAAGCTTAGCAAGACGATATATGATCTGCCATATTTAGTTGAGAATTCACTGAATCCATCTACGTACAATATATCAGTTTTTTTTTTAATTTTGTTAACTACTTATCACAAACTTTAGAAATTAAATATATAACTCCATAAAATAGGATAAATTTTCAAGACTGCACATAAAACATAGCATCAATTGTATATAGATTTCAAATAATAGCCCGGAAAACACATTTAGCATGTTTTTTAATCACTAAAACCCTCTTTGTCTTGAGTTTTCAATTCTTTCGTCAATCCATGTTGCCGTTCTTTGAAGGAACTCCACCGTCCGTTCCCGCGAGAAACGCATACTTTTCCTTCCTAGTCAATTTGGTGCACTTAAATCCTAAACTCCCAGCGATCACCCTTTGAACGTAGTTGGCCACCTCAATCGGCGACTTTCCGCCCTTGGAACTTAGCTCAATCGGCAAGGGATCCAGGAAGGTGACCTCATACGACGGATTTGGGTTCATGCTCACGAAAAACGAATCGAGGAGCTTATATCCTCGCACCGTGGTGCCAAAGAACATGTCCTGCTTACAACTGATCGCAACGGGCACAATCCTATGGGTCAACTCGGCAAAGAGAGCACTAAACCTGAGCAAGAACGGCTCCCTACAGGTTGTGCCCTCTGGGAAGATCACCAAATCGCCAACCTCAAGCAATCGCTTGATCTTGGCGGCGTCTTTCTCCCTTTCTCTCGACAAGCCCTCCACCTTGACGGGAGAAATGAGTTCCGTGAAGGAACTAATGCTGTAGGCGACGACGCTGAACTTCCTCCCTAGAGCCACGGAGATCATGACCGCGTCTACGACGGTCCTGTGGTTGCACACAAAGAGGGTGCCCAGTTGGCCGGCTTTCTCAGGAGGCGGTGGAGGCTTGCCTTTAACCGTGAGGCTGATTCCCATGACCTTCAACAACAGCCTTACGACTCTCGGCGGGAAAGAGACGTTAACGAACACCCTTAAACAGGAAAGGGTGAAACCAAGAGGAAGCCACAAGAAGGTGAAGAGTGCAACAATGGGGGTTGGCCTTTTAACTAACCTCCCTTCATGGAAAATCACTGGACTCGGTAGCTTGCTCCTTGGGAGCGCCCTCGTCTTTGTTGGTGGCACTATATACGCTTCCTAGGAATTACCAATTAACATTAAAATAAGTAGCCAATCATGAAGCGGGTTGATGGCACATAAATTGAACTCTAATTTTTTTCTCGAAAAAGCTATCAATATTTAAATTATTTTTAATTACGAATTTTAACAAATGATAAGTACGATATAAGTATATTAATTTGGTAAATGGTGTGAAATATAATAATAAATATCGCTTCATTCTTGAAATTTATTGAGGAATCCGAACAGGTTTTAGTCTTGAACGTACAAATTAATACAAACGCTAATTAATGAAAAATAAAATTTCTGTTGAAAAATAAGTAATTGTAAAATTGATTTCGATTGAATCAATCTATTATATTGGCGGTCGTGCACCAGACGCAAATGAGTTAGAATTTAGAAGCTTAGCTAGTATATATGTTGGGAACTTGTATATTTTCCTAAGTGTTTTATGTCATTTTAATATGTATTTATTATATATGTGTAACATGAAATGGTTAAGTGTGTGATGACTTAAGTTAAGGCACAGGTCAGCCTTGGGAGTTAGCTAAACCGGACTGGATTGAATTGAACCAAACCGGTTTGATTTTCTAATTAACCAGGTTCAACTGTCAAGATTGGGCCTAAAGCCCATAGTCCATCACACTGGCCCAACACCTGGAAGTGGTTGCTTCGGATACTGAAGATGGACTCGGACTTGAAACGCAACGTTTCATCTAGGGTTTCTCTATAAAAGCGAGGCTTCCCAGCTTGCCCACGTCGTCTAGCTTTCACTGTTCCTTGAGCTCAAAATCACAGAGAAAGAGAATAGAGTGAGAGAGAGAGAAAGAGAGATTAGGGTTAGGGTTTGCTATTCAAACCCATTTCCTCTTCCAGTCGTTGAAGCTCTTCTTCTCTCCCAGCCCAGAGAGTAGGTTAGAGGCTTCATCAGCAACCAGCAACTACTCGGTGTTTGGGTTTCTTTTCTTGGATCTGAGTATGTATCCTCAGATCTGAGATCTTAGAGGAAGTTCTTCTTCTTCTTGTTTGTTTTTCGTGTTTTTGTTTTTTGTTTCACTTAGATCCACACTTGTACTTTTAGTTTTGCCCGATCTGTATTTTCTCCATTTGTTTGATAGTGGATTAGGGCTGACTCTTGAGGTCCCGGAGACGTAGGATCACGGATCCGAACCTCATAAACTAATCTCGTGTTCTTCTTCCCATATCCTCTGTCTTTAGTACTCGTTTGGTTCTTTACAAAACAAATACGATTCGATCTTGCTTTTCAATATAGAAACATGTTCCATCTAAAAATCATTTGCACCAATTTTTTTTTTTAAAAAAAAAGAAAAGTTATCCTTGAGATTTAGCTTAAAAAATTCAAAAACACCTAAATATTTACAAACATTATGGTAATTAAATTACATAAACTCGTCTATAAGGAGATAGTTTTCATAAAACCCGTTGTAAAAATAAAAGGAACACTTACAACTTATTTTTTTAAAAACAAAAACGAATTTTTTGCGAGATAACTCTGTGGTATAGCTTAAATCGGATGATAAACAAGAATTTTAAGTTTTTCGCCAGGTAACCCTGAAGTTTTGAAACTTTTTGTCTCACGTCCAAACCTTTTGTTTTGATTGGAAAATATGTGTTTCAATTTTTATAGGGTAGTATTATGTAATATTGAAAAGTTATTGGGTTTTGTAAGTAATAAGTAACATTTTTTTCTAATTATTGGAACATCGAAAAGCACAGAGGTGATTGGTGTGAAGGGCGTTTTGTGGAGAAGAAGAGGCAAAGAAGAAGAAGGAGGTGTGACTCCGGCGATGGTGGGAGGCGGCGATGGATCTGGACAGCGATGATGGCTCCGACCTTGGTGGCGGCGGACGATAAAGGGAAAAGTTGATTATGAGAGAAGAGAAGGAGGTGCGACTCAATCTTTCCATTGTATGTTCCGAATTTTCCACATCTCCTGCTTGATTTCCATCAGATTTGTGGATTTCGATATCCTAATACAAGATTTTCCACATTGATCTCCTGCTTGAATTTTCCACATCTCATGTCTAGGTTTGTGAAAATCAACCCTTTATCGTAGGGGTGGGTGTGGGACGGGATGGAACGGGACGGGACCGGGATGAGGCCCGTCCCACTTTAATTTTTCCGTGACGGGACCGGGACGGGATTCACCTTTTTTTTTAATTCCACACGGGCCTTATCCCACACGGGACGGGACGGGACTTATCCCTCAAATAAAAACAATAAAATATTATAAAACTTGAAAAATAAAAAAAATGTTTTCATAGTTCATGCTTCATAGAATGATATCACCATAATGTTAACACTCCCAACAACACAATTTCATACAAAAAAACATTTCCAGCAGCACAAGCCTTCTGTAACCCTAACCGATTAAAATTGAATAGAGATTTCACTATTTCAAAATGGAGAATAAATATAAATATAAATATAAATATTTGTATATATATAAATTATATATATATGCGGGACGGGACCGGGATTTGCGGGATCCCATAGTCTTGTCCCGCATCCCGTCCCGCATAATTTTTGCGGGACGGGAACGGGACGAGATTCACTTTTTTTTTCCTTAAATCCCACCGGGACCAGGACGGGACCGGGACGGGACCGGAAATTACAGGATTTGTGCCCACCCCTACTTTATAGTAGTTGAATGGTATTAGTTGCCTGACAATTTAGCTTTTATTATTTCAATCAGATTTGTGGATTTTTCATATCTAATGAATACTATTTCACTCAATAATGAAACAACTCACCTTCCAAAAAAAACACTATCATTTCATTAACTTTCTTTTTTATATAAATTTTACTATTTTTAATACCAACTATACATTTGAACCAATGAACATATATTAAAAAATTAACAACACTAAAACCAATACTAATTATTACTCCCTCCGTTTCCTTTTAAGTGACTTTTTCAAGTCATGCACGTAGTTTTAGAACGATAAAAACTATATTAAATATTAATATTTTAATAATATTTTTTAAATAATATTATACTTATCACCAATAAATATAAGATTATCGAAAAAAATATTCTAAAAATTATTATTTAATATAGTTTTTCACACCTTAAAAAACGTGCATAAATAGAAAAAAGTCAATTAAAAAGAAACGGAGGGAGTATTCCATCCATTCACCAAAATATACAGTATCATCTTAACACCTTTTTAAGAAAACTAACAATTATACTATTTTACCCTTATTTATTACACTACTTTTTTACTTTATCAAAAATTATAATCAACAATTCACTAATCCTATCAAAGACATTTATAAATTAAAGTCCAAAATACTTAAAATAACATTTTTTGTAATAAAAACCCGTATATTATTGATAAAAGTGTTTCTTCTATAAAAGCCCGTCTAATATAGAATGGTAGGAGTGCCATTTTACCTATTTTGGACTTACACATGCAACTGGTCTTGCAATTATTAGTGTAACGTTAATTATAGTTTTTAATCAAGTAAAAATAAAGGGTAATAACTGAAAATATTATGTATATTTGCTAGCCCTCTTAAAAAGAATGAAATTGAAACTAAATTGAAGATATTTTCAAAATCTTTGAACAAACACTGGCATGATAATTTTACCTTTTATATTAAGGTTATGATGAACTCTAGATTATACTATCTATTTTTATTAATTTTTATAATTTTTTATTTATTACTAGTACTAGTTAGTAGGAAAATTTACCCACGTGTGTATAGCCATATAGGTGACCAAAATGGTTATAACGTTTGATTTTTTTTTTAATGATGTGATTAAAATATATAATTAAATGTTGTTCATTCAAATTTTCTTAAACAGTTCTGGTGTTTAAAAACACTTCACAAGCAGTTTTATTAAAATGTCAAGATTGGGCCTAAAGCCCATAGTCCATCACAGTACTGGCCCAACACCTGGAAGTGGTTGCTTCGGATACTAAAGATGCACTCGGACTTGAAACGCAACGTTTCATCTAGGGTTTCTCTATAAAAGCGAGGCTTCCCAGCTTGCCCACGTCATCTAGCTTTCCCTGTTCCTTGAGCTCAAAATCACATAGAAAGAGAATAGAGAGAGAGAGATTAGGGTTAGGGTTTACTATTCAAACCCATTTCCTCTTCCTGTCGTTGAAGCTCTTCTTCTCTCCTAGCACAGAGAGTAGGTCAGAGGCTTCATCAGCAACCAGCAACTACTCGGTGTTTGGGTTTCTTTTCTTGGATCTGAGTATGTATCCTCATATCTGAGATCTTGGAAGAAGTTCTTCTTCTTCTTGTTTGTTTTTCGTGTTTCTGTTTTTTGTTTCACTTAGATCCATACTTGTACTTTCGGTTTTGCCTGATCTGTATTTTCTTCATTTGTTTGATAGTGGATTAGGGCTGACTTTTGAGGTTCCGGAGACGTAGGATCGCAGATCCGAACCTCATAAACTAATCTCGTGTTCTTCTTCCCATATCCTCTGTCTTTAGTACTCGTTTGGTTCTTTACAAAACAAATACGATTCGATCTTGCTTTTCAATATAGAAACATGTTCCATCTAAAAATCATTTGCACCAATTTTTTTTTTAAAAAAGTCATCCTTGAGATTTACCTTAAAAAATTCAAAAACACCTAAATATTTACAATCATTATGGTAATTAAATTACATAAACTCGTCGATAAGGAGATAGTTTTCATAAAACCCGTTGTAAAAATAAAAGGAACACGTACAACTTATTTTTTAAAAAACACAAGCGAATTTTTTACGAGATAACTCTGTGGTATAACTTAATTCGGGTGATAAACAAGAATTTTAAGTTTTTCGCCGGGTAACCCTGAAGTTTTGAAACTTTTTGTCTCACATCCAAACCTTGTGTTTTGGTTGGAAAATATGTGTTTCAATTTTTGTAGGGTGGTATTATGTAATATTGAAAAGTTATTGGGTTTTTTAAGTAATAAGTAACATTTTTTTCTAATTATTGGAACATCGAAAATCACAGAGGTGATTGGTGTGAAGGGCGATTTGCGGAGAAGAAGAGGCAACGAAGAAGAAGGAGGTGTGACTCCGGCGATGGTGGGAGGCGGCGATGGACCTGGACAGCGGTGGTGGCTCCGACCTTGGTGGCGGCGGACGATAAAGGGAAAAGTTGATTATGAGAGAAGAGAAGGAGGTGCGACTCAATCTTTCCATTGTATGTTCCGATTTTCCACATCTCCTGCTTGATTTCCATCAGATTTGTGGATTTCGATATCCTAATACAAGATTTTCCACATTGATCTCCTGCTTGAATTTTCCACATCTCATGTGTAGGTTTGTGAAAATCAACCCTTTATAGTAGGGGTGGGCATGGGACGGGATGGAACGGGACGGGACGGGACCAGGATGAGGCCCGTCCTGCTTTAATTTTTCCAGGATGGGACCGGAACGGGATTTACTTTTTTTTTTAATCCCACATGGGCCTTATCTCACACGGGACGGGACGAGACCAGGACGGGACGGGACTTGTCCCTCATATAAAAATAATAAAATATTATAAAACTTGAAAAATAAAAAAAAATATTTTCATAGTTCATGCTTCATAGAATGATATCACCATAATGTTAACACTCCCAACAGCACAATTTCATACAAAAAAACATTGCCAACAGCACAAGCCTTCTGTAACCCTAACCGATTAGAATTGAATAGAGATTTCACTATTTCAAAATGGAGAATAAATATAAATATAAATATAAATATAAATATAAATATAAATATAAATATAAATATAAATATAAATATAAATATAAATATAAATATAAATATAAATATAAATATAAATATAAATATAAATATAAATATAAATATAAATATAAATATAAATATAAATATAAATATAAATTTGTATTTATATATATAAATTATATAATATATATATATGCGGGACGGGACCGGGATTTTTGGGATCCCATAGTCTTTTCCAATTATGCGGAACGGGACCGGGACGGGATTCACCCTTTTTTTTTTTCCTTAAATCCCACCGTGACCGGGACGAGACAGGGACAGGAGCGGGATTTGCGGGATTTGTGCCCACCCCTACTTTATAGTAGTTTTTTTTACATTAGGCAAACATTAGAACTTCCTCTAGGAAGAGGAACGTTCTTGATCATCCTTACAGATGATGTTACAAAAAACCCTATTCATAGGGAGGGAGTTTAGATTACAATCAGACTCAAATCTAGCCATAAAATCAACTGTTACGTTTGCTTCCCTGAAGATATGTCTGAAGTTGATTGTGTTAATTTGGGCCTTCATAGTAGTTGAATGGTATTAGTTGAATGGTATTAGTTGCCTGACAATTTAGCTTTTATTATTTCCATCAGATTTGTGGATTTTTCATATCTAATGAATACTATTTCACTCAATAATGAAACAACTCACCTTCCAAAAAAAAACACTATCATTTCATTAACTTTCTTTTTTATATAAATTTTACTATTTTTAATACCAAAAAATTAACAACACTAAAACCAATACTAATTTTTATTCCATCCATTCACCAAAATATACAGTATCATTTTAACACCTTTTTAAGGAAAGGAACAATTATACTATTTTAACCTTATTTATTACACTCCTTTTTTACTTTATCAAAAATTATAATTAACAATTCACTAATCCTATCAAAGACATTTATAAATTAAAGTCTAAAATACTTAAAATAACATTTTTTTTAATAAAAGCCCGAATATTATTGATAAAAATATTTCTTCTATAAAAGCCCGTCTAATATAGAATGGTAGGAGTGCCATTTTACCTATTTTGGACTTACACATGCAATTGGTCTTGCAATTATTAGTGTAACGTCAATTATAGTTTTTAATCAAGTAAAAATAAAGGGTAATAACTGAAAATATTATATATATTTGCTAGCCCTCTTAAAACGTACTGTATGAAATTGAAACTAAATTGAAGATATTTTCAAAATCTTTGAACAGTGTAAACACTGGCATGATAATTTTACCCTTTATATTAAGGTTATGATGAACTCTAGATTATACTATCTATTTTTATTAATTTTTATAATTTTTTATTTATTACTACTACTAGTTAGGTGACCAAAATGGTTATAACGTTTGATTTTTTTTTAATGATGTGATTAAAATATATAATTAAATGTGGTTCATTCAAACTTTCTTAAACAGTTCTGGTGTTTAAAAACACTTCACAAGCAGTTTTATTAAAATGTCAATAAAATTAAAATTATGTGTCTCACCTTGCAAATAGCCATAAAATGATGATCACTTGAGCGATTTCCAAGACCAATATCCGGCAAGTTAAGCCCAAATTCCTTCTGGATGACATCTTGTTTCTGCCTTCCAAGTAGTACACCGGGCCTCTTGAGGAACCCGGTAACCCGACCCGACTTAGTGACCTCAAGCTCTGTCCCATAAACCTTATCAACTCCTAAATAAGCCTTGACAAAGTAATCCACCATGACCCTAGGACTTGCCGTGATGATGCATCTACTCCCACAAGAGATGAATACCTCCCAACTATTTGGGTGTACATCCTCGGCGAAGAACTTTGGGAGGACGGAGCGAGCCACGAGTTCTATATCTTGAACTTTTAAGCCCGCAAAGGAGATGAAGATGAGGGTGCGAATACTCATGGATTCAGATACACACCAATCCATAATGTAGAAAAATGGAGAAAAGAGGAGAAGGAAAAGTGCTCGTACAATGCTACCGGCTTCTAAGGCGATGAGAAAGTAGTAAGGGAACATATCGCTAGAGGTGAGTAGGGTTCCGTTGAGATTGGCAACCACAGTTTGTGTTGATCGCCTTTGTATTTTGCATTTTGAGATGTATGGAAAAAAATGTCGAGCTACCATTTTTTTTAAAATGTTGGGTTTAATTTTGATAGAAGTGATTCAATGAGAGTTATATATATATATATATATGATTTATTATTAGGTTGTTGAATATATATTATAGAGTAATAGAGAGAATGAAGGAATTATTTGAATGTTTTTTTTATGTCTTAAGGGTAAAGTTTAAAAAACAAAAACCAATAAAGGAGAAAGGTGACAACACTTTTCCGAGTAAAGTGCAATTTATCGAATGTGGTAAGCCATTGCACTTAGGAGCAGGTTGACAACTGATTATCTCATATTATTTTAACATATAAGTTTGACAGTATATATATATATATATATATATATATATATATATATGTTCCCATACACGCAAGGACGTAACTAGGGGACGCCGGTTCCAGCCCGCCCCATTTAAAAAAAATAGGTAAAAAAGAAAAAATTAAATATAAAAAAATTATGTATTTTTTATTAGAATAAAAGTTTTGTTAATTAAAATTATAAATATATAAAAATTTTAGTTTATTCTGCTAACCAAAAATTTATTTTCTGGTTTCGTGCCTAGGCTCTCCTCTAATATTAGAATCTCGTTGAATTTATTTGTTATGCATATCTCTTATATTTGAGCCCGCACGTTTTACCAGAGCCAGATGATTTTAATAGTAAGGAATTGTGTTTATAGGTATCTTCAAATTAAAACATACAGTAGTCGATATGAATTATGAATATAGAGGGGCCAAAGCTTGGCAACACACAGACTTTTCCCATTAAAAAAATAAATAAATAGCGCTTTCATCTATCTGGATGATCACTAATTCTCCACGACCTAAAATTGGAAAAACATGTGGTGCATACACCAATTCAATATTAATATATTATCAGGATATGTGGTAGAGAGGGTCGTAAATGAAGAGTACAGGTCAAGTTTCAATCGGGCAATCGAAGTTAATTGGGCCGGGCCCAACGTACTAAATGTGAGTATCGACACGTTTATCTGTTAAGTCGGGCCCAAAACAGCCATACTACAAGGTATAGGGTGGCCATGAGAATTGCTTCTAATTTGTATTTTACTAGTCTTATTGACAGCGTGTTTCGCGATTTCTTATTTAATTATATATTATTTGATTATATATTTAATTATAATGATTACAGAGTATTAATAAGTACAAGTCAAAAAATTAAATAATTTTTTGTGTAGTTTTTAATTTATTAAAAAATGTGATAAAAATTAAAGTGACATATTTTTATTAAATGAGGGAATATTAGATCATTCGAAACTGTTGTCCTATAATATTATATTTTAAAATATAAAAATAATTTATAAAAATATATTTATTTTGTAAGTGGTAGCTCATTTACATTTATTTTTCAAAAATTATTAAAAAATTATATTATAAATATTTTAACTAATTCTGATTTAAAAAGCTATGATAGATTTTAACTTGAATATTTTAATTTTAATTATTTTATAACATTTATTTCTTTATGATTTTTCATTTTTTATAAATGTATTTAAATTATTATTTATTTATAAAATTAAATAAGTATGATAGCAATATTAATATATTAATCAATATATAATACTAAAACAGAGACATGAATTCCTATGTGGCAGGCTTTAGTCGAATATGCTTATGTGTTGTTCATTGATGCAATCTTACCCAGATTTTTTGACACGCCAATTAATGACAAACCAATATATTTAGGTCACGTGAATTAATGATTCCACCTCTTTTAACCACATATCATCTTATGTGTCCACCTTAATTGATAATTAAAATTAAAAAATTTTAATAAAAAATATTTAAAAAACAATTATTCATATCTTGATTAATATTTACCTAAAAGATTTTTATCAAATCTTTTAATAAATAATGTTATTAATATTTCATTTAGTTAGATTGTTTTTATGCCCACTCACACATGATTCCTACCACACGTTTTTATGTTATACCACACGTTTTTATTAATTTTTTTTAGCTTTGATTAGCTAAAAATATCAATATTTTTAATATTTTTGTAAAAAATTATACTTATGACCAAGGATGAAATTATAAAAAAAAAATAGTATTTTATTTAGTTTTAGACGGGTGAAGTGTCATCGATCACATAATTTAGGCTTAGATTTGAAAATTGGTTGAGGAATAAAAAATAGGATCATTTCAAGAAGTTTGAGTAGATGAAATAAAAACAGATCTAAATAAAATAATCCATTAGACTTTCATAAAAATCGATCTTTTAAAATGAAAATAGATGATATTAGCCAAAATATTTCTAAAAACAATTATATGGTATTGGGTAATAAGAAAAAAATTATGTATTTTTAGATAACATAGAAAATTACGTAGTATAGATTAGGTTAAATCGCTAAAAGATAAATTATAAATCTCAAATGATTTAATTAAAAATCATATAATAGAAAATACATTATTTGACTCAATTTAATTTATACAAGATATTATTTTACTCAAATTTATATCTTTCATGTTTATTCATTTAATATGTCGATCTATATAATATAAACTATATATAATTAACTTTTTAATATCCTAACAACTAAGTATTCATTTAATTCAAAAAAGATTTATAATATACCATTCTATTAAAATAAAACTCTTTCTTCCTCTACTCTATTAGTGTCAATCATCTTTCCTTCTTTTTTTTTAACTAACGGAACTGTTAAGTATAGCTTGGAAGGGCATGAGGCAAAATTACAGTAAAACTCAGGGGTACCGGGTGAATTTAGTAAATCTTTTGTATACCACGTGACATAAGCAATACCTCATGGGTACCAGGAGAAATTTCTGAAAAAAATAACACGTAAGCAAATCACACCACAGTAAACTTTAGGTCTCTATTTTAGTATATATATCTATATAGCTTTAAATAGTTGAAAATACATTTTTCAAATATATACGTCTTGGATCTCAAAAGGCTCGTGCCTTTCGGCCAGTGCCTTTTGACACTTTAGGCCTTTTTCTTCCTTGGCCTTTGGGCATATATAGTGTGTGGACTTTGGCATGCCCGAAATGTTTTGATGCTTGAGGTGTGAATGTGGATGTCTCTTGGGAGATTTTGTCACGAGTAGGGGCGGCCACAAGGGGTACAAGGAGGCGGTCGCCCCTCCCTCCGATGGCAGAAAAATGTTGTATTTAAGAAAATAAAGGTAAAAAGGAAAAATGTGAAAAAGAATACAAATATTGTCTAGCTTAGTTAATAAATAAAGGAAACGAAGCATGATAGAAAATTAACAACATCGAAATCAGTAAGCCATGGAAGCTCAAAGAAGAACGAAAAAGATGATGGAGGGAAAAAAAACGAAAATGTATGTGTATTATCTCCTGGTGCACATTAGAAATGTATTTATATTGGGCCGTATTACAAATGGTTCTTCGTTAAGAGTAAACAAAATAGTCTCAGAACAATACAAAAACAACAGAATTCAATTATTCCTAGTCACTACGAAGTCGCTTCCCAACACCCCTCTTCAAGTTGGATGCAGCTCTGCAACTCCAAGCTTGTCCATGATCGGAAGAAACGACAGCCCTGGCAATGGCTTGACGTGGGGAGAATTGAATCGAAATATATAATAAAATATAAACCAATACAACTCTTAGCCTCTTCAAATAAATTCAAGACTCCCCGCTATAGTAGTAGGGAATCAGGTTCGATCCACGAGGAAGCGAGTCAGCGGGATCCTAGTAGCGTTGAAGACACGCCCTTTATGTCCGACCAGAAGCCTCGATCTCGATGTCAGACCTCGATGTCGACCTTGGCTGTCGATGTCGTCTGCAACAGAAAACCTGCAGAAACAAAAACTGTAGTCGATATCGACTGGTGGGGGTCGATATCGAGGTTAGTTCACGAAATCGACTGGCTCAGAAGTCTGCCAGTCGATACAGGGGGTCGATTTCGACACAAAGTGGTCGATATCGATGCTTGCAGAAGTTCCCCAGGAGTCTCGAGATCGACTCAGAAAACCGTCGATCTATCAGTTTTGGTCGATATCGACTTCTGCTGTCGATATCGATGTCTTTCCTGCAGTGAGTTAGTGGTTTTGTCGGCAAAGAAAAGGCCGAAGAATCAAGAATGGGAAGGAAGCAGTGATCAGAAATAAGCAAAGGTGTTGGGTTTTTCGATTACTCAACGAACGGCGGGCAAATTTTAATGTAAACTCAAAGGAAAAAGTCTTCCAAAGTCAAGGATTACCGCGACGACAACGATGATAGTAGAAATAAGGATCAACTAAAGATGCATGCTTTTATCATAAAGGAAAAGGCTTTCACCTAAACCAACCAATAGGAAAAGAGATTTTCAATTACTTAACCTAATTGGTGTCTACCTTAGTCATAATTGAGTTTATAATCTTTCGAGTAGAAACCCTAATTACTACTCAAGTTTTACAACATGAGTTCCTTAAATTCGCATTTAAAGATGAAGAACAAGGTAGAAGGAGATAAAAGATACATTCTTTAACGACGTACTTATCTTTAACGACGTACTCCCCTTCTTAACCTCAACATTGAAAGTCGAAGTCACATCAACATTCATACGAGCTGGATTTTTGTAATCCAGTTGTGCTTCTTCTTGTGAAATCATTGAATAAGCTACACTAACACTTGGTAAGGGCTGCATCGTCAACACATAACCTCCAGTGGTAGTGTAATTCTCATTCAATCCTAAGAGGAATTGCATCAATTTCTATTCCTCTTGAAATTCCAGATTATTGTGTGCAGATCCACAAGTACACGGTTGAACCTTCCTCATATTATCAAATTCTTAGCAAAAAGATTTCAATTTATTAAAATAAGTTGAGTTCGTGGAAATAAATTGAGAGAACGAGCTCGATTCTCTCTGTAAAGCAAACATCTGAGCTTCGTTAACCTAGATATATCGTGACTCAAGCTCGTCCCAAATCTTCTTTGCAGTATTCACATATATCACGCCGCTATGAATTTTCGGATCCAGGCTATTTAGGAGCCATGAGATCACCATATTGTTGCGTATGTGCCAAACCTCAGCTCAAGGATCATCTTCGTTAGGTCAAGGAAACCTGTCGTCAACGAATCAAAACTTGTTCTTTGCACTTAGCTAATCTCTTTAATTTTTCAAAATTCTTACCGTTGAATGTCCCAGCAACTATCACGAGTCTAGGATGATCGCTCGAGTGAAGAAATAGTGGATTTGTATTTTCGATCACGAGCTTACTCCCGACTTCAGTTTCCATGAAACTTCGAGAGATGATGTGATTTCAGCGAACAAACAAAGATCGAGTAATCGATTTTCTAAGAGGGGAACGAAAATCGAAAGAACATAAACTACTTTTCTAATATCATGATGGAAAAGCAAGATCGAAATCAGTGAGCCATGGAAGCTCAAGGAAGAATGAAGAAGATGATGGAGGCAAAAATGAAAATGTATATGTGTTATCTCTGGTTGCATATTACAAATGTATTTATACTGGTTCGCATTACAAATGGGTCTTTGTTAAGAGTAAGAGAATAGGCTTAGCCCAATACAAAAACACTAGAATTTGATTACTCCAAGTCACTACGACATCGTTTCCCAACAAAAGTATAAGTAATTCAAGTGGTTATGGGTTCAAGCCTCATTGTCTATAAAATTTGCAATCACAAGGTCAATTGGCTGCAAGACCTACGGGCAAGGAGTCAAAGGTAGTATTGATGTGGTTGGATATGCGAGATGGTGGCTACCTTCGGATGTAGTCATTAAGGTGATCGAGCTGCTACACCTCTTCTTCAGTTGGCCAAGGAGACAAGAGTCGGAAGGTGTAGTCATGTTCGACAACAAGGAATCAATCAGACGGTTCATCTCTTTGCTCAAATGAGGCCCTTTGCACTCTTTTTTTTGAAACGAAAATAATTTGGCGTTAGGGCAAGACCCTAGCAGCCAAGAGCATCCAAGCGGATGAGACTATAGAGCAAAGAATCGTCCGGAGCAGATGAATTATGGTAGGAAAAAGGCAGATGCGATAAGCGGTCCGCAACTCGATTTGCCTCCTGATAGACATGACAGATCTCTACAGAAGCGAAGAGGCCCAGAGAGACTGTGAGATACAATCATTTCATAGTCTCCAAAAGGCTTCACTATGCCTTTTAGGCTATTTATTATAGTGAGGTTATCACCTTCAATTACTAGGTTTGTTATATGGAGATCATGTGCCGTTCTAAGCCCATTCCAAAGACCCAGGTACTCAAAACCAGCAATTTACTGGACGAGAGAAGGCCCATAACCATAAAATGTTGGTGTGCCCTTGTGGTCTCTAATAATGAATCCATAGGAGCTGTTAGCATTTGCAGAGAAGGCTCCATCGAAATTAAGTTTGTACATCCCAGGTTTTGGAGGTTTCCATTTAGTTTGATTTCTTTTATGAGATGATGTCTTGCTGACATTCTTTTTAGCCTGCGATGGATAAGTGGGTTCTTCTATATCTTTGGAGTAGCTACATAGGAATATCTGATTTTTAATGAAGGATAATACGCATCTAATGTCTGGCTTGATGTTATCAAAAAGTGCTTTGTTTCGAAAGTACCAAACTCCCCACCATGTAAAAGCTAGTTTGGCAAACCGGTGAGTTCCGATGTTGTCCTTAATTGTTTGAATAATTTGATTTAGATCAGCATCTTCCCTGAAATATGAATTAAGTTTTATAAATAACATTGAGTCAGTTGAAATGATTGTGTCACGAGTAATAGGACATCTCCATAGGAGGTGGTGTAGATCTCATAGTTAGAGTCACAATGTGGGCAGTTGGTGGGTATACCTAAATGTTTGGCGGCTAATTTGACAGATGTAGGTATGCCATTTTTTGTTAATTTCCAAAGGAAAGCCTTAACCTTTGGTGGTACATCGAGGTTCCAGATCCATCTCATGTCATATTTTTTATGGTGTTTTAGGTGGTTGATCATGTCAATGGCTGACTTAGTAGAGAACCAACCGTTTCTACTCCATTTCCAGTATAGTCTATCCAGATGTATGTGTTTAGGTAGTGGCGTTATTAATATTGAATTAATCACATCCCTGGGAAGAATTTGATGAGTTGCATCATATAATTTTTCCTGATTCCAAGTTTTGTCATGTTTCAAAAATTGCTTTATCATGGTTCCGGTATCAATTTGTTATGGGTTGGATGTCATAGATATAAGAGGACCATTACCATTCCAATGATCAGTCCAGAAATTTATGTTGTCTCCATTACCAATAGACCACTTAAGTCCTTCATTAAATAATGGAATTAACTTGATAAGCTGGGTCCATTGCCAGGAGGAGTCCCCCGTTTTTTTTTTGTATTGAAGTATGTGTTGTTGTTGTAGGTATTTTTCGATGACTATAGTTACCCACAGGTTATGTGGTTCCGCTAGTATTTTCCAGAGCAGTTTGAGTTGTAATGCTTTATTCATATCCTCCGAGTTTCGAAGACCGAGGCCCCCGTTGGATTTAGTTTTACATATATCAAACCAGTTGATGAGGGGTTTGTATTTAGCACCTTTATTCCAGAGAAATTTTCGGTTGATTTTGTTAAGTTCAATATGTATTGATCTTGGCAGTAGAAAGCACTACATTAGGTGCAATGGTTTGGCAGATAGAGTGGTTTTAATTAAAGTGCATCGTCCAACTTGGGACAAGCAGTTCGCCTTCCAATGTTGCAACTGTGCCTTTGTTGAATTTAATAAGTCTGCAAAGTCCGTCTTGGTAGGACGGCCATTGAAGATCGGACAGCCCAGATAGTTTCCTAAGTTTGTCTTATAGCTAATTTCGACTTCGTTGTGAATGAGATTTTTCAGATTTGTTTGCACATTATTCGAAGTTTGAAAGTGTGATTTTTGCCTATTTACTTTTTGTCCCGATAAAGATGAGTATTCCTTGAGTATTTTGATTTGATCACAGGCTTCTTAGTTGCTGACGCGAAGATGACAATATCATCCGCAAAGGCCAAGAAAGGGATTTTTGTTCCATGGCGGGAAATTTTTATACCCAGATGGCTTTGTTGTTTTGTAGATTCGACATGTAGTCCTCGTGCGAGAATTTCAGAGAGAATGAGGAAAAGATAGGGTGATAGAGGGTCTCCTTGTCTAAGCCCCTGTTGTGGAGTGAACATATCAGTTGGTTCGTTGTTTACTAAAATCGAGTATGTAACTGTTGTTATGCATTCCTTGATCCAACCCGAGAAACGAGGTGATAAACCAAGTTTTTCAAAAACAGATAGAAGGAAGTCTCAGTCAACCATGTCGAAAGCTTTTTCCATGTCTAGTTTTACTGACATCCAGCCCGAGTGCCCCTTCTTTTTGGTGAATGAGTGGAAGATTTCATTTGCTATTAAAATATTATCTTGTATAGATCGGCCCGTTGTAAAGGCACTTTGTAAGGGGTTAATGATTTTGGGGATTATTTTTTTTTTTAACCTGGAGGCCAATATTTTGGAGATGATCTTATAAGTTGTTGAGCAAAGACTTATGGGTCTATAATGGGATGTTGTTGTTGGGTTATCACACTTTGGTATTAATGCAATGAACGTGTGATTTGTTTGTTTTAGGATTCGTCCACTAAGGAAGAAGCTTTTGACAGCCTTGATTACAGAAGGTTCTATGATGTGCCAGTACTTTTTGAAGAATCTCGCAGGGAAGCCATCAGGTCCAGGAGATTTGTCAGTTGCCGGGCTAAAAATTGCATTTTTAATTTCAGAATTTGAAACTTGTCTTGTAAGCCATTCGTTTTCTTCATTTGCAACTTCCTTACTTATGTTACTTAGTAATGTACTTGGCACCTGTTGTCGTGGATGTTGAGAGTACCGTCTAACGAAGTCATTCTTTATGATTTCCCGTATTTCCTTTTCATTGCTTGAGGTCGTCCTTGTTGTAGTTTGTATTGATTTTATTATGTTCTTGTTTCGCCGCCCTGTTGCTATTTTATGAAAGTATCTTGTATTTGTGTCGGTTGATTTAATATGTGTTCGCTTGGCTCGTTGCCCCCAATATTTGTTTTGGTAGCTTAATAGGGATGCATGTTTGTTAGATATTCTTCTAATTATACTATCTGTGTTGTGGTCATAGTGGTCACAAAGTTTTACCTATAATGCTTGTAATTCAGTTTTCTACCAAATTTATTTGGCGGAAGATATTGTCGAAGGTGACTTTGCTCCATAATTTACTTTTCCTTTTAACTTCTTGTAATTTCTTTGTGAGCTTGTACGTATTTGAACCTGGTGTATCAACCCGCCATGCACAGCGAACAATATTTTCGTAATCTGCTCTTGAAGTCCATGCCATTTCGAATTTAAAAGGTTGCAGCTTTGGTTTCTGGTTGTCCATTAGGTCTAGTGTAATTTGTGCGTGGTCCGATTTCAGAAATGCGTGGTTTTTTGTGTATAGGTTGGAGAACCGCTAAAGTAAATTGTAACTAACCAGAACTCTGTCTAACTTTTCGAAGATGTTGTCTTGCCCTTGTTCCCGTTTTCTCCATGTGTTCTTATTCCCGCAGGTTGGGGCGTCAACCAAGTTAATTATGTGTTGTGACGATGTCAGTTAGACGGTGAAATTTATTCGTACTTGGAGTAATTCCTCCCATTTTATCATTATATTCAAGAATCTCATTTAAATCTCCCATAATTATTAGAGGTTCCTTAATTGTTTGGGTAGTGGCTGAGAGAGAGGACCAGAAGGCAAATTTCTCACACTCATGAGGCGGGGCATATACAAATAAAATTTCTATTGTTTCATTTAGATTATAGTTTCTGTAAGTCGCTTGTATTGTTCTGTTATCCGATTTTGTAATTGAGAAGGTTTCGTTTTGGAATTGGTTTTCTTTCCATAGTAAACAAAGACCACTAGAGAGGCCAACAGAGGGACAGAAATGCATTCTGTCAAAGCCCGGTTTACGCCAACAGTTATCCGGAGGAGGGTTTTGTAACTTAGTTTCTACTAACATTAATATTTTGATGTGATCCATTCTGGTAGTTGATTCGATATGGGTCCACACATTTTTCCTATTTAAACCTCTAATATTCCAGAAACTAAATTTCATTTATAAATCGTAGCTGAAAATTGGTAAATCGTATGTCAGAAACCCATGTTATGGTGGACAAGCTTTTTAATTTACTTTGTCTTTGTATGGGTTTTTTTATTTTGCTGAGTATGGATGGTATGATTATGAGTCTCCCAGCCAAACGGACACCCCAAAAGTGGGATAACAACTGGCAAAGAAGGCCAAATTCGATCGATAGAGTACCCACTAAAGAGAGGGTGAGGCTTGCTTAGTTGTATTTGGATGACCAGGTTTTTAGTAGTTCTTATGTACCAAAACCAATATAGCATACAAAAAAGACAGAGAAAATAGATTCATGGTAAATTATTCTTTGGAGGTCATGCAGATAACATGCGCTTGTGTGGTTCAGGTTCATACAGGTGTTGTTCATCAAATAGTAGTTAAGCCAAGGAGACGGAGAATTATCAAGACTAGAGCCTTTAGGAGGCATTGTAGTCTTAACTTTACAGTCCTTAATAATACAATCCTTAAATTTACATAATGTGAGTTCAGAGTGCTTATTAAACACAACGTTAACATGTTTGATAATAATGGGATGGTAGCCTACATAGACAATGTCAATAGTGTAAAGTTGGGTGTTGTGTCTTTCTAATTCTAAGCTAAATAGACCTATGAGTAGTAGCCTAGTCTTTTTCATGTGCATTCGACAGGTGTGGTCCTCAGCATGTATGGAAGCAGGTTGGAGATTGCCTTCTCGCATAATGCTTGCCCTGTTGCAGTTGGTTTGAAAAATACCTGAAAGATTTAAAGATTCAAGGGAGAGGGAGAGAATCCCTTGAAATAGATTAGGACCTCGAAAAATTCAAGGAGGATTTAATGTAGTTAAAATGGTATGTGTATCATATTCAATACATTCAAAATTTGTACTGCTGGTTACATCTTTGTAAGGGTGTAAATGGTGTTTATTAGTAATGAGATAGTAGTAATTGCTGTTTGGTTGTGTTTTCCTGGAAGTGATAGCAGTATGGGCTATAAAATAGCAAAGCGAGTTCACAGTATAAGTAACAGAGAGGGAGATAGTACCAAAACATCCAAAAGTTAACCAAATTGTCTGTGATAGTGTGTTATTGGTATGAATCCTTTTTTTAAGCTGTCATTTATGCAGTAGTAGTTGATCATTGCAGTTGAAAGAGTTTTTACCTGGTGTGGTGTAGGTTTTTTGCCTATGGAGTAGCGCTTAAATGTTATGATTTTGTTTATGCTAAGTTTAATTGTTGTAAACCCAACAGAATAGAGTTAATAATGCATAAGGTTATCAAAAAACCCAAAGAGCAGCTCATGGTAAGGTAAACAAGCCAGTATATGAAGCATAAGGTTAAGCAAACATATCAATGCTCATGTATGGTATCCAAGTTAACCTCGAACTTAGTCAGCTGATAATGGAAGGTGTAGATATTAAGTTTCCTTTTGCCCTTGTCATGGTTGGACAACAAGGAGGGAGGGGGTGTTTGTTGGGTGTCGCAAGATTGCTTCCCAAGAGGTTGAGTCAGTAAGGTGGGGTTCAGGGGGTCGCTATCATAAGCTAGCCCTTTCCCAATCGGTTGTTTTTTGTGTTTTCCCATAGATGAGTACAGTAAGCACATCAGATAAGAAATATCAGACCAAACATAGAGAAGGAAGATGTGAGAGGATGAAGAAAGGTTGGGATGAGAGTTAAATTGGATCAATTTAAAATAGTGATAAACATAGCAATGAAGTTTCAGTAAAGTAGTAGAAAGGGCAAGAGAGAGATTCAAATTAGCAGCATTACTACCAAAGCAAGACACCCTCTGGTATAGTTGTAAAACAGGTTGAGAGTTTAAGTGCTCAGGAGAGTCGCACTCTTCTTCTTAATTTATAGTTTGAAGATCTTATAATTTCATAATAGATTTTTCATTATTCCTAAAAATAAAAAAAAATAAAAATAAAATCACGTGATCAAGGGAAAAAAAACACTTGGACATGAAAAAAGAAGGAAAGAGATCGATGCTAAAAAGTAGGAAGGAGGAAGAAGAAAATAAAGAGCGAGCGATGTAGTTAGGAAGCGAAATTGTTGGGGTTAGCAAATGCTTTAAATTAGGGGATATCCCTCTTTCAAGATTCCGTTTTCTTTATTTCTAAATCACAGTTTCAATTTCTGTTATAAATTGAACTGATTTGTCATCTCTTCCACTTTGTGCCTCCCACTTCTAGTATCAAATCCTCCTAAATCCTCACTTTCAGGGTTACATATATCTATCTATTCCGTACTGCAACAACAGGTTTTTCTCTCCTTTTGATTCACAATTTTTAATCAAGCGCGCCGATAATCATCAATCGATCGATCTTATTCGATCTAATAAGATGAAGATGGAAAAAATGATTTTTTTTTGATAGATTTCAGAATTTTGTATTATGTTTTACCAATAAATACATTGAATGAATCTCAAAGGGAAAAAATCGATTGTAATTTTATGTAGATGGTTGAGGTTTTTAGTTATCGCATTTAGTGGGTTTGTAGGGAAACCTAATGTTTGTAGTTAATTCCACAGGTATCAAATTCAGTGTACGTAATTTTGGGCTCTCGTTGTTGTGTGTATCACAACAAACGAGACAAAAACAGAAAAGCAAATCGAGGTGCGTACGTTTTTTGGTTGTCCACTCCATCCATCTATTTTGCTTTCCCGGAATTTAGATATGTGATACTTTCAAGTAGACCTGTCAAACGGGTCATTTGGGTCGGGTCACTTTGGGTCTCGGGTAATACGGGTCTCGGGTAATACGGGTTTCGGATATTTTTCGGGTCCCGGGTAATACGGATTTGACCGGGTTTTCGGGTCATTTCGGGTCGATTTCGGATTGGTCAATTTTTTCTTTTTTAAATTTAAAAAAATCATGATTTGATAATTTTGCGATAAATTTAAAATTCTAAAGTTAAAGACGTCGTTCATAAGTTCTGGTGCTTGTAATTATATACTATATTTGATCTAAAATATTTGATTTTTATTATTTCTCGTAATTTTTAATAAAATGTAATAATATATAAAATATCAAATTTTCATATAATTTTTTTAAAATAATTTCATGCAATTAGTAATAAGCATAGAATTGTTTTAATGTTTTAATATTTTTTAGAATTTTTATCTTCTTAAAAAAGTCCGTTGAAAAATAAAAAATCAAATACTATCGATCGGACGGAGTATTACACAATACAAATAAATATAAAAGTTTATTTGAAAATGAAATATCAAGTGATTGTAATTATAAAATGTAATAAATTAGAATCTCCATAAAAAAATTTTATTCATATATAATTATAAATCAATCGGGTCAATCGGGTCACCGGGTCAAATGGATAAATCGGGTCAAAATTATCGGGTCAATCGGGTCACCGGGTCGAAACCCAGATTACCCAGAAAATTTTCGGGTTTTCGGGTTCGGGTCAGAAAAAATTTTCGGATCGAAATTCCCGGGTTCGGGTCGAAATTTTTTCGGGCATTCGGGTCGGGTCGACCGGGTCGGGTTGTGTTTTGACAGGTCTACTTTCAAGGCTTTAAGCTTCTATATATTTTACTGTTGATTATAGTCTATGCATTACACTCATATTGATAAATACTCCCTCCGTTAATTAAAACTTGACGTTTTACTATTTATGCACGCTTTTTGAGGTGTTAAAAACTATATAAAATATTAATTTTTTAATATATTTTTTTTAATAATTTCATACTTGTTACTATTAAGTATGAATTTATAAAAATAAATTTAAAAAAAGTTAATATTTCATATAGTTTTTATAATTCTAAAAAAGCATGCATGAATAGTAAATGACAAGTTTTAATTAATAGAGGGAGTACAAAATACGGAGTATAATTTAATTACAATATTTATAATAATATCTTTTTTATATGGTTTAGATTTTCTAATTTAGATAATATTTCTTAAATAAGGAAATTTTAATATATATATATATATATTTTTATTTTTATTTTTATTTTTATTATAATAATAACTTATTTATACGGAGTATATTATTAAAGTTTCTACATGAAATTAGATCAAAGGCGACTAACAAGGTGAGCTCCGCATATCATTTGAATACTAAACGCAATTCTAGACAAAGTATGACAAAAACCCCTACTATATTCAAGTACGTACCCCTTAGCGACCTCACATACCCGCTTGAGAAGTCTCATAGCATCACTCTAAGTCACCAATAGTGGAGAATGAAAACGGCGGAAAGTGATAACTTTTTTAGCCCTGCAAATATTCTCATATTTCTTCCTATTATTATTATTATTATTATTATTATTATTATTATTATTATTATTATTATTATTATTATTATTATTATTATTATTATTATTATTATTATTATTATTATTATTATTATTATTATTATTATTATTATTATTATTACTACTACTACTACTTATTTTTGTTCTAATTAACCACTTAAAAAATGATTTACACAATTATAAATTTATTTATGCATATAAAAAATTCATTTAACTAGGAAGGTATATATTTTATTTTCTACTATTAGTATATCGCTTAAACGTTTGAATCTAGTACGTCATAATTGTACATTCTCGAAAATATATACCTTCCTAGTTAAATGAATTTTTTAACGATTTTTCTATGCATAAATAAATTTAAGATTTACATGTTAGAGAAACGTTTATTCAGTTATACTACTTGTAAAATCAACATATTATTTCGTATGATTAACAGCTAAACAAGCTTCAAAGTGTTCCACCAAAAAAAAGAAAAAAAAAAAGGAGGCATTAATTAAGCAACGAAATTAACGGCCATGGCGGGAGAGCAACTGCAAGTCCTAAACGCCCTGGACGTTGCAAAGACGCAATGGTATCACTTCACCGCCATAGTCGTTGCTGGAATGGGCTTCTTCACCGACGCCTACGACCTCTTCTGCATCTCCCTCGTCACCAAGCTCCTCGGCCGGATCTACTACCACGTCCCCGGCTCCGACCACCCCGGCACCCTCCCTCCGGGCGTCGCCTCTGCCCTCAACGGCGTCGCCCTCGTGGGCACCCTCGCCGGCCAGCTCTTCTTCGGCTGGCTAGGCGACAAGCTCGGCCGCAAGAAGGTCTACGGCGTCACCCTCATGCTCATGTCCCTCTGCTCCATCGCCTCCGGCCTCTCCTTCGGAAAGTCCCCCAAGGCTGTTATGTCCACTCTTTGCTTCTTTCGGTTTTGGCTCGGCTTCGGTATCGGTGGCGACTACCCTCTCTCCGCCACCATTATGTCCGAGTACGCCAATAAGAAGACTCGCGGCGCCTTCATTGCCGCGGTTTTTGCTATGCAGGGCTTCGGCATCCTCGCCGGTGGCCTCTTTGCCATCGTCATCGCCGCCTTCTTCAACACCCGCTATCATGCTCCATCATATCAGGTACTCCTTACAACTATATTATAGTTTTTGTTTATCACATACTTTGTCGAAATCATATCTTGTATAGAACTGAAGAGGTTTTATCCATTTCCATCTCAAAACCAACTGACAAAACGTGAAGTTATATTTTAAATTTCAATGTTGTTACGTGTGAAGGACACTCTTATTGGACTTATCCGATTTGAAATAGGTGATTAGTTTATACCATCAAATAATGGCAGGTGAATCCGGATGCCTCAACAGTCCCAGAAGCAGACTATGTGTGGCGGATAATCCTACTCCTGGGCGCCCTACCAGCAGCCTTAACCTACTACTGGCGCCTGAAGATGCCTGAGACTCCTCGCTACACCGCCCTCGTCGCCAAGGACGTCAACCAAGCCAACAAGGACATGTCCAAGGTCATAGGGGTTGAGATCGACAACCCCGACGATGAAATCAAGCCAGCTGAGGCACCACCGACCACCGTCGACAATGGGAACTCGAACTCCTTTGGGTTGTTCTCCAAGGAATTCGCTCGTCGACACGGATTGCACCTCCTCGGAACCACCTCCACTTGGTTCCTCCTCGACATCGCCTTCTACAGCCAGAACCTCTTCCAGAAGGACATCTTTAGTGCCGTCGGATGGATCCCGCCTCCCAAGACCATGAACGCCATCGAAGAGGTCTTTAGGATCGCTCGCGCCCAAACCCTCATCGCCCTCTGCAGCACCGTCCCCGGTTACTGGTTCACCGTCGCCTTCATCGATCGGATCGGGAGGTTAATCCTTACCATATCAAATAACATCGATCTTATTCTATCACATTTAGACACAAAATAACATAATGTACTCTCTCGATCTTGTTCTCAATCTCTCAGGTTTTACATCCAGCTCGTGGGTTTCGCCGTCATGACCATCTGTATGGCCTTCCTCGGCGCCTTCTATGACTACTGGACGAAACCTGATCACCGAATCGGGTTCGTATCAATGTACGCCCTCACATTCTTCTTCGCCAACTTTGGTCCAAACGCGACCACTTTCGTGGTCCCAGCTGAGATCTTCCCGGCCAGGCTGAGGTCGACGTGCCATGGGATCTCCGCTGCATCCGGCAAGGCCGGGGCGATTATAGGGGCTTTCGGGTTCTTGTACTTGGCTCAGAACAAGGACCCGGCGAAGACCGACAAGGGTTACCCAGCCGGAATCGGGGTCAAGAACTCCTTGATGGTTCTCTCAGGCATCAACTTCTTGGGCTTCTTCTTCACCCTGCTCGTGCCGGAGGCGAAGGGGAAGTCATTGGAGGAGCTGTGCAGGGAAGACGAGCAGGAACCAGCTGCAGGACAAGGAGCTGCATCGGTTTGAGATTAGGGATTGAGTCTGTTGCTTACACTTAGTTTCATTCTTTGTTGGGATCAAATCGATGCAAGATTTCGTTTCTTGATTGTCGTTTCAGACCGCTTTTTTTGGAAGAAGTTTTAGCATAAGAGCTAGAGTGTTAGCTAGTGTTTATCTAGTGGCTAGCTGTTATCGATTCGGTTTTCGGTATTGGGTTTTGGTTTCTAGCAATGATCAGATGTTATTAATTAATCTTCCTACTTGAGCAGATCAATGGACGATGGAGAAGGTTTTATTTGAGTTGTACAACAATCCCGATCTTTGAACAAAACCTATATTTTGAAATATGAAGTATAGAAAGATGATAACAGATAGAAAAGTTAAAGTGATTATTATTGACTAGTGATAGGAAAAGAGCGGGAAAAAGAATCAACAACCAAAATGTACAAAACGCATCGTTTAGTACTTAAACTCTCGACTCGTCTCTTTGTAAAACCTTTATTGATGCTTAAGAGCTAAAGGCTGATATCTCTATACTTGTCCAGATCTAGTTGTCGTTGATACAGCAATTGTTGAGATAAAAAGTGTGAGTCGTATAACCATACAAAATATAAGGAAGGGAGAAGCCCCACACAATGGCTTAAGCTTTTGTGTTAAAAGGGTAAATCCCGATATTATAATCAAAAACACAAATAAACCCGACACGACTCCCGTTTTCATAATAAAATATTCTAGAAGTTCAAGGGTCTTAACGTGCGGAAATAAAAATACAATGAACACGCGAATAGGGGTGGAAATGGGGCGGGTTATGGGTGAAAATCTCAATTCCATCACCCGCCCCGTGAATATAAACCTTCACCCGCCCTGCTCCGTCACCCGCAAAAGCGAGCGGGTGAAGGTTAGGGAAGGATATTGGAAAGGATGAGAGTAGTGGGAAGAAAGGATCGAGTTTAGATCAAAAGCGAGCTCACAGTCGCTTGTTTCGCCGCGGCGAAACCATGGTCGTCGCGACGAACAAGGACTAGGAACAAAGGAAGAGAATGATGCTTGTCGTGCGTAGCGAGAGGCATCACTCGCGAGGGATGAAGAACTGGATTTCGCCGTGGCGAGCGACCAATTCGCCGCGACGAAAATCAGGTCTGGGCTCTTGGCCGGAGCCGGTTCTCTCCTTTCTTTGGGCATTGACTCGAGTTTGGTTTAAACTCGGTTTGGGTTATTCTACTATGTGATGCTGCTATATAATTTGATAAAGAGGGATTTAAAAACGATTTATGATTCCATGATTTATGCTTGTTCAGACTTGGATTAATTATGATGATAGGTATACATATGATGTTCTTGGGACGTTGTTGAAAATGAGTAGTCAACCATATATGTGATGTTGTGATAAACCTATGTTTTGCATAGCTTTGTGCCGCATAAGTTTATTGTTGAAATCATGCATCCTTGTTTCTTAAACATGTTGAGCTTGTCTACTACTTGAGATGATAGGTGACTAGATTGTCTTATATGTACGTCCGTGTAGAACTCGCTCATGTTCTTTATTACCAATATATGTTGTCGTTGTTCATCGAGATAGGTACATGTTAGTGTGTATTGATGTGACTAGTATGCTTCATGATTGATTGATATGTGATTTCCTTGCCGCAATTATAACCTCATAGAATTCCATAAGGGCACTATTGTCGTTCTCGGGTTGGGATCTTGTCTTTCATTCTCGTCGTCGTCAGTTCTGGTCTATGTTTGGTTCCGTAGAGAATCTGAGTTGTCCGCTTTTACCTCTCCTCTACCTCTGTTAACTTAGTATCCTTGCGTACTTTCGACGAGCGAAGACTTGGAGAAGAGAACGATCAGCTGGATAGTACTCGAGCTGCGCAGCGGAAGCATGGTGGGCCCATAACCCACCGGTCCCAGGACTTGAGGCAGAGGATTACGTGAGAGGCGCACTTCATCGCTATTCAAGAGACTTGGCATGTTTCGAGGCTAGCTGAGGAGTCCGTCCGACGGATTTTGAGGCTCTATGGGGTTCTTGAGAGGATAGTTCCCGACAGAGGTGAACAGTTCACTCTAAGATTCTGACAGCATGTTCATGAGTTCCGAGGCATTGACAAGGATCGAGATTCTCTTTGATGTGGGAGCACATGTATGGCCGAGAATATCACCACCCGAGGGGTCCGACGTTTTGACATCATAGTTGAATTGAGCCTTAGGTTTGTTGATCCTTTTGAGATTCTCGAGAGATAGCTTATCGCTTGGCTTTATCCCTGTTCTTAGCTGGAGTGCACGATCTCTTTCTTGTCTCAACTTTGTCGATATGTTTCTGACCTCCATGTTGAGGTCGATCATTCCTTGTTAGAGCATCCTGAGGAGAGTATTCGGGCTAGTTGTGGAGATATTTCAGGTGAGCTACTTGCATTTTATATGGAGCCTAGCGTAGACATTACCTTGGCCTTTTGACCTAGCGGTGAGTATACGCTAGTGCCTTGTTTGAGATGTGTGCTTTGATGTTTATCTCTATGCCGTTGTGCTTATGTGATTAATAGTTATGTGCAGAATATATGGTGATATGATGTGATTGCCAATGAGCCCTTGATCAGTGATGCCTTGCTTGCATGATACTCCTATGATACCACCCTTGATATGCTTGTTAGCGTGATGACACTTGATAGTTTGTCTTGATCTTGTTGACATATGAGATTCCGTGACATTTTGAGATAATTGTCGTTGAGCATGATGATATCTTGAGATTGATAGTTGAAACCGATTATGAGAAATGAACCTAGGAAGAGAATAAGGGATTAGCCCTTAGAGGTGGATGATGTTGGGAATATATGCACTAACATAGGGAAAATCGACTTGGATTTTCGATTATGATGTTTGGAAAGCTTCTTCAGTTTAAAAATTATTTTAGTCTCGAGGACGAGACTTGTTTTTAGAGGTGGATGATGTAAAGACCGAAAAAATTAAAAAATATATATTATTTCTTAAAGTATTAAATTATGTTCGACTCTAAATTACAAGATTCAAGAGATTTTGAAATTTTTCATCCTTGAGCACTTAATTCGGTTTGGGCTGAGGTGTTGGGTTGTGTCCGAAATTATGAAATTGGGTTATGTTTAGCTTGTTTCATTTAGTTATTTTGTTGTGCAATATATAATTGTTAGTGGATTGTTAAATAATAACTATTATTATCATTATATATTATTTCTGATTTATGAATATAAGTTATAATTTATGTAAAGTATTTATATATAAATATATTATAAGTTGTTTTAAGAGTAGATTTATTTGGGGATATATTATTTTATTAACGAGGTTTATTAAAAAGGATTTGATGTTTTGTTTTAGCTGAATATTGGTTTCATAAAATTAAAAAGGGAGAATTTTGGAAATACTATAACCTTGTCGGATTTGTTGTGATAAAATGAATATTATGTTTTGAATACTTATTTTGGGGTATTTTCGGATATTTACTTATTTATTAATTAATTGGACTATATATTATATATATTTATGACCTTTAAAACTGTTGGGATCTAAAATATATTAAATAAATGGGAATGGATTTAATAAAATTTAAAAGATGATTTTGGGAAATGACCTAACCTCATCGGATTTTATTTTGATAAAATAATAAAATAAGTTGATTTAAAGGGCAATGCTTTGTAAAGAGGTTTTGGGTCGAGTATGATTTGAGAAAATGGTTTAAAGAATGATTTGGTCTAACTTGAGATTTAAGAGTTCGGGAATCTTGGGAAATTGACTTGCTTGTATGACTTGTAAATTAGGATATGAGATGTTGATATGTGTCCTTAAATATGATATCGTGATGTGTTGTCGTATATATGAAAGTATGATGTTATGTTATATGATTGAGAAGCATGATATGTTCTTAAATATGATTATGGATATGTTATATGATGATTCATTAGAGTATGAATATTATGACTTATATATGAGATAATGATGCATGTTCCTAAATGGTCGATATATGATATAATAATGAGTGGAAATGATATCTGATGAGTTATGCGACGAGATATTGATATGAGATGAGATGTGAGATGGTATACGATGAATGATGATGATGAGTAGAGTTGATTCTTGATGAGTTATATGAGACCATGCTATGGGATATGGGATGAATGGATGATAATATGATGAGGTTCTGAGTGAGGAAATCTGTAGTTCTGGGTACTTGTGTTATTGATTTATGCTTAGGGTAAATTAAAAGTAGACTCATATACATTACATATATATGATAGGTTATCATCTGTGATGTATGACTTGCTGTATACATGGATTCTCCCTTTTGTTGTTCTGCCTATCCAGGTAAGTTCCTTTATGGGCTTACTCAGATTCGAAAGAGAATACCTGCTTGTGAATATATGACATACTAGGTGTTGCATAAGCATTAAAGCATGCCATGTAGTATCATGCTAGGATTGCACTTATGAATGAGCATTCGGTTACTTTGTGTGATTGAGAACAGAACGGTCCTTATCTATGAGTCTTAGAGTCTTTGCTAGGGTCATAGGGTAGCCCAGCTTCATCGGGTGCCCTGAGTCAGTTGTCGATATATGAGCATGATGATATCCTAGCACCATCGGGCATGAGCATGATATATGATATGATGATGAGATATGATATGTTATGATGAGATATGATATGCTATAGCATCGAACTGGCCAGTCTCTGCACTAACGGAAAGGGGTGCAGAGGTAGGAGAGGGATATGCCACTTGGCATTCTTTGGGCGCCTTTACAGTTCTTTTCCGCATATTGTAATTTAGGAACATGTTAGTGTGATTTAATTTCCGCATTGCATCGAAGCATCTTTATTATAGCGTATGTGTATTTGCTTGCGGGACAGAGTGCGTTGGGGTCTCGGTCTGATCCCGCTCACACAACTTGTTTTTAGGTATGATTGCTCCCTGTCTCTATGGCGTGGGAAAATCCCCCCCCCCCCGGCCGATTGCAAAGAACCTGCCTAACCCCGCTAATTTGGCTATACGACTTCATAATATATGTTTTGGTTTTGTCCCGGCTCTGTCGTGGCATTTGTATCTAAACTTTGTTTCCGCTTTACCTTCATTTGAATTGATTTTCCGCGACTTCGATTGTTTGGGGTTCGAAATCCCCGCTTTGAATACTGATCTTTAGAGGTTTGAAACCTCGACCTGTACCTGAATTGCAACATCCGAACGAAGGTATCCAACCTTCAAAATGTATCTCGGATATTTATATCCGGGCCGTTACAAAGTTGGTATCAGAGCCAGGTTATGCAATTCGGGTACGCAAGGGTCGGGTGTATGTTTTGAAAGCCGCTCACGAATTTCGAAAGGATCTGAAAGGGTTTTAAAGGGGCAAAATGAACTTAATATGACTAACTCAAATGGGCTAAATGTGAACTCGGCCTACTAAGTAAGAGGAATCAAACAATGGGGATCGAGTGGGTAGAATGGCGTTAGATCATCCCTATTGGATGTAGATTGGGAACGGGTAGGCGAAATATAGCTTATTCTTTACAGATGGGCCTAGAAGACTCCAAGGAATTGCACCGCGGTGGTTGGAGTGGCGAGTTAGGTAGAGATCGTGAGGTATTTGCCCCTCCGGTCAGTCGCTCCTCGAAGAGCGGCATTAGATAGCTTGATGTGCTTTTATATCAATTGGGCATGAGGGCGATCTCCCCCGAAGGAGATCATTATATTTATCACTGACTGATTCTGTGCTGAGTGCTATTATGGTAGAATCAGAAATCTGTTGATATATTTAGACTGAGTGTTGCATATCTATGTAAGTGGGATAAGTGAGGAAGCCTTTCCTTTCGGTACAGTCGGAATTTCCTTCTTATAGAGCAGTCTCCTCCATGATTCACTTGTTGGTGTCTTTCCCTTTGGTTTTGTCTCTGGTTCGAAGAAGTTTGGTTAAAGGTTAGTGATGGTTGAGGGATGCCTATTTTGTTCATTCTGATTTCCTCCCATTCTATCTTCTTTCATGTCTCAATTCGTATTATGATCGAGTTGTTCTTTATGGTATTGATGTCTTTATGGGAAATGGAATTGGGAATCCAATCTTATCAGAGAATTAGGTTCTGGAACGTTGACTACTTGAGCATGTGATGAGTATGGTACTTGACACCATAGGTCATGCCACGAGATGGTCAGTGTGCTAGAGTATCAAACTTTGAACGGTTCCGAGTCGATAGAATGGGTTGTGTTATAGGGTCATCCTCCTCGATTCTCGCAGTGGTCGACTGATGTCTCCTTGTCATTAACTTCTCTCCAAACTCTGACATCTTCTTTCAGGAGTAGTTTGAGTACCCTTCTATGTTCTCGAAACGAGTCACATAAGCATTCCACGGGAAACGGGGTTTTGAGTTTGTGGGGATAAGTCGGCATTGCCCTTGAAAATCTCTGTTTGGTTATAATGGTAGCCCTATATGTGTTTACATGACTTGCTATGTTACTAGGTTGAATGACTTGATGCATTACTATATGAATGACTTGATACATTACTGAGTTAAATACATGACGTGTACTGATATTTATTGAGTCGTATCCATGTGCATATGTCATTTATATCCATATAGTGTTATACCCTCTTAGGCTCATGTCGTCCCCCTCTATCTTTCTTCCTTGTTCCCATATGGACGTGTTATGATTGGCTTGGCCTCTTGTGTATATTGGTGCTAAGTTTTTAAATGTACATGTGTCGTATGCTGCATACCTACGCCTTTCATCGAGACATTAGTATCTTGTAGGACCCATGACTTGTGCCTTGTGTACATTTATGCCCTACTTGCTTAATGATATGATCCTACTTAAAATAGGTCCTCGATAGTATTGACATTTATTCCTTATGTCATTGAAAGATGATTGGTGTTACACTTTGATACTCATTATGCCTTGTGTGATTCCAACTAGTATCATGCCTATCTACTTGTCTCATAATGTTCCCTCATGCCCCATGAGGTTGTTTTATGCCTTTAAGAATGAATAGTCTGACACCGTGCATGCTCATACACCACATTGTGATTAGATTCTGCATGTTCTATTAGTATCATACATGACGGATGTCTTCTAAAATGTAACTATTCATGAGAATATGTGTTCTAATTGCCTCGTTGACGTACGCGACTATTGCATTCATAATGTCATGTTGTTCCCTTGCATCTTAGAATCTAGTAGCACCTTAGATGACCGTCTTGCCACCATTGACCTTATACTCTGATGACCTCGATACGACTAGGATATGTTACACCTCTTGTTACACCCTTCCTTGAGACAATATCTTTATACTTGTTGAGACCGCGACCTTTTCATGAGCACACACACCATGATGTTTGCTAGACACTCGCATGATTACCCTTATATGTGTAAATATAGCGTATCGTTTTCTAGAAGCATGACACCTTAGGAGCACTATCCTGTTTTGCATTATGGCATGCGCATGATTCACCTGTTATACATGCTTATATTTTCCTTATATACATTGATGTTGGTTGCAAATGGTAGTCTTGCTTGAGCTTCTATGACTCCCCATCTCATTATATGAAATTACTCGATGCACCTTATCTTTCATATAGCTATGACTTGTTATACACTACTAGAATCATGTAAAATCTAAGCCCTTAGGAATTTGACTTGTATAATCCCATGCTCAAATGGTATCATCGTCTAGTACACTTGCCATAGGTTGTGATAGCCATGATATGCCCTTTATATAATTCTATGACTATCTAAGCATGTTAGATGTCGCTAATCTAGTTATCATGTATGTCTCAATCACCTTCTATCATGCTTAATATGACTAATGACGTGCTAATATGTGTGTCTCATATAAATTATTGTTCTTACCATATGATGCTCTTGTGATGCTTATTGTATCCTGGTAGCTTGTACCTCATCCGACTACGAGCCCCTATTATAGTTAAAAACATGCCTAGGTTCATACATTACAATTTTGCTTAGAATATATCGTTGATCAATGCTTGTCTTGTTGAGCACATATAAGTTCAAGTCTCGTGTTAATTAGTGATTGGGTGCCACCTTGCATATTGCATACTATGACATGATGAAATGCACATATACATGAAATATGATCTGATATTGAATTCGTGCCTCAGTAATCATCTTTGGTTATACTTATGCCACATCATGACCGGTGAGAATCATGTAGGACATGCTTTTCGATTATAGCTCATTGTATGATTACATGCCATACTTATCTTATCATGTAGACATTGCTGTTGTATGATGTGATAGTTATTGTGCCCCCTTATGTGTTCCTTTTATAGTGCTATGACGTGTTGAGAACCTTAGTATCAAATCCTATATTCTATAGTGATAAGACCTATCTATGTGTGTATCTGACATGACTAATTAATTATGATTTAAATGTCTTTTTTAAATCTTGAGGTATTTAAAAATGTGGTTTTAAGGGGGTTATCAAATTTTTAGTTGTATTATTCGGGATTATTATCTAAATGATGGTTGAGGTTAGGGAAGGATATTGGAAAGGATGAGAGTAGTAGGAAGAAAGGATCGAGTTTAGATCAAAAGCGAGCTCACAGTCGCTTGTTTCGCCGCGGCGAAACCATGGTCGTCGCGACGAACAAGGACTAGGAACAAAGGAAGAGAATGATGCTTGTCGTGCATAGCGAGAGGCATCACTCGCGAGGGATGAAGAACTGGATTTCGTCGTGGCGAGCGGCCAATTAGCCGCGACGAAAACCAGGTCTCGGCTCTTGGCCGGAGGCGGTTCTCTCCTTTCTTTGGGCTAGGATTGCACTTATGAATGAGCATTCGGTTACTTTGTGTGATTGAGAACAGAACGACCGTTATATGTGAGTCTTAGAGTCTTTGCTAGGGTCATAGGGTAGCCCAGCTTCATCGGGTGCCCTGAATCAGTTGTCAATATATGAGCATGATGATAGCCCAGCACCATCGGGCATGAGCATGATATATGATATGATGATGAGATATGATATGCTATGATGAGATATGATATGCTATAGCATCGAACTGGCCAGTCTCTGCACTAACGGAAAGGGGTGCAGAGGTAGGAGAGGGATATGTCACTTGGTATTCTTTGGGCGCCTTTACAGTTCTTTTCCGCATATTATAATTTAGGAACATGTTAGTGTGATTTAATTTCCGCATTGCATCGAAGCATCTTTATTATAGCGTATGTGTATATTTGCTTGCAGGACAGAGTGCGTTGGGGTCTCGGTCTGATCTCGCTCGCACAACTTGTTTTTAGGTATGATTGCTCCTTGTCTCTATGGCGTGGGAAAATCCCCCCCCCCCCCCCCGGGCGATTGCAAAGAACCTGCCTAACCCCACTAATTTGGCTATACGACTTCAGAATATATGTTTTGGTTTTGACCCGGCTCTATCGTGGCATTTGTATCTAAACTTTGTTTCCGTTTTACCTTCATTTGAATTGAATTTCCGCGACTTCGATTATTTAGGGTTCAAAATTCCCGCTTTGAATACTGATCTTTAGAGGTTCGAAACCTCGACCTGTACCTGAATTGCAACATCCGAACGAAGGTATCCAACCTTCTAAACGTATCTCAGATATTTATATCCAGGCCGTTACACAAAAGAAAGGAATTTAAGTAAAATCATATGTTTAATTGGGTTATTGGATTCTTATTGGGTGATTATTGGTGCGGGGTAATGGGGCGGGTTATAGGGTGGGTTATTGGAGCGGGTACCGGATGAAAAATCGTCATCCATACCCGCCCTGTCACCCATTTCACCCGTCACCCGTTTTTTGCGGGTTTTCGCCCGCAAAAATGGTGCGGGTGGAGCGGGTGAAATGGATATTCGCGCCCCATTTCCGGCCTTACACGCGAATTATTAACGAAGTTCAGCTCTAAACTAGCCTATGTCTCCGCCTAGGGTTATCCAACCTGTAGGATTCAAAAGCAATATTATTTCACTTCTTATGGATCCTAGATACAACCGAGAAAATATTCCCTTCTTCTAAACACTCGAAGCCTCACCTGCTTCTATCTAGTCAACTCAGATCCCTTAGAGTCCTAGATATAATTTAGAAGAACAACCCTTCTCGTAGCCTCACCTGCTACTATCTAGTCAACCTAAAACGCTCGTGAAATATTAGCCCTAACCACACCAACGTGTGTATATGTTTGAGTATATGGATACTCTTAGTATAACAAGAATGATTTATCCTATAACGCTCGTATTTTTTCTTCTCTCTCAACTAGAAATAAAACAAATACAATGAGGGAGAGAAAGAAAATAAATCAGTGAGAAGCCGATGTCAATGGTGAAGTTTTTGCATTGTAGAATCGTGATTGTCTTGTGTGTCTCTCCTCACCACTTGCTCTCATCTTTTATAGACTGCAGGGGCTGATATTTTGTTGTTGGAATTCCTTGATTTTAGCTTGAATTTCATATGGTTTGAATTTGAAATAAATCCCACCAAATCTGATTTTTTGTGCAACAAAAAATCATCCGGTTTGAATTCAAAATCTGCACCAAATTCTTCCACAAAATCAGCCCATTTGAATTTGAATTCTCCACTTGTTCTCCCACAAAATCAGCCCATGGTCTTCCATAAAATCTTTAACCGTATAAGCTCTGCAAATCATTGATTTGAACTTGTGGCAAAAGGTTAATAGCAATAAAAGGATATATTCAAATCAAAGCTTATCCACCAACTATAACCAAATTTTTAATGTCATTAGATCTTTAATTAATCCTTAACAAACAAATCAAATATTTGCTATAAAAATAAGGCAAATAAATAAGCATATATTCAAATAAATCAATTAAACAAATAATTGATTTGCACCACAAAATCCTCACCAAAATTAAAGTCAAATCCTTATGCCTTATGAAATCTGCATACGATACTTCATGCACAAGTCTAAAAACCAAGGCCCGTACAAAATAATGATACGGACAAAATATAAATACATAAATTGTGAGCCAAATAAATATATTCCGACAATAATAAATCAAATAAAAGAACTATATAATATAATTGATATTTGCATAAAATATTACCTTATTTGTCTTTCATCACCCCTACAAAAATATATCACATATATTCATCAAGGTGGAGTCAACAGATTTGATAAACTTGATTACAATCTATCTATATAAAATACTAAAACAGAGGCCAGAAACGGCATCTGGTGCAATCTCGCGTTCACGGAATTTTCTGGATTAAAGCGGGATTATTTTTGCTTACGTGTCATTTTATGGATTAAAGTGGTATTATATTTTTGGGCCACATCAATTAATAAGTCAATATAGTTAGGTAAAAAACTTATCCTTTCATATCAATAATCTATCCAATATTTGATCAAAATTGAATATAATATATCTATAGATAAATAAGTATGTATTTTTTGTAAAAAAAAAGTTATCCAAGAATATATGATTTATTATCACCGTAGGAAGATGATATAATTTGTGTGTACCTTTACAAATTGCAGGTATTAATAATACTTTTGTTTCTACCCATAATAATTTATTATCTTTGGTCGTCCAGAACAACGGGAGAAGATGAAGAATTATATCGTCTTTTTGTTTTGATGGAAGAAGAATTATATCGTCTGATCATCTAGGAATATATCGAGTTCGTATGGGACGGAGTTAATAAATTGACTAAAATTATAAACAAGGTAAAACTTATAAACTATTGGTAAAAGTATTTAAAATTTTAAACAACAAGATAATCTCCGTATGGGACGAAAAACAGTTTATTTATAAAAAATGGAGTTTATTTGGTTGTTATTATTTATTATAATAAAAGAGTACTGTATAGACTTAATTACAATCCACGAATTATAAGTCTATAACATTAGTGGAAAAGGTTTGAGATCAAATAATCTATCCAATATTTGGTCAAAATTGAATAAAATATATCTAATGATAAAAAAGCGTAGGTAGTAAATTAAAAAAAAGGGAACGTAGCATATATATAAATTCCTCACCCGGTTATTATATCTAATGTGTTTTTTTTTATCAAATTCATTATCTCCCCGTTATTGTTTAGGTTTTGTGTTTGATTAGAAATGGGTTAGAAAAGAGATTATAAAATCGTACAATCTGAACTATCCACTTGAAAATATTCCTATTATACTATACAAATGAGTTTAATAATCAAATATAATCAATATTGGGCAACAAGTCATTTTAAAATAAAGTTTTAATTTAATAAAATATATTTTAATCATTATTTTAATAAGAGAACAAATATGATTAATTTAGACTAAAACATTTGTTTACATTCTAACAAAATAACATAACTGAAGATTACATATTTACTTTATATATATATATGGAGTAGTAATTTATATTAATTTAAAGATGATTTATATAATAAAATATTTTAACAAATCGCACAACGGGCAAGTAATAAAACTAGTTTATAGAAAAACCTAAACCTAAAATTGAACGGTTATGAGATACTTTCATCCCCACTAATTAACTCACTAAGTACCCCTAAAAACTAACAGTGCCAATGACCGGCCACGTACAAATCTTAACTACCTAAAGTAGATATCTTACTAATTAATCTAATTAATTTTGAATCATTAATATTCCAACACCACCCCTTGGTTCAAAATCCCTTTTTTTTTCAGACGCCAAACGTCCTTCCTCATCTTCATCTTCTTCAAGTCTTGATCGATCCGATGCATATATACTTCTCATCGTCTTCTTCCACTCTTGATGCACTTCTCATTGTCGTCTTCCAATTCTTCGGTCTGACTCACATCACGGGGCCCTTCTTCGACCGGACTCTTCATCGGAGCCCTCTTCTTCAACTTCGACATTCGATCGGGGCACTTTTTTGAAGCTATTGTCAAGCAAAGTTCTTGGCTACTAATTATTTCGAGGGTACCATCGTAGCCAATACCCTCGAATTTGGACTCGGAAAAATATTTGGAGCCTAAATACCATTGAAATAAAATCGAGACTATTTTTTCATGCTATATAACCACAAATGTATATTTCGAGGGCGTCGTTGAGTATATATTAGCTTCGAAAAAAAATCCGGGGGCACTTTTTTGAAGCTATTGTCAAGTGAGATTAGCAATGAAGTTATTAGAGGGTACACTTGAGGCTAATTTCGAGGGCATATAGGATCGAATATTTTTTAGAGGGTAGAGTTGAGGGTGTAACGACTCACTATATATTATGAGGCTAATTTGGAGGGTAAGTTTGATCCTAAATGGTTACGATTTTTTGGGGGCCGGGCTAACAATTAATGTTGCTAAATAACCTCAAATTATGTATTCAATGGTATATTTGTAGGCATATAACCTCGAAAAAATTAAATTTTCTTCGAGGTCAAGATCGAGAGTAAAACTCTTTGTCATACTTAATGCATTAAATACTTCATCTATCTATTTTGCTTTATCAACTAAAACATACGGGGTTCATCAAGAAAATCTATATGATTTAGAAATCGTTAATTAGAGAGATAGCTTGAAATGCAATGACATATTATGTAAATATTAACCTTAGACATGTCCTCGAGTTCATAATTTAGAGGTTAAACTATTATGATTACCCTCATCAATACTCTCGAATTATTATTTTCAAGGGTAAGCGAGTACATGAACCCTTCCCCAATAGCAACAATATTATGATTTCGAGGGCAAATTTGATGCTACATATAGCCTCCAATTATCCTTTCGAGGGCACCATCAAGAGTGTGTTCTTGGGTAAATATAGAAATTTTTTTTAACAATCTACTAATCTTTTATTCCATTCTATTTATAATGCTTTCATTTTTTTTATTCATCTTGTAGATGGATAACTGTGATTGGATGTACATGAGGCATTTGCCCTATGAAGGTGGTTTGCCATGCAAGAAGATTGATCGAACATAAGGTATTTTCAACGTGGAGGTTGTTTTTTTTAACCTTATATCTACCAATCTTTTGTTCCATTCTACATGAGGCATTTGCCACAAGCTTCCATTGGTGAAATCTCGGGCATCATCCAGCAACGATAAGAAGCCAACGTACAAGGCTAGTCTAGCGGAAGGAAACAACTCTGAGCAAATGTTTCAAAACTTATCCTTGGACAATTAACCAGAAGCTCATGAGCTCATTGATGCAGGTGATGAGTCAAATGTCCCAGACATATTATTGGTGATAACCTATTTGTCCAGGACTCTGTCAAGAGGAAAGTGATGGCAATTGGTAAAGAATTTAAAGGATTATACTACTTAGTTCATGAATCCAAAATGGAGGACATCATCACTTTTTTGTAACATGTCTGCTATACCTCTTTCTTTGACTCCTATGTTTCTACCTAAACCTTGTAATGCAGACATGAATGTTCTTTGGCACTTCAGACTTAGGCATGCTTCATATGACTATTCTCTATTTGTCAAGAAAAATGAGAAGTCTTTTACAACACTCCTTGTATATGCGGATGACATGTTAATCACAGGGAGCTGCCCAAAGGAAATCAGAGAGCTAAAAGCACATCTGCATAGATTCTTTTAGATGAAGAATCTGGGTGACATCAGGTAATTTTTTGGAATTGAAGTGGAAATGAATGAAGAAGGTATATACTTGAATCAGAGGAAATATACATGTCAGATTATATTGTGACAATCAGTCTACAATGCATATAACAAAGAATCCCATTTTCCACGAGAGAACCAAGCACATCGAGGGAGATTGTCACCTTGGAAGAGACAAAGTTGTTGGACAATGACCCTGCTGGAACCTGTGAATACAGCAACTAATAAACACGTTAGGAATGTAGGCCGAACCTCGTTTCTGTGAAGGGGCTGGACTGCGGTGAAGCGTGGTATGGAAGCCACTGAATGAGAAACGTGTTTGCCCCCGACAGTGGTGCAGATCGTATGCGAGGCAACGTCCCCCAAGGATTTCACCGTCTTCTCTCACAGGTGCACTCGAGGGAGAGAAGTTGGAACTGGAACAGGCGCTCAGAACGGGAAAAGGGTAGGAGAAAACAGGAGAGGGAGAGAGGCGATTATGTGTTCGCTGTGTGTTTCAAAGCAGAACTCTAACCCTCCTTATATAGGCTCCGAAATCCTCCTTAGCCCGCAAGCAAAGGAGAGATTTTAGTCTATCAACAGAAGGTTCGAGTTTATCTAAAACGGTTTGGAAAGATTTCGGAAAAGATATTTTTTCCAGTGAAAAACAGATATTCGCGGATAAGCACGAACAAGCTAATCCGTAATATCTTCGGCCTCAAAGAATAATTTTTCCGCAAAAAATTAACTCCAACTCCAATCTCGGAGCACGAGCCGAGCCGAGCCGGACGGACGGCGGCGGCGGGCGCGCGTGTGGGTGCCCCATATCCTCCTCAACCTCTCAATGTAGGTAGTGGAAGAGACTCCTTAAAAACCCTTTAGGGTACCCTTGAACTTTCCATGTGGGATGTGGGAAGTCCAAAGGGCACCTTCCTTAAAACCCACCTTCTATATGCATTAACTCCAACAATCCCCCACAAATGCAGATAGAAGGGTTTAAAAAACTGAGGTTTTGAAAACAAGTTCTGAGCGTGTCGAGGTTAGTGCTTAAATGCTGATGTCTTGCGACTTGAATCAGCACATAGTGAAACTGGCAATTCCTCAGATAGAGCGAATGGCCAGAGGCCTTGAATTCCTCCACTTTGGGGTAAACCAGCAACACACACCTTCCACGGGGTCCTGTAACGTTCCGCTAAGTCTTATCACATAAGACATCCAAGTTTTGGCACACCTTGGGTGCTCATGAGTGTTCTAGTGAGGACTGCCCTAAGTCTCACCTTGGAGGGTTGCCAATCCCTCACACTCACGTAGGTAACTTCAACATATCTGTCTCAATACAGAATACCCCCACAATGGGTTATGAAGTTATTAGGAGCTCTAAAGCTCTACCTCTCATTCGTTGTTCGGTGATCTATCAAGTCCGTCTCAAAGGACCACCCAATGCCTGGGCTATAGTATCATTAAGAGCGTTAGCTCAACCTCACTATACACTTGCCATAGGAATGGGAGATGTGTATCTCATAGAAGTCTTTCCATGGCTTGCGTTCGACCAAATTAATGGTTTCCGCCACAGATTCCTCCTCTCACAGGCTTTAGCCCCATTCCCCTCGACGTGTCAAGGACTAGCCTTCTGCAAAGTCCTTTGGTCAATGGATCCGCAATGTTCCTCTCTGACCGCACATACTCTAAAGAGAGTACCCCATTTCTTATCAACTGCCTCACAGTCTCATGTCGAATGCGTATATGCCTCTTCTTGCCATTATACGCTCCGCTGTTTGCTACTCCAATGGCAGCCTGTGAGTCGCAGTGTAGAGAGATCGCAGGAGCTGGATGCCCCCACATTGGTATATCTGCCAGTAGGCTTCTCAACCACTCAGCCTCTTGCCCTGCTAGGTCTAGAGCTATAAACTCTGACTCCATCGTCGATCGGGCTATGCAACTCTACTTTGCAGATTTCCATGAGACAGCTGCACCACACAATGTAAAAACATATCCACTAGTGGAGCAAATTTCATCAGTCCCACTTACCCAGTTTGCATCACAATATCCTTCTAGAACGCAGGGAAAACCCTCAAAATGTAATCCCCAATCAAGAGTGCCTCTAAGGTATCTCATTAACCTTCTAAGTGCATTCCAGTGTTCTTTGCTAGGATTATGTGTATATCTACTGAGTCTGCTTACTGCATAAGCTATGTCAGGCCGAGTATAGTTCATCAAAAACATTAGACTCCCAATTACCTTAGCGTATTCCTCTTGGGAAACACCTATACCTGAGTTCTTCACTAACTCTATGGTAGCATCATATGGGGTCCTAACTGGCGTCACATCATAGTTGTTAAACTTTTTCAATACCTTCTCTACATAATGGGATTGAGACAAAGTAAAGCCATTTTTAGTTCTAGTAACTTTAACACCTAGAATCACATCTGCTTCGCCTAAGTCTTTCATTTCAAAGCGAGAGGAAAGAAACCTTTTGGTTTCATTTATCACATGCATGTTAGTGCCAAATAACAACATATCATCAACATATAGGCACACTATAACACAACCAGAATTGTACATCTTGGTATAAACACATGCATCAGATCCACTAACCACAAATCTAAAACTCAACACAGTGTTATGGAACTTCTCATACCATTGTTTAGGTGCTTGCTTTAGGCCATAGAGGGATTTCTTTAACCTACAAACCATGTTCTCCTTACCTGGAACCACAAAACCCGGAGGTTGTTCCATGTATATTTCCTCATCTAGATCACCATTCAGAAAAGCAGTCTTTACATCCATTTGATGTACTAAGAGCTTGTAATTAGATGCTAAAGCAAATAATGTTCTAATGGTTGCAATCTTAGTTACAGGAGAATAGGTGTCAAAATAATCTACTCCATGTTTCTGTGTGAATCCTTTGATTACTAGTCTTGCCTTAAATCTTTCAATAGAACCATCTGTTCTAAGTTTCCTCTTAAAGATCCATTTACAACCAATGGCCTTATAGCCTCTAGGCAAATCAACTAGTTCCCAAGTGTGATTACTTGTGATAGATTCAATTTCACTGTTTACAGCATCTTTTCAAAAACTAGCATCAACAGAACTCATAGCTTCTCTATATGTTCTAGGTTCATCCTCTATCATGTGAACATAAACTAGAGCTTCATTGATTTCATCTAAATCACGGAGTTCAGTTAAGAAAGAAGTCACAAAGTCAGGACCATAGCTAGTTTCAGTTCTACGTCTTTTACTTCTTCTTATTTCACTAGGTTCATCAACATTGATAGAAGCAGGTAAAGACAAAGATGTAGGTTCAGAAACAGCAGGAATACTATCATGATCTTTCTTCAAAGGAAAAATATGCTCAAAGAATTCAGCATCACGATATTCACACATAGATCTGTCATGCAAGCACATAAACCTATAGGCAGCACTGTTCTCAGCATAACCAACAAACATGGCATCAACAGTCTTAGATCCAAGGTTATCCCTCTTAAATGCAGGAATCCAAACTTTAGCTAAACACCCCCACACTCTCATCAACCCTAGGTTAGGAGGATGTCCTTTCCATAGTTCATAAGGGGTTTTGTCTAACTTCTTATGGGGTACCTTATTAAGAATGTAGTTTGCAGAAAGAACAGCTTCACCCCACAAAGAGTCGGGTGACCCAGAACTCACAAGCATAGAAAGAATCATGTTTTTTAAAGTTCTGTTCTTTCTTTCTGCTACTCCATTCGATTGAGGGCTATAGGGTGCAGTACGTTCATGAATTATGCCATTATTCTCACATAATTCTTTCAAAAACGTTGTCCCATATTCCCCACCTCTATCGGATCTAAGTCTTTTAACTTTTTTGTCAAGTTGGTTTTCTACCTCAGCTTTGTAGATTAAGAACATTTTCTCTGCCTCATCCTTGGATCTCAGCAAATACAACTTGGTGTATCTAGAATAATCATCTACAAATGTGATGTAATACCTTTTACCACCTCTGCTCTCAGAGTTCCTAAAATCAGCTAGATCGGTGTGAACTAATTCTAGCAATTCTGTGGACCTCTTTGTTACAGGTTTGAAGGGCTTCTTGGTGAACTTAGCTTCCACACAAATTTCACATTTTTTATGATTATTACCCAAGTTTGAGATTAGGCCCATTTTATGTAATTTGTTCACAGATTCAACATTCACATGACCTAATCTAGCATGCCAAAGATCAACATCAACAACGATATAAGCGGAAGTAGAAGCTATATTAGCAGAATCAACAACAGTTTGCAAAACAAACAATTCACCAAACTTGTAAGCCTTCCCTAAAAACTTTCCATTCTTGGACAAGACTATAGAGTCACCTTCCATGACTCCCTTTAGCCCGGCTCGAGATAAGAGCCCTCCAGAGATCAGGTTCCATCGCAGGGAAGGCACATAAAAGACATTCTGCAGGCTCAGGATGTTACCTGAGGTTAGCTTCAGCGAGACTTTCCCTTTGCCCAGCACCTCTGACTGGCTTGAGTTCCCCATGTAGACTTGCTCAGCTCCGCTTGCAGGTTCGAACTCATCAAACAGCTCTCTGTTGGCGCAGAAGTGCTTTGTGGCCCCAGTGTCCACAATCCATTCGGTCATGCTCCCAATGATGTTAGCTTCAGTGACCACTGCAGCAATGATTTCAGGAGCAACTCCTTCAGCGACGTTTGCAATGCCTTTTTCCTGCCCTCCGTTGTTCTTCTGGGCAGCATACTGAGCATCCTTCCTCTCACGGCACTGGAACGCCCTGTGGCCTTGTCGACCTCACACATAGCAGCCTGTGTTGTTCTGCTTTTCTCCATTGTTGTTCTTCTTGAACTTCGCAGGCTTGTTGTTCTGTCCTCCAGGGCCCTTCTTGTTCTTCTTGTTGAAAGGCGTCTTATTGCCTTTCTTGTTGACCTGCGGAGTTTCAACAATGTTAGCTTTTACCGTGTCTGCAGGAGTGTTGGAGGTCTCCTTTTCCTTTAGTCGGTTAGCTTCCTCAATCTTCAGATGGCTGACGAGTTCCTCCAAGGTAAGATCTTTTTTTTTGTGTTTGAGGTGATTGCGGCAGCGTGCCCATGACTCAGGCAATTTCTCAATCAGGACGTTTGCCTGAAGAACTTCGCACATCTTCATCCCTTCAGCCAGTATATCCGCTACCAAATTCTCGTACTCATGCACCTGTTCCATGATAGGCTTGTCGTCCACCATCTTGAACTAGATCCATTGTCCAGTCACGTACTTGCGCTTTCCAGCATCGTCAGTGCCGTACTTCTTGTCTAGGATTTCCCAGATAGTCTTAGCAGACTTCTGGATCAGCAGCAGGTCGAACAGAGCGTTCGTCATGTGGTTCAGCAGGTAGCCTCTTGCGGTTTTGTTGTCGCGTTGGTATTTCACGAGGTCCGCAGAAGGCGCAGGTGGGTTGGGCAGCGCATCGCCCTCAGCATCAGCATCAGCCGCAGGGGCGGCAGGGGGGTCTTGCAGCAACACATAGTCAATCTCTAGTTGCTCAAAGAAGATCAGCATCTTCTGGGACCAGCGCTTGTAGTTCGAGCCATCCAAAGGCTCCAGCTTTGAGAGATCGAGCAGCGGCTTCTTGTAGGAGATCTCGACGGCGGCCATTGATCCAACTTTTGAAAACACGTTTCTCACTGTTGGACAATGACCCTGCTGGAACCTGTGAATACAGCAACTAATAAACACGTTAGGAATGTAGGCCGAACCTCGTTTCTGTGAAGGGGCTGGACTGCGGTGAAGCGTGGTATGGAAGCCACTGAATGAGAAACGTGTTTGCCCCCGACAGTGGTGCAGATCGTATGCGAGGCAACGTCCCCCAAGGATTTCACCGTCTTCTCTCACAGGTGCACTCGAGGGAGAGAAGTTGGAACTGGAACAGGCGCTCAGAACGGGAAAAGGGTAGGAGAAAACAGGAGAGGGAGAGAGGCGATTATGTGTTCGCTGTGTGTTTCAAAGCAGAACCCTAACCCTCCTTATATAGGCTCCGAAATCCTCCTTAGCCCGCAAGCAAAGGAGAGATTTTAGTCTATCAACAGAAGGTTCGAGTTTATCTAAAACGGTTTGGAAAGATTTCGGAAAAGATATTTTTTCCAGTGAAAAACAGATATTCGCGGATAAGCACGAACAAGCTAATCCGTAATATCTTCGGCCTCAAAGAATAATTTTTCCGCAAAAAATTAACTCCAACTCCGATCTCGGAGCATGAGCACGAGCCGAGCCGAGCCGAGCCGAGCCGGACGGACGGCGGCGGCGGGCGCGCGTGTGGGTGCCCCATCTCCTCCTCAACCTCTCAATGTAGGTAGTGGAAGAGACTCCTTAAAAACCCTTTAGGGTACCCTTGAACTTTCCATGTGGGATGTGGGAAGTCCAAAGGGCACCTTCCTTAAAACCCACCTTCTATATGCATTAACTCCAACAAAAGTCATCAACAAGGAAGTACGGCTTGGTTATACTCCCACTAAAGAGCAGCCAACAAATGTCTATTTCGATCTCTCTCTATGAGCTATCATCTGCAAGATCATCACCCTGTAGTAAGTCATAGTCATGTAGATTGGAGAGTTGTGTGCAAGACGAAGCCTCAACGAAGAGTAGAGGAAAAATGGATAATGAAGAAAATTAATAATCAGCCATTACAAAAAGATGACAATGAGGTCATTAGAGAACAATTTGTAGGTGTAATTGTTGATCAATTACCTGCAAATCTTATCGTTCCAAGTGGTTCAGATGAAGGAGGATATAATAACAATAGTGATGATAATAATTTTGAGATTGGAAATGAAGATGGTAAAGAAGATTTTCCTTTAGAGTCTGATACAGAAGTAGAGTATACAAATATTATTCATGGACTTGAAGACGATGATACTTCCGATTAAAGTAAGTTAATTTTTTTAAGTATTATTTGTCACATATTTATATACAAATGTTATTCACATATTACAAAATGAAAATTAAAAGAATGAAATCACATTATTTATATTTTATGAAAAAAAATATAATAATTAGAATAAATATTATTTAGATATATGACAAATAGATAAATGTAAATTAATTTAATTTATTTGAGAAAATGTGAATGAAGGGCATCTAGGGGTGTTATGTGAACACGAGTAGCTAGAATTCGACTCGTACCCGACTCGAAAAAATTAACTCGACTCACGCTCGCTCACATTAAAAAAACGAGCCGAATACGAGCGATTTCCCGAGCTTGTCACGAGCTCGAGCCGAGTTCGAGCTTTATTCGAGCTACTCGCATAACTCGAGTTTTTCCCTTAAATTATAATTTTGCCCTTATGTTTCCCCCCTTTTAGTTATAAGGTTATCAAGTATTCAAGTTAAGGGTTGATGTCATTTGCCATCTCTGCCTCCAGCCATCTTCATTCTTCAATCTCCACCTCCAATTCGATCTAGTCCTCCATCGCTCGACGTCACCTTTTATCTCCCGAGCTCAATGACAACCTTCTTCCTGCTTCTTCCATGGCCGCTCCTCCATTCTTGCGCTCTTGCCCCTCTCCTCTGGGATCCTCTTGTGCGCCTCCGCCCTCGTTCTCCGTCCCTCCCTCCTCCGATTCGGGTATGAGGAAACCCATTCCGCCTACCCCTCTTCGCCTCCCTCTTTTTCGCCCACCATTGCAGATCTCCGAGCTCTCTTCCGACCATGGCATCCCTCTCTCACTTTCAATTCCCCCTCTCGCTCAAATCTGAGGGCCAAATAGGAGGTCCACCCACCATCCCAATCTCTCGTTTTGCCCTCTCTCTCAGCTGCCACTGTGGGCCTCGCTGCAAGGCCGAGCTCTTCGAAGCGCCCTCGATGGCCACCCTCACAAACGAAGACAACTTAGCTTGTGGTGGCTCCCTCCTCAAACGAGTTTGTGATGATCTTGAACGAGTTCACAAGCTCGAGCTCGGCTCGAACAAAAACGAGCAAAACGAGCTCGACTTTGAGCTTCCTTTGCAGCTCGCGAGCCGAATTTGAGCAGGGTTTTAGGCTAAAAAAAATCAGGCTCGTCTCGAACTCGACTTGACAAAAAACGAGCTGAACATGAGCACCTAGGACTCGGCTTGTTCGACTCGAATAACACCCATAGGGCATCTAAGAATGTAAATGAATGATGAATGGCGCCTAAAAATTTTCTCGAGTATTTTTGGGCGCCTAAAACCCCATATGTAATTATAAAAATATATTTTTTTAATTTTATTTTTGGTTGCATTATGAAAGGTGAATACGAGGCGGGCCGCGGTGGTATAAAATGATCGACCTGTTCAAGCTTTCTAACCCTAGTGTGCACCGCCCCTAATTCCTCTTCACACACCTCTCTCTCTTCCTTCGTAGTGAGAGCAAGAAAGAGAAGAACGCCAGGCAGAATGATAGACTTGTTCAAGCTTGTTGGTTGTTGTTGCCAAACAGGGGGAGGCAGAGGTTTAGGGGAAGAGAAGGGGATGAGGGTGTTTGAACATTTGGGGAAAATACAGAAAGGAGATCAGGGAGGGGAGAAAAATACAAAAGGGGAGAGATGTGGTCCAAGTGGGTCAAAATGTATACCCGAAATTAATAAACCCTAAAACCCGCTCTCTCAACCTTATCCGAAACCATTCCCAAAATAAATTTTAAATATTAAATCTGAATTAATAAAATAATAATTTTATTCGTAAAATACCATACGTGACACGGTATAAGAAAGCGGAGTAAATTCATAATGTGCAAAATATGCAGAATTAACTGTCTTTAAAATAAATTTTTGCCGGAAATTTTCGAAAAGAATTGAAAACGAAATTATTTTGGTTGAGGACGAAATTTTTTAAAATTTTCGAAATCATAGAAATTTAATCGGAATTTTATAAAATAATCCTTAAAATTTGCAGGTCTTTACATAATGTATAATTATAAGTTATTTTATATATTTTTTTAATATCAAACGAATTAATATTATAAAAAAATCGCACAAAAATGCGAGTACTTAACTACTTGTATAAGTAGGGGTAAGCATGGGACGGGACGGGACGGGATTGGAGTAATCCCGTGTCCCGTCCCGCGCATTTTTTACGGGACGGGATCGGGACAGGATTGAAATTTTTTTTCCAAATCCCGCCGGATCTTATCCCTCACGGGACGGGACGGGACTTATCCCTCGTAATATAAGATTCTAAAACAATCTAATAAACTTTAACAATAAAAAACTTATATATAATCTTACTTAATTAAGTGTTAAAGTTTGACATATAATTTTATGATTTTAATTCCAATAGCAAGAACAACAAGTTGCTACTGCTTAATTTACATGATAACCCACATTCCCACTAGCAAATACAGTAGCTAGAAGAAAATTAGAAAAGCAGCTACTGCAGTAATTTACATGATAACTTTGTAGTAAGATTATTCTTTTATTATGTTTAATTGTTTATATAAAATAAAATCTGAAATCCTAATGTTGGATTCAAATAAATGTAAATATACATAATATAAATTTTTAATTTTAATTATAAATTGAAATATATATATATATAATTTTTAATTTTATATATATGCGGGACGGGACGGGATTTGCGGGATAAGAATTCTCCGTCCCGCGTCCCGTCCCGCGTATTTTTGCGGGACGGGATCGGGACGGGATTGAATTTTTTTTATCCAAATCCCACCGGGATCGGGACGGAATGCGGGACGGGACGGGATTTGCGGGATTTGTGCCCACCCCTACGTATAAGAGTAGTTTACCCTGAATTGATATTGTTGAAACGACGCCGTCTAACCATTCTCATTGTTCAAATCGCCTACCGTTTTCACTAGTGTTTATCCCCTTATTCTTCCTTTTTTCCTTCCATTTCTGATTTCTGCATTCTCTTTCGTCTCCATGAACTTGCTGGTATTTCTCAAGCTCACCCACTCCCCAGTCCCCACTCCTCTCCTCCATCTTTGAATTTCCCTCTTTATGATTAATGTTGACTTGTTTTTCTTCGCATTCTCTTGGATTTGATAAACACTGCTATTCAGGGGAAGATTCAAATGCAAAAGGAGCCCGAAAAGGAGGCGCCACCGCCGTCCCAATCCCCCGTCTGTTGGGTCGAGAAGTCCGAGTCCGTTTCCTGCCGGTTTCAGTTCGACCCTGATGGTCAACTCTCCGTCAGTTCCTCCTTATCCTTTCCACTCTTCAATTCGCTATATACTACTTCTTGTCGGCTGAAATTTTGAGTTGGGAGCTTCGTGTGCTTTGAGAGTAGAATAAAGATTGCTGTTTTCTCCTTATAGCTTGAGCGCAATTGAAATTTTGTTAGGGAAGATGTATAATTTGATCCATAAAACCAAATTTGACTGTTTTATTAAGAGGTTTTTTTTTTTTGGAATTTACATGGGTATTGGGGCTACTAGCACCCAACTAATCCCATGGGCCCTGAAGTTAACGACTAGGTAAACATCCAGTGGCCAACTGGAGCGGGATTCCATTGAAAAGCAGAAAATATGTACTGTTGATTTTGGGTTTTGGTTTGCTGTTAAATGGGGAATGCCCTTTATTTTTGCTGGTGTGAATTACATTAATCTGGTTCTTGTGTGCAACTGACTTGAAGAGAGTATGCAATTAGTATTGCAGAGTGGAAGATGGAGTGCAAATTTAGGGTTTTAGGGGTCCTTTGGTATAACATTTGATATCGAAATCAGGAATTGGGTATTCGGGTTGGGCAGGTATTGGGTTGGAATGTCATTCCTAATTTCCTATAGTTAATGTTGGGTAAGCTTCTAATTTTATTTAATCACCCAAGTTGGAACTGGAAGGTGGGTATAAGCTCATTTGTTCTGAAAATAGGATAGGACATGCCCATTCCTGTATACCAAACATGCCCTTAGTTGTTATTTAACATGCCTTTGTTGATCTGTTTCATGTTTATTATACATTCTCCAACAGGTGTGATATATTTGTTGAATTGAATATGATATGTCCATTATTGTTGTAGGTCAAGGTGCTCAAGGATGTTAGGCCATTATCCAGTAGGATGGTTGAGTCATTCCTTGGTAAATTTTTCCCTACCGGGTATCCTTATAGGTGAGTTGGGATGAGTCAGCCATTGCTATCGGCTTGTGTGACATACTGACATCACCTTTTTCTTTCATCTCACTCAGAAAAAGATTGTCTTCTGCTTGTGCAGTGTGAATGAGGGATATCTGAGATATACACAGTTCCGGGCACTTCAACATTTTACCAGTGCTGCATTGTCCGTGCTTTCCACTCAGGTCATTGTTTGATAATCGTGAAAGGCTTAGTTAAATAAAGACATTGCAGTATTTCCCTTTATCAACACAATCTTTATGATCATTAGGATGTCTGGTTCATATCTCAACATTCTTACTCTTCTGCAGTCACTGCTATTTGCTGCAGGGTTAAGACCTACTCCTGCACAAGCAACGGTTGTTAGTTGGGTAAGCTCTCTTCAATTTAATAGACTATAAACTAAACGCAGATACATGTTTTGGTGTGATTATGGTTTCTCATTTGCTCTTGCAGATACTAAAGGATGGAATGCAGCATGCTGGAAAGCTTATTTGCAGCAATCTCGGTTCAGTGATGGATTCAGAGCCCAAGTGCTGGAGAATTCTGGGTAGGAGCAGAAAACCTTTATTTATCGGATATTTTATGTTAAGCATCATAACCTGTTATCTTGTTCGTCAACTTTTACGCTTGGTTCTTTCTTGTGAATCTTGATTCCCCGCATGTTTTTTTCCAGCTGATGTATTGTACGACATGGGTACGGGCTTGGAAGTTCTCTCCCCCCTTTGTCCTCAGTTGTTTCTTGAGATGGCGGGCCTTGGAAATTTTGCAAAGGCGTGTCTCTTGAATACTGAAAATGCGAATCTTTCTTACGGAACCACGAGTTGGGGTATATTCCCTGGCTTGTTTTTGAATGCCATGTTTGCCTTAACGTTTTTCCATTGCTTGGCTATAGGGAATGGCTACGGTTGCAGCTAGGGCGACTAGATTGCCTATATATTCTTCTTTTGCAAAAGAAGGAAATCTCAGCGATCTATTTGCTAAAGGGGAAGCCATCTCCACACTTTTCAATGTTGCTGGTTTGGGAGTGGGAATTCAGTTGGCATCAACTGTCTGTTCGTCAATTCAAGGAAAGGTAAAAACTTATTGCTCACATGGAAATTGAAGGAATTTTCTCTCATCTTTTCCAAATTTCAATTGCAGAAGCGCGGATTTTATTCAAGTTTTTTTTTTTTTTTATGAAAGTCTACCTTTAACCACTTCGCTACTTTCTCTATAATAAGAAATCAGTCAGTTTTTCACTCATTTGTTCCATTGAGACATTATATTCTTAGGTGCTTTTGGTTGCTTAAGATCTAGATTCAGTAAAAAATTGTTTAAATTTCATCTTATAGGCTCTTTCCTGTATTATTCCTGCAGATGATTGTTGGACCGCTTCTTTCGGCTTTGCATGTATACAGTGTTGTTGAAGAAATGCGAGCTGTACCTGTCAACACCCTAAATGCTCGGAGAATGGGAATGGTTGTTGCCAACTTCATAAAGGTGTGGTTTTCTGTACTTAAGACCTAGACACCAACTCTTTTGATCATTTGGAACTCAATGTAGGCTCCCATGTCCGAACGGAGTATTTCTTCAAGCTCCTTGTGGCTTTTTATGAGTTTTGAACAAATTCACAAATGCAGATGGGCAAAATATCAAGCCCGGCTGACCTGAGATACCAAGAAGACCTTCTTCCTGGGAAGCTCATAGAAGATGCTGGGAGCGTTCGAGTGGGCCGAGCTCTTCACAATGTGGTCACACCGTCTAAAGTTCATGAATGGAAAGAGATGTTTCCTGATGAAAAGTTTCTGTTGAGTCCAGGGAACAAACAGATAGACATGGTGCTGGAACACGACGCCACTGCAGAAGACGCTCTTAGAGGTTGGCTTGTGGCAGCATACGCTACAAAAACGTCAAGATCCGTCAACAACTCGCTTGGACCCAACGACCTGTTCCTTGCGTACGAGCAGATGGAGGGCGTCTTTCCTGACTTGGTATCAGAACTTCAGAAGAAAGGCTGGCATACAGATCGGTTTCTTGACGGAATGGGGAAGCGGTTCGGGTGGCAAAATTCCGAGTTCAGGTGATTTCCTTTTGTAAATTGATTTCATATATGCCTCAATGTTGTAGGCAATGTTCACATTCTCTAGGGAATACCGGAATAGATTAAAAGTCGGATTTTTTAAGACCTGGCTTGTATGTATGAAGATCAACGTTTCGCCCATGTTAACGCTTCATTATGTGCCTCCATAAGCCTAGATCAGGGTTCATTTGGCGTGCCCTGCTTTTACATTATGAAGGCTTCCTGATTTGTATACTTCATCATCGCAAGTGCACGTCTCGTTAGCAACTTAAAACAATCGGTTTTGTCTTGCCAAATGAACCATCTGAACTTGTTCTCCCAGTGAAACACCAACCATAGACACCAAACTCACTTGCATTAACAAGCGCCTTTGTGAGGATTGTCGAGCTCAACGCACACCTCAGAAGTCGCACTGGATTTCTTCTGCAAATGACGAATAAGAGAATTCTGTTTTACCAACTTGAAATTTTTGTTTTAGCAACAGGAAGAATTCTGTTTTAGCAACTGGAAGAATTCTGTTTTACCAACTTGAAAGTTTTGTTCCAAGATAGTTGAAACTTCAAAGGTAGGAGGGCCATTCTATTTCACGCCCAGAAGAAGAGTCTTCATTTCACTGACTACCCACCTATAGTCTATAAATGAGTTTCGCAAAACAACCACAAACTCCGTCTATTCCATTCAGAGAAGGGTGAGAGTCGAGATGTATGTATCATTTCACTGACTATGTCGAGAGGAATAGAGGATGTTTCTGGGTCAATTTAGAATTGATTCAATATAAGGTCGGAGCATTATTAGGTTGAGTCAAGTTATTTTGGACAGAGTCATTGCCAAATTGAGTTGAAAGTTATAACCTTTAAGTCAAAATAGTATAAAATCTCAATTTTTATTTCGAATTTGAATTCAGATCATTTCATGTTCCTTTCTTTCGAGTACGGGACATTTCGGGTTGATTTGGATTAAGATCATTTCATGTATTGGATCAACTTTGATTTTGCTCGATCAATTTTTAGGTTATGGATTATGATTAAAAAAAAAGTTGCAAACTAGGTCTAGTTTTTCGAAAAATTAAATGTCATATTATGTGTGGGTAGTGGGTACCCATGATGTAGTCTTACCACCCCATAAAAAAAATGTAAATAACAAGCCACTTTAGCCTCTTAAAAATGACGCACTATTTGCATGGATCATTGCATGCCAAATTTGGCACTTTTGTAGCAGAAACCTCTTGGCAAATGTAACCCCAAAACACAACACTTTACATTACAATTCAACACCACACCCTCTCCCTTCTTCATTCACCCCCACGTATCTCACCTCTCTCCAACAACACATAGCTATCATTTCCCCACCCCATATGTGGCAACTAGTTACTGCAAGAGAACCCCGTATATAAATGAAGGCCCAAGCAGCCCAACTATACCCACCAAAACTACAAACATACACACTAACCATGAAGGCTTCAAAGGTCCTGCTTGGGGCGCTGCTCTGCATCATGGTCTCCCTGGCCGCTTGTGACCGGCGCTCCAGGGGCCCCGGGATGAGGGCCATGAAGAAGGCTCGCCAGTGCCGGATCGACCAGCTGAGCACCAGCCAGCCCAACGACCGCATCGAGTGCGAGGGTGGCGTCGTCGAGATGTGGGATGCGGAGGAGGACCAGTTCCAGTGTGCTGGTGTGGCTGCCATGAAGGTCACTGTCCAGCCCAAGTCCCTCTCCCTCCCCATGTACCACTCTTCCCCTCGCCTCGTCTACATCGAGGAAGGTAACATATCCTATCATATCATGTAGGATTATTGATGATCGAACTCGTGACCTATTGATCACTGGTATTGTAATTTACTTTGTAACAGGGGAAGGTGTGATGGGCATATCGCTGCCTGGATGCCCGGAGACGTACAGCGCGCGTGGGATGGAGATGAGAGGAGAGGAGGATGAGGGAGACGAAAGCGGAAGGCGGATGACAGACATGCACCAGCCTACTCGACGTATCCGCAAGGGCGACATCGTTGCCATCCCCCACGGGACCGTCCACTGGTGCTTCAACGACGGAAATGAGGATCTCGTCGTCGTGGCTGTCCACAACCTCAACACCGACGCCAACCAGCTCGATCAGAGTCTCAGAGTAAGGCTATATGGTTATGTGTTGATTCAATTCGCATGAAGCTTTATTCGGGAGCGAGCTTAAAACTTCGTCTCCATTTGCAGACTTTCTTCTTGGCAGGTGGGATGCCCGAAGGATCAAGAGGCCGACAGATGAACGCCCAGAACATGTTGAGTGCGTTCGATCCTGAGCTGCTAGCTGAGGCATTCGGAACTCGGGAGCAGACAGTGAGGCAGGTTCAGGAGAAGGACGAGCGAGGCTTCATTGTCAGGGCCAAGGAGATGAAGCAGATGGTGAAGCCACCGAGAGTCGGCAGAGAGGAGTATGAGAGGTACGACGAAAACGGGGTGGAAGAAGCCTTCTGCAACATGAAGATCCGCCACAACATCGACACCAGGGCAGAGTCCGACATCTACTCGAGAGAGGCTGGGAGGATCAACGTCGTCAACGAGAACAAGTTGCCGATCCTCAGCTACCTTGACATGAGCGCGGAGAAAGGCCACCTCTTCCCGAACGCCATATACGCGCCACACTGGTCCATCGACGGGCACAGCGTGGTGTACGTGACAAGGGGCGAGGCCCATATGCAGATTGTGGACGACAACGGCCAGACAGTCCTGGATGACAGGGTCAGGGAAGGAGACATGGTTGTGATCCCACAGTTCTTTGTATCAACCTGCAAGGCCGGAAGAGACGGACTCGAGTACGTGTCGTTCAAGACATCCTCAAACCCGATGAGGAGCCCGCTGAACGGTCACGCTTCAGTGTTCACGGCAATGCCTGCTCCTGTTATCAGCAACTCGTACCAGATATCACCCTCTGACGCACACGAGCTGAAGCAGACGAGGAGGCAGCAACATGCCCTCTTCTCGCCTTTCGGGAGGAGGTCTTAAGCTGATCGCGCTAGCACTAGCTATAGGTGTTCTGCGTCTGAAGCGGGGTTGCATAAGCTAGTAGCAACTACAAGTTGAGAGTTGCTTCTTTTATGGAGTTGTGTAAAAGAGGCAGGGGATGTAAAGAGTTGCCATGAAATAAGACTGGGTTTTGCTCTTGTAAAATGCCAGGTTTTGGTTTTGGTTTTTAGTATGCAATAAAGATCTAAAATTGAACTATAACCTTAAGGTAAGATAGAAAGACCAGTTTCAGTAGTAATCCAGCACCAACTAGAACTATCTGAAGATATGAGATCCGAACCTGGAAACAAAACACCAGATGAAGGTTGCAAATGAAACCCAAAAAAACTACTTATGGTCACAGCTAGATTCGATTTCGAGAAGAGGAGTAGGATCTGAAGTAGCATGACTCTCGGTTGTGGGGGACCCGAGTTGTTCATTGTCAATTTCAGTTTGTATTTGAGAGAGTGAATCCGGGTTAGTGGGTTGGGGTTTTTGAGAGGGTTGTGCTATAAATGGTTCAGAAACTTGCAAGCTTGAGAACTTCGAAACGACTTGTTGAAGCTCATCATGGAGGTTCAGCGCCTCAAAGAGCAAACTCTCATCTTCTGTTGTGGTTTCTATGATTCTCTGGAGAACAGGCTGTGATTCCTTGCACTTATCCAACATGTTCATCGTCAGTTCGTCCTGCATCTGCAAACAAACGCCCGTTCAGAACCCCACAGATTCATACCACAGTACATGTTTTACATTAAACCTTGGGTGATCTCAGTAATGAACTAATCATGAGGTGAAAGTTTCTCTTCGGCACAAATTTAAGAAGGGTATATAGAAATAATCAAGAGTAAGCACACAGAGGAAAACTGCCACAAAATCTACTTCAGTTTTAGGGAATACAAACTGGAATGAAACTGCTCATCAGCTTATAACATAAACATTGAAGCTAGAAACTCATCTTTAAGAAATTGGGGGAAAAAAATAGAATCAACTAGAGGGTGAACTATCTAAGCATTGCAACCGCTGAGTTTTTTACCATTAAAACTCATGTAGCATTGTAATTAACATTGATCCTACCAATAATTGTTCTTGTATAGGGCATCATCAGTGACATCAAAAGTGAGTTTTAATCATTAAAAAACTCGCTGCCAACACTCCTATCCGCAACTTGCCACATAATTGTCTTGAGAAACTATGCCTCTAAATGCAAGTTTTGGTCATCAAACTGATATACTTACTAATGCTGTAGGATTTGATGGTACTGCCCACAGCAAAAATGAGAAAACAATATATAAGCCCTTTTCCATGTTTATTTTCAGATGCAAAACAGTATCTTACCCGGAGGAATCAATGGTCAACATACCAACAAGGAAAAATGGGTGTACTTGCTTTTGAACACAAATGAAGGGTTCGTTCGGTGCACCCACCTAGCAGCTTATTCATTACAAGTTCCTTTCAGCATAACTCCTATCAGTGCTATGAGTACATTTTATAAGCAACCAACTCATTGCACCAAATGAACCTAAACAAATGCTTTCTTGTTTTGAGCACTCCCGAATCTAAAACCGCATAATGTAACAGCCAGTACCCTAAATTTGATAGCAAAGATTCGGCCTCATCATTCGCCCTTGTTGTAAAGTTTAAATGGAAGAGATTATGATCATTCAACCTCTATAAATAAATGTTTTGGTTTGCAAACAGTTTAAATGGAAGAGATTATGATCATATAGTTGCATTTCTTGCAATTCATGTAGAAGCAGAAATCTTTCTTAGCAGGTAGTTATATAAAGCACGAAAACACAGCAATGCAGCATTACCTTAGGTAGACCAGTCTCAGACTCTGAAGCTGAATTTAGCAAGCTCGAAAGCACATCAAGGCTATTGCGGGTAATTTCAAGGAACTCCTTCTTGCCTTCCACAGAAAGGCTGCCATAGTTGTATGGAAACACAGTTCCTGAAGCCCCGTTCAACTGAGTATCAGGCATGGGATAGCTTGCAGGTGGGGATAGAGACTCTTCTTCATCATCGGTATAAGACTCCAAGGAATGATGCGTGTAGGGCAAGCTCCCATCTTGTACATGTGAAGGCATCCCCCTTTGTTTCAAGTTCTGTTTCAACATTGAAGTCACAAAAGTTCTCAAATTTACATCCCATGGAAGATTCAAGCTCATGATCATAAAAGAGAAGTTTTCACCTGGTATGTTTGTCGAAAAACAGGCAAGTAATTCAAGTCTTCAGATTCGCCCCAGGCTCTGATCATCTCCATGGCTCGAACGCTGCACTCTCTCTCCGACTGAGGGTCCTCAATCACATTCACCATCTCCTCCAACACCTTCTCCGAAGCAATCTCGGAGAACACCTTCTCACAGTTCATCGCACAAGCCTCCAGAAGCTCCAGCGCGAGCCTCTGGCAATGCACATCGCCGGCGTCTGCACTGATCTTCCTCTTCACCGCCCTCACCACCTCGGTGCCGCTCATCTCCTCCGCATTGATCATCGCGCAAATCCGGAGGTTGAGCCCCCAGTCCGGCGCCTCCATCGTCGGCGACGTCGCCTGGTCGACGATCTTTGACTCCGGCGTTGGTACCTGGAGCATTTCCTTCACCTCCCGCATCTTCAAGCTCATCATTCGCCCCATCTGTGCGCCGCCTGACTTCAGGCGCTCCCCGATCGAGGCCAGCTTCGATTTATCCATCGCCTTGCTACGAAATTCGCCGCCGTTCTGGATCTTCGGTACAATTTTCAATTTATTGCTGAATCAGGGATTTGCTTGATGGATCTTTGAAACTGAGAACGATCCAAATTTAGTTGCCGCCTTTCCATAAATCAAAGATATTTTCTGATGAACAATATCAGCCCCACGAAGCCTTTTTCTGTTCACAATTAATTTTTCATTTTTTCATTTTATTTTATTTATTTTATTTAATTTTCCTTTTAAAAAAGGTCTGATAAGGGCAACGCCGAACCTAAAACTGAAACCTCCGCTTACTCTTACAACGAAATTGACTGTTATCTTGTTCACCGGTCACAAATTCTCCCTCCTCTCTCATCCTCCCTCCGCCGAGCAAGCACCGAGCCCTCGCCGGCGCCGCCTTACGCGAACTATTTATAGCCGGTTGGAGAAAGCTTTTATTTTTTTTCCCTTTTTGTTTCGCTGTTTGTTTCTTGCACGTCTTCTTCCGAATTGTTAATTTGTTATTTTGGATGCATCGTTTGCTCTCAATTGGATGCATCGAAGAAATTAGGGTTATTTAAAGTTATTGATTTCGATTTCGTTGCTCTTGGACAGCGAAGAGGATTGATTTCCAGTGGAAAGCGGCAGGAGAAACGGTTGCTCTCTGAGGTGGTGCAATGGCGTCGGCAGCGGCCTTTACGGTGGCCGGGATTTCTCAGATACCTCCGAAGCTCAACGTTGATGATTGTTTGGGGAGCCGGAGAAATCTGGTGGAGGCTCGTTTCACGCGGAGCAGTTTAGCTTCCTCAAGAATTCATGTCAGGCGGCCTCCTTTGGCCTTCTCTGCTTGCAGGTACCCCTCCTCGTGTAAATTTGCCACTATCGGTTAATGTAGATTCTGAATATGGGCGAGAGGATGTTGGGAGTTAGGGTTAAGAGCATTTGGAGAACACAATTTAATCAATTTGTAGTGATTTGAGCTTCTTGATATATGCTATTCAGCTTAGCTTATTGTACCAAATGGATTATGATTACATGGTTAAATAGGTTAGGGAAGTTCTGAATATTATATTTACTTTCCTTGTGGAAGTAGATAAAAGGCATCACTTCTGATTCAATGGTCCTTGATTCCTTCAAATGTTCAAATACTTGACTATGAGAAAGTGGAAAATGAGGTTTTATCCTTTAGATGCAAGTATTGCTTTGGTTTTGACTTGGTTCGGTAGATGTTGCTTTACTGGATGTTGACATTTGAGAAAGCGGGAACTAGTCTACAAATCTACATGATAGTATGACTATTGATATATTCTCTGCACATAACTCCTAATCTATTTTGTTTTACATTAAAAAAGATCATTCCTAAACAATGTAATTTGGTCTAGAGAGTTCATGAAACTGTCTATGGCAGGCAATCTTATAGGTTTGAAATTCATCTTGTTGTATAGTTCTATTTTGCAATCACATCTGTTGGGTCTATATGATATTTTGTCAACTATTGTATGAATTTAAAGAGTAGTATTAGAATCACTTCGCTTGTCAAGAAGAAATTTGTTGTATTATGCTTGATTTTTAGATGCAATTTCACAAATTATTATTCTTTGATTCTAAATTGAGGAAAAAACCTTTTTATTATATTGGGCTTCTGTGGTGGCCACAATGAACTGATTGATTTTTTTTCCTTCCCAAGTTGTGTTTTCACATGCTGATCTTCTGAGATGCTTGGTTGTTTAGGTGGTCATATGATGGGAGAAGTGTGGTTGCTAGACCTCATAAGATGAAAAATTATTTGTGTAAACAAAGAGCATTTCTGCTACCGAGGGGTCTTCCTCAACTGACTCCAGCTGATGATAACAACCTGATGTGCTGCAACCACACTAGTAGAAGAAGAGGCATTTATACGAACAGACTTACAGCCAGATTTTCACCTCAGAAATCGACTTTTCAATCATCGAGGTGTTCTTTTGGGAGTATTTTTGTAAGTAACTGCCTTTCCAGGACATGAGTTCATTTCAAGCAAGTTTTTACCCAATATCTCTAAATGTCAACATGACATGATATCCCATATGTTGTACAATTTTTTTATTTTAATTTTAACTTTGAAAGTAATTATGTCCAATGATATTTAGCCAGGCAAATGATAGGATGGCCTCCTTGTCATTGTCATCTAGCCTCTAGGTTACCTTTAGTGATCTTATGATTTATCTTGTCTAAGACTAACATTTAAGCCATAGCTATGCATCTCTCTTCAAACTTCTAGTTTTCAGGATTTTTGGCATGACAGTTGTATACTTTCTGAACCGAGGTCACTTCTGATTGGTTGTATATCACTCTTAGGTAAAACGACATCCGGTCCGATGTGCAGCTGCTGGCCCTGATGAACCCCATGCCATAAGCATGACATATCCAGATGGCACTTTAGAGAAACAAACTGCGGATTATTTGGAACCTGAGGGAAGCACTCTAGATTTTGGGGAGTTTTTACGTTCTGAACTTCCATCTCACCCCAAGTTACACCGAGGACAGTTGAAAAATGGTCTCCGCTATATTATTTTGCCCAACAAAGTTCCACCTAACAGGTATTGCTTTGTTGATCTAGTGTAAGGTGTTTGCATTTGGCACCTTTAGTACTTCAGAAAGTGGGTGTTTGCTGTTATTTGTGCGTCAGTAGTTTTAACTAGCTGGAAGTTTTTCTGTCCATAATCGACTTGTATGCCGTTGAAATATTGCACCTTGTCTTTGCTACTCAACTTTGTGGTTCTTAGGTTTGAAGCCCATATGGAGGTTCATGTTGGGTCTATTGATGAGGAAGAGGATGAGCAAGGGATTGCACATATGATAGAACATGTTGCATTTCTTGGAAGTAAGAAGCGTGAGAAACTACTTGGGACTGGAGCTCGGTCTAATGCCTATACAGACTTCCACCATACCGTTTTTCATATCCATTCGCCAACTCAATCGAAGGTTTGTTTGATACTTGTTTATTTCTTTGGTTTAATAGGCCCTTTTTTTCGTTGAGAACTATATATGTAGATGCTATCTGTGGATCCTATCTTCTCACATAATGACAGTTTACAGTCTTCCTTGATCATATCTTGGACATTCATGATCTGACATGCTTTGTCTCCGTGCCACTTGAATTCTATACACTTGTTAATGTTTTAATGAGTAAGTTGGGTAGCACTATAACTGAGTCACTTGGCCAGCACTATAATAATTCTATCACTAACAGTGACAAACTTTTTTTTATAAAAATAAAAAATCCATTTGCCAACTCAATCGAAGGTTTGTTTGATATTTGTTTATTTCTTTGGTTTAATAGGCCCTTTTTTCATTGAGAACTATATATGTAGATGCTATCCGTGGATCCTATCTTCTCACATAATGACAGTATACAGTCTTCCTTTATCATATCTTGGACATTCATGATCTGACATGCTTTGTCTCCTTGCCTATTGAATTCTATACACTTGTTAATGTTTTTAATTAGTAAGTTGGGTAGCACTATAACTGAGTCACTTGGCTAGCACTATAATAATTCTATCACTAACAGTGACAAACTTTTTTTATAAAAATAAAAAATGGATAAGTTGTCTCAGTTTATAGATTGTTGAAATTCAAAAAAAAAATCTGTGTGCCAGACTTGCCTCCAGTGTGCAGTTACCATGATTCCTTATGACACGTAGAGATATGCTAACTTCAGTAACTTGCATTCTTGATTAGTTGATTGCTTGTTAAGTTGTGTAATAATGCTTATTTCTATGATGTCAGCATCAACAACGTGACTATGTTCTTATTGTTTGAATGACGATTGTCTTGCCGCTGTTGCACTCTTCCTGATTCTGAATGATGTTATTTGTCAGGAATCTGATGGTGATCTACTCCCATTTGTCCTTGATGCGCTAAATGAGGTATTCTACTGATATATGACTTCTAGAAGACTCTGAGATTGTATTTGGCTCTACCTGTCTTTCAAACTACCCTAACCCTATTAAACTATACTTGCAGATAGCATTCTGTCCAAAATTCTTGTCTTCTCGTGTTGAAAAGGAAAGGAGGGCTATATTATCAGAACTTCAAATGATGAACACTATCGAATATCGTGTTGACTGCCAAGTATGTTAATAAAGACCCTTAACTTGCATTAGTTAAATCACTTTCATACACTGTTGGGTCTTTGAAACTATTCATGATTTACCTCTCTTTCATCAATTCAGCTGCTACAATATTTGCATTCTGAGAACAAGCTAAGCAGAAGGTTTCCAATTGGATTAGAAGAGCAAATTAAGAAATGGGATGTTGATAAAATCAGGAAATTTCATGAACGGTGGTACTTCCCTGCTAATGCCACTCTATACATTGTTGGGGATATTGATAATATTTCAAAGACAGTTTTCCAAATTGAGGTATGCCATTTGTTTGCTTATTTCAGCGAACACACCTGCTTTAGCAGTTGAAACTTCACTTCTATGTTCATTGCATTGGTTCATTTTCTTGGCTTTGCAATTTGGTGTCAGGCTGTGTTTGGACAAACTGGCTTGGAAAATGAGGCTGTTTCCCCAGCCCCTAGTACAATGAATGCATTTGGTGCAATGGCCAGTTTTCTTGTTCCTAAGCTCTCCGTTGGCTTGGGTGGAAGTCCATCCCATGAAAAGACATCAGTTTCTGATCAATCAAAAGTTACTAGAAAAGAGAGACATGCTGTTCGTCCTCCTGTCAAGCATGATTGGTCTCTTTCTGGTAGCGGTGGAGTTGCAGAGCCTCCACAAATATTTCAGCATGAGCTCCTTCAAAACTTCTCTTTTAACATGTTCTGTAAGGTATGAGCACAACCTTATATTCAATCATCCTTATACAAAAACTTCTGTATATCTGACTCCATATGTCAATCTTTGTGCTTCCATCTGATATGTGGTTTGATGGCAAGGTATATACAGGGTTATTTGAAAGCATTTTACTACTGCAAAATTTAGTCTTTTATACACGCCAAAGTGGGGTTTATGCATAACTGAACAGTTGATGCAGCATTTCTTAACTAGCTTTTTACAAGTGCTTCTAGAAATCCATTTGTTTTTCCTGTGTTTGTGCAAATTTAGTAAGAACTGTTTATGTGTGATGCTTTTCTGTCTACATTTAAAACTTTGTATGCTCTGTGTGCCTTGCATTGCATTTTTTCTATCTGTACCACTGGTATATATTTTTATATTCTTTTGGATACATTTCAGGTTTATTGTTTTATTGTGCATCTTTCATCTAATTTATATATTTCACCCTTCTTCGTGCTGATATATATCCTCCAATTTAACTGCAGATCCCTGTAAACAAGGTTACAACCTATGGTGGTTTGCGAAATATGCTTATGAAGAGGATAATTCTGTCCGCTTTACATTTCAGGATTAACACAAGATACAAGGTGCAAGATTAATCTTTTTTTTTTTCTTGAATGAAATGTTACGATGTATGGTGATTTTCATGTGTGTGCATGCAACTCATGTTTATCTACTCCTAGTATCTCTTAGATTTAAATCTTGTGGAAATATATTAAGGGAAAGGCAAAGAACCTTGTCCTTTGGCTGCTCTTATACTTCACTCAAAGATTAACAACTATATATAGTGACTCAGTGGAAAAGGTTCCTATCGTCAATATAATGTCCATGTATTTGGCATATCTAGTTATGGATTTCTCCGCTTCTTTTGAAATATGATATATATATATATATATATATATATACTTTTTCCACTTCCACTGTTGGACGGTTTCCACTAACCTGAGGGAACTATGCAGAGCTCAGATCCGCCATTCACCTCAATCGAGTTAGATCACAGTGATTCTGGAAGAGAAGGATGCACAGTGACCACCCTTACAGTTACAGCAGAACCGAAAAACTGGCAAAGTGCTATCAAAGTTGCTGTTCATGAGGTGATAAGTCACTTTCTTCTTTGGGTTGTACTTTTTTTTTCTGGCTTGACTAAGTTTATATTATCTCAGATTTACTCCATGTGTTTTCTAATTGTGATGAAGCTAGTACTTGAATTCTTTCAGAATTGTAATTTGCATTTTCCCCTCATTTCGGTGATGCACAGCTTTTTTCTTCTGATTTCATATTACGCGATAATTAACTGTGCTGAGTCTCTGAATGTATGCGTATAAGTATTTGTTTTGTTGAGTGGTTTCTTCTAATTGGTAAATATTGCTCACGGGCAGGTCAGGAGGCTCAAGGAATTTGGGGTAACAAATGGAGAACTAGCTCGCTACCGAGATGCACTCTTGAAAGATAGTGAGCATTTGGCTGCTATGATCGATAATGTTCCATCAGTAGATAATTTGGACTTCATCATGGAAAGTGATGCGCTGGGCCATAAAGTTATGGATCAACAGCAGGGACATGAGAGTTTGGTTGCTATTGCTGGAACAGTTACAGTCGAAGAGGTAATGTTGATTTTCGTTATACCTTTGGATAAATTTAAACCTATAAAAAAATCTGGAAAATCTTCTTGGGAGAGAAGAAGATAAGGGCTGCATCCTTGACAAATAAGTACTACCATGTTTTCTCATACTGCAGACATGGACAAGCTGCAACTTTTTCTAGTAGATGAACTAATAACTAATGAGAAAAGGAAATCTGGTGACATTTATTTTCAATTAATTTATAAATTTATAGAATTTTGAATGAAAAATGCAGTTAATTAAATTAGGTGAATTGGGTTATCTGATAAGATACTTAAAGATATGATGATCGGGCAATTTCTATGCACACATAACTAAGTCTTCTTAATTGTTGTTGGGGTGAAGGTCAATGCTATTGCTGCAGAGGTGCTGGAGTTCATCTCCGATTTTGGTGAACCAGCTGCTCCTCCTCCTGCTGCTATTGTTGCATGCGTCCCCAAAAGAGTTCATCTGGATGGCGCAGGTGAAACTGAATTACAGATATCTCCAATTGAGATATCATCAGCTATAAGAGCTGGCTTAGATGAACCAATAGAGCCTGAACCAGAGGTATTATTCTTAGAAACTCTGCCTGTCAATTAATTTGAAACCATTCACTTTGTTGTGATTGAGTATTGGGCCTTATTACTGGTTCGTGTTGTTTGGCTCCTTCTGCAGCTTGAGGTGCCAAAAGACCTCATTACTGCCCCACAGCTCCAAGAATTAATATCACAGTGTAGGCCATCATTTGTTACTGTTGACCCGGAGGTCAATATCACTAAGCTTTATGATGAAGAAACAGGGATCACTCAGTGCCGTCTCTCAAATGGAATTCCTGTCAATTACAAGGTAGAGTTAAATAGACACTGCTGCAGTTTTATTGTTAGCAGAAGCAACTAACTAGTTGGCTGCTCATCTTTTATTAGTAATTCGTAATGTATTTACAAGCCACTGCTAGTTTGCTACTATTGGATCCTTAGTTTTGTATCCATGACTGTATAATTGTTGGCATGTTTCTTCCTACCATGCTTTCATGCTTTCACCTCTTGGGTTGCCCTTGTCAGGGAAATTTGCCTATTATGATCTTTAATTATTGTTAAGGTGTTGCTCTTAAAAATATCTTGCTGTCCAAATCTTAATTTAATGTACTACTCTTCTTCTCTTTAAAATTGTTCATTCTTTGTAGCCTAAAGTTTTATCACATAGTGTTTGATCAGGGAAAGTGTTTGTTGGTGTATCTCATAGCTGTCACGTTTAAATATTTGCTCATCTCAATTTTAGATCTCAAGGCATGAGAACCAAAGTGGTGTCATGAGGCTTATAGTAGGTGGTGGCCGTGCAGTAGAGAGTTCTGATGCAAAAGGAGCTGTTGTAGTGGGAGTTCGAACCCTCAGTGAAGGAGGCCGTGTTGGAACTTTTTCACGAGAGCAGGTAATTATATATTTCGTGCTCAAGATTCTCCATGTATTTTCTACAAAAAGTGTACTATATACTTTTATGATGGCCTCACATGAGGTGGATAAGTGTGCGTCTTCGTATCTGCATGATTGGTTAAGTTAAAAATGGATGTCCATGCGTTTTTTGGGTGTTTTCTAGCATTTGATGGTAGCCTAATGCAGATGCGTTGCGATTCTAGAGATTTACAAACTTATTTTGTATAAGCACTATCAAGACTTACCTACGAAATGTTACATGGAGGCTTGCATTTGGATAAATGTGCAAAGCGATTGGGAAAATGGTGTTGCTGAAACCTAGAGGCCCCACACCAATAAAAAAGATCCATTTGCCACTGGCTAGGGTAGGCTATGATGCCATGTCAAGCTCTGTGCATCTGTTGTAATGGGTCATTGTGATGTAAGATCAAAATTTGCAAGATCGTTACTATGCTACAGATTCAAGATACAACACTCTAGGTTTTGTCTATAGTTACCCTTCTATGGTTGACCATAGTCATGATTTGCATGCAGCCTCTTACGAGAGCAGCAGAAGGTGTATGTTGCAGATGTGCTAATATTTTTAGGCTTACCTTTTGCATTCTGTCATCTTTGGGACCTGCACCTACCTTCTGCTACATTGGTGTTTCACATTTAGTAGACCTAAAACTCTACCTGGATAATCCTTCTGCAGGTTGAACTCTTCTGTGTAAATCATCTGGTAAATTGTTCTTTAGAATCCACTGAAGAATTTATATGCATGGACTTCCGTTTTACATTAAGAGACAATGGGATGCGTGCAGCTTTCCAGTTGCTACATATGGTTCTGGAGGTGAACTTTCTGTCAGCTGGTCTTCTTCTGTCCATTATCTTATATTTAGGTTGGCGTTGTTTATTTCGTGTTTCCTTACTACTCCCTCATTTGGCAACACATGCCATTTACTATTCATGCATGCATTTTTAGGATGATAAAAACTATATAAAGTATCAACTTTTTTTTTAATAATTTCATACTAAATACTAGTATCAAGTATGAAATTATATTATAAAATAATGAAAAAAAAACAATATTTTATATAGTTTTTATCATCCTAAAAAAACGTATGTGAATAATAAATGACATGTTTTGAGGAACAAAGGGAGTAGTATTTTATTTATTTTGAATGACATGATGGCAAACTATTTGTGGATGAATTGGTACGTTCGGAAGTGAAATACAGTGACTGAGAATGTGAGACTGACTCCAATCTACTCTTCAACAACCTTTAAATACTTTGAACTCACCATCTTTTTATCCTTGCCAAATATAGTGAGAGAAAAAGAGAGGACCTCAATTAGTCTTCAAGAATTTATATAATGACTTAGCCTATCTAAGAGCTGCGAAACTTGGTCTGCCTGGTCTTCTGTGACAATCAGATGGTTTAAATATTGTAGGAGCTACGAGGTTGTTTTTCTCCTATAAATGAGGATTGGGGACTTTTAGTAGCTTTTTTTCCATAGAACTTCAGTAACTTTGTTAATTTGATCTGGGTGTGATTATTGAGGGATTTAGCTTGAATGAGATCAACATATAACTTGTGTAAGGATTTGTTGGGCTTAGTGGGCCATACAAAACTTTGATAGCTTTGTTAGTGTAAGTGAGACTCCATTCTAAAATCAATTGGGGTAACCTGTTCAGCTTATAACCTAACGTCTACTATAATTTACAGGACTAATAGGTAAGTTCTAATGTTCTCATTGACAGGATGACATGATCTGCCAAATAGCACATGGACCAACTACCTCTGAGGGCATTCTGTTTGTCATTATTTGCTAACTGAATGAGTGATTCCTATTTGTATTCTACATGTTTTGCCAAATACAGTGCGTACAGAAGATCTATGTGAATATCACATCGTATATGTCCTTGCTTCTTTTATCATGAATGATTTTTGTCTTCCGAGGCTAATTATTATATAGTTGTGATATGCAGAATAGTGTCTGGCTGGATGATGCATTTGATAGGGCAAGGCAATTGTATTTGTCATATTACCGGTCAATTCCCAAAAGCTTGGAGCGTTCAACTGCTCATAAGCTAATGCTGGCAATGTTGAATGGGGATGAACGATTTGTTGAGCCAACACCCGAATCATTAGATAAATTAACTCTTCAATCTGTAAAGGATGCAGTGATGAATCAATTTGTAGGGTCAAATATGGAGGTATGTAACCTTACTAATGCTGTATAAACATGAAGTTAAAGCAAAAATGCTTATTTGCCTTTTTGCCATATTTAGGTTAGCATTGTTGGAGACTTCTCAGAGGAGGAGATAGAATCATGTATTCTTGATTACCTTGGAACAGTGAAGGCAACTGGTCATTCTAAGAATAACCATTTCATTGACCCAATCATATTTCGCCCTTCACCCTCAAATTTGTTGGCTCAGCAGGTAATAAGGGTGCAGTATTCCTGTCATCAAACATCTAGTAGTGCTTGCTTATTTGATTTGAAAAGAAACTGATATCTTCTTTGTATAACTATTCACTTGCAACTTCACAGGTTTTCCTGAAGGATACTGATGAGAGAGCATGTGCTTATATTGCTGGTCCTGCTCCCAATCGATGGGGTCTAACTGTGGATGGAAATGACCTTTTTGAGTCTGCTAAAACCATTTTGTCGGAGAATAGTGAGTCAAATGTGCAAAGTAATGTAAATGAAAAGGAGATGCAGAGCAAAATTCGCAAACATCCACTTTTCTTCGGCATTACGATGGGCATTTTGGCTGAGATCATAAATTCGAGGTGAAGTAACTGAAGCATGTATCAATCCAAATATAGTTAGGGATTTGTTGGGATATCTCATGAATGATTACCTCTTCTTCGCTGAATGTGTGCACCTTCACTCCTTTGCAGGCTTTTCACAACAGTGAGGGATTCCCTGGGATTGACATATGATGTATCTTTTGAATTAAACTTGTTTGATCGGATTAATCTCGGTTGGTATGTGATATCTGTAACATCAACACCAGGGAAGGTATGAAATCATTAGGGTTATATAACGTAACATTTCATTCAGATATATCCTTTATTAGCCCTAATGCGGGAAAACATCCAGGTACATAAAGCAGTTGATGCATGCAAGAATGTTCTCAGAGGCTTGCATAGCAATAAAATTGCACCAAGGGAGCTGGACAGGGTCAGTATATCTAATCACTCTTTGCTTCCTAACTTCTCATGAAATTAGAAGAGGGGTGACCTAAATATATTCTAGCTGGAAAACTACTGTCTTTTGTCATGCTAAGATCATGGAGGAGCTGGAGGGTCGAGGAGATTTAGTTGTATCTTCAGCTCTCTCTGTCTCCGTTGTTTATGATGAGAGGAAATAGTTACTAATTACATACATGATGTCCACCAAGATAACTTCGCTTTCAATCTTTTATTGGATTTCATGTAGATGGTTAAAATTTTATAACAAGTTATAGGTACTTTTAGCTAAGAGTAAAGAGGGATATAATAATTAATTATAATCAGATACTTGTATGGATACTGCCAATCTAAGACCTGCAGGAAGATAAAGGCTCTAGAAGAAAATTCTAATAACGATCATCATCATTCTGTGGGGGCATATGTGATCAATTTTTGCATTTAGCATTTTATTCTTTTTTTTTAAATATCATCTTTCTGATAGAAAAAGATAGTAGAGTTTCATTGTTTACAGTGCCTGAATGTATTAATCTGTGCAAAAATAAAAAAAATATTGCAATTATAGGCAAAGAGGACTTTGTTGATGAGGCATGAAGCTGAGATCAAGGCAAATGCATATTGGCTTGGGTTAATGGCTCATTTGCAAGCATCTTCCGTCCCGAGAAAGGCAAGCATTTCAACTGCTCATTATATCTCGGATATCTTTTGGATACAAAGATATCTGTTCCACAAGTCTTTAGCTATTCCCTTGCCATTATGAACGGTTTCATGCTTTTTGTAAATAATTTATCTAACATTAGAACTGAAAGTTTATTCTTTTTCTTTTACCCTCCTGTCTTGTTTATCAGGATATATCCTGCATAAAAGAATTGACCCACTTATATGAAGCTGCCACCATTGAAGACGTGTATGTTGCATACGAACAGTTGAAGATAGATGATGGATCCTTGTATTCTTGCATCGGAGTAGCTGGTGCTCAGGCTGGAGAAGAAATCTCAGGTAAAGACTATGGGCTTCATGATGTTTTGGTTTGAATATTAAAGGGACATTGGATGCTCAACTTGGACGTGTTTTTGTTGTCACAGCAGCTGTGGATGAGGAAGAATCCTACGAAGAGCATCATGGACTCACTCCTATTGGACGTGGCTTGTCAACTATGACTCGGCCAACTACATGAACGACCTCAAATCTTGTTGGCACATGAATCGCGCAAGCATTCTATCATTGAGCATCGTAAGGTTCGTTGTTAGAAGCTAAATATCCTTCCCGTTATTACCAATCCTTCATTTCTATTGTCTCTATCCATTCATTAACTTGATCTAGAGCACACATCTCATGAAACCGTCACGAAAAGTGTGGTAATCAGTTACCTGCGTCCTAATTTGATCAACCGTTTTCTGCTGCAGGTGTGCAGAACAAATGTCATTGTGGAGGTGTGCATTACACGGTGCAGTGCGAGCCATGCTTCGACTTGATAGTGTATACCTTGAAGAGGTTATCAGTTGGTTCGATGTGCAGGCTCTGTATGTTTAGCCGTAATGAGAATGAGAAGGAACCCAGTCTCCTTGCAAAAATGATAAAAGAGAATGCAACAGCAACTGCCTATTCAATTCCCAAATCCCATATCTTGTAGAAAATTTCTTGTATTCATTTTTCGTGTATTCATAAATTTCCATTGCCCATTAATAATTTACGTGGGGATAAAATTATATATAGATAATATATATTCTAAATTTTATAGTTCCTTTTGTTTGGGTAAGTAGACACTCCCTTACTCCAAGGATCCTGTATTCTTCTAGTAGGATAATCTTGTTATAACTCATAATTTTATAGTTCTAGTTAAATATTTATTCAGACAAAAAAATATTTTTTTTTCAAAATTGGTCTTTATAAAGATTTTCTACCTAATAAAACATGGACTCTAATTAAGTAATATTAAAAAAAGTTAAAATAATTTAATTTGGGAAAATCTTTCCTATATAGTTTTTTTTAAACTATTATCTTGATGCAAAAAATATATCAGTGTTTCTCACCTAATAATGCCTTTTGCAGGGGTTGGGGAACAAAATGTTATAACAAAAGATAGATAGGAACAAAACAAATCAGGCTGCAAGGAACAAAGCAAATCAGATCAAACAACATAAAAATGTTGCTGAAACATGATGACTTGCCACAATGAGATAAATAAGCCAGAAACAGGCAGAGTTGAGAAATGTTATGAAATTAGATTTCTATGATGCGTAGGACGATGGAATCCATTAAGCAGTTTAGCTACCAAGGGAAATACTAAAATTTAATTTGTTTTCAACAGAGTATTTATATCATATAATCAATATATAATGGAGAAGTTGGTGTTGTACCATAATTTTTTGGGGGGATTTGGATATTTGTTTTTACATTTTGGAGATTTTTTAGAAGATTGGTTAAAGATGTTGTAACACACTCGTCCGCAATTTGCCTTTTAAGCCTATAAGCATCGATGAAATCCTCCGTACATTCTCTAACAACCTCAATGGACTTCATATCCGCGTTACAAAAAGTTTGAATATATTCAAGGTTCTTAAGTTTCATCATACTTAATATTTTGGGATGGTTGTGAAACTCTGGATTTCTCATCATCTTTTTTGTTAGATTTTGGTAGACTTAATCGCCAATATTTTTAAACGTTAAAATGTGTTTGTGGATAATTTTTTTTAAGGAACCCTAATTACACGGTTATTTTATCGCAAAATGCACGGTCGTGAACGCGTATTGTGGAGTCATTTTTTCACAACATTAAAAATTCGTGCTATTTTCCACAATTTTCCTCAAAGATGGAACACAGTGCAATTTGTCCATTTTTCAACATTGATCATACGGGAGAAGAGGGGGTTGTTAAGGTTGCAGGTAGAAAAGCCCGATCATCATGGCTGCATCGATTTCACTGTGTGGGAGATTCACTGCAAGAGGAAGATCGTAGCGGCGAAAAAGAACCAAAATGGTGTCAGCATGGACGTGGTTACGCTACATTTCCCATAAGTTCGACCACTCCTGCTGCTTGGCTCTCAGCTACTCCATGGTTGCTTCCTCATCACTTCTAATCCAAGTTTAACCTCCAATTTCTACTTTGTTTGTTTCAGTTTTTCCTTATTGATGCGGTTTGATTCGTTATTGCGATGTCTCTGCTTTGATTTGGGTTGCCAAAAAGTTAGGGTTTTTACCCCTCTTTCTATTTTGAGCTTTACTGTCTTATCTGACTTGCATCAGCCTATGAAAACAATAGAAATTGATGTGGCATTTTATGAATGCTTAAGGGGACGAACGACATTATGAATTTATGATAATTCGATGTTGCAATCATATATGATTTGATTTTTTCCTTGTGGTGCTTACCCTGATACCTGAATTTTAGCATTTGATGTGATGTAGAAACGTTTAGGAGGAGAGGTTTTAAGCAAAGAAGTTGGTGATGCATTATGGAGAAACTTTCTTCATGGGAAGTTAACGTGCTTGCACCGGCATAAGGGCAGGGAAATGGCTCCTACAATAGGCGATGGGGGAATGCTTTTGGTTCGCAGAATACCAATTGCACAGCCAATGTAATGCCGGACCATTCTTTTTTTTTTCGGAATGTTCGCATATAGGGATCATTTGGTTGTCAATTTCGTATTATTCGATGCATATTTGTTGGTTACCATACTGATTTGGAGTCTCCTGTCTATACTCTAGTATCTGTATGGATCTTGTTCTTACCTTTTTTTATGACAGCATAAAAATCGCATTAAGCCATTGCATTTACTAATACAGTAAAAGATGTTAGCTGGATCATTTTTTCCATATAGCATTACTTATGCTTTGATAAAGAACCTCAAATAAGTTTCAATATTTGATAAGATGGCTTGTAGTTGTAGTTATGATTTGTATTTCTTTTTCCTTTTCTGTTTACGTTCTCTGATAAGAACACTGCAACAGCCGTCTTTATTGCTCATACCGTGAGGACAAGAAGGATCCCCTTTGCAACTTAAAGAGTCGTCTAGTCAAAAGGCTAGGTTCTGTCGTGTTGCCTGAAGTGGTGTCTATTGGAGATGTTGTGGTCATGAAGGACCCTGCCAATCCAGAGTCTCATCTAGTCAGAAGACTAGCAGCCATTGGGGAGTATGAAATGGTGTCTACTGATGAGACGGAGGATCCTTTTTTCCTTCAACTTGGTCAGTGTTGGGTGTTATCTGACAATGAAGCTTTGAAGCCTAAGGTATCTCTAAGCATCTTTTTTCTTTACATGGAATTATTTAGTGCTCCTTTGATTGAAATTTTTGGAAATGGAGAACTGAGTATGATTTGAAATAGGATTTAATTGTTTCTTGCTTAGAGGAGACTGAGTGATTGATTCCCTAATTTTGAAACTACATGTCTATTGTCTAATACGGGGAATGAAACCAAATTTTTGAAGCAAAAGTAGAGAGCATGAGATGAGATTAAAATTATGATCAATAATTCAAAATCGGACAAGATTTCTTTAGTTTCCCTTTCCCTTTCCATAATCTTCAACCGATTGGGCTGTAAATGTTGAACTGAATTAATGTTGGCAAAATAAATCAACAGTTTGATTGATCAAACTGGCAACAAAGCTAAAATAAGTACTCTTCAATGTGTTGTTTGGGAGGGAGTGCAATTAGTAGTAGATGTTGATGCCAACTCCGGTATTAATCTTTGAAGAGACTACAACTTTGTTATGTAGATATGTCCCTACAGACGATTCCAACTCTAAAATGCTTTTATTCAATTTTTGAATCCAACAGGAAGCTAAGGACAGCCGAACCTTTGGTCCAGTTCAGATGTCAAACATCATGGGCAGAGTCATATACTGTATGCAGAATGCTGTAGATCATGGTCCCGTCCGGAACAGGTGAGCCATATAGACAAGTTAGACAAGCTCCATCAAACCGCAAATCTGAGCTACTTGAGAAAACTTATCCATTTTGTCCCGTCTGGTATATTTTTTTTCCTTCGGTAACTGATATTTTTTTTTTCGGGTTTCTCAGCTCCTTGAGCATGAGAGAGGATGTGCCAGTGCTAGAGGTTGAGCTAGACGTCAAAGAGATGGCAAAGCATCACAAGGAATCACCTTGAACGGACCCTTCCTCTCCCATTCGACCGAGTCACTGAGATGGTAAAGGAACGAATTAGTACTAGTTTCCTCCATGGGTTTGGGCTCTTCTCGTGGCAGTTGTGATGTTCCGTGAATGTGTTTATCACTAATTTGCTCTATCTCTATGATATATTTGAGGGTAGTTAGACACTGATATGGAAAGTAACCAACTAGCTGTTTGGTCACATTTTCAAAATTAACTCGTAACATGAAATTTGCAAGCCATTGCTTGTTTGGTACTGTTGGCTTGGGTCACTTGGTTTGGTTCGGGTCATATCATGTTGGTTCGGGCAGTGTTAGTCCCGTGTTGGGCTAACTTTTTGGGGTTCAGGTCATCACTGGGCCAGGTTATTTTAGGGGTAATTGCTGGATTGAGTTAAAGTCTAATTAAATGAAAAATAGACAATTTTACTTGAGTTTGGGTCGCTTCAAGTTTGAATTGTATTGGGTTTGGGTCGTTTTGGGTTTATTGTGCCTTATCACATGAGATGAGGCTTAAAGTATAGGGTGGTCGTGCAACAGAGTTAGGGGTGGAAGTGGGGTGGAATGTCGTTATTCACATTATCCGTCACTTGTGAGAACTTTTACCTTCGTCCACCCAGTGCGGGTGATGCAGATTAAGTGAGTGATGTGGGTGATTAGTGGGTGTTGATTAGGGGAATCCTAAAAATCAAACAAAAATTCAAAAAGGCAAAAAAAAAACTCTTAATAACACTACTTAAAGTTTGGTTTGACATTGTTAAAAATACCAAAACAAATTCAACAAATCTAGCACAAAATCTGAAAACATTAAAAATCACATAATAATATCAGATTTATTTAAAAAAGGGTCTTTTGCACTAGACTATTTTTTTGGAAAGTTTGAAAAATGTCCAAGTTTTGGAAGAATTGCAAAAGTGGGTTAGGAGTCTAGTTTTGCAATAAAAAAAATTGATTTCTTGGACCGATTGCAGGTTGGAGCCGATGAGGGAACACGGAAAGAGATTTGGTGAGATTTGGGTTTGGAGCCAAAACAAGGTGAAGGGATGAATGATGTGATGTTTTGATAACTTTTACCAATTGCATGGTATAAAAGGGGAGGAGGGGAGAAGCGTTTCATTTTCTCCATTCTCTCACATCTTCTGCAGCAGAAAAAGATGGAGAATGTTTCACCATGGAAGACAAGCTCTTTTTTGGGTCATTTACCTCTATTCTTTTAATTATTATTCTTTCATTATATATATAGAGGTTGGGTCAGGTGTTCACACCCCTTATGGTGTTAAATGTTAACAAATCTGGGCCATTGATTGAATGAAATGGGTGGCTGAGATTATTAAGCAATTTTGGCTTTTTCTTTAATTAAAAATCAATGGGACCCACCTCTTTCCTTGCCTATTTGCTGAATTACGTGCGCGTGTGTTACTTTTTTTTGTGGCGTAACGTTTTTTTTGTGGAGTAACGTTGTTTTTTTTTGTGTGGTGCACTGTTTGAACTATTCGATAAGGTGATATTAAATATTCGCTAACATAGTTATTATTTGTGTGTAAAGAGGAGATATCGTTTAGATAATATCAAAAGGGTTGGTCAATTTTGCAACTATTCGCTAGGTTAATAGTAATTATTCTCTAATTTGATGTTAATATTCAGTAAAGAGGAGTTATCATTTAGATAATAGCAAAAGGGTTGGTCAATTTTGTAACTATTCACTAGGTTGATAGTAAATATTCTCTAACTTGATAGTACTTATTCGCTAGGTTGAAAGAGTATGTAAATATAATTCTTAATTTCCCACCTCTAATTAACCACATACATATGAATAATTCTGTATTATCAACGAATATAAACTATTAACCACATACATATGAATAATTCCGTATTATCAACGAATATAAACTCTGAACTTACCGAATAGTGACTCTAAACATGAAAAATTCGGTAGTATGTTCAAATAATAGCTAAATAGTAACGAATAATTTATCAGATACCATTGAATAATCTATTGCATACCAATGAATAATCTATTGCAAAACTATGAATACCAATGAATAATAAATCTAGATCTACTTCGATCAAAACTAACAAAATCCCCAATTCAATTCCCCAACTCAAGAAATCCCCAATTCAATTCTGTGCCTGTGTAGATGTACATGCCCTTACCTTAAACTCGCCGAGAAGATGTTTCTAATAGAACGTAGGGATAATCAAGAAAAAAGGGTAAAGATGGTTCTCCATCGCCATCTCTCCTTCGCCATCACCGCTTACCTTAAACTCATCGCTTCGCCATCGCCGCTTCTCCATCGCCATCGCCCCTTCGCCGCCGCTGGTTGACCGTCATCGCATCGGACCCTGGCGAGGGAGAGGACAGAAAGATGGTTACACCGACGACGGTTTTCGAGGAAGATGGTTGCAGCAGCGACGGTTCCGCCACCGCCGACCGCCATCGTCATCTTCTTCGCCAGCCATCGCCATTGCCTCCATCGATCGTCCGCCATCGTCGCTCCCACCTCCATCGATCGTTCGCCTTCGCTTCTGCCATCGCCGATCGCCATCGTCGCTCGCCATCGCTCCCGCCTCCTCCTTCAACTTCGCTTTCGCTTATGCGTTCTGATTAGATCTCTCTGTGTCTCAATTTGTACGATTGTGTGATGGGGAGTAATATTGGGTTATGCACGCGCTTAGGTTAGGGTTGGGTGGGTTTATTTTCCAATTAATTTAATATATTGGAATAATCTAAGCCATCTATTTTCCCCTAATCAATTGCTTAGATTTGTTAACATTTAACACCATATCACTTGTTAACATTTGATCCAAATTATATATATATATACAACTTTTAATTATAAATACCCAATCAAAATATTATAAAAAATATGGCAAAATTTAATAAAAATAAAAAAATTTACCCACTGAGGGGACAAGATGTTGGACACTTCAATATGTAAGTCTGTCGCCTGAATAGGTGTAAGGTTGAAAGTGATGTCGTCGCTTGATATGCCTGAAGTGATGGATGTTCTCAAAGTTCGCCGCCTCAATACTCTGGGGACAGAGTCTAGAAGACGACACTTCAAGCGATGAACTTCCGTTGCCCAAGTGTTGAAGCGGCCATATTACTCTTAAGGCGACAGAAAACGTTCGTCGCCTGAATGTAACATTTAGATGATGTAGTGTGATAAACTATAAACATCGATTTTCTTCTACGAAACATTTAGATGACGAAGCTCAACTGGGGTAGCGGTAGCATTCTAGATTGAAGCTTCATTTTTCAATAAGGTTGTTGCAACATTTATCGAGTGTAGGTGTTAAATGCATTCATTGGATTCGTTTGATCCAGGGGCCAATACCGATACATGTACAACAATCATTACGAAAATTTTAAAAAATAACACAAACGGATTATAAATCCGTTCAATTTCAAAAAAGTAACACAGGCGAATCATGAATCTTTTTTAAAACAAAAAAAAAGTTGAAACCGAAAAAAAAGGATAATAGATGGATCTTTTGATCCGTACGTGTAAATATATATATATTTTTTAAAAATTTAACGGATCTATGATCTGTTACACACATTGAATGAATCCAAAATCTGTTAGTTACTTTTTTTCCTGAACATAATGTTTATAGGACAGGTGTCATTCAAAAGATGAACTGGATCTAAGATCTGCACATTTGAATGCATATAGCAGCTATGCTAAAGACATATAACCTTCTAGTTCCATAATAAAGTAAAGGAAGGGAGTAGGGCATAGAAGTAACACAGATAGATGATGATCAAGATCAATGATAGAAGCTTCATTTTTCATTAGGCTATATAATGATTATATCTGAGATTTTTTATGTTGTAATTACTGCACATTTTTAGTTTTAAAGGAAGGAAGAAGACAGAACAGAAGTGTTCAATTCAAAGACTAATACTGTGTCTAGGCAGATGACGCGTGTTTAGTCGTGTTTCTTCCTAGTTACTTTCACTGCTTCCCAAAAAAAAAGACTAATACTGTAGCAAGAAGGAAAAAAGAAAAGAGAATGAATCAAAAGGGTGTTTCCTGTGTGGTTGTCCTTCCAAATAGTTGCATCTATCCAATCTTGTCATTTAATTTAATGAAAAAGCTCATGTGGTGTGTAGTCTTTGGACCATTTCAACTTGACCGACTTTTACCCTTTCTTAATGCCCACTTTTTACGCTTTCATTCAAGTTTACATCATCTCAATATCACCAAGGATATAATTATGGAAAATGGGTGTTATAATTTATATGAACGGATTCTAAATCTGTTTGTATCTCAACATGATATGTGTTCAACATTAAATACGTCTGATATTAAAGATGTAACGAACGGATGCTTGAGTTATTCAATATAAGAAACAGAATATAAATTCATTTCGTCTGAGTGAATATAACATCTGGTCTAGTTACTTAAAAAAATAACAAAAACAAATATTTGTGATTTCAAGTTGATACTTAAAAAAATAACAAAAATACTCCATTTTTAAAAACAAAATTACAAAAAATAGAAGCTTATCGTGTACTATACTACTATTGGTAGCAATGGTAGGCCTACCGTTTTGCTTAACTTTTTTGGGGATACAAACAGCAAACTTCAATAGACAGTACATTTTTCCTCCTAATATGAATAAACACACATTTTTCCTCCTAATATGAATAAAGTTGTGTTTGTATCACACAAAGAAATTTGCGTGAGTCTGTCAGATAACCATGTGACCACCTGGGCTCAGGAAGAGTTAAGGACGATCCTCTACCCACTAAATCCCGACGAAAACCAGACTAACAAACAAAGGCATTCATGTCCCACATAGCTGGACTTTGTGCGATCGGGCGAATGAAAGCTCAATCCATCCCTTTACTGAATGTCATCACAACGTACAACTAATCCATAAAATTGAACCAAACATTGAAAAACTGATTCGAGAATTTGACACTAGAAACAAATCAATTAAAAACAGTGTGTGTTGAATTTTTGCTAAACTCAATCCTCAACAAAAAGAAAGGCTAACAACAACATGGTGGTGCCTATGGACAAGTAGGAACCAAAAAAGTATTTGAAAACCTCAATACAACATCCATCCATGCTATGGAGAATTATATCCGACAACAAATACAGAACTGGACTGCCTCGAAGTTAACCTTTGATGAGGAGCCCACCCACCACAACCAGAAAACTCGAATAAGTCAACCACGAAGAAGAAGAAATTTAAGATGGAGCAAACCAAACGAGGGATCCTTCAAAATAAATTTCGACGGATCCAAACTACCATCGGGTGAAGCTACTGTAGGTTTCATTATTAGGGACCACAAGGGGGAAGTCATCGAGTGTGGCTGCCTCAAATGTGAACACGTCTCAGCTTTGGCTGCGGAAGCTCTGGCAATAAAAGGGGGCATAGCCAAGGCTAAGGAGCTTGAGATGCCCAGAATCATTATTGAAGGCGACTGTCTTACCGCCATCAATAGTTTGCAAGGTCTGTGGTGCTGCCCGTGGGAGATCGAGATGCTGATATCTGACACCCTGCTCCAACTCCAACAATTTCAAAGGGTGCAATTCGGCCATGTTTTCCGGGAGGTCAACTCGACCGCCGACAGGATTGCGCGACTCATCCACACAACGCCCACACGGGACATCCTCACTGATTCTGCTCTGAACGTCCTCATCCGCAAGGATGTCATTGGATGATGCTCCAGCAGGACCTGACCCCATCCAAATCTTTATCTTATAAAAAAAACACAAAGAAATTTGCTCCCCAAAAATCAGTCATTACCCACTTTAAACCATGTCTAAAGTGCATTGGTACAGATTCTCCTACTTTTGGTATTAATCTTATGAATGCAGCAGATTCATACGGAGTATATATTTATTTGAAATATTGTAAAAAAAATCATTAAATTTTTTTAAAAATCTGAAAATTAAAAAATAAACATTGTCATCACTCATAATTATTTTTTAAACAATGATTTTTTGAAAAAACAATAATGAATGTTTATGAATCATCTCATAATATCAAATATTAGAATAATTAACATTTATTTTAACTTTAAATAATTTCACATAACACCGAAAAGAGATGAGAATCTCTGCCAATAATAGCAATATTTTTTTATTCATCTTAAAAGTGTACAATTTCAAAATATAATACGGAGTAGGTCTCATCAACTAACTTCACTTATTCAATGGAAATTTAGGTGCTTGGAATTTTAGACTTTTTTGCGGTCTTTATATTGCTTGCGAGACCTGCCATAGGAAAGTTGTTCTGCATATATGAATTTGCATTGCAACTTGTTCTTTAATAATGAAGGGCTTGACAGGCTTAATTTTTTTGACCAAGAGGATTTTCTAAATCAACGTTCCGTATTAAGAATAACAGTATAATCTCCATGCCATAAGGCATTTATTAATTTTTTTATTTAAAATATGATATATTTTATGTGAATCGATAAAATAAACAATCATGAAAAACCACATATATTTTATGTGAGAGCTAGGTCTTCCTCGCCGAGAACGTGCGAGATTCACCGTCATCGGGGGACTGTTTTCACGTTTGTTTTGGAACAGGTTAGGAACAGGTTTTGCGCAGCAATGGCAGGGAAGGGAAAGGAAATCCATCTGACAGAGGAGGAGGCGGTTACTATTGATGGTGATGGGGCTGTGGGGGAGGAACAAACTGTGCAAAGGTTAGTTCTGATTGGGAAGGTTCTGGCGCACAGATCTCCGAATGGACAAGCCCTTAGGGCAACCATGAGGGGAGCGTGGAGGCTTCGGAATGAGTTTCTGTTTAGAGAGATCAAGGAGAATTTATATAGTTTTCAGTTTAGTACTGTGGGTGACAAGGAAAGAGTGGTGAAGGGGGGACCTTGGTCTTTCGATAAATCGCTGCTAATTCTCAAGGAACCCGGGCTGGAACAGGTTTCTCGAATGGAGTTCCACCAGACGCCTTTTTGGATCCAGCTTTATGATCTACCGGTTGGAGCACAGACGAAGGCTATGGCGGAGAAACTTGGTCAAGTCTTTGGTGGAGTTTTAGAAATAGATGAGACTGATCTACTGATATGTGGAATTTATGTGAGGATAAGGGTCATGATTGATGTGACAAAACCGTTGAGAAGAGGAATTATGGTTGTTTTAGCAGGAAAGAAAATATGGATTGAAGTGAAGTATGAGCGACTGCCCAACTTTTGCTACTCGTGTGGGAGAATTGGGCATGTGGAGAGTGAATGTGAGGAGGTTAGGGAGGAAGAACTAGAGGGCGAAGAGTATGGGGAATGGCTTAGGGCTCCATCTGCTAGAACTTTCAGGGAGAGAGGAGGGGTTGAAATAGATAATGAAAAGAAATTTGTGCAGCAGCTTAAGGGGGTGGAGAAGGAGGGAGGTGGCCAGAAAGGGGAAAAGAAGAGTAACCAGAGGAGGACTCTTATTGAGTTACTTGAGGAGAAAGAAAGACAGGAACAGGAGGAGGACAGGGAGGGTAATGAACTTACGGCTGAGGCTATGGAGGTAGTGGTAGGGGTTGAAAAGGTGCAGCTTGAGAAGCCTGTTGAACAAGCTACCGAGAGAGAAATAACTAGAGTGAAAGAAGGGATGGGGAAAGAACCGAGAGAGGCTGGGGAGGATAGGAGAAGCATGTCGGGGTTAGTGGTGAGCGGAAGGAAGGAGGAAAAAAGGGGAAGGAAGGGCTGGAAACGAGCAGCCAGAGAGGGAGGAGGGATGCATGGGGAGGTTAAGGGTGAGGGTAATCTAAAGGCTGGGAGCAAGCGGGGGCTGGAGGGGGATCCGAAAACTGGAGACATGGGAGGAGTGGAGGAATATCTACAGGACGGAAAAAGGATAAGAATGGAGGAGAGCACTTCTGAATCAACTTTACCAGCGGCCGGGGACGAGGATGTCCCCCGCCGATATCAATGAAAAGCATCAGTTTCAACTGCCGGGGATTGGGGACGGCCCGGGCGGTTACTAAGCTTGCCGAGTTAGTGAGCAGGGAGGACCCCAAAGTTCTATTCTTGATGGAAACTAAAAGTAATAGAGCTAGGATGGAGATGGTTAGGAGGAGGCATGGATTTGAGAATATGTTTGTTGTTGATTGTGTGGGTAGATCGGGAGGTCTAGCTATGCTATGGACGGGGGAGTATAAACTGGGAGTACAGTCCTACACGCGCCATCACATTGATGGGATCATTGAAGTAGGAGGAGGCTTGGGGTGGCGGGTTACGGGAGTGTATGGATGGACGGAGCAAAGGGATAAACATCACACGTGTGGGCTTCTTAGGAGGCTGTACGAGGATAATCCGGGGTGTGCATGGATTTGCATGGGTGATTTCAACATCGTGTCTTCATTGGCGGACAAAGATGGGGGTAACCTACCTAATTTTGATAGCCTTGTGGAGTTTAGGGAGGCGGTGGAACATTGTCAGTTAAGGGAGATTCCGTTTTGTGGGGACAGGTATACTTGGGATAACTCTAGAAAGGAGTCTGATTTCGTCCAAGAGAGATTAGACATGTGTTTTGCGAATGATAAAATGCTGGAGTTATATCCGAATGCAATGGTAAGGCATCTGCAGCGATGTATGTCAGACCACAAGCCGATCCTGCTGTCGCTGGAAGGGGATACACAAGAGAAGGGGCGAAGGGGTGCAAAACCGTTTAGATTTGAAGCTATGTGGCTAACAAATGATGACTGTCTGGAGGTTATTAAAAACGGATGGTTGAGTCCGGGATCGTCTCATGCGGATATAGGAGTGGGAGGGAAGATTGCAAGGTGTGCGGAGGATTTGCGAGATTGGGATAAGATGGTTTTTGGCAATGTTAGACGTAGGTTAGAAGAGGTGAGAAGGAAGCTTGGTAAGCTTGGGGAAGGAAGAATGAACGGGAATAAGGTGATGGAGAGGCGCGAGCTTGAGAGGGAGGAGAGTAGTTTGATGGAGAGGGAAGAAATGATGTGGTTCCAGAGAGCCCGAACAAATGAATTCAAATGGGGGGATCGGAATACATCCTTTTTCCATAAGAAGGCAGAGGGTAGGAGGAGGAGAAATAGAGTTAGGAGGCTAGTGGATGATGAGGGAGTGGAGACAAGTTCTTATGAGGGCATGGAGAGAGTTGCGCTGACCTATTTCCAAAACCTGTTCCAATCGAACATAAGGGCACATCCTGATGCGGCTACTCAAGGAATCAAGCCCATTGTATCGGTGGAGGACAACCAGGAGCTCTTACGGCCCTTCACTGCAGATGAGGTAAAATGCGCTCTTTTCTCTATGCATCCCACAAAAGCTCCGGGGCCGGATGGTATGCCAGCACTTTTTTATCAGAAGTGTTGGCATCTAGTCGGACCGGATATAACTAAACTTGTCATTGAAGTGCTTGAAGGGCAACCGATACCGGAGGGTATGAATCACACGTTCATTACCTTAATCCCGAAGGTGTCGGACCCTAAGACAATGAAAGATTTGCGCCCTATTAGCTTGTGTAATATGGTTTATAAGATTGTGTCCAAGGTCATAGCTAACAGGTTGAAGAATATTTTGGGGAGGGTTACTGCGCCGAGTCAAAGTGCATTTGTACTGGGGAGGCTTATTACTGATAATGTCCTAGCCGCTTTTGAACTATTTCACCACATGAAGACTCGAAAGAAAGGTAAGAGAGGGTACATGGCGTTGAAGTTGGACATGGCTAAGGCGTATGATTGGGTAGAATGGTCTTTTTTGGAGCACTGTATGGCAAAGTTCGGGTTTGATAGCAGGTGGGTTGGCTTGATTATGAAGTGTGTCAGAACGGTATCATTCTCGGTTTTGATCGAAGGGAGGCCATCTACTGTGTTTCAGCCGGGCAGGGGACTCCGGCAAGGGGATCCCCTATCGCCCTACCTCTTCTTGTTGTGTGCAGAAGGATTATCGGGGATGATTCGAGAGGCGGAATTGGCTGGCAGGATTCATGGCATTAGGATAGCTCGATCGGCTCCGACGATCTCATATCTGTCTTTCGCGGATGACTGTATCCTCTTTTTGAGAGCAACCTGTCAACAGAGCGAAGAGATTGTAAACATCCTCCGTATTTACGGTGAAGCATCAGGGCAACAGGTGAATTTCTCAAAGTCGGAACTTTCATTTAGCAGCAATGTTGATGTGCAGTTAAAGGGGTCTATCAAGGATTTAGTTAATGTCAAGGAGGTGTCTAAGCATGACAAATACTTAGGGCTACCGACTATGATAGGGAGGTCGAAGAAGGTCATCTTCGAGAGTGGGAAAGATAGAGTTTGGAAAAAGATGAAAGGGTGGAAAGAGAAGTGCTTGTCGAAGGCGGGAAAGGAAGTCCTTATTAAGGCGGTGGCTCAGGCTATCCCGTCCTACACTATGTCTTGCTTCCGGCTTCCTAATTCCTTGCATCGGGAGATGGAAGCTCTTATGGGTCGATTCTGGTGGGGCAGTGATGACGGGGGACGGAAGACGCATTGGATGTCTTGGCGCAGGATGAGTCGGACGAAAGGAAGAGGAGGTATGGGGTTCCGAGATATGGAGGCTTTCAATTTAGCCCTTCTTGCAAAGCAGGGATGGAGGTTGATGACGGAACCAGACTCGCTGGTAGCCAAGCTTTTGAAGGATAACTACTACCGAGGACGTCTTTCTTGGAAGCTCCTATGGGGTATATGCCAAGCTATACTTGGCGAAGTCTGATGGAAGGCAAGGAGGTCCTCCAGAAGGGGTTGCGGTGGAGTGTCGGGAACGGGGCGGATATCAATGTGTGGAAGGATGGATGGATCCCGAGGGGGAATAGTTTTAAAGTAATTGGAAATTTTAAAGGTGGTGACCCGGGACTTCGAGTTGTCGACCTCATTGATTGGGAAACTAGAAGATGGGATGCGAGAATGGTGGACGAGTATTTCCTTCCGGGAGACGCCGAGCTCATCCTGAACATTCGTTTGGTCTCTCCGACTAGTAAGGACCACCTAGTATGGCATTACAATAAGAGTGGGATTTTCTCTGTGAGAAGTGCCTATTATTTACAACTTGAGCGGATGGAACAGGAGGCTGGAGGGGTGGGTCAAGCTGAAGGAGATGTAAAGGAGAAAGCATGGAGAGCGATGTGGAGAACCGACATCATTCCAAAGGCCAAGGACCTAGTATGGCGAGCTGCAAGAGATATGCTTCCTTGTAAAACCAATCTGGTGAAGAGAAACATCACGGAGAACGATCTGTGCGACCTCTGTGGACGCCAAGAGTCTGTTGTACATATGCTCTTTGACTGCCGTGTTGCCAGGAAAGCTTGGAGGAAGGTGCCAAGGACGGCGAGGTATTGGGACGGAGCAACTACGGTGATGGATAGCATGGTAATGGTATTCACTTCTGGGCCTAAAGTGGAGAGGCAGATTTGGACATTAATGCTGTGGCAGATTTGGTTAGCTCGGAACGCCCGAATCTTTGAAGGCAAGATCACCCAGCCGGAGGAGATTGTGAGCAAGGCTATGTCACTGTTGGCTGATCACAAGGCTCACTCAAAGATTACGATCGCGCATACCCGAGAAGACTTGGCTGGTTTGAAGAGGTGGGTTAAGCCGGGTGGGACCACGATGAAATTTAACTGCGATGCTGCTGTTTCGGCACTCGGAAGAGCAACCATTGGCTTTGTTCAGAGGGATGCGGCTGGGAGTTTCATGGCAGCGGATTTTCGAGCAGTGCAGTCAACTGCGGAGGTCGAAGTTGCAGAAGCGGAGGCTATCAGATGGGCACTGGAATTTGCAAAGGAGAGGGGACTTCAACAAGTTCAGTTCGAAACAGATTGCTTGTCGCTGATCACCAAGCTTCGAAATGGGAATCCGGGCAGGGGTACGCTTGGCTCAATCATTCAGGACATCCTTCAAAAAGCCCGGGATTTACCGATGGTGAGCTGGACTCATGTGAGGAGAGAGGGGAATAGGGTTGCTCACTCAATTGCTGCTATCAATACATCTACTGCATCTTTAGTTTTTGATTTGTCTGCGCTTCCGGACGATGTTGTTACAGACATTTTCAAAGATATGGAATGAAATGGAAGTGTATTGACCTCAAAAAAAAAACCCCTCTTTGAATGTGACAACAATATAATGTACTTAATTTTGACAATGTCAGGATGTCTTAAGAGTCTAAACAACTTAACTTCGTGAAAGATTCGAATTGCATGAAAAATATGCTAAAAATGTCTTTTATTTTATTGATGACTACCTTTTTTCCATACGTAGAAAAAACGAAAAAAAAAAGCTGATTTTTAGTTTTAAAAAAAGAATAAAAATGGAAATAAGAATAAAATTAAAATAAAAATGTACAATTGATTGAAAGATCTAAAAAAAGTTAAAACAACACATAAACATTAACTCTTATATTTTAAGAGTTTATATAGATATAGATCTAAAATTATCCAATGGTGCAGTGAAAATTATGTAATCTACCATCATAATTCATTTTGTCACTTTCCCTCCTTGATGAAAACATTTAATAAAAATATTTCTCTTAATAAGTTAGTATATTTTTAATTAATTATATTTTAACGACTTTCTACCGATGAGATATAGTGAATCAAAAAATAAACTATGATAATAGAGAAGCAAATGGTGCAGCTGGTTTTATTGCGAAATCCCAGCTGAGTTGTAATTTTATTTTAAGTTCTTGTTGCGGGTTTCAGAACATCATCATGTTAGATGATCATGGATGTTGTTAGTACATCCAACTCTTTGCCTACTGTAAAAAAAACTATGATAAGACCATCTCTAATTTTTTTTAAAATTTTTGTATCCAATATAATGTGTGTGTATATATATATAGAGGTTGGTCAATGTGTTAACAACTCTTACGGTATTAAATATTAACAAATCAATATTCGGCAAAATTATCAAATATTCATCACAGTCACTCAATTATTCATCAAAGCTTTTGTTAAAATTAATCAAATATTCATCACAATCACTCAAATATTCATCACAGTCACTCAATTATTCACAATTTCCCAAATATTCATCAATATTCGGCAACATTTAAGAAATATTCATCACAGTAACACAATTACGGGATTGGGGGTGGATACACGCGCAAGGGTTTGAGTTTTTTGGGTGATAATTTTTTTAATTGGCAATAATTATTAATTGAAATGAATCTCTTAAATGTTGTCAAAAAGCTTTGATGAATAATTGAGTGATTGTGATAAATATTTGATAAATTTTGCCGAATATTGATTTGTTAAAATTTAACACCGTAAGAGTTGTTAACATTTGATCCATATTATATATATATATATATATATATAACGACGAAAAATAAACTACTAGAGTTATATCAATTTTTATAAAAGTTATACACATAGACTAGTAGTACATGTGCTCAAGTTTTGCAAATTTAATTCTCATATATGTAAATCTAAAGACCGAAAAGACAAATAGGTATATTAAATGACCCCACTAAGACGTACTGGTATATTAAAAGACTCTCTGATTTAAAAAAAGGTATATTAAAAGACTCAATAGACAAATATGTATATTAAAGTTGCTCTTGTAGACGAATTGGTATATTAAAAAACTCTAAGGGACGAATAACCCTTTTGCCTCATTTGGATTCATTTCATTTGGTTTTTCTTAATAAAAAAATTCATATATTTCAAAATAATTAATTTTTATTTAACTCTTATTCATTTTACTATATAATCATAAAAAAAAATTTGGATATATTTCTATCAAATTATAAAACTATTTATTTTTTGGCATATGTTTGTAACTAATAATGTTGTATAAAATATTATATTAAAAATTTATTGGTTTTTTGTATAAATTAAAAAAACGCTTGTTTAATAGTTGGTTCACAAATCACAAGTTAAAACACTTATTGCTTATTTTTAGAAAATAATTAATAATAATAATAGCATATGAAATATAATTTTAACTTATTTCATTCTACACGTTTTTATAAAAATTATCCTATTTCATTTTTATTATATTAAATATTTTTTGTGGTTTCTAAACAAATACTAGCTCATATTTGCAGGATAATTTAATTTGTACAATTTATATAAAAAACCATTGTAATAAAGTATTTATTTAATAAAATGTATAAATATATATTATTAGTGACAAATGATGATAAAAATCCAATAGTTTTATAATTTTATAGAAATATATACAAATTTTTTTTTTATGATTATACAATCAAATGAATAAGATTATATGAGTATATAACCAATTAATCTTTATAAAAATATATTAAAACAATTTTATTAAAAAAATAAAACAAAAAGGAAGCCCGGTGATGTACAAGGTCGTGCCAACGTTTTTTTTTTGGGGGGGGGTGTTCTAAAAATAACAAAGGCGAAAAAGTCCCAACTAATTCAAATAGCGATAAACAATACAAAAAAAAGTTTTCATGATATAATTCCAAAGTAATTTTAACAATTACAAATTTGAATTGAGCGATGATGAATGGATTCTAGCAGATTGAAAAGGGTGAAAGCACCAAAAAAAAAGAGAGAGGGAGCAGTAACCGAACAAAGAGTGTGAAAGAATTGTAAGGGAAGTCGGAACTTATAATCGGGATCGAACTCCTCTTCTCGTCGGAATTTTTCACACCTATAATTAATGAAGTTTAAGAAATTAAAAGGAATTGCATGCTTGATAGGTCCATTGATGAAGTATGTATGGAGAATATGAAGAAGATGAATCGCCCCTTTCCCTTTTACCGATGTTGAAAATCGGAAACAAAAGTGCGTTTGGTGTTTAGGTCTGATTTGCTCTTTTTTTTTCATTAGTATTTTCTTTTTTAAAAAAATTGTTAAAGTTACTTTAATCTTTGAGTTTGATTTTGGACCGTACTTCACTAATTGAAGGGGAGTTAAGTCTGGACCTATAGACTTTTATTCCATACTATTATACATACCTAAAAAATATATGGAACCCTAAAATTTTGGGGGCCTTGTTCAAAAGAATTGCCTGAACATATGGATTGCATGGGCCTGCCGGCCTGGTGATGTAAAAAAGGGTTATTTGTCCACTAGAGTCTTTTAATATACCAATTTGTCTATGAGATAACTTTTACGGAGTATTATAACTATTTGTCCCTAATATCTTTTAATATATCAATTTGTCTTTAGGGATCATTTAATATATTCCCTCCGTTCGGAAATAAACGATGTGTGACTTTGTGCACGTAGTTTTAGGAGCTAAAAACTATAAAAAATCTTATTTATTTTAATTATTTTTTTCATAGTTTAATACTCCCTCCGTTAATTAAAACTTGACGTTTTACTATTCACGCACGCTTTTTGAGGTGTTAAAAACTATATAAAATATAAACTTTTTTAATATATTTTTTAATAATTTCATACTTGTTACTATTAAGTATGAATTTATAAAAACAAATTTTTAAAAAAATTAATATTTCATATAGTTTTTATCATTTTAAAAAAGCGTGCATGAATAGTAAATGACAAGTTTTAATTAACAGAGGGAGTATTTATTAGTAATAAGTATTAAATTGTGAAAAAATTAATTAAAATAAATAAGATTTTAAATACGAGTAGTTTTTAGCTCCTACATTGTTTATTTCCGAACGGAGGGAATACTAATTTGTCTTTTTTGCCTAAATTTAAATATACCCAAAACAAAATGGAACATATACGGAGTATTAATTAAGATGATGTACATAATCAACCATGAAAGACCATCGATTCCAACGGAGCAAAAACTCTCTCTTTTTGAGAGGTATAACCATCGGCGTTGGCCAAACCACCACCAATACGGTGGCGCTAAAACTCCTCCGAGAGTCTCTAACTCTCCTTCGGGAGCCCCTAAACCTCCTCCGGGAGTCCTAAAGATCTCGGCTCGGGCCGCCTCACCCCGGCCTCGGTCGCTTCAATCCGACTTCGGCCACATCGGACCCTAAGTAACGCCTCCAAGCCTCTGGTTCAAAGTGTTTCACTGATGTTGGACGTGAAGTTGACAACCCTAATCCGAATACCCATCGTTGGTGTTTGAACGAACCAAAATCAGGTTGGGGCTTTTGTTGATTTTCGGTTCGTTTTCCCAATTTCTTCGTCCTCCTTGCCCAATTCGTTCTTCCTGATCGATCCCGTATCCCAATCACCATGTTCGCTTGTGCTCGTGGCTCTTAGGACGCTTCGCACTCGCGCTCTCTGCAACCTAAGCCTGGGGTTGAAGGAGAGCTTCCTCTTTCTCCTCGCTTCTCTAGTATACAACGTCGGCGGTGGCGCCTCTGACCTCCGGTTCTCCGACATGGTGCGCTGTGCCACTGCCTCCCTCCGCTTCTCGATTCCATGCTCTGTCCACTTGGGTGTCCGGCGCTGCCAGTGTTACCCGGTATCGCCCCTCTAAGTTTGTCCTTGACGGGACCTCCTTCTCCTTGGTCGAGCACTCTGTCCGGTGGCGGCGGTTGTCGTACTGCCGTCCTTGTTTCCATTCTACGTGGTGATGCTTCTAAGCTTCCGTACTGCTTCCATTAGCCCTTAGGGCTTAGGAGGCCCGTTGTTGGGCCTTTGTGTTGTTTCTTTGGGCCCAAGGAATATCCTTGGGCCCAAATCAGCCCTAAAATGCATATTTAAAAAAAAAGTAGGTATACATTATATACAAATCCCGAAAGGGTCTCTTGGTGCGTCGTACAAGGGTGGTTTTTGGCATCGAATTTGGTTGTTCGTAGCGTTCTTCGTTTGCGTTGGAGCTCTGGCTTCCGGTGTCGGGTCTGGTTGGGGTCGAGGCAGTGTGTATCGAGGCGACTCCGTGTTACGGAAATTTCCTTGGAGGATCGTCTTCACTGTCCACAGGGACTCCTGTTTGTACCGCTGGCCAGCGGTGTCACTGGTTGGTGGTGCTTGGCATCGGCTCTTAGTCTACGTTGTCCCCAGCATGGTCGGGCTTGGTTCGCTTGTTTCGACTACACTTGTGTGTCTCCCTTCGTTTGTACTGCACCTTTTTTTTCTGTTTCTAAGATGTATTTTTCTGATTCTATGTTGTATGTTTAGACGACTAGCCGTTTGCCAACTTTGTCGGCCTCTCGAGGTTCCGGGTTTGTCCGGTCTCGAATTATTTCCTTATAAAAAAAAAAGATGATGTACGTTAATACGGAGTATGGATTAGAGCATATCCTTATTGCCAACAGGGACGCAACACGTGATCGTGAGTGGTGTTTGGAGGGGATGGTTGTAGATCTCGTATGCGAAAAGTATTACGACAAGTTGCGAATTTATATATATATATATATATATATATATATATATATATATATATATATATATATATATATATATATATATATATATATATATATATATATATATATATATATATATATATATATTATATATAATATATATATATATACACAATAAATTTGATTTTTCAGACACGTTTAGAAGAATTGAGGGATCAGATAAGTCGATAGATAGACAAACCACCATGTACAACAAAAAATAAATGACATAATGGAAAATGTAACAAGTAAATGACTAAAAAGAAAATGCAAAAAAAAAAAAGTACATATCATTCTACAACGAAAACAACAAGCTAGCAGAATGAACAAATATCAAATTGCCAAAAAGAAGTCGCACATAGATAAATATGGGGATTACTAGTGAACACCTCATATTATGGACTCTATAGAGTCATCAGGTGTTAATCACACTTCCACAACGTCTCCAAGCATAACAAATCAATCACCATTCATGTGAAGCCTGCACAACCAGAAGAACAACAATACATACCAAACCATTACCCATTCAGAACCCCTCTCGGGACGATAATTTTATATGGCTTAATATTTTTTTTTATTTTTAATGGATTAAAATAACACTGTTTAATTTCAATTTAAACCGACTACATTTTTTTATGATAAAAATGACTGCATTTTAAAACAATGTCATTTAGTTTTATATATTTTTCATTTTTAAACAAATACAACGATGTCATTTTAATCTATACGCCATTATTTTGATTAAAAAAGACACATTTTGAAACCTAATGAGTTATTATGTAATTAACATATTGTTCTCTTAGCATGTAACAATATATATTAGATATAAAACCTTTAAACATGCATAATTTTTTTACCTACTTGTTGAATTGAGCAATATAACCTCTTATTTTGTAGCTCTCGAGGTAAAATATAGTATCAAATTAACCGCGGTTAACCGCCCCCAAATCCATGCCTTGTTAAAAAAAAACATTTGAAGTGATGAATATGTGTTTAATTTTAAAACATTCATACATTTCATCCAAAAAAATATTCAATTTAGGCTTATAAGATATGAATTTTCATAGGGCATAGAATAAGGAGTCAAATTGGGAAATATTTTCTGGTTTAGCCATTTCTAAATTAGATTACGATGTTCCTTCATTTTCTTTTAGGTTTTTTTTCTAATAAAATATTTTTATCATATGTCATTAGAGCACACAATAGACAAATCGTATAATATATATATATATATATATATATATATATATATATATATATATATATATATATATATATATGCGGATATCGAGATATGCCCTTGGGCGGCTGGGTTTGGCCCTGGCTGGCCTCTTTTTTTTTGGTCTTGTCCTGGCTGGCCTCTAATTACTACGGAAGATCACCATTACCTAAAGTAATGTTGCAATGAAGATTTTGTAGTTCAAAATCATATTCATTTTGTAATTCATTTGCTCAGTAGTCAGTACCCCTTATCTTTAAAATTAGGGGTCGTTTGTTTGGAGGGAAGGAAAGGAAAGTAAACGAATCCTTTAGTGAGAAAGGAAAGGAAATGAAAAAAGGTTAAACTCAAATTTTGTTTGGTTAACTAGGAGAAATAAGAAAAAAAGGAAATATAAGGAAAAAAAAGGAAATAATTTCAAATCTATCCAAAATCATCCCTGCAGGCTGCAACCCTTCTCCATTTTACTTCCTTCCTGGTATGCCCCCATTGACGTACACCTCTCAAACTCTATTGCTGCCATCATCCATAGAATCTATCAACGATTGAATTGAAGGGGTAGGAGAGGTCTGATACAAAAGCGATCTAATGGGACAACTCCCCCACCATTGCAAACAACCGGCCTCCCCTGCATCTCCGGCTCTGGTGCAAAGATCCGCACAATCGATCGAATGGGGCTGGCGATATGATCCGAAATCGACAGAGAATTGAAGGAGGGAAATCGATCTAATCCACGCATCCAATCTAATTCAAAATTTCTAAGATGAAGGGGGACATCAATTGCTGGAAACAATATATAGTCGACATAGAAATCAACGGAGAGAGATAGCATTATCATCCATGGGAGGTTGGGGCCTCGGTGTAAGAGATCGAGGCTGGGGACTCGGGGTAGGAGAGGTCGGAGGCTAGAGCCGCCATGGAAGGCACTTGAGAGATCAGAAGCTGGAGCGGGGGTCGAGGCTCGAGAAGGACTAGGAGATTGAAGCTGCCATGGAAGCACTGTGAGAGGGAGGGGTCGGAGTTGGGATTCGGGGTAGGATGTGTCCTGGGATATGAGAGTGGGAGTGAAAAAGCTTAAATTTTGGAGGGTAATAAATTGGGGCAATCGTTAAAGGGGTGAAAAGTAATCATTCATTTGAAGATCTTAAACAAACAAAGTCAAGAGAGGTCAGGGTTAACATTCCTTTCTTAACCCCTTTTTTAGGAGAAACAAACACCCCCTTAGAGTATTACTAGTGGATAGTCCCGTGCTACGCACAGATTTAATTTTTAAATTTTTTTAATAAAATATCACTATATATTCCATATAAACAATGATTTATATTATTCATACTAATTTATATAGTTTGAATCTTTTCATTTTAACTGTTTATTTCATTAGTAACTCTATATAACATAGAGTATTTGTTACAAGAAGCAAGTTTCAAAAACATATTTCTTTTAGTTTTTTAGTTCTTTCTTAAATATATAAATATAATTAGTTTATATTTTTATCCATTGCTATCATATTTTATCAAATAAATTAAATTAATTTACATTTATCCATTTGTCATATACCTAAATAATATTAACTCCAATTAATTTTCTAAAATAAATTAAATTAATCTACGTTTATTTTATTCTTTTAATTTTCTTATTTATTTGCAATACTCAATTAATTATTCAAATAAGTTTCTTGAAATTTTATTTTTAGCTAGTTTTTTTATATGGTTTACTTATTATTTTATACTTGTAATTTTTTTTCTCTGATTTACATTACTCAGTTGATTATTTAGATAACTTACTTAAAATTTCATTAAAGATTAATATTTATAAATAATAAAAAATTTGTATATCTTTGTAAATATAAATTTTTTTTTATGCTAATTAATTAGATTTTTTTATCTTCTTTTATAATTTGTGATGAATTGAAACTTTATGTATATACTACTAAAATATTTTTTAGAAATAGTACATTAATATTTTGTTATTTTCATTAATTAGACTTTTCATCTTCTAAAAAAATTTATACTAAATTTTTTTAGAAACAATATTAATCTTTTATTATATTGTTTTTGTTAATGAGACTTTTTGTCTTCTAAATGTGCATTAATACTCCAAAAAAACTAACTTTACTAAAGAGAAAGATTTTTCCAAATTAATGAAAATATTTTTAATGTATTTTAAAATTTTTAATGGCTTTCTATAATCAGAAAAAAAAAATGGGTTACAAAATAAACTATGATGATGACCAACTCATCCTCATTGCCAACCGGTGATGATGAGTTGTGTTTGGAGGGGATGGATGTAAAATGTAAATCATGTAAGCAAAAAGTATATCACCAACTCTCAAAAAGAGAAATAGGCTTCTTTTTTCTGTGGCAATCATATCTCCTCTATAGTTTGAAAGGGAAAGAAAACCAAACAAAGGTTGAACCGTTGAAGTAAAAGGCTTATATCAATCCCCCAACAACAATCTTCATTTCTTATACATCTATCGATATATATAATTTAAAAAAAAAAGGTTACCACAGAATCCAACAAAATCACTCTTTCGTTTGTTCCTTAACCAAAGTAATCAATTTTTCTTTTTGGGGGGTTTTGGGGGTCAGGAGGGGACCCCAAATGCACCATTATTTCCTCCCTGGGCTTTGGGCAAATTCATTTTACTTCTCCCGGCACCTGAAATTTCAATGGAGCCCTGTAAACAAGGTAGGGTGTGGAGGGTTTAGCTGAAATTATGAACAAGTCGGAGAGTTTTATATGACCTTTTCAACCCAATTTTATCCTCCGGAGAGTTGCAACCTTTTGCGGCTGTTCATCTGTTGTTTGAAATTTGAACTTCACCTTGTTCAAGATTGAACCTTTCCAGGTATAGTCTCCTGATTTTGCTGCTTGTAAGTTAGTGATCAGGGTGCTTTGTTGTTTTCGTTTTGACTTTTTTGTTCTTTGTATGGGAATTTGGGGAGCTTGGTGGGTTATCTCCTACTCCGTATCATCCTTCAGATTTTTTGAATTCGGGAAGCTTAAAGGTGCTTTCTTTTTTCTAGGTTTGATGTGGGTATTTCTCAATTCTAATTAGTACTCGGGAGGTTTTCTCTATGTGATTCTTGTTTTTGACTTTTGATAGTTTTTATTTTTTTGTCTGTTGTGATTGAGGTGATTTTGGAGATACTGAAAGAATATTGTAGTAATTAACTATTTCTTGGATTCTACGAAGGAATTTTGGGGGTTTTAAACATTTACTCCCCTTGTCAGTGGAGGCACTCAATCTGACAATTTTGCTTCATTTAAGTCTGCCTAGAGACCTCCTAGGGATTTCACAGATGAAATTAACCACATGGGTTAGGGTTTTGATATTCATTCCTTGCCCATTTGAATTGAACAACACCAAGCTTCCTAAGATTTTTGTTTGCTGCATTAGAGAGGAAGCCTAAAAAGAGTGTTTTGTATGAAGTACTAGAAAGAAACAATCTTTGCATATCTGGGTCTCTGACAGAGGACATGCTATTAGTGATTGAGCTTGTCACTGAGAAATTCGGTTGCAAAAACCTTGGGTCTTACTCTTACAGTTGTAGGTAGTGATCGTAGGCATCATTTGACACAATTGGTTTTTGTAATGTAGTTCATTCTGGATGTTTCTCTGGAAGATATCCTGTCCCTCCTGAATTTTTAGAAATCTCTGTTGCAACCAGTTCCTGAGATTCTGTTAAACTAGTCTTATATATTCATGTATTTGATGTCATCTATTGATTGTAGGTTTGCAGCATTAATAAATTGTGCTTTTGTAATTGATTATGTAGCAGGGGTTTATGGAGACTGAACCTGCAAGATGTTTAATCAACAGCATTTCTCGGTTTATACATCTAGTTTCATGCCAAACATTGAAATTAATCCCTACTCATAGGGGTTTTGAGACTACGGCTGTGTTGATGAAGCAGTTGAAGCTCTTTCTTGATGAATTCATTGACGAAAAGATAAGCCCTGACGAAAAGTTGCTGAAAGAGTGCGAGCAGCTAGATATTGACATTAATGAGGCTAGAGAATGCTTGGAGAGGGGATCCCTGGAAGCAAGCAAGATCTTATCTGTGAGTATACGCAAAGCTAATAATAATGTCTTGAAAGATACAGTGTCATTGAAATTCCACCTCTCTTTCGCTCATCCTTTGCCTAGACAAAGCTCAAATTGTGTGTTATCAAAGCACTCCAGTTCTTGATGATCTCAATTACATTTCAGGTTTGGCAGAGTGAACTAGCGGAGAGCAAAATAAGAGGTTCTTCACTTGAGATATGCCGTAGATTATGTAGATTGCTGCGAGCATCACCTTCTTCTTCTACTTTAGCTGGTGTGCAAGTATGCAGAGACCTAATGGTAATTTTGAGATAAATTCCTTTGGATCCATTTTTGCTCTTTGATTTCTTTTTGCGTTTGGTCAGTATCACTAACTAGGTAAACATTTTCAGAAATTCATCCAGGAGCTTCAAAATTGGCAACCAAACAGAATGTCCAGACATTTCGAACAGGCTTTGAGGGATCAAAGTGACAACTCAGTCTCCCGGGCTGAAGACTTTGCAGAAATCATTGAGTTTCTTGGTCTGACATCGAACCAAGATTTGCTTAAAGAGAGGATTACCATTGAAAAGGAGAGGATGGAAGCTCAATCCAACGGGAATAAGGAAGAAGCTGATCAGATCTATCGAGCAAGGGATCTCATTTCCCATATTCGCGAGTACATGCTGCAAAGTGGATGCTTTGATTCTGGCTATGGTTTCTCCGTTCCATCGTACTTCCGCTGCCCCTTATCTTTGGAGCTCATGTTGGATCCAGTGATCGTGGCTTCTGGCCAAACGTTTGAGAGGGCTTGCATCCAGAAATGGATTGATCATGGCTTGAATATTTGCCCTTCGACAGGCGAACCTCTGTCGCACACCAATTTCATACCGAATTACACTATCAAAGCCATGATGGTAACCTGGTTAAAAGAAAATAACCATGAGCTTCCAACTAAACCCGAGGATGCCCTCTCCCCTGCTGATCCTATAGCAAATCATGGGTCTGGTGAAGAAAGTCCCCTTGGTTCGCATCACAGCAGTAATTCCAGTGCACGTCTGTCTACTGAGCTCAGGGATGCGTGTGGATGTCGAGAAACCGATGATCCTTTTGGATTCGACAAGGAAGAATCCAGTATGTCCCAAAGTAGGGAGATTAAGAGCGCTTGTTCTCCTGAGCATTCATATACACACAGCAGGACCCAGTCGGCTTCGAGTGTTATCTCAAGCTATGACTGTCCCCAGACAGTGACTGAGATTTCGCAGGCATCAGACAGGATTGAAAGTGTTCCAATCTACAACATGGGATCAAGCACAGAGATGTCGGAAAGTCAGAACAGTAACTACCCTCTAACAGACTCCTTTCAATCATCCGACATTGGATCTGATGAGACTACTACATGTTCGTATGTTGAAAAACTTGTTGAAGATTTGAAGAGCCCATCGGTTGAAGCGCAAACTGCAGCTGCCTTTGAGCTTCGCTTACTTGCAAAGAACAACATGGAAAATCGCGTCATCATCAGAAAATCTGGTGCCATTGCCCCATTGAATGCACTTCTGTACTCCAAAGTGAAGGCGATCCAGGAGCACGCAGTTACAGCCCTGTTGAACTTGTCAATCAATGACGAGAACAAATCCGTGATTGCAACAGCTGGAGCTGTAGAGTCACTAATACACGTGCTTAAGTCCGGGAACGATGCAGCCAAGGAAAATGCCGCAGCTGCTCTCTTCAGCCTGGCCGTTGTTGAAGAAAACAAGATCAAGATCGGGCGCTCAGGAGCCATTAAAGCATTGGTCATCCTCTTAGGAACAGGGAGCATCAGAGGTAAAAAGGACGCGGTAGCAGCCCTGTTCAACCTGTCGATCTGCCACGAAAATAAAGCACGCATCGTCCAGGCTGGAGCCGTGAAGCATCTGGTACAGCTGTTGGACCAGGTTTCGGGGTTGGTTGACAAGGCTATCGCCCTTCTTTCGAATCTGGCGACTGTTTTAGAGGGCCAATCAGCTATTGTCCGGGAAGGTGGGATCCCCATGATCATTGAGATTCTTGATTGGGGGTCGAAAAGGGGAAAAGAGAATGCTGCCTTTACGTTGCTGCAGCTGAGTCTTCATAGCGAAAAGTTTTGCGCCATGGTCATTGAAGAAGGAGTTGTCCCGCCTCTCGTTGCGCTTTCTCAAACCGGCACTCCAAGAGCAAGGGAGAAAGTATGCTATATGACCCTTTTCATTATCTTGTTCTTATTTCATGAGTCACTAATACTAGTTGGGGCTTGTTTGGTATAATTCCAGGTTCGGATCGGAATAAGGAATCAGCTTGAAATGATTTTTAAGTCATACCAAAAAGCCCTTCGAATCGTAATGATCAATGTTTCACTGGGATAATGCTTCGCACCTTATTTTGCAGGCGCAGCAGCTGCTAAGTCACTTCCGTAGCCAGCGTGAAACCGCTACCAACGGCAAGAGGAAAATCACAAAGTACTAAAGAGTTGGTAGCTTCTGTTGTGAAGCAAGATATGGCTCGTTACTCGCGGTTTATACTCTTATATTGACTCCCTTTGCTACTATTTCGACTAGGTTTTGAAGTGAATTTTGGTGCAGTTGGAGTGGAAATAGATAGAACTGTATAGTCAGGCTTTTCCTGCACAGTTTTTAGCTTCTGGGTAAGCATTTTATGTGATTTTTTCATGAGCTGTGCTTAAGCATGTGGTCTGTGTGTATATAGTTAGTTACAAAAATACGAAGTGTGTTAATTCGAGTCAAATCAGTGTATTTAGTGTATTAGTAACTTACATTTTGGGTTAGGAGTGATCGATTGGTGGGTTTTTTACGCCTTTGTTTCTTTCCATACTTGGGGTCCCATCTTGGATTATTAAGTGAAGATATGTAACAAACTCGTATTTAGTTATTTCGTGTATAATTTAATTTTAAAAAAAATATAAAAAAATTAATTGTTTCGAACATGTACATTTACATGTTTATAAACCTTTATCATAAAAAGTCATATTTTGAAAAAATATAAAAATTATTTTTTGATATAATTGTTCTTTTATTTATATATATTTTTTTAGTAATGAATTTTCATGATAAAAGATTATAAATATATAAATATAAATGTATTAAATATAACTATATTTTTTAATTTTTTTTAAAGTTAAATTATGCATGAAATAATTAATTAATCCATGAGTGTTACATGGTGTGATACCTATTATCTCTGTTGGGATTTACTATATGATCATTTTTTTACACGTTTTTTTAATGTGTTAAAAACTCTATAAAATATTATTTTTTTTTCAAAATTTTAAAAATAATCTTTGAGGTTATATTTAATACTTCCATCATTCTCATAATTTGGGCTTTCCTGTATGAGCTTTGAATTTTGGGCCTTAGCACATATTCTTCGTACTCGAGCCTTAGGTCCACACACGGGCTAGCGTATGTGTGCATTTGGTTCTTGATTTTGGTAAATATAGAGCGACTATAAGGGTTCAAATCAGAGATCTTTGAGTACTACGGGGATCTTTGGGTACTACCTGCAAGTCTTTTTCTGACTGAACCATTTCAGAATGGTTTTGTGTGTATTTGGTCCATTGAAACCCTTATGACATCTAGGTCTCCATGTTGGCATCCATGTATGATCATGATTCATGACACACATTTGGTTCGTGTAAGGTTCATCCCAACATCGCCAGAAACCGTGGGTGATACTAAACCCTTATCCCCAATTTTATTATTATGCAATAACTTTACAAACTTAGAGCTTGTATCGTGCAAATTAAGGCGTAAATGTCACGAATATTGAATTTCAACCAATGAAGTTGTACATTCTATATTAAAGAATCATGGTATCTTAAGGATTCAACTAATCTAATTGTCTAATCTAATTGTCCAAGTACATGAAGGCAAAGCCATACACATTAGAAGTCGTCCATATCTATTATTTGTAAGCGTGTAAGTCTCTTTGGAGCAACTTAACACTTAGAAAAGAAAGTCTTTTCTAATGTGCATTATGCTTACACTTTGCCAAACGACTCTTAAAAAAGATACGCTTCAAACCTCTTCTTTTTCATGAATAAGAACAATAGATTTGTTAAATAACGGTGAGTCATATACACACGCCCAAGCACGGGTCAAAATTGGCAATGAGAGTAGGATCCTTCAACCTTATATGTTGTTCAAACCTTCTCTATATTATCGATGTGGGATAACCACATTCCAACAAAAACCATTTGGTATTAGGTAGGATAGCCCACCGGTTTATATGCAAGATTTGGATTAATCATTTTATCAATGTGGGATACTATCCCTTTCATATATTCAACAAGATTACCCCTAGATTTTCTAAACCATCTCCTGAAACTTCTAATGAATCCCTAAAACTATTTTACATTGATCCAACTAATTAGATCTCTCTACATGTATAGAATGAGTTTCCTCATTCGAACACATCCCTAGTTTGACCAAACTTTTATCTCCATCATACTTGATAGAAATGATAGTCTAGGTATGATCATACACGGGTTACAAACACCATGTTATAGTCAAATCACCATATATATATACTTGCAATGACATGCTTCACCAAGTATCATCATACTTCAACCACTTCATAAAGCACTTAGATCCACCTTTTGAAGTATATGAATCTGGACTCCTTGTAGGAAGATGTCATCATAAAAACTTGATCTAAATGATAAGAGTTTTTTCTCATATCCAAGAAATCATCAGTTCAGTCAACAGATAAACCATGCCTAAGGCTCCAACATATACCCTCAATATAAGCTTGTGTAAAATCTATATACTCCCTCCGTTCGGCAAAACATGTCATTTTAGGGTGTTATTTTTATTCAAAAAAAACTTGTCATTTTAGGTATTTTGCACTTCACTTTACAAATATACCCTTGACATGATTGATGGTTTGTTAGTTGTAGTTTTCGATAAAGTAAAAAAAAAGGGTGATAATTGAGGGTAAATTAGTACATTTGTTAATTGCCTTAAAACTTGTGAAAGAAGCTAAAATGACATGTTTTGCCGAACGGAGGGAGTATTAATTAAAACCAAAGCACCTACGCCACGTGTCACTCCCTTGCGCAAAGTTATTTTTGGCAACATTTATATTGAATATATTTAGAAATAACTTCTTTTAAACAATCTATCTATATATTAATTAAAACCAAAGCACCTACGCCACGTGTCACTCCCTCGCGCAAAGTTATTTTTGGCAACATTTATATTGAATATATTTAGAAATAACTTCTTTTAAACAATGAGATTAATTCAAAACTTTTTTTAATAAAGTTAATATTAACTAACAATATTATTTCATTTTATCTTGAAAACTATTTTTGTTTTTTTATCATAACCTTAATTTTTGTAATTTCACCTAACCAACCTAATCTGCACAAAATTTCACATGATAAAATTTTTAAATATTTTTTTGACCAATGAGATTTATTTATTCTAAATATTAAATGATAAATATTTTTTATTAATTAGATGTCATAATCACCTTAATTTTACAATTTTCTCCCGATCAACTGAACCTAGAAAAAAAATCCAACTATTACAATTTGGACAAGTTTCTTTAATTAATCTATCTATATATAACTAATAAACTGCAAGCATTTTTTTATTAGGTGTTATAACTTATAAGCACCTTTATTTTAGGATTTTCACTCAACCAACCTATTCTACTTAAATCTTAAACTAATGTAATTTTCACACATTTTTCACAAATATTAATTTTTTTTACTTACTTTATCAAATCAATTTTTTTCTATTTTATGTTAACATATGGTAATAGTTTATTTAATTTTATAGCGGTAATTTAATTTTTATACTTATAAAATTTTATTTTTATTTTTTATAAAGAAAAATAAGCGCCATGGCGCGGGACTGTACTAGTTATATAACATACACATAAAAAAAATTAAAATAGGAAATATTTATGCCATAAGCATTACTTTTCTAATAATGTAAGAACTCTTTATAGGAGATCAAGCACAAGATATCTCCCCATTTTCTTTAAATAAAACATAATTTATAAAAACCTTTTATGACTCAATTCGGATCAAGTAACCCTAACAACTTCACTTTTGGGTATTACATATTAGAATATCTTTAAGCTAGAGTCATCTTGACACAACACCTTGACGATATTTTCTTTAGGTGTTTATAAATAAATACAATCAATTATGACTATCTCTTGCTCATGATCCAAGAAACATGAAGCCACAAATGCCTCGTACACTTCTCTTTTCCAATACACTAATCATCAGAGGATAAAGTTATCCATTTAATGAAACATTGAGTGTGGGAAAACGACGGGCCGAGTAACTTCATGAAAAACAAGTAGGTAATCCCGTCCCGGCCCATACCGGCAAAGGGTATAAAATTGAATACATGGGAAAGCCTGTAATGAACCATGCACTAAACTCACATTGATTTTAAAAGGCCTAAAACTAAAAATTAATTATATTTATAAAAGTTGATTATATCACCATAAAATTGTTAAAAATTAATTATATATATAATTATATATTAGATTTTGTACGTACTTAAAGAAACAAAAAGAACTAAAAGTCTAAAAACTAAATCCCTAGTCAACTAGCCCTCGTTTCAATATTTTTTATTTATTTTAAGGGTAAAAATTGTATTAATACTAAGTATTTAACATAGGTGTGAAAAATTAAAGTGCAGGAAATGAAAAGGGGGTCACCCCTAGTTAGACCCGGGGACAATAACTAGGGGGAGACCAACGATAGGTCCTACTCGGAGTTGCAAATCCCGAGTACGGATAGAGACATTAATAGTCGAGGCATGCAAGCCCCATACAACCATAATCCAAAGATACAATAAGACAGACTAATCAAACTACCATGAACTTAATCCTAGAGCCATAACATAATAAAACATAACCAAAATGTGCCCTGAGGGCATCTTCAGCAGGCTGCATGTAGCATCTGTTCATCCAGTCCGTGCAATGGGTCACGAGGCGGCGTCAGGGGCCGCGGTGTGGCATATATAATGGTAATCATTATAGCTGCTTGGATGTTGCAGTAGTGGGAGATCTCAGCGGAGGGAGTTTATGGCGAGTGTAGACAGGTGTTGTCGCAGTCGCGGGATGACAATAGAAGCCGCAATAAGGAGTACCTGGGGCAGCTGGACAACAACGAGGGAGCAGAGAAATGAGTTTCATCAGGAGACACAAACCCATGAATTGCAACAAGAGGCCAACAACACGAGAGGGAAGGCGGGCGGGCGGGGGGGGGGGGGGGGGCTCTAACTCGCACCATCAAAGAGCTGGGTTCACCATGAGGGTCAAGCCTCAGGAGATCAGAACCAAGGACAAGGTGCACCTTTACTAGTTCATATCCCACACAGGTATGCCTAACGATCCTATCTCCTATGTTAGGGGAAGGTGAAACCGAGGACTTTGGAGCCCATACCAAAGACAAGGAAGACCAGAGTTAGGTAGCAGCTTGAGGGAGGAGGAAAGAGGGGCCTTAGGCTACCCGTAGACTTGAAGCAGAGATGGGGTGAGGAGGACAATAACCATTGAAGAGGAGAGTTCGAGATTTTGATAACCTAAAGGAGTCTTTGAGAATAACAATCATATAGTTTCAGAAAACATAGGAGGGCGGAAGAGAACAAGACTGAGCACAGTGAAAACCGACACATCAGGGACACTCGAGGTGCTGGAAAGCAGACCAAGGAAGGTGAGGAACAATAGCTCAAGCGGAAAGCCAAAGGTGATGGAAAGGAGCTTTTGTCCAGCTAGCGAGGGAAAGTAACTCAGACCAACAAGGCTGACCAAATTCAATTTGAAAGAAGAGTAGATAAGCAGAGGTGTCAGACTGATTGAACACGGAAAAGACAAGGGCGTGAAAGGGCTTGATGCAGCAAACGTGTCAAAGTAACCAAGGCTGACCAAATTTAAAATATGAGAAAGTAGAAAGTTGAGGTGGACGTGGGCTCTAGGACAAGCTGAGAGGGAGAACGTGAACTTTGATCACTTTGCTTTGCCAATGTGGGCCCCAAGCAAGTCTTAGACAGAGGGCTATGACCAAAGCCATATGAGCCACCAGAGATAAGCGCGGGGTGGGGGGTGTCAAAGCGCTTTCCTTCGACGACGGGGGAGATCGAGGGGTGAAAGTAGCATTGGGGGAGGGTGGAGTCGGAACCCTTGGCTTCGTCGACAGGAGGGGGAGTGTCGGAGCTCTTTGCTTCGCCGGCGGGGATGGTGGGTCGTATTTGTGGGGGTGGTATGGTGGTTAAGCCAAAGCTTTGTGCTTCACCGGTAGGAGACGAAAGGAGGTGTCAGCATTTTTTCCTTCTCAAAAGGAAGCAAAAGCCCAAACCCACAAAAAAACATAATCGCAGATCTACTCTTTTGGGGGCATGGATCTGGAGAACGCCTTTGTGGATCTGAAGGCCAAGTTTGATGGGAATCTTTTGGTATATGTGGTGATAGCATGCATTCTTATAGGCGGTATAAGACTTATTTAGCATAGTTTAGGTGTAAATAATGTCGTCTTTCATATTAATTTGTGAATTAGATTGTTGTGATTGTGGAGGTGGAATCTACACACATTTGTTATTAATTTCATATATTAGAAATTGGGATGAGAGATGCATGAAGCGAGATTGGAATTGCAGGAGTCGATCAAGGAAGCACTGAAATGAGAGCTGGAAAAAAAAGCCGCACCCGCTGTCAATGCCGAGAGCAAGAGTTGATCGACCCATGTAGCCGCAGCCGCTGCCAAAAAGTCGCGCCTGCTGCCTTTGTCAGCACTGAAACCCTACTTTGTCGAATTCCTTATTTTTGATTAGGTTATTTTATAACCCTTTTGAACGCCTATTTAAGGGGTTTTTAGGAGAAGTTTTATTTACGTTTCAGCAATTGAAGAAACCCTAGAGGATTCTCATAAAAAACTATATCAATTTAAATTATATATTTACCTTATACTCCTTCGTTTAATAATATAATTCCTTTTAAATTTTGCATGTTTTTTAAGAAGTTAAAAAACATAATAAAATATTAATTTTTTTAATTAACTTTTTAATAATTTAATACTTAATACTAATAAGTATTAAATTATTTAAAAAAATTGACGAAAAAGTTAATATTTTACTATATTTTTTAGCTTCTTAAAATACGTACAAAATCTAAAAAGACTTGCATTGTTTAACGAAGGTAGTATTATTTTACATTAATTAAGAAAATAATTAATAAAATAAAATAAAATTTATTAAAAAACGTGCAATCCACGAGCAAATAAAATTTATTAAAGAATGCAAGACTTGCCCTTGGGAGATCAAGACGATCATTTCTAACATCCTTGCCTTCAGTCGTGCTTTTGATGTCATCTCCTTCTCCTACCTCTATAGGGAGGGTAAGCGAGTGACTGACCAACTTACCCATCTCGGTCTTCAGGAGAACTTCTTAAGTTGGAGATCTAGCTCAGCTATCGACAACCTCGTCCAAAAGAACACTATTAAGTGGTGGTATAAACGTGGTTGGCCAACTCCAAATATCAATTATATATAATAAAGGAGAAGTCGTCTGAGACACATGGCGGCTTCTCCTTAATCGTAGTCGTATGAACCAATCATAAATTTTTGAATTAATCAATATATGCATAAGATAAAATTTTATTCTTACTCTATTTAATGAATATATCTATACATGCCTAAGATAAAATTTGACCCAATTTGATTAAATATGGATATATATTTTTAGAAGATAATAACTAATTTTAAAATATATGCATAAGATAAATTTTTATTCTAACTCTATTTAATCAATATATCTATATATGCATAAGATAAAATTTGACCCAATTTGATTAAATATGGATATATTTTTAGAAGATATTTCGTATTAACTAATTTTAAAGACTATTATATAAGATAAGATTTTAACTATTTTCACTATATATGAACATATTTGGGCCATTTGCTAAACTAACCCTATTATCCGGAATGTTTGCGTGAGTGACCCAATCCGAAAAAAAATTTGCATAAAAGTGGATATCCGGTGGCAAGGTTCAGCCGGTTGTAGGTAACCCAATGGGGTACAGCTGGACACGGATAGAAAAGCAGGAAAAGTGTGTGAGAGAGAGAGAGAGAGAACGCTTTACTGAAAAGCGAAGACAAGTCAGAAAGAGAGAGAGAGATGGAGGAGGGAAAAACTACACTGAATTTGCTGTTGCAGAGGACAGAAGAGAGAGAGAGAGAGGTGAAAAACAAAAGTGCAGTCTGAGAGGAGAGAGAGATCAGTGAGAGTGTCAGTGAAGGGGCATAAAAAGATACCGTCAATTAAATTTGAAGCTTCAGAGAAAACAATTGAAGTAGGAATGGGGCGTGAGTTTATATGCAAAATCACGTGTAAGAAGTAAGTGTTAACTGGATGTATATATAAAAAAAACATGTCACATATTGCATTTAACTAGACAAATTTGCTCGGAGAAACAGATCAATACAGCATGCGGAATCGACTGAAGAAGATTTGTGGGAGAAGCAGATTCACTATAATGACATCTACTATGCTTTAATATTTACCCATAGTTTGATGCCATGATTTTGTTCTCTCATGTCGACACTACTATGCTTTAATGTGACTGGTCCAAGTGTAAGAGTCATAGTGAGGTTGAAATTGAGGGGGCAAAAATATACTTGTAATTAAATCTTATGTTTCAGAGAAAAACCATCGAAGAAGAAGGTGGGTGGGAGGTAATTTGTAGGTTGACGTGTAAGCTGTTCGTTTAAACTGGACAGTCAATGGAATATGACATGTCACATATTGAGATATACTGGACATAATATATGGGAGACAGATTCACTAGCATTAAACAAATACAACATCGGAGCAAACATTTAAAAGACAGTAGCAAATAGTAGACAAATACACGACATTGAAATCGAAAATTACGGTAACAGGTAGCGAAAATGCGGCTGCGTGGTGAATCTGCACCCATTCCACTCGAAGTGTGGGCGCATATCGCGGGCACGATGATCAGTTGTCTCCCTGCTCAGCGGGAAGTGGACCGAGAAAGTTCGGTCATTCCCATAACCGGACACACGAATGACCCTGCCGGACCAATACCCATCGTTGACGTGACAGTCCACACGGTCGTCGACTGCGTAGGCGTCATATGAAATACGAGGCGGACAGGGACGAATTCGTAAAACCGGTATGATTTCCTTCAGCAGTTCTCTTCTGTTGTTCCGTAGGAGGGTCACATATTCCACCAACCACTGGCCAGGATCCACTTTGCGTACAAGGGTCGCCTCGTAGAATGACCCGAGCATCCCAACCTCAACGCCGACGATCTCTACCTTTTGATTTCGTCGGTAAGGCGGCGGCATTGGTCCTGCATAAAAAATAAAAATACGGTAGTATAATCATACAAGTAGCACAAATCTAAACCAATGAAATGCTTGACAAACCTGCAACCTCATTCCCATCGTCCGAGCTGTCGGATGATATAACGATGGGCACTGGTCGGGGAGGGAGGCCAGATGAGGAAGCAAGGTGGTGTGATGAGGATATCATTTCGTTGAAGGGGGTGTTGGAGAGGTGGTGAAATGGCAATGGGGATTTAACTTCACCGAATTTGGGTGAGTAGGGACACTGTTCAGCATGTGACCTTTGACATGGCAGTGTGTTGGTATATACATGACATGTGTCACTGTTGACATGCCATAAAATGGTTTTGTACTGGACATATTGTCGGTGCGTTTTATTCAATGTTTGACCTTGGTATAAAACTGGGTTTCCCACTCACACTTCATACTCATTAAATGCAAATCTGTAGGAAAATGTAGCAATCAGCAATATTGAAACGATAAGAAGTTCAAACCAATGAATACAATTTGACCAAAAAAAATTAAAAAAGAGAGGGATAGAAAAGCAAGGACATCCTGCAGAGGAGAGAGAAACTGTCAGACAGGACAGTGGATAAGACAGGGGGGAGAGAGAGAGAGATAGAGAGAGAGAGAAAGAGAGAGTGAGAGTGAGAGCGGGAGAGAGAAACCGTTTCCCGCCCAGGCAATAGCGCCAAAAGGGAATAAGAGGGAGAGGAGGGAGGATGGGGAGAGTTTAAACCCATTCAAGCGCCTGACACCTATTGGAGTTTACTGGACAGCCACCGACATCTGATAGAAAATGAGTAAGTATTCCTTCTTTTTAGGTTATGCGATACATTTCTACATAAAATATATTCATCTTCATGTAAAACTGAATGTGTCCCCCTCTAACTAATGGATCAGGGGACAAATCGTTCGTCTGTATGACTGTAGTGTTTGGAGGATGGTGGGTATGTGAACAGGGCACTTGGGTCGTGGAGGGGTACAAGAGCGAGAAGGCTGTCCTGGTAGACGAAAGTATTGACTACGTCTCCCTGAAGAAACAGCTGATGGCCAAGTTTAATGTCGATGGGAGGAGGCATGACGTCCAGCTCACATATGCAAAGCCGCAAAAGGAAGGGTGCAGACGTTTTTCCATTGGGGATGACGAAGACCTGCAGGCCTTCAAGTTTTTAAATGGTCTATCTGGAGAACGATCGTGGCCTATCGACCTCCATGTCTCCCTGATACGCAAGTTTGGTGGAGAAGTGGCCACTATAGAAGGATCCACAACGGCCCATTCAGTCGGGGGTGGGCCACTCATGACCCAAGAAGATCACCCACACACGGACCCCCGCTTGGCAGGGGATGAAGAAGTGGAAGTTGTGGGAGCACAAGGTGTCGGTGGACAACCAACTGATGTCCAGTTAGAAACTCAGCTCGTCCAGTTAGAATATCCATCTGTCCAGGTAGAAGATTCACGTGTCCAGTTGGAGCCAAGTGGGAAGCATGTAATTTGTGTCAGCAGTGACGTCGAAGATGTAGTCAACCCATGGGATCACGAGGCGGAGCGAGCAGTGAGGGAAGTAGAGGAAGCATACCAACGCGCAAAAGGGAAGTCCGAAGCATTTCCGACAACTGTCAAAAGTGAACCAATAGAGTGGGCGGGTGTACATAAGATGCACTTCACTTGACATTGTGACTGACCAAGTCCACCTTTTGCAATTCAGTATGTAGCTATCCCAGTTTGTACCTTTGGTTTGGTCTGCCCTACTTTGTTCTACTTTGTGTGGTTACCCCAATATGTACCTTTGGTAAACATGACAGACAATGAACTTGGCATGACATATCATAAATTTGACATGACATCTAGGAAATTTGACATGACAAATAATAAATTTTACATGACAGAAGATGCACTTCACTTGACATTGTGACTCACCAAGTCCACCTTTTGCAATTCAGTATGTAGCTATCCCAGTTTGTACCTTTGGTTTGGTCTGCCCTAATTTGTTCTATATGTACCTTTGGTAAACATGACATACAATGAACTTGGCATGACATATCATAAATTTGACATGACATCTAGGAAATTTGACATGACAGATAATAAATTTGACATGACAGAAGATGCACTTCACTTGACATTGTGACTCACCAAGTCCACCTTTTGCAATTCAGTATGTAGCTATCCCAGTTTGTACCTTTGGTTTGGTCTACCATACTTTGTTATACCTTGTGTGGTTACCCCAATTCGTACCTTTGGTTTACATGACAGACAATGAACATAGCATGACATATAATATATTTGACATGACATCCATAAAATTCTACATGACATTAAGACTAACTAACCAAGTCCACAAACCAATAACAATGGCAAAGTGAAATGTCTACAACGAAACAACAACAGTCTAAAACAAACAACAGAAATGTCTAAAACCAACCAATAACAGTCTAAAACCAAACACAACAGTCTAAAACCAAACACAACAGTCTAAAACCAATCGGGAAGTACTTTTAAGAGTCGGATGGGGGTGTAAGACGTCCGTGAAAGATGGCAGCACAAAGGAATTAGCGGTACACCGCAATGAAGTCATCGTCAAGGCCACGGAACGTGGTGTCTCCGGCCGCGAGGAGCTGCATGAAGCGGATGGCGTATGGACCACAGTCGCCCCTACATCACGACAACGAAACATGTTCACCCAACCTGCGACAATTGTTTTTATTTGGAACAAGTGGAAATATTACTTACGATTGTTTGTTTTGGGGAATCCCTTTCACCCTCTTGTATGCAAAGGGTTTCGGGACTTTGCCGACCCATTTAACCCGAAGTTCGGGATGGCTGTCCATCAGAATGGGGAGGAGGTGGGTCACCGGCTTTAGAAAGCCCGCCATGTGGCGCTCGGCGACTAGGTTGATGTCGGGATCGTAGACGTTCACTGTCCACTCCGCGAGATTGATCTCTAGCGCCACCCAGTGCTCGTTCTTGACATTCCAAGGCGCCAACAGCCGGTCGACAACGGTCCACTTCGTTGCAAACCTCTCCGGTGACTTGCCGTCGAAGTAGTGGGACAGCTTCTCGTCCCCCTTGACCACATCAAGTTTCCCCTTCGCATCCGCAAAATGCTTCTGCAGTAGATACCCCCAGAAGAAATCAAGGACGGCGACATCTTCGTACTTGTCGTCATCCTTGATGTCCTTCGCGCATGCCTGCTCGATATGTTGCACGCACGGAAAACCATTCATATGGAAGAGCATATGACGAGGAAGGAAATTCATAGAATCACGTTGTGGGAACCTAACCTCGGATGTGATCCAACTTGTCGGTGATTGGAGTACCGTGAAGAACTCCCTATGTACTAGGCTGCCTTCAACCGACCGGACAGGGTCAGTTCCGTCCTTCATCCAGGATGAAAACGCATCAACGTCTGCCCTCGTGGTCATGCCTAGGTCCACGGCATGCACTGCTTGCGATGCCTTCTTGCCCACACGCGGCTTCTTCGCTGGCTGCTTTACTTCCCCCGGGGAGAATGTATCAGGATGTAGACGGGTCCTCCTACCGCGCCGTTGGAGGGGCACCTCAGCCTCAACATCAACCTGCACCCAGCACACCATAGTGCATATAACATGACAGATAGTAAATTTGACAGGACAGTCAAATGTCCATATCTCGCCGATTTTCAGAGTAGGTTTCTCCGACTGATTGTCCTCCTTGGTCGGCTGTATCTCCTCCTCTTCCTTGTACTTTTCCTTTTCCTTCACTGCTCCATGAACCTATCCACATGACATCAAATTAAATTGACAGAAACTGATATTTTCATGACATGTGCTGACATTAACATGACACCTACCAATATTGACATGACAGTGATATATAATTACATGATGCTCTATATGATGCCCCCCGCCGCCAAAAGCCTTACCTCCTTCTTTGGCAGCACCTCCCCTTGCTCCTCCGACTCCCTAGTCCCCTTTCCCCTCAATGCCCTCTTCAAGTCTTCAATCGACTCCTCAAGCGTCGCCATCTTCGATCCTAACTCCGCGGTTATGCTCCTCACCATGTCGTCCAACTTTGCCAGTAATCTTGACTCGATCTCTAAGATGGCAGCTTTTGTCTGCGTACCCTCCTCTGATTCTGGCGTTGACCCAGGTGCTTCCTGTGGTTGTTCCTTCCGTGGGGGTTTCACATTTGCTGCTAAGAACGCCCGGACAATGTCGTCGAAGAAGTGGTCCCGTTTATCGTGACCATATCGGGCATCGCGGTACAAACGGGTAGCTTCCTCCACTTCGTCGGGGATGAGAACCGGCCTCACAGCGTCAGGGTCATCGAAATACCCGAGCTCCATAGCCTCCCGCAGTCGGGTTTTGATGGCGGAATACTCGAGGTTCCCTTCCTTAGGTTCGTATCGCAGACACCTAGGGTACAGGTTCTCATCTATGATGCTCGCACATTGGACGCCCACTGGAGGGAGGGCTTCGTACACCCAGATCTGCAAACAACGCTTGTCCAGTACAAGGTCAATTGTTGTCCAGTATAAAGTATATGAATGACTAGTATTAATTTATTAGTCATCCAGTGAGGTTTGTGAACGAACCTAGAAGGCGAGGGGGAATCCCATCAGCACGTACGACGGACGTGGTGCAGTGGGGCTGTTGCCAGTGTGTTGGAGCTTCCTCTCGATTGCATGGTTCAGGAACTCGTTCGTTCGCTCGTAGGAAAGCTGACTCCATGGATAGGCCAGGAACCTTTCAATGTCCGAGACGAGGTTGACCACCCACCCCTGAATGTAGTTTCGGGGTTCCTTCGCGAACAACACGCCCTCGACCAGCATCAGCAGGACATATTTAAACTTCTTGGCAGACGATTTCTCAGATGCCATTGCCACTTGGAACATCACCTCGAACTCGGACATCTTCAACTTGGTAACTCCAAAGAAATCATACACTGTCCTCTCGCACGCCGAGTCGTTCTCAAGTTCGTCGACATAGCCGCAGTTGAGACCAGTGACAAGGGCGAACTCAGTTATTGAGAACCTCACAACCGCATCATGGATCTTGTACCATGTTTCATGCTTCTTCTTCGTCTTCAGTTGTCGTTGGAGAACGTAGTGTACAAGCTGCCCGGAGAACTGGACCCTTGTGCTTATGCCCAGTCTTGCAACGCCCCCCAACGGGCTGTCCATAAGGCTCTTCCACTGGGACTCGCTAAACCGGTTGTCAATGTTTACTAGGAGGGGCAACCGACAGTATTGGTTACATCGCGCTTTGAAGTGTCTGTCTTCCTCGACAGCGTACACAGCCTGCACAGACTTCAACAAGTGAGAAATGCTGCACCACGACAATCACAACTTACATTACTCAACAAATGCCCATCATACCGCGCCGGAGGTTTGCGATGTAGGGTCGAAAATCTTCTTTCCACTCCGCCGCTGCGACATTTTTTATATTTAGCAGATATCCTGCATGTTGGGAGACCAAATATCAGTAATCTCAAAATCAATTCGCGTCCCCCAGCCCACAGTTCTCTTCTCATCAGTCCCACAAACATTGTAGAATTCAATATGTACATGACAGTTACTCATTCAGAACCTATGCATATCAAGTGTTAAGATTGAATGCACCCAATGGTTCAATATGTACATAACAGTTACTTATTCATCTTAAGATTGAATGCACACAGTGGTTCCATATTCATCCCTGCAGTCTATCTTACATGACACCTAAACATTTATACATGACACGTTAATATTTATACATGACACCTAATTATTTATACATGACAGTGGACTGGACTTATTCAATTTGTACATCTCTAAATTGCACACGAGTGTCAAAATTTTTCATCAGAAATCTCGACCTACTGACATTAATATTCAGTTCCCCTGTCCAATTTCAATCAATCTACACATATGAAAACTCACCCTTTGTAACATTTCCCCTAACCCTAATTCGCCCCATTCCGACCAATTTCCCCCCTAAACTGAACGTATCTACAGCTACCCTACTCCTGAAAATTCGAATTCGACATAAACGTTCCCCAATTTCCCCTTTCCCAATAATTCTCTTCTCTCCGCACACCGCAGTTCCCAAACTTTCCACCCTTTGGTTTTAACGTGACGCCGGTTACTTCCTACATGACAGGGAAAATTGCGAACTGTCAACCCATTCGATCCCTTTATCCCATTTTCACACAATCAAAAACAGTTTAGGTTCTTCCAATCGGTTCCTCCCCTACGAATCCAAGCAATTGGTAATTAATCGATCGAGTTAAGGTTTACTTACTTCAAAATCGCCCTGTTCAATGTCGGCTCACCTTCTTCGAACCTCTCCTGCACTGCACTGTCGGCTTCTTCCTCTTCTTCCTTCTCTTTTTCTTTTCCTCAGGTTTGCATGAGCGACTGTTGCCCTCTCTCTTTTTCTTTTTCTTCTTCCTCTTCTTCCTTCTCTTTTTCTTTTCCTCTTTTGTAGGCCCGTGAGATACAGTTTATTTTACAGTTTTTTTATTAAACTGTTTCCTCCCTCTCTCACTCTCTCTCCTCATTAACTTCCCCCGGTTACTCTCTCTCTCTCCACATTCACTCTCTCTCTCCTCTGTCCCGGTTGCATTTTACCGGATGGAGTGCAAATTTTTTTGGGTGGAGGGTTATCCTTTGCAATTGGTTCGGATAGTGGGTTATGGGCGCAAAGGTGTTCGGATAGTGGGTTAGATTGTGCAAATCGCTCAACATATTTTTAGAAGATAATGACTTTATCAATATATTACATGGACATACTAATTAAATAACTTTATCAATAACTTCGTCAATTTGAAAATATTTTTAGAAGATAAAAAGTTTTGACGAAATTGAAATAATACTTAGTATGGTCATGATAATTAAATAAATTTATCAATAACTTTATCAATATGAAGAAGATAAAAGGTTTTGGGTAAATTGAAAAAATAATGCTTAGTCGTGTAAAAGTTATCAACTTATGGAATTCAATAAGAAATAAAATTTTCCTATATATCTTGAAGGTATTGATATATTTATGAGATATATTTTTGGATTTTCTACATATATAATTATGGATAGATTTTTAGATTTTGACCTATATAGTTTATATTGTTAATGTTATTTCACAATCGTTGACGTTTTTCCCATCTTTTTGGTGTTGTTATTGCACCATTTACGACTTTGTTTACGATTTCCTTTGTAAGCTTTTTGAAATAATGTGCCGATTGGTTACAAGGTATGTTATTTTGTTGTTTCCACTAATATTTACTAGCTTTTCACATGTTTCATATATTGTCAATAAAGTATAAATTCATTCAGATTTGAGAAATTATAGCTTTTCATATGTTGTTTCCACTATATGCACTAACTAGCAAGGATTAAGGAGTAAGACCGGAGTAAGGAGAAATTAGCTTTTATACTAAGTATAAATTCATTTAGATTTGAGAAATCAGTAGTATGGAAGAAATTAATTAATTGAATAAACGAGTTTTATTATTAAATTTATTTAAATTAAAAAACCGCACACAGTGCGGGTACTGAACTAGTTTACCTTGTATAAAAAAAGTTAAAACTATTAAAGAACCAATATTTTGCTGAGCTTAAAAAAAACAAGCGGATCCCTCGAGTCGAGTCTCTCTTTTGGTTCTCCGCCGATTAAAACCCGGTGATGCACCATCGCTTAAGCCTCCCGTCACTTAGGCTGTGTTTGGCGGTAGATGGAGATTATGGGGATTAAGGGGATTTCAGTAGATTTTAGGAGATGGAGATTATTTTGGTAGATTAATGAGATTTTGGAGATTGAGATTATGGATGACGGAAATCTCCTAAAGGTGTTTGGTAGGTAGGAGATTGTGGTGTATTTGAAAGTAACAAAATGTCTCAAATGCCCCTAAAAAAAAGCTCCATACCCCTCGTCCTTCCTCCCAAATTCACACCTCCTGTTTCCTAACCTCCCAGACGACAGCCTTCCCTGCCTGGCGATTTGCGACGACGAGCCTCCTGAGCTGCGGTGACGTGAAGGCCCGGACAGTGACGCAGCCGGTAGGAAAATCGGTCGGACCTCAGATTTTCATCCCCAAATCCCACCTCGCCGTTCGAGAACCGCCTCCCCTGGAGGAGATCTCGACCGCCGTGCCCCAAATCCCACCCCGCCGACGCCGAGAAGACACTGGAAGAGATGAGAGGGGAGGATAGTAGCTTACCTTGGTGGCGGGAGTGGTGAAATCGCGAAATTGAGCCGTCGTTCCTCTCTCCCGTCTAGCGAGCCTCTCAAATCTGAAATTGGGAAGCGTGGAGGGCAAGGGGAAAATTTGGATCTCATATAGCATAATCCGACCACAATCTCCACAATCTTGGGGGGAGGAGATTGCAAAATAATCTGATGAAATCTCAACAATCTCCATCCCCAAATCCCCTGGAAGACGCTGCCAAACACCATCGCCATGGCTCAAAGCTTTTTTGTATTTTGGCAAAATCTCCACAATCTCCCAGAATCACTTGCCGAACACAGCCTTATTCTCCCTCAGTTGAGCAAGTCCGTACTTGGCCCTGTCTCCAACAGTTCTGCCGCTTATTGTTAAGGTATGTCCCTTTGCTTACTCAATTTGGGGGGTTTTTAGGTTAGGGTTCTAACCCGGTCGCTTCTCCCCTCTACTATAATCACAATGTGTGCTTATGGTTTTGAAAAGATTTAAGTATGATATAATCATATATGATCGATTTGAGGGAAATTCGTTGTCAACGTTGATTGAATTGATCTACTGTTCTAAATTTTGTTTGGATCGTGTTCGTTGGATTCACAGAATGGGACTTCATGACAGATGTTGCAAATATTTTTTCCAAAGATAGGTTTGTTACCGAGGTCAAGCAAATGAGAGCTGAGTTGAACAAGAAAAAATTGCTTGGCTGAAGCTTGATCTAGAAGTAGGTAAGATGTCCACTTTCAGTTATCTTGGTGGATTTTGGGTTTAATTTGTCCCTTTACAAGTGATCTTATGTTCGTTGCTGTTGCGTTGCCACTTCTATATATACTTGAATTGTGAAGAACAAATAGCATTGTAGTGAGTCACTTATTACCATCTTCCCATGTTCTTTTTTGAACAAATGCATGCAGTCACTTGAGTGGTAATGAATATGATTAAATTGAAGCATATTGACGGCCTTCAAATTTTTGATATCTGGATCTGGGACTAGAGCTAGACAGACATTACCGAATCATCTCTGCTGCTCTTATAGTAGGTCTATTCAGAAGATATGTTATTGTTATTCTTCCAAACTAGTTTTATTATTCGTCCGTTGTGCGATTTTTTAATAAATTATATTATAGAAAACATCTTTGAATTAATAATAAATTTTATTATATATATTATGGATTTCTTTTGTCACGTATTATAAATATTTTAGAGGCTGCATAAAATATATAAAATCACGGTGATTTAGTTCTGTCCACTAATTTAAATAAAAGCAAAAACCGATCAATTTTTTTAATAAAATTCTAAAGGGGGAATTGTGCTATAGGCCATAATTAGGGCCTTTATTAGGAAAATGTCCACCATTCCTCCCAAATTGGCAAAATGTCCACCTTCCTTCCCTTGCCCCCTTTGCCCCTTTGCCCCCCCACGCGCGCCCCCTGTGCCCCCCCTCCTGTTTCAGCATATTTGGTTTCAGCAAACCCTATTTCAGCGTTTTTTTTCGCGCGTTGCTGAAACCGAAGTTGCTGAAACCAAAGTTGCTGAAACCGAAATTGCTGAAATTAGTTTTTTTTTCGCGCGTTGTTGAAACCGAAGTTGCTGAAACCAAAGTTGCTGAAATCGAAGTTGCTGAAATTAGTTTTTTTTTCGCGTGTTGCTGAAACCTAAGTTGCTGAAATCGGAGTTGCTGAAACCAGGGTTGCTGAACCCGGAATTGCTTAAATTGTTGTTGCAATTGCTGAAATTAGTTTTTTATTTTTTCGCGTCAGCGCTTCGACATCGGAGTTGTTGAAACCAGAGTTGTTTTTTTTTCTTTTTTTTTTCCGCGACAGCACTTCGACACCGGGGTTGCTGAAACCGGATTTGCTGAAACCATGTTGGGGGATATAAAATTTAGCCTATGCGGGATTCGAACTCACGTATTTGCGCATAAGCACATCGCTCTACCATTGAGCTAAAAGGCTTTTAAGGGAGATTTTAAGAAATGAACATCAAAATTCATTGCAGCCCGTATTTTAGCAATTGCTGAAACTATAGTCCGCATTTCAGCAAGGCAAAAAAAATTGCTGAAATTGCCAATATTCAAACTCTCAACATATCAAACTCATCACAATAGCAAACTAACCACAAATTCACTATTTGCTACCACTGAAAATGCTTAAAACAAATTTTGCTAATAAGAATTAATTTCAGCATTTCAGATCACAAAAATAAAAAACAAGAAACTCTGCTGAAACCGGAATTGCTGAAATCGGTCACACATCCCTAAATTTGCAATTTGTCCAACATTTCTTTCCACTCAATTTGTGCAGCCAAAAGCTCTACTTAATTGGTCACACATATGTATAAATTTTCAATTGATAATCTCAATTTGCAACATCAAAATGAAACACTTTTGACATAAAATTGTCATAAAATCCACCATTTCAATCCAAAGAACTATTCAGCAAAAAAGGCCAAAACATTTTTTTAAAAATGATTTAGCCATACATGTGCATGCATAGCTCCAACTCATATGTAATTCATAATCTACCTCCTAGTATTAAAATGTTCAACAAATATTTTTTTTTAAAAAGAAATTACGAGGGGCATACAAAGGTGCATGAGAATGGAAATTTGGCTCCAAAACACTATATGTGGGTAACACAAACACACAACTTCCTCAGTCAGAGTCCCCAATTTATAAAGGCATGATTCACACAAATGAAAGCATAAAATAACTTAAATTAGAGTACCACTGCAAGGACAAAAAAAGTACACATTCACCACCAAAGGATGAGGAAGATGAAACTCACTTTGCAAAATCCTCAACAACAATCGGTGCTTTCTCCTCGCTCCATCTCCATCTTCGTCCCTCCTCGCTCCATCTCTGCCGCTCTTCTCAAAGCTCAGTTTCCTTCAATTAAGACAAGCCAAAAAACCGACCTATCTGACACCGATCTGAGATCCGGCAAGGAAGAGGAACAATGATTCGGCATCGACCTGAGATCCGGCAAGGCGGAGGCGCGTGGAGGAGGTGAAATCGCCGGATCTGCACCCGGAGGAGGTGGATCTGAGCGGATGGAGGTAAGGGATGATGAACAGTACCCCATAAGATCAGATCTGGCCGGCGATGAGAGCGACGGACGTAGGTGACGACGGACGGAGGTGGATCTGAGTCGACAGGCTTTCAACATCAACGAAGTCCTATTTACCAAGATAATCAATTTTGATCCGATCGGAATCGATCCCTCCGATTGCAGAGTTTCAGGGATGAAGTGGAAAGATTGATGGAGGCTGAGGAACCAGGAGGGAAACTCCTTCGGTTCGGGCTGCACAGGTGGAGGCGACACCGCTGGTTCTAATGGGGATCGACAAATTGAAGGGGGATGGGGTGGACAAAACCCTAATTTAATAAGGGTGGTGGACATTTGTTCAATTTGAGCCCAAAAAGTGGTCTGTTGGGCAAATTTTATCAATTCTAAACTCATCTTGGACAGCAAAAGAAAGTTCTATAACAATTTCGCGCTAATCAAGGTTAAATATTTAATATTAATTAGATAGCGAGTATAACAAAATTATATTGGATAGATTTAACTAATTAAGATATAAAGTTATATTGGATAGATTATTTTATTTGAAAAGATAAGTTTTGGATAGATGATAAGGGATAAAAAGGAAAGATAAACTTTTAGTTTGCACTTTAGTTTTTAACGATAAAAGTTTGCAGAATTTATGCCAAGTATATGTTGTGGACATATTTTTTAATTCGTATTTCATATAAAATTTAAAAGATATATTGCAAAGTACAAATTACGGTATATAAAAAACAAATAAATTCAATTTGATTATTATTTATTGAAAACAAATAAAATGGATAGATTATTTGAACTAAAAAGATAAGTTTTTTTACCTAACTATATTGACCTATTAATTGCCGTGGCCCAAAAATATAATACCACTTTAATCCAGAATATGACACATAAGCAAAACTAATCCCGTTTTAATCCAGAAAATTCCACGTAGGCGAAACGCACCAGAGGCCGTTTCAGGCCTCTGCTTTAGTTTTAGTATTTTATATAGATAGTTATCCATAACATAGTTGGTCTTTACAGTGGGAATAAATTAAATAATTTATTGGTTGTTTGTCCCTTTTGGATCTATCATTCTATCCTATCAGATTGATGCATTCCTTCTCATAGGAGTATGATGGCAGATAAGAAGATGACAATATCCAATTTGCTTATATGACATATATAAATGTACTCATGTTTTGGTCTTGGATTTATTTTGTTCTTTTAGTGCTTTTTTTATTTAAGTACTTTGTATTTTCAACCTTCTAATGTGGTGCCTCCTTTTCCAATTGAATGTTTTTTTTTACAGTAGGCAAAGTTTAGGATACTTCTAAGTATCCATGATCATCAAGCATGATGATGTTTTGGAATTCACAACTATAGTTTAAAATAGAATAATAGCTAAGTCGAGATTTTGCAATAAAGTCCGTTGCACTATTCGCCTCTCTGTAGCAGTGTTGGAATCTGATAAATTCAAAGTCTTTGCTCAGAGTTTGAATTTCTTTCACCATTTGTGTAATCTCCCATGGTGAGTTGTTTTCGTGGTCGATGGCATTGATAACAATTGCACAGTCACCTTCGATGATGGTTCTCTGTAATCCGAGCTCTGCTGCTAGTCTTTTACCTGCAAGTATTGCAAGACATTCTGTTTGAATGACAAAATAAGTTTGACCATTACATTTATGTATTTTAATTATTTGACCTTGGTTGTTTCTTATGATACAACCGATTTGAGATTGTATACCATTTTTGACAGAGGCATCCACATTTATTTTAACGATATTTTTAGGTGGGTATTTCCAGTTCAACATCTGACGAGGTCTAGTGTGCTTCGGTGAATTGTTATTTATTTCCTCTTTTTTCCAGGACGATATTTTGTCAATAGTTTGAATGAGGGTATAAGCTATATTGTTGTTAGAATTTTTTTGGAAAATGATTTTATTGCGAAGTTCCCAGATTGTGTGCCATAAATGGTAAAGGTTTGTGAAATATTTGTTTTGGTTTTTAGTGTTTAAAATATTTTCAGAGATATTACTTGTTAGGTTTGGAATATAAAATGATTTGTGTAAGCAATCTGGTGATCTGACATCTAAAAAATAGGTGATTTGCGTCCTCCGGTTCATGGTTGCAAAGTGAACAGGTGCTAGGGACTCTATTTATGTATCTGTTTAAACACTCAGTGGTGGGTAAGATGTCAAGTATAGTCTTCCAAATGAAGTTTTTTATATTTGGAGCGATATTTAGTTTCCAGATCCATTCTCCAGAAAGTGGATTTGACGTTAAAAGTTCCATTGTTATTGTATATCCAAATTAGTCTGTCTTGAATATCAATTCTAGGGATGTAAATATTTGATATCATTTGAGCAATGTGGGGTGAGAAAATGTTATTTAATTTATTGGTATCCCAAGTGTTAGAGTTCGTAAAGAGATCACAAACTTGTAGGTTAGGATTCTGGTTGTTTCTAAAGTTTTTGAATTTTTGTGCATTTACCCAGATGTCAGACCAGACATTAATGGTTTTGCCATTGCCAACCAGCCAAAGTAAACCTTTGGAGAAAGTATCTCTGATGTTTAAGAGTCGTCCGAATTGGCAGGAAGTTTTAGTTTTATTTCTATCCATTAAATGTTCTTTTGAGAGATATTTTTCCAGTGATATCTCTCAAAAGAACCATTAATGGATAGAAATAAAACTAAAACTTCCTGGCAATTTGGATGTTTGAGTGAAACCATGCACATTAGTTGGAGCCACTTTCCTAAAGTTTCTTGTCAGTAATCTTGCACGATTTTGTTAATATACTTTTAGATTGACGTTTTGTTTCGCCTACATAATATGAGACATCTATAGATCTTATTTATTGTATTGCTTTCAAGCTTCTAGTCCATCCATGACTCGAGTTAGGGCTATTCATAATTAGGTTTGAATAGATTTTTTCAACCGAATCGAACTGAAAAAACTAGACCTAAACCGAACCGATGTGTTTCGGTTTAGATTTTCGCCTTTTTGGTTCAGAAAATTTTTAATTTCAGTTTTCGGTTCGGTTAGTGCTCGGTTCGTTTAAACCGGAAAAAAAACCTTTAATTTAACACAAATTAATTTAGTCTATTTAGACCTACTTGATAATGCATATTTTAGATAGACATTATGGATAAATTTAGATGCATTTAGGTGTATATATTGTAGGGTTAGAAGCTAATTCGTTGCGGCAAAATGCTGATCCAAGCCCTGGGCCGGGGCCGGGGCCGTCTCTCTCTTCTTCCTTTTTGGGCTTTTGGCCCGGTTTTGTTAGACCGATTTTTGGGTATATTATTTGTTATGTGGTGTTTTATCATATGATGTTTTATAAATGATATGTGAATTATTTAGTGATTTATTGGATTTAAGTGTTGCTTGGTAAATTACTTAAAAAGAGTATTTTGCAATCTTTTCAATTGTTTTGAGAGGATTTTTTGAAACCTAATTGTTGTTTGAAATATTTGATGATAATCTTTGAACTCGTTATTTTGGGAAATGTTATCTCAAGAACTTGTTGTTTTGAAACCGAGTATGTCGGGATTTCTTTAACGCTATAACTTATATTGACCGATTTAACTGGATGTAACGATTGAGAACGAACTTTGATTAAAGGTATTTAATGGGCTTCATTCTAAAGGACCGACTTGACCTATCGGACCCGACCTTTGAACTGTTTAACCGGATCCTTTGGACTTTAACTGGACTTTTCGGACTCTAACCGTTAAACTTGAACTTGGACCTTGATTTATGACATTGAATTGAGATTGGACCGGAAATTGGAATATCGAAGATTGTTATGAGATTTGGAATTAATAATGAGATGTTGGAATGAGATGATGATGATGATGATGAGATATGACTGATTTTGGAAACGAGATGTTTTGAACTTATTCGGTCTTTGTAAAGCTTTTGTGTTTACGATTACTTATGCTTAGTTTATGTGTAGTGGTAAATGGGTCCTATTATTTCTTAGACGTATACCTGATATATGAATTATTAGGTGATACGTGACATGACTTGGCTTACATACTGCTGATTGTGCTTTTGTTGTTATGTTATTCCAAGTAAGTTCCCTAGGGAGCTTACTCAGGTTGGACTCTCATCCCTATTGTTTCATTTTATGTTAGGTGTTGCATTTGCATATCGCATGATCATATAGTATCCTGCATAAGTTGCACAATTTGAATTAGCATACAGTTACTATATGTGTTTGATAGGATGACCGTTAATTGTGAGTTCTAGAGTCGTTGCTAGGGTCATAGGACAGCCCACCCTCATCGGGTTTGTCCTGATAGAGTCAGCACACCCTTATCGGGTTTGTCCTGATAAAGTCAGATGAGAGTGTGAGTATGACTTCCTATCTTTATATATATGACTACGGCGGGTGACCCAGAGTCCAACCCCGATTGAGGTGGACGGAGACATGATATATATACTGAGGCATCGACCGGGTCTCTTGCCCCGATAGAGGCGTGGACATCGAGCCCCGACTGAGGCTTGAACATTCGGCCCCGGTTGAGGCACGGACATGAGAAACACCCCGCCTCGACTGAGGCATGAGTTTGAGAGTAGGACATGCCACTTGGCATTATCTGTGGGCTCATTTATTGCATTTCTACTTATATGTATATAAACTGTCAGCATGCCTTGTGTGTTTAATTCTCTTACTGCATTAGAGCATCTTTATTATGTATAGCATATATTATGTGGCCTCAGCGATGACTTCCTGTCCCGCATTCGTGCTTTATGCTTCATGACGGGGATTCCCTTTTGGTGTATTAGTTGAGAGGATGATTGAGAAACCAGGACTTATATACTTTGGATGTTTTTAACATTTACTTATCACATCGTATGTCGGTTTTGATCCGGCTCTGTCGCCGCACCTTGTACCCCTTATTTGGTTTTATCTGCTTGTTTGGTACTTTAACCCGTTTTGAGTGACCTAGAAGTAGGATAGGTTATGGTCCCCAAGCGGACCTATTGCGAATTTAGGGTACGAAATCCCTCCTTTCAAAACAAACACTTTGTTTTTCAAACTCTCAACCCGTACTTGAATTGCAAGATCCGAACGAAATTATCCAACCTTCGAAACGTAACTCGGGTTTCATACTTGCACCGTTACATTTTTAGAATCATGTCTTGACATATTATGTCATCTATCTTCCCTTGGTGGATCTTTCTTACAACCCTTAAGTACCATCCATCTTGTTGTACAACATCTAACGATAAGGGATCTCTGGTTTCTTCACATACATGTACTTCATCTTGAGTAAGGACAAAAGTTTGCACATATTCAATTGCCACAGCCAAACAAGATTAGCTCAAATCCATCCATCTATTGGAAGTTAATTTGGATCACCAGGAGGCAGGAGTGCAACCTTTGTGGGATTAATCAAACTACATACTTATTTAGATTGTTGATGATTATAGTTGTTGTGGCTTGCTATATCACAACTCCTTTCATGACACCGGTGATCGCCAAGAACTTGATGCAATCAAAGTTTGAGAGCCCACAAGGATTTGATTTGAAATCATTTGCACTCGATCAACGATCTTCTATAAAGAATTTCATTGCCTTTATAGACAAAGGATCGCCACAAAATATTTTTTGAGATAAGAGCAAAGGCACACTCAAATTCCTTGGCTAGAATTCCAACTAAATGATTGAGTGAACTTTGTGTTTTATTCTTTCGCATCTAATAGATTGTAACGACCCGTTGTATTGTTGTGTTTTTCAATAAAGGTTGACCTTTTACACCTCATTGGGCCAGCCATGCCTTTATATCAGTATTATAAAAAAAAAACACTTGATGAACATTTGGTGGCACTCCTACTAAGCCCTAAGATAGTTTGGCGGCAATATTGATATTTTTTTACAGATTAAATTATTTTGAATACGACTTATGAACTATGTTTAGAACACATATTTTGTAATATGCTATACATTTTCAAATTCTTTAATATATCTAAATAAAAAATTACATGGTCATCATTTTGAGATTGCCTGAATCAAATATAAAATCACATAAATATGTTCGAATAAACACCATAAATTACAAAGTACCAAACAAATTAAACAAGTAATCACAACTTTATAATTGAGAAATTTAAAACTCTACAAACTAAACAATCTCAATTCACACCCATCAAGGTTGCCAACTCGTCGTTATGCACTCATCAAGGTTGCCAAGGTGCTGATTTGTGCTCGCCAAAGCTCTCCCCTGCCAAGGCCGATCCGAACCTAGAAATACTGACAAGCCTTCTTTATGCACCCGCCAAGTTCATCAAGGGTGTCGTTTTGTGCTCGCCAAGGCCTTCCTCTGTCAAGCTACCTCGCCAAGACCGAAATTCGGACAACTTTGGTTTGCCAAGCATATTTCTTTGCAGCTACCAAGGCCTTGTTAAGAACATGTTATATATATCCAGCCGCCAACCCCTCCTTACATCTTGGAAGATGATTGTTATTGATAAGGATAAGGCTAACCGCTCATAACCATTCTTTACTACCATAATTACCTCCAACAAACTACCAGTTTGTAGTTTTGGCCTGAAAACAATCCGTATTAAAATTGATTTAATTAGGTATAATTGTATACCAATTGGAAGTTTCTAATTAAATTTAGTATTATTTCTAGTTCATGGATGATATTTTACATTATTTTAAATCATTTTTCCTTTTTGAAACTATACATTAGTACACTTTTTTTAATCAAGTCTTCCAAGCTTTGGTAAATATAACATGTAATAATTAATATATCACGACTTTGAGTCCTTGTTCCCCTATTGTAATGATCTATGTATCTACCTATTATTAATCTCAAAAAGGGTTTGCTAACATATGATGTAAGGATATAAGTTAAAAGAGAGATTTATAGTAACTAAATCCAATCTTATAGATTATCATTCGACATGATTCATTGATCCATTCTAGTGAACTTTTTTTTTATAAAAAAAAATCATTAATCTTATAAAAATATCATATATATATATATATATATATATATATATATATATATATATATATATATATATATATATATATATGATACAACATTGTATTCAACACAGAAATCATCAGTAGGGGGTGCTGAAGAATGGGCTTTAGAAATCAATAAGCCCAATGAAACAGGGCGAAGGCTAAGCTTGGGCCTTTGGCTAGGACTCCATTAACTCAAGCTCTTAAATTACTTCAATCTTTGATGCATATTCTCTGAAATTGGATGCCTTTAAACGAGTGAAATTAAAGCCAGTGAAACTTCAGAGGAGACTCTACAATTCTTCATAATACAAATAGGGTGAGTGCGAGAGAATTTAGGGCGTGTTTGGTATGTTCGACACACTGATACGATACTTTTTATCTTATATAGACGTATTCGAGGGTTAAATAGTGTTGTTAATATGGCCGTGTTGAGCGACGTTTGCAATGCACGTCGCTTTACAAGGAAAACAAAATGTCATGTCAAACAAGGCCTAGGGTTATTTGTTTGCCAATTACAATCAAAGACTTTTTGGATTACTTATATTTGCAACAATGATAGTACATCCCTATAACTATATATAGGATGGAGACTATATATTGGATAGTTCACTTAGCTTTAGGACTTTTGGTCCCTTTGATGAAATGGCATTTAATTGTTTATGTATGATTCCTAGATGAAGAAAACAAAGCTTGATTAGTTGTTTACAAAAAGGGAAATAAAAAGAGATTTGGGACAAAATTTAGTTTACACAATTTGTACTCTCTAATTACTCCATAATATGTAATGTCAAATAAAAGTGGACAATTATTGTTCCAAAGCAAATCTAATCCAGTTGTCCCCTTCAAGTGGAATCTCTAGATTCCCAAATAGTATTATGTTTTTTCTAACTTTAGGGTATGTGTTTAGCATAGCTTTTTAGCAACTATTAATGAATTTAAAATTATTTTTTTGTTTAAATAGAAATGCATTGCTCAATCACTTTAATATGGTATATATCTTAGTACAAAAAATGTAAATTAGAAAATCCAATAGTACTATCTGATCATAATATATATATATATATATATATATATATATATATATATATATATATATATATATATATATATATATATATATATATATATAAATTAGAAAATCTAAATATATACTACTAATGATTAATTCCTTAAACTTCTAAAATTAAAGTTGAATAGAAAAGTAAGAGACATAACGTACTAAAGGTGAAAACTATATGACTACCAACTCATAATCTAAGGTCATATTGAGAACTACTATATATATATGTCTAGGGAAATGTTGATATGTCACACTCATCTTACTCTTTGTAAGATGTTTTAGTTTCATTTCATTAGATGTTTCAATCATTGAATTGGCTACTATTAGTAAGTGATAGAGCTGGTAAAACCCGATCCGAAAATCCGACCCGGTCGACCCGAAGCCGATTGTTTTGAACACCGACCCAACCGATCCATTTAGGACCCGAAATCCAAATAACCGATAGCCGATACTCACCTAAATCCGAATGAACCGAACTCGATTCAACCGAAACTCTTTAAGACCCGAACTCGTTATAACTGAAACCCGAAATAACCCGAACTATAAAATACATTTTAGTAAATTTTTTAAAATGAATATTGAAATAATGAAAACTTGAGACAATCCAAACCCGAAATAACTGAAACCCGAGACAACCGAAACCCGAATAACCGAAACCTGAACCCGACCCAACCGAATGACCAAATTATTAGACATTACCCGAAACCCGACTAACAGAACCCGAACCCGACCCGACCCGCCCGATTGCCACCTCTAGTAAGTGACATATATAATTAATGTTCCTTTTAATGCATGCCTTTTAATTAATCTCAATATATAAAAAAATCAATAAATGATATATACTGCAAATTTTAGTGTCAAATTAATCTAGCATGACAAATGTTATTGCATATTTTAAACCTAAAATGAAAAATATTGGTAGATGGATCGAAGTGTATTATATTAATTAAAATGTGAAATTAGCTGGTAAAAATAAGCAATTATATATGCCATAGAAGATCCAATTCAATATGCTACGCATTAATATATATGTATAGCATTATCTACAAGTTTCGAGAAAGGGGACTAATTAAAAGCCATTGAATTAATTAATTAATTACTACTATCAATTATGAGTTTTTCTACTGTGTCCGACTCACATTAAAAAAATATTTTGAAAAAAATCTAAAAATTGGCATATTTTTTATACAGAAAAAAAAATTGAAGAAGATCAAAGAATACATAACCTTATTTTTTTTGAAAGGTTAAAGGATCGGCAAACGGACTAACCATTATGATATAATATAAGTAGAAAAGCAATATAGAAAATATAGAAGTAGCAATAGGTTAAGCTCTCATACAAAAGGTGGACCCCAGGCAAAAAGAAGACCATCTAGTTAAAAAAGCAAACGAATAATCAAATCAAGTACCACTACAGTAACATAGTTGGTCAGCGATACTGAAGGATTCGAACTCCTATGAACAATGAAGAAAAACACTAAGAAATCACCTCTCGAAAACGATGTCGTTTTCAACAAACTATCATGACCCGATTAATCCCAACTTAGATTGCATCGTCTACAACGAACGTGAAAGCTGGTTAAAAAAAGAAAATTATTTAGGTTGAAGATATTTAAAAATATAAGAATTTTAATGGTACGATTGCAATTTGGATCCCCTATAACACTTTGTGTGTTACACTTAATTATTTTGGTTATAAATTAACATTAAAAAATTTTAAAAATTATATTTATACTTTATACACTTATATTAATATGTTTATAAATTTTTATTATTAAAATATATATTTTAGTAAGATACAAAAATATTTTACAAAATAATCAATCAACAAATTTTTTATAATTTTTAATAACATTTTTCATAATAAAATTTTATAAATATGTTATGTAAGTGTATAAAATATAAATCTAATTTTTATAATTTTTTTTGTTGTAATTTTCTTCATAATAAAATTTGATTTCAGTTACGATTACACCGCTAAAGTTTGAGTGGGAATCAAACATTATATAATTTTTTTTATGTTAAAAAGTGATTTATCCCAAGCTTTCTAATGGGTGTTGTTTTTTACACCCAAAAATTTACTATTTACACCCAAAATCCACGTTTTTTTTTTTTTAAAATAAACTCTACGCCTCCTGAGTCATAGATGTGTGACTCAAGAGGGGCAGGGTATGTATATAGAAAAAAATAGCTGCGCCTCTTGAGTCACACACCTATGACTCAAGAGGCGTAGGATTTATTTAAAAAAAAAACAAAAACTTAGATTTTGGGTGTAAATAGTAAAATTTTCGGGTGTAACTAACAACCCTTAATCAAATCTATCCAAATTTTCATAGAAAAAAAAACTCCAACAATTAATACTCCGTATTACACAATCCAATACTACTACTCTGTAAGTAAGAATTATATCTGACAAACATATCCAAGAAAAGGGGATTTTGTCGGCCAAAATGGCTGTAAAACAAATGATTAGTGGACAATAACTTTCTTTGTAATCAATTATTGTGCCACTCTATTTGTAGTTTATCGATCACTAATCTCTACTTGCATTGATTTGCAGCAATTAGATCCTTCTTCAACTAGCTATATACGGAGTATCAAAACTTCATATATCCACGCACCACATACATTTTTTTTTTTACTTTTCTAAAACTAAAACAGTGATAGCTGTTTCACACCACAATCTTGGCTTATAGTTCATTATTGCTTGTATAGATGCAATAACTTAATACTGCATTGCATATGTCAAGTTTGAATCAAACTTCACGGTTGTGTAGCAGTGCAGCATTACATAATTATTGCAATTAAAGGTCCTATTGGGTTTAAACTTCCAAACAATTAGCTGTGCACAAATTAAGTTCACAAGTGGTACTTATGCCCAGTGGCGGGGCCAAGATTTCATTTAGGGGTGCTAAAAAAATTTCGTGAAATATTTTTTTTGGTGTATACTTATTAAAAAGATTTTTTTAAAAAAATTGAAAAAACACTAAAATTATGGTTTTTTAAAATGTATTTTTTGTATTTAAATAGTTGAGAGTAACAAAAAAATTAGGGGTGGGTGTGGGACAGGATGGAACGGGATGGGACCGGGATGAGGCCCGTCCCACTTTAAATTTTCTGGGACGGGACCGGGACGGGATTCACCTTTTTTTTTGAATCCCACACGGGCCTTATCCCACACGGGACGGGACGGGACAGGGACGGTACGGGACTTGTCCATCAAATAAAAATAATAAAATATTATAAAACTTGAAAAATAAAAAAAATATTTTCATATTTCATGCTTCATAGAATGTCACCATAATGTTAACGCTCTCAGCAGCACAATTTCATACAAAAAAACATTGCCAACAGCACAAGCCTCCTCTAACCCTAACCGATTATAATTGAATAGAGATTTCACTATTTCAAAATGAAGAATAAATTATTTTATTTGCCACCTAGAGCCCAAATCCCTAACCCCCCAAGCCCATAGTAATTTTTTATTTTCAAATTGCTTACAAGCCTTACAGTATTATTGTAACTTGTGTTTAAAATAACTAAATATATCATATAAATCACTAAATTATTAAAAATTTTAGTACTACCAAAATTAAAACTCTTGTCCCGTATAAATATAAATATAAATATAAATATAAATATAAATATAAATATAAATATAAATATAAATATAAATATAAATATAAATATAAATATAAATATAAATATAAATATAAATATAAATATAAATATAAATATAAATATAAATATAAATATAAATATAAATATAAATATAAATATAAATATAAATATAAATTTGTATTTATATATATATAAATTATAATATATATATATATGCGGGATGGGACCGAGATTTGCGGGATCCCATAGTCTTGTCCCGCATCCCGTCCCGCATAATTTTTGCGGGACGGGATCGGGACGGGATTCACTTTTTTTTTTCCATAAATCCCACCGGGACCGGGACGGGACCGGGATTTGCGGGATTTGTGCCCACCCCTACAAAAAATATAGAAAAAAAATCACGAAGAGTTACTTTTAAAATAATATTGAAAGAAAATGTTAAATGTATGATTTAAACATAAATATGATATTTTTTTAATGAAATAGTTGATAGAAATAAAAAAAATATAGAGAAAAATTAAGAAGAATTAGTAAAACAAATAAAAAGTGAAAGAGTTGAGATTTGAACTCAAGATCTTTATTAAGATTTTGAGACTTGAGCAAGATAGCACTTTTATTTCAAATATCATTTAAAGATGTTATATTACCTTAAAAATGTTAAATATATACAAAAAAATTAATTTTTTTTTCCGCTAGGGGGGTGCTCGAGCACCCCTAGCTCCGCCAATGCTTATGCCAATTTACTAAAACTTGTAAAATGGACTCAAATCTTAAGAGGTTTTAAAAGGTGGACACCCTTCCAAAAAGAATGAGGCTATTAGCAAGATATCAGAATGACTATGGACAACATAATTTTGATAAAATTATATAACAAATCCTTTTCTATTTTTGAAAATATTTTTGAACTTATCCGAAAGGAAAAGGAAAAACATATTTGTGTTCATCCAAATATTTAATTCATTCAACCTTAATCTCGAATACAATTAGCTAAACTTGTTGAAATATATCAATAACAAATCGATATGATTATTCTATTATCTTGGTAACTTTGGATGTTGAACGATTTTTGACAACTCTATTGTGAGTTTCGGTTGCCATATATATCGAAACTAATGCCAAATTATTGCGTTCAACTAATAAGTAAGCTCGACTTAATAGAACGAGCTAAATGAGTATGCTCGACCTATGGCGCTGAGGTAAAGTAGTAGGGTTTGGAAATTACAAATGTATACTAGGGTTCCATCATCACCTCGATCGGATTTGGTGAGGATACATCGTCACCTCGACCAGATCCAGTGAGGCTATATCGTTACCTCAAGTAAATTGAGTGAGACTAGCTACGTCGTCTCCTCTTACCAAATTTGGCATGACTACTTCATCTCCTTGCTAGTCAACACTGAGTCTCTTCCCCGACAACTAGTTTCGAAGAACGATGATAGAACAATCCTCATCGCAAATATCTATCAATTTTCTCCATTTTCAATTTATATTTTTACGCATCATTCAACATTTATAACAAACAAACCAACAACAATCAAAGAAAAATCATAAACATTACCAATTTCATCAATGTCAATTTTAATTTTGAAAACCCTAAAACCCCATCTAAATCATATATATACATATAGAACAAAACTTCCAAAACCAACTAAAGTTTGTTCCAATCTCTATGCCAAATGGGGGCTTTTTTGAACATGAATACTTTATATGAAAGTGCACTTTAACTCCTTATTGAGCATCGGTGTGAGGTGGACTAAATTAAACCACTTATTTTGTTCAAAAATAATAATAATTTAATTTGCGGGAAAACAAAAAGGTTCCAAACAAGAGATCAGTAGAGAAAGGCCCTTTGGCCATGGTGACATGGTCTGCAGAGAGCCCAGAAGATTTCAGGATCTAATTAAACTGGTTTGGCTAATTTTCCTGATTGGCCAACTAAACAAAACCAAAAATGTAACAGAAAGAAAGAAAGAATAAGAGGTGATCAGCTAGCAAACTGAAATGGTAGGGGCATTCAGCTGATTCAATCATGTACTATTACACCAGAAAAAGATCAGATCTTTTATATGTGTATGTATATATGTGTAGCATGTTTATAGGTACCATATACATTGATAGACCCTGTCGCCTATAAGTTTGGCCCATGTCAAGTTATGTCCATCTGATCTGACACTGATAAATCAAGGAGCCAAAACACAGACATTTTTTGACCAAAAAGAAGAGCACACCACTGAGCTGAAACAAAGTACTCCAATTAAACACACACGAGTATTCAACTACAGTTCACACTCAGTTGTCAACAGCAACACCCACAATTTTCCTTTTTTAAATAAAATAATCCCTTCAAATCATGTCTTATGGTGAATTCCACAAATACCCATACCATCATTTCACATTTTCACCTTCCACCACCTTGATTTAACTAAGGATGGTTAATTAGGTTTGATATTTGCTTGATATCAAGCTGATAATTTTGATAATTGCCCCATAACATAAACACTAACCTACGAGGCTAGGACCGCGACCGGTTAATTAGCCGGAGGTTTGAGCCTCATTGGAGGTTATTGGACTTGGGCTTCGGTGTTGAATAATTACATCAACAACTCAGTATATCTCGCAATCGAACAACAAATCGAGAGAGAGTGTTTGCGAGTGACCAAAAGGGTAGCGGAGAGAAATAATGACAGATAATTAACAATCGAAGTCACACAGAAAGCATAAAGCACACAACAACACACTAGGCAGTTCTAAAGCAGATTAACAGTACTCCTTAAAGGCAAAACTCCACACAATGTAATTAAAAAAAATACATGAAATTAAAATTACCCATTAAAAAACCATTTCAAATAATGGCTTATAGTTAAATTTTCAAATTTGCAGCACTCACCAGTCACCACTAGAAACCGGTGATTTTGATAATTTCCCCCATAACATAAAACCCTAATTAATATATAAACTAGATCAGCTGGTTTGAATCCGAGACAAACCGAAACAATCAACACATGGAATTAAAAAATTACCCATCTAAAGGCGCGGAAGGGGGCGGAGGAGGGGGCGGTGGGGCGGCGGCGCCGGTGGACTTGCCGGGATGCTTGCGCTTCTTCTTCTCATAACTGATCCCACGCGCCTTGGACTGCGTGTCCCTGACCTCGCGGAGGTAGAGCCTGACGGCGCGTGCGCCGAACGGATTGTTCTCAGGCTTGCCGCCGTTCTCCTCGAAGGCGGCCCGGAGGCGGCCGATGAGCGCGTCGAGGCTGCCCCATGCCTGGCGGAGCGGGCAGGGGCAAGGGGCCGGGGGGTTGGGGTGGCCGTAGAACGGGCAGATCGGTGCGTGGACCTTGGTCTTGCCGAACTGGTCGAGGTAGCGGAGGAACTCGAGGACGTGGGCCCCGCTGCAGCGGGAGAGGGCGAGTGGGGGCTTGTGGTTCTTCAGGTACTGCCCGAAGGTGTTCCAATCCCTCCTCTTCTGGTTCTCGTAGCGGCTACTCGACGACGGGGATGGAGACGGAGACGGGGATGAAGCTGCGACTTCGGCGATTTGAGGGTTCATTGTTTGTTGTTGTTGTTTTTTTTAAATTTTTTTTTCTTTTTGATTATATATTGGGATCTGTGGATTGATTGAAAGCCCTAGCTTAGATGGAGAGCTGCAGATGGAGGTTTTCCATTTATGGAGAGGATGGAATTTTGATGTTTATGGAGGTTTGTTGGTAAGTTGACAACCCACAAAGGTGGGAGGTGGAAATGAAAGGGGGCAAATTAAGATGAGATGGGTCATATGAGTGGAACAGTGATAATTATCAATATTGACTAGATACTTATCCTACAGAAGCCAATAGTTAAAAATTCACTTGCTAGCTTGTCCTAATTATATTTATAAACTTATATGGAATCGTATGTGAGTGAGAGCCCAAATTTTTTTTATTTTATTTTTTTTTATTTTATTTTTTTTTACAGTAGGCAAAGTTTATGATACTTCTAAGTATCCATGATCATCAAGCATGATGATGTTCTGAAATTCACAACTATAGTTTAAGATAGAATTACAGCTCAGTCGAGATTTGAATCTTGTAATATTCAATTTTTTAAATGGATCTTGTAATATTCAATTTGAATGTAAAATGATTGAGTTTGATCAAAATAAAGTAAGATAAAAAATAATTATATTTATCAATTTACACTAGATTTTTAGAAATACTATTTAACTGAGTACTTGCACTGCATGTGGAACTAACTTAATTTCTTTTTAATATTTTTTTTATCATATATGTTATTGCAATTGCTATATTAGCTTGCTCCATTTTTTTCATTGATCTAGTGTATTAGACCTCAAATCCCTTCAAATTTACAACGGAGAAATGACCAATGTTGGTGTGAAGAATATTAAGCATCTTGGATTGTTGACACACCTAAACGCTAAACCTGTCACAAAATTGCAACCTCACCGACAAGTCTCTCGAATTGATCTCTGGTTTGTGTGCAACTTAACCTTACTTTGGTTGTCTTTAAGTAAACTATAGGCATGTACATAAACAAGGCCAGATTAAGTCATCTAGTGTATAATATGTGAATAGTTCCTTACTTCTTGGTGGTGTTGAAGACACTATCAAATCTCCTTGCTCTTGGTGCAACTGCTCATATGGGCAGCTTGTAAATAAATATTTTTTTTGAATTTTAGCTGATTATTGATTATAAAAATGTAGTATATTTTAATTTTTTTTTAAAAAAATATTACTTTTTATCCCATACCTAAAGAATTCGGGTTAAAAAGCACACTTTTTTTTTAATTTCCATAAATAATTTAGTGATGGTGGTTAGTTGTCGCCAAAGTTCATTTGCTACGACACTTTTGGCGACGACTGATTTGTCATTGCTATGTCGTCGCTGATGATCTTTGGCGACGGAAAATTGGTTTTTAGCAATGGGGATTTACCATTACTTTTTTTTTGGTAGTGCGGACTTGTCAACAAACCTGTCTAGACCCTAGCTCGACCCAACCCCACTGCTAAGCACCCATCAAGTGTTTTATATGTAAAGGTCCCAATATATATATATATATAAATTTAAAGCAATAAAAAGAGATTTAGTATATTTTATTTTATTTTATGTAAATGTTTTAATTTTATATAACTATTTTATGGCTTTAAATAAATATTTTAGTCAATTTTCATAACTTTGAGAATTTATTTTGGGTAATTCCTTGTTTTAAAGCCGGATTTTAATAGAATAATTAATTTTTGGGAAATAAAATTTCCATTTACAAAGCCTTTAAATATTTTATGGGTTTTGAATTTGATGCATTTAAAAACTTTTTTTTTATTTCACTTTGATCTAACCCGAATTGCACAAAGCAAGCTAAAAGGACTCGGGATTTTATGTCGGGTCAAAGATGCGGGTGTAGGGTTTTCCCCTTCACTATTTAAAGAATCTTATCTCATACCTCTCATTCTCATCCACAAATACATCTTTACCTCCCAAACTCTCTCCTTTCCCCCAAATCCCGTAGCCTCTCTTCACCCCAAAATTCAAACCCTCATAACTCACTCATTTCACATCCAAATCGAACGATCCCAATTCCTACTTCCATCTTGTGATCCCCCTTTCATTTAAAGCCTCAAATTAGCCATTTTGATGTAAAAAACATCTCGTAAATCAGCCCTCAAAATCCAAGTGTTCAAGGTCCCAAAAATTGGGAGATTTTCAACTCAAATTTGGTAATTTCTTCTTAATTTCTCTTCCTTTAGCTTCTATCTTCTTTGTATAGTGTGGATTTACCAATTTAAAACCTCTAATTTTGAATTTGGGTTTTAGGATTTTCACACATATTTTCCACATACTACTTGAGCCCTAAATTCCTTGTTAATGACTTGGTTTTGAGAAGAAAAAATGACATTTTACTAGGCTAAGCTACCTACTTGTGTATTGTTGATAATGTCTTGATTGAATTATATTTTGTGGCCTCCGAGTCCTTAGGCTCGTTGAGATTAATTTTGGGTTTAAATCGATTTTGGGGATTTTTGGTTGTTGTCAAATATTTTATAAAATTTGAAGGGTTTGACTTGCAATATGGAAATGTGATGAATGATTTGTTCTAAACTTGTTAATGTAAATTTGAGATTTGAAATGGAGTCGTTTCGATTTTTCGCTGATCTGATATGGATTTTTCAAGGCTGCGTTCTTAACAACAAAAACCGGGTTCATGTTTCTCTGTAATTCAGCTTTACCTTTCTATCCAACAGTTAGAATTACTTGATTTTTGGATATGATGTTTATTTAAATGTTTTCTAGCTACATTCTAAAAATGAAATCGATCCAACTGTTATTTTAAGAGTTTTGTGGCTTTCAAATCGGTCACCCTATTTTGAAAATTTGGATATTTTGGGGAAGATGATGAATTTGGATATTTTCGGCTTGCCTGTTTGTCCCAATTAGCCCTCTCCTCGTCCGACATATCATTGACCATGACCATGTGTGGAATCGAAGTCATAATGGAATTTAAATAGGCAAAGAGCGAAAAGACTTATGAACGAAAACGAGCTGGAAAGTGTGCTCAGTGTTCTAAAAAACGCTAGGCGGATCCTAGCCGGCGAGGGGCCGCCTAGCGCGTAGGCGGCACCCAGGTGGTCAAGGCAGACGCCTAGGCTTGCTTAGGCGGCCTTTTAGCTGTAGGTGGAGGGGGGCCGCCTAGCGCCTAGGCGCGATTTTTAGAACAATGGGTGTGCTAAAGAAACGGCGGGCGCCGGTTGATGGGGAATAGTGAGTGGCGGTTGTGAACGGCGGGCGCCGGTCGGACTGTGCAGAGAAATAACCTACCAAAAATCCGACGTCGGTGGTTTGAGATTGACATTGACTCCTTGACTTTCCCTTTTTCACAAAACCACCCCAAAAGCTCCTAGGACCTCGAATATAGAGAAAAAGTGTGGTTTTGGTGTGGGATGGTGATGAGGAATTGTGAAGTTTGGGAAGCTAGAAATGGAAGGCGAGTTATTGTAGATCGAGTGATGTGGAATCATATTTTGAAGACGGAATCTCAAATGTAGAGTCGGTTGATCGGGAATGGGAGTGGTGGCAGGGGGTAAAGAGAAGCTTGGAGGGTTTGGGGTTATAGAGGTGTTTAAAGGAAGAGGAAGGAAGCTATGGGATGAGTTTTGATAAAAAAAAATAAAGGGTTTTAAATTTGGATTGAGCCCCACCTTCCTTTCTTCATCAGACACTTAATACTTCCTGAACGAGACCAGCGGCGAGCACCGCTTGAATACAGACGGGCGTAGGTTTTTCTGGGTTCCTATTTTCGTCAATTTCAGCCTTTTCTTCCTGAATTGTTAGTCCGACGAGCATATCGAATAAAAATTTATGAACTTTATCCTAACTTATTGAAAAGAAAGAGGTCACTACCAAAAAAGCAGGAAATAGCCACAGATTTTTTAGCAACGTCATATGGTTGTGGCCAAATTCGTGGCTGATAGCTACGAACGTAGCCACGACCTGACATGTCGTCGCTAAATAAGCGTCGAATGAAAATTTTCGTGGCTAAATCCGTTGCTGGGGGTGATGACATAAATTCGTGTCCAGAATGTCGTGACTATTAGCCACGATCATGAATGTCGTAGCTAAGTTCATGGCTATTAGCCACGACTTTAGCCACTATTGAAATATTCGTGGCTGATTTCGATGCCAATAAGCCCGTGAAAAAAAACCGTGGCTAAGAAGAAGTGGCAATTGGCAATCACGACTTGATTTAGTGGCCAATAGCTACGAATTTAGCCACTGTTGTAATATTCGTGGCTGGATTCGACGCTAATATGGTCATGCCCATTGTCTGTTGCTATATCCAAGTTTTGGTAATTCTTCAAACAAAATAAAGCAAATAATAATTGTAAAGCCCAAAATCTCACCAAAAAAAAATATTAGGGCCCAAATGCGGTCAAGCCCAATATCAAAGATAGTCAAAGCCCAAAGACGGTCAACCCGTTAGTGGTAGTCAAAGCCCAATGAATATGGAAGCCCTATTAATAGCTATCGACATACTAAGGAGCCCAATTAATAGCCACGGTCATATCCGTGGCTAATGCCGTTGCTATTTACAGTTAACCTCAAATGACGCACTTCAATTTCTAATGAGCTTTAATTTATTATGGGCCCAAATATGGCTATAATTTCCGCCAATGGGCCCATTAATGGTATATGTCGTTATATCTAAATAAATACTAGAACATAAACAACACTAATAATTGTTGAATAAAATGTGTTTTGAGGGAAAAAATCATATAAGTAACTAATAATCGTTGAATAAAACCTTATGTTAACTAATAAATTCATATGAGAATATTAGGAGAGTTTATTTTAAAAAAAATCATATAAGTAGCTAATGATTGTGGAATAAAACTTTATATTATGCAATAAATTCTTATTAGAATAATATAAGTGAGTGTTTCGAGGGAAAATCATAAATGTACCTAATAATTGTGGAATAAAACCTTATATTATCTAATAAAATATCATAAGAATACTATAAGTGTGTATTTTGAGGGAAATCATATAAGTAACTAATAGTTGTGGAATAAAACCTTATATTAACTAATAAATTGTTATAAGAATTCTATAAGTGTGTGTTTTGAGAGAAAATCATATAAGTAGCTAATGATTGTGGAATAAAACCTTATATTATCTAATAAAATGTTATAAGAATTCTATAAGTGTGTGTTTTAAGGGAAAATCATATAAGTAGCTAATGATTGTGGAATAAAACCTCATATTTTCTAATAAAATGTTATAAGAATACTATAAGTGTGTGTTTTGAGGGAAAATAATATAAGTAGATAATGATTGTGGAATAAAACCTTATATTATCTAATAAATTGTTATAAGAATTCTATAAGTGTGTGTTTTGAGGGAAAATCATATGAGTACCTAATGATTGTGGAATAAAACCTCATATTATCTAATAAGTTGTTATAAGAATACTATAAGTGTGTGTTTTGAGGGAAAATAATATTAAAAAAATATAAGTAGATAATGATTGTGGAATAAAACCTTATATTATCTAATAAATTGTTATAAGAATACTATAAGTGTGTGTTTCGAGGGAAAATAATATAAGTATCTAATGATTGTGGAATAAATCCATATATTAACTAATAAGTTGTTATAAGAATATTATAAGTGTGTGTTTCGAAGAAAAATATATAAGTAACTAATAATTGTGGAATAAAACCTTATGTTATCTAATAAATTGTTATAAGAATACTATAAGTGTGTGTTTCGAGGAAAAATCATATAAGTACCTAATGATTGTGGAATAAATGCATATATTAACTAATAAGATGTTATAAAAATATTATAAGTGTGTGTTTTGAGAAAAACTCATATAAGTAACGAAAAATGTTTAATAAAACCTTATATTAACTAATAAATTCTTACTAGAATACTATAAGAGTATGTTTTGAGGAAACTCATAAAAGTAATGAATAAATGTTTAATAAAACCTTATATTGACTACTAAATTCTTATAAAAATACTATAAGAGTATGTTTTGGGGAAAACTCATATAAGTAACTAACAAATGTTTAATAAAACCTTATATTAACTAATAAATTCTTATTAGAATACTATAAGAGTATGTTTTGAGGAAAACTCATATAAGTAACGAATAAATATTTAATAATACCTTCTATTAACTACTAAATTCTTATTAGAATACTATAAGATTATGTTTTGAGGAAAACTCATAGAAGTAACGAATAAATGTTTAATAAAACCTTATATTAACTAATAAATTCTTATTAGAATACTATAAGAGTATGTTTTGAGGAAAACTCATATAATTAACGAATAAATTTTTAATAAATCCTTATATTAACTAATAAATTCTTATTAGAATACTCTAAGAGTATGTTTTGAGGAAAACTCATATAAGTAATAAATAAATGATTAATAAAACCTTATATTGACTACTAAATTCTTATTAAAATACTATAAGAGTATGTTTTGAGGAAAACTCATATGAGTAACTAATAAAACCTTATATTCACTAATAAATTCTTATTAGAATACTATGAGAGTATGTTTTGAGGAAAACTCATATGAGTTACTAATAAATGTTTAATAAAACCTTATATTGACTAATAAATTCTTATTACAATACTATAAGAGTATGTTTTCAGGAAAACTCATATAAGTTACGAATAAATATTTAATAAAACCTTATATTAACTAATAAATTCTTATTAGAACACTATAAGAGTTTGTTTTGAGGAAAACTCTTATATGTAACGAATAAATGTTTAATAAAGCCTAATATTGACTAATAAATTCTTATTAGAATACTATAAGAGTATGTTTTGAGGAAAACTCATATAAGCTACGAATAAATGTTTAATATATAAAACCTTATATTAACTAATAAATTCATATTAGAACACTATAAGAATATGTTTTGAGGAAAACTCATATAAATAAATCCTTTTATTTACTAATATAAATTCTTATTAGAACACTATAAGAGTATGTTTTGAGGAAAACTCATATAAGTAATGAATAAATGTTTAATAAAACCTTATATTGACTAATAAATTCTTAGTAGATTACTATGAGAGTATGTTTTCAGGAAAACTCATATAAGTAACAAATAAATATTTAATAAAACCTTATATTAACTAATAAATTCTTATTAGAATACTATAAGAGCATGTTTTGAGGAAAACTCATACACGAATAATTGTTGAACAGAACCTTATATTAAATAATAAATTCTTATGAGAATACTATAAAAGCAAGTTTTGAGAAAAACTCATATAACCAAACCCATAAATATTAATATTGATATTTAAAAAATTCGCATAAGATTCGAGTACGGAACTAGTTTAATGATGTTGGGTAAAATCTTATAAAAACATATAGATATTTAATTAAATTTGATATAAACTTATCTGAAGTATATATATTTAATGATATATATTTTTTTTGGTTGAAATTTAAAGATATATAGTTGTATTGATAGTTTTATTTTCTAGATGTAAATAGTGAATGAAAAACAAGCAATTCAGACCTACTGTTGAAATTTTTCTTGCGCCCAATTGATTTTGAGCGGTAAATTCCCCGCGCTTTGAAATTGAAAAGAGCTGTATAACCCTAATTCATTTTGGGCACACCTCTTTTCACACATTATCTTCATCCACCGTTCCCTCTTCATTCCATCTCTCTCTTCCCAAAGATTTCAGATCTCTCATCCTCTTCATCTCTCATCTCATCAACTCTTGTCCTAGCCTTTTCGCCCTCGTGTCTTCCTCCCACGGAGAACGACGTCGACAGTCCACCATGGCCGGAGAGAGACGCCGACCTAGAATCCAATCTGGCAGAGCCCGGAGGGAGCCCGGAGGGAGCACCGCCTTCGTCATTCTGCAGTGTCGCTGCCCTAAAGGTTAGTCCCTCCTCTCAAATCTGAGTTTCATTCTTCCTTCCCCTCTCACTCTTCTCCGTTCTCATGGCTTCTTTGCTCTCTTGTGTCTTGGTCTGCCTTCGTTCTTAGTGTCTCTGAATCTGAACATGTCGTTGCATTCCTGGGAGCGAGTACTATCTCGGTTGTTTCCACTAGGTATGACTCGATCTATTCCCTGAATTTTAGGTCCTCAAATTTTCAACTGTCAGTTAAAAATTACCAATTGTGAAAGAAAAAAAACTGACAGTTGATTTGTTTGATTATACTATAAGTATTTGTTTTAGAATTCCAGATTTTCGGTAATTTAGCGCGAAATTGAATAATTTAAATATGTTGATTGTTTGGCATTTGGTAAAAATTTTCTTGCTGGTGTTGAATTTAATTTTTATTTGATTCACACTTTATTCGAGTATGTAAGATTTGAAGGCCAAATGTGTGTGATTTGAGGCATTTTTCAGACCAAATCTAGGTATCCATAAATCATCTAGATTCAATCTAGTGACCTTGGCGTCATATTTATGTCAAGCACAGATAACTATCTAAGAAAATGCACAACCACAATAGATTGATTGATTGATAAACGAAATGACGATTTGCACTACAGGTTCTTCAATTGGTCAATTCCCAAAAATCTAACACACTAATTATGCATATATTATTTTTTTGGTTGAATACAAATAAACAAATAGATTATTTCTGGCCAGGGATAAGGAACTTTACTGTTGCTTTTCTTCGGTCAGTTTTTTCCCTAAAATTTTCATCTGTCAGTTTTTTTTCTTTCACAATTGGTAATTTGGGGAAAAGAAACTTTACTGTTGCTTTTTTATGCTTGATTCATTTTAATTAACTTGTCAAAATGGTTGGTTTTTGGCTTTTGCTAATTGCATTTGCTAGAAGTCATGTCTGTGAAAGCTAGAACCTTTAATAGATATGTGTTTTTCTTCTTTCAGAGTTCATGTGTAAAGGAAACTTGTATGACATCATGCTTGGGGCTGTTTGTTTGAGAGCCGAGAGAGATAAAAGTTAGCTGCACATGCTTCCTCTCTTGCTTGGCCTTCGACCTTTCTTTATGAATTTGCCACTTTGGCCTTCATTTCTGCTAGCTCTAACCCTCTTCTTTGGTAGGTGGTAATCTCTAATCTATCTTAACCTTTGAATTTCCTATCTAAGCTCTAATAATTTATTGTCGAATTTCATGTATTGATCGAATTTGATTCAAACTTCATTGTTGATGTTCGGCTATTGTTTTAGAGTTGTTGTATCAAAGTTGTTGTCTTTTATGATTGGGCTTGGCAATTGATTCAATTCAAGAATATACCAGGTTGTGTCACTCTTCTCATGTGATAATTTTGAGTGTTGTTTTTATTTTTGTTTTGTGTTGTGTTTTGTGCTATGTTTGAAATTTTTACATTTAGTTATGTCTTTTAAAAGAAAATCTGAAGCTTTCTCTTTGTAATTATTTCTTTGCTTGAACCTTTCTATGTGTAATTGTGTCTTTGTGCTTTTGTTTTTGCTAGTTACTTTTGAATGATTTTATGAATTTATCATCCATGTGCCTTTCGAAAGCATTTCCTCTTAAGATTCTTTTCTGTTCCTATCATAGGATTTGGAAGTTGTCGAAATGTGTCTTAGAGCTACCAAAGCTCTTGCTGCATATCACTACAAGGAGACAGCCAATTGCGGTACAGGACTTGGGATAAATGCTACTGGTTTTACGGATGCCAATGGGAAGCGTCTGGAGGGATTTTTTTGCATCATTCACTGCCTTCTTTGCTGCAGTTGCTCCTATTTGAGGATTAAAGGTAAAGTTTCATTATTTGGGACAAAGGGAAGGCGGTGGTTGTAGAAAGGTTCGTTGTCTCATTTTTGTTATGTAGGTGCTCTGACATCTCATTTAGGTGTCTTGTGTTCGTCTGGATTGAATCCATGCTTCTAGTGGGTGTCCTTGTCATATTCGTGCATGTTGAGACTTGTTGTATGGTTGAACTTTTGAGTGTGTTTTAGATGTGTTTTGAATTGTGTAATTTATGTTTGTATTTTGGATGTGTTTGTATGACAGATTTGTAAAATTATATTTTAAATTTATTTCCTAGCTCATATAATGAATAAGGCCACGAATAAACCCATGAGCATAGCCAACAATAAAGTCACGAACTTAGCCACGAATATTGCCTAGGGAATAGCCACATGAATAGCTACGAGAATAGCCACGGCCATAGCCAACAATAAAGCCACGAACATGGCCACGGTCGTTGCCACGAAATCAGCCATGAAAGACGCTAGACATCCCGCACGTGCCAAGCCATGAAATCAGCCACGGCATACACCGTGGCTAACTTCGTCGCTGCAGCCACGGATGACACGATCCCAAACTGGCCACGAACATAGCCACAGACTTGTCAGATCGTGGCTATTAGCCACGGATGTTGGAGAGTTGGCTATTAGCGACGAGGCATATAGCCACGAATGGCGACGAACGTAAAATTCGTGGCTATGCCTGTTGCTAAACCGTTTAGCCACGATCATTCGTGGCCAATTCGTGGCTATTTGTCCGTGGCTATTTCCTGCATTTTTGGTAGTGAGTGCAAAAAGAGAAAATTTTTAGAACTAATCTTTGGGTTGCCTCCTGAGAAGTGCCTTTGTTTCATGTCCTTGGCTGGACGTAATGAGTGCTTAAGGATCTTCACTTGGGTCATCAAGGTTCATTTTTTCAACAACTTGCTTGGAAATGTCTGGATGATACTTTTTGAGGCAATTCCATTTACCTTGAATACTTCGTCTCCTTTTGGATTGTGGATGTCCACCGCTTCATGAGGGTAGACATGAATCACTGTGTATGGTCCTGGATAATGAGAGCGAAGCTTTCCTAGAAAAAGTTTAAGTCGTGAGGTGTACAATAAGACCTTATCTCCTGGGCGGAAATCTTTTCGCAGAATGTGCTTGTCAAGGCCTTTGTCTTATTCTTGTAGTTCATGGCGTTGTCATAAGCATCCCAGCGAATCTCTACCAACTGTTGCACTTGAAGCTTCCGAAGCTCTCCAAACTTCTGTTGCGTCCATGTTTTCTTGCTTAACAACCCAATATGCCTAATGCTCAAGTTCAACTGGCAGATGTCATGTCTTCCCATATATTAAGCGATATGTGGACATGCCAACGGGTGTCTTGTAGCCGTGCGATATGCCCCTAAGGCATCCTCCAGTCAAAGACTCCAGTCCTTGCGATTTGGGGATATTGTCTTTTCTAAGATTCTCTTCATTTCGCGATTAGATAGCTCGGTTTTCCCATTGGTATGTGGATGATAAGCAGTTGAGACTCTCTGTGTCACATGATACCTTCTCAACAGAGCACTCACTGTCTTATTACAGAAGTGAGTTTCTCTGTCACTAGTCAGAGCTCTTAGTATCCCAAACTTGGCAAATAAAATCTTAAGAATTCTACAACCACTCGAGCATCATCAGTTTTGGTGGCCTTTGCCTCTACACATTTAGAGACATAGTCCACCACAAGCAATATATAAACATTCCCCAAAAAACGGGGGAAGGGACCTATGAAATCAATCCCCCAAACATCAATGATCTCACACACAATAACTTGAGATTGAGGCATTTTATTTCTGCTCGATAGATTCCCCGTTCGTTGGCATCGATCGCAGGTTTTGCAGAATGCATAGGCATCACGAAAGATATACGACCACCAAAAACCTGCTTCGAGCACTTTCCTCACGGTTCGCTGAGGTCCAAAGTCCCCCCCCCCCAATGCATGAGAATGATAGAAATTCAGAACGGAGGTTACCTCATCGTCGAGAAGACATGGATGGATAATCTGGTCGATGCAATGCTTCCAAAGAAATGGGTCATCCTACACATATTAGCAAGCATGATGTTGAATCTTGTCGTTCTTGGCCTTTGGATAATTGGGTGGGAATACCATTGACACTAGGTAGTTGACGATGTTTGCAAACCATGGTATGAGAATATTGGCACTCATAAGGGAAAGAGAGGAGTGAAGCTGACCGTCTGCAAAAAAAAGCAACGGGCGCCGTCCAAGAGCGGCGGGCGCTGTCTAAGAGTGACGGGCACCGGTTTTATGGGCTCAGCTTATGTCAAAATTCTAATCAAATGTTCATCTGGAAACTCAACGAGTCTTCTTGGCTGCTATCCCCTACCATCAGTCCTAAGTATTCTGCTTAGATGAGCTGCCACCAAGTTTTCCGCTCCTTTCTTGTCTTTGATTTCAATATTGAACTCGGTCAGGAGCATAATCCATCTGATCAGTTTGGGCTTAGCTTCTTTCTTTGCTATGAGATAATGAAGTGTTGCATATTTAGTGAGTGTAGACAATTACCTTGGCACCAAGTAAATATGGGAGAAACTTCTTAAGACCAAAACTTGTCACCGAGTCTTCTTGTCACCATCATGGAGGTATAGTATATCACATGTGATATTTACTTGGTGCCAAGGTGCTGCATGTGATGGTGTAGTTCTTTTGAGTTGTATTCAACATCATGGAGGTATAGTATATCACATGTGAAGCTTTGTCTACCTTCTGTCCTAAGACATCACCAACGACATAGTCGTTGGCATCACACATCAACTCAAACGATAAAGACCAAATTGGAGCTTGAATGATCGGTGTTGTGGTCAGGCAGTTTTGCAACTCATGAAAAGCTTTCTTGCACTGCTTATCAAACTCAAATGGGGTGTCCTTTTTTAGGAGCTCACATAATGGTGCACTGACCTTTGAAAATATTTGATAAGCCTGCAGTAGAAGCCTACATGGCCTAAGAAAGAACGAATTTCATGCACATTAGTAGGATACGGCAGAGACTGAAGGACATCAATCTTTGCCTTATGAACCTCGGTTCCCTTTTGGGAGACAATATGACCAAGCACAATACCTTGTTCCACCTTGAAATTGCATTTCTCATAATTCAAAACTAGATTAGTCTCAACACAATGCTACAGTACTAAAGAAAGATGATGCAAACTGGAATCAAAATCATTGCCATGAACAGTAAAGTCACCAATAAAGACCTCAATTAAATACTTAGAGAAAATATTCATCATGCATCTCTAAGAGGTGCCAGGGGCATTACATAATCCAAAGGGCATTTTGTTGTAAGCAAAAGTGCCAAAAGGACATGTAAAAGTGGTCTTCTCCAGGTCTTCTAGTGCAATCAAAATCTGGAACTAACCTGAGTAGCCATCCAAAAAGAAATAGAAAGAACGCTCAACAAGGCGCTCAAGAATTTGGTCAATAAAAGGGAGAGGGAAGTGATCCTTACGAGTTGTTGTGTTAAGCTTGCGATAATCTATGCAAACTCTCCATCCAGTTTGTATCCTCATAGGCAACAACTCTCCATATTTGTTTTCAGAGACCATAATTCCACCTTTCTTGGGGGACTGCAAATATGCAGGACTAACCCATTCACTATCAGAGATAGGATAAACCATACCTGGCTGAAGAAGTTTCAGAACCTCCTTCTTTACCACTTCCATCGTTGGTGGGTTCAAGCGTCTTTGGGGTTGCTTTGATAGCTTCGCACCTTCTTCCATAAGGATGTGGTGCATACAAACTATCGAGCTTATTCCTTTGATGGCCGCAATGGTCCATCCAAGAGTCGTCTTGTGTTCCTTTAGCACCTCCACTAGCCTTTCTTCTTGCTCTTGATTGAGCTAATTAGAGATGATCGTTGGAAGTGTGCTATTCTCTCCTAGAAAGGCATACTTGAGGTGATCTGGGAGAGGTTTCAACTCAACTTCAGGTGCCTGTATCACAGAAGGATGAAGTTTCTCACAAGGGAGAATTAGTGGTTCTGTTTTCCTAGTTGGAAAACCATATCCTGAATTGGCCTCCATAGCCAATGACAGTTCCTGCGGGTTATTAGGTAAAGCATAATCAAGAGAAAGCTCATTCAGAGGAGCTTTTAAAACTGTTTGCATGTCATATTTGCGATTAATAGTCAAAATATCTTCAGTAAAAGATTCTATTACATCTAAGAAGTTCAGAGAATGCTCATCAAAAAGATGTTTCATGTCCTAAAAGATTGAGTACTTAACCTTCCTTCCATCAAACTCCATGGTTAAAGAACATGTGTGACAATCTATCTGATAACTCCACTCCCTTGATGAAAATCGGAATAAGTTTCAAAGGCCTTGACAGTCTGTTTGTGTCAAAGGTCTTGAAGCTTTAACAGTATTGATGAAACACAAAACCTGTTCTATATGATATTATGTTCGAATATTATTTTATGTTATTATATGCTTCCATTATATTATTATATATACACTAACCTTTTAGGAAGTTTTTTCGAATATTATTTCCTTCCTTATGTTGTAAATTGAGAAGATTCAAATCGGAAGATCATGGCCTCCGAAAGTTTCCAAAGATAGAAGATCCAGCTCAAGCCATGATCATCTCTAGCCGTTAGTGAAGATCCTTAGGCGCCGATTTGTTTCAATAAAAAGAAAAGGAAGAAGAAGACAACTACACACCTGTTGAACACAAGCTTTCATACACTCAAGCCTTCAAGCGAGATCTGTCCTCTTCGTGTGCTCTCTGCTAGTCCTTAAGAGTCTGTTATTTCATTTCAAAGCATTTGAAAGTTACACTGTGAGCTTATAGGATATATTTCGAGAGAGTGTTATACTCAAGAGTTTGTAACTCGGGAAGTAGACACTAGGCGATTGATTCACTAAGTGTAAGAGGATTGTACTAGATAGCATAGAGAGGTGGGGCTCTTCTAGATTGGTCTAGGACTCCAAGGGAACGTGAGTTGACTAGATTGCAATTGTATAGGAGAGAGGCTTCTCGGTGAGCTACTAGGATCCTAAGTCTTGTGAATCAATAAAAGTCGGTTGAATCCTAGGGTTGTGGAAGAACCCTAGGCGGGGACGTAGGCCAAGTTCGTGCCAAACCTCGTAAACAACTCATCGAGTCCTTTACTTATTGATTTACCTTATTTCCACACTTGGTTCGACTGTTTAACTTTGTGATTCAGGTTTTTAGAGAAAAGACTAAGTCTAATCTCAAAGGATTTTGCACGAGCTTCAAAAGTCTTGAGAATCTGCGAAAAACCGACATACTCTATTCAACCCCCCCTTCTAAAGTATATCTATATTACTTTGTTTTACATTATCGAACCTTCAATTGGTATCAGAGCTTTACTCACTGCTTTTGATCTAACAATCTTGTGAGTTTTCGATCATGTCTGGTGAAGCAAGCGGAGGATTTGCACAGGGAAGGTCTACCAGCAGACCACCACTCTTTGTAGGAAACAACTTTGTCCACTGAAGATCATTGATGAAGATGTTCATCATAGACCAAGATCTGCAACTTTGGAACATTATAGAGAATGGGCCAAAGATTCCAGAGAAAGACGGATCAAATGGAACCAAAGTCGCAAAGAAGGAGTCTGAATACATCCAAGCGGATCTTGAACTCGTCTCCAAAAACTACAGGGCTATTAACTTACTTTATTGTGGTCTTAGCACTAATGAGTTTAACCGTATTTCATCTTGTAGGTCTGCTAAAGAGATTTGGGACAAGCTGGTCATCACCTATGAGGGAACCAACCAAGTGAAGGACACCAAGATCAGCATCTTCCTTCGAAAGTATGAACTTTTCAAGATGAAGCCTGATGAGTCTATCAAGGTCATGTTCACACGATTCACAGAAATCACCAACAACCTTGACTCTCTCGGCAAGAGCTTTACAAACGTTGAGAAAGTAAGGAAGATATTGAGGTGTCTCTCAAAAGAAAAGTGGGGTCCTAAAGTAACAGCTATAGAGGAAGCCCAAGACCTCACTACTCTGCCTCTTGACGACCTGCTTGGGAAATTGATCACGCATGAGATGATCCTTAATGAAGATGATGGAGAACTTCCAGCAAGCACTAAGAATTTGGCGCTCAAATCTAAAAAGGATGACAACAAAGATGAATCTGATTCCGAAGATGAGGATGACGATGAGGATGATCCTTTTGCTCTTATCACAAGAGGCCTTGCTCGAATCCTCAAAATGAAGAAACAATTCAACAACAAGGATGGATCAGAGTCTTCTAAATTCCGAGGTAAGTCTCAATACAACAAAAATGATAAGAAGACTAAACCGTTGTCTTGTTTTGAATGTGGTGAAACAGATCATCTTGTGAAAGACTGCCCTCAAAAGACGAAGAGCCAGTCCAAGAAGGGTGATGGAAAAAGAAAGCCATGGTGGCAACTTGGAGCGATTCTAACTCCGACTCTGACGATGAGAAGGCCAATGTCTGTCTTATGGCATCAGGAGATGAATCTCACGATGAGAAGCTTGAGGTAACCGTAAGAGAACTTATGACAAGTCCAAAAGAGGTATTATCGGAATTCCTTTCTAATATGATTGCCAATGAAGAGAAACGTATTGCCCAAACTAACACTCTTATTAAGAGAACTGTGGACCAGGAAAGAACTATTGAGGATCTGTCTATGAGGGTCAAAAGTCTTGAAGCTTCTTATTCAGGTCTTGACATTAAAGTCAAGACTCTTGACTCAGAGAAATCTGAACTCAAGCAAGATCTCTCGTCTCTGAGAAGTGAACATCATGACTTAGAGAACGAGAAGATCTCCCTGAATAACAAGATTCAAGACCAACAAACAGCCCTCATAAGTTTTACCAAATCCAAAGGCACTCTTGATAGGATGTTGGGTGAGCAACAAAGTTCTCTAAACAAAAGTGGTATTGGTTACAATCCAAGGTTTTTAAAGAAGCAGCACATTACCACCTTTGTAAAGGCAAAAGGAAGCAGAACCTCTCATATATGTCACCATTGTGCTCGAAAGGGACATGTAAAAGAGACCTGCCCCTATAGAAGAAAGGATCCATATATCATTCGCAATACATTCCCTGTTCATTTGAGAAAAGAACGGATAACACAAGTTTGGGTCCCAAAAGGCACTATTTTACCAAATATGGTTTATCCCAATAATGGATCCAAATTTGCTTATTGGTCTAGCCACAAAGGTTGATGTTTGTTTTGCAGGAGATCACCAAGGTGAAGGAGCAAAAATGGATTATTGATAGTGGATGCTCGAGGCATATGAGTGGGAAGAGTTCTCTCTTTCATGATCTAAAGGAGCAATCCACAGGAACAATCACTCTTGGTGACAAAGGAAAGTGTGACATCGTTGGTATTGGTAGCGTTGGGAGTGATTCCAACCATAGTATTAAAAATGTCTATCTTGTGAATGGTTTAAAGTATAATTTGCTTAGTGTTTCTCAATTATGTGATAGTGGCAATAATGTCAGATTTAACAAGAAAAGATGTCTAGTGTGCAGAGAAGATACAGGTGAAGTTATACTAACTGCATATCGTTACAACAATATATACGCTGTGAATGCTGATCAAGTGGCACAAGGAAGCTTAACCTGTCTAAAAGCTTTGACGGACGATCCAAAGCTCTGGCACAGGAGACTCGGTCATGTGAGTCCACATACACTACAGAAGCTTGTGTCCAAAGGGCTTGTAAGAGGACTACCTGAGATGGACTTCAAAGGTATTGATATGTGCAATGCATGCACACGAGGTAAACAAACATGTAGCTCTTTCAAACCCAAAAAGGTTGTAAGTTCTTCTAGACCCCTTGAACTTTTACATATGGATTTATGTGGTCCTATGCGAGTCAAATCTCCCAATGGTAAAAAGTACATGCTTGTTGTTGTTGATGATTTTTCTAGATATACTTGGGTTGCATTTTTAAAAGAAAAATCAGAGGCCTTATTTGAGTTTTCAAAACTTTGTAAGGAGTTGCAAACTTTAAGAAACGAGCCCATAGTGTCAATTCGAAGTGATCATGGTAGGGAGTTTGATCAACTTCAGTTTGATTTGTTTTGTGCTAAATATGGCATCTCCCATAACTTTTCTGCTCCTAGGACACCTCAACAAAATGGGGTTGTGGAACGAAAGAACCGCACCCTAGAGGATATGGCCAGGACTATGCTTTTAGAAAATGTATTACCTAAAACCTATTGGGCTGAAGCTGTTAACACAGCTAACTATATTTTGAATCGCTGTCTTATTCGTTCCATCTTAAAGAAAACTCCTTATGAACTTTTCAAAGGCCGCAAACCACTTATAACTTATTTAAAACCCTTTGGCTGTACTTGCTTTGTTCATAACAATGGAAAAGATAACCTTGGGAAATTTGATGCGCGTAGTGATGAAGGTATATTTCTTGGCTACTCCACAAGTAGCAAAGCTTATAGAATCTTCAATAAAAGGACCCAGTTAGTTGAAGAAAGTATACATGTTATATTTGATGAATGCAATGACGGTTCTTTGAGTGAAAGTGTTGCAGATATAGATCTTAACATCCATGCGGAGAACGAGGAAGGTGATGATGCTGCTACCAAGAACACAGAGAAGAGGAACATGCAGGAATAGATTCTCAACACTGAAGAATTGGCCCAAGGTGTTGAAGATTCGTCCAAAGCCCTTGGTGTCCAATCCAACAGTGTTGAAATGTCAAAAACTGCTGAAACTGAACCTAACAGGACTATGGAGTCAGATGTACCACAAATCAATCCTGCTGGTGTGACAAATCAAGGAGCTGAGACTAGCAAAAGAAAATTCAAATACTCCTCATCACACTCATTAAAGGATATCATTTCTGACCCTACTTCTAGTGTTCAAACTCGTTCTAAACTTAAAGATCTTTGTGCTTTTCACGCGTTTGTCTCTCTTATAGAACCCAAGAAGGTAGATGAGGCCCTTCAAGAGCCAGATTGGATCATTGCTATGCAAAGTGAGCTTAACGAATTTGAAAGGAACAAAGTCTGGACCTTGAAGCCTAGGCCAAAGCATCAATCAGTCATTGGCACACGATGGGTATTTCGAAACAAGCTAGATGAGAATGGTAAGATCGTGAGGAACAAGGCAAGGCTTGTTGCTCAAGGCTATAATCAAGAGGGAGGTATTGACTACGAGGAGACCTTTGCTCCCATAGCCAGGCTTGAAGCCATTCGTATATTATTAGCATTTGCATCTTTTATGAGCATAAAGCTATATCAAATGGATGTCAAGTGTGCTTTTCTCAATGGTTTCTTAGAAGAAGAAGTTTATGTGGCTCAACCCCCAGGTTTTGAAAGTTTGGAATTTCCTAATCATGTTTATAAACTTGACAAAGCGCTTTATGGTTTGAAACAAGCCCCAAGAGCTTGGTATGAGCGCTTGTCAAAATATCTTTTAGAAAATGATTTTAAAAGGGGGTTGATCGACAATACTCTTTTTATTAAGACCAAAGGAAAGAACATTTTGGTTATTCAAATTTATGTTGATGATATATTATTTGGTGCTACTAACACATCTTTGTGCAAGGAATTTTCTGACATCATGTGCAGTGAATTTGAGATGAGCTTGATGGGTGAACTCAACTTCGTTTTGGGATTACAAGTTCATCAATCCAAGAAAGGGATCTTTGTCAACCAAAGCAAGTACACTAAGGATCTCTTGAAGAAGTTCAAGATGGATCAATCCAAAGCAGCCAAGACTCCCATGAGCTCAACATTATCCCTAGATCAAGACAAGACTGGGAAGAGTGTCAATCAAAAGGAGTATCGGGGAATGATTGGATCTTTACTATATCTTACAGCTAGTAGACCTGACATCATGTTTAGTGTTTGCATGTGTGCTAGGTTTCAAGCTGATCATAAAGAATCTCACCTCGTGGCTGTGAAGAGGATCTTTCGATATCTCAATGGCACTAAGGAGCTTGGACTATGGTACCCAAAGCAAAAGGATTTCACATTAATCGGGTATTCTGATGCAGATTTTGCAGGCTATAAGGTGGATAGGAAGAGCACATCAGGATGTTGCCAATTCTTAGGAGCATCTTTGATCAGTTGGCATTCTAAGAAACAAAACTCAGTTGCCCTATCCACTGCAGAAGCCGAATACATAGCAGCTGGAGCATGTTGCTCCCAAATCCTTTGGATAGCTCAACAAATGCGAGATCTTGGCATCAACCTCAAAGGCATTCCCATTAAGTGTGACAATACAAGTGCCATCTCCATTACAAAGAATCCTGTTCAGCATTCAAGGACCAAACATATTGATGTAAGGCATCATTTCATTAGAGACCACGTCGAAAAAGGTGATGTGTCCATTTCCTTTATTTCAACTGATTATCAATGGGCTGACATTTTTACTAAGCCTTTGGCAGAGGACGGGTTCACCTTCATTAGACGAGAGATCGGGATGCTTAACAAGGATGCACTTTCGTAGGGGGGGCTTTCCCTTTACGAAAGATAAATTCTACTCAGTGTCAAGACCCTTGAGTTTTATGTCAAGGTTTGTGAACTGAATGATAGAAAACAGATATCGGATCGTATATATTTGGTTAATATCTTTTTAGATATTTGATCAAGTATTATTTTCATCGGATTTCAAAATAATTTATTTATGTCACATATTTTATCCGTAGAGATATTTTTGGAACAAAATATTTTCGGTTATTTCCCTCCTATTCTAAAATGGTTAAGAGAAGATTTGATTTTTGAATTGAAATATTTTTCAAATTGGCAATGTTATCATTACTTACATTGGAACCCTAAACCCCGTCCCATCACTCAAATCTCTCCTATTTAAAACCCAAACCCCTCTCGATTACCTCATAACCTCAGAACTACCCAAAACTCTTCCAATTCTCCCTCTCCAATCTCTCAAACTATCCTGAAACCCTAGCCGAATACCTCCATGGCTCCCAAATCAAAGAAAGCTTCCACACCCAAAAGACTTGGCGCCACCCCCAAGGGACGCCATATCACTGCTACTTCTCCTACACCTTAACCCACTCCTCAAGCCATCGTCCCTGCTGTTGTCCAGAGCACCATCGCTGAGAGCACGACTACAGTAACCAAGGGCTCTAAAAAACACTCTGCTAAGAAGCCTCTCAGTGCGAAGCAGAAAGGGAAAAAGAAGGTCATCGCTGAGGAGGTGGATGAGGAAGAAGAAGAGGGGGATCTTGATGCTATTCTGGAAAGGGATGCAGCCAAGGAAGCCGAAGAAGAAGCTTTAAGGAAGAAAAAGGCCGAGGAGGAGGCCGAGCTTGCAAGGAAGTTGGTCGAGGAGGAAGCTGAGAGAATTCGGAAGGAAGCCGAGGCGGAGGCTCTCAAGGAGGTTCCTTCTGAAGAGGAGCCTGAGGCAGAGGACGAGGAGCAAGACGAATCCGGAGAGGACGAGGATACCGATGGAGACAACGCTGAAAGGTCCGGTGAGGACTCAGGGTCAGAGGAAGAAGAGGAAGAGGAGCCCGAGCATGCTCCTTCTCCTTCTCCTCCTCCTCCTCCCCCGTCTCCAAAGAAGCGGAAAGCCTCTACAGCCAAGCCTCCTTCTCCCAAGCGCACCAGGAAGGGCACCCTCAGAAGCCTTGAGGCGCCTGCCAAGAGGTCTGCTCCAACACAGGCTAGAAGGAAGAACGCTGATCCTCCCGCTCTCATTCAGGTAAATCAATCCCTCCCCTCTTCATGGTTTGAAAATGCTGAAATGGCTGGTAAGTGGGTAGATGAGTTTCGAACTCGTAGGATCTGCTGTTCTGATTTTTTAGATATTGCGTTCTTTGAAGCTTTGAATATACCGTGCATTGCTATTCTTAAAAAATCCCCAGCCTGGACCCTTCTCAATCTTGAAACCGTCTATTATCCCCAACTCACCCGCCTGTTCTATATAAATCTCAAAGCCAAACACACTGACGATGGTTGGTTCTTGGAATCGGTCGTCAAGGGAGTTAGAATCTCTTTCAGCTCCTTTGACTTCGCTGATTTCCTTGGCCTTCCTAGCCCTTGTCCACCCTCTCAAGAAAACCCCTCTAAAGAAGACTGCATTACCCTTGCCCGATCCAAATATCTTCTACCCGAGGCATCTACCAACACCTCAAAGCAGCTAACCCACTCATCCCTTACCCTAGAGGCAAAGATCATATTTAACATCATTGTGCGTTGCCTCTTACCCCGTCTAAACTTCGGCTCTCTCCTGACCGACAATGCCATGATCCTACTTTACCGAATCCTCAATGGCCTTGATCTTGATCTGGCCAACACCATTTTAGGATCCATGGCTCACATTAGAAAAGCCAGGAAAGGAACTCCCATCCCCTTCGCTACCCTTTTGACCCAAATCTTCAAAGCTTCTGGAATCGATTTTAAAAATGAAGAACAACAACGTCATATGGGTAAGTTCGACTCTAAGAGCCTTGAAAAGATTGGCATCACTCGGTCCCCCCAAGGGACTTGGAGTCTTGCCTCTCCTTCAAAAGCTCTTCCCACTGCCTCGGCCGTTGATGAACGCATGGACAACCTGGAGTTGGGCTTGGAGGAAGTTCGCTTGGATATCAAGGAGCTGCACAAGGAGTTTATGACGGAGATGAGCGGGGTAACCAAGATGTTGCAAGGTCTGTGGTCGCGGCTCACTGATGATGTTCCGGACGATGAAGCTTAACTCTATCCTACCCTACCCTAACCCCAAATCTGAAACATTGCTGGTTTTTGGAAACTGTTTCAAAACTTTTGGTGACTGTTTTACCTCCTCCCTTTGTTGAAAGACAAAAAGGGGGAGATGATCTGTGGTGGTGTTAGACTTTTCTGTGGTGGTGTTAGACTTTTTAAAACTGTTGTGATTTAAAGGTCTTGGAAGACCTTGGTTTTTTTTTCAGTTGGATGGTCTTCTTGCTTTAAAATTTTGATCCAACATTTGTCTAACCCATGCAGGTACTTAGTCCGATTTTACTTATATTATATATGCTTGACTAAGTTGCAGGGATGCACATGTTTTGTCTTTCATCAAGGGGGAGATTGATAACTCCACTCCCTTGATGAAAATCGGAATAAGTTTCAAAGGCCTTGACAGTCTGTTTGTGTCAAAGGTCTTGAAGCTTTAACAGTATTGATGAAACACAAAACCTGTTCTATATGATATTATGTTCGAATATTATTTTATGTTATTATATGCTTCCATTATATTATTATATATACACTAACCTTTCAGGAAGTTTTTTCGAATATTATTTCCTTCCTTATGTTGTAAATTGAGAAGATTCAAATCGGAAGATCATGGCCTCTAAAAGTTTCCAAAGATAGAAGATCCAGCTCAAGCCATGATCCTCTCTAGCCGTTGGTGAAGATCCTTAGGTGCCGATTTGTTTCAATAAAAAGAAAAGGAAGAAGAAGACAGCTACACACCTGTTGAACACAAGCTTTCATACACTCAAGTCTTCAAGCGAGATCTGTCCTCTTCGTGTGCTCTCTGCTAGTCCTTAAGAGTCTGTTATTTCATTTCAAAGCATTTGAGAGTTACACTGTGAGCTTATAGGATATATTTCGAGAGAGTGTTATACTCAAGAGTTTGTAACTCGGGAAGTAGACACTAGGCGATTGATTCACTAAGTGTAAGAGGATTGTACTAGATAGCATAGAGAGGTGGGGCTCTTCTAGATTGGTCTAGGACTTCAATGGAACGTGAGTTGACTAGATTGCAATTGTATAGGAGAGAGGCTTCTCGGTGAGCTACTAGGATCCTAAGTCTTGTGAATCAATAAAAGTCGGTTGAATCCTAGGGTTGTGGAAGAACCCTAGGCGGGGACGTAGGCCAAGTTCGTGCCGAACCTCGTAAACAACTCATCGAGTCCTTTACTTGTTGCTTTACCTTATTTCCGCACTTGGTTCGACTGTTTAACTTTGTGATTCAGGTTTTCAGAGAAAAGACTAAGTCTAATCTCAAAGGATTTTGTACGAGCTTCAAAAGTCTTGAGAATCTGCGAAAAACCGGCATACTCTATTCAACCCCCCTTCTAGAGTATTTCTATATTACTTTGTTTTACATTATCGAACCTTCACTATCTTTGTCCTTGCAGTTCGCAGGAGTGGCCTACCACTCTAGTTTCATCAAGAGGTCTTAGACTCAAGAACTTGTAAATATTATAAGCGATAAAATTGATAGATTCACCAAGGCCAAGCATGGCATGCTTAAACTTTGTATTGCCTATCATACAAGGAATGGTAAACATATCTGGGTATCTGCATTTCTCAAGCAAACTCTTTTTAAGCACAACATAGACATGTTCTCCTTGATTTACCTTTTCCTTGATCTATATTCGTTGTTTTCTCTTAATAATACATAACTCTTTCAAGAATTTAGCGTAACATGGGAAAATTTTAATAAGATTAAGAAGAGGGATGTTTAACTCACATTTTGAGAATATATCAAAGAGCCTTAGGGAATGGTGATTCGCGTTTGTAGTCATCGAAGGACCACTCCTTTGGAAGAAGATTTGGATTCGATTTTTCTGGAAAGAACGGCGGGTGTAGGTCAGCAGCGGCGGGCATCAGTCTGGGTGAGTGCGGCGAGCGTCGTTCCTCAGCGGCGGGTGTCATTTTTTCTGCAGAAGCATTGTCTTGTTCTCTTTGTGTTTTCTCTTCATTTGTGTCCCCTTTTTAGAGTGCTTACCTCCTTTTCTCCTCTAAGGATCATTGCACTCACACTTTCCTTGATCGTACCATGTGATGAAGTCTTACCTGAGTCCTTTGCCTTGAGCTCTTGTAATTCATGCACCATTAGGTTCATTAGCTTTTCTTGAGCACTCATCTTATCTAGAAAGAGTCTCAGAGTCTCATTTTTGGTTGAATCATCCTAAGAAAGGCCTTTCTGACAGTTTTCAGATTGGGTTTTTCCTTGGAGAGCTACTGGCTGCTAGTTCGTCTTTCCATGAAAGTTTTGTTAAAGATTAGAATTAAAGTCGTGGAGTTTGTTGCCATAGGTTTGTTGAGAGCTAGAATCTCCCATAGCATTTACATCTTCAACTTCATCCTTTTCTTCTATGGGTTGTGGTTGTGAAAATGGGCCATCTGCATAGCTGTGCTCTTTATAATTTTTGCCAACCTATCTAGGTCTTCTCTGCAGCTTCTGTTAGCATTATGCAGGCTATGAACTCCTCTGATGCATTGGGATCTTCCATATTGCTGGGAAGCATTGGCTAATTCTTCAAAGATCTGCATGACCTCTTCAGGTCGTGTCCAGAACATCTCCTCCACTGGTAGCGTTGATGACGATGTGCTCATGATCAAGTAACCCCTCATTAAGATAGAGGATTCGGTCCTCCTCTAGTATACCGTGTTGAGGACAACTTGCCTTTAGTTTTTTGAACCTTTCAACATAGTCATAGAGGCTCTCCTTGGGGACTTTCTCTATGCTTGTCAATTGCTTCTTAAGCTTACTCAAACGTGTAGCAGGGAAGTACTTTTGCATAAAATCTTTCTTCAGACCCACCCAGGTAGTAATGCTTTTTACCGGAAGGTAGTAAAGTCAATCGCTTGCTGAATCCTTTAGAGTAAAAGGAAACACTCTCAAGATAAATTGATCATCATTAAGCCCTTGAGGTCTCAACCTATCGCAGACGCTGGTGACTTCTGCGAGATGCTTATTAGGTTCCTCTTCAGCCATCCCATGGAAAACTAGCAGTAGTGTAGCTCACTTAGGTTTATATTTAAAACTAGAACCTTCGGGAAGTGCTGGAGTCTGATCGATCGCAAGCGGTTGTGATGTAAGATCAGGCTCCTTTAAGTCTCTCAATGTCCTCCTGGGAGGATTATTATCAGCATTCATCTCTTCTTATCCTAGAAAGTATCTAAACAAAGAGATAAAATAGTAGTGCAATTGTGGCTGACACGAAGTGATCCACACCCTAGATAGCAATAAAAATACACAAGAAAATAAAGTAATTTTCCCGACAACAGCACCAAAATTTGATGAGTGTGAAACGGTCGTTGTTCCTTGTCAAAGTTAATAATCCAAACCTATAGCTAGTATAAGCGGTAAGTCCAGATATCGATCCATGAGGAGAATTTGCTTTCCCTGTATACTTAAATTGCTCACATAGGTAACCCAATTGAGAGTGATTATAAAATGGAAATAAACAAGATGAATAAACTCTACAACATGATTGATTTAAAACAAAGAGAAGGGGATAGTTTCACCTATAGTTCTTCAACAATGATTGGTTTGTTGGTCCTCGGCTCTCTTTCTAGTTATTCTCATCAAATAAATTAATCTGACTTTTGTTTATATAGACTAACACTCCTCACGGGCATACTAGTCCCTTACACTATATGTAATCCTCACCCTGTTTGGATGAAAACATAAAGCAACACAAATAAATTGCAGGCAAAACTAATAAATTTAGTTCTTTATACCGTTGTAGAAAAACATTCTTCTTTTTCCCTCCATTCTCTCCCTTGAAACTAATAAAACATAGTCTTTTTAAAGCAAACAATCGGCCTTAAGAAACCCTAGTCAAACTAAATAAAGTCTTCCATAAATAAAATGCTCAGATAAACTCGTACTTTTCTGATCGTCAAGACCGACGGGCGCCGTTCCTTCAATACATCGATTCTTCAGCTTCTTCTCTTGGTTTTCTCTGCTCAGCTACTCCTTTCGTCTCTCCTTACTTTTTTTGCCCTCTTTTCTAGCTCCACTCTCTGTGTCCTTGATCCCAATTAAGCCATCACTCGTCTCTTCTCAAGCATCAGAACATAAATCTGTAAACTAGACACACAAAACATGCAGATTCCAAACTCGAGAACTAAATGAATAAGAATGCATATTATCTTCTAACCATGCAATATATACACCTGAATGCATCTAAAACTATCTATAATGCTATATAAAATATGCATTATCAACGTGAGTGTTAGAAGACTTGACATATTTTGTAACTTTGATTTCACACTTCGCTTTTTTAGATTGACTATTTAGATTCAATCTGTATTTATTTTGATTTACCCTCCTTTATGTTCTTTTATTGGAATTTGACTACTTGAAATAGGATAGATTCTAGTGTGAAAACACAAAATCATGTTGGACCATTATGATTGTTTTGAGGGTTTGAAATCCCCCTTTTCTCGGATTTCATCACTTAATATACAAGGTATAAACATGGTTATAACTTGAAGATAATAAATAAGCAGCTCGTACTTGGATTGCTACGATTAGGGAGAGGGGTAAACCTTCTCTCTAAACGTAACCCATATATATTTTTTAGGTCGTTACATGCATACACAAGAGATGCTAATGAACGTTGTTTGAATCATAGAAAATTTACAAGAAAGAATATTTGACCTAACGTGGAAACAGGATGAAGTAGAAAGACAATTTTTTTTTCATTTTTAATTTAGGAAATAAGTTTTATATTTTAATTACGACTTGCACAATATTTTTTAATTTAATTAGATAAAAATGATTTATAGGAAGGTCAACAGAAATCATGTAACAAGGAGGGTTACATTGTAGGTAATAGGTGATCCAAATCGTTTTATTTTGTTTTGTGTTTTGGTTCGTACTGTATTACGACAGTTAGTCCTTTTGTCGATCCATCATCCTCTTGAGATACTAAGTAGTGTGTTACTTAATCTTTCGAATATTTTCTCGCAAACAAAAAAAAACTGACCATTTTTTTTAAAAAATCTCTCAAAGAAAATTGACATTCTCGGCTTTTTGAATGCCCCAAATGGCTAAATTTAAAATTCTCAGGCGACAACTTTAGAAGCATTTGTTCATTGAAAAACTTGGGGATCCAAGAACCATTCACATAGCCAACGAAGAATAAGATGCGATGTGTGCACGGTAAACCTGTTTCCTCGTAATATCAATTTCGGATCCTCCGTTACACTCGATGTATTATTTAATCTAAAAACTTATGTTTATATTCCAAATACTTATTTTGTCATACTCTAATACAGATGTCATTTGTATTTTCTTCCTATTTTTTAAAAATATAAAAACTATATAAATATCATTTTTTTATAATTTAATACAGTGAGTATTAAATTCTTAAAAAATTAATATTTTATATTTTTTTTAGATTCTTTAGAAATGTATCAAAAAAGAAAGAAAACGACATCTATTTATGAATAAAGGTTATAATTAATTAACATCCATGTCTTAGGAATATAGAAAAATATCTCTACTCATCAATATGACTGGATAAGTAGATTTACTGGATTAATCTAAAATCCCCTCAGTGATAAAGGTTGAAATTTCCAATGATTTTAACTAAAGCCTTGGAAATTCCAACAGTTATTCCACCGTTGCTAAAATGGTTCTTGGAAATCTTTCCAAGGGTTTTTAACGTGGTAATCTCCAACGTTTTTAAGTGTTGGAAAGACACCACCGTTGAAAATGCCAAACCTGGATCTTTTTACTACCCACTTCTTCATCCGGTAGTGGCCACTAACTTTCCAAGGGTAAAAGGTGTGAGCCTCTCCAAGGGTGAAAAATTGTTGGAATTCAAAATTATTTTTCTAAACATTTAAAATATATTGACATATACAATTATTTATAAATTTTAATTTTCTCTACAACCGTTTGAAATAATTAAAAATTAAAAAAAATAATAATAATAATAAATAATAATACCAATCAAACTACCAAAAACACAATATTTCATTTATCATTATAAAAGTGTAACAATATGGTATGAGATTCAAAAGGTGCAATAATTAACTAGTTAAGTGCAAGCCATAAGATGTACAATATAACGGAGAGTCGGAGACAAACAAACTACAAAAAACCCAAGATTTAATCTAATAATCTATTTACGATTGGAAGAAAACCCACGACCCGCCACATATGCCATCTTGCCCATAGTTGTAGAACTATTAATGCCACTAGGAACACCACCTATCACAGTTGAACCATCGTCGAACCCAACTGCAGCCCTCCCAAATGCAGTACCAACACCACTAAACCCACTTGAAGGCCCCCCGTATGTAGTGATAGGACCACCAAACCTAACTGCCGCCCCTCCGAATGCACTTCCACCCGCACCAAACCCAGCTGCGGCCCCTCCGAATGCACTTCCACCAACACCAAACCCAGCTGCAACCCCTCCAAATGCACTTCCACCAGCACCAATTCTCAATGTTCCAAATGCCATTGTACAAACATCCATGGTGGGGGAAGAGAAGTGCAATTGAATAGGAAGTGAATGAGAAGTAGATACCGGATTTGTCGAATTCAGCAACGCGACAAATGATCCATCCTGTTGTGGAGGTGGTGGCGGTGCTACACTCGGAGAGGCTTGTCGTTCCATTAATAATTATCCTTATCTTTTATTTAAATACAATTGAGTAAAATATTGAAATATAATAATTACTATGCTAAAAATAAAAAATTGCCAATACAATAGTTGTACGAAACTATTTCGATCTTCATGCTATGAAATTCATCAGATTTTACATTATATGCAGGATCTGGTAAACAACTTGGGAACCAAACTTTTACGAAACTATTAAGAAATCGTTGTTCCCTTATTATTTTGTGTTGTTCTTTCTTTGACAAATTGTATTTCTTGATATACTCTGGATCAATTTCAACTTCTTCATCGGCAGCATAATTTAAGTGAAATGTATATCCCAGCTCGCCGATTTTTTTTCTGTGTTACATTGCCTTCCATACTTGTCAGACAATTCAGATCAAAATTGTTAATGACCTTCTCATTATGATTTGATGAGCTGCCCCATCCTCCCGGATTGACAACATCCTTTCCCTTATCCATTGGTTACTGACAAATGAAAAATCAAGTATGATATACTTGTAAAAAATTTACATGCAAAAATGTCCCTCGATACATCACATTAATACATAGAAGAGATAAATAAAAAGATACATTTACTACAAATAAACTATACATTATATATAAATAAAACTTTAGTGTATGAAATTTAACCATTTTATATAAATACCTAATGTGCGTACGGTTGTGCTTGCAACTTCCACCAACAATATCGCGTGAGTAAAGAAGAGTAAATGAGTAATGCCGCTTGTAAAACTCTTCGTTGAGTCCCTTCTACCATGATTCCATAATATATATATACACACACTTCTCATATGCTTAATAACAATAATGAGAATATGTTTAGAAATTGTTTTAACCACACAGACAAAACAACTTCTAGATGGCCAATTTTTCACCTGTAACTTCCAGAACTAATTAATTGTTTGTTTTTAATATATATTTATCAACATTTCCAACGCTAACATAAAGTATTGGAAATGACCGTTGGAATAATTTCTAGTAGTGGAATTTATAAAATATTACTCTCTCCGTTCGCGAAAACTTGTCACTTTAACTCGGGGCACAATATTTAAAAAATATTTAGACTACCTAAATTGCCCCTATTGTTGTCTTAATTATCTCGAAGCAAAGTACAATAATATTTTTCCAGGTAATTTAAATTTTAAATAAATGAGGATAAATTGAGAAATATATGGATAAAATATCTAAAGTGACAAGTTTTTTTTGAACAAAATCAAAACTCTAAAATGACAAATTTTCGTGAACGGATGGAGCAACATAACTTTTATTGGATGTTTACCACATGCAACATGATAAGTTAAGCATCATGATAAAAGAAAATGTAAATATAAGCAAAAAAAACAAAACAAAAGGTTAAAACCTAAGTGGAGTAGACTACAAAGAGCTATAATTTCCAAACCCAAAAGGGGGGGGGGGGGGGGGAGAACGCGCTGCACACACGCCCCCCTTTTCTTGTGAAATCCTATCCACAATCCCTAATTTTCATCCAATTTTTCGCCATCTCCCCCAAATTGAACCATTCCTTGACTAAATTGGCCTGTTTTAAGGCTATTCCGGCTCTATCCTTGTCGATTTCCGCTTGTTTTGGTGTTGGTGGGTGGTTTGCTCCGTTGCGTTCGACCTCCTCCCTCTTGGGAGGATTTCGTTCGTCGTCGGTTTGACCGTTCATTGATCTCCTGGGTGTGTTTTCGTCCTCTTGGGCGGGTCGTTGTCATCCCTCTTGGCTTCTCTGATCTGGTCTACCCTATCTTGGCGTGATTTTCAAGTCGCTCGTCGCCTGACCTGTTTGGTGCAGTGGTTGTGCGATTGGAGGTTTCCCGGTCGCTCCTGAGGTCTCGCCGTCGGCCGTCTGGTTTGCCGCAGGTCTCCTCGACCTCGGGTTGCCGTTGTCCTTTGGTGGCCTTGGTGGTGAGGTTGTCGTCATCCTTGGTCCGCCTATGCTCTGTCTTCCCTGTCCCTGGTTGCCTCCGATCTTTAGTATCACATGCGGTTAGGGTCCGGTCTTGGGGTGTCCAGTTGGACAATGTGCAGATGCTCCTTCGGGCCCTTGATTGTGTTCCTTCGGGCCCAAGCCTTGTTGCCCGAGGGAGATTAGTAGAAAAGATAAAGGAAAAATAAAAAAATCAATCAAAGTTATCCCGACCTGTTTGTTGTTGCCTTGGGCCCAAGGCTTGGGCCTTGGGCCCAAAGCGGCCCGTGTAAAAATATAATTGTTACCAAGTTGCTTTTGGTGTGGTAGTGGATTTGGGGCTAGCGGTAATTGAGCGGTGTTCTTCTCCTATGTCGACGCGTGAGAGGTTGTGGACGTGATCAAAACCTGATGGATCGTTGATATCTGAGTCCAAATATGAGGTTTTCACTTAGTTCCCCAGGGATTCCCTACGTGCCTCTACCAACTAGCAGACGAATTATCGCATACGGCTCCTGTTCGTTCTTTGATAGTATTAGCTTGCGTCTGTAATTGTACTCATGTAATTTGGTATTTCTTTTTGCTGGGTCTTTGTCTTTGCTTGTATTGATGGTTTGTCCGTCGTCGATTTTTCGCCCTGTCAACCCATCGGGTCTGTCCGATGCGTCGAATTCTTACCTAATAAAAAAAATACGAAGAGCAATCCTCAAAATTAATGTTGATGACTCGGTTAATTTCACTGGCCTTTGCCAAGTGGGAGGAGTCATCAGGGACTCCAAGGGTCAAGCTATTAACATTTTTCGTTAGGAGACACGACAAGGTTCAGTTCTCCAAATATAGGCTTCTGCATTTTGTTGTATTGCACCTTTTCGATTTTCGATTCTATGTTTTGTCAGCTATCAAGATTTGGGTATATGTGATATCGAATTCTTAAGTTAAATTTTAAGCTCGTTTTTTTATGTATAAAAAACACATTAATGAATCAAAAATCCGTTACTTATATTAAATGGATCTTTGGTCCGTTCGTTATTTTTTTTAATGTCAGATGTATTTAATGTTGGATATGTATCAAACTGGGTTTCAAACGGATCTAGAATTCATTTAGTCTGAGTGCATATAACTCTTAATTTCGGTGCATATAGTCTTGTCGAAAAAATAAAAAAAAATTCGATTTTGAAATTCTTTTATGGATTGATTGCACATAGTACTCTGCAATTCGGAGTAACTTACTCCATATTTGCGTATTTGGTGGCATGTTTTTAAAGGAAAAAAGAAAGATGCAACATTCTCAAAACGTGTGAAGAATCCAGTGACTTGATCTCACAACTCATAGATGACAAGACGTGTCTCTGCTCACCAAAGTGAGTACACTTCAAGTTCAACTACGGAGGAAAATTATACTCCATCCGTTTCAAAATAAAAGTCGTTTGACTTTAGTGCACGCATTTTAAGGAGATAAAAACTCTATAAAATATTATCTTTTTAATCAAATTTTTTCCATAATTTCATACTTATTAGTAACAAGTATGAAATTATGAAAAAAAATTGATTAAAAAAATAATATTTTATAGAGTTTTTACCTCATTAAAATACGTGCAGAATAGTAAAGTGACATTTATTTTGAAACAGAGGGAGTACTGTACTGTATTAAATTCATAATTAAAATGTAAACATATATAAGATGCGTAAAAATACATACTCCCTCCGTCCCACAATAATTGTCGTTAACTATTCATGCACGTTTTCTTAAAAAGCTAAAAATTATATAAAATATCAACATTTTATTAAATATTTTTAAATAATATTATACCAATTATTTTAAAAAATTAATTAAAAAATGAATATTTTATATAGTTTTTAGCTCGTTAAAAAGCGTGCATAAATAGTTTAAAGACAATTATTGTGAGACGGAGGGAGTATGTAGTAACATTTTTTTAGTGTGAAATTTGTATTTCTTACACATCATTTAAATATAATTTATTTAAAACAAAAAGAAAAATAAAATTATAAAAAAATAAACCAAATAAATTGTTTTGCTTCTTGTAAAAAGTTTATACACATAGTCAAATAGGAAAGGTGGTGTGCTAAAATTTCACATCATATGCTCAAATGTGTCCATTTACACACACCCAAAATAACCAATGGAGCGCAAACGTGTCTAAAAAATACAAATTTACGCACAACCGTTGTGGATGGTGTAGCATACAATAAAAATACTTGAAGAACACAAATTGAATATGAGGGGTAAAAATGTCTTATTGGAATAGAAAAAAGAAATATAGCACAGAGATCAATTTCGTAGGGGGTTTATTTGAAATGTTGGAGATGGAAACTCAATTAAAGTCTGAACGGATAAATAGGCATTTTCAGTTCAGTTCATTGAAAAATCTAGGAGACTGACAACATCTCACCTTAATCATAAAGTCAACAAATTTATTCAGCACAATAGGCAGTGGAATGAAACAAATTGCGTATCGCGGGCTAAATATCCATATTCCATAAATTTTGATCCAAGACCAATTATACTGGTGGCTTGAAAGAAAAAGTTAGTTTACCGCATCCAGTGCAATGAACCTCATCATGAACATTAAAGTGAACTAGGCGAATAAAAAATCATGGATTTGGGAAGTGGACACTTACCCAAAAACTAAAAAAATTCATGTGGAGGTTGTATAATAAGAGTCTACCAACAAAAACACCAATGAAATTGATGCCCCCCCTTTTCACATAATGCAATTTTTAGACGAAACTCGTCAACCTTAACCACCAAGTCTTTATAACCTTTAGGAATTTGACATCTCCAACAAGAAGTATGAAAGAGTTCATTGGTAAACTGGGCAAAAAATTAACCAAATTAAGAAGAGAAATCAGAAGTTGCGCTAAAATGATGGTTCATCTGGCTCTTTCGAAATAAGATTATCTTTGAAAATCAACGACAAAATATCATGACTGAAATCAAATTATTCTTATAACAACAACAACAACAACAATAACAACAACATTAACAACAACAACAACAATAGTGCTAGAAGGAATAATACAATTTTAACAACGACGAGGACCCAACTAAAGACAGAACCCGAATGATATATCTCAAGAGAAGAAGATGCAACACCAAATGGACATCAAAAGCGGAAGAGAATATAAAAAAATTTCCTTCGACTGGTCGAGCCTAACTATAGGTGATAATTGACTTTATTTTAAGAAACAAACATAGAGAAACAATTAATACTAGCTATAAAAATGTAGGATCCAATCTCCTATTAAGACCGAAGCACTTAGGCTTCTCAGAGGAGATAAAAGGGAAAGAGAACTAGGCATTAACCATATCGAAATTGAAGGCGGTTCACTCACTATTATCAACCCTATTAATGGGAAATGACGATGTCCCTGGAAAATCAAGGTGATTCTATCATATGCTCTTTTTCTCATCTCATCGTTCTCCTACATCTTTGCCACCATTTTTGAAGAAATACTCTTTAGATATATCTCCGTCTTATCGACCTCATCTGAAAGGATATCATCATAAGGTAATAGACTTAGCAAGTCTAGTGTCACCATCCAATTTTTTTCCTTACTAAAAAAATGCCCTTTACATATTTAATGGAGTATTTTCACACACAATAGGTGATCCATTAGTTCAGCAAAACATGGTATATGGGTTAATATATACTCCTACTCCCTCTAGAAAATCAAAAGCATCTTGCATTGTTGATCAAAATATTATTTCTAAAACATCCTATATTAATGATCGGAGGGAGTATGAAATTATAAAAAAAATTAGTTCATAAAAAATTAATATTTTATAAAATTTTCATTATTATAAAAATGTGTGCGAATAATATAGGGGTGGGCATGGGACGGGACATGATTAGGGTAATTCCGAGTCCCGTCCCGCATATTTTTTATGAGACGGGATTGAAATATTTTTTAAAAATTCCACCGGGTCTTATCTCTCGCGGGACGGGAGAGGATCGGGATGGAACAAGACTTGTTGCTCGTAAAAACGATTTCAAAATAATCCAAGTACAAATCATTCATATCTCAGCTAATATTTCTCGAGGGTTTTTAAAAACTCCTGATAGATTGAACTCGCAAAGGAGCTTTTATAACAAACTCCCGAGAAACATTTTGCCTATTTATTAAAAATAATGAAATACTTTTGTCGGGTGTTTTTATAAAAACTCTTGAGAAATATAATTATCTCTCATGATTTATTAAAAAAACACCCGACATATATTATTTACGTAACCGCCCTCGAAATAAATCCCTAGGTGTTCCACACATGATCAGATTTATAGAGAAGTCATACAAGCTGACCTAGCCTCTCAATTAGTTTTGAGTTTACATCTCCTCCGATCGTCTGCTCGATCTTCTTCTAACACCGTTTTGCTCATCCTATCGTCGGTGAATTCTTTAGTCGTTGAGATGTGCTCAATCTACTCTCTTCACACAATCTTTCAATCGGTTCATGTTGTGCCCATGTCATTCATTCTCTTTGTCTCCGTTGAGTCGTGGTTGTTTGTCCTCTCCTATTGAGCGGTTTTCGTCGATCTTCTTTCTAACTTGCTGATTAACTCATGATAACTCCCTTGATGAAATACATAAGTTATGATATCTTTATTTGCAGGATGATGAAAGACAAAGGTATAAGGTTTCATAGCTTAGACAAATTGGATATATTATTCTATATATTATTTGCAGATGTGATTAATATTTTAGTTAGATTTAAAGCTTAGTTTAAATCTAATATCTTCGGTAATATTGATAGATTATTTATTCTATTATCTATTCGAGAACTAACATGACTACAGGAAGATTTGAGGATATCTTTTTAGCTAGAAAATCAAGTAGAAGATCTCCATGCAACAAGAACCAAAATTCAGTGAGCAATTCAGATTAAAACTCAAACAGATGGTATTTGAATTACCGCTTCCGTCTGGTGAGAATTTGACGCCACGAGATCAGCAAAGGCTCCTGATCTTCATTCAATTAAAACGGCTCCAAGGTTCGAATTTCAAAAGACAGTTCACGCAAGGAGAACTTCGTGGAGCAAGATCAGCCGGGAGAGAATAGGTTCGAGATTATAAATACAGAGCCTCTCAGCAATTCAGAACACATTTCGACAAGCATTCATTGGCAAACAAAAAGCTCTATTATATTCTTCCCAACGGTCAATTTGCTTCTTTTCCCTCCCGATTTTGGCTATAAATAAGCCTCACCTCCCTCCCATTTTACTCACACCTCATCTCAATCTCTGTAAACGCTCTGTATTAAGGCCAACAACGTGATGAGCAGCAGGACAAGCGATTGCAAATCCAGTGTTGAAGGCCCGCGACGCGATGAGGAGGAGGGCGAATCCAGTGTCCAAGTCCCGCAAGAAGAAACGCACATGCTCTTGAGTGTGGCCCAATTTCGGGCCGCTATATTCACATGCTGGTTCACAAAGCACCCGAGGGATGAAAACAGTTGCGACGTCAGTTGTAACTTCTGCGGGATGGTCACCAGGCACCCGAATGGAGGAGGATATGGGAACTTCAGTCATCATATCCAATTAAAGCATCCAGAGAAACTAGCTTTGGCCAAACATTTGTAACTTTATTTTTTAATGTTCTTTCTTAGTTAAAATATGGACATTAGTAAGTTAACACTTGATTTTGATTTTTTTTTCTGCGTTTATTTATGTTTTATGAAAATAATACCCGACGGGTCGACACGCCGGTTAACCGACGGGTTTCGACCCGTCGACCCTGGAACCCGCCGGGTGACCCGAACCCACCAACCCGTGGGATTCCCGGGTTAGGGTTCGGGTCACCCTTCCCCGACCCTTGACCCGGCGGGTCGAACCCGTCGACCCGCCGGGTCGGACCCGTGGCCACGCCTACCTGGATTGCAAGATCCGAACGAAGGTATCCAACCTTCAAAACGTAACCCGAATATTTATATTTGGGCCGTTACAGACTTTATGTATATTTAGTTTTAATATTTTTACATAAAAAATATATATTTTTATATATATGTGGGATGACGCGGGATTTGCAGGACGAGAACTTTTCGTCCGCATCCCGTCCCTCTTTTTTTGGGACGGAATTGATTTATTTTATTCAAAATTCCACCGGGATCGAGATTCGGGACGATATGCGGGACATAACGGAATTTGCGGGATTTGTGCCCATCCCTCGAATAATAAATTAAATATTTTGTTTGATATAAGGTGGATTTTACTGACGCATCTATGATCTGTTCATGTACGTTTAAAAAACCATGGTTGGATTATAGATCTATGCATGTAGGACCTCAGTATAGGTCTGTTACTGCTACTAAAATAATTAGATTGAAAATGAATAAATCGACAAGTGATAAAATGAATAAATCGACAAGTGATTTACGGTGAAACTCCTCAATTTCCACGTAGGTAGTCCGAGCTAATAACTACTACCTCCCTTTACCTTGTGAAGGATTTCAAATAAGCATGTTTTATTGAACGGAATACCTAAGACTTTGCTAGTACAGAATACCACACTAGTGAATCTATTACTCAAATTACGACAACCAACCTTTAATTGTAAACCTTCACCAGGAAACAAAGTAAATCTATTACTCAAATTACGACAACTAACCTTTAAATGTTTAGTGCACCAATGTTCAATTCGCCACCGATACCCATTGGGTTGGGTTCGAGTAAGGCCCGTTCGAGTCGGGTCATTGGCGGGTCGGGTCAACTCGGGTGAAATATGTGATCAAGTACTGGTTGGGTCGGGTAAAGGCCGGGTTCGGTCAAAATGAATTTTAGATTGGTCGGGTTTCGGGTTAAATCGGATTATGCCCATTTGAATTTGGGTCGAAGTGGGTCGGGTTTTTTCGGGTTTCGGGTCAAGAGAAGGGTCGGTCTCGTTCAGATTTTAAATCAAAGTGGGTATATTTTTTTTGGGTTTTAGGTCGAATAAGATTTGACCCGTTTGGATAATTAGGTTGATTTTGACTCGGTTGAATACTTAAATATGTAATTCACATAAAATAAATTGTTCGAGTAATTTATATTTAATTTAGGTAAAATACTTGAATGTGTAAAATAAAACATTTGGATAATTTGTTTTTAATTTAGGTAAAATAGAATATGTAAACTAAATGATTAGGAGATCAAACCATTCGGTAATTAATATTTAGGTTGAATAAGTTTTTTTCCCCCGAAAAACTGGGTTGAATTGAAAGTTGAACACTTGTAGTTCGAACTTGAGTTGAAAGATTGGGTTAAAATTTGAAAGTAAAATGGTTTAGGTTGAAAGTAAAATGATTTGGGCCAACAACCATGATAGCCCATTTGGTTTGTATTTTGTGGGCCATATACTCATATTATATTAATTTGGTTGGGCCATTTGTGTTTGTGGTGAATAATATTAATTTTAAAAAATTAAATTTGTTATTTAAATAATCCTTTATAAAAAAATTAATATAGATATAAATAATTTATTCTACCAAAACATAATATATATATATATAGAGAGAGAGAATGGATCAAATGGTAACATCTCTTATGATGTTAAGTGTTAATAAATCCTGGCCCTTAATTGAAGAAAAACAGAAGGTTGAGATTAATTGGAATTTTCTATTTTATTTATTAAAAAAAGCGGGTCCCATCAAAACTACTCCCACCCATTCTAATGCGTGCATCCACTCTCTTTCTACGGAGTATTTAATAAAACGGTGGGTTGAGAAGATGAAGAACTCTAGCATCTTGTCACCTTGGACGCTGCCACCGCCGGCTTCCACCTTTACCCACCGTCACCTTCAACTCTCCACTCGCCTTCGTCGGATCCCACGCCACCTCTCCTGGTTATCTCTACAGATCCTGATCCGGCGCAGCCCCACTAACACCCACTTCCCTCTATTTTTCCTTTTTTCTACTCGACGGAATCCATGGCAGCCTCCACTTCACCATCCCTCACCACCAACGACTTCCACTAGACCGCCGCCCACAACAACCCTCACTGTCGGGCTGCTTCTGTCTCAGCACCACCAACGCCTGAAGATTCGATGTTGTCGTTGTTACTTGCAGGCGACGCCGAAGTCCAAGCTTCATGGCTGCTCCTCCCTCGACCTCGAAGCGCTCCGTCTCTCGCGCAGCCCTCCAACCTTGCATTGAAGGTTTTCGCTCTTTGATTGTTTGATTTCAGATTTATGATTCCAATTATTCATTTTCTTTCTCGATTTCGGGATGCAATGGTGATTGCAGAATAACAGTAGCAACTTGAATTGATAGATGTCGTTTATATGTTCTATATTTGAAAAATGAGTATTTCTCGATTTCTATCTAACTCTAATTCATTTATATCTTATTAAAGAAATTAAGTTTCGATCTTTTAGTTATTGGAGATCAAATTAAACCTTTATTGTTATTGGATCATGTGACGTTGCTTGGTTTTTAATTAATTATTGAACCTTGACCGATACTCGATTTGGGGATTTCTCGAATTGTTGTTTACTAAGTTGGTTTTGATCAAAGTAAATCTAGATTTAGTTGATTTTCACTAATTTGGCATGAATGAATCAGTCTATTTAACATTCATTTGGAAGGAAAGAATTATTCGTGTGATTATCGTGATTATGCAATAGAAAATCAGTAATTATTCATGTGTATGTGGCCAATTAGATGCACGTCTGTTGAAATTCAAACTCTATATAAAATTGTTCATGAATGTATCAACTATTCAGCAAGTTCAGAGTCACTATTTATTGATAAATTGCTCATTTGCAATAATGCCACATGGATTATTGATTGTTCATGAATTTATTGAATATTCGGCACATTTAGAGTTATTATTCGTTGATAATCAATAATTATTCTCACAAATTTATCGACTATTCAACAGGTTCAGAGTCACTATTCGTTGATGATTACAAATTATTCATATGTACAGAGACAATTAGATGTAGGTTTGTTAAATTGCTAATTTGCAATAATATGTACATGGATTATTGATTGTTCATGAATTTATCGAATATTCGGCACATTCAGAGTCATTATTCGTTGATAATCAAGATTTATTCTCATGAATTTATCGACTATTCAACAGGTTCAGAGTCACTATTCGTTGATAATTACAAATTATTCATATGTATATGGACAATTAGATGTAGTTTTGTTGAAATCTGAAAGTTTAGAGTCATTATTCGTTGATAATATGAAATTATTCTGTAATTTGTTCGTTATTATTCATCGACCACACAATGCAAGCAAAATCTTCTTCTCCTCGCAAAAAAACGTTACCTCACAAAAAAATCAACACACGCGGTTACGCTTCAGCAATTTGGTTATACAAGTGGTGGGGCCCACTCATTTTTCTTTAAATAAAAAGAAGAAGTCTCAATTAATCTTACCCATCCATTCTAATCAATCAATGGCATATATTTGTTAACACTTAACACAATAAGGGGTGGGTACACCTGACCCAACCTCTCTCTCTCTATATATATAATAACAACTTAAAATTATTGATTTGGATATAAATAATTATTTTCACTAAAAAATAATCATATATCATAATTCATCATCCATACAAAATACAAATTATAAAATATGGACAAATGACAATGAATTTTTAGGTAGTTTGTAGACAATCTTGAATCTTGTAGTTTGTAGACAATTGTTAATATTGAATCTTGAATATGAAATTGTGGTTTGTAGACAATTGTTAATCTTGAATCTTTGATATGAAATATTGATGATTTTAATTTGTAAATTTGTAATTGTAGTAAAAGTAAAACCAAGAGCTTTTGTTAAAAAAAATTAAGAAAAAATTCAAGTTGGGTCGGGTCGGGTCGGGTTCATAGTCGGGTCGGGTTGGGTTTATCTGTGTTCAACTCTATTTCGAGTCGAGTTTGGTTCGGGTCAGATTCAATCTTGGATTCGGGTTACGGTTGACTCCTAATTTTCAGGTTTCGGTCGGGTCTCGGGTCGGGTGAGTAGGTCGGGTTTTTAGGGTTGGGTTAGATTTTGCCAGCTCTAGTTCCCCATACTCGTTACATAGGAGAGTATAAATAAGCTAATACGTGACTATGTGAAAAAACACGAAAGAAAACTTTAGATTATTATCTTTTATAAAATAAATGGAAAATATTTTATCCAATGAGATTTTTCCTATGCTCCACATCTTCTCAAACATATCTTCAAGATCTTTACTCTTTCCTTCTTCCTAGATCCTCATATATCCATAGATATGCTTTCTCTTTTCTTTTTACATTGGGCACCTTATGTCCCTAAGGGATATGACCTTTACATCTTGCTTCATGATCTCCTGAAAGCTTGTTTGTTTTCCTACATATACACTTATCACAAATTAAGCATAAAGGAGGTTTGTCCTTAACAAACCAAGTACATGAAGATCGCTAGGGCCTCCAATAATTTTCCCCTTTGTCAAGGACAAACAAAAGCAACATAGCCATCATATAACTTCACAATTTCCCCTCATAAAAGCAACTCTTTCCATCATTCCCTCTATGAAAGACGCCTCTTTCATGGTCATCACGACCACCTACTTGATCGGATTCTAGACTAACTCCACAGTTATGAGTCACTTTCATATGTACATGTGTGTAGTTCGCTCATCATGGCATCATAATTCATAACATGGGCATTTATAGCATAAGGAAAAATATGTGAAAAACATGAAAAAAGCTCCTTAGGACATAAAACTACGAAGGAAATAAATTGTTCACAACACAGCTAAAAACATGCCAAAATCATAACATAGTTCAACAAGTAACCCTACTCGGGGTAATGGAGAAGGCAGTGGATTAGTCATGGTGAGAACATAGTTGGAGCAACTCTCATTGTCAAAGTCATATGCAAGAGACTCGTCCTTAGAGGACTCCTCTTCTGCTGTTCCCCAAGGAACCTACACCTCCTCTAAACTTATTTACTTTAGCTTCTAAAGGTTCCACTTGGTCCTTCAACTCTTCCACCAGTTTTTTCAAGGTTGGCTGGGTAGCACTGTTAAGGTTAGTCATAACATATTCTCCCATAAAGAACCCAACCATGATCTCTTCAATGCACTCATAGAGGTCCAGGTACTCCAAAACAACCTTAGCCACATCTTGACAAGGAAGCGCACGAGTAGGGTTGGCTTCAATTTCAATCCAAACTCTTGCTCTTCTCCTTCTCCAATAAACAATCTCGTAGCCATTCTAACCCTAAACACGAAAACCTCCATAACTCCTTCGTGACCTTGAAATCGAGCGATTCCACTTCCTATACACTCCTATCAATCCCCTCTACCAATTCCGTCCATCAATCATCACTTTTGGTGCCCAAAAAATGCGCAGAACTTTCCAAGATTGAATCAAGATTGGTCAAGAATCAAAAGTTTCTGAAGAATAGTGCAAGATCAGGCGTTTCTTTTAGCAAATTGGCCAGCCTAGCCAATTTCTATACATTGTTAGGAGGAAGAATGGACTCAAACAAATATAAATATAAGTGCAAACCAATCCTTTATCCGTGTAAATAAAATTCAAGACTTCCTCCCGCTGTAGTGGAAGGGAATCAAGATCGATCCACGAGGAGGCGGTTCAGCGATGCCTGGATAGTCTTTAGAGTTTCTGCGCAAGTTAACCAGTAGCCTCGATATCGACAAGGGCAGTCGATTCCTAGTGAGTGACGTCGATTTGTGAAGAACCTGCGAAGATGAGAAAACAACAAAAGCACTCGATATCGACTAAGGTGGTCAAAATCGAGTAAGTCAGTAGTTCCCGTTGACTCAAAAAACCGTCGACGTAGGGTTCGCTCGATGCAAGGAGTCGATATTGACTATAGGGGTCAAAATCGAGTTGCTTCACAGGCGATGTCGAGTGCAGAAAAATAAAGTAAAGAAAGAAAGAAATAACATAAAGGCAACAATTTTGTGGGGGTTTTTCTTCAATAAACTATTAAGCTCCTAGGATAGGGATTTACCACGACGATAACCATGCATGTATTATGACTTAATTCACATAAAAGATTAAGCTTTTCTCAACACCAATTAGGAATATAGAAGCTTTCGCATAAAAACCTAATTATTTCTACCTTTTCATAATTAGGGTTTATGTCAACTTTCGCAGGCAAAACCTAATTACTATCCAAATTCACATGTATAATCCACTTTCGCTTCATATAAGGTAAATAAGGAATGATCCTAAACTCGCATAAAGGATTGAGCGCGGGGTAGAAGAAGAGATCGCATAATCAAATAGAGAATAAAGCGTACTTACATGGCTACCGCTGGGCTCACCCGGACCCTAGAAGTAGGACGACTATTCGCTCTTCATCGCAATAAACACCATTGATGTAAAGAAGAAAACTTGCATTAAATAAACCTTCAAAGCTTTACAACTCAAAGCCGGCTTTCGCAAAGCCAAACCCTAAAGCTTCTCTAAACTTTAAACCCTATTGTGTATTGTATCTTGTGTGTTGAATGAATAAAAGACCAGCCCCTAGGGCTTTATTTATAGCCTACTAATCCTTGCTAGCGAAGGAAAGTAGTTCTAATCTTCTATCTAAAATTCTATCCCAAACAAATAGGATAAATCTTTATTATAGTATATATCTAATTAACTAATAAATATCTTATGGTAAAAAGGAAATAACCTTAAGACATGTTCTATCTAAAAAGAAGATAAAACTGTGGCCAATTGATAGATCTTGCAATCCGAGTCTCGAAAAGCGTGTTCAATCCGCGTCGATTTCCACTCGATATCGACCAGGTAAGTCGATATCAAGGTCTCTGTTTTGGCTTGACAATTCTTCATTTCTCCCGATCTTTGGAGCCATGTCGATGTCGACATCTTTACTCGATGTCGAGTGGATCCCAACAAAGATTTCGTCAATAGGTCTTCACGACTTCCTCCATAGGAACTTCTCCATCCTTCTCTTGCAACTCTATCATATGCCTTAGAGACCTTCTCTAGTATCTTTTCTAGGGTTCTCCAACATCTTCTTGGACTAATGCTTGGGTTCCTCAAGGACACCACTCTTCTTCTCATATGCCCCTTTCTTGATCTTCGCAAGATCTCTTCTAACTTCTTCATGCATCCTTATAGGTTATACCCCACTTTAAACCTATTTAATTACCTATAAAGCATTCCACTTCTTAACTTGTTGTCCAATGTCTTCTAGATTGTACTAACTTGAAATACACGCATTGACCAAGACATATCACCATTTCTTCTCACAAGGACAAGGGAAAGATACCTTCATTGGATTTGAATTCCATCATTAATCTACTCTCAATTGTTTATAACTCATTGGTTAACCTAAATTGATCTTTTGAGTTATCCAACCCATCTTCTTCAAGGATCCATGGAAACACATTCATTTTAGCGTTCATGACATCCCTCAACTCAATTTTTCCTTCATGGGCATTCATCCTATAAGGTCCTTGTGACCTTTCCCTTTTGAAAACTCGTATAGCTATGAGACCCAATCACTAAACCTACAAACATGCTCAAGTAGACACGTATCAAGTATAACAATAGTTTGTTCTTGATAAACCAGGAGGACATGAAGGTCATGAAGTCGTCCAACGACCAATCCCAACACCTTCCTAGTCAATTTCCACACAACCGAGTTAATCCCCCTCATTGCCTCTAATTCCTTGATCATGGCTACATAATTCGGCTTGAAAATGATATGGGTAAAGTCCTCTTGCCTAGCCAGCTACAAGGCCCAAATGATACATGGCCTCTATCTCCGCTTCCTCTAGTATCAACCTGCACTAAATCACTCAATATATTGCAAAGTAAACCCATCCCGTATCATCTCTAGCCACCATCCCTATTCCAAACCCTCCTTCTCTATCCATCGAAGCATCCATATCAACTTAATAAAACCCATTGGTGGAAACTTCCACTTTATCTTATCACCTCTTCCGTCCACATCCAACCTCCTCCCTTGGGCCCTCTCCATAACCTCAACCTCCTTGACTAAAGTCCAAGCTAGCTCTCTCAATGACCTCCTTAGGAACAACCTCCCTCCCCCAAAAAAAACATATGCCCGAAACCATCGCCACCCATAATAATATCAACCTCATGCCCCCAATTCGAATAACGGATATTGCACACTCCAAAAAGTAGTGGCCTTTCCCAAACCTCAATAGCCTAGGCTTCAACCTTAGCCTCGTCAATGCACATTCATAAAACACATGAACTACACTCTCCTCTCTTTCAAATACATTATAGTAGCTCTTCGAAACCACCTTTCTCATCAGAAGTAGTGACAGATTTAGGGGAGGCTAAAGCCTCCCCTTGGCTCTTCGAAACCACCTGTTTTTTTTTTACTAAATTTATGGGTAAAAGAGTTTAAAAACAATAAAGAATCACATATATAGCTTAGTTTAGTCTATTAAAAGGGTGTATTTATTATCCTTAGATCTTGGTTTTAAACCTCTTCAACCTCACTTTCTTATATTTTTTATTTTTCTTAGTTTCTTCTAAAAATGTATAATTAAATAAAAAAATTTAAGGTTTTCTCCAATATAGTTTTTTTAACAAATAATCTTTTTCATATATACATACAAAAAAATTCTAATTATATTTTTATGATTTTTATTTTTCTCAATTTTTTTTACTAAAAATAACTTTGCAAATCACAAATTTTAAAGTTTTTTCTAATATAAATATATTAAAAAATTTATTTATTATATATCCATACAATACAAGCTGTTGAATTTTTCTTTTAACTTCTAAAAAGATTTCTAAATTCGCCACTAAATAGCTTTATTGGGAGGAAGCCTCTCGCCAACCTCCAAACCCTCCAATCTATAAAAGCGAACACAAGGAAGCACTTATGGCTATATTTTGACAAAAGGGTAGTTGATGGAGTAGCTAAAGTTGATTGAGTAGTTAAATTGATTAATTATTTATGATAAATATAGACTAATAAGTTAGTATGGTATGAAATGTAGCGTATATCTTCCAAATATCCTTCCATAGCTTGGCCGAAGTTGCCCCATTCGACGGACCAACCCACCATCCTAAGTAACTTGTTCTACAAGATCGAGTGGGAGTACTCCCAATCAAATACCGGAGTATGTTACAAAATATAAAATATTTTTATAATAAAAACATATACTCTCTCGATTAATTAAAATATGTCATTTTAGAGTTTTTCACGGTTTTTAAGAAATCAAACAAAAATACATTTACACCCATAATTATTACTCAACTTTTTAACTTTCTCCAAAACTACAACTAATATATATCTAATCATTACAAGAGTCATTTTATAAAATGGATGACAAAATAGCTAAAATGACATGTTTTTCTTAACAACATTTACTTTATAAAATGACATGTTTTAATTAATGAATGGAGTATCTAATTGTCCCTCTAAACTAGGCAAGTCATGCCCGTGCTACTCACGGGACATATAAGTTTTTGTAATTTATAGGATTATTTAAGAGATTATTTTAGGTCATATTTTTTCCTAATCTAAACTATATGTTTGTAACTGGCAAAGCTTGATTTTATATGCTTCTTAACAATTTCGTTTAACTTATTTATAAAATGTTTATTTTTTTGTATGACTTGCATTTAATTTTAATAAATATTATTGCGTAATTGTTAATGCCCTAGTTTGGTATCTTCCATGAAATTCAACTCATAATTTTATTTGTAAATATTTTTTTTATTGATTATCCATATCATCTTGTAAAATTTAATTGTTTTATGTTGGATTAAATTGTCGATGTTGTTTTCACTTCAAAACCAAAATATAAAATTGGTTGGCTTGTGTATAGATATATCATATATTTATACAGTCTTTAGGATTCACGAAAACTATAAAACAATGTACAAATAGTAAATCTTGATTTTATATGTATCATAATTTGGTTTAAGTACGTTATTTATAAAAAAATATTTATATTTTTTGTATGTCTTATATTTTAAATTTTAAGAAATATTATTATAGTTAATTGTTAATGACACATATTATGGTATATTTAATGCCCTAGTTTGGTATCTTATACTTGCATGAAATTCAATTCACATTTTATTTTTTAAATATTTTCTCTACTGACTATCCATATCCTCTTGAAATGGTCAAAGTTAATTATTTTATCTTGTATTAAATTGTCGACTTTTTTTACTTAAAACTAAAATATAAAATTGGCTGGCTTGACTAAGAAAAGATTAGTACTTTGTATATACTATACTATTAAACTTTTATAAGATAAAATTGTACTATTCAATTTAATTACTAAGAAAATAATTATAATTTTAAAATCAAACATTATTTTTTTCGTAGATATCATTATATATAGAATTTTGTAGATGGACTTATAGAGATTAAAATAAACAACGTAGTAGATAACTATAATATTATGTCTTTTTTGCATATTTAAATCAAACATTATATTTTTTTTGTTCATCTATATTTTAATTGTAAAATCAAAATCAAGTGATTATTTTCCTAATAAAAAAATAAAGAAAATAATTATACTCAAACTATTGATGACATTGATAAAGAAACGGAAAAAAAAGTATTTTTTGGTTTTCAAATTAATCAAATGATTAATATTTAGTTCAAAAAAAGAAAAATTATATAGATATTTTAAAATTTCATATATAACTAAATGGGCAATTATCAAATTATAAAATCAAGTAAAAGGGAAAAAAAGGCATAGAATTATTAAGATTGAGATTTGAGAGTTATGGGGGAGAGTCATTAAGAGACCTTGGGACACAATTTTTAAAGGTATACTAGCCAAGGCATACCCGTGCTATGCACGGGACGTATATATAAGTTTTGCTATTTTATAAGTTTATTTAAGAATGTATTTTATATCATCTTATTTACTAATCCAAAAAGTATATGTGTACAAATAGTAAATCTTGATTTTATATGCTTGATAATTTGGTTTAAGTTATTTATTAAATCTTTATATTTTTGTGAGTTTTTTCTTCAAGAAGATACCTTATAAAATAATTTTTTTTTAATAAAAACCCCTTTTAACTTTTTTAAAATAAAAAACACCTTATATAATATAAGGTATTCAATCAATTGAAGCACCAACTTTTATTTTACAACTAAAATTTCAATTTTCCAGTGATATTTTTTAATCTATAACCGAAATGCCCTTATTTAACTAACATTTTTAAAAAAAGGAATTGTATACAGTAAATTTTTTCTTAACAACTTGCCTTTGTAGTTTTTTTAAAAGGAGTTGAATTATATTATATTATATATATGTTTTATTTTTTTTTATATAATGACATTTTAGAAATTGTTAGGTGAAAATTAAAATTAATTTATTAATTAAGTTATACTCCAGGAAGGATTCTAAAACTAACAAAATATATCAATAAAATAGGCTTTTATTATTCATTTTCAACAAAAAAATCCATAAATTGGGATCGTAAAGATTCTTTGATACGTATAGATATAAAAGATTAAGGATTAATTGATTTTTATATGAAAATATGTTATTCGGATTATATGAATTTCATAAATATATTGGGGTTTAAAATGATGTGAATGAGGCCATTATTATGCATAGAAATTTAGGAAAATATAATTAAATCTTCATAAGTTAGTTAGAATAATAAAACATTTATGAATACATTAATAAATGACTAAGTGATAACAATTATAAAATTATAACATCATCTTATCAAAACAAAAAAAATTATAATATCAATCAAATTAAAGGAAAGGAAAATGATTAAGAAATGAGAATGTCTTTAATGAGAGTCATTAAGAGGCCTAGGACACAATTTTTATAGGTATATAGATATCAAAATCAAGTGATTATTTTCCTAACAAAAAAATAAAGAAAATGATTATACTCAAACTATTGATGACATTGATAAAAAAACGGAAAAAAAAAATATTTTTTGATTTTCAAATTAATCAAATGATTAATATTTAGTTAAAAAAAAAGAAAAATTATATAGATATTTTGAAATTTCATATATAACTAAATGGGCAATTATCAAATTATAAAATCAAGTAAAAGGGAAAAAAAGGCATAGAATTATTAAGATTGAGATTTGAGAGTTATGGGGGAGAGTCATTAAGAGACCTTAGGACACAATTTTTAAAGGTATATAGATGATGTTATAAAATATTTTTAATAAATAAATAATGAATTAAGTTTTATAATACTCCGTATCAAAATATGTATAATTACTTTTTATAAACGTGCATAATTGACCCCGGCTATTAAAAAAAAAGAAAAGAAAAAAGAAAAAAAATGGGAAAGGGAAAACTGTGGGGATTGAAACTGTAGCCGACATGGGTGGCAGGCATGCACGTGAGGGGGAGGGGGGAGAAGAGGGCCTCCGGTGGGCCCCACTGGAGTGAGTGAGAGAAAGAGCGCGTCAAACGTCAATCAAACGTCCCATCCGATTGACTGTAGATCGCGGGATTCTCGTACGTATCCCCAACCCCGCCTTTTCGTCTTTCACCGTATCTGTATTCTTTTTCACCGTATCTGTATTCTTATTCTTATACTCCCGTATACTACGTGGTTTAGGAGTATTCCAGCCAAAATATCGGTTTATTATTTACGTATAATTTTTAAACAATAAAAATTATATATATTTTTTCAATTAATTTAAAAACTAATTTTGTTTTAGAGTTTTGATTTTGTAAAAAAAAAATGTCACTTTAGATATTTTGCTTGTACTTCCAATTTAGACAGTTTAAATATATTTTTTTGAAACGGAAATAATTCGAAATCCCAGACATCAACCGAAGTCTGGGACAACGAGAGGCCGAAAAACGGCAGACAGGCTAACCGTCATGATACAACCAGAAAGTATAAAACAACAAAAAAACCCGGATACAAAAGATCATAGCGAAGAAGGCCAGCGGAGAGGCAGACGTAGGACACCGGGTGAAGGCTGCGAATGTCGAGAACATGGGAAAGCCCAAGGGCAAACACGACGTCTCGACGCCGGGGATCAACGACATTCCCCCCACCTAGATGAGAGATCTTCGAGAATCGCGAACACTTCCATGGTCAACTCGAACAATAGGGCGCCCGAGACTGCAACTTCATCCGGAAACTAAACGAATCCACACCAGGAAAACGACTCCACTCAGCTGGACAAAAACACAAGATGGAAACGGGTAAAAAGGGTACAAGCGAATGAGTCAGGAGAGATGACATAAGTCGGCAAGAAAGTATGATTATATATAAAATATATATATATATATATAACCAATTATTAAAAAAAACTTATAAAAATATAAGTTCTAAATTATGCTTTTAATGATGAATTGTTTAGTTTAGTGGTGTTGAAGGTGCTCAGGTGTGTATAAGAAATCCTAACGGGACTTAAAAAAGACCCAATCAGGTGGATAAATAATAATAATAAAAACAAAAATTATAATAATAATAATAATAATTATTATTATTATTTATATAAATATAAAAATATATTTTTATTTTATTTTTTTTTTCAAATTGGGAGTTGGTAGAGTCTAGGGTTGATAGAGATTTAATTTAGATGTTTGGAAAAATTAAGAACATGGGATATTAAAAAGATTGATTACATAACAAATCCACCTCCAAGGCCCAAAGAGAACCCGAACATAAGCCCCATGGAGCAAAGACACGGGCCCAAGGAGCAAGAGGTGGGAGCGAATGAAATAGCGATAGGTAAGCCGATGAAACAGGTCGACGCTAAGCACACCGGTCGAGCGAAATCGACGATTGGCCGAAGATAGGTCGTAGGTGAGGGGGGACGGAGGAGAGGGAGTATGGGAGCCGGCGCCGGCGGACGGGAAAGCCAGCGACAACGGAGCCCAGTGTCATCAGAGGTGAGAGATTAAGGAGCTAAGGTGCGAGAGGGGGTGTTGTGCGAGAGGGTTGGTTGACTTCGAAGTAGTTAGTTAAAGGAGAGGCGAGAGGCGGATGAGAGCAAACAGGTGGGGAAAGGCCCGTCAGAGGGGAGCGATTGAGAGTTACAGGAGAAGAAATCCCAAATTGATTTGGGGATGAGTTTGTTTTGCAATCTGAGGATGAAATCCCAAATTGATTGCGGATGAAGAAGGTGGTAAGATGGGTTGCGATTAAGGGTTGTTTGACTGGACCCAGATTGATTTGCATGAGAAGAAATTGCGGGTTCGTTTGGTATAAATGGATGTGCTTGGTTACATCAAGAATCGTTTTGGATCAATATTAATATTGATTTGAAACATTGTAGTTATTGTTTTTACGTTTAACTGTTAATGAAGAAGGTGGTGGCTGTGGCGGGTTGCGCCGGTGTTGGTGGTGGGTGTGGCGGGTTGCGCCGGTGTTGGTGGTGGGAGTGGCGGGTCGCGCCGGAGATATGGGGTTGAGAATAAATCTCGATTGTTCCCCGAGTGGTGATGTGGTGGTGGCGGGTTGCGTCGGTGTTGGTGGTGGGTGTGGCGGGTTGCGCCGGTGTTGGTGTTGGGTGTGGTGGGTTGCGCCGATGTTGGTGGTGGGAGTGGCGGGTAGCGCCGGAGATATGGGGTTGAGAATAAATCTCGATTGTTCCCGGAGTGGTGATGTGGTGGTGGCGATGATGTTGATGGTGGTGAGTTGGTGATGGAGATGGGATGTTGGCGGTGGGTGAGGGTCTCCCTCTCTCTAGAATTATAGAGAGAGGAGAGAGCGTTTTGGTACTTGGTTTGTACCAAAGATGCATTCATTCGAAGAAATTCAGTTTAAATATTTCTTAAATGTTGTACCCCGAGTTAAAATGACATGTTTTCGCGAACGAATGGATTAACTTGTTTTTCTATAAAAATACATATGAAAAATAGAATATTTTTACTGGAAATGGTACTCAATATACCAAAAAAACCGGCCAATTAGAAAAATGTCACCCTTCGGCCCAATTTGCAAAACTGTCAAAAAGGCCCAATTTTTTTGCACAAATAACCGGTCTTCTCAACCCGTATTTGCGTGTTAACTGTAATGATTAAAGTTAAAAAGTAAACATCACATCACTATAAACCCCCTCCCCCTCCGATTTCAGTTGGAATTTAAAAAGCTTTCCTTCACAAAACTTCGAGGGAGGAGACCACCATTGACAAAGCTTGGAGGGAGGAGAAGGAGACCGCTATTAACAGCGACATCGATTGCCCAATACGACACCGGAACTGAGAGAAAGAAGAACGCCCAAACCGCCATTGAAGAGAGGGACATCGTCAGGTGCTGCCCAAACCGCCATTGAAAAGAAGTAATCTCCCATTCTCTATCTCTACTGAACCTGCTTTTATGAAATTTTGGGGGTTCGAAAGCATGCAATTTTGATTTGGGATCGGTGGGAAGAATTGGGTGAATGGGGTTGATAATGTTTGAATGTAGAAACCCTAACCTTATGGGTGGTGGGTGGGTTAGGGATAGGGGTACAGATTCGCCATTGATGCGTAGCTGAGGATGAAATTGAAGGTCCAAATAGGGTAGAAACGAAATGAAATCCCCCATGAAAGAATAAAAATGGGATTTCGAAAATTGACAAGGGCTTGCGGACTCGTTCGTCTGGATTGGGGAAACGATTGAATTGCTAGGTTTAGTAATTTCTGTGTTGGCTTCAAATTAGGGAAGTAGGGGAGAGTACATACGACTGGGCCGGCATCCTCCATTCTTCAATTTGTTTATCTGCAAATTTGTTTGAGGAGTGAGGGTACAGTTCGAGCCTTTTTGTTTGAGCAGCAACAATCACTAGTACAAATACACTCTTCTAAGGCGTTTGAAAAACGCCATAAAAGCCTTAACATGGCGTTTTTAAACGCCATGCTCAAACGTCGTCGAAGCCGACGCCATGCTTTTGTCTTAATTTTTATGGCGTTTGGAAAACGCCGTAGAAAATGCATTCCATGGCGTTTAAAAAACGCCATGGAATTTATTGTATTTTTTTTTAAAAAAAAATAATATGCACAATCCATGGCATTTGATAAGCGCCATGGAAGTCTAGTAATATAAAAAAAAATTATATAATGAAACAATATATTACTTTAATAGATTACACAACAGTCACTCAATTAGAGAATTACAACATAACAAGACATGCATACATGTACAAGATCTAAAGTTTCCACCCAATCACAAAAACATACATAAAGACAAAAAATGTATGTAGAGCTGGAAAGAGTTATACAGTAGCCATAAGGGGCAATCGATCTCCTTGTGCTCTTCTTTTAATCTACTTCATCACCACCTCACTGATTGTCTCACCTGAAACAAGTAGAATAGTTATTTGTAAATGATGTCTATACCTTAGCATACAATGAAAAAAAATCATTAACAGCTTCGTTCCTTAAGCTCCCATTTTATCTTAGGCTTCCATGTCAACTTATTGAAACAAAGTCTAACCCAAAAGACAATATGAAGTTGACAATTTAGAAACTAATGATAGCGCAAAGAAAGATACACCAGATACTATGTTAAAAAAACAATCAAGGGCCGGGAGAATGACATTACTTAGAAAATTAGGAAGGAGGAAGCCTTATGTGAAAAAAATACCTCTTTAACTCATCTTCATTTATGGTTTTGCCAAAATTACCTATAAACAAAGTATTGCAAGGGGCTTTGTCTTTTGTATTATGTCACAACCTACAAAACAAGAAAGAAATAAAACACTTTGAGCAACATAATCTTAAATCAAAATGAAAGAATAACTTTAAAACAGATTATTGAGCAGTTGTGGATCAGTACCATGCCAGAAGCCACTTTCAAGTGAAAAAAGGAACACAAAAGGTGCAATGTAAATTACAAGTAAAATAAGGAAGCCTTATGTGAAAAAAAATACCTCTTAATTCATCTTCATTTATGGTTTTGCCAAGATTACCTATAAACAAAGTATTGCAAGGGGCTTTGTCTTTTGTATTATGTCACAACCTACAAAATAAGAAATAAATAAAACAATTTGAGCAACATAATCTTAATTCAAAATGAAAGAATAACTTCAAAACAGATTATTGAGCAGCTGTGGAATACCATGCCAGAAGCCACTTTCAAGTGAAAAAGGAACACAAAAGGTGCAATGTAAATTACAATTAACAATAATATATGATTTGGGAAAAAGATGAAATATTTTTTCATATTTAATTAGCCTTTTTCTTCAGAGGACATGTATGTGTTTAAATATAAATAATGATACAAGACAGGTGCACTTTATATATAGACTTAAGGAGTGCTAATTCAGATCAAGTCATGGCAAATAGGGAACAATAAGACAAAACTGCATCTTTTTTAACCTCTAAAAGTTAAAGTTGTTAATGCTTAAGCACATATCCATTCAAATAAGAAGACGTATCATTCCAATCGAACATTCAAACACTCACTCAAAGATATAAGTAGGATTTAACCACCACTGTCTAGGTGCACCTCTGTTATTTTAATCCAATAAATAATTAAGTTTACAAATACATCAATTACAACTAAACCGGTTCATTTATGCAATTAAGAAATAAGTTTGAAAACTTAACCAAGTAATTTATTCAATTGAAGGATCTACAAATGGTAGGCATACAAAATTCTCAGTATAGCTAGATAACTTAGCCACTCTTCAACAACCAGTCTATTAAATTACTAACTTGTGTTGGATCAACAACCAATCTAGCTAAATTTCGCATTCGTTTCCACTAAATTAACAACTTGTTCCTCCACCTAACTTGATCAAATCCTTTAAATATAGTTATAAGACAATTCAAGTCATAACTAATTATTTTATCAGTTCGTTTTCATCTCCTAAATGTTAACTTCAACTATCCAATGTGGTTTATAAGATACTTAGCCAGTGGATTCATTAAGGTCAACCAATGTGTGAAGATAACAACGATTTCCCTTTATTACCTAATTAACCAATTTGTACATCCAAGTCTATATCTATCAGTTCACAGTTAAGCAACCCAACTCAATCACTCGGGTCAAACCCAATAATAAGAAATAAATCTCCAGTGGAAGCTCATAGTAAGAGTCACGAAAGAAATCAATAATCTCAATTAAGAAAACCAAAACGACCACAATTGTTCAACCAAACCGGATGAAATCAACACAGCTTATATTAACGAAGGATCCCAGAATTTATACCTAAGATTTCGATGAAACGAAAAATATCGAGGCTCGTATGGTGGATTTGGGGCTGATTGGGGGTCTGAGCTTCGCGTCTGAAGCAGTGGAACTGTTGGATTCAGGCTCGCAACATTGGACCAACTCAGCCTGATCGGGCTTCTTCCCCTTCAGTTTTGAGCATCGAGGTTGAAGGCGCCATCGAGCACTTCGTTGAGGAAGGTGGCTGTCGAAGGCGCTCCGGCGAGCTCGATCTTGCAGGGAAGCTCGCAGTGGCGACCGCCTCTAGCGGCTTAAGTTTGGGCGAGGAGTTAGCCATTGGAGAGCTTTTCGGTGAGAGAGCTAGAGAGAGGGGCAACAGATCTCCATCGTTGTCTCCTGCGTTTTCAGGGAGAAAGAGAAGAGGCACGAAGGCGTGCAATAGATCTCGATAGAAAAGGGGCCAGATTTTAGGGTTTTATCTTCCAATATTTTTATTGCCGCTTTAATTGTTGCCCTAAATTTTTAGAATGAAAAATTTGCCCCCAATTCCATGACGTTTTATAAACGCTATAAATTTTACGGCATTTTAGAAACGCCATTGAATACTTTATAAATTTTACAATTAAAAAACATGGCGTTTTATAAGCGCCATAAATTTTACGGCATTTGTAAAACGCCATGCAAAAATTGTTTTCTTAAAAATTATAGCGTTTTTGTATTTAAACGCCATAAAAGATATTTTCAATAGCACTTTATCAAAAACGCCATCTTTCAAATGTCATCAATGAGCATATATGTAGTAGTGAATGGTGATGTTGTGGATTTTCATGCGTGTTTTGTTGCCCTGCTGAGATGTGTTTTGATTGATCTTGGTTGTGGTCAAGGGGATGGTGAATGATAGACGAAATGGGTGCATATTTGTTTGAAAATTGGGAACTTTTTATGGATTTCGATATCGGGGGTGTTTGGTGACTAGATGCCTTCAAAATATAATGCTAACAATGGGTTATACTTGTACATCGTTGTAAGTTTGTTTCTATGTGTTGAAGTATGTTGTCATTGAAACTATTAATGTTACACTGGACGATGTCATTTGAGAATAAAGTAGGATTGTTTCTAGGGTTGTTATATGTGTATTGAATAAGTTTTTGATGGTTGATACTATTGTGTAGTTGTGTATGTGTGGTATTTGTTTCATTATTTAGTTGTGTCAGTTACCATTTTGAGATTATTTGAACATGTCTATTTGTGGGACATATGAATATGTGAACATTTGTATTCGTGGCATTTGTGTACTTAAGTTATTTGTGTAATGTTATATGTTTTGGTAAAAATATTATTTTTACTGGCTAGACATATGTATATACTAGCAAGGATTATTGCTAAAATGTGTATTATCTGAACACATGTATGACAGATTAAGGGGTTAATGAGAAAAATGAAAGGAAAAAACGTCAAGACGTCGTTGAGGGGCAAGGTATTAACTATAATCACTTCTCGAACAGATTAAAGGCCTTTTTCTGTTGGTGATGTTAACCGTGTCGTTTCGTGTGATATTTGTGCAGCCGACACTAGCCCTTCCTCCAAAAAAGTATTTCAGAGGGAGGTCAAACCACTTCTAGAAGATGGGCTTGATGAAAGGAATGGATGGGGTCCTATCTGCGGCTGATTGGAAAATGTTGAAGGACAGCAGGCTATGGGACAATGTAATGATGAGATCGAATGTGCCGTATTGCTGCGAACTTATCCATTACTTCCTAGAGAGGCAGCTGAAGACATTGAAGAAATATGAGACATGGTACAAGATTCAGGGGTGACTCCTCCGGTTCTCTATCAAGGAATTTTGCCTCGTCACCAGCCTAAAATGTGCTGGAAAGAATTGGGACTTTGAGAACGAGGACCACAAAGAAGCCATTAAAATCTTCTTTTCTAGGGACAAGGTGAAGGTGTCCGACCTTATAGTAATGTGGGAGGTCGCAAAGGCCAAAGAGAGGAGTGACACGAGGAGGTTGAAGCTTTCCCTCCTCATCATTGTAGAGTGTATCCTGTTGCCAAGAGATGTGGGCAAGGGAGTGAAATGGTGGCTGATGGCCCTCGTTCAAGACCTCGACCGATTCTTCAAGTACTCGTGGGGTAAGGTTTGTTATGAGGCCACCCACAAGAGTCTAGATGGAGCACTGGTGAGGAAGGTGGAGCAGGGGGTGCAAGGCGACAAGGCGAGAACCTGCTACTCACTTAATGGATTCCCATTAGCGTTCCAGGTATGAGTCAAACTTTATGAGATTTTACAGTTGGCATGAAATATATTTTGAATATCTGAGGCATTACTGAATACGGCAAGTGTTTTGGCAATACTGGCTAGTAAAAATCTCATCTTTTATCCGTGTAGATTTGGGTGTATGAAGCGGTGTTGGGTGTGAGAAACTACTTTGTAAATAGGATACTCGGGGTTTACTATCCCCGATGCACGAGGTGGAAGTCGACGAATCCCTACATCCCCTATGATAGAGTGAAGACGCTCATGAATAAAGAGAGTGAGGATGGGATCAAGTGCAAAGATGTTCGGATGACCCTTGTACCGGACAAGGCTGAGCAGGACATTTTCCTGGGTGCTGGATACCCCCAGAAGGCCCAAGACAACTTTTTTGACAAGGCTTCTAAGGAGTACGAGGCTTCACTGCCCCCTGTCGTAGCTACTTAAAGCCAAACGTGGCCTCGTCCCACCCCTGGACATACTGCAGATCCAAGGATTGTGATGATGCTCAAAGAGATCCAAGCGCGGTTGTCGGGCCTTCAGAAAGCTGTGGAGGAAATCAAGAGGCAACTCACCCACGTGAAACAGGCGGGAGCCGAGTCAAACAACGATGTAAGGGATATCATCAAACTATATTTAGACGCAAGTCAAACATCTTCACTGGCAATTATGAGGTATTGAATGGCTAGTTCATCTGCGAAAATGGCAGGAACACGTCTCGCTAGGGGATGACAAGGACGAGCAAGAGGACGATGGTGACACCACGAAGGGCCACACTTATGGGACCCCACCAGTGACCCCTACAGATGACCCCACTGTCACGCAGGAGGCCCCTCCTCCACCTGCACCTGCTAAGGCGAAAGGGACGCAGAGGCCGAAACACACGAGGAAGGCACCCCAGGCTCTAGAGGACTGCTATGTCTCGCCTGTCGTGAAGAAGCAATGTATCACATGTTTCTGTCGATCTTGGTCTCATCACGAAGGAGGATATCAAGACGTTCGATGGGTGGTTGGCTAGGTGCATTTCAATCTTTGTCTCACCCTTCACTTGTTCATTTTGGACACAACGTGTGCACTATTGACTCTCGCTTATGTACACAGGGGAGCACCCACACTGATCGGGCTTGAGGGGAAGGAATTAGCGCAGGGATTCTTTGAGACCTTGAGGACTCCGACGTTCTGGCTAGCTACTATGGTATGCCTCCTTCCTTACGAGTGCATTATGTCAAACATTATGTATTCCTTACAATTGCATCGTTACATCCATCTCCCTTGCTTTGTCGATCAGCACATGGAGCAGGCCTTGTGTATCCAACGGGAGAAAGTGAAGGGAGATGAAGCGAAGTTCAAAGAGGTCGTTGTGATGGATAACTTTTGGCCTTGCCTATTGGAGACTAAGTGGGTGACACACAAGTCAAGGCTAAGTGACTACAAGGTCACGGACAAAATGCTAGCTTACCTCAACGGCACGACCCCCGAGTTTATGGGGAAGAGTTGGGCTGAGGCTAAGTACATTCTCGCCCAGAAGCACTGGGTGGCCATGGAGGCATGTCTCGACGAGTGGATGGTTAAATTGTACGATTGCGATGTATATATCGTTTGCGACTACCAACTTTCGAATGAGATGCGGTTCGTGACAGATCGACTGCCCCACGTGATCAATGGCCACCCATAGCTCTCCCTATGCTTTGTACAGAAGGCTAATTGCCCCATGAAGCTGCACCGCGTGGAAAATGTCCCCGAAAACAAGCAATCATAAGTTGTTGCATATCCTTTATTGTCCATCTTCCTTTCAGAAATCAACCTCGTCTCTTACTCACTTTTGGTTGTGTACACAGGGGCGACTGTGGGGCATACTCGCTACGCTTCAGCCAACTGTGTGTTGGCGGCGTGATTGATTTCTTCGACATCGACGACAACTTCATTGGAGCATACAGGTACGCGCTTGCAACTCAAATCCTAGTCAGGTGCCCCCTTCCTCCTCCCACCCCAACTAATACATCCGCGTGATTGAAGTGGACACTTTATGGATGTTGTTATGGATTTATATTGTTTTGTACTTCACTTTTGAAGGAATGTGTTGGTTAGGAACTATAGTACTTCGTAATGTTTGGTTTCCTTGTTAAACGTTTAATCGTTTCCACCTTTTGGATGACTTATGTTGGACGACTGATAAGATATGTTGCGTACACTTGTTTATGTTTATTATGGATGGTTATTGTGAATGATGCATTGTGGTGTTTGGTTTTCTTTGGATTTAATGGTCCATATTCTTACGTTGTGAAGTTTCTGAGATAGATAAAATAAGTCAAGGGTTATTCTTTTATCGGCTTAAACTTTCATTTCACTGGCTAGGAAAAATCATATATTGGCTAGCAAAGAAAAAAAGCTGAATACAAGGAAGTTTCTGAGATAGATAAAATATGTCAAGGGTTATTCTTTTATCGGCTTAGACTTTCATTTTACTGGCTAGGAAAAATTATATACTGGCTAGCAAGCAAAAAAACTATAATATGGAAGTTTCTGAGATAGATAAAATATGTCAGGGGTTATTCTTTTATCGACATAGACTTTCATTTTATCGGCTAGAGAACATCATATACTGGCTAGTACCCAAAAAAGCTGCATACATTTGTCTTTTCCACCGTCGACAAACTAAACGACCAGTTAAGTACAATCAAAACCACCAAAACCCCAATGTTTCCCTGAGTTACAATCAAACTATCAAAATACTACTTTCGACTATGCAAGAGAAGAGGCATCCAACTAGACATCGATTTCATCACCTAGACACGACACGTGAGCTTATGTCCTCCGACGCTTCTGGCGATGGAACTCTCCACAAGACGAGTACTTGTTTGTCTTCAGTCTCTCAGGCATTCTCTTCACGGGGGGAGGTAGTAAGCGGATCTGCGCTATATGTTCGGGAGGATCCGAAGTTTCCATGGGGGAACGGAGTACAACACTCCATCGTAACACGCTTGCCACGCAGCTCTGGTGTAGTACTCATGCACAAGAGTGTACACATCGATACCTCTTGCCTTAGCCGCGGCAACGACATGACTACAGGGGTATTGATCTATGTTGAAGTGGCGTCATGTGCATGATCGTGCACTAAGGTTGACGAGCCACCTCGTGGTTCCCTTCATGACCTCGAACTCGTGATCGTTGAGGGGCCTCACGAACATGCATATGGACGCGTTGTAATTAGACACAATGGCACTCGCAACCCAATCACTTACAACCTTCCCGGGTGTGCCACTTGACATCCTCTGTTCGACAAACAACTTTTGTATCGTCTCGATGATGTAATCAAAGAGCGCTAAAATAAGCAAATCCCGAGGCTGTTTGAAGACATTGTTGAGGCATTCGGAGTTATTCATGGTGTTTATGTTGTATGGGTTTTCGAGAAAGTGATCACGCGCCCAATTGCGGAATCCCGCCTCACGAAGGTACCTCCCGGCTGTGGGGCATTGTGTCGAGAAGTCAGCAAAGAGCTCATTGAAATCGGCTTGGGTGTATGCCTTGCTCATTTCGAAGAAGAGGTCCTGCAGTGCACCGCACTTATGGTGGTGCTTCGCATCTTGGAAGAGGTGCTATTTGCAGAAGCTGTGCTTGGCAAAGGTGTAGCTATCATGTATGCCCTTGACGATGCTACCATACCAGTCAGAAACCCACATCAACTCAGGGCTGTTCGAGTCGACATGAAGCATTTTTCGGAAGAAGAACGCCCAAGAGGCTTCATTCTCGCCATCCACTATGGCGAAGGCGATGGGGTATATTTTGTGATCGGCATCCTGCGCGGTAGCAAAGAGCAACGCCCCCTTGAACTTGCCCTTGAGGAAGGAACCGTCCACGGAGAAAACCTACGGGAATTTGACATGTATACAACAATATTATTATACATGATTCTTTCATGGCAGGGTATATGTTTTCACGGGCACAAATTACTACTACACTGGCTAGGAAAATTACCTTCCGTAAGTCGGGGATAGCCCGAATCCAAACCTTAAAGCCGACGAAAGCATACTTGAACCTGTGGTTCCCATCCCACTCAACCCAGGTGTGTGATCATGGGTTCGCCTTCTCCAGCATGTACAAGTACAATGTCATTATTCGGTACGAATCCTAGTCTGTTCCATAGAAGGTGTCCCTCGCTGTCAACTTCGCATATCGAGCTTTCCAATAGCTGCAACTAACACCAAGTTGGTATTTCGATAAGGCTTGGACTTGGGCAGGATTTATCGGCTTACGGGTACCAGTGAAACTATATTGCATAGAATTTACATCAGTTACTAAGTGGCTAGACTTTTATATTGACAGACTATGATATTTACTATATTAGCAAAGACTACAATGTTAGTGGGTAGTAGGACTTAATTTTCAACTTGGGACGAGGCTCTTCCCAATAAGCTCGGACGTCGCATGTCGATCGTGGTTGCGTCTAAAATTAATGTCACAGGTGTGCTCCTCCACATACTTTCGGACTTTCCACAAACTTGTTTTCAGGTATTTTAATGCATGACACATCCACTTGCACTTGGGATCGATGCACACAACGGTGTATACCGACGGCGACGACCTCTTCACGTGCGTGTCGAAACAGCCCTCCACCGCAGACCACCTTATTCGGTTTTGCACCTCCTCCTTCGACTTGATCAACAATCCCTCGTGAAGGTCGATGTTCTTGCGTCGAGGGTCCCCTACATGCGGAAGAGATTTGTCCAACATTTCCTCCACATCATCGATGGACATCCGTGGAGCTTTCAACCTCGAAACCAACCATTCGGCCTCGTGCATCTCATCATCGGATGATATTTCCATACAGCCCATTTATGTCGTTTCGTCAAGCGACTCCAATTTTATTCCCTTGGTAGTTTCATTCTCCTCCTCCGACGAGCTTCCCAAGTGGACGGAAACAACCCTCCCTTTATGCCCTCCCCCATATATAGTATCTTCCTCATCACTACTCAAACTTATTACCTGTTTTCCACGATCCACGTCAACCGCTTTACCTTTCATCTCCGAAGCAACGGTTGTCGATTCTGCCAAGGTTTTCTGGATTGTCTTGCCAGTTGTGTGAGTTTCTATGCCAGGTGAATTATTGTCTTTTCCATCTAAATTGTTATCCATACCATAATCCATAATGAGATCAAGATGCGATGTAGACCCATCGAAGCCCATATCAACCCAACCCCCCTCATCCTCCAAGACAGTTGTGATGTCTACATCTGGTGATTTGGTTCGTTGTGAAAAATTCACAACCGTCGAGCGACTTCCATTTTGGCTTCCACTTTCTTTGACCGAATCGTACAAAGGAAGGGGCCATACCCCATCTCCACCCCTTGAGCTGCAGTACTTGAAATCATCCCAAACACTTTCATCATCCACTTGAATCGGATAGCATCCCTCCTTCTTCGTATCGAGTAGGTATTTTAAAATCCAACTCGTAGTAACTAGGGTCTACCGCGAGCTTCTCCATTATCTTGCACCTGACGGCCCCAAACGACATGCTCTCCTCTATGAGCATTGCCTTGTGGGAATTTCAACCTTTATACACCCATCCCTCTCCTTCATGTTCCCACCGACCATTGCAAACGAGAGTAAGTAAGACCACTCCTTTCTCCCCTGCAAAAGAAAGAGATTAAGATGATCTTCTCAATATCGGTTGGGGATAAGGACAGAACGGTGAAAATCCATGTCTGTAAATTGAAAACGAAAACCATACTTACCCATGATCGTTGATGTATATTGTACGAAAGTGCCATGTGTATCCCTGTGTACTTCTATATATATTCTGTTGATGACTAGGATTTCCCTTTGGTTGACTAGTAACTTAATTTCTGGGTTTTATTCTTCGAACTTCACGTTAATGGCATCTAGTACACAGTCTGCTTTTTTTTTCACTTTTATGTCAACATGTCGAGACCACTCATCTCCTTTTATAGTCTGGCTGCAGCCCGCCTATTTTCCCCACGTGATTTCCCTCCATTTTGGGTGGGTGGGAATTTAACATGCGCAAAGCCCCATTTGCATTTAATGCATGTGATGTCACATGCACTATTTGTATTAAATGCTTGTCTTCTCAGCTCTATCTGTCCACAAAGTTTTCCTCACCCCTCTCTCCACTCAACTTTGTCAACTCCTTTTTGTTATTTTTTTGCCCAAATGAAACACCCCTGTCCCATTTCGAAACCTGTCACCTCCTTTTCCCTTTTAACCTTGTGTGCAACCTACTACCGGGTAAACACATTTTGCAAATCTAACATTTTGCCCTCTGTATTTTTACCCCCATGGTTATTTTTGCAAAGTTCAATTTTTTTTATATTCATGCAATTCAACCATGTTTTTACTATTTTTATTTTTCAAAAATAATTTCAGGAGTACAAACCTATATAAAAAGAACTAATAAAAAAGTTATACTTTTATATTTTTATCGTTTTGAAAAAATATACGTGAATAATAAATGATATGGAATACTCCGTATCATTTTAAATAGAATAAAAAATACATGTGTTTATTTATTCATTTAAAATCCGGAAATGTAATTCAATTCGAAGTAGGGGTGTGCATCGGTCTAAAACCTAACCGAACCGGGTCGAACCGAACCGAACCGAAACCGAAAATCTCAAAATTTTCAAACCGAAAGCCGAACCGAAAGTATTAGGTTCGGTTCGGTTATTTGTCGGTTCGGTTTGTGTTCGGTTCGGTTTTAACATAATTGAACCGCATTTCCATAAAAAAAAAATTTAAGTATACAAATATATATAAAATACAGTATATATACACATATTCCAATATAAAGTATACAAATATAGTTACAAATAAATAAATATATATATATATATATACACGGTTACAAATACAGTGTATATATACATTGTAGTTGCATGCTTTATAAAGTATACAAGATTAAAATATATATATATATATAATTGCAAATACAATGTATATATGTGTATATATACACTATATATATGTATATACAGTAAGTATGTGTGTATATATAAAATATACAAATATATATACAATGTATTTATGTAGTGTATAAAAAAAATTCGGTTTAACACAAACCGAACCTAAACCGAACACAAACCGAACCGAAACCGAAAAATGGAAATTCTCGAACCGAAAAATTTCGGTTATGTTCGGTTTGTGTTCGGTTTGTGTTGGTTCGGCCCAAAAATTCGGTTTGGACCGAATCATGCACACCCCTCACATCTTAAGTCAAATTCTAGAAGTTGTTAACGGCTCTATGTTCTAGCATTTTTAGCATTTGTACCTAGCGATTTTTTCTTAAATAAAATGGAAAGAGATTAGGTAGAATTAAATACGATCAGTAGTTCATCTTATAGTATTCTAAATCTGGGATATGGTTGAGAATAGTGGTTGTCCGCTAAACTATTGATTTTCTTAAATACATGACGAACATGGATCGTCTGAAAACGGCGAAAATCCATGAGGGAATAAAAAATTAGCATTTCGAGTTCCCAAAGGCATTTTTAAATACCCTTAAGTGTATTAATAATGCTAACGTTGTCACCTTCATTTTTGATATTTTGGATTTTAATATCTATTGCCTTACAGATTCATTCTCTTAAAGTTGTAGCATTTGCTCTGGGCACTGAACAAGGTGGGATAGAAGCATCCTTCATAGAAACCCGACCAATTTGCTTTATTATCACAGATTACAAAAGCAATTGCCTGGTTTTCATTATCGCGGAACGACTCATCAAAATTAAGATTGAAACCCATTTGATTATTATTTTTTATGTTTTCATGACCGAATGAGTATTTAGAGTAATTAAGAGTAGGTATTATGTCTACATCTTCCTCGTCACTATTGGCCGTGTTTCAATTGAAAATTTGTTGTTTGATAAATTTTCTAATATTGTTTATTGTACTGGCCTCGTTCTTAACACTATTTGATTCTTAAAGTACCATATACTCCACCAAATGGTGGTCATTGTACTTGTTTTCTTAATTTCAATTGTTTTTTCAATTGTTTTTATGATAAAGTGTTCATTAAATTCTCACATTTCTATCGCGTTTTCCAACCACTCTAAAAATATCTCACATTTCTAGTTCCATAATTAAATTCTCCTTGTCCCATTTTTATTATCGGTAATGAAGTTGTTAACTTTGGTCATTTAATTTATTAAGTCATTGTCTTTGGCTATAATAATTGTATCCAAGTCCCAATTATCAAGCTAGAATTTTATGGTGTTGTCATTCCCTTATTGTCACTTAAGACCTGAAGCAAAAAAGCTCCCCAAAGGGATATTGCTAGGAGGGAAAGTGTCTTGCTATAAAATATATGAATAAATATCAAGCAAACCAACTCCTTATCCTAGCAAATAAATTACAAGACTCCCTCCTGTTGTATTAGTAGGGAATTAGGATCGATTCACGAGGAGGCGAGTCAACGGATCCTGAATAGTCCTGAAACGTTCTCTGCAGTGTCGACCAGAAGCCTCGATATCGACAACTTCTGTCGATATCGACAAGGGCGGTCGATTTCCTTCTTCAAAGCCTGCAATGACAAAAACAATAGATCGACGTCGACTTGAGGCAGTCGATGTCGAGTGAGCACCAGTGGGGTCGACACAGAAAACTGTCGACCTTCAAATCTCAGCAGCAAAGTGGTTGATATCGACTATAGCAGTCAATGTCGACAGTAGTAGCAGAAAGCAAGAAATTGTTCGACAAAGAAAGATCAAAAGAACTAAAGGATGGTAAAGAGAATCAATGATCAGAAAAAAAAAACAGAGATTTTTGGGTTGTAAACTTATAAAACTAAAGCTTTCAAGGTAGGGATTCACCACGACAACAACCATGCATGCAACACACACGAATCATAGAAAGTTCATGTTTTTATCATCATACGATAGCTTTCGCAACCAACAAATAGAATCACAGAGGTTTTCACATAAATACCTATTTGTTTCTATCATTTTCATAATTAGGGTTTAGTCAACTTGCACAAACAAATCCTAATTACTATCCAAATTCACAAAGTAGTTCACTTTCGCTTCATAAATTGCAAATAAGGAATTGTCCTATACTTTACGAAGCGGATTAAGCACGGGATAGAAGATGATAAACACATAAAAAATCAACGATTCAAGCACACACACATGGCTATTATCGGGCTCACCCCGACCCTAGAAGTGGGACGACTACTCACTCATCATCGTCATAAACATCATCATAATCATAAAAACACAAACTTTGCATAAAAATATAACTTTTAAGAGTACAACTGAACTCAGTCTTCTCCTTCTTCACACACACACTCTCTCTCTCTCTACTCTATGCTTTATTGCACAAGGAATGTATAATTGGATGATCTAATAAATCCCTAACCCTAGTGGTTAACTAATCTTACAAATTAAGAAAGTACTCCCTCCGATCGGAAATAAACAATGTTTTATAAATATGCACAAAGATTAAGAAAGGTCACTCCCACCTTTAAATACCCCATAAAATAACTTTTACTCCCCATCAAATTTATTATGCACAAATGTGATTGGTTAAACAAAAAAAAAGTACAAATTATATTATTATTAGTACAAAAGTAAAAAAAAATGTAATTATTACTTCTAAAACATCAAATATTGTTGATCAAATTTCACCTCCCAAAACGTCAAATATTTCCGATCAGAGGGAGTATATTCTATCTAATTAAAAAGATAAAAATCTCCTAACTAAACTAAACTCCATCCAAATAAAGTATGATCTCTTCATGTCAAGATAAAAGATTTCATGCCTTGGATAAACCCTCAAAAGATTCGGGCTTAAATCCGCGTTTCTGCGCGTCAAGCCAGTCAACGTCGAGTGGAGTGGTCGACGTCAAGCGCCTCTGGTGCACTCAATCTTGAGTAGTGTGTTAGACTTCGATTGCTCTTCTTTCCATTTCAGCAGCTTGCATTTCACTCTTTCTTGTAGTCGATATTGATGGACTTTGGTTGACGTCGACCTCTTTTCCAGCTTGTCTTCTTTTGCTTCCAATTGCTTCAAATTCCATTCCGAATTCTATAAAATTGAACAAAAACTTGTGTAGACCTCTATATCTTGCAAATAAGCATAAACCACATAAATTCATAGCATTCCCATCCCATAATGCACATTAATGATAGAAAATGGACTAAAAGACAACACTAAACATGGTCAATTTAACGCACATCAAATCACCCCATACTTAAGCTTGTCCCCAAGCAATACTTTTCATGGTCACACAGCGGAAGAAACTAAACTCTCAACATCATAGATTCATTCTTATATAACCCTAACAATCAATTACCATCCTTGCAAAGGTACTTTTGCCTTCAAATTCGTGCTTGTGAATGAAAAGCAACATCTCACACAAAAGGAGGGTTATGCAAAATAATTTTTCTGTGACAAATCATAGCAACAATAATCAAGAGGACTTTTAAGCGCATGGTGAAGTGAGGGTAAAAGGTATAGTGGTGGGCTATATTTGGGCTATGTGGTGCTAAATCCGGGGAGAAACTTTCACACTTTCTTGATTTGCTTTGATGCACTTTCTTCTTTGTGATATTTTCACATCCCTCTTCCTCTCTTGCTTCTCTCTTTGCTCTTTTCACTAATATGTTTTTACCTCTCTGAACTTAGCACTGCCTTCTCGTGAGTCGCAAACATGGGTATCATGAATGGCCCCAGATACTTAGCGCTTCGGACTCTTCACCTTGTATCCCATCTCGGGTGAATTTTATCCTCCGCAAGCAGGGTCGATCCACCTTAACTTCTTGGTGATCAGATTTTCTTTCACTCATTAAATTTTCCATTAAAATCATTTATTGCCATCAACATCATAATAATTTCACAACATTCATAACCATATAGCATCTCCATAATATGACTTTCATTTTTCAAAATATTCCCCAAATGGGTTAAAAGATATAAAAATGGGCAATTTATGAACTTGTGAAGCAAATATAATGTAAAGCACATATGGCTTCAATATGAGGTAGGGCTAATAAGCATGGGTATGATGGACAAATTTCGGCTCAAATGGAAAATAAAGTCCTCAATCATCTTATTGTGCATATGTCAAAAGCAACTTCAATTTGCTCCATTCATGGTTTTCTCAAAATAATTGCACTTCATTGAGACTTCCCTTCACTAGGAAATTGGATTGCAATATTTCTAATGGATCTACTTTTGCATCGTTGAGCCTTGTTAAAACTTCCATGACACTTTTCTTTTGAAAACGGGGGTGATATTTTTTTTTTTTTCAAAAAGATTTCTTTAGACCATTGATAGAGCATCATTAGTATTGCATAATAGATTACCTTTAGCATAGTTTGGTTGTGAATATTGCATATTTTGGTTGCATTTACATTCTCACTTGTTGAGTTGGAAGAGGCGGAATCTACACATTTTTATTGATTTTTCAGATAGATGTGGATCCGATGAGGAACGAGGAGACTCTTAGATAAATGAAGAGTCAAGGAGAGGAAGGGAAGTAAAGAGCACGGGAGCGGAGTCAAATTTCGAGAGCCTAAGTGAAGAACAAGTCAGTAGAAGTTGTCGCCAGACAAGCTAAACTTGTAACGCACTTTTTGGAGGCCTCGGTGGTCCGATTAACTATTATAAGTATGTGTTGGAAAGATCTTTCCGACATATACACCTTTCATGTTGACATCAAGACCAAATTCGGAGTGGAAAAACTACTGTGGACAGTATGGCCGTCCCACGGCTCGAAGCTCTGACGAACGATTTCGTAATCGCCTGGCCGCCCCGCGGCCTGGGTTGGCTGCCCCGCGGCTTCTGCTGAAATGACTAATCTGCCAACGGACTTGTTATCTCTTTAATTAGGGTGTTTATTTTATTTTTGGCCGACTCTTTTGGAGGCTTTTAAAAAACTTTTCTAGGTTATTCTATCATTGAACCTTATGCACTTTAGAGAATTATGGAGAGCACGTTTGAGCATGAGCAACTAAACACTCAAGGTTTCGCCTACAATTTGGATCTTTGATTGTTGAATTGTGAGTTTCTTAATCTAATTCTTATTCCTATTCGAAGGTTTTGACTTCTTTGTGCTTAATTCCTTGAATGTGTTTTATTCTCTTTGGCCTGATCAACTAGTTAGAGTAGATTCATTCAATTGCTAGTGTTTTTTAGATTCCTCGTAGCGAACCTTAAACCAAGTGGCAATCATATCCCTTTAGGACTCGTAGGACTAATTGGATGTGTAGGAAGTTGAATATATGTTAAATATCGACTCGTAGCTTGATATTGCATATACCTTAGTTAATTCATATTCTTAATGCTATCTCTAGGTTAAATCTTAACCGTGTTAGGGTTATTTAGAGATAAGAATTACTAGGACTCGTAGGACTAGTAATTTACCTAAGATCGGGACAAGGACATTTGTAGGAAAAGAAAAGAACTATAGGCTGAAACAAGGATCAAATTCATCAATTGAAGTGACAAATTGTAGGTGAACCTATTTCTCTCTATTGCATTTGACAACTTATATCCACTTTGATAGAAGGCGGATATTCTTCTCACAAAACTCTCTTTTGATGTTACTTGCGATTAGATTGACACTCGAATTTATTAGATTTCCCTATGGATCGACCTCTTTCTTACCAACTATACTAGTTGTAAGTTTGAGTATTCTTTGGCAGGAATAACGACAGGTTTTCCTCTTCTCAAATTTGGCGCCGTTGCTGGGGACTTCTTGAAATTTCTTGTGTTTTTTTTTGCTAACTTTTGTATATATTTACATCTAACCCCGTCGTCGACCTATCTTACGGTTCACGAAACCTAATTGCTAATATTTCAAGATGTTGAAGTTATGTCAGTTTCAGGGAGAGTATTTTCACCATTATCTCACGAGATTGCAAAATTTATTGGACATCCATTCTTCACAGGGTTTCCAAGATAGTTTGTGAGATGTGGTGCTTTGCGTTATTGAGGGCATGACTCCTGAGACACGAGAACTTTCCATGTCCATAAACAACGGAAGCTTTGCTAGTTTAGGAGTGTCGGGACTATGGGATCTTTTCTGCTACATGGGTGACCAATCGGCGGAGGAAGAATCCTACACTTTGATGTTTTAACCAATGGAGTACTCTGACCCGTTCATGGAGGATTAAAAAAGTGTCTTGATGGAGCAAATGGAGCAATTAGGTGAGATGGTAAATCAAAATGGGGATGCAATTAACCGGCTTTCTCAAACATTGAAGGAGTTGGCAGTTGAGAAATGTTCTATTCCTCAAATTGATGAAAGCCAAGATGCAAGCAACAATGAATTCTCTGATAATGGAGAAGAGTATCTAGTGGTTATTGACACAAAATCTCAGGAGACATCCCTAGAGGTTGAGTATGTTTTGATGCTCCCTCCATTCGTAAAAATCATCCTCAACTCGCCTATCAAGAAGTCAAGTCCGGAATCGATTCCCAAACAAGAAACTGGTACTTTTTGCAAATTGGGAGATTTTGGTGAATATGTCGATCCATGGAGCCACTACTTCAACAAACCACCAGCGGAACTGTGTTGGTGGTCCTACATACCCTCGAAGGAAAATCAAGCTCGAATGAATGGTAAGTTGGTGACGGTTCTCATTGCTATATTTTTAATTACCAATTGCTTCCTCTTTAGTGTGCATTCGAATATCGGTTGGGCACGAGAGTTTGATTTGCTCTTAAGGGCACTAACAATGTCCGCTTGAGTCTTGAATGAGTGGATGAATAAACTGTCGAGCTAACGACATTAAACAAAGGCGCTGCTTGGGAGGCAACCCCAAGTAAGTTTCCTATTTTCCTCTATGTCTTTTGTTTTGTTAGATTAGTTTTTGGTTCTGTTCAGTGTTGGGGAGCTAACACCGTAGGGAGAAAAGGCATAGCTAAATTTCACAGGCCGCCCCGCGGCTAGGTCATGTCCTCAGCCGTCCCGCGGCCTCTGACGGGACTGAGATATTTTCCTTCCTCACTTCCCACCTTACCTACCACCATTGTAGTGAGCATATTAGCTTTTCTTTCTTTTCTTCATATTTTTATCTTTTTTTGTCTTTTATGTCATTAAGGACAATGCCTGATTTAAATGTGGGGGAAGAATTGCATGGCATAATAAGATTAGGATTGCATGTTTATTTTCAGTTGCACTTGTATATTTGTTTTTAGTTTAGATTGTATGCATATCAATTATCAACATGTTATTTAAAAAAAATTGAAAAAAATATATATTTATGTAATTACATTTATGCATTAGTTAGGATATTAGGTCTTATTTTCCCATATGGATGTCACTTGTCCTCTAATTTATCTATTGAGACTTATGCCCCATGATGTGTTTGGATTGTTGAAACCTTCGATATATGATTTCTACACTATTTGGTGAACATGACTGGTTAATGATTAAGCACATAAGATCTTTGATTTTTGGGTGATCTTGAAGTTCTGGACATGACATGGTAAGCTTATTTTGGCCTATTCAGAACTGCGCTTGATTTAGTCATCTTGCTTGTTGAGTGTACTCTCTTTAATTGCTTCCTCTTTGACTTGCATTAAGATATCTTTTTCAAGGTTTTATATTATGATTTCTGCATATGACTTAAACATGATTGAGGCACCTTTATTAGCCCTATTTGACTCTATTTCCACCTTACATATTATCTTCTACTTGAAGCCAATTTGAGCCTGATTGCCTATTCTTTTATAACTCCGCAAGAATTTTCCATAGCCATTTATAGCCTAACCCTATTCGAGAATTAGGAATAGTTGGTAGATATTCATATTGTGGATGATGATTTGAGTGGTGGATTGCATGTTTGGGATACTCTTATGAGATGTTTTGATTCTTGCTAGTAGTTTATACATTACTTGAGACCTAAGGAGGATAAAATTCACTTAGGGGTAAAAGTCAAGGAAAATCATTTGATATAGCATGAAAAAGAACATATGAAAGAAAAATAAAAGAGAATAAAAGAATGAGTTGAGTACGGTTTGTAAAGTTATATTCTTGAAATTGGAGTTGTATGACATTGTAGAGTTATGGTATGAGCTTATGAGTGGTATTGTGATTTGGTTGCTTCCTTAGTTCCCGGATTATGAGCACCACATGTCCTAAATTGTTTCATACCTGATGTTTCCTATCTTGGCCCCATTACAACCCAATTGAAAGACCTCATGATTTTTGTTGTGTGTAAAGTCACCAGCGGTGGAGAGCTAGAACACTGGTGCAAGACTATTATAGCTAAGCTTTTAAAGATTGAGTTTTGAGCGTAAACATTTAACCCTAAACACTTGAGCGACAGAGAAACACATATTCCTTGTAAGGTCTAGAATGGATATGGCTGCCTGATTTCATTGATTATTGCAATTATGTGCTATGATGTTGTTAATCTATTGTGTTTGCTAGTTTTCATGCACTTAAAGAATATTGGGGTTGATACATGAATTGCTATTCTGTGGGGCTGCAGAGTTGATTTTTCTTTTGCTTGAGGACAAGCAAAGGTTCAAGAGTGGGGGAATTTGATAGAGCATGATTAGTATTGCATAATAGATTGCATTTAGCATAGTTTAGTTGTGAATGTTGCATATTTTGGTTGCATTTACATTCTCACCTGTTGAGTTGGAAGAGGCGGAATATATACGTCTTTATTGATTATTTCAGATAGATGTGGATCCGATGAGGAATGAGGAGACTCTTGGATGAATGAAAAGTCAAGGGGAGGAAGAAAAGTAAAGAGCACGGGAGCGGAGTTGAATTTCGAGAGCCTAAGTGAAGAACAAGTCAGCAGAAGTTGTCGCCAGACAAGCTGAACTTGTAACGCACTTTCTGGAGGCCTCGGTGGTCCGATTAACTATTATTAGTATGCGTTGGAAATCTCTTTCCGACATCTACAACTTTCATGTTGACATCAAGACCAAATTCGGAGTGGAAAAATTAATGTGAACAGTATGGCCGCCCCGCGACCACCACTAGCCGCCCCGCGACTCGAAGCTCTGACGAACGATTTCACAATCGCTTGGCCGCCCCGTGGCCTGGGTTGGCTGCCCCGCGGCTTCTGCTGAAATGCTTAATCTTCCAACAGACTTGTTATCTCTTTAATTAGGGTGTTTATGTTATTTTTGGCCGACTCTTTGGAGGCTTTTAAAAGACTTTTCAGCTTAACCCAAGTGGCAATCATATCCCTTTAGATTCCTCGTACCAAACCTTAACCCAAGTGGCAATCATATCCCTTTAGGACTCGTAGGACTAATTGGATTTGTAGGAAGTTGAATATATGTTAAATATCGACTCGTAGCTTGATATTGCATATACCTTGGTTAATTCATATTCTTAATGCTATATCTAGGTTAAATCTTAACCGTGTTAGGGTTATTTAGAGATAAGAATTACTTGGACTCGTAGGACTAGTAATTTACCTAAGATCTGGACAAGGACATTTGTAGGAAAAGAAAAGAACTAGAGGCTGAAACAAGGATCAAATTCATCAATTGAAGTGACAAATTGTAGGTGAACCTATTTCTCTCTATTGCATTTGACAACCAATATTATTCCGTTTGCCTGTATCCGCTTTGATAGAAGGCGGATATTCTTCTCACAAAACTCTCTTTTGTTGTTACTTACGATTAGATTGACACTCAAATTTATTAGATTTCCCTATGGATCGACCTCTTTCTTACCAACTATACTAGTTGTAAGTTTGAGTATTCTTTGGCAGGAACAACGACAGGTTTTCCTCTTGTCAAGCATAAACTTTAACCACAAAAGAAAAACACATACATCTAAAGATGGTACCTAAAATATGTAAGAAATAACCATGTAATGAAATGCAAGCCTTATGAGTAACAAGTAAACATCGAACAAAGATAAATAAGCAAGCTTTTCCCCCACCCCATACTTGAATCTTACAATGTCCTCACTGTAAGAAACAAAATTCAGAAGTGAAGTAAAAAAGAAAACTTACTAGAAATAAGCGCAGTGGCTCGAAATAGGTGCTTCTGTACGTTGCCAGCAGTCGACATCAATAGGGGTGGTCAACATCGGGAGCAAACCTTCTTCAGTATTAAAGTCACTATGATAGGTCTGTATATGCAGTCGACATCAATTGTTATGGGTCGACATCGAGTGCTTCTTTCGTGTTCCCAGCTCAAGGTAATCGAGATCGATTACAACTATTTGTCTCGACCTGGCGTGGTCGACATCGGGGTCTTGAGTCGACATCGACCGCCTTCAAATCTTCTTCTTGCACCCACAAATGTGTTTGCTTACCAAGATCCAAGAATAATATAAAGTTTCAAAACCAAAATCCAAAGCCAAAAGTAAGAATCCTAAAAACCAAAACTATCCAAAAAGGAGTCTATGTACATGCTCTAGACTTTTAAGTCGCTAGGCCAACTTCTTCCGTGGCTTTATCCTGGTGATGGATTAGGACCATATGGCTCGGTCCTCCTCTTCGGGGCTCTCGAGCTCAACCTTTAAAATAACGTCTTTCGTGTCCCTGAGCTCTAACTTCCCTGGATAAACTCGGTGCACGATCACTACTCCGCCCTTCCTTTCCCTTGCATCCTTCCGCTTGTATCCCTTTATGTTCACTTGATTCATGAATACCTTGTCGCCCACATTGTATTCTTTTTACTCTTCATCTATGGTGTTAGTAAGACGAACATACCAAGGTACTCGCTTCATAGGGATATGTTCTGTTGAATTAGGGAGATAGGGGTCTTTACCTGGCCTTACCTCTTTGATGTCGAACGAGATGTCTTCTGCCTAGGGAGGGGGTCGACATCGACCGGTCGGGGATGACATTGAGTGCAGGTTCTCTTCCATTGTGGCAAGTGATGGCACTGGAATTGATGGAGGCACGTCGATCAGTGTTTGTCGACATCGAATGGGTTCAGTCGACATCGAGTGTGGTGGGTCGACGTGGAGGGGATCGTCTGCATTGACCCCTTACTAACTAATTGAAACCAAAAACATTAATTAAGAAACCCTAAAACTAACTTCATTTTGAAGCATGTTTCAACAAATTTCACATCCTGGTCATTAAATGAAGTGGTGTTTAGCGACATCGATCTTAACGGTGGCTTCGCTTCAATTCGTAAATTGTCGTCATATATTGTCGGAAGAGGAAGAACGTGTTTAGAATATACTGTATAGGAATGTGGAAGTAGAAGCGAAGAGAAGTCATGTGACATATAATTATGTTTTTAATTTTGTGATGTTTTTAATCCCTTTGTTCAATCAATCAAAATCCCTTTTTTTCATCAACCCGTAAATATATAGATGGTATAGTAATGACTTGCAAAAGTATATAGACTAAATTTAGAATCTCGTAAAAAATGAGGTGAGTATACCTAAAAGCCCCTTGTATATCCTAACTAACCTCTAAGCCCCCTACAAATTGTGGATCCCCACCTACTAGCAAGCAAGTCCCCTATATCTTCCACCTCCACACACCTGACCTATTTGGTTATCATATCTTTGTTCGCCAACTGATCTGCTTTAATGACTTGTACTTGCATCTATGGATGATCCTAGATTTACACGTATCAATGATAGTAGTAGCACAAGACGCATGACTACAAAAAAATCTTGGAAAACGTCTTGTTCCTAGCCATCCAAGTGAAATAGATAGTAGCACAAAATACAAGCAATTTCTCTTGAAAGTAAGGTGTTGATCTAGTCTTCAAGGGTTCACTTGCGAACCATTCCAACTATTCCTGAGCAAATCTAAATCGTCTCTCAAACTCAACCTTTATATATAGAGTATTATATTTACTAGTTTGTTACTATAGCTTGTTAAAAATGGATGTTATTATATACACTCCGACAGAATGGATCTATGATTCGTTTTCTTCATAATTTGACATGTATCCAATAATCATTACGAAACTTTACAAAAAAAATAAACAGATTATAAATCCGATCGATTTTGAAAAACAATACAAAACGGATTCTAGATCCGTTTGTGTAAAAGTTTTAAAACCAACTTTTGAAACTTACAAAAAAAAAAAAGTTGAATGATATAGATATATATTTTTTCCAAAAACTTTAAACTTGGTATATTTAAAAAAAACTTTAAAGATATATTTATTATTTTTTTAATATCAGACACAATTAATATTAGACACTTACCAAATTAAGATCAAACGAACGTAGGATTCTTTCTAAGTACATGCCTTGCCATTAAAAAACATAAGATCCACTTAATGGGCACAGTTTCTTTAATTTCCGTAGTGAAATAGAAACTACTCCGTATTTCACTACATATAGTAGTATATATTTGGAGTACAGTATAAGGTGCAGGCAGTGGCGGAGCCAGAAAAATTTTGAAGGGGGCACAATTATACATGTACGATATAATTATGGATTAAATTGACATAAAAAATTATATGTAATACGATAATAAATTGTGTTATTTCAAGATAAAATGTTATCGGTTTATGATAAAACTCTATCATTTTTTTCGCGCCTAAAAAAACAAATATAAATATATAAATGAAATGTCCGAAAAAAAATTAACAAAATAAGTATAGGAAACGCAATCTAATAAACATTAAGTTAAGGTTATGTTTGTTATATGAGGTAAAGCTTGGCTCGAGTTTAGCTCAATATATAAAAGCTCGGCTTGAGCATCATTTACAAAATGAGTTGATTACGAGCACATTTTTATGCTCAATTCATAATTCAGCTCGGATCCATTGAAACTCAAATAGCACGAAATTTGTGAAATTTACAAATTTTCTTTTAACTTACTATGTCATGAGGAAGTAAAGTTGCATAATATTTGAGAAAAAAAAAACTAAGCTCAATTAAGCTCATTCACTTACTAAACAAGTCCAGTATGAGCTTAAGTTCAAATATAGGTTCGACTCGAGCTTGACTTGTTTCTTAATGAGCTAAATATAATCAAACAATACTAGACTTGTTTAGCTCGAATAACAACCTAGTTAATATATAACGTATTGCACTCACAACATATAATAATGTAAAACCAGATATAAAATTTTTAAACTTGTATAACTTCTTATCTAATTAGTCAAAATGATTAGTATAACCTCTCATTTCGAAGCTCTCAAGATGAATTATAGTATGTGAATTTTAATTTAAATAAAATATAAAAGTATTATAGTCTATTGAAACAAAATTAAAGTGATTAATATACCTTTAATTTTAAAACAGCCATAATTTTTTACTCAGATGTCGGATTAAGGTTTATTATATATCAAAACGAAGCTATCGACGAGGAGAATACACATAGGTAGTTCGTCAAATGATAGAGGGAGCACGTGCCCCCCTAGGCCCCTCTTTAGCTCCGCCCCTGGGTGCAGGGATCTAGCTAATTAAATTGCTTTTTGTTAATTATCTTTTACATTGATCTTCTAAACTTCTCGCTAGCTAGTCGACTACAGAAAACCTAGATCCGATTAATTGTGCTGTTGAGATAACTAATTGCTCTTGTTTATATATGAATGAATAAGATGAGTAATGAATTGTGAGTTCTGGCAATATTCGGTATATTATTTTGGATATATATAAAGAAAATATTATGCCACCTTACAACCCTATCATCGATTCATTTGAAATATTCGACACACCAGTGTCAAGTAAATCAAGAGACCAAAACAAATCGGGCAAAACATTTCTGTCAAACAAAGGAGCCTTTTACTCAAAAAGGAAGCTCTATTAAGGTACCACAAAACTTATTGGAACCAACGAGCTAAGGCAAAGCACTTTTATCTTTCGGATACCAATTCAGGGTTCTTTCACAGAATTACCTGATACGGGGTTAGCCGCAGGATGGCCCGATCTTCGACAATCAAACAAGAAACAAGAAAGACTTAACAAGGACTAATGACGCAGCAGCGGAATTAAACAAAAGACTCGAAATTTAGATGCAATAATTGAAAGACACGACCGATAAGGACTGAGTCGATCTATATAGAACAAGATAAAGACCCCATGCCTTCTAAGAGGGTAGAAACATATACCAATTACTATATAACCAGCCTCTACAACCCTACACAACCAAGCGGACAACTTGGAGGCACAAGGAGGGGGCTTGTGGATACTAGGATCACCAAGTCTTGCGAAGTTGACGAACACAAAGCAAACCAAGCTGAGACAAGAACCAATTTGCAATCGATGAGCAATGCTTCGAATAGATTGACTTTCACTCAATGTGTTTCACACAAATCTGATTTTCTTAATGAATTGAACGTCTTACTTACAATGCTGGAATCGGCATTATATAACCCTAATATGGGCCTATGGGCCGGTTTTATCTAACTAAAGAAGATAAAATAACAACTTAAAGGAATTAATAAAATTAACCCTAAAGCTTCCTAAAATAACTGAAGTAAAAATAATACTAAAAATAGGATAAATTCGTCTAAACATGTGACAGCTGCAAAGCATGTGATTTTCGGCCAATCTCTAGGTCTAATCTGGAAACACCTTCAAAAGCAAATTTGTAGATCTCTTCGTCCTCGTTCCAACAAGTTATGGCACGATCCAATCCAATTAATATTGAATCCGTACGACTCATTTTACTGAGACGTCGAAAAGCTGTGAAACTGCTGAACGAATCTAAAACGAACGACACATCTAACTTGCACCTTTGGATCTTCTCCCATGGTGGAGCCTTCTTCTTCCTCTTGAGGATGACATCATTCTCACGAGCTCGAACCATAGGTCCATCCCCAAGTCTAGGTGTGTCCGAAGGTGTCTTGGATGGTGTCTTGGATGGTCCCGCATCATTCCCCCTTTCTTGAAAAGGATTCGTCCTCGAATCCAAGGTCGCCTATGATTCTGCAATTGCATCCACACGAGCTCCTGGATCGAAAACCTCATGCCCATGGAAACTCGTCTTAAGACCGAATTTTGTAGGGATTGACTTCTCCTTGATGGGTTCGATCTTGGCTTCGTCAAGTTGTAGGCCATTAGAGCTCTCTACAAAATCAAGAAAAGAAACTTGATTAGTGCACAATTCAGATTTCATAACAACGTCATGATGTTCTAACGTAATATGCACTTTAGCTTGGTCATTGATCTTAAAGTTTTCATCCAATACTAGCAAGTTTTCATCCTTTTTCAAGGCTGGACTTTCAAACATTTCAAGGTTAGCAATATGAGAACAATTTTTATCATCAATGATCATATTAGAAACATTGCCATTTTCTAAGCATGTAGTATGACACAACTCTTCTCTTTGATTATCAATACAAGGCATAGGTTGAACACTTAAAACCTTACTATCAATCAAAGAATCATCATGCTCAGATTTAATGCAAACACTATCATCATGGGCAAGTAAATTAAGATCTGGATCATTATTATCAATATGTTCTACATGTTCATCAATCAGCGAATTATCTATGCTAGAAGAAACATTATGATGGTTAGCACTATTAGAAGGAATAGGATGAGTTTCTTCCCTTTTAATTGGTGGCACTTCAACTCTAGGTGGGACTCCTTGTACGAACACCGTATTAGAGCCAAAACGTTGAAGCTCTATTGCCGCCAAACTTTTTTCCATCTGAGCTATGCACCCCATGACGGTACTGTACCAGTCAGGGATGTTGATCATGCTGGCCATGATAGCATTGACTTGTTCGGGAGTCATGGTGGGGCTAGAGTTGCTTCCATTGTTGGGATTATTCTCATTGTTTACTTGGTTTCCTGGCTGAGACATTGCAAAGATAAGACAACACGGAACTATGTAAAAGTTAGTAAAATATAAACAATCTCGCAATGTGTTTCGCTCACACTCCCTCTCTCTAATTGGTATGTCACGCTTGTTGGGGCAATCCGCTTTGGGAAAATCAACACTCAAGCAAAAACCTAACAATCGAAGTATAGATATGAGAGTATGAAGGAGGAACAAAGAAAAAGATGACTCGACACCAACAAAGGACTTGATCCAAGCAAGTATTGGACTCAATCAGCAGCAAGGACCACACAAAACAGAAAAAGAAGAAGGTCGAAATCGATCAAGGGCCTCGAAATCGACCCAAAATAGGCTCGACAGAAGCTGTACCGAGGAAGGGGGGTCGGTACAGGGTCGGTATGGGGTCGGTACAGGGGTTGCTGGACTCGACACTCTTCGTCAAGAGCTGTACCAAGGCTGAGGGAGTCGGTACAGGGTCGGTACAGGGTCGGTATGGCCTCTGCAGTGCTCGACAGACTTCAAAAAGAAAGAAAACAAAGAAAGTATGGAAATTTACCTCTTTTTGATTGAAAACCTTTAAGTTATGATGTTGTACTTGCAAGGTAGGGTTTCAATTTTGTGATTTTTGTGGAGGTAATGTGTTTAGGATAGAGGTGTGTCGACTAGGGCTAGGTAGATCACCAAGGTTGGTCCTTTGGGAGCTTTCTTGCACTAGATTGAATCAACAAACTCTCTTTTTTTTTTTACTTACTTTTGCCCCTAGTAAATTTTATCCTCCTAGGTCCAAGTTCAATCTCTTTTTTTTTTGAAGAATTTCGAAACTGATTTTTTTTTTGACCTAATGCAAGAAAGACTCTAAGATGGTATGAAGGACTCGAAAAAAAATCTGTAGAATAGGTGAATGAAATAAAAATCAGCCCTAATGAAATAGATATAGATAAAATTGGCTAATTTTGGGAAGTGGATCTATCTAAAGCCTTTATGATATATGATAGATAGAATTGAATTAAATCTATCAATAAAATCAGATTTTGATAAGGCAAGTAAATAGATAGAATCAATAAGTAAAGATATAATCAAACTAGGGTTTTGTGTGTGTGATAGGCAGAAATCGACCAAGCTTCAACTATGGGGACACTTGGGTGTCGTCGGCTAGGGTTTGCACAAGGAGATGTGCTCACGGTCCGGTCGACTCCACGGTCTCGGCTAGGCTTTGTGTTTAGGCTATGCAACCACAACAATCACAAACAAAAGATTAGTGCAATAATCAAAATTCAGAAATTAAGAAGTAAAAGACCAAACAAGAAAAGGACTCTTTTTGTGGGTTTTTGTGTTTATGAAAAGAAAAGACTCAAATTTTGATGTCGGAAACCTAAGCTCTGATACCAATTTGATACGGGGTTAGCCGCAGGATGGCCCGATCTTCGACAATCAAACAAGAAACAAGAAAGACTCAACAAGGACTAATGACGCAGAAGCGGAATTAAACAAAAGACTCGAAATTTAGATGCAATAATTGAAAGATACGACCGATAAGGACTGAGTCGATCTATATAGAACAAGATAAAGACCCCAGGCCTCCTAAGAGGGTAGGAACCAATACCAATGACTATATAACCCGCCTCTACAACCCTACACAACCAAGCGGACAACTTGGAGGCACAAGGAGGGGGCTTGTGGATACTAGGATCACCAAGTCTTGCGAAGTTGACGAACACAAAGCAAACCAAGCTGAGACAAGAACCAATTTGCAATCGATGAGTAATGCTTCGAATCGATTGACTTTCACTCAATGTGTTTCACACAAATCTGATTTTCTTAATGAATTGAACGTCTTACTTACAATGCTGGAATCGGCATTATATAACCCTAATCTGGGCTTATGGGCCAGTTTTATCTAACTAAAGAAGATAAAATAACAACTTAAAGGAATTAATAAAATTAACCCTAAAGTTTCCTAAAATAACTAAAGTAAAAATAATACTAAAAATAGGATAAATTCGTCTAAACATATGACAGCTGCAAAGCATGTGATTTTCGGCCAATCTCTAGGTCGAATCTGGAAAAACCTTCAACAGAAAAGTTGTAGATCTCTTCGTCCTCGTTCCAACAAGTTATGGCACGATCCAATCCGATTAATATTGAATCCGTACGACTCATTTTACTGAGACGTCGAAAAGCTGTCAAACTGCTGAACGAATCTAAAACGAACGACCCATCTAACTTGCACCTTTGGATCTTCTCCCATGGTGGAGCCTTCTTCTTTCTCTTGAGGATGACATCATTCTCAAGAGCTCGAACCATAGGTCCATCCCCAAGTCTAGGTATGTCCGAAGGTGTGTTGGATGGTGTCTTGGATGGTCCCGCATCATTACCTCTGGTAGACGAAATAGGAAAATTATAAGACACATCACCTCTGTGGAGGGCACCCACATTGTTGGAGAGGAAAATATAAGACAAGAAATCCGTCGAGAATTTGAAACCAGATTTAAATCAGCATGGACAACCGACAGAGACTGGTCCACCCAGTTGGATCTCATAAACAACTCCATCACAAAGGAGGAAAACGAGGAGTTAATTAAACCAATCAGGAACAGTGAAATAAAGAAGGCGGTCTTCATCATGGGAAAGAACAAATCCCCTGGCCCTGACGGGATGACGGTCGAATTCTATAAAAAATATTGGGACATTGTCGGCCCCTCGGTCATTACAGCCATTAAGAGTTTCTTCATGTCAAACCAGCTGCTTAAACAAACCAACCACACAGCCATCACCCTTCTTACTAAAACTGAAAATCCGTCTACGACTAATAATTACATACCGATAAGTCTCTGTAATACGACATACAAAATAATATCAAAAATAATAACAGAGCGACTGAAACGCGTCATAGGCAAACTCATCTACCCCCTGCAGGGTGCTTTCGTATCTGACAAGGCCATCCAAGACAACGTTCAAATAGCTCACGAAATTTTCCACTCCTTCAAAGCTCGCAAGGTTGCGGAGGGGTGGATGGCTATAAAACTAGATATGGAAAAAGCCTACGACAGAATTGAATGGGCATTTAAAGCATGCCATGTAGTATCATGCTGGGGTGCATTGACCGTGAGCATTCTATTTCTTTATGCGTATGTAAACAGAATGGCCGTCATCTATGAAGTAACTAGAGTCTTTCCTAGGGTCATAGGGTAGCCCAGCTTCATGGGGTGCCCTGAGTCAGTATTGTCGATATATGAGCATGATGATGAGATAGCCCAGCACCATCGGGCATGAGCATGGTATATGATATGATGATGAGATATGATATGCTATGATGAGATATGATATGCTATAGCATAGAACTGGCCATTCTCTGCACTAACGGGAAGGGGTGCAGAGGTAGGAGAGGGAGATGCCACTTGGCATTCTTTGGGTGCCTTTACAGTTCTTTCTGCATATTATAACCTAGGAGCATGCTAGTGTGATCTAAAGTTCCGTACTGCATTAGAGCCTCTTTATTATAGGTATAGCGTATGTCTATGGTTGCTTGCGGGACAGAGTGCGTTGGGGGGTCTCGGTCTGACCCCGCTTCTCTGTGCTGGTTAACAACGGTCCCACGGATATCTTTGTCCCCTCCAGAGGTATTCGTCAAGGGGACCCACTATCCCCCTTCCTATTCATTCTAGGTGTAGAATTGCTTGCTCGAAAACTTCACAATGAGTCAACACTGCCCTCCGGTAAAATAGGTTTCAAATACGGTCGCCAGGGACCCTGTATACCTTTCTTGGCCTTCGCGGATGACATTATTATTTTCGCAAAAACCACGGTCGAAGCAAGTACCAAGGTTAAGAATATTATTGATGAATATTGCTCCTTGTCAGGACAAAAGGTTAATTTCCACAAGTCCAATTTCCAGACAACATCTGGCATCCCGGATGCTAGAATCCACACTCTTATGGGGAATCTCCAAATCCCGCATACAAGAGCCTTAGAAAAGTACCTTGGTTGTCCCATTATCAATGGCAAAGTAAACAAAATTACATTTGAGGACATCGTGTGTAAGTCAAAGGAACAACTAATGAAATGGAGGGCGAATTCTCTTTCTCTTCAGGGACATTCCGTCCTCATTAACTCGAACCTGGAAGCCAAACCATTATATACAATGCAAAGTTTCATGCTACCTACCTATATCCACAAAGAGTTGGACCAAGTCAATCGAACTTTCTTCTGGAACAAGGATGTGCAGCACAGACCACTCATTAGTTGGGATAGAGTTTGTAAGCCAAAAAAAAAAAGAGGATTGGGTATTCGAAAATCCAGAGACATGAATGAAGCCCTCAAAATGAAATTATTATGAAAAACGCTTGCAGAACCAGACAACGAATGGGTAAAGATTATAAGACACAAGTACTTAAAAAATACTGACATCTGGAATTATAAGCGGTCTACTAATGCTTCTTGGCAGTGGCGTAAAGCTAGCTACTTGGTGGACAAGTTCTCTTCTGGTCTCGTATGGTCTATAGGGGATGGAAAATCGGGGCGCTTCTAGGAAGACAAATGGGTCTCCCTCGAAACACTATCCACCAGGATCAAGCCAAACCAACAATTACGATCTGATATGCGGGTCAACGAATTTATTCTCGGAGGGAAATGGTGGGAAGAAAAATTGGAACAATACCTGGACACAGATAGTGTTAAAGAAATAATGGACATACCTCTCCCAACGAACCCAATTCCGGACAACCTATACTGCTGGCCGGAAAAGAACGGATAGTTTACAACGGCTAGTGCCATGAAAATTATCCCAAATACAACAAGAGAAGCGGATGACCCAAATTTTTGGATTTGGAAACTTAACACACCACCAAAAGTAAAAAACTTCATGTGGAAAGTCGGCCAAAATGGACTTCCTACCAAGGACAGACTGAATACCCGGGGGGTCCCGATCCCGAATGGGTGTGTTTTCTGTGATTCACCCGTTGAAGACGAAGCACATATTTTTATAAACTGTGCATTCATACGAAATTTCTGCCTTCACTTCCATCTCGTGGAGGATATAGCCAATTCTATCACAACAACAACCAGGGATACCAAAACTATCCTGGGAACCCTTGGGGAAAAACTAAATAAAAATGAGAAAGTGCGAATGGCAGTTAATTGGTGGATCACCTGGTTCTTCAGAAATCAGGTAATATTCTGAGATAAACAAATCCCTTCTCCTCTAGAAATTGGGAGAAGTGTTAGAGCAACTCACGATAACTGGCTCAAAGCAACCTAATGGCAAGAGGACCAAGACATAATCAAGCCCCAAACGACAAAGTTACCAAAAATTAGTAGGAAAAATGTAAAATGGAGAAAGCCTGCCTTAGGCTTCATGAAATTAAACTTCGATGGAGTCATGTGTCCTAACGGCTTGTGTTGCGGGGGCTTCGTTATCCGTGACTGGCAGGGTAATCTCGTTAAGGTTGGCAATAGAAAGTTCGGGAAAGGGACCCCCGTTATGGCAGAGGCCTTGGCTTTGAGGGAAGGCCTCCTACAGGCATGCCATTTGCAGATTGAGAATCTCATTATTGAAGGGGACTCTCTTCCTATCATCTAGAACCTAAACAACTTGGGTAACTCTCCCTGGGAGGTTGAACTGCTTATGGGGATATTAAATGGATAACCAGGTCTTTCCAGAGAATTACAGTTTCTCATGTGCCTCGGGAGGGTAATAGAGTGGCTGATAAGGTTGCATACATTTGTCACTCCGACTCCTAGGTCGCACTTGAATCAAACCAAGATCTCCTTAATCTCATCCGAAATGATGCTATCGGCTACGTCGTGCGAGCCGAATTCTTACTCTATAAAAAAAAAACCAAAACGAAAAAAAAAACAAACGGAATAACCAACATAATAGTAACAAACTAAACTATAAAAATAAAGCAACGAAATGTCAAACAAATAAGAAAGCCAAGAGATTCCTGAAAGTTCGCTATCAATCCTATGCATGCTTGGTCACGCACAAACTAACAATTAATTCGAATTTTAATAATTATACAGAATATGATATTTTCCTATATGTTGGATTTTTCCAATTCACATGTGAAACACAAGGTCAGATTATTTCAATCATTCACTCCAAATTTAATACTGCAATTCACTTTTAAAATTAATTAATTTAGTTTTTATTTCATTATTTCAACAATTTAGTGATCGCAATTAGAAGAACGGTAAGTCTACCCAAAATATATACAAATCTGGAACACAACATCACTACTCACTAGAGAAATACATCAGGTATCCGATAATTAATGAAATGGTACGTTAACAAAACAACATTAGAAGAAGAAGTATGTAAAACAAAGGAATAACTTGGAAAGTGGAGGGTCAATTCACTCTCACAAAAAGAACGATTCAGTCTCATCAAATCCAATCTATCTGCGAAACCAAACTAAATCATGCAAAGTTTTATATTGTCAGGGGTAATACCTAAAGAGCTAGATCAAATTAATAGAACTTTCATCTAAAATAAAGGAGTAAATTACACATAACAACACTTAAATTAGGCTAGTTTTCACATAACCACCCATAAAATTATAAATTACAGAAAACCACCCATAAATTACATTTATTTTCAAAAGACCACCCATTCATTAAACCTCTATTTGTTTTGTTTGAAATGACTAAAATACTCATAATTCAAACTTATTTTTTTAAGGAAAGACTGAGGTGGTAATTGGGTGAGTCGGTCGGATTCGGTTAGTCGGGTTTTGGGTCATTCGGGTAATGTCTAATAATTTGATCATTTGGTTGGGTCGGGTTCGGGTTTCGATTGTATCGGGTTTCGATTGTCTCGAGTTTAAGTTATTTCGGGTTTGGATTGTCTCAAGTTTTCATTATTTCAATATTCATTTTAAGATTTTTACTAGAATCTATCTTAAAATTCGGGTTATATTGGGTTTCGGTTATAACGGTTCGAGTCTTAATGGGTTTCGGTTGAATCGGATTTGGTTGAGTTTCGGTTATCGGTTATTCGAATTTCGGGTCCAGAATGGGCCGGGTTGGGTCAGTGTTCAGGACAATCGGTTTCGGGTCGACCGGGTCGGGTTTTCGGGTTCGGGTCGAGTTTTGCCAGCTCTAGGGTTATTGTATGTATTTTGGAACCGATTGTCCTAAACACCGACCCAACCCGGCCCATTTTGGACCCGAAATCCGAATAACCGATAACCAAAACTCACCCAAATCTGAATGAACCGAACCCGATTCAACCGAAACCCATTAAGACTCGAACCCGTTATAACCAAAACCCGATATAACCCGAATTTTAAGATAGATTCTAGTAAAAATTTTAAAATTAATATTGAAATAATGAAAACTTGAGAGAATCCAAACCCGAAATAACTGAAACCCGAGACAACCAAAACCCGATACAATCGAAACCCGAACCCAACCCAACCCAATGATCAAATTATTAGACATTACCCGAAACCCTAATGACCCGAAACCCGACTAACCGAATCCGACCCGACTCGCTCAATTTTCACCTCAGTCTTTCCTTTAAAAAATAAGTTTGAATTAGGGGTATTTTAGTCTTTTCAAACAAAACAAATAGAGGTTTAATGGATGGGTGGTCTTTTGAAAATAAATGTAATTTATGGGTGGTTTTCTGTAATTTATAATTTTATGGGTGGTTATGTGAAAACTAGCCTAATTTAAGGGTGGTTATGTGTAATTTACTCAAAATAAAGATCTCCTAGTCAAACCATTTATAAGTTAGGATAAAATATGCAAATCCAAACAAAAAGGAGGATTTGGAATAAAAGAAACAAAAAAAATATGAATGAGGTTTTCCAAGTGAAATTTCTATGAAAAATATTATCGAAACCAGAAAATATATGAGTTAAAATTATTCAAGAAAAATATTTAAAGAATTCAAACCTTTTTGAATTTGATGGGGGGAAGCAATAGCAGTATAGCAAATTAATACAACTTGGACAACAATTCAATTGAGGGCTGATTTAGAAAGTTGGAGACGAAAATTCTATCAATTTTTGGACGGACAGAAAAGTGGGTCTAACCCTGTTGGTTGAGAGTTGTTCTCCCCCGACGAATTATCATCCTATCCAAAAAGTCAACGATTTTATTGACCAAAGTGTGTTACCAAAAGATAAGGCATGACATGGTTCAAAACCCTTATCCTAGAAAATTGGATCCCATACTGGCTCTATTGGTTATTGGTGGCCTGAAAGAAACGGATAGTTCACTACTGCTAGTGCTAATAACTTGATTACAAATTGTAGACAAAATCAAACAAATAAAGTGGTTTGGATTTGGGAAGAACATATATACCCAAAATTAAAAACTTCTTATGAAAACTAAGTAATGACGGGATCCCGACAAAAATTAGACTAGTACGGAGAGAAGTGGTTGTTCCATTGGAGTGCTGCTTTTATAACTCCACGTGTTAGGACGACATTCATCTATTTGCAGAATGCAACTTTGAGAATAAACTTTTAATCCTAGCCATCCAATCATTAATACTGTAAAAAATGCTACATCTACAATGCAACTTTGCGATTAAACTTTTTAACCATAACCATTCAATCATTAACACTGCCAAAAAAAGCTACATCTACAATGAGATGAATGAAAAACCTGATGAAGGAACTAAGGGATAAACTGACCAACGAACAAAAAACAGAAGTTGCAAATAAATGGTGATGCATTTGGTTTTTTTAGGAACAATGTTACCTTTGACAATATACACGACAACCCTCATGACCGACATTGAATTATTTTTACAATGATAACAATAGCTAGAGTTGAAAGGAAGCCAAATCTTTCAATAAGGATGAGGAACCCACGAAATGCAAAACTCGAATAGTCACGAACAAGTGAAATAGAAACAATATTAAGTGGAAAAGGCCACAATAAGGAAAAGTCAAGACCAATTTTAACGGGTCTACATTAGACACAAGTGATAGTACAATAGGTTTCATTTTACGAGACGAAAACGGACAAACAATTCTTGGATACGAAAAATGTGGGAAACAATCACCTACAAAAACAAAGGCATTGGCACTCCCTACAGGTGTAAAAAGGCAAAGGAAATAGATATTTGTCATATCAAAATTGAAAGAGATCCGCTCACCGTTGTCAACAACATTACAGGTAAATGTTGACGTCTTAGGAATATTGAGATGATTCTTTTGGAAGCTCTCTTCCTCTCATCATCTTTCTTTCTTTTTTTGAAGCAAGATAAGAATTCGGTTATCTAGACAAGCCTAGAGAAACCGAGAGACCGGACAAGTCGGTAGATGGACTAACCATCATGTACAACTGGAAGGAAAAACTGAAGCAAATGATAAAAAAAAAAGGAAATAACAGAAGCAAATGACATAAATAAAAATACAAAGAACGTACAAGCCATCCTACACTGCGAAACACAAGCGAAAAGACGAAACGAAATGATCGGCCAAAGGGACAACGCACACAGAGAGCTCTGGGGACCAGCGGACACCTCAGATTATGGACTCAAACGAGCCTTCAGATGTCATTCGCACATCCACGACGTCATCGAACATGACAAATCAACCATCGCTCACAAAAAGCCTGCAACACAACAAGAACAGCATAGTACACAACCCGCAAACTCAACCCCAAACCACACCATTGCTCATTTGCTCGTACAAACCCCAAGCACTCATCTCAACCCTCAAGGACGATAACAAAATCGTAAGCAGACTACCATAAAGATAAGCCCAATAGAGGCGATAAAAAACGAGACAAGGAAGCCAAAACGAGCAATAATGAACAAGTAAGAGAATGAATGAGCGGATTAAAGAACAACCCCAAATTGTTTTTTTTTTATTTTTTCCCTAAAAAAAGCCAGAAGGGCTGCAACCCGTGGAGGGGTGGCGACCATCAGATAGCAGGACAACGAGGAGAAGAAGGCAGCGGGAGGGCGGAGCCGAGGGCGGTGGAGCACGTGAGTGCCGTGGTGGATCACGTAGACCTTGAAGGACAAGGGAGACGGACCCAGTGGAGGCCGGTGTATGCTAACCATGATCGATGTGTGGTCGGCGAGCGGCAGCCCAGGCCGTCGAGGAGGAACCGGAGTGCCTCAGAACAACCTGAAAGGAGGAGACGGAGGAGCAGGCGAGGCTGAAGAAGGTCGGGAAGGAGCAGCCCTGCTCGGACCTGGTGGTGAGCCGGGTGGAGAGACCATCACTAATGGCGGCGGCGGCGGTGAGCCCTTTGCGCTTGGGAGCGTTTTAGGTTTTAAATCGGTTGCTGAACATTGATCACTCTCATCATCTTTCTTAAATGTATCCTTTCCGCATATCTTCAATGGAAGAAAATTTAGGGACAGATAAGATAGCACATCTTTTCCACCATTCCCGAGGTAATGTTATCTTGGAAAACCCCGGTTTGCTCGACCTCGTCCGAAGGATGCAATCAGAAGACAACTGAATTAATTTAGTTTTGCTAACCGAATCTTTTCCTTATCGATATAAATAAATAACATTTTACTATTCAAATATGTATTTTAATGATATACTCCACCCGTTCGAAAAAATATATCATTTACTATTCACACATGTTTTTTTGTATGATAAAAACTATATAAAATATTTTTTTATATAAAAAATTAACAATTTCGAACTTTAATATTAAATACGAAGTTGTTAAAAAAATTATAAACTAATGAATATTTTATATAATTTTATCATCCTAAAAGAGTGTGCATCAATACTAAACCACGTTTTTTTATAAGAATACTAAACCACATGTTTTGTCGAATAGAGGAAGTAAAAATTATATAAAATACTACTCCCACCGTCTCAAAATTTAAGTCATTTTAGGATTTTTTTAACAATTTTTAATAAAACACTCACCCCTCAATCAACATCATCATTCCACTAACTTTTTTATAAATTTTATTGTTTTTAAATACCCACTACGGAGTATATTTTATAACCAATCCAAATCTTTAAAAAAATCAACAATACACAAATCGATACAAATCATTACTATCCCCTGCCTAGAAAACCTAAAATGATATTTATTTTGATACAAGAATAAAGACCTAAAATGACCTAAATTTCGAGGTGGATGGAGTAATATTTTTATTATAATTTATATTTAATAATAATAAGAATGAAATTATATTAAAAATAAGGGCAAATTGCAAAAAATAGCATGAACTTTTAAGGGTAGTTGCATTCTATGACAGGAACTTTTGAAAATTAAAAAATAATCACCAATTTTGATGGGTCATTGCATCCATTGGCACAAACTTACGAAATATTTAAAATAATCATCAACTTTGATTTGGTTGCATTCAGTAGCACATCTATTTTTTTTTAATATCATCTCTTAGTAACATTCTTTGCAAAAATAGCACCCAATTTTCAATTTTTTTTATAAAGATGTCCATATTTTATTTTTTAAAATAATACATTTTCATTATTCAATTTTTAAAATATAATTTATTTTCGAATTTTTAAAATATAATTTTTATAAAGATGTCCATATGTACTACTTTTTTACTTTCATTAATACCTTCATTATTTAATCCTGGTTAAAAAACTAGTTTTATTTACTTCATAAATCACATTTTTTCAAAAAATTAAATACTAAGTAATGTATTTAAAATGAGAAATTAGTTTCTTGAAAATATATAAATTTAAATAATATCATAATTTTTTTAAAATGTTGTTTTAGAATAAAATTGAAATTGAGTTTATAAACATGAAAAATGGGTTTTTAAAAATTTGAAAATTATGAGTGAGTTAAAAAAATTAAAAAAATGTGATTAATTTAGCAAGGGGTAGTTACGAACCGAGGGTCGTGCTGGGGTTCGCTCCAGGCCATCCCCTTTTTTTAAAAATAAAATAAAAGGTACAAAATTAAAGGAAACTAATAAAAAAACATCAAATTATTTGTTAAATTAAGAGTTTTATTAATAAAAATTATGTGTCTAGTAAACTTTTAGCCTATCTAGCTCACCCGAATTTTAGTTTCTAGTTCCATGCCTAACAAGAGGTGGTTTTAAAAAAAAGGTAAAAAATTAGTATTTTTCTAAAATAAATTATTTTTAAAATGGAATAATGAAAACATATTATTTTTAAAAATGAAATCTAGGCATCTTTATAAAAACAATGGGTGGTTTTTTTTTTGCAAAGAATATTAATAAGAGGTGATATTTAAAAAAAATAGATGTGCTATTGAATGCAACCGGATCAAAGTTGGTGATTATTTTAAATATTTCGTAAGTTTGTTCCCACGGATGCAATGACCCACCAAAGTTGGTGATTATTTATTAATTTTTTAAAGTTCGTGTCATAAGATGCAATTACCCTTAAAGTTCATGCTATTTTTTACAATTTTCCCTAAAAATAATAAAATTTTAGTATTTTATATGTTTTTATTATTTTTAAAATATGTGCGTGTTAAATACTACCACCTTTTGATAATAAATGGGCTTTTAGAAATTTACACAAATTTTAATAAAACACTTCACTTTAAAAAAAACATCATCATTGCACTAACTTTTTTATAAATTTTATTACGGAGTATTTTTTTTAACACTCATTACACATTTTAACCAATCAATTTTTTTAAAAAAAGTCAAATCTCCCAACAAGAAAACATAAAAATCCATCTATTATTGGATGAATGGAATATCATTTAATAAGAACTAGTTTTATTACTCGCCCGTTGTGCGATTTTTTTAATAAATTTTATTATATAAAACATCTTTGAATTAATATAAATTACTACTCCATATAAAGTAAATATACAATTTTCAATTGTGTTACATTTTTGAGAATGTAAACATGTTTCAGACCTCTATTTTATTATATATAATATAATAAAATATATATATTGATAAAATAAATAAATAAATATAAATTTAGGTATTGATGATGTTGATTAATGATTAGGTCCATCTTTATTCATGTGTGCATAATTGTTGCAAATATTCACTTCTTTCAGATAAAATCAAACGTACGTAGTATTATTTTTTCTTAAAAAAATCAATGTAAATCAACAACTTTTTTTTTAATCTCATGATATTTGATCCAAATCAACGGACTTTTTTAACCGCAAGAGATTTGAACTAAAAGGTAGAATAGTTGACCAAATATTGGATATATTATTTGATCTAACAAGATAAGTTTTCTAGTTAATTAAGATATAAGGTTGGACCATTAATTGAGATGTCAAAATTATATTGGCTTATTAATTGATGTAGTTAAAAAGGATAACACCATATTAATTCAGAATATGACACATATGCGAATTGCTTCAAAATATGACACGTAAGTGAATCTTACGTTTCAGACTTCTGTTTTAGTTAGACCTGTCAATCGGATCATTCGGGTCGGGTTCAGGTCGGGTCATTTCGGGTTTCGAGTAAAACGGATTCCGGGTAAAACGGGTCCCGGGTAGATCCGGGTTGGTTTGAACTCGGGTATGACCCGATTTCGGGTCAAATCGGGTTGATTTTGGGTTTGTCAAAATTTTCATTTTTAAATTAAAAAAACATAATTTGGTAATTTTGCGATAATTTTAAAATGCTAAAATTAAAGACGTGGTTCATAAGTTTTAGTGCTTGTAATTATATACTATATCTGATAAAAAAATATTTAATTTTTATTATTTCTTGTAATTTTTAATAAAATTTAAAAATATATAAAATATCAAAATTTTAAACAATTTTTTAAAAATAATTTCATGCAATTAGTAATAAACATAGAATTATTTTAATATTTTAATTTTTTTTTAGATTTTTTTCTTCTTAAAAAATATGATGAAAAATCAAAAATAAAATATTATGGATTGGAGGGAGTATTATACAATACAAATAAATATAAAAGTTGATTTGAAAATGAAATATCAAGTGATTGTAATTATAAAATGTAAATAAATTGGAATCTCCATAAAAAAAATTAATCATATATAATTATAAATCAATCGGGTTAATCGGATCATCGGGTCATCGGATCAATCGGGTCAAAATTACCTGGTCAATCGGGTCACCGGGTCGAAACCCAGATGACCCGAAAAATTACCGGGTTTTCGAGTTCGGGTCGGAAAAAAATTTTGGGTCAAAATTTTCGGGTTCTGATCCAAATTTTATCGGGCGTTTGGATCGGATTTTCGGATCGATTTATGTTTTGACAGGTCTAGTTTTAGTATACCCCGTATTATATAGATAGATGGAGGGAGTATAATTTAATTTAATTATATACACGTAAGATGTAACTATCCGTACGAATAAGCCTAGCAAGTTATGGAATCTCTCCAAGTATATGGTTGAAACAATTTTTACTGTGGGTAATTGCCATCCGTACACAAAATCATGAGATGTTGTCGGCCGGCTTCACTCAATAATTAAACCTTACAATTATTAAACATACAATTACTTTGCATTATCTTGTACGGACTATATTGATTCTCTTTTCTTTTTAAAGTATTTTCTTAATTTGGTTAAACAATACACTGAAGAATGAAAAATGACAGCTAGCTAGAATTAAAGTTGAATAAGCCGGCCAGCTGTTAAGCCAAAGTATGGTTCAAGTTCATCTCTTAACATTCATTACAAATATATAGTTCGTTCGATTTTCAATTTCCCAAGAGAATGTTTCAAACTCTTTGAGGACGTTGATCACTATCAAATTGCCACCTTCGATCATAATATATTGAAATATCAACTCCTTTTATAAGCTAAGCTTTACTGTCATTGCTTTCGAAACCAGGGCATTCATCGCACAAAATTGAGCACTCCTGTGGCAACTGTTTCCCTCTAGGGTTTTTCTCATCTTAGATTTCTTTTTCTCCTTGGTAGTCTAGTGTCATTTATGATTCACCATTTTTTTCCTCAGTATTTTGCGTTCTTTTCCAACTATCAAGAGTTTGTCTTGCTATCCTTTCCATGTTTTGGATAGTTGTAGAGCTGTTTTGTCAAAGATTTTTCTATTTTTGTTCATCCAGATGCTCCACCAAGTTGCGGCTAGTACTGATTTATAATTCAGTTTTCCAAATATGTGATCAATGTTTTTCTTTATGTTGTTGTTATCTGTGTTCACATCTTTTGCAATTTGTTCAATTTTTGGGCCCGTCTTTCTTATGAGTTTCAAGGTATGGTCATATTTGATAAATAGATGGGTTAGTGTTTCCTTAACTTGGTTGCACAGTTCGCATCTAGTTGGTATTGTGACACCTTTTGCTAATCTGGTTTTTGTTGGGATTCCGTCCAAATAAAGTTTTCATATGAAGTTCTTTCACAACTTCTGTTTTCCATATACATTTTGTCTTGTTTTGTTCATTTGTGTTATACTTCATGATATATTTTAGAGTGCTGGCGGTAGAGAACCATCTATTGTCCCTGTTTTCCAATATAATCTATCTTCAATATATCGGGTTGTCTGATATATATATTCTCAATTTTTGTTACTAAATTCAAGGGTAGATAACATGCTAATCCGTTTACTCTCCATTTTCAATTTTCATCTATAAAAATTTCAATTCTGTCATTTTCGCCAATTCATATTGATACGGGGTTAGCCGCAGGATGGCCCGATCTTCGACAATCAAACAAGAAACTAAAAAACGGAAGCAAAAGACTCAAAGAAACGCAGCAATAATGGAAAGACACGATCGATAAGGACTGAGTCGATCTATATAGAACAAGATAAAGACCCCGGGCCTCCTTAGAGGGTAGGAACCAATACCAATGACTATATAACCCGCCTCTACAACCCTACACAACCAAGCGGACAACTTGGAGGCACAAGGAGGGGGCTTGTGGATACTAGGATCACCAAGTCTTGCGAAGTTGACGAACACAAAGCAAACCAAGCTGAGACAAGAACCAATTTGCAATCGATGAGCAACGCTTCGAATCGATTGACTTTCACTCAATGTGTTTCAACACAAATCTGAATTTTCTTAAGCAATTGAACGTCTGAGTTACAAGGGCTGGAATCAGCTATAAGTAACCCTAATATGGGCTTATGGGCCGAATTCCCTAACTAAAGAAGATAAAATAACAACTTAAAGGAATTAATAAAATTAACCCTAAAGTTTCCTAAAATAACTTAAGTAAAAATAATACTAAAAATAGGATAAATTCGTCTAAACATGTGACAGCCTCAACGAAGTTGAATTTCGGCCAATCTCTAGGTCGAATCTGGAAAAACCTTCAACAGAAAAGTTGTAGATCTCTTCGTCCTCGTTCCGACAAGGTATGGCATGATCCAATCCGATTAATATTGAATCCGTACGACTCATTTTACTGAGACGTCAAAAAGCTGTCAAACTGCTGAACGAATCTAAAAACGAACGACCCATCAAACTTGCACCTTTGGACCTTCTCCCATGGTGGAGCCTTCTTCTTCCTCTTCAGGATGACAACATTCTCACGAGCTCGAATCATAGGTCCATCCCCAAGTATAGGTGTGTCCGAAGGTGTCTTGGATGGTACCGCATCAATCCTCCTTTCTTGAAAAGGATTCGTCCTCGAATCCAAGGTCGCATATGATTCTGCAATTGCATCCACACGAGCTCCTGGATCGAAAACCTCATGCCCATGGACACTCCTCACAAGGCCGATTGTAGTAGGGGTTGACCACGTCTGGATGGTTTTGATCTTGGCGTCGCCATCTTGTAGACCATTAGAGCTTTCTACAAAACCAAGAAAAGAAACTTGAGTAGTGCACAATTCATATTGTATTTCATCTTCATAAGGTTCTAATTGAATATGCACTTTAGCTTGTTCATTTATCTCTAAGTTTCCATCCAATGCTAGCAAGTTTTCTTCCTTTTTCAAGGCTGGATTGTCAATCATATCAAGGCTAGCAATATTAGAACAAGTTTCACTATCAATGATCATATTACAAATTTTGCCTTTTTCTAAGCATTTAGTATGACACAAATGTTCACTTTGATTATCATCACAAGGCATAGGTTGAACACTTAAAACTTTATGAACAATCAAAGAATCATCATGCTCATATTCAATGCAATCATCTTTAGAGGCAAGTAAACTAAGATCCTGATCATTATTAACATGCGCATCATTTTCACCACTAGAATTTGCAGATCCATTTTTGCCTAGGGGATTAATCATGAAAGTCTTCTTATTTGGGCAATCCTTCATAACATGTCCTCTACCTTGGCATATAAAGCAAGGAATGTACATAGGTTTAAGAGTAGAAGAGTTAGGATTACTCCCTTTAGGGCCAGTAGGTACCCCAGAAGAACGTCGTGCCTCTACTGCCGTCAATCTTTCATTTATTCGTACCAATGTCTCATTCACGGCTTCCAACTGTTTGATCATCTCAGCTCTAGTAATCATATTGTTGCCCTGGTTAGACATGGTAAAGAAAGACAAGCAAAGAACTATGTGACAGTTAGCAAAAATATAAACAATCTCACAAGTGTTTCGCTCACACTCTTCTCTCTAATTGGTATGACAAGCTTGTAGGGGCAATCCGCTTTGGGCAAATCAACACTCAAGCAAGGACTTAACGATCAAAAGAGAGTAATAAAGGGAAAGGACAAAGAAACACGTAACAAAGGACTCGAAATCGACCCAAAACAGACTCGAAAGAAGTTGTACCGAGGCAGGGGGGTCGGTACGGGGTCGGTATGGCCACTGCAGGATTCGACGCACTCGACAGAAGCTGTACCGAGGCTAGAGGGGTCAGTACAGGGTCGGTACGGCCACTGCAATGCTCGACAGACCAAAATACGAAAAGAAAATGAAAGAAAAGAAAGAAAGACTAGGATTTTTACCTCTTTTTGATTCCAACCCTTAGCAAGGACGTTGTGGTTGCAAGGTAGGGCTTAAAAAAAATTTCTTTGTGTTTTGGGAGGTATGTGTTTGAGAATTTGAACTAGGGCTATGAAATTTCACCAAAATTTGGTCCTTAAGCTTTCTTGCACTAGACTCGAGAATCCTCTTTTTTTTTTTGAAGCTTACTTTTGCCCCTAGTGAATTTTATCCTCCTAGGTCAAAGCTTTGAATATATTCTTTTTTTTTCTTTTTTTTTAACCTAATGCAAGAAGACTTAAAAATATGAAGGACTCGAAAATAATATGCTAATGATGAAAGAAAATAAAATTTATGTAGCCCTAGAGAAATATATATATATATATATATGGAACTTTGGCTAACTTTGGTAAGTCTATCTATCTATGCCTTTGTATAACCTATGATAGATAAAATGAATTATATCTACCACAAAATCAGAAATTAAATAGGCAAAATAGATAAAACAAATAGGTAAAGATAGAAAGCAACTAGGGTTAGGAAACCTCTTGTGGTTGGGTTGAAGGCTGCCGAAGGGTTCCTCTTTCAACCAAATTGATGGCTGATCAAAGCACAAATCAGCTCCAATGAAGCTATGTGGGACACGGCTAATAGGTGTTTAGGCTAATTGCAACCACAAACATCACAAGCAAACAAAGGTTAATGCAATCAATTCAAAAATTCAAGAAGTAAAAAAACCAAGAACAAGAAACTCTATATTTTTTTTTTGAATTTTTCGAACTAGATTTTTTTTGTAGGGTTTTGTGTTTATGAATCAAAAGACACAATTGATGTCGGAAACCAAAGCTCTGATACCAATTTGATACGGGGTTAGCCGCAGGATGGCCCGATCTTCGACAATCAAACAAGAAACTAAAAAACGGAAGCAAAAGACTCAAAGAAACACGGCAATAATGGAAAGACACGACCGATAAGGACTGAGTCAATCTATATAGAATAATATAAAGACCCCAGACCTCCTTAGAGGGTAGGAACCAATACCAATGACTATATAACCCGCCTCTACAACCCTACACAACCAAGCGGACAACTTGGAGGCACAAGGAGGGGGCTTGTGGATACTAGGATCACCAAGTCTTGCGAAGTTGACGAACACAAAGCAAACCAAGCTGAGACAAGAACCAATTTGCAATCGATAAGCAACGCTTCGAATCGATTGACTTTCACTCAATGTGTTTCAACACAAATCTGAATTTTCTTAAGCAATTGAACGTCTGAGTTACAAGGGCTGGAATCAGCTATAAGTAACCCTAATATGGGCTTATGGGCCGAATTCCCTAACTAAAGAAGATAAAATAACAACTTAAAGGAATTAATAAAATTAACCCTAAAGTTTCCTAAAATAACTTAAGTAAAAATAATACTAAAAATAGGATAAATTCGTCTAAACATGTGACAGCCTCAAAGAAGTTGAATTTCGGCCAATTTCTAGATCGAATCTGGAAAAACCTTCAACAGCAAAGTTGTAGATCTCTTCGTCCTCGTTCCGACAAGGTATGGCACGATCCAATTCGATTAATATTGAATCCGTACGACTCATTTTACTGAGACGTCAAAAAGCTGTCAAACTGTTGAACGAATCTAAAAACGAACGACCCATCAAACTTGCACCTTTGGACCTTCTCCCATGGTGGAGCCTTCTTCTTCCTCTTGAGGATGACAACATTCTCACGAGCTCGAATCATAGGTCCATCCCCAAGTATAGGTGTGTCCGAAGGTGTCTTGGATGGTCTCGCATCACATATGGTTGGTAATTGTCTTCCCTCTAGTAGTTCATTGTCAAGCTATATATCTTTCTAAAAGTTGATTGTTCTGCCACTTTCTATTTGCCAGATTAATCCTTTTCAATACTCATCTTTTATTGCCATTAGTTTCGAAAATTGCCATGAGGTAGTTCCTTTTTTTTTGGTACCTAAGAATATCTTGTTCTTTAAGATATTTGTGTTTTATTGTTTGTACCCATGGATTTTCTAGTTCCTCTATAATTTTTCATATCAGTTTCATTTGAAGAGCTTTGTTTTGTTTTGTGTATGTCAACTCCACCGCCTACTTTCCTTTTGCATACCTTGTCCTATCAATGAAGGGTTTATATGAGTTACTTTTGTTTCCGAAGAAAGATCTATTAATCTGATCAAATTCTTTGTGTATCTAACTTGCTAGTATGAAGTTTTGCATTATAAAATTTGGCTTGGATGCTAAGTTCTATCTGATTAGTGTTGCTCTTTCTTCTTGTGATAGGATATTTGCTCACCACTTTGTTAGTTGGTTTCTTGTTTTATATATCATTTCTTCGAATGTGGATATGTTCACTCTATCATTGATGATAGGACATCCTAAATATTTTTCAAGTCTATTGTGGTTTGTAATGTTGACTGTACTTTAGATTGTTTCTTTTTTTGCAACTGTCACCCTATACGTAGTTTGAAAGGCTAATTTACGAAAGTTTACTTTCTGTCCCGATGCTTCACAATATTCTTCGATAATTTTTTTGATTGAGTAGGCTGCTTTCTTGTTTGCTTTGGAAAATATCATCATATCGTCTGCAAAGGAAAGGAATGGAATTCTAGGTCCCATTCTTGTGATATCAAAACCAATTTTATCTTTTGTAGTGTTGCTCATTTTTTGTAGTTTTCTGGCCACTATCTCTTCTCCTAGAATATAAAGGTGCGGTGAAAGTGGGTCGCCTTGTCTTAGTTCTTTTTCTGGTATGAAAGGGATTGATGGTGCTTTTATTAACCAAGACTGAGAATGAAACTGTTTTGATACAATGTTCTATCCAGTTACAGAACTTTGGAGAAAATCCGAATTTTTCTAGTACTTTGAAAAGAAAGTATCATTCAAGTCTGTCATATGCCTTTTTCATGTTAAGTTTTACTTTCATCCATCTAATCTTTCCTTTTTTATTTCTGAATGAGTGAAATATTTCATGAACTATGAGGATATTATCTTGTATTACTCTTTATGATATAAATGCACCTTCTAATGGATTTAGTAATTCTCTAATGTCTTATTTAGTCTATCTGCAATGATTTTTGCAATTTTCATGTAAATAGTCATGCACAAGCTGACTGGTCGAAAATTGTTTGTTGTTCTTGGGTTGTCTGTTTTCGGGATTAAAGTTATGACGATTTGGTTAATTTATTTTAGTATTCTTCTAAGTTTAAAGAATCCTTTTATCGCTTTTGTGACTATAGGGCCCATTATGTGCCAGTATTTCTGGTGAAATTTCAATTTCATTCTATCCGATCCAAGTGACTTATCTTTTCCTATATTAAATATAGCTTTTTTAATTTCACTATTCATGAGTGGTTTTGTAAGTCTAATATTTTCCTACTCGTCTACTTCGTCGTTGATCAAGTTCAGGTAGTTGTTAGTATTTCTTCATTGATTGTAACCTTTTTGCAGCTTTTGACAAAGCTTTTCCTAATTTCTGATTTAATATTGTCTTCTCCTGTTACTGTTTGTCCTTCTGTCTCTATAATTTCGTTGATTGTTTTCTTATTTCTTCTGCTTAATGCAACATGGTGAAAGTAGTCAGTATCTGTGTTAGATAGTTTCAAGTCCTTTGTTTTTGCTCTCTAACTCTAGTATTGCTTATGGTAGTTTATGATGTTTTCCTTTTTTGCATGATTATGTTTTGTTTGAGGGCTTCATGTTTTTGCTCTCTGACTCTAGTCTAATATTCTTTTTTGCTCTCTGACTCCAGTATTGATTTGTTTGTCTTGTTCTCTGCATATATTGTTATGAGTTGATCATCTATTTCCCTTAGTTGTCTGAATATATTTCCAAATGTTTTTTTATTCCATTCTTTTATTTTTCTTTTTAAGTTATGTGTCTTCTCACTAGATTGAACATCTGAGATCTTGGATATTGTGTTCTCTATGCTTGTTTTACTAAATTTCTATAATCTTCTCTTTCTAGCCATATTTTCTCATATTTAAAAGGTTGGGCTTTGTGTTGTTTTTGGTTACCTAATTCTATCACTATTGGGGAGATCACTGATGATCTACTGCATAATTTTTCGTTGAGATCCTTTGGAAACACATGAGGATTTGGTCTTGAATTAAGGTTCTGTCAAGTTTTTCAAAGATGTTATTATTGTTAGATCTATTTTTCCTCCATGTAAATATGTTTCCAATGGTGGGTACTTCCCACAAGAAGCATTTTTTCTTGAATTATGATATTATTCGATATCTATTTGAGTGTGGGTTCACTCCTCCTTTCTTTTTCTGAGCTATTTTGGATCTCATTCATGTCTCCCATCATCATACATGGGCAATCCCATCATCATACATAGGCAATTCATTAGGGGGTCCATATACAAATATTATTGCTAGAATAATGTTTCTATATGCATAGACAGAGCTAGGAAATGCTCTCCTTTCATCCAACGAATCACCTATATTTATTCTACTCGTTTATAGCTTCGTTTCGATATATTATAAGACTCAATTCGATAACTGAGTAAAAAGTTATAAACGTTTGAATGTTAAAGACAAATTAATTATTTCAAATGTCTTTTAATAAATCATGATGTTCTTATATTTTACTTAATTTGATATTTTAGTAATATAATTCAACCCAACATACTACTCCCTCCGTTGCAAAATATAAGTCCCTTTACTATTCGGCACGTTTTTTAATAAGCTAAAAATTCTATGAAATATTAATTTTTTATTAAATATTTTTACATAGTCTTATACATATTGTTAATATGTATAATACTATGTAAAAAAATTTAATAAAAAATTAATATTTTATAGAGTTTTTAACTCATTAAAAAATATTTTAAATAGTAAAATGCCTTATATTTTGCAACGGATGGAGTACTAAATTCGATAGTTATATAAGAAATTATGCAAATTTAGAGTTTGTGTATCTTGTTACACATTATTGGATGCTAGAGAACAACAAGTTGCATATTGCTAGAATAATGTTTCTATATAGACTATATGTATATATTATCTTAATTCAAAAGCATTTTTAATGATGTATCAACACCATATTAATTGTAGGTTTTCAACCAATCACAATTTTTCCCTTTATTATTTATTTTTCTCTTTCTCTTTATTTCTTCAAACCAATAATATTTTTTTCTTTTATTTTTTTTACCCATTTATTAACCAATCTATATCTATATATCTATATATTATCTTAATTCAAAAGCATTAATTGTAGGTTTTTCAACCAATCCACAATTTTTTCTTTTATTATTTATTTTTCTTTTTCTCTTTACCTCTTCAAATCAATCACATTTTGTTACTTTTATTTGTAACTCATTTGCTAGTCAATGAGTTTAACAATTGAATTAAATCTAATGTCTACTATTAATCTATATTTGAATCTAATGTCTACTCATTTGCATCATTTGCCCGTTGCACTTGACGACTCAATGCGCATTGAGTCGTCAAGTGCAACTGGCAAATGATGCGTGACCATGTAGTTGCACTTGAGGGGGGTGTTAAGAATATGTGATTTGGGATAGTATCCCACGTTGATTATAAAGTGAATCCAATCCTTGTACATAAGTGGGTGGGCTACCCCACCTAATACCAATTGCTTTTAAGACATCCCACTCGGCTTGGCTAGCGCATGTACCATTGGGCGTGTGACCCCCACGTCGTATGACCCACCGTAATTTGGCAGTTATTCAAATACAATATACTTGGTAGTTATTTGGTTGCATTTGTTATTCGATTTTTGGAGATGGTTATTTAGTATAACCAATTAACTCGATCTCTTACAACCGAATACATATGGAATCAAATAACTACTAACTACAACTGAATAACTCTTTGAATAATTGAAGCAGGGATTGTGTCATGATTTCCCTAACTTATTCGTATATTACATAAGAATCATTGTCGGTAGGTTAATGGTTGCCATCAGGGGTGGAGCCAGAAAAAAATGTAGAGAGGGGCTCGATTTTGTTGTCAGAATTCCAAAAAATAAAGTATTAGGGATTTGAACTCAAGACCTCATAATTCAAATTCTCACTTCATACCAACTAAGCTAAGCACACTTTCTGATTCATTACTCTTTTCAACTTTTTTTGAACCCTTAAATTATAAAAAATTATTTAAAAAAATTCATATATTTTATATTTTTTTTTACATTTTTCTTTGAGCCAGAGGGGGGCTCGAGCCACCTCATGCCCCCTCCCCCGCCCTTGGTTGCCATATATCTACCCAATTTGGTTTCCTCCATTTGTCTTAATATTTTAGATTTATTTAAAAATAGAAACTTTTCACAAACACAACATTTCGCCTATAAAGAAAATAATTTTTCTAATATATACTATTTAAGTAAATATACTATTTCTAATATCTATATCAAATCTCATCGATATATATTATTGACGTACTTATACTAAAATTAATTTCCAATTCAATAAAATTCTTATAATATCCTTAAAATATTATCAAAACTAAATTACTAATTAATGGATGAGAAGTGATGTTCATTCAGCATTGGTTGTGCAAATTAAAGAGTTCAATCCTAATATATATAAGGTCATTCGTCGTGTTACTATTATTTTTAATTGATTTTAAAGATATATGGAACTATGTATATATGTTAAGCTTTAATTAGCTCATATGTCCTGGGAGTATGGCATGGGTTACTTCAGCGCCGTGCATGTAAACTCAACCCATGTCCTTAGTGTCGTCAGAGTTATGGTATATAAGAGAATCGAGTGAGATGTTAGACCCATTTTTCAACCATGGTCTGGGGTAGATATAAAGAGAATTGAGATGCTAGAGATGTCTGTCTAAGTGTGTCAACGAGGCATGCATATTTGACGTGTTGAGATGAGATGTTCAATTCATCCCACGTCAATTATACAAAGATTTCAAGTCCATGAGATAAGGTCGATAGGCTATTTTCCTTATGACCATTGATTTTAGTATTGAACCTCACTAAACTTATGTAGTGCGAGCCCTGTTAGACCTTAATTGATACTAACTGATGCCTTAACGAAATATTTTAGATTACGTTTTTCCTCATTCAAATCAAATTCATGTGGGGAGCATGAAGTTTTTATAGTTGCAAAGGCAATGACAACATAATTAAATAGAATGTATTCAAGAGCGTAAAATCCTTTAGAATTATGCAAGTTGGAAATGGAAGGTGATAATCTATTTGTTAATAACTCGATCTTAAAAATATGTATGATAAAATTTTACAAGGTTTAAAAGAGAATGGAATGAAATAGCAAATAAAGATTTGCTAAGTTGATCCACATAACACATACATTTTGAAGATCATAATCCAAAAGCCTCATCCGAGAAGATCATTTGGTTAAGTTTTGATCGAACTACTTATCTTTAATTATGAAAATCAAAGATAAACCTTATACTCTTTATATTGCAAATGTCTGTCTATGTATAGATTGCCACAGCAGTATCATATCACACAGTATATATGTACACAAATCTCATTATAACATATTCATATATCTATATAGTTCACCTACTATTACGTAACTTATTTTTATCTTGGTCTGACTAATTAACTTATAATTACTGTTGCAAATGTACAGTCCATTTCCATCAATGAGGTGAGAATTGAAGCGGCCCAGAAAATAAGGCAAAAATCCAGAAGAGATCCAGCTGAAAGCCAATTCAAAGCAACAGTTGACACATTGGAAAGAGATATACAAACCCCCCGAAATCAAGACTAGTTGAATTAATTAATTAATTGATTGCTAGACAGAATCCGTGTAAAAATGAGATACTTATATATGAGTAAGATTTCATTTCAGTTTTCTCATCTCCCAGATATTAGCAAAAAAATACAACAATGATCTATAATGACTAGATTTAATTTAGTGGCGTGGCCAAATCATCAAGAAGTTTTATAAACCCTACTATTCACAAATACTCAATACAAATAATTAATTATATATACTACTAACAAACAAACCAAAAAAAGACATTCTATATATCAGATAACGTATATGCGATGTATAAATCATCCAATCAAATTATGATATATAAATATCTTCGATCTATTTATACACATATTTGATCGATTAACATGAGAAGTTAAAGCTAATGAGTAATATGATCCTTTTTCAGATCATCAAATCAAAACAACAACAACAAAAAATTGAGAGAGATAGAGAGGGGAGGAGATTGAGATGGATGATGATCATTTCATAGATATATATAAGAATTTCAATAAGATCGTCTCATTTCAACTTAATCCTCACCAGATTATTCCTTATGATCGATCATCGCCCAATTATGATCATCCCATACACCAAACGTGCATCGACCTCTCTCTCGATCGATCACTAGTACTATCGATCCCATCGGCCGGCGGCGGGGTCAATTGGAGGCCGGCGGAGGGCCCACAGCCACAACGAAGCTCTGCTGATGGCCGCCGGGGCCGCCGAGCTGCTCGGCCGCCCCAAACGACGTCGTCGGCGGGGGGCGCTTCCTCTTCTTCTTCTCGTAGCTGATCCCACGCGCCTTCGACTGCAAATCCCTCACCTCCCTCAAGTAGAGCCGCACGGCGCGTGCGCCAAACGGATTAGCCTCGGGCTTGCCGCCGTTCTCCTCGAAGGCAGCCCGGAGGCGGCCGATGAGCGCGTCGAGGCTGCCCCAGGCCTGGCGGAGCGGGCAGGGGCAGGGGGCTGGGGGGTTGGGGTGGCCGTAGAACGGGCAGATCGGCGCGTGGACCTTGGTCTTGCCGAACTGGTCGAGGTAGCGGAGGAACTCGAGGACGTGGGCCCCGCTGCAGCGGGAGAGGGCGAGGGGGGGCTTGTGGTTCTTCAGGTACTGCCCGAAGGTGTTCCAGTCCCTCCTCTTCTGGTTCTCGTAGCGGCTACTGGTGGCGGTGGCGGCGGCTGCGGTGGCGGTGGTCGGGGAGGTTGCCTGAGGCGGAGGCTGGTGGTGGGTGGAGGTGGCGATTGTGGTGGTCAGATATGTTGGGGGAGAGGTGAAAGCTGCAAGGGAATCCATATCTTTGGGGTGTGATTTGTTCTCAAATTGGGTGACCTTGAGGGCACAACCCTAGAGATTGGTATATAGTTATTTAATTAGTTAGTAGAGAGGAGGAATATTGAAGGTGGGGTTGAAGAGGGGAGGAGAGACAAGGAGAGATGTTGTATAAGAAGTGAAATGAGCCCTAAATTTTGGCTATCAAACAATGAGGGTCAAGATGGAGGTGTGGGGAAATGAATAATAAGCTCTAATAATATTTTTTTTTTAATTTTACAAGGGAGCGTGGTCGTGATCGAGACAGGGTTATTATAATATTTTTTATATTTTACGAAAAAGTTGATAGCCAGAGAAAACTTTACCACTTGCGTGGTGAATTCGGATTCTCCTGAAATGTAGGGTCGCTTTAAAAAAATTATCTATATGTTGTGATGAATACAATTGAATTGGATTTCAATTATATGATAAATTAATATTACTGTTCTTTTAGACAGCATAGTAATAATAATAATGGAATTTTTATATGTATGCACCCACAAATAAAGCAATACATAAGCAGGAAACTCCATGAAAAGACATGGAAAGGAAACAAACACACAGTATACATCATATGATCTTATCATACATTAATTATCAAACTGATTCATATAGACCCCCATTCATTTCAACTAACTGTCCAATTAAGTTACAAAAGTATTACCAAATCTGTAAACAAACCAACATGTAATAAGAAAAGGGCAGAAAGGGTAATAAGGAACAATAAATAAATAAAGGAGCTTGGTGTGGAAAATGTTGCAGTGAGTTGAGTTTGAAGAGATGGGGGTGACAAGATTGATTGAACAAGACATGACCATTTTAAGTTTTTTTAAAAATTGGGGATGCCTTGTTGGAGCAATATACTAGAAAAGCAAAAGCAAACATTCAAGGAAATAAGGTAAAAAGGTGATGAATCCAAACATTTACTGAATTGCTTTCTTTGTTAATTCGTTATAGGCTTTTGGGTGTTTTTTTTATATATATAGCTACATTAAAAAAAAATTGTGGGGTTGGATGATTAGGGTTTTTCCTGAAATGTGTAGGAACAATTCATGTGTTTCAAATGATGGGTTTGTTGGTATTACTGGTTCATTGCAAACCCCCATGGTTGAAAGCTAGCTAGGGAGAGAAGATTCAAAAAGCTACGTACGTACAAGTATATATATATATATATATATATATATATATATATATGAATATATTTTTTTTATAATATGTTATATTATATATATGTGTATGTATAGGTAGATAGCTAGGGCATAGTTTGTGTTTGTGTGGGCAGAGAGGAAAAAGAGGGTTTCATTTTTAAATTATGTTTGTATTTTTTTTATAGACACTGTTCCAGCATGTGAAAGTAAAAGGGTGAGTACTTTTACCATGCTAGCTAAGCTTGCAGGTAAAATTTCTAAAAGATAATATAGATTATAAGTATGTTTTTATAGTATCAATTTTTCTTTTTTTTTTGGCTTCTAGAGTTGATTTTAAAGTTTAATTATGGGTTCTTTCCGCTTAAGCTCTTAAATTGCTCTCAAGCTGGGCATTATACAAGTAATCCAATTAGGGTAAATAAAGCAGTGTGAATAAATGTACCTAAATTTTTTACCCCTTCTGTATCTCCTCTCACAAACCACCACCCTTTACACTTTTTCCAAATTTTTTCACAAAAAAATTATCATTTTTTTTAATTCGGGGGTGAGGAGGGACGTTTGGGGGACAACCATTTTGAAAGACAGGTGATCCCATTCATAAATAAAGTGCATTAGAAGGAGACTCCCTCACCATTATCAACCATCTTAAAATTAACATGTCCATAAGAAATTAAGATGATAATGTCTGATATCAAAATCCTTTTGTTACGTGTGAGAGAAAAGTATTTCTATCATATACCCCGGAATGACAATAGAGCGGTGGATAAGGTTGCACATCTTTACCGCTCTGTCAGATGGATTGACATTTACAAAGACCTAAGTCTTTTAAAACCTCATCCGAAGGGATGCTATCGGGTAGAATTATCTCTCTCGAATTCTTACCTAAAAAAAATATGGGTTTTTTCACATATACTTTTACTCTTTTAGTATATAAATTGAAAAGTCAGAGCTGAGTAGAAAAGATTTTTTTCGTATCATTTGAATAAATTTAGGAAAATCTTTTTAAAAAATGGCTAAATAATTAAAATTTGATGGATCTTTTCAAATCTATAATTAATAATTTGATAATTGAATGGATAAATTTGGACAAAATCAACAATAAGCATAGTTGCTAGTTAGTCATACAACGTATCGGAGTACGTGGATCTCACAGAGTGGAAATGGGAAAATTCCTTGAAAACTCACTGAAATAGGAACAGTACCATATGTTACCCCATTTATTTAAGTGGTAATTAATACTTTATATTTAGACAAAGTTGCGCATCTGAGATACATGCTATGAACCATAACGAATGATTCAACCAGAAAAAACTTATGAGTAGTATTCAAAGGTCTCCCATTCGAACCGGATGACCGCTCTCTATTTACCAAATTCAAGCTATGGACCATGATGTTATCATGACGCATCTGGCTCATTTCCCTTATCCAGAAAGATGCAACTGGGTGGTGAGTAGCAGATACGTCTGACACCACTCAAAATCTTACATTGTATAAAAAAAATAGTACTTTATATTTTGTAAAGAAAATTTAATTGTATTAATAGAAGATCAGAATGTCTAATCTATGACTTTGAGGCTTATATTAAACATTTTTAATTATAAAATTAGTACTTTATATTTTTTTATTTATAAAAAAAAATCTAGATGATAGTGAGTGAACTTTAAAAAATATTAATTGACTAATTCAATAAATATAATGAAATCTTTTTAAATCTAATGAAACAAATCTTATGGAGTCCTTATAAAACTAAAATGCTTAATTAACCAACTATGTCCGGTAAGTTAGAAAAAATGATAGAAGATTAGTGTCAACCACATGTTGTGTTGTATCGTTTTTCTTGTAAACCTAAACCTAAATTAATCAAAATAGATTTTAATTTTCAGCTTACTGAAAATCTAGCTAGAACAATGGTACATGTAAAACCTTTATAGATTTACAAGTCGGTATATATATATATATATATATATATATATATATATATATATATATATATATATATATATATATATATATATATATATATATATATATATATATATATATATATATATATATATATATATATATATTTATTATATTTATTATTATGTTAAAACTTGTGAACGCTTATTTTCGGCTGCATAAAATTAATAAATGCCCATATAAATAGAAAAATGTCTCCACTTACTAAAAGCTTTAACATAAAGATGATAAGTACAATCATGGAATAACTACTATCTCATTTGCAACATGCATTTTCTCTAATTAATGGAAAATATTTTTTTAATTAAAAAAAAAAAGGAAAAAGCGCCCATATATACAAACTTCTAGCACATCACATTGTACGTAAAATAATGTTTGCTTTGCATAGAAATAAATATTCTGTTAAAAAAATTACCTAAAAATTTTAGTTGCAGCCATAACTACTTAATCAAGCTATATCATCACATTATATTTTTTTTATACATGTACGATTTTGGGTGGTAGCGCATTCTTGCGAATGAGTATGTTAAGATCCCTGTCTGGTTGAATATCTAGAGAGGCATCTGCCTAAAAGTGACACGAGATATGGTCGGCACATATGTTGATCTCCCGAAAACTATACGCGAGTGAAGGTAACACTTTCAAAAGACTGCAATAGAATGAGGATGTCAGTAATGAACATCACAATACATTACAAATGGAATCCTGATTTCAATTTTTTTCCCAAGACCACGATTGGGTAATGAACTAGTCTATATCTATCTAACTATCTATATATCTATCTATAATAATACTAAAATTACTGTGAAAAATGTCACATGACATCCCCTCCTTAAACCAAGACTTATATGGTAATTTTTTCGGGGTGGTCCCACCTAAATAACAAATTCTATTTAATCAATTATTAGTTAATTAGATTCACATTATAAATCTTTTTTTTATTTGATTATATTTTTTTCCAGAACATTCGTATTTTAATTAATCTCTTTGTTTATACATGTATCTCTTTTAAAGTATTAAGCTATGGAGTATATATCTAATTTGAGTGGATTCACAAAAAATCTAATTATTTTGATTGGATTTTACTAATTTATTGATTCTCACACAAATCGATCTCTTTAAAACTATTAAACAAATCACATATATGCTAATTATGTTTGAATATTCTAATATATTTTAATCCTCTTCAATTAATTTTAGATTTTATTTTAACTAATTTTAGCTTAATTTTTATCCAAATTTAGAAGTTAATTTTTTTTGCACAAAATAAAAATGAAACAAAATCACTTCTGCTTCTCTTAACTTGATAAATCTCGACCATTTAGACCTCACTGGCATAGTTAATAGCTTTTTGTAACTTTTGATTTTCATATTATGTAGTTTTGAAAAACTTAAAAGATATTATTTCTTTTCTCTTAACTTTATAAATCCCATCTCAAGTTTTTCAGAGCATTACTCTTTATATTTACAAATATATCATTTCTATTCCATTTCATCACCCTATTTTGTATAAGCCATCTTATCGGGAAGGGTTATCAAACATCTTCATAACATATAAAACAAATTCGTAGTTTAATTTAATATTTATCTTACACAACTAACCTATTAGATTTAAATAGTAAATTATAAATAATTTTGAAATCGTTTATACTTTCTACATTTGACTTATAAATGTAAAAACATGAAAATTAGTAATTCACTGACAATTATGATTGATAGCATTCTGTAAATTAGTAATTCCTTGGCAATTATGCACTTTGATAAAATGAATATTTTGAAATATGGTTAGCACAAGTGTTTAAGAGTGATATAACCCATATTTCTCAGAATTTATGAGTATGTAAATAATATATTCTTAATATATAAATTTACAAAAATTAAAATTGTTAATTATTCATTATATATATATATTGTTGTTTAGCCTTTATTTTGGACAATTGAAATAAAATCTAGGTTGTTTTCAGACAGTTAATAAATATGAAAATTCGGGTTATTCTCATGAACTTTAAATTTAAATCATTTAATTTTGAGCACTTGAGGTATTTTTACAAATATATCTATCATAACTCAACCATTCCAAAAGTACATTATTGCACACACCATTAATTAAGGGTCGTATAAGACCCAGATACAATCAAGATATTTGATAATCTTAAATTTAAGTTATTACTACTTTGTTCGAATATAATAAAATGTTCAATTAATTTAATTTTAAAATATGTCATGTCTTGAAGGTACAAGAACTATAATAGTTAAAAATATAGTGAAAATGAGTTATATTAGGAAGATTTTTCCCAATTTAGCCAATTAACATATGCTCTATGGGCATAGGTTATAAAAACCATTCATTAATTAACAATAATCCATCTATATTCATATAATTGATTCTTTGGTCACATTTTTATTGAACAAAATATGTGTCCCTTTGGAAACCATTAATTAAAATTTAAATTTGGTTCATTTATCTCGTTAATTGTATTTGATTTCCATATTAATACTCTAACCTTCTATAATATTCTTCTTTGTTTATTGTTCCATTTTTTGAATATTATTTATTTGCTAAAATTTTAACTATTCTTCTTTATACTTTAAAACTTTCTTAAAAAGTGTAAAATCAAAGAAGGGAAAAAGTCAATTATTCAGAAAAACCTTAATTAGTGTTTGATAGGTGAAGTTTTTTAATTTGGTGTAATAATTTTGTGATAATAATTTTGTGATGATGACTAAAATGGGGCTAAAATGCCCTTTGATTAAAATGCTAGCGGCAGTAGTGGCGGTGGAATCTCCGACGAGGGCGGCGCAGTGGTGGCGAGGGCAGTGGAACAATATATAGGGTTTTAATTTTGGCCTAAATAATATTTGATTTTTTAAAATGTGTTTAATAATAATGGAATGGATAATTGTGGGATAATTAAAGGTAACAATTATAAAAAAAAAGTGGGTACAAATGTAAATGACTAACCAAAACCACACCAAAAATTTTGGGGTTTCACAAGTTGATATATTTGAAGTTTGTATCCTCTTGAGAATATGGAGTTGTGTGTGGGAGAGAATCAACCCTTTAAATAAATCACATAATATACGACTCAGATGGAAAACTATTAAGTTCGATCAATTTACACTACGATTAAAAAAAATACATAACCATAACCACCCACCCAGTGCCAAATACCCTTAAATTTTCGCTTGTTTTATTGCATGATGGTGCTTAGGTTTCGTCCGTAGTTTATGTCTCAAATTTGCTTGATTTAGTTTTGTTTAGATTCTTCTTTTAATTTTGTATGATGCATTTCCAGTTGTTTTATTGCGCATTTTCTATTTTCTATTATATATTTCGACAATCTTCCGTCTACCGACTTATGAACCTATCGAAATTTAGGTATATCTAATCTCAAATTCTTACTTTAAAAAAACCCTTAAATTTCATCTCAAATTCTTACTTTAAAAAACCCCTTAAATTTCATATGAACTTTTTTTTAAAAATAAAAATAAAAATCACTCCAAAACAATCCTTTAAGAAACTTTGTCAAAAAGGGCTTGATAAGTCATAATCAAAAATATGATGAAAATGGGGGTAGAAGGCATATCATCCCCCCATTCAATGGATTCGGCCACCGGCACCAAGCCGTCAAACTTGGCCCCACATATGTGATTTGTCCACTCCTCATTACAACACCGAATGCATATATTTATATAACGGAACTAAATTAGCCATTAATTGTATTTTCCGATATTCAACTCACTCCAATACAGATTCAACAGCTACAGTGTCACGAATTTACTCTCACTCGATTTGATTACCTCATTCATTCGTTCTTTGTCAATGTGTGTTGCGCCCGATCAGGCAGTGGGCCTTTCCCTAATGCAAATCTGCACAACTCTATTAGCTCCATCTATTAATTGTCTAGACCTAACTAAATACGTTTGCACGTCGCCGATCCGCCCACCCGTATTTACGAGCCCTATTCATACAATAAACATATACTCTTATCTGTTTATAAATAAGGGGTTTATATGGATATCAGATATTAGATATGGGTATCAGATATAGATATAATAATAAGGGTATGAGATTGATATCTCATATCTGTGTCTGGTATGAAATATTGATATCAAACTCTTTTAGTATTTTCTTCTTTTCTACCCAAAAATCAACACCCAAATATTAACTGGACTACTTATATGCAAAATAAATAGAAATTTGAAAGGCAAACAATGACAAAAGCTAAATTCTACTAATAATTATATGCTAACAGTGAACTGCTGGCACTAGATAAATTAATAAATTAATAAATAAATAAAAGGGAAAATTTGAGAAAATTGAACAAATCGAATTCAAGCAAGATGACTTGGAGAGGTTAACAAACGAGTTAAACCACAGAGGACAACAAATCAATTTCACAGATCCACTTTGCCAAGCAAAAGAAGAGAGAAATAGAACCAGATCTGAAAGAAAAATTACAACTCCTTGGCTAAATCAAGAGCAAGCGGGAGCAGATAAGATTCGACGGGTGTGACTGTGTGGAGTTGAAACAGGCAAGGGCGGCACAGTGGTGGTCGTCTTCAACCCCTTAGGTCGTCGGCGAGCTCCTGGTCCGAGTCTTCTTCATCAAGCAGCAATGGGGTGTGAATAGGAAGAGAAAGAGAAGAAAGGATATCACTCATATCCCCCAAAATATCAGTATATCAAAATGGGTAGAAAGTGATATCTTGATATCAAAAGATATCATTTTGATACCGATACCGGTATATGCCAAACACAGATATGGGTATGGAGTCCTCCCATACCCATACCTGATATCCATATACTTGTACCAAACAACCCCTAAGTATTATTTTTAAAAATAATAAAATGTTATAAGAGAGACCATCTTTAAAATGTGTTTTATTACACAAATCACAAATAATACATATTCGGGTAAAATCAAGTGCAATTTCAACATTAAGAATTCATTCTAATCAAGTCAAAAAGAAATGGAAGAGCGTGACAGAGACAAGGATCGGAATGGAAGCACGACGACGGAAACTCTGACCTACAGAAAGGAATTCCCCGCCCTTAATGGCAACTCGGACCCGGGGAAGATAGGAATGCTGAACTACAAGGAGAGTCTGGTCAAAGGAACTGGGGAGAGCTTCTCGATTGCTGACGGGAACGCAGGTCCCCCGGAGTTGGTGACATCCTTCAACGCCACCGATGACATTCCACCGGAAGAGAATGACCCTCTGTGCCCCACTATCAGCCTGAACAAGGAGGAGAAGGAGGAGCTCTGGAAGCCTTGGAATGACACCCCCATAGTCAAGATGTTCGACAAAGGGCCAGGGTATATGCAGCTATACCGCAAGCTCACACAAAAATGGCGATTGAGCGCTCCGTTCAACTTGATCGATATTGGCAACGACTTCTACATCGAAAGATTCTCCAACATGGCAGACTACAACCATGTTGTTATACAGGGACCCTGGATGATCGGCAACAACTACCTAACCATCAGGAAATGGGTTCCGAAGTTTTATTCGAGTGTGGAAAGGATTTCAACCCTTACAGTTTGGGTTCAAATTCCGGGACTGCACATGGAATACTTCGATCCGATCAGAGATTCCTCAGCTTGATTGGTAAAAGAATTGGGAAAGTTCTACGCATCGACAACATGACGACACACCGGATAGGGGTCAATTTGCGAGGCTGAGTGTTGAGGTTGACCTATCCAAGCCCCTATTGTCAAAATTCAAACTCGATGGGAAAATATGGCATATCCCATACGAGGGTTTGAGAATGCTGTGCTTCAAGTGCGGAATTGTGGGGCACTTGGTGGACCAATGTGATAAGCAGGAATCAAACCCCCAACCAGAGAACATTGTCGGAGGTTAGAGTAAGGGACATGAGAGCACCTATGGAGGATGGATGCAAGCGAAGAAGCCTCAGAAACATCCTCTCAAGGCCAATATAGACAAGAACGCCGGTACACAAGAGAAGACGGCGACATCCGGTGTCGGAGTGACAGCCGACAGAGAGAAAGGGGCGGCGACTACAATTTGGGGGGAAGACCCAGGATAGGAAATCCCAAAGATTTGGAAAGAAAGTCAAAGGAGGGGCCAAGGGTAAGGAAAACAGATTTCGGTCTCCTAATTTGACAGTTAACAAACCAACTCTCACCAAAAAGAAAAGTCAAACCCCAAAAACCTTCACCTTTGCAACCCCCGTGGTCGATGACCTGTTCACGTCCTCAATTATCGACCTCACAATCACCTCTAAAGCCCCAACATAGGGATCCCAAGAGACCCAAGCAAGACCCTACACGAACCACACCATCCCATCCCAGTCCACCAAGAAGACCAGAACTGTATCCATCTCCAAACCCCGGTCCCCGTTGTCGACCCTGATTGGCAACAATGAGTCAGGGAACGCAAGTCAGAATAATTCATGTGAGGAACCATGCCAGTTTTTTGATGTCGAACCGCCGAACAGGACCCTTCTTTGCAATTCCTCCACCAATAGCGGACCAAATGTTTGTGGAATTCCAACCTCTGGAAACAGAGACCAATCCAATCCTATGGACTTGGTATTTTGTTTAGTTATTATTTTGGACCCCTTTGAAAAAACTCCAAAAAGCAATTAGAAAATGGAGTTTTCGAGTTCTAAAAAGTTTCAAAGAAAGAACCCAATTTTTGTTCCTAAAGGTCCCAAAAGAACAAAAAAAAATGGAGAGAGGATTCGAGTGAAATAAAAAAAGATTCTATAATAAATAATCAGATTATTCATGAATCATCCATTCAAACCCGATCTATGGATTGGGCAAATTATTCACTGACAGAAATCAAAATGAAAGATCTGACTGATAGAACAAGCACAATCAGAAATCAAATAGAAAGAATTACAAAAGACAAGACAAATGGATTTCGAACTCTAAGGATAAATATGAGTCCTAACAAAACAAGTTATGGTGCTCAAAAATTAGCATCACTAAAAAATCTTTTTGGTGCCCGAATCAATCAGTAAGGCGATCGAGTTGCTTGATGATGCAGCTCGAGCCTTTGCGGAAGCTATGGACATGCCAACTGATACAGTGTTCAGTCCCCTTAATACATCATCATTGTCCATGAATAGCTTAAGCATACTAACTTGGAACACCGGTGGGGCTGCAAACAACACCTTCCTTGTAGCTCTAAGGGATCTGATCCAACTCTACAATCCTCAAGTCATCGCATTGGTGGAGCCTCGTATTAGCGGTTCTGCTGTGGAACGAGTGTGCAAGATAATCGTTTTTGATAGTTGGGTGAGAGTAGTTGCAATCGGGTTCTCCGGAGGCATTTGGTTACTATGGAGATCAACCGAAGTTGAAGTGATTCAGCAAGAGCTCCATGCCCAGCACATAACGGTGGAAATCCGAAGGATAGGGGAGTTACCTTGGATTTTGTCGGAAATATACGCAGCTCCGGAACGGTCGAGGAGACTTGATCTTTGGAGAAATCTGATGGAGTTTGCTGAGTCGGTCCACCAGCCTTGATTGTTGGTCGGCGACTTCAACGCTACCACGTTCCCGGAGGAAAGATCGCCAGCTTCTTCGGTGGGCTCAAATAGGGCGGCTCATGCTTTTAAGGAATGGGTCGACGACCTGCAATTGATTGATTTGGGTTTCTCAGGGCCGCCGTTTACGTGGTGGAGAGGAAGAAACGTAGACAACAGGATAGTCACGTCTTGATTGAGCACTTTGTAGTTCAAAATGGAAAACGAGGTTCCATGAGGCGACAGTGTCCCACCTCACTTCGGCCTATTCAGATCATGCACCTTTTTTGATCCCACGCGCACCAAATGGGAATCTGAACCCTGCAAATCGACCCTTTAGATTCCAAGCACCGTGGCTCCTCCATGAGAACTACCCTATTCTTCTTGCTGAAAAGTGGAACAAGGAGGAGGAGGCATGTGAAGCGCTAGGAACCTTTGTTGTACTGCCAAAACATTGGAACAAAGACATCTTCGGAAACATCTTTCAGAAGAAGAGAGAGCTCATCAGACGGCTGGAAGGGGTAAGACGAAAGCTTGCGGAACGCAGTTCACAACACTACATACGCCTAGAAGGGGTACTTTGCAAGGAGTTAGAAGATGTGCTCAACCGAGAGCAACTTCTATGGTTCCAGAAATCCCGATCGAGCTTTCTTTTAGAGGGCGAAAGGAATACTAAATACTATCACCTGTCCACAATTGTGAGGCGTCGGGCTAACAGAGTTCGAAGCTTGCAAAGACCGGATGGGTTGTGGATTGAGGATGAGACGGAGATAAGAGGCATGGTAGTTGATTTTTTCAAAACGTTATACTCTGAGGAACCGAGTCAACACCAACAACAAATGGCGGTGACAGCGCACACCTTCCCGGCCATATCGGATGAGAAGATGGACAGATTGAGTGCCCCTTTCATCTCCAGTGAAGTGTGGAAGGCGATTCGAGCTGTCGGCTCGTACAAGGCTTCAGGCCCGGATGGATACCCGGCCATCTTCTATCAGAACAGCTGGGAGGTTATTGGTCCACAGATTACAGAAACAGTGCTTCAGATCCTTAATGATGCCAAGTTTCCTCCAAGAATAGGTGACTCCTTACTAGTGTTACTTCCAAAAATCGCCAACCCTTCGACCCCGGCAAATTTCATACCAATTTCTCTCCTGAATGTCATCTTCAAGGTGGCTACGAAGATGATTGTTGCTCGACTCAAGAAGGTACTTTCGGAATTGATAGCTCCCGCTCAGGCGAGCTTTAATCCTGGTCGCCAGATCATCGACAATGTGGTCATCGTCCAAGAGGTACTACATTCAATGGCGGAGAGAAGGCGTCGAAAATGGATGATATTCAAAATTGATCTTGAAAAGGTGTATGATCGTATTAGTTGGGGTTTTCTACGAGCAATGTTGGAGAAATCTCATCTGCCAGCGGATCTCATTGAAGTGATCATGCTGAGCCAAAAGGTGGGCAGCACCTAAGTCTTATGGAATGGTGAAAAAGTTGGTGGATTCAAACCTTCCTGTGGCATCCGACAGGGAGATCCTCTTTCCCCCTATTTGTTTGTGTTCTGTATGGAAAACTTGTCTCATATAATTCAAGACGCCGTGTCAGCCGGAAAATGGAAACCAGTGGCAGTCGGAGTGGTCAAATTGTCGCACCTTTTCTTCGCCGACGACTTAGTCCTTCTTTGTAAGGCTTCAACGGAGCAAGCCAGAGTGGTCAAAGATTGTTTGAACAAGTTCTGTACGGACTCGGGAGAGCGGGTCAATTTCCAAAAGAGCTCTGTGGTGTTCTCTAGGAATGTTGCTGCACTCACGAAGGTCGAAATCAGCAATAAAATAGGGATTTCGATGGCTACAGAATTCGGAAATTATCTCGGGGTGCCAACTGCGTGAGGGCGGATGACAACTAACCACTTTGAGTTCTTGCTCAGCAAGGTAATGGCTCGATTGAATGGATGGAAAGCCAGGACCTTGTCCCTTGCAGGCCGAGTCACATTGGCGAAATCGGTGCTCACGAGTCTACCGGTTTACACCATGCAATCGACATTTGTCCCAATGAAGGTTTGTGATGGTATTGATTTGGCTGTCCGGAGTTTCATTTGGGGCTCTACACCTGGTCGTAGGAGAATTCATCTATTGAAGAAAGAGCTGCTGAATGCCACTGTTGAAGAAGGAGGGCTCGGTATTCGGCCTATGCGCGATACAAATTAGGCTCTCCTTGCGAAGCTTGGCTGGCGAGTACTCCAACACCCGTCCTCACTGTGGAGCCGCCTCATGAGAGGCAAATACTGCAATGGGAGATGCGATGTAGACATGTTCAACAAAAGAAACAGGGAGTCAAGAAAATGGAGAGGATTGGTTCATGGGGCTAAGGCTCTAACACCGATGTTGAGGTCGGTTATAGGTAGCGGTCGGTCGACCCTTTTCTGGTCACACCCGTGGCTAATGGAGTGCCCGCTGGAGAATGTCGCTACACATTAGATTCCGGAAGAACTGCTTGGGGCCACGATGTCCGAAATTTGGACAGGCGATGGATGGGACTGGCAGTCGATTTCACAGCTCCTTCCGAGCGAAATTCTCCTTAGACTCCAGTCTATACAAGTTAACCCATCTCCGGAGGCTATCGACAAAATTGTTTGGAGCGGGAATTCATCGGGAAAGTTCTCTACGGCCTCTACTCTGAGGTTTATCCATCAGGACAATCGGTTTGATACTTCTCCGGATTGGAGAAAAATTTGGAGGTTGGATGTTTAGCAAATGATACTGACTTTCACACATCTTGCCGCGCACGATGCTGTCCTCTGCAATGTCAACCGAGTGAAGAGACACTTATCCAATTTTTGCGGCATGCCCAAGGTGCAATGAAGATGAGTCGGAGCTTCACTTGCTAAGAGATTGCCCGGCTATAAGACAAATCTGGCGTCAGTTGGTAGGAAGCAGCCTCGACCTGAGTTTTTTTGCAAGTACATACATTAAGTCTTGGATATTCACGAACATCAGGTCGGGCAACCATTGGAGCTCGATCTTTGCAACCAAAATTTGGCTCCTTTGGAAAGCGAGGAATGACCTGATTTTTAACGGGGAGGAAAGTCTGGAGGGCATGGCGCACCGGGTGTGGCGATAGATTTCAACATATTTCCACGTGAAGTCCAAGACGAAAGCGCTGGGTCACAAAACTCAAGTGCAGGAGACACCGGCTACCTTGTAACACCCCCTTTTTAATCCCAAGGGAGGGTTACAGCGCCAGTGAATTCTCAGACTTTAATGTCTTTGCATTCACCTGAGGCTTATAGGGACATGCTACCATGCTCCCATAAACAAGACGATACTTCGAACAATTGATTAAAATAGTGCGGAAGTCAAGTAAATATCGTAATTTGAACTAGTCAATCCAAATAACATAGCTTAAAATGCCAAAACCATAAATTGTAAATAAACATTCAAAATAGCTAAAACCAATGTAGCATTGCGGAAACTGTAAAAGTTTAGAAACTGCAGTTTTAAAAATCCATGGATGATAGTCCTCTCTTTAGCTTTCTCCTGCTCCACTGCCCGTGCTAAACCTGTGGAATATGGTCTGGTGTTTCGTGAGTACGAAGGACACCAACCATCCAATAAATAGGATGGTTAGTACAATTAAGACTAGCAAATGATAGGAAAATGTTCAGACTTTAACCTTACAGTGACCATAAAACGGTATGTTTATAGGTTAAGGGAAAGACACGAATATTTAAGAGTGGAAACTGAATAAAAAGGTAAAAATTTACGACATGACTCGGATGATCATAACGATCGATTATAAGATAAGAAATGGAATTATACCCTGAATAAGACTGAAGTATAATATAACTGAATTGATCACCTATTAATAATCTCAATAATAATAATCATAATGTAAATATGTATATAACACAATATAAAACGTAGTGACACGGGCCCATACTCAACTAGGACTGCGACCTGAGACTTTGAAGTCTAATCGTACGTAGGGACACGGGTCCAGACTCAACTGGGACTGCGACCTGAGACTGTCTGAAGTCTAGATATTCCATGGAACCCTTTTAGACTGGGCTTTACACTATTCCCAACCTGCGAGCTAGCTCTCGCACTGACTTTAAGTCAATCCACACCACGTGAGATGCACATCTTAATTATAACAGCTTTAACATTTAATACTAGGTGATCATACTCACGACATTAAACCAACAAGGACGTACAAGCACGGGTATTTCAAAGAATCTTAATATCACATGCTATTAATTTGCATGAAAGAAACAAGCAGAAATTCATGCAATTAGGAAGATGAAAATGGACAATTTTTACTTATCTCAAGTTATATATATACAACATATTTAATATATACAATTATATATTTATATTTATAACTGCCCATTTAATTAATACTCATGCCAATTTATGAATAAGGAGATAAATTACATCAAGCAGACGGATATGTAATTTATCGAAACTGGCAAGGAAATTGGCCACAGGGCCGCATTGTGTCGAATAAAAAGGCACACCAAAAGAAAATCACGAAACATGCAAAGGGCATTGAACGAAATCACTTGCCTTGATTCGGAGTTGCAAGCTTTTGACTTAAGTGGTTGGTCGGACTCGAATTCCTTTGTAGCGGCGTAAGAGTAGCCTAGCTTCTGCGAATTAACGAAATTGAAAAGCATTTATGCCCACATAAAAATACGGGTTAGAATCTGGAATTTTAGAAAACTGGGCAAGGGCATATTTTGACAAAACCAAAACTTAGGGAGGTTTTCTGTAATTACCCTCCTTGAACCTTCAACCCGATACGTCTTCAAGCACAGGAGCTTTCCGGCGAGGTTCCGGCTCCACTTCGGCGAGGGCTTGCGGCGTCGATAGACCTCGGAATGACACACGACCGGTAGCTACGGATTCGTGGCAATGCGGTGCACCTCTCGATGGTGGCACGTTGCTCCGGCAGCGGTTAATGGCGGCAGACGAGGGCGGCAAAGATGGCTCCGACGAGGTCGAATTCGAAAATTGGGTTTTCTGAATCGGGATATTTTTGTGGAAAACTTGTGAGGGGAAATGTATCTAGAAGGGTTTAGAACACAATGGGACAGGTTAGAAGCTTGGATTTCGTCTCTACGGAATGAATTTCAGAGAATACCGAACCCTAGTATTTATAGTCGATGTCAACCGGAGCCGAATTGGATCGAATTGAATATCAGAAGATAACCCCAAATCTATATAAAAGCTATTTAATTGGTTAATTTGAGAAAATCTATCTTATTTGACGAATTTGATAAAAATTTTGAATTTGGGATAAACTTATTTTGGATCTGTTTCTATCCGAAATCACAAATTGTTAAAGGATATAGATATAGTAGAGATTGGGCAACAATTTAGAAACGAAAACGATAAGATTCGGGCGAGATTTGAGGAGGTTAAAAAATCAAATTTTCAACAGTATGTCATCGGCGGTGGGAGGAAGAAGATGAAGTCCGGTTCAGGTGAACCCGGTTCACTATTTTTCTTTTCTTAATTGGCTGGTTCGGTTCACTTAAACTAAAGAAAAACCGGTTTGCCTATAACTATATATCGATATATATATTTTTATATCCGAATGTTTTATTTATTAAAGTTCTAGCTAAAATAATTAAGAAGAATAACAACACATTTAATTTAAACACATTTTATTTTTCCTAAAAATATATTTTTCTAAAACGTTATAATATATAGTTTACGAAAATCAAATAAATCATAATTATAAATCCGTTTCTATTTTGAAGAAAAATATACAACTTTGTCATAAAATAATACAATTTAAAGGCTAACTTATTTATAAGAAATTAAACTAAAATATCTCAAAATAATATAAACTTTATATACATTTAATTCAAAGACTTTTTTCCTAAATTCAAAACACTTTAAAAAAAATATTATTGGAAATTCCCAAAAATATTTTGGGGTATTTCATACCTGGGAACCCCCGGACCTAGGATGGGTCAAGCTAAATTTCAATGGGGTGTCCAAAGGAAACCCCGGACCTGCGGAAGGCGGAGGCGTTTTCAGGTCACCAATAGGGGGAGGTGGTGAAAGCTTTCACGTTCAAATGCGGCGTTTGCAAGGCTAATACGGCTGAGGCGTGGGCTGCGTTCTATGGGATTTCAACCGCTAAGGACTTGGGCATCCGCAAGCTAATCGTGGAGACGGATTGTGTGGTGTTGGCTAATGGCCTGCTAAGCAGTGGGGAGGAAGCTCAGGCCGATTTCAATCTGATTATGAGGATTCGAGAGGTAATTCGGAACACCGACTGAGAGTTCCGAATCAGGCACATCAAAAGGCATGCTAAGATAGTTGCCGACGCGATCACAAACTGGGCCTTGTCCCTTAACGGGTCTCTAACCTTGCACACCTCACTCCCGCCTTCCACTTGTAGCTCTCTGAGCTCTCAAAACTTTCTCGCTTTGTAATTTGCATTTGCTTCTTTAATAATACGGGCTTTGCCCACTTTTAACATAAAAAAAAATGAATTCATTCTAATCAAGTTCGAGAGGTTTCCTCCCCTTCTTCCACCCAAAAAAAAAATGTAGACATCATTTCTAATCAACCAACACCTTCTCTACTTCAAAATTTTTTTTTAAAAAAAAACTTTAAATTTTGGCTAATGTTGCAGATTTAGAGAATTCACTTTTTTTTTCCTTTCGCTTTCTTATATGGAATAATGAGATAGAGAATCGGTTAAAAAAAATTATCCAAAAACTCAAAATCTCCATTTTAAAAAAAGTTGGTGGAACGCTCTTATAAACAAAAAGGTTGCCAAATTTTGCTTCGAGCTATAAAAATATGAGACTAGGAATATTATCTATATAATAAAATAAAACACGACTTAAGTTTTTAGGGTTGGACTAATCATCAATTAAAAATACTAAAGGAGAAGTCGCCTACGTCATGTGGTGGCTTCTCCTTTAATATAGGTTTGTTTGTTAACATATTAAATATTTTATATATTTAAATAAATTATTATTTATTATAAATCAAATTACTTCTTAAATAAGTAATTAATTAATTCTTTTCTTTTTCTAAATCTTAACCGATTGATTTGTTTTAAATTACTTTTTTCAATAAAAACATATAATCTTTTGTAGTTTTGATTCATGGGATAATATATAAATAACGATTAGATCCATTTAATAAATTATTTTGTTATAATTTGATTATATATTTACTTTAATAAATTATTCTCATTTCAATGATAACAATGATGGTTATATATATATGTGTGTGTAGTATAATCTATAGTCATGTAATAATAAGTCAGGTAATAAATTACTTTATTGCATTTATGAATAAAAATAATTAGTTTATTTTAGTTTAGTTGTGAAAGATAATAGATTTAGGAGTTTATAATATAATATATTATTGTATTAATGCAACTATAGTAAAGAAAAATCATTAGTTAAACGGGTATTAATATGAAATTTATTTAAAATTTAAAAGGAATTTAGATAAAGTGATAAGAATCCTATTATATTTTACCTTATATAAATGTTTTATATATGTGTAAAATTATTATATAAAAAGTATCCACACAACTGTGCGGGCAGTAATCTTATTAGATCGATTAGTTGAGTGCTTTGCTCAAGAAAACAAAAAAATATTTAAAATTCTCCAATAATATCAAAATCTCCATTTTAAAAAAGCGGTTGAAATGCTCTTATAAATAACAAGATATATTGTCAAATTTTGCTCCGAATTATAAAAAAACACGAGACTCGAGAAATATTATTAAATAATAAAATAACACACATGACTTAAGTTTTTAGATTTGAACTAATTTAAGATCTATTAAATCTAATAGTTAAATGTCTATAAATTTTGATCGAATTCAAACGTTAAATAGATTCAAATCTTCAACTACGAGTGATTTAAAACTCTCACTACTATTTTAATTTGTGATGCTCTCCCAACAAGTCACTTTATCACAATTTACAAAAGCCTGATTATTGCTCTCGTGCGATGTTCACTTGAGATTCAACCATTGAAGTATTCGAACTTGTTAATTTAACCGGTCTTTCTCTCTCGCATCATCTTTAAAGACTTGACATGTTTTTTAAACCTTTTTGCCTTTCTTGGATCTTGAAAGCTTAACCTTTGTGGTCATGGGTTCCATCTCTTCCGGCTATGAGGTCATAATGACTTGTGCAACCTCTTTCGGATAGATAGATATAGACCCAACGAGGATCTCTCTTGGAGAAGCTATTTGAGGAATTTCTTTTGCCCCTTGTGAGTTAAGAAGATCTTTTACAAGGGGTGCACTGACTCACTCTAAATTTAGTGAATGAGCTAGTATAAGAAGAGGTCTTGTCTTGTCGCGTTAAGATCCCCATTTATATTCTTTTTTTTTCATGGATTTGTTCCCTTCTTGGCAATGAAGATTTGCCATGCAGAATATGTGATTGACCCTCGTTCATTTTGATGACATGAATGATAGACCTTTGAACAAATTCTTTAGTGGGATTTGTGCCAATGTAACCACCTTTATGCATTTGGAGCTTGTTGCAAACAGGTTGGTTGTTGAACTTGTTACCACCGAGTAGGATGGTTTTAGCCTTTCTGGGGCTCAAGATAATTAAAAAAATGTAAGATTTTTTTACTCAGAATTTCAGCACATATATATAAATGAAAAAAAAGAGCAAATTCTTGAACCGGTAAATATATATGAGATGGGTGTAACCAATTTATAAAAGATAGCATAGGACCAAACTAGGGGTTATATGTAAAAGGGTCTAATAGATTAGTCTCCCACTTCCATACGCCCAAAACACAAAACCACACACTTACGGCTCTTTGGGTCAGCCACAACTAACTTGGGCCCCCTATGTGTTCACTAAGAAGCAGCCCAAAAATAAACACATATTAAATAAAAAGCAAACCGGCCAATCTAGATGAATGGGCCCCAGCCCACCCATTACTTAAAATGCTCAGCTACTCTCACTTTCCAGCTCATAAAAATAAAAATTAGGGAAAATTAAAAAAATAGCCTAACCTTTAGGGGTTATTGTGCTAAATAGCCTGAAAAACTATAAAAAATATAGAAAATAGCCTCAAGTATTTACTTGGTTGCAGAAAATAGCTTCAAGTTACATGCAAATTCAAATAATTATCTTTAATTTCAAATTAATTAAAAAAATGCCTTTGGTTGCCTTTAAATTCAAATTGATTACAAAACCTCTCCAAAATATTTTTTATTTAAAAAAATCATCACGTCTAATATAAAAAATGTTACACTTAATTTTAAGTTGTTATCTAAACCCATAGGCCATAGCTGAATTAATTATGAAAATTATCTCAAACCATATAAATATAACTTAAATTTATTATTTTAAAAAAATAATTAGATTATTTACGTTACGTATCATTAAAACTGAATAAACACTTAAGCTTTTACTCGCAACTGATCTAATAAGCGATTTAGGGCGATCTTTTGAGCAAAACTAGCACAAAAAATAGTTAAGCATACATTATATATTGTTTTAAACCTAACAATTAGGGTAGTTTGTTGTCTATTGAAGAAAAAAGTGTGCCTATGTTATTCACCTAACAATGGTTTTTATTTAGGCATTGAATAGATTGTGAGATGAAGATAAATTAATTTTTTATTAAGAAAAATAAAGATCTTGTGACATTTTTAGTAGCGTTTTTTTAAATTATATATATACAATAGATCAAATGTACACAGCTCTTATTGTGTATCGTGTTAACAAATCTGGGCCATTGAATTAAGAAGATCAACGGATGAGATTAAAAGTAACTTCTGATTATTCGTTGGTATTGGGAGATTATTCGATGGAATGAAATTATTCGGTGGTATTGGGCGATTATTCGTTAGAATAAAATTTACATTTTTTTACAGATGAATAATTATGTGAAAACAGACGAATAATCATGAACAAATAGACGAATAATTTCTGAGAACATGATACACAATAAAGGCTGTGTACACCGGAACTAACCTCTCGGTCCGGTGAGAAGGAAAGAAGGGTCCTGATTGGTTGAAATAGATCTAGGCTTACTCGCGCGTGTGAGAGACGCTTATTGCAGATCTAATCTCTTCTTCTATTTTAGAACTGAGACTACCCTCGCCACTGTCATTGCTCCCGGAGCTTGACCTCTCATCTTTCGGTGTTGTAGCTGCTTCCTCGTCGCCATCGTTGGACTCGCGCCCCCTGCTCTCTCTCTCTCTATCTCTCCATGTTCGGATTGATCTTTGTAGACGATAGTCTCAGTAGCGCATCGGAGTCGGGCCACAACGCCCTATAGTTCTGGATGGCGCAACTATCAGTCTCTCTCTCCATGTTCGGATTGAATTTGAGGTCCGGATACCCTCATTATATGTATTCAAACATTTAGCATCCAAAGACTGAAATACAAGTTTTTGTGAATTGCTTTAGATGGAATAAACGACGACGGTGAGGCATAGTTAGGAGATCTCATTCAAATCCAAGGAATTGGATTGGAGGTCGACGGATGAATTGAGGATTCAGTGACTTCAGTCATCGTCTTCATCGAAGGAGGTCGACGGATGAAAGAGGGCAGGCTGTTAATTTCGACATCCCGCAATTGGTAAAAAAGACAGTTCTGTAAATTGTACTTGTATTGGTAATTCACCCTTAAAACATACACAGCAAACTGGCATAGAAAGTGGCAGCAGAAGAACAGATGAAGATGGACCTACAATGAATGAACTTTGGCAGTACAAACTACAAAGAAAGCCCCAAAAGAAAAATAAAAAACAAGGAAATTTCAAAGCAAGCAGATGTTGCAGGAAAAGGAAATTTCAAATATGATGAAATTATATTATAATTTATTTTTTAATTTATATATGCCAAGTGGTTCAGGGTTTTAAATTAACCAAATGGTTCAGGGTTTTAATATTAAATGGTTCAGAGGTTTATACCAAGTGGTTCAGAGGTTTATACCTAGTGGTTCAGTGACTAAATAGAGAGTGGTTCAGTGACTTAATAGAGATTGGTTCAGTGACTAAATGGAGAGTGGTTCAGTGACTTAATAGAGATTGGTTCAGTACTAAATAGAGATTGGTTCAGTGACTAAATAGAGATTGGTTCAGTACTAAATAAAGAGTGGTTCAGTGACTAAATAGAGAGTGGTTCAGTGACTAAATAGAGATTGGTTCAGTGACTAAATAGAGATTGGTTCAGTACTAAATAAAGAGGGGTTCAGTGACTAAATAGAGAGTGATTCAGTGACTAAAATAGAGAGTGGTTCAGTGACTAAATAGAGTGGTTCAGTGCTAAATAAAGAGTGGTTCAGTGACTAAATATAGATTGGTTCAGTGACTAAATAGAGATTGGTTCAATGACTAAATAGAGAGTGGTTCAGTACTAAATAGAGATTGGTTCAGTACTAAATAAAGAGTGGTTCAGTGACTAAATAGAGATTGGTTCAGTGACTAAATAGAGAGTGGTTCAGTGACTAAATAGAGAGTGGTTCAGTGACTAAATATAGATTGGTTCAGTGACTAAATAGAGAGTGGTTCAGTGACAAAATAGAGAGTGATACAGTGACTAAAAGGGCTGAACCACACGAGTAAAAGGGCTGAACCACTATGAATAAAAGGAATGAACCACTAAAAGTAAAAGGGTTGAACCACTAAGAGTAAAAGAGCTGAACCACTAAGAATAAAAGGGCTGAACCACTTCTTGCTAACTTGATGAACCACTTTTTTACAACTTGTGACCCACTTTTTTTTTTCAAAAAAACATATACAAAGTGGGTGTCTATATGTAGATAAAATTAAATTACACCCAAAAATATATTTTTTATATTTTTTTAACAAGTGAAAATGCCAAAAAATAATTTTTAAAAGTCCATGTAAACACTTTTAACATGTACGTAGTGTTACTTGTGAGAGTAGAGTGTTACTAATTAATTTGTGCAGGTGTTACTAATTAATTGGGGGTAATCCACGTGTCTCCTATTTCTAATTCAATTTTGGACACGTGGACCAATCAGATTACTTCTTTCCTTCTCACCGGTTCAGCGCTTCTCACCTGAACCCGACCCTATATATATATATATATATATATATATATATATATATATATATATATATATATATATATATATATATATATATAGAGGTTGGGTCATGTGTTAACAACTCTTACGGTGTTAAATGTTAACAAATCAATATTCGGTAAAATTTATCAAATATTCATCACAGTCACTCAATTATTCATCAAAGCTTTTGTTAAAATTAATCAAATATTCATCACAGTCACTCGATTATTCACAATTTCCCAAATATTCATCACAATCACTCAAATATTCATCACAGTCACTCAATTATTCACAATATCCACCCCCAATCCTATAATTGTGTTACTGTGATGAATATTTCTTAAATGTTGCCGAATATTTGGGAAATTGTAAATAATTGAGTGACTGTGATGAATATTTGAGTGACTGTGATGAATATTTGATTAATTTTAACAAAAGCTTTGATGAATAATTGAGTGACTGTGATGAATATTTGATAAATTTTGCCGAATATTGATTTGTTAACATTTAACACCGTAAGAGTTGTTAACATTTGAACCGCATTCTATATATATATATATATATACGCGCTAACGAGAGCCTTTAACCAGTCTCTTAAACCTAAGGTTTATTCTGCCACTTAATATCAATTAAAATCTGATATGTCTAAACATAAACCAAAAACTTTTCTACAAGCCACAAAAAATCCCAATCAGCAACATGCTATTAGAATTTGATACCTTAATGTTTAATAGGACTTGGTTCCCAGTCCTCGTTATGCTAATTAGGGGTGGACAAAAATATTTGTAATTGAAAAAGCTATTTTGAATAATTGAAAAATTGTCACTTTTTATAATTAATTTTTTTGGAATAAAGATGTAATTCAAAATAGTTAATTGAATTGTTTTTATTTTTTATATCAAAACAATACCAATTAATTAATTATTTACTTTATATAAACAGTGAAATTTAAATAACAAAAAATTAAATTTAAATTACTCCATCCGTTTCATAATAAGTGTCGTTTGTCTCGTCAGGTAGAGCTTGTTCTCCCGAATTCTTTCTTAATAAAAAAAAGTGTCGTTTGTCTTTTAATGCACATTTTTTTAAGAAGATAAAAACTCTATAAAATATTATTTTTTAATCAATTTTTTTAATAATTTCATACTTATTAGTTATTACTAATAAGTATCAATTTATATAAAAAAAATTATTAAAATAATATTTTATAGAATTTTTACCTCCTTAAAAAACGTGTATAAAATTCAAACGATATTTATTTTCAAACGGATGAAGTAGTTATTACTCGTTTTATAAATTTTTGTTAGTGAAAAAAGGCATTCGTTTGACCCTACCTTTATATAAATTTGTGTTAGGGGACACGTGGACACTATTCTAAAAATCGCGCTTAGGCGCCGCCTGGGCACCACCTAGGCGCTAGGCGACAAGCCACCTAGGAATTTTTACGCCTAGGCGGTCTCTAGGCGGATTTCCGCCTAAGCGCCGCCTACCCGCCTAGGTGCCGTATAGTCCCTGCCTAATCCCTCCTAGTCCCGCCTAGGTGGGTGATTATTTAGATTTAGTTTCTAGGAGAGTGATTAGTCAACTTATAGTATTTTTTATCCCCCAAGTTGGGATACATTCACTTTTGATTCAAGCCTATGCTTTGGAATTTTAGTAGGTTTAAAGTTATCAGTCGGACGAGCGCTTTTACATTTATTGACTTTAGTGTTAGTTAAGCACACAAAATTTGGGTTTATGAGTGATATTATAGATATTACTACATTATATAAATTATTGACATGTTCTATCCATTGAAATATAGGGAAATAATCAAGTTTAGTCTAACTCCGCCTAGGCACCGCCTAGACGCCTGCCTAACCGCCTAGGCGCTAGGCGGCCACCCACCGCCTAGCGGCCGCCTAGAGCCTTTTAGAACACTGCACGTGGATGTCTTCATTTCCACACGTTAAGTCATTTCTTCTGTAATCAGGGTCGTGCCAAACTTTTTCGGGGTCCTGTTCTAAAAAAAAGTTTAGTTTTATAATATTGATAAATTTAGATTTTGTATAGCCAATTGATATACCACGTTATAATCGTAAGAACGCATCAACTATTTTTCAATTTAAAATTTTGACCATAAATCCATTTATACTTACAAAATTTTAAAATAGTTGTATTAGAATAAAGAAGTTATGTTGTAAATGAAAATGAAAATTTTGCTTTCAATTTTATATTTTTAATCAATTTTTTAACACGAAAAAAATGTAAATGAAAATGTTGCTTTCAAAATAAAGAAGATGAGCAAAATGAAGTGAAATTGGGAAAAGTGGGAATCGAACCCAAGGTAAAGGGCCCCAAAAAATTTAAATATTTCCTTCTTTACCAATAAGGTAAAGTGACTAGTCGATTAATTATGGAATATATTTATTATATAATCAACTTAAAATATATTGGGCCCCAAAATTTCGGGGGCCCTGTTCCGTTGAACCACCCGAACGGGTGCCTGGCATGGGCCTGTCTGTAATCATCAAGAAAATCAATGGATTTTTCTCTCTGTTTTCGGTGATTTTCATTTTCCTCAATTCAGTTCGGATTTCTTCAGAAGGTGCAACGACGACGGCGGGGGAGATGAGCAATGCGGAGCAGCGGCGACAGCAGGGGAGTGAAAACTGGAGAGACGTAGGGATGGGTATCCATTTAGTTGGGACATTGCAATTATCACTTAATTGAGGAATTGAATTGAAATTACCAATTAATTTCTACCAATTAATTGTTGGATACCATACAAAAATGTTATCGAAATTTTTATAATTGAAAGGCGAAACTAATTAAACCTTTAAGGGGGTGTTAAAAATATATCAATACCTTTCAAATGTAAGATAAATATCTCGATCTTTTTAAGGGATGGTAATATAATATCCCAAAATTTTCTCTCCCACAAAAATGCTTACATGGCACATATGTGGCAAAAAATAATGATCATATTCACAAGCGTGTCCTTGGATCTTAATGCTCGAATTATACAAAGTATAGTCTAGATTGTCATGATAATTTTTTAAAAAATAAAAGTCTCTTTTGTAACTGAAAAAAAAAATCATTCAATTTAATAAATTTTTATAGATTATAATTAAATTTAATCAAAACAAATATAATAAAACAAGTAAATATTTAAAATATAATTTTCAATATCTTGATTGTGTAAAATATGATTCAAGTTTATTAGATTAAATTAGATTGGTTTTTAAGTTTATCTTAATTTTTTTATTTTGGATTTAAGAAAAAAAATAAAAAATAAAAAAATTACATTCTTTTATATATTTTTTAATAATAATAATAATTTACTTCTTATATATAAATGAACACCATTGAATAATCTAAATAATTAAATTTTCATTTCAATTTTGTAGTAACATAAAGTTTATAATTGGCAAAATATTCTTCAGTTTTGATAAGCTAAATCACTAGCTAATCATTTATTAATTGAAAATATGTTATTTTGCTTTACATTTTTTATTTGACTTGTTATAGATATTGATTTAAAAAAAGATATAAAAAGTTAGGTACAAATTAAATCTAAAACTACGAAAATTTATTAAATAAACTTTTAAACTCATCTAATTTAATTTTATATAGTATGTTTTCTTTGAATTGAAAATACATGAGTAATACAATACAAAAAATAAGAATTTTATTGGAGAGAAATCATTGAGATATTATATTACCATCACTTATAAAGGTCGGGATATTTATCTTACATTTGAAAGATTGAGATATATTTTTAACACCTCCTTAAAGGTTGGGTTATTTTAATTAGTTTCGCCTAATTGAAATGACAATTAATTTAAAATGCCCACCCCTAATGCTAATGTTGTGGGTTTTAAAGGTTGGGTTATTTTAATTAGTTTCGCCTAATTGAAATGACAATTAATTTAAGAAGAAATTTGGCCCAAAGGCCGAAGGCCTTTGGGCCATTTACAATTTGTCCTAGGGTTTTGCCTTTGCTAGTAAATGTCCAAAATATTTTCATAATCCCCTTTCTACCCTTGCCCTTTTTAATTTCCCATTTCCTTACCCTCGTTCTTAGATCCGAGCCTCGGCTTCCTCCTTCGCTCTTCCCTTCCTCGATCCTCGTCTGCTTCAGGCTTCCATGGCTTCTGGTGGTCCGTGTTTCTCCCTCCTCCTTCTTCTTCGAACTCTCGATCATCACCTATCTTCCTCCTCCTTGTAACGTCTGGGGAATCCGGCTTGTGGATCAGATCTCGGATTTGTCGACCAGGGAACGCCAGTTAACCACGAACCAGCCCCTGAAATCCGCCGTCTTCGATGGCTCCAAGGCGATCCTCAACTTCCCCTTTCGAGATCGGGAAGACGCCGTTGACGGCGACGGATGGAGCCGTGGAGATCGATGTCTTTCAGCGTCGCCGCCACTCTCGGTCATCGGAAGAAGACGAGCTTCGAAAGCTCCGATCCGCTCTCTCCTCCCGGGGATGGTTCCAAGTGATTGCTTTCGTCGATGCGTTGCAAAGAAACCTTCGATCTCTCAATCAAGGTCTGTCGCCTTTCTTCTCCTATTGTTTGTTTCAGTGCATCGATGCTCAGTGATTAGAGATAAGCGGACTAGAAAAACCTAATTTGATCTCAATTATGTTATCTGCATTGAAAAGGTTGATGCATAGACATTAGGATTACTCTCAAATCTGATCGAAAATTGAGTTTCCTATATCTCAGTATTTTTTTTTCTCAATTTAGGACACTCATTGAGATCTGACTGTTTTTTTAAGGCTTTCTTTGTTCATACAGATGGATATATGTTTATTCTTTTGCATTTAATTCTGGAAAAAAGAGCTTTGGAGATTACAGTGAAGATAAAACTTTAAAAAATTGAAGTCGATGATGTGAATGGGAAGGTGTATAACCCTTTTTTTTAAGGCTTTCTTTGGCTTCTCATTAGCCCCTATAGGGTTTGTGCCTCCCTTGTCGTAGGGTTTTTCTTTGATTACAGTGTCTTTGACCCTTTTTTCATAGTTGTAACAGTGTCTATAACCCTGTTTTTCATTTTGGTTACAACGTAATGATCCATTTACAGCTGCTACATCCTAGTCAAAACATGAATTCACTCACGATTAGGGATGACAGTGACCCCGTAAAAAAAACTCGTAAAACGAAGGTGTCATCAAAAAATTTAAGTAAATTAGGCATTCACTGATAAGAGTGGTGACAGTGACCCCGTAAAAAAAATTAAAAAAAAACTCTTGAAACGAATCTGTCATCACACACGTGTCACCACTGTCACCACTGACAACACACATGTCACCACACACGTGTCACCACTGTCATCACTGTCAAAGAGTGGTGACAGTGACCCCGTAAAAAAAAACTCTAAAAACTAAGCTGTAATCAAAAAAATTTCATGTCACCACACACGTGTCACCACTGTCAAAGAGTGGTTACAGTGACCCCGTAAAAAAAAAACTCTAAAAACGAAACTGTAATCAAAAAAATTTCATGTCACCACACACGTGTCACCACTGTTAAAGAGTGGTAACAGTAACCCCGTATAAAAAAAAACTCTAAAAACAAAACTGTAATAAAAAAAATTTCATGTCACCACACACGTGTCACCACTGTCAAAGAGTGGTGGTGACAGTGACCCCGTAAAAAAAAAAAAAAACGAAACTGTGTAATCACAAAATTTACATGTCACCACACATGTGTCACCAAAAGTCAATGCCTTTGACCAGTCAATGGTCAATGGTCAAATTAAAAAATGGGAAGGAGGAAAATGGGAAGGAAGGGCAAAATTGGAATTTTTGGACACCCTCCTAATTTATTCCCCTTTTTGTCCTAGGGCTTAATTTTTGCCCAAAATATGGACACTTACCAAATTTTCCCATAATTTAAAATGCCCACCCCTAATGCTAATGTTGTGGGTTTTAAGTGGATTTACATGATCAAATGGAAACCAGAGATCTCTATTGAGATATAAAAAGCTCGTTTATTGGAAAAGGGGTTTAATCAATAAGAGACTAAGAGGGTATCAATTATTTTGACAATTTTAGACTCGTCATCAAGTCTACCACTATTCGATTGTTTTGAGTATCGTAGTAACTCAGAATTGGGAACTCCGCCAAGTTGATGTTAACAATGCGTTTTCAAATGGCGACTTGGATGAGACGGTTTACATGGATCAATCATAAGGATTTATTGCTTTTGATCGATCGACATATGTTTGTAAGCTTAAAAAGGCTCTTTATAGGATTAAGTACGCTCCAAGGGGCCTAGTTTTAGAAATTGCAGTAGTTGTTACTTGAACATGGCTTTAAACCTAAAACATCGTTCTTGGATATTAAGGTACATCGTTCTTCGATCTCGAGGCACATCGTTCTTCATCCTCCCTTTTGTTATATCAAAGGAGATACATTTTGGACTTGCTTGAATGTAGCAACATGATGCGAGACAAGCCTACAACATCGCTTGCGAAACCCGGGTCCAGATTGATTACATATTGAGGGTGATCCACTAGATGATCCACATCTCTATCGAAGCATTGTCAATGCACTATAGTACGTGAATTTTACTCGTCCTGAAATACTATGTTAATCGACTTTGTGAATTTATACATAGTCAATCTAAGCAACATTAGGATGCGGTAAAATATAATGAATTTTATGTTATCTTAAAAGGGACTATTGTTGATGGCTTGTTCTTTCGTCCTTTATGTGATTCATGCTTGGTTTACTACATTGATGCCAGTTGGGCTTTAGATCATGATGATTGTCGATCCTAACATGGCTTCTCCATTTATATTGGAGGGAATTTGGTTAGTTAGTTGTCTCAAAAGCAAAAGGTTATTGCTCGTTCTAGCACCGAGGTAGAATATCGAGCTATTGCATTTGCTTCTACTCAGTTGATTTGGCTCCAACAATTGCTTCAGGAAATGTCGACCTCTTCTATTGAGCCACCTACACTTTTGTGTGATAATCTTAGTGCTACGTTTCTCACTGCTAATCCGGTCTTCCATCAATGCTCAAAGCACATAATGATTGATTATCATTATGTGCGCGAACAAGTTCAATCCGAAGAGTTAATGGTTTGTCATGTCAAGTCCGTTGAATAAATAGCTGACATCTTTACCAAAGTCTTCAGTTTTTCTCATTTCAAAAATTTGCAGTTCAAGCTGCTCGTTCGAGATCGACCGTGAGCTTGCAGGAGGGTGTTAAGTTACTATTGTTATGATAACACTTGAGATTATCTTGATTTAGGATAATTCTTTGACCGTATCTTTGAAAATACATTCCCATATAAATCAAGGTTGTTATCCTTCATTATAGCTTTTAGTTTCCTTGATTATAGTTTATAGTTTTGTATATCTGTAGATACGAATTCCTCTTTATAAATTCACTTCCAATGGAATAAGAAAATTAACCTTTTCCAAAATCATTACTTCTTTATAATATAAAAATGTTGCATAAATATTCAAGCGATAAAAGTTCGCTAAAATCAATTAATTTTCTAAAAACATTTAAGAAAGGTTAAAAATAGTTCGTTGAAATCAATTAGATATTTATATAACATATAGCATATAGATAAATGTTAAAAACTTATTTCTAGTAATTAAAACATCATGTCAAGTTACCAGTTTAGTGACTAATAGCTCATTAATTCAATCCTTCTCTTTCATTGTAATCGATCTAAGTGTCTTTTTATAGAAAAACAATCACTAAATAAATCCTTATATATGAAATAAATAAAAGGAGGTTTTTTTTGAAGAGGTAATTTTATAGATGAGTAATATGTAATTACAAAATAGACAAGCCAAAGGATCTTGTCCTAAAATGGCAAGATGCCATGAGCACACCATCAACCAACCCGATGTGTATACCTAAAAAATCCTCAAAATCCTCTCTTAATGTATTCACTAACTCTCAAAATCCCCATCTATTCATACTAACCTACTCCCTAACTTCAGTGAAACATTACAACCTATTTAGCCATCTAATTTCATTGGGTGACTTCCCTTTGCACCTCAATGAGATTCAATATTTACACGATTCAATTACACGCCTTGCCCATTATTTTGGCTCAAACATTTCTCCATTAAACACTACATCATTCTGCCCTAGCCAAGTGTAGTAAATAAATGCAAGAAATACAAGAAGTTTAGCCTTGTACTTGGCTTGTTTCCACCTCATTGCATTCTCAGTTGCAAACCATCACCACCACTCTACTATTCCCCCCTTCTACGTGGTAAATGAATCTAGCTAGCTCCACATAATATTACAAGCTTTAATGATCTGATCGCATTCAATCCAAAGGTGGTACTTCGACTCTTCTTCCTTCTTGCATAACGAGCATAGGGAGGTGTCGATACCCTTCCAATGTTTGACAATTCTCTCGGTCTTCAGCCTGTTTCTCGTATCCACCCAAATCACAAAAGCCCATTTTTTTTAGTGGACACCTTTACACAACATGTTCCCTCAGTTCACTAGCGGGCTTCTCAATCTGATAGCATCATAAATCTTACCACATGATAGAGAGCCATTCCTTTCAGATACAGACTCAGATTGCATGCCTAGACTAAAACATGTGCTTGGCACAACTCGTCTCGCACATCCAACAACTCTTTCCAGAGTCAGGAGTCATACACCTTCTCCTCCACCGTCCATATATTACCGTGCTTCGAGATGAACCCCCTTAACCCACCTCGTCCAGATGCTTGCCTTCTGTAGCACAATGTCTCCACAAAGAGATGAAAACACACTGCGGTTCCAAGCCCCAATCTTATTTATCCCCATCCTTTCTTCTTCATACGACCGTCTGACGAAATACCAAGCAACTAGGTTGTTATTGCTACTCATATGACCATTCCACAAGAACGGGCTGCAAGAACTTTCCAGGTGGTTTATGACAACCTTTGGAAGGAGAATAGTCTGACCCTAATACAAGAAAATTCCTTCCAAGAGTGCTCTAATAAGTTGCAGTCGACCGACATAAGAGTTGTGGCCTAAATATGCAACCTACTATCTACCTTCTCAAAGAGGCATTTATAGGCAAACACAATAATTCTTCAAGGGTGCAAACGCATACCTAGATAGGTGATCGAGAACGAACCAGCGGTTTATCCAAGCTGCTGAACGGCATATGACTTCACAATATCTTCAACTCTAGTGACGAAACAAGTGCTCTTTGCAACATTAATTCTTAGCTCAGGTGCTTCAAAGAAGCTATCAAGGCATCCATGAAGGATCCTCACGGACCCCACATCCCTACGATAGAACAGAAGCAGGTCGTATGTGAAAGCAAGGTTGGTAATCTGCAGCTCCATGCACTTTGGATGTAAGTTAAAATCTAGCGTGTCCACTGCCTCACTCCGCATACGGTTCAACATAAAAGGAGATTTTGAAGCCATAGTGAGTTCGAATCCAATACAGGACTAGATTTCCACCATTACATTAACTGAAAATCCAAATTCGACGCAGAATGAGCAAAAACAGTTGAATTGAAACTACTACATACAAAGATCTATCTCCCTCCAAAATCCGAATCACAAACCCCAAAATGAGTTTAAAATAGGATTTTGTTGGGCCATCAATTTTTCTGAGGTGGAGTTTAGGTAGGGCCCTTATTATTTGGGCCCCTTTTTAAAGGAGTTTGGTTGTTAAACACAACCCAAACAAAATTGTCATCGGTTTTTGTTTTTGTTTTGTTCTTGAAATGGCCACATTTAAAATTCGAGAGATTGCTAAAATGTATACTTGTTAAATTATTTTTATTATTTTTATTACTCAACCATTGTGCGATTTTTTAATAAATTTTATTATATAAAATATCTTTCAATTAATAACAATTGTTATCAAATTTTAATTTTTCAATAAAAATTCAAAAGCAATAATTAGAAAAAAATCATATAAAATAGTTTTCCAATAATGTATCGACTACATACATTTTTTCATATTCATATAAAATGGTACATATATATTTTATATAGGATTAGGCATGGTAAATTTTTTTTAAAGGTTGACGGCATGCATATTCATCCAAATTTGCCGGCATGAATAATATTAGATAGATTTATTTAAAACGATAAGTATTCTACCTAATTAAGATATAAGGTTGAATATTTTATAAAAAAATAATTAAGATATATAAGGTTATATTGGATAGATTATTTGATCTAAAAAGATAAGTTTCTAACTAATTAGTATTCTAATAATGTATCGACTACATACATTTTTTTATATTCATATAAAATGGTACATATATATTTTATATAGGATTAGGCATGGTAATTTTTTTTAAAGGTTGACGTCATGTATATTCATCCAAATTTGACGGCATGAATAATATTAGATAGATTTATCTAAAACGATAAGTTTTCTACCTAATTAAGATATAAGATTGAATATTTTATATAAAAAAACTAATTAAGCTATATAAGGTTATAGGGAAAATTTGGTAAGTGTCCATATTTTAGGCCAAAATTAGCTCCTAGGACATTTGTGTAGTGAAATTGGGTGCATGTCCCAAAATGACATTTTTGCCCCTGCTATTATAATTTTTTTTCTCCTTCCCGTGCTTCTTCTTCCCATCTAATTGAGGCAGACAATGGATGGAGGCAAACAATGAGATCGAGATCCGCCACACACATGATGCCTCTCTTCCTCGGGAATGGATTTCCGATCGACGAGGACCGGTTCTTTTCCGGCTAGCGGTGACCGGCGTCGGGCAGGAAACGACGAGCAACTAGGCTCGGCCTCGATGGAGGCGTTGGTGTCGACAAGGCCACAAGTTGTTGCCGTTGTCGGTATCGATCTCGATCTAAGGGCGACGAGACAGGGAAAAGAACTAGAGATGGAGATCGAGCACCAAAACGTGAGATTGAGCGACAGATCTACTCCTCAATGGAGGTCAGATCTAATTGCACGAAGTCTTCAATGAGATTGAGCGACAGATCGAGCACCCAAACGTGAGAACCAGGATGGTGGGAGCGGGGTTGCAATATCTGCTCTTCAATGGAGGTTAGATGTACTTTTCAATGGAGGAAGGCAAAACCTGGGAACAAGATGGAGAATGATTACATCTTAATTGATTACAGTGGGTTGATTTGTAGTTGTTATACGGATGGCATATATAGTGGGCATATATAGTTGGCCTCACTATACAAGAACCCACTACATCTTAATTGATTACAGTGGGTTGATTTCATATTCTATTCCTCACTTATGGTGAGACCTAGTGGAATATAGTGGGTTGATTACATCTTAATTGATTACAATTTTTCATCTCTAATTTATAATTGTAGTGGGTTTGCACAATGTCTTATATAAATCAAAACTAATTTAAGCATTTCTCTTTTAGTATACGTATATATTAACCAATTAAATATTTTTTATATTTAAATAAATTATTAGTGGTGCCACTATCATAAAAGCAAATTTAGTCACTTTCAAAGTGTTATTAGTGGTGTCACCACCATAAAAATAGTGAAACCACTGCTGTCACCAAAAGAAAAACCCTAGGACAAGGGAAAGTGTTATTAGTAGTGTTACCACAATTAAAAATTAAAAATGTAACTACTGTTATCACCACTATAAAAACAGGGTTATAGACACTGTAACCAAAATAAAAACAGGGTCATAGACACTGTAACCAAAATAAAAACATGGTTATAGACACTGTCATCACTATAAAAACAGAGCCATAAACACTGTCACCACTATAAAAACAGGTTCATAGACATTGTAACCAAAGGAAAACCCTAAGACAAGGGAAGCATAAACCCTAAAGGGCTAATGAGAAGCTGTAATCAAAATAAAAACTGGGCTATAGACACTGTAAACAAAGGAAAACCCTGTGGTGACAGTTCTTCTTTAATATATGAATGAGTAAGAGAGTCATAGATGTTGTAACCAAAATAAAAAACAGGGTGTCACCACTATAAAAAAAATGGGGTAAAAGACATTGTCACTACTATAAAAACATGGTCATAGACACTGTAACCAAAATAAAAACAGGGTCATAGACACTGTAATCAAAGAAAAACCCTAGGACACGGGAAGCACAAACTCTATAGGGGCTAATGAGAAGCCAAAATACATGTGGTGACAGTTCTCCTTTAATATATGAATTGGTAAGAGGATCATAGACGTTGTAACCAAAATAAAAACAGGGTCATAGACACTGTCACCACTATAAAAACAAGGTCATATACACTGTAAAGGAAAATCCAGCAAAAAAACATGTGGTGATAGTGTCACCAAAGAAATACCGTATGACAAGGAGGGCTAATTATGTTCAAAATATATTATTATTATTATTATTAAAACTAAAGAGAATATAATGAGTACTTGTCAAAATACATGTAGTTACAGGGTCATAGACACTGTCACCACTATAAAAAAATGTCATAGACATTGTAACCAAAACCCTAGGACAAGGTAAGCACAAACCCTATATGGCTAATGAGAAGCCAAAATACATGTGGTGACACTTCTCCTCTAATATATGAATGGGTAAGAGGTTTATAGATACTATCACCACTATTAAAACAATGTCATAGACATTGTCACCACTGTAAAAACAGAGTGATAAACACTGTCACCACTATTAAATAGGGTCATAGACACTGTCATCACTATACAAACAAAGTCTTATAAACTGTCACTACTATTAAACAGGGTCATAGACACATCCAAATTAATATACACATCCAAATTCACTATGATTAGGAAAAAAAATGAGACAGTAATAAAGAAAGTAAAAGGAAACAAAATTAAAATTAATATACACATCCAAATTCCCAACCAATTCTAATTAAACCTCTTGTATTAGAATCGAAGATATATAAATTTGAGTTTGGCAAAATCAATTTGTGAGGAATGTAAAAGTGCGCCTGCAAAATGGAGTTAACACGCTGCTTTCATGGCGGAACAAGAGGGCCGCCTCTCTCCAGCTTTTCTCCTCCGTCTTCATCGTCCTCATGTTCTCCGTCCAAAAGGTGCTAAACTCGCGGCTGTCCACCTCCACCTACTTCCAGAACCTTCTCCGTTCCGAGCTTGTCGTCTACCCTCCCATCCCTCGTTGCGAAGGCGGCGGAGGCGCTGCAGCTGGGACGACGGGGCGCACCGACGGCGGGAGAGGGGCTTTTGAGGCTGCGGGAGGTTGGACTGGATGAAGGGAGAAGGAGGCGGCGTAGAGGAGATGGGGATGGAGGCGCGAGGAGGACTCGTAGACAGATCGACGGGAAGGAACGACCTTGAAGGAGGAATTGAAAATCAGATCTGAGAAGAGAGAAGGGTTGAAAAAGAACGGATAATCGCGAGGAGCGCGAGGAGAAGAAGAGAAGCGCGAGGAGAGAGACGGGGGAGTATAAAGCAAGGGCAAACCCGGTATTATGAAAATATTTTGGCCATTTACTACCAAAGCCCAATCCGTGGGACATTTTGTATTTGGCCCAAAGGCCTTCGGCCTTTGGGCCAAATTTCTTGTAAGGTTATATTGGATAGATTATTTGATCTAAAAAGATAAGTTTCTAACTAATTAAAATATAAGGTTGAATATTTATAAAATTGCCAAAATTATATTGGTTTATTAACTAACATGTCTCAAAAAGATAATACCATATTAACCGAGAATATGACACAAATGACAAAATAACACAGTTTTAATCCAGAATATGACACGTATGCAAATCGCACCAGAAGCAGTTTCAGGCCTCTGTTTTAGTATATTATATAGATAGATATAGAATATAGATATATAGATAGATATATAGATATTTATATCTGTGTACTTTAATTCCATGATCGATTATTAAAATCTTCTAAAAGTACTAATATGAGAAAATTCTATTCTCTAATATTTTTGTGCATTTTAAATTTTTAGGAGTTTCGTCTCATAATTTAACTTACTTTATTTTTTGACATATTTTTTTAATAAACTAAAAACTTTATAAAATATAAAAAAAATTATAACATGATGACATATTTTAAAAATATAAATTTATAACATGATTTTTAATCCATTTATAAATCAATTTTTCTTTCAAATTTTTACAAATTGCAACGGTGATACATTGAGTGTAACCGATCATTGTATCACCCTTTTTAATTCCATAAATTTTCAAAGATTCACACATAGGCTAACTAATTATAATATATTATATTCAATTTTGACCAAATATTAGATAGATTATTTGATCTAAAAAGAGAAGTTTTAAAATTAATTAAGATATAAGATTGAATATTTATATAAAAAAAAAGAGGGACCATTAATTGAGATGACAAATTATATTGGCTTATTAATTGATGTGGGTAAAAAAATATAATACCATATTAATCCAGAATTAAGACACATATGCGATATTAAACCATTTTAATCCAGAAAATTCCATGTATGCGAATCGCATCAGAGTCCGTTTCAGGCTTCTACTTTAGTATTTTATATAGATTAGCATAGATTTTGGGCAGAAAAGCTCTACCCAATAACTTGTTAAATTGTTATGGCTGATTTGCATAAGTAGACTAATTTTTTGGCCACTTTGCAAAACTAGACCACACCTTCTGAATTTGGCAAAAGTAGCACATGAGTCACTTTTGCAACTTTTTGTGGTAACCAGCAGGGGAAGTGGCAGGTGATCAATGGGTACTGCAACAGCAACTTGGGAGAGATTTTGGGGGGGGGGGGGAGGGGGCTTCACTGTAGCTGTCAGGCCAGATTTGGTGCCAAAATTTTGCTTAAGCCTTGGGGGAAAGGGGGGAGTATTAATGAGAGAAAAATGCAATGATTGCATTTAAGGGTGTCCATCAAAACATATATAACCCGGAGTTATGGATGCGAAACTCCATTAATTGCTCTGCAAAAAGAGAGGCAAAATAGGAGAGGAGTGGAAAGCTCAGAGGAAAAGCCTCCCGTTCATTCCTGGAAACTGCACACATCCCATCCTACCAATAGAAGGACTAGGTTCTACCAATAGTGTAAAACTGTCTTACCATACCTAAAGAAGTGTCATTTCCTCAAATGGAACTGTAGCAGCAACTTGGGAGAGATTTTTTGGGGGGGGGGGGAGGGGCTTAACTATAGCTGAAGTGGCGGGCTGTCTAGCCAATTTTGGCGCCAAAACAGGCTTTAGCCTTGGGGGAAAGGGGAAAGCATTAATGAGGGAAAAATTCAATGATTGCATTTAAGGGTGTCCCCCAAGAACATATATAAGCTGGAGTGAAGGAGGTGAAACACCATTAAATGCTCTGCAAAAAGGGTGGCAAAATAGGAGAGGAGTAGAAAGGTCGGGGGAAAAGCCACTCGTTCATCCCAGGAAATGATACAGTCCCCATCCTACCAATAGAAGACCTCGGTCCTACCATTAGGGTAAAACTGTCATTCCATACCTGAAAAAATGCAAGCAGTTTGTCAGGTCGTTGTGGCAGCGATGGGTAAGTGATCTTGTACTTATCCTGCGTAGTTGTTCTTTTTTCTTATAACAGAACTACCCCCAGGCCGATCCTCTATTCCCGTGTCGTACGAGAGGTGATAGGGTATGTCTAAAGGTCGTCTTCGGCGGTTAGTGGGCTCCCGGGAGTGAGAACTTGGTGTTCAAGAGAGAGGCACGTAGTGCAGCTATGGTGGTGCCACAGAATATTGGCTACGACCAATTGAAGGAGAAGATCGTTTGGAAATTCGACGTTGATATGATCTTATACGACATTGAGCTCACCTATCTCCCTCCTTTGATGGGATGGGCCACTCCGATTCGGGTCAGGGACGACGATGACCTAGAAGCCTACAAGTTCTACAACACTGAATCTGGCGCACGAGCTTGGCCAATCGCATTGCACATCACCTTACGGTGCAAAACGACAAGCCCATCCACTCCCTCCCATGGACATCAGTCGGAAGACTCCAAAGGGGCGGACGACGTCTCGACTTCCACCCAAGGGGAAATACTCCTAACCAGGCCTCCCACCACTTAGGATTACTTGGATGATGGTCTTGATGGAGGAGGAGGGGAGGGTGAGTTGGGGCGAGGATCAATCGAGGAGAAAGGGAAATTGGATGACCTTAGCAGTGAAACAGAAGGGCCTTGCTTGTGTGATGAATGTCTAGTAGGAGAAGGAGACTGTTGTAGAACAGCAAATGAGAGCACTAGTGGGAGGCAGGGGGATTTCTGAGAGTGTTATACAATCTGGTGATGGTAGGATGAATTACAACGTAATGGTAGGTCAGAATTACGCAATTGGAAAACTTGAAAATCTGGATGCTCAACAGGAGGGTGACAACGTGAGCAGGGTCGATGCCATTTGACATGGAAAGCAAGTGGTGATTGTCGGAAGTGACGACGATGTCGACGTCGTACTCCCCCACGAATTTCAGGAAAGAATAGACGTAGGAAGCTCCGACGATGACATGATCGCAGGTGGTTTATTAGTGAAAGTAAAGGAGGGAGGGGTGACGAAGGAATCGTCGAACTCGTGGGATGAGGATTTTGAAGCAGCGGTAAAAGATATAGAGTGTTCGTATGAAGGAAAGAAACGACGTTTGGCTACGTTAGAGCAAGGGGAAGAGAACGTGGCTCAGTTTATGTCTCCACTCGGAGACCCTCGGGAGATTGTGAAGGATTTTCGGGAGGGGGAGATGTTTGATACCAAGACTGAGATTCAGGACATGCTGAGGTGGGAAGCTTTGCGGGGGTGCTACGCGACCGTAGTCAAGTGATCGACAAAGTCGGTGTACGTGGTTGTATGCTCCAAACCAAACTGCACCTGGCTCTGTCAGGCTTCAAAGTTTCGAGAAACTAGCAAGGGGTTGATTCGTAAGCTCATGGACGGCCACACCTGCAAGGTAAGTGTCATGAGAAACTGCCAGCGATACACCAATTACAAGCTGATGGGGCAGAGTATCGTGTCCGAGTAAGTTCCTTAACTGCCCTCTTGTTCTTTGTTTAAGTACTATGTTGTGAAGGATACACAAGTAACCTGTTAACTGCATTTATTCAGTTTCAGTGGATCACGAAAGGAACTCATGCCTCATCAGATCAATTCATTGATGAAGTCCCGATTGGGTGTGGACTGCAGCTACTAGAAGGCACGCAGGGCGAAGTGCTCCGCGCGGGAAGACTTGTACGGGACCGACGAAGAAAACTATGATCGGATGGCCTCGTATCTTTACATGCTTGAGCAAGCAAATCCCGGGACCATAACCACATTAGTCCGTGATGAAAACAAGGAATTCAAGTATGCGTTCGTTAGCTTGGGGATTTGGAGGATAGCTATCCCACACTTGAGACAAGTACGACCCTGCCACTTGATGCCTACCATATGTTTGTACATTTCATACCAAATGGAGAAATATATCCAACCATTAAATACATTTCCAAATGGTCAGCATTATCCTACGATTAGTACAACTATATCCTACCAATATCACGATCTGTCCCTAGTTTGCGTATTGATTGTTTGACATTCGTAGGTATTCTCGATGGATGGAATCGAAGTTTCTTAAAGAGGAAGTACTGTGGATGCATTATGTTTGCGACAGCTCAGGACCCCAACCACAACATATACCCCGTTGCATTTTCCATTGTGGACGGGGAGAATGATGCATCGTGGGGGGTTTTTTTCGGTCAAATGCGACGCTTCGTCCCGAATGAGAGCCATTTTGTGTGGGTCAGTGGCAGACACATGAGCATTGATAGAGCTCATTTAGGTATCCATAATAGGTTGCATTAAGCTTAGTTAAGGTGCATAACATGCATAAGTTAAGTAGAATTTGCATATTTACTCGCCATGTTGGTGGAGTCGGAATCTACACGTTTTTATTGATTATTTCAGGTAGATGTGGATCCCGACAAGGAACGAGGAGGCTCATGGATTAAGGAAGAGTCAAGAAGAGGATTCTACAAGAAGAGAACGAGAGCGAATTGAAGTTCGAGAGCCTAAGTGAAGAACAAGTCAACAAAAGTTGTCGCCCGAAAAGCTAAACTTGTATCGCACTTTCTGGAGGCCTCGGTGGTCCGATTGACTATTATAAGCATGTGTTGGAAAGGTCTTTTCGAGAGCTACAACTTTCATGTTGACATCGAGACCAAATTCACAACGGAAAATTTGCTATAGGCTGGAAAAGCCGCGCCCGCGGCCACCAAGGCAGCGCCTGCTGCCAGAATTTCAGAGCTCACTGCATTAGCCGCGCCCGCGGCTTGAGAGGCAGCGCCCGCAGCCTTGCTGGGCTGAATCAGCGCCGATTTTTATATCTTTCCTAAGTTGGGTCTATCTTGGGAAAACACTTTCTAGGGTTTTATGACGGTTCTTAGGCCTATTTAAAGGCTTGTTTTAGGGTGTTTTAGGGATCTCATCCAATCTTTTGACAATCTCTTGACTATGGAGTGCTAAACTATTTTGTCCGCCTATGATTTGAGATTCCGTTTGGTTGAATTGTGAGTTTTCTATTCTTGTTCTTATTTCCATCATATGTTTCATCTTCTTTGTGCTTGAAGGCTTTATGGTGTTTGATCCTATCTTGATTGATCACCTCGCTAGGATCTCATCATCGCTAGGGTTTTGAATTGTTCGTTATGATTCTTAATCTTTCGTAGCAAACATGTTCTAGTGGACTTCGTTAGAACGCTTGAGTGTGTAGGAAGTTGACTATAGGTTAAATATTAGTTCTTTAGGGGATTGATATTGCTTATAAGCTTTTTACATCTTGAGACTTAGTGCTATTTCTAGGATTAAACCTTAATCCGTGTTAAGATTGCCTAGGAGTAAGGGATTATTAGACCTCATAGGGCTAATAATCTATTCAAATCATGATAAGAACATTTGATTGGAAAAAGAAAAGAATTTGAGTAGGAAACAAGGATCGAATTCACCAAATAGGGTTGAGAATTGTAGGTGAAACTATCTCTTAATTATTGATTCTCCTAACTTGTTAATATTTCTCATTCTAAACCACTCAAAACCCATCTTTTCTACAAATTGGTAAATACACTTTACATAGGAATACTTGATTCTCTATGGGATCGACCTCTTACTTGCTCACTATACTAGTTTGTAGGTTTGAGTTTTCTTTTGATAGGATACACAACGATTTCGTCTTGTCAAATTTTGGTGCCGTTGCCGGGGAATCAAGTTTATTTCTTTTTTTTTTGTGTATTTATTGATTTTTGTGCATGTATCTAACCCGTTGTGAACCTATCTTACGGTTCACGACACCCTTGCTACTAACTTTTTACGATGTTGAGATTAGCGCAGGTTGAAGGTGAGAACTTTCACCAATATTTCACCAGATTGCAGAAGTATGTTTATGACCTTGGTTCATTGGGTTATCAATATGGAATGCGGGAAATGTGTGTGTGTATATTTGATGGGATGACTACTGAAACACGAAGCCTTGCTGAGCACATGAGTAATGGAGGCCTATTGGATATGGGACTCTCTGAGATTTGGGATTTTTTCTGTTATATGGATTGCCATGTTGCTCAAGAAGAATGGCTTGCCACGTTTGAAAACAACGATAGTTTCTTCGGCAATGGAGAAAAGGATCTAGTGCTTCTTGACTTGGAATCTCATGAATCGACGCATGAGGTTACATGTGATGTGTCTCCTACTCAATTTGCATCATCCATTCTGTGCTCGCCAATTGATGAACCAGGTCAAGAGCCATCTGTTGAGGCTCAAGAGGTAATAAAGGTAAACTTTTGCAATTTGGAAGGTAATGGTGATTATGTTGATCCTTTTGAATGCTATTTTGAGAAGCCACTAGCGGAACTGTGTTGGTGGTCTTATATACCCTCGACTGAAAGTCATGCTCGAGAGTATGATGAGTTGGTAAGATTCTTGAACGCCTTAATATTTTCTATCAACTTTTTCATATTTTGTATCCATTTATCATTTGGATGGGCAACAGAGTTTGATTTACTATTGAGGGCGCTAACAATGTCCGAGTAAGTCTTGAATGCGTAGACGAATAAACCGTCGAGTCTATGACGTTAACCAAGGACGCTTCCCGGGAGGCAACCCGATGTAATGGTTAGATAAGTTTTAATTTGTTTTTCAATAAATAAAGAGTTGGATTTTTGTGTTTTTCGGCTAACCCGCAGGGGAAACAATGAGAAACAGAGCTGCTGAAAAAGCCGCTGGCGAAGCAGCACCCGCGGCCAGCCTATGACCAAGGCACCCTGCAAGGCAGCACCCGCGGCCACATTGGCCGCGCCCGCAGCCACCGGTCCATCTAGCTCCGTATGCTAAGCTCGTGTCTTCTCTTGGCTCATCTGTCGTTGTCGTTGTTCGCGACTTCTTTTCCTTTGATATACACCACATTGTGAGTCTTTGCATCACCTTTTCTTTCATGTTTTTAAGTTTTCTTGTCTTTGATTTTCATTGAGGGCAATGAAAGGTTTAAGTGTGGGGGAGGGTTATATTCATGTAGTTCGTGCATTCATGTTTAATTTCCATTTTCATTAATGTTTAATTTTCATTCTTATATTGCATTGAAAAGAAGAAAATTTGAAAAATGAAAAAAAAATTCAAAAATGAAAAAAAAATCCAAAAATATCATGCATTTAGGTCTCATCTCCTCTCATGTAGACCGCTTGTCCTCATTAAGTGTTATGTATAGTCTTGTCATGAAATCCCATAACTTGTTTGAGATGTTTAAGCCTTTATTCATTTACGGAGCATGATTTGATGATATTAATTGAGCATGTATAACTCATAGACATTGTAATATTGAAATCCAACAAAATATACCCTATTGAGTATTTTGGCCTTATTGGGACGATCTTCATATTCATGTCCTCTTGTTTTATTGTGTGTGATACTCGTCCATGTTACTACCTCTTAGAATTGTGAATGGCATCTATGTTGAGGTCGTATTATATTGATCATTACTTGTGATTTTCATGTGATTGAGGCATTACTTTTTCTTAGCCATGTTATTCCCTTTCCACCTTACATATTATCCTTTGCTTGAAACCATTTTTAGCCTTTTATCCCATCTTTTGTAGCTCCACAAAAATATTTCCTAGACAATTTTAGCCTTACCCTATCCGGGAATTAGGGAGAAGATTGGTGAAAATGTATATTATTGGAGTGTCTTGAGCATTTTGGGTATGATGTTGGTTATTACTTCTTTTTGGTACTTCATATGGATGATTATTGTGCTTAATACTCGGGGCCTAAGGAGGATAAAATTCACTTAGGAGTAAAAGTCGAGGAAAATTCATTAAAGAAAAGATGAAAAAGAAGAAAAATCATCGAAAAATCAAAAGAAAAAAAAAAGAAGAAAGAAAGAGTGATATGGTTAACAACAGTTGTGTTTAAACTTGTTATGAGTTTATGGAGTTGAGTTTGATGTCATTAGCGGAATAAGAAGTGTTTGGTTTTAGTGTTCTTCCGGTTGTGTAAAGTACTAACTCTTTTTCCCGGATTTTTAGCACCACAGGCCTAAATGTTTCTCTACCTTGATGTTCTTACCAAGCCCCATTACTACCCTATACAAGACCTCATGATGTTTATTACTTGTAATATCATTCACGGTGGAGATTTGTGATGTTAATTTCAATTTTTTTATGTAGCATAGTTTCATGGATTTGAGTTTGAGTGATATTGATTAACCTTAAACACATGAGCGAGAGAGAAACACTTATTTCCTGGTGAGGATGGATGTAGATATTACTTTGTTCTTTGAGTTGCTAAATACATGCTACGATGTTATGCATTATTTTATGTTCCAATATATTTTCAAACCTTGTGGTTTATGAGGTGAAGATATCGATAACTTGTTGGTGGGATAAGTGGTTTGATTTGGTTTTGTTTGCTTGAGGACAAGCAAAGGTTCAAGTGTGGGGGATTTGATAGAGCTCATTTAGGTATCCATAATAGGTTGCATTAAGCTTAGTTAAGGTGCATAACATGCATAAGTTAAGTAGAATTTGCATATTTACTCGCCATGTTGGTGGAGTCGGAATCTACACGTTTTTATTGATTATTTCAGGTAGATGTGGATCCCGACAAGGAACGAGGAGGCTCATGGATTAAGGAAGAGTCAAGAAGAGGATTCTACAAGAAGAGAACGAGAGCGAATTGAAGTTCGAGAGCCTAAGTGAAGAACAAGTCAACAAAAGTTGTCGCCCGAAAAGCTAAACTTGTATCGCACTTTCTGGAGGCCTCGGTGGTCCGATTGACTATTATAAGCATGCGTTGGAAAGGTCTTTTCGAGAGCTACAACTTTCATGTTGACATCGAGACCAAATTCACAACGGAAAATTTGCTATAGGCTGGAAAAGCCGCGCCCACGGCCACCAAGGCAGCGCCTGCTGCCAGAATTTCAGAGCTCACTGCATTAGCCGTGCCCGCGGCTTGGGAGGCAGCGCCCGCGGCCTTGCTGGGCCGAATCAGCGCCGATTTTTATATCTTTCCTAAGTTGGGTCTATCTTGGGAAAACACTTTCTAGGGTTTTATGACGATTCTTAGGCCTATTTAAAGGCTTGTTTTAGGGTGTTTTAGGGATCTCATCCAATCTTTTGACAATCTCTTGACTATGGAGTGCTAAACTATTTTGTTCGCCTACGATTTGAGATTCCGTTTGGTTGAATTGTGAGTTTTCTATTCTTATTCTTATTTCCATCATATGTTTCATCTTCTTTGTGCTTGAAGGCTTTATGGTGTTTGATCCTATCTTGATTGATCACCTCGCTAGGATCTCATCATCGCTAGGGTTTTGAATTGTTCGTTATGATTCTTAATCTTTCGTAGCAAACATGTTCTAGTGGACTTCGTTAGAACGCTTGAGTGTGTAGGAAGTTGACTATAGGTTAAATATTAGTTCTTTAGGGGATTGATATTGCTTATAAGCTTTTTCATCTTGAGACTTAGTGCTATTTCTAGGATTAAACCTTAATCCGTGTTAAGATTTCCTAGGAGTAAGGGATTATTAGACCTCATAGGGCTAATAATCTATTCAAATCAAGATAAGAACATTTGATTGGAAAAAGAAAAGAATTTGAGTAGGAAACAAGGATCGAATTCACCAAATAGGGTTGAGAATTGTAGGTGAAACTATCTCTTAATTATTGATTCTCCTAACTTGTTAATATTTCTCATTCTAAACCACTCAAAACCCATCTTTTCTACAAATTGGTAAATACACTTTACATAAGAATACTTGATTCTCTATGGGATCGACCTCTTACTTGCTCACTATACTAGTTTGTAGGTTTGAGTTTTCTTTTGATAGGATACACAACGATTTCGTCCTGTCAAGCATCACCAAGGGGATTCGAGGGAGCACCCCCAAGTTTCCAATTTCGAAGTGAAATTTACACAGCAAGGGTTTTAGAGATGACTTACCTCCTTCTTCAACCGGCCTGAGTTCCTCCATGGACGAGATGAGAGTCGCTGGCGGAGGGCTGTCCTTCGCTCCTTCCTTTTCTCCTTTGTGTTGTCGTCTCTCTCGCTTCAAACCAACACTGCATAACCCTTCCCCTCCGGTTTCGATTTAATAACCCGCTCCCATCCTCAGTAGTAACCTCCCCCATTACTTGTATTGTCCGGCCATAACTGTCAGGGGCAACTGGCCCATTTTGGGCAAAAATTTAGGTCGGTGGTATTTTTGCATTTTTTGGGCCTCATGCTCTAGTTTTGCAAATGAGCCATTTTTTTGGTCTATTTGCTGCTATTCACTGAATTGTTATTGTTTGTACACTCCTCCAAACAGGTCCGTGCTTAAGCATGTTCAGGTGGATCAACAGAACAGGACCCCCAAAATTTAAAGGTCCAATATAAAAACAGTTATTGTTTTCCATGCATATATCAATAAACTTCATGTGGTCCACTGATTGAAGCGCATTGGGTAGGAGTAGGGGTGGGCGTGGGACGGGACGGGATGAGGGTCGTCCCGCGTAATTTTTGCGGGACGGGACCGGGACGAGATTCACTATTTTTTTTCAATCCCACGCGGGCCTTGTGCCTCACGGGACGGACCTTGTCCCTCAAATAAAATTATTTATAAAATAAATCTAAAATTTCTATATAATTTATGGTTTTCAAAGACATAACATATATATATATAATGTTTTTCTTATATATAAATATAGATACACTTATATATATATATTTATTTATGGCCGAAAAGACAAATAGGTATATTAAATGACCCCCTAAGACATATTGGTATATTAAAAGACTCAAGAGACAAATAGGTATATTAAAAGTGTTCATATGGACAAATTGGTATATTAAAAGACTCTAGTGGACAAATAACTTTTTTTTACATCATTAGACTTCCTTTTCATTTTATTTTAATAATAAAATCATTTTAATATATTTTTATAATGATTAATTGGTTACATACTCATATAATCTTATTCATTTGATTGTATAATCATAAAAAAAAATAAATTTTGCATATATTTCTATCAAATTATAAAACTATTGGATTTTTATCATTATTTGTCACTAATAATATTTATTATATAAATTTAATAAATAAATATTTTATTACAATGGTTGTTTATATAAATTGCACAAATTAAATTGTCCTGCAAAATATGAGCTAATATTTGTTTAGAAACCACAAAAAATATTTAATAAAATAAAAATGAAATAGGAGAATTTTTATAAAACCTTGCAGAATAAAATAAGTTAAAATTATATTTCATATGCTATTTTTATTATTATTATTATTAATTATTATTATTATTATTATGATTTATTTTCTAAAAATAAGCAATAAGTGTTTTAACTTGCAATTTGTAAACCAACTATTAAATAAGCGTTTTTTTTGTAATTTATACAAAAAAACCAATAATTTTTTTATGTAATAAGATTTTATACAACATTATTAATTACAAACATATGGCAAAAAAAATAGTTTTATAATTTTATAGAAATATATCCAAATTTTTATTTTTTTATGATTATATATTCAAATGAATAAGAGTTAAATAAAGAATTAATTATTTAAAAATATATGAAAATTTTTTATTAAGAAAAATCAAATGACATGAAGCCAAATGAGGCAAAAGGGCTATTTGTCCCTTAGAGTTTTTTAATATACCAATTTGTCCATATGAACATTTTTAATATACCTATTTGTCTCTTGAGTCTTTTAATATACCAATATGTCCTAGGGGGGTCATTTAATATACCTATTTGTCTTTTCGGCCATTTATTTATATACACACTGTTATACTATGTATACCATATATATCCACTGTAATTGTGTATGTAAAGTGTATATATATACACTGTGTATTATTATTATTATTATTATTATTATTATTATTATTATTATTATTATTATTATATGTGAGACGGGACGGGATTTGCGGGATAAGGAATTCTCGTCCCGCATCCCGTCCCACATAATTTTTGCGGGACGGGACCGGGATAGGATTCACTATTTTTTTTCTAAATCCCACCGGGACGGGCCCGGGATTTTGCGGGATTTGTGCCCACTCCTAGGTAGGAGCACTTTCAATCTTCATTTCATCGGTTCAAATCCTAACGGCAACACCTTGTTTTTTTCATTAAAATTCAGTTTGCACACTATTGTTCTTTTTATTCATTGGTTAAATTTTCCATTAAAAGAAACATTTTTCTTTACAAATGACATACATAATTAGACAAATAGACAAAATCATAAATTTTTTATTTTTTTTAAGGACCATCTACAACCTCTTTATCCTAAAATGTATTTAAAAAAAAAATTTAATTATCAAATTATTTCTAAATATTCAGACCAACTAATCTAAACTTTGATAAATACAATAATATTTAAATATTTTTCAACATTTTTTAAGTCTAAAAACTATTTTTCTCAAATTTTGCAAGAAAAAAATATATTTATGTTTTGTTATATATAATAGAAGTAATTTGGTCCAATATCCATATCTATAAACCCATTAGGTAAATGTCCCACCCTAAATGATTTCTTAGTAATTGTCCAAAAATCTTTCATAATACCCAAAGTACCCCGTTCTTTCATAATACCCAAAGTACCCCGTTCTAATTAAGCTCTATCCTATGAACCTCTCTCCCATGGGCTCAGTCGGTTTTATAGATCTTGAGCACAACTCCAAGGAGCTGCTGAAAGGAAGAGGCCGCTTCCGAATCGAAGCTCTAGAGGATTCGTCGAAGATCTGGCTACTCTGGATCTATTCCGTCCTACTCTCTCGAATCCAAGCTTGGGGACTGCTTTCGAGCGGCGAAGATCCGCTGTGCTGTGACGGGGCGGTCGCTGGAAGGGTTTCCTCTTCCTCTTGCCCAATTGACGGTGTTTGAAGACCTAGTTCCGAAAATTGATGTCGGAGTGGTGTCTGTCACTGGCAGCAGTGGATTCATTGGCTAGTGGCTCGTCCGCCTCCTCCTCCCCTGCAGCTACACCGTCCACGCCACCATCGGAGTCAACTCTTTTGGATGCCAAGCTACCGTCCGATTGTCGGAATTGTTGATTACGCAACTTCAATTGTTCCTATAGATTAGGGATTCGTTACAGTAGAATGTGCTCAATTTGATGGAGGATTACATTTGAGCAGTAGGTATTGTGGAACTGCTGATTATTACCCATCTTTAGTTTGCAATGTTCTGTTGAGTTAATTTATGTGATTTGATAATGTTAAGCTCTCATTGAATATGAGCTTGTATGTATGTATATGAAAATGTGAAGCAGTTGCAATGGGTTTTGCAATCTGATAGGTGGAAGTGGAAGCACTAGTACGTAATACATGGGCAAAGCTATCCTTAGTGCTGATCTATATCCTAAGTTGTCCAGTAGCATACAACAAATTTCTCAGTTAAATTTCTCTATTTTGTCTTCTCCCGCTGTTGAATTTCTCACTAGCTTCATGAATTTCATCAAACAGTAGCTAGTTACAGTTCAATTTCAATGTATTTAAAACGGATTTCATCACGCGAGTAGAGATTTAATTAATTTCTTTTGGTTAGGTTTAGCCCTTTTAGGTTTGTTCTTCATTAGTAATAGAATTTTCCTTTTGATGACAGCATTTATGTCACTGTTTTTATTTTGGTTACAGTGTCTATAACCCTGTTTTAATTTTGGTTACAGCTTTTATTAGGAGTGGACGTGGGACGGGATGGGACGGGACGAGGGTCGTCCCACGTCCCATCCCACGTAATTTTTGCGGGATGGGATTCACTATTTTTTTTCAATCTCGCGCGGGCCTTGTCCCTCACGGGACGAGACCGGGACGAAACGGGTCTTGTCTCTCAAATAAAAAACATCATAAAAAATTCTAAAATTTCAATATATTTTGCCGTTTTCAAAGACGTAGAATATATATTACTTGATAATATTTTTTATATTTTACAGTTTTTCTTATATATATACTTCGTACTAGACATATTATATATATAATTATACAATGTATATATGTACAAATATACACGGTGAATATATACATATACAATGTATATATACCAACATCTCTCACTGATCTCTATCCTCTGCGACTTTACTGTTGCTTTTTCACTCTCTCTCTCCTCATTTAATGCACTGGTCCCCCTTTCTCTTTTTACCGCTTGGGCTTAGGGGGGGAGGGCGACGTTAGAACCAGGAAAACATTGAACAACACGCAAGACAGGAAATAACCATAGGGTGTCCAGTAGGAAATCATTGGGTGTCCAGTAGACTACCAAAGGGTGTCCAGTAAGAAACCATAGAGTGGAAAGTTGATATATTATTCATTCATCAATAAAAAAAGAGTAAATTACACATAACCACCCATAAATTAGGCTAGTTTTCACATAACCACCCATAAATTTATAAATTACAGAAAACCACCCACAAATTAGATTTATTTTCAAATGACCACCCATCCATTAAACCTCAATTTGTTTTGTTTGAAAAGCTTAAAATACCCCTAATTCAAACTTTTTAAAATGTAAAGCAATTGTATATATTTTACTTTAATTTGACATTTCACCTTGAAAAAAGTAAGGAAATTAAGCATTGTAAAAATATATAAATGCATGAACCAATATATATGCATCAGATTTGAAAAAAGTAAGGACATTTTAAGATGTGAATAAGCTCTAAAATAAATCCAGATTATTACTCCATCTATTCGGACAAATTATATAAAATATCCATTTTTTGTAGGATGATAAAAATTATTACACTTTAAAATGTGAATAAATCCAGATTATTACTCCATCTGAATAAGATGTGAATAAGCTCTAAAATAAATCCAGATTATTACACGTTTTTGTAAAATGATAAAAATTATATAAAATATCCATTTTCTATAAATATTTTTAAAAATTTCATACTTATTAATAACAATTTCACACTTATCAAATGGGTGAACCGCAAGCCATAATGGGTGATCCATGATGCTTATGAGTTAAGTCAAAAATTTAATCGACTAAATAAAGGAACACATCACAAATCATATTGTTGAATATCGAGGCAGAGGGGGGTAGTTAAATAGCGAAAATCCATGAAAAGATGTGATACCTCAATTATTTAATATAAAGGATGTTCAACTGAGGTCTTCCTAAATTGTTGCTTAAAAAACATAAAGGATGATAACAATTGTGAGCCTGTACAACAATGATAGAGTTAGGATTTGTTTTAAAAGGGAGGCTCAATTTTTATAAAAATGATTTTTCTTTATAGCCATATATTAGGAGGAATATTACAAAAATAATTTTAAAAAACCCTCAAATTTATTATTTCAAAATAATTATTATAATTTAATAATATTTTTATATTAAATCCGTGCATAGCATGGGGAATAGACTAGTATAAAATTATTATAAAAAATTTATTAAAAATGAATATTTTATATAGCTTTTATCATATTAAAAAACATGCGTAAATAGTAAATGACATGTTTTGCCGAACAAATGGAGTACTTAAAAAAACCCTAAATTATTACTTTTAAAAAACTAAAATATGGGGGCATTTTCAACTTTACAAATGAAACAAATGGACATTTAACATATGGGTGGTCTTTTGAAAGCAAACCAAATTTATGGGTGGTTTTGTATAATTTATAATTTTATGGGTGGTTATGTGAAAACCAACCTAATTTATGGGTGGTTATGTGTAATTTACCCTAAAAAAAAACAAAGCGGTTCGCCAAGCCTCTATGAGGGCTCCTCCACTTCAATTCCACCTCCTCTATTCCAAATCCGGCCTCCACTCGCCTCGAATTGACCTGGAAAAGCCACCAGAACGAAAGTGAAGGACGAAGGCATCAAAGCGGTGCTCCGGCGGCAATTCACACCGACGCACGCCGAATTCGAGCCAAGATATGGAACAAAATAAGAAAATAAATTGATAATTTATAAAGGTGTGGTGAAACTCTAAACAACTTATTTAAAACAAAGCCAAGATAGGGAACAAAATATCATTTAGAAGCGTATTTCGACAAGTGAAAGAGGTTAAAGAAGAATTGCAAAAAATCGGAAAATTGCAAAAAAAATCGGAATATAACACCCTAATTCTAATGGATACAAACCTTTTAGAAGACCCTAAAAAAACTTTTAGATTACTATAAACATACCCAACCCAAAATTACTAGCGTCGAACCCGACCCAACCCGATAATATAATAACCCTCGAGACTTGATATTCACCTAACTAGAATGGGTATTACTCGATCTCCACCTGATCCACCTGATTTTCACCTCTACACATGAGGTGTGGGGCCTCGTGTTTTTGTTTTTGTTTTTTTAATAAAGGTCGGGCTACTCTACCAAATTCACCGACTCTCCAATTCGGTTTGTGAAATCCTAGACACACATAAGTCCAATGCCCATATATATATAGATCAGATCGCAATCCAAACCATCATAAAACAACTCCAATTCATTTCGTAAAGGCCCGGCCCAGACGCATACAAGTCCAAGCCACATACAGATTCAATCATGATCCAAAGCATCATAAAACAAGGCAAGTGATAAATACACTGCTAATTTTTACTGGAACCACCGCTAATCTCCGCAACTCTTTGCGGAGTTAATTCCGCACTCTGTTGCGAAATACTTTTGACATTGTGCCAAACAGCCTTTACGCCGACTTAACTCCGCAACTCCTTACGGAGTTAAGTCGACACCCGGTTACGACTCTGTGTCCGATTCTCCTTCCAATGAGCAAAATATATATATATATATATATATATATATATATATATATATATATATATATATATATATATATATTACGCAGGGAGATGCGGAACATCTTTGAGAATTTTTATTTTATTTTTTTTATTTTTTTAACATATAGGTTAGGGAACTCCGCATCCTAATGCGGATCTCTCTCCGCAACGTCTTGCGGACCTTTTGTCGATGGACTTTTAGGGCGTGTTTGGCACGATGTTTGGGGAGATGCGCAAGGGGTTGCGGAGCTCAGTTCGCAGGGGGTTGCGGAGATTAGCGGTAGTTCCAGTAAAAATTAGCGATGTATTTAGAAAACCCGTAAAACAACCCCTTTATTTGAAAAGGGGATTCGAACCCTCAGTCTTGCGTACTTCAAGCAAGCACGTGCATCAAAAGATCTAGTAAAAAACTGCGAGCTCATATGGACCACGATGGCAACAATATGTAATGCACAAAGTGATGAGTCACATTTCGTCAATAGTAGGGGGTTTTAACTCCCCCAAAAAGAAAAGAAAAAGTGATGAGTCACACCAATTTCAACATGTATCAAATGTATGGATGAACTATGAAGCATGACTAGGGCCTAGGGGTGGAAATGAGGCGGGTTATAGGTGGAAGATGTCACTCCATCACCCACCCTGCAGGTAAATAATCTCATCTGCTCCACTCATCACCCGCAAACTTCTTCACCCTCATCTGCCTCGTGCAAGTGATTTGGGTGGAGCGGGTACCCAATGAGTATAGTTATGATTTTTTGAGTAATTTTGAAAAATAAATAAAAACCTAAAATTTAATTTATAAATACTACAAATATAAGTCCGTGGAATTAAAATACGTGTTATACACTCATATATCACAATAATGTGTTACTTAAAATTACAAAATAAAACTAAAATAGATGAGAATGGAATTAGAAGAGTAGATAGTAGCATAATCGCATGTTTTCCCTCTTTAATAATCGAGCTGATATACTGCAGTATCCTACAATGCCAATGAACAAGTAAAATTATATGTTCTCTATTAAACATGAAAAGAAAAAAAAAGATAGACAACTACAATTAGAGGGAAAAAAAACATACATTTTCAATTGGAAACTAGTGTGAGTCTCGTGTATAAGACACGGGTATTTGTTTAAAATTTTGAGTTTACGTTCTAATGTAATTAATTTTGAAAGTCAAGTGGAAGTATTATGTACAAAATGCACAAAAGAACTAAATGATGTATAAAAATGAGGGAATAATAATAATAATAATAATAATAATAATAATGGTTTGTTAGAAGTTTTATTATAATTCTTTATTCGAATATTTTTTAATAATTAATAGTAAAGAGAAGTGCTAATCCAATGTAATTAAGATGACAATTGATTGTTTTTATGTGTGCCTATAAACATATGATTAGAACATAAAAACTATTGATGTATCATGTACAAGCCTTTATTATGGCAGATGCTTCTTACCTATATATTTGAATGGTTTGATTATAAAAAGAACATAAGAACTAAGAAGGAAGAAAAATCATAGGATTATATGCATAAATATCATAGGCTAATGCATTAAAAATATTTTTAAAAAAATCTATTATCGTCGTAAGATTTTGAATACTGAAAGTACCAATTTTTTGCTATTTTCAAAAACATTTTTGTATTTATATTTTGATAACCTGGAAATGAATTGTAGAAAAACATATCATAATATTTTATTCATTAAGTATATCATTCATTTTATTTTTATTAATTGAATAAATGGTATATTAAGTATAGAATTGGTTGAATTTTATTGGTTAATTTAGGCAAACCATTTTAAAATTTTGAAATGTTTTGGTGGAGTTAGTGGAGGTGGTGGTTACGAAGATTTGGCAATGGGTGGTTAATTAGTAGATGTGGTGGTTACTATGACGTGGCAAAAAATAATGATGTGGGTATATATTAGTGGTCCACATTAGGCGTGGCCACGAGTCCGACCCGGCAGGTCAACGGGTTCGACCCGCCGGGTCAAGCGTCGGGAAAGGGTGACCCGAACCCTAACCCGGGAATCCCACGGGTTGGCGGGTTCCAGGGTCGACGGGTCGACCCGGCGGGTCAAAACCCGTCGGTTAACCGGCGTGTCGACCCGTAGGGTAGTATTTTCATAAAACGTAAATAAACGCAGAAAAAAAATCAAAATCAAGTGTTAACTTACTAATTTCCGTATTTTCACTGAGAAAGAATACTAAATAATAAAGTTACAAATGTTTGGCCAAAGCTAGTTTCTCTGGATGCTTTAATTGGATATGACGACTGAAGTTCCCCTATCCTCCTCCATTCGGGTGCCTGAAGACCATCCCGAAGAAGTTACAACTGACGTCGCAACTGTTTTCATCCCTCGGGTGCTTTGTGAACCAGCATGTGAAAATAGCGGCCCGAACTTGGGCCACACTCAACTGACTCAAGAGCCTGTGCGTTTCTTGTCGCGGGACTTGGACACTGGATTCGCCCTCCTCCTCATCGTGTCGCGGGCCTTCAACACTGGATTCGCAATCGCTTGTCCTGCTACTCATCACATCGCGGGGCTTAATACAGAGCGTTTTCAGAGTTTGAGATGAGCTGTGAGTAAAATGGGAGGGAGGTGAGGCTTATTTATAGCCAAAATCGGGAGGGAAAAGAAGCAAATCGACCGTTGGGCAACGTTCGACCCGCTGGGTCGAACGTTGGAATTTCGAACGTTGTCCCTTTTTTTTAAAAAAAATTTACGGATGGTTTCGCACTTGAGCTTTGGAGCCTGCTGGTTTTGTACTATGTTTTACAAATATTCAGTTTATTTTATGTCATTATGTCACTCGTAAATCGTAATACGGTTCGAAAATCGAAACCGTGATTACGTGTACATCGACATTCGACACCACACACACTGACATACACATAACATGAGTACATGACACTAACACGAAGTCTCTAACAGTGTGACACACTCACACTTCACACACCTGCACTGCTAGAGCCTAGAGTCCTAGACGACCTAGACACATAGTCACCTGAGGCCGAGCCCGAACCTCCTTAGATTTGCATCTTGTCGGGATGCTTCCTCGTTATATGAAGCTTTAGATTTCCGTAAGCGGCGCCTCTTGTAACCTTGAACTTGTGACCGCAATGACGACAAACCGCTTCAACCTTCCCCAGGTCTAGCTCGACCTTGTCGAAATGGTTTTCGAACAAAGTCACGGATTGATCGGGCATGGTAACGTTATTACGAAAATCAAATGTATGAGTGTAATGAAATGAAATGAACTAAAGAGACAAGATTTATAGGCGTTTTGGGTTGACCTAGCCGTTGCACAACGGCTAGAAATTTCAAAAAAGTAGGTTAGACCCGGCGGGTCGCCCCGGCGGGTCAACGGGTTTTGAATCTCCCGACCCTAACCCTAACCCGCAACCCGTCTTGACCCTTTGACCCGAGAACCCGCACCCGCCGAGTCAGTGACCCGGTGGGTTACCGACCCGTATGACCCGCCGGGTCACGGGTCGACCCGTGACCCGTGGCCACGCCTAGTCCACATGTAAAAGGAAGTGGGGGATGTGAATTCATTGAGAGAATGACATGTGGAACGGAGCCTTCTGGTGAAGCCATGTAGGAGATGCTTCTGATTTTATAATAGTAATAGATGGTAAAATAGTAAAATAGTAAAATCACACATATATAGATAGATTTTTAGGGTTTTATGTAGGTACGCGGGGCGGGTGAATGGATTGGGTTGATGGATGGACTATTGGAGCGGGTGATGGGTGAAAAATCATCACCTATAATCCATCCATTACCCGCTTCACCCGCACCTGCTCCACCCGTCACCCATTTTTTTAGGGGTTTTTGCCCGTAAAATTAATGCGGGTGAGGTGGGTGGAGCGGTTACCCGCGAGTAATTTTCCGCCCTAAGCATGACAAAAAAAAAAAAGTGGAACACATATCGTAATACCTAATGACTCATCTTAAGCCTTTCTTTAAGATTTTTGACCTTTCCAAAATATAATTTATGTTGCTTAAACGGGAACCACGCGAAGAAGAACTAGTAATCGATCGAGCGGGCCTTTTGACAAACCAGAATTCTTCAAAAAAATAAGAAAATAATTCAATTAGGCATGTTACGACACATATGGCTAGAAAATAAAATACAAAGTAAGATTAAAAATGAATTTGAAAAATGATTCAAAACGAGGAATATGGATTGGAATAAATTTGGAGAAAACTAAACCTCATGCACAATGAATAACAATATACGACGATACGATACGATAGCCTAAAATTTGACCAAACAAGTTACTGTGAGTGTTTGAATAACTGAGTCCTTACCGAATCTCAAAGGCCTACTCCTGTATATATATCATTGGGTGAAAACCCTGAGGGTACAATCGTAAATATGTACAAATATAAACTATCTGCTAACATCCTCCCTCAGTCGCAGCTAGAGGTGAGCGAATAGCAAGACTGGAACGAAAAGAAGTAAAAAGAGGAGTAGACAATCCTTTTGTGAAGATGTCCGCATACTAATGTGCAGAAGGGACATGTAATACTCGAACCTGGCCTAGAGTGACCTTCTCTCTGACGAAATGTATATCAATCTCGATGTGCTTGGTCCGTTGGTGCTTAACCGAGTTCGAGGAGAGGTAAACGGCGGAGACATTGTCGCAATAGACCAAGGTAGCGGCACGAAGCGGAACACGAAGCTCGCAGAGGAGGTTGCGTAGCCAGCAGGTTTCCGCCACGGCGTTGGCGACACCTCGATACTCGGCCTCGGCACTGGAGCGAGATATGGTTGCCTGACGCTTGGAAGACCACGATACTAGATTGTCTCCGAGGTAGACGGCAAAGCCAGAGGTGGAGCGGCGAGTTTCCGGACAACCCGCCCAGTCCGCGTCCGAGTAGGCTGTGAGGTTGTCGAAACGGCCGCGACAGAGGTGCAAACCCAAGTCACTGGTGCCCTTGATGTACCGGATGATCCGCTTGAGCGCCTGTAGGTGATGCTCACGGGGATCATGCATGTATAAGCAAACCTGCTGAACCGCAAAGGCAATGTCTGGCCTAGTGAACGTCAGATACTGGAGAGCACCCGCCAGACTGCGATAGGCTGTAGGGTCATCAACCTTAGGACTGGAGGCAGCATCGATCTTGGACTTGCAGTCGACAGGAGTGGTGGCGGGTTTGCAAGACGTCATCCGAGCTTTGTCGACAATCTCAAGGGCATATTTCTTCTTATGAAGAAACAAATCATCCCGAGTGCGAGTCACAAAGACGCCGAGAAAGTAGCTCAAGGGACCAAGATCAGTCATGGCAAACTCCGAACGCAGCAATGTCATTAGGCGAGACAGCAATGATGAAGAGTATGCAGTGAGCACAATGTCATCAACGTACAGTAAGAGATACGCAGTGTCAGACCCCGAATGGAACACAAAGAGTGAGTGATCCGACTGACTGCCCTGAAAACCAATCGCAGTGAGGTACGTGGCGAATCGCTGATACCAGGCGCGAGGCACCTGTTTCAACCCATAGAGAGACTTCCGGAGAAGGCAGACGTGAGAGGGTCACGACGATCATAGAAGCTAGGCGGTTGATGCATATACACAATTTCCTGAAGGTTACCATGTAGGAAGGCATTCTTGACGTCCAGCTGGCGAATAGGCCAGCCTTAGTGAGAGCGATGCTCAACACAGTGCGTATGGTAGCGGGTTTGATGACCAGGAACAACCTCCTGAGACTTGCCATTGACAACGAGGTGTGGTATTGAACCTTCTTGAGGTCTAGGGTTAGGGAAATTTGATTCTTGATGTTGGTAACGGATTGAGCAGAATGAAAAGGGTTTTGTGTCTGCGGTGGGGGTGGGGGGGGGGGGGGTTGAAAACGTCAGCCATCAGGAAAGGTAAGGAGCGGTGACGGCAAGAGTAAGTGGCGGTGGCTGAAGGGGGCGGGGGCGGCGGCGGCGGCGGCGGGGCAGCGGTGTAACGGCGGCGGCGGCGGGATCGATTGAATTTGTGAAACGAAAAAGAAACTAGGGTTTCACAAAAGGTTGTGATACCATTTGAGTGTTTGAATAACTGAGTCCTTGCCGGATCTCAGAGGCCTACTCCTGTATATATATCATTGGGTGAAAACCCTGAGGGTACAATCGTAAATATGTACAAATATAAAGTATCTGCTAACAGTTACAAACCCAAAAATAAAGAGTGTATTAGTTAATGTAAGAGTTGAAAAGTTACCAACCCGACAAAATGTCAGTGAAATTTTATATATATACAAAAATATAGGTCCTTAATAGGATCAAACATATATAATAATAGTAGTAAAAGCTTTGGAGTGAGGGGGCTTGAGTTGCTCACACAACTCTTCAATGTTATATTTCAACATTGAAGATGTTTAAGGATGGAGACAAAGCAAGTTAATTCCACTATACAAGAACAAAGGTAATATCCAATAGTGCCACAATTACAAAAGGTATAATACTACTTAGTCACACTATGAAAATATGGGAGAGAATTATTGAGCTTAAGATAAGAATACTTGTGATAATGCATATTTCAATAGGCATTATAGGATAGTTTTAGTTGCATTTCATTGTAATATAATCATATTTTAAAGTTAATTTCACGTTATGTTCTTTTGGTGGGAAATTTCAAAATCTATGCTATTTCAATTGATTTATGCAGATTTGCAGTTCCTCTGTGGTGGAAAGCTCAAGAGAGATCGAAATGGAGCAAAGGAGCTAGAGGAAACAAGAAAGAAGGAAGAAAATAAGCCCAAGACAATGAGCAAGGGACATGAAGCAGAAGCTGGAATGCAGCATTTCGCGCGGCAAGTCACTTCATTCGCCACGACGAGACATAACACTGTAACGGCCCGGATATAAATATCCGAGATACGTTTCGAAGGTTGGTTACCTTCGTTCGGATGTTGCAATTCAGGTACGGATCGAGGTTTCAAACCTCTAATGAACAGTCAGTATTCAAAGCGGGGATTTCGAACCCCAGTCAATCGAAGTTACAGAAATTCAATATAAATGAAAGTAGATCGGGAGTAAGATTTAGATACAAAAGCCACGGCAGAGCCGGGTCAAAAACCAAAACATATATTCTAAATCATATAGAAAAATTAGCAGGGTCAGACATATTTCTTTGCAATCGCCCGGGGGACTTTCCCACGCCATAGAGACAGGGAGCAATCAAACCTAAAAACAATTGGTGCGAGCGGGATCAGATCGAGGCCCCAACACACCCTGTCCCGCAAGCAAATATACACATACACTAATATAAAGATGATGCAGATGCGGAAATTAAATCACACTAACATGATCCTAATTGCAATATGCGAAAAAGAACTGTAAAGGCGCCCAAAGAATGCCAAGTGGCATGTCCCTCTCCTACCTCTGCACCCCTTCCCGATAGTGCAGAGACTGGCCAGTTCGGTGCTATAGCATAGCAATATCCTCGTGGTGGTGCACTCACCCACGGTATCATCATATCATATCATATCATATCATATCTTGCCCGATGGTGCTGGGCTATCATATCATGCTCATATCGACTCGATAGACTCAGGGCACCCGATGGGGCTGGGCTGCCCTATGACCCTAACAGAGACTCTAGGACTATCATAGATAACGTTCGTTCTGTTTCATACGCATAAAGAAATAGAATGCTCAATCACAAGTGCAATCCTAGCATGATACTACATGGCATGCTTTAATGCTTATGCAACACCTAGTATGTCATATATTCACAAGCAGGTAATCTCTTTCGAATCTGAGTAAGCCCATAAAGGAACTTAACTGAATAAGCCAAACAGCAGAGAACAAGGCAAAAGCAGAATCCAAGTAATGAGTCACCAATAGCAAGCAATGTCCCACATATCACAATCACCTAATAACATACAAATGCATAAGTCTATCTACTTCACACAAGGCGCCCCTAACTATCATACATCTCTTCTCATATCTCATTTCAGATCATTCCATCTTATCTCATCACAATTCTTATATCATTTCATGTTCATATCGTCTCGACATTCTCATTTCCAAAACAATTTCTCCAGGAAGTCAATTTAGAAGATCAAACAATTCTTTTAAAATCGTACTTAGTCAAATCCAGACGTTAAACATTTACCTTAAGGCCCATTTTCTCAAAATCATATTATAGAAATCATTAATAATATAAATAATGATCTAACAATAATTTAACAATAATATTTATCTAAAAATAAAACACCAAGATAAATCCATTTTTACAATCCCCATTTATAAAACAACATCAATAAATCATTCTACCATTTTTAAATCACATGCTAAAACACCACATAAATATATCCCAATTAATTCTATTTTTCAAAACAACTTATAACATATATATTCTCAGAAATATTTTTTTCTCACAAAACTCAGATTATAATAATAATAATAATAACAGACTAACACAATTATTTACAAATATAACATAAGTTGGTAAATTATGTGAAACATTAACAACCCAAAACAATAAACAATAACCCAAAACAATAAGCCAAATCAGAAAAAAATCCAGCCCAACTCGTTATTAAACCCAGCCCTTACCCACATGCCTATCCGGATCCGGATTTCAGAAAAGAAGAGAGCAGGGATCCGGTTCCAAGCAAAAGTTGAGGTAACAGATCAACCCGGCCCAAGTTCAATCAAAAGGAAAGAAGAGCCCACCCCCTTAAAGCCCAACTGAAACCCGAATGAAAGAAAAGACCTGCCCAGATAGACTACCCGTCTCCCTCCCCACACTCCCAGAACAGAGCTCCGGCAGAAATGAAAACGGAAGAAGAAGAAGAGGAATGCTCCCGCCGACGGCCTTCTTCGATCCAAAACCATTCCCCTCCGACCGAAGTGAGTTTCCGACCCCAACCCGACAACTCAAGACCAAGAATAAGCAAGGAAGAGGAGAGGGGAGAGTGCTCACCGAGGTGTTCTTCGATTCGCCAGAAAACGCTCGGGAAGCTTCGATCGGAGCTCCGTCGGAGCTGGAGCTCGAATGGAGAAGCCTAGAGAGTATGTATGGGTGTTAAAGGTGAGACCTTTCGAGTTTTAAATAGAGAAAGAGAGGGGAGATCCTCACCAGCGGTTCCAATCCGAAGGAAAATGGAGCGAGGAGGAAAGTGGCAGCGACGGTGACTCTGGGGCCGCTCGGCTCAGGCTTGGTCTTGGGTGGCGGGTATGCTGCTGCTGCTGAGGTTCGAACATAGGGAGGAGGGAGTGAAGCTAGGGTGCTCGGAGGTGCTCTTCGAAAAACAGGGGAGCTTGAGGTGGTGTGGTGCTTCGCGATTGGGGCTTCTCATTTGACTCAAAAATGACGACAGAGGAGGGTGGTGGAGCAAAGGTGGTGTTGAAACAGAGGACCAAGGGTAGGTGGCTTGAGGGCTCCAATGGAGGGGGTTCCATGGTGAAGGAAGAGAGGAGAGGAATGGGGAAGTTTTGCTAGGGTTTACAACCAGAAAGAGGGAGAGAGAGAGAGAGAGGAGGAGATAAGGAGAGAGGAGAGGTTGTGGGTTGGTCTGGGTTGCTGCTACAATTGGAGGTGGTATGCAGAGGAAGGTGGGGTGAGGTGAGGGAGGTAATGTGTGAGGATGAGGGCTGAATTCCGGGTGCAGAGGAAGGGGGGGGGGGGGGGGGGGACCGCATGAGAGAGAGAGAGATAAGAAAAGTAAAGAAAATAAACGAATTGGGTCCACTAAAGAATTCAAATTAGCGGAAAAGATTCGAAACCCGCTCGTCCGATCGAATCCCGACTAAATCAAATTTAATCAAATTTAATTCAATTTCAAGATAAATGGAATTATATAAATTTTTAATCAAAACTCGGAGCTTAATTTAATTTTATTAATATCCGGAACTCGAAAGCGAAAATTAATTCCCGTCAAAATCCAAAATTTAATTGATGCCGGAAGGAGTTTAAAATTTCGAACTCGTGCTCGAGGATGACTTTTTTTTTCTCCGCTTTTGCAATCGAATAAAATAGGAACGTATTTAAATAAAATATTCATAATATAATATATAATATATACTCGGTCTTTACATTTATCCACCTCTAAAAACAAGTCTCGTCCCCGAGACTAAAATCATTTCAAAGCAGTGGGAAGAAGTTTGAAATCGTGAGTCCGAGGACCATGTCCAAGGATCTTGTAATCATCTCGGCTACGTCTTCTGGGATTCTCACAACATCCTGGTCACGGGCGTGACATCTCCAATCGGTCTAGTCAAGTGTATAATAAGCGCCCCTATCACATCCTCGCTTCGACCTTTCGGAAGTATCACAACTCTAAAAGCATTATAGCGTCCGACTAGGTCTTAGCAAGCAATTTATAAGCGCCCCTATAAAGTGCTTGTATCCACTTCCTGAGACGTCATAATATAAATCCAGTTCGTAAATTCTCAAAGCGCTTTGTAAAGGGAAAGGTTGTCATCCAAATCATTGAAACTCTCCACTTTTTTAAAACCCCCAAGTTGGCCATTTTTAAAACCGCTCAAAATCTTCAAATCCGATGTTTAATCAAGCAACTTTACACCAAAACAAGTCAATTCCTTTCAAATCAAGATTTCGTCAAAATCTCCCAAAAACCAAATCAGCTTCTCGCAACCAATCAATCAAATTCAGAAGGTAGGAGGTGGAATCATCCACCTCTAAGGGCTTTTCCCATATTCTCTTCCTAGGTTCCAAAATCGAATCAATCTATCAATCTCAATTCAAACAAGATGCATAAGCCATAAGAAATGCATAACTGTATAACCATCCAATCTTCCATCAACACATCACACGACAAGTCTCAACATATACCAGAGTAGTGCCACAAGGGCAAATCAACATCTCCATATCATACTGAAGGTCGTAATATGCATCTCAACGACATAACAAAGTCATAGCAACGCCTCAACATCACACTAGAAGTCATAAATGTATCTCTCATCATAGAATCAACGAACCAAAACCCATTGTCAACACATCAACAGAACAAGGTCATGCCATTTAAGCTTCAGCAAAAGGGAAAGATTTAACCATATACCAAGCATCGAAATGCTAACATACTCACAAAACACCATTTCAACTCCTTACAATACCATATAACGATCACTTAGCAATCACGCACCATTATCTCATATATATATACAAGTCATATTTATGCTTCAAGTCATATTCATTACTTACCTATTCATAATCATGCTTATCAACCATGTAGTATAGCATCAGGTTTTCACATAATCAACATATCATCATCTCATGATTCATACAACACATCATAACATGCTTCTAGAACAACATAGTAGGGTAGCAATGTATCATTATATCATGATTATAGTTGTCACTACCAATTATGATTCAGTATTGTATATCAACATGTAATATCATGCCACAACAGGTTTATCATGGTCGCTATCTAATATCATGCTAGGTCATTTTAATAAATCACATAATCAAGAAAGCTTTCACATCACCACCAGGCAAAATAAACGCAAACCCCGCTCGCTCGATTTCAATTCCTACATCAAAACCAGCCTCATCTAGATTCACCAACATCAGCTCAGGTAGCATCCTCAAAAGAAGTCCTAATTCGTTTCAATACCCTAATCTCGCCCCTCATTCCACAAAGATCTCTCACTAGCAATCCACCTCTAAGAATCCACTACTATCTCTAACCTCACACTCGAGGGCCCTCTCATACTATATCCTTCATACTCTTAAAAGCCATTTCTTACACTTCCACACTTCCCAAGATTTCACAAGCATCATGCCCTGCTAACCGCACATTCTCTAGTAAAATTCCTCGATCACTGCCTAGCCGACCTATTCCTAACCATACTCTCACCCAAGATTCACCTAGGAGCTCATCGAAAATCATCAAGCATTACCTCTTAAAATTTCCGAACCCACTCGGTCCATCACCCATCCATCACCCGGTCACCCACGGGTGATTTCCAGCCCTAGGTTTAGGTCAGTTCAAATTTAATTCTTTAGTTGACTTAGGCGCTAGCGTTAGCATGATGCCACTAACCATTTGGCACAAGGTAAAGATAGGTCCTCTGGAGCCCGTGGATGCAAGACTATACATGGAAAACAATACGGTAGTGATTCCAACTGGGATAGTGACGGATGTGCCAGTACAAGTAGGTAAATTCTTTGTCCCTGCTGATTTCTTAGTTGTTGATATAGTGGAGGACCCTGCTTGTCCCGTTATTTTAGGTAGGCCATTCCTAGCAACCGTCGATGCCAACATTAGCGTGAAGAAAGGATTTCTCTCATTCACAATTAGTGACGAGGTGATAGAGTATGCCTTCAATAAGACAGTGAACAATCAAGGGCCAATGGAGATAAAAGCCATCAATGGTGTCTACATTGCATGTGGAGAAGCCAAAGTAAGGAGTATGACACCAGAAGAGCTAGAAAAGAGGGCCATAGAAGCCCAAGTGGAGGGGGTTGTGGCAATCTTGAACGAAGGGGCCCAACAGAACCTCGAAATCGACCCAGGTAAGTCGATATCGACTAATAATGTTCAAGATTCTGTGCCAGGTCATAAGTATGGGGTCGACGGAGGAGAAGAAGGAACATCAAAATCGAGGTTTAAGGTCGATATCGACCATGTCCTGGTGACGAAATCGACCACAATTGCATCTGAGAAGGGAGGAACGGAGACCTCGATATCGACCACTGAGGATCGAAATCGACCTGATCGTATCGAGCAGAAACACTCCAAATCGACTGATCCTCCATGAGTACAACAGAGGTCAATATCGACCTCTGAACATCGATGTCGAACTGAGCCACAGATTGAGAAGAAGGTAAGTCAAGGTACGGATTCCTCCTGTTCCAATACAATCAAAGATTTATCATTATTTGGAAGAGGTGTGCCTTGGCATGTGCGCTTATGTAGGGTATCCGATGATGATTCAAGCCAATATGAGATAAGAGACAAAGTTTATGTTGCCAAATCTAAGGACCATTGGTTCCCTACGAGATTCAAAGATAAGAATTTGGGACCATTCACGGAGAATCAGATCCATCCTAGCGGAATGCAGCTGCGTGACAAGAAAGGAGTAATATTTGAGGCCCAAGCCACATGGGCTCTGCAGATGCCGCCTTGAGAAGTGAAAAGGAAGAAGTCGGCCTAGCGACTTAAAAGTCTAGATCCTGTAACAAAGACTTAGTTTTGATTTTGGACAGTTTTTTTATCTTGAGACACTTTATTGTTTTGCATGTTTTGTTTTGGTTTTGAACAAGTTGTAGGAAAGAGAAAAGTACACAGAAAAGACATTGATTTCGATGATAAAGATCGACATCGACCTTAAGGTCGATTCAGATGGGCTTGTGGTCGAGGCCGAATTACCCTGAAGCTTGAGCCAGAAACCGATGAGAAACATCGACATCGATGTTAAAGGTCGATATCGACCATCCCTCTTGTCTTCTTCGACTCTTGAAATTTGTGACGGTTTAGTAAGTTTTCTTCTTAACCCTAGTTCTAATACAGTGAGGACACTGTAAACTTTAAGTATGGGGTGGGGGAAAGGCTTACTTACATGTTTTAGCATATTCTAGAAGTTATTGCATATTTATTTATATAATTCTTGCATATTCATACTTAGTTTAGATTTGCATATTTATCTTAATGCATACTTAGTTTATATACTTTATTTTCGAAAAAAAAAAGAAAAAAAGATAAAAAGATAAAAATTGACCCCCATCAAAAATTTAAATAAAGAAAGACTCATGGAAGTATAAAAAAGAGCTCTATGATGCAAAATTAGATTCATTAGAGATATAACATGAAATTGCCTAGTTAAGGGAAGTCCCAATGAAGTGCAAAAAAAAAATAAAGGAGATGAAAAATTTGAAGTTGCTTTTGATATGTGTATAATAAGATGATGGAGGACTTTTATGAAATTTCCATACAAGTGCTTACATATACAAGTTCATATCCTAGCCTTACCTATGCATATTTGCAAAAGTCACAAGCCATATATGAGCCTTATCATGATCATTATTGCTCCACATATATCATATTGCCCATTTTATACCTTATACCCTATCCGGGGACAAGTTTGAGAATGGAAGTCATCTTTGGAGTTGTTATATGGAGTTGTGCATATATTTATGAAGTTGTTGGCAGGAATGAAAGAATTTATGAAATATGGAAAATTTAATGAGCGAGAAAAAATCCGATCACCTCAGGAGATAAAGGTAGGTCGACCCTGCTCGTTGAGATGTTAGTTCAGCGAGATGGGACACAAGGTGAGGAGTCCAAAGTACTAAGTATCCGGGGCTATTCATGACACCCATGTTTGCGACTCGCGAGAAGGCAGTACTAAGGTTAGAGAGGTAAAAGCATTTAAGTGAAAAAAGCATTGAGCGATGAGTGAAAGGTGAGACATTATGAAGAAGGAATGTGAAATATTTTGGAAAGAAAGTATGTTTCCCCGAATTTAACACCACATGGCCAAATATTAGCCCACCTTTAGCCTTTTACCAATCTACTTATCACAAGCTTGAAAAAGTCCTCTTGATTATTAATGCTATGTCGCTAAAATTGTTTTTGCATATTACCTCCTTTTATGAGTATGAAATTGCTTTTATGCACATGCATGGACTTGGTTGACATAAGTACCTTATCGAGGATGGAAATTGATTGTAGGGACATATGAAAAATGAATCTATGATGTTGAGGGTTTACTTTCTTCCCCTGAATGACCATTAAAGGTATTACTTGGGGACAAGCAAGCTTAAGTATGGGGTGTTTGATGTGCGCGCAAATTGCCATATTTTCTATGCACATAGAAGTCCATTTTATCATTCATTTGCATGCATATTAGTGGGAAAACATGGGATTAGTGTAGTTTACGCTTAAATATCAAATATATGAGTCTGCACGAGTATCTATGTGATTTCACAGAAAACAGGATAAAAATGGACAAATTTGGAAGAGCGGAAAAAGAACTCGAAGTCTTCTAAAGATGTCGAAATCGACTGAAGACCTCGGCATTGAGTACAACAGAGACATAGGAATCGAGCAGAAAATGAAACAGAGCATGTCGACACCAGAGAGGTCGATATCGACGTCTGAAGGTCGATATCGAGTGGCCATATCGAGATAAAAAATAGAAGTCGAGTGCTAATCCGAGTAGGAGAAGGAGAGCTCAAGATAGAGTTTCACAGAGGTCGATATCGACCATGCCAGCAGAGGAATTCGACTCAGATTTTGATAGAATTCTATCCGAAGCTTGCACGTCTATCCTAAAGTCGAGATTTCTTATCTTCAACATCAGAGCTATCATATGAGCTGATTTACCATATAATTTTTGGTTTTTACTTTATTTAAGTTTTATCTTAGAGAATAAAGATAAAGTTTCGAGTCTTTGGATAGCAAAGTTTGATATCTATATATAGAGGCCGTTAGGGCTGAGTTTAATAAAAAAAAAGCACAACAAATTTGAGTAGTTTTACGCAGAGAATATTGTAGAGAGAGAGAGAGAGAGAGAGGAGGCCGAGTGAGTTTGGTGGAAGCGAGAGCGGAGATTTGGCTTGTTCGGTTGCACTTTCTTTCATAGTTTAATTCAAAGTAGTTTTCTTTCAATGATGATGATGAGTTGCATGATGAGAAGCAAGTAGTCAACCCACTTCTAGGGTCGGGGTGAGCCCGACAATAGCGATGTAGGGTAAGTGCATCAAAGGTATGACTTTTATACGATTCCGTCTTCTATCTTATGCATGATTCCTTTACGAAAGTTAGGGAGATTCATTATTTGCATTATTGAAGCGAAAGCCACTCATATTGTGAACTTGGATTACTCATGAATTGGATAGTAACTCTTAAGAACTATGCGAGAGCCTCTAATCACCTAAGTGTTGATAACGAAAGTTATTTGACAGAAAGGCATTAAATTTCATAACTTTAGCATCAAACTTGCATTGTTATCGTTGTGGCATGAAACCCCGACTTTGGAAGCTTTTAAATTAATTGAATTCATATAAAAGTTTTAGTTTTGATTTCTGATCATCCTTCTTTACCATTCTACGTTCTTCGGACTCTTTTCCGACAATTGGTTAGGAATTACAGTTTTTATGACAAACATCAGAATCGACTGTAAAGGTCGATATCGAGGTCTAACGTCGATATCGAGGTCAGTCTCGAAATCGACTCTGCTGCTTTATCTTCTGCAGGAACTCTACCGGAAATCGACCAGAACTGAGGTCGATATCGACCAGACACATCGATATCGAGTGTCTTCTGAGGTCGAAAGCTTGATCGTGATTGCAACAAGGGAAGCACTGACATACCTCCTCGTGGATTCGATCCTGAATTACCCTACTACTACATTGGGAGGGATTCTTGTATTATTTGTTTGGAATCCTACCGTCCCCCCTTCAGCGAACACATTGTAAAGAGTCGCCACGGCACGACACCTTTTCGCCGCGGCGAAATCGTCCACAGAAAATCAGCTTGAAGGTCGAATCTTATCCTTTCAGAGGAAACTCGATCCAATTTGAATGATTATCCATTTCTGATGGTTTAATATATTCAGTTTGAGGATTATTTATTTATTATTTTAGGATTTAATATTTTAAGGATATTTTATTATATTTTAGGATATTTTCTATTATCTTATTAGGTAAATATCTAGGGTTTTTTGGCCTCTTTCTTATATATTAGCCTAGGCCACGAAATTCCTAGGACATCAACTATTATTCTCAAACTTCACTCAGCAAAATACAGTAGCTTTTCATCATTCAAAGTTTGATTATTTTTCATCAATTCGAAGGAGATTTTGGTAAGTCATGAGTGGCTAATTCCGCTATTTATTTCACCTATGTTTCGGAGACTTGGTTGGTGATTTGTGAGGCTTAAATTAAGTTGTTTTCTTAGTGTTCTTTTGATATTCCTTGTGATTATTGTCGATATTATTGTGATTCGCGACCATAATAGTATCTTGCTAGATTTTTGTTCTATCATACTTGAATGAATTTCGTAGCATGCTTAGGATTTTGAAAACCTTATTTAATCATGACTAAATAGGGATTTCGACATATGTCTTAAATATCGGTTTACCATGCTTAACTTGGTGTTATTCATATGTCTAGATTCTTAGGAATTTATGCTATATTTATGTTAAATCTTTGTCGTGCTTAGGTTACATAAAGGTGTAAGGGGTTGAATTCACTCAGTTTGTTTCAACCTATATAAACTAAGATGGGAGGAATGTATGTGAAGGGAAATATGGCAAGTTTAGTTTAAGTCTAGGACCAAATAAGCCAACAAATTTCGAAGAATGCATAGGTGGAACGTTTTTCTCCATTGAATTGATATCAAAACCATCTCTTTATGCTTTGTTAGTTCATTTGCAATCTTCATTTGTTTACTTTCTTATATTTATTTCTTTATTCCCCACTTTTTATTAAAGCAGCGTTTAAATTATTGGAATCTTAGATTTTCCTGTGAGTTCAACTTTGCACTTATCGCTATACTAGCCTTTAGCATGAGAATTTCTTTGGCGAGGTTTACACACGACAGTTTACCTCCGACCAAATTTTGGTGTGGTTGCCGGGGAAATCTGTTTGATTTTCTTGGTAGTTTAAACATTACTTTGGGTGTGAACCATTGCATGGTTCGCACTCGTGCTACTGATGATGTGTGCCTATTTTACCATGTTTTGTGCTTACATTTATTTCATTTCTTATGCATATTTTATACTGTTGGGTTGGGAAAGTAGTGAATTTGTGTAGTTTGTTATTATTTGCAAGATATAGAGGTCTACACAAGTTTTGGTTTAGTTTCACAGAAATTGGAACGTTTTAGAGCAAAACAAGACACTGGAAGATCACTCAATTTCGAGCAAAGCACTCAACCTCAACGATAGCCCTCGACATCGACAGGAAGTACTCGATGTTGACTAAATAAATGAGGCAAATCAAAGACTAAGTCATGAAGGAAGAATGTCAACCGAGACGCACCCATGTCGACCGATCAAGAGCACTCGATGTAGACTGGTTCACTCGACATCGATTGGAGCAACAATGCGTAGCAGACGCGTAATGGGCCGAATCTTTGGAGGATTACTTAGCCACGACAATTAACTTATCATCTTCCATAGATACTTTTATCCTTATGGGTATATTCCAATTTACCCTATGGAATATTATTTTAGATAGTTTTAATTCTAGTAGGATTTATGTTTTCACTTTAGATAGAATTTAAATTACCAAGTTGATTAGGATTAGAATTTCTTTCCTTGGTTAGTAAGGATTAAGAGCCTATAAATAAAGCCCTTGTGGGCTGAGTTTGAAGAATCCTACAATTCAGTTCTTGAGTAATCAAGCCACAAAGAGAAAGAGAGCAGCCCAGTTAAAAGGGAGAGGTATTTGGTTGTATACTTTTAAAGGTTTAAGTTTTATGTAAAGGTTTCTTTATTTTATTATGTGCTCAATCATGATGATGAGTGAGTAGTCATCCTACTTCTAGGGTCGGGGTGAGCCTGGCAATAGTCATGTTTGTATGCTTAAATCCCTAATTTGCTTATGTGTTTTCATCTTCTATCTCGTGCTTAATCCTTCATGAGAACAATCAATAGCAATAGAAGTAGTTTAGAGTTTAGAGAAGCTTTAGGGTTTAGATGTTTGTGAAAGCCGATGTTGGGATTGTAAAGTTTCGGAGTTTAGTTCAATGCAAGTTTCTTCCTTTATTTCAAAGATGTTTACTTCCATCATGAGCGACACCCTAGGTCGATATCGACACCATCACCCTAGGTCGGAGTTTAGTTCATCTTCTATCTTATGCATGTTTGGTTAACGTTGTGGTAAGCCCTAGCCTTAGGAGTTCGTTTTAATATATTTTTACAACCTTTAATCATTGCTTTACCCTTTTTATTTTTGTTCAAATATTCTACATCCATTTTACTTTCTTCGGCCTATCTTTGCCGACTATCGCTAACGTTTCTGCAGGAGTACTCGATATCGACACCCTAGGTCGATATCGACACCATCACATCGGGCCATCAGTCTTCTGAGTTGACACCACATCTGCTCCTGTTTTAACTTGATATCGAGTGACCTACTCGATATCGAGTGCACCCAAATCGACCAACAATATTCTGAGTAAGCCGATCTCTGTTACTGACCACTCGACATCGACTTCATAGGTCGATATCGACTGTTGTTTTTATTCTTACATGTCTTCTACCACTCGGAATCGACAGCCACCTTCGACGTTGAGTATACCACTTGAGATCGAGTAGCTTCTTGTCGACATCAGAACGTGATTCAGGACTATCTTAGGATCCCGCTGACCCACTTCCTCGAGGATCGAACCTGATTCCCCTACTACTGCAGAGGGGAGTTTTGAATATTTTAAAGGCTAAGGGTTGCAATTGGTTTTATATTTTATATATTTTCAATTCAATTCTCCCTACATTAAATTTTGGTGCCGTTGTCGGGAAAGCTATCAATCGAGCTAGTAGTCTATCTCACGTTCTATTCTGAGTATTGTTTTATAGGTGCATGCGATGCGCTGATCGCACGCCTGAGTTTGAAGGAGTAGAAGACCCCGAGAGTTATCTCCACTTAAGATCTAGAGTCAAAAGAATCATGGCCGACCAAGAAACCCAAGCTCAAGAAATTGAGCGCTTAAAGAAACAAGTCGAGGACTTCACCGCTAGAGAGGCAGCACAACGAGAGCGTAGAGATAGGGAGGAGGAAGCAAGAAGGCGATATGAGGCCCAAATCAATGCACTCCCTCAGGGAAAACACTAACATTCAAGAAGCTTCTAAGGTCTTGCCCTACGCACGGGCAAACTCCCTACGTCATCCAGGAGATCATCTACAACGCCATGTACGTAGCCACCAAGGAGAGGATAAACACCTACACCTCTTATGGGTATCTTGAACTCCCACCGCAACATGCTTGGGATACCATAGAGAGATAAACACCTCCTATGGGACTCCTGCGACCTCCGACTCAAGGCCCGCCCCATCGATGCCACTCTATGAGCACTCCAAGGAGATAGATCCCGACGTTAAAGACCAATTTATGAAGGATCAACTCCGAAGGCTACAAAAGCAAGTCAAGTTCCTCTCCGCCAACCAACGCTGCGCCTAATGCAGTTCCGAGAGTCACATCATCACCGCTTGCCCCCACACGGAGCAAGTAGAACTAGCGGAGACTCATTAGGATGTGAGGTTCATGAGGAATCCCAATCGCCAGGGATATCAAAGTTGGGGAAATCCACCACCACAATATAACCCTAGGGATCCTCCACCTTACCGAGCTCCAGGCCACCCGGAGAGAGAGCCAAGGAAAGATGATGTCCAACTCATCCTTGATGAGTTAAGAAGGAACCAAGCCTAAAATCAACAATCGAGCAATGCCATCTAGAACCAATTACAAGGGCTTAATGTCCGACTTGGGGAGATGGATATTTGAAGGAAAAGCGTGGAGATCCAATTGGGTCAACTAGCGGCGCAAGTTCCAAGATAATCAAGGACACTCCCAAGGCAACCACAAGCAAATCCAAAGGGGCAAGCCGGACACATAGCCGCTGTAACTATAAGGAGTGGACTTCAATTGCAAGAGCCATGGAGTAAAGAAGGAGAAGTCACTAAAGACGCCGTCGATGTCGACCACCCAGTCGATGTCGACCAGCCCAGAAAGTCCAAATCGACCACTTTGGCTCCAAAGCCAACAAAGACACTCCTGTTCCCCTCCAAGGCATTGAAGGATCCAGTGGACACTAAGTTTAGGTGCTTCGTGAAGGTGCTTCAAGGATTAAACATCACCATACCACTCATAGAAGCCCTTAGCGAGATACCGATATACATGAGGTTCCCAAAAGACATCTTAGCCAAGAAGAGGTCCATGAAAATGGGTTGAGTGTCTATCTGAGTATTGCCGAGATAGTCGGAGAATGCCATTCAATAGAGTTCCCTGAAAAGAGAAGCGATCCGGGAAAGTTTGCTATGACGGTGGGGGTAGGAAAGCACCAATTGAAAGCCCTTTGTGATCTTGGGGCTATCGTAAGTTTGATATCCCTGTCAATATGGAAACAAGTGGGAGTAGGACCATTGGAGCCCGTCGACATGAAGTTTTACATGCCGGACAACTCCTTCGTGAGACCCACAGAGATTGTAGATGATGTCCCTGTCAAGGTGGGCAAGTTCTTTGTGCCCACGGACTTCATCGTGTTAGACATGCTGGAGGACTCTATTGTTTATATCATCCTTGGTAGGCCCTTCCTAGCAACCGCTGATGCCAAAATCAATGTGAGGGATGACACTCTTACGTTCACAATCGACAACGAAATCGTCGAGTTCCACTTCAACCCGACGATGAATGAAACTAAAAGACTAGAGGTGAAGAACATCGGTCTAAGCAGGGACTATGTCCCTTATGAAGAGGCAATACAAGGAGCTCTCACCCTTGGAATCTATGAAGAAGATGGGCTCACACCTGCAGAAGAGACGCTATGCAAATACTTGTTGGCGAAGGTAGAAGCTGCAAAAAAGGTCGATATTGACTGTAACCAGTCGAGATCGAATATAGAGCTCGATATCGACCATCCTAGCTCGATATCGACCATAGACATCGATATCGACCCCACTCGATCGATGTCGACTGACCCTCGGCCCGAAGATCGCTATTTTGGGCCCGAAAAGGTAAGCTCAGGTATGATCTCTAACCGTCCTCTGTCCATTAATGATGATTTCACTAATGGGTAGGTCAAAACTCCATGGTTTTCTCATATTCGCAAGGTTAGGTCTAGGAGAAGAAAGAAAGGACATGATCCAAAAGAAGAGCTTGATGGAGAAGAAGCAATATTCGCCAAGCATGGGTACTACAACAAGGACCTAGATGATCCAGGAGAAGGGACAAGCTTGAAGGGGCCCTACCTTAAGGGGTCTTGATGCGCTACCGAAGAAGTCGGCCTAGCGACTCAAAAATCTAGAGCTTGTAAATAAAACTTTAAATTTTCTTAGAAGGTTTTTAGGATTTTAAATTTTGGTTTTGAATACTTGGATAAATCGTGGTTTTATATTTTATAAACTAACAAGAATTTCAGGTTGCAAAGCATAAGAACAACGAAGAAGAGACGAAGTCTCTGCAGAAGCGGTCGAGATTGACTTGGCCAGTCGACATCGACTGCCAAGGGTCGAGCCATCACCTATGATCGAGATCGATCACTGAAGAACAACAGACTGCAATCGACATCGAGTAGGCCACTCGATATCGACCACCTGGCGACCCTCGACTTTGACCTCCGTTCTTCACATACAAATTCTGTCGACATCGACCTTGTTGTCGACATCGACCTCTGCACCCAATATCGACTACTGGAATCGACCTCCTCCGTAGGTTACTCTGTGAGTTTCTCTCTTCACCCTTGTTTTTCTTTTGATACAGTGAGGACACTGTATATTTTAAGTATGGGGTGGGGTTGAAACGTGTCTTTCTTGGCTTTTGATCAAAACATGGCTTATTATTATTTTTGTTTAAAGTTTTATGCATTTTAAATTTAAGCTCTTAGTTTATTAGTTTCATAAAAATCGAACAATCCAAAAAAATTAGAAAATGTCAAAAAGAGAAAAAAAATGCATATTTAGTTTTTTTTAAAACCTACTTAGATGTCCAATTATGAAACCCAATGGCTGACTTGATCATGTAAATCCTATGGCATATTTGGATGGTTTAGCCCAAGTCCTTTAAAATTGTTTTTATGTAGATTGTGAACTTGTGATGAAATTGAGCACATATGATCCTAGGCTAAAAGTAAAATCCAACAAAATGTCCTAATGAGAATTTTGGCCTATAGGAAGAACATTAAAAATCTCTCTGCTTTTTTTAGTGAATTTACTTTTCCTATGCATCTCTAAATGTTGTGATAGTTATTCAAAGTCAATGCATATATATGTTTATGTAAATAGGAATTAAATGATGGAGGCATCTTTTAAGCCAATTTTATCATCTCATTACCTACCCTGCATTATCTCTGCTTGAAGCCAAAACATTAGCTTGAGCCTTTATATAAACTCCACAAAATTATCCCTAGCCGAATTGAGTCTGACCCCCATTTGGGAATTAAGACTTAGAGTTGGTTGGAATAATGTCTTGTGGAAGAAAAATGACTATGTTTAGTTTTGAGAAAGATTTATGCGATGGTAGTATATTTACATCTTGTCACATTTTGTAAAAGGATTTTTGGCTCACCATATAAATGCACCATAGTATTTATTTATTTATTCTCGTCCAAAAAAAATTCAAAAAAAAGAGTTATATACATTATGAATAAGTGCATGAGCCAAATATTCCTTAGTTCTTTTATTTTATGCAAGATTTATATTTTTGAAACGTATATTGGGTTTGAAAGAAAAGTTGAAGTTCATCATAGAGAAAGTAAGTTTGGTTATACATTATTTTGGGAGATATGGTTTGATTGAGTTGTGTTGAAGTTTAGGAGTCTTGATTCCTGAATTATATTAGGCGCCATATAGCCAAATAATGCCATACCATTTATTCCTTACCAAGCCCCATTACAACCCCGCCGAATAGAGTCTTCTTTGAAGTCTTCCATTGAGCGAAAGTCCTGCTGATGATTCTTGTTTGCATTTACATAATTGGTTGCGAAGTGTATTATTATAAATTGCAATGTTTATGAGTTTGTATATGGAATTTTGTTGAGAGTTGGTCTTCATAGCCTAAACACATTGAGAGTTGAGTGTAAACACATTATCCCTGTGAGGTTGGAGTTAAAATTGCCTATGCCTATGGATCACTCATATATGATGTTGCTTTGCTTTTGAAAAGGGTGAAGACATGAAGGATGTGTTGTAGGTGTTGGTTATTGCTTGAGGACAAGCAAGTCTAAGTATGAGGTATTTTAATGTACATATTTCTAGCTATTTTAGATACATATTTCTAGCTATTTTAGATACATATTTCTAGCCACTGAAGAGCAGCCGATATCGACTAAGACATGTCGAGATCGACTAGATCAAGCGACCCAGAGACTAAGTGTCGATAGCCAAGAAGAAAACCTACTAGAGAAGCCCTCGACACAAGTTTAGATCGAGTAGACTACTCGATATCGACACCTTATCCGAAGTCGAGTGGAATCACGACATCAAGCAGAATAGAAATACTCGATATCGACTGGTCTGATCGATATCGAGTAGAAGTTTTCACGGCTTGTACGCGGTTTGGAGAATCCGAGTTGAAGATCTATCATTAAAGCCATGCTTTTATCTTTTCTTTTAGATAGATTATGTCCTAAGGGTATTTTTCTTTTTACCCTAGGATTTGTATTATTTACTTTAATAATGTTTTATCCTATTTGTTATGGGATAGAATTTAGATAGAGTAGTTTTACTAGGATTAGGACTCCTTTTCTTGGCTAGCAAGGACTGAGAGGCTATAAATAAAGTCCTAGGGGGCTGGTTTTATTCATTCAAGAACACAACAATCAATAGCAATAGAAGTAGTTTAGAATTTAGAGAAGCTTTAGGGTTTTGGCGTTTGCGAAAGCCGATGTTGGGATTGTAAAGTTTCGAAGTTTAGTTCAATGCAAGTTTTTTCCTTTATTTCAAAGATGTTTACTTCCACCTTGAGCGAGTAGTCGCTTAAGCTCTTAGGGTCGGGGTGAGCCCGACGTTATCCATGTGTGCTTGAGGTAAGTGTATGATGTTGATATCGTTGTGTCTTGATCATCTCCTACGATTTTGTGTTTAGTCCTTATCGCAAGAAAAAGGATTCATGTTAACAACTTCGGTTATAAACATAAAATTGGTAGAGACAATTAGGTTTATTTGCAAGAGTATTCCTATTTGTTAATGTATGGAGAAAGCTTGTCCCTCGGGTGAAATAGCGCAATTGTTCGTCTTGCTTATCTTATACATGGTTGGTTAACATCGTGGTAAACCCTAGCCTTATAGGAGTTCGTTTTAATATATTTTTACAACCTTTAATCATAGCTTTACCCCTGTTATTTTTGTTCAAATCTTCTACATCCATTCTACTTTCTTCGGCCTATCTTTGTCGACTATCGCTAACGTTTCTGCAGGAGTACTCGATATCAAAACCCTAGGTCGACATCGACACCATCACATCGAGTCGACAGTCTTCTGAGTCGATGCCACATCTGCTCCTTTTTTAACTCGATATCGAGTGACCTACTCGACATCGAGTGCACCCAGATCGACCGACAGTATTCTGAGTCGGCCGATCTATGTTACTGACCACTCGACATCGATATCATAGGTTGATATTGGCTGTTGTTTTTGTTCTTACATGTCTTCTACCACTCGGAATCGACAGCCACCTTTGACGTCGAGTATACTACTCGAGATCGAGTAGCTTCTGGTCGACATCAGAACATGATTCAGGACTATCTTAGGATCACGCTGACCCGCTTCCTCGAGGATCGAACCTAATTCCCCTACTACTGCAGTGGGGAGTTTTGAATTCATTTGAAAGGATAAGGGTTGCAATTGGTTTTATATTTTATATATTTTCAATTCAATTCTCCCTACATCAGTGTGTCTTTGGGGTTGTTTCCTATTTATTACTCATTTATATTAATTTATTTGTGCCTATGTCTATAAAACTATTGGGTCACTCGGAAACACTCTTTGGACTTAGTAAAAAAAAAAGGGTGTATATGTTTACATCTCAACCCCCTTAGACCTTACACTGAGCAGGCTAAATTGATATTGTTGTTGTTCCTAAATGTGATAACTCAAACAACCAATATAGACGAATATGCATATGCTCTACAATATATAAAATCATAGCTAAAATACTCACAAAGAGCATGAAAGAGATTCAGCCTTAAACTAGTTCACTCTCTACAAGATGCTTTTATCTCTAAAAGTTCCCAATCACAACAATGCAACTAATGACCCCTTACTCTAGGAGTAAGAAGGATGTGTTCCCTTGTGTCTTGCTATCATGAGGTCAATAGTTCAAATCTCATTATTGACATTTGTGCTAGGTGGATGCTCATGCCTTGGCATGAATATATTGCTTCTATTTTGCAGCTTGCCGCTTTGTTTATCGATACCCGAGTTCGAGTGCTTCGTCTATTTTCAAATGAATATTCTAAAATTAAAGATGTGATTCATAAGTTCTAGTGCTTGTAATTATATACTATATCTGATCCATAATATTTGATTTTTATTATTTTTCGTAATTTTTAATAAAATGTAATGATATATCAAATATCAAATTTTTAAATAATGTTTTAAAAATAATTTCATGCAATTAGTAATAAGCATAGATTTGTTTTAATATTTTTTAGAATTTTAATCTTTTAAAAAAAAATGTGTTCGAAAATAAAAAATCAAATACTATCGATCGAACAGAGTATTACACAATACAAATATAAAAGTTGATTTGAAAATGAAAGATAAAGTGATTGTAATTATAAAATGTAATAAATTGGAATCTCCATAAAAACAATTTAATCATATATAATTATAAATCAATTGGGTCAGGTCAACGGGTCAATCGGGGAAATCGGGTCAAAATTACCGGGTCAATCGGGTCACCGGGTCGAAACTCGGATTACCCAAAAAATTTCTGGGTTTTCGGGTTCTGGTCAGACTAAATTTCCGGGTCAAAATTTCCGGGTTCGGGTCGGAAAATTTTCGGGCGTTCGGATCGGGTCAACCAGGTCGGGTTGTGTTTTGACAGGTCTAGTTGCAGGAGACAAAATCAAATCCCTGAAGTAAGGTACGTATAGACCGAGGTAGAAAAGATGACTAAAATTATAAACAAGTTCAAATTGAAAAATTGTGTAAAATAAATGTTGAAAGATTATGAAATAATATAAACTTCGTTTGAGGCGTAAAATAGTTTATTACAAAAAAAAAGTGGAGTTTATTTGGTTATTATTGGGAGTATTATGATAATTTTAAACCAAATAAACTAAAAATACTAAAATAGCTATCACAAATAGTTTTTTTTTTAAATACAATTTTTAATCAAAACCCCATTCTAACTAGCCCCATACACAACTAATCTTTTTAACTCTTTTGGTAGTTTAAAAACTACTAAAATCACCCCATACACACCCGTAGATCTCATACAATAGAACTTTTGAGAACTAGATAGAATAAAATATTCATCAATTATAGTGAATTTGAAACTTATTTTGATGAGACTCTATAACAAGCCCCAAAAAAGAGAACTTTTGAGTTCGAAATTTTAAAAGGAAAAAGGGATTTACATCTTATATATTATATAAATGCCTAGTTGAAGTAAAGTGATTCACAACTTGATCAGGTCGAAACAAGAAATAGGTATCGATCCCATCTTGGACATCATAGTATCATACCGATCCAAGTTGAAAACGTACACAATATATGTATAGACATTGAAAACTAAAATAAACTAAAATTAAATTGCATGATCATAATCAATTTGGTAGTACAACAACACACTATCATCAATCCTTCTATTTATAGTTCAACGTTTCCCAATACAATATATAATCAAACGAAACGAAAAGCAAATCTCCTAAATGTTTAGCAAAAAATATTGCACCCTAATTAAACTCTACACATATATTCTAGCTTCTCACTAATCATTTTTGTAAAATAAAAATATATATACATATACGCACACCACATATATATAAATTAATTCAATGAGATGGTCTTACTCAAATGTTTATCAGATAGTTGTTTATGGGTTTTACAGACACCATTTCCAATTTACCATCGTCATCATCATCATCGATTAACCCCATATATATGATCTCCAAATTCATGGTGACGGTGATGGTGATGATGATGACCATGAGGGGCTCCATGACCCAAGTTGTTGATCTCTCCAAAGGCCATGTCCCACAAGGGCCCATCATCACCATGATGATCATCCATCATGATCACATCACTGAGGAGCTGGTTAGGGCTTAACGATATCGAGTGATATATGGTGTTGGGGTCATGGTTGTGGATTTCAGAACTCGGGTTCAAGGCAAACGAGTAGTCGGATCCTTGGTATCCATAAACCATCGCACTTCCTTGGACGTCTATCTGAGGCAGCGATGCTAGTGTTAGTGGCGGAGAAGAGGTGGTACTAGTGGTGGTTGTAGTGATGCCAAATAAGTGAGTGTGACTCTCGTCCCCCTTGCTTTTGTGGAAGACTCTACATAGAACCCAATCCTCCTACAAATTAAGTATTCAGTTACATTCGACACGACATGAGTAACCAATTAATAATTTTAGAATATAAACATTAATTCTTAATCAATAATAGTTTTCGAATTTGTTGAGATGTAGACTTTTGACTAAAAAAGATACAACCTAAAAATCTTAAAATAATTTATTGTTGTTCAAGAAACAACAATCATTTGGGTCACACCGTACCCAATCCAGATGTAGATCGACTGAGTCGATCGAACTGGATTAAGATAAAAAAAACAAATTAAAATTAGTTATAGATAAAATTAATCAAGTGATGAACAAGGAAGAAAAAAGGAGAAAAACACCTTAGGAGGAGCGTGTGGAGCTTCCAAGCGGAACTCGTGCATGATCCAACCCGTCTTCAACCCGTTGGGCGCCCGGTTCCGGTAGAAAACCAAAGTCTTTCTCATGCCAACAACTTGTCGGGTATTCGGGTCAAGTATCACCCGATCCTTACCCGTGGCCTTCCAGTATCCACACGCGGTGGCTCTGTTGGTCCTGAACCCCGTTGCGTACTTACGGTCCCTAAAGCTGAAGAAGTACCACTCGCTCCCGTTCAGCTTTGCCACCTCTGCCCATTTTTAAATTAAATTAAAATATAAATATAATACTCCTTGATCTATACGACTATAGAACGTGGATACAAGGGTTGGCGACACCGGGTCATTGTCCAACCCGATTCGAAAAAAAAAAGAATATTATAGTCCAGTTTGTGTTATTTGGAAAATTTAGAAGGTAAATTACAAGTATTTTTACTGGTTTAGTGACCTCATTTTAAATAGAATTCAATCAACCCCACTAATAACATATTTTCATTTATTTTATCAAAAATAATATTTTCATTTATTTTTTCTCAATTCTTTCCCGTTATTTCAAAATTCTTCTAATTATTTGGTATTTTATAACTAAATAATAGTAATAATAATTTCTCTTATAAATTTAAGGTATTCTCTCCATATGTGTTTTTTAAATTACTTCTTAAAAAAATATAAAAATTATTCATAAAAAATGGTGTCCACCCCGAAAAAATTTATGGATCTACCCCAATCTATAAGTTGCTCTAGATTTGAAGTTCTCAGCTAGATTGCTAAATTTATTCATTTGAAAATAATTTACACCAGTAGCGCCGATAGGATTTCATAGAAGGAGGCAAAGCTTTTTGCCTAATTCTTTCCTTGCTTCCCAACCAAAAAAAAAAGGAGGCAAATCTTAATTATAGAAACAAAATTAATTGATTTTTTTATATAAAAATACGTTTTAAAAGAAATTATTTAAAGAAAACTATAAAATTTAATTTAATTTAAATATGACAATTTTTATTGAAAAAGTATTAATAAAAAGAACAATAAAGCTTCAACCTACTCGCCTACACTCCTAATTTACTCCCTTTGGATCTCATAGAGTTAATATCGATAAATGATTTTTCTACTCTGTGTCATTGATGCAGAGGTTACAAGACAAGATTTTGGAAATATTTCGAAAATTAAATCAATTTATCTATGTTTAAAAATATTTTGTTAGGATTTATATATTGAAAGTTAATACTTAAAGAATATTTTAGATTAGAAAGATCAATTTATAATTCAGCTACTAAAAATCAATAGGAAGAGGTGAACTTGAGCCACCAATCTACTAGAGTTGGCAAGACCTAACAAGATTCACCCAAATTCAAAACCGATAGGGATTTGAAAATCTATCAAAGCGTCTGAAAATCGATTAAACCAACACAATTATGCTTGATAACCGAATTGACTCGTACACTAATGAGATCCAACTCGACCTAGGCTACACCCGATATATATTGATTTGACCTGAACTTCACCCGACATGACCCCTAACCCGACCAAACAATATCCACCTCATACTAGACCTAACTCAACTCGTATTTGTCAATATATATAGCAATTATTATTAATGAGTGCGAAATTATTTTATAAAAATTTAATATTTTACATAGTTGCTATTATGCTTAAAAAAATTTCGTGAATGGTAAATTACAAATAATAGTTTGTATCGGAATAATTGTCCTTTTGGATATTTTCACACTTTTTAAGGTTGTTAAAAATGGAAAGAAAAATAAGGAATCTAACCATTTAATGTCATCATTACATGAATGATTCTATTGCAAATTAAATTTTAAGGGTCAATAAATTTAAATAAGTAACCCAAAATGGAAAGATTCATCATTAATTAATGATGTCTGAAGGGTAAATTATTTTGTTCAAACAAAAAGTGCCCAAGAATCCAATTATTCGAATGTTGAGGGAGTAAAAAGGTAATTGATGGGGTGGTTAAAGCTAATTAGATAGCTGATTGAAGTTGATGAATTAATTGTCTTAACTATACGTTAATATGCTAGTATAATGTTTGATATACCTAGTTGTTAAGTTAGTTGATTGAAACTTGTGAATAGAATATCAAAAATTTTAAAAAGCTTGGGTGAATATATGTTAAAAAGTTATATTTTAAAAACTCATTAAACTGAAATCTTATATTTATTTCATTTAAAACCATACAAACATCAAATTCACAAGCTATGAAAAGATAAATGATGTGCAAACGGAGCCCAAGTATCAAGTGCGTTATATGAATATTTCAAATCCACTATACGATATTTCGATGTTTAATTTTGGTAAATTATTGTACTCCGTATTAATATTTCGAAAAAAAAATGAACCTTAGTAAACCCAACCCATGATAACTTGAACAAATCTAATCTCATTTGACCCAAAACTCAAACAAAACCCAATGCCTATAGTACAATATTTTTTTGTTTGTTTACTTTGTCTTAGTCCAATTTGAACGGATTTAATCGCTCTACATTTAGATCAGATATTGTGTGACCTTTTAAAGTTAATTATCTTACTCATAAGCAACTTTATATTTTTCAAGAGAATTCGAATTTCAAATCTCTTGATATATAACATCATAATCACTGCACCAACTTGTTATTAATATATTCTAAAATTCTAAATGTAATCTAGTCTAGAAAATCCTTACAGATGAGAACTTGTATATACGATGTCTTTTAGCGGGGAAGGGGGGGGGGGGAGGGTGGCACGATTATGTATATACGATGTCTTTTAAATTGAAATAGCATAAAGATATCTATGTAATATGATAATTATAAATGATGTTATTTGATAACATGACTTCGATTTATGATAAAACTATTTATTTTTTCTCCATTAAAAATAAAGAAATATAAATAAATAAATGAAATAGCCGAAGAAAAGAATCTGACAAAATAAGGTTATAAAACGGAATAAATAAACATTGAGTTAATATTTAACTTGTTGTATTCTTAACATGTAAGTATAACTAAAAAATTTAAACTTGCGTAACTTCTTACCAAATTATAAAAATAAGTAATATAATCTATGGTTTTGAAGCTCTCGAAGTGAATTATAATATGTGAATGTCAATTTAAGTAAAATATAAAAGTATTATAGTCTATTGAAATAAAATTAAAGTGATTAATACACCTACAATTCTCAAACATTTATAATTTTTTACTCAGATGTCGAATTATGGCATATTATATACCAAAACGAAGCTATCAACACGGAGAATAGATCTAGGTAATTTGTCAGATGAGGGAGGAGGCACGTGTTCCCCATGTCCCCCTTGGCTCCACCTCTGTATGTATGAGAGACAAAGTTAATGTTAGGGGTTAAATACGTAATTTTAGAACTTGTAATTCTTCAAATATTTTTAAAAATTCTTTCATTCTTCTCCATTCATATAAAAAATGGTCTAGAATTTTTGTACACTCCATCCTTGCAAAATTTATGATTCCATCCTTGTCTTTAGTTGATATTTTTATTCGGTTCAAAGTCTACACAATCTAAACTCGATTTGCCCCAAATTTATAAGTTTGCTTTTGCGTACATAACACCATGGAGAAAAATATATTAGAAAAAAAAAGGAGCAAAAGCAAGCTAGCAAGCAATATATCGGGTAAATACGTACTTATACGTCTTACATTACAGCTGCATTTATTCGATACATAGAATACACATCAATTATTGATATACTGTTACCTATTCCGTATCAGTGTGTCTTGTCATTTTTTTAAATCATCTAAACAAGGACAACTTTTTCAAAAATTAATTAAGAGTAGTATTCCGTATTGTTTTGAAAAAGGGAAATTTATATAAAATCACCCGCTAAATCTAGATTTTATACTCAAGCACTCATTAAATATGAAATTACATAAAACCCCCAATTAAATGGGTTCCGTCAATAAAGCACAACCCACCACATATTTTCGTTAGAATTTCGTTAAACATATATTATATTTTTATAGTTGATAAAGCACCACCCACCACATATTTTCGTTAGAATTTCGTTAAACATATATTATATTTTTATAGTTAATAATTAAAAACAGGGACGAATCTAGAAATTTTTTCAAGGTGTGCACAATTTTTTATGGATAATTTTTATATTATTTTATTAGAAATAATTTTAAAAAAAAACATATATGAAGAGCATATCTTAAATTTGTAAAAAAATTATTATTATTTAATTATAAAATACCAAATAAATTATAAGAATTTTAAAATAATGAAAAATAAATTGAGGAAAAAATAAATGAAAATAATGCCTATTGGGATTTGAAAAAGGGTTGATTGAAGTCTATTTAAAATGAGGTGAGCTTAACCACTAAATACTAAAGATACTTGTATTTTATGTGTTTTTATATATAAAACATATATTCTTATATTTTTTTCCGAATCGGGGTGGGCGACGGACGATGTCGCCCACCCTTGGATCCGCCATTGCTTAAAATTTATAATAATGTTTAAATTTGAATATATTTAAATTATATTTGTGGTAGCTAGGGACAAAAACTCTATTAATATATTATGGGAAAAAATTTGTTAAAAGTATAAATTCTATATTGATTTAGAGGACATGGATTCTAAATGTTAAAAATATTATTGAATTTTATTTTAAAATTTAAGAAAATTTTTATAAAACATAAATTTGAGCTTGGAAAATATTTTTTTAAAAATATCTAGCTATTTTTTCCCTTTATAGGATAGGATATAGTTAGTGTAGGTGTGTAAGAATGAAAAAAAATGAGACATTAATTATTAGTAACAAAAATCTTAATAAATTTAAACAATGATAATGATTCATAAACTTATTTTACTATTGATTAAAAAGTACTCCCGTATTTTAATGTATGACTTTACTATTTATGCACATTTTCTTACGATGATAAAAACTATATAAAATATAAAATTTATATATTTTCATACTTGTTATTAATAAGTATGAAATCATAAAAAATATTTTTTTTCAAGAATAAAATAGAATTTTTTCTTCGATATATACATCAAGTTTCAAATTTTTTTTAAAAATTTAGTCAAATATATTTTAAAATCTGTTTGAGTTTCTAATTTAAATATAAAGCTCAACTATTATAATATCATATATATATATTATTAAACCCTAATAGAAATAAACGAAGGGTTATACTGTATTTGTTAACAAAAACTATTTAACGAGTGATTTTCTGTAATTTTATATTTAATGGAAGTGTAAATATAAAATACGGGTGGTTTGTATGTACATTTATTCCCTTTGAAGAATACACATTTAAAACTCCTTCGATTTGGATTTGGTGCAGGAAATATACAAAACTCCATCCATTTGGAAAAATACGTCACTTTATTTTTTTTATGTTTTTAAAGAACTAAAAACGATATAAAATATCATATGTATATATTTTTTGATTTTATAGTTATTACGAATAATTATAAAATTATCTATAAAATTATATATAGTTTTTATTATTTAAAAAAACTCGTATAAATAATAAATAATAAATGACAGTACGTATATGTTTAGAATGAAGGTAGTATGATTTAATTAGTATATTTACATTTAAAACTCTTTTTTGAAAAATAGGTTGGAGATACGTTGAATAAAAAAAATAGTTAAAAATTCTCCGAAAATCCAACGAATTATCTATAACTAACTATTAAAAGGAAAGAATTTTTTATGAGGTGTCATCACCACCATAATTATAGGGTTTTCAACCAATCAAATTAAAACAAATTTTTTTTCTAATCAATTGGTTCAATTTTAAACATTAAATTAGTATATAATTTATTCCTTAGTATATTATACATTTTCTAATAAATTGGTTCGAATCAAACATATTTTATTTTATTTGATAATAATTTGTTATATTATTATGATTTTATTTATAAAAAAATATGCTTCATGACGCGGGAATAGTACTAGTTCATATTCATTTCAGGCCAGGTCAAATTAGCATTTACATGAAAAGAAGAAACAGGGTTTAGAAAGTTTGGAGGATAAGAAACCCTAATTAGATTAGATGGATATGTAATGATGTTGACGTGCATGACGCTTCTTTGGCAATTCTCTTTTAATTAGTTACTTCCCCCGCAAGTTAAAAACAAAATATTTTCTCTCTTTTATATTCTGTCTGATTTTGTTTACACGTTTTTTAAAAGCTACAATCTTAATTTATAAATTATTAAATTTTTTTATTAATATATTAAAGATTAATTAAAAATTATTATTTTGCAAAAATTTAAAGCTTTTTAAAAAAATTACTAAAAATACAAACAACTCACATCACCACCAGTGAAAATATTATTGAGACTTTACATAATTAATCATTCAGAGACAAAAAAAATTATTCACCCTTTAAATTACAAACAAAAGCTATAATTTCTTGATTTATACAGAGTAGTTATCTTTTCTTAATTTTTTTGAGAAGTTAAAAGTGAGTGAAAGCTGAATCACAACTAAGGATTTATCAGTATAATTAAGGAGACAAGATGAATAAGAATCAAGGAAATTTATAGCCTCCCCAAAAATAATGCTTTAAGATCTTTTGATAATAATATTAATAGCTATATATATATATGATCAAATTAAAGTGAAGGAATATATAAAAAGATGGAAGAAAAATATAAGGTGTGCAGGCAGAAGTATATATAAAAAGCAATTAAACAACAGATATGAACAAATTAATAAAGTAGGTAGATGCATGAAGATGGCAGTATATAATTAAGATGGAGAAATGAATGCGACGAACCGGGAAGTTGCCAAGGCTCACAAGTGTGCAAGTCAATTTCAACCAAAGTGCCTTTCAAGGCCTCTTCGTTTGCGATCTTCTTACGCAGATAATGACACACCAATTCCTCATCGCTCGGGTAGAACCTGAACCCTGGTGGCAGTGTTTCTCCTATGTCCTTCAACCCCATTATTAATTAATGAATCTCTCTCTCTCTCTCTCTCTCTCTCTCTCTCTCTCTCTCTCTCTCTCTCTCTCTCTCTCTCTCTCTCTCTCTCTCTCTCTCTCTCTAATTACTATCAACAACACAAATATATCCCAATAGCTAGGTAGATCAATCGATATCGAGCTTGATCAAGAAGACGAGCTTGATCAAGAAGAGGAATATAATTAATATGCAGTGGGGATGATGGCATGGAGCGTACCATTTTATAAAGGAAGGAGGAGGAAAGGTTGTGTCAATTTGGGCCCCAACATTGTTGACATTTTTGTTCACTTTCAAAAGGGGTCTCAAGAAACGGGGTTAATGCACTAATCACTGATTCTTGTGTGGGTTTATGTGGGGAACTTCTTTGAAAAAAGTTTTTTTTTAAAAAAAATATGTATTTAAACCAACTATTAATTAATTGTATGTAGGACAGATCCAGAGTCTGGCTGGGTCACTTCAGCGCACCCTATTTTTTTAAATAAAATAATAGGTAAAAATTAATCAATTTTATTTATTCATTTATTAAGGGTGTTGTTATATACACCGCAAATCCGGATTAAGGATTTGCACGTCCTTAAGGACGTGCAAGCCTTTTGACTAATTAATATTTAAAAAAAATTAATTAACTTCTTTTAACCATGCACGTCCTTAAGGACGTGCATGATTTGGGGTGTATATAGCCACACCGTTTATTAAATTAAGGATTTTGTTAATGAAAATTATGCATATGAAAAAATTTAGCATACCTTACTCATTCGAATTTTAATTTCTGGTTCCTTATATGGTACCTAGCTCACGGTTATGCTTATAATTCGTCATTGATTTTTCTCCCAATCATAATATCATCGCTAGTTATGTAATACGTACGTACCATTTCGACTTCTTCCTTCAGTTGATTGTTTTTTTCTTTCGGTTATACTTCTTGATTTTCTTGAAATACCAATTTTTAAAAAAATTATCGAATATATTTCGAATCACTTTCTTATTTGTAAAAAGACAATAAGAAATCTTCATTTTGGAGAAAAAAAAAAGAAAAAAGGAAAAAAAAAAAAGCAAGCTAGGTGTTTTAGGGTTTTCGGGGCCACATAGGTGTAATTCATTAAGAACACATATGAGCTAAGTTCTAAAGTATTTAATTACTAGTGTCTGTATCGTCCCATACACGGAATATGTTAACATAATATTTTGAAATTATATTTATTATTTATAAAATAAACCTATTAAATATGACAACAATAATAAATCTAAATTTTAATATGAGAATTAAACTAATAAAGATTAAAATTGCAAAACATATAAAATAAAAATTAATATATATATATTTATAATTCATTCTACCAAAAATTAACATAAATATAAATAAAATAACAATTATAATTAATTTTGATATAAATAATTCTTTTCACTAAAAAATAAACTCGATATAAACAAAAGAACACCTAACAAATATTTATCTATTAATATTTTTTGTAACCATGATTATAAAATAGTTTTGATTTATATTTTTTATCAATTATTTAAAATATATAGATAGATTGAGTCTTATTATAAATTTGTATAAATTATGATAATATATTATTTTAATAATTATTTTTGGTGGATTTGTTTCCCTAAAATTAACCACAACATGCCACTTTGAAGAGGGAATTAAGGGATAATTACGTAATAATCCATCTTATTAGAAATATAAGGTACTCCGTATTAATTTATTTTTGATATTTGCTTTAAAGAGGTAAAAATTATATAAAATATTAATTTTTTTATATAATTCAATATTTATTAGTTATAAATATTAAATTATACAAAAATATTAGTAAAAATTCAATATGTTAAATAGTTTTTATTATATTTTCAATGGGAGGACTAATACTTTTTTCTATTGACTATTTTTTTTAGCTGCGAGCCTGAGATCGTTAATTTTTCATTTTGATATATTGTTTCTCACCCATAAAAATTCTCTTGCTAAAGAAGGGAGTTAGAACTTTCCGGGAACGGCTTGGTACGCGTTTTTATAATCCATTTCTTTGAAAAAAAAAATGCTACAAGCTAAAGAATTTTATCTGTCTATTGAAAAAAAAAGCTAAGGATTTTGCTTGATAAGATACTTGATGGAAATGCAAAAGTTAGGAATTATGGAGTAAGATACATAGGAAGGTTCTTAAAATAATTTTTTAAAAAAGTACGGACACATGTACAGTAGTGCTGGCAACTGGGCTGATTGGGTCGGGTTCGAGTCGGATCTATTCGGGTCGGGTCAGCTTAGGTAGAATTTATGCTCGGTCATTGGTCGGATATATCAAATCGGGCCAGATTCAATCAAAATAAAATTTAGATTGATATGATTTCTGGTTGAATCGGGTCATGCTCGTTCGGGTTTTGGGTCAAAGCGGGTCAGACTCGTTCGGATTTCAGGTCAAGAGACGCTTCGATCTCATTTGAGTTTCGAGTTGAGTGTATGTTCGCTTGGATTGAATGTTGAAATGTTGAATTATGTTCGTCTGGGTAATTGATTTGATTTAGTAATATGCAATTCTCGTTCTTTATGTCTTTCAAAAAGTATTTTTCAAGTAAAATTAAATACTCCCTTCGTTAATTAAAATATGTCATTTTAGATATTTGCACACTTTTTAAGTAAACAAACAAAAATACACTTATACCCTTAATTTTTACTCTACTTTTTTATTTTCTTAAAAACTACAAATAACATATACATAATCATTACAAGGGCAATTTTGTAAAGTAGACGACAAAATACCTAAAAAAGAGTTGTGAAACTCAACTCGACCCGACCATAAGTCCTCTTGATGCTTTTTATTTGCTTTGACATCTCCGGTGGAGAGATTGGTGATATACATAAAAATGTCTATGTAGCTTTTTGCATTAAGGATTGAGTTGAGAGATGTCATTCAAAGTCTAAACATATTGAGAGTTGAGCGAAACACATATATCCTTGTGAGATTGGATTTCGATTGCTTTTGTTTAGAGTTGCCTAAATATGTGTGATGACGTTTGATTGCTTGATTCTTTTAGACCACTTGCACTTATGATGTTGCTTTTTGAAAAAGGGGAAGACTTGAAGGATGTGTTGTAGGTGGTGCATATTATTTGGTTATTGCTTGAGGAAAAACAAGTCTAAGTATGGGGTGTTTTGATGTCTGCATTTTTAGTCTTATTTTGTATCATGTTTTCATTCCAATTGAGTCCTTTTATTAGCTTTTTTGTTGGAAAAGTGAGTCATTTGTGTTAATTTTCGAATTATTCAAAAATATGGAGTCTACACAACCATTGGTGGTGTTTTGTAGGTTTTAGAGCTAAAAAGAGACGGTTAGGAAGCTTATGAAAGATTGAGAAAATGTATAAAAAGAATGGATAAAGAATGAGATGAGAGGAGGAAGAAGTGCACAGAAGCCTATCGGCGTCAACACCCTGACAGTCGATGTCGACACTTGAAGAGAAAGCAAAGCTACTGCATGTGCAAAGTACCTATCGGCGTTGACACCCTGGGTATCGATGTGGAAACACCTGTCCGAGAGAAAAGAAGCTGGTGGTGATTTTAGGATGCATCGACACCTGACCCCATCGACGTCGACACCCCTGGGTGTCGACGCAGACCCACTACAGACATCAATTGAGCTGTTTTGGGCTTTTTAAAAAGAGGTTTTTTTTTATCTAGTTTCTTTTAAGATCTCTTACATGTGGATAAAAGTTAGATAGAATTAGATATATTATATCTACTTTAGATAGGATATTAGATAGATTATATTTTTCTAAGGTAAAATCTCTTTCCTTGGGGATTAAATCTTAGTTTTTATCTATAAAATAAAGCCTAATAGAGGCTGAGAATATACATCATCACACGATGAACTTACAACAACTTAGGGACGAACGAGTTTAGGGTTTTTGAAGACGTTTAAGCGAACGTATTTTCCAGGTTTAATATTATTACAATTTCATTTTATGTCTTCTTATTTTGAATTTATGTTTTTTCATGGCAATGTGTGAGCAGTTTCCCTATCTTAGGGTTAGGGTGAAACCAACAATAAACATGTGTGTGGATGAATGAATCTATGAAAGTTTGATTGGTTTTATCTTCTTCTTATACCTATGTGCTTAACCTTTAATAAAAGTCTAAAGGAATTCTTAGTTACATTTGAACCGGAAAGAGGAAATTGTTAACTTCGATAGTAATTAATTAGGGTTTTCTAACAAAAGTTAAAGGAACCTAATTAAGAAATGGAGAAACAAATAGGTCTCTTATGCGAAAGTGAATTGATTTATTTGTTTGATGATAAAAGCATGATTCTTTCTATGATTTGTTGATTCCTACATATGTTTATTGTTGTGGACAACCCTAATCTTGTAAGTATTTTCTTATATATTGCATTCGAGTTTACTTGAGCCCTTGTGTGTGTTCGACACCCAATTACAGCCGCTACCTTCACCTCTTTTCCACCTAGCTATTTCTTCTATTTTCAACCTAAAAACAACTAGGATAGAAACGCTGACCAACTCCCTTAGATCGACCTTAATTCCACTATATTATAGAGGGATTTCTCATTGATTGAGCATATATAGCCATCGAACTACCCCCATCACAATAATCAACTAACGACATTACAGAGTGCACATACAACTTCACCTAGTCCCGACCTTGAGCACCGGCCCTAATACGCTCTCAATTGAGAGCTCGTTTTTATCGCCGCCTCTCGCCCTCACCAGCGTCTTGGCTTGCCGCCGCCTTGGCCACTACCACACGAACACCCCACCTGCCCCCCGCTGCCAACCTACTTGGACCATCGTCTCCCGCGCCTGCTGCTTCCCGCCGCTCGCCCTCACCAGCACCTTGGCTTGCCACCTCCTTGGCCACCACCACACCGGCATCCCACCTGCTCCTGCTGCCAACCACCATAGCCCATCGTCTCCCACCGTCACTTGCCTCCATCCCTTGCCTGCTGCGTCTCCACGCCCACCGCCTCACCACCTCACCGCCTTGTCGCCTCTCCATAGCCATGGTTCCTCCCACGTAGCCACTACCGCCTACCTTCGGGATCCTCTCCCCATCGGCCTTGCTCCGCCCTCAAGCCGCCATCACCATGGCTCCCCTTCACCGCCTCCCTGCCTCATCGCCTGTGCTCGGCTCACCTCGCCCTCAATCCAAGGATTTCAACTCCTTCCGGATTTCAACTCCTTCCGCATCGGCTTACCGCCGCCGTAGCCACCGCCTCCGCTGCCTTCCACCGGTGCTCCACTGATCACCTCGGTCCTCCGCTTGGAGCTCCGTCACTGTTTCCTTCGGCTCCGGTTGTCTCCTTACTCCTTCTCAGCGGCGCCACCAGCCTTTTTGTTTGTTGTAATCCGCTCTTTCAGTCGCTTTCTGGTTCATCTCTGCCCGATTTCTCTTCCTTGCCTTGTTTTGTATCGCCTCTTTTAGGCTTATCCTTGTGATAGCCGCCCACGATTATATTATCGTCCTTGAGGGTTGAGACGAGGTCTTGGGGTTTGATTGTGCTTGGGTGTGGTTTGTGGTTGTATTGCGGGTTAGTGTACTGTGTTATTCTTGTTGTGTTGCAGGCTTCTTGTGAGCGTTCTTTGATGTGTCATGTTCGATGACGTCGTGGACGTGCGATTGACATCTGAAGGCTCTTTGAGTCCATAATCTGAGGTGTCCGCTGGTCCCCAGAGTTTGCTGTGTGCGTTGTCCCTTTGGCCGGTCGTTTCGTTCTTCTTTAGCTTGTGTTGCGCAGTGTAGGATGGCTTGTACGTTCCTAGTTTTATTTTCTGTCATTTGCTTCTGTTATTTATTTCTGTCATTTGCTTCAGTTTTTGCTTCTGTTGTACATGATGGTTAGTCCATCCACCGGCTTGTCCGGTCTCTCGGTTTCTCTAGACTTGTCTAGTGAACTGAATTTCTTATCTTGCTTCAAAAAAAAAAAAAATCAACTAACGGCATTACCACCTCTAATCACTACAAAAAAAAAATATTAAATTTACCACGCCATCTAGCTTCGACAAGTGTTGGTAGTGGCATCTCTTAAAACCACCATCCACCGCAATTACTTTGCGTGAAGGGCAACATTACTTGGAGAGATCAAGCTCAAGATGATCTTAAATGTTTTTCTTTTCACTTACCATCTACGATTTTTAAGGTAATTAAAATTTGGATTTTTGTTTTGTTTTTCCATATGCATATTACTTTTTTTTTATTTTTTGTTCTCCATGGAGTATATGTACGTCTTGTTATGTTTTTTTTTCGTTTGCTTGCAATCGATTTTATGTGTTTTCTTTTATTGTTATCACATCCATGATTGTTTATGAATTGTTTAAAACTAGTTTATTCAACTATTATGATCTATATAAAATACTAAAACAGAGGCCTGAAACGGGCTCTGGTGCGATCTCGTGTCCACGGAATTTTCTGGATTAAAGCGGAATTATTTTTGCTTACGTGGCATTTTCTGGATTAAAGTGGTATTATATTTCTGGCCCACATCAATTAATAAATGAATATAGTTAGCTAAAAACTTATCTTTTTAGATCAATAATCTATCCAATATAACTTGAATTAGTTATTATACATATTTATTATTTTCATGCTTTTGTTAATAAATTATATTATTTATTATTTTAAAAGATGAAGAAAGAATATTTGGTGCGTTATTCTACCTTTTAGATCAAATTGAATATAATATATTTATATATAGTTTTATTTTTGTGAGCCACGTCAATTTGATTTTATTCTTTTAAGCCACGTCAATTAATTATCTATATAATATTTTAATATAATTAATATAATAAAATATAATTTATTAACAAAACGCGCAACCGCGCGGGTAACGAATACTAGTATATGAAAAAAGGAATTACGTACAACATAGTGGATTTCAGACCTACAAAATAATAACTTTATTTTATGAACAATAATTATTAGAGATATTAGGATAGATATATTTTATGATATATTAGATATGATTGTATTAGGATATAATCTTTGATCTTGTTATATTAGGTTAGAAATATATATCTTTAGTAGGTTTAGATTATCAATATCTTTATATTACTTATTCTCCAAGCATTGTAATCCCTATATAAAGGGTTGAATAATAACATTAGAAGTGTGTGTTTGTCTTCTCTGATATGAGACTTCCACCACCAATCTATTAGGGTTTTATCCCTCTCTAAATTCTACATGGCATCAGAGCGGGTTTCGATCTTGGCCTCCACCTTCTTCGTCAAACACTTCCGCTGCCTTACCTTACCCTATCCATACATGTTTTTTTTTTACCGTTTGATTGAACGCCGTCGGCTCCGCTTGCCACGGTTGATCACATATTTCTCTACCCTTTTAACCCTATCGGTTCTACTTTATCGCTTTATACCTTGTCTAATTGCGGGGGCGTCGTTCGCCTTTGTCGTCGGCCTCTACCTTGTTCTTGTTGGCATGGTTTTTCATAACCACGGGCTCTCATCGTTCGTGTTCTAGTCATCTACATCAACCGAAGATCTATCTTATGATTCCAGTCTTCAACGTTCGTGGCTCTACTCTCGCTTCGACTACGGGGGCGTATTAGAGATATATTAGGATAGATATATTTTATGATATATTAGATATGATTGTATTAGGATATAATCTTTGATCTTGTTATATTAGGTTAGAAATATATATCTTTAGTAGGATTAGATTATCAATATCTTTATATTACTTAGTCTCCAAGCATTGTAATCCCTATATAATGGGTTGAATAATAACATTAGAAGTGTGTGTTTGCCTTCTCTGATATGAGGCTTCCACCACCAATCTATTAGGGTTTTATCCCTCTCTAAATTCTACAATAATATACTTGTGTTTTGCTAAAAAAAATATACTTGCGGTGAATTTATTTGAATCTTTTATCATGTATGATACTTATAGAGACAAAGACTTGGTGAACTTTTTTCGAGTTCTTGTTATAGCCTCGGAAGTGTTAAATGAGTGTATCCTCATGGACCTCATGCTGAAAACACGCACAAAAAAATCGAAATCCCTCAAATTTAAAGAAAAAGAACGAAAAAACAGATCCAAAATCCTGTTTTTCATTATATTCAACGAGATTGACAATGTTTTAAAAAGGATAATATTTCAATTCTTCATCGTTTCTCAGACCAAAACCATAATTATTATTTTTCAAATGAAAAGAACTATGTTACAAGATATCAATGTTTATCTTGAAAATAGGACCCCCCCCCCCGTAATAAACTCTCTTTATACGTATAACGACATTTCTATGGCATAGAATAACATTCTGGATAAAGGTAAATTCGTATAAATAAGAAGGCACAAATTCCAGTACAATCATCTAAGGTCCAGAAGCATAATCAGGTATGCATGCAAGCATCCGAATCTATGCAAATAATCATACTCATGAAAAATCATTACATGTCCTCCACTACTCGCGTGGGAAACTGATCATAAAGGACCCTATAGATATGGGTAAGGACAAGCTGTGTCACCATATCCATAGGCATAATATCACCATCAAAGACCGCTACATTCCTCGCCCTCCATATGTAGTAGACCGTCGTTGAGAGTGTAGAAGCTCTCGCTCTATCCAAGCATCCTCTAGTCCTAGCCCTCCGCCGAAGCCATCTCAAGGCCCTTGGTATAGAGTTCACTGCGCTCGGGATATGAAAGCCAGCTCTAACCTCCGACCAAATGGATCTAGCATAGCTACACTCAAAGAACAAATGGCTATGCGTCTCCATCTCTTCCACCGTGCATAAAGGACAAGCCGGATCAGCATCCAGGAACCACATACGGTCATAAGTAGAAAGCCTACCTAAGACAGCTAGCCACAGAACAAACTCATGCTTAGGGGCGCTAATCCCCGCCCAGACCTCCTTGTGCCAATGCACTCGGTCACTCTGCTCTCTCAAAGCCTCATAACCTGCGGAAATCAAAAACTTGCCCCCCAGGCACCACCCCTCCAAGATCTCCCCAAGCTCCACATTAGCACCCTCAAGGGCCACTATACTATCACGAGTCCTAAGGATTGCTTTCACCAATAAGGAGTCCGTTCGGTGAACAACCCAATCCTTCGGCTCTATAACTTGGAGGTACTTGTGCCTGATCCAACGAATCCATATGCTCTCCCGATCAACACAGACATGCCAAAGATGCTTTGCCATAAAGGCCTGGTTCCAAGCTCTCAACTCAATCAAGCCCAAACCACCTTCCCGTCGTGGCTTACAAACCATGTCCCATCTCACCTTCGGCCACCGCCACAAGAAAGTTCTGCACATCCTCTCCAAATCCTTCAGGACCATATCAGGAACTGGTAAAATGCCCAACCAGAACCCTGCTACCCCCTGTAGGACTGATGTAATAAGCTCCTTTCGGTCAGCGAAGGATAAGGTACGCCTCGACCAAGCAGAAAGGAGACCCCCTATCTTGTCAAGAAGTGGCAGGTAGTGCACTGCTCAGAGCCCATGGGGACTAATAGGGATCCCAAGATATCGGAACGGGAAAGCTCATACACTAAAGCCTGTCTCATCTTGCAGAGCCTGGGCCTCATGCTCTGGAACAGAAGTTGTGAACACAGCTGACTTCTCTACACTCACAGCCAAGCCAGAGATCTCCTCAAACTTCCTCAAGCACCCCATCAGAATCCTCACAGAGCCAACATCACCTCGACAAAATAAGACCACATCATCCGCAAACATGAGGTGTGTGATCTTCATCTGCTCATACTGCTGATGGTAGTGAAACTTCGGCCTATCTATCTCTCGCCTGATTAATCTGGTAAGGAACTCCATACAAATCACAAAGAGGAGAGGAGATAGAGGGTCACCTTGCCACAACCCACGCTTGCCAACGAAGTGTCCATGCACCGTATGGTTAACCTCGACCGAGTAGGAAGCCGAGGTAACACACTCCATAACCCACTCAATAAATCTCGACGGCAAGAAAATAGCCCCCAAAGCAAAGGGCAAGAAAGACCAAGAGATCGTGTCATACTCCTTGGCAAGATCAATGTTGAGGAAGCATCTCTTCGTGTCCCTCCGAACATTGTATCTCCTAAGCAACTCCTGAACAAGGAAGATGTTATCCGTCATGGCCCTCCCCACTACAAACGTGGCTTGGACCGGATCAATCACATACCCAAGGCATCCTTCAAGCCTCTTCGCCATGATCTTCGAGATGATCTTATAGACCACATTGCAGCAAGAGATGGGCCTATAATGCTCTACACGGTTAGGGCTGTCCCTCTTCGGAATGAGAGCAATCGTGGTGTGGTTAAGCTGCGGGAGGAGTTTCCCATCGGTAAAGAACTCCTTTACCGCTGCACAAAGCTCCCCTCCGGTGGTCTCCCAAGTGGCTTTGAAGAACTTTCAAGAGAACCCATCCGGGCCCGGCGCTTTGGCATCATCTATCGAGTGCAATGCCTCCTTAATCTCCCTATTCGACACCGGTTGCACAAGGAGGTGGCAATCATCCTCCACGATCGAAGGGCCATGAGAAAACAGCCCCATATGGGCCTCCGTGATGGTCACTTCCGACCCAAATAACCCCTGGAAAATCTCAATAAACTCATTAGCAACTTCGCCCTCGGAGGTGGTAGAGGTGCCAATCCGTCGGGTAATAGATGCAATGTGATCACGACGCCCATTCGACTTCATCAAGGCATGAAAATATCTAGTACATCGGTCACCTTGAAGAACATACCTCGCCTTAGCTTGTTGCCCAAGAAAGGATCTCTCGGCCTTATTAAGCCTCTCCGACTCCCTCTTGGCATGCTCCAAGAGTTCCAAGGCATGATCCGACTCCGGGTTCACCCTCCTATACTCCATGGCTTCGGCAAGGCCTTCATTTGCAGCCGCTACCCTTGTTGAAATATGGCTAAAAGCAAGCCTATTCAACTCCCGCAAAGGTGCCTTCATTCCACGTATCAAAGCACATAGCGGATATTGGTAAGTCCCACGAAGATGGGTCCTCCAATTAGCCCCCACGATGCTCATAAACTCCTCATGATCAGCCCACATGTTGTGGAACTTAAAAGCCCTTCCTCTTCCTTCCACTTGCCTACACAAAGAAACAAGCGCCAACTTGTGGTCCGAAAGGAACCACTTATCGACATAATTAGTGTGGCAAGTCACATCACTCCCATGCCACTCATCATTGAGCAACACACGATTGATCCTACTCCATATAGTCCCATCGGACAATGTGAATAGGTTGCCGTTGGTGGTGGGGGAATCCTCAAGCCCAAGCCGTTGGCAAGCGCTCAACATGACCCGACACTCCCTCATTTCCACCGGTCTCCCATTGATCCTTTCCTCGGCCCTCATCACATTATTAAAATCACCAAGGATAAGCCACAGAAGGGTGTGGTTCATCATGAGTTGCTCCACCCACTCCCAAATCCGACGTCTATGGCCTATAGTAAATAAACCATAAACAAAACAAGTGCCATACCTCTCACCGGAGGTTCTATCCTTCACCACGCAGCCAATATGTTGAGCCGAGGCACCTAGCACCTCCACATCCACATAGTTCGGCTCCCATATGACAAGGACTCTCCCACGGTGGTCAAGGTGGAAGTTAGAGGCATACCTCCACCCGGGGAAGTGTAGTCGCATCCACTCCTCCACAACTCTCATATCTTTCTTGAACTTAGTTTCAAAGAGGCCAAACACCTTAGCCCCACTCTTCACTAGCTTCTTCTTCACACCATTTTGTTTACGGGGATGGTTTAACCCCATAACATTCCAAGAGAGCATCTTCATAAACCCTCCTCCTTGTTCCCGGTGCTACCCCGGGTTTGTTTCTTGGCTCTAGTCTCCCTCATAGGCACTTCTCCACCCTTCTCCACACCCTCGGCACCACCATTCACCATGGTAGTGGTGGCTGGAATTTCGGGACTCTTCTCCCGTCGCTCCCTCCTTTGTTTGGTCCTTGAAACCACCTCAATAAATGGTTCCTCTACCACGACTTCCTCAACTCTCACATCTTCGACAGGAGAGATGTCCGAATCATCATCCTCCTCGGAGCTAGCAACATCCTCTTCCGACGAAGTCTTATCAAGGTCGGAGTCATCCTCCTCACTACTCTCAAGAGTTTCCTCACTCTTTCTCTCATGTGTTTCACTCCCCTTTTCATCAACCCGCTTACCATGTGTATCTCTTTTACTAGTGTTTGCTTGGGCATGATGCCCTTGTGTTTGCACTCTAGGCAAGGAATCCTTACCATCTTTTGACCCATTCCCTCACTCTCCGAAGATGACTTACCCGTCACAGGTTCAGTGGAAGAGGAGTTGTTACCCGTTTTTCGGGAGTTATGACCCTTCACGATGTGAGAGCTCTCTCCCACTCTCCTTGGATTCACCTTCTCAAGGTCCATCTCCTTAGATCCCGCAGCCCCCCGCTTAAAAGTGGGCTTAGCATTCACACCCACTGCCACTCTTTTCTCCTTGAATGAGCAATCCGTGATCATGTGCCCAAACGAGCAACATTCGGTGCAATAAAGTGGCTCATTTTCCATCAGGAATTTGCAAGCTAAAATATCTCCATCATCAAACTCAAGCTCTAAGTCACGAGTAATAGGATTAGCAAAGTTTACCTCAACAAGAACTCTAGCGTAGGCGACCCTCTTGCGTTCCTCGGTGACCTTGTCCGTATACAGCGGTTTCCCCACATAAGAAGCCACTCGGCCAAGCACCTCCTTTGTCCAATAGGCCACCGGTAAGCCAATTCAAAGATACGGACCCATAAAAGAATTGTTGCTATCTCCTTTCGGTTGAATGCAAATTTGTCCGGGATGGGACGATGAAGTAAGGGCTTGCCATTGATGAAGTACGGGCCTCCCTTAAGCACCTTCTCATACTCCGCCTCCGTCTCAAATTGGAAGACCATCCATCCGGCCTCCTCTCTATACCTTGACTTGACACCCCAAGTCTTCCTCAACTCGTTGATAGCAAAGTAACCGGGAAAGAATCCCACATATTGGCCAAGTAGCGACCACCCCCAAACTTGTTGCTTTGGTAAAGCTTCCGAGCATTTGATATGGACCTTCGCGGACATTGGTTTGACGTATTCCAACCGCACACCAAGCCCCGAGTTCATGAACACCCTCTCCGACTTCTTAGCCCACGCATTAGCTTGCCCATGAACCTTCCCCGCAACCGATTGGTTTGTGGAACCGTTTCCCCTCTTACTAGCCTCCGACCTAGGAGCCCTTGGCTTGAGTGGGGGAAAGTTCTCCTCTTCCGAGCCTCCTCACTATCAATCGAGTTAGAACTCTTAGCATCCTTCCTCCTACCCTCATCAACACCACCGACGGAGCCTGAGGCTCCACTAGTTCCATCCCCCTTAGCACCACCGCTCTCAATGGTAGTACTTCCTTTCATGTTCTTCTTTTTGTTTCCAACCGTGGTCTCCTTAGTAGCATTAGGAGGTTCCACCGTCAAAACCAATGTTTCCCCACTTGAGTTCTTCTTCTTGTTACCCACCATAGGATCCTTCGAAGCATTAGGAGGAACTCCCATAGAATCCATGTCCTCCTCACCCGAATTCTTCTTGTTCTTCTTAGCCATCAAGTGGAGGAAGGAGTAGGCCCCCTAGCCTCAAAGCCGTCCAGGTTCAAGCAAGATCACGAAGATCCTACTCAATCCCACAAAATCCGGAAAGAATCTTCCCAAATCCGCACCAAATCAGGAACGAATTTTGAAAATTCCACACCCAATTTCAAACCTTGCCGTCACCAATGGAGGAACCACCAAAAACCGACCAAGAACAAAGGAGAAAACAGCCACCAAGAACATGAATGGACACCCAAGAACATCCACCACCACCGGCGACAATGGAGAAAAGATTTCCGGCAACAAAACAAACTAAAAACAACTAAAAACACTAGTTTAACTCCGATTCGATGGTGGCCTCGTGAGGATAACCACCATGAGACACAAGGGGTTCGAGAGGAACCACCCTTGCCGGAGAAAAACCAAAGAAGAGGAAACTATGAACGACCCTAGCAATTTAATTTTAAATTTGGCTAATAAATTTTAATTAAGAATATATTTTTTCTAAAAAAAAAAATCTTATCCTATGCTCGGGACATATGATAAAAAAAAATTGTACATATAATGATCCCCTTTTAAAAACTCTATTCAAACACAATCTTTTTTTTTTCCTTTTTTTTGAGCATATTATGGATGTGGATATTTTCAGTGGATCTGAAATTTGATCACTTCGATTTTTTTTTTTGTTCGTAATCATTTCTATCGATTGACGGGAGAAAAAATGTTTCAGTTGATGAGCTTCAGTAGAGGGGAGAATATATTTAGATCAATCCAACTAGTGGGCCATCTCGACCGTGTTTTAGTGGGCCCAATTGGTCATAACTGTCCTCAAACGGGCCCACTAGCCCATCCTATGACCTACACATTATCGGATATTTCCTTTTAGCTTCAACTTTATTTGTTTTGATCTTCTTCGTTTTTTCAATAAATATTTTTCTTCTTGTAAGCCAGTAATTGACAGGTGGCCAAATAATTAGTTAAAGATGGGACAAAATTCGGCATGTCTGTCACAAGGAAGTTCTTTGATTCCTTTTATTTTCCTTTTTAACAACGAAAACCGAAGAAATAAATAGTGGCGAATTCGGGAGATTTTCCAAGTGTCGGTAAATTCGAGTGCAAGGATTGAAAATCTATATCTATCTATCTATTATAATACTAAAACAGATGCGAAGTATATATATGTAGGGTTGTACATGATTCGATCCAAACCGAATTTTTAGATCGAACCAACACAATCCAAACCGAATCGAATTGAACCGAAGTTTTTCGGTTCGAGAATTTTCATTTTTCGGTTTCGGTTCGGTTTGTGTTAAACCGAATTTTTTTTAAATATTCCAATTATGTGTGTGTGTATATATAATAATACACTACATAAATACAATATATATATATTTGTGTGTGCATATACACTGTATATAAATTTTTGGCGAAAATGCATAAAACCACCCTTTATTCAAGGTTGTTCGCAAATAACCACCCCTTATTCAAAAATTTGCAAATAACCATCCATTATATACTAATTGGTGGAACCTCCTGGTGGTCATCACCTCCAGCAATGACGACCTCTGGTGGAACCTCCTGGTGGTCATCAAGTCTTGTTCGTGGACCTCTATTTGGCTAATTAGATTGAAAATTTGATTTAGTTGAGACTAATATAAAGAAATATGTAAAACATTACCCCCTCCATTGCAAAATATAAGTCCCTTTACTATTTGACACGTTTTTTAATGAGCTAAAAACTCTATGAAATATTAATTTTTTATTAAATTTTTTTACACAATCTTATATATATATTGTTAATATGTATAATACTATGTAAAAAAATTTAATAACAAATTAATAATTCATAGAGTTTTTAGCTCATTAAAAAACGTGTCAAATAGTAAAAGGCCTTATATTTTGCAACGGAGGGAGTAAAAAGTTATGGGTATAATTTAGACTTGTGAAAGCACGACCCGACATGAACGCCCGGAAAATTTTGGGTCAAGACTTGAAAATTTTAACCCGGAAATTTTTTCTGACCCGAACCCGTAAACCCGGTATTTTTCTGGGTCATCTGGGTTTGGACCCGTACCCAATTGACCTGGTGACCAGATTGATTTATAATTATACATGATTAATTTTTTTTTTATGGAGATTCTAGTTTATTACATTTTATAATTACAATCACTTCGATCTTTCATTTTCAAATCAACTTTTTTATTTTTTTTTTATTGTGTAATACTCCTTCCAATCGATAGTATTTGATTTTTTATTTTTCATCACATTTTTTAAGAAGATGAAAACTCAAAAAAAATATTAAAATAATTATATGCTTATTGCTAATTGCATGAAATTATGTTAAAAAAAATTATTTAAAATTTTGATATTTTATATATTTTAAAATTTTGTTAAAAATTATGAGAAATAATAAAAATAAAATATTTTAGATCGATATATTATATAATTACAAGCTCTAGAACTTATGAACCACGTCTTTAATTTTAGCATTTTAAAATTATCGCAAAATTACCAAATCATGATTTTCTTAATTTAAAAAGGAAAGAATTGACAAACCCAAAATCGACCCGATTTTACCAGAAACTGAGTCAAACCCGAGTTCGAGTCAACTCAAATCTACCCGGGACCAGTTTTACCCGGAACCCGTTTTACCCGAAATCTGAAACGACCCGACCCGAATGACCCGATTGACAAGTGTAATATAATTGTCTTTTCCTATTAACTTAAGTGATGTTTAACTAGAAAAGTGGGTATGGGTGGTTAGTTGCAACCAATTTGTATATAATGTGTGGTTATTTGCATATTTTTAAATAAAGGGTGGTTATTTGCAAACAACCCTGAATAAAGGGTGGTTTAATGCATTTTCGCCTAAATTTTTTTTAATATTCTAATACATATATTTTTGTGCATGGACAGTGTATATATACACTAATACATATATTTTTTCTATGTGTAGTGTGTAGTGTGTGTATATATACACATATATACAGTGTATATACAAACATATATATACAATAATACATATTTTTTTTTGTGTCCGGTTTGTGTTAAACCGATTTTTTTTAAAAAGAAATTTTTAAATTTTTTTATGGAAATTCGGTTCAACTATGTTAAAACCGAACCGAACACAAACCAAACCGGTAAATAACCGAACCGAACCTAATGCTTTCGGTTCGGCTTTCGGTTTGGAATTTTGAGATTTTCGGTTTCGGTTCGGTTCGGCCCGGTTCGATTAGGTTCTGGACCGATGCACAACCCTATATATATGTGACAATCTCACATTAAAAATATCATATGACGTTCATATACTAATGTCACATACCTGTTGATTTTAAAATTTCATTGGTTTATAATTATTTGTGGACCCCTCTTTAACAATTAGCAAATAAATAAATAAATTTCACAAATTATAAATTTGATAAAGATTTTCTTCCAAATATTTTAATTCATTTTCACTGAAAGATTTTCTTCTAGGTATTTTAATCCATTTGAAATATTTTTACAACTCTTTTTTTTTTTTTACAACTCTACCATAACTCAACAATTCTAAAAGTATGTTACACACTGCACCATTAATTAAGAGAAGTATAAGACATGATATACAAATTAATAAAATATTTAATAATCTTAAATTCCATTTACTATTTCTTTGATCATAATATAATAAATATTTAACTTATTATTATTGTGCCAATAATGTCTTTAATTTTTGTACTAGAGTTAAGTTGATTATCGATTGATGATTTCACCAATGACATCAAATTTTCAAATAATATGAATTTTCATCATACAGTGGCTTAAAGGAGATTTGACAAACTAATAACTATAACCTTATGATTGATCAACCAACTAACTCTATAATAAATATAATATAATGGAAATTTAAGAAAAAGATCATTAGTTGTTTTTCCTTTAATAAATTTAGTTATATTTTTATGTATTGGATAGAATAAAATTTGATATGATGTAGGGAGAGATGACAAAAGATTAAAATAAAAATTTTATTTTAATTTTATTTTATAAATATAAAATAATTCAAATAAAAAAGAATTCAATAAAATTTATTGATAAAATAATTTATTAGTACTTTATCATAATATAATAAAATATTCATCTAATCAAATTATATTATATATGTGTGAAATCAATTAAAACAAAGATCAATTTACCTATACTTCTTCTCCCTCCGTTAACGTTTTTCCTTCTTCTTTAATTTCTCCTCTACCCAAATTATATCAATCTTTAATGAGGGTATGTCAATGTTTTTTTTTATCATGTACTATGGACTCAATTTTTATGTTGATAGATTTACATATTCTTCATTTTTTGTTTATATAAATAGTCATTATAAACACAGGAGTTCACCAAATATCTCTACTCATATTTGGTAGAGTTGATCTTTTTTTTGAAGCAACATAAAAATTAGGAATTAAGCCGACAGGCCGGCTTTTTTCCTAGAGCGTCCGAACGGACGAGAACACGGAGTTCTTGATCATCTGCGAAGCTTTCATCGGCAGGGATGCAGTAAGCCAGACGCACAATCCTGTCTGCAACTGCATTAGATTCCCTGAAAATATGACGAATAGCAACATTAGAAATGGATTGAAGTATTAAAATTGTGTCTGCCATCAGCAGCTCGATATTCCAAGGGCAAGACTATTCCCCTAGGAGAGCGTTTATGACGACCAGACAATCCCCCTCAATAAGTAGTTTATCAATGCCCAGGCTTCTCGCCCTAACAATACCCATATGGAGCCCTATTGCCTCCGCATACACTGCCGAATTGTTGTTACAAGTGCCAGAGCCAATGGAGTAAATAACGCCACGGTTGTCCTGAATGACGTAGGCAAAGGTACCCGTACTATCTTAATTGTGAGATCCGTTGAAATTGAGCTAGTTTGTAAAAACCCGTTGGTGGTTTCTCCCAGCACTGATTCCGTTTACTGCTATTGTTTCTACCTCTAGGGACATTGTGATCTCCTAAATGTTTTTTCTCAGGGGGGTTTAAGAGATTGTCAGTTTGTTTATCCATACGTTCGTCCCAATTTCTGCGCGAAGTAGTAGAGAAAAAAGCAATTTCATTGGCCGTCATAGACGAGGCGTTCTGGAAGACCAGTTGGTTTCGATAGAACCACAGTCCCCACCAAGCATAGGCGAGAGTAGTAATATTTTTCTTTCCGACGGAAGTAAAGATAGTGTTAAGAATGTGATTAGGTTTCGAATCTGCGTTTAAAGAACGAATAATTGGATGAAACACCCGTAGTTCAGCTAGTAATGCTACAGTCATAGGACATTGCATCAACAGATGGTAAGTAGATTCCTTTGAAGCGCCACAGTAACAATAGCCAGATGGAACTGCTATATGGGAACGTTGTAATCGTTCTGAAGTCGGTAATCCATCGCGGGAAATTTTCCAAAGAAAGTGTTTAACCTTGTTAGGGATGTCCAGCTTCCAAAGCCAATGGCAGTCGAATTGCGGGTAACCACCATGCGCTCTTAAGATGGATGTTGCCGAACTAGTCGAGAACCAACCATCCCTACTGGGGCCCCAATAGAGCCTATCAGTAAATTTGTTATCTGGCAGTTTAATATCAGTGATGTTCTTAATCATATCTGGGGTGAGCAGGTGTTGCAGTTCATTTTCCATGTTTGCAATGTCCCATTGATTTTCTGGCGTGATCAAACGGGCAACTGACCAATCCGAAATAGCATTTCAAATTGGAACAGTAGTCGAATCTTTTAATGGGGTCTTTAAAACCCAATTGTCTTTCCAGAAACTAATTGATTTGCCATCCCCAACAGACCAGCGTAATCCTGGTTTAAACAACTGTCTAACGGCCATAAGTTTGGACCACTGCCAAGAAGTGTTACCTTTGTTTGAGTAATCCATGAGTTTATTTCCTTTTAGGTATTTTGCAAAAATGACCTGCACCCAGATGTTGTCTGGTTCTGCAATAATTTTCCACAGTAATTTCATTTGTAATGCCTGGTTCATAGGTTCAGCTTTGTAGATCCCCAAACCACCATCCAAAGTATAGGAATAGATTTTATCCCAGCTTACTAGGGGAGTTGAGTTTGGACCTTTATTCCAGAAAAATTGTCTATATACTTTATCCAGTTCCTTCAGAATCGATTTTGGTAACATAAAACCTTGCATAATGAAGATCGGTTGTGCGCTGAGATTGGCCTTGATGAGGACCTTTCTACCCTCTGCTGATAATGAGGAAGCCTTCCACTTCGACAGTTATTGTTTTGCTTTTAGAATTACCTCCGCGAAAGTATCACGGTTAACTCTTCCGTTTATAATCGGGCAACCAAGGTACTTTTCGAGATTATTTGTTTGTGGTATACCAAGCACGTTTGTGACTGTTTGTATAGCAGCCAGAGTAGTTGCTGATGACACCTGAAAACTTGATTTGTGAAGATTAACCTTTTGTCCGGAAATAAGACAGAAACGATTGAATGTGTCGGCTAACTTTGCACATGTAGTTTGGTTAGTTTTACCAAATAACATAATATCATCTGTGAAAGCCAAAAACGGGATCCTGATCCCCCCATTACCCAAACAGAAACCAAAGTCTCTTGATGAATCTGCTTGTCGCTGAAGCATTCTTGCGAGCACTTCGGCGGCGAGAAGAAAGAGAAATGGGGAAAGGGGGTCCCCCTGTCGAAGACCTGTAGTAGGCGTAAACAGCGCGGAAGGCTCATCGTTGATTAGAACAGAGTATGAAACAGTCTCGACGCATTCTCTAATCCAAGCGATGAAGTTATCATCAAAATCGTATTTCTGTAGAACTGCAAAGAGAAAGGGCCACTCGATTCTGTCATATGCCTTCTCCATATCAAGTTTGATTGCCATGTACCCGCATTTAGCTTTCGAGATACGGAAGGAATGGAAAATTTCGTGAGCGATTAGAATGTTATCCTGTATTGCTCTGCCTTTAGTAAAAGCACTTTGTAATGGGTGGATTAATTTGTCAAAAATTTTAGCTAATCTTAAGGTTAAAATTTAGGAAATGGTTTTGTAGATTGTGGAGCAAAGACTGATCGGTATATAGTGGTTTACCGTTTCTGGATTATCCTTTTTTTTGTATTAGGGTAATAAAAGTGTGGTTTATCTGTCGTAGCATTCTTCTTGATTGAAAGAAGGATTTGACAGCTTTTATCACTGATGGGCCAACAATTCCCCAGTAAGTTTGATAAAAACCAGCCGGCATGCCATCGGGGCCCAGAGACTTATCCGCTTTGATTGCGAATATGGCGTTTTTAATTTCGCGATTTGTAACTGGAGCAGTTAGGAAGGAGTTATCACTATCTGATATGATTGGAGTAATAACGTCCATATCATTTGTGAAGGAAATGTTATGATTGTAGGAAGATTTAAAACGAGCGAGAAAACTTGAGGTGAATTCATCTCTGATAAGGCCACGGTCCGTCAGATGTAAAGATGATTCCGAGGTTAGGTGTTTTATTGTTTTTTTTCCTCGTTTGGTTGTGGCGATATGGTGGAAGTAAGCCGAGTTTGTATCATTAAGTTTGGCATGTTTAAGCTTGGCTCTTTGGCTCCAATATCTTCTTTGGAAGTCGAGCATTCTTTCTCTCTTGTTCTGTAATCTGTTGTGTCGACTTACCATTTTCTGGTTCTGACCTTTAATTAAAATCTGTTGAAGACGCATAATCTCTTCATCTGCTAGGAAGATTTGTTTATGAATATTATTAAAGTGTTTTTTGTGCCATCCTTTTGCCAGTTTTTTTAGCAATGTCGTTTTTTTTAACTAGTTTAAAAAGATTGGAACCCACGGGATTGTGGCGCCATGCTTGTCTAACAATGTTTGTGAATTCGGGTTTCGTGGTCCATGCCAATTCAAAACGGAAAGGTTTCTTATATAGGTGTGTTTGGGATCGCAAATCTATGGAGATTGGTGCGTGGTCAGAAGTAGTGAATGGGTGTATTTTAGTCCTTAGGCTGTCATAGGCTGAGATGACAAGACTTTGTGCAGGCATTCGATCCAGTTTGTTGAAACTGTTATTTGGTGAACCCGTTTTTTTCCTCTGCCAGGTATAGTTACCCCCGTGAGTGGGAACTTCATGAAGGAGGAGGTTATCTTTGATTTCTTGTAATCTGTTAAAACGTCTCTCAGATGGTGTTACGCCACCCAATTTGTCTTCCGGAATCGCAATCTCATTAAGGTCACCGAGAATACAGAATCGGATGGTCAACTGAGATGCATATGATGTTAGCGTTGCCAGAAATGATCCTTTGAAGCAAGGTCCGGAGGAGCATAAACCACTAAAAAAGCAAAGGATTGGTTTAATCCTTCATCGCGATAATCGATATGGATAAATCTGTTATTAACCGAGATGAGCGTGATTTCTCCTTCAGATGAGGGAAGGTCTTTCCATAACAAGTAAATTCCCCCCTTGAAACCATTTGCAGGGTCAAAAGCTATGTTCGAAAAACCGCATTTTTTCCACAGGTAGTCTGGAGGAGGTGTACTTGTTTTAGTCTCTATTAGAGCAAGGACGTTAATGTGATTGTTTTTACAGAAGAGTTCAGTATGTGTCCAAAAATTTCGTTTTTTTAAGACCACAACAATTCCAGGAGCAGATATTCATAGGAAACTTATATTGTTCCGTGATTGTTTGATTAAAGCAGCTGGAAACTCATATTGAGTCTCTTGTCAAAAGTGAATGTGATCGATATTGTCGATCTGGTTAGATTGATGAATGCCCGTTTTAGATCGGCTTAGTTCAATTTGCTCATTATGGAATCCTTAGATTGATGAATTCCTTGTATTTGATATTACTATTGTTATTAGCGGCCTCAGCTCAACTTCAGGTGCATGTATAATAGAAGGTAAAAGCTTCTCCATTGGGAGAGTCTGTGAAAAGTTTATTGGGTAGTCTGGATGTCTCCTAGGATCATCCAATAATTGAGATGTTGCATGCATGTTGTTTGGTAAAATATAGTTTTCAGAAAACTCTCTCAGAGGAGTTTCTGATGCTACTTGAAAGTCATCATCTTTGTTTTTTAGTTCAAACATATCTTCAGTGCAAATCTCTACAATGTCTACTAGATTTACGCTAGGTTTTTCTAATGTATATGTCATAGCTTTAGAAAGAGAGAATTCTACCGTCTTACTATCAAATTCCATGGACAGAGATCCTTTAAAGCAGTCGATCTTTGCTTTTGCAGTTTTAGGAAGGGCCTTCCTAGCAAAATTGAGTCGTCCTTGACACCGTTCTCCACTTCTAAAACATAAAAATCTGCAGGAAAAATTAGTCTATTTACCTTTACCAATACGTCATCCACCAGTCCTTTAGGATAGATCTTGGAGCGATCTGCGAGTTGTATCACCACTCTCGTTTCCTTCAGGGTACCTAGCTTTAAAGAAAGATACAAGGAATATGAGATAACATGTATAGATACTCCTAGATCTAGCAGGGCATGCTCAATTTTGGTGGTTCCTATAGTGTAAGGTATAGTAAACATTCCTGGATCTCCGCACTTCTCAGGCATTTGCCTTTGAAATACAACTGAAACTTGCTTACTTAAGTTTACCTTTTCCCTTCTTTTGGTCTTTGACTCCACTTGAATGTGCATAAATCTTTTAAAAATTTAGCATAACGAGGTTCTTTTAGAAAATGTAAGAGAGGGATGTTTACCTAACACTTGGAGAATGTCTTTAGAAGTTCTTTGTTACATGTTGCCTTTTTTTTTTTGACTTTTTAATGCTTCTAGAAATGGAGCTCTTTGTCAGGTCTCATCCGTAGGTACTTCCAAGGATGGTTCGTTCACATCAGCTGGTGTGAGTTCTTCTCTAGTGTTGATATCTTCTTCGATCTCTGCCTCTGGGATATCTTCTTCTCTCCGTAAGGGGTTTTCGTCTAGCGTATTCATTTTTTTTACCTGTGGGATTTCAGCTATTTTCCTCCCACTTCATAGAGATACAACATTGAGATCTTCTGCATCCTCTGTAAGTCCTTGTGTTGCTCTATTCTTATCATCTGAACTACTGAACTATCCTCCACGATGTGCTGTTCCCTGACTGGCTCCTCTATTTGAGTGATTTTATGCAAAATATTCGAGAGTATCTCTGGGCGGTGGTGGACTTCTGTGGTGACTTCTATGGTGAAACTGGTTATCTCTTCTCATCAACTTGCAGAAATAGATTTCCAGGTTGTGCCACAATGTCTGGATCAGTAGGTTGAGGTAGAGCTAGGGGTTTTGGCCGGAGTACTGCCAGAATGTCACACGCAATCCGCACAATGTCTGGGTTGTTGTTGTCTATTCGTTGAATCATCTGAGCTTCAGGATCTTTTTCGTATTGATAAAACACGTTCGAAAATTTATCGAATATTTGCGCTACTTCCTTCGTTGTTTTGTCGAAGATATCTCCTCCGCTTGCTGCATTCACTTCGGCTCTATTTCTGTCATTCAGTCCTTCGACCAAATAGATTATAAGATCAGCTTCTGAGATTCCATGCTGAGGGAAGCTGAATGCTAACTTCCGAAACCTTGCGATATATTTGTAGAGCGTTTCATCTGCCCCTTGGGTGATGCTGGAAATTTCTTTCTTTAGTGCATTTCTTCAAGTAGCGGGGAAGTTTTTGCTAAAAAATGCTCGCTTTAGGTCTACCCATGTTGTGATGCTTCCTATTGGCTGACAATACAACAAGTACTTAGCTTCTTCGCATAAAGATAACGGGATGACTTATAGCATGAACTGATCATCATTTAGGCCTACAGTTCAAAGAATGTGGCAAACGCTCAGAAATTCTGCCGGATGCAGTTTTGGGTTTTCTTCTTTCTGACCATGAAATCTTAGAAGTAGAGTTGCCCATTCAAGTTTGAACTTATAAATTGATCCTTTCGGCAATTCTGGGAGCTTGATTGATAGATAGTGTGCTAAATAATCGGGCTCCTTTTGTTGCCTTATTGTTTTGGCTACCGATTCTTCCATTTCTCATGTTTCTAAAATTCGCAAACAAAATAAACGGATTAAATAGAAAAAGGTGCGGATCCTCGAGAGAAGATCTACACGCGAGAAGTTAACAATAAGAACACACAAAAAGATTAAAATAATGCTTCCCCGGTAACGGCGCCAAAATTTGGTACGACCTCTACAAGGGTCATTAATCCGTTCAAAGATAACCCACACTTAATAAGCTAGTATAGCCAGTAAGTCCAGGTGTTGATCCGGGGGAAGGTTAACCTCTTATTATTTATTTCTCTTGTCAACAAGTAGTGAAAATGGATGGTTGTGATAGTAATGGTAATTCATATAGCAGCAATAAACAGACAGAGTAAAAGTGGGTTGCAAATGATTGGGAATGAATCAGTTCCTTACAAATTCATAACAATGGTTGACATGGCGATCATTGAATCACTCACAGTTACTGTTATTCTATCAGTTACTCTAGCAGATTGGTTTTTGTATGCAAAGAATGCGTTTTACTCTAACATGGGGGACGAGCAGCATTAATCACCCAATCGTCTAGCACTTTAAAAATATAATCTATAGTTTATAGCAAGTTCTCAACCTAGATCTTGTCGATTACTATATGTGATATTATCCACGTGTCAATTTCCTTACACTATCTAGAATCCCAACCTGTTCATCAAGACTGTGTTTGCTACTATAGGTTCAACCCTGCTTAGCAGATGTAGTAAAAACCCTAGAAATATGTAACTATATCTAGGTCGCAAAGCTAAACATAATCACACTAAAGCGATCAGTCATAAAGGAAATGGAAATAATCATAATAGAAGTAACTGTAAATAAAATCCTCACAAACCAACCATGTCTAGAATCTGTAAGAAACTGAAAAGATTCTTAAGTACTCATAACGTACCTAAAAACATCAAAGTTGGAAAAATCCATAAGAACTGTAAAGTAAAAAGGCTAAGGAGGCGACTTCTGTGTCGAACTCGCCTCTGAAAGGGCGGAAAAGGGCAAAGGGAGAGAGAGGGATGACGAGTGAAGAGGAAAAGGGAGGTGTGTGTTGAGATGTATGGGGAATGGCTGGGGGGTGAGGTCTATTTATAATGCTAAAGGTCAACATTCTTAAGGTGAAAGCAAGGCCCAATGGGCCAGATTCGGCCTCATTAGAATCTGTTGAAGATACTCTATCGGCGGGCGCCGACAAGGCTTCTGCAAGCGTTGATCATGAGTTTTCCGCGGATGTCCTCATTGAGTGTCGGGAGTCGGCGGGCGCCGATCCTGCTGGGTCACTTTTCTTGTCTTTTCTCGTGCCTTGGCTTCTTTTATAATTTCCCTTCTTCTCTCTCGGCTTTTCTTGAGCTTCTTCTTGCCTCAAAGTGCAGCCTTCACTTCTTTTATGGTGCTTGAGTCCCGAAATCTGTATAAATAAGAATAAAATGCATAGATTATGAACTTTGGGACTTAAAAGACACATAATGCAGTTTATGCTAAAAATCTAACTAAATGTAGTATAAATGACTTAATAATGACTCAGAATGCCTATACAAATCATGCATTATCAGGTACTCACAAACAATGCCAAGTGTCATGTCCCTCTAGTCCTAAACTACCCACAACTCCAACAAGGATGTTTGTGTGCAGAGGCAACGGAGACTAGAAAATCATAAACGCCACCCACAACAAAGCTATCTATGGGCAGAGGCAACGGAGGCCAGATAATCATAATAATGATGCTCGTATAGAATGACTCAATTAGGTACAAACCAGATGGGGCTTGGTCGTCCTATGACCCTAGCAAAGACCCTTAAACTCACATAATGGTCTTTTTACCAAACACAAAGAGAATACATATGATCAATCATTAATGCGGTTCCAAAGCGTGCTACTACATGAATGCTTGCACCTAGAATACTATATAACACTCAAGCATGAGAGACCGATTTCTTGAGTATGTCCCATAGAACTTACTTGGAGTCTTCACAACCAATTAGTCAGTAAACAAGCTACTCAAAGAATCATTCAACCACAGCATCCTGAAGATTGAGGTCTGGTGTTAGAGTTTCGGAAGTTCACCGAGGCTTGGGCTGTAGGGTTGAGCTGAAATGGAAGCTCAGGCCACGGTTATGGCATCAAGCTGCTCAAAGCATCGACCGGGCCTAGAAGTACGAGAACGCAGGACTGGGCGAAAGAAGCAGCCCCGATGTTGAGTGGCTCCCGTGACACGAACAAGGAGGTGGTGAATGGACATATTCGACAAGTTCGGCCAGTCCTTTAGCTTGGTATGGTTCGATCATGACCGACTTATCCTCAGAGGAGTTTGGGGCTCTTGGTGGCAGGATGTCAGTAGGTTGGAGCTCGTCAGCATTGGTCTTCATCTTGAGGTGAGAGAGAAGAGAGTGAGGTTGTAGGAGGCTCTAACAGTGGTGCTCAGCGTCGGTTTTGTTGGAAGAAAGAGATCGAAGGGGAGGAAGAGTCTCCATTCGGAGGTCTGAGGGCGCCGAGGCACGGGCGAGAGTAGTCCGAGAGAGAAAGGAAGACTGATGTGGCTTGTTATGCTCGTCTTGATATGATCAGAACAATATTCGTTCTTAACTCGGAATCCACAATTTATAAGATCATTTTATATATAAAATAAAAATTACAGTATTTATTATTGATTTATAAGATGTTAAAATTTTTCAAATTTTAAGTAAGAATGAATAAATAAGATAAATAGCTCAATGGAAATATTCATAATAAAAATTGAAATTTTAGGCCTTTACATCCTTCCCCACAAAAAAAAATTTCATTCCGAAACTTAAAAAGAATAGATAAAGCTCCTAAAACTAAAACAAATTCGGAACTTTTCAAATCAAAACACATGAGGTATTGTCGTTAAATAATATTTAGTCGACTGAACCTTAGAGCATTATTCAAATAAGTTTAATTTAACTACTTTAAGAACTGATAAAGCCACATCATTATCTCATAAGAAAACATGACAAAAACATACACAAAACAACTTGATAACTACTCGTATATAACATGGATTTCAAAATGTTCATGGCCATAAACTCTCGTAAACCCCAAAACGAAATAAACTAGTATTCCTTCCAATTCATTTTATATAGAAAATCCCCGAAATGTTGTTATAATAAATGTACTCAAAATCTCAAAGCATAACTGTGTGTCTCTAATTGGGAAACATATACTCGATCCAAATCATCTCGCCTCAAATGCTCGTGAAATCATAAGAATTTGAAAGTCGACCCCTTGAAATTCTTAAGACCCATAGTAAATACATTTTCAATCTCAATTGCTTGAAAACCAAATCAATTTATTCTTGTTCAATGAAATCAGAACACGTGCCACAGTCGGAGTGATTTCTCAATGTTTTTCGATGTCGTTTTCTATATCATTAAAATCACCCATAAGAATGATTGGCAACATATGGGTAGTAACTATTCTGAAAATATCATTCCAAAATCTCGTTTTCTTTTGTTCATTTGTGGGTGCATAAAGAAATAAGAGGGCCAACTGAATGTTATTGATTTTAGTTTTGGCTATGAAGATTCTGTCCGTTAGATCTTATATGGTCATGTTATCGATTCTGTTTTTTCTTGTGAGGATCATATCCTTCCTTTGAAGCCAATTGATGATATGAAGTGGCATTTGGTGAAACCTGCCTTTTTCATATCCATGAGACTGGGTGGTTCAGTTGCTTTTATTTCAACAAATGTTAGTATATTTAGATGGTTTTCATGTCTAACATATTTGATTTCTTGCCATAACATGGGTCGTTTCGACTCTCTAATGTTCCAAAAACCTATATTAATCATAATTGTTGCTAGCCTTTTAGGCATTTTGGAGCTGATTAGTTTTATCATTTCAATGTTTAGTTGAAAGGATAGAAACACTACTAGAATTCTGTCATTTAACATCGGATGATTAACATCAGTCAGAAAAACAGGTGATGTTAAATAGATTTTTAACATCTTTTTTAAAATCGAGATGTCTAAAAGAAAACATATATTAGTATATATTTTCGACCGATGTTAAAAAAAATTTCTAAAAAAATTCACAAAGCGCAAACTTGAATCTTGAATTAATTTCAAAACCCGCCCGAATAAACCCTACCACTTAGAAAACAGAATCCTATCTTCTCTTCTCTCGCCCTCCTCTTGTCTCTTCTCTGGCGACTCTCATCTCTCATCCTCTCTGGCTGCTCTCTCAAGTTCTTCGCCTCTTTCCGTCGTCACTCTGGCCTGCTCCATTTGCGATCTCGTCTCCTGGTTTCATCTCTCTGCTCTCTCTCACCCTACTCCATTGTCGATCTACTCTCTCAAGTGCTCTTCTCTCCGTTCTCATCTCTATTCTCTCTCTTGCCTCGATAGTCATATCTGGTCCCCTTGCCCTCGACATCGTTCTCCCGTCGCTCCTCCGTATCCTCTCATCCTCCCATTCCCCCTTTTCTTTTTATACAAATTCAAGCGTTTGTTTTCAAATCTGAGTAGTCCACCACCCCAACAGATCTGAGCAATCCATCTCTCTTCTCATAGACAAGGTACTCCTTCTTCTCTCTCTTCGTCCCTTCTTCCTCGAATCAGATCTAGGGTTTTCATTTTTGTTAATTGATTTACTTGAATGTGCCTTAGAAGAAGCTTCATCATCTAATTTTGGACTTCTTTCCATCATTTTCTTGAGTTTTTTGGTCTTTTCAATTTGCTTTGCATGTCCACATATTTTTTATTATACTCCCTCCGTTCGGCAAAACTTGTCATTTTAGGGTGTTCTTTTTGTTCAAAAAAACTTGTCATTGTATGTATTTTGCCCTTCACTTTACAAAAATGCCCTTTACAAAAATGCCCTTGATATTACTTTACAAAAATGCCCTTTACAAAAACTTGCCATTTTCTCGTGGGGAAAGGCTTTGGTGGCGAAGTAGAACGTTTCCTAGGAAATGCAGGAATAGCTATGAGACCTTTGACTGTTGCTATTACTATTGTTGGTGGAAATGCCAGGTCTGTATATATATTTTGTTCTAAATAATTAATGTGTTCTTGCATTTGTTCTTTCTGCTTCCATAAGAGTAACTCCTTGAGATGTCTCGTCGCTTGCTTGGATTTGGAATACACCATGTCTATGATCTGCTCTAGTAACAGAATTGTGTTTTGGGTTTTGTATCTAAATCTAATTTGGTCTGAAATATTTTGGTTGAAATTTAATGGGATTAAACTTTATGGCTGATAGTTTTGTGTTATTTTGTGCTTTGTATAATTGACTTTAACCTTGTTTAAGAATCATGACTCATGATAGATCTCTTGGTAGCAAGTTTCAACTATAGATATGACAAGAAAGTGAATCTGCCCTAACTAATCTGTAACTAGAGAACACAAATTGTTTGAGTTACCCAGGTATGATTTACTCTTACATATTTGTCTAAATCGATTGCATCAACCATCCCCTTACCTAGTTTGCATATCTGAAACCAGAAAACAGAACCCCCAAGATTGGAAAATGAATTCAGACTTCCTTGTCATTCATTTTGAGCAAATAGATCAGAGGGAGTCCTATTCACTGTGTCAATATATATGGCAATACAAACTACAATGGTTCTGGTCCTAAGGTTTGATATCTGATGGCTGAAATCATAAGCAATTATTATGAAGAGTAACTATCATTTTGTATTCAGTTCAGTTGAGAGCATAATCTTCCTCTTTCTTATCAATCCAGATATAGGATCAGACCATTAACTGAGCATAGTGAATTGGACAGACACAACCTGCTGTTGTCCACATTGAATATGATCAAACCATTGACTACCTGCCTTGTGCACTGAAGCAACCCTTCGATCTATCAGGGAGAAGATGGGTGTGATTGATCTTGAAGATGACACAACTGATGCAAAGAATCTTGAAGATGACACATTGCAGAACAAGTCTGTGAGGTAGGATGTTTGAGTTCATTTGTATGCATGTGTAGCTTCTTACCTTAAAATGATAATACTTCATATAATTTTGCCAGCGACCATTAAACTTCTTTGTTATTTAATTGCTGAAAATTAGAAGCTAAATGAAAAATACGAAGAAAATTAGTGATTGTTCTTTAGGCTTTCCCCCGCCCCCAATTGGAAGCTTAAAAACTCGAGATATTTAAGCTCATAGTTACACAATTTGATATTTCATGTTGTTGGATGTTATGCTGCTATATGGAATTGATATAAAGAACTAAATGAGCAGGTTAGTAATCTAGAGTTCTCTACGGTTATAGTATTTTCATGGTCAGAGCTTTACATTTTCTAGTTGTGGGCCTTCATTAACATTTATCATGTAGGCTAGCTTCATGTTGCAAATAAAACTATTTTGGCTTTGTGTGACAAACAAAACATTTAAAATTCCTTAAAATAACGTTGCTTACAGTTAGGACTTTGGTTATTACCTATAAGAATTACATTTCTATTGGGAGTCTTTCCTCTATAGTGCATATTATTTCAAATATGGATTTTGAAAAACAGAAGACCGTGTAGCTAGCTGCTGATTATCAGGGGGTGGGTTATCCTATTTGAGAGGACATAATTATGTTATAAAACTGAATTATAGAGCCATGATTTAAAGTGGTGGTGGATAAATTTCTAAAACACTGCATTCTTTGTGGGGAAGGGGGGATCATACTAAATGTTTCTAACACACTGCATTCTTTGTGGGGATCATACTAAATTTTGCATCTATCATGATTTGGAGGACCTAACTAAAATTTTCTAATCATTTAAGCATTGTGGTGATTTAGCCTATTAGCTCAATTGGAAGAGCGTTGTGCTCAAGCACAAAGATGCGGGTTCAAATCCTGCATAGGTTACCATAATAAAAAAAACTACAAATGTATCATTTAACATCGGGTAATAACCGATGTCTTTCAAAAAATAATATTGATGTCTATGTGGGTGATGTTAAAAGTAAAAAATGTTTAACATCGGTCAAAACCCGATGTTATAACATACAAAGACATCGGATTTAAAAATATAAACGATGTTATAAACTTTATAGACATCGGGCTATGGCCAATGTGAAAAACTTTTGACTTTTTACATCACCCACATAGACATCGATTTTTTTTGAAAGACATCGGCTATTAGCCGATGTTAAATAACAAATTTCTAGTAGTGAAAAGCATCATTTTGGTTGTATTTTGTTAAAACTATAGTGAGTTTTCCCCTTGTTGGTGGTGCATAGGGAGTTGTATTACCATATTTTTGGCTAACATACCTTCCCAATTGTTCTTATCGAGTATACTTTGAGTATGTGAGACTTTGGAGCACAATTTAACCCAAACACATCGATCCCTCAATTGTAATACAAAAGGTTGGACTACGTTTTGACAATGGTTTGTTGTAGAAGGTTTATATTTGATTGTGGTTTGTGGTTTTTGTAGAGAGATGCAATTGATGTAAAGTCCTCCTTGAGGGTTTCATTCATTAACATAATCATATATATAGGTTACAAGAGATTGGGCCTTCGGCCTGATAGGCCCACTATACAATATGTAATCTATCAAACCCCCGCAGTCGAAAGTGGAGGGTCCCGTACAGTGAGACTGGACCGAAAATCGAGGAACAACTAACGAGGTAAACCATTTGTGAAGATATCAGCGTATTGATAGGAGGACAGGACATGGAGAACACTAACATGTCCAAGAGCAACCTTGTCCCGAACGAAGTGGAGATCAAGCTCAATGTGCTTCGTGCGCTGGTGTTGGACTAGGTTGCTGGCCAGATAAACAGCGGAGACATTGTCGGTGTAGACGAGGGTGGCCTTCTGAAGAGGGCAGCGGAGCTCAAGGAGGAGATTGCGCAGCCAGGAGCACTCGGAAACAACGTTGGCGACGCCCCTGTACTCAGCCTCGGCGCTAGAGCGAGACACCACAGACTGACGCTTCGCTGACCACGACACAAGAGTGTCGTTGAGGAAGACACAGTAGCCAGACGTGGAGCGACGTGTGTCAGGACAACCACCCCAATCCGCATCAGTGTAAACGACGAGGTCAAGCCGAGAAAAAGGGGAGATCGTGGTGCCCAACTCGAGGGTACCACTGATGTACCGAATGATCCGCTTCAAGGCCTGAAAGTGCGGCTCCCTGGGCGCATGCATAAACAAGCAGATCTGCTGGACGGCATAACTGATGTCTGGCCGAGTGAATGTGAGGTACTGCAATGCCCTGGCAAGACTCTGATACAACGTCGGATCATCAAACAGAGGACAAGAGTGAGCACTGAGCTTGTTGGAAGTATCAACAGGGGTGGCGACCAGCTTACAGTTGCTCATCTTGGCCCGAGCAACAATTTCGGCAGCATACTTACTCTGAGAGAGAAACAACCCAGACGCATGACGCTGCACGGAGACTCCCAAAAAATACGTCAACGGCCCAAGATCCGACATGGTGAACTCGGCACTCAACTGGGAAATAATAGACGTCCGAAGAGCATTAGAAGAGGCGGAGAGGATGATGTCGTCGACATATAGTAACAGAAAGGCCATGTCCGTGCCTTTGCGATAGATAAACAGAGACGAATCCGAGCGACTGCCAACGAAGCCCAAGCATAGCAGATGAGATGCAAAGCGCTGGAACCAGGCACGCGGAGCCTGTTTCAGACCATACAAAGAGCGCTTCAGGAGACAAACGTGCTTGGGATGATCAGTATCAACGAACCCCTGCGGCTGAAACATGTAAACTGTCTCATTCAGATGGCCATGCAGAAAGGCATTCTTGACATCCAGCTGATGAATAGCCCAATGTCGTGATAACGCTAAGCTTAGCACCACTCGGATAGTGGCAGGCTTGTCCACGGGGCTGAATGTCTCATCACAATTAATACCTGCCTGCTGAGATCGACCATTAACCACAAGACGAGCTTTGTAGCGTTCCAATGACCCATCAGAGCGGAACTTGTGGCGGAAGAGCCACATGCAGCGAATGACGTTCGCCTCAAGAGGGCGAGGAACTAGAACCCAGGTATCATTCCTTGTAAGGGCCCTGTATTCATCGAGCATAGCCGCCTGCCACTTCGGGTCGAGGAGGGCTGTTTTGTGGGAGGTGGGGATGGGGGAGAGCGAGGCCGGGTTGGAGGCGGGAGGGACTTGGGAAACGGTGGGGGCAGGGTTAGGCTGTGCGGCAGGCGCGGCAAGGCGGCCGCGGCAGGGGGGTATGCCGCGGGCGCAGCACGATGCTGTGGCCGCAGCAATGGGGGTGACGGGAGGTGTGTTCGGGAGGGATCATGGGAGGTGTTGGCGGGGTGATCGGAGGCATGCATAGAGACGATCTGACGAGGTCTGAATACACCGGAGACGCTGCGGGTGTGTGGTCTGGTGGTAGGAAGAGGAGGCGGTTGTGGGGGCGGTGTAGGGGGAGAAGCAGGAGCACCGGTAGAGCTCTAGGGAAGGAGGAAGTATGGGAAGTGAGACTCTGACTCAAATTGGGAGACAGTAGGTGTGGGAGAGGAGGGAGGAGGGGATGAGAAAGGAAAGCAAGACTCATCAAAAGTGACATGACGTGACAGGATAAGCCTATGGCTCTTAACATCGAGGCAAAGGTAACCACGATGATCTGACGGATAGCCAAGGAAGGCACATGGAGTGGAGCGCGGGTGGAGTTTGTGTGGGGCGGTGGAGGACATGTTTGGAAAACAAAGGCACCCGAAGGTACGAAGGTGATCATATCTAGGCATGGTGCAATATAATGCCTGAGTGGGTGAGCGATGCTGGAGGGTAGTAGAAGAGAGGATGTTGAGGAGATAACATGTTGTTGATAAGGCGTGAGGCCAATAGGCAAGGGGAATGGATGCGTGAAAAAGGAGAGAACGCATCATGTTGGTTATTGTTCGAATAATTCTCTCGGCCTTGCCATTTTACTGAGATGTATAGGGGCATGACAACCGATATGAGATGCCATTTGTGGTGAAGAAAGAGTGAAAGTCCTTGTTATCAAATTCACGGCCATTGTCACATTGGAAACATTTGATTGAGGTGTGAAAGTGTGTTTTAATGTAGGCATGGAACTTGACAAACATAGGAAACACTTGGGACTTAAATTGTAATGGAAAAACCCACAAAAAATGAGTGTAATCATCAAGGAATAAAAGGTAGTACTTGTGACCATCCTTGCTGGGTACAGGAGAGGTCCAAATGTCACTATGAATGATGTCAAAAGGTGCAAGGGTGGAGTTCAAAGACCGTTGGAACGGCAGTCTTGCATGTTTTCCTAATTGACAGGAAGAGCATAAACTAGAGTGTAGCTCTTTATTACAGTGGACAAGGCTCTGAGAACGGAGGACTTCGAGAATGGCAACACTGGGATGGCCTAGGCGTGCATACCACAGGCTGGATGACGATGCCGAGAGGGCGACCGGGCACGACTGACTGGATGTAGAAGGTGGTGTGACAGGGTAGAGCTCCCCGGTGTTGTTACATCTCAAGCGAGTAACCCCCGTAGTAAGATCGTCCACAGAGAAACCAAAGGGATCAAACGCAAGAGAAACGTTATTGTCAGTAGTGAACCGACGGACAGAGATAAGGTTTTTTGACAATCTTTGGGGCAATAAGGACATTGTTAAGGTGTAGTGGGTGGGTTGGGGTGTGTAATTTGGCTTGGCCAATCCCCGAAGTAGCAAGGCGACCACCATTGCCGACGATAATCGAGTGTGCAGGACCTTTAAAGGAAATAGAAGAGAGGTTACCTGAGGAGTTCGTCATGTGGGAAGTGGCACCAGTGTCCATGTACCAAGAAGAGTCGGGAGATGTCGACTGCATAGAGGAGAAGGCGTGATGCCCATCAGACGGAACAGAACCTTGATATAACGATGTCAGATAGGCCTGAGGACCGGCATGTCGAGGGGCAGGAAAGCCGGATTGCATCCAAAGAGGGTTGAAGCTAGGAAGCGGGGACCATCGAAAGCCACCAAGCGACGTATGATGCGGCCGCTGCCGCGGCCACCGCTTGTGACGCGCACGGAGCCTTGCGTCGAAGAGAAATCGTGAATGCGACCGAAGGTAGGGGGCGAGTAGGCGGTGGTAGGGCTTCTGAAGTGGCAGGAGACGGGTCGGGGGATGCAATTATTGATGCCGGAGATAGTGAGGGAGGAGGGGATTGTATGCTTATCGGCCATGGTATCGAGAGAGACGGGAACGGCGGAAGTAGGGTAGGGTGGTGGCGGAAAAGAGGGAGGGCAGCGGCGGTGGTACGAGGCTGTCGGCGATAAGTGGAGAGGTGAGGCGAGAGGATCAAATTAGGGTTCCGTGAGGAAGAAAAGGCTGTGATACCATGTAGAGAGATGCAATTGATGTAAAGTCCTCCTTCAGGGTTTCATTCATTAACATAATCATATATATATAGGTTACAAGAGATTGGGCCTTGGGCCTGATAGGCCCACTATACAATATGTAATCTTATCAGTTTGAACCACCAACATGAGTAGGAAAGCTTCGATGGGGAAGGATCACACATAACCACCAACATGAGTAGGAAAGCTTCGATGGGGAAGGATCACACATAACCACCAACATGAGTAGGAAAGCTTCGACGGGGAAGGATCACACATAAAGTTTTGAGTAGGGAGGAAGGGGAGCTTACTAGTGTCCAAAGGACCACTCATACCAGTAGTGGGGAGAGCACCGTAGGCGGACAAACTGCATAACCTAATAGCAAAAAAAATGAGCCTAAAGAGCTTGTAGAGGAATTGTTCCTTATATTCCAGTCGACTGCCTTGCTCAGTTGCAACCTGAAGGTAATTATATAAACAACCACAATGCTTATATGATGCAAAATGTGATAAATTAAACTTAGTTTTGATTAACACTAAATTGTGTTCCCTGCACACCCAAACAAAACAAGGGAGAACCCTACTGGTGGGGGACAATCAAAACTAATTCGCAAATTTAAAATAGTTCCAAGGATCCAAAAACAGATGAGAAGGAGTCAGCTCTCGATTCGATCTTCCATCGACAACATCCATGAATTTCATATTTTCTTCTTCCTTTCCTTTACTTAATTAAGTAGAATATAAAAGTACTCCTTTGGTCTATAATATATATGAAATATGTTTTCCTTTTTGGCACACATTTTATAGAACTAAAAAATATATAAAATATTAATTTTTTAAAATTTTGTACTTAATAATAATAATTATAAAATTTTAAAAAATTAAAAATTAATATTTTATATATAATTTTTTGTTTTTTAAAGTACATATTCAATCAAATATGTTATATTTTTTTTCTATAAAATGAACCGAAATCATATATAAGTATAAATTTTCGTCAAATATATATTTGTATCAAGTAAATTAATTTAATATTCAGATATGAAAGAGAAATATGTTGGATTTATCAAAAATATGAGGGGGGAATTGTTGAACAAGCTCACCATATTGAGAGAGATTTGTGAAGCTAAGTATAAATTAATAATGTTAGAAAGTGATGTGTAAAATAGAGAAAATGATCTAGGCAGAAAAAGAAAGAAAGAAGAGAAATTTTTTGGATAATCAACATTTGGGATGCTCTTAAAAAATGAATTCACACATCGGACTCACCATCATCCCAGTAACTCCGCCACTTTATACGAATCTTACATCATATCAAATCGTAAAGATTAGATGGATTGTGCCCATTTACAAAAGGCCGGTGATGATTACAGAAGTTTATTTTCAATTTTTATTGTGGCTGTTATTCATATATTGTGAATAAGAATTCCCTGTCGATGATAGCATAACCGTCGATTTAGAATTTTGTGTTCTCGTCCGCTTGGACGCTATAGGAAAGAAGCCCGGTCGTTAGCGTCTGTCTTATTTTTTATCTCGCTTCCGAAAAAAAAATATTGAGAATAAGAATATGTTTATTTTTTAATTAGAACTTTCAAATTGTTCCTGAGCAACTACAAACAAATTAAGAGATTGTTTAATTTACGAATTGATAAAGAATTCGGTTAGACGTTAGATTAATTAATTTGACCATCCAGAATACAACTAGACGTACATAATATAAGACCCTCTATACATATTACATAATATAGGACCCTCTATAGTTACACGCACATAGATCCATGAATTCAATCTTATTATTAGCTTGGACAATATATATTGATCGATGAATTGAATCACATGCACGTACATAACATAATATAGGGACCCTATACCTAATTATAAGTACATTAGTTACATTTTTAGTTTTTTGGATCTTCTGAAAATAATTAAGAGATGGAGGAATGTGACACAGAAACAATTTAGGATCTCATATAAGTGCAGTGCAATAATATATGAAGTTGAAGATTGTAGTACACTGCCTAGGTAGCTCCAGTTGTTACTCAATCTTGATATAGATTGTTAATCATTCACGCGATAAAATGTACGTTTATACAAGGATTCTTTTCATTGATGATTGAATATATACAACTGGTTGATCGAGGTTTTACTGACCAAAATATATATCATTGTTTGCTTGAAATTACTAGAAAATACCATAAATAATTTATCGATGTTTATTGTTGAATTTCGCAAACCAAAAATAAAAAACGATATGAGAATACTAGATCCCGTGTAAGTGGGTCTTGTAGAAGATTAAACGGTTGAAATTAAAAGTAACTTGTATACAGTGAATTTATTCATAGGTAATAAGTGATTATTCAAACATTGCAAAGTAAATTAAGTAATTATTCGTATGTATTAAAATTTTAATTATTCGTATTTAACAATAACATTATATATATAGGTTAGTTCTGGTGTACACAACCATTATCGTATATCATGTACTCATAAATTATTCGTCTATTTGTTTATGATTATTCGTTTGTTTTCACATAATTATTCATCTGTAAAAAAGTGTAAAATGTAAATTTTACTCTAACGAATAATCGCCCACTACCACCGAATAATCTCCCAATACCAACAAATAATCAGAAATTACTTTTAATCTCATCCGTTGATCTTCTTATATCAATAGCCCAGATTTGTTAACATGATACACAATAAAGCTTGCTTTTCACATTATATATATAGGGGTGCGCTCCGGTGAAAACCAAAATTGCTGTAAAAACTTGTGAGAACCGGCTTTTTAGTCCGGTTCACTTGCTTTATAGCCCGGTTATGAATAGAATCGATCTATAAAGTCACAAATTTTAGCCCGGTTCTGAATAAAACCGAGCTATAAAGTCACTATGTAATTTTAAAACATGAGTTTTTTAGCACGATTTTTAGGCTTGACCGAACTATAAAGTCATGTGTTATTTTAAAACTGGAGTTTTTAGCACAGTTTTTAGGTTGAACCGAGTTGTAAAGTCATCGTGTGAATGAGGTTTTTAGCACGGGTTTCAAATAAACCAAGCTATAAAGTAGTCCTCACGGTTTTTACCACAATTTGAGGTTTTCACCGGAGTCAATCCCATATATATATATATATATATATATATATATATATATATATATATATATATATATATATATATATATATATATATATATATATGAAAATCTGGTTTAGGTATCATCTAGTTCAAGTCAAACATGTATCCAGTTACAATTAGTATAGATTTGGATCTAGAGTGAACTGAATCCCAATCGATCATTGAACGCAATGGACACGACGATATGTTTACGAGGTTCGGGCTAATCTCTATGTTCTCTGCTCTAGGGGTTGATTTCACTGTGGTCTAAAGGCAATAATGAAGGCATACAAGTTCCCAAGAGGGTCATCTATAAAAGAACGACATAACAACCAAGAACCATAAACTGAACAGCTAAACTAATGTCAGTGTGATGATGCACTAATATGAATGGTAGTAATTACACCACCATCAATAAATATGAGTGAACTCGATCATAAATGAGATTCTCTGTTATACAAATAGAACCTCATCAAGTATAACAAAATCACCCGTGAATGGTATATAATCATAGTGGTGAAAGGAAGGTCAATAAAGTTAAGGGTGGTGGCTGTTGTTTGCAGGAGGGATGATATGTCAAGTAATTACAAATATAAAGATGTAAATAAATGTAAACCAACTCCTGGCCTAAGCAAATAATTACAAGACTTCCTCCCGTTGTAGTGGAAGGGTAGTCAGGATCGATCCACGAGGAGGCGTGTCAGCGGGATCCTAGTAGCCTTGGAAAATCTCACGTCTGCGTCGACCAGTAGCCTCGATTTCGACCTTGGGCCTCGATGTCGACCTCGGCTGTCGATGTTCTCTGCAACAGAAGACCTGCAGAGACAAAAACAAGTGGTCGATATCGACTGGTGAGGGTCGATATCGATGTCAGTCCACGAAATCGACTGGCTCAGAAGACTGCCAGTCGATACAGAAGAGTCGATATCGATGTGTGGTGTCGATATCGATGCTCAGCAAACTCCGCAGCGATGTTCGTCGTCGACTCAGAAAACTGTCGACGAACTCAGTGGTCGATATCGACGTCTAGGGTCGATATCGATGTCTCCCTGCAGTGTGTTAGTTCTTCGTCGGCAAAGAAAGGCCGAAGACTTGAGAATGGAGAGAGAAGCAATGAGCAGAAATAAAACAGGGGCTTTGTGTGTATTAAACTTATGTAAAAAGCAACTCCTAGGATTAGGGTTTACCACAACGTTAACCAATGCATGCGATGAGACAAATAAGACGGACAATTGCGCTATTTCACCCGAGGGACAAGCTTTCGCTGTACACCAACTCTTAGGATTACTCTTGCAAATAAACCTAATTGTCTCTACCAATTTTATGTTTATAACTCAAGTTGTTAGCATGAATCCCTTTTCTTTCGATTAGGACTAAACATAGAATTGTAGGAGGAGAGATAGACACAACGATATCAACATCAAATACTTACCTCAAGCGCGCATGGCTAACGTCGGGCTCACCCCGACCCTAAGAGCTTTGGGGAACTACTCGCTTCTCATCATGGGATTCATCATTGATTGAAAGGAAGAAACTTGCATTAAAATAAACTCCGAAGCTTTACAACTTAACGTCAACTTTCGCAAACGTCAAACCCTAAAACTTCTCTCTAACTCTAACTCTATTGTCTATGTCTTGGGTGATTGATTGTATGAAAGATGATTCAACAAGTCAGCCCCTAGGGCTTTATTTATAGGCTACTAATCCTCACTATCCAAGGATTGTAACTCCTATCTAAACTAATAACTCTATCCGAACAATTAGGATAGGTCTTTCATTTTGGTAAAACTTAAATAACTTAAAGGTATAAGATGACTAAAACTTCAGCTATCCTCTATCTTTGAAAGTATGATATAATCCCGTGCCTCCTTGAAGATATAGTTCCAATCCGCATTCGAAATCGAGTCTATCTTCTGTCGAGATAAGGGGTCGATATCGACACCAGAGGTCGATATCGAGGTCTCTGTTCCTGCTCGACTTGTTCAACTCTGGTCGATTTCTATGTTGAGGTCGATATCGACACTGGGGGTCGATATCTGGGTCTAAGGTCGATATCTACCTCTTCTCAGCTTCACTTGGCTTCTCCGTTTTGACTCCGTTTTCGCTCGAATTCCTGCATGGTTAGCTCAAAACATGTGCAAACTCTATTTCTTGCATTTTAGCCCATTCTTACACAAGTTTATATTCTTTTGAACCTTTTCTTTGGAAATCGAATGAAATATGAAGTCAAAAGATGCAATAAACAAAGGTACAAATGTGTACATCAAAACACCCCATACTTAGACTTGCTTGTCCTCAAGCAATAACCAAGCAATAACCAACACCTACAACACATCCTTCAAGTCTCCGCCTTTGTCAAAAGCAACATCATAAGCGGTAGCAAAGCAAAGCAAGTGAATTTAACGTCATAGCACATATTTTGGCGATCCATAGGCATATGCAATTTTGATCCAACCTCACAGGGATAATGTGTTTGCTCTCAACTCTCATGTGTTTAGGCTATGAAGATCAACTCTCAACTCAATTCCATATACAATCTCATAAACATTGCAATTTATAAAAATCCACTTCGCAACCAATTATGAAAATGCAATAAGAATCATCAGGAGGACTTTCGCTCAATGGAAGACTTCATAGAAGACTCCATTCGGCGGGGTTGTAATGGGGCTTGGTATGAAATAAAGGGTATGGAATTATTTGGCTATGTGGTGCTTTTCAAATTCGGGAATCAAGACTCCTAAATCTCAACACTTGCAATACCCAAACCATAACTCTTCAATATAATGCTCTTAAAGATGCATTCCATCAACCCTTCTTTCAAGTTCTAATACACCTCTCAAAAATATAACATTCGTATGAATAAAAAAACTTAAGGATTTCGGCTCATGCACTTTATATATATTTCTTCGGATTTTTTTTTTTTCGAACATAATACTAAAACTATGTGCATTTATATGGTGAGCCAAAACATCCTTTTACAGAATATGACAAAATGTAAATATGTACCATCCTATAATTTCCTTGCTCACAACTAGACATTATGCTCTTTTCTTTCCACAAGGCATTAGTTCCAACCAATCTAAGTCTCAATTCCCAAATGGGGGTCAGGCTCAATTCGGCTAGGGATAATTTTGTGGAGTTTGCAATTCAGGCTCAGGCTAATGTTCTGGCTTCAAGCAGGGACAATGCATGGTAGGTAAAGTGAGGATAAAAATGGCTTAAAAGATGCCTCCATCATTTAATTCTCGTAAACATAAACATATATATGCATTGGTTTTGAATAACTATCACAACATTTAGAGATGCATAGGAAGAGTAAATTCACTCAAGAAAGCGGAGGGATTTTTGATGTTCTCCCTATAGGTCAAAATTCTCACAAGGACAATTTTTGTTGGAATTGCTTTTTAGCCTAGGATCATATGTGCTCAATTTCATCACAAGTTCACAATCTACATAAAAATTTTAAGGACTTAGGCTAAACCATCCAAATATGCCATAGGGTTTACATGATCAAGTCAGCTATTGAGTTTTCATCATAGGACATCAAAGTAGGGTTTAAAAACAATCTTAAAAATTAACATGCATTTTTTTTTTGTATTTTTGACATTTTCTATTTTTTTGGATTTTTGACATTTTATAAAAGTAAAACTTAAGAACAAAAATTTAAGCATGAATGCAATGCGAAGAAGAAACCAAGTTATGACCATAAGACATGTCTTTCCCCCACCCCATACTTAAAATATACAGTGTCCTCACTGTATTAAAAAGAAGAACAAGGGTAGAGAGACACTTACAGCGGATTCAGGTCGATTTCAGGTTTGGTCGATGCCAGAAGTCGATATCTAGGTCAGAGGTCGATGTCGACTGCATCTGTCGAAGTCGAGGAAGAAGATGAAGAGAAGGGCTGCCTGATTGGGGTCGATATCGAGTATAATGGTCGATATCGACCTCTCTTTTTCGCTCCTGAGTCCTCGATGTCGACTCCAGGAGGTGGCTTGACCCTGGGGGGTCGATTTCGACTGGCCTGGTCGATTTCGACTGCCTCTGCAGAAGCTTCTTTTCCTCCTCGTCGTTCCTTTTGCTTGATAACCTGAAATCTTGTTAGAAATATAGATAAAGCACGAATTATCTCAGTTTTAAAAGTTCAAAACAGCCAAAAATTTAAATCCTAAAAACCATCTATGCGAAATTTAAATGTTTTATGTACATGCTCTAGATTTTTGAGTCGCTAGGCCGACTTCTCCGTCAATGCTTCATGACCCTTTTTTTGTAAGGAACCTTTGAGCTTGAGCCTTCTCCTGGATCATCTAGGTCCTTTTGATAGCATCTAAGTTCGGCGACCAAGGCTTCTTTGATGTTAGGTTCTTCTTTGGGCGCTTTTCTTCTCTTTCTTGACCTAACTTTAGCAATGTAGGCAAACCATGGAGCTTTGACCCTCTCTTTAGTAGAATTATCAACAATAGGTTTAATTGATTCATCAATAATGGACGGAGGAGGGTTAGGAGACATACCTGGGCTTACCTGTTTGGGCCCGAAACAGAAATCTTCGGGCTGAGGGGTGGTCGATTTCGACCAAGGAGGGTCAATTTCGAGTGTTGTGGTCGATATCGACATGTGGGGGTCGACATCGACCTCTGTGACCCCATACTTAAGCTCCTGGCAGTGATCTGGCATACTCGATTTCGACCAAGGGGGGTCGATTTCGATGCTTTTAGTCGATATCGACTGGTTCCAGTCGATGTCGACCCTGCTTGCTGTTTCCGTCCTTGCCAACAAAAATTTTCTAAGCTTCTCCTTAGCCGGCGAGAGGACTACTTGCTCCAGGTGCTTTGTTTCGCTCATGGTTGGGTTGAAAGAGAATTCTATTACTTCGTTCCCTATAGTAAAGGTTAGTAACCCTCGGCGTACATTGATATTGGCATCAGTAGTAGCTAAGAAAGGCCTACCAAGGATAATAGGCACTATAGGATCTTCAGGCATCTCCAACACAATGAAATCAGTAGGTACAAAGAACTTACCTACCTTTACCGGAACGTCATCAACTATACCTGTGGGCCTGACGAATGAGTTGTCAGCCATATAAAGTTTCATGTCCACAGGTTCAAGTGCGCCAATGTTCACCTTTTGCCAAATAGAGAGCGGCATGAGACTTACACTTGCCCCTAGGTCACATAGGGCTTTATAGCGATGTTGGCCAAGTCCCACGGTGATTGCGAACTTCCCTGGATCACTCTTCTTCTCAGGGAAGTCCATCTTTGAGCACTCCTCTGCGATCTCAGCCATGGACCTCTTCGTGCTGAGGATGTCTTTCAGGAATCGCACATAGGCGGGCATCTCGCTTAGGGCTTCTGTTAGAGGGATAGTGACGTTGAGTCCTTGAAGTATCTTTATGAAGCGCCTAAACTTGCCTTTGGTGGGATCCTCCAATGCTTTGGAAGGGAATGGCAACGTCTTTTTTGGTGGAGGGGCCAAAACAGTGGTCGGAGGGGCCTGTTGGACATCGACATCGACTGGAATGTGGCCGATATCGACTGGAATGGTCGATTTCGACCTCTGTTGAGGCACTGATGGCTCTGCAGTGTCACCGACATCGACCAGGGTGTCGAAATGGTGGTCGATATCGACCTCTGGGTCGACATCGAGTGGTCTGTCGACGTCGACTGGGTCTGCTGCTTTCTCCTCCGTCTCCGTCCGTGGCTTTTGTACTTTGGTGCCACTCCTTAATTGTATGGCTGCGACATGGCCCGTCCCGGATTGTCCCTTAGGATTTGTGGTGGGTTGCCCAGGGAGTGTTCCGGACGGCCTAGGGATTTGTGCCGCTAGTTGACCCAGTTGGGTCTCTACGTTCTTCTTCCATATATCCATCTCCCCAATCCTTGTGGTAAGGTGATTGAGTTGAGAGTGAATAGCATTGTTGGATTGATCGTTCTTAGCTTGGTTCCGCCTGATTTCATCCAGTACTAGTTGAAGATCATCCTTCTTTTGGTCTCTCTCCGGGTGCCCAGGAGCTCTATAAGGCGGAGGGTCCCTAGGGTTGACCTGGTTCCTTTGTGGTTGATGGAACCTTTGGTCTCCCCAATATTGGTGATTGGGACCCCTCATGTAGCGCGCCTCTTGGTGAGTCTCCGCTAGGTGTACTTGTTCGGCATGTGGGCACTCGATGGTGGTGTGCCGCTGCGATCCGCATTCGATGCAATCTTGGTTCGCTGAAAGGAACCTCACTTGCTTTTGGAGCTTTCTAAGTTGATCTCTGTGGAATTGCTCCTTCACATCTGGATCGATTACATTGGAGGGTTCATATAAGGGCATAGATGGGGCAGGCCTCGATGATGATGATGTGTCGGAAGCCTCAGGAGTCCCATATGTGTTGTCAAACTCCACCAACCTCTCTATGGTCTCCCAAGCCTCTTGTGGGGCGAGTTCAAGGTAGCCATAGGCGGTGTAGGTGTTGATCCTCTCCTTTGTTGCAGCGTCAAGAGCATTGTATATGATCTCCTGAATTACATATGGCGGTTGGCCATGCGTCGGGCATGATCGTAGAAGGTCCTTGAACCTTTCCCAAACAGTCGCCAGAGCTTCACCAGGCTTTTGTTTGAAAGCTGTGATTTTCTGTCGGATCAACGCCGTCTTAGAAGGAGGGAAGAACTTGTTGAGGAACGCATCCTTGACTTCATTCCAGGTGCGGAGCGATCTTGGGGCTAAGCTCTCCAACCACTGCAATGCCTTACCTGTAAGAGACCATCGAAAGGCTTTTAGTTGGACATATTCAAGACTTCGTCCATCAGCAATAGTATCACAAAGGTCTAAGAAGGTAGAAATATGTGCCATAGGGCACTCATTAGGTTTTCCTTCATATTGATGCCTTCTTATTTCAGTCAAGAAGTTAGGTTTAATTTCGAAATTAGAGGGAGGGATAAGAATTGCCGATTCAGGCACTGTGAGAGCGGGGTGCATATATTGCTTGGCATTCCTAGAGAGGGCATTGATTTGGGCTTCTATTTGCCTTCGGCCTTCCTCCTCCCTATCCGCACGCTCCTTAAGTGCCGCCTCTCTAGTTGTTAGGTCCTCAACCTGCCTCCTTAGTTGTTCAATGAGTTCTGCTTGGTTCGCGTTTTCCGCCATGATTCTTTGAGCTTGGGCCCTTAGATGGAAATAACGCTCAGGGTCGTCTACTCCTTCAAATTCAGGTGAGCGATCAGCGCGTCGCATACACCTGCAAGACCAAACTAGAAAAAGACGTGAGATAGACTACTAGGGCGTGATTGATTGCCTCCCCGGCAACGGCGCCAATTTGTTGTTTGCAGGAGGGATGATATGTCAAGTAATTACAAATATAAAGATGTAAATAAATGTAAACCAACTCCTGGCCTAAGCAAATAATTACAAGACTTCCTCTCGTTGTAGTGGAAGGGTAGTCAGGATCGATCCACGAGGAGGCGTGTCAGCGGGATCCTAGTAGCCTTGGAAAATCTCACGTCTGCGTCGACCAGTAGCCTCGATTTCGACCTTGGGCCTCGATGTCGACCTCGGCTGTCGATGTTCTCTGCAACAGAAGACCTGCAGAGACAAAAACAAGTGGTCGATATCGACTGGTGGGGGTCGATATCGATGTCAGTCCACGAAATCGACTGGCTCAGAAGACTGCCAGTCGATACAGAAGAGTCGATATCGATGTGTGGTGTCGATATCGATGCTCAGCAAACTCCGCAGCGATGTTCGTCGTCGACTCAGAAAACTGTCGACGAACTCAGTGGTCGATATCGACGTCTAGGGTCGATATCGATGTCTCCCTGCAGTGTGTTAGTTCTTCGTCGGCAAAGAAAGGCCGAAGACTTGAGAATGGAGAGAGAAGCAATGAGCAGAAATAAAACAGGGGCTTTGTGTGTATTAAACTTATGTAAAAAGCAACTCCTAGGATTAGGGTTTACCACAACGTTAACCAATGCATGCGATGAGACAAATAAGACGGACAATTGCGCTATTTCACCCGAGGGACAAGCTTTCGCTGTACACCAACTCTTAGGATTACTCTTGCAAATAAACCTAATTGTCTCTACCAATTTTATGTTTATAACTCAAGTTGTTAGCATGAATCCCTTTTCTTTCGATTAGGACTAAACATAGAATTGTAGGAGGAGATATAGACACAACGATATCAACATCAAATACTTACCTCAAGCGCGCATGGCTAACATCGGGCTCACCCCGACCCTAAGAGCTTTGGGGAACTACTCGCTTCTCATCATGGGATTCATCATTGATTGAAAGGAAGAAACTTGCATTAAAATAAACTCCGAAGCTTTACAACTTAACGTCAACTTTCGCAAACGTCAAACCCTAAAACTTCTCTCTAACTCTAACTCTATTGTCTATGTCTTGGGTGATTGATTGTATGAAAGATGATTCAACAAGTCAGCCCCTAGGGCTTTATTTATAGGCTACTAATCCTCACTATCCAAGGATTGTAACTCCTATCTAAACTAATAACTCTATCCGAACAATTAGGATAGGTCTTTTATTTTGGTAAAACTTAAATAACTTAAAGGTATAAGATGAATAAAACTTCAGCTATCCTCTATCTTTGAAAGTATGAGATAATCCCGTGCCTCCTTGAAGATATAGTTCCAATCCGCATTCGAAATCGAGTCTATCTTCTGTCGAGATAAGGGGTCGATATCGACACCAGAGGTCGATATCGAGGTCTCTGTTCCTGCTCGACTTGTTCAGCTCTGGTCGATTTCTATGTTGAGGTCGATATGGGGGTCGATATCGACACTGGGGGTCGATATCTGGGTCTAAGGTCGATATCTACCTCTTCTCAGCTTCACTTGGCTTCTCCGTTTTGACTCCGTTTTCGCTCGAATTCCTGCATGGTTAGCTCAAAACATGTGCAAACTCTATTTCTTGCATTTTAGCCCATTCTTACACAAGTTTATATTCTTTTGAACCTTTTCTTTGGAAATCGAATGAAATATGAAGTCAAAAGATGCAATAAACAAAGGTACAAATGTGTACATCAGTGGCGCATATAGACAACATATCCGTTATCGTATCTAGATCCCTATCAACACATATCTCATTCGCAGGTAACATATCCGCTAAATGTGAGACAACATGTGGCAAGCATGAAGGGATATGAAATCTCACACCTTCACCTATAAATAGGAGGCTAAATGAAACTTAAAGGGGGTTGGTATTGAAAATATCGAAAGGCATAGGCCGGGCTTCATGGATCTACGATCCCTTCCCTAATGGGACTCATCTCGGTCAGCAGGAGCCGACCTTCGATGGAGCCCAAGGGAGGAAGGTGGTCCGTAGAGAGCTCCAACTCGGATAGGCAGATGTAATGGTACGCAGACGGTAGTCTCGTTGTGTATCTCAAGTAAGCCCGATCACTAGGTTTGTCAACGTTCTACTTGATCCCAGAATCCGCGATTACGGGATTCTCATAATGGGTTTCATCATATTGCAGGAATGAAACAAGAAAAAATGAACTCCTTGAGTTGAGGTGTTTCAACGGACTCATCGGAACTGCGCCAAGTCACCGTCGATCGCCTTGGTCATCTTTCGAACTCCTGTTGGCTTTGTCATCTTTCGGTTGCTAATCATCGAGGGCAAGATCCCTTGATCCTCCTCTTCATCGTTAGTGGCTCCTTTCTCTCCTTTAAAACTTGCGTTGCCACTGCTCTTCTCTAAATCTTACTCAAGATATATTGGCTCCAGGAGATCCGACATCGAGCGATCTCGCTCTCATTGGTATCTGACCGTTTCAAGGCACAACAACCAAGGCGTCGTCTCTCTTCCGTGTTTCTTCTCGTGCAAGAGTAACCAGCTCCTTGTCATTCATGCAGACACCATGGGAGATGTCCCAAGCTCTCTCGGCAACGCTTCGGCTTGCTCTTCTTCGGGTTTCTCTTTCTTCTTCTTCCAAGCTCTCACGTTCAACTCTTGCCTCTTTGTATTATCTTCAAATGCTCTCTTAGGGTTTTTGGGATTTGTAGGGTTCTCTCTCTCGATCCCTTGTTCTTCGATCCAGACGGCGGCGAGAAGAAAAAGGTGGTTGAATGACAGTCTTCTTCAAGTGGCGCGGTAGCTTTGACGATTGGCTTTGTGGTGGCTGCTTTCCTATCTCTAAAGATCTAGGGTTGAAGATCGAAGCCTTCTTCGATCTTCGGTTCGCATCCAGGGGGATTTTTTTCTCCTTTATCTTTGATTCACATGCATGTTAGATTTAGGAATGTTCTTGTGTATGTAGCTTGATTTTCCCTTTATGAACTTTTTCATAGTGGATTCAGTCAATTCTTGAGAATTTGATGATGTAGGCATAGCCGAACCTCGTAAAATCTATGGTGTTCGATCTTGCATATTTTCTGTGGTTCTTCAATTATTTTCTCTTCCGCTCAAATCGTTTTTGTCTTTACTCGACTTACGGTTTTCAACAATTAACTTGTTCAATATTCTCATTTTTGTTTTTTTTGGGTGCTATAGGATAAATTTTCTGAAGTCATACCTACTTATCCATCATTTCCTGTTTGGGGAAGGAATATTAATTATGAATTATGAATAAAAGATGACTCATCGATTAAGTTACTCATTTTATACGTTAAATGATGGATATGCAAATTGATCAAAGTCAATACGAGCAAAGCTTCTCCCCATTAGGAAACCAGACGTTTAAGGCAGGTTGGGTTATTTGGGTTGGGTTTGAATTAGTTCACTTTAAAAAGAAATCTATATAAAATACTAAGTAAAAATAGACTCTACTGCGATTTCGCATTTATGAAATTTTTTGGATTAAAACGAGATTATTTTTGCTTACGTGTCATATTTTGAATTAAATTGGTATTATATTTTCGAGCCACATCAATTAATAAGTCAATATAGTTAGGTAAAAAAATTATCTTTCTAGATTAATAATCTATTCAATATAACCTTATATTTTAATTAAATAAATATATATTACACGTAATACAATTATGGTTGAAATCATATTCAATCTAACTAATTAAATATAATAGTATATAGCACCGATCCAAGTCCTAATAACCTAATAGGTAGGTTGTTCATAAACCTATACTTGCTTTGAAGGTCAAATTGCATGTCGTTACGTTGGAGATTATAGATTTTCCCAATTCATCTCATCGTAATTTGAATATATTTGTCAAATTAAATCTTTGTCAAATATTCTATCTTTTTAGATGAAATTGAATATATTTGTATAAATATTCAACCTTATATTTAATTAGGTAGAAAATTTATCTTTTTTAGATGAAATTGAATATATTTATATGGATATATATCTCATAAGATTTTATAGTGAATAGATACTTAATTAACGGTTTAAGATCGATAGAATATTGTATTTCCTATATATATAGTCTAATCTACGAGTCATCACCAAAAACGAAACCTTCAATATCATTAGCCGGTTCAACAACTTTCGATAGTTGCAAATCAAGATTTGTCGCTTCAAGAGGTATAGTTTTGACTTTATTCATCATATGTAGATCCTACTACGTGTATGCAATAGCTTTATATTCCTAAAATAAGGTCCCTAAAACAGCTTTATTCATCATATGTAGATTTGCCACTTCAAAAGGTATATATATCCCTAAAATAGCTTTATATTCATATATTTATTATCATTTTTTCCAGTTGTTGTAATGGCGAATTTATACAATAAGGTTGATGAAATTAATACAGACATAAGTGATTGGGTCATTAAAGTTCGTGTGATACGGTTGTGGACCGTGAAGAAGAAGAAAAAGAAGAAAGAAGATATAGGAATGGTTCTCTTAAATAAAGAGGTAATCCCTTATATTAATTAATACACCTTATGTTAATTTGGTAATTGATGCGGTTTTGATTAAAATATTAAATTTTCCTTCTTTGAATTATACATGCAGGATTAATCGAAGGTAATTGGTCTTTTAAATTGTATAATTTATTTGGTATATTTTTTTTAATAGAAAGTGATTAGACCCTGGGTAAGCCTACTTGACCTAATAAAAAATTATATAAATATACTTGACCTATAAATTTTTGTTTTGTTATATTTATAATATTTTACAGTGGCAATGAGCTTCGTTACACTTTGTGGGAGAATTTTTTTTTGAAATATTCATAAAAAAATAAATATTTACGTAAATATTCAAAGGTTAAAACTAATTACAAAAATATTCATTTTTTGCAGGTTCCTCAGAAAAACGCGTACTGGGTCCGTGTTTTATTTACAAACCTGGAAAGAGAATTGGCGCCCGGGATGGAAATTGAAATTTACACAAGAAACGCGGCCTTAGCCTAAGGCCGTGTTTCTATTTAAAAATAAAATGAAATTTTATTCAGTTGAAGAAATGCTGACTTGAATGGGCACTAGAAACGCGGCCTGAGGCCGTGTTTCTAGTCTGGACTTGGGCCCCACAACAGCACCAGTTGCTGACTGGATGGGACGCAAAGATAAACGCGGCCTGGGGCCGCATTTCTCTGTTTTTTTTTTCAGAAAAAAATGGTCAAAGGGTAATAAATGTAGTTGGTGGAAGTTGCACATAAAACGCGACCTGGGGACGCGTTTTTAGTGCATAAAACCCTACACAAACCGGCCTCCTTCTCCAACTTCATCTTCTTTGTTCGTCCGCTTCAGTTGACGTTTCTTTTTTTTCAAGGCCGACCCATCCTTCATCCTCCCCTCCTCATGTAATCATCCTTAATCTTCCAAATCGTTAGACTTTTGACATCTGTTGCTCAGTTCAAGGTTAGTTTTTGTTTTGAACGAATATGGATGAGGGTTTGTTGATTGTTGAAATTGTGTGATATTTGTATGTTTTTTTTATTGTTGATTAGTGATTATTACAGAGAGTCGAAATTGTGTGATAGTTATAGATCGATCTGATCCAAAATTGTGATTGAGTTAATCCAAAATTTTGAAAGTTGTATTTGATGATAGTTGTATGTTTTGATAGTTGATCCAAAATTTTGATATTTGTATGTTTTTTTAACGAATATAGATTAGGGATTATTATAGATCCGGAATTGTGTGATGTTTGTCATATAGCAAAAATTGTATGATTATTAGAAGAGAAAACATTTTAGGTGTCATGAAATAATAGAAGAGTAGATTTTGATTTTGTATATATATACTTGAAAGATTGTATTATATAATAGTAGAGTAGATTTAGAAAAGATTATTGATTGCATAAAATAATAGTAGAATAGATTCTATATAGGAAAAAAATTATAGAAGTTTAGAATTGAATTAGGGAAAAAATAAAAATAGGAGAAGAGCATTTAAAAGATTTTGATTGCTAAGGATGATAGGATAAGTACTTTTGAATTGTATAAATACAAAATTAAGATTCAGAATTTCATTCAGTCATTCTGCACAAATTATGTTCTGTCTTAGGGTACAAATGGCAATGCAATTGAATCCCGGTCCGCTGGTGAATGAGGTGCTCCATAGACAACATCTCCATAGGTCAACTGATGTCTGGAATTGCGAAGAATATATAAGTACATGTTGTTATCGTGAAGAATATGTAAGGTATATGTTACAAACAGATCAGAAACTAATGTTTGTTTGCGTTATATTTTTAGACGACTGATGTGATCCAAAAGAAACTACACTTGCGTAAGATTGGGCGAGATCTAGCTCCAGACCAGAGAGTGATGCAATACATAAAGGCTGCAGGATTCGAACGCATCTACAAGCTTGGGTCTGGGTTCGAGCTAGACAATGAGTTAATCATGACGTTGATAGAGAGATGGAGACCTGAGACCCACACCTTCCACTTGTAGGTAGGGGAGGCCACAATCACACTCCAAGATGTTTTAGTTATATTGGGGCTACGTGTTGACGGTCTTGCAGTTACTGGAAGTGCATGCTACGATTGGCCAACCGTTGCTGAAACACTCCTTGGGAAAAGACCCCCGCCAAATCAGATAAGGGGTTCATCGGTGAAGGTGGCCTAGCTACGACAGCTACTGGTGCCCTTACGAGAAGATGTTGAGGAACATGTAGTGTAGTGTCAGGCTAGGGCGTACATTCTCTTGCTAATGGGAAGTGTCATGTTCGCGGACAATAGTGGTGGTCAAGTGCAATTGTTGTACCTCCCACTGTTAGCAGATTTGGAGGCCGCTAGCCAGTACAGTTGGGGCAGTGCGACATTGGCCTTCCTCTATCGACAGCTTTGTAGAGCTACAAAAAGAGAGAAAGTTGAGATCGTTGGGCCAGTCATCTTACTACAGGTATGGTAATTACTTCATTTCATATATCTACATTCAATGAACTCGTGAACTTATTACCTTTACAATAATACTAGTTGTGGGCCTGGGAGTGCATCCACATTGGACGACCACGCTGCATTAGCCCACTTGGTGAAGGTGATGACCATAATGCAGTTCGGAGGGCTAGAAGACAAGAGAAAAGGAAGAAGACAGGTTACGGTTCACAACCTCCCCAATTCAGTGCTCGATTTGTAGATGGGGAGGATTCACTGGCTATGAGATGGTTGAATTGCTCATAATCCTATAGAACTACCCCGAAGACCTTGATGTACTATCGAGATGCATTAGATCTCCAAACTTCAGATCAGGTTAGTCAGTTTTATCGTCACTTCTCATCCTTGTATATGGTAGAATTAAGAACTATCGTAGTCACATGCATTACTTTACAAACCAGTTTGTGTGGGAGCCCTACTCGAGCGATGTACTAGCTCGCCTTGCTCCCATCTTTCGAGAAGGTGGAAACATCTGGCGATCTACTAAACCTCTAATTTGTTTCGAGATTGTAGAGGGGCACCACCCAGAGCGGGCACCCGCTAGTTTGGGGATGTGCAAGTGGTCCCCCATCATGCGCATATGATGAGATGTTGCACAAGATGGATCGCAGGGGGAAACTGTCCTACAACTTGGCCGAGGTTCATGCATAATGGATACAGTTGTGGAACGATCGGGAAAACTCAGTTCATGTTGCAGATGAGGTGGAAGACGAGGATGAGGCTACATCACAATATATGTCTTGGTATACACGTATCACCAGACGCCTCATTAGCCCACCAATTAGTGCATCGGCGGGGGTATATCAACCTGTGGCTCCTGACTACCACATGATGGTTAGTGATTACATGCTTCATTTTTTCACTTGTTCAATTCAGGAAGACACATTTCATGCAGGTTTCATCATAACCAGATCTTTTTATCCAGGGAAACTTCGTGATGGATGCTATTACTCGGGCAACCCAAACTGCAGAAGAATTGCATAATATCTATGCCCAACACCAGTACAACTCCATGATGGGTCATGTGGATGAGTATTGTAACTACATGGCAACACAGGGATCGCGGCTTCTCATTCAAGTGTCCTACAACCCCACACTAGCACACATTCCGACTGGACACAGAATGCAACGACCATCTCAAGCACAAATGCCACCCACTGGGTATGGAGTGTCATCCCAACCTGAGATGCAGACCCCATCGTCGATGGTGTTTCCTTCGTACCCGTCATACGGTACTCCTAGTGGCACACCTCCAGTCATGATGGATCCATACAACCAACCACGATTTCTGTTTCCCCAGTCGACATTTATGGCCTTTGGCTCAGCTCCGACCCAGTTCGGTCCTGCACCTACGTTCTTGACCACCCGCCTTGTCATCAAGGGCGGATTGTCTACCGCGACCCTTGCAACCTGTACGGTGCCACACCTCCAGCTCGGACTGGGCCATACCCCAACTTGTACTGCCAATCCGAGGATGTGGACAATGAGGATGATGAGTAGAGTGACTGTTTTTTTATGTTGGGATGTTGTTCTTGACTCTTTTCTAGTTTAATTTGTTGTAGTTTGTTATGATTGTGTGCTTGAACATGCAGATGAACATATGGGATGTTGTAGGTTAATGCAGTGACCATCTTTTGTGTGCTTGACCATCCAGAGAAATAGACAATGTAGCTTAATCTAATATAGTTTCATCGTTTAACCAACCAGAGACACAGAAATAATAACACGACAGATAACATAGCATAAGTTTTTGACATGTGACTCCGAATAGATAGCATAGCATAAGTTCTTGACAAATAATAACACGAAAATAATACTAGTTGGAGCATCATAAAGATCACGAACCGGATGGACCCGCTCGACTCGGGCAAGATCGTCTGTTGTGCCCATAACCTCGACAGTTTCCACAACGCACTTGACCTGGGACTCCAAAATCCATCTCATTCCTAATCCTTCGTGATGGGGTTCGCCCAACATCTCGCAGACGCGATTGATTGGCGACCAATCTGGGACCTCCCACTTCTGGCCAGTTGAGTGGCTCACCCACTGACATAAATGTTGCTTGGTATGTCAACGTGTATAACTCCGTTGTAAAGTACCTTTCCACTAATGGTACGAAGGAAATGCTCTGATCTCTGCAAACAGCCAAGACATGTGCGTAAGGTATCCTTAGCAACTTCCAACTAACACATGTACATGTCCTACGACGTAAGTTCACTGTGTACGACCGCCCACTTAGCCTACCTTGTGACCCCCTCGGGTTCAAAATAACCTCAAATATTCCATCCTACAGATCGAATGATATGACGTGTGCATTTCTTGCAGCTTCAATAACTACTCCAATCTTGCCATCGGCCGCCTCTGTCAGTGGGAAACCTTGTGAGGAGCGAGTGCCTGCGTCCGCTCTCCTCTGCACGAAGTAACTGTTCACCTTATAAAAGGTTTGTCGAACAAGAGCTGTGATCGGAAGACTCCTCCCACCCTTCATCACACCGTTAAAAGCCTCAGATAAGTTTGTTGTCATCACACCATACCTTTCCCCTCCATCCTTACAAATGCTTCTCTGGCTCAATCGCAGCTAAGTATTCCCAGGCCTCACCGTTCATCTGTTGGAGGACGCGACACCCCTTCTTGAACCTGCGTGTAGTGAGCTGATAAGCAGTCCACCTTACCATGTCTTTCACCTTATGATCGTGGAACGTGGAGTTCACATTCGAATTCAAGTGTCGAATGCATATCCTATGATGTGGACTCGGCACCCTCTATCTAGGCAGCTCCTCCATGGTCTTTAGGATGCCCGCATATCTGTCTGAAATAACGCATAATCCGAGTTTCTGAGTTTCTGTAGCTTGTAGCGCAGCCATGAACCTTGGCAACTCCGTGTACACCTCCTCCCAATCACCATATATCTCTGCAATAGTTTTCTGCTTTGTCCTCCATGCTTTCATGTATGAGACACAAATCCCATACCTTTTTTTTTCCTGATCCTCGAGTATGAAACTTGGGTTCGTGTCTTGATCATTGCGAAGAAACCCAAGAATCTCAGCTCTAATGAAATTTGAGGCGACGTTACGATTATCCAACTGCAAAACCTCTCCAACACAATTGGCTGCATGAGGCCCATTGTAATTGACGACCATCCACATATCAACAGTTCGATCAAGATGACGAGCAGATAGTCGCCATGTGCATCCACAACTGTCCTTCCTATCACAAACAACTATGTACCATTCTGGACTTGCCTTCTTTGTCCTGTATGGCTTACTCAAATGCACAGAATACTCGGTCAAATCACATTTCAACTCCTCCAGCGAGTTGAACGTTTGTCCGCGAAAAAACTGTCTTCCATCATCTAATTGGACATGTGGATTTAACCCTTGCCATGAAGTTGTTATCATTGGATCAGCTTCAATAATATTCCAGTTGGGATTAGAGGCCTTGGCCCTAATCGCCGCCTCCCTAGTAGCATCATCGTCCTCTTCAGAATTATCCAAGTCGTCTTCGTGATCAACACCAAGAGCATCAACATAGATCTCATTCACTTGTTCGAACCCTTGCTGAGATGTGTTGTTATACTCATTCATCCTATAATATAATTAACAGTAAGTTAGTTTATCATAAATATTAAACGTTTTCATGAATTAAGTACAATGAAAACTACATAATCCTACATAATCCTACAAGTTAAACAAGTATTTCAATCTATTTCATCAACAAATATTAACTAAATAATCCTACAAGTTAAACAAGTTATTCACGATAATAAGTACAAGTTCATATAACACAACTATATTCTCAACCAAAAAAATGAAAAGCAATAACACAACTACATAATCCTACATCATAATCATGATAGTAACTACATCATAATTAAATATTCAAAATACATAGGAGATTATTAAGGATTCCAAACCTCTTACTCATTCAAATAAAAGTGAAAAACTTAAATAAGAGTGTAAAACTAACCTTAGCCAAACCTTGATCAAATATGAGACAATATGTAATTTGAAGAGTTGATACCGGCGCTGAGGATTGAGAGCTTCATATGAAGAAGAAGCAAATGCAAAGGAAAGAGGAATGGAAGACGGTGTATTATTCAAATATATTCTCTCAGACTAGGGTGAATTTGGTTAGAGTTGTAGAATTGAATAAAACGTGATCTGGGGCCGCGTTTTATGTACATCACACTCAAAGAATCAGAATCTTTTAACTTTATTTTTCTGAAACACAGAAAAACGCGGCCTGGGGCCGCGTTGAATGTCGTCTCCGCCTCCGCCGACTTCGTCAACGGAGCTTCAATTCGTCGAGTCGTCGCCTTCGCCCAAGTGCTTCTCTCCCTTCCCAGGCGAAGGTGGCGGTGCCCATTTCCTCAACTTCAATTCCCACGTCGGAGCAGGCCTCTGCGGCACCGACCTCGAGCATTCCACATACCTCGGCGACGGACGGTGAGATTTGGGGGTTTTTTTATGGGAGTGGGGATGGGTGGCCGGGTGGGGCTAGAGCTTCAGAGGCGACGACGAGCACTTATCTCTCCCTTTGCGGGCGATGGTGGTGGTGGGTGGTGGGCGGTGAGAGGAAGCATGGCACACCGCATAGATATGCCGAGGAAGATGAGGACATATTTTTCCTTTTCTTTTTTTTTTGTTTTCAATATAAAGCGCGGATTAAAGCTACGCTTTTGCTGCTACTTTTTTTAAAAGTGTAATTAGATTTTTATTTTAAATAAATAAGAAACGCGATTTCAACCCACGCGCGTTTCTTTTATTTATTTTTTCCCATTTTTCTTCTCGTTTCAAAATTTTGTTTTTATGGGATACCGCGTTTCTCTGTTATATCTAACAAAAATGAATATTTTTATAAATAGTTTGAAAATGTGAATATTTCGATAAATATTATTTTGCGGTGAATATTTTGAAAAAAAATTCTTCAAAGGCTCACCATACATAAATTTATAATATTTTACGATTTTCCTTATACATACACACCGAACACATTATCACACACACAAAAATACAAAGAATATATATATATATATATATATATATATATATATATATATATATATATATATATATATATATATATATATATATATATATATATATATATATATATATATATATATATATATATATATATATATATATATACACACACACACTGTAAATTTGTGTATATGTGTATATATATAGTACTGTTTTTTTTGTAGGTTATATAAAGACATTGTAAATGTCACATATATACACTGTAAATATATATACATTGTAAATGTTATAATATATATATATATATATATATATATATATATATATATATATATATATAAAATATGCGGGCCGGGACGAGATTTGTGGGATAAAGAATCATCGTCCCGCGTCCCGTCCCGCATAATTTTTGCGGGACGGGACCGAGATGGAATTCATATTTTTTTTCAAATCTCATCAGGATCGGAAAGGGTCCAGGACGGGACCGGAACGGACCCGGGATTTGCGGGATTTTTGTCCATCCCTATTTTTTTTTTTTTAAGTTTCTTCTTCTTCTTTCGATTTTTTGCATACTGACTTTTGACTTCCTATGTTTGCCTCCTCTTTGTCATTCAATCTGCCCCTTTTATTTCATTTTTTGGGGGATCAGCCCTCGATTTTGTTTTGTTCTTGGTGTTTGGTTCGGTTCCAGTGAATGGTTTTTCATTGAGTCTATGGGCGAAGGTAGGTTGAGAATATTTCAAGGAAATAAAAAAGGTCAAATTTAAAAAAAAAAAAGGAAAAATGACCAAAAATAATATGAACTATAACCGTGAACCAAAAATAATACGAACTTTGAAAATTACTAATTCATATACAAACTAATAAACAATACCCGAATAAACTAAGTTTGATAGGACCAACATTTCCGGCTAAACTTTTGACCAAAGTGCTAATTTGGAAGTCGGGAGAAAGTTTTGGGATTAAAATCAAATTAACTATAAATAAAAGAATAAAAATGTAAAATGAAGGAAACTCTTCTTCTTCCTCGTTCAAACTCTCTGTTTGTCTTGGTCATGGCCATGAAGAACAAGCACAAAATCTCATGAACGGATGAAGGTATGAAAAAATCCCTAATTCTCAAAATGCAGAATCGATTTCAATTTCCTCAAAATTAATCCACCAATACAGCATACAAAACATCAATAGTTCTCAGTTCTCTTGATTTTGAATCATCTCCGATGGTGAATATATGGGTCAATTGATTTTGATTGCTCTTATATTCGTTTTAATGGTTCCTTACAAAATCTACACTCCGATTTCTAGTTATTACTGGTTGTATGATTGAAATTGGTTCATATGAACAAAGAAGTAATTTTGAATTGGTTTAGTTGTGGTTGTTCTCGCCATGAGTGATTTGCAGGCAATAGAGTTTGCCAAGGAGGGAGAAGGGGCTTCCTTCATTTTACATTTTTGTTCCTATATTGTTGTTAATTATGTTTTAATCCCGAATTTTGTTCGTTGTCCAAATCAGCACTTTAGTTGGAATTTTGGCCGAAAATTTTGGCTGTATCAAAATTGGTATATTCGGGTATAGTTTCTATACAAATTAGTAATTTTCAAAGTTTGTATTATTTCTGATTCACGGTTGATAGCTCATATTATTTTTGGTCATTTTTTCTTCTTTAAATACACCATTTTGCACAAAATCGTCTCTTAAATTGAAAATTCTAGGAAACCACCTTATAAACTCTAGGTGTTTGCAAAATACCACTCATCCCACCTTTTACATTAAGTTTGATATTAAAATTGCAAAATTACTATTTCGCCCCTTCATCATCAATATCCTAGTTCATATGTTGGTAATTCCTAAGTGTTTCATTCTTGATTTAGTTGGTTCAAAGTTTGTCATTCTTAATTTAGTTGGTTCGAGGTGCTCTAGGGGTTCATCTTTCACCTCTCGGTACTCTCCTCAAAAGGAAAATGAAAGTTGTTGAAGGGAAATCTTCCCTTTACCCTTCAAATATATTAAAATTACGAAGGAAAAATGGCAATTTCCATATATACAACAATCTTAATATAAAATATGAGATGGGTGGTTTTTTTTGCAAGCATCTAGCTTTTAAAGGGTAGTTTTGTGCAAAATGATGTATTTAAAGGGTGGTTTTTTTGGAATTTGGCAAAAAAAAATCCTATTATAATTTAATTGGTTGAAAAACTTACAATTAATGTAGTGATGACGCGGTTCATTGACACAAGAAATTAATATCCTGGTCTCAAGAGCAATGAAAAAGTATCTAGGAATCCTGATTATTAATGGAAGAGTAACAAATCCTGATTATTAATGTAGTGATGACATGGTTCATTGACACAATAAATTAATATCCTGATTATTAATGGAAGAGTAACAAATTAATATTGAAACTGTCAATTGTCCAGTTCGAATGTCCGCACTTCGATAATAACAAAAAAAAAGAAAAAGAAAAAAAGAAGAAGAGAAGGGTAGAGGCATTTTGGTATTATTAAAATTTGGTGGATATTTAATCAATAAAAACATGATGGTGGACATGTAGTTAATTAGGAAAACAAATATGGACAGTTACTTTTTTATCCCAAAAATATTTGAGAATTTTTAGTTTTTTTTTATGTCAAAATTACAATAATTTCAAAAAAATATTGTTCTAAAATGAAGATATAGGGATTTGAATCATTGACTTCTAGGTTAAAATATTAAAACATTGATAATCTAAACTGGAGAAATTAATTGTTTAATATCCCTTTACTTTCAAATATAATAAAGAACATATGACATTTAACATTAATTTTTTTTTTCGTCCAAAGGGACCATGGTCACCTCCTGTCCCAAAGAGGTTTCCCCACTTCTTGTAGCATCAGAAACCGCTTCCTCTCCACACGACTCCACTATTCCAAAATGTTTAAATTTCATTCTCATTGATCACAGCGAAATTCAAAGTTAATAGACAAATATTCGTCGAGCTCTGAGTTGGAGCTCAATGAGTTTCTTTATATTTGTGTCAAATATATCTCTTATAAAAACGTTAAGTGCTCGTTTGGATGAACATGGGAAGTACACTTCCTAGGAATTTAATTCATGGGAAAGTAGGTTCCTAGAAATTGAACTTCATATAATTTAAGAAAATATGTTTGGATAAATTTAACTTGATTCATATAAATTAAAATCCTGCGTTTTGTTTGGTTGAAAATGAACTTTCATGAGAATTTGTATAAAATTACTTTTGTAACCCTTATTAATAAAGATTATTTATTTAAATTATGGGCAAATATGTAATTTTTGATTGAAAAAAGAAAAAGAAAAGATTTTTTGAAATAAATAAAAAGGGTGGATTTCAACTTACTCTCCCCCACATGGTAATTTCAATTCCTCCATGTATTAAAATGTACTTTTTGAGTTATTTCAATTCCTTTGTTTTTTTAATGCAATCCAAACGAGCACTAATTCGAGCAGTAATACTAGGTCGGAGTAATATTGGAAAGGCCCAAAATTAATAATCCAACCAGCTTTGTAATATTGCCAAATACACCTGTTGAGATATTTCATATTTCCAAATTAAAATGGTTTTGGGCTAGTTTGGAATAATACTGGAAAGGTCAAAATTAATTTGGGTGGTGAATGGGAAATAAAGAAATTAGTTCAGTGCCCGCGCCATTGCGCGTTTTTTTTAAATTATAATAATATGACAAATCAATATTATAAAATTAAATAAAATTTTAAATTTTTTTTTTGAGAAAAAGCCAAGTCATTCATTCAATGTCCAGAAGAAGATTTGAAACTACACTGCTAGGAAGTGTTTGCAAAGTGAAAAATAAAGAATGACATATAGGCCTTAATGCAGCCAAAGCATGAGCTGTCTTGTTACCATCCCTTCTAGTGTGACTCCACCCCACCGATTGAAAAGAGAGAGCCATCAAATTGATTTCAGAAATGAGGTTGTATAACGCCCCCCTCCCCTGACATCCGTTGCGCAGCTTGGAGTAGAGCAACTGACAATATGTTTCCACAAGGAGCTGCTGTAATCCCCTCTCCTTAGCAAGTTGCAGAGCCCAACGCACACTCTCCGCCTCAGCTAATTCGACGCTTGTGGTAGGCAGGATTTCACGCTGGCCAGCGATCACCATCTCCCCAAGGTGGTTCCTGCAGATTACACCGATCGCCGAATTATCCGATGATGAAAAACCCGCATCACAGTTCATCTTCATAACCCCCTCAGGAGGTTTCTGCCACTTGACCCTCCCCTGATTTCTTTGGATTACCGCTACCGGAGCCCCCGTAACATCCCGATAATTTTCGAAATCAGATAGCATCTCCTCGGCCTCTCTTAAAATCTCCCTCAGACTTTTCTGAAGCCCCTCAAATATCCTCTTGTTCCTGGCTCCCCACACAAACCATAAAACCGTGACCCATTTCTGCCTCTCATTGGTTGAGCCATTCATTAGCACTGCTGCAACAACCTCCTCTGTGGTCGCTGATCTTAGCCAGAAGCTCTCCAAATTAGGACATTTTTTGCACACCTTTCAAGCCGGCCAGCATTCATACAAGGCATGTTTGCTGGTTTCCTCTCTTCCGCATACCTCACAGCAGCTGTCCGGTATGATTCTCCTTCAGAAGAGGTTCGATTTACACGGTAATATCTCGGTTGCAGCCCTCCATACATAACACTGGACCCTCGGCAAGACTTTGAGCTTCCACAACGCCTTTCAAACCCTCTCTGCAGCAGCCCCATTTGACGCCCCAGCTGCTCCCTCATCCTCTATGCTCTTTTCTAGCATAGCGTGGTAAGCCGATCTCACCGTGAATAACCCATCTTTAGTGTGTCTCCACATCAACTGATCCTGTGTTTGGGAGTCGACAAGCCGTATTTGCCTAATCTCCTCAATATCACAAGGCACCAGAAATCATTGGAGTTGTTCCTCATCCCATCTCCGTAACTCCCAATCAATAAGATCCACCACTTTCATATCCGGATCACCTCCGAAAAAATTCTCAATAACCCTGAAGCTGTTCGGTCTAGGGATCCACCTATCCTCCCACAGATTAATGTCCGCGCCGTTTTCGACGCTCCAAATCAGCCCCTCATTGAGAACATCCCGGCCACTAAGCAAGTTACGTCATGTGTAACTCGGATTGTTCCCCACCCCGGCCTGCAGGAAGGGTGTCCGAGGTTGATACCGGGCTCTCAACATTCTCGCTAAAGTGGACTCCGGGTCCTGGACAATGCGACAAGCCTGTCTCGCCAACAGAGAACGGTTGAAGATTTCTAAATCCCGGAAGCCCATCCCGCCTCTTGCTTTTGATCTGCGCATTCTCTTCCACCTCATCCAATGCGTCTTGCTCTTGCCGCCACTCTCCCCCCTACCAGAAGTTACATAGCAGCATCTCAATCTCTCGACACAAGCCTTCCGGAAGAAGGAAGCAAGACATCGTATATGTCGGTATTGCTTGTGTTGCAGCCTTGATCAACACTTCCTTCCCCGCTCTCGACAATGCCTTCTCCTTCCACCCTTTCATTTTCTTCCAAATACTCTCCTTTAGTTGCTCAAAGATAACCTTTTTTGACCTTCCCACCATCGTTGGCAATCCAAGATACCGCTCGTGCTTTGACACCTCTCGGATGTCCAGAACTTGCTGCAATTCGCTCCTTCTGTCCTCACTTACGTTCCTGCTGAATGAGAGTTCAGACTTCGAGAAGTTAACCTGTTGTCCCGATGCCGCTCCATAAGTATGGAGTATATGAATAATTTCAGAGCTCTGTTGACAGGTTGCTCCTAGAAAAAGAACGCAGTCATCAGCAAAAAATAAATGGGAAATCGAAGGGGCTGCCGGTGCTACTTTGATCCCCGTCAAGCGGTTTTGTCCCTCGCTCACTCAGATCATGCCTGCCAAACCTTCAGCACATAGGAGGAACAAATAAGGTGATAGCGGGTCGCCCTGTCTTAACCCCCTCCTAGGGGTGAAAACCTGCGATGGGACCCCTTCCATCAGAACTGAAAAGCTCACTGTAGAGACGCACTTCATGACAAGGGCTGTCCATCTCTCGTCGAAGTCAAATTTCCTCAAGCAATGCTCGAGAAAGCTCCACTCGACTCGATCGTATGCCTTGGCCATGTCAAGTTTCAGAGCCATGTATCCCTTCTTCCCCCCTCTCCGGGTCTTCATATAGTGGAATAACTCGAAACTTGACATGGCCAAGGCATACGATCGAGTCGAGTGGAGCTTTCTCGAGCATTGCTTGAGGAAATTTGACTTCGACGAGAGATGGACAACCCTTGTCATGAAGTGCGTCTCTACGGTGAGCTTTTCAGTTCTGATGGAAGGGGTCCCATCGCAGGTTTTCACCCCTAGCAGGGGGTTAAGACAGGGCGACCCGCTATCACCTTATTTGTTCCTCCTATGTGCTGAAGGTTTGGCAGGCATGATCTGAGTGAGCGAGGGACAAAACCGCTTGACGGGGATCAAAGTAGCACCGGCAGCCCCTTCGATTTCCCATTTATTTTTTTACTGATGAGTGCGTTCTTTTTCTAGGAGCAACCTGTCAACAGAGCTCTGAAATTATTCATATACTCCATACTTATGGAGCGGCGTCAGGACAACAGGTTAACTTCTCGAAGTCTGAACTCTCATTCAGCAGGAACGTAAGTGAGGACAGAAGGAGCGAATTGCAGCAAGTTCTGGACATCCGAGAGGTGTCAAAGCACGAGCGGTATCTTGGCTTGCCAACGATGGTGGGAAGGTCAAAAAAGGTTATCTTTGAGCAACTAAAGGAGAGTCTTTAGAAGAAAATGAAAGGGTGGAAGGAGAAGGCGTTGTCGAGAGCGGGGAAGGAAGTGTTGATCAAGGCTGCAACACAAGCAATACCGACATATACGATGTCTTGCTTCCTTCTTCCGGAAGGCTTGTGTCGAGAGATTGAGATGTTGCTATGTAACTTCTGGTAGGGGGGAGAGTGGCGGCAAGAGCAAGACGCATTGGATGAGGTGGAAGAGAATGTGCAGATCAAAAGCAAGAGGCGGGATGGGCTTCCGGGATTTAGAAATCTTCAACCGTTCTCTGTTGGCGAGACAGGCTTGTCGCATTGTCCAGGACCCGGAGTCCACTTTAGCGAGAATGTTGAGAGCCCGGTATCATCCTCGGACACCCTTCCTGCAGGCCGGGGTGGGGAACAATCCGAGTTACACATGACGTAACTTGCTTAGTGGCCGGGATGTTCTCAATGAGGGGCTGATTTGGAGCGTCGGAAACGGCGCGGACATTAATCTGTGGGAGGATAGGTGGATCCCTAGACCGAACAGCTTCAGGGTTATTGGGAATTTTTTCGGAGGTGATCCGGATATGAAAGTGGTGGATCTTATTGATTGGGAGTTACGGAGATGGGATGATGAAACTGTCCATCTCTCGTCGAAGTCAAATTTCCTCAAGCAATGCTCGAGAAAGCTCCACTCGACTCGATCGTATGCCTTGGCCATGTCAAGTTTCAGAGCCATGTATCCCTTCTTCCCCCCTCTCCGGGTCTTCATATAGTGGAATAACTCGAACGCCGCAAGTACATTATCAGTGATGAGTCTGCCAGGCACAAAAGCACTCTGACTTGCGGCTACAAGCTTCCCAAGAACTTTCTTTAACCTGAACGTTAGTACTTTCGACACAATCTTATATAAAACATTGCAGAGGCTAATTGGTCTAAGGTCTTTCATCCTAGATGGTGCAGCCACTTTTGGGATGAGGGTAATAAAAGTATGATTCAATCCCTCAGGTAATGATGCACCATTTAGGATATCAAGCACACACTCAGTGACGTCCTTCCCAACAATATGCCAGCACTTTTGGTAGAAAAGCGCTGGCATACCATCCGGGCCAGGAGCTTTTGTAGGATGCATGGAGAAAAGGGCAGATTTTACCTCCTCTGCAGTGAAGGGTAGAGACAGTTCCTGGTTATCCTCTGCCGATAATAAAGGCTCGATTCCTTGAGTAGCCGTGGCCGGATCAGCCGTCACCTCTGACTGGAACAGATTGCGAAAATAAGTCATAGCTACCTCAGTCATCCCCTCAAGAGATCGGTGTTCAATCCCATCATCCTCTACCAATCTCCGAATTTTGTTTCTCTTTCTCCTGCCATCTGCTTTCTTATAGAAAAAGCTTGTGTTGCGATCCCCACACCTAAATTCGTTAGCTCTAGCCCGTTGAAACCACATCACTTCCTCCCTCTCCATAAGCTCCATCTCCCTTTTCTCCAACTCCCTCCTCTCACTAACCCTGCTCGCACACATATCTCTCCCTATATCCGAGAGTCTCTTCCTAACTTTCATTAATTCTGCTCGCACGTTTCCGAATACAGATTCCTCCCAATCCTTCAAGTCAAATGTGCACCTCTCTAGCTTGCCTGCTATGCCCACAGTTGCTTGTGCCGATCCCGGATTCAACCACCTGTTCGAAATAATCTCATAGCTATCCTCCTCATTTAACCACATGGCTTCGAATCGGAAAGGTCTCGCCTTCTCCTCCCGCTTCCCATGATGCGCTCCCTCCAAGCATATTTTAATTGGGAGATGATCCGACCCACACTTCTTTAGACGAATCACTAAAGTATCCGAGAATCTATCCAAGAACTCCTCATTTCGAAAAGCCATATCGAGCCTCTCTTGAATGAAACCCCCCGCCTCTCTGTTGTTGTCCCATGTGTATCTATTCCCTGTAAAAGGGATATCCCTCAACCCGCAATGCTCAAGCACTTCCCTAAAATCCACCACACTATTAAAATTGGCCAAATTTCCTCCCTTCTTGTCCTCCAGGGACGTAAATAATTTTAAATCGCCCATACATAGCCAACTCCCAAGGGGGTCCTCATGCAACCACTTCAGTAGGCCAAGTGTGTGTTGCTTGTCCTTGTTCTCATGGCACCCGTATATGCCTGTTAGCCTCCATTCCTCTTCCCCTCCCAGGCGGACCACACTATCAATATGATGTTGAGTGTAAGATTTCACACTCACCACACATCCCTCCTCCCACATCAGTGTCAGCCCCCCTGACCTCCCTACGAAATCGACCACAAACATCCCCGCAAACCCCAACTCCCTCCGTACGTCATCCATCCTACTTTTATTGCACTTTGTTTCCATTAGAAACAAGACTCTCGAGGCCTCTCTACTCACCATATCGGCGAGCTTTCTAACTGCGCGGGCCTTCCCCAATCCCCGGCAGTTAAAGCTTATGCAATTCATGGCTCTCGTCGGGGGATATTATCCCGGGCCGATATATCAAGGTTTGTTTCCAGCCTATCCTCCACCTTTCTTCTCTTCTCGTTAGCCACTCCTAAAGTTTCATCCCCCTCTTGATCAACACACATAATATCATCTAATCCCTCCCCTCCCTCTTTCCTTTTACTTCCAATTACACTCACCTCCTCTTTGTCCCCTCGGTCCTTAGCATCAACCCCGTCCCCTTTCCTGGCTGCTCTCTTCCAGCTCCTCTTCACTCCCTTGGTCACTTCCGTCCCTACTTCCTTTCCTTTAGGGCCCATCCCTTTCCTTGCCAGTGACTCCACTCCCTCTTCCCCCTTACCACCCTTATTCGTCACTCCCTCCTTACTCACCTCCCCTCCCCTTTTCTCGCCTATAGTCACCTGTAAAACCCCCTCCAGGACATCCTCCGCTTCCTTTTCGAGCTTCTTCTCCTTCGGCATCTCACTCTCCTCATCAGCCTCCCTTTCCTCCAGTATTTCGATCAATGTTTTCCGCCTGACCCTCCCCCCGACCTCATCTCCTTGTTTCTCTTCTCTACCTGTCATCCTGTCCAACACCTTCCTCTCCGCCTCCCTCTCAGCACTATTCCTTTCTTTAAGAATTTTCACCGGGGAGGCCCTCATCGAGTCACCGTATTCCCCCTTTTGATGATCATCCTCGTTGCCCTTTTCGCATTCCGATTTCGTGTGCCCCAAGCATCCGCACGTATAGCAAAAATTAGGCAGTCTTTCATGCCGGATCTCTACCCACATTTTATTTCCTTCGACAATCACCATTATGCCCCGGCATAAAGGCCGGGTAACATTGATCAATACCCGCATCCGGATGGATCTGCTGCACGTTAACAGTTCCTCCTCATCCATCTCGATCACACCCCCAAAGACTTGCCCTAATTTTACAGCCATTGCTTTCATGTATGCTGCTAGCGGTAAGTCATAGATCCGAATCCAGAATGCTGTATGGGTAAAGGCGATAGCAAAAATTTGTTCCATACCTGGTTCCTTTAGCATCAATAAGGATCGATCGAAAGACCACGGACCCCCGTTCAAAACCTTCTCTTTGTCCTCCTCGGTGCTAAGTTGGAAACTGAATAAATTGTCTTTGATCTCCCGAAATAGGAATCCTTGTTTCGTCCTCCACACTCCCTTCATGGTGGATTTGAGTGCGTGACTATTGGGTGCCTTCCTCGACAGCACTCTCCCGATCAGAGATAGCCTGCTATGGATTGATCTCTCGTCTTTGATGGCTTCATCTCCAATCACCGGAGCAATCTCCTCATCGGTCAAGTGAATTGCCGTCCCTTTCTCCCCCATATCTAACCAAACCCTAATCGAACCCTATTCCGCAAACTGTACCAGCCAAGAAGATCAGAACGTAGCCAAGACCATGGTAAATCTCGCACTTACCGGCGAGAGTAAACCTAGCTCTCATAGCCCTAGACCGGAGAGGAAGCAAGGAGGCCGGAGATTACTAGGGGGCAGTCGTCGGACCACGCCAGGGGAGCCCTAGGGTTTTTTACAATAAAATTTTAATAAAAGTTAGCATAAGATTAAAAATATATAATTTGATTGATTGAAAAAACTATAATCAATGTGATGAAAATATCTCATTAAAAATGGTTCCCATTTAAAGAAGTACATATATAAATATAAATATTTTAAAATTATCTTATTGGAAAGAAAAAAAATTACTATCATTGTAATATTATTTAAAAGATTTAACTAAAGATAATTTTATTAAAATCACTTAGGTGAAAGAGAAAATATATACGATGTGATATTCTCATGATTTTAATTTCATATAGTATATAAAGAACTACATACATGTATAGATTATATATAAATCCAATATTTTCAATTAAACCCATTGGTTATAAAATATAGAATATATTAAGGAAAAAATTATAATAATTTGATGATATCACCCATCAAAAATACTTTTCATTAAAATTATATATTAGCATTAATATTAATTCAAGATTTTGAATTGAACCACTGATTAGAAAATGGAGTATATAATGAATTGAAAAAATGACCAAAAATATCTTTACATAAGGAGACGACACATGACTGTAAGATTATGGGTTATATATATAATTCAATTTGCATAGATGAATGAATTTTATTGATTCAGAAAGAAAAGAAAAAGGAAAGACGCAACTTATATTATTTTATTTAACACATTAATTCTTATTTTATTTTCTCAAAAACTAATTAGATTAGAAGTTAGGTAGATATAGAAAGGAAGGTAATCAAAATAAAAAAATGTATTTTTAAAAAAAATGAGATGTTAAACAAAAACATTAATCTTTAATTATTAAACAAATATCTTACTTTGGATAATTAAATAAGATCTTTATATTTTGATGGATATAACCATATTTTGAATTTTTTTTATGTGTATATATAATAATAAATTTTAACGGGTAGATATATATATATATATATATATATATATATATATATATATATATATATATATATATGGATAGATAATAAAAATATATAAAACAAAGGGCAAGTAATTGATAGACTAATTGATTTACCTTAATTATATAGATTATTATGAAAATAGACTAACCTAAAATAACTTGGCATAGAATGATGACACATGGCACATAATTGCTTCTCATTTAATATATAACTAGTATAGTTTCTGCGCCATGACGCGATTTTTACAAAATAAAATCTTAATAATAAAATAAATTAATACTATAATTAAATAACATGTTAGTTTAATATTTTAAATTTAACTTATAAGAGAAAAATGTAATAAGGTCATTCAAGATGGACTTCATTATGATATATAGTACTCTCTCCGTCTCAAAATTTAAGTCGTTTGACTTTTTGACACGCTTTTTGATGTGTTAAAAACTCTATAAAATATTAAATTGTTTTCAAATTTTTTAAAATAATTTCAAACTTATTATTTATAAGTTATAAATTATTTTCAAATTTTTGAAAAAAAAATATATTTCATAGAGTTTTAAACACATTAAAAAGCGTGTCAAAAAGTCAAACGACCTAAATTTTGAGACGGAGGGAGTATATAAAGTTTTACAAATAGTAAAAAAAAATGAAAAAGAAAAAAAGGCGATTGATTGAAAATGAGACGTGATAGCGAAAACTTTTATATTTTTATTATCTATCCTTTGATAGCGAAAACTTTTGACGGCATAAATCCAATCCTTAGCTTCACTGAAACGGTCTCTTTTTTTATATCATCCGGTCGATTTGGTTTATACGTTGAATCCCCACCACCACCCCCAAAGTCTTTTCCTAAAAGAATACAAGGGAAGACATATGAGGGAGTTTCTTCTATGATGGAAATGGTCGATGTCGTAAGGTCAAATTTTTTCCTAAAAAGAAAAGATATGATGGTGGATAGTTGCTACTACATACCAGAGTAGAAAATTAGAATATTGTTACAAAATATCTTTCAAAAACAAATATATCAGGGTTATTGCAAAAGAAAAGAACCTAATATGTGAGAATCAAATGTATAATTGAAACATTAAGCCCAAAAAATAGAGAGAAATCATACCTAGTGATTTTCGGATTAAAAACATAAAGAAATCTCTAAGGAAGAAGGGCAAGGTAGGAAAATATATAAGACATTTAGAAAAGATTATTGGGAGAAGTTTTAGAAAGAAAAAAAATATAAAATTAAAAATGACATTTTTTTGAGATTGTGATTAACAAATTGACGATTTATTGATTTTGTTACCTAATTTGGTAAATGACAATTACCAATTAAGGTAATTATTCCCCAACAATAATCTTAATTGTATATTATATATGTATGTCTTGATTTTTAGGAAACAAAGTATGAATTTGATCAAATTTTTACATATATGATAATATATGGAGTGAAAAATATATGAATCAAATCAACCTTTTATTTCTTAATTGAAAGGATTTACTAATTCTGAGTGGCGAATATATTATAATTTTTTTATTTATTGAAATTGTATGATAATCTTATTTATTAGTTTGAAAATCAAAAGAAATTGAGTAATTAGTAATAACTGAGACAATATATTGAAAATTTCTTAACCAAGAATTAAATAAATAATATCAAGTTACTTCATAAATTATAATATTTATAATAATTAATCAATTTAAAAATGTATATGATATATGATGAGATTAGATAATTCAAATTTGTTATTGCAGGAGGAAGGTCTATTATCTCAAATACAAATATAAAATATGTATAAATGTAAACCGACTCCTAGCCTATGCAAATAATTACAAGACTTCCTCCCGTTGTAGTGGAAGGGTAGTCAGGATCGATCCACGAGGAGGCGTGTTAGCGGGATCCTAGTAGCGTTGGAAATCTCACGTCTTGCGTCGACCAGAAGCCTCGATTTTGACCTTGTTGCTCGATGTCAACCTCGGCAGTCGATCCTTTCTACAACAGAAGATCTGCAGAGACAAAAACAAGCAGTCGATATCGACAGGAAATGGTCGATATCGATTTCAGCATACGAAATCAACTGGCTCAGAAGACTGCCAGTCGATACAAAAGGGTCGATTTCGACGTATGGGGTCGATATCGATGTTCAGCAAACTCTGCAATGATGATCGTCGTCGACTCAGAAAACTGTCGACGAACTCAGTGGTCGATATCGACGTCTATGGTCGATATCGATGTCTTCCTGCAGTGGGTTAGTTCTTTGTCGGCAAAGAAAGGCCGAAGATTTAAGAATGGGAAGGAAGCAATTAACAGAAAAAAAACAGAGGTTTTGGGTGTATAAAATATTTAAAAAGCAACTCCTAGGATTAGGGTTTACCACAACGTTAACCAATGCATGCGATAAGATAAATAAGACGGACAATTGCGCTGTTTCACCAGAGGGACAAGCTTTTGCCGTACACCAACTCTTACGATTACTCTTGCAAATAAACCTAATTGTCTCTACCGATTTTATGTTTATAACTCAAGTTGTTAGCATGAATCCCTTTTCTTTCAATTAGGACTAAACATAGAATCGTAGGAGATGATATAGACATAACGATATCAACATCTAATACTTACCTCGAACACGCATGGCTAACGTCGGGCTCACTCCGACCCTAAGAGCTTTGGGGGACTACTCGCTTCTCATCATGGAACTCATCATTGATTGAAATAAAGAAACTTGCATTAAAATATAAACTTCGAAGCTTTACAAATCAACGTCGGCTTTCGCGAACGTCAAACCCTAAAACTTCTCTCTAACTCTATTGAATGTAATTGAACTCTAAAAATTTGATGATTGAATGCCAGCCCCCTAGGGCTTTATTTATAGGCTACTAATCCTCGCTATCCAAGGATTGTAACTTCTATCTAAACTATAAACTCTATCCAAACAATTAGGATAGGTCTTTTATTTTGATAAACTTAAACTAACTTTAAAGGTAGAAAGTAAATAAATCCCACCTGCTATCTATCTATATTTTACAAGATAAATCTGTGCTTCCTTGAAGATAAAGTTTCTAATCCGCATCTCGAAATCGAGTCTATCTTCTGTCGAGATTAGGGGTCGATATCGACCACAAAGGTCGATATCGAGGTCTCTGTTCCTGCTCGACTTGTCCAGCTCTAGTCGATGTCTATGTTGAGGTCGATATGGAGGTCGATATCGAGGTTGAAGGTCGATATCTATGTTTAAGGTCGATATCTACCTCACCTCAGCTTCACTTGGCTTCTTCGTTTTGACTCTGATTTCGCTCGAATTCCTGCATGGTTAGCTCAAAACTTGTGCAAACTCTATTTCTTGTATTTTAGCCCATTCTTACACAAGTTTATATTCTTTTGAACCTTTTCTTTGGAAATCGAATGAAATATGAAGTCAAAAGATGCAATAAAAAGAAGTACAAATATGTACATCAAAACACCCCATACTTAGACTTGCTTGTCCTCAAGAAATAACCAAGCAGTTACCAACACCTACAACACACCCTTCAAGTTTTCGCCCTTGTCAAAAGCAACATCATAAGCGGTAGCAAAGCAAAGCAAGTGAATTTAACGTCATAGCACATATTTAGGCGATCCATAGGCATATGCAATTTTGATCCAACCTCACAGGGATAATGTGTTTGCACTCAAGTCTCATGTGTTTAGGCTATGAAGATCAACTCTCCACTCAATTCCATATATAATCTCATAAACATTGCATAATAATCCACTTCGCAGCCAATTATGAAAATGCAATAAGAACCATCAGGAGGACTTTCGCTCAATGGAAGACTTCAAAGAAGACACCATTCGGCGGGGTTGTAATGGGGCTTGGTAAGGAATAAAAGGGTATGAAATTATTTGGCTATGTGGTGCTTTTATAATTCAGGAATCAAGACTCCTAAATCTCAACACTTACAATATCCAAACCATAACTCTTCAATGTTGCACTTTCCAAACTCAATCTCCTATAATGCTCTTTCCCAACTCATCTTTATATAATATGCTCTAAAGATGTAAACCATACTATCAACCCTTCTTTCAAACTCTAATAAGCCTCTCAAAAATATAACACTTGTATGAATAAAAGACTTAAGGATTTTGGCTCATGCACTATATATATATATATATATACATATCTATTTTTTTTTCTTTTTTTTCGATTTTTTTTGACGAAAACAATACTAAAAAATATGTGCATTTATATGGTGAGCCAAAAATCCCTTTACAAAATATGACAAGATGTAAATATGCACAAACCCATAATTTCCTTGCTCAGAACTGAATATATGCACTTTTCTTTCCACGAGGCATTAATCTAACCATTCTAAGTCTCAATTCCCAAATGGGGGTCAGGCTCAATTCGGTTAGGAATAATTTTGTGGAGTTTTGCAATTTCAGGGTCAGGCTATTTTTCCGGCTTCAAGCAGGGATAATGCAGGGTAGGTAAAGAGAGGATAAAAAATGGCTTAAAAGATGCCTCCGTCATTTAATTCTCGTAAACATAAACATATATATGCATTGGCTTTGAATAACTATCACAACATTTAGAGATGCATAGGAAGAGTAAATTCACTCAAGAAAGCAGAGGGATTTTTGATGTTCTCCCTATAAGCCAAAATTCTCACAAGGACAATTTTTGTTGGATTTGCTTTTTAGCCTAGGATAATATGTGCTCAATTTCATCACAAGTTCACAATCTACATAAAAAATTTAAGGACTTAGGCTAAACCATCCAAATATGCCATAGGATTTACATGATCAAGTCAGCTATTGAGTTTTCATCATAGGACATCTAATTAGGGTTTAAAAACAAACATAAAAATAAACATGCATTTTTTTGTATTTTTGACATTTTTTTTGGATTTCTTGACATTTTATAAAAGTAAAACTAAGAACAAAAAATTTAAACATGAATGCAATGCGAAGAAGAAAACCAAGTTATGACCATAAGGCATGTTTTTCCCCCACCCCATACTTAAAATATACGGTGTCCCCACTGTATTAAAAAGAAGAACAATGGTAGATAAAAGCTCACAGCACAACATGGGGATTTAGGTCGATTTCAGGTTGGGTCGATGCCAGAAGTCGATATCTATGTCAGTGGTCGATGTCGACTGCATCTGTCGAAGTCGAGGAAGAAGATGAAGACAAGGGCCGCTAGGTTGGGGTCGATATCGAGTATCATGGTCGATATCGACCTCTCTTTTTCGCTCCTGAGTCCTCGATGTCGACTCCAGGAGATGGCTTGACCCTCGGGGGTCGATTTTGACTAGCCTGGTCGATGTCGACTGCCTCTGCAGTAGCTTCTTTTCTTCTCCGTCATTTCTTTTTTGCTTACAAACCTGAAATCTTGGTTAGAAATATAGATAAAGCCACGAATTATCTCAGTTTCAAAAGTTTAAAAATAACAAAAGTTAAATCCTAAAAACCATCTATGCGAAAAATTTAAAGGTTTTATGTACATGCTCTAGAGTTTTTAGTCGCTAGGCCGACTTCTCCGTCAATTCTTCACGACCCTTTTATGTAGGGACCCTTCGAGCTTGAGCCTTCTCCTGGGTCATCTAGGTCCTTTTGGTAGTATCTATGTTCGTCGACCAAGGCCTCTCCATCGTTAGGTTCTTCTTTGGGCGCTTTCCTTTTCTTTCTTGACCTAACTTTAGCAATATAAGCAAACCATGGAGCTTTGACCCTCACATTAGTAGAATTATCAATAATTGGCTTAATTGATTTATCAATAAGGGACATAGAAGGGTTAGGAGTCATATCTGGGCTTACCTGTTTAGACCCGAAACAGAAATCTTCGGGCTGAGAGGCAGTCGATTTCGACCATGGTGGGTCGATTTCGAGAGTTTTGGTCGATAGCGACATGTATGGGTTGATATCGATCTCTGTGACCCCATACTTAAGCTCCTGACAACAATTTGACATATTCGATTTCGACCAAGGGGGGTCGATTTCGATGTTTTTAGTCGATATCGACTGGTTCCAGTCGATGTCGACCCTGCTTGCTGTTTCCGTCCTCGCCAACAAAAATTTTCTAAGCTTCTCCTTAGCCGGCGAGAGGACTACTTGCTCTAGGTACTTTGTTTCGCTCATGGTTGGGTTGAAAGAGAATTCTATCACTTCGTTCCCTATAGTAAAGGTTAGTAATCCTCGACGTACATTGATACTGGCATCAGCAGTAGCTAAGAAAGGCCTACCAAGGATAATAGGCACTACAGGATCTTCAGGCATCTCCAATACAATGAAATCAGTAGGCACAAAGAACTTACCTACCTTTACAGGAACGTCATCAACTATACATGTGGGCCTGACGAATGAGTTGTCAGCCATATAAAGTTTCATATCCACAGGTTCAAGTGCGCCAGTGTTCACCTTTTGCCAAATAGAAAGAGGCATGAGACTTACGCTTGCCCCTAGGTCACATAGGGCTTTGTAGTGATGTTGGCCAAGTCCCACGGTGATTGCAAACTTCCCTGGATCACTCTTCCTCTCAGGGAAGTCCATCTTTGAGCACTCCTCTTCTGCAACTCTCCCTTACCACCGTTGATCATTCTAATCACTCAAAACCGTTCTCCACTCTCTGACCGCTCTACCAAAAGGACCTCATTCACATGTTCAAAGAAGAAGCATTCATGGACATTATTACACATAATGATCACATCATATCAACTGGCATTTATAACAACAACATCATTAGTTCATCACCAAACATTGCAACATGCATCAAAAGTCTTAATTTACCGTCATGCTCAACAAGTATTGCAAAACATCATATATGAACCTAATCAAATCAAGGTAGCACGTTTCATCATAACCATATCTAATAAACAGTTCAGGTCCTCAGCATTTGCAGTTCATACTATATAGAAAAGGAAGTTAGATCATGCTTAGCAACTCAGAGTTATATCACGTCAAGTCATCATAGCACATTAGGACTGTAAGGCACTGAATCATATATATCATCATAGACATCGGATAATCAGGCAATAATCATTACCAAGTCATCACATTAACACGCAATTTTCCACATCAAGTCAGTGCAATACACCATCAGCAACTTCAGAAAGGGTTAGTAATTCGAATAGAGGACGCTCCCACCTGCAAGTCATATCGTACTCAATAATCGCAATCCTCAAAGCGATCTTGTTCCGTCGACCTTGTCGATCCTGAGGCCCGTGGGTTATGGGCCCACGCTTCCGCCGCGCTGCTCTCTATCACTATTCGACTTCCCGATCCCTTTTCCCATGCAGTCGCTCATCCAAGGTAACGCGTAGGAGTTTAAGTTAGCGGAGATAGGGGAGTGACAAGAGCGGACGACCCAATGTTTCTCTCGGAGACAAAATGGATCAAAGCTAAAGATGACACGACTAGAGACAAGACTCTGACCCGGGAATAGTAACGATGCCCTTATGGAGTCCATTAGGTTACAACGTGTGACAAACAAGCATGAATTCATTATGGAGCATATCAATCACATCAATCCACACTAACATGTACCCACCTCGGGGCAACATTCGTATTCATATCAAAGACACAATCAAGTCCTACGTTGATGTATGTGAAACAAGCTAACATTCAAGTATTCCATGGAAACATATGTGCCTAGTAACTTCAAGCAAGATAGGCGGAACCAACAATGATCATATAGAATAAGCATGACATGTAATCATTCAGCAGGTCATATTGGAAGTCATAAGCTCCACATGATACTAATAGCACACATCGAACATGAGTATAACTAAAGTAATTCAACTAGGTTCATTCCGATATTCATGCGTCATGTATATGCAAAATTAGGATATAGAGTGATGTGTGATCAAGCGAGGTGTCAAGTCATAGGTTCATGCAAACACGAGAAGCCATCATAGAGTAATAGACATTTTAACCATGTATGCATGCTAGGTTTGACCATCACGGAAAGCTAGTCAATCCTCGAATTCAACATTAAGCTAATCAGAACGAGTGAAACATGTTAAGAGAACAGAAAGAGGAAAGAACCACACTATCAGGTACCTAGCTCAAGAGAGAATCAACAATAAGGTAGGCAAGGCATAAATGTGCGTAAGTCATAACCAAGGATCCTACACGTTACTAATGGCTCAATATAACATGTGGCACATACATGCACTTGATCGATTACTCGGCACTAAGCAAGACTTCAATTCAATCACATTCCAATAATATAGAAACAGGAGAGGACGTGTAGCGAGGTATAGGGCAAGTCTAAGTAATGGCAACACGACCAGAATATGGGGACATGAGTTCAAGTTAATGTATACTGGGATAAAACATGTATTTGTCAAGACTCACTTACACTAACATATTCTCACCTTAGCACAATTAACACATAACAATACTCATTTGCAAAATCATCAACAATAGTTAATCTGAGGAATACAAAATAGGTGGGCATGCTATAGATTCTTGTCACAAGATGAATAATAAGCATAGAGGCATCATCGGCTAGCATGTTAAAGAGCACATCTTATGAGGCATTCATATAAAGAAGAGTCGATCACACTATCATGGACCTAATTTAGAAGAAGCAACAATCATATAGACCCATATCGTGTGGTTCATGTTTCTAATCAATCATACAATCAATATGCCAAGTAAACATGCTATAACAACATACAATCATGATAGAGGGCAAGACACAACACGAGACTTAAGCAATGGGACAAGCATGGGTACATAATGTCATACAACTACGAATTCACATTAAAGCTCATCATCATAACATGTACCGGGAGTTGCGTAGCATATAAGGCACGTTGACATCAAATTATAACATGTATCTATCAAGTAAGGGGCTCACTCTATCATGATACTAGAACCGAACTATCACACTATCATGAACCTATTCACAAGAAGGACATCAATTATACAACATCTTGGCATATGACATATACATTCGTGCCCTAGTATGACAATGCAATATACTAAATAGATCATGTCGGGATGATATGGATATGATAAATGTAACTCAAGCCTATACAATAGTCATTATGAACATTAAGGCACATAAGCACAACTTCGCACTAAGGATCAATTGTGGGTCAAGGAGTAGTACCACATAGTTTCACGCAATAATGGACAGAGCAATCAAGATAACCCGATAGAGATCCATAAGAGCAACATTGACTCTTCCCAACTGACTCATTACCCATCTTTCCTGTGGGACTCGGATACTTATTTTTTTTTCGTGACAAGAGAACACTGATGGATCGTCATAAGAATTGATAAGGACAGCCTCGTAAACATCTCACTCTCTAACTCGGAATTTCATCAAGGACCGTCATCCAATACTCTCTCGGACAACCTCTATATTCAATCATGATTCCCGACACCATGTGTTTACCAACCCAATTCCCGTGGAAGACCGATATTCGAAGGGATGACTCGATTAAATTGTCAAAAGGGTTCATAAGGAAAGGGGCGGTTCCACAAAAGCTGAGCTTAACCATATAAGAAGAAGGGTACTCCCGCTATCCCGTTCGCACAAATCGTTCAATATTCATTACACGGTTAGGACATACCAATCAATCTTTAGCATATCAAGCACTCAACATAGAATCAGACAACGCCACACATAACGACCTCCTTGGAGTCTTCCTGACCCATCTGTAAAGAACAAGCTGATATTTCGCTTACCCATTCCCGACCACATCCAATAGGGATGGTGTAGCGCCTTTTCTACCCTCTCGATCCCTTTTTAGTTGGTTCTCCTCTTTTATAATAAGCCAAGTTCATATTTAGTCCAATTGAGTTAGACATATTAAGTTCATTTTGCCCCTTTAAAACGCTTTCAAATCTTTTGAAATTCATGGGCGGTTTTCCAAAACATACACTCGACCCTAGCGTACCTGAATTGCACAACCTGGCTCTGATACCAACTTTGTAACGGCCCGGATATAAATATTCGGGATACGTTTCGAAGGTCGGATACCTTCGTTAGGATGTTGCAATTCAGGTACGGGTCGAGGTTTCAAACCTCTAATCAGTCGAAGTCCTAGAAATACAATTTATACAAAAGTAAAGCGGAAGTACGGTTTAGATACAAAAGCCACGGCAGAGCCGGGTCAAAACCAAAACAAAGTGGGTGATTGCCATTTGTCAAGTTAGAATATATTAGCCGGATTCTTCGATTCGCCAAAAGATTTCCCCGTCACAGAAGCATGGAGCAACAAGAGCAGTACCTAACACTATCCACGAAGTCAGGCCTGGTGATCGCCTGCGGGTCCTCTGACCGCGCTGAGGCCACATAACATGCCTATGCCTAAATAAAAGATGACTAATGTGGTACAAGATTTAAATCACACTATCATGCCCCTAGTATATATATAATATGCGAAAAAGAACTTTAAAGGGCCCAAGACAATGCCAAGTGGCATATCCCTCTCCTACCTCTACACCCCTTCCCGTTAGTGCAGAGACTGGCCAGTTCGGTGCTATAGCATAGCAATATCCTCGTGGTGGTGCACTCACCCACGGTATCATCATATCATATCATATCATATCTTACCCAATGGTGCTGGGCTATCATATCATGCTCATATCGACTCGATAGACTCAGGGCACCCGATGGGGCTAGGCTACCCTATGACCCTAGCAAAAACTCTAGGACTATCACAGATAACGACCGTTCTGTTTCAAACACACAAAGTAAACACATGCTCAGTTCAATGCAATCCTAGCATGATACTACCTGGCATGCTTTAATATGCAACAGAACTACACATTACATGACACATCAGGCAGGAGGTCCAGGTTACTGAGTAAGTCCCGTAGGATACTTACCTGTTGATGCAGCACAACAAGATAACACAAGCAAGGGCCCAAATGCAAGTCCAAAGCAATCCAAAAGCAATACACACCTATCGTCAAGTCATTTCCATAAGCTACCAGACCAACATTCATACACACGAACCCAAGTTCTCAACATTCTCAAAACCGACCGATAGTAAAACCGTTTTCCAAAATCTTCCCGATACGATCAAATCGACCAAAATCATTTTTCAATTAAACCCATTGATAAAATCATACCAACCATATTTTCAAACTCATAAATCCCAAATTAAGTCAACTCATATTCAAAATACTTTCTCAAATCATACTTGGCCAAATTCCGATATTAAACGTTTAAGCCTTAAACTAGTCTCTCAAAATCACATTATAGAAATCATTCCGGCATGTTATTCCAAAACCTTATCAAAATCAACAAATCGTTTCTAGAACCATTTATAACATATATAATAATATAAATAATAACCTAATAATAATTTAACAATAATATTTATCTAAAATAAAACACAAAGATAAATCCATTTTTGCAATCCTCATTTATAAGACAACATTAATAAATCATTCTACCATTTCAAAATCACATGCTAAAAGACCACATAATTATTTCCCAATTAATTCTATTTTTTTGAAACAACTTATAACATATATATATATAAAATAATATATCATTTAATATCATGATATATCTATATATATATACATCAGATAGTACCATTTAAAGAGATAATTTTTATAATATATACCATTTCTCAGAAAATATATATACATATAAAAAATCATCAGAAATACCATATAGTATAAGCATATAGTATAGCATCTATAATACTTTATAGCATTTAACAGTAACAACACACAAAAATTTCTTAAACACCCAATTTAAACAGCCCAACACCCAACCCTTTAAAATCCGGATCCAAGAGCTGAAGCCCAACCCGGAAGAAATGAAAAGGAACCCAGCCCGGATCTTAGAAAAGAAAAGAGGAGGGGATCCGGTTCGAAAACGATATAACCCATGAGGGAGATCCGGGTCAGGCCCACCCAACGGCCCAAGAAGCCTGAGCTTCTTCTTCCCCCATAAACGAACAGAGCTCTGTTCGCTCTCATTAGAATCGAAGGAAGGGAGGAAGAATCCCAGGTCTCCAAGGCTCCTTTCCGACTCAAATTCCCCGGCCAGTTCAAGCAACAAGTAAGACGAAAATCAAAAACAAGAATCGAAGGGGAGTTTGGAAGGCTCACCGAGCGAATTGGGTTGGATGGGTCACCGGAGCTTCGTCGGAATCCGATAGGCTTCGTCGAAGGTGGGTCGATGCCCGGGACCGCCGCTTCATTCAACGGAGAACAGGGGACGACGACGGAGGCGGAGCTGCTCAAGGCACTCAGTAGGTGCTCGGTCTCGGTGCTGTCCAAGGAAGACAGGGGCGAGGCACCCGGAGCTGCGCTCGAGGTGCTCGGGGAATTGCTCTGGTGGTTGGCATCGGAAGAACAGGGGCTGGAGGTGTTGCTCGACTCCCTTCAAGCGACTAACAGGGGCGGCGACTTGAGGAGGGAAAAGGAGTGAGCTGGGAGTGGTGGTTGCCGAACCCAGAGAGGGGGAAAGAGAGAGGTTTGGGTGATGTTTGGTTTCTCAGAGATAGTGTGAAAGGAGGGTGTGGTTGGGATCTGATAAAATCGAAACGGGGCAGACAGAGGAGAGAGGGGGGTTTTGTAGGTCATCAGGTGAATGAGGGAGGGAAGAGGAGAGGGAGGAGGGGTACTGCTGCACACTGCTGCACAAAGAGGCAGGAGGTTGGAGGTGTGTGAACTTGTGGGTGAGGTAGAAGACAAGGGGGACCAGCACAAATGCAATTGCAAACCGGGAGAGAGAAGGAGGGAGAGAGAGAGAAAAAAAAAAGAAAAAAAAGGAAATAAATAAAATTGGTCCCCCACAAAGAATTCAATATAGCGGAAATAGACTCGAAACCCGCTCGCCCGATCGAATCCCGACTAACTCAAATTTTAAATAAAATTTCAATTACTAAATTCACGATAACGGAATTAAATTAATTTTATCAAAACTCGGAGCTCGAAGGCGGAATTAAATCCGCTATTATCTAAATTCTCAAAACGATGCCGGAATGTCTTTAAAGTCAAAACTTACGCTCGAGGACGGGTTTTCTCACATTTCTACCAATTGAATAAAATAATAATTTATTTACTCAAATATAATAATATAATAATATAGAATAAATTCAGTCTTTACATTTATCCACCTCTAAAAATAAGTCTCGTCCCCGATTCTAAAATCATTTTAAAGCAATGGGAAGGAGTTTGAAATCGGTGAGTCCGAGGACCCTGTCCAATGATCTTGCAATCATCTCGGTTGCGTCTTCCGGGATTCTCACAATATCCTGGTCATGGTCGTGACATCTCTAAATGGGCCTTGTCGAGTGTGCCGTAAGCGCCCATATCACATCCTCGCTTCGACCTTTCGGAAGTATCACAACTCTAAAAGCATTATAGCGTCCGACTAGGTCTTAGCAAGCAATCTATAAGCGCCCCTATAAAATGCTTGTATCCACTTCGTTAGACGTCATAATGTAAATCCAGTTCGTAAATTCTCAAAGCGTTTTGTAAATGGGAAGATTGTCATCCAAATCATTGAAACTCTCAACTCCTTTAAAACCACAAGTTGGACATTTTTAAAACCGCTCAAAATCTTCAAATCCGATGTTTAATCAAGCAACTTTACACCAAAACAAGTCAAATCCTTTCAAATCGAGATTTCGTCAAAGTCTCCCAAAACCCAAATCATCTTCTCGCAACCAATCAATCAAATTCATAAGGTAGGAGGTAGAATCATCCACCTCTAAGGGCTAATCCCATATTCTCTTCCTAGTTTCCAGAATCGAATCAATCTATCAGTCTCAATTCAAGCAAGATGCACAAGCCATAAGAAATGCATAACTATATAACCAACCAATCTCCAATCAACACATCATAAGGCAAGTCTCAACATATACCAACGTAGTGCCACAAGGTCACATCAACATCTCCAGATCATACCAAAGGTCATAATATGCATCTCAACGACATAACAAAATCATCACAACATCTCAACACCACACCAGAAGTCATAAAAGTATCTCTCATCACAGAATCAATGAACCAAAACCCATTGTCAACACATCAACACATTAAGGTCAGGTTATTAAGATTCAGCAAAAGGGAAAAGTCAGTCAATATGTGAATCACCAAAACGTCAACATACTCGCAAAACATCATCTCAACTCATACAATGTAATATAACGATCACTTAGCAATCACGCACCATTATCTCATATATATAAGTCAGATTCATGATCCAAATCAATATTCATCATTTAACATCCCTGATCATAATATAACATCATGCTCTCACATAGCAACATATCATTATTTCATGATTCATACAACACATCATAACATGCTTCTAGAACAACATAGTAGGATAGCAATGTATCGTTATATCATGATAAAACTTGTCACTGTCAACTAGATTTCAAATATTGCATATCAACATGTAATATCATGCCATATTAGGTTTATCATGGTCGCTATCTAACCTCATGCCAGTTCATAACCACATAATCAAGAAAGTTTTTGCACATTATATCAGTCGAAATAAAACGCAAACCCCGCTCGCTCATCTCCACTCTCAAGCCAAGACCAATCTTCATCTAGACTCACCAACTCGGATAGAATCCCTAAAGAAAAAGTCACATTTCATTTCGATCTTTCAATCTCACACCTCTTCCCACCAAGCTCTCTTATTAACAATCCACCTCTAAGACTTCAACCCCCAACTTCAACCCCCATCTCTGTTTTCACACCCGAGTACACTCTCACTCTATGTTCCCAATACCCCAAAGGTCATTCCTTACATTTCTCACTCTTCCCAAGGAATCACAACGTAGAACCCTTCTAACCACACATCTTCAATAAAATTTTCTCGGTCACTACTCAACCAGCCTATCCTGACCATGCCCCTTCCCCAAGATTTGCCTAAGAGCTCATCGAAACCACCAAGCATTGCCTCTTATAATTCCCGAACTCACTCGGTCCAACCTAAGTCAACACCCCTCTTCTGCAACTATCCCTTACCACCGTTGATCATTCTAATCACTCAAAACCGTTCTCCACTCTCTGACCGCTCTACCAAAAGGACCTCACTCACATGTTCAAAGAAGAAGCATTCATGGACATTATTACACATAATGATCACATCATATCAACTGGCATTTATAACAACAACATCATTAGTTCATCACCAAACATTGCAACATGCATCAAAAGTCTTAATTTACCGTCATGCTCAACAAGCATTGCGAAACATCATATATGAACCTAATCAAATCAAGGTAGCACGTTTCATCATAACCATATCTAATAAACAGTTCAGGTCCTCAGCATTTGCAGTTCATACTATATAGAAAAGGAAGTTAGATCATGCTTAGCAACTCAGAGTTACATCACGTCAAGTCATCATAGGACATTAGGACTGTAAGGCACCGAATCATATATATCATCATAGACATCGGATAATCAAGCAATAATCATTACCAAGTCATCACATCAACACGCAATTTTCCACATCAAGTCAGTGCAATACACCATCAGCAACTTCAGAAAGGGTTAGCAATTCGAATAGAGGACGCTCCCACCTGCAAGTCATATCGTACTCAATAATCGCAATCCTCGAAGCGAGCTTGTTCCGTCGACCTTGTCAATCCTGAGGCCCGTGGGTTATGGGCCCATGCTTCCGCCGCGCTGCTCTATCACTATTCGACTTCCCGATCCCTTTTCCCATGCGGTCGCTCATCCAAGGTAACGCGTAGGAGTTTAAGTTAGCGGAGATAGGGGAGTGACAAGAGCGGACGACCCAATGTTTCTCTCGGAGACAAAATGGATCAAAGCTAAAGATGACACGACTAGAGACAAGACTCTGACCCGGGAATAGTAACGATGCCCTTATGGAGTCCATTAGGTTACAACGTGTGACAAACAAGCATGAATTCATTATGGAGCATATCAATCACATCAATCCACACTAACATGTACCTACCTCGGGGCAACATTCGTATTCATATCAAAGACACAATCAAGTCCTACGTTGATGTATGTGAAACAAGCTAACATTCAAGTATTCCATGGAAACAGATGTGCCTAGTAACTTCAAGCAAGATAGGCGGAACCAACAATGATCATATATAATTCGAAGTCATGCGGAATTTAGTGAAGATAACGAGCATCATGCATGTGAACAATGTAAAAGCATGGTATACACATCAACAAATGAGTCCAAATATATCATGGCGAGGTATGTCGTAACAAACAGGTGAAGCGTCATACGAGATCATATAAGGGCAACATAGTAACTCTCTCATCTAACACAATGATCATGTAATAGGTCAAGCATGGCACGTAATCATATGACGAGATACATTTAAAGAGCATGGGTCCTACATGATACTAGCGGTACATAATGTGATACAAGCATAGTCCAGAGTCATTTAGAGAGGTTCAACATAATATTCACGAAACATGAGGCATCATCAAAAGTAATAAGATGGACATCACGGGTGCTAGATTATAATCATGTTAGGAATAAATCATCATGGGGCACATAAAATGGTACAATAACTGTGACATTATAGAACAAGCATGACATGTAATCATTCAGCAGGTCATATTGGAAGTCATAAGCTCCACATGATACTAATAGCACACATCGAACATGAGTACAACTAAAGTAATTCAACTAGGTTCATTCCGATATTCATGCTTCATGTATATGCAAAATTAGGATATAGAGTGATATGTGATCAAGCGAGGTGTCATAGGTTCATGCAAACACGAGAAGCCATCATAGAGTAATAGACATTTTAACCATGTATGCATGCTAGGTTTGACCATCACGAAAAGCTAGTCAATCCTCGAATTCAACATTAAGCTAATCAGAACGAGTGAAACATGATAAGAGAACAGAAAGAGGAAAGAACCACACTATCAGGTACCTAGCTCAAGAGAGAATCAACAATAAGGTAGGCAAGGCATAAATGTGCGTAAGTCATAACCAAGGATCCTACACGTTACTAATGGCTCAATATAACATGTGGTACATACATGCACTTGATCGATTACTCGGCACTAAGCAAGACTTCAATTCAATCACATTCCAATAATACAGAAACATGAGAGGAAGTGTAGCGAGGTATAGGGCAAGTCTAAGTAATGGCATCATGACCAGAAAATGGAGACATGAGTTCAAGTTAATGTATACTGGGATAAAACATGTATTTGTCAAGACTCACTTACACTAACATATTCTCACCTTAGCACAAGTAACATATAACAATACTCATTTGCAAAATCATCAACAATAGTTAATCCGAGGAATACAAAATAGGTTGCATGCTATAGATTCTTGTCACAAGATGAATAATAAGCATCGAGGCATCATCAGCTAGCATGTTAAAGAGCACATCTTATGAGGCATTCATATAAAGAAGAGTCGATCACACTATCATGGACCTAATTCAGAAGAAGCAACAATCATATAGACCCATATCGTGTCGTTCATGTTTCTAATCAATCATACAATCAATATGCCAAGTAAACATGCTATAACAACATACAATCATGATAGAGGGCAAGACACAACACGAGACTTAAGCAATGGGACAAGCATGGGTACAGAATGTTAGACAACTACGAATTCACATTAAAGCTCATCATCATAACATGTACCGGGAGTTGCGTAGCATATAAGGCACGTTGACATCAAATTATAACATGTATCCATCAAGTAAGGGGCTCACTCTATCATGATACTAGAACCGAACTATCACACTATCATGAACCTATTCACAGGAAGGACATCAATTATACAACATCTTGGCATATGACATATACATTCGTGCCCTAGTATGACAATGCAATATACTAAATAGATCATGTCGGGATGATATGGATATGATAAATGTAACTCAAGCCTATACAATAGTCATTATGAACATTAAGGCACATAAGCACAACTTCGCACTAAGAATCAATTGTAGGTCAAGGAGTAGTACCACATAGTTTCACGCAATAATGGACAGAGCAATCAAGATAACCCGATAGAGATCCATAAGAGCAACATTGACTCTTCCCAACTGACTCATTACCCATCTTTCCTGTGGGACTCGGATACGAATTTTTTTTTCGTGACAAGAGAACACTGATGGATCGTCATAAGAATTGATAAAGACAGCCTCGTAAACATCTCACTCTCTAACTCGGAATTTCATCAAGGATCGTCTTCCAATACTCTCTCGGACAACCTCTATATTCAATCATGATTCCCGACACCATCTGTTTACCAACCCAATTCCGGTGGAAGACCGATATTCGAAGGGAGGACTCGATTGAATTGTCAAAAGGGTTCATAAGGAAAGGGGCGATTCCACAAAAGTTGAGCTTAACCATATAAGAAGAAGGGTACTCCCGCTATCCCATTCGCACAAATCGTTCAATATTCATTACACAGTTAGGACATACCAATCAATCTTTAGCATATCAAGCACTCAACATAGAATCAGTCAACGCCACACATAACGACCTCCTTGGAGTCTTCCTGACCCATCTGTAAAGAACAAGCTAATATTTCGCTTACCTATTCCCGACCACATCAAATAGGGATGGTCTAGCGCCTTTTCTACCCTCTCGATCCCTTTTTAGTTGGTTCTCCTCTTTTATAATAAGCCAAGTTAATATTTAGTCCAATTGAGTTAGACATATTAAGTTCATTTTGCCCCTTTAAAACGCTTTCAAATCTTTTGAAATTCATGGGCTGTTTTCCAAAACATACACTCGACCCTAGCGTACCCGAATTGCACAACCTGGCTCTGATACCAACTTTGTAACGGCCCGGATATAAATATCCGGGATACGTTTCGAAGGTCGGATACCTTCGTTCGGATGTTGCAATTCAGGTACGGGTCGAGGTTTCAAACCTCTAATCAGTCGAAGTCCCAGAAATACAATTTATACAAAAGTAAAGCGGAAGTACGGTTTAGATACAAAAGCCACGGCAGAGCCGGGTCAAAACCAAAACAAAGTGGGTGATTGCCATTTGTCAAGTTAGAATATATTAGCCGGATTCTTCGATTCGCCAAAAGATTTCCCCGTCACAGAAGCATGGAGCAACAAGAGCAGTACCTAACACTATCCACGATGTCAGGCCTGGTGATCGCCTGCGGGTCCTCTGACCGCGCTGAGGCCACATAACATGCCTATGCCTAAATAAAAGATGACTAATGTGGTACAAGATTTAAATCACACTATCATGCCCCTAGTATATATATAATATGCGGAAAAGAACTGTAAAGGGCCCAAGACAATGCCAAGTGGCATATCCTCTCCTACCTCTGCACCCCTTCCCGTTAGTGCAGAGACTGGCCAGTTCGGTGCTATAGCATAACAATATCCTCGTGGTGGTGCACTCACCCACGGTATCATCATATCATATCATATCATATCTTGCCCGATGGTGCTGGGCTATCATATCATGCTCATATCGACTCGATAGACTCAGGGCACCCGATGGGGCTAGGCTACCCTATGACCCTAGTAAAGACTCTAGGACTATCACAGATAACGACCGTTCTGTTTCAAACACACAAAGTAAACACATGCTCAGTTCAATGCAATCCTAGCATGATACTACATGGCATGCTTTAATATGCAACAGAACTACACATTACATGACACATCAGGCAGGAGGTCCAGGTTCCTGAGTAAGTCCCGTAGGATACTTACCTGTTGATGCAGCACAGCAAGATAACACAAGCAAGGGCCCAAATGCAAGTCCAAAGCAATCCAAAAGCAATACACACCTATCATCAAGTCATTTCCATAAGCTACCAGACCAACATTCATACACACGAACCCAAGTTCTCAACATTCTCAAAACCGACCGATAGTAAAACCGTTTTCCAAAATCTTCCCGATACGATCAAATCGACCAAAATCATTCTTCAATTAAACCCATTGATAAAATCATACCAACCATATTTTCAAACTCATAAATCCTAAATTAAGTCAACTCATATTCAAAATACTTTCTCAAATCATATTTGGCCAAATTCCGACATTAAACGTTTAAGCCTTAAACTAGTCTCTCAAAATCACATTATAGAAATCATTCCGGCATGTTATTTCAAAACCTTATCAAAATCAACAAATCATTTCTAGAACCATTTATAACATATATAATAATATAAATAATAACCTAATAATAATTTAACAATAATATTTATCTAAAACAAAACACCAAGATAAATCCATTTTTGCAATCCTCATTTATAAGACAACATTAATAAATCATTCTACCATTTCAAAATCACATGCTAAAAAACCACATAATTATTTCCCAATTAATTCTATTTTTTTGAAATAACTTATAACATATATATATATAAAATAATATATCATTTAATATCATGATATATCTATATATATACATCAGATAGTACCATTTAAAGAGATAATTTTTATAATATATACCATTTCTCAGAAAATATATATACAAATAAAAAATAATCAGAAATAACATATAGTATAAGCATATAGTATAGCATCTATAATACTTAATAGCATTTAACAGTAACAACACATAAAAATTTCTTAAACACCCAATTTAAAAGCCCAATACCCAACCCTTTAAAATCCGGATCCAAGAGCTGAAGCCTAACCCGGAAGAAATGAAAAGGAACCCAGCCCAGATCTTAGAAAAGAAAAGAGGAGGGGCTCCGGTTCGAAAACGATATAACCCATGAGGGATATCCGGGTCAGGCCCACCCAACGGCCCAAGAAGCCTGAGCTTATTCTTCCCCCATAAACGAACAGAGCTATGATCGCTCTCATTGGAATCGAAGGAAGGGAGGAAGAATCCCAGGTCTCCAAGGCTCCTTTCCGACTCAAATTCCCCGGCCAGTTCAAGCAACAAGTAAGACGAAAATCAAAAACAAGAATCGAAGGGGAGTTTGGAAGGCTCACCGAGCGGATTGGGTTCGATGGGTCACCGGAGCGTTGTCGGAATCCGATAGGATTCGTCGAAGGTGGGTCGATGCCCGGGACCGCCGCTTCATTCAACGGAGAACAGGGGACGACGACGGAGGCGGAGCTGCTCAAGGCACTCAGTAGGTGCTCGGTCTCGGTGCTGTCCAAGGAAGACAGGGGCGAGGCACCCGGAGCTGCGCTCGAGGTGCTCGGGGAGTTGCTCTGGTGGATGGCATCGAAAGAACAGGGGCTGGAGGTGTTGCTCGACTCCCTTCAAGCGACTAACAGGGGCGGCGACATGAGGAGGGAAAAGGAGCGAGCTGGTAGTGGTGGTTGCCGAACCAGAGAGGGGGAAGGAGAGAGGTTTGGGTGGTGTTTGGTTTCTCAGAGATAGGGTGAAAGGAGGGTGTGGTTGGGATCTGATAAAATCGAAACGGGGCAGACATAGGAGAGAGGGGGGTTTTGTGGGTCATCAGGTGAATGAGAGAGGGAAGAGGAGAGGGAGGAGGGGTATTGTTGCACACTGCTGCACAAAGAGGCAGGAGGTTGGAGGTGTGTGAACTTGTGGGTGAGGGAGAAGACAAGGGGGATCAGCACAAATGCAATTGCAAACCGGGAGAGAGAGGGAGGGGGAGAGAGAGAAAATAAAAGAAAAAAAGGAAATAAATGAAATTGGTCCCCACAAAGAATTCAATATAGCGGAAATAGACTCGAAACCCGCTCGCTCGATCGAATCCCGACTAACTCAAATTTTAAATAAAATTTCAATTACTAAATTCACGATAACAGAATTAAATTAATTTTATCAAAACTCGGAGCTCGAAGACGGAATTAAATCCGCTATTATCTAAATTCTCAAAACGATGCCGGAATGTCTTTAAAGTCAAAACTTACGCTCAAGGACGGGTTTTCTCACATATATACCGATTGAATAAAATAATAATTTATTTACTCAAATATAATAATATAATAAGATAGAATAAATTCAGTCTTTACAGAGGGGCCTGCTGGACATCGACATCGACTGGGCTCTGGTCGATATCGACTGGTATGGTCGATGTCGACCTCTGTTGTGGTTTTGATGGCTCTGCGGTGGCCTCGATGTCGACCTGGGTGTCGACCTGGGGGTCGATATCGACCTCTTGATCGACATCGATTGGTCTGTCGATGTCGACTGGGTCTGCTGCTTTCTCCTCCGCTTCCGTTCGTGGCTTATGTACTTTGTTGCCACTCCTTAATTGCATGGCGGCGACATGGCCCATCCCGGATTGTCCCTTAGGATTTGTGGTGGGTTGCCCAGGGAATGTTCCGGACGGTCTAGGGATTTGTGCCACCAATTGACCCAGTTGGGTCTCTACGTTCTTTTTCCAAATATCCATCTCCCCAATCCTTGTGGTGAGGTGATTGAGTTGAGAATGGATGGCATTGTTGGATTGATCATTCTTAGCCTGATTTCGCCTGATTTCATCTAGCACAAGTTGAAGATCATCCTTCTTTTGGTCTCTCTCCGGATGCCCAAGAGCTCTATAAGGCGGGGGGTCCCTAGGGTTAACCGGGTTCCTTTGTGGTTGATGGAACCTTTGGTCTCCCCAATATTGGTGATTGGGACCCCTCATGTAGCGCGCCTCCTGGTGAGTCTCCGCTAGATGTACTTGTTCAGCATAGGGGCACTCGATGGTGGTGTGCCGCTGCGATCCGCATCCAATGCAATCTTGGTTCGCTGAAAGGAACCTCACTTGCTTTTGGAGCTTTCGAAGTTGATCTGTATGGAATTGCTCCTTCACGTCTAGATCGATTACATTGGAGGGTTCATATAATGGCATAGATGGGGCAGGTCTCGACGATGATGGTGTCTGGTAAGCCTCAGGAGTCCCATATGTATTGTCAAATTCCACCAACCTCTCTATGGTTTCCCAAGCCTCTTGTGGAGCGAGTTCAAGGTAGCCATAGGCGGTGTAAGTGTTGATCCTCTCCTTGGTGGCAGCATCAAGAGCATTGTATATGATCTCCTGAATTACGTAAGGTGGTTGGCCATGCGTCGGGCATGATCGTAGTAGGTCCTTAAACCTTTCCCAAACAGTCGTCAGAGCCTCACCAGGCTTTTGTTTGAAAGCCGTGATTTTTTTTCGGATCAACGCCGTCTTAGAAGGAGGAAAGAACTTGTTGAGGAACGCGTCCTTGACTTCATTCCAGGTGCGGAGCGATCTTGGGGCTAAGCTCTCCAACCACTGCAATGTTTTTCCTGTAAGAGACCAGCGGAAGGCATTTAGTTGGTCATATTCAAGACTTCGTCCATCAGCAATAATATCACAGAGGTCTAAGAAGGTTGAAATATGTGCCATAGGGCATTCATTAGGTTTTCCTTCGTATTGATGCCTTTTTATTTCAGTTAGGAAGTTAGGTTTAATTTCAAAATTAGAGGCAGGGATAAGAACCGCCGATTCAGGCACTATGAGCGCGGGGTGCATGTATTGCTTGACATTCCGAGGGAGGGCATTGATTTGGGCTTCTATTTGCCTCCGGCCTTCCTCCTCCCTATCCGCACGCTCCTTAGGCGCCGCCTCTCTAGTCGTCAAGTCCTCGACCTGCTTCCTTAGTTGCTCAATAAGTTCAGCCTGGTTTGCGTTGTCTGCCATGATTCTCTAAGCTTGGGCTCTTAGGTGGAAATAGCGCTCAGGGTCGTCTACTCCATCAAATTCAGGTGGGCGATCAGCGCGTCGCATACACCTGCAACTCCAAACTAGAAAGAGACGTGAGATAGAATACTAGGGCGCGATTGATTGCCTCCCCGGCAACGGCGCCAATTTGTTATTGCAGGATGAAGGTCTATTATCTCAAATACAAATATAAAATATGTATAAATGTAAACCGACTCCTAGCCTATGCAAATAATTACAAGACTTCCTCTCGTTGTAGTAGAAGGGTAGTCAGGATCGATCCACGACGAGGCGTGTCAGCGGGATCCTAGTAGCGTTGGAAATCTCACGTCTTGCGTCGACCAGAAGCCTCGATTTAGACCTTGGTGCTCGATGTCGACCTCGGCTGTCGATCCTTTCTGCAACAGAAGATCAGCAGAGACAAAAACAAGCAGTCGATATCGACAGGAAAGGGTTGATATCGATGTCAGCAGACGAAATCGACTGGCTCGGAAGACTGGCAGTCGATACAGAAGGGTCGATTTCGACGTATGGGGTCGATATCGATGTTCAGCAAACTCCGCAGTGATGATCGTCGTCGACTCAGAAAACTGTCGACGAACTCACTGGTCGATATCGACGTCTGTGGTCGATATCGATGTCTTCCTGCAATGGGTTAGTTCTTTATCGACAAAGAAAGGCCGAAGATTTAAGAATGGGAAGGAAGCAATGAACAGAAATAAAACAGAGGTTTTGGGTGTATAAAATATTTAAAAAGCAACTCCTAGGATTAGGGTTTACCACAACGTTAACCAATGCATGCGATAAGATAAATAAGACGGACACTTGCGCTGTTTCACCTGAGGGACGCTTTCGCCGTACACCAACTCTTAGGATTACTCTTGCAAATAAACCTAATTGTCTCTACCGATTTTATGTTTATAACTCAAGTTGTTAGCATGAATCCCGTTTCTTTCGATTAGGACTAAACATAGAATCGTAGGAGATGATATAGACACAACGATATCAACATCTAATACTTACCTCGAACACGCATGGCTAATGTCGGGCTCACCCCGACCCTAAGAGCTTTGGGGGACTACTCGCTTCTCATCATGGAACTCATCATTGATTGAAATAAAGAAACTTGCATTAAAATATAAACTTCGAAGCTTTAAAAATCAACGCCGGCTTTCGCGAACGTCAAATCCTAAAACTTCTCTCTAACTCTATTGAATGTAATTGAACTCTAAAAATTGGATGATTGAATGCTAGCCCCCTAAGGCTTTATTTATAGGCTACTAATCCTCGCTATCCAAGGATTGTAATTTCTATCTAAACTATAAACTCTATCCAAACAATTAGGATAGGTCTTTTATTTTGATAAACTTAAACTAACTTTAAAGGTAGAAAGTAAATAAATCCCAGCTGCTATCTATCTATATGTTACAAGATAAATCCGTGCTTCCTTGAAGATAAAGTTTCTAATCCGCATCTCGAAATCGAGTCTATCTTCTGTCGAGATAAGGGGTCGATATCGACCACATAGGTCGATATCGAGGTCTTTGTTCCTGCTCGACTTGTCCAGCTCCAGTCGATGTCTATATTGAGGTCAATATCGAGGTTGAAGGTCGATATCTATGTTGAAGGTCGATATCTACCTCTGCTCAGCTTCACTTGGATTCTTCGTTTTGACTCCGATTTCGCTCGAATTCCTGCATGGTTAGCTCAAAACTTGTGCAGACTCTATTTCTTGTATTTTAGCCCATTCTTACACAAGTTTATATTCTTTTGAACCTTTTCTTTGGAAATCGAATGAAATATGAAGTCAAAAGATGCAATAAAAAGAAGTACAAATATGTACATCAAAATTGCATGTATAAATTAAATTAATATTCATATAGGATGAAATGAAAAATTAATAAGTGTATAAAAGAAAAATCATGTATATTGGATTAGCGCAATATTGTTAATTAAACATAGGTGTAGTATTGTTAATTATAAATTAATTTCAATAAATTAATTGTTTAAATGTGATTGATGAAAATATCAAAAATTATGGAGGGGTGCATATAAGAAAAAAAATTATCATTTAAAGTATACCATCGATCAATAAATTATTTAATAGGTTGAAATATTGAATTGATTAATTAAATATTGAATGTATTGGAAATAATAACATGTTTTCCTTTTAGTATATATGGAATATTGTAAAGTTTTACCGTGTGATTGTATTGGAGATTTGAAATTAAAATAACTTTTAATATATATGGATGGTGTATTGTGTACATATTAAATCGATAAAGTGTGATTTATATCCTTATATAATTATATGAAGAGCTCTCAATTAAAGTTTTGTTTAATTAACAAAAGAATTAAAAAAATATTTTAAAAAAGCTTAGTTAGGATTGGCTAATTGACCTAAATTCAAGGAGGGAATGATACATCAGCTAATTGATCTAAATTCAAGGAGGGAGTGACACATCAGCAAGAGTGTTCTCATTTAAAGTATAAACTAGTACAGTTACCGCGCCATGCCGTGATGCTTTTTAAAATAAAATTCTAATAATATAATTAATAAATATTAATTATACATTTAAAGAAAGGTTTATCAAAATTTAGGACTCCTCCTGTTACTTCAAATATGTTTACTATTTATGCAAATTTTTTTAAAATGATAAAAACTATATAAAATATCAACTTTTTTTACATTATTTATATAAATTTACCTAAAAAGTGTGTATAATTAATAAAACCTCGTGTTTTAATTAATTTGGAGTATAAAAAAAGGTAGAGTTGATAAAGTAACAAAAATTAAAATTTTTGCACTATTAAATTAGCTTAGAAATATTTATGACAATTATAACACCATTTAAATTTCTTCTCATATAAATATAAATATAAATATAAATATTTTGAAGAAATGTTGTTTGTTATTATAAGAAAATAAAATCAAAAGTATAAAATAAGTGCACTCTGTGTTAATTTTGACAATGATCAACCATGTTGATAAAACAACTATAGTAGTTAGATATAACTTACTAATGTGCCCAACAGTGTATTAATGATAATGATTTAATATACAATTCGAATATATACTCTCAATTTGGAATATATACTCTGCCTAAAATAAAACTAAAAATTTAGAAATATACAACAATTTGTATATATTCTGCTAATTGAAAATATATACTCATATAAAATTTATATGGAGTTATGTATATAAAAGGAAAATTGTGTATATAAAAGGAAAGTCGTGTATAAAATTTATATAAGACTAAAAATTTGATTGGGTAGTTATGTATATAAAAGGAAAATTGTGTATATGTAATAAATCTAATTAAATGGGTAGAATCTCTCAATTTTAATATAAAAATTGATTTAAAAACTGGTTAATTGTAATTGGATGAAATTGCTAAAATGAAAGAGAGGACGACACATCATCAAAATACTTCTGGTTTAAAGTATTATATAGATATAGATATAGATCAGTAAATTAGTCTAGATATTACCACAAGTGTTAGTGTGTGACACTCAACTTGAAGGGATGCCAAGAAGCTTCAAGAGTTGACAATAAAAATGTGGAAAAGGAGATGCCCGTAGCAATTACTAGAAAATTCGAGGAAATTATGTCAAATATCTACAGTATCTTATAATAGGTGAAGGTCGGTTTTGTTCGCAAAATCGGTATCCTGTAAATAAACCATAGGTAGTGGCATTTTGTAGTGGTGTGAGTGAAGTGATCCTCCAATATGTGTGCATTAGTGTTGAGTAAGCAAGAGGTGTGAAGTGACGTGAACTAAGAGACGTGAGTTAAAGAGTGAGTACCTCCACAAGTGAGTACCTCCAGTAATAATCATTGCACCACATTCAATGGCATCAATTAGCCAGGTCTTATCGATTCCCTTCCTATCTCCCACATGACATCCGAAAGCACACAAGCCACAATAGTGATCTTCCAAGAACTCTTTGCAACCTTGCCCACCTCCTTTAGCACAAAAATCTCACAGCCCTTCAGGAGAACTTGATTCTGAAAACTTTCCTCAGTGATGTCATCCATAGCGGACTGGTAACCGGAGTCACCGAAAAGGGAAAGCTTATGATCGACGTTCCATTCTTCAAGGAACATAATCGGGAGACCAAATTGATGCATACCATTTAACTACAGTTGCTCTGCCCATTACATTTCCCGTCAACAATCAACAATAGTCAGTAGCCCACCTTTCTTGTATAACTGATTCATGCACGGCTACTCATGCGACGAATATACTTTCGCTGCAAAGTAGGTACCTTTCTCAAGGACTATAACTTTCTGTCTAGAGCTTGTAAGAACGGCAACAGCTACACTTTCATCGCTACCGTAGCCCACACAACTACGACATCACATTTTATCTTGTAGGCGTCTTAGGTAGGATCTTTTGTTACCTCTACACCCTTTCTAACCTAAAAGTTTCGAAAAGCTTAAGCCATTTTGTAGGGGTTTCATCATTCCTTATATTCTGTCTTTAATTTCACTCAATTGTCAATGTGGGATGAGACCCAAATAGAATTTAGTTGCGATCTCTCCATTCCACCTTATATCCCATTCATTTCCATGTTGGGTTTTTGGAATTTTCATTTTCATGTGACAACAAGCCAAATAAAAAAAATATTCGCATCCATTGTTCTGTTTCCCTCCTACATAGGGAAGAGTTTATTGGACTAGTATTACCACATGGGCCTTCTTCAACCCATGTGAAGGTCATCTTCTTTTGTCTAAAAAAAAAGAGAAGTATTTTCATTTGGGAAACTAAGAGAGAAAAGCAAAGACTGAAAAAGGAAGAATATAGTTTGGAGGAGAAGAATCCTATATGTTTCAACATATTTTTGGCTTCCCTGATCAATGAACAAACGACCTCCGATCGGGATGAATTTTTTATATGTTGTTTATCTCATCAAAGGCTTCATTTTTGGTACGGTTGGATTGTTGTTTTGAACCCGAAAACTCTGGTTCCCCTTGCTATTGTCCTCTCTTGTTTGTTTGTGGAACAAATACTCCATGAAAGCACTTCTCTTCTTAACTTCATTGCTCGATGTTGGGAAGAGTAAAACGTTATAAACCAAATTGCCACACAAAACGTTATAACCCAAATTTAGTTTGTACATACATAATATAGATAGATTTCCCTTCTAAGTCCTTCATGGGTGTTATCAATGATTTCCCCTTGGGTACTAATCCTACTAAGCCCACTAAAAACGACAACATTAAACCGGCCTTGGCATCGTCGGCCTCGGCTATTGAGTGTTGGAATCCCCGGGATGTCCTAGCTCATTCCTCTCAGCAGTCGCTCTATGGATGGGGATCATGGAGCCTGAGGTTGCTTCTGTGTTTCTTATTTCTTGCTTTTGTGTTGCACTACTGCGTACTTCTCCTGGATGTTTCTTCTGTTTGTGCAGGCCTTTAGATTACCCTCAAGCACCGACCCATTACCAGGTTAGTTACCCTAATCTATCTAATTTTATTCCAATTTTGGGTACTACTTACAACCCTAACCTATCAAAGGCTTCACACCGGGTTGTTGTGCGTTATCCTGCATTTTTGTTTAACTAATGTTGAAACGTCTTTCTCTATTATCGATTGCTCGATTGTTAATATCCTTCTCATAATGGCCACCGTGGGTGGTTGTCCCAACTCCTTTAGGATGTTCAAGGAGGATCATCCTCCCCCTGACCCATCTCCAAAGTTCTATTTTCTAGTGTTTGGCTTGCTCACAAGTTGTATGTGTGTCTCGCAATTTCTATATTTGTATTTGTTGTTTGTGGCTGGGTGTTTTGTGTGCAGGTATGTCATGGACTTGCTCCGTACCCCAGCTAGCTTCATCACCAACACTTATATCCGAAGGGAGTACTATACGTACATATTGCTTATGCCACAACTTGACAATATTATCTTAAGTACTTTGGGCATCACAAGCCTTACTTTGGTACAATATAAGTTTGACACCTGGGGCTATGTACTACTTTATCGAAAGGTTCTCCGTATTCTTAGGTGTATGATCTACAAACATCTTGTATAGACATACAATTTCATGTTTTTATTATTTACTTATATTGTAACATATTCTTTATATCAACTTTTTGTTATCGCCTATATTGAGAATATACCTCTGTACTGGTTATTGTCTTTCGCTGCTGGTTCTTGTTTGCCTTCTTGCAGGTTCATCGTAGCTATTGGGTCTGCAAATCCCTTACTCAAGGATTGTCATCTACATGTCTCGGGCCTTTTTTGCATCACCATGATGTTTACTTATCCCATTTCATGTACATCTATCTCCCGGCCTACAACCATACTTCTACAATTATTTGTGCTTTCGGAAACCCCGAGTCAGATCTTGTATTGTAATAAACTTTTATGGTTTGGTTACATTAAACTACTACTCATTGATTTTGAAACAATCATTTTGTCATGTATAAGCATGAATAAATACCAATTGCTACATTTAAAGGATGTTTTAATATGAATATTTGCACGTGAAATTTGAAAGGTTCTAGACGTCGGAATTTTTGGACTAACATTGATATTTTCTGTAAAAATAACAACATAAACGTTTTAGCCCTGTTGGAAACCAAAGCAGACAAGCCTCCAGAAGAAAAATACTAGAATATTTTCTTAGGGGGGGGGATCTGTGTTCTCTGCAAAGATTTAACACCTGCTCAAGGTAGTATTGAACTAATCATTGTTCAACATCGATTCATTCATATAAATTACACCGATAATATATTACACCAATCAGTCATCTTCATCATAGTTTGTGTTCCATCGGATAATAGGCATAAACAAGTCTTCTGGGATATACTATCAAATTACAGAACACATTTGCTATTACCATTCTGTATCATGGGTGATATTAATGACATCGTATCTCTAACCGACAAGTTAGGGAGAGTTGAGCCTTCCTCCTCACGCTTTTCCCGGCTTTATGAAATTAAATATTCTATGTCCCTATCAGATGTACCAACCTTTGGGGGTCAGTTTACATGGAAACGGAAAAAGTTTGGACTTGACAATTGCTTTGAGAAGTTAGACCGTCTCATGCTACAAACTAGTGTCCTATCCATCTTCGATTCTATTCGAGTAAAGAATCATCCGTTTACAACATCGGATCATGCACCAATTTTAGTGGATCTTCGGAATCACACCCAGCCGAGTAAAAGGCCATTCAAGTTTGAGATGGCATGGAAAACTAGAGCATGTTACAAAAATTTGGTTCAACAGGCTTCGAGACTAGATTCTTAGGGTTCTCTCATGTTCAAAATAACACATAAACTTAAACTTCTTAAAAAATTATCTAAAGCTTAGCACAAAAAAACTTCTCACAACATCAACAACCAGATTATGATTTTGATAACGCTCTAGCGCTTATTCAGTCCAAGTTATTAACAAATTTCAACCATCAAGATCTCGAAGTACTAAAACAACTTCTTAACAAGAAGGAGGGTATGCTCGATTTCCAGCATAAGTACTGGAGCCAACGAGCTAAGGTGAAACACGTCAAACTCAACGACACAAACTCTGGGTACTTCAATAAAGTGGCAACGACAAAACGTGGTAAAAAGATTATTAAGAACATAACCTTGGATGACGGGTCGTTTATATCAGATTATGGCTTAATTCAACAAGAATTTAAAAAAGAGTTTAAAAATAGATTTCGTTCTTCAGCAGATCCGAACAAACGTTTTGACAACGATATTGTTGTCATCACACCGGAGATTACTTCTCATGACAATCTAATACTCACTAGTCCAGTTTCCAACTCTGAAGTAAAGAACGCCATCTTCTCCATGGCTGTCGATAAAGCGCCTAGCCCTGATGGCATGCCGGCAGGTTTCTACCGAAAATACTGGAATGTGGTCGGTCCATCAGTCACGAAAGTTATAAAAGCCTTTTTCTTCTGGGAAAATTCTCAAGCAGATAAATCATACGTTTATAACCTCACTCCCTAAATGTGATAATCCATCATCGATAAATCATTACAGACCCATCAGTCTGTACTCTACCATCTATAAAATCATAGCAAAAATAATTACCACCAAACTCACTAAAATCTTCGACAGAATGATTCATCCTCTACAAGAATCCTTTACAAAAAGACGCTCAATTCAGGATAATGTCCTAATCGCGCATGATATCTTCCATACTTTTCGTTCCAAAAAAAAGATAACAAGGTATGGTAGCCCTAAAATTGTGTATGGAAAAAGCCTACGGTAAAATTGAATGGACCTTCCTTTTCAAAGTCATGGACAAATTTGGGTTCTCCCCAACATTCATCGGTTGGATTCGGGAATGTTTTTCCATAGTATCCTACTCAGTTTTGGTTAATGATGAACCGAACAACTTGTTGCACCCTTCTAAAGGCCTACGCCAAGGAGATCCGTTTTCTCCTTTTTTGTTTATCCTCACAGCAAAAGTTTTGGCGCGTACCTTACAAAGGGAATCAAATACAAATAAAGATGTAGGAATCTCTTTCGGCGTGCTCGGTGTTAGAATACTGTTCGTTTCTTTCGCAGATGACATTCTCATCTTCACAAAAGACATTCCTTTTGACATGCGTCACCATTTCTGCGATCCTTGATTGTTTTTGCCTATCCTCAGCTCATAAGGTAAACACGCAAAAATCTAGTTTTCAAGTATCTCCCAATACTTCACAAGTATCCATCAATACACTTACCTCTACATTAGGCATTTCGCAAGCAACCAATTTTGAAAAATATATTGGTTTTCCAATCATCAACGGACGGGTCAACAAGGAAACTTTCGCTGACATCTTTCTAAAAACTAAACATCAGTTAACTAAATGGAAAGCATCCAATCTTTCTGCCGAAAGGAGGAAAGTTCTTATTAAAGCAAATCTCAGTGTACAACCACTTTTCCTTATGCAAGCTTTTTACTGCCGACTAACATTCTCCATGAACTGGACAAGGTTTATAGGCGTTTTTTCTGGAATAAAGAAACTAATATTACGCCACTTATTAGTTGGGATAAGATCTTTGCGGATACGCTAAAAGAAGGATTAGGAATCCATAAAGCTAAAACGATGAATTTAGCCTTACAGATGAAACTGCTTTTGGAAAATTATTGCAGAACCTCCCAATATCTGGTTCGTATAATTTCATACAAGTATCTAAAGGGATCCAATCTTTTGGCTTACACGAAAAAAACCAATACCTCTTGGCAATGGTCCAGAATTTGGACGATCCAGACTAATATCGATCAGACATTTGTTTCAATGTCGATCAAACATTTGTTTCGACCGGGTCTTCGTTGGAGTATTGGGAATGGGAATTCCGTCAATTTCTGTTCCGATAATTAGGCTTTTGAAACTCCATTGGCTAACAAGATAATCGCCCCCCCCCCCTCCCCCCGTGATTATCATTCCGCCTTAACGGTAAGTCATTTTATCTCAGAATTTAACAAATGGGATCATAACCTACTGCAATCCGTTCTCAAGAATTTACTCCTGCCAGTAGATATGGATTGTATTAGTAACATTGTCCTACCGACAAATTCTTTTTCTGGCAGCCTCTATTGGGTCCCAGCAGGGACGGTTAGTTTTCTACTAGTTCGACATCAAATTTACTTATGAAAACATCTGAGGATGCCAAGTTTAATTGTGTCCGGCTATGGAAACTTGATGTGCCTCACAAGGTTAGACATTTCCTGTAGAAAATTGCTCATGATGTCCTACCTACTAAAGAGCGATTACAGAAATCGCATATCTCGGTGCCCTCATGTTGTGTTTTCTGTGGTAATTCTAATGAAAATGCTCACCACCTATTTATCGACTGTTCAATAGCAGTTCAGTTAAGGCGAGTATTAGGCATATCCTTTTCTAGTGGTATCAGCTCCAAGCCTCCAACTATCACTCCAATATTCATATCTCTTTGAACGATAACTGTGGCATCATCGGTGAAAAGAACATGGGAGATCTTGTACTTTGTTGGTGGGCCATTTGGTTTTTTAGGAACAAGGCAGTCTTCGGCCATATAAATTCGGCGTCTACTATCGATATGAAAATCCTATTCCTAACCACTAGGCATTCTTGGGTTGAAGCTAGGGCTTTCAATCTTGACGAAACGAATGTTGTCCAGACGGGCTTGGATAAGACAATAATTAGGACCCTTCCTAAACCTGCTGGTAGCCGGAATTCGTTTAGGAATGGTCATTGGAATAACCCATCTCATAACTATGTTAAACTCAATTTTGACGGTTCTATGAGAAGTGGAGGAAATGCATCTTATGGTTTTGTTATCCGTGACTTTATGGGAACCGTTATCTCCTTAGGCCAAGGATTATGCAACAACACCTCGGTATTATATGCGAAAGCTTTAGGCCTTAAGATGGGCATTATGCACGCTAAGCAACTTCATCTATCCAACCTTCCCATAGAAGGAGACAATCTTGTGGTTGTTAAGGCTCTTATGGGTGATTGGAAATGTCCCTGGAAGATCGAGCTCTTACAATCAGACATGAAGTTAGATCTCTATTCGTTTTCTAATATTGTTGTTCATCATGTTTTCAGAGAATCGAATGCTGTAGCAGATAGACTCGCTCGTCTCACCTATAGTCTTCTTGCCGACGACTGCGTTGAAAACGATCCAGAATTTTGAGTTCTCATCCGCAAGGATGCGTTAGGAAGGGTAACCATGTCGACTCGTTCTTTCTAATTCTTATATTGCATGTAAAAAAAATATAGATAGACTAGTTGAAGAAACGTGATTTGCATGGATGTCTTAGTTTAGATAATGTTAAATTATTATTCTGTAAAGAAAACAATAACTATCTGTATCTATATATCTATATGTAATATACTAAAACAACGACCTAAAGTCTCCTCTGGTGCACTTTGTTTATGTGTCATTTTCTGATACAATTTGACTTGTGTTTTTTAACACATCAATTAATGATGATCCAATATATTTAAGTCACATTAAACAATGACATCATCTATTTTATCCATGTATCATCTTATGTATTCATCTCATATCTTAAGTGGTTACAAAATCTATTATTTTACTATGAGCTATTTTATAAATATTATAGCTTGAATTATTTTGTCTTTAGTCATTAAGATTAATTATTTTAGTTCATTATATCTAATGATAAGATTTCATTATTAATTAATTATTTATTGAACAATAAAATCTTATCATCAAAATATTTATATTAATTCTCAACTTCATATCTTATGTCGTTACAAAACCTATTATGTTTTAGCAAAATTAAAATTATTTTACTTTAATTTATTTTGTATGATCTTTTTAGATTCTAAGTTAGTTTATTATTTTTTTAATTTTTTTTATTAAAAAATTTCAATAAACTATTTTAATCTTCACAAAATTTAATAAAAATAAATTTAATATAATAAAATATATTTTTATTAATAAAATATGTAAAAACGCAGGTAACAAATACTAGTTATTGTTAAATTATCACAGATGAGTTGTTGCACATTGCTCCAATTCTTTCTTCATTTATGCTAGTCTTCGCCTTTATAACTGCACCCTTATAATTTGATGGTTCTGCCTTTTTGTTGTTTTATGTTTCCCGCATATTTGACGGTTTATCCGTCGCCAATTTATTCGATCTCTCCACCCACCGAGCTTGTCCGGTGCGTCGAATTTTTACCTAATAAAAAAAAAGTTATTGTTAAATATCAATACAAAAAAATATAAGCGATAACGTAGTGATTGTGCAATGAAACCAATACACCTAGTTTATTTCTGGGCTAAGTGTGTGGGTCAACTCAACCTAAGCATAAATGGACCTTATCGAGACAAACTTGTTCACATGGGCTTAGGCATGAACAAATGCCCAAAAGACAAAGAAAAATTTACTCTAAGACATAAGGTAATTAAGAAAATTTATTTTATAAATTTGTGATGTAAATCTGAAAAAAAAAATAGAATCACAATCTCTAATTTATGTTGTAATCTATAGTACTTAGTAGTAGTATTTTATTTATTATAATATGTATTGATCATCTCGTTAAACTCTTATAAGTATAACTAAATCACAAGTAAAAAACATCTTATAACTGAAATTATTTTTTGGACCTACAAACCTGCAATTATTCAAATATATCTTTATCACTAGAAAACCCAATAGCAAAATACTAAGCAAGTTTGCCAACGTGGTGAAAGAAGTTGCAAAACCCTTTCCCAGGAATGAAGAACGCGCTGGACTTCTGGTTCACGCGCCCCCTTTTCCGTCCCGCAAAACCCTCAATCATAATTTCTTGTGTGATCTTCGGTGAGCCCCGACCAAAATCAAGTCTCACAACCCTCCTCGATGTTGAATCGAGCCCCAATCTCGGCGTTTCCACGCCCCTGAAACCAAAATCGTCTCTTTCAATTCGTTGGATCCGAGTGTTCTTGGGCTCTGGATTCGAAGGTCAAAGTCGTTGTAGCTTCGAAATCGGTTGTCGTAGGGCTGTGAAGGTGATGAGAAATTTCAGAAAGAGGAAAAAGTATCTGGCCGGAGAGGATGGTGGTGTGGATCTGTTTTGTTGTGTGTGCTGAGGGGGTCTGTCGGCGGTGGCGCTCTGCTTTGCCCTGGCGGAGGCACTTCGCTTAGCCCTGGTGTTGTTGGGCTTGCCGTCGGTGCCGTTCTCTCTCAGTCCGGGGGTTCTGGTTGGGTGGCGAGTCTCCTTCCCGGCTCCCCATGTGTTGTGCTGGTGGGGTGTCCCGTGCCCTATCTCACTTTGGTGGCTAATCCGTTCATGAACAGGTCAATATACAAACTCCCTTACTTGTTTTTACTTTACTATTTTCAAGTGTCAATGAAACTCACAACCCCTTGGTGGTTGAAAAACTCGGTGCTAGAGGCTTATGCTTCTTCACTCCCTACCCCCCGATTTTCGGGCCCTGAAAAATCTTTGGTTATTGGGACCGTTATGGTTCCTCTGCCTAGTTGGAATGAAGATATGTTGTTCATAAAATCTGTTTATGAAAGTCTGTTCTGGGATATTAAAAACGGGTTTCCTTTGATTGATAACAATGGTACAACTTTACTGGTGAAGGACAACATCGTCCTATCACACCCCACCTCCCGAAGGGACCTCAAAAAACTGGTAGATAACAAAAGTGTCGTGGAGACGCAGATTAATCTTCTCTTCTTTCTTGTCTCTCCTTCCCTTGATATAGCTAATTTATCTTATAATGCTAACAGTTGGTCTTTTTCTTTGTTTGCTATGTATGCCTTGGACAAGTCCAAAGAAATGAAACCAATAGGGGTCTCCTCACCCGAGCCACTATCAAACACCCCCCGAAAGGGCCCTAAACCCTCTCTTGAGGAAAAACTACCTGCAGGTTCCTCAGTCCTGACGAACCAAAACTTTAAAAACAGTCTTCTAAAGGCAAGGAGAATACAGATTCGAGAAAATTGCAAAAAAAGTTCCCGTTCAATGGCGGCTCTACCTCGGCTGATGGGTCTCCACCGTCTTTTGTCCAGGTTTGGTCCTAATGCTACTCCCAAGCCTCGCTTGTTGCAATATGGTGCTAATGGAAAAGAATGTGAACAACAAACAGTGTTTAAAATGGGTTTGTTCCTCATTTTGGTTGTTGGAATATTTAACCTTTGGTCAAAGTGGAAACATCCTTTGTTTCTTGGCAAAATTATACTCATTTGTAGCTTCTCTTTTAGTATTCATCTATCTTGTGATTGGTTCCATGGGTTATATAAAGGAAATGGTAGAATTTACAATTATGTTCCAAGATATATTGGAAAATTGTTTGTGTGCTGGGTGTGCAGCTTGACCAAGGATGAATTTGAAGCTACGAATTTCAGGTGGATTGGAAACAATTACAGTGTACCTGCTACTTCAAGGTGTTGGATGTACCTTCTGCAAATTGCTCTTAATACCCACTCTCTAGGCAGAGTTTCTTCTCAATCCAATGGTGCCCTCGATGCTAGGACATTCCTGCATCTCCAAAACTATACTAAATGGCATAAACATCTTGAGAACTTTCTAATTTGTAAAATGTCTCGTACTTCCTTCGTTGTTCCCAGCGCTTCACTCTCGGATGGGTGTTTGTTTGAGCTGCGGGAGGCTGGAGTGTCACCGAACCCTATATCAAGAAATCATATTGGAAATATAGGCAAATCGGGCTTGGTGTCGCCCAGTCTGAAAGGAATGAACATTAAACAATCTTGGGAGGGTCTTCTCAAAGTCACTGATAAACTATTGTGTACATCTCATTATGTTTGTAGATGGAAATATAACCAATTGTTCTTGTTTGTTAAATACTTTAAGAATATAAATGATTTCTACCTTGCTATGAATGTGTTTGCTAGTTTTAATACTTTATACATCCCGCTTGAGGGCAATATATCTTGTCTGGTGCAGCCTGTTTGGTTTAAGCTTGTGTTAGTGTGCATTCACACCCATCTTTCGGAAGCCTTTCCCTGTTCTATATTGCTTTGTTTATCTGAGGGTTATTGGTGCGTAAATGCATCTTTCTATGATCATGAGATATTGTGTTTGCATACACCTAAGTCCACACATGGTAGGAGTCTTTATTATAGCACAAAAGTAAACTTTCCGCTATGTACACAATCACATAAGGTGAATCTTGGTGTGAGGCCCCTTAAAACTTGGTCTCACACCCCTGACAGTTATATATGAAAATCACTTACTGGAATTGCAGAGGTATTAAGAAAACAACTTTTTGGACGGAAATTGATAGCAAGTGCAAAAACGAATATATTCAAATAATGGCATTAGCGGAAACTAAATCGGAAACCATCCCAGAAGACAAAATTTGGAAAACGGCTGGTTTTGACGAGGCTATTTGGTCACCTGCTTCCGGTCGATCAGGTGGTCTTGGTATCCTTTGGAAGTCCTTCCAATTAACAAATGAAATCATTACAGTAGAAATTCAACTACCCTGAATTATAGGGCTTAGATACGAAAATATTAATGACAGATTCATGACTCTACTGTTGTTTGTATACGCGCCGCCGGGCCCTTAAGAGAAAGACTCGTTTTGGGAAACTTTAACATCCATCGTGAGAGATTCGTCCATTCCTTGCATTGTTCTGGGTGACTTGAATGAAATTCTATGTAGTGAAGATAAGCTGGGTGGTGCTAACCTTCGTTCCGCTCGATTCACTAGACTCCTACAATTTAAAAATGACTGTGCTCTGCTGGATTTACCTACTTTCGGGAACCCATTCACTTGGAGAAAGAACCCAGATGACGAAAACACCATTCGCGAAAAACTTGACCGTGTGCTGGTTCATCACCAGATCATTCAGAAATTCCCTAACCTAATCACTCATAACGGAGCCTTCTCATCATCTGACCACTGCCCCATTTCAATATCTCTTGAGTGTGGCTTAGTTTTCAAAGCGCCTCCGTTCAAGTTTGAGAATGCTTGGCTTCAGCGGAAGGATTTCAGAAACATAGTTAAACAATCTTGGCGAGCGAATTGTCTGGGCTCGATTATGTAGCAACTGATGTTCAAACATAGAATTCTAAAGAAAAAAGCTAAGGAATGGAATAAACGAACCTTCGGAAATATTTTCCGCCAATTAAATGAGGTGGAAACTGAACTTCTCAAGATTCAAGCTTCGGTTTCGGGAGGTAACAGGTTAACTAACAATAGAGAAAAACTTCTCATTACAAAAAAGGAAAAACTACTTCTTTACCAAAAAACGTTTTGGAACCAAAGAGCCAAGACAAAACATCTTAAACTTTCTGATTCGAACACAACTTATTTTCATCGGGTTGCTTCGGGTCGGAGACATAGGAAACAAATCCGCAATATAACTTCTGCGGAAGGAACCTTGATAATAGGAGAAGAAAACATTAGAAATGAAATTAAGAGCGATTTTGAAAAAAGATTCAAAAAGGAACCGATTGATGATAGACTCCTATAAGAAATGTTAAATCTAATCCATCCTTGAATTACCCCTGACGAAAATAATTACCTTATTCGACACCCATCTAATAATGAAATTAAGGCTGCTGTTTTCAACCTTGGCAACAACAAATCGCCATGCCCAGATGGCTTTACAGCCGAATTTTATAAGAAATACTGGGACATTGTTGGCTTATCTATCATTAGAGCTGTAAAAAGTTTTTTCCAGTCTGGAAAAATTCTCAAACAAATAAACCATACATTCATATCACTACTGCCAAAGCGGGATAACCCTACCAATACCAGTCACTACCGCCCAATCAGTTTATGTTCTATTTTATACAAAATCATTTCAAAAATATTGACAGAAAGAATCAAAACAATTATCGGTAAACTAATTCACCCACTACAAGGTGCCTTTGTGTCGGACAGGGCCATCCAAGACAATGTCCTAATAGCGCACGAAATCTTCCACTCCTTCAGATCGCGCAAGGGTCGGGAGTGATGGTTGGCAATAAAATTTGACATGGAGAAAGCGTACGATAGAGTTGATTGGAACTTCATAAGAAAGGTTTTAGAAAAATTTGGATTCCACCCCACTTTCATTACGTGGATTATGGAATGCGTAACGACTGTGTCCTTCTCTGTACTAGTCAACAATGGTCCTACTGATATGTTCTTCCCCTCTCGTGGCCTGCGTCAAGGGGATCCGCTATCTCCTTTCTTGTTTATCTTAGGGGCAGAAATTTTAGCTCGAAAACTATCAGCAGAAACAAATGTGGAAAACAGTCCAATTGGATTTTCCTTCGGTAGGAGTGGACCTAGGGTCCCCTTCTTATCTTTTGCCGACGACATCATTATTTTTACAAGAGGCAGTGCTGCCGCGGGACAGAAAGTTAGGGATATAATTGATTCATACTGTAAAGTTTCTGGACAAAAAGTCAATTATCATAAATCTAGCTTCCAAGCCACAAAAGGCATTTCTAACTCTAGGATCTCAGAACTTAGCAGTTGCTTAAGTATTACACATGAAAACTCATTAGAAAGATACCTTGGATGTCCGATTATTAATGGTAGAGTAAACAAACACACTTTTGAAGACATCATATGTAAATCTAAAGAGCAACTAAGTAAATGGCGAGCTAATGCTCTATCACAACAGGGACGTGCAATCCTCATTAATACAAACTTATCGGCCAAACCGTTGTATACAATGCAGAACTTTTTGTTACCCTCATCAATACATAAAGAGCTTGACCATATTAACAGAATGTTCTTTTGGAATAAAGATCTACAACACCGCCCACTTATTAGCTGGGATAGGATTTGCAGACTGAAAAAATTTGGAGGAATTGGGCTTAGGAAATCGAAAGAGATGAATGAAGCCCTTCAAATGAAACTTCTTTGGAAAATACTGGCTGAACCAGAAAATGTCTGGGTGTCTCTCATTAAACACAAGTATCTTCGTTCAGCTAACATCCTTGAATATGTGAAAAGTGGAGATTCTTCATGGCAATGGGCCAAACTGACAACTCTTATAGATAAATTTAAGACTGGCCTTATTTGGTCAGTAGGAAATGGTTCATCTATCAAATTTTGGACGGATAATTGGATTACAACAAGCTCTCTGCTATCTAGGGATGATTGCCCCCAAATTAACAACATAGAAGAAACTGTCAGTGACTATATTTTAGGTGGTAGATGGTGGACGAAAAAACTTAGCAATACATTACCACATGACGTAGTCAAAGAAATCTTGGACATTCCACTTCCCGTTTCCCCCTTTGAGGATCGCTTATACTGGTGGCCTGATAGGGCTGGTTGGTTCACCACGTCAAGTGCATATAAGCTAATCACAGCTCAATCCTCATTGAGCATAGACAATAATGCCTGGATATGGAATTTGGACATTCCGCCTAAGATCAAAAATTTTCTATGGAAAGTTTGTCAGAACGGCCTCCCTATTGCCTCTAGGCTGGCTCAACGTGGGACTTCTATACCTTCCACCTGTCAACTGTGCAACTGTGCAGTTGAAGATGACGTTCACTTCTTACTAGAATGTCAATATGTGCGTCCTCTCGTTCGCTTACCTACACACGTAAACTCAACTATATCCAGTATGATAAATCATTCCCGGGAAATAAAACCTATCCTTTCATTCATCGGAAACAAGCTTACATCCGTTGCCAAGGTGGAGCTTGCCTTTTCTTGGTGGACGTCTTGGTACATTCGAAACCAATTTGTTTTTAGACAGGTCCCCATACCTCATAGAGAAAGTTCAGTACGTATCATTAAATTTTGATGGATCCATAATTTCAAACAATGATAGCTCGGCTGGAGCCGTAATCCGGGACTGGGAAGGACATCCGATACACATCTGTTATAAAAAAAACTTGGCAAACAAAGTCCGTTGAAAGCGGAAGCGCTTGCTCTTAAACTGGGAATCCAAAAGGCTCTACAACTCCGTATCAATAAACTACACATTGAAGGTGACTCCATGATAATCATAAACCACCTAAATAAAATATCTACCTATCCTTGGGAAATCGAATTGATTTTATCCGATGTTAAATTTCTACTATCGACTTTGAAAGAAGTTTCCTTCTTTCATGTTCCCCGATTAGGCAATAGAGTGGCTGATAAGGTTGCACACCTTTGCCACTCTGCCTGGGGTGTCGATATTAACAACGATTCTGGTCTTCTAGACCTCATCCGTAAGGATGCCATCGGGTAGAGCTCGCTCACCCGAATTTTTTCCTAATAAAAAAAAAAAATAGAAAACCCAAAGGATTAACAAGTAAAGTGCAAAAGGATGCAAAGGTTACAAATAAGTGATGCCCCGCACTTGGATCTAAAAACTCCCATTATATTTTCTTTTGAATCAATTATATTACCCTTTTTTTTGAGAATATCAAGACTTGGTTAGCACTTGAGTGAGCAAAGTAATTATCACACCACTAACTATAGAGACTCTTGTTTCAAACAAATGATACCAAGTATGATTCAGGATGAATCTAATGAGACACGACAACATGGACACTAGAGCACAACAAGTGCAGAACAACTCACAATAACTTGATAAAAAGACAAAGTGAATTGTTTTTGAAAAAGCTATGTAGTGATGGATGAGAAGAATTAACTTAATTAATTAGCAGAGTTTAAGGATTCGTTTAGTAAAAACATGTAACGTAAACGGAATGAAAACAAATTTTGTATATGAAAATACATCTACATAAGAGAAGAATGTTATTTTTTGTATGAAAAATAAGATAGAAGGGGTAATAATTAGAGGAGTATAGTGAATATACTTACATCTTGTTCAAATGAGTGATTGAAATAAGGAGAACTGTAAAAAGTTGGGAGAATGGGATAATGATTAAAATTTTTATCAATATATCTTAAATTATAAATGAACTACATTGATTTTCTTTTCATTTACCTTTCCAAAATTTAAATTAAACGAGCCCTAAGACAAAAACACAACTTTTATTAATTGGAAGAGGAAAACATATAATAAAAGAATGAGACAAATAAATTATTCACCGCAATTAATTAGGATATATCTTTTTTTCGCGTCGTGTTTTATCGTGTTGTATTATTATGTTATCATTTTGTGTTAGTTATTTCATATTTCATATTTTTCTGCACACCCCAAGTCGGTATATAATGAGTGTTTTTTTTAAGGCATTTGAACCATCGATCGATTTTTAGGTTGGAATATATATATATAAAGCAGCCATGGAGAAGCGATTTTGTTGTCGGTTTGGAAATAGCGGGTGAGGGCAAAAGAAATTGAATTTGTTCTCTTATTTGCTTAATATGATTTTGTACAAATCTATATTATATTAAACCCATTTCATTACTGCCACATGTCCATTTTTTTATGTACTAATATTGGTATTTTTTCATTTTATTATTTGATTAGATATATAATTATTCTTTATATCTATATTTATAACCCATAATCTTATTGCCACATGTCGCCTCTTTACACAAATATTTTTTTTTATCAATTTTTTAAATTCATTCTATACTACATTTTCTAATCGATCAATGATTCAATTCAATATATTAAATTAATATTAATATTAATTTAAATGAAAAGTAATTTTAATATCATGTCATTATCACATTAATTATAGTTTTTTTTTATCAATATATTCTATATTTTCTAACCAACGAGTTTAATTCAAAATATTGAATTAATATATAATCTATACTTATATTTTTTGAGGAAATATTCTATACCTATATATAATTCTTTATGCACTATATTAAATTAAAAACATGAGAATATCACGTCTTATATATTCTCTCTTTCATCTAAGTGATTTTCATAAAATTATCTTTGTTAGATCTTTTAAATAAAGTTACAATGATAGTAATTTTTTTCTTTACCAAAAGATTATTTTAAAATCTCTGTATCTATATACTTCTTTAAATGAGAACCATTTTTAATGGGATGTTATCACCACATTAATTGTTGTTTTTCACCCAATCAAATTATATATTTCTAATCATATGCTAACTTTTGACAATATTTTATTTTATTTTATAATATTAATTTTTCATATTATTATGATTTCAAAAAGATCATGCAATGACACGAGGATTGTACTAGTATCATCTTAATTTAAAAGCATTTTTGATGATGTGTCAACACCTCGTTCATTGTAGGTTTTTCTTTTATTATTTCTTTTTCTTTTTCTCTTTTTTCTCTTTAACTCAATCACATTTTTCCTTTTATTTTTAACTCATTTACTAATCGATGGGTTTAATTCAAAATATTGAATTAAATCTAATGTTTACTATTAATCTTTATTTGAATATTTATATTGAAGAAGAAATAGAAGTTGTTCATCATGAATAATATTATGTGTCTATTATTGCCTACACATTTAAACTAGGCACCGAGGTATGAAAATAGGAAGAACGTTTCATGATTCGCCTCAAATTACGGTTCTCACTCAAATCTTAATTTTAAACAGATAAAATATCTATATACTTTATATTTTATGTAACATCATTTTCATAATAATCTACACAAATCAAATCTATCAAACGTTGTTTATTTTCACAATATTTATCAAAATTCATATCTGCATAGTAACATCATATTAGAGTTCCTTAATTTGAAATCTATATACAAATCAACACATCAAACTTTTTTTTTAATTTTTTAATTTTCTTTTATATCTATAATGTGTTAAAATAGCACTATTTTTATATAAAAAAAAATATATAAAAAAACTTGCCATGGTGCGGGAACTATACTAGTTGATTTATAACTTATACATGAGTTAGCAAAACTAAAATTATATATTTTTAAATATTTATATCATTTATTAAATGCAGAAATTCATTTAAAAAATTGTTGGATTTTTGCTATAAAAATCATTAGATCAAGCCCAACAGATTCTCTATCTTGATTTTTTGGAGAATATTAGGACTGTTTCTGACTTTCTAGTCCAACAGTTTTGGGATAGACTGTATAATGGAAAAGCAACTGGATTTGAGGCCAAAAAAATTAAGTTACGATTTATAATTCTCTATTTTGGAAAAAAAAATTAATCGCGCTTAGGCACTAGGTGGCAGGGCACCTAGAAATTTTTAGGTCTAAGCGGGTCTCTAGGCGCAAATCCACCTACGCCATGGTTTTTAGGATCGAGATCTTAGTGTGGAATCGAGACAAGGACGTAGGATGGGATCGTAGGATCGTAAGATCCTAAAAAAAGTAATAATAAAATAAATAATAAAATAAAAACAAATCATACCAAACAAATACCTTAATTTTAAAACAATACTAATCTTTTCCTTCAAGTTTGAAAATAGAAAACTAATCTTTTATTGACGGAAAGGATATCTAGATTAATTTAACTTTATTTATAAGAAAACAACAAATGTTGTTTGAAATCCGATCAATTGTTCATTCAGCAGCTAATCAAAACCCGTTTTAGGGCAGCTCAGAATCGTCTTTGGATTTGTGTTCCTCACCAACCCCGCTATGGCGGCCATCAAATCACCACCCTTCCGCGGCGGCGCATCCTACTGCATCCCTTGCAAAGTAATCATTGGTCGGCGATGGCTCCTGTCCTTGTGTTGTTTATGGACAGGATTAAAACTCCCTTTCCTTGTTCATGTCGGCATAGTATCTCTCTTACTAGCTGCGCCCCGTTACTGTTTCCACAATTCTGGCACTTGGTTTGGTGGATAATTACCTGGAATCCGCCCCCTATTCCTCCTGGGAAGCCTCCCCCTTGGGTTGTTTGTCTCTGGAAACCTCTCCCTAGGGTTACTGTTGCTGATTTCGGGGGAGTATGGCATCTATATTTCCCATTTTTCAAATCTTCTGATGGGTGCTGTTGCTCCATGCCGTTCGGCTGCCTTGAGTTCTATAAATACTGGTTGTGTGATTTCATGCCTTCTCCCCTTCATGTTCTCCTTTCCTCCCGCCGTCTGGTTCCCTTTGCTCTGTTTCTCTCTAGCTGCCTTGGTGGTTGTCTTCGGTTTCTTGTTCGGCGCTCCATGGCCGAAGCTCAAGCATCTGCTCGTCGCCCAGGTAAGCAACCCATGGGGCTAATGGACTCTGTCCCTTCCCCAAACAAATCCCGAAAGGGCCCACATCCTCCTAGCGAGGCCAACAACAATGTTGAGGCTAAACCTCTCCCCGGAGGGTGTAGTGCTCAGCATCCAACAGGAAAAAAACTCAAACAGAGGAGACAATCCCTCAATCTGGAAAAGCTGAAGGGCATTCTCGATGGAGTCCAGCATAACATTCTGAATCTAAGCCAAACTTCGGTGTTTGCCACCATCATTGGTGAACCAGTGTCCATCATCACTATAAGGAAGAAGATGTCCTTCGACTGGAAATTCCTTGGTGGGGGTTTCCGGATCATCCCCATGAAGAACAATTGGATGGAAATCCGGTTTGATTTGGCGGATGATTGCAAAAAGGTTTGGATGGGGAGACCTTTCCACGTTAAGAAACAGATGATGGTCATCCGACCTTGGAGGATTGATTTCGATCCTCTCACTGAGTCGCTCACTACACTGGATGTCTGGATCCGCATCCCCGGCCTTCCCGTCAAATACATTAGCGACAAGGTCCTCACTGATCTTATTGAGGGCAATCGTATTGGTGAAGTCATCCGTGTTGCTGCCTTTGGAAAGAACGGAGCAAGGTTCCGCTACCCACGCATTTGTGCCTCTGTGGATATTACTCGCATCCGCGAGTGTCGGATCCAAGTCCTCAATGACGCTGAAGAACTGGTTTCCTACCCTGTTTGGTTCGAAGATATCTCTGTTGGTTGCGGCGCTTGTGGTTTGCCTGATCACACCTTTGACGACTGTCCATCCAGGCTTGCTGTCGGCCGGAATGTTTCTGGTGCTCCGGTTTCTGGTGTGATGGACACCGAAGGATTTCCACCAGAACTTGGGGCGACTGTTGGCTCGGGGGAATGGTCCCGAGTTGCTGCTAAGAGGAAGCCGCCACCTCCATCATTTGGCCACCCAAAAGCTGCTCTCCTTGCTCTGTTCGGAGTCAATGCTGCTGACTCATCTGACTCTTCCAACTCCAACTCATCCAACAGCCTTGCTGAGTCATCTCCGGATGATCCTGAACCGATCAATAACCCTTTTCCCCCAGCGCCTTCCTCTGCTTGTGTGGTTGGGGGTTCAAAGATAACCACTGGCATCCTTGTTCCACCCCCGATCATCGATTCGGCTACCCAGACCCCACTACCTGATCTCCCCCTGGGTGTGTCTGCAACTATTGCCCTTCCTAACTCTGCTCCCTCTCTCCCCGACACTACCACCCAGTCTGTTTCTGCGGCTGCTTCTGCTGTCGAAGCATTTGAATCCCCCATCTACGAACCTGCACTATCTGAATCCATGTTCAACGAAGAGTATGAGATTGATATGATAGACTACGATGAGGATCCCGCGTCTATCCATGAGTGTGAGGCTCTCCCAGCTGATTTCACAGATGACGACATTGACAGAATGCTTGTGGAGTTCTCCACTTTAGCTGAAGTGCACCTTTCGGAGGTGACCAACCATGGTCAGTCTATGTTGGTCTCTCCCTCTGTTGCTGCTTTGGCTTACATCTCCTCTGAGGCTGGTCATGGATCCGCTCCGAAGACTGTATCAATGTCCAAATCATCTTCCAGCTAGAGGAAGCTCCAGGTTGAGGAAACAGACACTGCTTGCTCCGACATGCCGGCAAGTAGCAAGAAGCGTTTCCATGAATAGGTATGAAGTAAGTATTCATCATCATTGCCTCTTTTGCGGTGTTCAGGCAATGACTTTTGGAGTGTTGAACTCACCACCTGCTTGGTGCCATTCCTTTTTTTGCTCTCTCATCGGCTTGGCTGTTGGATCGCACTGTGGTGGTTATTTCAAGATTGCCTATAAATTCAGTAGCTCGGTAGTATGGTTATGGTTCCCTATAATTTCAGTAGCTCGTACTAGTCCCAGCAATGGATATTTGATATTTGTTAATCTAGACTGGCAACACACTTTGCTTAATTGGGTTCTGAATTACTATGTGTTTACTGATTTCCTGGTTTGTAATCATCCTTATCCCGTCGGTTGGTCATGTAATATAAATCTTCTTTGCTGCTATGGCAAGTATCTCGTTCTTCAAATTTCTGGACTGATACCTTCGTTCATTGGCAACCATTCTGACTCCCTTGCTGGGGTCTTCAATTTGTTTAATTTTCCCCCTTCTACCCCCATGGATCTATGGTTGCCTTCCCAAATGCACTTCGGTCCATGCAATTTTCGGTTTCTTGGGAGCAAGCACGAACACATGCATGACATGCTGTCCCCTATTACATCCACTGTCTTAGCAGTTCTCCTTGCAAGGTTAACAAGTCATATAGATAGAATTTTTCTTTTGGAAAAAGTTGGTTTGTTTCTTTCGCATATAACCTTATTGCGTTGGCCAGCTCCCCCTACTCCTGCCGCCACCTTGATTGCTAGCCCGGTGGACTATACGGGGACTCCTCCCTTGCTGGTTATGGGGAATCACTGGGTATCCATCCTTTTGTTTGCTTATACACATTGCCTTAAATCTAGATATTACTTTAAGGATACAAATTTCGACTCCGACTATCATAAAATTCCAACTACACTGAGTACCATCGCTTGCAACTCCGATTTCAAGTTCCTTCGGTGGCCGACTTCAATTAAAACCCCACTTACTACACCCATTTCACTCTCACGCTTATTTAGTACCTACGTCATACATTACTTCCTTGGCGACCTTAGCTCTTACTGGTGTTGTTGTAAGTCTCTTTCGTTGCTGGGCCTTTGCTTCTTCTGGAATGGTACAATTTACATTTGGGGTTCTAATATGTACACTTGGTATATTACATCTAGGTGCCGCACTAACCCTCAGAAGAATCCAATTCATCAACTAATCTCCATCTTCAATTATAATTGTTTCTTTGTTATAACATTTGTGGAACTAAGTCCTATGACCTCCTTGGGCATGTTTCTTCGTTCTTCCAGCACTATAGAAATATATGGGTCAATACACCACCCGACCGACCTACATTACGATAAGCTCAAATATCCTTTTTCTACTTCTACTAGAAATTTTAGGATATCACCTTTGTGTGACTCTGCTATTTCAATGTATCCCATTTTGACTCCTGTGTGCCAAACTTTTTATCTATCAACTTTGATCATCTATATTGCCCGTAAGCATTGGTTATCAATTCAAAATTATACTTGTTATACATGCCTAGCAACACAAGGGACCCATCGAAGTAACCAGTCCACTAGCAATATATCACATTTGTACCAAATGTATGGGGTCCGTAAATCTCCGCCCCATTATTATCAAACAAGTTTTTATAAATGAATATCTGCTATTGGAACTGCAGAGGCATAGGAAAAAAAACCTTTTGGACAGAAATCGACGCGCTATGTAAAAACGAGCATATCCAAATTCTGTCACTAGCAGAAACAAAAGCGGAATCCATCCCTGATAACAAAGTGTGGAACAATATTGGTTTCGATGAGGCTACATTGTCTCCAAGCATTGGTCGGTCTGGTGGGATTGGTGTGCTGTGGAAATCCCACCAGTTGATGAACAGTCTTTTTTCGGTAGTAATACACCTTCCTCGTATTATCGGTCTAAAATATGAAAACTACAATGATCATAGACCCATCCTCTTAATTTTCGCGTATGCGCCTCCCGATCCACGGGATAAGGATGTGTTTTGGGAGACACTTACTACAATAATACTAAACTCGTCCACCCCTTGCATTGTCATGGGCGACTTAAATGAAATTGCTTGTGGCAATGACAAGCTCTCCGGAACAGCCACCCGTCCTTCACGCTTCTCTCGTTTGATTGAATTTAAGAACAACTGCTCCCTTGTTGACCTCCCCTCTTTTGGTAACCCTTTTACATGGAGAAAAGGTTCTAATGAAAAGTACGACATATTAGAAAAACTTGACAGAGTCTTAGTCCATCACCAAATCTTACAAGACTTTCCGAACCTAATCACTAAAAACGGGGCGTTCTCCACGTCCGACCACTGCCCTATCTTCATATCAATCGGGAACAACGCAGTCGCTAAAGCTCCGCCTTTCAAATTTGAAAACGCCTGGCTTCAGAGGAAAGATTTCCGTAATATTGTCAAACAGTCTTGGCGAGCATCTTGCGCAGGCTCTGCTATGTTTCAACTTCTGTTCAAACAACGCCTCCTAAAGAATAAAGCAAAAACTTGGAATAAGACAACCTTCGGTAATATTTTCCGACAACTACTGGAAGTTGATGAGGAACTGCTCAAAATACAATCTGATAATCCGAGGCACCTCTTGGATCATCCTCACCCCAAAGAACAACGCCTACTCACAAAAAAAGGGAAGCTCCTCCTCTTCCAGAAGACATTCTGGAATCAAAGGGCTAAAACAAAACATCTCAAATTATCCGACTCAAACACGACCTATTTTCATCGTGTGGCTTCTGGGAGGAGACACAGAAAACAAATCCGCAACATCTTGTCCAGCAACGACACTCTGATTATTGGCGAGGAAAATGTAAGGAACGAAATACAGTCGGATTTTGAACGACGATTCAAAAAAGAATCTACAGATGACAGATTACTAGAAGAAATGCTTAATCTAATCGAGCCGTCTATCTCCACGGAGGAAAATGAGTTTCTTACTCGGCATCCATCGAACAAAGAAATAAAATCCGCAGTATTTAACCTTGGAAAGAACAAATCCCCTGGCCCCGACGGGTTCACCGCTGAGTTCTACAAAGAATTTTGGGATATTGTTGGCAGTTCAATCATCAGAGCTGTTAAAGGTTTTTTCTTATCCGGAAAAATTCTAAAGCAAATTAACCACACATTCATTTCTCTCCTCCCAAAATCAGATAACCCTACGACCACAAACCATTATCGACCCATTAGCTTATGCTCCACAATCTACAAAATCATATCAAAAATACTCACTGGCAGGATCAAAGCCATTATTGGAAAACTAATCCACCCGCTTCAGGGAGCATTCGTATCGGACAGAGCTATACAAGATAACGTCCTCATTGCCCACGAAATCTTTCACTCTTTCAAATCTCGTAAGGGCCGCGAGGGTTGGCTGGCAATTAAACTTGATATGGAGAAAGCATACGACAGAGTTGACTGGAATTTCATTCACAAAATCCTCCAAAAATTCGGTTTCCACCCGACTTTCATCTCCTGGATTATGGAGTGTGTTACAAGTGTCTCTTTCTCCATACTAGTTAACAACGGTCCTACGGATATGTTTCGACCCACACGGGGAATCCGTCAAGGGGACCCTCTCTCCCCCTTCCTATTTATTCTTGGTGCTGAGGTTCTTGCACGCAGCCTCGCCGCAGAATCAAATGTAGAAATGAGTCACATTGGTTTCGCTTTCGGCAGAGGTGGACCTTGTACACCGTTCCTCTCCTTTGCGGACGATATAATCATCTTTTCCAAAGGTAGCATTGAGGCGGGGCAAAAGATCAAGAACATAGTGGACTCATACTGTAAAGTGTCTGGCCAAAAAGTTAACTACCATAAGTCCAGTTTCCAAGCTACTAAAGGAATCTCGGACTCCAAGCTTTCCGAGCTCAGTAACTGTTTAAACATATCAAATGTCTCTTCCTTGGAGAAATACCTCGGTTGCCCCATCATCAACGGTCGGGTTAGCAAAGCCACTTTTGAGGACATCATATGCAAATCTCAAGAACAACTAACCAAATGGCGTGCTAATGCGCTCTCGCAACAAGGGCGCGCAACCTTGATAAACACAAACTTAGCCTCCAAACCGCTTTACACTATGCAAAACTTCCTACTACCAGCCTCGTTGCACAAAGAACTGGATCAAGTAAACAGAACTTTCTTTTGGAATAAAGACTTGCAACATCGGCCACTTATCAGTTGGGATCGGATTTGCAGACCAAAACAGGCAGGGGGGCTTGGAATCCGCAAGTCAAAAGATATGAACGAAGCCCTCCAAATGAAACTTTTATGGAAAATTCTAGCAGAACCTTTTAATGTATGGGTCTCCATTATTAGGCACAAGTATCTCCGGTCATCTAATTTATTGGAATACAGGAAAAAGGGTGACTCTTCTTGGCAATGGGCCAAAATGACAACTCTCATTGACCAGTTCAAAACTGGGCTGATTTGGTCGATAGGAAATGGAAAATCGGTAAAATTTTGGACTGACAACTGGGTTTCCTGCCTCTCACTAAAAGCTAGGGGGGAATGCCCTCCAAATGTTAATCTACAGGAGACTGTTAGCGACTATATTATGGCTGGTATGTGGTGGTCTGAGAAACTCTACCATGTGCTGCCATCAAACATTGTGGACGAAATCATGGAATGTCCCTTGCCATCTGCTCCCTTTGAGGACCGTCTTTACTGGTGGCTGGACAGGGAGGGTTGGTTCACCACCTCCAGCGCATATAAACTAATTTCAGGACATTCTTCCCTTTGCCCTGATCCCAACTTCTGGATCTGGAAACTGGATGCCCCACCTAAAGTCAAAAACTTCCTGTGGAAAATAAGTCATGACGGTCTCCCGACAGCCGTCAGATTAGCACAGCGGCGCATGTCGGTGTCTACCACCTGCTGTCTTTGCAACTGCGCGCCGGAAGATGATGCCCACCTCCTATTGGAATGTCAATATATGACCTCCACCTTCCAGTTCCCAACTGTTACCAAAACAACTATAACAACGATGCTCCAGCAATCGAGAGACATTAAACCAATTATGGCCTACATTGGAAACAATATTAACAACAAATCCAAAGCCAAACTAGCCTTCTGTTGGTGGACTGTCTGGTATTCTCGGAATCAGTATATCTTTAGGTCAATTCCAATCCCTACTACTGATACCACACTACATACCATTAAAACACTAGAGTTAAATTAGGGCAGAACGTCTAGCATTGGGGGTGGACTCGTAGACGATCCAGACTTACAGCCTAGTCCTAAACAGGATAAAAAACAAAAACCGAAATCCGCAAACATTAGGTGGCGCAAGCCACCCTGAGGAACCCTAAAATTAAATTTTGACGGTTCTTCCCTATCTGACGGTTCCAGTACGGCCGGAATTATAATCCGCGATTGGGAAGGTAGGCCAATCTGTATTGAATATAAAAACCTTGGTAAACAAAGTCCATTAAAGGCTGAAGCTCTCGCGTTAAAACTAGGAGTACAAAGTGCCTTACATTTGCACCATACAAAACTCGAAGTCGAAGGGGACTCCAGAATAATTATCAACTACCTAAACAAAACAACGACATGTCCATGGGAAATCGAACTTATTCTGTCAGACATTTTAACTATGCTCACAACACTGGAAAGGGTCTCTTTCCGTCATGTACCCCGTTTAGGCAACAGAGTGGCTGATAAGGTTGCACAGCTTTGCCACTCTGCCTGGGGTACTAATATTCATAACAATCCTGGTCTTCTAGACCTCATCCGAAAGGATGCCTTCGGGTAGAGTTTCTTCCTCACCCGAATTTTTTCCTAATCAAAAAAAAAAAAAAACCAATTTGTAATAGAAAAACCCCTTTTGGGCTCGTGAAGTACGCGCAGGGCTTTGCCCTCACGCACCCTAAATTTCGCCCCTGAAAACCTTCTTCGTTGTGAAATTCGTCTCTTCCGATCAACCCTGTCTAATCCTGGCCGGATTTCGGCTCTAGGTACCTTTCATCCCTGAAAACCCCTCCTCCCCTGCGGTTTGGGTGGATTTTGAATTCAGCCCCCCCTCCATCAGTCCATCCCTCTGTGTCTAACCCTAAGTTTTGATTTTGGCTTATCGTGTTCCCAATCCGCCTTGTTTGGGTGGGTGGGTGTTCTTTTCGTTTGTTTATGCAATGTTCGTCGCCGATTTGGGTGTTCGGCGTGCCTATCGCGGCGCTTGGGATCCTCCGCTTGTTGTGGGTCGGCTGTCCTTCCTAGCGCCTTTTCTTGCAGACCCGGCCTACTCCTTTTGTCTCCGGCTCCCCTCTGTTTGTCACCGGTGCTGGAGGCTCCCTCTGACAGGTGGCTCAATGTTGGTTTGCTTTGTGCAAGTCGGCGAGTACTCCTCTTTCCTCCACATTGGCTGCCATGGCTGGTTGTTGGTGGTTTTTTGGCATCCTTTGCTTTCTTGCCCTTGGGTCTCTTTAGGCCCTACGGAGGCCCGAATCTTTGGCCCAATAACCATTCTTTGGATCCTTGGGCCCAAAGTAGTCCGAATTATTAAAAAAAAAACAAATATATATATATATATATTTGTTTTTTCTAAACCCCGTAAGGGTTTGATCGAAATCTCGTAAGAGTCTCGACAAAATCTTGAAAGGGTTTGACCAAATCCCCCAAGGGCATGACTAAATTCTTGTAGGAGAAATCTTGTTGTCGTTTTGTTCGAGCAGCTTGCGACTCTGCTTCTGATGTTTCTAGGAGGTCTTCCGCTTGGTTGGGTGATGCACATATTTGTATCTCTTTGTATTGCATCTTTTGACTTCATATTTCATTCGATTTCCAAAAAAAAGGTTCAAAAGAATATAAACTTGTGTAAGAATGGGCTAAAGTGCAAGAAATAGAGTCTGCACAAGTTTTGAGCTAACCATGCAGGAATTCGAGCGAAATTGGAGTCAAAACGGAGAAACCAAGGAGAGCTGAGCAGAGGTAGATATCGACCCTCAACATAGATATCGACCTTCAAACATCGATATCGACCTCAACATAGACATCGAGAGGAGCTGGACAAGTCGAGCAGAAATACAGACATCGATATCGACCTTCAACGTCGATATCGACCTTATCTCGACAGAAGATAGCTCCGATTTCGAGACTCGGATTATGAATTCTATCATCAAGGCCACGGATTATCTTGTACTTCTAGATAGATAACAACTGAATTTATCTTTTCCTTTAAGTTTTATCAAGTTAGCTTAAGTTTTATCAAAATAAAAGACCTATCCTAATTGTTTGGATAGAGTTCATAGTTTAGATAGAAGTTACAATCCTTGGCTAGCAAGGGTTAGTAGCCTATAAATAAAGCCTTAGGGGGCTGACATTCAATCATCCATCAACACATCCAATTACATTTAATAGAGTTAGAGAGAAGTTTTAGGGTTTGGCGTTTGCGAAAGCCGACGTTGAGTTGTAAAGCTTCGAAGTTTATATTTTAATGCAATGTTATTTCTTTCAATCAATGATGAGTTCCATGATGAAAAGCGAGTAGTCTCCCAAGCTCTTAGAGTCGGGGTGAGCCAGACGTTAGCCATGCGCGCATGAGGTAAGTGTTAGATGTTGATATCATTGTGTCTATATCATCTCCTACGATTCTATGTTTAGTCCTAATCGAAAGAAAAGGGATTCATGCTAACAACTTGAGTTATAAACATAAAATCGGTAGAGACAATAAGGTTTATTTGCAAGAGTAATCCTAAGAGTTGGTGTACGGCGAAAGCTTGTCCCTCGGGTGAAATAGCGCAATTGTCCGTCTTATTTATCTTATCACATGCATTGGTTAACATTGTGGTAAACCCTAATCCTAAGAGTGGCCTTTTACATATTTAATACACACAAAACCTCTGTTTTATTTCTGTTCATCGCATCCTTTCCATTCTTAAATCTTCGGCCTTTCTTTGCCGACGAAGAACTAACCTACTGCAGGAGAACATCGATATCGACCTTAAACATCGATATCGACCACGCTGATAGATCGACAGTCTTCTGAGTCGATCTCAAGACTCCTGGGTCACTACTGCTAAACATCGATATCGACCCCCAACGTCGATATCGACCACCTGTGTCGACTGGCAGACTTCTTTCCAGTCGATTTCGTGGACTAACATCGATATCGACCTTTCCAGTCGATATCGACTACAGTTTTTGTCTCTGCAGGTCTTCTATTGCAGAAAGCATCAATAGCCAAGGTCGACATCGAGGTCTGAGCTCGAGATCGAGGCTTCTGGTCGAAACATTTAGGACGTGTCTTCAAAGCTACTAGGATCCCGCTGACTCGCTTCCTCATGGATCGAACCTGATTCCCTACTACTATAGCGGGGAATCTTGAATTTATTTGAAGAGGCTAAGAGTTGTATTGCTTTATATTTTATTATATATTTCGATTCAATTCTCCCCACGTCATTGGGGGAGGGCGTGAGTCTGGAGTCGGGACTGGCTGGGGTAGTGGTAGTGCGCCCAGGGCGACTCCGTATCCGAGATTAAGCTTCCTTGGATTTCGTGTGCACTACCCACAGGAGTTAGTGTCATGTTGTACCGTTGGCCCGCGGTGCCACTGTTCGGTGGTGCTTGGCTTCGTTCTTCACCGGCGTCCTCAGCTTTCTTGGGAGTTGGTCTTCTTGGGTCGTCTTGTTGTAGAGTTTATTTTTGTTTGTTTCATTTCGCTTATTGTCTGTATTTCTGTCTTTTTAGGTTGTATGCTTGACGATTTGCCATCTGCCGACTTTATCGGCCTCTCAATGAGCCAGACATGTCTGACCTTCGAATTATTACCTTATCAAAAAAAGCAGCTAGTCAAAACCTATGATTTTAAGCAATACCCAATATTAAGCATCAAGTCCCTCGCTATATATGCAAACAGTTTCCTATTGATGCGGTCGAATTCAACCAAAATTTTATAAACAAGGGCCAATCAGGCCATGAAGCAAAATTAAAGAAGACCCAGAAGGCCAAAACTGGTGATCTCATCTGGGTAGTCGCCATCCACCTTCGTTTCTTCAACCTCGAGTCGAGATGGATCGAGAAAGCAAGCAAGCGAGCTCTAGATAATTTGTTTGTTTATCCGTCACATGATGAAACTATGAAAGCTCTCAAGTTGAGATTCGGCGGATAGGAAAAAAAAAGTAAAAAAGGTTTGGGATTGGGAGTGAAGGTTGAAGAAGCCAAGTAGAAAAAGTGTGGAGTTGAAGCGCGCAAGAGACAAACGAGAGTGAGTTTCAAGCAGCAACTAGCATCTTTTGCCTTCAATACACATTTACGAGAGATGGGCTTCAAAAAAAAAATGAAAGACCCCATGGGTTGTACTGTAGCTGAGCAGACCCAAATGTCCAACCAAAAACTATACACATCACTTATGCTATAGATCCTAGTCCAATCCCACCCGATCATAGTCCGATCCTAGCACCAAAGAGTATCTATACCCGATCTGGATCAAAGCTCGTCTAGGATCGTAAGATTTTACGATCCGGATGGGGATCCTAATAACCATGGTGTAGGCACCACCTTGGTGCCACTTAAACCCCGCCTAGTCCTCCCTAGACATTGTCTAAGCCCGCCTAAGTATTGCCTAGGTCCGTCTAGATCGTCGATTATTCAATTTTAGCATTTAATCAAGTGATTAGTCCACTTAGGGTTTTTTATGGCCCGAGTCGGGATGTATTTGCTTTTGAGTCAAACCTATAGTTTGGGGTTTTATGAGGTTTAGACTCTTTAAAGTCGCTGTTCTGATGTGTACTTTTGCATTTATTTACTTTAATACTAGTTAAGTACCGTAAATTTGAGTTTATAAATGATATTATGGATTATTATTATATTATACTCCCTCCGTTCGGAAATAAACGATGTTTTACTTTTGTGCACGTAGTTTTATGAGCTAAAAACTACATAAAATCTTATTTATTTTAATTAATTTTTTTCATAGTTTAATACTCCCTCCGTTCTGACTTTTGTGCACGTAGTTTTAGGAGATAAAAACTATATAAAATCTTATTTATTTTAATTAATTTTCTTCATAGTTTAATATCTATTAGTAATAAGTATTAAATTGTGAAAAAAATTAATTAAAATAAATAAGATTTTATATAGTTTTTAGCTCCTAAAACTACGTGCACAAAAGTCAAACATCATTTATTTCCGAACGGAAGGAGTATGAATTATCGAGATGTGTTATAGATTAAAATATATAAAAAAATAATCAAGTTTGTTATAACTCCACGTGGTTAGCTAATTTTTTTTGGTGGGAAAACGCGCGCAAGAGCCCGCATATTATATAAAGGAAAAGAATGACAAATCAACAACTGGGTGACCACAGACAGAGCAATCAAAAGCAAAAGGCCTCAGCTGCATCCAACTGCAGTAACCCTTTAGCGCAATCCGGCGGTTCATCTAACATAATAAGACCAACAGGGAGCGAAAAAGAAAAGCAAGCAAGGGCGTCCGCAGTGCGGTTAGCCTCGCGGAAGACATGACGGAGTTGGATATTCCAATTCCTTCTCAGGAAGCCTTGGCAGCTTTCAACCAGGCTAGCGCAGGAGTGGGTCGGCTTAACCCCTTCTTGTAACAATCTCAGCGCGACCCCAGAGTCCGTCTCGCAAATCACCTCTTTGTAACCATAAGACCACACCAACTCCAGGCTAGTCAAGATGCCACACAACTCAGCGGCAATAACCGAGCATAGGCCGATGTTCCCGCTAAAGCCCACTATCCAGTTCCCTTGTTCGTTCCGAAGGATTCCACCGGCCGCTCCGAGACCGGAGCTCCTCCTAGCGCCGTCCGAGTTGATCTTTATGGAGCCCGACATAGGAGGGGACCGGCGTTTCTCCGCTTCCATCCGTGTCGTCTTCCTACTAGTCTCGTGCAGCAGCCCCCTCGCCTTTCTATGCTCCTTGGCCATCATGGTGCATCACTCGATGCTCAGCGGCGGCCCCATGCCCTTCCCGAAGACCACGTCGTTCCTACGCAACCATATCAACCAAAGGGCCCAAGCGAACACGTCCTTCCAACTGGCCCCTTCCTCCCCACTGCTCGAAGATGAGATGTTGCTTCTAAGCCAGGCCGCAAATGGGGCTTCGAAAAAATCCCGCTTCACCCTAACGTCAACCATCTGCACCCACAAACGTTTAGCAGCATCGCAGTCCCTAAAAAGATGGATGAGAGATTCACTAGCAACGCAACAACAGGGGCACAAGACCGAGTTACCTATATGTCGTTTGACCCGTTCCTTATTCGTGAGGATCCCGCCTTTGCTTGCCAGCCAGACCAAAGACCGCACTCGTTCATTGACCTCAAGTTTCCAAATTTTCTTGAAGAAAACCACATCCATCGAATGGGTCTCCATTGTCCCGCAGTTGGCATCGTACCCAGAGCTAACCTTGTACTCGCCCTCATCACTTCTCCCCCAGCAGAGCGAATCATCCCTCTCCGTGATACAGATCGCTGCCAGCTTGAGGAGGACCGTGGGGGGGAGCAACGGAGCAAGCATGCTCCAATCCCAGCCACGTCCCTGCATCCAGAAGTCCGCCACCATCACAGTATCCTGCCCAAGCCCCACTGGCTTGCTCAACTCTCCCTTGATGGCCTCCTCACCCAACCAAACATCCTCCCAGAATCGCACACTTTCACCGTTTCCCCACATTCCACCTCAGATTGGGCCGAAGAACCAGACCGGAAGCCTTTCTAATGCTCTTCCAAGAGTGCGACGCCCCCGAGGAGGAGCCCAACGCCTTGCCCACATACTTGCAATGCAGGACCTCGCTCCACAGCTCCTTATCACCACTCAAGAGACGCCAACCAGGTTTAGCAACGAGCGCCAGGTTCAGCTCCAGCATGTGTTTTACCCCGAGCCCCCCAAGAGCTCTAGGCTTTGAGATTTCGTCCCACACAACTTTATGCATCCGACGCTTGTCCTGGGTAGAATTCCAAATAAAGTTACGACAGATCTGCTCGATTCTCTTGCACGTTTGTTCCGACAGGAGAAAGGACGACATCGTGTAAACATGGAGTCTAAGGAGGACCGATCTAGTGAGCGTGATTCTTCCCGCAAAGCTGAGCAACTTTCCTTTCCAACCATCCAGCTTCTTAGCAAATTTGTCGATGACCGGAGCAAAGGTGCCACTCGAGACCCTGTCATGAAGGATAGGAATCCCGAGGTAGTTCCCAAGGTTGTTAGTAACCTCTATACCGCTCTCCTCCTGGATTCTAGCCCTCAATGTCGTGCTGACATTCCTCGACACGAAAACTTTTGACTTCTGGAGGCTGACCCTCTGGCCAGCGCAACCACAAAATCTCTCCACGCAACCCCTGATGATCTTGACTTGGGCAACCGAAGCCTCGGGGAAAAGGAGGATGTTGTCGGCGAAAAATAGGTGGGACAGACGTGGACCTCCCCTTGCAATTCGGAAAGCCTTCTAGTCTCCGTCGTCAACCGCGTCGTTATATGTCCCAATCTTTCCATGCACAAGATGAAAATATACGGAGAGATTGAATCACCTTGGTGGATACCCCGGGTGGGCGTGAATTGAGTAGACACTTCCCCATTCCAGAGCACATGCATTCACGGTGTCCGGATACACTCCATAATCCAATCAATCCAATTCTGCATAAACCCTGCACAGATTAGCGTTTCTTCAGTGAAATCCCAATTAAGCCTATCATACGCTTTTTCAAGGTCCAATTTGAAGCACATCCACCCTTTCTTCCCTTGCTTCCTTTTCATCGAGTGCACCATCTCTTGCGCAATGATAATATTATCTTGGATGTATCTTCTGGGGACGAAACTGCCATGCATAGGCCCCACCAACTTCCCCATAAGCGGTTGCAAACGATTCGTAATAATCTTCGTGATGGCCTTGTATATAACGTTGCACAAACTGATCGGTCTAAACTGCTTCATCAAATCCGGTTTACCCACTTTCGGCAGTAGAACGATGAAGGTGTCGTTAACTACCGTCGGTAGCCTAGCCGTTTCAAAGAATTCCTTAACAAATCTGGTCACCGACTCACCAATTGTGCTCCAGCACTGCTGGAAGAAGATGGGTTGAAACCCATCAATCCCAGGCGCCTTAAAGGCTCCCATTCCCTTGAACTCTTTGTGTATCTCTTCTTCCGAGAGGGCCTCGTCAAGAGTGCACCAATCCTCCTGATCCAGTTGGGGAAAGGGGTTTGGGATAATGGTGCCAACAGCGCTCGTCGGTTCCCTAGCATACAGATTTGAGAAGAAACTGAGCGCCATGTCCTCCATATCTTTAGCCTCATCTACCCAACTTCCGTCCTCCGCACGAAGCCCTTCAATTATGTTCCTCTTCCTTCGGATCATGGTGGTGGCGTGAAAGTACCTGGTATTACGATCCCCAAAAGCAAGCCACTTATCTCGAGATTTTTGGTACCAGAGGATCTCTTCTTGTTCAAGAGTGCGGTCGAGGTCCTCCTTAACCTTCTTTTCCCAAGCAACCGTCGTCGAAGACGGGTCTCGGGTGACCTTCTTCTGAGCCACGTCAAGAGCCGCCATGAGCGCCACTTTCCGTCCTTGGATTCGCCCAAACACATCCTTATTCCATTTTAGGAGGTCCTTGCTAAAACACTTCAGGGCCTCCGGGGTAGGCCGCTCTTTCGCCCACTTAGACTCCAACAGATCCGGGAACTTCTCGTGGGTGAGCCAAGTAGCCTCGAAACGGAAAGGTCTTCGCTTTCTATTCATCTTTATCTTCGGATTCATCTCGAGGAGAAGCGGGCAGTGGTCAGAGGAATAACGGGGCAGGTATCGGACTCTAGCATCCGGCCAAAGCAGACGCCCCTCCAGATTGGCCAACACCCTATCCAGACGCTTGTGCACACTTCTACCACCCATGATCTCCTTACTCCAAGTGTAATTCTGTCCAGAGAAGCCCAAGTCAATGAGGCTGAACTCGTTTATAATTTTCCGAAAGCTCAGGGCATCATTGTGAACGGCTCTAGAGCCCCCCAACGTTTCGTCTGGGCTGACAATACAGTTAAAATCTCCACCGATAACAAAGGGCCCCGACACTGAGTCCAAGCAGTTCTTGAGATTTCTCCAGAAAGGGACCCTTCTAGCGACCGTCGGTGGGGCCTAGACTGCAATCAAGCGCACCCTCACACTACCGATGGACCACGAGGCATGAATGAAATCCGCCTCCCTATCATGGATGTTGAGGCTGCAATGCTCCTCGTCCCATAACAACCATACGCTACCAGAGAAACCCACCGCCTCAATCCGAACACACCCTTTGAAGGCCAGTTTATCACAGACTTTCTGCGTCACCTCCCCCGAAATACGAGTCTCCATAAACGCCAGGACGTCGATCGAACAACTGTTCTTGATGTATCTTATAGCTCTACCAAAGCTCTTCTTGCCTGCCCCAAAAAAATTCCAAAAGAGTATATTAAACTTTTGTTCCATGGCACACAACAAAATAGAGTCTGAAAAATCAAATAAAATCGAAAGACAGGTAAGGCTAAGAATCCAAATCAATGGAAGCATTGTCGTCCTCTTTGGGGATTTCTGTACGATCTTCCTTCAACGTCTCGTCTTTCTTCTGTTTGTTCTCCAAGGTGCCACTCCAGAATTTTCCCACGAGCGGCGACGCCGAGCCCCTAGGCATAACGTCAAGTTCAACCATCCACACCTCACTCTTCGTATGTGTCAACTGACCAGCCCCAATAGGGGTTGTGACCTCCGGTTCCTGTCTTTGGCGCTTCTTCGGACCGCTCATCACAAGTTGAGGGATGAATTCATGGTCCTCCGGCTTTTTAGGGGCTCTTCTTTCTTTCTTCAGAATGGATTGCTTCTTCTTTCCACTGGGCTGACAAGCAGGGCCCTTATTCATCTTACTGGACGAGCCCAACTCAATATTACGCGCTCCAAAAACAATGGGCTTTTGTGGGCCATCCACTTGAAGAGACCCCGGTTGGCCCAAAGGTGCTTGCCCTCCGTTCTGAGTACTCAACGACTTCTTACCGTTTTCTCTTGGGATCCAAGCCTTATTATTTATGGCATCGAATCCTGGATTGCACTCATTCACGCCACTCATGGGATTGCCATCGGGATTCTTGCCCAAATTATGACTGCGCTGACGACCGCCCAAATCCCTACGATCCTTCCCATGCACTCCGAAGATCTCGCTTCCTCCCACACCCCTAAGGTTGCCCGGAGGGATATGTGACTGACCGTCGGCCATGCTTTTCTCCGGCGTCGGAAACTTTCTATTTGGATTCACTACTCCCGCCCTTCTACGTCGTGACACCACCATCCATGGGCCATGATCCTCCGTTTCGGGCCCTGGATTCTTACCATCCTCCTGTGTCTGGGCAGGCTCTCCTCCCTCTCCGCTTTGAACATCTGGCTTTGTCTACCCTTCTTCCCAGGCGGTAAAAGCCTTCTTTCCGGCCATGTCGTTACACTGGGCCTTAAGATGCCCAGCCCGACCACACCCAAAACAGATTCTAGGAATACCTTCGTACTCTAGCAAATATCATTCTCCGTTGATAAGGATGGACCCCTTCAAGGGGTCTTCCAAATTAACTTCCACGCACAATCTAGCAAAATTGCCTCTGTTCGTAAAGATAGTATGGAAATCCACCTTGATTGGCCTCCCCAAGCCCTCGGCGATTTTGAGAAGAACATCCTCTTGATAAAGGATCGTAGGAAGATCCAGAATTCTGATCCACGCGGGGACCGTCTTGATCGTGTCCGATGGCTTGAAATCCAACGACCAAGCTTTGATAACTAGACATTTACCGAAAACCGACCAAGGCCCACCAGTAAGGATCTTAACGCTATCGTCCTTCCTCTCCGAGCGCACTAGAAAATTTCCATGGGGGAGGTCAACAATTTGCAGTCTGCCACAATATTTCCACAACTCCCTGAGCTTCTTGTCCATGACATGTAGAGGGATCTTGGGCCCGAGAATCCTGATAATTAGGGAGTTCTCCCAAACTCTAGCCAACGCTGACATAACTACGGGGTCGATAGTAACCGAAGGGGCGCCATTTGGGCCTTGCGGGAAGGCAACAAAGATTCGATCTTTGATGAGATCCTCCTTCAGCCTCGTCTTTTGATGCACCATACCCCCCATCATGACTTTGTCCCTCCATGAAACCACTCCCGATGGAGGGACCCCAACAGGGTTCCCCACCGGAGTGGCCCCCACCTTACTTTTCAGGTACACCGACACCCTGACCCCGCCGCCATTGGGATCGGGGTCACCAAGAGGGGGGATTTCCGGCGGTGGGTCAGTTTGCATCTCTTCATTGTGAACGTTAGCCGTCTTCGGCACGAAAGAAACACTCCCTTGAGTGCTCTCCATTTCCAAGTTATAGACCTAATTCATTAATTCACGTGGTTAGCTAATTAGATGTTTTATACTCCACTTTAAAGTACTTTTTCTTAACTTTTTATAATCATAACTTTTTTAATTTTTGTACTTTTTTCCTCTTTTCTGTTTACTTTTTTAAATAAATTTTTTTAATTTACCCTCAACTAATGTGCTACTCCAACGGTTAATTAGTGTGATTTAAAGACAAATATAAAAGTCTGAAGCGTAATTAATACTGGGGTACGAAGTACTCCGTATTCCATAAAAGTGATATTTTCCTTAATTACCTTACTACGGAGTAGTAAGTTCTAAAATAACTGCTGGAGATACTCTTGGTTAATAACTGCGGGGCAGGTCCACCGCCTGTACCAAATTATCAATCTTCTGTTTTTTGTTTTTATTTATCTTACTAGTTTTATTACTCACCCGTTGTGCGATTTTTTAATAAATTTTATTATATATATAAAACATCTTTGAATTAATTTATTGTGCGATTTTTTAATAAATTTTATTATATATATAAAACATCTTTGAATTAATATAAATGACGACTCCATATAAAGTAAATATATAGTTTTCAATTGTGTTATGTTTTTGAGAATGTAAACATGTTTGAATCTAGATTAATCATATAATTTGATAAACGGTTGTTGGAATTTAAAGCGCAAATTTATATTATATTCAATTTGATCTAAAACATAGAATAATTTACTAAATATTGGATAGATTATTTGATCTAAAAAGATAAGTTTTCTAACTAATTAAAATACGATTTTTCTATCCTATGCCCTTGGGGCATAGGATAGAAAAACCGATTAAGTGTTTTTAGGGTCGCTTGCCTTTTTTGTAGGGAATCTTTCCCAATTTAGTGTTTTATCCTATGCCCCAAGGGCAGAGGATAGAAAAACCGATTAAAATATGTTATCGCCGGAGCCTTAACAGATGCTGTTGCTAACTAACTAGAAAGAGAGAGAGATGAGAGAGGCAGAATAAGGTGAGGTGAAGAGTGAAAGAGAGTTTTAGGAGGGAAGATATGATTTCATTTTTAGTCATACCCATCCTCAATGGGTTTACAAGTCTACTTATAGACTATATTTGGCCATAACAGTGCCTCACCCATATAAAGCCTTGCCTCAAGGCTTGAAATACTAACCATAACAGTGCCTCACAGTAAGACCCCTGTCCCCCGTGTATACCTCCATCTAAGGACTAAGTTGAAAATGAGGGAATTGATTGAGGATATGAGCCGCTGCTTCCCATGTTGCCTCTGACTCCGACAGATTCCTCCATTTGATGAGTCATTCAGTCACTGGATCCCCATTCTGCAGCTTGTGCATCCTAGTATCCAAAATCTGCTCAGGCTCATTCAGTATCTGCCCCTCATCATCCATGAGTGGCAATGAATCACATAAATCCCCTTTGCCTCCATGCTTCAACTTCAACTGAGAGACGTAAAACACCGGATGGATCTTCGAAGAATCTGGCAATTGCAACTTATAGGCCACTGGTCCTATCTTTGCCAAAATCTGATATGGCCTATAGAACTTTGAACTGAGCTTGAGGTTTCTCCTGACTGCAGCAGAGACCTGTCTATATGGTTGTAACTTGACAAATACCCAATCCCCCACGTTGAAGGACCTGTCAGTTCTGTGAGCATCAGCAAACAATTTCATGCGAGCTTGAGCTTGCTGAAGATGGTCTTTAAGCTGCCGAGTTATCCGCTGTCTTGATACTAACCAATCATCCACTGGCGATCCTGTTGCAGATAGAGTGGGTAATCCCAGCTGATGTGGAGGATAGCCATACAATGCCTCAAAGGGGGTCATCTTGATGGCTGACTGTGAAGTGATGTTATACCACCATTCAGCTAAGAAGAGCCACTGACACCACTTCCTTGGATTGCTTGATGTCATGCATCTCAAATAAGTCTCAAGACACCTGTTCACTCTTTCAGTTTGTCCATCAGATTGTGGATGATAAGCAGTGCTTAGATCAAGTCTTGTGTGCAATGCTTTGAACAAGTGTTGCTAGAAATGACTCACAAACACCTTGTCCCTATCTGAAACAATACTAGTAGGAATGCCATGAAGTTTATAGATCTGTTCCATGAACAAGGAAGCCACCTTTGCTGCAGTAAAGGGATGACTCAGAGCAAGGAAGTGAGCATACTTGGTGAGTCTATCCACCGCCACCAAAATTGTATCCTTTCCCTGGGAACGAGGTAATCCCTCTATAAAATCCAAGCTGATATGACTCCATGGTTTCTCTGGAATTGGCAAAGGATGCAGCAACCCTGGAGAAGGCACATTCTCTATCTTACTTCTCTGACACACATCACAGTCCTTGACAAAATTAGTCACATCCTCCTTTAACCCTTGCCAATAGAAAATGCTCTTCATCCTGTTATAGGTAGCATGTATTCCTGAATGACCACCCACAGGTTCCTCATGCAATGCTGCTAATAACTTTTTCCTCAATTCAGTTGTGTTCCCAATAAGTAACCTGCCTTTGTACCTTACCAAGCCCTTTGTGACAGTAAAAGGACCCGGCTCCCTGGATAAAGCTTGAACCAAAATTTCCTGAACCTTTTTGTCATGATTATAACTCTCCAGAACTTCAATGAGCCACGCAGGTTGCACCACTGTCATTGCAGCACAAGAGTCATTCTCAAAAACTCTTGAAAGAGCATCTGCAGCCTTATTTTCCACTCCTTTCTTATAAGCAATTTCATAATTCAGTCCCAACAATTTTCTTACAGCTTTCCTCTGCACCTGTGTTGACAATCTTTGATCAAGTAGATGCCTCAAGGGTTGATGGTCTGTCTTGATTATGAACCTACGGCCTTCCAAATAATGCCTCCATTTATCAACAGCAAGCAAATAGCTAAGAGCTCCTTTTCATACACTGCCAAACACAATTGCCTTCCTTGCAATGCTTGACTGATGAATGCTATAGGTCTACCTTGTTGCATCAGTACAGCCCCACCCCCGAATCACAAGCATCAGTCTCAACAACAAATGGAAACGAGAAATCAGGCATGGCTAACACTGGGGGGAGCACTCAAAATCATTTTCAATTTGCTAAATGCCTTCTCAGCATCTTCTGACCAAACAAAGCTATCTCTTTTTAGCAAATCTGTCAAGGGCTTGGCAATGCAGCCATAACCTCTAATAAATCTTCTGTAATACCCACTAAGACCCAAAAATCCCCTTAGAACTTTGATGTTTTTGGGAGGAGGCCATCTCAATATAGCTTCAACCTTCCTTGGATCTGTTGACACCCCTGCAGCTGAAATAATATGCCCCAGATACTCAACCTTTTCTTGAGCAAATTCACACTTAGACTGCTTGGCAAAGAGTTTGTGAGTCCTCATCACAGATAACACCTCCCTCAAGTGGCTAACATGTTCCAATACAGACTTACTATAGACCAAAATGTCATCAAAAAACACCAATACAAACCTCCTCAAAAAACTGCTAAAAACATCATTCATCAGACTCTGAAAAGTTGCAGGTGCATTAGTCAATCCAAAGGGCATTACCCTGAATTCATAGTGGCCATGGTGTGTGCGAAAAGCAGTCTTTGCAATGTCCTCTTCCACCATTCTGACTTGGTGGTAACCAGCTCTTAAATCCAACTTAGAAAATACACAAGCACCACCTAACTCATCCAACAAATCCTCTATATGTGGGATAGGGAACTTGTCTTTGACAGTAATATCATTAAGTCTCCTATAATCAATGCAAAACCTCCATGTGCCATCCTTCTTTTTCACCAACAAGGTTGGAGATGCAAAAGGACTGTGGCTAGGCCTAATAACCCCACTAGCAAGCATTTCTGCCACTTGCTTTTCAATTTCAGTTTTCTGAAAATATGGGTATCTGTAAGGCCTTGTGGCTACTGGTGCTGCCCCTGGCTTGAGCTTAATGGCATGCTCATGGTCCCTCACAGGAGGTAATCCTTTTGGTTCAAAAGAGACATCTGCAAATTCACTCAGCAATTCTGTAATATCAGAGGGTAAATGGTCCTGTGTCTTTCTGAGACTGCAAACTTGAGCCACCTACACCACCATCACAGAGGGGTCCCCATGATACAGCTTACTCAACTCCCTTCCTGTCAACATCTTAACACAAGCTGTTTGAGACTCTTTATTCTCTTTGAACCCTTTTAGTACCACCTGTTTGCCTGACTTGGTAAAAGAAATTTGGACTTCTATAAAATCAAACAACACAGGATTATATCCAGCTAACCAATCTGTACCTAAGATCATATCACACCCTTCCATTTTCAACAATCTGATGTCATGCTCATAGCTACTGCCCTGCATTTCCCATACAAAAGCCTTGCATACCTTGTTGCTAAACATTGTGCCACTAATGGTGTTCACCTGCATTATCCCTGCTACGCAAGCCCCAAATCCAGCTTCTTTTGCTACCCTTGAATCCATAAAACTGTGGGTTGCCCCACTGTCAATGAGGATTGTCACCTCTTTTCCCTTCACTGATCCTTTTACTCTAATCGTACTCCCCGATTCATCCCCCGTAAGCGCATGGACATACACTTCATCTTCTTGCTCTTCCTGACTACCCTCCTGAACTAACTCCTCTAATACAGGCTCCCTATCTTGAACCTCTTGGGCAATCAAACTGAACAGCGACTGAGTCTTGCATCTATGCCCATGAAAGAATTTATCTCCACATTTGTAGCATAATCCTTTCTTGGCCTCAATTGATCTACCCGTACTCACCTCGGATGCTGCAGGAACTGCCCCTTTGCTATTATCCCCTGTACTACTCATATTGCTTGCAGAATTCCTCGAATCCCCCTTGAAGGATGAATTCCGCGTCCAAGAAGACGATTTCATTCCTCCAAACTGGGATCCCCCACCTGTTGGCCTCCATTGCGTTCTTGATACTCGAATTAAAGCTTGGACAGCCTTATAATGCAAACGAGCTTGATCAATTACCTCCGCCATTGAAGCTGGTCTTCCCAACTTCACCAAGGATTGGATCTCAGTCCTCAGCCCACTAATGTAGCTCGACACAAAATACGATTCCGTCAATTGCTGATTGAAAGAAAGCATGCCTGCCCTCAATTCTTCGAACCTCTCATTGTATTCCTCTAGATCGTCCTGTTGCTCCAACTTGTTGAACTCTCCCACGATCTCTGCTTCCCTTCGATCCCCAAATCTCATACAGATTGCGTCACAAAATTCCTCCCAACTTACATTCCGATTCTGCATCACATACCCCTGAAACCACGTATCTGCTTTATCAGTGAGGTACATTGCGGCGATTTCGACCTGCTGTCTCTCTTGGATCTGAAAAATGCCAAAATATTTCTCACACTTCCTAATCCAGTTGCGCGGCTTCTTACCATCAAAACTCGGAAAGTCGAGTTTAGGAAGGCGATGGAAGCGATTATCTGCGCCTCCCATTCCCGAATTCTCCTGACCACCATTAAAGCTTTGTTGCCATCTTGATCTTGATATTTCTTGCTCTGGCGGACCATTTCCCATCAGAGATGCGCTGTGCTGACCACTTCTTGATCCCAAAGCTCCCCCTCGCGAATTAACTCCTCTGTCCGATTCTGAACGGAATTCTTGCTGATCGCCAAATTGAGGGGGGTGACGAACGAAGTCCGACAATTGTTCCATCCTCTGGTCACTTAACTTCTTGAAATCTTCAAATTGCTTTGCCTGATCCTCCCTGTACTGCTGAGAGTCGGCCATGAACTTCAGAGTTGACGCCATGAATGCCTTAGTGTCCTCCCTGAATTCCTGGAACTGGAGCTCAAGTGTCTTCGATCTTGTGCCCTCCGCCATTGCTCACTTGGACGTACGCAGACCCACGCCACCGGCCGGAAAAGGCTCTGATACCAAATTCTGTTATGGCCGGAGCCTTAATAGATGCTGTTGCTAACTAACTAGAAAGAGAGAGAGATGAGAGAGGCAGAATAAGGTGAGGTGAAGAGTGAAAGAGAGTTTTAGGAGGGAAGATATGATTTCATTTTTAGTCATACCCATCCTCAATGGGTTTACAAGTCTACTTATAGACTATATTTGGCCATAACAAAATATAAGGTTGAATATTTATAAAGATAAGACGGACCATTGATTGAGATGACAAAACACCATTTTAATCCAAAAAATGTCACGTATGTGAATCGCACCAGAGCCCGGTTCAGACCTCTGTTTTAGTATTATATATAGATTATACAGATATTGATGATAGTAGTTATTGAATCTTTAAAAAAATTTATGAAAATTTAATAGATTTTAAATATAAATTGTTAAATTTGGTTAAAGTGCTTAAAATAAAATATTGATATTATATAAAAATAATGAAATATTTTTTTGGATTACAAATTAAAATAATGATTTGCAAATAAATTCATTTTTTAAATAGTAGATGAGATGATAAAAAGAAAAATTAAACATTGTATTTTTTAGATATACGGAGTAAAAGTTAAATAATGATGAATAAATAAATAAATAAATAAATAAATAAAATAAATTTAAAATTTAGTTATAAAATCTGTGAATAAACTGAACAAATATAAAGTTAAAATAAAAACCGATCAAATTTTTCACATGAAATTCAAAACCTACCTTTGAAGCTTACCCAAAAAAAACCAATGTTCAACACCGAACTTGAAACTATTTTATATTGTGTGAATAAAGGTTAAGATTTAATATTAATTAGATATTGACTGTAAATTATAAAAAGATAGATTTTATAGCTAATTAAGATATAAAATTAAACTACAATATAACATGTATATATAATATTAGATAAATTTATCTAATTAAGATATAAGATTATATTGGTTAGATTATTGATCTAAAAAGATAAGTTTTTTACCTAACTATATTGACTTATTAATTGATGTGGCCCAAAAATATAATACCAATTTAATTCAGAATATGACACGTAAGCAAAAATAATCACGTTTTAATTCAGAAAATTCCGCGTAGGCGAATCGCACCAGAGGCCGTTTTTGACCTCTGCTTTAGTATTTTACTAGTTTTATTACTCGCCCGTTGTGCGATTTTTTAATAAATTTTATTATATAAAATATCATTGAATTAATATAAATTACTACTGTAAATATATCCAATTGAGAAATAATATCAAATTTTTTAAAAATAATTTGGGTTTACGATTTAATTATATGATTAAGAAGATGCTACCAATTTATACCTTACAATATAAATTTCTTAGAAAAATATTATATCAAAGTTGATATTAAATTCATCAAAGAAGGTGGAAGGATTAAATATCAAGTATCGATCTAACTAAGATAGGAATATATATTTTTCTCAAAAAAATAGATATGAATATGTATAAATCTCACGTACTATTTATTTAAACTATTTAATATATAATTTATTTAATATATATAGATTATTGATCAAAATATAACTAACGGGATTATTTTGCCTACGTGTCATATTCTGAATTAAATTGGTAGTATTATATTTTTGGGTCACATCAATTAATAAGCCAATATAGTTAGTTAAAAAATTTATCTTTTTAGATTAATAACCTATCCAATATTATTTTTATTTGTAAAATATTATTTGTAAAAAATTTATTCACCGAGTTTTTTTATTAAAAAAACCCATATATGATATCTCCATCTTATTTGATGGGAACAAACAACAATCACGCATTCTACCGATAGAATGCAAAGGAAACCGTTTCAATCTTTTTGCAGTCACGCTATGTTAAATGAATTATATTAAATTTCCCCATCTTTTATTTATTAATTAAATAACCTGAAACTTATCTTTTTATACTTCACATCTAAGAAATAATCTTTCAATATGATAACTTAAATTTTTATTATCTTATCTACATCTTAATTTGAAAAATGTTAGAGTAATTTATCTTAAAGTAAGTTAAGAAAGCATTTCTCTTTTTTTTTTTCCTCCGAAGCTTGGAATTTCTTTGATGAATATTGGATAGATCAATAGACTATTAGATTTCACGTAAATTGATCATTAAAAAAAAAGTATACGGTCTCACTCTTTGTGATTTTAAAATTATCCAATATATATTATATTTGATTAGTTAAATTGGATATGTTTTCAACAATAAGTGTATTATGTGTATAATATATATTAATTCATGTGGGCCAAAAATATAATACAATTTTATTCCAGAAAATGACACGTAAGCAAAAATAATCCCACTTTAATCCAGAAAATTCCACGTAAGCGAGATCGCGCTTTAGTATTTTACTAGTATTCGTTACCCGCGCGGTTGCGCGTTTTGTTAATAAATTATATTTTATTATATTAATTATATTAAAATATTATATTAGATAATTAATTGACGTGGCTTAAAAAAATAAAATCAAATTGACGTGACTCACAAAAATAAAATTATATATAAATATATTATATTCAATTTGATCTAAAAGGTAGAATAACGCACCAAATATTCCTTCTTCATCTTTTAAAATAATAAATAATATAGTTTATTAACAAAAACATGAAAATAATAAATATGTATAACAACTAATTGAAGTTATATTGGATAGATTATTGATCTAAAAAGATAAGTTTTTAGCTAACTATATTCTTTATTAATTGATGTGGGCCAGAAATATAATACCACTTTAATCCAGAAAATGCCACGTAAGCAAAATAATCCCGCTTTAATCCAGAAAATTCCGTGGATGCGAGATCGCACCAGAGCCCGTTTCAGACCTCTGTTCTGTTTTAGTATTTTATATAGATATAGATAGATATAGATGTTTCTCAATTTATTTAATACAATATAATCAAATAGTCGTTAATGCACTGACTGGCCCAGTCTGCCGTCTCCCACATCTCAATGTGCCTTCGTGTTTCTCCATCTTGTTTCTTTTTTGCCCCGCTTACATTAAATTGCCCCAAGCTATCATCTCATCTCCCAATTTATATACCCAGTATGTTTAAAAAATGGCCATACATTTTTCCTATTCTAAATTTGTAACAATTGCGTAGTTTGTAAATAATTCGAATTTAATGAACGTTCGAAACTTTTTATGCCAAGTATGTGTTTCATGTTAAAATTTTCATCTACAACTTTGCAGCATGTGAATTCCTTTATTCCTAGGTATTTATATGACCAATTTTTCCTTCATTAAAAGCATGACCATTTATCGACTTTCGGTATTAGCAATTTTTTTTTGCTTGAAAATAACTTGTCAATACTGACTTCTCATGTCGATCGAATATCTGTCGATTTTGCTTACATGGAAATTCGGTGTTGGTCGGTAAGCTATTTTTAGACAAAAAAAATTACTGACACCTAAAACTGGTGAATGACTGTACGTTTGGTGAAAAATTAGTCATGAGTATAGTAGCCTCCTTCATGCAAATTATATACACAAATTAGTGTAAGTAGGGTCGTGCCAATGTTTTGGAGGCCCTGTTTTAAAAATAACAAGGATTAAAAATAAACAAGTTCAAATTGTTCAATGAAAAAATAAAACAAGTCTAATTAATTTAGATAACGTTAGACAATAAGAAAATATAACTTTTTATGATATAATTGCAAAATGATTATAAAGATTACATATAAAGTACCAAAAAGGTCTTGAAATTCAAAGCTAGCATAAACAATTCACTTAAAAAGTATAATCTGTTTGATGGTCTTTGAAACAAAATCCCCGATAAGCTCATTGTAATCAACATTCTTCAAAAGATCGCTCTCAATTGCTATTAAGGCAATCCATTGAGCCTTTCTTGTGTCATTGTAGAATGCAAATAGAATTTTAGCAACTTTAGCTTTGAAAATTTTCTTTATGCAAATGCAACTGTCACAGGAATAGTCAACAAAATTCTATAAGCAATAATGGCATTAGGAAAACAATCGTAATGCTTCGAAAACTCTAAAATATCAAGAAGCCCCATCTTTCGATTAGGCAAAAAGTTTTGAAGTAGTTTCAACTCTACACATAAATCATTCCCATCAATATCAGATTGTTCATGTTTCTCAAGTGCACTTTCAAAATGACTACAAGAAGACTTTAAACATGCATCATCTAAAGATCGTAACTTATCAAAAGTGAACAAAAACCCAAAAATCTTTTCAAATGGTTGATATTGTTCAAATCTCTTAGTTAAGGAACCAATTGCTTGATCAATAAGACATAAAAAATAATTAACTCTAAAAGATTCCTCTAATGACATTGGTGCACTTGGCTCATTTGCATTTTCATCAAAATGTTTTTTTCTTTGAATTTTCTAGGAAACACTAGATCAATATTCAATTCACAGGCAATTTTCTTTCAAACTTCTAAGATATTTACAAATTCCATCTCTCTATATATATCTCTCAAAAAAAGAAACCAACCCCTTTATTTTTTTTCAATAACAACATCAATAATTAAGCATATCTCTCTCTTGCAAGTGCTAGCTCACCAAATTAACAAACAGATAACATCTCAAACCAAATGACTATTGATATAAGAAACTCAAAATCACAAAGCTCATTTTGTGCCAAAGATTTAGCTTTACTTCTTATTTTGGAGTCATTATCAATCTCAAAAACTTCAAGTAAGGCTTATCTTATATCTAAAACTTGAAATCTTATAGCCTTGACACTATCAATCCTACTCTCCCACCAAGTAGATGATAATGATTTAAATGTTAACCCTTTCACATTATCTTTGAAAATTTGCTACCTCTTAGTAGAATTAACAAATATTGTATAAATACGTTAGAGATGATTCCAAAAAAATCTCTGGCCTTACCACAAGTACTAGCTATATCACATAATGTCAAATTAAGACTATGACAAGCAAAAAATGAATAAAAGACTCTAGAATTGATATCTAAAAGTCTTTTTTGCATTCTTTGGTTTTACCTTTCATGTTCGGTCCATTATCTAGCCCTGCCCTTGCACATCATCTATGTCAAGATCAAGAGATTTCAATTCATTTTGCAATACATCAAATAAGCCTAGGCCAATTGTATCATTCACATCCAAAACCCCTAAAAAGGATTGATTAATACTAATTGAATCTGAAGACAAGACTTGCACATATCTTAGTATCAAAAACATTTGCTTTTGATGACCCATTAGAAGTAATCAAGAAGGATTGAGAAATATTTGGTCAATTTAACTTTCTTAATGATTTCTGATTTAATAGTGTTGAAGCAAGCAAAATAATTAATTTATTTTGAATTTTATTACTAAGGTAATGAACATGAATCTCCTCATTTGCAATATATTGAACATGCTCCTGCATAATTGGGTCAAATTCCAACAATATCTCAATTAACCCTAGAAAGTTTCCATTGCTATTTTGATGCAATTTTCCATTAGTATCACGAAAGGCTAAATTATGTTTTGCAAGAAATTTGACAACTGAAACAATTCTTAGTAAGACTTGCGTCCAATACCGCCCCTTTTGATAGTTTGATTCTTTTGAAGTCCAACACGTCACTCTAGCATTCCTACTCTCTTGTGTTCATTTCCAATACCACCCCTTTTGATACGGTTGCACTTTAACTCGATCCTCGATCCTCGATCCACTCTTATTAGCTCCCTAAATGCTTCTAAAACTTCGTATGATGCTTGAGCTATATATATGCAATCAACTCGAGCCTCTTTCAAATCACATGCCAATCACACAACTTATGTGTAGTTTCCGCTTTCTCGACAATGCATGAAATATCTGATTATGAACAAAACATGAACTAATATGACCTATTTAAATACAATTCTCCATCCTAAATATGCATGAAAAGGATAACGAAACACCCCATAATTAAACCTTACTCGTCCTCAAGTAAGAAGAAAATATAATTACTCAAAAACAAGTTCTCAATCATGGTAATCTAAAGAAGCATTTTTGTACAACATATGAAAATCAAAATATTTAACAAATGCAATCCTAGCATGCTTCATCACTACCAATCAAGATCAATGAAGCTTTTAATTCCAAAAGATTAAGTCACTCAAACTGGACATGTTTTGCTCAAATTCAACCTTGAAAACTCATTTACAATAAGCTTGAACGTCCTAAATCTCAACCGCTAAAGATCGATTTCATACACGTATGGAGTTCTTTGATGGGTTATAATGGGGCGCCTTAGTTGATAACAATAAAGTAGGGAATTTTTAGGCCAAGTGGTGCTAAATTAAAAAAAAAAGCATTTCAACCATAGGATAGCAACATCATACATAAGATGTGATGCAGGACCATCTTCTACACCTCCGAACACGCCTATCATCCTTGGGGATGGACCGATGACTCGAGCTTGTGCTAAAAAGCTTCAGCGAGACTCGTTCATGTTCGTGAGTCATGTTCTATTCTCAAGCGCTGTACAACTTCAAGAGGCACCATTGAAGGCTTATCTATGTTCTTCTCTTGATGTTGCCCTCGGCGCCAACACCAGGAGCCTCGACGCCGAGACCTGAAGATGTTCTTCACTTACTGTTGGTATCGACGCCGACACCAGAACCTCGACGCCGAGACCTGGAGCCTAGTTTCACATATGGGCCGAATGCTCTAAGTGTTGGAACCCTAATTTTCATTGTTATTTTTAGTATCTCTTTTACTTATGTTATTTTAGGTAATTTTAGGGGTTAATTTTAATTATTCTTTTAATTATTTATTTCATCTAAATCAGCCCTAGGGTTATATTAGACGGCTGATCCCCTTGTTGAAACTCACGTTATTCATTATTCAGAGCTTTCTCTTTTGTGTGAAACACATTGAGTGCGAACGTCAATCGATTCGAAGCATTGCTCATCGATTACAACTATTGGTATTGATCTCAGCTTGGTTTGCCTTGTGTTTGTCAACCTCGCAAGAGCTTGGTAATCCTGGTATCCACAAGCCCCCTCCTTGTGCCTCCAAGTTGTCCGCTTGGTTGTGTAGGGTTGTAGAGGCGGGTTATATAGTCATTGGTGTTGGTTCCTACCCTCTACGGAGGCCTGGGGTCTTCATCTTGTTCTATATAGATCGACTCATCCTTATATCGGTCTTTCAATTCGTTAGTTCGAGTCCTTTAGTCCTTTTTACAGCCGTGTCTTGTTGTTCGTTATTGAGTCTTGCTGCGTTCTTGAGTCTTTATTGAGTTCTTGATTAAATCTTGATCGAGTTATTGAGTTCTTGCTTGTTTCTTGTTCAATTCTTGAATTAGAGTCTTGATTGTCGAAGATCGGGCCATCCTACGGCTGACCCCGTAGTATCAAGGTGCCTCACACCAAACATTATCAAACCAACCACCAATGTAAACATCTCCAATGCTAACATCACCTTGATGTGAATCCCAGTGGCTCTCTTGCTACCTTGGAAGAGTAGAAGAGAAGGGTAAGTCTTTCACTACACTATTTTAGGAAATGTAACTTAGAAGCCTTAATTGACGTGTTTCTTCATTATTTTTACACCAGTTTGGGCGATGGAGGCACACGCACAAGCACTTAATCAGTGTTGGCAACTGATGGTCTAGTAGGGAAGGTATTTACTCTTTTAATTTTTTCTTAGTCACATCTAGGGCCAGCCCTAAGTGTTTTAGGGCCAGCCCTAAGTGTTTTAGGGCTAAAGGTGAGGTGAAATTGAGGCCTCCTTATCGAAAAATATAGTTATTTTTTTTTTGCTTATATGAATGAAATATAGTAGGACTAAATGCTTAAACAACATATAACCAAAATTTAAAAAAAAATACCCTATATATTTTTTTATATGACAATTTTCTTCTTTTGTCTAATTGCAATCAACAACAACCCTAACTAAAATAAAAGAAAATACCCTATATATATTCCAGTTCCTTCTTTTCCCGTTTGATTTTGTTGAGATATTTACATCTGACTTTTAAATAAGTATATACATACCGGTTCTGGTCACATCAACAACTAAATTCTTAGGGCTTTTACACTCTTGCGTATAATTAAACACGTGCTTTACACAGATATCTTAATTTAGATAATGCTAAATTATTTATTTTTTAACAAAGAAAAGATTTGGGTGACGTTAGACCCTACTAAACCACCACCCAATAGTGTCCTTATGGACGAGAGTATGAAAATCTAGGTGCACGACGATAGAAGCACTATCCATCTAAAACATAAGATGCACAACTTTATCAGCTAGCCAATTGGGACAATGCTAGATTATTATTTAGTAAAAAAAATGAAACAACTATTGTTAAATATCAATAAAAAAATATAAAGCGATGTTGAGAGATATATGTAGAGAGACTAAATAAAGTCTCACATTTAAAGCCGAGTTATAACAAGCCTTAGGCGCATATTGACCGATGGGCTAATATTCTTATTGTCAATTGATTTTAGGGGGAGTTTGTGAAATGTCCAAAAAACTTGTCTTAATTGGTGAATTGTCCACATTTTTGGACAAATTGGTGGAGTGTTCATCTTGCCAATAGCAATTTTATCATCTTGCCTATAGCCTTACTCTTTTATCTTTTTTTTTTACATTTTGTTGTGCAAAAATAAGAGTATGTTGTGCATGTGCAAAAATAACCGTATGTTGAGCAAATATGACCCAAGTCTAGTTTTTTTTTAACATTTTGTCGTGCAAAAATAAGAGTATGTTGTGCATGTGCAAAAATAACCGTATGTTGAGCAAATATGACTTAAGGCTATTTTTTTTTATTTTTTACATTTTGTCGTGCAAAAATAAGAGTATGTTGTGCATGTGCAAAAATAACCGTATGTTGAGCAAATATGACTCAAGTCTATTTTTTTTAAACATTTTGTCGTGCAAATATAAGAGTACGTTGTGCAAATATAACCGTAAGGTGTGCAAATATGACCCAAGTCTATTTTATTTATTTATTTATTTATTTTTACATTTTGTCGTGCAAATATAAGAGTACGTTGTGGATGTGCAAATATAACCGTAAGTTGTGCAAATATAACATTTTGTTGTGCAAAAATAAAAATATAGATTATGGATCACATAATAAAATATAGATAGTTTTTTTAATTTCTCATATTCATAGGGTGATTTTTGTAATTTAACAAAAAAAGCCTTCTTCTACCTTTCTCCCTCCCTCCCTCTGTAATCGAACCTCCCCGACAGACCTCACTCCGGCCGCTCCATCGACCTCGCTCGCTCGCTCCGGCCGCTCCCTCGACCCCGGTCGCTCGCTCCGGCCGCTTCCTCGACCTCGGTCGCTTGCTCCGGCCGCTCCCTCGACCTCACTCGCTTCGCTCCTCGCTCGATCCTCGCTCCGGCTACTCGACATCGCCAGCGGAGATCTGAAACCTCCAGATCTGGTTCACTTTCTCCCTCCAGATCTGCTCGAATCTCAGATCTGGAATCCCTCAGATCTAAACGCGCCGCCTCGCTTGCTCTGTCTCGCTCCGGCCGATTGCAATCAACAGAGGAAGCCATGAGAGGGAGACATGGATACGGCGAGACAAACCGGCGAGAGAGATCGAGGCAAGCCGGCGAGAGAGAGCAGGCATGACATCGGAGACAAATCGTTTTCCAATTTGAGGGAGGGTTTTGGGGAAGGAGAGGATGAATTGGGGATTTAATTGTGTGAGTATATAAGGTGGACAATTTTTCAATTTGTCCAAAGAGGTGGACAATTCACCAATTTGTAAAAAAAAGTGCCTGTTTGACAAATTTTTTCTTGATTTTATGATGTAATCTCACATTGATTATGTGCTAACTAGGCTAGCTACTTATGTGCGTGTAATCGTGTATGATCTCTTGTGGTATATTTCTAAAAACTCACGTTACATTTTCTTTTGAATCCATTTACCACCCTTCTTCCAAACTTAGTTAGCACTTGAGTGAGCAAAGTAATAAATCACACGATGATAAACTAGAGACTCTTGTTTCAAGCAATTTATACGAAGTATATATGATTTAGGATCGAATCTAATAAGACACAATCACATGGACACTAGAGCACAACAAGTGGAGAACAACTCACAATAACTTGATAAAAGACAAAATTAATTTGTTTCTAAAAAAGCTTTGTAGTGATGGATGGGAAGAATAAAGATTAGAGGAGGTAATTAGGACAAAAACACAACTTACTAATTGGAAGAGGAAAACATATAAAACTTGAATGGGACAAATAAATTATTCACCGCCAATCAATGAACATGTCAATCATACAACAAAAGAATATATATAATCTTCAATGTTTCCCCTCTTTGAAAAAATCAATTTGGGTAAAATGGATAGTAAATAATAAACAAACATTGTTACAAAGATACTCGATCATACTAGTATACCAAACGTGATGATACAAATTAAATCAATTGACTGCACCCATGTCGATCTTTTTTCTGAACACTCTATAACTTCAATATTTTTTAGGCTTTTAATTAAAAAGACCAACAAAAATTTTAATTAATTATTAACTGATGACGGTTAGATTGATCATGATCCATCATCAGTAAGGAATGCTTGGTGGTGGCGGAGATGCATAGGACACTCCAAACACTGGCGGCAGCGGAGCGTTATCATACACTGGTGTTGGCGGTGGCGTAGATACAGTTACTGGCGGGCATTCTTTTGCTGGCGGTGGGGAGTAATATGACTCTTGTGGTGGCGGAGAGGCTGTTTCCGGTGGATATTGTTCCGACGGTGGTGGGGAGTAATATGACTCTTGTGGTGGCGGAACAGCAGTTTCCGGTGGATATTGTTCCGACGGTGGTGGGGAGTAATATGACTCTTGTGGTGGGGGAACAGCAGTTTCCGGTGGATATTGTTCCGACGGTGGTGGGGAGTAATATGACTCTTGTGGTGGCGGAGCGGCAGTTTCCGGTGGATATTGTTCCGACGGTGGTGGGGAGGAATATGCCTCTTGTGGCGGCGGAGCGGCAGTTACCGGTGGGTATTGTTCCGACGGTGGTGGGGAGGAATATGACTCTTGTGGTGGCGGAGCTGCAGTTTCCGGTGGGTATTCTTCCGACGGTGGTGGGGAGGAATATGACTCTTGTGGTGGCGGAGCTGCAGTTTCCGGTGGGTATTGTTCCGAAGGTGGTGAGCCGGGGTATGACTCTTGTGGTGGTGGAGTGGCAGTTGGCGGGGTGGCGGTTTCAGGTGGGTAGACTTCTGAGGGTGGTGGGCTGGGATATGACTGTTGTGGTGGGCTATACTTTGGCGATGGTGGAGTTGCTGTTTCTGGCGGGTAAGTTTCCACTGGTGGTGGTGGTGGAGCATAATACTCAGACGGAGGAGGTGGCGGAGGAGAGGGAGTTGAGTACGTGGGAGTGTGTGATGCGTACGAAGGCGGAGGTGGCGATGGGGTGTAGGTGCTTGGCGTCTTGTATTCTTGGGGTGGGGGTGGAGATGAATAGTAGTACTTGGTGGAAGGTGTAGGTGTCGGAGATGAGTATGACTCGCTCGGCGGTGGTGGTGATGGTGGTGACGAGTAGTAATAACTGGTTGGTGGCGGTGGAGACGGAGGTTGGTAGGTGGGGTATTGCTTCACCGGTGGTGGTGGCGACGCCGCATATGATGTGGAGGGAGGTGGATGCGCCCTATGGGAAGAAGCCATACCTGATGCAGGAGGCAACGGTGGTGGATGTCTGAACCCCTTAGAGTTCATCCCAAACGGCGCCGGCATTGGCGCCGGCGTTGGCGGCGGCGAGTAGCACTTGAAAATCCTGCAATCCACCGGCTTGGCTTGAGCCGATGAGCACTCCTTAGCACTCCTCTGGTCCTCCTCCCCAGGAATACAGTTTTCCGATCCATCCACCACCTTCCCGCTGACGCCAGTACACGCCGCTGCCTCGCCGGTGAAGAAGTTGAACGAGTAGGTGAAGTTCTTCAACCTTGGAAGCTGGCAAGCCGAAGCCGGTACCACACCGGTGAACTGATTATGCGCCACGTCCAGCTCCTCCACACTCTTCATCCCTGCCAGGGTGTCCGGCAAAGACCCTGTCAACGCGTTAAAGCTGACGTCAAACACCGTCACCTCCATTAACTCACCAATCTGCCACGGCAAACACCCTGTTAAGTTATCATTTAACAAGATAATCTCATTCAAGGTGGGGCCCATCTTCCCGATACTGCTTGGGATGCACCCGCCTAGTTCGTTGTTCGCCATGACCAGTACGGACACCGGCGAGTTTCCGAGGTTATCGGGGATTCCGCCGGTGAACCTATTATCATTGACGAAAATGGCGTCGAGATCCTTGTCGAAGAGCGTGGAAGGGATGGGGCCTTCGAACTCGTTGTATCTGATGTCCATGTATTTCAAAGACGGGAGGGAGATCAAGACGTCCGGGAACTTGCCGGCGAAGCGGTTGTTGCTGATGTCGAGCTCGAAGAGGAGATTGAGCTTGGCGAAGGTGAGCGGGACAGAGCCGCAAAATCGGTTGGAGTTGATGTGGAAGAGGGCGAGGTATGAGAGGAGGCCGATCTCATCGGGGAGGTAGCCGGCAATGTCAGCGTGGTTGAGGTCGATGCCTGCGACGACGCGCTTGGAGGAGGAGTAGGGGGTGGCTGGGGACATGGCGCAGAAGACGCCGTTGTAATTGCAGACGTTTGGGCCCACCCAGTCATCGGTGAAGTTGTTAGGGTCAGAGAGCATGGCAGCCTTCCAGGTCTGGAGGGCAATGTAGGCAAGGCGGAGGCTAGGGTTGTCGAAACTGAGATTCAAGTCCACGGTTGCCGACGCCTCAAAGCCCAATACGGCTTCATCGTCGTCGTGGTGGTCAGGGTGGTCGGGGTGGGGGTGGTGAGGGTGGTGTGGTTTGGGATGCCAATGGACATTGTCCTTGGCAGCGACGTAAGAGAGGAGTAGGAGTAGGAGGAGGAGCGGGGGTGGTATTTTTCGAAAAACACCCATTTTGTTTTTGGTTTTGCCAAGGAAAGAGGGGTTTATTCACATGGAAATGTATGGGTTGTTAAGGGAGGAAACTTATTTGTAATGGGTGCACAGAATATGTCTCCCAATCACTCTTCAATAAATAATTGATAATAATAATAATAATAAATAAATAAATAAGCCGGCCTCCGTCTTGGATTAGTTAATAGGAACTGGCACCCACGTCCACCGCCGTAAATGCGACTTGCAATTGATCGATCTCTATGCGCGTTACCATACAGAAATGAATTAATGAAGGATTTGATCAAGGCCGGCCGGCCTTCACATTTTATACAGTATATAATGCCATTTCCATTTCTTCTGCAATCGACAGTTAGGTGATCACATCGATCTCCATTGGATCCAACTACTATCTATATAAAAAAAAAAGTTGGATTTTAATAGCGGGAATTGAATTCAACTTAACATATATATATTACCTACTGTTCAACTGATATCACCAAAAATGAACTAGTGTAATACGGTATTACATTTCATTTTATTGCAAATTTATTCCATTGTCTGTATTTTTATTTTAATAAAAATATGTATAATTTAATTTGATACAAATGTCGATGCTAGTATATACTAGCACTATATCTTTCTCTTTAGTAAAGTTAGCTTTTTTGGAGTATTAATGCACATTTAGAAGACAAAAAGTCTAATTAATAAAAACAATAAAAGAGTAATACTATATAAAAAAATGTTTAGTATAAAAAAATTTAGAAGGTAAAAAGTCTAATTATTGAAAAATGATAAAATATTAAAGTACTGTTTCTAAAAAAATATTTTAGTAGTATATACATAAAGTTTTAATTCGTCACAAATTATAAAAAGAGATAAAAAAATCTAATTAATGAGCATAAAAAAAAATTTATATTTACAAAGATATACACTTTCATTATTATTTAAAAATATTAAATTTTATTAAAATTTTAAGTAAGTTATCCGAATAATCAATTGAGTAATGTAAATTAAAGAAGAAAATTACAAGAATGAAAGAATTTTTTTTTGAAATATTCATAAAATAATAAATATTTACGTAAATATTCAAAGGTTGAAACAAATTACAAAAATATTCATTTTTTGCAGGTTGCTCAGAAAAACGCGGTCCCAGTACGCGTTTTATTAACAAATATGTTAAGAGATTTGGGCGCCAGGAGGGAAATTTGAAGTTACGAGAGAAACGCGGCCTCAGGCCGCGTTTCTAATTAGAAATAAAACAAAGTTTTACGTGGCACTAGAGACGCGGCCTCAGGCCGCGTTTCTAGTCTGCATCTGGGACCCACAGCAACACCAGTTGCTGACTGGATGGGACGGAAAGAAAAACGCGGGAAAAAAAAAATAAATGCGGTCAAAGGGGAATAAATTGGGTAGGTGGGGTTACACATAAAACGCGTGCCCATGCCTCGTTTTTTGTTTAAATAACCCTAGGCAAACCGCCTCCTCCCACTTCATCTTCTTCGTTGCCCTCCCACTTCATCTTCTTCGTTTCGAAGGAGATTTTTTTTCTGAAGGCCGCGGTTTCACATCTAGGCAAACCAACTACCCATCCTTCATTCAAATCGTTGGAAGTTTCACATCTATTGCTCGTTTCGCCGCCGGTTCGAGGTGCGTTTTTTTTTTTTGAACGAATATGGATGAGAGAAGGTTGATTGTTGAAATTGTGTGATATTTGTATGGTTTTGATTGTTGATTAGTGATTATTACAAAGCCGAAATTGTGTGATAGTTGTAGATCCGATCTATAATTGTGATTGTGTTAATCCAAAATTTTGATAGTTGTATGTTTTGATAGTTGATACAAAAATTTGATGGTGGAATTGTTTTCATAGTTGATACAAAATTTGATATTTGTATGTTTTTTTCTAATGAATATAGATTAGAAATTATTATAGATCCGGAATTGTGTAATGTTTGTCATATATCAAAGATTGTATGATTAGTAGAAGATAATTTATTTTAGGTGTCATGAAATAATAGAAGAGTAATTTTGATTGTGTATATATATACTTGAAAGATTGTATTATATAATAGTAGAATAGCTTTAGAAAATATTATTGATTGCATAAAATAATAGTAGAATAGATTCTGTATAGGAAAAGAAATTATAGAAGTTTAGAATTGAATTAGGGTAAAAATAAAAATAGGGGGAATTTGATTGCTAAGGGATTGTAGGATAACTACTTTTGAATTGTATAAATACAAAATTAAGATTCAGAATTTCATTCAGTCCTTCTGAACAAATTATGTTCTGTCTTAGGGTACAAATGGCAATGCAAGTGAATCCCGGTCCGCTGGTGAATGAGGTGCTACATAGACAGCATCTCCATAGGTCAACTGATGTCTGGAATCGCGAAGAATATGTAAGTACATGTTCTTATCAGTCTTACAATTACATGAAACGGTACAAATAAATAAAAAACAAACTAGTGTTTGACAATGTTATATTTGTAGACGAATGGTGTCATTCAACACAGACTACACTTGCGTAAGTTTGGGCGAGATCTAGCTCCAGACCCAAGAGTGATGCAGTACATAAAGGCACCAGGATTCGAATGCATCTACAAGCTTGGGTCTGGGTTCGAGCTAGACAACGAGTTAATCACAGCGTTGATAGAGAGATGGAGACCCGAGACCCACACCTTCCACTTGAACGTAGGGGAGACCACAATCACACTCCAAGATGTTTCAGTGATATTGGGGCTACGTGTTGACGGTCTTGCAGTTACTGGAAGTGCATGCTACGATTGGCCAACAGTTGCTGAAACACTCCTTGGGCAAAGACCCCAGCCAAATCAGATAAGGGGTTCGTCGGTGAAGGTGACCTGGCTAAGACAACTACTGGTGCCCTTACCAGAAGATGTGGATGACCATGTTGTGCAGTGCCAGGCTAGGGCGTACATTCTCTTGCTAATGGGAAGCGTCATGTTCGCGGACAATAGTGGCGGTCAAGTACAATTGTTGTACCTCCCACTGGTAGCGAATTTGGAGACTGCTAGCCAGTTCAGTTGGGGTAGTGCGACGTTGGCCTTCCTCTATCGGCAACTTTGTAGAGCTGCAGAAAGAGGAAAAGTTGAGATCGTAGGCCCAATCATCTTACTACAGGTACGATAATTATTTCATCTTACATTTTTTCATTCAATAAACTCGTTCACTTATTACTGAATACAATAATACTAGTTGTGGGCCTGGGAGCGTATCTCCATTGGACGACCACGCAACATTATCCCATCTGTCGAGAAGGTGGAAACATATGGCGATCTACTACACTTCTAATCTGTTTCGAGATTGTCGAGGGGCACCACCCAGAGCGGGTATCTCGCCAGTTTGGGGATGTGCAAGTGATCCCCCCAAAATGCGCATATGATGAGGTGTTGCACAAGATGGATCGCAGGGGGAAACACGACCACAACTGGGCCGAGGTTCATGCACAATGGATACAATTGTGGAACGATCGGGAAAGCTCAGTTCATGATGTTGCTGAGGTGGAAGACGAGGATGAGGCTACATCACAGTATATGTCTTGGTACACACGTATCACCAGACGCTTGATCAGCCCACCTATTACTGCACCGGCGGGGGTATATCAACCTGTGGCTCCAGACTACCACATGATGGTTAGTGATTACATGCTTCATCTATTGCACTTGTTCAAGTCATGTATACGAATGTCATGTACGTTTCATCATAACTCTACCTTTTTGCCCAGGAAAACTTCGTGATGGATGCTAGTGCAAGGGCAAACCAAACTGCGGAGCAATCACATAATTTCTATGACAACACCAGTACAACTCAATGATGGGACAAGTGGATGAGTATTGCAACTACATGACATCACATGGATCGCAACTTCTCAGTCAAGTGTCCTACAACCCCACACAAGCATACATTCCGACTAGACCCAGAATGCAGCGACCATCTCAAGCACAGACGCCACCCACGGGGTATGGAGTGTCCTCCCATCCAGAGATGCAGACCCAATCGTCGATGGTATTTCCTTCGTACCCGTCATACGGTACTCCTGGTGGCACACCTCCATTCATGATGGATTCATACAACCAGCCACGATTTATGTTCCCCCAATCGACCTTTGTCGCCTCTGGTTCGGCTCCGACACAGTATGGTCCTGCTCCTACTGTCTTGACCACCCCGCCTCTTCATCATGGGCGGATCGTGTATGCTGATCCCTCCAACTGGTACGGTGCCACAGCTCCAGCTCGTCCTATGCCAGACCCCAACTTGTACTGCCAATCCGAGGCGGAGGAGGTTGATGATGATCAGTAGATGGACTGTTTTTTATTTTGTGATGTTGTTCTTGCCTCTTTTCTAGTTTAACTTGTTGGAGTTTGCTATGATTGTGTGCTTGAACAGATAATGTAAGTTCACTGTGATGCTGTAGGTTAATTAAGAATTAGTTTTATATGTGCTTTACCTACAAGCGAAATAGAGAAAAAGACATTATAGTTGAAGGATACATAGTTTAATCATTCAACCAACCAGAGAATTAGAGAAACAGACAATGCATAAGTTCTTGACAGATACTACGAACTGAAACATAGCATAAGTTCTTGACATATAATAACATGATAATAACACTAGTTGGAGCACCATAACGATCACGAACCGGATGGACCCGCCCGACTCGGGCAAGATCGTCTGTTGTGCCCATACCCTCGACAGTTGCCACAACGCACTTGACCTGGGACTCCTACATCCATCTCATTCCTAATCCTTCGTGACGGGGTTCGCCCAACATCTCGCAAACGCGATTGATCAGCAACCAACCTAGGACCTCCCACTTCTGGCCAGTTGAATGGCTCACCCACTGGCATAAATGTTGTTTGGTATGTCAACCAATATAACTCCGATGTAAAGTACCTGTCCACTAACGGCACGAAGGACATGCTCTGATATCTGCAAACAGCCAAGACATGTGCGCAAGGGATCTTGAGCAACTTCCAACTAGCACATGTACATGTATGACGACGCAAGTTCACTGTGTATGCCCTCCCACTTCGCCTACCTTGTGATCCCCGCGGGTTCGAAATGACCTCGAATATTCCATTCTGTAGATCAAATGATGTGACATGTGCACTTCTTGCAGATTCAATAAGTAATCCTATCTTGTCATATGTCGCCTGAGTCAATGGGAAACCTTGCGAGATGCGAGTACCAGCGTCCCCTCTTCTCTTCACGAAGTAACTGTTGACCTTATAAAAGGTTTGGCGAACAAGAGCTGTGATTGGAAGACTCCTTCCACCCTTCAACACACCATTAAAAACCTCAAATAAGTTTGTAGTCATAACACCATACCTCACCCCCCCATCCTTACACATCGCCCACTTCTCTGGCTCAATAGCAGATAAGTACTCCCAAGCATCACTGTTCATTTGCTGAAGGGCACGACACCCCTTTTCAAACCCGCTTGTGGTAAGCTGGTAAGCTGTCCAGCCTACCATGTCTTTCACCTTACGATCGTGGAACATGGTGTTTACATTGGATTTCAAGTGTCGAATGCATATCCTATGATGTGCACTCGGCTCACTCCATCTGGGCAGCTTCTCCATGGTTTTCAGTATGCTAGCATGTCTGTCTGAAATAACACATAATCCAAGTTTCTGAGTGATGTGGCGCCCTATACAATCCATGAACCAAGCCCAACTATCTCCATTTTCACCCTCCACAACTGCAAATGCCAGAGGGAAAATTTGATCATTTGCATCGACGCCCATTGCCATTAACACAACATGCTTGTACTTTCCATACAGATGGGTGCCATCGATCGATATCAGAGGCCGGCAATGTACAAACCCGGCAATCGACGGTGCAAAAGCCCAGAACACACGACCGAATATCTTCTCATGTGGATTTGGAGAATCCAGATTGCACCATTCCACCACTGTTCTCGGGTTTGTAGCTTGTAGCGCAGCCATGAACCTAGGCAACTCCGTGTACGACTCCTCCCAATCACCATAAATATCTGCAATAGCTTTCTGTTTGGCCCTCCAAGCTTTCATGTATGAGACACAGATCCCATATCTTTTAGTCAGATGCTCGAGTATGGTACTTGGCTTCGTGTCTTGATCCTTGCGAAGAAACCCAAGAATCTCACCTCTAATAAAACTTGAGGTGACATTACGATTATCCAACTGCAAAACCTCTCCAACACAGTTGGATTCATGAGGCCCACTGTAATTGACGACCATCCACATATCAACAGTTCGATCAATACGACGAGCAGACAGTCGCCAACTGCATCCACAGCTGTCCTTCCTGTCACAAACAACTGTGTACCATTCCGGACTTGCCTTCTTGGTCCTGTACGGCTTACTCATACGCACAGAATACTCGGTCAACTCACATTTCAACTCCTCCAGAGAGTTGAACATTTGTCCACGAAAAAACTGTCTTCCATCATCTACTTGTACGTGCGAATTTAGCCCTTGCCATGAAGCTGTTATCATAGGATCAGCTTCAACAATATTTCAATTCGGATTAGAGGCCTCCTCCATAATCGCCGCCTCCCTAGTGGCATCATCGTCCTCTTCAGAATCATCCAGGTCGTCTTTGTGATCAACACCAAGAGCATCAACATAGATCTCATTCACTTGTTCGAACCCTTGCTGAGATGTGTTGTTATACTCATTCATCCTATAATATAATTAACATTACGTTAGTTTATCATAAATATTAAACTATTTTGTCATTAAGTACGATGAAATTAAAATGCGTAATCGTACAAACACCCTCATATATTTCAATCTATTTCATCAACAAATATTTACTAAATAATCAACAAATATCCTCAAAAATATCCTCAAAATGAAAATCAATTACATAACTACATAATCCTACATCATAATCATAATAGTAAGAACATCATAACTAAAGATTCAAAACACATAATCTTAAGCACACATAGGAGATTATTAAGGATTCCAAACCTCTTCCTTATTCAAATAAAAGCGAAAAACTTAAATAAGAGTATAACACTAACCTTAGCCAAACCTTGATCAACTATGAAACAATATTAATTGAAGCGTTGATGCGCTTAACCGACGCTAGGAATTTGAGAGCTTCATATGAGGAAGAAGCAAATGGAAAGGAAAGAGGAGTAATGGTGAACTACTCGGACTCATACACTATGCCCTCAACCTTCATATTCCCTCAACAGATTAGGGCGAATCTTGGCAGGGGGGGGCTTGAATAAAACGCGGCCTCAGGCAGCGTTTTATAACCAATAGACTCAAAGAATAAGAATCTTTGACGTTGGTGTTCTGTAACACAGAAAAACGCGGCCTCAGGCCGCGTTTTTCTTTCCGTCCCATCCAGTCAGCAACTGGTGTTGCTGTGGGTCCCAGATGCAGAATAGAAACGCGGCCTGAGGCCGCGTCTCTAGTGCCACGTAGATTCTGCAATAAATTTTGTTTCATTTCAATTAGAAACGCGGCCTCAGGCCGCGTTTCTTTCGTAACTTCAAATTTCCCTCCTAGCGCCATAGGTTTGTTAATAAAACGCGTACTGGGACCGCGTTTTTCTGAGCAACCTGCAAAAAATGAATATTTTTGTAATTTGTTTCAACCTTTGAATATTTACGTAAATATTTATTATTTTATGAATATTTCAAAAAAAAATTCAGAATGAAATAATAAGTAAACCATGTAAAAAACTAGCTAGAAATAAAATTTGAAGAAACTTATTTGAATAATTAATTGAATAATGTAAACAAATAAAGAAAATTAAAAGAATAAAATAATATTATTTATATTTTATACAAATATAAACATTGGAGTAAATATTATTTTGGTGACAAATGGATAAATGTAGATTAATTTAATTTATTTGAGAAAATATGATAGCAATGGATAAAAATATAAAATAATTATATTTATATATCTAAGAAAAAACTTAAATTATAAAATAAAATATGTTTGTTCAAACTTGCTTTCTATAACTAGTAATCCATGTTATATAGAGTTATTAATGAAATAAACCATTAAAATTACAAGATTAAAACTATCTAAATTAATACGAGTAATATAAATTATTGTTTATATGGAATATATATAGTATCAAATTTTATTATAATTTTTAAAAAGTAAACCCTTGCGTAACACGGGACCGTCCACTAGTATATAGTATTCACCAGTTAAATAGGCACCGGTGGGTGGCCCGGTGGCCGCCTTGCGCCTAGACAGATTTAAAATAAGGCGGATTTGCGGATATACCCTACCCAAAAAAAAGTGTTACAAAAATACCCCAATTTCTACCAAATTGCAAAGGATGCCTATTTGGGCATATTTGCAATAAAAGTATTGGGAAGTTAGATATTTTTTAATTAATATAAAAATAGGATTTTTGGAAAATTAAATAAAAACAGATTTTGAGAAATTGAAAAAAATAGGATTCTCAAAAATTAAAAAAAAATTATGGAAATTGAAAAAAAAATTTCAAAAATTATTTTCCGAAAAAAACTAGAATTTCATAAAATGGGAAAATAGGATTTTTGGAAATTAAAAAAAACAGATTTTTGGAATTTGGAAAAAATTGGGTTTTCGGAAGTTTAAAAAATAAAAATAAAAAACAGATTAATGGGAAATGGAAAAAAATAATTTTTGGAAATTAAAAAAAAACAGTTTTTCAAAAATTAAAAAAAATCCAGATATGAAGAAGATAGATTTTAAAAGGAAGATTTTTTTAGATAAAATATGAAAATAAACTTTAATTTTTATAATTAAATTTCCTTGCAAATCAACACTGTATTCTAAAAAAAAGGAAATAATATTTGAAAGATATGATTGTGTAATTGTTTAACCTACCAAACGAGAGTTGTTTACCGTTATCATCTTCTTCTTATACAATTGACTTCATATCGGGTAGGGATCCCCTCCCCGAAATCTTTCCCAATAAAAAAAAAATTGACGTCAATTATGAGAAATTGTTTGAGGTGGTTACGTTTTGTTTTTTTATCCTGATATGTGTATAACCATATCCTGTCAATATGGAAGTGCTATCCTGTCAACATTTGTATTCCTATCCCGTCATGTTTGATAAGAATATCCTGCCAAGGTCTTGTTTTAATCATGTCAGACTATAGGTATATTCCTGTCAAGTGTCAAAACGTAGGTGAATGATGTTTCGACCAAACAAAAGACCAAGATTCCGGGGTGAAAGGTGGCTACGGCATTTCTTCATTTAATTAGGTGGCTCCATACAACATTCAAAGCATTTCAATAACATCGCAATTCCTGATTTTAGTTCAATCTAAAAGTAATTTCCTAATTTTGAGTTGAGAAGGCGTGAATTCAAACATTTGGGGTATCTACCATGATCGGGGTCATTGCATGCCCTTTGAACCCCATCGTAACCTCAATGAGGCATTCGAAAAATTGCGAATTGGGTTTGGTTTCATGTAGGGTTCGGATTTCGTAAGCACTAGGCTCTAGTCACTGCAGTCGATAAACACATGAGCACAGAGGAATCAAGTAACAAACCTAAGGTTTACTTGAATTTGATGACAGAGGGCTTCGATGGACGACACTGGACCTGATGATGATCGACGACGACCGTTACGATCTCCTCACCGGTGGTTTGCTGGCTGAGACGGTGGCGGCGGCGGAATGGTGGTGTTCGACGATTTGGGGCTACATTGTCGACAAGAGCAGATGAGGAAGATGAGGGGAGGCCGGATGCCCAATTGGATGAGGGCTGATGGCGAGACCGAAGAGCCAAAGATGGTGAGAAACCGCCGGCGGAGGAGGCGTGTCGATCGGTCTGAGAGGAGAGCTTGCAAAGGGTCGGATTTTTGGTTGCCCTTCGATCGGTCTGGTGGGGTTCTTCTTTTTTTTTCTGATCTTTTTTTCTTTTTTTTATTCACTTTTTATTTCCTTTTTTATGTGTTTTATTTTATCTTCCATTTTTAGTTTTTTGTTTCTTATTTTTCTGTTTTTCTTTTTTTTTATCTTCCATTTTCAGTTTTTTTTCTTATTTTTTCAGTTTTTCTTTTTTTTTTTCTTTTTTTTTCTGTTTTTCTTTTTTTTTTTCTTTTATTTTTTCCGTTTTTCTTTTATTTTTTTGTTTCATTATTTCACGTTATTTTTTCCTTTTGGGTAGTTTTGCAATTTTAGTAGGTAGATTTGCAATAAAATTAGGCATTTTTGCAAAAAAAAAAAATAAAAAACAAGGCATATTTGCAAAGCTCTTATGGATTTTGGGTATTTTTTGCTATTCTTCCTTAAAATAAACTAGTAGAATTTTGGCGCCATGGCGCGATTGCGAGGATCAATATTGAAAAATAAAAAATAAAATATTTATTATAAGGAAGAACAAATAATAATCTAAATAAAAATGACATGAAAGTTAAATACAGGAAAGTTAAATAAAATAATACTGTTCAGGTTGACATAGGTATTCACAAAAGACGCAGAGTTCTTGCTTAGGCTTCGTCATGCGAAACTTAAAAAAAATACAGGTGAACAACTTCAAGAGAGAACACTTCATTGAGTGTTGAAATGAATCGAGTTATGGTTACCCTTAAAGATGTTCCTCTCCCATTCACATATTTGACTACATCTCTCAACCTTACTGAAAATATCTCCTAGTCCAAGATAGACAAATTTTCTAAGGAAACAATAAGTTTAGGCTAGAAGAATTTTAGCATGTAACGGCCCAAATATAAATATTTGGGTTACATTTCGAAAGATTGGATACCTTTGTTCGGATCTTACAATTCGAGTACGAGTTGAGTTTTAAAACAAAGTTTTTAGTGCTCAAAGAAGGGATTTCGCACCCTAAATTCACGATAGGGCCGTTGGGTACTCCGAACCTATCCTACTTGTCTAAGTCGCTCGAAACGTTTTATGTTCGAAAAGTATAAAGAAGGAAATCTCATAATACAAATTGTCACGGCATGGCCGGGTCAAAACCAAATATGAGAAAATGTAAAGTAGCGAAAGTGCGGAGTCCATAGTCAGATTCTCTCTCCAATTGCGCCATAAGATACCCCCGTCATAACAACACGAAATCAAGCAAGGGAACGGGTACATGAAACTATACCATGAGTCAAGGTCGAGCCACTCATGCGGGCCCTGAAGACCTCGTTGAGGACATATAATACACTCTAAGTCTAGATGAGAATGATCTAATACAATACTGGAATATTAAGCACACAAGCATGCTGACAGTTTATATATAATGACAGAAATGCAGTAAATGGGCCCACACTGAATGCCAAGTGGCATGTCCCAATCTCTTAAAACCCATGCCTCAGTCGGGGCGGGTATCTCTCTCATATCCGTACCTCAGCGGGGGTCGGATGTCTGCCTCAGTCGGGGCCAGACGACTCGGTCGGTGCTGCAGTATATCTCATGCCTCAGTCCACACCTCAGCCGGGGTGGGACACTTGGTCACCGCCGCAGTCATATATATAACTCAGTAAATCATGCTCTCAGATGACTCTATCAGGATAAACCCGATGGAGCTCGGTTATCCTATGACCCTAGCAACCACTCTAGACTCACAACTTACGACCGTTTCCACCAATCGCATTCAGAATTCGTATGCTCATATGTTAATGCAGAACCTAGGCTTAAACCCGCACCTAATCTTGAGCTCTGTTTGACAGAGGCTGAAGACGAAGAAGGAAAAGAAGGGTCGGGGGGGTCTCGCCGGAGCTCCGCTCCCATCCTGGTCATTGCCCAGCTGGTCGAAACATTTCCCCGACCTCCATCCACACAGAAGGAACCAAACGTGGAAAAGAAAGAAGGGTGGAGAAGAGGATTTACCGAGTGACTCCGAGGGACGACTTCGGGGCTTCGATGGCAGATTCCGAGCTCGACGATGGGGAAGGAGCTTGCGGTGGCCTAGGACGGATTAGAAGTAAATAAAGGAGAAGTTGAGGATGCTTCAAGCAAGGAAAGGAGGGTCGAGGGAGGGCGTACCGGGGTGCTCGAACCGAAACAGGGGAAAGAGGAGAGGAAGGCGGCTCGGCGTCGTCGTGGCTCAAGGCTGCTCCTGGGTTGCTGCTGCTACCGTGGAGGGAGGGAGATGGAGTTGAGCTGCTCAGCTCTGGCTCCCGGCTCTTTTTCTTCGAAGAAACAGAGGTGCGGCTCTCGGCTCCAATGGAGGACGATGACGAAGCTGGTGGAGCTGTTGCAAGGAGGGTGACGATTGACGACGAGGTGAGACGGTGGTGCTGGTGTGGTTAACGAGGAAACAGATGAGAAGGAAGCAAAAGAAAGGGGGAAAGGTTGGGGCTTTACCTTCTTCTGTGAAATGAAAAAGTAAGGAAGGGAGGGAATGGGTTTTGTAAAGACCGGAAAGGTTAAAATATTATTTTCTTACAATATTAAATTATGTTCGACTTTAAAAATTAAGATTCTAGAAATTTTGAAATTTCCGTCCTCGAGCAACTGAATTTTACTTAAACGAACTTCTATATAGATTTGAAATGGGTTTATGAATGGATTTTTTTTTTATAAAATTCATTTAAGCTCCGGGTTTTGAATGAAATTTATTTGATTTCCGTTATCTTGCGATTTAATTAAAATTTGTTAAAACTTGTTTTAGTCGGGATTTGATCGGGCGAGCGGGTTTTGGATCTGTTCCGCTATTTTGAATTGGGTATAGTTGGGACCACATATATATATATATTCCTTTTCTTTTTCTTTTCTTTCTCTCTCTCCCTCTCTCTCTCTCTCCCTCTCCCTCTCTCTCTCGGCAGCCTGCCTCACCTCAACCTGCACACACACACCCACCTTGCAATGTCCCCTCTCCTATTGTCCTCTTCCTCACCCCCCAGCTCACACACTCCCTCTTACCCCCTCCTTTTCTGAATTGGTCCCCCCCTCCCCAATTCCATTTCATTACAACTGAACCCACCATTTCACCTCCCTCCTCTCTCCACCCTCTTCTGGTCGTCTGCCCTCACCCCCTTCTCTATTTCTGAACCCCAATTTCGAGCTCAAAATCACCACAAACTACCCTCTCCCTCATCTCCATGGGGAGCCGAGAGCACACAGCTCCAACCCTGTTTCCGCAAGTGAGGTCTAGCCAAGCCAAGGCATCCTCACTGTGTCCCTTCTCCTCCTTCAGCCAGTAGCAGCAGCTCTTCCTCCGAGCCTGAGCGCCGTCCAGAAGCAGCCCAGGAGCGCCCACGACGGCCACCGGAGCCCCAAGCGCAGCCCTTCCCTGTTTTTCCGTTCCGATTGGTAAGCCCCGATCCACCTTTTTCCGACTTGGAACCATATAAACGGCCACCTTTACACCTCTCTCACCTTTCCTAGGCAGTCTCCGACGAGGATCCATCTCCGACGAGGTCAGACGGGCGCCGGCGAGCCTTCCCGAGCACTCATTCCGGAGGAAATAAACCTCTCGGTGAGCTTCTTCTCCTCCCTCTCCCTTGGTCCCTTTTGAGTCGTTCTGTGTGTCTTGAGGTCGGGAACCACTTGTGGGGTAGTCGGGTTGAACCACCTCCGGCGAGACCTTCTCCTTCTCCTTCCTCTCTCCTTCTCTGTTTGAGCGCAGCGGCAGAGGTTGGGGACGGGTTCAGGGGCGGTTCAGTCCTTCTTTTTCTTTCCTTTTTCTTGGGCCGGTTCTGGCCAATTATTCCGATTCAGTTTATTCTTCCGGTTCTTTTAATTGAAAGGGGAAGGGGGATCCGAATTGGGTGGGCCGGGTATGGGCTTGGGTTGGGGCTTGATCCGGGTATTTCGGCTGGGCTGGGTAAGAATTTGTTGGGTATTTATTTTGTATGTTGTGTTTATGTTATGGTTATAATTGTTAAATTATTATTAGTTATTATTATTATTATTATTATTATTATTATTATTATTATTTTTATGGGATTTTGTGAGATAAATATATATTCTGAAAATATTAATATATTAGTTTATATGGTTTAAAGGTAATATTATTTGATATGGAGTTATAAATATATTTATGGGTATTGTTTTGAGATTATATGATTAGTAAGTATTAAATTATTTGAATATTATTATTATTTTGGGATTTGGTTATAATTGTAATATTCTGGAAATTTATCCTTATATATTGTTTATTGTTTAAAAATAATATTGATTGGATTATTTAATTGATGCCTTTTAAGAGGATTTAAACATGTGAATTAGAAATTTTAAAGTGAATGGTTGGTCTTGATTTATAAATATGATTTGTGAGCTTAGAGTTATTTTAATAATTCAATATTGAAATTTATTTATATATGGTTTTTGAGATAAGAAACATTCCGAAATTATTTTATAACATGATTTTGGGAAAATGGGTCTTAAGGTTTCAATGTTTAATGTCGGGATTTATATAAGCGATTTTAAAAGAGTTGTTTGATTTTCTAAGTTGAGTTCTTTGAGATATTATTTTGGAAATGAGATGAGATGAACCTGAAATGATAAAATAAGATGGAATGATCTGAAAACGAGATATGAGACGAGATATATATGATAGTTAGGGGCGCCTTGTGTGAAATAGGTAGACTTATGCATTTATATGTTATTAGGTGTTTGTGGATGTTGGACATTGCTTGCTATTGGTGAATCTTACTTGGATTCCGCTTCTGCTTTGTTCTCTGCTGTTCGGCTTATTCAGGTAAGTTCCTTTATGGGCTTACTCAGATTCGAAAGAGATTACCGGCTTGTGAATGTATGACATACTAGGTGTTGCATAAGCATTACAGCATGCCATGTAGTATCATGCTAGGTTGCACTTGTGATTGAGCATTCTATTTCTTTACGCGTATGAAACAGAACGGCCATATCTGTGATAGTCCTAGAGTCTTTGCTAGGGTCATAGGGTAGCCCAGCCCCATCGGGTGCCCTGAGTCTATCGAGTCGATATGAGCATGATGATAGCCCAGCACCATCGGGCATGATTTATTTATTTTAATTTATGTTATGATGATGAGATATGATATGCTATAGCATCGAACCGGTCGGTCTCTGCACTAACGGAAAGGGGTGCAGAGGTAGGAGAGGGACATGCCACTTGGCATTCTTTGGGCGCCTTTACAGTTATTTCTCGCATATTGTAAATTAGGATCATGCTAGTGTGATTTAATTTCCGCATCTGCATCATCTTTATTATTAGCGTATGTGTATGTTCGCTTGCTGGACAGAGCGTGTTGGGGCCTCGGTCTGACCCCACTCGCACCCATTGTTTTTAGGTATGATTGCTCTCTGTTTATATGGCGTGGGAAAGTCCCTCGGCGATTGCAAAGAAATCTGTCTAACCCCGCTAATCTGGCCACCCGATTTTAGAATTATGTTTTGGTTTTGACCCGGCCTTGCCGTGGCTTTTGTATCTAAATTATATTTCCACTTCTCTTTCGTTTAAACTGAATTTATGAAACTTCGACTGATTAGAGGTTTGAAACCTCGACCCGTACCTGAATTGCAACATCCGAACGAAGGTATCCGACCTTCGAAACGTATCCCGGATATTTATATCCGGGCCGTTACAAAGTTGGTATCAGAGCGAGGTTGTGCAATTCGGGTACGCAAGGGTCGGGTGTATGTTTTGGAAAACCGCCCATGGATTTCGAAGATTTGAAAGCGTTTTAAAGGGGTAAAATGAACTTAAAATGTCTAACTCAATTGGACTAAATATGAACTTGGCTTATGATAAAAGAGGAGAACCAACTAATAAGGGATCGAGTGGGTAGAAAAGGCGATAGACCATCCCTATTGGATGTAGTCGGAAACGGGTAGGCGAAATACTAGCTTGTCCTTTACAGATGGGTCGGGAAGACTCCAAGGAGATCATTGTAATTGCCATTGACTGATTCTATGATTGAGTGCTTGATATGCTAAAGATTTGATTGTTATGTTCTAACTATTGAATGAATATTGATGATTTATGGACGAGATAGCGGGAGTACCCTTAATTCCCTATAATCAAGCTCAGCTTTTGTGGAACTGCCCCTTTCCTTATGAACCCTTTTGACAATTCCATCGAGTCCTCCCTGCGAATATCGGTCTTCCACGGGAATTGGGTTGGTGAACACATGGTGTCGGGAATCATGATTGAATATAAAGGTTGTCCGTGAGAGTATTGAAAGATGATCCTTGATGAAATTCCGAGTTAGAGAGTGAGATGTTTACGAGGCTGTCGTTATCAATTCTTATGACAATCCATTAGTGTCCTCTTGTCACGAAAAGTCGCATCCAAGTCCCACGGGAAAGATGGGTAATGAGTCAGTTGGGAAGAGTCAATGTTGCCCTTATGGACTTCTATCGGGTTATCTTGATTGCTCTGTCCATGATTATGTGATCCTATATGCATTACTCCTTGATCAACAGTTTGATCCTTAGTTTGAAATCGTGCTTATGTGCCTTAATGTTTATAATGACTATTGTATGGGTTCGAGCTACATTTATTATACCCAAATCATCCCGACATGATTTACTTAGTATATTGCATCGTCATACTAGGGCACGAATAAATATGTCATATGCTAGGATGTCGTCTAATTGATGCCCTTCCTGTGAATAGGTTCATGATAGTGTGATAGTTCGGCTCTAATATCATGATAGAGTGAGTCCCTTATTGATGAATACATGTTATAATTTCATGTCAACATGCCTCCTATGCTACGTAATCCTCGGTACATTTATGATGATCTTTAATATGAATTCGTAGTTGTAAGACATTCTGTACCCATGCTTGCCCCATTGCTTAGGTCCCGTGTTATGCCTTTCCTTCTCTCATGATTATATGTTGTCATCGCATGTCTACTTGGCATATTGATCGTATGATTGATTAGAAACATGAACCACATGGTATGAGTCTATATGATTGCTACTTTTTCTGAATTAGGTCCATGATAGTGTGATCGACTCTTCTTTATATGAATGCCTCATAAGATGTGCTCTTTAACATGCTAGCCGATGATGCCTCGATTCTTATCATTCATCTTGTGAAAGAATCTATAGCATGCCCACCTATTTTGTATTCCTCAAATTAGCTATTGTTGATGATTTTGCAAATGAGTATTGTTATATGTTAATTGTGCTAAGGTGAGAATATGTTGGTATAAGTGAGTCTTGACCAATACATGTTTATCTCAGTATACATTAATTTGAACTCATGTCCCCATATTCTTGTAGTGTTGCCATTACTTAGACTTGCACTATACCTCGCCACACTTCCTCTCCTGTTTCTGTATTATTGGAATGTGATTGAATTGAAGTCTTGCGTAGTGCCGAGTAATCGATCATGTGAATGTATGAACCACGTGTTATAGTGAGCCATTAGTAACGTGTAGGATCCCTGGTTATGACTTACGCACATTTATGCCTTGCCTACCTTATTGTTGATTCTCTCTTGAGCTAGGTACCTGATAGTGTGGTTCTTTCCTCTTTCTATTCTCTTAACATGTTTCACTCGTTCTGATTAGCTTAATGTTGAATTCGAGGATTACCTAGCTTTCCGTGATGGTCAACTTAGCATGCTTACATGGTTAAAGTGTCTATTACACTATGATGGCTTCTCATGTTTGCATGAACCTATGACTTGACACCTCGCATGATCACGCACCACCCTATATCATGATTTCGCATCTGCATAACGCATGAATATCGGAATGAACCTCGTTGAATCGCTCTAGTTGTACTCATGTTCGATGTGTGCTATTAGTATCATGTGGAGTTATGACTTCCAATATGACCTGCTGAATGATTTCATATCATGCTTGTTCTATAATGTGACAGCTATCGTACCATATGTGTACTCTATGATGGTTCTTTCTTAGCATGATTATAACCTAGCATCCATGATGTCCATCTGGTTACTTTCGATGATGCCTCATGTTTCGTGAACATTATGTTGAACTCCTCTTAATGAATCTTGGCTATGCTTGTATCGCATTATATATCGCTAGTATCATGTAGGACCCATGCTCTCTAGATGTATCTCGCCATATGATTTCGTGCCATGCTTGACCTAATATATGATCGTTGTGAGATAGTACTATGTTGCCCTTTATATGATCTCGTATGACGCATACACCAAACTTGTGCATTGTTCATATATGTGATAATCACTATGCCACTCTTATGTGTTCTCGTATGACGTTTCATCTGATTGTTATAATATACCTTGCCATAATATATTTTGACTCATTTGTTGATGTGTATATCATGCTTTTACCTTGTTCATATGCATGGTGATCGTTATCTTCACTAAATTCCGCATGACTTCGAATCATACATGATCATTGTTGGTTCCGCCTATCTTGCTTGAAGTTGCTAGGCATATCCGTTCCCATGGAATACTAGAATGTTAGCTTGTTTCACAAACATCAGCGTAGTACTTGATCGTGTCTTTGATATGGATACGAATGTTGCCCCGAGATAGGTACATGTTAGTGTGGATTGATGCGATTGATATGCTCCATAATGAATTCATGCTTGTTTGTCACAAGTTGTAACCTAATGGACTCCATAAAGGCATCGTTACTATACCCGAGTCGGAGCCTTGTCTCTAGTCATGTCGTCTTTAGCTTTGGTCTATTCCGTCTCCGAAAGGAACATTGGGTCGTCCACTCTTGTCACTCCCCTATCTCCGCTAACTTAAACTTCTACGCGTTATTTTGGATGAGCGACCGCATGGAAGACGAATAGCGATAGAGCAGCGCAGCGGAAGCGTGGGCCCATAACCCACGGGCCTTAGGATCGATAATGTCGACGGAACGAGCTCGCTTTGTGGATTACGATTGTTGAGCACGATGTAACTTGCAGGTGGGAGCGCCCTCTATTCAAATTACTAACCCTTTCTGAGCTTGTTGATGATGATATTGCACTGACTTGATGTTGAAAGCTGCTTGTTGATGTTAATGATTGTTGCTTGATTGTCTGTTGACTATGATGATATGATTCGATGTCCTACAATCCTAATGTGCCTTGATGACTTAATGTGATGCTGCTCTGAGTTGCTAAGCATGATCTAAATTCCTTCCTATATAGTATGAACTGCAAATGCCGGGAATCTGACCAGTTTATTAGCTAAGATTATGATGGAACTTGCTAGTTTGAATTGACTTTATTCATATATGGTGTTATGTGATAATTTCGAGCATGACGGTAAATTGAGACTTTTGATACTTGCTGCAATGCTTAATGATGCTATTGATAAATGTTAATATGATGTAATCCTTGTGTGTAATAATGTCCATGATTGCTTCTTCTTTCAACATGTGAGTGAGGCCATTTTGGGTGAGCGGTCAGAGAGTGGAGAAAGGATTTGAGTGATTAGAATGATCGTCGGTGGTAAGGAAAAGTTGCAGAAGAGGGGTGTTGACTTAGGTTGGACCGAGTGAGTTCGGGAATTAAGAGGTAATGCTTGATGATTTTCGATGAGCTCCTAAGTGAATCTCGGATAAGGGTATGGTTAGGAATAGGCCGGATAGGCGGGGATCGAGGAATTTTACTAGAGAATGTGCGGTTAGCAGGGCATGATGCTTGTGAAATCTTGGGAAGTGTGGAAGTGTAAGAAATGGCTTTTAAGAGTATGAAGGATATAGTATGAGAGGGCCCTCGAGTGTGAGGTTAGAGATAGTAGTGGATTCTTAGAGGTGGATTGCTAGTGAGATTTCTTGGGGGAATGAGGGGCGAGATTAGGGTATTGAAACGAATTAGGACTTCTTCTGAGGATGCTACCTGAGCTGATGTTGGTGAATCTAGATGAGGCTGGTTTTGAGGTAGGAATTGAAATTGAGCGGGCGGGGTTGCATTTTATTTTAACTTGTATGATGTGCAAAATTTTCATGATTATGTGATCAGATGATATGAACTGGCATGATGATAGATAGCGACCATGATAAACCTGATATGGCCTGATATTACATATTGATATGCAATATTGAAATCTGGTTGACAGTGACAAGTATTATCATGAAATAGTGGTACATTGCTATCCTACTATGTTGTCCTAGAAGCATGTTATGATGTGTTGTATGAATCATGAAATAATGATATGTTGCTATGTGAGAGCATGATGTTATATTATGATCATGAGATGTTAAATGATGAATACTGATTTGGGTCATGAATCTGACTTATATATATGAGATAATGGTGCGTGCTTGCTAAGTGATCGTTATATGACATTGTATGAGTTGAGATGATGTTTTGCGAGTATGCTGACGTTTTGGTGATTCACACATTGACTGACTTTTCCTTTTGCTGAATCTTAATAACTTGACCTTGATGTGTTGATGTGTTGACAATGGGGTTTGGTTCATTAATTCTGTGATGTGAAATGCTTTTATGACCCTTGGTATGATCTGGAGATGGGATGTGACCTTGTGGCACTACGATGGTATATGTTGAGACTTGCCTTATGATGTGTTGATTGGAGATTGGTTGGTTATACAGTTATGCATTTCTTATGGCTTATGCGTCTTGCTTGAATTGAGACTGATAGATTGATTCGATTCTGGAAACTAGGAAGAGAATATGGGATTAGCCCTTAGAGGTGGATGACTCCACCTCCTACCTTCTGAATTTGATTGATTGGTATGTGTGAAGCTGATTTGGTTTTCGGAAGAGTTTTGACAAAATCTTGATTTGAAAGGATTTGACTTGTTTTGGTGTAAAGTTGCTTGATTAAAAATTGAATTCGAAGATTTTGAGCGGTTTTAAAAATGGCCAACTTGGGGTTTTAAAGAAGTTGAGAGTTTCAATGATTTGGAAGGCAATCCTTTTATTTACAAACGCTTTAAGGAGTTACGAACTGGATTTACATTATGACGTCTCACGAAGTGGATACAAGCATTGTATAGGGGCGCTTATAGATTGCTTGTTAAGACCTAGTCGGACGCTATAATGCTTTTAGAGTTGTGGTACTTCCAAAAAGTCGAAGCGAGGATGTAATAAGGGCGCTTATTACACACTTGACAAGGCCAATTGGAGATGTCACGGCCGTGACTAGGATGTTGTGAGAATCTCGGAAGACGCAACCGAGACGATTACAAGATCCTTGGACATGGTCCTCGGACTCACGATTTTTAAAACTTCATCCCCTTTGCTTTAAAGTGATTTTAGTCTCGGGGACGAGACTTGTTTTTAGAGGTGGATAAATGTAAAGACCGGAAAGGTTAAAATATTATTTTCTTACAATATTAAATTATGTTCGACTTTAAAAATTAAGATTCTAGAAATTTTGAAATTTCCGTCCTCGAGCAACTGAATTTTACTTAAACGAACTTCTATATAGATTTGAAATGGGTTTATGAATGGATTTTTTTTTTATAAAATTCATTTAAGCTCCGGGTTTTGATTGAAATTTATTTGATTTCCGTTATCTTGCGATTTAATTAAAATTTGTTAAAACTTGTTTTAGTCGGGATTTGATCGGGCGAGCGGGTTTTGGATCTGTTCTGCTATTTTGAATTGGGTATAGTTGGGACCACATATATATATATATATATTCCTTTTCTTTTTCTTTTCTTTCTCTCTCTCCCTCTCTCTCTCTCTCCCTCTCCCTCTCTCTCTCGGCAGCCTGCCTCACCTCAACCTGCACACACACACCCACCTTGCAATGTCCCCTCTCCTATTGTCCTCTTCCTCACCCCCCAGCTCACACACTCCCTCTTACCCCCTCCTCCTTTTCTGAATTGGTCCCCCCCTCCCCAATTCCATTTCATTACAACTGAACCCACCATTTCACCTCCCTCCTCTCTCCACCCTCTTCTGGTCGTCTGCCCTCACCCCTTCTCTATTTCTGAACCCCAATTTTGAGCTCAAAATCACCAAAAACCACCCTCTCCCTCATCTCCATGGGGAGCCGAGAGCACACAGCTCCAACCCTGTTTCCGCAAGTGAGGTCTAGCCAAGCCAAGGCATCCTCACTGTGTCCCTTCTCCTCCTTCAGCCAGTAGCAGCAGCTCTTCCTCCGAGCCTGAGTGCCGTCCAGAAGCAGCCCAGGAGCGCCCACGACGGCCACCGGAGCCCCAAGCGCAGCCCTTCCCTGTTTTTCCGTTCCGATTGGTAAGCCCCGATCCACCTTTTTCCGACTTGGAACCATATAAACGGCCACCTTTACACCTCCCTCACCTTTCCTAGGCAGTCTCCGACGAGGATCCATCTCCGACGAGGTCAGACAGGCGCCGGCGAGCCTTCCCGAGCACTCATTCCGGAGGAAATAAACCTCTCGGTGAGCTTCTTCTCCTCCCTCTCCCTTGGTCCCTTTTGAGTCGTTCTGTGTGTCTTGAGGTCGGGAACCACTTGTGGGGTAGTCGGGTTGAACCACCTCCGGCGAGACCTTCTCCTTCTCCTTCCTCTCTCCTTCTCTGTTTGAGCGCAGCGGCAGAGGTTGGGGACGGGTTCAGGGGCGGTTCAGTCCTTCTTTTTCTTTCCTTTTTCTTGGGCCGGTTCTGGCCAATTATTCCGGTTCAGTTTATTCTTCCGGTTCTTTTAATTGAAAGGGGAAGGGGGATCCGAATTGGGTGGGCCGGGTATGGGCTTGGGTTGGGGCTTGATCCGGGTATTTCGGCTGGGCTGGGTAAGAATTTGTTGGGTATTTATTTTGTATGTTGTGTTTATGTTATGGTTATAATTGTTAAATTATTATTAGTTATTATTATTATTATTATTATTATTATTATTATTATTATTATTATTTTTATGGGATTTTGTGAGATAAATATATATTCTGAAAATATTAATATATTAGTTTATATGGTTTAAAGGTAATATTATTTGATATGGAGTTATAAATATATTTATGGGTATTGTTTTGAGATTATATGATTAGTAAGTATTAAATTATTTGAATATTATTATTATTTTGGGATTTGGTTATAATTGTAATATTCTGGAAATTTATCCTTATATATTGTTTATTGTTTAAAAATAATATTGATTGGATTATTTAATTGATGCCTTTTAAGAGGATTTAAACATGTGAATTAGAAATTTTAAAGTGAATGGTTGGTCTTGATTTATAAATATGATTTGTGAGCTTAGAGTTATTTTAATAATTCAATATTGAAATTTATTTATATATGGTTTTTGAGATAAGAAACATTCCGAAATTATTTTATAACATGATTTTGGGAAAATGGGTCTTAAGGTTTCAATGTTTAATGTCGGGATTTATATAAGCGATTTTAAAAGAGTTGTTTGATTTTCTAAGTTGAGTTCTTTGAGATATTATTTTGGAAATGAGATGAGATGAACCTGAAATGATAAAATAAGATGGAATGATCTGAAAACGAGATATGAGACGAGATATATATGATAGTTAGGGGCGCCTTGTGTGAAATAGGTAGACTTATGCATTTATATGTTATTAGGTGTTTGTGGATGTTGGACATTGCTTGCTATTGGTGACTCTTACTTGGATTCCGCTTCTGCTTTGTTCTCTGCTGTTCGGCTTATTCAGGTAAGTTCCTTTATGGGCTTACTCAGATTCGAAAGAGATTACCGGCTTGTGAATGTATGACATACTAGGTGTTGCATAAGCATTACAGCATGCCATGTAGTATCATGCTAGGTTGCACTTGTGATTGAGCATTCTATTTCTTTACGCGTATGAAACAGAACGGCCGTATCTGTGATAGTCCTAGAGTCTTTGCTAGGGTCATAGGGTAGCCCAGCCCCATCGGGTGCCCTGAGTCTATCGAGTCGATATGAGCATGATGATAGCCCAGCACCATCGGGCATGATTTATTTATTTTAATTTATGTTATGATGATGAGATATGATGATGAGATATGATATGCTATAGCATCGAACCGGCCGGTCTCTGCACTAACGGAAAGGGGTGCAGAGGTAGGAAAGGGACATGCCACTTGGCATTCTTTGGGCGCCTTTACAGTTATTTCTCGCATATTGTAAATTAGGATCATGCTAGTGTGATTTAATTTCCGCATCTGCATCATCTTTATTATTAGCGTATGTGTATGTTCGCTTGCTGGACAGAGCGTGTTGGGGCCTCGGTCTGACCCCACTCGCACCCATTGTTTTTAGGTATGATTGCTCTTTGTTTATATGGCGTGGGAAAGTCCCTCGGCGATTGCAAAGAAATCTGTCTAACCCCGCTAATCTGGCCACCCGATTTTAGAATTATGTTTTGGTTTTGACCTGGCCTTGCCGTGGCTTTTGTATCTAAATTATATTTCCACTTCTCTTTCGTTTAAACTGAATTTATGAAACTTCGACTGATTAGAGGTTTGAAACCTCGACCCGTACCTGAATTGCAACATCCGAACGAAGGTATCCGACCTTCGAAACGTATCCCGGATATTTATATCCGGGCCGTTACAGGTTTAGGATATGAGTAGGGGCTGTCTAACTTGGAGGAGAGAGGGAGGGAAAGTGTCAGGTGAGGTGAGGGTAGTAGGTGATGGTTTGGGGTAAAGGGGGACCTAGCTAGCTAGTTGGTAGGGGTCTTAGGGTGGCTAAGGGTGAAAATCAACTATTATACCCGGAAACAAATCCTGAAACCCGCTTTCCGACCTTAACCAGACACGATTTAAAATAATTTAAAATAGACATTCGAATCTTAATTAAATAACGAAACCCGAAAATATTTTCAAGTCTTGGAAAAATAAAGCAAAATTATTTCGTTTCCAATTTGAGTAACAAGTTTATGCCGGAATTGTTCGAAAGAATTTAAATAAGTCGTTGGCTCCGGAACGGAAATTTTTTAAAATTTTTTGGAGTTTCAGAAATTGAATAACTTTGAATCGATATGAAATTTATAATTATAAAAATATTATTTAAAAACCTCGGTCTTTACATTATCCACCTCTAAAAACAAGTCTCGTCCCCGAGACTAAAATTACTTCAAAGTAAGAGGAGAAAGTTTTAAACACGAGTCCAAGGACCATGTCCAAGGATCTTGCAATCATCTCGGATGTGTCTTCCGTGATTCTCACAACATCCTAGTCACGGTCGTGACATCTCCAATTGGTCTTGACAAGCATGTAATAAACGCCCCTATCACATCCTCGCTTCGACTTTTCGGAAGTGCCACAACTCTAAAAGTACTACAATATCATCACTAGGTCTTAGCAAGCACTCTACAAGCACCCCCATAAAATGCTTGTATCCACTTCGTGAAGTATTATAGATTTACCCGAAACATGTAAGTTTCAAAAGGATTCCGCAATAATAAAAGAAATTCCCTCAAAATCGTTGAAATTCTCGATCGCATTTGGTCTTTCAAAATCCAAGTTAGCCCTTTTCAGCACCGTTCAAAATCTTTCATATCCGACATTAGTCAAGCAATTTTAGAACATCAAGAGGTGGAGTCATCCACCTCTAAGGGCTAATCCCATATTCCACGTCCTAGGTTCAATTTCTCAAGTCTATCTCAACATCAAGTTTCAAGTGTTAACAATTCAGAATATCATTTCATCAAAATCCATCGTCATGATAAAAATATATAAACATGTCAAATTCCAACATCTACCAATCATATATCAATAGATCATAAAGACATGGAAATTCGCATATCAATATCACTCACAGAATCACAACCAAGCATACAGTTAAACACGGAGTCAATCATGTAGAACCGCACTACCTGCAGTAGGAGGGGCGGAATACTCCTCTGCTCTCATCTGATAAACGTGGGGTAGTGGGGGCAGGTCGGCATCTCGCCCTTCTGATGACCGTCCTCCGCGACCACGACACTCGTCACCTTGGAATCCTCTACCTCCTCGTCCTCGGCTAGCTATAAATCTTCTCCCCTAGTTCTGGGGATAAGTCAGTAGTGGTGGCCTAGGAGCCTCCGAAAGTCTAGGGACTGGTGCAGATGGTGTCCCTCCGGTCTGTGGATAGCGATGAGATTGATGCCCTCGAGTCCCAGATGAAAAACATAGAGTGTGCTTCCTCGGACAAGATTGCAGAACATGTCCCTCCTCATGGCATCCATAACATGTAGCTCAGGCTCTAATCTCTCCGCTTTGAGCTGGTGGTGCAAATGGTACTCTCGATGTATCTCCCCGAAATCCTCCTCTGGGTCTCATATCTCCCTTAGTCTCATCAAGCCTTGGCCTCTTCCTCTCAGAATGGGAGGAAGCATAAGCAGCATCAGAGAGAATGCGCTGCTGATCGTACAGAAGAATAACCTCCAGGAAACGATTGAACGAGACTGTGCCCAGGCTAGAAGCATGCAGTAGTACGTTTGGCGACAACCTCATCGATAACAGTCGAATGCGACTCTCGTCACTGGGACATAGGTGTGCGCAGTAAACCAACTCCTTGAACTGTCGGACAACATCAGCAACAGAGAGAGACGGGTTGTAGGTCCCACGATAAAATGCCACCTCGCGAGCAGTATGAGTCCCCGGGGGACTGTACTCTCTCAGCATCAAAGTCCGGAAGTCATCATAGCTCCACTCAGTCTGCTCCGTCTTGTACACGGACCAGCGATCAAAGGCGTCCTTCCGCAAAAGTCCTTCTGACAGCCTCTGTCGCTCTGTAGCTGGCGCATCAATATAGTCAAAGATCCCGTCTAGCTAACGGAACCACATCTCTACATCCTCTCCGGCGTCTCCCAAGAACTGTGGTGGCCTACACTGCCCCATGGTCTTCACCCAGTCGATGCGCTTCTCGGGTCGCGCAACGTCCATAGGAATAGCTCGAGCGGGCTCAGGTGGTATAGGCTGCTCGATCGGAATCTAGGCCCCGGGTGCTCCAGACTGCGACTCCCCAAGAAACTCTCGCAATACCTCCAAGATCGCAGCTCGATCCATCTGCCCCACTGTGGTCTGCCCTACGACGGGGTCGTCCTCTACCTCTACGTACGGGGCCTCCATGTCCGGTCGATCCATATCGGGTGTCAACCATAATTGCTGGAATGAAGGCAACGACTTAACACGTAGCATAGAAGTATTCAATAAGATGTAAATGAGCGTCAAGAAGACTCATGCCATATTCCGAATCCCAAGTCCTAGTGCATCTTACTCTCCGTAAAATCAAACCTCTAGGTCCCTCACCGATTCTCGCAAAAGTTCAAGGGCCTACAGCTCACCCAAAGTTCATCAGGAAGAACCTAATTGCGCAAGTCAAACAGGTTCTCCAATTACTCAGTACGGTCCCAAGCTCACGATCCTGATTTTCCTATTCACTCACCTAAAACATTAAATTAATACTTTACTCAATTATCACATATCAAGATCAATTATTCCAAACCTCATCCCCTTTCTTTCCCATCATTAAAATCCCAAACTCACCCAATGATCTGAAAGCTCCCCAATCTTGAACCTTTTAGCAAACCCTTACTGCATCTCTTCTCAACTAATCCACACATGAGGTTTGCCTAAGTAAGACATACGAGCACTCATGAACCAAATCGCATCTCCCTTACATCCCAAATTTCATACATATTTACTCGAAATGCCAACTATCACTCAAAACTCTGCTACGATCTCAAACGATTACGATCCTTTCCATGCCTTATTGATTCAATTCTCTTAAGATGTCACAAGCACAGATTTCCATTGACTATAACTATTAGCACCTCAATATCTTTCACTCGGATAGTTCTCGATATTCCGCACAAATTTTTTCGACCTCCTAAATCCATCGATCACCCTTACAATCGAAGTGGCCCCTAAATCATCTCTATCCCTCACATGACCAAAATAGGCCTTCTTATCGAGGTCATCCCCCTTACCTTTGTCCTTATCAGTTCATTCCCATCGCTAATCCACCTCTAAAGAATCATCTTCCACTACAAACCTTATAAGTGTCATCCTCTCATTATGTATCCTCAATCACAAAAAAAAATTAGATTCCTAATCTCTGCACGTATCCCAAAGCAAGGATCGGTAGCACCTCTAATCGACTAAGTTGACATCTCAGCTTTTTCCTAACCTAGTACCTCAGACTTTTGATACAATTTCTACACCTTTTAATACTATCCCATCCTTACTCTAGAAAATATCCTCAAGTCTCACACATTTCTACTCTCATATCAGGTACTCAAGGAATCAACGCACTCGAATAGGAATCATGAATATAGTGAGATTACCAACCCGACTTCCCGTGGAAGATTCTTCTAATATTAGGAAAAGAAGGACAATGAAATATCATTTGACAATATGGATGGAAGGTAGGGAAAGTTAAAATGAAAGTGAAAGGATCATGACGCCAATGAATGAAGGATGTGAAAAGATCACCCCATATGATTGACATTTCCCAACCAAATGATAAGAAAAGACATCTCGCCACCCTAGCTGCAGAATTTCAACACACTCCCAAGTATATATCAAATAAAATCCTAGACCGAAGGAAAGAACACATGAAGATGAATGTCGAAACGAGGCAGCTAGCACATAAGCACTCAACTGTGTATAATCAGATCCCCTTCGAGGGGGATCGCCCTCGGGCCCAGTTTATATAAAATCACAGAATCTATCTAGAAGCTGTCCTTCGAGGGGCAACTGACCGAATGGGCAACTATCCTCTCAGTCTCTATACTCTAACCCCGCTACTCCAACCACCACGGTGCAAACTCCTTGGAGTCTTTCAGGCTCTCTGTAAAGTACAAAGTTAAGTTTTGCATACCCTTTCCCAAGTCTACATCCAATAGGGATGATCTATCACCTTTCTACCCACTCGATTTCCCTTTTTCCAATTTTCCTTGTTTCAAGTCAAGTTTATTAAGCCTTGTTCATTAATTTAGCCATATTAAATTCATTTTGCCCTTTAAAACTCTTCAAAATCCTTTAAAAATATTGGGCGATTTTCAAAATCATACTTCCACCCATTTGTACTCGAATTGCGCAACCCAAGCTCTGATACCACCTTCTAAACGTAACCCAAATATTTATATTTGGGCCGTTACATAGCAGTTTCTTATAAATCCCCTAAATCCATGGTCAGCGGGTAAACCCAGCAATTGAAGCATTATCAACCTGGCATGCAAGGGTCGCGAAGGTAGCATCTCGGTAACTACGCAGAGTGAGATTATAGTCAGCCCCACTTGTTTGATGCATATTAATTGTAAAGACCGAGATTCTTAAATAATATTTTTATAAAGATAAATTTCATTTTGATTAAAAATTTATTCTAATTTTGAGACTCCGTAAAATTTTAAAAATTTCCGTTCTCGAGCCAACGACTTATTTAAATTCTTTCAAACAATTACGGCATAAACTTGTTACTCAATTTGGAAATGAAATAATTCCGCCTTATTTTTCCAAGGCTTAAAAATATTTTCGGGTTTCGTTATTTAATTCGGATTCGATTAATTATTTTAAATCGTGTCGGGTTAAGGTCGGAAAGCGGGTTTTAGGATATATCCCCGGATATTTAAGTTGACTTTAATCACAAATTAATACCTTAGCCACCCTAACAACCCCCTACTAATAGCTAGTTAGCCGCCACCCCCCCCCCCCCCCGCCTTTCCCATACAAAGCACCCTCGTCACCTGTCTTCACCCGACACCACCCTCACCTCCATCCCTCCCTTTTATTTTCAGTCTAGCTCCTTTTATCTTTAGTCTGCATAAACCTCCACCTTCCTTCCCTATCTCTTTCAAAAATCCAGCTAGCCCCTACCTCTCCTGTCTTCCTCCATACCTTATTTCATTTCACAGAAGTAAGTAAAACCCTAACCTGTCCCCTTTCTTTTATTTCCTCCTCCTCTACTTCCCGGTTAACCACACCAACACCACCACCTCACCTCGTCATCACCCTCCCTGCAGCAGCTCCATCACCTTCAACATCATCCTCCATTAGAGTCGAGAGCCGCACCTCTGTTTTCTTCGAAGGAAAAGAGCCGGGAGCCAGAGCTGAGCAACTCAACTTCATCTCCCTCCCTCCACGGTAGCAGCAGCAACCCAGGAGAAGCCTTGAGCCACGATGACGCCGAGCCGCCTTCCTCTCCTCTTTCCCCTGTTTCGGTTCGAGCACCCCGGTAAGCCCCCTTGACCCTCCTTTCCTTGCTTGAAGCATCCTCAACTACGCTTTTACTTACTTCTACTCCGTCCTAGGCCACAACAATCTCCTTCCCCATCGTCGAGCTCGGAATCCGCCATCGAAGCCCCGAAATCGTCCCTCGGAATCTCTCGGTGAGCCCCAACCTTCTCTCCCTTCCTTTGGTTTGTTCTGGGTTCGTTGGGTCGGTGAGTGTGAGCTCAAGAGCGGAGTGAGGTGAGCCAACCGTCGGCAGGGCCCCCTCTCTCTTATCTTTCCTTCGAGCGCTAAAAAAAGCAGTTGAACGGGGGAGGAAGAGGATGGGTTCAGAACCCGGTTTCCCCTCCTTTTTGTCTTTTTCTTTTCTTTGGTCCGGTTCACTTTAAATTCCCGGTTCAGTTTTTTTTTAATCTGGTGAGGCTTGGCAGTGGATCCGGGTTTGGGCCGGGTAAGGGAACCGGGTTGGGTTGTTTCGGGTGGGCCAAAGGGATTGTGTTGTGTTTTAACGGTATTTATTTATTTAATGGTTATTTATATTGGCTACAAAATTTTGATCTTATTATTATTAAATTTATTTTTCTGATTTATTTATTCAATCAATTCATTATTTATTTATTTATTTATCATAAGTTATAAAAATCTGAATTATTTGAATGATTAGTTAATTATATTATTTTAAGGATGTTAGTGATAACTTAGTAGTTCAACAACTTGTGAGCCCTTTTGACGGAGGGAAAACCTGTCGTTGATTCCGCCAAAGAAAACTCAAACCTATAGCAAGTATAGCAATAAGCAAGAGGTCGATCCACAGGGAAAATTATAACTCAAGTGTAATTCAGATGTCAATCAAAGTAACCAGTTTGGGGGTTTTTATGTGAAAGTTTCGCCTTTTATCAAAGCGAAGTAAAGAAAGCAAAGTAAATGAATTTGTTTTAGACAATTTAGGAGAAGCAATTCTACCTACAATTTTCCACTTTATTGGATTGAAGAGATCCTTGTAACTTTTTCTCGTCCTATTACGTTTCCTATGAATGCCCTTGTCCCGACCTAATATAGTTACTCGTCCAACCAGTCCTAGCAACCCTTATCAATCGAACAGTCCCTAAAGAAGGATTTAACCCAATTGATAACTTTAAGTTCAGAGATTAGCCAAGGTATTTGCAGTCCCTAAAAAAGGATTTAACAACACATTCAACTTCCTACTCATTCAATTAGTTCAACCAGCCCTAAAGGAATAAGTTTGCCACTTAGGTTAAGGTTCACAACCAGGAATCTACAAAACCTTAGCGATTGAATTGATCTAACAAGTTGGCCAGACAAGATATAACAAATCAATAATCAATCAAGCACAAAGAAGTTGAAATATTCAAATATAGGAAACAAGGAGCGAGAATTAGAAACTCACAATCAATCCGAATAAAGCTTCAAATTGCAGGCAGAATAGATGAGTTTAGTTCCTCATGGAAAATATTGCTCAAAATCTCTAAAGTGTCTCATGAAAGAATAGAATAGAAGAAGTGCTGTAAAAATAACTAAAAGTCGGCCTTTAAAACACCCAAGTCGGCCCTCAAACAAAATAAGAACATCTAGGGTTTTTAATCAAAACGACGCGTACCGCAGCAGCACACTGTTTCTTTGTACCCCGCTGCAAATTGATTGGCGGCGCCCGCGGCATACATGCTGCGGCCGCATCCAGGGGCTTTTCACGGAAAATATATCCCGAATTTGCGCTTCTTGTCAACAGGAAAGTTGTAGTTCTCTGAAAGAGCTTTCCAACGCATGGTCATAATAGTCAATCGGACAACCGAGACCTCCAGAAAGTGCAAAACAAGTTCAGCATGTCTGACGACAACTTCTGCAGACTTGTTCTTCGTTTAAGTCCGCTTCTTCTTCTCAGGACCTCTTGAGATCTTCATGTAAGCTTCTCCGATCAACTAGACATTCTCATCTAATGCGTTAACAACTCCTGTCTCATCATCGGATCCACGATTCCTTGAAATAATCAATAAAAGTGTGTAGATTCCGACTCCACTAACATAGAGAACTAATATGCAAATCGTAATTAAATCATGCAGGAAATGCATCTTAACTAAGCTAAATGCAACCTATTATGCCTACCTAAATGCATGTTATCACCTTTATCTATTAATATTACTAATTCTGTTAGCATTTTGCTGATATGTCACGCCCACAATTAAACCTAATTATTTTAATCCATCTCTCTTTTCTTATTGGTTGATTATATTGTCGAAAATCTTTGATATATATTCCTTTTTTATTTTGATCGCAATCATCTCCTTAATAGTCTACATACATTGAACTCGAGTTAATCTTGACCGCTTTATTTTTGAATATTAAAATTACGTATTTCCCATAATAAATCAAATATTTATTACGGACAATGAATATTTATTACTTTTAATAATTTAAAATATTTAAACTAAATTGTTAATAAATTTGAAAATTCATAAAAATTATTACTTAAAATATTTAATATGCATATTTTTATATTTTTAATATTACGATATTCCATAATAAATATTCATTTCCCGTAATAAATATTTGATTTAATAATTCAAAATGTTAATACTAAATTGTTAATATATCTGAAAATGAAAAAAATATTTATTAAATTTTCGAATTATATTCAATAATTGATTTTAACAATTTAAAATATTTTAACTAAATTTTTGATAATTAATTTTAATATTTTAAAATGTTTTAATTAAATTGTTAATATTTTTTAGTCTTTAATTAAAATCTATTAAGGAAAATAAAAAAATAAATGATTTATTAAGTTGTACACGTGTCATTGTTTTATTAGTTTCGGATTTGGGAAGGTGCCCAATATATAGGGGCACTCCAAATTGGGGGAGGTTGTCCATAATGGTTGAGTTCCCCAAATCGGAAGAAAAAGTGAAATCGAAATGTGGTATGTTTGATTTTATTACCACTTTATCTTATTAAATCATTTTCATTATTTTTTATTAATTATATTGTACCTCTTTCCAACTAATTTATAAATTCAAAACAATTATGTTATGCATTTTTTTTCTTTTGTAAATAAGTATATAGATATATAGAATGATGTTCGAATCACATATATAATCGAATAATATTTTACATAAATCCCGCGCCTTTAAGGCGCGGGTATTACACTAGTTATTTACTAAATTATTTACTTATATTTTTCTGACTTATTATTTAAATGTTATATGGAATTAATTGGAGTATTTGATTATCTATTTAATATATATTTAAAATCTGATTTTTTAAATATTATTTAGTTGCTTGATTATATTGTTTTAATGTGTGAAGGGTATTTAAATATTTTATGGATTGTGATCCTTCATATGGTTAAGTAAATGATTATCTTTCCTTTGATTTATTTATTTACTTGGGTATTTAAACTGATTTGTTGAGGATGATTTATATGAATAAACGAGTTGCTAAGTTTTGATATTTAAAATGGGTAATTTGAGTTATTGGAATAATTCATGGGAATAAGGATGAGTTGAGTTGACTAATGATGATATTATGACCGAGTTGAGAGAGATGTCAAAGTATGAGATATGATGAGACTAAATGAGAAATGGAGATGAGATGATAATGTTGATAATGATGAAATGGTTGAGTTATATCATTATGTGTATCTTGTATGTTTCATATGTAACTTGTGTGCTTGTGTAAATTAGACTTAGACTTATTATATTATTTATGAAATTTCTAGGTGATCTCTGATCTGTGGATTGCTTACCCCTATCGCCTTATTTTGCTGCTCTGCACCTTCAGGTATCCTTCGGGGCTTACTCAAGTTAGAATCTCATGCCTGATGTTTCATATAGTATGTAGGCATTATAATAACATGTCATGTAGTAGCATGCCTAGGTTCCACATTAACAAATGAGCATACGTATTCTTAATTCGATTGGTAGAAACGGTCATGAGTCGTGAGTCTGGAGTCGTTGCTAGGGTCATAGAACAACCCAACTCCATTGAGTTTGTCCTGATAGAGTCATTTCTGAGTATGATTTCCTGAGTTATATATATGACTGTGGCGGTGACCGAGTGTCCAACCCTACCTGAGGTATGGAGTGAGGCATGAGATATACTGCGGCACCGACCGAGTCGTCTGGCCCCGATTGATGCGGACATCCGACCCCGGCTGAGGTACAGACATGAGAGAGATACCCGCCCCGACTGAGGCATGGGTTTGAGAGATTGGGATATGCCACTTGGCTTTTTGTGTAGGCCCATTTACTGCATTTATGTCATTATATATGAACTGTCAACATGCTTTTGTGTTTAATATTCTAGCATTGCATTAGATCATTCTCATCCAGGTTTAGAGCATATTATATGTCCTCGGCGAGGTCTTCAGAGCCCGCATGAGTGACTCGACCTTGACTTCGTGGTTAGTTTCAGGTACCCGTACCCTTGCTTGATCATGTGCTGTTCTGGCGGGAGGGGGGGATATTCAATGGCGTAGTGAGAGGGAGAGAAAGACCGACTATAAACTCCAAACTTTTTCTACTTTATATTTTCTCGCATTTGGTTTTGACCCGGCCCTGGCGTGACAAGTTGTATTATGAGATTTCCTTCTTTATGTTGTTCGAACTTAAAACGTTTTGAGCGACTTAGACAAGTAGGACAGGTTCGGGGTACCCAACGGCCCTATCGCGAATTTAGGGTGCGAAATCCCTTCTTTGAGCACTAAAAACTTTGTTTTAAAACTCAACCCATACTCGAATTGCAAGATCTGAACGAAGGTATCCAATCCTTCGAAACGTAACCCAAATATTTATATTTGGGCTGTTATATTAATGCTGACATTTTTTTCTTTTTCATTCATAGGTAACATGAACTTTGGTTCCAAATCCGTAGAACTTGGTGGAATCAAAGGGCACACCATTGACTGCCGAGGTTGGTGGTATCGATGTGACACAGGCATCATAAGAATATGAAGCAACCCCCAGGTCACCAGTCGCATTGGAATATCATGCGACAACAACTGCTACAAAAGCGTTGATGTAAAGGCATCATAACAAAATCCCATTGATGAAATATCAAAGGCTAGCACCTTGTGAAAGCGAGAAACTAAGATACCAGAACCCAAACATTGATTAGATGGTTTCAAGCTATTATCTAAACAAGATGTTTCATTTCTATAAATCCCTTGGCGCAACATGAAATTTGAACATAACCTACTCGCCTTTTCCTTTTTAATCAAAAACGTATTCATGTGGGCACAAGTAAGTTACATAATTTTGAGCAAAGGATTTTAGGATTCAGGTAGGACTACCCATCCTCAAATTCAATGTTTTTATAATGTGTAGACTGCAGAATTTAAGCAAATTGCAAGAAAATTAACACAAGAGGGGAAGTATTCTACTTTCGTGTATGAAAAGGCAAATATTAAATCAAGAGCACATGCTTACTTTTTTCCAACTTATATGGTCATATGTCCTTGTTTCGATCTCTCCAACCACAATTCTGACCTTAAACTACCCTCCAGCCACAAAGTTTTCATAAAGTATTGCATGAGTCATTCAGTGAAATCTATCAGCAAAGCCTGGTATTCCAACTCAAGTGATCCTAATAGGAAAATATTATTGGCTAAAAATCACTAAAGTTATGACAAACACAACTTGAAAATAAAAAAGTTTTGAGTTATTTTCTTCTAGCTTGACCTCATGTATATGATTCATTTTCTTCTAGCTTGGCCTCAGGAATATTTTTGCCTACCAAAGAAATCACTAAGGAACTCTTCCCCCGCCCCCCCCCCCCCAAATAAGTAATAAATCACTAAGAAATAAGTGGGTTTTTAACAAAAATAACAATAACAAATCGAGAAGGGAAAATTCAACATCAATTAAAAGGGAAAATTCAAAATTGTGATAACAAATAAATCAGGTTAAAAGTGAAAAGATAACAATGTAGATGAACAAACCTTGTTGTAGCGTGAGTGATTCGATCACCGCATATTTGGGCATTCCTTAAGGTAGCTTCGGATCCGCAAGGCGAATAAGAAAATAAAAATATCAGATAAAAGCTGCAGCTCAAACACAAATGAAAAAATCTCGAGTTAGAAGATATAACCATAATTTGCAATTTTGATACACCAAATAAGAGGCTAAATCCGAATTTGAAACTGAATTAGCTAAGCTGAATTTTAGAAAAAAATTAAAGCAAAATTTGATAAAAAAAATATTTGAAGAACAGAAATTTAGATGCTAAAGAAAAAAATTGAATTAAAAAAAGCATTCTATTAAAGAATACACATCCAGTTGCATTTGGAAAATATAGCGGGAGTGATTTGATCACCACATAGGAAGTTGGTTTTTTTTATAGGTCAACTATCAAATACCAAAAAGCACAAAATCAGATCCATGATTCCATCTCAAAGAATAGAAATGAGGAAAAACCTAACTTTTGATCATAAAAAATCTCATTAAATTCAGTTGCAAGCTTTAGAAAATATAGCAACTACAGAGAGCACTCACTATCTTCAAGTGATGAACGCAACATGAATTATAACATGTATCACGTACAGAAAATGTGAATGCAAGCGAACGAAGCTGAGAAAAACAAAAATAGAAAGAGAGATTGACGACACAAATTGCATTTAAACCATCAACATGACATGTCTTAGTTTAAAAAACCTATATGCATTTCTAATGCTTCACTTCATCCATTCTCAAAAGGATCTCCAAAGCTCCTTCTGGTTCTAATGAAGTGAAAACAAAGTATATATATATATTGTTCTAACATGCTTATATGAGTTTTTAAAGCTTGAGTTATTAAAGCAATAAAGAGATCACATTCCTTTAAATCCTAGAAACCTTTCTGCAGTAAACTGAATAGGTAAAGGGTGAGGTTAGTAAATTAGTATTAGGTATACAACCGCATTCATAGTACAAAACTACCAAAAAAAAAGAGGCGATCCAATTAAAATAAATAAGGTAGTTTGAATTGGTAGGATATTGGGGTCATTCACATAATCACATAATCGAGTGATGGTTAGATATATAAAGTAGTATGAAATAGTATGTAGCAAGCTGGAGAGAGACAATAAACATAAATATACAATGAACTTACAAATGCAGCAGGTGGATTGTGACTAACTATCATTCTATATTGAAAAATTAAGTTCAATCACAATGTAATCAAAACTCAATCCAATTCTATGTATAAAAGGACTTGGAATGCAAGAAGAATGACTGACCTCATGTGTTGATGAAAGGAGCTCTCATGTCCCACCAAGGCCTTAACACCACAAGCTTGTGCAATTGCTTCATGGTTTATGTCATCAAAGGATAAATTCCACAATGAACCTGCTGCATCCTGTCTTCTCATGGAATCATAAACAAAATGAAACAATGAAACAGAGAACATAAACATAGTGATTTTTTAAAAAATAAGTAAAAGATGTGAATAATGAACAAATCACGCCTTCATCATTCGCTCAATTTCTCCCAGGTTCAAATTCTAGCTTGAGGCTATCAAATGAGATAAACTTACCAATGGTTGGAAGACTCGGGATAATATTAGAATCTAAGTGATGATAAAAGGTAAATGTAGGTTGAAGTGGGAAGATGGATATCTTACTTGTCTAATATGAAGTGTCATCCCCGAAGTATTCACCAAAGACTGAAAGAAATGCTCCACTAACTGAATGACAAAAATTGAGTCCAAAAGTAAGTTGCAATTCTTAACAGAAATCTTATTGTATCTCAGATTTCATATAATGAACATCCGTATAAACATGACCATTCAAATATGGCATTCATGATTAAAATGTCATAGAAAAACATAATAGTCAAGGAGATACAAAATTAAGCCTATATCATAAATATAATGTTTTACCTAAAGAATATAAGTAATTAAACATTAATTCCACACAAAAAATGAATGACACGTAGCAAGTTCAATTAAACAGAACTCATGAGGAATTATTAAACAAAACAAAAAAAGCATACATGAGTGTCATGTGTACCAACACTCTCCGTGGGTATATATAAATCGTAACCTACATAAGGCTGGCCTGGCCTAATAAATCCTAAAAAAACAAAATCTTAGCCTGACAAAATTTAAAGTCTTGATGGACAATTGGAAATGATACACTGTGAAATCTTCCAATTTGCCCAGGAATGCATTGATGGCCATCAATACCAAGCCCAATTTTTTGTAGTTTGAATTGCAACTATTGGTCAAATCAACGCGGCCTGACATAAAAGATGAAACAACCCCAATTAGCCCTCTGCAATCCTCCTAAAAACGATGAATCAAGAAAAATTCTCGGGTGAAATGCTCAATTCCCCACATAAATTACCAAAAACATTAATCAAATTACAAAAAAGGCACAAAGATTTCGCATAAACGAATTGAAGAGGAAACAGAAGAAACCCTATAATGAGTCACAAAGATTGGAATCATATTCGGAAATTGGATGTACTGAATCTATAAAATCCCAATATACGAGCTTTAGAAACCCTAGAAAAATGGGTAATTGATCAGAAAATTAATCAAAAAAGCATACCAGAAAGGATGAGACGGATGAAACCGAAGGAGTGTGAATCAGACGACATTCGAGGAAAAGGATGAAACTGAAAATGGTTGAAGCAATTGACGACCTCAGTGTGATTTGTGACCCTTGAAGCAATCGACGACATCGGTTGAAGCAATCGACGGCCTAGGCGGGATCCTTTATCCTTGATCTCGTTGGCGAAATCCTCGCTCTGTAGAAGGGCAATTTCCATAGCCAAACTTGGAAAAAAAAAAAGAAGGGAAAACTAATGAAGGAAATTGAAGATCGGCGCAGGGAGATGAAGATGAAGAGGAGGTCATATAACCTTAGCGGAGGAGGACGACTGCCATGGAACTGGTAGAGGCAGGAAGGAAGGGGGCGGAGGAGGCTGTATAACCCTAAGCATTGTTCGTTCTAAGATGTGAAGACAGAAGAAAAAATAAAATGAAAAAAAAAAAAGAAAAAATGTGAAAGAGATGGAGAGAGTGACACGTGTAAAAAAACTATTTGCTTTTAACTAGGTATATAGACTTCATTATTTCATTATATATATTTTAACAGATAGCATATGTCAATAATTCATATAATGTACTAATTGCTGGAAAAAAATACGCAATAATTGTACAACACATTTTATTTAATTTTAATATTTGAGTTCGACCCTTTTTGGTTATCCTCTTGATTCGAAGTCGTATCGATACCAGGATTTAAGTGGTTTTAGTGATTTGGACTGCACCCAAATTTTAGTGGATTACCTATGTATCTCTTAGAAGAGAATCAAACCTCTTGTAGTTCATAGTGTTTTGGATTTTGTTTTTGGTTTGGATTTGGATTTGGTTTTGAGTTGGTTTCGTTTTCTTGTATGGATCATAGGATGAAGTTCAAGACTTCAAGCCCACCTTCTAGGACGGGTAGCTCGAACAACACTTCACTCGAGTAACCTAAGTCCACCTTCTCGAAAGGGTAACTCAAGTAACCCACCTATCATTTGCATAGAAAACGGTTTGGCTTTGATGTGGAGTTTGATTTAGTTTTGACTGAAAAGTCAATTTGGAGGTTGTGATTGAACTCACCCATCAAATTCAGCTAGCAAATAATTGCGCTTTGACTTTGTGTTTTTACGAGCCCAACTATAAATTTCATGTTAATCAAATCAAAGGTCATTTGTGAAATTAAGGCATATATCAATTTATTTGTGTACTGCCTCGTTTCAATTCCGAACAAAAATTCGGATTGGCTTCAAATGGGCCTAAGATCCACTTAATATCTTTAGCCCGTAAGCCCATTGAATGTTGTCAAATGAACCCAAATTCCACGTATTTAGATGATCACTTATAGCTAAGGTTCTAAATATTGCGTATCGGGATCGTATCGATTAGGAGTAAAAAAGATATATCGGGGATATATCGAGATATATTGGATTTATCGATTTCAGTAAGTTTTAATTATAAATATTATATTTATACTTCAAAATGTAAAAATACACAAGAAAAATTAATAATTAAATTGCAAAATTACCAAATAAACTTGACAAAATAAAAACAACTTCATTCATAAAGACTAAAATTACCTTACCAACGTTGAAATTCTACATATCCTCGATATATCGGCGCTGACTCGATATATCGCCTATATTGACTAAATATATCGGCGTTGACCCGATATATGACGTTGACCGATATTTTTCCCCCGATATGGCGATATCGTAGTAGATTCTAAATATCTCCAATATATCGGCCGATATATCCGATATTTAGAACACTGCTTATAGCAAATGAAGCTTTCCAATGCTGCTCGGTGTCTTTCGTCGACAGTAGAGCCAAGATCTGGGAAATCGAAGAGCAAGTGCAGCAACAAAAGAGGCTTTCCAAGGAATGAAGGTCGAAAGAGCTCGAAGAATCGATATATCGGAACTGATGAGCACGGATGCCGGGAGTGATCGAGAGCTCTTCAAAGGCAGCTTCATTTGGAGGACATCGAAGAAGCTCACGATCAAGAGTTTTCCCGTACGTTTGATTCTAGATTGATTTTTTTTTATATTTTTTAACTTGGTTTTGTGCTTCATATCTTTTTTGCCAAATCAACTCCCATCATTCCTATATTCATCACTCTATCAATTTTGTTAAAGGTGAAAAGGCTAAGGCTGATTTTCCCCTGTAATTTGCAATTTTAGGGTTTTCAATATGGGTAGTCATCAACTGGCAATCAAGATTCCGGGATGGAAATTTTGAACATTGACAAAGGGGCTTCGACTTTGAGCTTTTAAGAAGGAAGAGTAGTGCAGCAAGGTTTCGCTTGCACCCTCTAACACGCCGCTGCAACCCTCGAGTGAACACGACCCCGATACCACAAACTAGGTATGTTCATTTTTCCCCCTTTTCCTTTGTTTCTTTTGAATTGGAATCTCAATTTCTGATAGGTACAGGTTGATTTTGATTTGGGTATATTAGTTTGCCATTTTGTAGCTTCTAATTTATTTTATACCGAATTTGTGCTTGCATTTTTCCTAATGTTTTCGATGGATTGCAATTAATATTTTGTTTTGACTTTGGGTCCCTTGAAAACTTAGTGCCTCCTTGCTGAAATTTTTGTCTGAAGAGGTGAATTGTCAATTTGCCTGACCTCATGCCACTGTCCGACCTTTATCCCATATTCACCTTCATTTGTGACATTTTATGGGATTCGACATTTAGTTACTTATGAATTCCGGGCAAAATCCAATAGCACTTTGACCTTATAACGAGAGTGAATGCTTTCAACCTATTACGTAGCATATGACGAGTCCAAACACTAGGTGAGAGCATGTGAACCGAACCCCGACTATGAGAGTGGATGCTCTCATGCTAAACTCAATTGGGCACAATGGGACTAAGACAAGTTGGAGGGAGGTCGTGTGCGCATCCACGTACGGGAGACACGAACAACACATAAACCCAACGGAGTTCTATCTCAAAACCAATTAGCAATGAGAGGATTAGCCCGCCAAGCTTATATGTTATTCATAATATCTCAATATTTTCAATGTAGGACACTCATATTGCAACACGCCTCCTCAATTTCAACACCATTTATAGCCAATAAGTTGCACTTGCCACATGCGCTTAAATGAGAACCAATGTCCACGACATGTCAACAAGGCCAGCAACCCCACAAATCCGAAGCCTAGACCGATACTAGCTGCACCTGGCTCTGATACCATGTTAACTCAGATGGGCCCGATGGGGCTAAGACAAGCTAGAGGGAGGTCATGTGTGAGCCCACGTATGGGAGACACGAACAACACATAAACTCAACAGGGTTCCATCTCAAAACCAATTGGCAATGAGAGGATTAGCCCGCCAAGCTCATATGTTGCTCTTTGCTATTTTTCTTATTTTAGAAATTCTCATAAAAATCACATCTTTTATTTGGCTTAGTTAAATAATCGAAGTTCTACAATTGATATTCACACGGTTCATGTGATTCGACACTCGATTACTACAACTGATATCGTACACTTGTAGGGTGTTGGTTTTAAACCGATCACTTACCAATTGCTTCTTTGTGATCCATTAAAAACTAATTTTTCTAACTTTGATGATGCATGATATGGAAATTAAAAAAAGGGAAGTGCAACACAGTGAAATCCAAACATACAAATAGTCAATTTCTTTTATGAACAACCTTCTTTATAAGCTTCATTGTTTGCGTATAACCTTCTCAGGCAGTGGCGGCCGCAGGAATCGCTAGAGGGGGGGGGGGGCGGAATTAACACTTACAAAGAGATGATCAAACATGAGAGTCAAAGACGCCAATTAAAACAACAATGTTCATAACCACAAAATAACGCACGATACAAGTTTACAAATAAGTTCAAATTTTGAAATAATAATGCATATTAAGAGGTTTAATAGTACATAATACAAATTTAGACCGATGACAAAGGAGGTAAATCCAACTTGCACGTCTTCATAGCTTGGTAATGTTGCAGAATAGATTCATTGTCAATGCTGTTAAAGATCTCTCACTCGATGTAGCAAACAAGATTATCGGATAGGTGGTCATTCGACATCCTATTACGCAAATCTGTCTTCACAATATTCATTGCAGAAAACGCCCTTTCAACTGATGTAGTTGCAACTGGTAACACCAAAAGCAACTCTAAAAGCCGATAAACTAAGGGGAAAACACTGTCAATTCCTACCTGAACCATCAATTTAACAACATCTCTAATACCTTGCAACCCATTGAAGTTCTTGGCATTCCTCATGTGAACAATCCATGCATCTAGTTGATCTTGAAGTTCACCAAGCTCTATATCAGTGAAGTCTTGTGGATACAATTTTGCAAGTCGGATGGCATTCGACCTACTATAATTGGCGAACGAATTTGTGGGATCAAGACATGCTATACATGTGAGTAGTTCTGTATTTGACTCACTAAAACGGTTCTCCATCTCTTGACTAATTCTATCAATAACCTACAAATGTAGCATAGTAGTATTATCTTACTATAACACGATGAAATTAATAGTAATAGTTTTAAAAAAAATACAAAGAAAGAATTAAGAATTACCTGGTAGAATATTTCAACTCGGAAGAAGTGTTGGTTTGTTTTGGAAGGACGTCTGCAATGGAATGGACCAGTAACATTATCCTCCATCTTCCAAATGGCAATATTATTCGCATCACAGAAGTCATTGACATCCCTCAAGAGGTCATCCCATCCATTGTCCCTCAATTGTTGAATCCGTAATTTACAACTCTGAACAAGATTCACAGCTTCAAGAATGTTCTTATCCTTTTTTTTGCAAGAATTGCGACAAAGCATTTGTCATCCCCAATAAAAGCCTCAGAAAGTGAGCAATGAAAACAAACTGATAGGTGTTCATCTTCTCAATCAAGCCAAAGGCTAGTCCTCGAGTTTCTTTTTCACCTCCGTCATCAAACACATTTCGAAGCACCTGAATAACAAAAGACTACAAATGTAGAAGACGGACAATGGTTGTATAGTGAGAACCCCAACGGGTAGCTCCTGGACGAGTCAAAGAGGTTTCTTGATGTAATCCTCTCCCGGTTGAAATTTCCCCTTTCTCTAACTTGTCAACCATCTTGTCATGTTGACTCTGTTGCAACTGATCCTTTCTTTTGCAAGAAGATCCAACCATGTTAGTAATCATAATCATATGACTGCGGAAATCACTCACAAACTGATTATCTTTTGCAATTGCAACAACAACTAATTGCAACTGATGAGCAAAGCAATGTATAAACTTTGCAGATGGATTTTCAGCCAATATAAGGCTCTTCAATCCATTAAACTCACCTCGCATATTAGAGGCTCCATCATACCCTTGACCTTTTAGCAGAGAGATTGACAAAGAATGCTCAGCAAAAAAGGCATCAATTGCACTCTTCAAAGAAATGGCTTTGGTGTCAGTCGCATGAACAACCCCTAGAAACCGCTCCACCACTTCACCATTATTGTTTACATATCTAACAACGATGGCCATCTGTTCTTTGATCGAAGAATCACGGGCCTCATCAATCAATAGAGAGAAGAATTTGGCTCCAATATCTCTAACAATGAATTTTATTGTCAATGCTCCACATGAAGCAACAAGATCCGTTTTGAGTGCGATGACTAGTAAGTTGGAGATTTAAAGGTGCTTTGCCCACCACTTTCCCAAGCTCAACCATCTGCTTACAACACCAATCATGCCACGATTTAAAATTACCTCTGTTCAGTGAGTCATTCGACTCATCGTGCCCCCGAAATGTTGACCCTTGCAGAAGTAGCTGTCTAGTAAGCTCTAACAAGAAAGTTAAGTGAATGCGATACTCAACCTTTTGGTCATTTGTTGCACTTGACACACATCTTGTCAAACATTGTTTCTGATTAATGAAATCAAAGTACAATCCCCAAGTTTCATTATGTGCACCACCTACCGGTCCGACATGCTCCCTAAATTTCTCAAGTCCTTTCTTCCAATTACGGAATCCAGTCTTCACAAATGCATCATTCAAGTATATGTTTTTTGTTGACCCTTTAAAAAGATAACACCAAAAACAGAAAGCGGCATCCTGAGAAACACTATATTCCAACCACTTCCATTCCTCAAACCACTTCACCACAAAACCCCTATTTGTCTTGTCTCGAGGAAACTTATAGCCTAAAGGTTGACAAGGACCTTTAGCCACATATTCTCTTCTAACTATATCCCTAAATGAAGGTTGATAATCATTTATAGGCTTCCGCATGGTAGAATCACTTATAATGGTAACCTCATCAAGTCGAGCTTTTTTCCGACTCGTAGCATCATCTCTAACAACTTCATCACTAACATCAACTCCAACGTTTACATCTCCATCAAAAAATTCATCCTCAATATCAACATCATCAGTCGCAACATTTGGAGTCGTTTCATCCACATTAGTAACATTAAGTGGAGTAGATGAACCAACAATGTAATTATTTGCTTAGGCTAGGAGTTGGTTTACGTTTATTTACATCTTTATATTTGTAATTACTCGACATATCATCCTCCTGCAACAACAAATTGGCGCCGTTGCCGGGGAGGCAATCAATCGCGCCCTAGTAGTCTATCTCACATCTCTACCTAGTTTGGTTTTGCAGGTGTATGCGACGCGCTGATCGCCCACCTGAATTTGAAGGAGTAGACGACCCTGAGCGTTATTTCCATCTAAGGGCCCAAGCTCAAAGAATCATGGCGGACAACGCGAACCAGACTGAACTAATTGAGCAACTAAGGAAGCAGGTTGAGGACTTAACGACTAGAGAGGCGGCACTTAAGGAGCGTGCGGATAGGGAGGAGGAAGGCCGGAGGCAAATAGAAGCCCAAATCAATGCCCTCCCTAGGAATGCCAAGCAATATATGCACCCCGCTCTCACAGGACCTGAATCGGCAATTCTTATCCCTGCCTCTAATTTTGAAATAAAACCTAACTTCCTTACTGAGATTAGAAGGCACCAATATGAAGGAAAACCTAACGAATGCCCTATGGCACATATTTCTACCTTCTTAGACCTTTGTGATACTATTTCTGATGGACGAAATCTTTAATATGTCCAACTAAAAGCCTTTCGATGGTCTCTTACAGGGAAAGCATTGCAGTGGTTGGAAAGCTTAGCCCCAAGATCGCTCCGTACCTGGAATGAAGTCAAGGACGCGTTCCTCAACAAGTTCTTTCCTCCTTCTAAGACGGCGTTGATCCGACAGAAAATCACAGCTTTCAAACAAAAGCCTGGTGAGGCTCTGGCGACTGTTTGGGAAAGGTTTAAGGACCTACTACGATCATGCCCGACGCATGGCCAACCACCGTACGTAATTCAGGAGATCATATACAATGCTCTTGACGCTGCAACTAAGGAGAGGATCAACACCTAGCCCTCCTATGGCTACCTTGAACTCGCTCCACAAGAGGCTTGGGAGACCATAGAGAGGTTGGTGGAGTTCGACAACACATATGGGACTCCTGAGGCTTCTGACACATCATCATCATCGAGGCCTGCCCCATCTATGCCCTTATATGAACCCTCCAATGTAATCGATCTGGATGTAAAGGAGCAATTTCATAGGGATCAACTTCGAAAGCTCCAAAAGCAAGTAAGGTTCCTTTCAGCGAACCAAGATAGCATTGAATGTGGATCACAGCGGCACACCACCATCGAGTGCCCCCATGTGGAACAAGTACACCTAGCGGAGACTCACCAAGAGGCGCGCTACATGAGGGATCCCAATCACCAATATTGGGGAGACCAAAGGTTCCATCAACCACAAAGGAACCCGGTTAACCCTAGGGACCCTCCGCCTTATAGAGCTCCTGGGCACCCAGAGAGAGACCAAAAGAAGGATGATCTTCAACTAGTACTGGATGAAATCAGGCGGAGTCAGGCTAAGAATGATCAATCCAACAATGCCATCCATTCTCACCTCAATCACCTTACCACAAGGATTGGGGAGATGGACATATGGAAAAAGAACGTAGAGACCCAACTGGGTCAATTGGCGGCACAAATCCCTAGGCCGTCCGGAACACTCCCTGGGCAACCCACTACAAATCCTAAGGGACAATCCGGGATGGGCCATGTCGCAGCCATGCAATTGAGGATTGGCACCAAAGTACACAAGCCACGGACGGAAACGGAGGAGAAAAGAGACCCAGTCGACATCAACAGACCACTCGATGTCGACCCAGAGGTCGATATCGACCACCATGTCGACCCCCTGGTTGATGTCGATTGCACTGCAGAACATGAGAAATCACAGCAGAGGTCGAAATCGACCCTACCAGTCGATATCGACCCAACTCCAGTCGACATCGATGTTCAGCAGGCCCCTCCGACCTCCGTTTTGGCCCCTACTCCAAAGAAGACGTTGCCATTCCCTTCCAAAGCATTGGAGGATCCCACCAAAGGTAAGTTTAGGCGCTTTGTAAAAATACTTCAAGGACTTAACGTTACTATCCCTCTTACAGAAGCCCTAAGCGAGATGCCTGCCTATGTGCGATTCTTGAACGACATCCTGAGCAAGAAGAGATCCATGGCAGAGATCGCAGAGGAGTGCTCGAAGATGGACTTCCCTGAGAAGAAGAGTGATCCAGGGAAGTTTGCAATCACCGTGGGACTTGTCCAACATCGTTATAAAGCCCTATGTGACCTAGGGGCAAGTGTAAGTCTCATGCCTCTCTCTATTTGGCAAAAGGTGAACATTGGCGCACTTGAACCTGTGGACATGAAACTTTATATGGCTGACAACTCATTCGTCAGGCCCACAGGTATAGTTGATAACGTTCCGGTAAAGGTAGGTAAGTTCTTTATGCCTACTGATTTCATTGTATTGGAGATGCCTGAAGATCTTGTAGTGCCTATTATACTTGGTAGGTCTTTCTTAGCTACTGCAGATGCTAATATCAATGTACGTCGAGGGTTACTAACCTTTACTATAGGGAACGAATTGATAGAATTCTCTTTCAACCCAACCATGAGCGAAACAAAGTACCTGGAGCAAGTAGTCCTCTCGCCGGCTAAGGAGAAGCTTAGAAAATTTTTGTTGGCGTGGACGGAAACAGCAAACAGGGTCGACATCGACTGGAACCAGTCGATATCGACTAAAAACATCGAAATCGACCCCCCTTGGTCGAAATCGAGTATGCCAGATCGCTGCCAGGAGCTTAAGTATGGGGTCACAGAGGTCGATATCGACCCCCACATATCGACATCGACCAAAGCTCTCGAAATCGACCCACCTTGGTCGACATCGACCACCCCTCAGCCCGAAGATTTATGTTTCGGGCCTAAACAGGTAAGCTCAGGTATGACTCCTAACCCTCTTCTGTCCCTTATTGATAAATCAATTAAGCCCATTATTGATAATTCTACTAAAGAGAGAGTCAAAGCTCCATGGTTTGCCTATATTGCTAAAGTTAGGTCAAGAAAGAGAAAGAAAGCGCCCAAAGAAGAATCGAACATCAAAGAAGCCTTGGTCGCCGAGCTTAGCTACTACCAAAAGGACCTAGATGATCCAGGAGAACGCTTAAGCTCAAAGGGTCCCTATATAAAAGGCTCGTGAAGAATTGACGGAGAAGTCGGCCTAGCGACTCAAAACTCTAGAGCTTGTACATAAAACTTTTAAACTTTTCATAGATGGTATTTTAGGATTTAATTTTTGGCTTTTTCAACTTTTAAAACTGAGATAATTCGTGCTTTATCTATATTCCTAACCAAGATTTCAGGTTATCAAGCAAAAGGAACGACGAAGAAGAAAAAAAGCTTCTGCAGAGGCAATCGAAATCGACCAGGCCAGTCAAAATCGACCCCCCCAGGGTCAAGCCATCTCCTGGAGTCGACATTGAGGACTCAGAAGCGAAAAAGCAGAGGTCGATATCGACCCTAATACTCGATATCGACCCCAATCAGGCAGCCCTTGTCTTCATCTTCTTCCTCGACTTCGACAGATGCAGTCGACATCGACCACTGACCTAGATATCGACTTCTGGCATCGACCCAACTTGAAATCGACCTGAATCCGCAAGGTTGCACTGTGAGTTTCTCTCTACCCTTGTTCTTCTTTTTAATACAGTGAGGACAATTTATATTTTAAGTATGGGGTGGGGGAAAAACATGTCTTACGGTCATAACTTGGTTTTCTTCTTCGCATTGCATTCATGTTTAAATTTTTGTTCTTAGTTTTACTTTTATAAAACAAAAAAAAAATACAAAAAAATACAAAATACAAAAATGTCAAAAATACAAAAAAAATGCATGTTTATTTTTTAAGTTTATTTTTTTAAACCCTACTTAGATGTCCTATGATGAAAACTCAATAGCTAACTTGATCATGTAAACCCTATGGCATATTTGGATGGTTTAGCCTAAGTCCTTAAAAATTTTATGTAGATTGTGAACTTGTGATGAAATTGAGCACATATGATCCTAGGCTAAAAAGCAAATCCAACAAAAATTATCCTTGTGAGAATTTTGACCTATAGGGAGAACATCAAAAATCCCTCCGCTTTCTTGAGTGAATTTACTCTACCTATGCATCTCTAAATGTTGTGATAGTTATTCAAAACCAATGTATATATATGTTTATGTTTACGAGAATTAAATATGGATGCATCTTTTAAGCCATTTTTATCCTCTCTTTACCTACCCTGCATTATCCCTGCTTGAAGCCAGAACATTAGCCTGAGCCTGAAATTGCAAACTCCACAAAATTATCCCTAAGCCGAATTGAGCCTGACCCCTATTTGGAAATTGAGACTTAGATTGGCTGGACTAATGCCTTGTGGAAAGAAAAGAGCATAATGTCCAGTTTTGAGCAAGGAAATTATGGGTTGGTGCATATTTACATTTTGTCATATTTTATAAAAGGATTTATGGCTCACCATATAAATGCACATATTTACTTATTATTTTCGAAAAAAAAAATCCAAAAAAAAAAGAAGAGATGTATATATAAATATTGCATGAGCCAAAATCCTTAAGTCTTTTATTCATACAAGTGTTATATTTTTTAGAGGTATATTAGAACTTGGAAGAAGGGTTGATAGTATGGTTTACATCTTTAAGTGCATCTTTAGAGCATATTATATAAAGATGAGTTGGGAAAGAGCATTATAGAGATTGAGCTTACATTGAAGAGTTATGGTTTGGGTATTGCAAGTGTTGAGGTTTAGGAGTCTTGATTCCCGAATTATAAAAGCACCACATAGCCAAATAATTCCATACCTTTTATTTCATACCAAGCCCCATTACAACCCCGCCGAATGGAGTCTTCTTTGAAGTCTTCCATTGAGCGAAAGTCCTCCGGATAGTTCTTATTGCATTTTCATAATTGGTTGCGAAGTGGATTTTTATAAATTGCAATGTTTATGAGATTGTATATGGAATTGAGTTGAGAGTTGATCTTCATAGCCTAAACACATGAGAGTTGAGTGCAAACACATTATCCCTGTGAGGTTGGATCAAAATTGCATATGCCTATGGATCGCCAAAATATGTGCTATGACGTTAAATTCACTTGCTTTACTTAGCTACCGCTTATGATGTTGCTTTTGACAAGGGCGAAGACTTGAAGGGTGTGTTGTAGGTGTTGGTTATTGCTTGGTTATTGCTTGAGGACAAGCAAGTCTAAGTATGGGGTGTTTTGATGTACATATTTGTACCTTTGTTTATTGCATCTTTTGACTTCATATTTCATTCGATTTCCAAAGAAAAGTTTCAAAAGTATATAAACTTGTGTAAGAATGAGCTAAAGTATAAGAAATAGAGTTTGCACGAGTTTTGAGCTAACCATGTAGGAATTCGATGAAATCGGAGTCAAAACGAAGAAGACAAGTGAAGCTGAGAAGAGGTCGATATCGACCTGAGACATCGATATCGACCCTATATTTCGACACAATTTCTGAGTGTCGAGATAGGCCACACAAACCAGACAAGAAAGCCTCGATATCGACATACAAGCATCGATATCGACCATCGTCATAGACATCGACTGGAGCTGGACAAGTCGAGCAGAAACACAAGCATCGATATCGACCTCTGGTGTCGATATCGACCCTACCTCGACAGAAGATAAATCCGATTTTGAGACTCGGATTGTGAAGTCTATCATCAAAGCCATGAGTTATCTCGTTCTTTTAGATATTAGCAACTGTTTATTATCTTTACCTTTAAGTTTATCAAAATAAAAGACCTATCCTAATTGTTTGGATAGAGTTCATAGTTTAGATAGGAGTTACAATCCTTGGATAGCGAGGATTAGTAGCCTATAAATAAAGCCCTAGGGGGTGATTTGTTAGAGAATCCAATCCAATCGAAGAGACAAACAAGCAAGTAAGACAATCAATAGAGTTAGAGTTAGAGAGAAGTTTTAGGGTTTGACGTTTGCGAAAGTTGACGTTGAGTTGTAAAGCTTCGGAGTTTATTTTAATGCAAGTTTCTTCCTTTCAATCAACAATGAATTCCATGATGAGAAGCGAGTAGTTCCCCAAAGCTCTTAGGGTCAGGGTGAGCCCGACGTTAGCCATGCGCGCTTGAGGTAAGTATTTGATGTTGATATCATTGTGTCTATCTCTCCTCCTACGATTCTATGTTTAGTCCTAATCGAAAGAAAAGGGATTCATGCTAACAACTTGAGTTATAAACATAAAATTGGTAGAGACAATTAGGTTTATTTGTAAGAGTAATCCTAAGAGTTGGTGTACGGCGAAAGCTTGTCCCTCGGGTAAAATAGCGCAATTGTCCGTCTTATTTATCTTATCGCATGCATTGGTTAACGTTGTGGTAAACCCTAATCCTAGGAGTTGCTTTTTACATATTTTATACACACAAAAACCCCTGCTTTATTTCTGTTCATTGCTTCTCTCTCCATTCTCAAAACTTAGGCCTTTCTTTGCCAACGAAAAACTAACCCACTACAGGAAGACATCGATATCAACCCCAGACGTCGATATCGACCACTGAATTCGTCGACAGTTTTCTGAGTCGACGACGATCATTGCTGCGGAGTTTGCTTGACATCGATATCGACCCCTAGCATCGATATCGACCCTTCTCTATCGACTGGCAGACTTCTGAGCCAGTCGATTTCGTGGACTGCCATCAATATCGACCCCACCAGTCGATATCGACCACTTGTTTTTGTCTCTGCAGGTCTTATATTGCAGAGAACCTCGACAGCCGAGGTCGACATCGAGCTCAAAGGTCGAAATCGAGGCTTCTGGTCGACGCAGACGTGAGATTTCCAAAGCTACTAGGATCCCGCTGACACGCCTCCTCGTGGATCGATCCTGACTACCCTTTCACTACAACGGGAGGAAGTCTTGTAATTATTTTCTTAGGCTAGGAGTTGGTTTACGTTTATTTACATCTTTATATTTGTAATTACTCGACATATCATCCTCCTGCAACAACAACATGTATGGCCGAGAGTATCACCTCCTGAGGGGTCCGACGTTTTGACATCATAGGCAAACTGAGCCTTAGTTTTGTTGATCCTTTTGAGATTCTCGAGAGATAGCTTATCGCTTGGCTTTATCCATGTTCTTAGCTGGAGTGCACAATGTCTTTCTTGTCTCAACTTTGTCGATATGTTTCTGACCTCCATGTTGAGGTAAATCATTCCTTGTTAGAGCGTCCTAAGGAGAATATTCGGGCCAGTTGTGGAGATATTTCACGTGAGCTACTTGCGTTTATATGGAGCCTAGCGTAGACATTACCTTGAACTCTTGGCCTAATGGTGAGTATACCATAATGCCTTGTTTTGAGAGGTGTGCTTTGATGTTTATCTTTATGTCGTTGAGCTTATATGATTGATAGTTATGTGCAAATATATGATGATATGATGTGATTGGCGATGAGCCTCTTGATGTGTAATGACTTGCTAGCTTGATACTGGTAGGATACAACCCTTGATATGCTTGTTCGTATGATGAAAGTTGATAGCTTGGCTTGATTATTGTGATATATATGAGATTCTGAGATAATTCGAGATAGTTGCCAATGAGCACGATGATATATCTAGAATGATAGCATGAAATTGATCTTTGAAAGACGAACCTAGGAAGAGAATATGGGATTAGCCCTTAGAGGTGGATTATTCCACCCCCCCTGAGTTCTGAAACTTGATTGAATGACATAGGAAGGATTGACTTGAGCTTTTGAAATATTTTCTAGGATTCGAGGTTTTGAAAATGGTTTGGCCCGGGTTTGGAATGATTTGTAGGGTTCTATGTTTTGAGAAAGCTTTATCGGTTTTGAAAAAAGATTTTAGTCTCGGGGACGAGACTTGTTTTTAGAGGTGGATGATGTAAAGACTCAGAATTTTAAAAGATTATTTTATAAATTAAGAAATCATTTCAATTTAATATTGATTAAATGGGGATTTAAATTCTAAGATTTTGGAAAATTTTGAAAATTCCGACCTCAAGCAGAACAATTTTATTTTAATTCTTTTGGAGCGGATTCCGGCATAAATTTGAATTTGATAAAAAAATAATGGGTTTTATTTCTGATTTCTTATACCGATATCGAAGATATCGTTCGGATTTCATTATTATTGTTATTATTCGGACTGAACCTTTGGGTAATTTTAATTGAGTCAGGATAAGATCGAGTGAGCGGGTTTTGGGATTATTTTTCGGGATATATTCCGCGTATTCAAAATTTTTAGGACCACACCTCTCTCTCTCTCTCTCTCTCTCTCTCTCTCTCTCTCTCTCTCTCTCTCTCTCTCTCTCTCTCTCTCTCTCTCTCTCTCGGTCTGCCTTGCAGAACTGCAGTAACACCCCACACCATTTCAAGCCTTACCCACGCCAACACCACCCCTCCCTATCCTTGTTGATTTCAGAAATCTGTCCTACCTTTCCCCTTCTATTTGAATCACAGCAAACCCTCCCAACATCCCCCTCCTCTCTCTGATTCGTCGCCTCCAAGCACACCCAAAACTTCCCTCATTCCTCCTCCTTTGCTCTTCCTTGTTGTACAGAGAATACCACACCCACCCTCATCACCTCCATTTTGCCGCCAGCACAACCCAAGTACCCCCTTGCTTTCCCCTCATTTTCTTCAAGTAGCAGCAGCTGCAGATGCGGCACCACCACCCCGTCCAGCTCCCCCTCGCCGTCGCCGAGCTGCCCAGAAATACACAACAACCTCCCCCGTTTGCACAAGAAGAAAGGAGAAGAAGAGGACCCCCATTCGCGGCCGAGCCCACCTATGTTCACCTCCAGCATCCACATCCGTCCCCAGAAAACGGAAGACGCCGAGGAAGAGCCAGCCGCCCACCGGAGCCCCAAAACACGAACCCTCTTTCTCTGTTCCGTTCCTAAGGTCGGTTTCCGCTCCCATTTCCTTTTCTGACTTAGAAACCTCATAAAGGTGTACTTTTATTCACTTCTACCACGTACCAGGCCAAGCAAAAGCAGTTCAGGTCTCCGATGAGCCGAATCGAAGCTTTTCTCGATGAAAACGTCGACCTCGGTGAGCGCTTCGACCCTTCCTTCTCTCCTTTCCTTAGATTCAAAAATTGGTTGTCCTTTGGTACTAGAGGGTGGTCGGGGAGTGAGCATCGGCGAGGACGGAGGAGGAGGAAGCCGCCGGCGAGCACTGACCTCCTTCTCCTCCCTTTTTCCCGTTCGAGCAGAGGAAGGCGACAATTAACAGGGGCGGGCAGGTTTTCTTTTTTTTTTAAAGAATGGGCTCGGTTCAATGCCTTTTGTTTTAATTAAAACCGGTTCACTAACTCTGATGCGGGTATGGGCTTGGGATTGGGCTCAGGTCGGGTTTCCTTCTGGGTAAGGGGATGGGCTGAGAATTGGGCTTTTGGGTTTGGGTGTTTTAAAGGTTTTATGATTATATTATATTTATATGTTATGTTATTATATAGTTTGATATATTTATTATTTGATTAAAAGATTGTTATTATTATATATTATTCTGAGATTTGAGACAAATAATATTTTACAGAAAATTTAATATATATATATATATATATATATATATTATATATATATTGTTTTAGAAATAGATCGATTATTGGGATATATTATGTGTTATATTGTGATTTTGAAATGTGCATTAAAATGTGAGAAAATGAATAGTATATTTTAAAGACTTATTTTGGGGTATTTTCGGTTATTTACTTAATTATTAAATAGATGGGATATATGTAATATTACTGATGAGATTTAAAGATGTAATATTATTATTTTGAGATTTAAAAATATAATATTATTGGACTTGAAATTGGAAAAGAATTTGGAAAAGGTCCTCAAATGTCGGAATTGATTTGGAAATGGAAATGGATTTAATAAAGTTAAAAGCGAGATTTTTGGAAATATCCTAACCTTGTCAGATTTATTTTGATAAAATAATAATATAAATTGATTAAAGAGTAATGTTTTATGAATGGATTTTTGATGACTTGAGAAAACGTTTAAATAAAGATTGAGCCTTAAACTTGTATTTTGAAAATGTTCCTCAAAAGGATTTGTGTTTTAAAACCGATATGCCGGGATTATTTTAATAATAATAATATAATTTTGGGAAATTGGTTTAAGGATTCCAAATGTTTAATGTCGGAATTTAGTTAAGTATGATTTAAAGGAATTGTTTGATTATTGCGTTGACTTATTTTAAGACTTAAGGGTTTGGGGAATCTTGGGAAACTGACTTACTTGTCTACCTTGTGTGTATATAAATCATGATATGTTGATATTGCTATAACATGTTATGATATATATAATTTATGGTGATATCTTAATCTGATAAGCATGATATGTTCTTACATATGATTATGGATATGTTATATGATGATTCATTAGAGTATGAATATTATGACTTATATATGAGATAATGATGCATGTTCCTAAATGGTCGATATATGGTATAATAATGAGTGGGAATGATATCTGATGAGTTATGTTGATGTTATGCGACGAGATATTGATGTGAGATGGCATATGATGAATGATGATGATGAGTAGAGTTGATTCTTGATGAGTTATATGAGACCATGCTATGGGATATGGGATGAATGGATGATAATATGATGAGGTTCTGAGTGAGGAAATCTGTAGTTCTGGGTACTTGTGTGATTGATTTATGCTTAGTGTAAATTAGAAGTAGACTCATATACATTACTTATATATGATAGGTTATCTTATGTGATGTATGACTTGCTGTATACATGGATTCTACCTTTTGTTGTTCTGCCTATCCAGGTAAGTTTCTTTATGGGCTTACTCAGATTCGAAAGAGAAATCTCCTGCTTATGATCATATGACATACTAGGTGCTTCATATGCATTTAAAGCATGCCATGTAGTATCATGCTAGGATTGCACTTGTTATTGAGCATTCTATTTCTTTATGCGTATGTAAACAGAACGGCCGTTATCTGTGAAGTAACTAGAGTCTTTGCTAGGGTCATAGGGTAGCCCAGCTTCATCGGGTGCCCTGAGTCAGTATTGTCGATATATGAGCATGATGATGAGATAGCCCAACACCATTGGGCATGAGCATGATATATGATATGATGATGAGATATGATATGCTATGATGAGATATGATATGCTATAGCATCGAACTGGCCAGTCTCTGCACTAACGGGAAGGGGTGCAGAGGTAGGAGAGGGATATGACACTTGGCATTCTTTGGGCGCCTTTACAGTTGTTCTGCATATTCTTCCAACTAGGAGCATGCTAGTTTGATTTAAATTTCCGCACTGCATTAGATCATCTTTATTATAGGTATAGCGTATGTGTATGCTTGCTTGTAGGACAGAGTGCGTTGGGGGGACTCAGTCTGACCCCGCTCGCACAAATTGTTTTTAGGTATGCTTGTTTTATGTTCCTATGGCGTGGGAATCCCCCCGGGCGAATGCGAAGAACCGGACTAACCCGCTAACTTGGCTAAAGTATTTTTCGACTTTTGTTTTATTGTCTTGGTTTTGACCCGGCCTTGCCGTGGCAAGTTATACTTTAATTCCGCTTTCGCAGTCTCTTTCAAATGCATTTCCGCGACTTCGATTGCTTGGGGTTGAAAATCCCCGCTTTAAATACTGATCTTTAGAGGTTTGAAACCTCGACCCGCACCTGAATTGCAACATCCGATCGAAGGTATCCAACCTTCAAAACGTATCTCGGGTATTTATATCCGGGCCGTTACAGCGGCCGCCACCCCCCCCCCCCCTTCCACCCCCCACCCACCCCCCCCCCCCCCACCTTGTCTTCTTCCCCCTATTCCCACTCCTGAATTGCAGTAAACAAAACACCCCCTCCTGATTTCATTGTTTGTTTCCCAGAATAAGGCCAAACAACTCTCACCCTCTCCCCTACCCCATTTCCCCTGTCTTTCCCCCTTTGGGGCTACAACCCAGATAACTCCCACACCAAAATCTGCAGCCACCATTCTCTCTTGATTTCATTTGATTTCAAAGCTCTAACCTCCCTCATCCCAGTTTTGGATTCAATCACCCTTCACCCTTATCCATCTTCTATCCTCTTCTCTTTCAAACACCCAAACCCTAAGCCACCTAGCTCCTGTAAGGACCGAGACTTTTGAATATCATTTTTATAATTATAGATTTCATTTTGAATTAAAATTTAATTTAATTTCTAAGACTCCGAAATTTTTGAAAATTTCCATCATCGAGCAAAAAAATTTATTTTATTCTTTCGAGACGAATTTTGACTTTTATACCCAGTTAAACACTCAACCTCCATTCCATCACCCTTTCCCCTACCTCGCCCCTATAACCCCCTACTCCCTATTTCAGTTGTCAAAAACCCATACCCGCCCTTCTGCATCTTTCATTCACCTTGACACTACCATCCCTCCATTTTTTTTATCACTCCTCATCACCCTCCTCCTGCACTCCATCTCAGATCCCCCCCCCCCCCCATCACCTTCAAACAACCCCTTCTTTGGCTCTTTGCCATCAGCACCATCTCTTCCTTGTTGCCAACACCACCATTACCATCCCTGTTCTTCCTCCTTCTCATTCCTGCCACCAAACACCCTCATTCCCCCTGTTTTTCTAAAGTCGCCAACCACCACACTTCACCTCCTCCCTCCTTCGATTCAAGCAGCAGTCCGAGCTCCGACCTTTCCTCCGTCGTCAGACGAAGCCGGAGCCGAGAAGGAGCGCCCATGAGTCCCCAACTATCGATACCGAGCCCCTCATCTTCCCTTGTTTTGTTAAAAAACCTCCGGTATGGTTTCTCTCCCTCTTTTCCAATCGAATCCTAGGCGAGCTCCGCCTTTCTCACCCGAAGCCCTTCGATTCAGGTCCAAGGAGCAAGCTCCTTTTCCGACGAAGCCCGAAGATCCTCTGGCGAGCCACCGAACCGAAGATCTCTCTGTGAGCTTCCAACTCTTCCCTCCATTCCCCTTGATTCGGGTTTCTGGTTCTCTTATGGGTTAAAATGGTCGGGGAGAGAGGTTCGGTGAGGTCGAGTCTAAGAGAGTGTGTGAGAGCGGGTCAGAGAGAGAGGTCCGGCGAGGTCGAGAGCAGGAGTGAACCGGCGGCGATGAGGGTGTGCGAGGGTGAGAGTATGTGTGCGTGTGAGCTCGGGGTTGGTGGGAGGACGAGCGGGTGATGCCAAGATGGGAGGTCGAGGCGGAGCTAGGAGCGGCGAGCTGGCCGCAAGCGAGGTCGAGCAGAGTAGGCTGCTGGTTGGCACAAGGAAGAAGATGGCCGGGCTGGCCCCACTGCCTTGCCCCGTCAACTGTCCCCGGGCCCCACTTCCTTTTTTAATATATTTTATTTGTTGTTTAAACCGGTTTGGGATTAATGTTTATGGGTTCGGTTCGGCTCGATAGGGTTTGAATGGGTTTGTTTCGGTTTGGGATAAAACATTGGTTTGGTTCGGGATCCGGTTGGGAAAATTATTTTAAGGGTTTAATTAACTTATTATATCAATATATTATATAATTGTTATATATAAATTGTTGTTTAATAATAATTATTATTTTATTTATTAGTTAATTATTTAATTATTTATTATAAGTTATTTAAAATATGATTTATTTGAGTGTTTATTTAATTGTTATATATATTGTTTTAAGGTTGATAGTGTTATTGAAATAGTTCCTTAACTTATTAACTCGTTATTAATTATTATTTATTAAATTATTTAAATATATATTCTGATTTATCTAGATGTTTTATTTAATCTGATTTGTAAGGAATTTACTTATGTGAATAATCTAGTTGATAACTATTTGCATTTAAAAAGTTAGTTTTGAACTATTTAGAGTGTTCGGAAAATAAAACCGCTGACACATGAATGGAACCCAAAAAAACCCTTCCGCTTTCGGAAGAACGCGCCCCACGCGCTACTCTTCCCCAATATGAAACCCTAGATCCAAACCCAACTTTCATCCTTCGTCTGCAATTGTTCTGGGTTCATCAGGCAAACTCCTTCCCTTGGATCCTTGCTCACCGTGTAGCCTGGCCCCAGTCATGGCTCTTCTTTTCTCACAGACGGGGGTCTGCTCCATCCACATCAAAACATTTTGGAAGCTCTATCTTCATCCCCCAGTTTAGGCCGTACAACCTCAAATTTCCTTTGATCAGTAGCCTATTTAACTTATGGTTTTGGTTAATCCTCCCTTTTAACCCCTATTTCAAAAGCCCTAACCTAGATCCTAAAATTTGTTTCTCTAAAGTTCAATTATTATCAAGTACAATCGTTCCTCTTATCCCCTACTCTGTATTTCTGAAATGGATTATCGATCTCTTTCTCTGATTTCTTCAAACTATGATCATTCCTTTCACCATATCTTCAAACTGAATAACTATAATTACAATCTCTCTCCTAAGCTTTCATATTTTCATACTGATCTGATTTCTCAATGTATCTCTGAATTAAGTTTATCTACTAGTTCACTCAATCCCAATTAATACGAAAACCATCGCCTTAACCCTTGGCAAAACTACTATAAATTGAGAACTTGGTGTGCTGGGATCAATCGCACCACTCAACTATTTCTTAAACATCCATCTTCTATTCTCTGTTCTGTTATAATTAGCTACAAAATTAGCTCATCTTTACTCTCTTCTATGGAAAATCCTCCTAATACACCAACGGGAAAAGGATGCACTTCTAACAGTGGATCCTTCAAACCCAACTCCTATTCCAAACCCTCTGGGAAGCTTTCTAGCGACACCCAACCTCAACCACATCCCTCCTTGTCTTCTAAAAAAGAGAAGGGCAAAGGGAAAATAAACTTCTCTTCTTTCTACTCCCAACTGAAAAAAGTCCAAACAAACTTCCAAACCGAAACTGAGTCCATCCTCTATGGGAGGGTCTTTGGGAATCCAATTGCCATTGCCAAAATCCAGTCTAAGTTCCTTGAGGACTGGCGTGGCCTTGTTGGCGAGGTGGAGTTCCTAGATCTCCCTAATCATTGGTTTGAGCTCAGATTTTCTAACCCATTTGACCTCCAAAAAGTCTGGGAAAGTAGACCCTACCACATCTATGGTCAACTCATTATCCTTAGGGCTTGGAAGCCCAACTTCAACCCTCTCACAGAAAACACCACATCCATTGATATGTGGATCAGAATCACCCTCCTCCCTGAAGAGTACAAGAATGTTGAAGCTGTCAAGACCATACTTAAACACAACAAGTATGGCACTTACATTAAGGTGGATCCCAATGTGGATATCAATCTCGGTTTCATTAGAGTCTGTATCAACCTGGATGTTGCCAAGAAATTTGGCAATATCATTCATGTCCCTATCACTGATCAGCAAACCTCTTCTCACACCATTTGGTTTGAAGAGTTTCCCAAGGGTTGTGGAAACTGTGGTTCTTGTGACCATCACTTCAACCAATGCCCACTTAGACTCCCCAAGCCAAAAAAGATCAAAATCACCATAAAAAACCATAGCCACAAACCCACCCCTCCCCATTCTGAGCAAGGTGATGGATGGGTCCAAGTGCTGATAAAGAGCCACAAAGGCCCCCTTCTCCCTAACCCTATTGCTGCTTATGCCAACAGGCCTTATATGTCTGGAAAAGGAGGAGTGATTATCTCCTTTGATTCCAATTTCTCCCAATCTTCCAAAGATTCTAAAAACTCATCCAATGAGCCAAAGTCATCCTCTTCTCTTGATAAACCAAACACTAAACCTCTAGTAACTCTTCCAGCTCACCCACACACTGAAACAACTGAAACACTCCCCACCCCACCTGCCCAGGACCCCACTGATGGTGGCTCAGTGCCGCACAGTGAGCCCCTTGCTAGCCCAACTCCTGTTGTTGGCTTCATGGGTGCTCCTGTGCCCGGCATTGAGCCCCCTAATATCCCACCAACTAACACCCTACCCCACCCCTCTAATGATGAGTAGGTAGATCAGCTTTTTGCTCTCCCTGAACCTTTGCTCTTCCCTTGTTATGGTGAAGAGGTTGACTCTGAGGTGCTGCATTGCCTGGACTATGACATGGAGGAAGATGACCTGCTGGAAGACTACCTGATGGATGACCCCCGAGAGGAGTTTGCTCAGCAAGCACGTGAGAACAATGTGGAGCTCTCTGCTGATGCCTCATTCCACTCCCTGCACTCCAACTCTACTGTCATAAAGATGATGTCCAACATGGACATGCCACCTCAAGAACTTTCATCCTCTAGCTCTCTCCAGAGGAAGGGCAATAGAGGGGAGGAAGACACTGCAAGCTATACCCTGAAGAGGAGCAAGAACAAAACCTAGTTATCCATGGAAGCACACTTGCCTAGCCTTTTGTTGGAGTCAACTACCTGGACTCATGATTGCTGGTTTACCCCCTTAAGAATGCATTACCTTAGCTGCATTAACTATCATAAAAGCTTGTCTTCTAGGCTTGTGTTATCACTATCCCAGCTAGCATATTATCTGATTGTTGCATGGCTCTCATATATGATCAACTGTTGTAGTAATTGTAGAACTTGTATCTGGCTTGCATGTATCATGTACCAACTTATTCCCTGTAATATATTAAGTTGGTTGCTTTATATGATTCTCTTGTCTTTCAATTCATTTTATCACATTGAAACTGTAAATTACTTTCACCTTACACAACACAATACTTCTTTTGAAAATGTGTTACAAAGAAAATACCCTACTGGATTGTTTAATTCTACCAAAAAACTCTCTAGAACAAATTCCTACATATTCATGCACATCTTCTGCTATTACCCCTTTGTTTTGGATTACTCTCTGGTTGTTGGTTCTTTTACAGGAATTGGATTCACCATGCCTACAAATCCTATAAGAAGCACTACAAGTAGGCCTTTTGTGTCCAGCTTGGAGATTCATATTGACCTCCAATTGCTACTTACCGATTGCCTCTGCTACATGCTCACTAAATGGTTTACTATATGGTATGATCCTACAGGTACCAGCAATAATAACCATCTACAACATAGGATTACTTACCTAAATGTTGTCAATAATACCTATGAGTTCTTCTGCTTCATTGTTACCAATCTTCCCTGTTGCAGAAGCCCTCGTTCCCAAACTTACCTGCTATTAGGGACTTCACTTTATCACTTTGTTGCTGGGATGGAATTTCGAGCTACACCAATGGTAATCCTGAAGCAAAAAATAAGGACAAAGACCTGGAAATGCTATCGATCAGCTTGGATACTGTCAACCTACTTTGGATGAATATTTCTTACTTGTATAAACTCTCACATGTATGTTTTGTTTCCAACACTAACTGCCTTTCTGCCACTACTTGGATATATTCTACTTTCTTAATGCTTCCAAGCAACTACACACACCCCCTTGCAAATGGAACTACAACACCTAACACCTCTAAATGTATCTCCCATAATAATAATTATAATAACAACCAATTTATACTTAAAGATAAACTAAGGCAGCTAATTATAAACTGCAAGCTTGGGTTGTTTAACCACAATACTATAAACCAGATCACTAGGAAAACTAAAACTAACTACAAATATGAAGGACACTATTCTACCTCATGCTATAAGGAAGGTAGTAAAGCAACGCACGATTATCCCACTAGTATTAGCAACCCAAATTATCCTTACTTAAGGACAATGAAACCAATAACTGGCCATACCAAGAGGCTACACTATAGCAATGTCCCATGAAAATATGTTACTAGAACGTTAGGGGCTTAGCCCGCAAAAACATTTGGACTCAAATCGAGTCCATCTGTAAAACAGACAACATCCAAATCCTAGCCCTAACAGAAACTAAAACAAAAAATGAACCAAAAACTAATCTCTGGCAAAAAGCTGGTTTCGATCAAATGCATTACTGCCTGGCTTTAGGTTTCTCAGGAGGCATTTGCCTTCTTTGGAAATCTACGGATATACAGAATGAAACCTTCGTTATTATCCATTCAGAAGATAGATTTATCCAGATTATGAACTATTAGTCAAACAAGCTTGGAGAGTGGATACAGAAGGTTCTCCTCTTTTTAAATTAACAAGGAAGCTTCTAGAACTAAAAAAGAAGAGTAAACTCTGGTGCAAGAACACCCTAAATAACAATTTTCGTCAAATTCAAACTCTAGAAAAAAATCTGGAAAAAATTCAAGATAGACTACACCAACACTATGATGACAACCTTGAACATAAGCATAAAAGACTCCTTAAAAAGCACTCTGAATTAATTAACTTTCAAAAATCCTACTAGGGACAGCGCGTGAAACGCACGAATATAAAAGCAATTGACACAAACACAAAGTACTTTCACCGAGTAGCATCTGGAAGAAGGAATAAAAATGTAATCAAAACACTCCATAATTCTGACGGGCAAGTTCTTACAAACGACAAAGAGATAGGAAAAGAAATCCGATAGGCTTTCCTGAAGCGTTTTGAGGAATCTGTCCATCAGAACACAACCGCGGACCCTCTGCATCTAATCTCCTCAGAGGTAAGTTCGGATGATAATGTCTGGCTTACGAGAGCGATCTCGAATAAGGAAATCAAAAAAGCTGCTTTCTCCCTAGCCAATGACAAATCACCAGGACCAGATGGTTTCCCTGCCGGATTCTTTAAAACCTATTGGCACATAGTAGGCCCCGATGTACTGAAGGCAATCAAAAGTTTTTTCAACAATGGCCATCTGCTGAAACAAATAAACCACACATTTATAGCTCTTATACCTAAAAAGGATGACCCAACTACAACAAATCACTTTAGACACATCAGTCTATGTAACACCCTCTACAAGATAATCTCCAAAATTCTAACAGAAAGACTAAAGAAAATAATACCAAAACTCACCCACCCTCTACAAAGCGCCTTTGTTTCCGGCAGAGCTATTCAAGACAACATCCTCATAGCGCATGAAATCTTTCATTCATTTCATAACAAAAAGGGTAAATCTAGCTGGATGGCCATCAAATTGGACATGGAAAAGGCTTTTGATATGGTCTCTTAGAGCTTTCTTATTAAAATCCTAACGAAATTTGGTTTTGACCCACTCTTCATTTCTTGGATTAAGGAATGTATAACCACGGTTACTTATTCAGTATTAGTCAACAATGAGCCCACAGAAATTTTTTCGCCTACAAAAGGGCTTCGACAAGGAGACCCCCTATCCCCCTTCTTATTTATACTAATCACAGAAGTACTTGCTAGAGAACTACACGCACATACTGTGAAATCAGACTCTCAGATTGGTATCTCTGTTTGTAGAGGGGGCCCTAAAATCCCCTTTTTGGCTTTCGCTGACGACATTATTATCTTCTCTAACGCTAATGAAAAAGCATGTAACTAAATCAACCATATTCTGCATACATTTTGTTACAACTCTGGACAAAAAATCAACTTCCAAAAAACCTTATTCCAAACAACTACAAACATCACTACAGCGAATAAGAATATAATAAGGACAAAACTACAAATCCCCCACACCACAAATCTGCAGTCTTATCTAGGATGTCCAATCATCTCTAGAAAGGTCACAAAAAATACTTTTGCCACTATTATTGACAACACAAAAAAACAATTATCAAAATGGACAGCAAACTCTCTTTCCCAAGAAGGGAGAAGAACTCTTATCCAGAGCAACCTAGCTACAAAACCCCTGTATCTAATGCAATGCTTTATGCTACCCGCTTCGATACACAAGAAACTCGATAAAATAAATAAGAACTTTTTATGGAACAAAGGACCGCAACACAAACCGCTTGTTAGCTGGTTTGACATCTGTAAATCTCGCACTAATGGGGGTTTAGGTCTCCGCAGCTCCGAAGATATGAACTCACCTCTACAACTCAAATTACTTTGGAAAATCATAGTGGAGCCAAATAATCCGTGGGTCACTATTATCACCCAGAAATACCTTAAAGAAACTCACCTGCTTGAATATACAAAAAAGGGTAACGCCTCCTGGTAATGGACAAAGTTATCAAAACTTATCTCCCTCTTCAAGGAGGGTCTCCGTTGGAGTATGGGAGATGGCAAAACCATAAACTTCTGGACTGACTCTTGGGTCAACCAAAAACCTCTAATACAGCTAGCTGATAACGCCGAAACAATAAACGTTGACCTCAAAGTATCACGGTTTATTAATTCAGACAAGCAATGGGATGATCCTCGGTTACAGGATCATCTTAAAGACCACCTACACCGAGACCTAATCTTGGCTATCACACAAACCCCTATCCCAACCTCAACTATACAAGATAGGCTTTACTAGCACTCTAGCAAGAGCGGTTGGTTTTCGACTAGCTCTGCAATCCAACTAATTCACCAGAAAAAGAAACATGTACATTCTGAATTAAAATGGATATGGAAACTACAAACACTCCCAAAAATTAAGGGCTTTTTATGGCGCATATCCAAAGACGAAATACCCACCTCTTGTAAACTGGCCTCTCATGGTTGCGGCATTACAACCCCCTGCCCTTCATGTGGCTCCAGCACAGAAAACTTAAACCATGTCTCACTCGACTGTACGATCACAAAAGAAACTATCCAATTATTTAATCCTAAAATAGCGCGATCTCTAACTAAATTCCACAACAGTTGCCTCCTAGTCCATACTCTGCTTAATGAAATCAAATCTGAACTAACAACTAAAGACTTCACCTTACTTGATGTGGCTTGGTGGAGTATTTGGTATTTTCGTAATCAATCACTATTCAACAACTTAAAGCCAGATCCAAAATCTATCAAAGCTTACATTATAGCACAACTACTACTATGGGATGTCTCGGGGACTGAGGAGCCCATTATGACAACCCACTCAAATAAGACCACACCAAAACTTAAGAAAAGGCCTATAACCAAATGGAAGAAACCACCAGAAAACCACCTTAAGATAAATTTTGATGGAGCACTTTCAACATCCAGAACTGGCAGTTATGGATTTATTATTCGCAGCCATGATGGCTCTATGATCCACGCTGAGGTAGGTACCTCCCCTTTCGGGACCGTGTTTGGGTGTGAGAGCTTCACACTCTGGCAAGGTCTAAAGAAAGTTGCCGGCTTAAACATAGAAACTATCATCGTTGAAGGCGATAACATCTCTATTATCAATTGCCTTAAGCTAGCAGGAACATGTCCCTGGGAAGCTGAAATCATCATCTCTGATTGTCTCCTCCGTCTCAAACATTTCCGTATTGTGGTGGTTTCCCACGTTTACAGAGAGGCCAATCGAGCTGCGGACCTTTTATCCCACTACAGGTCCCCCTATTCTCATTCGAGTTTGCCTCCTGATCGATCTCTGATCGATCTCGTCCATTTGGACGCTCTTGGTTAAACACCCCTGGTGTTATAATCAAATTCTTATCGGTTCAAAAAAAAAAAGATTGTTCGGAAAATATTTCTAAGTGTCAGAAATTTATTAGGATAATGTTTTGGACTAAAATATGCCGAAATTATTTATATGATGTGACTTGATAAAGATGGTTTGAAAAGGTTTAAATGTCTGATAACGGCTTTTGGAGAAAAGGTATTTTAACGAGAATGTATTTAACGGATTGACCTAACCTTGTCCCTATTTACCTTGGGACTTATTGAATTGGACTACTTGGACTCTAAATTGGGACTCTGATTATAGTACTTGACTTGTGAATATGATTTGAACTGTGAACGGGTATGAATCGAGAATATGACTGGTATTTTGGAAATTCGGAATGATGGCATGATGGAATTGATATGAGAGGATGAAACGAGATAAGAAATGGAATTGATACATCAATGTTGATGATGATGGGATGGTTAACTTATATATGTTTTATGTGAATCTTATGTGTGTTATTTGATATGTTTTGTGTAAGTTAGAGAGTTAGACTTATTATGTTACTTATTTTCTAGGTGATCTTTAATATGTCTGGATTTGCTTGATTGTTGTATTGCTTGGATTCTGCACTTCTCCGGGTACGTTCTTTGTTACTCATGATGGGCGCTTTATGCACTGGGTGTTATATAGTAGGCTAGTGTTCATGCACCATACGACTTAGAATCAAGCTTAGGATCTAAAACGGAAATCATATGACTTGTTATCTGTCTTTGCTAGAAAAATGGCCGTTATAGGTGTTTATCGGATGTGACCTTTTATTTATTCTTGTCAACTTAGTTGGTGCTTTTTATAGAAAGTTGCTTGCACTTGATGGGCAGTATGCTTTTTGGTAATAAGTTGCCATAGGACTATTAGAGCCTTAGGCCTTATATGGGTGTTGTTGTTTCCCTTCCCTTCATAGTTAGTAGGCTCCTTACATAGGGATTGCATGCACTGTGGGTGAGGTAGCTCCCTTCGAAGTGAGTTGCTATAGGATTCCGTAAGAGCCTAGAGGGACATGCCATTTGGCATTTCTTGAAGCCCCTTTTACTTACCGCGCGCACTCCTTTATTATTTCCGCACTTATGTATCAACATGCTTATCTATTTAATTTTTGCATCGCATTTCGCATTTCATCTTAGGAATAGGATGCTTTTTATATGCCTCTCAGAGTATGTTTACACACGAGCATGAGTAGCCTGATGATTGACCTAGATCCCCATTTTTTTAGATTCTGGTAACCGCTAGCCACTATCTTTGCTTATGTGGATGCTTGGCGGGTTCAGACTTTTTGCGTTAGATCGAGAGCTTGAGAGACCACTAAACTTCATCTCTTTTACACTCTTTTACGTCATTTTGACCCGGTTCTGTCTTTGCACCCTTTTGGGATTGTATTTTGATTTAAACTTTACTTTCATTTCCGCTCGATTTTACAATTAGACTAAGGCTGGTACTTGGTCCCCAATGGACCCGCGATCTTTAAGGGTTCGAAATCCCTATTTTAAAACCTTGCTTCTTTTTATTGGGAAAACTTGCGACTCATACTTGGATTGTAAGATCTAGTTGGAAGGTAACATTGCCTTCTTCAACGTAACTCGGATAATTAGGTTTTCTTTCCTAGGCCCAAGGGAGGGGAAAATAGGGGAAAGAAGATCCTTACTTTTCGGGTCGTTACAAAAGCGGTATCAGAGCCTAGGTTACTCAATCCGAGCCCATATGTGTTGCAAAATAATTTCAAAACCGCCCACCGATTCCCTATTTTAAAGAAGTTTCAAAATCATTACAAAAAGGGCAAAACAAATTTCAAAATAAAACCGGTAGGATCTTTTAGTTGAGAGATAGGATCGCTTGGGTAGAATGAGGTGATAGCCCATCCCTTATGGATGTAGTCTTGGGGAATGGGTAGGCGAAACATTGCTTATACTTCACAGATGGGGCTAGAAGACTCCAAGGAGTTTGCACCGTGGTGGTTGGAGTAGCTAGGTTAGGATGTAGAGATCGAGAGGTAGTTGCCCCTCCGGTTAGTCACCCCGAAGGGCGGCTTCTAGGTAGCTTGTGGTGTTATATAAACTGTTAGATTAATTACTGTCTATTGATTTTGTGCTGAGTGCTAGTTCCTCGAGCAAAAATTCAGTATGGTTATGATGGTGTGTTCACGACCTGCTGAGTGCTAGTTTAAACATAAGTAAGATTCCTTATGCTTCTGCAATAGGATCTATCATGTATGCCATGGTGTGTTCACGACCTGCTGTTGCATATTCTTTGAGCATGTGTAGCATATACCAATCGAATCCAGGAGAGGCACATTGGTATGCAGCTAAGAACATCCAAAATTACTTAAGAAGAATCAAGGATGATTTCTTAGTATATGGGGGTGATGACAAGTTGATTGTATAAGGCTATAATGATGTGAGCTTCCAAACTGACCGAGATGGCTTTGAGTCTCTATCGAGACATGTTTTCATCCTTAATGGAGGAGTTGTGAGCTGATTGAGCTCCAAATCCATACACGTTATGAGGAAGTATCACCTTATTCAACGCATAGTCACTTAGGGTGACATTAACATGTGTAATATGCATACAAATGACAATATTTCAAATCCATTGATGAAGTTTATGCAGTTATGCTTAAGCCCAAGTGTGATGGTCACACTAAGGCTAAGGGTCTCAAACACATTGGAGAATGACTTTGAGATTGCTTTTTATTATATTTTATGTTGAGACTGTTAGACACTAACTTTATGTTCGACTTGATGATATATGATATTTCTTCTTTATTTATTTATATATTGTTTTGGACATAGATGATTTTATTAATGACTATATTGTAAGTTGACTGATAGCGCCAAGTTTCATCGGCTATAAGGACATGGAGATGTCTAGTCAATTACATATGTATGTATGGATGATACATATAGGACAGACACACCTTAAGACTCTAAAAAAGGGGATTGCAGAGTTTTAAGCTAAACCATGATTAGTAGATTCCTCATACATGAGTATGTTATGGTTTCTCTTGATGATTAATTGGTATTTCTTTGACACGGCTAACGCTTTCCGTAAAAGGGAGTTATAAAGGTCGTTGTTAGTATTGCCAAAAGTTGAGTGGGAGCCATAGTCATACAAGATTGGAGAAAACCTCCTTCTTCATGCATAATGTGATGCATCGAAAAGAAATGGTGTCTAGGCCACTTGAAGAGCGAGAACTGAAAATGCATGGCCATGCTCAGATAGATTATTACTCCCTCCGTATGAAAATAATTGTCGTTTGACTTTTGTGCACGTTGTTTAAGAAGCTAAAAACTCTATAAAATATTATTTTTTTAATCAAATTTTTTTTATAAATTGATACTTATTACTAATAAGTATCAATTATAGGAGTTAAAAAATGGAGATTTGGGGAGGTTACATGAGATGAGATGTAACGTGAGGTAAGGAGTGTTTGCATTCCTCCTAATTAATTAGTTTCTCCATCCTTCCTAATTAATTTGTAGCTCAAATATAACAAAGCTGGGATGACCATTTTATGGATGGATCTACGGATCAACCGTTGGTAAGAAAAGAAAATCAAGGGGTTGATTTTGGAGCTTTCACTGGACACGCATCAATAGTGGCAAGTACAAGAAGAATCTAAGTGTTGATTTTGTGTTACGGACCTTACGGTTGACCACAAATATCATCAAGGCAATTCGATTGTAATCCTTTCGATGTTCGTCCTAGCAGTAAAAAGACAAAGTAGATCTAGACATCGGACTCGTATGAACTAAATAGAGAAGTTATATTTGGGGCTTTCGATCTCTTCTGATTCCATCCAGATTTAATCCGGTTCACGCATCAACAGGTATATCATCTAAACAATGATTGATCTGTCAATTATGTATGAAAATCGTATGATTAGATGTTTAGATATGATCTAAAATTCCGCTTAACACATCTAATAAACCTTCGTCTCGTTGTTCCCCAGCATCCCAAGTCCTCCCCGACGCCACCAGCAACTCCCGGGCCAAGCAAGTAAGCAACGCACCTGTGCCTTCCCGATCGAAGAAGAGTGAGCGAGACCGAGCCTCCGGCGAGCTCCGACGCACCTCTGGTGAGCCGTTATGCCTAATTCCGCTCGATAAGCTTCCCCTTAAACCTCCTTCGACTCTCGTTGTGCCCCTTTGAACTCCTGGATTGCTTTCATTTCCCTTGATGCTTGAACTCTTCCCCCATCCCCTATGTATGGGTCGGCGCCATGTCCGAGCGGGTGAGCGAGGTCGAGCGAGCGGATGTGGGACAGTGGAGATGCGAGTGAGAATCTGTGAGCGAGCGTGAGAGCTGTGAGAGCGGGGTGGTGCGAGATTGGGAGGGAGAAGGAGGAAGGATGGCGCAGGCAAAGCTGAGAGCTCAGGGCGAAGAAGAAAGAAAGAAAAATTTCAGAAGAAACGCAGGAGCAGAGCAGGGGGAAGAAGAAGAAGAGGGTCGTGTGTGGCTTCTCTTTTTTTTTCTTTTTTTTTTTTTTGTTTAATCTGGGTTTCCTTCCTTAGAATCGGGTTGGGCTTCATTTTGTTTTCGGATCCGAGTTTGGATTAGATGGGCTGGGGTTTCCTTGTTTTGTTTGAATCCGGATTTTTGGGTGGGTGCCGGTTTTGTTTTAAAAACAAACTAGTTATTTTCCCGAACCAAACAAGTTTTTACATAATATTTTCGATCGAGGTTGATGTATTAAATAAAATATTCGACACGTCAATTTTCTACTAACATATTGCTCATACTTCTTGTCATGATGTTCTTCGAAATTTTCTTTTTTTGAGATGATCGATACTTCAAATTTCACAAAGAATGGTAAATCCGCCGTTTTCATGCTTCTCCTAACATCCGTCCTAATTGAAGGCAAAAAAATAAACCTTATAGTTTTTTGTTTAAGAAAAGTGAGTTTAGATCCTCTAAGATACTTTCTCTATTACACACATCATGTCACACCTTTTAAATTGTTCAAAATTATAAACCGATTTGATAAAGACACCTTAAGTTGAAATGAATAAACCCTATATAGCTAAAGAATAAAAAAATGATATTTTGTGTGTGTTTTTTATAACGTCTTAGACCTTTAATTAGAAAGAGGTACTCTGTGTTTAAGTATGAACCCTAAGAGGCCAACATATTTTTAAAAAATGTTATACCTCTCAAATTAGTGTAAATTATAAATCAATTTCAATACGACCCACTTTAAAAATTAATTTTAAATTCATTTCCATATTTGAAATATTAGATATTTAGATGCATTTCATCGAACACCTTATGGGCGATGATTAAACCCATCAAGTCACAATTTATAACCTTCTATTTCACTTGAATAGCACCGGTATCTTATGGTAAATTTGATCAATAATTTATAATCGTCAATTTCACAAATTTCATCAATGGAGTAAACAATTTATGCATTGCTATCTAAATATTTTTCCCAAAAAATATTCCAACAAAAATATCTTGGAACCCTTGTCAAAGCTCCAGGCTTAAATATATGATAGGTTGAGCATCGAATATTTTTGGATTATTTTTCTCATTGTATTTAATATTGAAAATCAATTTTCATAACCATAGTAGATTTCACACTATGCTTGTGAAATGGGCTGCAAAAAATGAATGATTTATGTTGTTACCCTTATCTAACTTGGTTTGTTGAGAAAGGGAGTCATGTTGGCAGAAGAATAGTTGAATGTGCATGAAAAATGCTAAGAATCAGATTTTTGTGGCATTATATACACATATCCAGCACATATATACAAAGGCACAAAATTAACCATGGACAAATTTGGCGTTGGATATCTTATAGGAAGTGCTACTGCAACATCTGCGGTTGCAATAAGGTAATTTCCGATGCCTTCTACCGAAAGAGATGAGGAACCTTACAAAAAAAAAGAATCTCAAAAACACATTATGAAAGAGGTAATGAGATTGAGAAGGATGTAAACAACATACCGCTTCTTTTGTGTGTCCATAGCCTCAAAATTCTCTTTCTTCAACTCATCCAGATGAGCTTTGGCAATCTTTTCCAACTCCTCTTCATATTTAGGAAAGTCTCCTTTGCGAATTTCAAGCCTATTTTTTCAGGGGGTTCGGTAAATAGTAGGGGTGGGCACAAATCCCACAAATTCCGGTCCCGTCCCGGACCCGTCCCGGTCCCGGTGGGATTTAAGGAAAAAAAAGTGGATCCCGTCCCGGTCCCGTCCCGCATAACAAGACTATGGGATCCCGCAAATCCAGGTCCCGTCCCGCACACATATATATATATATATATATATATATATATATATATATATATATATATATATATATATATATATATATATATATATATATATATATATATATATATATATATATATATATATATACAAATTTATATTTATATTTATATTTATATTTATATTTATATTTATATTTATATTTATATTTATATTTATATTTATATTTATATTTATATTTATATTTATATTTATATTTATATTTATATTTATATTTATATTTATATTTATATTTATATTTATATTTATATTTATATTTATATTTATATTTATATTTATATTTATATTTATTTTTATTTTTATTTTTATTTTTATTTTTATTTTTATTTTTATTTTTATTTTTATTTTTATTTTTATATTTATATTTATATTTATATTTATATTTATATTTATATTTAGAGGTTGGGTCATGTGTTTCTATCCCTTACGGTGTTAAATGTTAACAAATCTGGGCCTTTGATTGAATGAAATGGATGGCTGAGATTATTTGACAATTTTGCCTTTTTTCTTTAAAAATAAATGGGACCCACCTATTTCTTTCCCCAGTTGCTGAATTACGCGCGTGTTTGTACTTTTTTTTTTGTGTGTTTTAACGTTTTTTGGTGGAGTAACGTTGTTTTTTTTTTTTTTGTGTGGTGCACTGTTTGAACTATTCGATAAGGTGATATTAAATATTCTCTAACTTATAGTTATTATTCGTGTGCAAAGAGTAGTTATCGTTTAGAAAAGAACAAAAGGGTTCAATTTTGCAACTATTCGTTAGGTTTATAGTAATTATTCGCTAAATTAATCGTTAATATTCGTTTCTAAAGAGAAGTTATCGTTTAGATAATAGCAAAAGGGTTGGTCAATTTTGCAACTATTCGCTATGTTGATAGTAATTATTCGCTAAGTTGATAATAATTATTCGCTAGGTTAAAAGAATGTATAAATGTAATTCTTGATTTACCGCATCTAATTACCCACATGAATCAAATAGTGAATCTGAACTTGTCGAATAATCGATAAATTAATGAACAATTTAAGACAGAGTTTGAATTTCAAGAAACCTACATCTAATTACCCAGATACATATGAATATTTCCCGATTTACATCACATAATTACAATAAACACACAACCACTCAAAGAATACTACAAATCCATCCAAAATTACATAGATTTGATAACAAAAAATGAATGATCCATTAATTAGTACCAAAAGTTCACACTTTCTCTATCCCTCCTATATACTTCCATTTGCTCGAATTTCATCCAGCAAATCAATTACACAGTAGTTCCGATAAGACTAAGCACAAATTTGAGCAACTTGAAGCACAAAGCGAAGAAATACAACCGACTACAAAGCAAGCAGACCACGACTTACCGATAGAGTGCCAAAGCATATTGAATTACATAGACGGCGATGTTGTACTTGGTCCTTAGCCTTCCATCGTCACATCCTTTAATGGCTTATTCGATCTCCATCTACTGCAACACCGGATCATCTCGCCTGCTCCGCCATCTCCCGCTTTGCCATGGGCAGCCATAGCAACATTCCCACCCGGACTCTCCGCCATGGCCAGCCATAGTAACATCTCCCACTCCGCCATCCTTTCAGAAGAAGAAGCCACATGTGAACCAACCAATCCTACCGCAATCGATGGGGGTAGAGACGCATTCCCACCCGGAGTTCCTCCTTTTTGTGCAGTAGCCAGAGATTCCGGCGCCGACCCTTCCCCAACCTGAGAATCGCACACGCATACTCCTCTCCCAGATCTGGCGGCGAGTCTTTTGAAGCACCCGCCTTGAATCCAAATCGTCGCCGACCTCGTTCCCCGTCAGCCTTCGCTCCGCCATCGTCCTCCTTCAAATCGCCGCCGCCTTCGCTCTGCCATCATCCTCCGTCAAATCGCCGCCATCGCTCTATCTCCTCTATGGCAGCAATTATAGGGTAGGGTTAGGATTACACGCGTTTTTTTGTAACGTGGGATTGTGTTTTTTAACTTTCAATTATCAATTAATCCAAATAATAAAAAAATCTCAGCCTTTCATTTTCATTCAATCAACGCCTCAGATTTGTTAACATTTAACACCGTAAGACTTGTTAACATTTGATCCATATTCTTTATATTTATATTTATATTTATATTTATATTTATATTTATATTTATATTTATATTTATATTTATATTTATATTTATATTTATATTTATATTTATATTTATATTTATATTTATATTTATATTTATTTTTATATTTATATTTATATTTATATTTATATTTATATTTATATTTATATTTATACGGGACAAGAGTTTTAATTTTGGTAGTACTAAATTTTTTAATAATTTAGTGATTTATATGATATATTTTGTTATTTACAATAATACTGTAAGGCTTGTAAGCAATTTAAAAATAAAAAATTATTATAGGCTTGGGGGGTTAGGGATTTGGGCTCTAGGAGGCAAACAAAACAATTTATTCTCCATTTTGAAATAGTGAAATCTCTATTCAATTCTAATCGGTTAGGGTTACAGGAGACTTGTGCTGCTGGCAATGTTTTTTTGTATGAAATTGTGCTGATGGGAGTGTTAACATTATGGTGATATCATTTTATGAAGCATGAACTATGAAAACATTTTTTTTATTTTTCAAGTTTTATAATATTTTATTATTTTTATTTGAGGGACAAGTCCCGTCCCGGTCCCGTCCCGTCCCGTGTGGGATAAGGCCCGTGTGGGATTCAAAAAAAAGGTGAATCCCGTCCCGGTCCCATCCCGGAAAAATTAAAGCAGGACGGACCTCATCCCGATCCCGTCCCGTTCCATCCCGTCCCACACCCACCCCTAGTAAATAGAGTAGTAGATGAGATGGACTGATTATATACGATTGAAAGATGAATTGAATCTTAACAGAAAGTAGAATATAACGCTTTAGTACAAAGTCTACCTATAATAGAAGATACAAAATCGAAACACAATGCCACATTATATATATAACATAAAGGAATTATATAAACTAAAATAAGGATGGACACATTCATGATGAGTGGTAAGTAAATATAATGGCTTAGGGTTTAGAGGATAAACTGAAATATCAGATAATCTGAACGAAAAAAATAAAAAAGGATTTCGAAAAATCTAAGATTTTAGGTAATTGGGATAAGAGGAAATCAGAAATTAAGATATGTATTACGATAAATCTGAAATATCAGATAATCTGAACGAATAAAAAAAAGGATTTCGAAAAATCTGAGATTTTAGGTAACTGGGATATTAGGAAATAGGATATGGGATAAGAGGAAATCAGAAATGAAGATATGTATTAGGAATTTAGGATAAACTTGAAGAGAATCTCATATTTTATGTAATTGGTTTTTGTAGAAAAATACCAGTTGAGATGATACATGATAGGATTTGTGAAAGATTAAAAAAATATATCAGATTCTTTTAATGCCTAAAAAATATCATATTCTTGCCCCTAAGCTATCTTATAAAAGAGGATAACCCTTGTTTAGTACCTTTTTGAAATTAAAGTAATGAAAAGGAATATTTTTAAACTTTAATAATAAACAAAATTAAGGAAAACAAAGAAATTAAAATAATTAGATGGACAGACACCATCTGACATAAACAAAATATAGATGCAGGAATGATAAGTGATCCTATGCATTCACGTAAAAAAGGACCTTGAGTATAATAGCCAGTGGAATCTTTATAGGTCAGATTGGAAATCAAATGTTCATGGCGTTGTAATTGAAGGCAGTACTAAATCCTAATGGATTGCAATTGCTTAATCTGCAAATATTGAAGCAAGAAAATGGCGAACAGACAAGGTAGGTACTCGGTATGGCATCCTTTTGGTTTCAAGAATCAAATGACGGCTAGAAAGGGTGGCTTTTGTTTAGAAAGAGCATAAACTTTATTATACAAAAAAAATACATCATATAAATGAAATAATTGATTAAAACTCTCTAGAGGAATGGAGTTGATAAAGAGAAAGCAAATAAGCTGTCAGAAAGACCAAGACGTCCAAATAAGCTCATAAAGAGAAAGCAAACATGTATTAAGAATTTAAGACGATACACATCCAGCATGAAGGCCTAACCTGATATGACCATTGGTGAGAAGAAAGGTCAATTGTTGCACCACCAGCTGAAGTTTTAAATGATACAGGGCCAGTTATGCAAGATCCCATGTGTCAAAAAATGCTCCGTAGTTCTGAATACAACATCGTTTTTGTGTAAGCAATATACCAATGGAAATGTCATCTTTGAGCAAATTCTTGAAGATCATTTTACTTGGATATGTAACCTGTAATCCCACTGTCAAGCTCGAGATCAACTGCATTCTTTCCAGGCTTGAGCGTAACCGGGACATCAATTGAAACCTTGGCATTGCTGGAACTTCCAAATTTATCCCCTGAAATACTCCATAAAAAAATGACCCAAAGCCCATTAGATTAGCTCAAACTACTTTTGGTCCTATATATGTTCGTCACGGGGCATTTATAAGATGATATGTAAGGTACTTTCTATCATATACAACAAATCTGAAGTTCAAAGAAATGTAATTCCTTTTATTAAAGATTGAACAAATAAAATAGAAAACATAAGAAGAGTTTGGGAAATCCCTGAACATATAAAATCCTTTTCTTTTCTGTCATTCTGAACTGACAAATAAAATTGTTTAAAGTTGAGTGAGCTTTATTTACTAAATCTGATGTGATCTCTTACTCCACCTTTTTAACCTCAAAAGACTCAACAGATGCAAACCCCTCATCCATCTCTTTAGAAAACTTAATTTCAGCATTTTCAAATAACGAATTTGCACTGATTGCACAATCCTTAAGATGGAGTAAGGGATTTACAACCCTAGACCAATTCTCAATTAAAGAACCAAAAGTTTCCCTTTCCCTGAGATTAGCAAGTATTGAAAGTAATTGGATGAAATCCTTACCAAAACCCACACCACAACAGAAACATTAGCACAAATAAACCTCTTACCAAAACCCACACCACATCAGAAACATTAGCACAAATACACCTCTTATCACAATTGAGCACAAATTCACTAATATCTAAAGAAATTTAGCCCAAAGTAACCATAACTCACTCAAAGCATTAAAAAAACCTGTTGGATTCTATAGCAGCAATTGGTCATAAATTTCATTCGTTTCCATTCATGATGGCATGATTGAAAGTGAAGAAGACACAAAAGTCGACAGAGAACGGACCTTGCGTTTGAGAATCTGAGCAGCGAAGAATTCGACTTCGAAGCTGGAGGAGAATGGACAGGAGACCGCACTCCAATTACTTCATGCATATCACTCAATGCCTCATGGAATTCCTTTTCTGCAAAAGTGATATTACTATATCAGAGATTTTGATCTTTATCCACGCGATAAATTCAAGTGAACTCATGATCGGCCAGGGAGGGAAATGAAAACAAAGAAACACACTGGCATACAATTAGAGAGATGCAAACAGATAGACCTGTGTAATAAAATATAATCCGTATCATGGCTGAGGCTTATCACTGAAACCAAATCCGATCCAATCAGGTGCAATGTAATGGAACCATGAACCTGACATCTAATCAAGAAGATTTTGGTCATCAGCATGAAGGCATTAGGTAATTTGCTCTAACATAATAATGTTTAGCAATACCTTTACCCATTTATAATGATAAAAACACTAATGAATTCTCTATATGCAAAATGATCAAATCCGCAATGCTAACCACTTTGCGTTTTCCAAAGGTGTTGGTTTTGCGTTTTGGATCCTCAAGGTCCATGCCTAAAATAAGCCAAAAGAGAGTCGGTTAACACAATAGTGAATAAGATGAAACATCAGCATAGACATTCATCTCCAATTGTATATTCAGAGCATTGAATAAGATGAAACATCAACATTAGCAAATAGATCATAGTTTAAAAAACAGTATTCACTATAAGAAATTCATCTCCATAGACATATTCCTATATTTACTCATACGCCTGCTATTTTGTGCATCAGACAAGCTAAATAATGAATATGAAAAAAGTTATGGAATCACTCAATGAAGAAGAGTAAAAATCAGGAAAAAAAAAAGCCAAGTCAGTTGCTCGTAATAAATTGTATTTGCTCACCTGATGTCAACTGCTCTAGAAGGTGGAACCATATGAAAGGCCAAGTCAGGCTCGTAATAAGTATTTTGGTCGTCCCTACGCAAAACGACATCATAAAAGAACATGACATAAGTTGAGGGGGAAAAAAGGCAGGAGAAGAGGGTTATGAATCTAACTCAGATTCCAAGGCAAGAGCTCCCAGGAAAAGGAGTATATATAGCATATAAAAGGACTCAAAATGGACGCTTAATATATCCAAGCACGATAGAACCAACTAATGAACAAAAGAATATGCAAGAAAGAACCTTTTAAAACAACTGACATTATATATCGATAGTCTAATCTTCTCACCAAATCAATAAGTGCCAAAGAAAATGATTTAGCATAAATAAATAAACAAATAATGAAGGAAAAAATGGTTCATCCATTGGCACGAACTGACAGCTCACTCTTACATGTAAATTTTCCTCGGCCATATCTTCAATCATCCTTGTCTTCCCTCGTATTATGCTTCTTTTTCCTGCACATGGAGATAGAAACCATCAGGAAGTGGATTTCTATTAAAAACTGGTCTCCATGAGTAACAATAGGTTGCACATTCTGGCTTCCATGAGTAACAGGAAGTGGATTTCTATTTTATACGTTTCTACAGATAAGAAATTGAAACATTTCTTCACACCTGGCAGACTCTGCATCAACCTAAGCCATAACAAAGATACTTTAGAGAGAAACATGTACCTTTCTCTTCTTTACAATAAGGTTTAGCATGTCCTCTAGTTGTCTCTTCTTGAGCTTTATATCCTTATCAAGAGCCCCTGCAACCTCTGCATCAAGAAAAGAAAAAGCATCAAAGAATATCCACACATAAAGCAAAATGCAGTATTATAGGTTGCATTGTCCAAACAACACCCTGTCGTCTACTGAAATATGACATTCCTATAAGTTCTTGGCTCCTAATTCTACTATAGATAGGAACTTGAAACATTTCTTGACACCTGGGAGGCTCTCAAAATAAATATATTCAATGTTTCATGGAATCACACCTATGAAACCACAAGATTTGAGTTTTGATAATGGGTTTCATGTCCTAAGTATCTCGAATTAAAATGATTGCAGAAAGTTGCCATTCAATCCAAGGACATTGCTTATTGCAATCTACTTATCTATCGCATTGCAATCCAATTACATCATTCAATCCAAGGACTCAAAATGAAAAAGAAACAAACCCTAAACCCTAAAAAATAACTCTGATAGCAAAGTATTATCGCTGAAACTTGCCATTTCTAACCCTAAGATGCGACTGCAAGTATTCTTTGATCTTTCTAACCCTAAGTTGCCATTTTGAGGCAACCGGAAGGTTAAACTTACATCATTCAATCCAATCCAGTCCAATCCACTTACATCATTCAATATATTTGTTAATTCAGACTTCTTTGCAAGCCAATTTGTTAATTCAGTCTTCTTCCAGTCCAACACATCCCAAATAAGAACATAAAAATCACCATCCAATTCACTACTAGAATTCTATTCATAGACATCGGGTCTTTTATATCGGTCAGAAAAACGCCTAATGTTAAAAATAATTATAACAACATTTTGAAAATTATCGATGTTATTGAGATTTGATACTTCAGTCATACTTGTTGGACAATGTTAAAATTTCATTTTAAAATTTTTTGAATACGCGCGTATAACACTTGGTTAAAATTTGAGGCGGTAAAAATGTAGCTTCAAGCGCTTCAGCCATATACCAACACTTCAAAAAATCCATTCTATAAAATTTCCACTTAGTATGTGTAAAGATCCGGAATTTTGAAAAATATTATTTATGAATCGTAATCTAATTTCAAATTTTTGAGAATTTCGAAAACTTTGAATTCACCAAAATTATAAAGAAAAAAAATTATAATATAGCATACTTTCATTAAATTAAATTATTTATTTATTTTATTAATGTTGAAATTGTTATTGTGGTGCTTTTGATTTTAATAAAATTTATCAGGTTGTATTCTATAATTTTATGGGGGTATATTTTTTTAAAATCAGAATAGCGGGACAATTAAGTAAATTACTAGAAGCTAACCCTAAAGAACCCATATAAATTATTTGTACTCCTCATTTTTCCCAAAAGTGGTTTCAATTCTCATTTGAGCTCGGGTACACCTCCATGGTTGCGCTCTCCCGTCCTCAGCTCCAACTCCCTCGTCTGAACCTCCATGGCTACTCTCCTCCATCTCGGCCCCTTCTACCAGATCCGAAAAGGTCGAAGCTTCCATGGCCCTCTCCCCGTCTTCACCCTCGCTCTCTTTTCGTCTCTCTCAGATTTCCGCTTCCCCTTTTTCACCTCCCTCGACCCTCACTGTTAGACCCGAGAGAAATGGGCTCGGGACTCCCTACTCTCAAGGTCACCGACGTCGGACTGACATGAGTAACCACCGGAGGCACCACCGAGGGCGGATTCGACGGGAGGAGAAACCTTCCATTTCTCTTCTTCCTAGCCAGTTCGAACCTATGATCCGACCTCGTCGGAGCCCTCATGGCACCCCTGGGTTGGTCGACCGCCCCGAGGGCCATCCCAAATGCCGCAACAGCCCAGATTCACCAAGTCACGAACCCTCCTTTGCCTCGGCTCCATCAAAATCGATCTATCTCACTTGAATTCGGGACATGGGTAAACCCTTGGGCTTTGGGACTCTCTCTAATCTGATTTATGGATGAAAATGTTTAGATTAGTTGGTGGAATTGAGTTCTTATGCATTATTTCTATTTGACTAAATTGAGTTGGTTTGAGGGAATTGATTTTACTTGAGGTGTGTTTTATTGGCTAGCTTGCCTAACCCAGTGAATCCTGATTATTGGTTTCAACTATGGCGCTTTGACTTGCAAAAAGAAGTTATGATTGTTTTGTGGAATTTGACCTAAATATGAGTATTGGGCTTGCTTGCTATAAATGGTTTATTGTGTACCTAAATTTTTACATTATTTTTGAGTTATAAACCAATTTAAAATAATTATTACCTTGAGATATGATTTAATAACTTGTCTTGATAAGTAAAGTTGAGATCCTAGATAAAGAGATGTGCCTTAAAGACTTATTAGTTATTATGCTTTGTGACCTTGTTGAGTAGGTTGTTTTAGTTAAATAAAGTAGATATGGTATGACTTTGATAAATTGTTGACTTTTCACCTAGAAGATCTATTAATAGGTTAACCAACTTGGGGTATTCTATAGATGACTTAGCCTGAGTTAATAAAGTGAGAATGAGACATGAATTTTCTTAGAAGAACCGGCTTAAGTATAGATATGGTTAAGATGATAGAAAAGATGTTGTGATACTTGTTATGCTTGTAAGCTTACTTGTGATGACTTATGAGTTGTGACATTATTTGAGTGTGTTTAAATTGACTAAGTAGTTTGACTAGATTATCTAAGCTATAGAATGGGAATTAATATTGGTTGTAAATAGATTACTTGGATATAAATCCTATAATTGAATTTAATAAGTGATGAGCGATCGATTTGGTAATAACTAGACAATGAAATCTTGGAGAGGAGGCTAATTCGGGTTCATGTTAAGAACATCTTTTATGAGAAATATCCTACTTGCATGGTTACTTGACAACATAAACATGTTTGGTGAATCTTATGAAGTGCAATGCTTAATCATTTGGATAAACACGTGAGTGATATTGTGTGATCTCTTGACGTATCCTATATATTGTAGTTAAGAATTTGTTATACGTATGAGTTGTTGTTGTACTTTGAGCTATGAATGTGGTTAGTAAGATTATATAAAGAAAATGTTTTATAAATTCTTATACTCGCGTGCTTTAAGCTTGATGGTAGTGCTTTGTTGTTGAGTGGTTCTTATAGTTGAGATTATAAATGAATTCTTGAAATAACAACTTACCTTGGTTACTTATTGAGCATGATTTGTTATGTGAGTTTTGATAAATAAGACTTGTTGACATTTGGTGTTGAGAACTTATGATTTTGGTTAAGTATTTGAGGATTTGATAAATTATGAATTACTTGAGCACTTATGTGAGTTATGGTATGAAATATATGAAGTATGTAATTGAGATATGAATATATGAGTTAAAAACATGATTGATACATGGTATCTTGAGTTGATTTACGGAAAGGGCTATGAAAAATGATGAGATGTTATATGATGTTATATAATGATGATGATGAATCACTTAAGCAAATGTGTAAGGAAAACCCGAGCTTGAACTGAAGTAAGATGTTTTGATTGATGATATTGGTAAGACTTTGAGCTAAGTTTCATACTTGATGAGAACAAGGTTAATTGAGAATAATGGTTGTGATGAGAATGTGAGGTTACTTGAATAAAATATTATTTAGTTTGGTAATGACTTGGAAACCTGTTGTGTGTTGATTAAATATGTATTGATGAGTTATTCCTTGCTTATTACTTGCTAGTGTGATTGGATGGTTCTCTGAGTGGCTTATTTGCCGATGGATGACTCTCTGAGTGGCTTATTTGCTGGCTAATTGAATGTGAAGACTCCAGTTTCAGGTACCCGCTTCCTTTTGCTTGCTGAATTGCTCCTATGGCGGGGTTTTCTCACGGGACGAGAGTATTAAGAAGATTTCGTACAACCTTGACTTTATAAATGTTTTGGTTTAGTTGGACTTTTAGAGGCAATGTATACTTATATTGATTTAAATTCGTTTTGTCTCTTTTGAGTTTTTGACTAGTTGAATTAGGACATGATTATAACTTAAAGAGAGAATAAACAGCTCGTACTTGGATTGCTAAGATCTGGCAGAGGGATAATTTTTCCCTCTTAACGTAACCCGGATTTTATAATCTGGGCCGTTACAGTATGTCACCAAAAAAAAAATTCCACTCAGTATTTCCCTTCAACACTAGAAAAAAATTCACCCATAAACTCCAATTTCCCCCAAATTGAAATTTGAAAGCCCTAGTTCATCTCCATTCTCCTCGTTCAGGTTTTGTGGTTTCTCTCTTCCTTCCTCAACCTTCTCTCGATCCGAGAACTCCTACCCTAAGTCATGGAGAATCCCGACCCCATTGTCTCCTTCCTCTCCTCCTCTCATTCTTTACCCTTGTCGATGCTCCCGTCCTCCTAACCTCCCTCCTCAACGTGCTGATGAAGACGTTGAAGAAGAAGATTCCTCACTAGATCTGGCTTACCACGATGCTGAAGTCGGGAGCCTCTGACTACCACGGTGAATAAGAAGATTCCCAGCCCTCAAATTGGCGTCTTCGACTACCACGGTGAAGAAGAAGATTCCTCTCCCTCAGATCTGATCCTGAGGACGAGACGAGCCAACTACAACCCATTTGTAGATCTGGGTAAGAATTTTGATTTTTCTTCTTCTTGTTTGGATTATATGGGTATCTTCGATTTTTTAAAGACTTTGGAAAATTTTGTCTCTCAGTGATGATGTTTGTTAAGAGATGGCGGCTGCAATGGTGGATCCTATGTTTAGAAAGGTAGATCTGGGTAAGTCTCAGAAGTATTTTGTGAGATCTGGTTCTCCTCTTTCCCCTTTTTCTTAGTCTAGTTCTTCTCCCTGAATTTGATGCAAGTCTTGAAGTGCTTTGTCAAATTCGGGTGTGTTCTTTTGATTGTTATCCTCTTTTTTTAGGGTTTTGGGGGTTTCTTCAAAAAAAATATTTCACATTTCGGGCAATTTTTTACTCTCGTTGCTGATGTTTGTTTGTCAGAAAGGTAGATCTGGAAACTCTCGAAGAATTCTATTAGGTATGTTCCATCTCCTTCTTTTTTTTCCTCATTTCGGTGCTACTATTGAGAATTGACTTGATCAAAGGAGAATAAGTGATCTAGGCCCTCCACTGATCTCTAACAGCATTATCATCTATATATGTTGCTAATAAGTCCTGTTAAAACTTAGCTGTATCATATCACTTGATAACCCTATGAAGATGGGGTTTACTTATCTGGGAAGATGAACTGCATTTTTCGAAGAAATAATTTGTCAAGGATGAGGAATGCGTATCAAGAGTAAGATATTTTAGAATTTAAAATTTAGCCTACACTATCTTGTTCATGAGGAATAAAATGACAATTATATCTATTGAAATGGATATTCTTGAGAATTTAAAGTGGAGACTACCCAACTCTCTTCTTTCAAATGCCTCATTCTTTTAAACAATTACATGGCCAGTACTGACATGTTATAACAGAGCTTTGCCTTATGTGCTCTCTCATGGAAAAGAATTGCTTTGCATTGTCTCATCCAATTTGATTTTATAATCAAGATGAGGTAGAAAATCGTCTTGAACCATCATCCCTGTTTGTGTCTTTGGTTAATGAGTATAAAGTAAAGGGAAATCATGTATCAATTTACACGTTTATCTTTAGATTATATGACAAAAAAGGATCTATTAATGGGTATTTGAAAAAATGTGTAATGAATAAAAACACTTTTCATCTAAATCTAATCCAATTTTACAGCCTTGGAATAAGAGAAAATATACTTTAAACAAGCTTCTTTTGTATATCCTAATTTAAAAAAAAGATTACTAGCAATTATAAGAATTATTTGTGCTACCAGAATTCTTCCAAATTCCCACCAGATAGAGTTCCTTTGGGGACCTGTTTGGTATTAACCTGATTTGTTTTGAGCTTTTGTTGATCGAGTTTCATAAAGGGTACTCATATATACCTGTGCAGTCTTATAACAGAGAAGAAGCTGGCTAACTGGAGCATCTGTTGGAAATTGGTTTTAGATTTCAAGCTGGCTACCTCTGTAGTCTTCAAGAACCTCTCTCCTGGCCTTGAAAAGAGTATATTATTCACTAGCCTTGATTTCTAGTTTTTTGTTTTGTAATTTATGTTGTTATATGTTTGATTTTATGTGTTTTTAAGATTATTGAAGGTTTTCGAGTTAAAAGTGATCTGATTGGTTTGATGGTAAGTTTGTTTGAATACTAAATTTGTTTACTAGTTTCTTTTCCATTCTTTCTTTCTTTGGGTGTATTGTTTCTCACTTCATGTCATTGCCTTTAGCTGTGTAAATGCACTCGTATCCATCTCACCATGCGCTGTTCAATATCCGTTCCTCCTTTGTTGTTTTGAATGTCTGATTGCTGTTTTGTTCCTTTCTTATTTCGTTTTGTTGTTGTTCTTGTCAATCCCTTTTGAGGCATAAGTTAATTTCGTTTTGCTGTTTTGTTCCCTTATATGCACTTGTTCGATTTTCCTTAGTTGTTGTTCTTGTCAATCTTTCAATCCATTCCTTCTAATTTTTTTTTATTATTGTTCGATTGCTGTTGTTGATTACCTTAGTTGCTGATTTGTTTTTCTAAAAAAACAGCAATTATGGCTACTGATGAATAGACTTGTTTGGTTGTTCAGCTAATGAATATATTGCTGATGAACCTCATTCGTCCAATTGTTCAATTGTTGTTTTTTTCCCTTGAATATTTGTGATGAATGCACTTGTTTTATTCCCTTGAAGGCTTGAATGCCCTTGTTTTTCCCTTAAATATGTCACTGATGAATGCACTTGTTCGGTTGTTTGATTGATGAATGTATTGCTGTTGCTGTTTTTTCTCAAGTTGTTGCTGCTTGATTTTCTAAAGCAGTTTCTGCTGCATTTTTTCAGCTGCATTTTCTGCTGTTTAATTCTCCTCAAGTAGTTTTCAGCTGCGTTTTATTGCAGTTTTCTGGTGTATTTTGTTGTCATATCTGCATTGGTGTCTTTCCCGTCATATGTGAATAACCATGTATACTGTTGGGGTCTTTAATTCAGCGCTTTGCTGAATTTTCGAGATGGAAAAAAATTGCCTTATGGTGGAGGCAGATTAAGGAGTTTTAATTTATGATTGGTAAAAAGATGAAGCTGATCTTGTACATGGGGGAGGCAAATTAAGGAGTTTTAATTTTCGAGATGGAAAAAAAATTGCCTTATGGTGGAGGCTAAAGCTTTGTGCTTCTACTCGAGCTCTGTTTTTTTTTAATGTCCTCTTCGTCTGGTTTGTCTTAAGGTTTCCTTCTCACTCCATTGTTTGTCTTTCAATTTGTCTGTTATAATGGTTATATATTTTTTGAAATTGAAGATATTTCGGCTTCGTATGGAATTCGGCTTAGCAGCAAGGATTAGTTTGATATATTGATCTTGTTTAGTTTGATACTTTGATATGTGATTTTGACCATTCATTTTTCAGTTTCTAAAAGAATTTAACTCATTAGCTTAGTTTTTGTTTGGTAGTGATCCAATTGAAACTATTGAATCTCATGAATTTCGGAGTTAGTTCTAATTATTGGGTCTGAATGGCTTCCAAAAAAGAAGACCTTAAATGGATGTTTTCCAATTGAATTTATCCTTACAATCTAATCCATCATTGAGTCAAAGTTTATATCCTTCTTCCTATGTAATATATGGATAATTTGATGTTGCAGCAGACTTGAGGTATTTCCTTGAATATGACATCCCAGTTTCCTTGAATATGACAACCCGGTTTACTGTAGGTTCATGCCCTCCCTTGTTGGCTGGGTTGCTATCATTTTCCCCTTTTTATGTGCTTGTTCAGGGCTTGTGCAGCTTGTGTGATGTCTTCTAGTGTGGTGTTGTGCCCATCTCCTCTATTCCTAGGTCTCGAGGTAATTGCTCTTCCCGTTCTCTTTCGTCTTTCCCTCCTCTTCCTGGTGCCTCGGAGCATCATGTGGCTGGTAGAAGGTGGGAGCTACCTTTGTTCCAGACTGTTGCTGGTATACCGTGGCTCGTGTTAGGGATTTGTTTGTGTTGCAGCAGCTGTGGTGAGTTTAGTGGGGATTGTGTTGGTGGAATTGTGTACTGCTTGTGCATGATACACTTCCTTAGGTGGATTCATCTCTATATGTTTTGTAGTATTATGTAAAAGACTAGAAACTTAGAATTCGATTGCTGATGTATTTCACCTTATTATAATAAGCATTAGATTTGAATCTATTTTCGGTATTTCATCATGTATGACTATTTTGGATAATGCATAATGGAGTTGATCCGATTTTGATTATTGAGAAATAGCCTATTAATGGATACAAACAGGAAATGAGACATCATTTAATAGAATAAAAAGCGGTTTTAAAATCTATTGAACCACAATAAAACGACTAATAAAACTGATGTCTTTTGCGAAATTATACATTGTTATTCATAAAGAAATTGATGTTGTAATCTTTTTGGACATCATTTCTTTCAAATATACTGATTTAAATATATACATATAAAATTGTTTTTATAAATATTGAATATTGTATACTATTTTTTATACGAAATAACAAGGCAAAATACAAAACAAAAGTTAATAAACATGAAATGAATCACCTATAACTGAAAATAAGATATTACAACATTGTTTTTGGAAAAAAAATATTGATGTTAATGTGAATCTTTTTATTGCTCTAAATATCTTTAGATAGCTAGAAATGCAAAATAATAATGTTTTAAGATTAAGTGAATCAATCAAAATGTAATTATAGTCATGCATTTAAGTCGAGGTTACAAAGAGAAACGATGTTATAAATCGTTATAGACATCGGTTATAAACCGATGTGCTAAAGTTTGGATTTTTAACGCCACCCACTAACACGTCGAATTGTTTTTTGATTAACATTAGTTTATACCCGATGTATATGAACAGAATTCTACTAGTGCAACACAACTTAAGGAATATAATTAAAATAATAAATAACCAATTAGTGAGTCAATACCTTGCGCGTAGCGATTAGAGATAAAGGAAGTACCAAATCAGGTCGAAGAGGAGCCGGAGATGAAATCTGGTGTTTCCGATAGATACAAAGGAAACATAACCAAAAGAAAATAAAAGAAATTGAAGCAAATCAAGACAATTATAGACCGTAAGGTTAAAATCAACAAAATGAATGTAGCAGAAAAATGACATCTACAATGCTCAAAGTTCAAACCTTCCATGTGTAAGCATCAACACATCCTTGTTAATCTTCCTCACATCCTTGTTAATCTTCCTCACATCCTTATTAGGTTTCTTGAATAGCTAATCTCTAAAGTTTCAACTCAAGTTTGAGCCTGCTAAAAAAAACTCAAGTTTGAGCAATTCAATTTGGAAAATACTTGAACAGTTAAGCTGATGTAAAACTAACAGTAAAGCTAAGAATAACTTCCAATGAAGACCATTCAACACAAGTTTCAGCAATTCAATTTGGAAAGAAAATTCAGATAGGCATTTAATCACTCATGTGGCATAGAATATGTACTCAAAAGCAAAATCAGACAGGCAATGCGAATGATTTTAGAAATTATCAGTATTGATAATCTAGACCGATATGAAAAAAGCTAAAAAATTACCCAAGTTTTTGCACTTGAAATTCCCTTAGTCGGAAGGCAAACCTACAGATCAGCAGCTGCTGCTGAATTGCCATTGTTGGAATCGTGATGAATTAGGTCGAACCTGCAGAGTCCGACTTTTTCCGAATCATGATGAATTAGGTCAAAATTTGATCAGAAAGGCATTGATTCTGCTGCTAAATCAACACCGCAGTGGCGATTTCGAGGCTTTGGTCCGCCATTATAGGGGAGGAATGAATGAAATAGAAAGAAAGAGATGCGCCATGCCCTAGCCCCCGCCACCGCCTTTGCCTCCTCTCCGCCTCTTCCTCCTCCTCTTAACCCTCTCGATCTCCGCAGGATTGCCCAACAATCGCCACCACCATCGTAAAAAAAGACGTCGCTTTGACGTTCGACGGAGAGCAAGATGACGCGGCGGCGATCGACGACTACGGTGCCTTCATCTGCTGTGAGTAGGCTTCACACGGCCAAGTACTGGATATCACCTGCATCTGCGCTCCATGGCCGTCGTTTTTCTTTCACATACACCCGAGCAAGAGAGGGGAGAAGTTGAGGTGAAGAGGGAGATTAGGGTTGTGAATTTGGGATTAGTTAATGGAGAATGTGGGGGAGAAGGGCTGAAATTTTAATTTCTTAATTTTGTTCAAAAATGACACGTGGCACATTCTTTTACACATAGTGTGCTTCTGAAGTAATAAGTATTAGGGGTGGATTGGGTCCGAGTTTGTTTTTGGGCTGGGTCGAATCTCCTTCTTTTTATGGGTTTTGGGCATTTGGTTTGGGTTTGGACTTTTGGGCCGGTTTTATTTGATTATATTAATCTATTTTATTTGTTATAACATATTAACTTGTTATATTAATTTATTTTAATTGGTATGATTGAATTATTATAATGATATATATTAAATTATGATATTAATTTATTTTATTAGTTATGTTGGAATTTATTATATTGGTCTAATTATTTTATTATCGAAAATTATTTTATTTTAAATTATTGAAATGTTGAATTACTTAGTAAATGACTAAGCAATTAAGGAGTTGGGCATTAGAAGTGATTTTAGAACTAATGATACTGACTAACCTAAAATTATGACTGATTTATATTATGTGGCAATCGAATGTTTAAATATTTTAGCGAAGCATGTTTTAAAAGTTGTTGAGGCGTTTTGAAAATTCTTGGATGAACAGTAAAGTAATTGGTTAAGAGATTTATAAAGGAAAATGTTTTCACTTATATGATTGGGTTGTAGCGGTAAATGGGACATGTATACATTAGAAATAAGTCTCATATTGGTAATATTTATATGTTAGGTGACCTATGAACTGCTTGTGGATTTCCTGATTGGATAGCTTTTGGAGTGCTCTTACCAGGTAAGTTCTCCGGAACTTACTCATGACATCGGACTCTCATGCATGAGTGTTATATAGTATGCTAGGTGCATAGTATTCATGTAGTAGCATGCTTAGGAACTGCACTATTGATTGAGCAAATGTTTCTCCGTCTTTGGTAGAACGACCGTTATGTGAGTCTAGGAGTCTTTGCTAGGGTCATGAGGGCATTTGTGTTCCATATCATTTCGATCCTCAATCGAGTCAATGAAATGAAATGAGATTAGAATTGAGCATGCGGGCGCTACACTGGATCGGAGCTCAGCGTATCACGACCCCATTGGTGTAGTGTAGGATATGAAATGAAATGAAATGAGATGAGAATTGAGCATGAGGGCGCTGCACTGGATTGGAGCTCAACATATCACGAGCCTATCGGTGTAGTGTAGGACTAGAGAGATATATCACATGGCATTCTTTGTGGGCCCATTTATTGCATTTCGTTAAATTCTGTTATCAGCATACTTGTGTGTTTTAAATTTCCGTACCGCATTAGACATGATTATTAGGATTATGATGTATATTATATAGCTCTCAGCTGTGTCTTCAGCACACGCGTGATGTGGCTAGGCGATTGACTCCGTGCTTAGTTTCAGGTACCCCACACCTTTTTAATGCTTGCTGATATGCTTTTATGGCGGAGATATCGACCACACCTTTCTGTTGAAATTTTAACTATTATCGAAAATTTTCTTCTAACAAAAGTTGGCATTTTAACTATTATTGAAATTTTTTTCCTGATAAATTTATTGCATACATTTGTAATGTCAGCAATATATGACACAACTATTGCTAACTTTTAAATATCAACGATATTAGACACCAATATTGTTAACTTTTAATGTTAGCGATATTAAACACCACAAATACTGACATTTTTAATATAAGAGATATCGACCACTATTATGCTACTTTTAATATTAGCGATAATGGACACTAGTAATGCCGACTTTTAATATTAGCGATACTGGACACCATTATTATTGACTTTTAATATTAATGATACTCGACATCACTACTATTGACATTTTTAATGTCAGGGATATTGAACACCATTATTGTTGACTGTCCATTGTAGACGTATAGGTCGTTGTAGAGTCTTGCGCTATTAGACAAACAACTATTATAAAATCAATTAATTCAACAAACAAAAAATTAGTTAATTCGGCAAACAACCCTATAATTTATAATTTCTGTTTAATGTGCAATTGATTACTCCGTAACATTTAATAAATATCTTGCGCATCATGTCCGTTGCGGACAACTGACACACGTCTGTTGCAGCCAACTATCACACGTCCGTTGCAGACAAATGATTAAATACACGCAAATAAAATGCTAGACGTCATCAACGTGCAATCAAACAACGATAAAAATTACTCACTTTTCTACATGTAATCTCTCAAAAGATGATTTTTTTACTTGAGAATTCAATTCAACAAAGTGACAAGCCGACAAGGGAATTGAAAAGAGAAATCAAAATTCAACAAACATTTCTATCCAAATAATTTTATATCAGCAAATAACATTATGTATACTATTAACAAAACTGGGAAATGAAAATCCATTGTCTTGTCGACCTATATTTAACAAAAATAGTAGTGAAAAAAGCAAAAAATTCTGATAAGAATCGAAGAATATGCCTCTCAAGTTGTCGTTCTTCACATCAACTCTCTTACTCGATCTTTAATTGTAGGATTTTTGAACCTCGAACTCACACCATATAACCACCGAACTTCTTTGGCTCGCGGTGTCAGGGATCAACAACAAGCAAAGTCTACTCACACGCCCTGAGAATTCCCGGTTGAAGACAATCGATCGCCGCTATTATATATTGGAACAAGTTCTGTCGAAATCAATACATGAAAGTTAAGTGCTTGGATTGCCCAACAGAAAAACAGAAATTTCTATACAATCTCAACAACCTAAACAAGAAATTCACTGCCACATCTAGCAGTCCTCGCCACCACATTCACTGTCGCTTAGACCAAATTTTCTCTATTTTTTAATACCTACTACACATTTTAACCAATTAAAATATTTTTTAGAAAAAAATAACACACAAATCAATACAAATCATTATAATTCCCTACCTAGAAAAAATATAAAAAACTATCTATTTTTATATAAAAACTATCATCTAAAAACTCATCTATTTTGCAATTAAGGGATTTATCATTTTAAACTAAATCACCGCCGTTTTGAAAAAAAAATATCGTTATTTTAAATTAAAAAATATTGTCTTGAAATAAAACATCGTTGTTAAAACTAAAATGTTATAATTTTGGTATTCAAACTTATACTCCCTCCGTTCGGTAAAACATGTCACTTTACTATTCACGCAAGATTTTTAGGGGATAAAAACTATATAAAATATCTAGTTTTTTAATAATTTTTTTAACAATTTTGTAGTTATTATTAAAAAGTACAAACTTGTTAAAAAAATTTATAAAAAAAATAAATATTTTATATAGTTTTTATCATTCTAAAAAAGCGTACGTGAATAGTAAACGACATGTTTTGCTGAACAGAAGGAGTATATAAAAAAAATATGACCGTCGATCAAGAAACAAAACTATCCAAAATGACTGAAAAACTCTTCAAATTAACAGCATTGTTCCAAATAGTTTAACTTGCGCATTTAAGAATATATATACCATACCGATTTTAGGAATAGAGTCACATGCAGATTATTACTGCAAAAAACTTAATACAAAAGCAATTTTAAAACTTCTGTTCGGGGGCAAAATTTCATGTCAAGCATATCCAACACAAATACATATTCATTCATAGGAAATGTATCGAGTCGTTGTATACATATCAAACAAATGTATTACAATCAAGCATTCTATGTCTTTTACAAGACTCGATGACAGGTGTGAAAAGCTAATACACTTGTCAAATGTTCAAGGCTCACCAACTTCTACAAAAGTCACTTGTTGAGTCTTCAAACGTAGCTTGTTTGCAAACTCCTATAGGCAAATTTAAAAAGGAAAGTGAAGAAAGCAAAATAATATTATTAAAACATCTACCCTAAAACTTAAAGCTCTAGACTTTAGATAGCAGAGAACGTATCCACGTGGAGTCTTCGTCAATTTTTTTTTCTGTCTTTCCATTTTTGCCCTTCTTTTTTTATTTCTTTCCAAAATCTCTCCCACGATGTTAACTAGGTCGAAGTTCAAAGAGGCCATGGTGGTGGTGGACGGAGTTGGAGTTCCAAATCTGGTGGTGGATGAAGTTGGAGTTCCAAATCTGGCGGTGGACGGAAGGGACGGAGGTGGTCTGACGATCGGCTGCTCAGGTGGGGAAGAACACGAAGAGGGCAAATATAAGAAGAACAACCAAGCGGTGAGCCTGGAGAGAGTAGAGTACCAGCGGAAGAGACGGTGATGGTGAAGGAACGGTGACTTCTCTTCTCTCACACTTTAACTACCGCGGCATTGATGGGATTTGATCGACGACAGAGAGTGCTCGAGAATGAAATCGATTTTGGAGCTTCTGTTGGTTTCTAGTGCCAAGTAGGGAGAATTCAAGTGTTCGAGACCAATGTTGACAAAGTTCGACTACGAAGAATTCAGGTATGTGTACCAATTTGTGATAATTTGTACTCAATTAGGAGTTTGAATTCTAGTGTTCTTCAAACCCAAAACCCTTGAATTCTTTCTAACCTTAAATTACAAGCAATTTGTGATAATTTATGCTCAATTAGGAGTTTGAATTTTAGTGTTCTTCAAACCCAAAACCCTTGAATTAGTTCTAACCTTAAATTATAATAGTTCTCACAAGGCTTCCTTAATTTTGGTTGTTGAATTTGAACAAAAATTGTTTCAGCTATTGACCGTGATATTGGGACCCAAAAGTGATGGAATAGCCAATGATTTATTGGGGGTGTATATTGAAAATAGATGGACTAGGTAATGACTTATTGTCAGCGTTGGTGTTGCTTGTACATACTCCGTAGTATTTATCAAAAACTTCAGTTGTTCTTTGTTGTCAATCTATATGCATATTTTTGGGATGATGAGTGGGAAGATATCTGTGGTAGGAAAGAGTAACAAACCTTCAATTCTACAAACTGAATTTAGATATCTGAAAGATTTTTTTTCCTTTGTTCTTATTAGATTAAAGGAATTAGAGGATCACTTCATTTCCATCTAAATACGGGGGAAAACGAGCAGATTTTGTTTGGCAATTCAATTGAATTGAAGCTTTCGTTACACTAGTAATTTTTGTCATTCAAGTTGCTACAAGTTTCTCATTCTTATTGAAATCATCCATCATCCTAGTGCTTTCTTTGGCATTTCAAATATTTGACCTTTATAATATCCATATATTCCTTTCCTACTTTCAGGTGCAAGCTGGATGCTTTTTGGAGACACCCGGTTCATTACCTTCTCATCCATTTCTTAACTTTGTATTTTCGGGTATTGAAATTCTTATTTTTTGGTACCACTCCCCCTTGTCTTATCCCCTCTTCCTTATGTCTTTTTCGGGTCATGCCCTACAAGCCTCCCTGTTTGATTCTCTTCCTCCTATAACCCCTCTCCGGCTAGATGTCCCCATTTTTGCCTAGACATCCACCCTCCTTCCTCTCCTCCTCTCCACCTTACCTTCCCCATTCTAGGCTAAGTGCCAACCCATTGCAGGCCACCAAGCTCCTCCTCTCCACCTTACCTTCCCCATTCTAGGCTAAGTGCCAACCCATTGCAGGCCACCAAGCTCCCACGCCTCTGTTGAAATGAAACAGACCTGTCCCCACCTCTTCTTCTGTTTCAAGTCCCACAACCCACAAACACACACATCCCCATCTCTATTTCACTTTTTGCATTTCTCTGTTCATCTTCCATCTCCCATCTCCTATTCCCCTATTCACTTCAACCAGCCTCCATTCCCCATCTCCTTCTTGTTCGCTATCTTCACAAACATCACAAAAACACCCCTTTTGTCCCACCATTGTCGAGCTCAAGCACCTCCATGGCTCCTCCTCTCTATCGAGCCCAGAAGCGCCTCCACCTTACTCCCAACAGCAACGACTAGTACTCCCACCTCCCTCCTTTTCGAATTCAGGCCGCACCCACTCCTCGAGGTCCCCTCCTAGTAGTCCGACGCCCCTCTGGCGCCTCCAGAAGAGAGCCATAGCTGTCCGAGGAGCAACGCTGAGCTGAAAACGGAGCCTTCGGGCGAGCTCCGCCTTCGACGAGCCCCGTTCCTCCTCCATTTCCCTTGTTTCATTCCAAAAATCTGGTAAAGCTTCGATTCCTTCCCTTCCGCTTTGAAACGCAGAAAAGCCGCACCTTTACTCACTTTTCATTCGTCCTAGGCCAAGAAGGAACCGATTCCACCTTCGACGAATCCGATCGAACTCCGACGATCTCGAATCACCTCCGACGACCTCGAAGAACCCCTCGGTAGGAACCTCTCTTTCTCCTCATTTCTTTGTTGATTCCATGTCTGTGGGTCGGGGAGATGTCCAGAGCTCTGAGCCACCGCCGGCGAGCGGCTCCTTCTCCTTCCCCTCCATTTTCGAGTAGAAAGCTCTTCTTGGGGAAGATGAACAGTAAATGTCCGGTTTGGGTTTTGTTTTGTTGGTCCGGTTCAGCCTCTTTTGTTTTAAATAAACCGGTTCAGTTTTAAATGGAAGCGGGTTGGGTCTCTTGGATCCGAAAATGGGTAACGGGTTGGGTCTCTTGGATCCGAAAATGGGTAACGGGTTGGGCCTATTTATGGGCCGGATCTGGTTGTTTTAAAAGAAGAAAAGGGGATTGGGCTTATGTTACAAAATGAAAATCTGCTTTTGTGTAATTTAAAATAAGGCCCGATTTTGGAATATATATATTATATAATATTATTTTGAGAATTGAGGATAAAATATTATTATTATTGATGATGCCCGAGATTTAAATAATGATATTCTCAAAAATCATAAATAAATAAGGTTTCCCGCTATATAAATAGAACCTTATAAACATTAAAAAATGGACGAGTGCAAGTAAAAAACTGAGACTCAGGATGTCCGCGGACGATAAACCGCCTACGGATCTTACATGCATGTCGGGACACATGGCACCCATGCCCCCACCACACATGGTGTGAGACACTTGACATGTGGCAAATGAGTGACATGCAAATAAGAGTACTTGCACTATAAAAAGAGGTCGAAGCCTCATTAACAAGGGTCGGTTCCCATGATATTCCGAGGGGCATAGGCCGGGAATAGGGGGCTTTTCAAGCCTATCTGAGCGGGTTCGTCTCGACTCAGAAATGAGCCGACGTTTGGTGAGATCATCGCCCGAAAAGTGGAACGAGCCGAGCACTAGGTCCGGCGGCACAGGTCGAGGCCCCCATTTAGGATAGATAATAGTAGGAAGGGGGCTTCAGGTAAGACCGCCGGCCAACTGAAAATCGACACGTGGATCACCTCCCCCACGGGGACGTGGAAGGAGGTTCACTTTTCAAATGTGGTTTCATCACTGGCGCCGTCCGTGGGGACAAATCTCACGCTAAGAGGTAATTCAAGTACGATATGCAGTATATACTTATTTAAATCCGATTGATTTCATCTTTTTGAAACGATTATGAATAAGTAATAGAAGAAACCGGTCCGCGGAGGTATTTGAGAGATACACACATCGATTTATAGATCTCTCTTTTTTAGCATTGAATAGCAAATGCACGCAATAGGGTAAACTGGTATATCCCTAAAAATCACCCTTCACGCAAGCACTTCTTGGCCCCTTTTTATAGCTAGCTTTTAAGCCTTAACTGGGGAGCTCATATATAGCAAATTTGATTATACATTGCATAAGTGAAATCTGAAGAAGCATCCCTTTTTTGACCCCTCCGATCTGGGTTATCAGCATAAAATAGGAAAGGGTCATCATAATTGATCTCCTTTGAGACAAAAAACTAGTACGCTTCATTAGACATAGAATGAAGATAGTGGTCCGCGGCTAAAAATTGATAAATAGCAAATATACATATACATTTGTATGCCTGTCATGAGATACCCAGAACAACAGCCGCGGGCAGAAGAAAGCAAACCCGGAAGGCCTGTACAGTCACAAGAAGACACAAGGAAGACAAATCGGTCACCATTCGAGAGATCCGTCCGCGTCCAATCATCGCTCACCTTGAGTCCGCGTGTGCAACCTCGTCCCTGCATAGACATCCACCACCGCGGGAGCCTCTTGATGGGCCACTATGAATGATCGTGGTGCTGAAAATACAAACGCAGGACCTCGACGAGACCCATTGAAGGGCTTTGATCCTCCGCATCCGCCTCATATGACCGCCCATCGCCACCCGGTAGCCTCGGTAGGTGGTTCGCGGCCAATAATAACAGACGCGACTATCTAATTCAGCATGGGTCAGTCCACCTCTTTCTCCGCTTGTATTTTTTCCATCAAATACAGGGCTTTTGGAAATGGTGTGACCGCAGGGACTTCGCGCGGCAATCGTCCGCGACCTTTCATAATCGAAGATATGGATGGTCCATTAGGCCGCGGCTGGATTCTTTCTTGTTGAAAGTCACGGGATGCGGTGGAGTATCTCCCTATCAAATCGATTAAAGGCCCCAAATATTATCCGCGCGACATTCTCCCGATAAAGACCTTCAAATCAATTCCCTTCCATACAAATAAGGGACGATGTATATATATATACGTAAATATATAAGTGAGGAGAGTGTTTTGTAACCTAAGAGTTTAACTCCCAGGACACTGGAGCTTGCTCCGCGTTAGGCATCCGGTCGTAGAGCTAGCCTCCCGGATCGATGATTTTATTTAGTGCTGGAGCTTGCTCCGCGTCGGACATCCGGTGGACGCATTGAGCTCCCGGATTATGCTTGAAGTCCCATGACTCTGGAGCTTCCTCCGCGTCGGGCATCCGGTGGACGCATTGAGCTCCCGGATTATGCTTGAAGTCCTATGACGCTGGAGCTTGCTCTACGTCGGACATCCGGTGGACGCATTGAGCTCCCGGATTATGCTTGAAGTCCTATGACGCTGGAGCTTCCTCCGCGTCGGGCATCCGGTGGACGCATTGAGCTCCCAGATTATGCTTGAAGTCCTATGACGCTGGAGCTTCCTCCGTGTCGGGCATCCGGTGGACGCATTGAGCTCCCGGATTATGCTTGAAGTCCTATGACGCTGGAGCTTGCTCCGCATCGTCTGTTTCGTGTCAACTTTGTTGTTTACTTTAAACATGCTTCCCCGTTCTTTTATTGTTGATGGGTATCACTTTTGTTGTGGAAATTTTCTTATTGAAGCATTTGCTTCTTACCCAGAACATGCGGAGTCAAGTAAACTTTCTATTTCTCATTATAATTTTCTTGATCACGATGGATTTGCAATGGTATATCCGGATTCATTTCCCTGGGATGGGAATGTAGTAAGTAGGCAAGTGATTGGAGCTATGTTAACTGTGTGCAATGTTCCTGATTGTCTTCAAACTATGTATGCATTGTTACCTCAGGGTTTGATATTCAACGCATCTTAGTGCCCAATATTACAATATATGTTGACACATATATTGTGCATTCAGTTGACCATTCTGTTCATCCGATTGACACCTTTCCTGATGTGGGTGCTTTCGATGATATCGACATTGACAACTTGCCTGATGTGGGTGCTTTCTATGATATTGACATTGATGAAATCGATTTTCCTCCAGATTGGTATGACTATGCATTAGTTTCTTTATATTTATGCTATTTTACTTCAGTTTATGATCCATATACACTTACTTTTTTCCATTAATGAAATAACGTAGGGAATTACTTATGGATTATGTTCCTGTACCACAACTTGCGTCCATTGAAGTTGTTAATTCGCTCCACGTGGGACTGTTTTCGAACGCAGCTAGTCAGTCATGCATCATATGTCTTCAAGAGGTCGATCACACAACTATGTTGACTCGAATGTCATGTGGCCACCTCTTCCATGACGTTTGCATCCGTGATTGGCTCCAGGGTCAGCACTCTTGCCCTATATGTCGGTATAAGTTGCCGATGGCTAAAAACGATGCACCTTGAGTCGTTGCACAATTCAAATGTTTTACAAACTAGCTTCATGTTGTAAATACACTTGAATGTTTGTTTATTTCTATGGATAATGTTTTATTTTTCATTTGTGCCTTGTATTTGTTTCAATGTATTTGAATATTTTCAATGTGTATGTTTTAAGTTATTCACCACTAATGAAAATTTTAACTTTCATCCTTAAAAACGGTTCCTCAAACAATCAAACAAAATTGAATCAGCTCTTCCACATCAGGTCAATGTATTTGAATTTGTGACTTTTGGTTTTTTCTATTAATTACCTCCCCCACTCCCCCCCACTAATTGAATCACTCTCCGTATTTTTTTTTGGTGTTAAATTATTTTATTTAATTAATAGCCGTATTTTTTTGGTGTTAATTCCTTAACATTTTGTTTATTTTCTTGTGATTTTGATTAGTTATATGAACCCACTTGCTGTGGTGACTAATGTTTTTTTATCTGTTTGTTTTAATTCATTAAACACAAATTCCACCCATTATCTAAAACATTAAAATCCAACCACTTTCGATAAAAAAAATTAAACACAAATTCCACCCACGTTCTAAAACTTTCAAATTAATTTTAAAAAGTTTTTTTTCTTATTTTCTTATAGACACATACAAAATGGAAGTCACCTTCTTCTTTTTTAGGGAAAACTAATTAAAATACCTCCACCTTTGTTATGTTGCAAGACAAAGTCGTCGGTATCTACGGTGCAGACTATTGCGGAGGGAATCGACAAGGCAATGTCATCAGGATCCACAACGAGAAGGTCGACTGCAGCCAGTGACGGGATCTTCATGGCGAAGCGGATCTTCCTGCACCTCGGAGTTTATCCGGACACGATCGAGGTAGGCGAGAACTCTTGCGCCGTCGTCGTACGTCTGCAAACCTAGGAAGGAAAAAGCCGAATGGTTTTGGTGTGTACAAGATTTTGAAGGAGTTTTAACATTGAAGAGTCAAAAATACCCTTGGTTTATTACCCCTCCCCTCCCTCTACAATCAGGCAAACACAACATCGAACATGTCTTCTTCCTCCGTGCATCACTTGTATCACTGTGCTCCGTGAAAACCTCCGATGGGCTTCCGATCTCCATTCATGAGGGGACAATGCAACAGCTAGTGAGGAGAAAGGTGGGCAGCTCCAACGCAGTCGGTCACTGGCAACAACGCGTGAGGTTCCTTGTTAGAGTTTGGATGAATTGGGATTTTGGGGGTTTCATTTTCAGATTGGGCTCCTGTTGCATCTTCTTTTCAATTTTGGTGAATTTGATTTGCTTGTTATTTGGATTGTATTTTGGTTTGTGGTGGACTGATTACAGCTTCTGGAGTGCGAGGGCGAGGGCAAGAGTGGCAAGGAAAAGAAGAATCTCCACCAAAAGCTTAAAAATCTTGGCCCTCCAAGCTTTCATTTTCAACAGAAAAAAAAAGCTCTGAAATCCCCTCAAGAAGCTTCACAATCTCCCGCATAAGCTTCCGCCAAACACAAGCGCCTCTAGCTTTCTATTTTTTCGAAACCTCGGAAAGCTTCTGCCGAACACAGCCTAAGGTAGTGCTTTACCTCGGTTTTGCTTATATGTGGGATTCTTGAAACCCCCTCTTACAAAGCATGGGCTAAGGGTTTGGGTTTCAGAAACATCAAAATAGCCCTAAATCAAGAGGAAATGCTGCTGAACTTTGCCCAAAAGAACCTCATGGTTGCAAAAATTCGATCCTCGAAACCCACTCTTACAAAGCATGAGGTTTAAGTAAGGGTTTGGGTTTCGGAATCATCAAATCGCCCTAAAAGAGGGCGAAATGCTGCCCAATTTTCCTAAACATGGCAACTAGCAATCTCATACAGGCAGAAAAAAATTCCAGCCACACATATGGGACTTTAGAATGAAAAAAAAACTGTTCTAATCAAGGGCTGAGTCTGTTAAAATTCCCCTAAATGAAGTTCTAACAAATGAACTCAATTAATTCACACAAACTGGCAGTGGGTAAAATACTAAAGCAGAAGATTCCTGAATGGTTGCCCAAAATTTGTCAAAACTGGCAAATATATGAAGCCAGACAAAATGAAATACTGCAAAAAAGGAAAAGTTCCAGTTAAAGCAAAAAGTGCCGATTTAATCAAGATTAATTCAGGCATTGGAGCTGAACGATTAACAAGAAAAAAAACAGAGAAGTAAAATTTTTACCAAAATTTTCAGAGGTCCACATACCTAATTGATAGTTCTTGGTTAATCGGTATACTCTCGGCTTGTTCGTTCTCAGCCGCCCCAAGCCTCTAATCAGCCTCCTCTTTCGATCGCTCCAACCAAAATGCCCCAAATGACACAAACTAAAACCCTAGAAATTGAAACCGAAACCAGTCAAATTTCGAAATTGAGCATTTGATTGGAAGTAGATGTAAGTTCAAACCGTCGAAATCTTAAAACTTATAACAGATTGAAATTTTCGAACAAAACCCTAAAACATACCTAGTTGGAAGCACTTATGATTAGGAGGTGTCTGATTGGTGCCTCGTTGTCCAAGCCGAACCCCTCGCTTCAACCCCTTCTTTTTTTTGATAAGGTAAAGATTTGGGTGGGGTCAGGCCCGGCAGGACCACCACTCAAGTGCGTCCTTGTGAATGAGAACGTGCAACGCAGAATCAGTGAGGAGATCCCGCACTGTCGTTGTGTGGATAAGTCGTGCGATCCTGTCCGCGGTCGAGTTGACCTCCCGGAAGATGTGGCCGAATTGCACCCTTGCAAATTGCTGGAGTAGAATTAGGGTGTCGGATATCAGCATCTTGATCTCCCACGGGCAGCTCCACGAACCACGCAAGCAATTGATGATAGTCAGGCTATCTCCTTCAATCATGATGCTGGATAGCTGGAGCTCCTTCGCCTTGGCGATGCCCCCTTTAATTGCCAGAGCCTCCGCAGCCACAGGTGAAATGTGCCCACATTTGAATCCACCACAGTCAATGACTGTCCCGTTGTGGTCCCTGATGATGTAACCTGCAGAAGCTTCTCCAGAAGGTAGTTTGGATCTGTCAAAATTGATTTTGTAAGATCCCTCATCTGGTTTACTCCAACGCAGATTTCTTTTTCTCCTTGGTTTAGTTGTTCGAGTTTTCTGGTGGTGGTATATGGGCCCCTCTTCAAAGGTCAATTTTGAATCAGCCCAGTTCTGTAGTTGTTGCTTGGTATAATTCTCCATAGTATGTATGGATGTTGTATTGAGGTTTTCAAATATTTTCCGATTCCTACTTGTCCATAAGCTCCACCAAATTATTGCAAGTCTTCCTTTTTGCTCAGAGTTGAGTTTAGCAAAAATCTCACTTACAATGTTTTTTTTATCGATGTGTTTCTCGTGTCGGTGTCTCGAATCACTTTTTCAATTCTTGGATCAATTTTGTAAATCAGTTGTAGGGTGTGATTGCATTCTGTAAATAGATGGATTGTGCTTTCATTTGCTCGTTCACACAAGGCGCAAGATAGTGGAACATGAACGCCTTTGTTTGCAAGCCTATTTTTTGTCGGGATTCCATCTAGTGCAAGTTTCCAGATGAAGTTTTTAACTTTCGGATATGTGTCTAGGGTCCATATCCATGCCATGTCACTGGGTTCTTCTGTGTTTCGGCTTGTGATGTGTGCTAGCGCAGCTGCTGTACTGAACCATCCATTTTTACTTGATTTCCAATATACTCTGTCTTCTATTTCGTGTTCTGGTATGTAGATGTTCTTGATCTTGTTGACCACTTCTAGTGGGAGGATGTTGGATAGTTCATCAATATTCAAGTTCTTGTTTCTATCAATGTATTTTCCCACTTTGTCATTTTCATTGATTGTGATGTTGGGATGTTGTCGACCTAGTAGAGGTTTGTCGTCTAGCCAGGTATCCTTCCAGAATTTTATCGTCTTTCCATTTCCTATTTGCCATATTAATCGTTTGCAGAATTCTTCTTTAAGTTCCATTAGTTTGGTCCATTGCCACGATGAGTTACCTTTTCGCTGGTAGTCAAAGAGGGGTGTTTCTTTCATATATTTTTCTTTAATTACTTGGACCCACGGGTTGCATGGCTCTGCTAAGATTTTCCAGAGCAGTTTCATTTGTAATGCTTGGTTCATATCTTTTGTTTTATGTATTCCTGCGCCTCCCAATCGTTTCTGCTTACAGACCTTGTCCCAACCAATAAGGGGGGAGAATGATTGATCTTTGTTCCAGAAGAAGCATCTGTTTATTTGGTCAAGTTCTTTATGAATTGTTGTGGGGAGCATAAAATTTTGCATAATATAGTTTGGCTTTGTTGCCAAGTTTGATCTTATTAGGGTCGCCCTTCCTTCTTGTGAGAGGGAGTTCGCTTTCCATTTTGTGAGTTGTTGTCTAGTTTTGCTTATTGTTTCTTCAAATGTGGTTCGATTTACTCGACCATTGATAATGGGGGATCCGAGGTATTTGTCGAGTGCTATCTGGTTTGTTATATGGATCGTGCTTTGGATCAATTGCTTTGCACTATTTGAGACTTTTGGGGTGGTTTGAAAGGCCGATTTGTGAAAGTTGATCTTTTGTCCTGATATTGCACAATAGTCATCAATAATATTTTTTACTACGTGACATGAGTCTTGGTTCGCTTTGGCGAATATCATCATATCATCCGCGAAGGATAGGAATGGGATTTTCATTTCTGATCTAGTTATTTTGAATCCGATGGAGTTTTCAGTCTGGTTAGAAGTCGCTTGTAGTTTTCTAGCAAGAATTTCGGCTCCTATGATGAATAGATAGGGTGAAAGCGGGTCTCCTTGTCTGATGCCTCTCCCTGGTATGAAGGGATCTGTGGGGCTGTCATTTACCAAGACTGAGAAGGAGACTGTCTTGACACACTGTTCTATCCATGTTAGGAATTTTTGGCAGAATCCGAATTTTTCTAAAACTTTGAATAGGAAGTCCCATTCCACTCTATCATATGCCTTTTCCATGTCTAGTTTGATGGCCATCCATCCTTCTTTTCCGCGTCTACTCTTGAATGAGTGAAAAATCTCATGGGCTATTAGAACGTTGTCCTGTATAGCTCTTTCAGATACAAAGGCCCCTTGGAGGGGGTGAATAATTTTCTGCAAAATTGGTTTCATCCTTTCTGCAATGATTTTGGCTATAGCTTTGTAGATTGTGGAACATAGGCTTATTGGTCTAAATTGATTTGTATTTGTCGGGTTGTCACATTTAGGGATCAAAGTGATAAAGGTGTGGTTAACCTGTTTTAGGATTCTACCCGAGTGGAATAATCCTTTGATTGCTTTAATGACTGATAGGCCTACAATATCCCAGTATTTCTGGTAAAATTCTACTGTCATTCCGTCAGGGCCTGGGGATTTATCTTTCCCGATTGAGAAAAAAGCATGTTTGATTTCTTGGTTCGATATTTTTTCAGTTAACTTTGTATTGTCATCACCATTGATTTCCGTGTTGATGAGCGAGAGGTATTCGTCTAGGAGATTGTGGTTGATGGGTTGCCTCTTAAACCTTTTTTCAAAGTCTTTTTTGATCTCGCTTTTGATATTTTCTTCTCCTGAGATTAGTATGCCATCTGTAGTTTGGATCTCCTTTATGAATTTTCTATTTCGTCTTCCTGATGCCATCCGGTGAAAATAGCCGGAGTTTGTGTCTGCCAGCTTGAGATGTTTTGTTTTTGCACGTTGACTCCGGTACATTTTATGGTAGGATAAGATATTTTCTTTTTTATTTAGTAGTCTATTCTGTTTTTGGTTGTCGCTATCATTTTGGGGTGTTCCGTTCCTGTTTTGTAGATTGATGAGGGAGTCATCAATTTCCTTTAATTGGCGAAATATATTTCCAAATATTTTTTTATTCCATTCTTTGGTTAGTCTCTTAAGTATTTGGGTTTTTTTTTATGAGGTTGTACATATGTGACCCTGCCACATGTGATCTCCAAGCTTGTTGAACCACACATTGGTAGTCTTTTCGTGTAGTCCACATTTTTTCAAATTTAAATGGTTGGGCTTTGAACTGTTCCTGGTTATCTAATTCTGTTACAATGGGGCAATGATCTGAAGATGTAAATGCATGATTTTTCGTTGTAATGTTGGGATACCAGGTGAGTATTTGCTCTTGCATTAAAGTTCTATCCAGTTTTTCCATGATGTTATTATTATTGGATCTATTTTTCCTCCATGTAAAGGAGTTCCCAATCGTAGGTACTTCTTGTAGGAGACATCTATCTTTGAATTCTGTTAAGATTTTATACCTATTCGGGTGTGGTTCCACCCCCCCTTCTTTTTCCGAGATGTTTTGAATTTCATTTATGTTTCAACTGTCAATCAGGGTGAACAAATTTTTTTAAAAAAAAAAAGCGTGTGTGTTAAAAAATAAAAAAAAAAAGGGTGGCTAAGCCCGGGGCCATAAAGCCCATAAGGTAATGAATTGGGTCGGGTTTAGTGAAATCTGAATTTACAAACCGATAAGAAAACTTTCCAAGGACGTGATTAATTACATATGTAATCTGCGGTTTGAAACTTTCCAAGGACGTGATTAATTACATAACTCACCCACTAAAAATATAAAAATTATAATTGGCACAATTAAGAATTCGGATTTGATTAAAACTAGTGGAATACCCGCGCCATGGTGCGGTTGCGACGGAAAAAAAATGAGAATATAAAATATTTATTAAAAGGAACGACCAAATAAAATATAAACAAATGTTTGGAAAGTCTAAAACAAAAATATTGTTATTGGACGACATAGGGTAGTAGTCCAACGCCATGGCGCGGTTGCGAGGGAAAAAAAAGTGAATGAGTATATAAAATATATATTATAAGGAATGACCAAATAAAATATAAACAAATGCTTGGAAACCCTAAAACAACAATATTGTTCTTGAACGACATAGGAGTTTATAATATTATTTTTTTATATTGTAGTAACTGAGTTACAAAAACAGACGTAGAGCTGCAGAATTTCAGATATAAAATGACATAACTAAAAAATTCATATCAATTATAACCTGGAAAATAAATTTGATATTAGGACTCACAAATTTTATGTGCAAGAGAAGCTGAGTATACTTAAGCACCCATTTAGTGATTAATTGTCAATTTAAAGGCCGTGTTAATATATTATTAGTGAACTCAGTTCAACATACAACTCAGAGCTTCTAATTTAGTAATCAGCTCAATGAGAGCTAGGATCCCTTCCAACAATTGAGAATACATCCTCAGACAATCTCAATGAGAGGATCCCTTCCAACAATTGAGAATACATCCTCAGACAGATTCCTTATAACTTTTGCTCTAGGGTCATAGTTCTTGTACACACAGTGGAGCAACCGATGACATAGAATTTGAAGCCAAGCTATAACTGATCTGCAAGCTCTTCAATGTCTTCTGCTTCACTCTTCACTGAGACTTTTGGGTTTGGGTCGCTTTCTCGATAGCCTGATCGGTCGTATAGGATCATGTATATCTTCAAGCTCTCTATTAGGCCCTGGGAAACTCAATGTTGGTAATTCATGGCAATGTTCAATAAATAATACTTGGTATAAAATCACAAGGAGACGCCGACAGAATCAAGGAATGCCTCGGTTTTTCTCATCGAAATCAATAAAATCAGACCTGAATCTCGATTAGGTGATCAGATATAGAATGATCATGCCCAGGGGAAAAGACACTAAAGTAAATCTACCTAACAGATATAAATAAAATTCATTAATATAATACCAAACAGATGCAAAACATGTTAGATTATATTTGGTAATAGTAAATTGTGCATATTAACCTTGAGACCACCAGAAACTAACATAGCTACCAAACTGAACCACGTAATCGTCACAACAACTTAAGAACTCAATTAGATGATGATTTGCAAAACTAAGAAACTTCCTACCTACATCAGGGGAAAAGTCGACGTAGCACTTAAAAGCATTCTAGTATGAGCATCTAATCATCAAATTCATAAACTCACACACCAATTAAAGCCTTGTCAATTCCAACTCGCGCGTTCTTCTCCTATATAAGCAGTAATAGATCAAACAAACAATTTTAAAAAATAGTTTTGGATTTCTTCTTCCATCATTAGACCTACTCGGAACTCTTTAATATCTAAGGTAGCTTTTGGAGTCTGTAATTTTTTAAATCAGAATTGGCAATGAAAGTAATCACAAAGAATCAAACACACAAAAGAATATGAGATATTAGCCTTGGATACTTAAGAGATGAGGAGGTGGTATAACCTCGGTGGAGGAGGAAGACGAAGGCTTTCTTTAGTACCTTTCTGAAATTAAAGTAATTAAAAGGAATATTTAAACTTTAAAAATCAGTTTAATTTTTTTTGTATAATTAAACAGCTAGCCTGTCAATTTTCATGTGGGTTAACCACCAGCAATCCTCCAAAATCCTTATCAAATGTTGTTCTTTAATGTGGGTTAGCTTTTGGTCTTTTGTGACCAATTGAAATAGAATTCTGATAAAAAAAAATCCAGACACAAAGATTGAAATCACATATCTGAAATTATAGAATTAAGAAAAAAAAGAAGAAGTTGAAGTTATAACCACACATGACAGCAATGGTTGACAGAAGCTGTAAATATTCAAAAATTGAAAAAATCCAAACACAAAGATTGAAATCACATATCTGAAATTATAGAATTAAGAAAAAAATAGAAGCTGAAGTCATAACCATACATGACAACAACGGTTGACAGAATTTGTAAATATTCAGAAATTGTTGAACATATGTTGTAAAATTAAGAATAGAAACTGTCAAAATTGAGCAGATGTAAAAATCTGTCTACTGTAAAAAATCCAGCAGTTGTAAAAAATACAGAAATATTAAGCTGTAAATACAGAAATGCAGCAGCTGTAAAAAATACAGAAATATTAAGCTGTAAATACAGAAATGCAGCAGCTGTAACAAATTCAGCAGTTGTAAAAATACAGAAATACAGAAATGAAGTTATAGATTACAAAAAGTTAGAGCTGTAAAATACAGAAATTTGAAGATGTAAAATATATAAATTTTCCTTATTGAGACATATAGTAAATACAATGTGAAGAAATTCGGAGGACGAAAAAAAAACAGAATAACAGTTGATCTCTAAATACCTTGTTATAAAGAGGCATGAAGCAATGACGGTTAATTAGGCGCACATGCTTTGGGTCTTGTCTTTACCAGATCCGTCTACTATTAGGAGCTCAACCTGCACCAGATAAACCACTTTATATTCGAATATTTGAAATATGATTTGAAGATACTGAATACAAAATTCGGCAGAAATGAAGAAGAATTTTGAAGATCCTGAATATTAGAAGAAGAATGAAGGAAGACATAGAAATTAGGGACAAACCTTAGGTCTAGAGCACATATGAAGCAACCTCTCAGAGTAGGCATGACCCAAGGAGGCAGCGGTATTCCTTTAAGACAATTGACGCCCAGAGAAACAGAAAATCCAAACTATAAGACAATTCAACAAAGATACGAACTGAAACTGATCAAACTGGGCAGAAATGAAGAAGAATTTTGAAGATCCTGAACATTAGAAACAGAATGAAGGAAGAAAGAGAAATTAGGGACAAACCTTAGGTCTAGGGCACGGCTGAAGCAAACCCTCATAGCAGGCATGACACAACTACACAAGGATGCCTGATCAAACAAAGGTAAACTGATCACAGCAAGGGCCTGCTTTGCGTTTCCCATTCTTCCAAGAACAAATACCTGATCTCGGAGGATGTCCTTTTTTCACGCAGATTTCATATGCCTGGAATTTGTTTAAGAACAATCAACCTTTTTCAATTCAAAATTATATATTGGAAGAGTAAATAAAACTACCCAAACCACCAATGAAGAATACAAACCTTCTCAAACGTATAGTGCTGACTGCTGCGCATGAAAGGAAATAACATTTTCGGATCAAAGTTTGCATATAACTCCACCTGTTATTTTAGAAAAGAATTACACCGAATCAGAGAGGTAGAGAGATAATTTGCACAAGGAGGCAGCGGGATTCATTGAAGACAATTCACGCCCAGAGAAACACAGAAAATCCAAACTTTAAGACAATTCAACAAAGAAACGAACTCAAAATGATAAAACAAAGACAAACCCTAATTTTTAATAACAAAAAGACAGGAGAAAGGATGAAACTCAAAGGATTGCATTAATGGAAATCAATACCAGCGGAGAAAGACGGAGAAGGAGGAGGCATAACATCGGCGGAGGAGGAAGACGAAGGCCTCGTTGTGTTGCCTCGCTGTACTCTGATAACCATCGATGTTGAAACATGAAATAAATAGCAGAAAATCCATGAAATTTAGGTTCAAAAACGGAGAAAGATGGAGGAGATCAGGAGGGGACAGAACCTAAGCGGAGGAGGAAGAGTCTTCCTGGAAGACGAAGTGATCGAATCGGCAGAGGCAAAGAGGAGTCCATTGGAATCGAGGCGCCTGATGTGGGGAGGCTGGTGAATTAGGCGGAGGAGAGGGGGTATCAACCCTAGGTGTATTGTGTGAAGATTGGGATAAAAAAAAAAAGGTAAAATGAGTAATTAAAACGAAATAATCTGATTGGTCGGGAATGCGAAATCGAAGGAGAGAGTGACACGTGTCAAAAAACTCTTTGCTTTTAAGTAATTATATAGATATATAGATATAGATATAGAAGTTAGTAAAATTAAATAAAAAAGAGAATTAAAGGAAAAAGAAGAAAAAAAATGAGAATTAAAGAAAATCAAAGAAAAATGGAAAAAAAAAATGATTGGTCAAGACTCCTAAAATGCCTCTAAGATTGACACATCATCCTAAACTCTTCTAAATTAAGAGTTTATATAGATATAGATGTGTAGAGAATCTAAATTTCCAAAAGAATCTAGGAGAAAATGCATAATTTTTTTAATCTAAAAGACTGAGATTGATTTTCAAAAACTAAAGAGTAAAAGCAAATTTAGGGAAGCCTAATGATCTTACATTAAAAAAAATATGTGAGGGACAATCAGATAACTTATTGTTTGGAAAACTCTTGGTCACACAAAACATTATCCACACTTAAAAATTAATAAATTGACATGTAAATGTATGCCTACCTCATTACATGGAGGTTAAAGACCAAGCATAGCCTCTGTTATTTCCCTTTTCTTGATCCATTCATCACCTTGTTGGGATACTTAACATCAGCAATGGCATGTAATCAAAATGTGATGACTCTTAGTCTAGTGATCAATGCATATAATTGGTAATCACGTGTCATTTTGAATATTTAAAAATCATCTATCATCTATCAACATTAAAACAAATAAGCAAAATGCAAAATTAATACAATGGCTATAACATATCAAAGGGTTACATGGAGGCCGAATATGACGATTTTCTTCACCTAAAACCAATTTCAAGGTCATAGAATGAAGTAGTCAAGAAATCCCAAAAAATAGGAAATATGATAAAAGGAAGTTGTAGCACACAATATTGGGTAAATGGCAATACATAGAGTTTGTGCTTTCTGCTAGGAATTGATTGACCAATGCCTTGACTTACTACAAAGTAAAGATAAATGTACCTTCTCACTTGCAATGCTCCCTGTCCTTGCAAAATCATGAACTTCATAACTATCAAATAACCTGTAGAGTCAGAAATGAAAGAGAGACACAAGTTAGAGATAACCACAAAAGAGAAAACAGGGACCAATTGCAAGAGATCCCACATTGGTCAGGAAAAAAGAAATTAGACATTTTTTCAGCCATATACTTGCAAGTTAGCAACAACAGTATTTAGTTTAGGCCTAGAATCCCTAGATGCCTAAAACTATTTATGCTATCACTGAGAGCTGGACACCATACTTTCTTACTCTCTAAGAAGCAATAATGAGATGCTTTTGAAGTGACAGAATCCAGTAGTTATGTCTGCAGGAAAATGAATACTCCGTAAAATCTTTCCATATAACAAAGAACTCATTGTTAGTAAGCATCATAGATTTGACTCGTTTCTTAGTCTCGAAAAATGTGAGGAACTAGAGAAGTTCGTTCAGGCAGCTCACTGATAGTCTTCTCAAGACCGGATAGTACAAAGTCAGATGCAGTACCAGCAGAGATTCACTAAACTATTAAAGACTACAACATTTAGAGTAGATAACAATGATATAAACCTGATAAAGAAACTACAGTTTTGTTACAAACATGGATAACGAAAAATCAGTGTTATATGGATAAAGATTTACCAGCAGAGATTCACAGGCTCTTCTAGACAACGAAACCCAAAAATTCCGCAGAGAAGGACATACGAAGATACCATATACAGAAGTTGTATGGAACTTTCATCAATTTGGCTTATTGATATCAGTCAGATCTGATAAGAAACCCAAAAATTCCGCAGAGAAAAACATTGAAAGAGAGTGGGAGCTAGAGGGAAATGAAAGAAACCTTGACAATTCGCCGAAGGTAGTGAGGGAAGACGGGATTGGGAGGGCGAGAGGAGCAAACGGAGGAGCAGCCGCACCCTTTGGAAACGGTAGGCAACGTATTCTCTCCAGATTGAAGTCGAATTTCGAGATCTGAGCGCCGGCGAACCAGTGGATCTCCATAACCAAACCTGGTCAAAAAAAAAGGGGGAAACTAATTTAATTAAATTGAAGATCAGCGAGAAAGATGGAGAAGAGGAGGTGGAAGAAGAACGACTGAGGCGGTATAACTTCGGGATTGGGAGGGCGAGAGGAGCAAACGAAGGAGCAGCCGCGCCCTTTGGAAACGGTAGGCAACGTCTTCTCTCCAGCTTGAAGTCGAATTTCGAGATCTGAGCGCCGGCAAACCAGTGGATCTCCATAGCCAAACCTGGACAAAAAAAAAAGGGGGAAACTAATTTTAATGAAATAGAAGATCAGCGAGAAAGAGGCAAGCTGGAGAAGAGGAGGAGTAAGAAGAACGACTGAGGCGGTATAACTTTGGCCGCCGAAATAGGGAGAGGCGGAGGAGGAAGAGGCAAGTGGGAACCGGAAGCTTGACTCATCGCGAGAATGCGGAGAGGCGAGAAGGAAGGGGGCGATGGAGCAACCCTAACTTTCAGCCTCAAGCGTTAACCATTAAAAAAAATTGAAGAAAAAAAATATGATTGGCCAGAAAGGAGTAAAGTGCGGATATGATGCCACGTCAGCAAGAGGTATACGAAATTAAGTAGGTATATAGATACAAAATTAAATTCGTCAAATATTCTTAGCCAATTATTTCTAGTAGATCGATCACAAAATCGATTCCTAAATAAAAATAGAGTCGAAACATAAAAATCAAGTTTCACCAAATATAAACTTGGTCATAAAAAGAACTATGTATAGACTTTATACTCTTTTACAAGTTACGTAGGAAATTCGATATAAAATTTAACATATACCGAATTCAGTCACCTTTCCCAAAATTAAATTATTTTGTCCTAAAAAGAACTATGAGTGATTTGATCCCGTTCAAACAGGTACACAGGTAGCTCGACATAAAGCTTAAGCTCGTCGGGTACAATCACCGATACAAAAAACCAAATTGTTTGTCCATTTAGAACTACGTAAGGACTTGACGCATCATATCGCCTACGTAGGTAACTCGAAATTAAATCTCAAAAATATGTTGGGTACCGTCGCTAACCTCTAAATTCAACTCTTAAATGAAAATGAGGTTAAAATTAAATTTAAATTAAATACACATGATTTTCCGTGTAAGTGATAGTCGTTGAGTTGGAAAACCCTTTTGAAAAGTTGTGCTCAATTCATTCGGGTGATACGCGAGAAAATCTCATGCATATGATAGTGTGATCTATGTTAGGGTTACCCTTCCGAGAATGTGGGTTTTAATAAGATCCAATGATGCATGAAAATCTTCAAGACATTAAAATTCGGGTACATCCCAAATTACCAAAACCACTCAGATCTTGGTATCGATATGACTTCGAATCAAAAGGATAACCAAAAGGGGTCGAACTAAAATATTAAAAATCAAATAAAATACGAAGTATGTTTTATAATTATTGCGCATTTTTGTTCAACAACTTCATAATACCATAAATAAATTCTAAAATGGAACAAAAAAGGGTAAAAAAGGGAAGAAAGCAAGTGAATAAAAAAACACTATAACTGAGGCCTGGTCGTCAAAATAATGGGAGGAGACTTCGGGCGAAAATCGCTCTTATCTTTACAACACACAATAAAATTATTCATCTAGTTTCCTTTCTTTCAGGAAACAAATTTTAGAAACTTGTGTGTGTGTGTGTGTTTTTTTTTTTTTTTTTTTTTTTGGCTTGCTCCCAATTTTTTTCCTTCCTCATCTTATGTTCTCCTCTTTCTACATACAGCATGTAATCTTACTTGATACCAATCAGATCAAAATCAGACCCATTTACATTCAATGCATCAAACTTTCAATTTTTTTAAGTTAAAGAAATTTGTGTTCCCTCATGGTTTCTGGGTTTTTAGCTGGTTAGGCCGATTGATTCAATTCTAAGATCAGGGGCCAGCTATTTAGATCAAGAAATTTGTGAGGCTTTTCTTAGCTATATGTTGGGATTGGAAGGGAAGCTTTTGTGAAGATTCGCCTGTTTGGCAGCGATACAGGCTCATCAAAGATGACAAGGGCTAGAGTCGATGGAGGCCAGAAGAGGAGAGTGATGATCCTCGTCGTATTGATCATAGTCTGCATTGGCTTGATACTTGTCTTCTTCTCTCCGAACAATGCCTCCATTTCCGACAATGGTAGCCTACCGCGGAAAACCTTGGGCTCCAATGCGTTAATGGATGACGAGGATGATCGTCTTGTTATGAAGTCTATTCCTGTGAGTTTACGCTTTTAACTATTTATGACATCAATTTTTTGTTGTGGCAAGTGTTTTGGATGACTAACACAGCACGGTGTTGTATGGATCAAAGGTTTGTGGTGACAGGCACTCGGAACTCATCCCTTGCCTAGATAGGAACTTCATCTACCAGACGAGGTTGAAGCTGGACTTGGTGGTTATGGAGCACTACGAGAGGCATTGCCCGCCTCCTGAGAGGCGGTTCAACTGTCTAATTCCTCCTCCACCGGGTTACAAGGTGTGTGTACGACACGACCTCTTCCTCCGTTCTTTCTTATGCTTTCTTGTGATGGATCTTGGTAACAAAGAATATACACTTGTGTTTAGCCATTAGATGTTGGTTCATCTTTTCTGAATAGATCCCAATAAAGTGGCCGAAAAGTAGAGATGAAGTGTGGAAAGTGAACATACCTCATACCCATCTCGCGACAGAGAAATCCGATCAGAATTGGATGGTCGTGAGAGGCGATAAGATCAGTTTTCCTGGCGGAGGAACTCACTTCCCCTATGGAGCAACCAAGTACATCAGGGCAATGGCGAATGTACGTATTCCATAGCTCAAAACATTCAGCTTCTTCCTTGTTTTCATGCACTTCACTTTCTGGATATTATTTTAGTCCTTTCTTTATAATCCTCGGAAACCATGGCAGATGCTCGGGTTTCCAGATGAGAGGATAAACAATGGAGGGCGGATCCGAACAGCTCTAGACGTTGGCTGTGGTGTTGCAAGCTTTGGGGCGTACCTCCTCAAATTCGACATTCTCACCATGTCGCTGGCACCTAACGACGTGCATCAGAACCAGATACAGTTTGCCTTAGAGAGAGGAGTGCCTGCTTATCTGGGTGTTCTGGGGACAAAGCGTCTCCCTTACCCTAGTAGGTCGTTTGAGCTAGCACATTGCTCCCGTTGTAGGATTGATTGGCTTCAGAGGGACGGGATCCTCCTCCTCGAACTGGATAGGGTGCTGAGACCAGGAGGGTACTTTGCATACTCATCACCCGAGGCCTATGCACAAGATGAGGAGGATCTTCGGATATGGAGGAAAATGAGTAGCCTTGTAGAGAGAATGTGTTGGAAGATAGCTGCCAAGAAGAACCAAACCGTTGTCTGGGTCAAACCGCTAACAAACGACTGCTATATGGAGAGGCCAATCGGTACTCAGCCACCGCTTTGCAGGCCAGAAGACAATCCAGACGCTGTCTCAGGCGTGCTTATGGAAGCTTGCATTACACCCTATTCTGACCGTAAGTGCTTCTTATCTCCCTAGATTGCTGCACCGATGCCCTATTGCTGTGTTCTTCACTCAAACAAAAAAGAACTTCTGTTTTGGCGCTTTTGACTGAGCTTAAACAGATGATCATAGAGCCGGTGGAAGCGAACTGACTACATGGCCAAATCGACTGACCACTGCACCGCCACGACTGACTGATTTTTCCATCAGTCCTGAATTTTTTGACAAGGATCTGGTAACTCCATATGACTATTTCAACCAAATTATCAATTGTATAGGAAGATTATCCAATCTTAGGTATACAGTTGATTAGAATGAAAGTATCATGAGCAAAATTATGATTACGTACCTGTAGGAAGTATGGTACCGTAGAGTGGAAGGATATTGGAAAATCTTGGGTCCGAAGATCATGCCGGATACCCTCAGAAACGTGATGGACATGAAAGCAAACATGGGATCTTTCGCAGCTGCTCTGAAGGATAAACTAGTCTGGGTGATGAATGTAGTGCCTGATGACGGACCCAACAACCTCAAACTGATCTACGACAGAGGCCTAATCGGCGTAAATCACAACTGGTAAGCTAAATTTGTTCTTCTCAATGGCTTCATAGGAAAAGGAAGGCAGAAAAGCAACTCTCATACTCACAAGAAAGTAAATTATATGAAGAGTATTAGCAAAAAGGCAAAAAGACGATACAGGTTTACTGGTTTTAGCAATAACCTGCATCAAAGAAGCCAAAATAGTAAATGGAAGTTTTCTAAAACTGTTAGTGACTAAAAATTTCACTGGATTCGTCCTGTTTTGATACCTTTTCTTTTGCAGGTGTGAATCTTTCTCAACATATCCAAGAACTTATGATCTACTTCATGCCTGGACAATCCTATCTGATGTCGATAACAAAGGATGCAGTGTAGAGGATCTGCTGATAGAGATGGACCGAATCCTCAGGCCACAAGGCTTCATAGTAATCCGAGACAAGAAACCCATGGTGAAGCAAGTGAAGAGAGCCTTACCAGCATTGCACTGGGAAGCAATGGGAATGGTTGATTCTGTCCCAGATATGGACGAAGAGGATGATACTGCAGCACTCATCATCCAGAAGAAAATCTGGTTCACAAGTGACAGTATCAGGGAACTAGACTAGAAGATTGATTCACTAAGATTCTCCATTTGCTTATGAGAGTCAAATTTTGGGAGAGATCTACTTGATTTGCAAGTTTTGAAAGGAAAGCACTGTGATTTGTCAATGACAGTTGCTCATATTGCAGAGATAAGGTCTCTAAAAGACTAAGAAAAGCATTTCGAAAAGAACAAAGAACCATTACAAGTTTAAGGACAAATAGAATACCTTGGTGGTATAGAGTTCATCGCCACTCTAATCTCAAGCATTGAGAAGATACATCTTCAGTCGAATCTTCTCCTAACCTGCTAAAAGATGGTGAATATAATAATTAATTATTATATTCACCATATCTTCGTTATTTATCGGTATTTAGCATTAGTTCACAATTTATGTGTCAATAAGAATCTAGAGACTTGATGCAAAGCTCCTCTGAAATGCTCCAACACTTTCAATTATATATTGATGTTCCAATCAGCAAGGTGAAATACCGAAATTACAACTGGTGTCTCAAGTACTTGTTTTGATCAAATGACTGGAGAACATGATACATGTTTACTGCTTCACAAGAACAAGACCAGTATACTGTAACATATTAACTTTTAAGAGCCAACAAGTTTCGATACATGTTTTATAAACATATCCTGATACTTATTGCCCTGAAATTTCAAGCATTGTATAGCTCAGAACTCTCTCACTTCATCCATGAACTGAATCTGATATACATTCACAGTAAATTTGGTTGCCCTTCAAAATGCAGCCCATCCTGCTGCGCTGCTCTTAGCTGATCCAGATCCCGCTGTCGAGGGAAGATTTCGCTGCAAAAGTAAAGCACAGTCCCTGTAAGCGACTATTGGATTACGAGTTATAGACCAGAGAGGTAACACTGCTATTAAGACAGCCTACCTCAAGTTTAGAAAAATCAGACAAAGGATCACTGCCATCTCTTGCACTTCCACTTGAGCCCTTGAGACCAGAAGTTAACTTCACAGCAGCAGGGTCATTTGGAGGTGGAGGAAGAGGAGATCGAATTTTTCCTGCTCCACTGGGAGGTGGGGCAAGTCCCAAGGGTTTTGGCTTTGTGGTATCGGAAAGCCCACTGGATAATCCTGCAGCTGAAAGCATGCCTGATCCACTTGTTGGTTTATGCTTTACATTGATCCTAATGGTTTCACCTTCCTGGAATTTAAGTCATTTGGTATGTATAGTCAAGCTCATAATTAGGGTGTGCAAGCCGAATTAAACATCAAAATAAACGGTAGTGAAATTGAACGGTAAAGAATGTGTTATGTAAATTACAAGTCACAACAAGATGGAATGGAAAGCAGCCTGGCACCTTATTCAACTGCAAATAATATCATTGACTTAGAAAAGAATTTACCCAAAATTATACAAAAGCTGCAACTGAAAGACAACCCACCTAATTGCAATACATAGTTTAAACTCTCCCAACTAATAAAAAGAACTCCAACAACTTTAGTAATGTGAAAAAATAATTAATGCAAAATCCAAATCAAGTTAGGTCACTAGACTACCAACATAGGCACAATTCCATGCCATCAATATCAATCATATACATTACCCAAACAGTCGATCAAGAAATGTCTCAAATAAGCATCATCTAAACCTAATAATGTGCGATGAACTCTTTCACTTTAACTTGAAAGCTTTATCCTTCCAACTTGAAGTAATCAAGATTGAAGCTTACAACATCCCATAGTAAACAATGTATTCAAATCAGCTAGTTAGCAAGTGCATCAGTCACAAAGAGAAGGCAAGCACGAAATCAGTCGGAGATCAAACCTCTGTTCATGTAAAACTAGCAAATATCCCACCAACGATCTGAAATGAACTTCCCTCTGTTCAAAATTCAAACTTGACCACGGATTTTTTCGGCTTAGATTTCAATGAACTAAGAAAATAGACTCCTATAGATCTAATGATCTCATTTTGCTCGCCTACTGATCCGAACTTGACTCGGCACTTGTTGACAATTACCAATATCCTCCTCATCACCCTCCATCCACAGTAAAATCAATTCATCACAAGGATACAGTGTTACGCGCAATACATAAAATCGACAGCAAGTATAGTAAACCACATTAGGCAATCAGTTGCATTATGCGCTCAGTGAAGAAACCACCAATGATAACCAAACACATGGGGAAAATCTCCAAGGCAAAAAAAACAAAACATACCTTCAATCTGTGATTAACAGCAGGATGAATCCCAATCTGAGCATCTTCAGCTCCCGAATCACCGCCAGCGGCCTCATCACTCTCTCTCAGCACATGCTTCTCGTGATCCGACAACGCAACATTGAAATCGAAAGCCTCGTTCCTCTCCGAAAACCCTAACCCTACGAAAGCGTGCTTACCACTCCCATCCTCGATCCTGAGCACGAAGTACCTGGAGGAGTCGAGAGCGGGCTCAACGGCGGCCTCGCGGTGGCCTGGGAGGACGGAGCAGGCGGCGAAGAGGTCGCCGGAGGTTGGATCCTCCAGGCGGATCTCGCAACGGGAGTTGCAGGAGACGACACGGAGGCGGCCGGACCAGATCTTGTCGGTCTGGAGCCATTCTCCGCACTTATAGCCACCGGAGGTGGAGCGCGGCGGGATCTTGTAGACGGAGACTTCCCGGACGACGAGGAGAGTGTGCTCGAAGGACTCTTCGTCCTCCTCAAACGACATCGTTTTAGCGGTGTTGGGAGGTTGGGGGAAGGGATGGTCAGAGGAGAGAGAAAAGGCGGGAGATAGTAAGTTAGAGAGAGAGTGCCATTGCTAATGGTGGATGGAGCATTTGTATATGTAAAATGAAGACGGTGGTGGGGGTGGAGTGGTGGGAGACCAAGCGACGTCGTTTTTCTGGTTTAGAAGATGATGTGTTGCGTAGAGTAAAAGAATCGATGTATTCTTTTAACGTAGTTACAAGACGACGAGACGACTACTGACAAAAACTTGCTCAATTCCATAATAATTTCTGCAACTTCAATCATCAAAATTGACATTTCTCAACGAATGGAAAACTCTCGAGAACAATTGCGCATTCCATTGAATCATCAGTAATCATGGATGAGATAAAGTCGCAACTAATTAAATCAATCCGGCTGAGAACTCCATGGGAGACGATAGGGAGGGATTCATCTTTCCTTGTTTCATGCCCATAGGTGGCCGGGTGGTAGAGGGCGGCAACTACGCTCTTCCTTGCCACAACCTGCTCTTGGATTTAGAGATACGGTTCGGCGGATCCAGAGGAGGATGCAGATGGTTGTTGGCAGCGGTGATGATTTGGTTAGTACCGCAAATCTTCTTTTTTTTTTTTTTTTTTTTTTTTTTTTTTAGTGGACGTCCATTTCAACGTGCATACTCTTTTAATTAATTAACACTCAATTAATTAGCCCACTGCAACTCTTGCACGTTTGTGTATTCCAACGTGCAGATTAACCCACTACGTCAATTATAACACACAGATTTATGGTGTATTTAGTTTAGGCGTTAATGGAGATTTACGTAAAGGATTTTCCTATTTATTTGTTTGTTTGTTTATGCTACCATTCTATGCTACATGAAGGATACGGATATAGGGATACGACACAACGTGACATAGACACGGGAATACATCAGTTCTAAAAAATATAGGATACAGGTATACGGGGATGCATTTTAATATATTGTTTTAAAGCTCTATGATATATCACTACTATATATATATATATATATATATATATATATATATATATATATATATATATATATATATATATATATATATATATATATATATATGGGTGCGCTCCGGTGAAAACCAATATTATGGTAAAAACCGCGATGAGTGTTTTGATTGGTTGACACAGTGGGGCTAACAGGTGGGTTGGTTTTTATAGCAATTTGCAAATGTACCCAAACTTTATAATAATTGCAAATTTTTCTTAATATTTTCGAAATGAAATAACGAGGATTTATAAATGACTTTTGGTGGTACTAACTACCATAATCTACTGACTATATTATGAATAATGATTTTTCTATGGTTTCAAGCCCACCACGCTCTACAATTAAAAACTTAAAGATAGAGAGGTTTGACCGATATCTGAACTTAGATACACTGGACCACCGACGTTCCTTTAGCTTCCGGTTTTCTAGAGGTAGCTAACATTCAACCATGCCTCCCTTAGTCCAGGCACAACACAGATCTGTTTCGTTTTCTTACCTCAAACCGTAGTCTCTAACTCTCAATTTTTGTTTTTAGAGGATGAAATGATTGGAATCAAGAAAACTAATTATTCAGAACATAGAGTTCGATTAAGTAGCTTTCCCTTTCTTAAAAACAAACTTTTATTGAATCTGGAAAATATTACAAAACACAAGCACTCCTTACTTAAAGCTTACAAACATACAAACATACTAGATTCTCACACCAGAAAGATCCATCGAAGGATTCTTGAGTTTTTGAGTGATGGGAAACCAACCTACTCAGAACTCAACAATGCTTCTCTTACTCTTTCTGTATTACAAGACTTCTCTTTTCATATATGTTTTTTTCTCTCTGGATTTCGATGCTCTAGAAGTCTGAGGAGAGCTCTAGTTGAAAGGCATTGAATGCCTTTACAACGTCTAAAAGCTAATGGCCGGCATATGGGCCCCTACGCACTCAGAAAATAATAAAAGCACATAGTGCTGACTCAATAATACAACTCACATGATGAAAAGCAAACAGAAAGGTACAATAATTGTGTAGGTGCACTATGGTGGTGTTTAATCATTTAGGTTCTGGACCCCTTCTTCTCCCATATTGGCTTCTAAGTCATCATTATCATCCATTATCAGATCTTGGAGATTATCAATCTCTAGATCTTGCTCATTATCCAAATCTAGATCAAGCATTAGACCTTTAGTGTATTCTCGATCCCGTGCGATTAGCATATCAATCATCCTTTCTTGGCCTTCCTTGTCTAAAAAGTGACCGGCTTCTATTTGTGCTAAATAGAGCTCAATGGACTCGGACCTGTCTATAGTCTGCTGCATCAATGGCTTGAGCTGTGGGGTTATGATGAAGGTGGTATTCCCAACTTTGAATATTCCACAGTCAGTGTGTCTATACTTGGTGATGTAAAAATAGATGTAGAAGAACCCTTTCGCTCTTGCTGTCCATGGATGTCTTATTGTATTATTATGGCTTCCCACTACTGGATCTCGTACGTACCAGTATCCCTCTGTAAATAATATGAAGATCAAGTAATGTGGTAACCGGATTTGTCTCGTACTAACATCCATGCAAGCACTGATAACTCGACATCCATTTATCTTTTCCATGTGTTCGAACTTTGCTGCTCTGAGGAAGACCTCCTTTTGGAACTTGGTGAAGTATTTGAGCATGATGCTCTGTTCTTCTTCCTTTGGCCACGATCGATTGATTTTATAAAGTCCGCTACACATTCCATACTTCCATGACTTCAAGTAATCTGCGTCTTCACCTGGCATAATGGGCAACGATATTCTTCCCAATCCTACCTGGTTGTCTGTTACAAAGTGAGTAAACCATTAGTCCATCACTCCTTCTGGCGGATCCTTCCGGTTACCCTCCAGTAGAAGTGTCTGAAATCTCTCATCCTCCATCTCCTACAGATTTCTTCTTAAAGTTCTACAGGTAGCTGAAGAACTTTTATAATAATTTCGAAAGTTAAAAATCTTTCAACCGTTCTGTGTCTCGTTTCTACGAGTCCGTGACGGAATCTGTTATGAGTATATCTTCCAAAATCAGCAGAAATGTAAAAACTTGGAGGGGAAACCCATCCTTGATATTGCCTTATGTTACTTAAGAAATCAGCATCCATCTCGCTGGTTGCCCAGCGAGGGTCTTTCCATCGAGTTTGATTTCTTTGGTCCATCAGCTAGTTCTCTAGTTAAGCTGTCTGCTAGAGAATTTTTTGAACCCTGCACATGTTCGACAGTAAAGGTGAATTGGTTAAAGGCTAGTTGCCAAAGCAGGAGTCTCCATGCGCTTTCATATTATCAAGATTATTAATTATGAAACCCAATATTCCTTTACAATCTATTCTGACTGTAAAAGGCTTAGGGGCTAAGAAGTTTATAAACTTTTGGATTCCACGATAAATCGCAAGAATCTCCTTTTCTATGACAGTGTAATTATATTCGGATTTATTGAAACTGTCACTGTTGTACCTGCAAAGCTTGTTATCTTTCTTTAGTTTCAAAACAGCTCCCCAATGATAATCACTAGCATCTGTTTCAAGAACTAACTCATCATCTTCATTAGGTAAAGTCAATATTGGAAGCTTTTCACATCTTCTTTTTAGTTCATTGACTATCTTAGTGTCTAGCTGAGTCCAATTCCAAACTTGCTCTTTCTTTAATTTTATCTGTAGAGGTTTTCTTAGTTTAGCTAAATCTTTAATGAAATCAGAAGCATAAGTAAGACAGCCTAGAAACCTTTCTAGTTGTTTCCTATCTTTGATTTCATCGGGAAATTTTTCTACCTTTTCTAAGATATGTTCTTGCAACATAATTTGACCTGCTTTAATCTTTAGTCCTAGGAACTCTATTTCTGATTCAGCATAAATGCATTTCTTCTGTCCTAGAATGATTCCTTGATCAATACACTTTTGGCTTATAGCTTTCAAATCATGTTTATGTTGCTCCAAGGTTTTAGAGAAGATTAAGATATCATCAATGTAAACAAGACAACAATGTTTAAACTCTTTAAAAACATTGTCCATTCTTCTCTGAAATATTTGTTATACGTTTTTTAAACCAAATGGCATGACTATCCACTCATAGTGTCATTGTGGAGCACTAAATGCGGTAAGTGGAATGCTGTCTTCATTCATCTTTACCTGCCAATAACCACTTTTGCAATCCATTTTAGAGAACCAAGTGGCTCCCTGTATTCTATTAAATAAAATTGTTTTATTAGGGATATAGTATCCATAAAAAACAGTATTATCATTAAGCTTTTTGTAGTTGATAACCATTCTAGCTTTTCCTTTTTTTTCTTCAGCATGATTCCTAACCATAAAGGCATGGCTAGAATGAAGGCTTTTAATTTCTCTGATTAATCCTTTCTTTAATAGTTCATCATTTTGTTCTTTAAACTCTTGTTGATCTTTGTAAGTGTAAACCGTTTGTTTTACCCTGATGACAGCTTTTGGGTCTATTAACTCTATGGTAGCAAATGATTTATCTTTTTCCCAAAATTTTAAAGGATTTTCAGAATATAACTCCTTGCACATTTTTTCTTGTTGTTTAAGAATTTTTTCTTTTAAAGTTATTTCACATATGGCGAGTGCAAATTCTCTTTGAGTAGGAAGAATATATTCCTCACCACGCTTAGTGCGCGTGAACTCTATTACTTGGTGTGTATATGCTTGTTTGATCTTTTTAACCCAAGCATCCTCGCCATTGATATTAAAGACCATCATGTCTAAGTGTTGAGTGATTGGGACATGAAGTCTTTGGAAGTTGTTTCCAATTAACATATCGTGTGAAGGTTGAGAAGTAGCCTAGAGTGTAGGGATTACACATGTGACTCCACCTATCATGATTGGCACATCAGACGCTAATTCTGAATGAACCATGATGCTATCGTCAGCTATTCTGACTTGGATTGGTCTACGAGATTTCTGCCATATGAACTTAGGAAATAATGCCTTCTTACCAAAGCATACAAAACAACCGCTATCCACAAAGGCACATAATTCATAATTGTTAAACCCTTCTAAACAAATACTTATTGGGATATAAATACTATTGGGGTTTGTGATTCTATAATTTTTCTTCAAGGATCCTCTAATGACATGTTCAAGGCTCTCTTCTATCCTCGTATTTTCTTCGTAGAGATACCTAAGATCCATCACTTCCATTCTCATTCCCATTTCCTCTTCACAAAACGGTTCCTGAGGAGGTTCAGTCAAATTCTTTGCTCTTACATCATTTTCAAAGATATGTTCACTAATGGTTCTAGTTTGATATCCCACTATCTTTCCTTTAGGCTCAGAACCAAATGCTTCTCCCTGTCTTTTTGCAAGTCTTAAGACTGTTGGAGGATGCAATGGGATTGTACCAGATTCTCTAAAAGGACATGAACCTAGATCAATACTATGTTTAGTTGGTTCTCTTATAATTTTATTTTCTAACCTCTTGTTTAAGGCTGCTATCATGCTAGCTATATCCTCATCTACCACAAATGACTTGTCTTTCTGGCTTGCAGTAACTTCTTGATTCCTTGGGGTAATACTGAGATTATGATTGAACCTAAAACTGGGATTTCTGGCTAGACTTGGACACCTAGATAGGTTTACCTGTGGTTTAACATTCGTATGGATTCTACCTTCTTCATATATAGTTAAAACTTTATCACTGCTAGTGGCTGCAGAATTTTCGAATACATTAACTCAAATGGTCTTTAGTTTTATCTGATCTGGTCTTAGCTTTACTGGCACAACCTCTTTGCTGGGACCTACTATCTCGTGTTTCTTGGCTTCTACTATGTGAAACTTACGTGGAGGATTTGTAGTGTTTTCTAGTTTATAAACTACCTTCCACTTTAGTTGTAATGGACAAGTTCCCTTGTGCATACTGATACCTTCTGTTAACAATTTTATAACTAAGAATTTGGATGCATAATGATCTTCTAAACTAACATAATAGTTTGGCCTAGAGATCCAAGAGACTGCTCCTTGACTCAGATTACAGACTATTCCACTAATGCATTGGTCACTAAACCTGTTATGCCTGATATCACAAACAAAATTAGTGCATTGCACATCCTTACCATAGTCTTGTAACGAAGTTATAATAACTTGGATGCCACATATAAAGATATATTTAAATTTTTTGTCTTTGTTATGTTTTTGAATATTTGCCCAATTAATTAAGTTCCTTCAGTTGCTTGAATTTCATTGTTTTTAACTATTACGTCTCCAGACATCTCTTCACACACATATTTAGCATATTTAGAGAACAATGATTTTTTTAACAAACTATTCTTTGGCAATGATCGAGAAATCAACCCCTGATATGGTCATTTCTTCTATTGTTCTTGATCAATAGAAGTTTCAGCTTACTGAAGTTGAGCTAAGGTGGTCATTTCATATTCATCAGAGAACTCACTAGGAGCTTCTCCTTCCATCATCTCATTAATTTCTTCACCTTCAATTGACTCATTTTCAGACTCTTTGTTTTCATCAAACCTTTCTTCTATTATTTCCAATATTCCTTTGTTATTCCTTAGAGCTAAATCTACTGCTTCATCTTCTGATAGTTCTATGTAATCCAAACTACCTAGGGCTTCTGCTAATCTATTGTTCTTCTTGTTTATGCATTCATTAGCATAATGACTGGATTCTCCACATGTCCAACACTTGCAGTTTTTCTTTTTCTCGGGACAAAATGAGGCTTTCTAGAAAAATCTTCTATTTTTTTAAAAAGGTTTTTTTATAATACTTCTTATAATATTTCTCACCTCTTTGTTTGTTCAAACTTTTTCTCTTATAGTTTCTTCTTCTTTGATAATCTCTATTGTTGCATCCTCATTCTGTTGGCGTCTCCCAACAAGTTAAGAATTGTTTCTTCATTCTTTGGGTGCTTCTTACATCTCGACATTTTTTCTTAACCCATTTCCTAACATAGAAAATTCTATTACCAAGAGAATCTTTGCTTCCATTTTTTATTAACTCTCGATATTCGTCACTTATTTGTTCATTAATTGGGACATGAAGTTTATCAAAGAACATTTGTAGATTAGTGCCGTTTTCTCCTATCTTATAGAAACACCTCTCGAATTCTATTATATAGTTATCAACATATTTCATGTTACAAATTTCAAGATTGTTCAAAGTTCTTTGCCATTTTAAAGATTCCTTATCTTCATCTTCCTTTTCTCCAATGAATATATCTTCAATTAATTCACATATTAATGTGAACATATTCACTGGACTTGTCAGATTCCTAAGTTCTTGTTGAGCTTCATCACCAATGGCTCCATACCAATCGGCAATACAACCATAGAAACTGTGTTCTATATAATTAAGAAATTGAGAAGAATTTCATCCTACATTCATGTTCAATACGCTCATCATACTTTTCTTCCAGAATTCTATTATCTCACGTCTATTCCTTACACCATCCAGGTTTAATTTGTAACTTGTTTCACTTATGGGTTCTAGGTTAATTTCTCTTTGATTTGGCCTATGGTTTGGCATAATAATTACTCCAAATTTTTCTTTCTTTTCTAGAAACTCCTTTGCCTTTAGCCTAGGTCTATAGTTACCGGTTGAACCATGTTCATAGCACCTGTAGTTTCTTCTAGCTTTGTTATGTTCTACTGGTTCATTTTCCTTCAGCCTTCTTTGTCTTAGTATTTCATCTAGCCTCTGTTGTACTTTGGATATGGGAATGTTTTCCATGTTTTTTAGATTAATTAATCCCATTTGCTGATATACGACTTCTTCATCAGAGTTCCTGTCAGACTCATCGTCACTCATAACTTCTTGGTTTGTGAAGTTGAATTCAGTGGTTTTGAGTTTATGTAATTTTAGCTTCCATTCTGAGTCATCCAACTTAGTGCTAAATTTCCTTGTTTGTAGAAATGGATGTTGATTCATTTTCAAGGATCTGATTTTCGTCTTAATTTTCTTCTTCAATAACACCTTTTTTTTATATTATCTAACTTAGTAGAGAACTTCTTTTTGGATTTTTTAAATGGATAACTATATTTAAAAGGATCTCCTTTCTTAATTTCACCACCTGATTTTGGGCTTATAACACATGACTTTATAGTTCATTCAAACCGAAAAATCGTGCTAAAAAGCTAATGTTTTAAAATTATATAGTGACTTTATAGCTCGGTTTTATTTAAAACCGGGCTAAAATTTATGACTTTATAGATTGGTTCTATTCATAACCGGTCTATAAAGCAAGTGAACCGGGCTAAAAAGCCGGTCCTCACGGGTTTCTACCGCAATTTTGGTTTTCACCGGAGCGCATCCCTATATATATATATATATATTATATACACATGGCTACATACCTAAAATAAAGTCATTACATTACCAAAGTACAAAAAAAAATTAACAAGCAAAAATATAACAGGAAGTCTAGAACTAAGAGTCAAACCAACAACATCAATGTTCTTTTAAGAACTCTTCCTCAAACTCAATAAAACATCACTCTTCTAAGAACTATTCCTCCAACTTAGGCTCATCAAGACTAAGCGTAGCAATACCAAGAACCTCGGTATCTTCTATTGCTCCATACTCATCTTCGCCAACATCCCACATGCATTTTAGTATGTTCTTCTTTGTATACCTCAGAGTTTCTTGATAAAGGTTGGAGGTTGTTGTGAACAAAGACAAGTTCTTTTGCACGCATTGGAGTTAACATATTCCTCTTCATAGAGTGAATAAACGAATAAGTACTCCAATTTCTCTCAGAACATGAAGATGAAGTTGGTTATCCAAGTAGTTTGAATGCTAGTCCTTGAAGTAAGGGTATTAATGCACCGAAGTTAACCCACCAAACTTTAGGATCATCTACATCCATAAAAAAGATAGTCACCAAATCTGCAAGTGGTCCAGTCTTTAGTGAAAACATGGTGTATTTAGCAAATACTTTTCTGTACTTCGCAATATCCGGGAAAAGTCTTCGAAAATTGGGGACAATCGATACAAACTTTTGATCCGATTTTAAGGGAGAATCGAAGATTTTGTTTGTCTATGTAGGGAATAGCTGGTTGGTTTGATCTCGTTTGTAGTTTAATTGCATTTTTCCAGAATATTAATTAATTAGTTGTGTTAAATAAAGTTTAAATGTATATTCTTGTCAAGTAGCTTGCTTTGGCTTTGATTTAGCAAATGACAAGTCCTTTTACTTGTTAATTTGATAGCCTTGTTGACTAATTGAACATGTCTCGCCCTCTTGTTTCTTAGCGTATTAATATTAGCAATAACAAGAGGACAATGTGCATCTTCTTCGATTGGTTATGTAATTGTTGCCCTCATCCAACTTGCGAACAACTCTTTTTGCTCGCTTTGAATATCTCTCCATTTATATTAGGGTTTTCGCTTTATCATAAGCAATTGTTTCTTCTTGCTCTGTGCTTTGTTTGGGCTTATAGAAAGGTGCGGATATGGTTCTTATAGCAATTTTATTTGTTGTTACCTTAGTCCTTGTGTTTCCATGTCTTTTTTCTTGTGTTTGGAAATTTGTTTGATGAGTTGAAAATTGGGGTCAAGGAACTGCAAATCTTCTTTGCCACCAATTCCATGTCTTGTTTAGGGCCATTGTGCACGTGATTTGATTCAAGCTTGATCATTTAATTATACCACATTATGTTTGTAATTTTAAAATTTTATTTTACTTTGAATCTGACGTTTGTTTTGCTTTGAATTAAAAGCAATTTTAAAATTTTACTTTGAATCTGACGTTTGTTTTACTTTGAATGTGACGTTTGTCTTATTCTTCATAAAAGTTGTTTGATTGAATTGATTTTAATTAAGTATAGAAGTTTGTACGAACTTCAAAATGCAGTGGCAAGTAGGCAATGATATTTGTGTTAATTAGTTTTGCGCAGGGCCTCCGAAATTCGTTGGACAACCCTATCGGGTCGAGTTACATTTTAATAAGTCTACTCTAGGCGGATGCTTTTGCTAAAATGAGAGTTTTATCAACAAAGGTAAAAGAAGGGATTTGAGTCATTCTAAGGGCTAGTTTAATATCAATTCTAGGTCTGGACATATTTTCTTCTTGTTGAAGTATTATTGATCATAGTTCCATGACTATGACAAAGATGTAAGGAGACAAGGGGTCCCCTTCAAAGACGCCTCTAGTCGAAGAGAAGGTATCATTAGGATAATTATTTCCCCATTCGAGAAGGTTGAAGAGGTGAAATAACACAAGGTTTTTAATGGGTCAGCCTTACTAAATCATCATCTAAGAACGTCTTGATGGATGAGAACACAAAATTCTTCATTAGACAAAAGAGCACGAAGGTCAAATAAATGGAGTGGACCTGCAATCCTATCGACCATTAGGTTGATCTTGTGAAAAATGCGGATATATTGTACCACCTTGAATAACTAGAAGGGAAAAAGGGAGGCAGAAACCAACACCTCATTCTCTCACATACACCTCCATTCACCACGGATGATGGTTGTTAAGCTATCACCCTCCATAATAAGCTTGGGGAAAAAACTCCCTAGCTTTCCCTAAAAATGTTGCATCTGAGAGATGTTGCCTCTATAGCAACTAGTGGCCATGTGTCACATAGTGAACCACCACTTTCAACAACTATCTTGTCAGTCTCTCATAATGAAACATGGAGTTGTCTCATTGGAAGAAAGTTTAGAGTAATTGAAATTACTTTTACAAAATCCTTCTCTTGGTTTATTCCATCTTTTTTTTCCTTTGGTTACTTCCTCTTTTCATTTGTGCGGATTAGGAATCATTTACAAAGATTATTTTCAAGGCTTATCAATTCTTTAGTTATATATTGTTTGTGTAGTGCTCTATACTTTGGACATTTGTGAGTCTTTAGTTGTCAAATATTTTTCAACTAGTTTAAAGACACTACCATATCATTGCAAAATTTTCTTTTTGTTTCCCATTAGCAAAAACTTCTATAATGTAACCCAAATAATTTATTTCAAGCTAAAAACTCTACTATAGATGTTTCAGCTGCAATGACATAGATTCAATTATAAGATTTAGCAATACAATCGCAAATGCCATGAACATAATTCAACTGTAAAAATCAATAATACATATTCAGCTTTATATTGATAATTGTGAATACATTTTTATGGGGTAAGTGCCATGATTTTTCCCAACTATCTAGAATCATCAAAAAATAAGAAACAATTTTAAGTAAACTTTGATCAAATGGCACATCTGATAGCATTGATTTCTCTAAAAAGAAAGCCTCTAGGGTGCTCACCACCACATCTTAAAGACTTTAAATAATGTAGTCTTTTGGTGACTTGCAAAAGACAAGCCATGTTCCTAACCATTTTTCTTCAACAATGCACTTTCTAAAATAAGTTAAAAATTCACAAATTTTCTCATCCTAATCAACTCTCGGTAACATGAAGAAATGAGAACACATGCTCCTTTTCGAAGGCTAATCGTGCTTTCTTCCTGAAAAGCCTTCAAGCATGCCTTAGTTGCATCATCAAGAATGCATTACCCTTCCTAGAAGTCAAGTGCTCGAGTCCCCTTTGCAGCAGCCCCGAATTTTCTTGGTCCCCTTTACGCTTGAATCTCAACTCTCCTCTATCATCGCAGTAGTCAAGTGCTTCACCTATGTCTTTTTTTTTGTGGCTCGTGCCAAGACATGGAGATTGAGATCTCAATCTAAGAGATTAATCTTCATCCTGTTAAATTTTTATAACTCGGTCTCAATCTAAAATATTCATCTTCATCCTTTGATATTTTTAATAACCCTAACTAGGTTTTTTTTTACAGTAGATAAAAAATGATTGTCTTTGCCAGGTAAAGCTCAACCATGATCATCCTTAAGAATGATGTTACAGAGTTTCCCACACAGGGTGACCCTCTTACTCCTTTCAATTCAATATTCAATTCCCCCTTTTAATTTTTTTAGCGATTCATGTTAGCTAGTAATTTAATGTCAAGTTGACACCATGTCACCTCTTTGGTACCATATTATTAGATCTGATCGGATTTGTCACCGAAAAAAAAAGTTGTATTATTTTTTATTCCATGCAATAGTTGGCTTTGTTACAAATTATTTTTCCACAATTGTCATCTGAACTAGGGTTTATGCATTTAAAACAAGTTTTCTTTCCTTTTTGTTTTCTAATGTGTGTCTTACAAAAGCCACAGAATAAAATGTTAATTGATAAATTTATAATTTTTTTATTTGTCTATTCATTCACACATACATTATGTTGTCAACAAAAAAAACAATCGACGATATGCCTCACATCGGTCGAATTCTTTCCTTCTTAAAAAAAGAGCAAAAAAAAAACAACATTAATAACAAAGGAACTATCAATTACTCATATATCATACATATATACCATGCCTACCAATAAATCAACAAGTGTTGCAAATTGAATCATAGGAGGTTAAAACCCTCACTTTGAAAGGTACAATTTATATAAGAATATCCAGTGAGATGAGTAAAAAAAATCTACAATCAAGATGTAGAAAATAAGTATGTCCTTACTTGTATTCTTTCCAAATCTTTTGAATTGCTAACCACTAACATGTAATGTTAGTCGTAAAATTACAATGAGGGTTGAAGAACTGGAACATGGTTTTTGTTTAAGGTGTTTTAGGGGAGGAGCACTCGGATTGAGTGTCGGCTTCGGAAGGTTGGAGTTTTACGAAACTCCCTTGAGCATATTGACTACTTGATGCTATGTTAGATGGTGATCCAGCTTCTGTTTCATCCTCTGTAACATGACATTACATAGATTAGTTAAATTTGTACTAAAAATGAATTTTCACCCTAAAGTGATGGTGCATTAGCACATAAGATATACATGTGTGTGTACTTCTATTTTTTTTATGAAGAATAAGACAATGCGATGAATTTTACTTAAACAATGACTTACCAAAGATGGACATTACCGATGGCCTTTTGGGCTTGTTGTCTTTCTTCTTCAACTCGGCTACAAAAGAGTTTTAAGGAAACATAATTTTCATGTTTGAGTAAAATCAAAAAAGAAATATACAACTTAGCGAGAAATCAATAATAGTTATAGATGTAAAGTACATTACTTTTTCTATTGTAACTTTTTAGAGTGCAATTAATTGAATAGTAAGTTTTGATAATACATTGTTTAATATAAACACTAACTTAAAGTCACAAGAAAAACATTCTCGCCTCAAATTGCTCACATAAGAATGTATAACATGACTTATTTATAATGCAGATTCAAAGTCACTAGATACACTAATGAAATACATCGTAAAGGTGAGAGAGGTACCCATCCCAGGAACTTGATAGCCATTGACGATCTCAAAGTTTTTATATGTATAGCCCACAAAATTGAGATCCTTTGAAGATAACATCTGTAAGTAAAAAAATGATAAAAACAAGTGGTAAGAATGAAAAGGGTGACAAGAAGATTAAATAAATTAAAAAAAAGTTAGCACCACATTCATTTCATTAAGATATACATAGTTGACTCAAAGGGTTTAATATTCATTACCTTTCTCCATGGACCAGATTTTGAACTCGAACGGACTAGATTGTCAGACTGTATGTCACAAGAAAAAGAAAAGCAAGTATCATAAGTGTTTACTATGACAAAAATGCTCCTATTGGATCACACATTTACATTGAGAAAAGCTAAACTTGTAAAATTATACCTCATCAAACTGCTCAAAGTTTTGAGTGTCTAACTCATCATTAACCTCAGGGATGAAAGCAGCATCTAGATGGTAGATTCTCTCCCAATCAATACCATCAAACCATGGATGAACCTGAGTTTATAAGGGAAAATAAAATATTGTTCTTTAAATATGCAACCAAATTAATGTCGCTCTAAAACTAGATAAGACACGTCATATAACACCTTCATTTCATCAGTACCCTTGGATCCCAATCTCTGGTTGACATTACATAACAATTTATTAATAAGATCTTTAGCATCAGCAGATAATGTTGCTTCTTCTGGAAACTTTAAATGAGTCTTCCAATTAACAATCTGCAAACAATAGGAATGAAAGTTTTTAAGTCATCTTCGATATCATTGAGAAGTACGAGAAAATATGTTAAATGTTGCAAATCAAAAAGAAAATTCAATAACCAAGAAGGCATGAAACAAGTAAAAAAGCATATTTGCATTGGTAGTTACCTTCCTACATGTGGACATGGGATCATCTGAATAGAAGGGAGGGTAACCCACAAGCATTTCATACATTATTGCACCTAGTGACCACCTGAAGATAATGACAATAACTATGAGCCCATGTAATAATGGTTGATATTTAACAATAAGATAAGGAAAACCCTGCCAAACTCAAATTAATTTGAAAAAAAAAGAGTAAACATGGCAAAAGAGGTAAAAAATTATTGTTATGAAAAAAACCAATAATGTTCTTCTTGGTTTAAAAAAATAGTCATGCATACAAATATTATTTACCATCAAGATTATTTCATGTTTTATATTAAACATCATATCCTTATTCGAGATTCGATCTTTTATCCTATGCCTTTAGGACATAGGATAAACGAACTATATTAAGAAAGATTCTCAATATTTGGATGTTTGAAACTTAGGAAAGCATTATTAAAAATGAATAAAATCTATTAAATTTGAAAAATCTTTCTAAATGTAGTTTTTTAACCTATGCTCTTTGAGAAAAAGTTAGAAAAACCATTCAAGATTAATATATTCATTACTTTTCAAAAATTCTCTTAAGAATCAAAAGAGCTATCTTTACATTAATGGTAATTATTTACTATAAGATATATATTATATTTACCAGTCACATTCTAATCCATAACCTTTCTTCAACAAAACTTCAGGCGCAATATAATCAGGTGTACCAACAGTTGAATAGGCCTGCATGATAAATTATAATCACACGAGCGTTTTTATATTAAAAACATTTTTACTAGGTTTATTTCATTAATATTAAATGTGATTAAATATTTTTCAAAGTTAACATCAATGTAGAATTGCAGACAAATAAATAAATATCCTAAAGAGGAGGAGATTTACAAGCATCCTTCGATTCTTTTGCCAGTGTTGTAGTTGCTCTTGTTGAGTACGTTTGGGTTTAGAAGCTTCGGAAGTTGGAGAACCACTGGGATTGCCAACAAAATCTTTCTCTTCAAGTGCACTACAATCTAATGGTTTACATAGTCCAAAATCTGATAGTCTTAAGTGACCATATCTATCAAGAAGTAGGTTATCTGGCTTGATGTCTCTATTCAAAAAACAAATTGTGAAACATCAACATTAACTCATAATTATTAAACCAAATACAAAATGTTAGGGGAATTAAAGTACCTATGAACATAGTTATGTTTGTGAATAGATTCAATTGCTAAAACCGTTTCTGCAACATAAAATCTTGCTTCATCCTCTGTGAGTGTATCCTTTCTCATAAGCAAAGTCATCATATCACCACCGGGGAGATATTCCATTATGAGATACAAATATTCATCATCTTGAAAAGAGCAATAAAGTTTGACAATACAATTACTATCAACTTCAGCAAGTAGGTTTCTTTCAGCTTTTACATGCTCCACCTACATTTTGAAATTAAGTTGAAGAGAAGACATCGAATAGAATTAGAGGAAACCTCTACATATTCAGAGTTATTAATTTTATTGGAGATTATGGAAACACAATATGCATAAAGTGATACTGAAAAAAATAAAGCGATAAATTCAACAAGGAAAAAGACATGGACATCAAGACATATATACCTGTCCTCGGCGAAGCATCTCTGATTTCTTTAACTTTTTCATAGCATATACATGACCGGATACCTTCTCTCTACACACCCGAACCTACATATATGTGAAATAGAACATATATGAAGCATGTCATAAATAAATCAATATGATAATTTCTATTATGCACAAACGACATAAACATGATTAAAAAAGTCTCATCCTAATCATTCATTTCTCTATAAATATTAACTTAGAGTGTGAATATATGTGAAAGAGAACGTATATGAAGGACATCATAAATAAATCAATATGATAATTTCTATTATGCACAAAGGACATAAACATCATTTAAAAAAAAGTTCAATAAACTTAACTAATAGCATTTTGAGGAACTTAAGCACACATTTTTACTTATTTCATATACAATGAGTAAAGATTTACTTTTTTTTTATTTGAGTTGAAGAGTGTTAGAGTGTTAAACTAGCCAAATTATAACACAAAATTAGTTATTTTTTCTTATAAAAGCTCCCTCATTAATTAAATAATAAATTATAAACTAAAACAAATTTAACAGGTAAAAAAGAGCTATTGACAAAATAAAAAAGTAGAAACATATCTAATTCGAGTGAGAAAATAGACAATTGAATTGCCCGCACTTCTAACAAAAGACCAACTGCAATCTTCAAAACCCCCCTCCTTATTAGATCTACCCAATGTGAGATAGAGTAAACCACAAATTTCGACCAAAAAGTGTGTGTGTTTATATATATATAGATTTAAAATTTGAATACATGATAACAATTTATATGATCGAAGACAAAAGGTTGGCTTTCCATTTTTCCTAATTAATGTGATAGTTAAGAAAAATAGAAAAAAATACTTAATGCCCTAAAAATCTATATTTTTTTTTATCAACTATTCATCTCTCAAACGTCTTAAATTCTTGATCAGATAAAGTATGATATTAAAAAACAATAGAGATATACCTCACCAAATGCACCTTTTCCAATCATTGTTAATAACTCAAAGTCATCAACGCCCATTTTGTGTCTTTGAAGTCGCATGTATTCTGTTTCTTTTCTCTCCAGAAACTTTAGCAAGTTATTTTGATCTTCCTCAGAGACATCAGCATCAGCCAACTTTTTCTCCAATACAGTTCGTCTGCTCAAATAGAAGAAATCGATAAAATATCTAATGATTTACCTTTGGGTGTTGCACTAATATTTACAATAATAGATAGATAATTAAGTTTTGCATAAAAAAACCCACCTTTCTTTCCTCTCTTGCAAACTCTTCATTTGCTCTTTATAATGTTTTTCAATATATTGCTTTGCAGCTTCAACCCTCTGTTTCGTAACATGGGATGGGCTATCATCTTCGGAAATTGATTCTGATCCATTACCATCCTTTCCCCCAATAGAATCCTTTTTCCTAGCCGAACCCCTCAATTTCTCTCGTGGTTGAAGCTTATGCAACCAACTCCTAGCCGAATCCATTGTTTTCTTTTTTCACACCTTCTTGTCACCCAACTTAGAAAAATATTAACCTTTAAACATTATCCAACTTTTCAACACCTACCAATTCAATAACTACATTAATTGTGACCAAACAACTTAATTAATCCTAAGATGCAACATCCAAATTTGCGAGATCCCTGTGCCAAACCGACAACATTGGAGGCATTATTAGAAACTACAAGATACAATTTCAAATATAAAAAACTCTCAAAGTATCCATCGGCTAATAAAAGGATCAATACACACTTTCGAAAACATAAAAGAATGACACTACAAAACTCATTTAGCAAGAACATCTACAAACACGCACACGGCAAAATGAGCAAGCCGTAATGAAAATATGATGTGTCAATGCTTACAAAATGGTAGTTTTGCAAATTGGTTTATTGAAATGGCAGTTTTAAAAGAGCTCCTTGACAAATTGACATAAAATTGCATGCCAAACTCAACCAAAATAATGAAAATATGAAGATATTAATGTGTAAACACTTTCAAGCACAAACAATTATCAAGAAAATTTTTACATCCAAACATCATTATTTCAAGAGTCTACATATTTTAAAGGGAAAAGAAAACTGAAAATATAAAATCTCAAACTAAATTCCAACTACTCTAGTTTTCAAGCAATAAATTTACCTCAATCTCGCAAGAAAGAGAAGGTAAAAGGTAATGTTAACACTGGAGGAATGGAATAAATTTTAAAAATGAAAGAAAATAAAAGAAAAAAGTCAAAGAATTGTACATTACATGCCTCACGAGAGCTAGAGAAAATAATGGGGACAAAATTAAAGAACACAACTAAATTTGGGGAAATTGAAAGACAAAGATAGAAAAAGAATGGATTACCAATGAAATGGAACTACTATAAAAATGCAGTTTGAGAAAAAATGGGGAAAAAAGTATGGAACAATGGGTGAGAGGATTCGACAAATCCATTACTGGTATTTTAAAAGTATATGATATAAAGTTGGGGCCATGAAAAAAAGTATTATGATCGACTGACATGAGTATCAAAAGTAATTATCTTAGGTTGTTCGGAAATATATTAACAAAAATTCAATCACTAACTACTTAGTACTTATTATTATTTTTATCTCTATAATACAATATATTGTGAGACTGAAATGCAAAAATGAAATTAAAAGGTGGTAGATTTGTATGATTGGGTATTAGAAAAATGATGATAAATACTTTTCCCAATAGATGATTGATTTTTTAGTGCATGCATTCTTCGAGTACTAGGGGATATTTTTTTTGGGTGGAAAGTACTAAGGGATATTGCGTGTATTTTTGTTTAGTGCAATAAAATTTAAAACTCTTTCAATGCTATAAGACCTTAAGTTGTAGAAGAAAAATAGAATAGAAAAAGATTTAGGATTTTCCTTAATGAAACAAAGAGAAAAATATATAATTGTTATTTTTTCAAATTGTGTTTCAAAATATCAAATTTGATTTTAATATACCGTTGACTTGAACATTGGTGTTTCGATGGAAAAAACATTTAATGATCGTGAACGTGTCATCTTTTAAATAACGAAGGGTGTGTTTACAAGGGAATTACTTTTTAGGGGGTGGACATAAATTTTAGGAGGGGAGGGGATGAAAATTATTTTTGGGTAGACAGGGTGGAGATTATTTGTCAAAAATAATCCCCTATGTGTTTGATTGTTTGGGAATTAATTTTTTATTGATCTCGAGTGAAAAGATAAAAATGCCCCTCTTTTTAACCCTTAGGAAACAAGTTGGGCAGTGGGCGCATCCCATCTCCAATTTTCGACCACCACTACACCAACAGTCCACCCAACCAACCTCCATTCGAGAGAGAGGTTCCACTGGCAGTGAACCTCACTGGCGACGATTAACATCACCTCTGTCATCGTCATCGACTCTAACGCTGCAGCTAACGAAGGTCCACATCGAGGCCGCCACCAGCTGCGGTCACTGTCCATGTGAGTGATTTCCTCTTAAACTACTCCACTATCGTTTTCGTCCTGCTACCTAAGCTTGAAATTGGTTATTTCTGGTAGGAGTAGCTTGAATTTGTAGAGCTTTTGATGAATTGTTGTCCAATTAAGTGCCAAGTTGTAGATTTTATTTTCTCCCCAAATTGAAAGAGATAAACCTAGGGTTTTCCATTTAGGTTTTCGAATGGGTCATTTATGGCCGAGATTGGTTGTTTGTCATCGCCTGACCTTCAATTAGAGGTGTTTACATGAATTGTAGACTGAATTCAGTACAAAATTATAGGTTTCGTTGTGGACGCCAACTAGAAACTGAAGAACCTAGGCCTTTGAATATAAATTTTTGAATAGGTTGTTGTTGTGTTTTTGAAAACCGTGCATTGTTGTGCATTCGGCTTCTGATCTAGGCATCCTCTCTGTCGGCCCCCTATAATAGGATGAACACAGGTTTCCAATTCGCATGTCGGCCCCCTATATTGATAGGTGAAAATCTTAACTTGAGGACAAAGATATTACGGATAGACTTGTTAATGTTTATCCGTGAATATCTAATTTTCACTGAAATTATCTTTTTTGAAAACTTATCTTTTTCGGTTTTGGATAGGCTTCGGTCTTCTAAAAATAGACTAGAATATTCCTTTACATGCGGCTTAAGGAAGATTTTTACGGCTATATAAGGGATTGAGGCATAGGGTTTCAAACACACAGTGAACACAAATTGCCTCTCTCCCTCTCTTGTTTTCTCCTACCCTTTTCCCGTTTTGAGCGCCTGTTCCAGTTCCAACTTCTCTCCCTCAAGTGCACCTATGAGAGAAGCCGGTGAAATCCTTGGGGGACTTTGCCTCGCATACGATCTACACCTCTGTCGGGGGAAAATACGTTTCTCATTCAGCGGCTCCCATATCACGCTTCACCGCAGTCCTAGTCCCTTCACATAAACGAGTTCGGCCTACATCCTCTAATGCTCTATAGCAAGTTTATTGCTTCTCGCAGATTCTAGCAGGGTTATTGTCCAACAGTGAGAAATGTATTTACATTGGAACAATGGACACTATCGAGATCTTCTACAAGAAGTCGTTGCTTGATCTCTCAAAGCTGGAGCCTTTGGATGGCTCGAACTACAAGCGATGGTCCCAGAAGATGCTGATCTTATTTAAGCAACTAGAGATTGACTATGTGTTGTTTAAGGACCCCCTTTTTGCCCCTTCTTCTGTTGCTGCTTCCGAGGGTGATGCTGCGCTCAATCCTCTTGTGCCATCTGAGGAGCTCGTGAAATATGAGCGCGACAAGACTGTCAGAGGCTATCTGCTGAACCACATGACGAACGCGTTGTTCGACCTGCTGTTGATCCAAAAGTCTGTTAAGACTATTTGGGAAATCCTGGACAAGAAGTATGGCACTGACAATGCTAGGAAGCGTAAGTACGTGATTGGATAGTGGATCCAGTTCAAGATGGTGGACGACAAGCCCATCATTGAGCAGGTGCATGAGTACAAGAATTTGGTAGTGTATATATATACTAGCTGAAGGGATGAAGATGTGCGAAGTTCTTCAGGCCAATGTTCTGATTGAGAAGTTGCCCGAGTTCTGGGCACGCTGCCGCAATCACCTTAAACACAAAAAGAAAGATCTTATCGTGGAGGAACTCGTCAGCCATCTGAAGATTGAGGAAGCCAACCGACTAAAGGAGAAGGAGACCTCCATCGCTACTGCTGATATGGTAAAAGCTAACATTGTTGAAACTCTGCAGGTTAACAAGAAAGGCAACAAGCCTTTCAACAAGAAGAACAAGAAAGGTCCTGGAGGACAAAACAACAAGCTTGCGAAGTTCAAGAAGAACAAAAACGGAGACAAGTAGAACAACACTGGCCGATATGTATGCGGCAGACAAGGCCACAGGGCTTTCCAGTGTTGTGAGAGGAAGTAACCCCAATATGCTGCCCAAAAGAATAATGGTGGCCAGGACAAGGGCATTGCAAACGTCACTGAAGGTGGTGATTCTGAAGTCATAGCTTTGGTGGTCACTGAACCCAACATCGTTGGGAGCATGACTGAATGGATCGTGGACACTGGGGAAACGAAGCACTTCTGCGCCAACAGAGAGCTATTTGACGAGTTTGAACCTGCAAGCAAAGCTGAGCAAGTCTACATGGGGAACTCAAGTCAATCGGAGGTGTTAGGCAAAGGAAAGGTCTCGCTGAAGCTCACCTCAGGTAACATCCTGAGCATGTAGAATGTTTTTTATGTGCCTTCCTTGCGTCGGAACCTGATCTCTGGAGGGCTCTTATCTCGAGCCGGGCTAAGAGAAGTCATGGAAGGTAACTCTATAGTCTTGTCCAATAATGGGAAATTTTTAGGGAAGGCCTATAAGTTTGGCGAATTGTTTATTTTGCAAATTGTTGTTGATTCTACTAGTATAGCTTCTACTTTCGCTTAGGGATGGCAACGGGGCGGGTTCGGGGTGGGGAGTACCCTCGTCGTCCCCGTCCTCGTTTACAAAAAGTCCCCCCGTCCCTGTTCCCGTTCGGGGATGAAAAATGTCCCCCGTCCCCATCCCCACTGGGTCCCCGTCCCCATCGGGGAATCCCCGTCCCCGCTTAATTTTTCCCGTTTGCATTCCCCGTAGGTTTTCCCGTCGGGTTCCCTATTTAAAACTCTTGGTTTTCCCCCATCTAATAGAAAACTATAAGATATTATTAAAGTTATGTAAAAAATATGATATAAATATTACATATAATATCTCATAAATGTAAATTATAAGGTAAAAGTTTAAAAATGAAAGAAAAATTATTTAAACTTATGTAAGATCTAAATAAAAATGGGGATTTTATACTCCCCATCGGGGATCCCCGCGGGGTTTCCCAACGGGGGCGAGGCGGGGCGGGGATCGGGGTGGGGACTACTATCCCCGTCCCCGCACGGGGAATTACTTTGGCCCTCATCTCCGTCCCCGTCCCCATTTAATTTCCCCATCCCCGTCCCCGCGACGGGGATTCCCCGCGAGGATTGGGGAGTCCCCGCCCTATTGCCATCCCTACTTCCGCTTATATCGTTGTTGATGTTGATCTTTGGCATGATAAATTAGGTCATGTGAATGTTGATTTTGTGAACAAATTGCATAAAATGGGCCTAGTTACAAACTTGGGTAACAATGATCACAAAAAATGTAAAATTTGTGTGGAAGCTAAGTTCACTAAGAAACCTTTTAAACCTGTAACAAAGAGATCCACTGAATTGCTAGAATTAGTTCACACAGATCTAGATGCTTTTAGGAACTCTGAGAGTAGAGCTGGTAAAAGGTATTATATCACATTCATTGATGATTATTCAAGGTACACCAAGTTGTATTTGCTAAGATCTAAAGATGAGGCAGAGAAAATGTTCTTAATCTACAAAGCTGAGGTAGAAAACCAACTTGATAGAAAAATTAAAAGACTTAGATCCGATAGAGGTGGGGAATATAGTACAACGTTTTTGAAAGAATTCTGTAAGAATAATGGCATAATTCATGAATGTACAACACCCTATAACCCTCAATCAAATGGAGTAGCAGAAAAAAAGAACAGAACTTTAAAAAACATGACGCTTTCTATTCTTGTGAGTTCTGGGTCACCCGACTCTTTGTGGGGTGAAGCTGTTCTTTCTGCAAACTACATTCTTAACAAGGTACCATATAAGAAGTTAGACAAAATCCCTTATGAACTTTGGAAAGGTCATCTTCCTAAAGATTGATGAAAGTGTGGGGGTGTTTGGCTAAGGTTGGGATTCCTACATTTAAGAGAGATAACCTTGGATCTAAAATTGTCGATAACATGTTTGTTGATTATGCTGAGAATAGCGATGCCTATAGGTTTATGTCCTTCCATGATAGATCCATGTGTGAATATCGTGATGCTGAATTTTTTTGAGCATATTTTTCCTTTGAAGAAAGATCATGATAGTGTTCATGCTGTTGTTGAACCTGCATCTTTATCTTTACCTACTTTTGTCGATGTAGAAGAACCTAGTGAAATTAGAAAAAGTAAGACGTAGAACTGAAACTAGCTTTGGTCCTGATTTTGTGACAACTTTCTTGACTGAACTGTGTGATTTAGATGAAATCTATAAGTCTCTAGTTTATGTTCATATGATAGAGGATGAACCTAAGACATATACAGAAGCTATGAGTTCAGTGGATGCTCGTTTTTGGAAAGATGTTAGGAACTAGTTAATTTGCCTAGAGGTTATAAAGCCATTGGTTGTAAATGTATCTTTAAGCAAAAACTTAGAACAGATGGTTCTATAGAAAGATTTAAGGCAAGACTAGTAATCAAAGGATTCACACAGAAACATGGAGTAGATTATTTTTACACCTATTCTCCTGTAACTAAGATTGCAACCATTAGAACTTTATTTGCTTTGACATCTAATTACAAGATTTTGGTACAACAAATGGATGTAAAGACAACTTTTCTGAATGGTAATCTAGATAAGGAAATATACATGGAACAACCTCCAGGTTTTGTGGTTTCAGGTAAGGAGAATATGGTTTGCAGGTTAAAGAAATCTCTCTATGGCTTAAACCAAGCGCCTAAACAATGGTATGAGAAATTCCATAACACTGTGTTGAGTTTTGGATTTGTGGTTAGTGGATCTGATGCATGTGTTTATACCAAGATGTTCAATTCTGGTTATGTGATTGTGTGCCTTTATGTTGATGATATGTTGTTATTTGGCACTAGCATGCATGTGATAAATGAAACCAAAAAGTTTCTTTCCTCTCACTTTAAAATGAAAGACATAGGTGAAGCAGATGTGATTCTAGGTGTTAAAGTAAGTAGAACTAAAAATGGCTTTACTTTGTCTCAATCCCATTATGTAGAAAAGGTATTGAAAAAGTTTAACAACTATGATGTAACGCCAGTTAGGACCCCATATGATGCTACTATAGAGTTACTGAAGAACTCAGGTATATGTGTTTCCCAAGAGGAATACGCTAAAGTTATTGGGAGTCTAATGTTTTTTATGAACTATAATCGGCCTGATATAGCATATGCAGTAAATAGACTCAGTAGATATGCACATAATCCCAGTAAAGAACACCGGAATGCACTTAGAAGGTTAATGAGATACCTTAGAGGCACTCTTGATTGGGGATTACATTTTGAGGGTTTTCCTTGCGTTCTAGAAGGGTATTGTGATGCAAACTGGGTAAGTGAGACTGATGAAATTTGCTCCACTAGTGGATATGTTTTTACATTATGTGGTGCATCTATCTCATGGAAGTCTGCAAAGCAAAGTTACGTAGCCCGATCGACAATGGAGTTAGAGTTCATAGCTCTAGACCTAGCAGGGCAAGAGGCTGAGTGGTTGAGAAGCCTATTGGTAGATATACCAATGTGGAGGCATCCAGCTCCTGCGATTTCTCTACAATGTGATTCACAAGTTGCCATTGGAGTAGCAAACAACGAAGTGTATACTAAAAGAAGAGACATATACGCATCCGACATGAAGCTATGAGGCAGTTGATAAGAAATGAGGTATTCTCTTTAGAGCATTGTTCTAAAAGGCGTTAGGCGGTCGCTAGGCGGCGGGTGACCGCCTAGCGCCTAGGTGGTGTCTAGGCGGACTTAGAACAAACTTTATTATTTTCTTATCTTTTAACGTGTAACACATGTCAATAATTCATATAATGAAATAATAATCCATAATATCACTCATAAACCCAAATTTTTGGTGCTTAACTAACATTAAAGTAAATAAACGCAAGAGTACGTGTCCGACGAACGACTCTAAACCTCCTAAAATCCAAAACCATAGGTTCGACTAAAAAACAAATATATCTCGACCTGGGGATAAAAAAAATCTAAGTTGACCAATCACATACATAAAACCTAAAATTCAATAATCGTCAGGCTAGGCGGGGTCTAGGCGGCGCCCAGATAGTGCCTAGGCGGATTTCCCCCTAGAGGGCCGCCTAGGCTTAAAAATTCCTTGGTCCCCTCCCGCCTAGTGCCTCGGTGGTGCTTAGTCGGTGCCTAGGGGCGATTTTTAGAACACTGCTTTAGAGTATGTACGATCAGAGAGGAACATCACGAATCCATTGACTAAAGGACTTTGCAAAAGGCTAGTCCTTGACACGTCGAGGGGAATGGGGCTAAAGCCCATGAGATAAGGAATCTATGGTGAAAACCATTAATTTGGTCGAACACAAGCCATGGAAAGACTCATATGAGATACACATCTCCCATTCCTATGGCAAGTGTATAGTGAGGCTGTGCTAATGCTCATAGTGATTCTATAGCCCAAACATTGGGTGGTTCTATGAGACGGACTTGATAGATCACCGAACAATAAAGAGAGGTTGAGCCTTAGAGCTCTTAATGACTTCATAACCCACTGTGGGGGTATTCTGTATTGAGACAGATATGTTGAAGTCAACTATGTGAGTGTGAAGGATTGGCAACCCTCCAAGGTGAGACATATGGCGGTCTTCACTAGAACACTCATGAGCACCCAAGTTGTGTGATGTGCACCTATTTCACCATGTTCCGTTATATTTATTCCATTTCTTATGCATATTTTATACTTTTGGGTTGAGAAAGTAGTGAATTTATGTAGTTTATGTTTATTTGTAAGATATAGAGGGCTACATAAGTTTTGGTTTAATTTCGCAGGAATTGGAACGATTTAAAGCTAATTATAAGACACTGGAAGAGCACTCGATCTCGAGCAAGGCACTCAACATCGAGCAGAGCCCACGACATCGACCAAGACACCTGATGTCGACTAGAGGAAAATGCAAAATCTGAGACTAAGGCATGAAAGGAGCTATGTCGACCGAAACCACCCATGTCGACCGATCTGAAGCACTCGACGTCGACTGGTCCACTCGACATCGACTGGAGTAACAGACGCGTAATGGGCCAGATCTTTGGAAATGCTTAGCCACGTCATCAATCTATCATCTTCCAATATTCTTTTATCCTTATGAGTATATTCCAACTTACCCTAGGGAATATTACTTTTAGATAGTTTTATAATTAGATAGAATTTATATTTAGATGAAATTTTAGTTTACCAATCTTAGTACAATTAAGACTCCTATCCTTGGCTAACAAGGAATGCGAGGCTATAAATAAAGCCCTACGGGCAGGTTTTAGGGATATCATTCAACAATTCAATCCTTGAGCAATCAAGCAACCACAAAGAGAGAGTTAGAGATAGAGAGAGAAAGGTGTTTGGTTGTACTCTTTTGAAGGTTTTAGTTTTATGCAAGTTGTTTTTTTATGTTTATTATGTGTTCAAGCATGATGATGAGTGAGTAGTCTTCCTACTTCTAGGGCCGGGGTGAGCCCGGTAATAGCCATGTAGGTATGCCTAAATCCCTAATTTGATTATGTGCTTTCATCTTCTATCCCGTGCCTAATCCTGTATGAGAATTAAGGATAATTCTTTATGTACCTTATATGAAGCGAAAGTGGATTATTTGTAAATTTGGATAGTAATTAGGTTTTGTTTGTGAAAGTTGACTAAACCCTAGTTATGAAAAGGATAGAAACAAGTAGGTATTTATGCGAAATCCTCTATAATACTATTTGGTGATTACGAAAGTTGTCATAGGATGATAAAAGCATAAACGTTTATGTGATTTAAGTGTTTATGCATGCATGGTTATTGTTGTGGTGAATCCCTACCTTGGAAGCTTTTAGTTTATAAGTTTAAAAACCTACAAAAATATTCGCCTTTTATTATTTCCCTTTTATTTTACTATTACAGACCTGCAAAACCACTCGAGATCGACTAGAACAGTCGAGATCAATCACCCCTGCACTGAAGAAATCGGGTCGATGATATTCTGTGTTGACAGAGAAGTTTAACTGCACTCGATATTGTCCACTTTAGTCGACGTCGACCTCTTTGTTTGTTGGAGAGGCTTTGCAAATCGAGTGAGACACACTAGGAAGCAATAGACCCTGTCGATATCGACCAAACCAGTCAATATCGAGGATTCTGGTCAACGTTACAGGAACTTTTTGAATACTTTTCAGGAACCGGTGACTCGCCTCCTTGAGAATCGATCCTGATTCTCTACTGCTACATCAAGAGGGAGTCTTGTAATTTATTTGATAAGAAAAGGGTTTGAGCTTTTATTTACATATTTATTTCGATATACAATTCCCCTCCTAATAGTGTGCCAAAACATGGATGTCTTATGTGATAAGACTTAGCGGAACGTTACAGGACCCCGTGAAAGGTGTGTGTTGCTGGTTTACCCCTAAGTGGAGGAATTCAAGGCCTCTGGCCATTCGCTCTATCGAAAGGATTGCTAGTTTCACTATGTGTTGATTCAAGTCGCAAGACATCAGCATTTAAGCACTAACCTCGACACGCTCAGAACTTGTTTTTAAAACCTCGGTTTTTAAACCCTTCTCTTGGCATTTGTGGGGAATTGTTGGAGTTAATGCCTAGAGAAGGTGGTTTTTAAGGTGCCCTTTGAACTTCTCAAATCCCACATGGAAAGGTAAAGAAGGAGATGGGGCACCCACACGTGTGCCCGCCGCCGCCGCCGTCCATCCGACTCGGCTCGGCACGAGCCCGTGCCCGTGCTCAAAGATTGGAGATGGAGTTAAATTTTTGCGAAAAATCTTAACTTAAGGACAAAGATATTATGGATAGACTTATTAGTGTTTATCCACGAATATCTAATTTTCACTGAAATTATCCTTTTTGAAAACTTATCTTTTTTGGTCTTGGATAGGCTCCGATCTTCTGAAGATAGACTAGAATCTTCCTTTGCTTGCGAATTAAGGAAGATTTCTGCAGCTATATAAGGGGATTGAGGCCTAGGGTTTCAAACACACAGCGAACAAAATCCCTCTCTCCCTCTCTTGTTTTCTCCTACCCTTTTCCCGTTCTGAGCGCTTGTTCCATTTCTAAATTCTCTCCCTCGAGCGCACCTGTGAGAGAAGCTGGTGAAATCCTTGGGGGGCGTTGCCTCACATACGATCTACACCTCTGTCGGGGGCAAATACGTTTCTCATTCAGTGGCTCCCATACCACGCTTCACCGCAACCCTATCCTTTTCACATAAACGAGTTCGGCCTACATCCTCTGACACTCTATAGCAAGTTTATTGCTTCTCATAGGTTCCAGCAGAGTTATTGTCCAACATATCGTAGGAGAGCTTGCTCGTGTCTTAGAATCTGTGTGCTTGGCTGTGTCTCGGTGTCTGTGTGGGGGCTTAACATAGAGAGCATGTGTCCGACGAGAGCTTGCTCTCGCTGGTCACTCGAAGAGTGCAGCTTCTCACTGAGTGTAGGTATGCAAAAGTCAACTTATGAAATGATTCAATTCACAAGTTGTAGGTATGTGAAAGGGGGGCAATTGATTTCTTGACAATGAGATGCGTTTGGGTTGGAATGGATCGAGTAGCAATGAGAGGAAGTTAATAGGCCATTAATAATGACTCAACAATGATGAATGGAGGTGTAGCCAGGCACGGAACCAGAAATTAAAATTCATGTGGACCAGATAGGCTAAATTTTTTTATACACATAATTTTTATTAACAAACCCATTAATTTAATAAATAAATGAATAATTTTTTTATTAATTTCCATTAATTTTTTTTACATGTTATTTTATTTTTGTAAAAATGGGACGAGTTGGAGTGGACCTCAGACTGCCCTGTGTGTAGCAGAGGCAAGACCTTCAAAGAAAACTTACCATGGAGAGATGGAGAGTTCGTTAGTGTGTAGAAGAGGTAAGATAGTCACCATCAAGTACTAGAGATGGAGATGACTGACCATAAATGCTAAATATTCACGGAATCTTGAGAGGATGAGTAGAAGGAGAGAGCAGCCGAATTCGATCGATTTACCCTAAAATTTGAAAAAAAAAAATTAGAGAAATAGAAAAAAAAATCAATTCTACTAGTTTGGAGGCGTTGAGAGCAAAATGGAAGTGATGGGACGGGGTGGGTGAAGGTTTATACATATGAGGCAGGTGTTGGATTGGTGATTTTTACCCATAACTCGCTCTATTTCCATCTCTAATCTTTATTCATCAGTTCTAATGGACTTTAATATGATATAAAAGTGGTTAGTCACATGACTCGACTTTCGATCCTCAACTAGTTAAAAAGAAAATAAGATGCTAAACTTATCGCTTGTGTTTGGATGCTTTGAATCTAATTAGTTTAGATTTGAGCTTTATTTATAAACCTAATTTAGATAGAATTTGGTGTATCTATTTGGGCCTCATTGATAGATTTATCCTAGTAGGATTAGAATTTTGTAAGGCTATATAATCTCCATAGGCATACTGTAGATTCCTAGAAGCATAAAACTCAATCCAACACAATTCAGTTGAATCCTACCACATTGACCGGTAACCACAAGGGGTTCGAGGGCAGAGCCCCCGACTAGCAGATGTCCAAGGGGGTTGGGGGGTGAAACTCTAACTAGCAGGGTCAGGGTCCAAGGGCCTAACGGTGGTTCAATAACGATATTCTATGTTTCGAGATTCATAGATTTATCGTTTATCAGCTAGTGTGGGTGACACATCTTGTAATCCTCGTCTGGTTTCAGAAAACTCCTTTAATGAAATCTCTTAGTGTGAATGTAGCCAATTTGGTGAACCATGATAAATTGTGCGTATCGATCTTATTTGCTTGAATATTCATTCTTTTGTCACAACAGTTTAAGTGTAAACTAAACGAGACAATCTTAGTTGTACAATAGTTAAGATGTAAAGAGACAAAAAGTCTCACATCCAAAGTTTTACCCCTCCTATGTTGAAAGACTTTTGACATATATGTATCTATACACACGGACTTCGTTCATCATTCCTAAGACCATCCACAATGGTTTTAGTTAAAATATACACATTTGTACAAGATATGTAAAAATACACATCACTTTTTAGTAATTTTCTCTATTGGTGGAATGTACATTTTTTACACACTATTCAAATACAATTCATTTGAAACAAAAAGGCATCAGGAAAATCATATCAAATGCGACAATCAGATTGTGTGGTAATGAAATTAACGGTAAGGAAATCACACCTTGGGAGATGGTCATAGAGGAAATCAAGTATATCAACAACCAATTTTAGGCTGCCATCGTTCAACATTGTTATAAGGAAGCAAATTCAGTTGCAGATGTTATCGCTAGACATGATTATAATTTTAGTCTTGTCTCTATCCCTAGTATTAAGAGACTTTGTAAAATCATCCGTTTGGATGATCAGATGAATATTTGTTTCGAAGACATTCCTCTTCTTACCCACTGTAAAAAAACATTTAAAACAAAAAGGAATATAAAATCATAAAAAAATAAACCAATGAAATTGTCTTACTTGTTATAAAAGTTTACACACAAAGAGGAGATAATGTATTCAAATTTGTATATCACATATTCAAATGAGTAAATTTGTACACATCCAAAACAACTAAAATGAAACTTTTCAATATATATAGGTATATTCGACAAATTATTTTTCTTTTCAATATCATTGATTTGTTTATATGTTAACTTTTCAATCAGCCCAATTATTCAAATTTCCTCAATTAACTTACATATCACTTATCATAAAAAGAGAGGAGGGACATAAGAGATGGGTTTTCATGGAAATGGTCAAAAATATGAGATGGGCATCCACGTTTGTCTTCCGCTGTCCTTTTCCGTGAGCTTGCAACCAACCTAAAACGTGTTAGACGGCCAACAAATCAAAACAAAATCCTTACTCTACTACTTTTATTTTTCCTTTTTCTCAAAATACTTTTTCTTTTTATTTTACCAATTTAATCCCATATATATACATACTCTGTAATAAATATTTTTTTTTAACCGGAAAGGAATTCGACTCATCGGACATACTCGGTGGGTTGAGAGGTCGAACAGATTGGCAACGAACAAAGAACCAAAAAATACGGGACAAATCAACAAAGACAATTATATCGCGAAAAAACTAGAGAATGAAGACCGATACTAGCAAAGATGAACGATGTTGAAATTGAGACAATATGAGTCATCTCTTCTGATAGTTGGTAGATACAACACAGCGTATCCATGATCGGGGAATAAATGTGGAGACCTCAGATTTGGACTCGATCGTTAGCGAGCCGCCAGATCTCGATCACATCCATTACCTCTCGCACGACAGCAAAAGACAAGAAGATCACAAAGTTCAAAATTATATCACCCTAGAAGCAAACATAAGACACTCTAGAATTAAACCGGTACAAAAATCTTTATGACATGGTAAAAACGTCATATATTTTTTTCCCACGGATCTATCTATATTTTATTTTATTTTTATTTATCACTTTTATTATTATTATTATTATTATTATTATTATTATTAAAGAAAGTATATTGACTTTTGTCAATTTCACATGAGCAATGCCAAACAAAATAGTCTTTTTTCTTTTTCTTTTTGATCCAACTATAGCTTTGCAATGGATATAAAATTACAAGTTAAACCTAATATCTTTCATTTGATAATCGCATGGTGAATTTTTTTTAAAGCGCACATTCAGGACGTCAACTTTTAAAGTCGATATGCTTTTTTTCCTTAAAATAGTCTTCCGACACTAACTTCTAGAGGAGGTAGATATTCTGTCTACTTAAAATGTCATTGCTAATAATTGTTATTAGAATCTCGATCCGGATTTTTAGAATCTTAAGATCCTACGATCCTACTCAAGACTCCTGATTCGGATTTATCCATAGAACCTTTTTTGTGTAGGATCTACTATGAGATCTTTAGAATCTTAATGGATCGATAGGTTCTTACGATCCTACACGATCCTAATTTTTTACTAACAATATATATTTTTAAACATTTGTTTTGTTTCCTTGGTTGATTTTAGGGTGTTTAAATGTAAACGTGAAAAAATGACTTAGAGACAATTGTTTCCAACTCTTTTTAATCAATATGACAATGTTTAAGGTCGTAAATGTAGTTTTTTTTATCTCTTGAATATTCCAAAATATATTGTGTGACTAACAATTTTTTTTTCTCATTCTAGAACTTTAAATTAAGTCACTTTATTATATATATTTTTTATTTTATTATATTTTGAGGATATTACGATCCGATCCACAGACTCTATTGTGATTCGATCCTAAAATCCCGATCCTAATAACCTTGGTTCTAATAGACTATTTTCAGATAAAAATGTCTATCAAATCTGAAAACTGTTATTGTTACTTGACAATATTTTCACTGTACAAGTAAAAAAAACAGCTCATTAAACAACATGTAAACAAACTAAATTAAAAATTATACTACTGTGTATATATATTCATTTTTGGGTTTTTCTGCTGTATTGTTTTTTTTTTTTAAAAAAAACTTGTATTTGTGTTTTCCTCTCTCCCTGTCTCTCTCCTCCCTATCACAATTTCCGTTATTCTCTCTCAAAATCTGTCTTGTTCAACCCGCAGAGATTTGTTGATGCATTTATTTGAATTTAATATCGGATGATTTCTTCGGCAAAAGCAATTCGCATGAATGATTGCGATCAGTGTCTGATTTTATAATTTGCTGTCGAATTCCGCGTTTCGATTTCCGGAGCTGTTAAAGTTTAAGATTTAGGGTTTCTTCGTCAACTCCTTTCCTGATTTTTGGCGGTGGAGGGGTAACGTGAGTTCATGATATTGAGGAGAAGTAGGGAGGAGGAGAATCGGTTTAGAAAGCGCGTTGCATTTTTAATCTTTTCCTTTTTGGGAGGCAGGAGAATTTAGGGAGAGGCAATTGTCGGTGTAGGGAGGTTTATGGTGTTGCATTTGGGTCCTTGATCGAGAGCTTTTGGTTGATCGCGTTGGAGAAGGTTTAGGGCTTTTGATAAGTATAAATCTGAATCCAAATTGGTAATTGCCTCTGTTCTTGTAGCAGCTGTGGGTGAGATTGTCTCAACGGAATAAGAACAAGAAGATTATGGATCGTATAGTGGGTGGCAAGTTCAAGATGGGGAGGAAAATCGGGAGTGGGTCTTTTGGGGAGCTTCATTTAGGTATATTCTCAATTGTTTTTTTTCCCCTTTTTCATGCGTTAGTTCGTTTGGAAGTCTGAATCTTTCTTTCCCTATCAAGCTTCATTTCTAAAATATTTCTACTTTGATGATCTGATTTACTTCAGGTATCAATATACAGACAGGCGAGGAGGTGGCTATCAAGTTGGTAAGCCACATTTTTTTTTTATGCTTATGGTTAATAATGTATTTTTTCCTGTTTTTTTAGATGATCAGTTTGTAGAAATTTTGATTAGTATGTTGCAACAATGATTTAACACTTCTTTCAGTCCACCGACTCGGCATGGATAGAGATTTTGCAAACATTATTTGAAACTTATGTTTATAACTGTTCCTAAAGTTTTGCTAAAGATTTATTCTTCTCAACTCTTTCAGTCTGCCTGAATGTTCAGAAGTTCATCATATTTAATCATAGAATCATCTTCCTTTATTTATTTGGAGTGGCTTCAGCCTTGAACAAGTGGTATATCAATCACCACCTCCTGGACTTTTGTCTGTTTCTGATATACCGGAAAATGTTAATTTTACAATCATATTAGAGTGTTTTTGTTCTCTACTCTTTGTGAACCTATCCTTGGGTGTTGGGCTGAAATATTACTTTGCTTATGGTTATTTGATTGAAAATGGTACACTGTTTTCTTAAAGTGTAACATGGTAATCCAACTGTCCGTCTAAAGCTGTGTTTTGATGCTTCATTTTCTCCAGGAACCTGCGAAGACAAAGCACCCACAATTACATTATGAATCAAAATTGTATATGATTCTTCAAGGAGGAAGTAAGTTCCTTATCATAGTTATATACTTATATGTATTGCATTCCCATCTTTACCACCGCCTTCCAAAGCTTCAGACTCTTGAACTTTTCTTTTTATCATTACACTGTCAGTTTGGCGTTTGCAAAACCTAAGCAGGACTTTATTTTCTTGCTGTGGAATTAGATTTAAATATACTTTTAAGACTCTTTTACCATTGTTAGAGCATTTTACCCTAGTGTTGGCCATGTTTTATAACCATTTAAGCTTTTATCTTTCTTGGTAGTGCCACATTACAAATCATAACTTCTACAAGGTTCTATTAATCTTTTAAATGTATGTTAAATTCTTTTTTTGGCCCTGCTGTTTTCATGCTATGTTGAAGCTGGAATTCCACATCTCAAATGGTTCGGCGTTGAAGGTGAATACAATATCATGGTCATTGACCTTCTGGGGCCAAGCTTGGAAGATTTATTCAATTACTGTAACAGAAAGTTTTCTTTGAAAACTGTATTGATGCTTGCAGATCAACTAGTAAGTAAATCTATCCAATCTACTGATGATTGTGCCCTTTGAGCTACTCAAATACCTGTCATTTTACACCAGAAAAAAGTGTTCATTGCATTATTTGTTTGCAGATTAACAGGGTTGAATACTTGCACACTAAAGGTTTTCTTCACCGAGATATAAAGCCGGATAACTTCTTAATGGGTCTTGGTCGCAAAGCAAATCAGGTATTACTTCTATTTTATGGTCACCATAGTTTCTGTTGTGTGGGTATACACGGTAAATTGCTTTTTCCTTCACAGCATCCATGGATTATCCGCAGTTATTGGATATGCGAATTCCGTAATCAATCCATGAAGACCATAGAATGCTTCCCTTGCACCCACCCCAGTTATATATTTCTTCTTTTCATTTCTTTCTTACATGAGAAGATTTAATATTTGTATCATGAGAAATGAAGATCAATGTTAGTATGAATTGTGAACTTGAAATCAAACTATAAGACCTATAGTGGGTGGGGGAATTCTCATGGCTATTTAAGAGAAGTTAAATTATGTGAGCTGGATATAAAGCACCAACAGATTTGTGCTGGTCAATTGGTGTTTCTTTCTGTTTTCTTGTAAATTTCTGTACATATTATATTATTTTTTGAGGTTCTGACAGAACCAGTGTATTGTGACTTTATTTTTTATATATATAATAAATGTGGATTAGGACTAATGAACTCAAAATAAGATTAGTAAAATTCAAGTTTTTGTTTCTTGTTGAACTAGTTTAACTTTATCTTATGTTTGTTTCAATATAGGTCTATGCTATTGACTTTGGGCTAGCAAAGAAGTACAGGGATCTTCAGACTCATAAGCACATCCCTTACAGGCAAGTAATTTCGCACTCTGTTGGTTCTTGCTTACTGATTCTCATGTTCTTTAATTCTAAAGTGGAGCTTAATTTTTTACAGTATGCACCTTAGATTTGGCTTCCATCATGTTCATTATGATCACAGTTTTTTTAATCCATTTTTGCAGAGAGAACAAGAGTCTTACTGGCACAGCTCGATATGCAGCTGTCAATACTCATCTCGGAATTGGTGAATACATCAGTCTTTTTTTTGTGTGTGGGGTTGGGGGGGGGGGGTATGTTGTCATTTTTTCGCTGTTTGATTGAGGAGAACCAGCTAATTTATGGTGCCTTATGCAGAACAAAGCAGAAGGGATGATTTGGAGTCCCTTGGATATGTGCTCATGTATTTTCTGAGAGGAAGGTTGATCTTCATAGTCAATATTGTTTATTTTCAATTTTCTCACTATTTCTTTTACTGGTTATCATCATTTTCTAAAGCTGTGTGCTTCATTGTTTTTGTTCAGCCTTCCTTGGCAGGGGTTGAAAGCTAACACCAAAAAACAGAAATATGATAGGATCAGTGAGAAGAAGACGATGACCCCTATTGAGGTATGATTGGTCTGTGCATGCACTGTATTGACCTTGCATATTTACTCCATGGCGTTATTTTCGATGACAAGTGAGCATATAGTAGACGCCGAAGGTCTAGACTTCGCATTTGTGTTTCTGAGCATGGTATGAAACTGTAGTTAAAAGATATTTTTCCAGCCTGGTTATAAGGCAGCCTCTTCTGGTCATGTTATGCACAATTTAGGCCTTTGTGCCCAACTTCATACTCATTGATTGACAATGATTCATTTACTGGTTCAATATGTAATTTGGAGGTGCTGTGCTGTCTGGAATTGTCCCAGGTTCTATGCAAATCATACCCAGCGGAGTTTGTATCATATTTTCACTATTGCAGATCACTGCGCTTTGAAGATAAGCCAGATTATTCATATTTAAAAAGGCTTTTCAGGGATCTATTTATCCGAGAAGGTAAATCACCATAAGAAAGCCTCAACTCCCATGTTTTGACTTATACATACACACACACACATATAATATTATTAATCTTCATTTCGGTTATATCTCAATAAGAATTTGTCCCCCACAGGTTATCAATTTGATTATGTATTTGACTGGACTATAATGAAGTATCCTCAGGCTGGGTCCGCTGGGAGCAGCTCAAGAGCACGGGTATGTTAGCTTAGCTCAGCGTCATCTCTTGCCCTTGGTTTGTATGTCTGTGTTGTCACCTCAACAGAAGTATTTACTAACTTTATTATATTTGGCATTGCTTTTATTTGGTGGTTAGCTTACTGGCGCTAAACCAGGTTTAACTTCAGGGCCTTCTGCAGATAGACCAGAAAGGACATCAGGTCTGTCATTTCTCCTATCTTTTACCATTTATCGGTTTTGGATGACTTTATAGGGTTAGTTTTAATTTGATAGTGCTACAGACTTTTGATGAAGTCCAACAATCATCAGTTAGTGCTGTAGATATAATATGATAACAATGGTACCTGATATGAAAATGCAGTCCACTGTTCTTCTTTCTTCTTGAGTTTTTTTGTTCTTGGGTCTTCGATTCCTACATTTATATCCAGTGGGGAGAGAGCTGAGAGATAGACTCACTGGTGCAGTGGAAGTCGTTTCTAGAAGGAATGCTTTGGCGTCCGGTGACTATACCAAACACAGAAGTGCACAGGATGTATTAGCATCAAGAGAAGTGGTAATTTCAAAGAAACCGCTCTATCTGTTTATAATTAAGAGGTCCTGCATTAGGTATTGGTCTTGATGGATAGATTTACTGTTTTCAACAGCGCGATTCTGAGAAGGCGAATGCTTCTAGAATCAGTGGCTCCTCCAGAAGAGCTGCAGTCTCAAGCAGCCGGCCAACATCCTCCGGAGACCCTGGTAGTAATCTGCGCACAAACAGGCTTACCTCTACCAGCAACAACCTTTCTACAGCGACCCAGAGACTCCAGCAAGGGGTTGATACCCGGCCGACATCAAGAGCTCGCGTTTCAGGCACAACAAGAAGCACCCGCAATGACCACATTCGCAGCTTTGAGCTCCTCTCACTCCGGAAGTAAATAACAAGGGAAAGGAGAGTTCTCGCTCGCTGCTTGGTAACACATTGGGCGCCCTCAACCGCTTTTCTGAGTCGGTTTCCATCAAGATGTCAACTTGTTATTTCTCAGTGTCATTCCATTATCCTGCATCATCAGGTTTTGGGAGTTTTGACAGTTGTAACTATGTATCATGCACTTCTCTTGAAAAATACTCGGCTACATTCAAAGAGTGTAACACCATGTTATACCTTTTATAACCTACTTTGTATCACTGCTGATCAATTATTTTGTCAACTGATGGCGCATTTGTCGGAGTTGAATCTTGCTAACTTGCCAGGGATCATAGCTTTTTTTTTTTTGTTGTTTACATTTTTTCATTTCTGTTCCCATAATATAATTTGATAACTAAATAATTTACAATTAATGGGTGACTTTGTGCAAAAAATTTAAAATAATAGTTTGTTTCGTGCTGAATTTTGCCAAATAACGGGGGATTTTGTACAATTTCCAAAATAATAGGCGTTTTGTGAAACATAGGACAAACGAGGGGTAGTTTTGTGAAAAGTAGGGCAAAGAAAGACTCAAAACCCTCGTTGTGTGCTGTTTGTCTGATCGTCTCTCGGCATTCAACCGCTGTCGCTGAAACCGGCCAACGCCACCGCAACATTTCTCAGCCGCCGCTATCTTGCTATCGGATCCAAAAGGCTCCAGTTTCTCACAGTTTCTATCTCTCTGCATCTTCGTTTCTCTTTCAGTTAGGGTTTAAGAGCTGTGAGATGCGAAGTTCTAATATTCAATTTTTCGGTTGAACATTATGAATTCAGCTTCTTTTCTTGGAAAATTCCAGAAAAATGTGTGCGATTGTGATTTTTTTTTAATAAAGATGAGATATAGTAAATACCTCTATGTGATTGATTGGTTATGGTTTTCGTCTCTGGATTACACTCGGAGCTGGTGCTGGTTGCACATCCTAATCGTTGATTTGTAGTTCCATTTTGACAGTCATCAAACCTTAATTAAGATTATAGGGGCTGTGAATTTGATCCGTGGCCTAGTTTTTAATCCCTACCAACCGTTTGTTGGAAGTCCTAATCTCTTTTTGTTTTTGATACTTAGCTGGTATCTCAATTTTTATCCTTGTGAAATCGATGTTTTTTAGCTTACTGATATGAGAGTTTTCTCTTGTGCAATTTAGGAACACATAGAGAGATAGAAAGCGAGGATGAAGCAGGTTATAGGCGTGGTGGTGTCGAATAAGATGCAGAAATCGGTGGTGGTTGCAGCTGATCGTCTCTTCCACAACAAGATTTATAATCGTTATGTCAAAAGAACCAGCAAATTCATGGCTCATGATGAGAATAACGATTGCAACATTGGTGACCGGGTAAGCTCTAGCTGATGACCATTTGTCTTTACTCTCATTATAGCCCCGATGCTTGAGTAACAATGTAGCTTCTGAGTTACAAGGAGTTATGATTAGCAATGATTCAAGCATTTCAAGCTGTTTATGAGTTATAATTTCAGTCCATAGAATGAAGTGATTGCAATGGAAATTAGGACATCGAAGGTCCCTCGAGCTAATATTCGCCAGATGATGCAACAACTATTTGAAGCAAGCAATTTATAAATGTTGCTTATCATATTGGTCTTGAGATGTTTCTATGAGCTAACAAGTTTGAGCACATTTACCCTAGGTTCGGTTGGACCCCTCTAGACCATTGAGCAAGAACAAGCGATGGGTAGTTTCTGAAATTCTAAAGAAAGCACGAATTTACCAGCCGCCATCAGCAGATAGCATTGCTCAAGCAAGCAGTAATGCCGATGCCTCAGCCCCTCCATCCGCTTGAGCTCTTGGCATGTCCTTGTTTTTTGAAGGTTAGGACTACAGATTACTCTTCCGCGAAAACATATTGTGTGCCTTTTTCCTTTCTATTGAAAGTCTTGCTTTTGTCGCTCCTCTGGAACCTCTGTTTGATTTATGGAGAGCTTCCCTTTTATCTGTAAAAGGGAAAGTCCAAGTTCTTATTTGGGAATTAGGGTTGAAAATCTGCTGAAATTAGTTTCTTTTTATGATGAATAGGTTAGCATTTTGATCATGAACTTCACAGATTGTGTTACTGCTATGCACTTTCTTAGGTACCTTCCAACAATGGTTATGTTATTAGCGAATAGTTAATTGCTCCAATCAAGACTTGCTCGATCAAGTACAATATACAAATGTTTGTACATTGGAAATCTAGCACAATATACAAACAGTTTGTAATGTATGATCCATTTTCCATGTCTAATGGTTTTCAATGCAATTTCGACTTCCACTCGAACTGAGCGGTAGATCCAAAATATTTTCAAGTTATGAGGTAAATTTTGAAATTCGGAAACAATTATTCTAGCATTAGAGGGTGGAATCCCAACTTGTTTGCAAAATTGTTATTCTAACAATTAGACAGTCCAAGGCACTGTTTCTTAATTAAATGTTTTTTTTTTTGGATATTGGTAAGGTAGGTATAGTGGGATGTGGGGATTTATTGGTAATAATTTGATAATCGGTGATTTCGGAAAAAAAAGCTAGTATAAAATCTTCATGAGTGGTTAGTTGTTGAGGTTTGCAAATAAGGATTCTGGATGTCGGCTTGCTATATCCACGGTCAATTTCTTGCTATGGATAGTCATTCGCCAATTTTTGGTGTTGGCAAGCATTTTTTGGTGTCGGTGTTTGCAACCAGTGAATGGCCGTACATTTGGCGAAAAAACAAGTAATGGTGGTGCATTTGGTGAAAAACAACTACTAGTCATACATTTAGCAGTCCTCTTTGGATGACAAAACCGTAAAGGACATGGACATGTTGAAGGACTATATATTTTTTAAATCAAAGTTAGGTACCAAAATGAAACAAATGTTAAAATCAAGGAATAAAAATAAATAAACTTGCTAGTAGGCTAGCAAAATCTAACACATCTTTCGTCTCTTGAGCTACCAATTCAAGTCTATTTAGATCTTGAATCACTTTCTTTTTTTTTTTTGGGGAAAAAAATAGATAAACTTAAACTAACCCACCCAAATGCGACCAAGACCTAAATTTCATTCGAGGTCATCTAATTTTATAATCACTATTTTGAGTTGATCCAATAAATGAAACAACAAAACTCAAAACAATATGAATCCACCCTAACTTATGCTTAAAACAAAACCAGCCTGATATAGACTCGAAACAATACGAATCAAACACAATCCTTTGATAGTACTAAAAAAAAACACAATCCTTTGATGATGACATAATTTTAGGCCAACTCGATAATGATCCAAACTCGAAATCAATCCAACTCAATTAAAACCCAAAATCAAAATATACTGACCATACCAGAACCAGGCCGACCTCATTGCCCCCTCTTCCCTCAAGTGTAGCTAAGTGCTCGTTTGGATTATATTAAAACCCATGAATTGAAATGACATGATTTTTTTTTTTGAACCGGAAATAATTTGGCTTTAGGGAAACTCTAAACGCCAAGAGCATCCATACGGATGAGAGAACAAAGTGAAGAATCAACAGGAGCATTAGGGATGTGGAGGGCGAAATTCAGATGCGATAAACGGTCCGCAACTTGGTTTGCCTCACGATACATGTGTTTGTATTAGAATTTTGTTTTTAGAAAACCCAGAAAGCAAAATTTTTCAGAATTCCAATTCCACCAAAATGGAGGAATTGAAATTACCATTTGGGGTGGGTAAGTTGAAATCCACCATTTTTATTTATTTCAAAAAAAATCTTTTTTTTCTTTTTAAATCCCAGTAGTTTTTATTAATAAAGGTTACAAAAGTAATTTTACATAGTGAGAGTTCATATTCAACCAAACAAAACGCGACATTTTAATTTACATAAAGTTAAACTTATCAAAACATATTTTCTTAAATTATAGAAAGTTAAGTTCTCGTGAACTTACTTTTTCATGAATTAAATTCCTAAAAAGTTTACTCCAAAGTTTATCCAAAAGAGCAGTAAGAAGTATTTTTACTATGACAATTGACAGTGTTTCAACTGCAAACTTCCAAATACAATAACCAGTTGTCCTGTGCTAAGATTTAAACATCTGCATTCCTAATATTTATCTGTACTTTATTTTTAGGTGTTCTGCTAATTAGATACCTCAACAATGGCGTTTATAATTATTTAATCAACATTTTCAGACCAAGATCAAGCTGTAAACACTTGTAACCCCACAGATATTAGCACCCAAGATAAATAAATAAATCAAGCTGGAGACAGATTTGAACGTGAAATGTTGGAAATCTTAAGAATCCAGAGCTGTGCAGAATAAACTTGCACAAAATTCCACATCCACAGCTACAGTAACTAATTTTTTAAGAAGAATATTCAAAGGGATGATTTTTCGCCTATATCTTATTTGCAAAGACGTTGAATTTGAAATTTTATCGAAAAAATGTCATTGCATATGATTTCTTGTTCACTTGTTTCGTAATTTTGCTTATGAAAATTTTTACATGAGTAACAATAAAACATTATGATATATTCAACAATAATTCGTAGACAAATCAAATATCAAAACATAAAGGATAGAGAAAGCTCTACACAATCGCTAGATTTTAATACTCACTCCGTTAATTAAAACTTGACGTTTTACTATTCACGCACGCTTTTTGAGGTGTTAAAAACTATATAAAATATTGACTTTTTTAATATATTTTTTTTAATAATTTCATACTTGTTACTATTAAGTATATGAATTTATAAAAACAAATTTTAAAAAAAGTTAATATTTTATATAGTTTTTATCAATCTAAAAAAGCGTGCATGAATAGTAAACGACAAGTTTTAATTAACGGAGGGAGTATATAACTTCAAAACAAAAAAAAAAAACTAGGACGGTGCATCGGTCTAAAATCTAACCAAACCGGGTCAAAACGAACCGAATTGAAACCGAAAATCTCAAAATTTCAAACCGAAAGCCGAATCAAAAGCATTAGGTTCGGTTCAGTTATTTGGCGGTTTGGTTTGTGTACATATGATATATGATATATGATATATTGCATATGTATAATTGAATTGTTTTTAATCATCTTAACTTTGCTAGTAATTTAGCACTTGAGCTTATTTTTACTTCATAAAAATGTTTTTTTTAAAGTATTTAAGGCAAAGGGAAATCGTTAGCAGAATTGGATGAATATATAGTGGCTAAACATAATTTCAATTATAAATATGATGTTCTTGTAATTAAGGATATTGAATTGTTTGACTACTGGAATATTGATCAGGATATGGTATATATTTCTAATTATCAAAGGTGAGTGTGATTCTTATCTTGAAGATTCTGGCATGGAAAAATATTACTTGAAAAAAAATTCGGTTTAACACAAACGGAACTCAAACCGAACCTAAACTGAAAAATAGAAATCCTCAAACTAAAAGTCAAACCGAAAAACTTCGATTAGGTTCGATTTGTGTTAGTTCGACTCAAAAATTAGGTTCGATTTAGACTGAATGTTGCACAACCCTAAAAAAAACCAATACAATTTTCATTTTTATACTCTCTGATCGGATTTCTTGTAATTTTACACCATCGAATCTCGAGCTTTCAAGTCTTATCCCTGTGATTTAATAAAAACTGGTAATCTCATCCTTATTTTAATACTCCGTGAAACAGAATCTTCCAAGTATTTTATTTTGATTTTTGTATAATTTCCTCCACGTTACACTCTCCTCTTATAAATCCAACCCCCTTGCAAAAATCATCACCCCGTTTTTCATCCCTCATCTCCCCTTTCCCCCATACAAATATGAGCGGGTACGGGCATTCGGGGTATGGATTGGATATCCGTAGAGGCGGAGTAGGGGTGGTGAGCGGTCGGAGGGTGTTCGGGTCATCGTCAACGACGAGCCAGGTGCATGCAAGTCGGGCCAGGTTGCCCGATGGCTTCTCACCGACATTGAATGCACCTTATGGCGATGCAGGTAAACCGTCGGGATCGACGTGGGGGTTGAAGGATCCGGAGGCGAAGAGGAAGAAGAGGATAGCCAAGTACAAAGTGTATGCAGCTGAAGGCAAAGTGAAGGCATCTTTGAGAAGAGGGGTTCGTTGGATTAAAAACAAGTGTTCGTTCCTTGTTCATGGCTGTTGATTAATTAGTACTGTAGCAAAGTTAATGTACCAACTTGTAATGTTGTTCCTTTTTGTTAATGCGACGGTATAATGTCATCATCACATGTGACATTACCATGGACAAAAACTCAGTTTATTTTTTAACAAATAACTGGTTGAAGACACTATCCTGAGATGAGTCTAGTGGCGGAATTACGAATTTATGGTGACTATACTTTCATCAAAACATAATTATGGGAATTTTTTTAAATAATCATTTATTCTTTTAATAGAAACAATACATATATATATATATATATATATATATATATATATATATATAGGAATTTGATCAAATGTAAGATTGTCATAGGTAAAATTCTCTTAATGGGCCTAATTTTTTTAAGTAAATTGCTAATGAGCCTAATTTATAAGTAAATGGGCCTAATTTAATTAGTAAAAATGTCAACCTCATCTGCCCCCTTGCCCCCCACTGTCCCCCCTTCTCGAGTAAGTTTTATTTTTTACACCGCAATATTTTTTTTTTCGTGTCAACACTTTCTGTTGTGCAAATATAACTTGATGTTGTGCACATATAATATTATGATGTGCAAATATAACTTTATGTTGTGCAGACATAATAATTTCTTATAGATAAATAGGTAAATGAGTCTATTTCAATTATAAAAATTTATAATTGAAATATGCTTAATTTATGGGTAAATGAGCCTAATTTTATGGGTAAATAGGTAAATATGTCTAATTTTATGGGCAAATGCACTTTTTTCCCGTTTTCAACACTTTTTGTTGTGCAAATATAAAGTGTATAAATCAATTATTATATATAATAAAGGAGAAGTCGCCTGAGACACATGACGACTTCTCCTTAATCGTAGTCGTATGAACCAATCAAAATTTTTTGAATTAATCAATATATGCATAAGATAAAATTTTATTCTTACTCTATTTAATCAATATATCTATATATGCCTAAGATAAAATTTGACATGATTTTACCTATTTTCACAATATATGAACATATTTTTAGAAGATAATGACTTTATCAATATATTACACGGACATACTAATTAAATAACTTTATCAATAACTTCATCAATATGAAAATATTTTTACAAGATAAAAAGTTTTGACGAAACTGATCGAAATAATACTTAGTATGGTCATAATAATCAAATAAATTTATCAATAACTTTATCGATCAATATGAAGAAGATAAAAGGTTTTGGCTAAATTGAAAAAATAATAACTAGCCGTGTAAAAGTTATCAACTTATGGAATTCAGTAAGAAATAAAATTTTCCTATGTATCTTAAAGGTATTGATATATTTATGAGATATATTTTTGGATTTTATACATATGTAATTATGGATCTTGGGAGATAGAGATGATTATATCGGTGGTGCGGCTGCAGGGCTCGAACCAGGTGGGTGCTTGGATCTGGAGGTGCGCACAGGGGTGGGCTCGAGTGCGGCTAAGGGTTGGTGGCCGGAGGTGGCTCGAGGTGGGTGTGGGAGGCCGAGAGAGAAGCCGTTGGTGTGTTAATTCACTAGAAGATAAAATTTTACACTTTAAGCATTTTACACCCTATGACAATTTTACACCCTAACCCTTCCCTATATATATATATCCAACTTAATTACTTGATAGCTATTATTTTATTTATATCTATATTATTTTTTGGTAGAATAAATTATTCATATGTAGATTAATTTTTATTTTATATAGTTTTGCACACATTGATCATTATTAGTTTAATTCTAATTGTAATTCAGATTTATTATTTTTGTTATACTTTTTAATAGATTTTTTATATATAATATATGTAATTTTAAAATATTGTGTTAAGGTATTTCTATGAGTGTCATAATGCACACTATTAATGATGCATATAATTGCTTATAATGTCCCTACAAAAATATTAGGGGAATTTGGATATATGCCCATACAATATAACATTTTTTTTTGAACTAGAAAGATTTTGGCTAGTGCAAAACACTACCCTAACCAAGAGCTTCTTTACGGACGAGCATAGCAAGTTCCAAATCATCAGGAAGATAAGAAGTACGTAGAGAGTACGAAAGGCCCAAATGGGTCAATTTATCAACTACCATGTTCGCTTCCCTGTAAATGTGCCGAACTTGAAACGAATGTAATTCGGAAAGGGCTATACGGAAGTCAGATATAATCATCTCTATCTCCCAAGATCACGTCCATTGGCCAAGCAGTGCGTTGATAACACACAAATTATCGCCCTCGATTTGTAATTTCTGGATATTTAGTTGTCGCACTTGTTTTGTTCCTTCCCATAAAGCGGATCCTTCAAATAAAGCGTATCCTTCGGATCCTATAATTGTTTTAAAGGGTGATAAACCTGCTCCTAAATGGATGATGTTCCCATTTGTGTCTCTAATCATGTATCCGAATGATTTGGTTCCATTTTTTGATATTGCACCATTAAATTTAGTTTATGCCAGTCTGGTGACGGTTTTTTCCATGTAATGTTCCTCCTTGTGTCTCGTTTATATCTATGTCTTGTCCTCCTCCTCATTGTGTAGATTTGAAGCCTTGTCCTAGAGCATTGTTTGATTCTTCATGTAGTTATCTACGATGTTGGGGTTTTGGGGATGCTTTCAAAGACCTAATTTGTTTCTTAAATACCAGATGCTCCACCAAGTAGTAGCCAGCCAAGCCATTTTTTTCATTCCTATTTCTTATTTTGTTTGTTCTAATATATCTATTAGGTTCCTAGTGCATAGGTGGCTATGCACTAGACAACCCGCAATCTTTCCATCTATTATTTTTTTTTGAAATTTCTTTAGTCACTTTACCATCAATGAAAAGGTGGTATGTATCCTCATAGCATTGATCACACAACATGCAGGTGGTCGGTACTCCGATCATTCGTTCCATAAGTTTAGCTCTTGCCAGTAGGCTACTCGATCTATAGAACCTAATTAACTAATTATCCTTCCTTCATTACATTTTCTTTTATTTTTGCCATTTCCTTTTCCACTCACCCCCCCTTCTTTTTTTTATTGATAATAATTGTTCATAATTTTATGACCGCTAACAAAATCAATTGCTGACATTTTCACTACTATTGACAAAATTAACTTCGGATATTTTTATGAATTCGATATTTATTTGACTGTTGACAAAATTGATTGCTGATATTTTTACAAGGGCGTTACTATTCACACGACCAAAAATTCGCGGTTGCACGACCAAAAATTCGCCGTTTACACTTCGCAACCGCGCACTAGCAATGCGCGATTGCGATTTTTTTAGACTCGCCTAAACAGAGCAATCTCCTCCGTTTTCCAGTTTCCCTTTCAAACTCCCACCGTCGCTACAACAATTTCCCTTCTTCAGATATGGAAGAAGAAGTGCTTCGATTTGGAGAGAGCGATTCTAAGGTTCCCAGGGCTTTAGATCTGGAAGGCATGTTCGAGAAGCGGCCAGATTTGCAGCAATGGAGGAGGGAGAAGACGTCGGGGCTACCGACGGGTGGGGAGGCGGAAGGAGAGGAAGAGGGAGGAGATGAAGTTGGAGACGAGGAAGGCGGAGTGCCGGTGGAGGGGGAGGCGGCAGTGGTTGGAGGCGTGGGGATTGAGGTCGGCGGCGATGCGGTCGGAGATTTCTCCAGAGAGACGGTCGGAGATTTCTCCAGAGAGGCGGTGGGATATTGTGAGGAAGGTGAGCACCGCAACAATTTTGGGACAGAGAGGGAGATTTGGGACTGAGGAGATTGTGAGGAAGGTGAGGCTGCCATTGTTGAGTCAAAGAGAGAGTGGAGAAGGTGCAACCTTCCTGCGCATCTGTACTCCGCGAACGCGGATTTCTACTTTTTCTACTGTGAACTCATGATCCGCAACTGCAAATACTTTTCGAGTAACTGGCGAGTAAATCACCGTGCAAATAGCAAATCCGTTTTACAATCACTAACAAATTGACTTCAATTTTTATTTTTTATTTTTTCAACTGCTAATATTTTCACAGCTATTAACAAGATTGATTGTAGAGAATATTTCATTGTTAAAAATAAATTAATTCATCCTAAATTATTGATATTTTACTATTGTTAAAATCTTTCTATTGTTGAAATCTTACCATTATGGATAATTTACTATTGTTGAAATATTAACACTTGAATCTTTCTAAAGCAATATTGTATTCGTCAGCAAAACAAGTTAAGGCTTCAACGCATACAACACCTAAAAATGTTTCAAATTCAAGAAGAAAGAGGTTTTATGTTTCAAATTCATTGACAATAACTATCACAACGTTCAAGAAACCATTTAATTTATAAATAACTTTACAACTAAATATATAATTGCTGACAAATAAATAGTTATACAATGTGTATACATATCACTATGTCAGCAAGAAAAAAAATCAAGTAATTTTTTTTTTGGTCAAGTAAATCAAGTAATTTTTGAACACTCTGACCTCCTAGTAATTTAACATAATAAGATGGAAACTAAAAGCAGTAGGTTCCCCTAGTAGATTTAACATAATAAGATGGAAACTAAAAACAAAAAGATATAAAATTGGTTTGCATAAAAAATCAGCAACTAACAAAATCAGTAAAAAAATATATAACTATATAAAAAAATCACTGGAAATTAGCAACTAAAAATATCAACAAGCTATAAAAAAGCAATAATTAACACTTGCAGGACAAAATATTAAGCAACTCATAAAAATTCAGGACGAAATATAGGCTGATTCAAAAATAAAATAAAAAAATATTAGAAGAACATAAATATTATTAAGTGACATATTGATATAAAATATAACCCCCCTAAAGGTTAAAGGACTAAGAATACAACATATCCTTACAAAAATGTTGGACAAATTTACAAGAACTTGTATAAATAAGTCCCTAAACCTTCTAATAATTAACACTTTCAAAATCCAAAAACAAACAAACACCTTTGATTTTGACGACCACAAAACTTAAAATTTGACAATTACCCAATCAACCCTAGTTTCTAGGTCAAATTGGGGATTCAAATCATAGAAATAATTATTTTTTTATAAAAAACAATTGACGAAAATCAATTTCAAGCTCTTATAGCGCCGATGGAGTTGAGGGCCTGCATCCGAATCTGCTGGTAAAACTTTCCGATGATCTGCTCCGTCCTGCCGCCGATCACCTCTTCCTCCTCCTCAACGACGTCGTTTTCCTCCTTAACCTCACCTTCCTCCAATTGCTTGACGTCCTCGTCAAGCTCAAAGATTCTCTCCCCGAAATCGGCCGAAGCGTAGCTGGTTTTGGTGCCGGAGCTAGCCGTCGACGTGGGCGAGGTGGGAGCGATGGACGGAGGCCGAGGGGATTGGCCGGCACCGCTGTCGGCCATATGGAGGGGGCGGATGGAGCTGACGATGTAAGACACGGTGGTTGGGGACGCCGGGACAGCCACCGGCGCCGACTTGGTGGGCTTAGAGTGGTGGTGATCGCCGCTGCCGAAAAAGGCGGCGTAGAGGGTGTGCATCAGGCCGTGCTTCTTCTTCTTCGAGTGTGAGCTGCCGCAGAATATTCCGGCCATGGCGGTGGTACGTTGTGGTGGTCGCCGGTGATCGGGATAGATAAAAATAAAATAAAAAATTTAAGCTCCGAGTGTATTAATTTAATTGATAAAAGAAAGTAAATATGGAAATGATTGATCGATCTTTGATCGCCCTGCCTGCACAAGGAAGTGCAGGGGGGAGATCAAGGGATTGATCGTCGACAGAGTTCGTGATCGACTTCGCCTGAGGGAGTTTTGATCGATGAAGAAACACAAAGCGGATGGATGATTTTATATACGAGGATGGATCAATGTATTTTGGGGTTGTGATCTTTAATTTTGGTGGTTGGAATTCACTGTTTGGGTTTGATTAAGAATTGATAGAAATAGGGCAAGCTATTCGTTTCAACGTTCATTTTCATTGGTTTGGAGGTTTTGGCGGGTTTTTTTTTTGGGTGTAATTTTGGTTATTGAATTGATTTTCATCTTTACTGTCTTTCGTTAAACTAATTAATTATTTGGGTTCGTGCCAAAATTAAGGTACGTACAAACAATAAAATATAGGGTGTCTCTATATACACCACTAATACGCGAAATAAACCTGATAAACAACGTCGAATTGGACGTTGTAGCGTTAATTACATTACAACGTCGGATCCGACGTTGCAATATGAGGCATACAACGTTGTGCATCTGAGGCTAGGATGGGGCGGGTGTCGGGCACTTTACAACGTCAGATTGGACGTTGTAAAGCGGGCCGTTGAGCTACATCACAACATCTAATCCGACGTTGTGATATATGAATCACAACGTCAAATCGGACATTGTGATATACGAATCACAACGTCGAATCGGACGTTATATTACAGACTTACAGTACTTGTTTTCATACCTACTAAATGTTTTTTATTTGTTAAAAAATTCGTATAATTAAACTATAGTACAAATAGAAGTGCGAAAAAAGAATAATAAAGACAAATGTAATTGTATAGTTGAACTTAGACAACATAATATGTGGAATAAGATAATATGGATGGTTTTATATATAATAGATTTTATTTTACAACGTCTAACATAATAGGGCAACGATAATTAAACATCGTGTCAAGACTGCTAAACATGGTGTAGGCACCTTCCTAAACCCGCAATGCTCTAAATCTATCAAATTGAACTTGGAAGCGAGTATCCGATCCGTTGACACTCGGATGATGGTATGTTGTCCATTCATGTGTTGGAGAAGGTAAATGAGCGTTGGGCCATAACCATATCTGCAAAAAAATATAGTACAATGTTAATTTTTGTAAATTAAGGATGAAATGCAATTGAAGCGAGAGTAACACATGTCATTCTCACCGCCACAAAATGATCTTGGTTCCCGATGCATGCCAACCCTAGTGTGGCCTTATGAGGGGCATTATCTAGTTGTTCGGTGTACATAGGAAGGCATGTAAAGGGCTGGCGCCAAGATAAGACGATGAGGGGCATTTGGTAAATGGTCGCAAACATAAGGGCCATGATCGGCAACTCGATCCAGTATCTTCTGTCACCTCCCACTATGCCGGAGTAACTTTGCAGGTCGATAAACTCTCGCAGCGAATACCCTCCCATGTAACAACCAGTGTAAAGTTGATGATTCTCTTCCAAATAGTTGCACAATAACCCTTTCATATATGCGAACCGTGCCTCCCCTGGCCGTAACATCAGTTGTGTCATAGCTCGATATCCGTAGTGACCATATCTCTTAAGGTGTTCACAGCTGCTGTAATATGCCTGAACATAAAAGGGTCCACATTGTTGTGACCCCAGCTAAAACCCTAGTATTGTGTGTCAAACGGAGGTCGGGACCTGCCCTGGCTTCCTCCCTTTTAAAATTCGCTTGATATTCCTCATATCGCAAGTGATTCATTCTGCAAGGGTTCCTCCTCCCTCTGGGCCTCTCCCCTTTAAACGTACGCTACCAAGCGTGGGTGGGTGCAGATCCGAGTCATAGGCTTCATTGGAGGCAGTGTATGAAGATGACATGGCGTAGGGTAAGGCAGCATTTTCAGATTAGTCCCACGACAGATCTTTCCAAAATGGGTGGATGTTTTCCGGTGATATTGGAGCTCCTTTAGCAACACAACGCTGAACATCGTGCACACACAGTAGCCCATAGCAAACTCTCCAAAACCGGTCGGTGCACTGTTTAGATACTTTTCCATCGACAATGACCCTCTAATGATCGTAGAGATATTCGAAACACTTATTCGAAACTACGTGCTTAACCTTGTCGAATAAGGGGTCGTTGTGTGCGTTAGTTGGCCATTTGAAACGATCTATCTCCAAGGCAGTCTAGAGATCATGCATCTAACATTCATTAACTTGGTGAATGGCATCCACCACAACACAAAAGTCACCTGTGGATGAGTGCAATGCTTCCTTCAGCACTTTATGATGGCCTTCAACCCTACACATATTGTATCATGTGACCGCGGTGAATGAAGTTCGAAATTTAGGAACAAGATACATGGGTAAAAGGCAGAAAGGATATGCGTACCTATTTGTTGTCCTCGTTCCAAAGTTGAGAACGTGGTCGGTGTAACATCTAACAAGGCTTGTCCGATGGATGACCTACACTGATTTCAGATACCCCATGACCCCGGGTACAGACCGCCATTGGATGTGAAGCCATCGCCGACGCCGCTCGAATGACTCCTCTGTACAAGATTGGAATACTCCCCATACTTGGTTCTTGAATATAATCGTGTTCTGCAAATTTTTGGTAATCTTCAAAGCGGTCTCTTCACACTTGATAGTTACATGTAACCAACACAGTAGATGTTGCACATTGGGAAAGACCACCCTAAGTGTCGCGAGAAGGCCCAGCTCCCGATCTGATCGAATCAGGTACTTTACCCTGGAGAAGAACACTTAGGTTTTTCAGCACCTAACCATACGTGTCTTCATTCTCACGAGCCATAAAGGCATATGCGATGCATAAGTTATTTCTCATCGGCGTTAAGCCAACTATCTCATATAGAGCGGCGTTGTACCTGTGGACACAACGTAGCAACGTCCTCACATAAGTATAACAATCGATAAATAATAAATGTACGAAGACGTATGATAGAGTACTTACGCGTTTGTCTTGAACGTACTATCCATGATGATGACATATAGGTACTTGTTTAAGAGACGAATCCCATCTGGTTATGCAAGGAAAAGGTCACTCAATATGTTTTCATCGCCAGGTCTTCTTCTGAAGTCGTAGTAGTAGCCCATTTCTCGGAGAAGATGGAGAGTATCTTGTGTCATCGTCTGGTTTCCTCTCTCTTCAACTGCAAGCTTGTTGAGGGTGTTCTCAAGTGACCAAGCTGAGGTGATGCTATTCGCATCTAGTTGTCGTAACCCGTACACGATGGCTTTCGACGGAGTTCCAATGTCTTTTATCCACTTGGACGCTTTCTTCTCCGCCAGTTTCATCCTTCCGGCGTAAGCATAACCCTTCAAGCTATGAAGGAAGTGATGGTTGTGTGTTCCATGATGCACAGTCACCGTCCACATATCCGGTCCTCCCTCATGACCGTACAAGGAGAATGAAAAATAGCTTAGTTTGCTCTGCGTGCTACGAAGTTTCTTTCCCCTTCTGCGAAATACCCCATATTGCTCGCACACTAGCAACACCCCCCCGGACCGCCCTGGACCACGATCACTTGATTACTAAGACCATATTGTGTGAAACCCTAATTTTCTTAAAATGTTCGAGCATCTTGTCGCGGCAAGACCAAGTACAGGTGTCGGTAAATGCAACCGTAAAGTCTTGAAACAGGATGCAGACATAATAAATATATAGACTTGATATTAGTACAAATGTATTTGATTCTTAATTCAGTTTAATCCGAAGTACAGATAAAAACATGGGAGCATAGAATACAAACTTAAGAGTTCACCTGTTCGACGACATTGGTCTATGGAAGGAGACCTTCATCTCGCGCAACCTCGATCTCGCATTCACTTTCGGAGGATGACATTGTGTGAAATTGTGAGGGGAATGGATGACTTACGATGAAGCTACTATTGTGTGAAATGGTGAGGTGACTAGAGGACTTACTTTCGTACTTATAGTTATTGAATATAAAGCCATCGTGGGGGACCATACACGACGTCAGTTGCACGTGCTACGGTCAGCCTTTACAATGTCCGTTTAGACGTTGCATAGGGTTATAACGCCGTATTGGACGTTGTCTAATCTTAACAACGTCCGATTGGATGTTGCTCAGGGTTGGACTCCCATAACAATGTCCGACTAGACGTTGCTCACGATTGGATGTTACTCAGTTTGACCAGATGTACGAGCATATCATGAGCTACATTGGATCTTTTCAGTAGATACACTCTATTTTGTTCTATTTATGACATATTGTCCGTATTTGGTGGTTATACTTTATTTTGTAGTTCGTTTTGTTAGCATTATTGTTTTTTATGGTTTTTACATAGTGAGAACAAAAAAAATTCACATGTCAACACTTCACTTCATAGATAACGATTTTATAACACATCAAGGTTACTAAAACAAACAAATACAATACGGATAACAACAACATTTTTATAACAATTGACTAAGCTCTATTTAATTCGTTTTCGAAATGAGTTGAATCTTCAACTCGTTGAATGCAATGTTTCGGACCTTCATGTTTGCTTCCCTCACAAGTATCTCTGCCTGTTGAGCTACGTCAACGTGGTCATGCGCGCTTAAATCGGGGAAGAATGACCGAATACGTTGAAGGAGAAAGTCCCCAAGACTCCAGTAATACACTCCATGAATGCCCTGATGAAAACAGTTGTAGTACGCGCACCCAAACTACATGGATGCGGAAATGTGAGTGTCATTTTCACACTCGACTCGAAACAGCGTGCAAGAATGAATGTCACTGTATTCTAGATTGCGACAAGCACAGTCGAACTCTTCTGGGGGCATTCGGTGTCGAACCCATTTGATTACAAAATCAATGCAGGATGTTGATCTGCGATGTTCAGTTGTAATCGACTCCATGGAAGGAAAGAAAATGTGAAATTGTTGTGTTGCATTTTCAAATGTGGTCTTCATCCCCTTTTACAGGGGTTTCTGAACTTACTGACCATACACCGTCCAATTTGATGTTGTAACAACGTCAGATCCGACGTTGTACTAAACCCATCATTTTGCATTAGGGAAAAAATCGGACGTTGCTAAGCCCGATCGAACCCACTGTGCTTTCAGCTTGCAACGTCCGATTTTTTCCCCAAGGCAAAATGACAGCACAACGTCAGATCTAACATTGTTACAACGTCAGATCCGATATTCATTTGTAGTGTATATAGGGAACGCGTACAATATATAATAATTATTGGTTTATCTCTGAGAGAGTTTGATAATTTAAAGATATTTTATAATATACCAGAGTAGCATTAAATGTCACATTGGTCGTGATTAGTTCATTAAAAGTAAATATAACTAATAAAACATTGGAAAAGCTATAAGAGCATCCATAAACTCACATTTTATGGGTGTATTAAAATTAAAGAATTTTAAATAAAAAAAAGTGTCAGAATGAAAAGTAACTATTTTTGAGACCAAAGTGAGAAAGTATATAGAAGAAAAAAATTTCTTTCTTGAATTAAGTGTCATTTACTTACATTCTTTTAAAAAAAATAGTTATGAGAACTTTTAATTCGGTTACGAGGGACTATGAGTGTTATATGAGCCGAGTAGCTCGAGCTCAACTCGATAAAAACTTGGTTCGAGCTCGTTCATTTTCTCAACAAGCCGAGTATGAGCATATTTTAAAGCTCGGTTCAAAGCTTGACTTGCTCGGTTTAAGCTCAAATAGCTCGATTATTTTTAAAATTTCCTTTAAATTACTACGTTGTGAGCAAATAGGGTTGTTTAAAGCTCGAAAAAAGCACGGCTCGAGCTCGTTCATTTCCTAAATGAGCCGACTATGAGCACATTTTTAAGCTAAAGTCCAATTCAGGCTCGGCTCGATCTCGACTCGTTTCTAAATGAGCTAAATATGAACAAGTAATATACTCGGCTTGTTTGGCTCGAATAATAACCCTACGAGGGACACTGCAATCACTTTTAGGTCGATTCTAATAAGAACCAACTAAACTGTACCCCCTTTGTTAATTAAAATATGCCAGTTACTATTTCTGCACGCTTTTTATAAGGATAAAAACTATACATAAATTATTGACTTTTTTTATCATTTGTTTTTATAAGTTCATACTTAATAGTAATAAATATGAAATTATTAAAAAAAGTTATTATAAATGTTAATATTTTATATAGTTTTTAACAACTAAAAAACGTGTATATATAGTAAAACATCAATTTTTAATTAACAGAGAGAGTAACAACTAATAGCCTTTACTTGGTCATTGATTTTAAAAATAAAAAATAAAAATATTAGCAGTGACTATATTATTGTAGATAAAAATGTACTAAGCTTACATAGATCTGAGAGAAGTCTTTTTGGTAAAGGTCTCCACTGGATATTGGGGGATGAAAATTCCATTAATATCTGGTCAGACCGCTAGATAAACAATCTTTCTCTCAGAACTTTTGAAGGAATTCATGATCCTAAAATGAAGATGGCTCATTTTATCACCCCTAGTAATCAATGGAACTTCCCTATATTAAGACAAACCTTCCCTCCCCCTCCCCCGGGGTGATGCAAGCTATCCTGGATATTCAAATCCCGTCCTGGAACACACCGGATAGATTAATCTGGAAACTAACAACAAATGGGGAATTCACCACGAAATCTACTCATAGATTAAATAATAGATAGAGCACTAGAAACCTCGATTGGGTTTGGAAGCTAAAATTACCGCCTAAAACCCAAACCTTTATCTGGAAGGTTGTGACTGATGGACTGCCAACAACAGAGAGACTCAATAGACATTTTAATAGAGTCCCGACACAATGTGTACTTTGTCAAAGTGTCGACGAGGATGCACATCATCTACTTCTTGGTTTCCCATTTAAAAGAACAACTATAACAAACTATGAATAACTAACTGGGAAAAGCATCATCAACTTGTATGCAGGACAATCGATCCAAGAAGACCTCAAGGAGATCAACCATAACAACACCAACTTTGAGGATCTTTGCTTCATATGGTATACCATATGGGAAATGAGAAATAAAATCATCTTCAACAACTACAAAGTAGGACCACATACAACTATAGTCCAACAAGTTTGCCAACAAATCCGAGATTGGAATAACGCCTCATCAAATGGAAGGAAAACATGCCTCAAAGATAAACGTGAAACCTCAAGGTACGTTAAACCACCACTCGCCATCTACAAAGTTAATGTAGATGGCTCGGTTAGAACCCCTAGTAATTTTCAGTTTGGGTGCATCTTTAGGGACAGCTCGGGCCAGGTGATTGACATCTTCCAACAAAGAAGAAGTTCGGGATCCATCATTCAGATGGAATCTGAGGCTTTCCTTCTCAGAGTACAGCGAGCCATAGATAAAGGATTAAAGAACGTGATCATTGAAGGAGACAACTTGAAAGTAGTGGAGGTTCTTATTGATAGCCCCAAGATCGAGTAGGGAATCTACAGGGCTGTCGAGAAGATCAAGATGTTGAGCGAACACTTCGACGAGATTGAATTCAGACACTTTTACAAAGAATCAAATATGGCAGCTGGCAATATAACTAGATTTAGGGGTAGTTGTTTGACCTTCCCCTTGAATGGGGAACTTCTGAACATCATCCATAGAGATGATCATGAATGAACTTTGTCCGACAAGGCATTCTACTATGTGCATACTGTAAAAAAAATGTATGAGTGAAACTATTTGTGCTTTGTTGACTTCTTGCGTACTGACTTATTTGAAAATGGTGATTGTTGCTGTTTTATCAACTTTATACGGAGTATGAAGTTAATTTTCTAACTTGATGGATCTCATTTTGTTTTGAGGGTTTTAAATTTACAAAGCAAGGTTTTGGGCATCAAACGATATCTGTAATACACAATCAGGTCTCCTTTAGTATATTGATATCTAGATATTAGATATTGATATATCGATATCAGATATCGATATCAGATGATATGATAAATTACTTTAAAGTAGTATAAAATGGGCCAAAAAGGTGAGGAATTTTATATCAAGGTTATACCAAACACTAGATATTAAATAAAGTCGATATTTGATATCCAGATATCAATACCAAATGACGCCTCAAAAGGATAAGAGATCAAATTTATTTGTGAATAAAAACTATTCCTCTCAAAATTTCTTCGATCCAGTTCACAAAGTATTAGAGCAAATTTTGCAAATTTAGCTCATTTTTCTCCTCCGCATCAAATTCATAAACCTATTGCATTTCCTCGTCTATTTTCCAGTTTTCTCAATCAACCTATGATCAGAAGAACATCGAATCGATTCATGTGACCCACTATACGTCTATACCTCCATTCAAGTGACCATCTAGAATTGTTGCTCATCATGCTGATATTTTGAAGGTTCGATAATGTAAAACAAAGTAATATAGAAATACTCTAGAAGGGGGGGGGGGGTTGAATAGAGTATGCCGGTTTTTCGCAGATTATCAAGACTTTTGATGCTCGTGCAAAATCCTTTGAGATTAGACTTAGTCTTTTCTCTGAAAACCTGAATCACAAAGTTAAACAGTAGAACCAAGTGCGGAAATAAGGTAAAGCAATAAGTAAAGGACTCGATGAGTTGTTTACGAGGTTCGGCACGAACTTGGCCTACGTCCCCGCCTAGGGTTCTTCCACAACCCTAGGATTCAACCGACTTTTATTGATTCACAAGACTTAGGATCCTAGTAGCTCCCCGAGAAGCCTCTCTCCTATACAATTGCAATCTAGTCAACTCACGTTCCCTTGGAGTCCTAGACCAATCTAGAAGAGCCCCACCTCTCTATGCTATCTAGTACAATCCTCTTACACTTAGTGAATCAATCGCCTAGTGTCTACTTCCTGAGTTACATACTCTTGAGTATAACACTCTCTCGAAATATATCCTATAAGCTCACAGTGTAACTCTCAAATGCTTTGAAATGAAATAACAGACTCTTAAGGACAAGCAGAGAGCACACGAAGAAGACAGATTTCGCTTGAAGGCTTGAGTGTATGAAAGCTTGTGTTCAACATGGCGCCTAAGGATCTTCAACCACGGCTAGTTCGGATCATGGCGTGCCCAAGGATCTTCTATTTTTGGACACTTTGAAGACATGATCTCTCCAATTTGGATCTGCTCAATATGCACCATAAGGAAAGAAGTAATTCGAATAATACTTCCTGAAAGGTTAGTTAGGCATATAATATAATGGAAGTATATAATATTAAATGATATTCGGACATAATAATATATAGAACAGGTTTTGTATTTCATCAATACTGTTAAAGCTCCAAGACCTTTGACACAGACAAGCTGTCAAGGCCTTTGAAACTTTATTCCGATTTTCATCAAGGGAGGGAGTTATCAATCTCCCCCTTGATGAAAGACAAAACCTGTGCATCCCTGCAACTTAGTCAAGCATATATAATATAAGTAAAATTGGACTAAGTACCTGCATGGGTTAGACAAATGTTGGATCAAAAATTTAAAGTAATAAGACCATCCAACTGAAAATAAAACCAAGGTCTTCCAAGACCTCTAAATCGCAACAGTTTTAAAAAGTCTAACACCACCACAGATCATCTCCCCCATTTTGTCTTTCAACAAAGGGAGGAGGTAAAACAGTCACCAAAAGTTTTTGAAAAAGTTTCCAAAAACCAGCAATGTATCAGATGTCAGGGATGGGATAGGGTAGGGTAGGGTTTAAGCTTCGTCGTCCGGAGCATCATCAGTGAGCCTCGTCCACAGACCTTGCAGCATCTTGGTTATCCCGCTCATCTCCGTCATAACCTCCTTGTGCAGCTCCTTGATATCCAGGCGAACTTCCTCCAAGCCCAACTCCATGTTGTCTATGCGTTCATCAACGGCTGAAGCAGTGGAAAGAGCTTTTGAAGGAGTGGCAAGACTCAAGGTCCCTTGGGGAGACCGAGTGATGCCAATCTTTTCAAGGCTCTTGGAGTCGAACTTACCCATATGACGCTGCTGTTCTTCATTTTTGAAATCAATTCCAGAAGCTTTGAAGAGTGGGGTCAAAAGGGTAGCAAAGGGGAGGGGGTTCCTTTCCTGGCTTTTCTTGTGTGAGCCATGGATCCTAAAATAGTGTTGGCCAGATCAAGATCAAGGCCATTGAGGATACGGTAAAGGAGGACCATGGCATTGTCAATAAGGAGCGAGCCAGAGTTAAGACGGGGTAAGAGGCATCGAACAATGATGTTAAATATGATTTTTGCCTCAAGGGTAAGGGATGAGTGGGTGAGTTGCTTTGAGGTGCTGTTAGATGCTTCGGGTAGGAGGTACTTGGCTCGGGCAAGGATGATGCAGTTTTCTTTTGAGGGGTGTATTTCAGAGGGTGGACATGGGCTAGGTAGGCCAAGGAAATCTGCAAAGTCATTGGAGTTGAAAGAGATTCTAACCCCTTTGACAACAGAATCCAAAGACCAACCATTGTCGTCGTGTTTGGCTTTTAGGTTTATGTAGAACAGGCGGGTAAGCTGGGGATAGTAAACGGTTTCAAGATTGAGAAGGGTCCAGGCTGGGGATTTTTTGAGAAGATCAATGCAGGGTAGCTTCAAAGCTTCGAAGAACTCAATATCCAAAAAATCAGAACAACAAATCCTACGAGTTCGAAACTCATCTACCCACTTACCAGCAGTCTCAGCATTTTCAAACCAAGAGGAGGGCAAGGATTGGTTTACCTGGATGTAGGCAGGTGGATCGGCGTTCTTCCTGCGAGCAATCGTTGGAGCGGCTTTCTTGGCAGGCGCCTCAAGGCTCTTGAGGGTGCCCTTCCTGGTGCGCTTGGGAGAAGGAGGCTTGGCTGTAGAGGCTTTCCGCTTCTTTGGAGACGGGGGAGGAGGAGGAGGAGAAGGAGAGGGAGCATGCTCGGGCTCCTCTTCCTCTTCTTCCTCTGACCCCGAGTCCTCAGCGTTGTCTCCATCGGTATCCTCCTCGTCCTCTCCGGATTCGTCTTGCTCCTCGTCCTCTTCCTCAGGCTCCTCTTCAAAAGGAACCTCCTTGAGAGTCTCCGCCTCGGCTTCCTTCCGGATTCTCTCAGCTTCCTCCTCGGTCAACTTCTTTGCAAGCTCGGCCTCCTCCTCGGCCTTTTTCTTCCTTAAAGCTTCTTCTTCGGCATCCTTGGCTGCATCCTTTTCCAGAATAGCATCAAGATCCTCTTCTTCTTCTTCCTCATCCACCTCCTCAGCGATGACCTTCTTTTTCCCTTTCTGCTTCGCGCTGAGAGGCTTCTTAGCAGAGCGTTTTTGAGAGCCCTTGGTTACTGTAGTCGTGCTCTCAGTGATGGTGCTCTGGACAACAGCAGGGACAACGGCTTGAGGAGTGGGTTCAGGTGTAGGAGAAGTAGCAGTGTCCTGGCGTCCCTTGGGGGTGGCGCCAAGTCTTTTGGGTGTGGAAGTTTTCTTTGATTTGGGAGCCATGGAGGAAATCGGTTAGGGTTTTCTTAGAGCAGGTTGAGAGGTTGAAGAAGAAGAAGGTGAAAGGGTTTGGAGAGGTTCAGAGTTGTGAGGGAATCGGGTACAGAATTGGGTTTAAGTAGAGAGAGAGGATGATGGAGTGATGGGACGGGTTTAGAGTTCCAAGGGAGGGTAATGATATCATTGCCAAATTTGAAAAATTTCCAATTCAAAATTCAAACTATTCCATTAAAATAGGACTGAATAACCGAAATATTTAGTTCCAAAATTAAGATATCTCAACGGAAAGAAAATATAACATAAATAGGCAATTTTGAAATCCGATAAAAATATAATTGATTAAATATCTAGAAAGATATTAACCAAAATATGTGATCCGATGTATGTAATCTACCATTTAGTTCACAAACCTTGACATAATTCTCAAAGGTCTTGACACTAAGTAGATATTATCTTTCGTAAAGGGAAAGCTCCCCCTACGAAAGTGCATCCTTGTTAAGCATCCCAATCTCTCGTCTTATGAAGGTGAACCTGTCCTCTGCCAAAGGCTTAGTAAAAATGTCAGCCCATTGATAATCAGTTGAAATAAATGAAATGGACACATCACCTTTTTCAACATGGTCTCTAATGAAATGATGCCTTACATCAATATGTTTGGTCCTTGTATGCTGAACAGGATTCTTAGTGATGGAGATGGCACTTGTATTGTCACATTTAATAGGAATGCCTTTGAGGTTGATGCCAAGATCTCGCATTTGTTGAGCTATCCAAAGGATTTGGGAGCAACAGGCTCCAGCTGCAATGTATTCGGCTTCTGCAGTGGATAGAGCGACTGAGTTTTGTTTCTTTGAGTGCCAACTGATCAAGGATGCTCCTAAGAATTGGCAACATCCTGATGTACTCTTCTTATCCACCTTATACCCTGCAAAATCTGCATCAAAATATCCAATTAATGTGAAATCCTTTTGCTTTGGGTACCATAGTCCAAGCTCCTTAGTGCCATTTAGATATCGAAAGATCCTCTTTACAGCCACGAGGTGAGATTCTTTAGGATCAGCTTGAAACCTAGCACACATGCAAACACTAAACATGATGTCAGGTCTACTAGCCGTGAGATATAATAAAGATCCAATCATTCCTCGATACTCCTTTTGATTGACACTTTTCCCAGTCTTGTCTTGATCTAGAGATAATGTTGAACTCATGGGAGTCTTGGCTGCTTTGGATTGATCCATCTTGAACTTCTTCAAGAGATCCTTAGTGTACTTGCTTTGGTTGACAAAGATCCCTTTCTTGGATTGGTGAACTTGTAATCCCAAAAAGAAGTTGAGTTTACCCATCAAGCTCATCTCAAATTCGCTGCACATGATGTCAGAAAATTCCTTGCACAAAGATGTGTTAGTAGCACCAAATAATATATCATCAACATAAATTTGAATAACCAAAATGTCCTTTCCTTTGGTCTTGATAAAAAGAGTCTTGTCGATCAACCCCCTTTTAAAATCATTTTCTAAAAGATATTTTGACAAGCGCTCATACCAAGCTCTTGGGGCTTGTTTCAAACCATAAAGCGCTTTGTCAAGTTTATAAACGTGATTAGGAAATTCCAAACTTTCAAAACCTGGGGGTTGAGCCACATAAACTTCTTCTTCTAAGAAACCATTGAGAAAAGCACACTTGACATCCATTTGATATAGTTTTATGCCCATAAAAGATGCAAATGCTAATAATATACGAATGGCTTCAAGCCTGGCTACGGGAGCAAAGGTCTCCTCGTAGTCAATACCTTCCTCTTGATTGTAGCCTTGAGCAACAAGCCTTGCCTTGTTCCTCACGATCTTACCATTCTCATCTAACTTGTTTCGAAATACCCATCGTGTGCCAATGACTGATTGATGCTTTGGCCTTGGCTTCAAGGTCCAGACTTTGTTTCTTTCAAATTCGTTAAGCTCGCTTTGCATAGCAATGATCCAGTCTGGCTCTTGAAGTGCCTCATCTACCTTCTTTGGTTCAATAAGAGAAACAAACGCGTGAAAAGCACAAAGATCTTTAAGTTTAGAACGAGTTTGAACACTAGAAGTAGGGTCAGAAATGATATCCTTTAATGAGTGTGATGAGGAATATTTGAATTTCCTTTTGCTAGTCTCAGCTCCTTGATTCGTCGCACCAGTAGGATTGAATTGTGGTACATCTGACTCTGTGGTCCTGTTAGGTTCAGTTACAGCAGTTTCTGACGTCTCAACACTGTTGGATTGGACACCAAGGGCTTTGGACGAATATTCAACACCTTGGGCCAATTCTTCAGTGTTAAGAATCTGTTCCTGCATGTTCCTCTTCTCTGTGTTCTTGGTAGCAGCATCATCACCTTCCTCGTTCTCTGCATGGATGTTAAGATCTATATCTGCAACACTTTCACTCAAAGAATCGTCATTGCATTCATCAAATATAACATGTATACTTTCTTCAACTAACTGGGTCCTTTTATTGAAGATTCTATAAGCTTTTCTACTTGAGGAGTAGCCAAGAAATATACCTTCATCACTACGCGCATCAAATTTCCCAAGGTTATCTTTTCCATTGTTATGAACAAAACAAGTACAGCCAAAGGGTTTAAAATAAGATATAAGTGGTTTGCGGCCTTTGAAAAGTTCATAAGGAGTTTTCTTTAAGATGGAACGAATAAGACAATGATTCAAAATGTAGTTAGCTGTGTTAACAGCTTCAGCCCAATAGGTTTTAGGTAATGCATTTTCTAAAAGCATAGTCCTGGCCATATCCTCTAAGGTGCGGTTCTTGCGTTCCACAACCCCGTTTTGTTGAGGTGTCCTAGGAGCAGAAAAGTTATGGGAAATGCCATATTTAGCACAAAACAAATCAAACTGAAGTTGATCAAACTCCCTACCATGATCACTCCGAATTGAAACTATGTGCTCGTTTCTTAAAGTTTGCAACTCCTTACAAAGTTTTGAAAACTCAAATAAGGCCTCTGATTTTTCTTTTAAAAATGCAACCCAAGTATATCTAGAGAAATCATCAACAACAACTAGCATGTACTTTTTACCATTGGGAGATTTGACTCGCATAGGACCACATAAATCCATATGTAAAAGTTCAAGGGGTCTAGAAGAACTTACAACCTTTTTGGGTTTGAAAGAGCTACGTGTTTGTTTACCTCGTGTGCATGCGTTGCACATATCAATACCTTTGAAGTCCATCTCAGGTAGCCCTCTTACAAGCCCTTTGGACACAAGCTTCTGTAGTGTATGTGGACTCACATGACCGAGTCTCCTGTGCCAGAGCTTTGGATCGTCCGTCAAAGCTTTTAGACAGGTTAAGCTTCCTTGTGCCACTTGATCAGCCTTTACAGCGTATATATTGTTGTAACGATATGCAGTCAATAAAACTTCACCTGTATCTTCTCTGCACACTAGACATCTTTTCTTGTTAAATCTGACATAGTTGCCACTATCACATAGTTGAGAGACACTAAGCAAATTATACTTTAAACCATTAACAAGATAGACATTTTTAATACTATGGTTGGAATCACTCCCAACACTACCAATACCAACGATGTCACACTTTCCTTTGTCACCAAGAGTGATTGTTCCCGTGGATTGCTCCTTTAGATCATGAAAGAGAGAACTCTTTCCACTCATATGCCTCGAGCACCCACTATCAATGATCCATTTATGTTCCTTCACCTTGGTGTTCTCCTGCAAGACAAACATCAACCTTTGTGGCTAGACCAATAAGCAAATTTGGATCCATTGTTGGGGTAAACCATGTTTGGTAAAATAGTGCCTTTTGGAACCCAAACTTGTGTTATCCATTCTTTTCTCAAATGAACAGGAAATGTATTGCGAATAATATATGGATCCTTTCTTCTATAAGGGCAGGTCTCTTTTATATGTCCCTTTCTAGCACAGTGGTGACATATAGGAGAGGTTCTGCTTCCTTTTGCCTTTACAAAGGTGGTAATGTGCTGCTTCTTTAAAAACCTTGGATTGTAACCAATACCACTTTTGTTTAGAGAACTTTGTTGCTCGCCCAACATCCTATCAAGAGTGCCTTTGGATTTGGTAAAACTTATGAGGGCTGTCTGTTGGTCTTGAATCTTATTATTCAGGGAGATCTTCTCGTTCTCTAAGTCATGATGCTCATTTCTTAGAGAGGAGAGATCTTGCTTGAGTTCAAATTTCTCTGAGTCAAGCGTCTTGACTTTAATGTCAAGACCTGAATAAGAAGCTTCAAGACTTTTAACCCTCATAGACAGATCCTCAATAGTTCTTTCCTGATCCACAGTTCTCTTAATAAGAATGTTAGTTTGGGCAATAAGTTTCTCTTCATTGACAATCATATTGGAAAGGAATTCCGATAATACCTCTTTTGGACTTGCCATAAGTTCTCTTACAGTAGCTTCAAGCTTTTCATCGTGGGATTCATCTTCTGAGGCCATAAGACAAATATTGGCCTTCTCATCATCGGAGTCAGAGTCAGAATCGCTCCAAGTTGCCACCATGGCTTTCTTCTTCCATTTGTCACCCTTCTTGGACTGGCTCTTTGTCTTTTGAGGGCAGTCCTTCACAAGATGATCTGTTTCACCACATTCAAAACAAGACAACGGTTTAGTCTTCTTTTCATACTTGTTGTATTGAGGCTTACCTCGAAATTTTGAAGACTCTGATCCATCCTTGTTGTTGAATTGCTTCTTCATTTTGAGAATTCGAGCAAGGCCTCTTGTGATAAGAGCAAAAGGATCATCCTCATCGTCATCCTCATCTTCGGAATCAGATCCATCTTTAGGCTCATCCTTCTTAGACTTGAGTGCCAAGTTCTTAGTGCTAGCTGGAAGTTCTCCATCGTCTTCATTAAGGATCATCTCATGCGTGATCAGCTTCCCAAGAAGGTCATCAAGGGGTAGAGTGGTGAGGTCCTGTGCTTCCTCTATAGCTGTTACTTTTGGACCCCATTTTTCTTTTGGGAGGCACCTCAGTATCTTCCTCACTTTCTCAACGTTGGTAAAGCTCTTGCCGAGAGAGTCAAGGTTGTTGGTGATTTCTGTGAATCGTGTGAACATGGCCTTGATTGATTCATCAGACTTCATTTTGAAGAGCTCATATTTTTGAAGGAAGATGCTGATCTTGGTGTCTTTCACTTGGCTCGTTCCTTCATAGGTGACGACCAGTTTGTCCCAAATCTCTTTAGCTGACCTACAAGATGAAATACGGTTAAACTCATCAGTGCTAAGACCACAATAAAGTATGTTAATAGCCCTGTAGTTTTTGGAGACGAGTTCAAGATCCGCTTGGATGTATTCAGACTCCTTCTTTGCGACTTTGGTTCCATTTGGTCCGTCTTTCTCTGGAATCTTCAGACCATTCTCTATAATGTTCCAAAGTTCCGGATCTTGATCTATAATGAACATTTTCATCAAGGATCTCCAGTGGACAAAGTTGTTTCCTACAAAGAGTGGTGGTCTGCTCGTGGACCTTCCCTGTGCAAATCCTCCACTTGCTTCACCAGACATGATCGAAAACTCACAAGATTGTTAGATCAAAAACAGTGAGTAAAGCTCTGATACCAATTGAAGGTTCGATAATGTAAAACAAAGTAATATAGAAATACTCTAGAAGGGGGGGGGGGGGTTGAATAGAGTATGCCGGTTTTTCGCAGATTATCAAGACTTTTGATGCTCGTGCAAAATCCTTTGAGATTAGGCTTAGTCTTTTCTCTGAAAACCTGAATCACAAAGTTAAACAGTAGAACCAAGTGCGGAAATAAGGTAAAGCAATAAGTAAAGGACTCGATGAGTTGTTTATGAGGTTCGGCACGAACTTGGCCTACGTCCCCGCCTAGGGTTCTTCCACAACCCTAGGATTCAACCGGCTTTTATTGATTCACAAGACTTAGGATCCTAGTAGCTCCCCGAGAAGCCTCTCTCCTATACAATTGCAATCTAGTCAACTCACGTTCCCTTGGAGTCCTAGACCAATCTAGAAGAGCCCCACCTCTCTATGCTATCTAGTACAATCCTCTTACACTTAGTGAATCAATCGCCTAGTGTCTACTTCCTGAGTTACAAACTCTTGAGTATAACACTCTCTCGAAATATATCCTATAAGCTCACAGTGTAACTCTCAAATGCTTTGAAATGAAATAACAGACTCTTAAGGACAAGCAGAGAGCACACGAAGAAGACAGATTTCGCTTGAAGGCTTGAGTGTATGAAAGCTTGTGTTCAACATGGCGCCTAAGGATCTTCAACCACGGCTAGTTCGGATCATGGCGTGCCCAAGGATCTTCTATTTTTGGACACTTTGAAGACATGATCTCTCCAATTTGGATCTGCTCAATATGCACCATAAGGAAAGAAGTAATTCGAATAATACTTCCTGAAAGGTTAGTTAGGCATATAATATAATGGAAGTATATAATATTAAATGATATTCGGACATAATAATATATAGAACAGGTTTTGTATTTTATCAATACTGTTAAAGCTCCAAGACCTTTGACACAGACAAGCTGTCAAGGTCTTTGAAACTTTATTCCGATTTTCATCAAGGGAGGGAGTTATCATATTTGATGGGCACAATTTTGGCGAATGGCCTAAGATTATTGTGCTTCCACAAAAAATATAAAGATGGGATTCATCACTTGAGCCACAAGACAAACCTTCGACGACTTCAACAACTATACGGTAGAATGGATTTGATCGATTTGAACCTTAGTCATATATGCTTTAGCAAACTTGGAGGAACTCGGCTCTATAACCATAAGAATTAAGAATGAGGTGAGCATTTTGGTGCAAGCTACTCATCCCTATCCGACCCACAATTTCACATCCTTAGCAACATCTTCAACACATCCTTAGCAAGATGAGTTGGGCCGAAAGCCTAGTTCTTTGATGGGCCAATTGTACGACTTTTGGTATATATATATATATATATATATATATATATATATATATATATATATATATATATATATATATATATATATATATTTCATTTAATTTGCCTACTTGTAAATTGCAACTCTTCAATTCAAATAAATATATGTTGTAAAGAAACGTAGCATTTGATATTGATGTAGCTTTCCTATTAATGTGGAATGAGAGCAAATAATATTATGGATAGTGTTTAAACCATCAAAATCATTTAAATTAATTTAAATTAGTGGATGAAATTTTATTTGACAATGGACCCTAACTCATAACCGGATTAATATATTGTTGGTTTGGCATGTATATTTGGTGATCCGTTAGACGACTCTGATTAATCATAAACTATGATGTCTTTATTGATCAGTTCAATCAAGATGTAGATCAATCACTCAAGACATTTACATTCAGAAGAAAGAAAGAGAAGTAAAACTAAACTCGCTCCTAGAATATAGAATTTCATAGCTTCAAAAAACAGTTTGTTACATGTGGAGCATAGTGTATTTATAGCCACACTTATGTACACGTGTAAACATCTGGATGGGTTTGTTACATCAGCAAGTTGCATATCTAACTACCTATCTGAGCTAACTTCATCAATTTCCTCATAGGATTATTATTCAACTCGAGTCGAACCAGACAAGCTTTCCTTATCTCATATTTAGATTATTTTAACTCAAGTCGAGCTCATTTAGCTATTTTTGTTAAGCCAAGTTCAAATGCTTTATCTCATTTTTTGAGTTCTAATTTGCTTTGATTATAAACCAAAATGCATTTATGACTCATTAGTACATAAGTAGATCGATGGCCTCTTTATAAACCAAAATGCATTTATGACTTATATTGTTAAGGTCAGTTGGATTCGATGGGATTAAGATATCAGAGACAGGTTATGTGTAGACTCACATATAAAAAATATGAACAATACATAAACTCAATGGGGTTCCGTCTCGAAACTAAGTGTCAGTAAGAGAAATAGTCCACCACGTTTATATGTTGTTTAAGACATTTCAATATTTTTCGACGTAAAACAACTGTGAGCATTCCAACATACATTCAACTACTTTTTCAAATATAAACGAGGTCAAGTCGACTATAACACCCTTATCCTCCAATGGACATATGGAGTACTCTCTTAAGTATTTAATCCGTTTGATAAAATATGTTGCTTACTGTTTATATATGTTTTTTTAAATGATAAAAATTATATAAAATATAAAATTTTATTTTTTAAATAATTTTATATTTATTAGTAATAAATAAAAAATTATTAACTAAAAATAATATTTTATATAACTTTTAATATTCTAAAAAAATGTCATTGACCTCCTCTCTCCTCTTAGCCAGTGAATTTGATCAGATCTCTGCCGTTGGGGTATGGCACACTTAAGCCTTAAGGTTTTGTCAACACGCGTTTCTTAGCTAGATTAAAATTGATAATTAAGTTATCGTGCAATTTTCATTTTTGTTGCTTGCGGTTTGTTGATGGTGTGTAATTACGCTAACTTATCCACTTAAGAGCAAGCCCAACAGATTTGGAAAAAAATCTCTTTTTGGTGTGTAATTACGCTAACTTATCCACTTAAGAGCAAGCCCAACAGATTTGAAAAAAAATCTCTAAAATAGAGATAAAAATATCAAAATCTCTAAAAAAAATTCACTCTAACTCCAATAGTCTCTCTATTTTACATATTTTTACATTTATTACATACTATAATAAAGAAATGCATTTATTAAAGATGTTTAATTCTACATTTCTAAAACTACATTTAAACTTAATTATAATATTTAGCCTCATATTTGTTGGTGAACTAGTATATGTTACCCATCCTCTTGCACGATATATTTATTTTTATTTTTATTATTATTATATTCTCATATGATATTTTTTTAAACAAACACAATAGATTTGTTAATTCCTTCTCTCTTTGATAAGGTAAGGTTTTGGATAAGAGAAATTATCCGATTACATCATTTCGAATGAGGTTCAGAAGAGCTGAATCGTGATAAATGCTGAAATCCCTAGCAGAGCGATCAATGTGTACAACCTTATCAACCACTCTATTGTCATCTTAGGGTGTGAGAGAATGAGACATATATCCCTCACTCCCAGAAAAAGTGTTTTTTTTTTATCTGAACATCTCTCTTTTCCATCGACCGTTACTATTTATTTATATGAGAATCATAGAATCCCTTTTAAACAAGGAGCTTATTGATTCCTAATTGAATAGCCTTCTCATTGTTTATTAGAAACTCACGTACGTAAGTTCGTCTCAAGCATGTGAGTTTTTAATATGCGTCACTATTTTTTATTAAATACACCATAAATATGTGCAACTTGTTGCGGATCTTACTCCATAACTTGTTGCGGATATCCTTGTTAGATGTGCCAAAATTCAGAGAAATAAATAAATAAATATGGGAACTAACTAATTGCGGAATTCTCATTCCTATCTTCTTAAAGAAAAAATCAAAATAATAAAAAAGGAGCTCTACAACAGTACAAGGTTAAGGCATAACCTCCATGTAGTGATATAGATGGTTTGGTCGGATCTCTGAAACTAGTTGGGAGTGTCCGATTTTTTTTTTTTTTTTAATATGGACGGGAACTCCGCAACTAGTTACGGATTCTCATATTAAATTTTTTTAATTAATTTGGATCAAATTTTTTTAATTAATTATGCTAAAAAGAAGTTAAGCAAAAATAAAAATAAAAATGGAGATAAACACGACTCACATCATAAAACAAAACAAGAAAGCAAACATCTATTGGGTCAACAAAATTTACTTTATTAATTCTTTTATTTATTAGCTCCTTATAAGAAGTTTTATTTGATGTGGTATTGATATTTTGTGATGTGATATAATATACTACGTTGTTGTTATATGATTTTGGAAATTAATGGATAAAGAATAACAAGTGTTATTTACACACTAATTTCAGTGATTTTGTTATGTATGAAAAATATATATCTAAAATAAAATATCATTATTTACTTTATAAAAAATAACATATTATTTCATTAATAAAATTAAACATTCACACACTTTATAACATAAATGTACTTTGGACAAATAAGTATTTAAAAAACGTAAATAGATTAAATATATCGAAGATATTTAAAAGTGGCACATCTTGAAAGACGAATATCAATAAAATAATGCACTCTGAACAAATGAATATTTATAAAATGTAAATAAATCAAATATTTTTAATTTCCACTATCTTGAAAGATGAGTGTTTGAAAAAAGTACTGCATGGGCTTAGCTTAACTGGCCAAAGTCACAGAGTGGTAGTTGGATAAAGAGACCAAGGATCGAGTCTCACCAGCAATACTGTGGGAGCAACATCTCAAATGAGAGGGCTCATTGAGCGCAATGAGCACTGGTCCCATGCTCTTGTTACCGGTTGAGTCACCATGATTTACCACCTCCTTTCATAATCCCCGTCAGGCTGGGGGTGAGGGGCACTCAGGGTAAGCGATTTCACCTTTTTGAGCAAGTGTTTGAAAAAAGTAAAAAAATTTGATTTTTATTAATTACACCTGATTCTCTCTTCTTCTTTGTTCATAATTATCTTTTTATTTTGAGAATCATAATTATCTTTTCAATTTTATTTTGCGAAATAATACTGTATGTTTTTAAATTTTAACTACATTAAATGAATTTTAAAATTAAAGTTATAAAATTTATCAAGAAATGAACTATATTATAAGAAATTATTGTTTTATAAACTAAAACTACCATTTGAATTTTTAAAAAGTCTTTTTACAATTAAGATTAATATAATTAATTTTTATAGTAATAAAAAATTTTCATTTTTAATATAATTATATTTAATAATCATTCATAAAAAATATAATGGTATATTTATTTTTATACCGCAAAATTTAATACTGTGTATTAATTAAACAAGAAGATGAAAAAACTTTATAATGGAAAATATTATATTGTATATATGAAGAGCTAATTTTAAACATGTTTGGAAAAATTGTTTTAAAAATTCAATGTGAACAAATATAATTCTAAATTAAAAAAAACTCGGTTCAAAATAATAGTCAGAGTTGAATTTAATTAATTGAACCAAATTTTGGTAGAAAAATGACTTATTTTACTAATTCACATTTTTAATAGAGAAATTTTGGTCAAAAATACACCTTTGATAATTTAATTAAGTAATTGGCATCCTTATTTATTTAGCCGTGCTAGCATCCTTCCTTATTTATTTAGGTCATCTGTGCCCCTTTCCTCTTTCGCTTCTCCCCCGACATTAGAACTTCCAACCAGTGAAATCGCCGGCGATTTCGCTTCTCCGGCCGGGTCCTCTGTTGCTCTTTCCTTTCTGTCCTCCGGTGTTTCTTCACTTCTTTCCTTCTTCCTGTTTTGGCATCGTGTTCGGTTGTGATTCTTGTAATTTTGGTTTTGTGATTTTCCCACAGTTGGTGTCAAATGGAACTGTCTCCAGGTATGTGTCCATGGTTTTAATGTTCCATTCTATTGTGTATTCCTATTTTGTCTTTGGTTTTCTGTTTGATTTTGTGTTTTTCGATTGTTTTTGGTCGTTCTTCTGTTTTAGGGTTTTGCAATTGGTTGAGCTATGTGGCTAAATCTTCTAACTGTGGTTCATTCTTTGTGGTTGATGATATTTAGTTGTCTACAATCTTCTTGATTTACTTTATCTGTGGCCGTTTCAGTTCACATTGTTGTTTTCTTCTTCTTGTGTTATTCGTTGATCAGGGATAACTTATGGTGTAAGCTGAAATATGTGTCCCTTGTTTAATTTTGTGTAACTGATTCCATCTTTTTATCATATTTTGTGTCATTGATTCCATTTTGTCACTTCAATATTTTGGATATATATAGTGTTTTTCTTGTCATCCTTTTGTTGGTATTATTTGGAATTAGGTGTGACATGTATTATTTCGTTTAATTTGTTGTCATCCTTTTTTTGACGTATTGTTTCATTGTTTTGTTGTCATCTTGTTTTGTTCAATCTAGATGATGACATTTCATTGCTTCCATTCTAGTTCACATTTTTTGGGCATTTTTTGAATAACTGATGTCCTCATTTCAATTCTTTTGCATTTGCTGATCTGTTGTCATCCTTATTGTTGTTTACAACTCTCCTGCTTACTGCTAGTGATGACAATGAGGAATTGCCTTGTCCGGTTTGTCACTTCTTTGTCTTTTCCCCCCTTTTGGTGCATTTCCATGTTAAATGATGCTTATCTTTTTCTTTGTTTTTTAATATTTGTTTGTGATATGTAGGTATTTGATTATATTCGTCAAGATCGTGATAGTTTCTATGGGAAGTATAATCTTTACTCCCGGGTTGATGTGATTCCTGTTATAGAAAAGGAGTTGTCTGCTTCTGATTGGTCTTTTTTATCAACTTCTTTTCTGCGTCGTGTTTTATGGTTTGGCCATAAAATGAAATTTGCCCAACAACTTGTGAATCATTTCATGATTCATGAAGTTAAAACCTCAAAAATTAGAGAAATGTGGTTTAAGCTGGAATCATCCCACCCTTGTAGGTTTTCGATGTCTGAGTTTGCTGCGGTAACTGGGCTAAAATGTTACTCTGATCACCCTGTTGACATCCCTTCTCTTGACATAAAATCTATTTTGGGGTAGATAAAATTAAATATGATGATTTGGTCGATCTTTTCTGTAAAACACCAAAAAAATTCACCAAAGAAGTTGTTTATTGCGTATGTATTGATAATTGATGGTGTTTTGTTACCTCATAGGGATCGGTTTGTTAGGGATCAGGTTATGTCACTTGCTTCTGATATGAAGCGTTTAAATGATTATCCATTGGGTAGATTAGTGTATGTAGAAACTATCACATCTTTGATGAAGGTCAATCGTGCACGTAAGCTGGCTAAGCTTTCTAATAAGACTCCGAAGAAGTCTATAGATGCGAACGCCCCCAAGCCAAGGTCTGCCTATAATCTGTTAGGCTTTCCACTCGCTTTGCAGGTTTTCCTCTCTATGCCAATCTTTTTTCCTATCTTTGGTTTTTTCCTGAAATTAATGTATGTGTTTTTTTTTATTGTTTTTTAAGTTGTCTTTACATGTGTCTTTTTTATGCTAGGTTTGGATCTTGGAGGCTTTTCCCAAGATCCCACAAATCATTAATTGCAACTATGTTGCTGATGACACAGATAGGTCTTTCCTGAAATGGACTTTGGAATCTTCTAAGCCTATCACTGCTCGTCATATTCAGATTGAGTTTGCTAAGATTCGAATGGTATTTTTTAACTTTATTCCTGTTTACAGTTTTATTTTGCGCTCATTATGTGTTCTGCATTTTTTCATTCTATCTTATTTTTTTTATTATGTTGTTTATTATGCTTTGGTGACACTTTTCTTTTCTTTTTGTATTTGAAGGAAAAGATTTATCCCACTTATGGTGAACATTTGGACTGTCCTCTTATGTCTTTATCTGCTGAAATCAAGGACTCAAACATTGATGCATACCTTGATTGGTTGACACACAAAACTTCTGGAAGGGCACTCACCCCAGCAGTTGCACCCACCACTGAGCTCACTCAACAGATTATCCCCTCCCCTGGGCTGTTAGATCAAGTGGTGCCTTCTACAAGTCAGAAAGTTGTAGCTCTATCTCCTCAGTCTATAGCTGCACGTACTCGCTCTAAGGGCGTGTCTCCTGAAGTAGCGCTTCCATTGCCGGGTACATCTAGGAAGCGGAAGATTTCTGTGTCTCCTTCCGTTATTTCTGACCGACAACAGAAGAAACATGTTGTTGAGGACATAGGCGCTATACTAGTCTCTGATCTGGATAAATCTGTCCCACATGTGGCTCCTTCAAAGGTATCTTGTCACAGTTCAAAACTTAGTCTTAAGAATGTAATTGTTGCTGCTAAGGGGAATGAGAAGGTTTGTACTGGTGTTAAGGGGGCATCTGAAGGTGTTTCAGCTTCTGCTAAGGGTAAGGAGAAGGCTTCTACTGTTTTTAAGGTGGCATCCGACTTTGTTCCAGCGAAAGACACTCCACATGTTCACAAGGAAAGAGCTGAAGTGCCTGCTTCTGATAAGGACACGGGTGTGGGTAATGCTGGCATCCACCCTCTGGAGACAGATTGTCTAACACGTATCAAACAACATTTGGCGTTGATCGTGGATTCTATTATACGTGCCGAGGCGAGAGTTATGACATTGAAATCAGCTGGTACTGCCATGTCCTCCAAGTTAGCTTTTCTCCAATCAACTTTTGATTCCTTACAGTCTAAATTTGATTCCTTCCATTCTAAGTTTGATTCCCTTGACTCCAAGTTAGATTTCATCCAATCAAACTTTGATTCTCTACATTCTAAATTTGATTCCCTCAATACTAAGTTTGATTCCCTTGACTCCAAGCTTGATGTCATCCTTTCAAAGATTGAGTCCAAACATGCTGGTTCAATGACCCCCCCTGTTTTGGACTCTACTGACATTGATGCATCTCTTCAGAATGACCTAAGGGGTATTAGAGACAATTGTTCGCAGCTGTCCGAGCACGAACATCTTTTCCGTCATATTGTTCCTACTCCTGATCCTACACCACAAAACTCTCCCTCCCCATTTCCCTCTGATCTTCCCTTGATTAAAAAATCTCCCTCTAAGGCCTTAGTTGTTCCATCTAGAAGATCTACTCGGGTTGGAAAAGTTGCTGCTTCTTTGGGGACTCCCTACACTCGAGGTTTGAAGAAGCGTGCAATGCTTAGGAGGCCTAAATATTCGTATTTCGAATTTGATGATCGGAAAAGCTTTTATGATTGGATCCATTCTGATGAGTGAGTGGTTTTCTTTTCATTTATTCTCTGTTTGTTTTACCATACTTTGTACTGATTTTGTATTTTATATTGTTTATTATTTAATTTGCTTTATAATTGCCATGATATGTGTTTATTGTTTAATTTCTGTGTGTTTCTTTGTGTAGGGATCATTGTCCTCAGATTGCTGGCAATGAGGTTCTGCTGGACAAGGCCTTCTTATCTGAACTTGTTAAGAAACACCAGTGGCTTCGTGATGACGTAAGTCCCTTGTAGTATACCATTTTGTCATGTTTTTCTTATGGTTGTCTGTTTATCTAATTTTAACTGTCATCATTTTTTATTTGTGTTTAGCATATAGGAGAGGCCTTATCTCATTTTAGGAAATATGTTGCTGACAATGGTGAGAAATTCAGTGGCATTGTTATAATGGATTGGGTGTGGTCTGCAAAATTCAACCAGAGTTTTTTTAAGCAGTTTAAGTTGGGAAAAGTATCTTTTGCCACTACGTTTTTCGATTATGTTGATGGTGTGTTGCCGAAATTCTGTGGGAAATCTTGGGTTGCTGCAAACACTGTGTATGCACCTTTCAACCTTGAAAATAAACATTGGGTGGCATTAGAGATTGACTTGGATAAAGGCAAGGTGAATGTGTTTGACTGTAATCTGTATCTTTACACTGACGAGGAGTTGCAAATACATTTGGATCCTCTCTGTTGTATGCTTCCTGCGCTTTTGAAAGAATCCGGCCGCTTTTCACAGTTGGGAGTAAGCCTTGACTCTCCTTTTAAAATTGAGAGATTCTGTGATCTCCCTCAAGATAGTTATGGGTATGTGCATTCCTTCTTATACTTCGTTTGTATACCCTGCTTTGAATTTGTTGTCTGCTGATCATTCTTTTCCATTATCTTTACATTGGTTTTCAGCGGAGCTGTGGTATATTCACCATCAAATCCATTGAAGAGTTGGCATTTGGGGGAGACATTTATGCATTCAACGAAGACCATGTTCAAGCATATCGTGAGAAGCTGACTATTGAGCTTTCGAAGATGCGTTTGACTGTTTCTACTCTTTGATGTGTTTCATCTGTTAGGATTTGTGGTGGACAGTCGTACTGTCGGTTATTATAAGTAGTTTAGAGCTTGCATGCTCCCATTTTGTATCTATGGCATCTTTTTATATTAGCTTCCACTTGACTTTATTAATCCATCAACATTTAGCCCTTCGAGCTTATATGCTCTAATTTTGTCCTTGTGGGCATGTATTTGATATTATCAAGCACTTTATACTGTGTTACCAACTAAGGATTCCATTTTGGTCTTTGACTTTATATACTAAGTTCTTGTATTTTGCCTTAGCATACAATATGAATTTGCAATCTACCCATTATGCCTTTGCATACACTATGACTTTGTTGTCTAACTTAAATATAATTACAACTGAATATAGAAACAATTGATAATACACACAGGAACTCATGTGTTTATGAGTTTTGCATCCACCTGTAATTCCATAAATACCTTCATTCCAACATAACTGGCTTAACATATTAATTCATATATAATAATGAAGTGTTCAAATCCATATAAATCCAATGTTTAGATGCCAAACAAATAGTCACCATGTATCTGCTAAAATTTTATTAAATTGTTCCTATATGAAAAAATAATGAGTAAATATTTGACGTATGATATGTATTTCCTATAAAGCTTCATGGTTCATCTTCTATGTATGTGCTGATTGATGCTTTGGCCGGGCATGTCAGCTTGTTATGCCCTTTCCTCCCGCAAGTGCCACACTTGTATGTCACGTTCCTTGTCTTCGTTTGACCTTCACCAACCGATGGAATCCGGCATTTTCTCGGCCTCCCACTCTTCTTACGGACTGTTGGAGGAAGACATTTGACGGTTCTGATCTCTTCTGGTACATACCAGTTGTCCTCACAAGGCACCGGATATATGGTTTCTTGGTAAGCCATGCACCAAGCCTGAATCTTGTAGTATTCACTTACAAAATCAGTTATATTTAGGTTCATCCGCTGAATTGCAGCTATAGCATGGACACACGGCATATGATCGATCTCAAATACCCTGCAGCTGCATGTCTTTCTTTCCAAATCAACAACACCAGTAAACTTCCCACCATCTACTTGATATTGTGTATCGTTCAGTACCTTCACTTCATACCTTCCTGACCTGTCATACCTTACTTGCAGAATCTCTTTCACTTTAGGTGGCAAATCAGTGATCTTTGCTCCTGCTTCCCTATGTTCATTGAACCATTCCGTCATTTTATTCCTAATGTACTCAAACAGTGCAACAATTGGGTATCCTCGAGCTTTTTTCAAAATTGCATTCATACATTCTGCGTTATTTGTTGTCATAATGTTGTACCTGTCACCTTGGAAGTGTGCCCTTGCCTATTTTTGAAAATCTGCATCTTCAAGGTATTTCCCAATCTCCTTGTTGATGTCACATATGCTTTTGAAATAGTTTTCAAATTCTCTTATAGTGTAGCATTTAGATGCTTTGGTGACAAAGTGGTTGACCCCTCGATTTTTGAATCTTGTCTTTATGTTCTGTTTCAAATGTCTTGTGCATATTACATGCTTTGCAGAACTGTAGACATCCTCCACAGCCTTGCTGATGCTCGGGTGCCTATCAGATGCAAATACGAGCTCATTTGAATTCGGAATCACAAGAGCCAATCGTTGAAGGAACCACTTCCATGCATTATCATTCTCTGAGTCTGCTACTCCAAATGCTATAGGGTACACATGTCTGTTAGCATCTTGTGCGGTTGCTGAGATGAGGACGCCTCGGTATTTTCCATGTAGAAAAGCAGCATCTACCATGATAACCTATATAATGCATTTTATAATTGTTAATATAGTTTATTTATACAATTTTTATCATACCAATTTCTATATTTTATACCTTTCTCATCATATGGAATCCCCTAATCGATGCTCCAAATGAGATGAATGCATACTTGAACCGGTTATTTCCATCAATCTCAAGGCATGCATATGTCCCTGGGTTTATTTGTTGCATCATGTGGAAGTATGATGGAAACATTGCATAGTTTCCCTCTGGAGTTCCTCTTATCATGTCTTGTGCTACTTCTTTTGCTTTCCATGCCTTCCAATAGCTCACACTCTGCCTAAACTCCTTTTGCATTGCATTTTTAATCTGTATAGGATCTGGTCCTTTTGTCACACCTTCAAACCTTCATTCATTATACATAACAAGTAAGCAATTCTATTCAATAGTCATATGTAATCAAACTTAAACACAACATCCTATTGTCATCTATTGTAGTAGATGTTGCAATAGCTGTTTTTTATCTATTCAATTATATTGCATTATCTCCTGGAGTACATTCTCAATTTGGACACCAACCTTAACTACATCATCCTATTGTCATCTATTGGAGTAGCTACTGCAGTAGTTGTTTTTTTATCTATTCAATTATATTGAAAAGGTAATGACACTCTAATTGTTATCTTTTTTTCATTGCGCTGATATGATATAAATAACATGATTCTAATTGATCATACCTGATCTTCATCTTCTCCGCTACATCTCGGTATGATGGTTTCCGTCGTTCCCTACATCTAATTGAAAATGAACAAGTGTGCTCTTCATTCACCCTTCTAACCTCAAAGTAACTTGTATTCTTCACACATGTAGCTAGTATTGTCCACTTGCATTCGGCATCAATACACACAACCTTGTACTTTTTTGTTGTTGATCTCTTCACTCGAAATTGGAAGTTTTCTTTAATTGCCATATTAGCCACTGCATTCCTTAGTTGAATTTTTGAGCTGAAAATCTGTCCAACATTGATGAAATCAATCTCGTCTATCTCATTCTCACTGATTGCTTCATTTTGATCTTCATCATCGTATGCTTGTGTCTCTTCTGGTCCAAAAGCAGTAGTAGTGATAGCCAATGTGTCATCAACACTTGTATCTTGAATGCACTCATCAGAATCTGTAAACACACTTGCTTGCTGAACTGATTTTGTTATCTGATTACCATTCATCCTTTTCTTTGCTAATACATGCAACGGCAATGACCATGCCACTTGAGGCGCATCATTTATATCCATGAAAGCCTTTAGATCATCATTTTTGCTGATTGTAAACGGATCTTTCAATTTTTGCAAAGGATGCAAGTGGCTTAACTTCAGCTCATATGTTTCTAGGCAAATATCAAATCTATCACTAATAATCTCTGTCAAAGGGGCCAACTCAATATTGTTTTGGATGACAAAAGCCTTAGATACAATTTCACCAACATACTCACAAGAACCATTTGTAATCCTTAACTCTCCTCCAAAACAGACTTTCAAATTTTTGAGCTCCATACTTTGGCAGAGGTTGGAGTGGCTTCAGAGATTCCAATTCAATAGTCAGATTTCAATTCAACAGTCACCACCAGATTCCAAGTCAACAATCAGATTCAGAAATTCCAATTCAACTATCACCACCATATTCTGTATTCAGCAAAATAGATCGACATTTCAGCATCATCTTATCCCTCACAACAAGATTCCAATGCAAACATTAGAAGCTTTCGGTTAGGAGTGTTTACTTATATGTAACCCTAGGTTATTGAATTGAGAATTGAGATTTGCAATTGATATTCAGAAATTGAAATTTAGTTGTGAGCTTTGTGTCGTACCTTGATTCCTTGATGTGCTTATCAATTCGTGTCTCTTTTCTTTGTTTTTGATTCCATTTGGCTTGATTTTTTGCAATTGATGACGGATTTCGATCTTCCTGGCAGCTTTGATTTTGGTTGTTTCACCCAGGTCTTTGGATTCATATGTTGGGGTGGAATCACGGTATGGATTCACGGCCTGGATTCATCATGGTCTTCGGATTTTGCTGGACTCACTGGTTGGAAGCTTTGATTTCGGTTTTTCAAGCTTCATATCTGCATGTTTTTTGGATCTCCATCGCAGATGCAGTGGTGAAACGGTGGAGAAGGTCGGTGAAAAGGGAGGAAGGTAATGGGGGCGCGTGATGTATTAATTTTGGGGAGGGTGCTAGGTTAGCTAATTAAATTAGTTTAGGGGCTAATTATCTAATTAAAGCTTCATTATAGGCTACTTGCCAAAATCACCCTTTTTAATATCCATTTGCCTAAAGTTATGTTTTTAATACTCATTTATTGAAAGTGACTACCAATTTGGCATTTCGGCCATTTTTTTTATCTTCTTTTGGAAATGTTCCATGCATTTACATTTAGAATTTGATCTCTTATAGAGAATGCCTTTGTACCCTCTTATGATTTTATATAAGCAACTAAAATTTACAAGGGCATAAGAATTTGTAGGAATATTTGCAAAAAAAAAAGAAGGAATTTCTAGGAATATGTATATGATCAAGATTTTAACTGCTAATAAAATCACGAATTTTCTATCTTATATTCTTAGAACATAAGTCAATCATTCTAATTTCAAAAACATTCTCCCTAGATATACTCAATTTAGTCATTCGTAAAACATATTATAAGGTTCACTCGTAATATTTTAAAATTTAATTTCTTAATTCGACTTCTTATTTTCTTAACATATATCATTATGGTATAAATCAGAAAAATTGAACAAATAAGGGAGAAACCCTAGGGTGAACAATAGGGATGTTATTCGAGCCGAACGAGCCGAGTATCACTTGTTAATATTCAGTTCATTTAGGATATGAACGAGCTCGAGCCGAGCCTAAATTTTGAATCGAGCTTAAAAATGTGCTCATACTCGGCTCGTTTCCCGGTGTTGGTGGATTTGAAGGGACGAAAACGAGTGGAAAGTGCCCAAAGGAGGAAGAAGCTTTTCAAGTTTGAGGCGATGTGGTTAAACGATGACGGGTGTGGAGAGGTGGTGAGAAATGGGTTGCAGAATCCGGGGAGCACGAGAGTGGATCCAGGGGTGATGGGAAAGATCCGACGTTGTGCTAGAGACCTAAAGAAGTGGGAGTTCGGGCATTTCGGGAATGTGAACAAGGAGTTTGGGAAGATTAGGAAGGAACTAATGGAGATCCAAGAGGCGGGGATGAGCGGGGATAAAGTCAAGAGGAGGAGTGAATTAGAGCATAGGGAGAGGGACATGATGCGAAGGGAGGAAAATATGTGGTTTCAGCGGGCTAGGGCCAATGAGTTTAAATGGGGGGATAGAAACATAAGGTTCTTTCATCACAAAGATTTGGGGAGGAAGAGAAGGAACAATGTGACAAGACTGATTGATGAGGAAGGGTTTGAGTGGAGTGTGGAGGGTATGACAGAAGTTGCAGTTGATTACTTAGTCTGTTCACCAGTGATGTGTCTACTATACCTGCGTTGGCTTCTCAAGAAATCGAGCATCTATTGTTAGAGGACAACAATCTAGAGTTGTTATGTCCCGTCACTGGTAATGAGGTAAAATTGCCATTTTCTCCATGAATCCAACTAAAGCTCTGGGGGCCGATGGTATCTCAGCACTTTTTTGCCAAAAGTTTTGGCATGTTTTGGGTCCAAAGTTTGTAACTTTGTGCTAGGCATTCTTAATGGGGACACTTTCCCGGATGATTTGAATTATACATTAATTTTGCTTATCCCAAAAGTGAAGGACCCATGTAAGATGAAAGATCTGATACCTATCAGCCTTTGCAATGTTATTTACAAAATTATCTCTAAAGTGCTGCCTAATCGGCTGAAAGGGTGTCTTGGTAAGCTTGTGTCCTCTTCGCAGAGTGCTTTTGTTTCAAGAAAATTGATAATGGACAATGTTTTGGCGGCTTTTGAGATCTTCCATTATGTGAAGACAAGAAGGGGAGGAAAGAAGGGTATATGGTGCTGAAGCTGGACATGGCAAAAGTCTATGATAGGGTGGAGTGGGGTTTTCTAAAGCACTATATGAGGAAGATGGGGTTTGAAGAAAGGTGGAAGGCCTAATCATGAGGTGCGTGTCGATGATTTCATTCTCAGTGTTGATGGATGGGCAGCCGTCTTCGAGTTTCAGGCCATAGAGGGGATAGAGACAGGGAGATCCGTTGTCTTCGTATCTGTTTTTTCTATGTGCAAAAGGTTTGTCGGGTTTATTAAGAAGCAGTGAGAGGGAGAGGAGGCTAAAATGTATAAGGATTGTTAGAAATGCCTCGAGAGTATCACACCTTTTCTTTGCTGACATTGTGTGTTGTTTGCGAATGTGACTTGTCAACAGGGGCTGAGATTGTAAACACTCTCCATGCTTTATGGAGCTGCGTCGGGTCAACAAGTGAATTTCACAAAATCAGAGCTTTCGTTCAGTAAGAATGTAGAGGAGACAAGGGAGGGGAGATCCACCAAGTGCTAAGCATCAAGGAGGTGGATAAACATGAGAGATATTTGGGGTTACTGACGATGATAGGAAGATCGAAAAAGGTCATTTTTGGGTAAGTAAAAAAGAGATTATGGAAGAATTTGAGGGGGTGGAAGGAGAAGACACTTTCTAGCAAGGGAAATGAGATTCTTTTGAAGCAGTAGCGCAAGCTATTCCATTACATACAATGTCATGCTTTCTCTTGTCTAATGAGTTGTGCAAGGAAATTGAGCAAATTATGTGCAACTTTTGGTGGGAGATGGGGAGAAGAGGAGAAAGGTACATTGGATGAGTTGGAAGAGGTTATGTCAACCCAAAGAAAGGGATGGAATGGGATTCATGGACCTTGAAGTCTTCAACCAGGCTATGCTAGCGAAACAGGGATGGAGGATTCTCCAAAATCCGGATGCCCTACTAGCCAAGATGTTAGCGACAGAGTATTTCCCTAGGACCAATTTTTGTTAAGGCTAAGTTGGGGCATGACCCTAGTTGTAGTTGGAGAAGTATAGTTAAAGTTAGGGCGATGCTTGAGAAGGGGCTAATTTGATGATATTTCAAAAGATATATGGATCCCAAGGCCGAGTGAGTTTAAGGTAGTGAGTGCTCTGATATCCCAAGGCCTCGGTGATGGAGGGTGCAAGAGTTATCAACTTATTTGATTGGGTTTGGGGTGAATGGTGAGCGGATTTGGTGAATGAAGTATCGCTGCCGTGTGATGATGCCTAAGTGTTGCAAATGCGATTGGTATGGTTCATCCTAGGGTCCGAAATGAGCTCATATGGTACTACTCACAAGATGGACATTTTTCTGTCAAGATGGCATATCAGAGCGGGTTGGAGAGAGTCGGAGGAACCGGTGGGTCGGGATAATCGGACAATACAAAGGTGGTAGCCTTATGGAAGAAGGTGTGGAAATTAAAGGTGCAACCACATGTTCGGGTTTTTATATGCAGGGCTTGCAGGGAGATAGTTCCATGTAAGACTAGTCTAGTGCAAAGGAGTTCGTTGGAGGAGAATAAGTGTTATTACTGTGGGAGACCAGAGGACTGTTTGCATGCTTTAATGAGATGCGAGAGAGCTCGAAAGGTTTGGAAGTTGGCTCCAGACATTTTGAGATGGAGTAAGCATTGTTGTTCAGTGTTTGATTTTTTTTAGCGGGTTAACCAGTGTGAGAAAGAGGAGGGGCAATAACACTGGGCGATGATAATGAATGCAATCTGGAAGGCTAGGAATCAAGTCGTCTTTGATGGGGTTTATCATGAGCTGAATAGGGTGATAAAAGGGGCCTTGACGAGTCTAGGGGATTTTAAAGGAGACAAATAAAGAAGGGGTTGAGATGACCAGCGGAGAGGGGGGTGTGAATGATGGCGGGAGGGTGTGTTGCAGGCCGGTGGAGGGTGTGTTGAAGATTTACTATGATGCTGCAATGGACATGGAGAGAGGGTGCGACATTGGGGTCATCATAAGGGACTCGGTGGGGGGTGTGTAATGGTTGGGTTCAAGGCATGTTCAAACAACCGAGGTAGTAGAGGTGGCAAAGGCGGAGGCAGTGCTATTGATGTACGCGCGAATAGCCATATTTTCTATGCACATATAAGTCCATTTTATCATTCTTTCGCATGCATATTAGTGGAAAATCATAAGATTAGTGTAGTTTATGCATTATTGTCAAATATATGGGTCTGCACGAGTTTCTATGTGATTTCGCAGAAAACAGGACAAAAATGGATAGATTTGGAAGAGCAGAAAAAGAACTCGAAATCTTCTGAAGAGGTCGAAATCGACTATGAACCTCGACATCGAGTGCAGCAGAGCATGCAGGAATCGAGCAGAGGAAGAACAGAGCATGTCGACACAGAAGAGGTCGATATCGATGTCGAAGGTCGATATCGAGTGACCTAGATCGAGCTTATTGATAGAAGTCGAGTGTCAGTCCGAGGAGAAGAAGGAGTGCTCGAGATAAGAGATAAAGAGAGGTCGATATCGATGTCCAACCTCGATATCGATGTTGTTCAGCAAAGAAGTCCGACTCAGATTTTGATAGAATTCTATCCGAAGCTTATATATCTATCCTAAAGTCGAGATCTTCTATCCAATACATCAGACTTCATCCTTTACTAGTTTTACCAAGGAGTTTTTAGTTTTTACTTTATTAAGTTTTATCTTAGAGAATAAAGATAGTTTTTCGAATCCTTGGCTAGCAAGATTTGAGATCTATATCTAGAGGCCGTTAGGGCTGAGTTTAATAATACACACACATTCAATTCAAGCAAGGAAGAAATCAGTTTTACATTATAGAACACAGAGAATTTGTAGAGAGAGAGAGAAGAGGCCGAGTGAGTTGGGTGTGAAGCAAGAGCGGAGATTTGGCTTTGTTCGGTTGTAACTTTCTCTTTAGTTTAATTCAAAGTATTTTCTTTTTTCAATTATGATGATGAGTTCCATGATGAGACGCGAGTAGTCAACCCACTTCTAGGGTCGGGGTGAGCCCGATGATAGCAATGTAGGAGGGTAAGTGCATCAAAGGTATGATTTTCATGCGATTTCGTCTTCTATCCTATGCATGACCTTTTGCGAAAGTTAGGGAGATTCATTATTTGCATTATTGAAGCGAAAGCCAATCATATTGTGAACTTGGATTACTCATGAATTGGGTAGTAACTCTTAGGAATTATGCAAGAGCCTCTAATCACCTAAGTGTTGGTAACGAAAGTTATTCGACGGAAAGACATTAAATTTCATAACTTTAGCATCATACTTGCATTGTTATCGTTGTGGCATGAATCCCCAACTTTGGAAGCTTTTAGTTAATTGAATTTATATAAAAAGTTGAGTTTTGTTTCTGTTCACCTTTTCTTTACCATTCTACAATTTTCGGACTACTTTTCCGACACATAGATTACGTTATACAGTTTCTGTTACAGACATCGAAATCGACTGGCAATGGTCGATATCGAGCACTGACATCGATATCGAGGTCTCTCTCGACGTCGATAGTGTTTGCTTTTGTCTTCTACAGGAACTTTGCTGAAAATCGACTAGAACTGAGGTCGATATCGACCAGACACCTCGATATCGAGTGTCTCCTGAGGTCGAAAGCTTGATCGTGATTACAACAAAGGAAGCGCTGACATACCTCCTCGTGGATTCGATCCTGAATTACCCTACCACTGCATCGGGAGGGATTCTTGTATTTATTTGCTTGAACAGGGAGTTAGCATAGTTGAGATATATATTTGAATATTTGAATCGCACCTCCTCTAGGCGATCAGCTGTGGGCCACAAGGGTAAGTTATAAGTGGGGTTGTGATCGAGTGTGATTCGAGAGTGATTGTTTGGCGCTCGTGACGAAGTTAAATAACTACAGTCAGGTGAGAGGGGAGATGGGCATGATGATCAATGAAATTAGGAGGCTGACGTGCGGGTTTCAACAGTGCAAATGGGATCATGTACGTAGGCAAGGGAACATGGCAACACATTTCTTAGTTAGGATGAAACCTTGTGTTGAATGGTGTTCACTGCTCAGATTCTATTCTTTCTTTTCTTGTTGAGCTTTTGTCCATTGTAATGGAGGATATGCATTAATGACAATATTTGATTTTTGCTAAAAAAAAAAGCGAACAAACAAAGAGTAATGGGTAATTTGTATGGATATACTATAAATACACTGAGTTTGCAAAAGTAGCACTGCTACTGAGGAAATTGCGCGGGTAGGGGGATTGCTTTTTTTCCAATTTTTTAGACAACCCTCTTAACCGGTTGTAGGTAAGCAAAAATAAAAGAGGGGGGTGCAGAGTTGGCAGAGGAGTTGCAGAGTGTGAGAGGTTAGCAACATTAAAAAAAGGACAACAACTGTATGGAAAAGCAGATGAGAGAGGGTATCAATTTTGCCGTGATTTAATGGGGCATTAAATGCAACCCAAGGCATTGAATGCACCCACACTTCCCGCCCAAAAAAAAGGAGGGAGAGATGATTGAGATGTTTAAAAGCAGTGAAGTCAAGGGATCTCGCCATAAAACCATTATAGCTCAATGTTTACGAAAAAAAAATTTTGAAGTAAGATTATTTTCTGGACAGAGAAAAAATACAGGACTTACGTGCTAGTCAATACATTCTTCGTGCCTCTAATGCCTTACCAACTCTTTTGAGTACTCTAACAGATAAACTCAAGTCCGAATATAACAATTATGTTAACGTTTATCATAAAAGTCAACTACATGCCACTCAATAGGATCGTCGTGCCACTAACGTTTATTTATGTGTCAATATTTGAAATTTGCATGCCAACTCTCATGAATCCGACCGAGAAACAAGTACAAATAGAACAAGCAATATTACGTTGGCATGGTTTAGTTTTCGGTCGACACGCAATATTATGTTGCTGGCACGTATTTCGTATTGGCTGGCATGCAACTTATCACTGGGTTGTCTTTATTCCCCATCCTCCTACAATGACACCGTTTCCACTTTCCCTCTCTAGGGCTGGAAATCACCCGTGGGTGACCGATTCACCCGACCCGATTATTAGGGTGAAAACCCGAAAAAAACCGGGTGATGGATGGGTGATGGGTCGGGTGAAATGGGTGATGGATCGGGTGATGGGTGATATAGTTTCCACACATTACCCGACCCATCACCCGACCCGCTTAACCACCCGTTAGCCCACCCGATTATTATAAAAAAGAGGTTAGTATATAAATAATATAATTTAACATAACTAATATATTTCTCATTTTCTACCTCTAGTTTCTCCATTTTTCAAGTATTCTTGTTCAAAAAGGTCTAAAAAAATATATAAACTTGCATTATTTAACTCCATGTCTTTTTATAATTTCTTTTATTTGTATTGCATATACCGATATAGTGTAAGCAATTTGGCTCTTTCCAACGACTTTGTTAGCTTTTACTGTATTAATCCATAATTAACCAAATCGTATTTTTCCAATTTGTCACGAGATTTATAACAATAATCCTCTTTATGCAAAGATATTAAAGAAATGACACATGAGTCTAATTTCTAAGGACATAATTTTTCTATACTTTTTTAATTTATTTTAAATCTAGTAACCGAGTTAAATTCATCTCATTTAGTTTGATATATTAAACTTCTATTACTAAATTTGTAAGTTAAGGATAGTGATATAATGTATGAATAAGTCTTTTATTCATTTAGTAAGATTCATACGTTGACATGGTTTATAAAATTATTGAATATGAATGATTTTTGGGTATGTCTTGTGACTCATTTTCTTTAAATTTCTTTTACCCGATTAACCACCCGACCGACCCGATTCACCCGACGGGTCGGGTGATGGGTGAAACATTAGACGGGTGGGGTGGGTCGGGTGAAATTTTTTTGTGATGGGTCGGGTGAAAAAATGGGTCCACCCATCCATCACCCGACCCATTTCCACCCCTATCCCTCTCTCTCTTCTCTCTCTCCTGTACGAAAAGTTGCTCCCCTCTCTCTCATCTTCCTTTAATTCTCCATTCTCTCTCCCCTTTTCTCATTCATTTTTTCCTCTCTCCTTTGTATCATCTCTGTATTTTTTTTATTTACTTTGACCAGCTCTCACATATAAAATCTCTCCTCCTCTCTCTTTCCTCTCCCTCTCCATATTTAATACCCCTCTCTCCACTGGCTATACCCGGATGTTGTTTACATCCGTGAATCCGTGAATCATCATTTTTGCATATTTTAGAGAGAGATAACTCTGCAAAAACCTTCTTTTTTTTTTTTGGTATATGAGCTGCCATTTGCTGAAGAGTAATTGCCAAATTTAAGTGCCTAAGAGACTGTACAAAAAGGGTAATAAACAATTTCAACTTGGTTGGCCCTAGATTTCCAATGATAGGAACTGACAACCAAACTTTAATGGGTCAAACCATGCAATAATTCATATTCATACTTCTACCTTAAGAAATCCACCTAATAATTGTAACGGTCGTGAAAGAGACTTAGTATTCTGAATTTATGATATACATAATCACGTAGTTAATGATAAAGAAACGGTCCATTCCCTCCGATCCCCCAAATGGCGAAAGGTGATTGGTGATACAGCTTTAGGAATAGTTTAGAATATTATTTGAACGGTTTTTTTAACCTATATTTTTAGGATATAGATTAAAAATAAGCTTAATTGGAAAAAAAGTTCAAATTTAAATTATTTAGTTTTTAAATATTACTCCGTATTTTTTAACGTCACTCCTTTTTTTAGAATATCTTTTTTGAATTTTTTTTGTTTTATCTTAGATCGGGTACTGTGTGACCCATTTAAGGGATCGACCCTCTTACTCACAAGCGACTTCATGTTTCCAAGAAAATTCGAACTTTGAACCTCTTGGCAAAGAAAGTATCCCCACAACCACTATACTAACTTGTGATTGGTTCTTTCTTGAATTTTTAATCTATACTATGGGAGGATATGTTAAAAACACCATTTTTTTAATATAAGTAGTTTAAAATATTTATTAACTTACAAATGGTTCAGATTTTAAACTCGTTTTTAATTTTTACTCTGTATTTGTTTTTTAGATTTGCGTTTAAGATCGTTCCTTCTAATTCCTCTTTCCTAGCTTATTATTTTTGTGCTTGGTTGAGTTGCTTGCATTGTCCCATTTCTGTTTGATTTTGATTCTTACACTTTTATTTGCTCGGGTGATACGGAAACTCTCTCTTGACTTAGTCGTAGAAAGGGAGCGTACAACGAGACCTCCCGGACCTTGCTTTAAGCAAGATTTACCAGCTAGGTTTGTTGTTTTTATTATTTTCTATTAGGATAGTAGAAAATCTTAAATAGATATTGCAAGTCCTTGATCTATTAAACCACAATTTAAGGTCACGAACAATATTTGTACTTTCTAATTGCATGGATAATCCAAATTACACATTGAAAATGTATGTTTACTCTACCACCCAATAAAAGTGTATGTTTACTCTACCACTCAATAAAACTATTTATCTTAATTATACACCATCTGTTGTTTTTTTTTATTGACTTTTACTTTTCACTTACGTTTTTTTAATAAAGATAAAAACTAAATAAATTGTTAACTATAAAATCTTCCCTAGAACTTAAAACTCTAGACTTTCCAACTCTCTCAAACTATCCACGTGAAGGCATATTTGATTTTTTTTTCCTTCCCTTTTTTACCCTTCCCTTCTTCCTTTTCTATGAGAACATAAAAAAAATGGAACTTCCACCACCGCCCACGCCGCCTCCCACGACGACCTCTCCTCGATGGCTGTTGTGACTAGCCCGACGACTTCCACCGCTGCTCTCCTCCCAGGAACCCCTTTGTCTACCCATCCCAACACCTCCACCGCCTAAGGACGAAGACCCCTGCCGCTGGTGGTTACTTTCACCAAAAAAGGTCCTTGGGTTGAAAGGCATGCGCAAACGGAGAGAGTCCCAACCCGAGCAAGTCATCTCTGATTATGTCGCATCTCCTCAAGTTTGATCAGATGGCGGTGGAGAACCTCCTGTTGTGTTGTAAGACAACGCGTTGGTATCTACGGTGCGAACTACTGCGGAGGGAATCGACAAGGCAACGCCGTCAGGATCCACAACGAGAAGGTCGACCGCAGACAGTGACGAGATCTTCGCGGCAAAGCGGATCTTCCTGCACCTCGGAGTTGATCCGGACACGATCGAGGCCGGCGAGAATTCTTGCGCCGCCATCGTACGTCTGCAAACCTAGGAAGGAAGAAGATGCCATATTTGGTTTAATTACGAAAATCAGCCTAATTTTTCAGAAATCTTAAATTGGCCCATATTTAAAAAAAATGAAAAGGACTAAAGTTATAATATGTTGTCATATATCTGCTAATAGACAAAGATTATCTTGCCAATAGACATACCCTTTTGAGAAACTGAATGAGTGAGTGGAGGCGCGTTCCCTCTCCCACGATCTGAAGCCTTTCTCCCAAACTCCCAATAAAATGAATAGGAAGGCGGATATGAGGGTGCGAGCCGGCCCGAGTTCGAAGTCTGACTGATCGAAGGACGCAAGGGCTTGGCGAGCAGTTCTTCGAGGGCCTTGTCAGCGGCGTCACAAACGGATCTGCTCTAAGTGGCGGCGATGTACGGAGAGGAAGCGATGGCACAACGACGGACATGTCGGAGGGCTTCAAAGAGCTTGGACGAGTACGCAGTTTGCTCGGTCGAGGATCTCCACTTGATCGGCATATCTTTTATTGATATGTTGCATGTATCCTCTTTATCCTTAGGTTTCTATCGCTTATCCCACTCTATTCCCTTTTGATGTTTGCTTGATTTTCGATCAATTGATTGATCAACTGACTCTATGGTCTGAATCTCCTTTGATCTTCAAAGCTAAATCTCCGTGTTTAGTGTGGAGAAAGAAGTGTGTGGTTGCACCATCATATATTCTGACTTCTCCTTTTCTTTAGTTTTCCTTGTACTGCGTATTAGGTTTCTGAATGAATCGGAATTTCGAACTAAAAAATACTAATTGAAGCCCCTTACCATCTCCCTTGCAATACAGAAGTTCCTCGGCAGCGTCTCTGAGGCTCCCCGCACCCTAGCTCTTAAGCAAATCTGGGCTTACATTAAGCAGAACAATCTTTAGGTTTCATTTCTCCTTCTGTTTCGTTCTGCATTTAACGAATCTCATGGAATTTTTGTTTGAATATGTTAGTCAAACCCGTCACTCATTGTGCGAAATTAGAAACAGTTGATCTGTGGCCTTGATTTGTCCAGCCTTGATTTCATTTACACGATTTTTGTCCAGCCTTGATTTATGCAGTTGATTTGTGCAGTTGATTTCATATACTACATCACTATATATCTTCAACATATAAAATTAGCAATAGAATTTTAACATCAGACCAATTAAAAGCCATGAAAATCCAAAAGTCATATTAGGATAAGTTCAATAATTAATATATTATTAAAATTAATTAATTTATATATTATAACACTCGATTTTTTTTTCAAATCAACTTTTATATTTATTTGTATTGTATATTTCTCCCTTCGATCGATAATATTTGATTTTTTATTTTTCAACATATTTTTTTAAAAAGCTAAGAAACTCTATGAAATATTAATTTTTTTATTAAAATTTGAAAATAAATTTATACTCATTACTAATCGTATGATCGAAATAATTTAAAAATTAATTAAAATTTTGATATTTTATAGAATTTCAAATTTTATTAAAACTCGTGAGTAATAACAAAAATGAAATATTTTAGATTGGAGGTAGTATATAATTATGAGCACTAGAACTTAGAATGACATCTTCTAATAAGTATAGGGCACAAAAGGAACAATTTAGCAATCACGTCTTTAACTTTAGTATTTTGAAGTTATTGCAAAGTCATTTTTATTTTTTTAAAAAAATTGACAAACCAAAAATTGACCCGAAATCGGGTCAAACCCAAGTTCGAGTTAACTCGAATCTATCCGAGACTTGTTTTATCTGGAACCCATTTACCCGAAATTCAAAATGACTCGGCCCGATCATGACTCAAATGACCCGATTAACAAGTTTACCTAGGATATGGATGGAGAGATTGTCATGTGGCATCTTAAGCAATTGCTTTAATATTATTATAGATATAGATAGATATATGTTTAAACTAAATAAATATATAGTCAGTCATACTTCTTTATCCAAAATTGATAAATTGGAATAGATATTTGATCAATAGTTGATAGAATTGTCCATGCAAATTTAGCACCTAACATGACTTCAAATCCAAATATTGAAATGAAGCTAGTGACCCAAGAATGTGAGAACTGAATCAACAAATACACATAAATGCCAAACACTAATTAAAGAATAACATAAAAGATGTTTTGTTTACATTTTTTTAGGGTTGCTCGAAAAGTGAATTGGCCCGAAAACCGAACTGAAACCAACCTGAAAATTCGGTTTCGGTACAGTTCAAAAATATTTTGGTTCAGGCTACGGTTCAAAAAAAAAATTAATTTCGGTTTCGGGCTGAAAATCGGAACCGAACCGAAAAATTAGGTTTCGGCCCGAATGAACCGTGAGAAAACAGTGACTTGCAATGTGTTATATATATGCATATATATATATATATATAATGTGTATATATAGAATATTAGTGTTATATATGTATATACATAATGTGACAGTGGAGATAGATGTATATACATAATATATTAGTGTGTAATATATATATATATATATATATATATATATATATATATATATTATATCCAATGTGTAATTTATATTTTAAAAAAAAGATTCAATCCAAATTATAAGAGGCCGTTTTTTTGGGCCACGGACCGAAAAACCAAAAACCAGATACTCAGTTTTGGTTCGGGCTTCGATTCGACCTCCTCAAAAAATCAGGTCGTCGGTTCCGGCCCGAACCGTTTGGCTCGGTTTAGTTCGGACCGGTTCGCCCCGTTTGAGCCACCCTATTTTTTTATACAGATAATGATTTGGATATGGTTAGGCCCTGCTAGACCACCATCCAATGACATCCTTAATTTAGATGCATAAACCAAGTGCTTTGTCTTAAAGAGGTGTTGACGAAGCGAAAAGTCCGACAACACAATCAACACACCTATTGACTTCTCTAAAGACTTGGTAAAGACTTGCCACCTCGAACCGCTAAAGAGTAAGAAGGGTATTTGAGATGAGGATCTCAATCTCCCATAGGAGAGACCAATAACTTTTTGTGCCGAACATGACTTCAAATCCAAATATTGAATTGATGTGCCCCAAGAATGTTAGAAATGAATCAAGAAATACATAATTAATTAATGATTTGGATATAGTAAGGCCCTTCTAGACCACTATCCAATGACATCTTTTTAGATGCATAAACAAAGTTCTCTATCTTGGAAAGTTGTCGATGAAGCAAAAATTCCGACAACACGATGAGCGCATCTATTGACTGCTCTAAATATGTGGTGAAGACTTGCCACCTCGAACTACTAAAGAATAAGGAGGATATCGGAGATGAGATTCTCAATTTCCTACGAGCAAGACCAATAATCCTTGAGGACATTGATAATCATAAGGATGTCGCCCTCTATTTAAATACACGAAAGACCAAGTTCCTTTGCCATTAACAAACCAAGCTTGAGACCCATTGCTTTTGAAACCAAGGCATTTTTCTAACCTAGTTATGCCCCTCCTATAGTAGTCAATTCTCCCATATGGTCATGATGTATCCCATTGTTGACATGCCAATGCCTCTGTTGTTGCCATCAAAGTTGATTTTATGTGTTCCGATTAGTCGTTTGTCCCATCGTATACTTCATTTGTTTTTAGGCATTATTGGGCCATGTGTCTGGTTTTTTTTTGTCTATGTTCTTAGTCTTTTCCAATTTCATAGAGTTTGGTGCATACATTTAATGTTTCCATGTTCACAATTGACGTAAAATTATGGTGATAAATTTTTTTCTTATTTCTATTTATTCAGATGCTCCCCTAAGTAGTGGCTAATGACGTTTTTTGTCTGTGATTTAGTTTTTCAAAATAGATGTTTTGTTTAAATTATGTGGATGAGAGAAATTGAAAAAAAAATCAAAATTAAGTTGTATATACACAATCTCAGTGTAATAACTAAGATTATAATAAAAAAAATAAAAAAAAATAATCTAGACTAATTAGGTGAATTTAGAAGGGCAGCAAATTTATTTCTAAAAAAAGAGAAAAATTAAATTTTAAATAAAGATTATTCCAAATTAATTTTTTTTGGTGCAAATTTATTCCAAATTAATTGTGTTTAGTCGTTTTTATAAATAAAAAGATTTGACATTCAAAGGTGATTGTTTTTTTTTCAATTTAAACAACCTTGAATTATTTTTCTAATATGTACTTCCCATTTAATGTTTTATAATATAATTGATATAAAATTAATGTAACATATAGTACATAGTGAATCAAATGATAATATTATTAGAAGTTTAGGAGAAAAATAAATAAGAAAAATAAATTTTCGGTCACAATAGTTGGTTAAAAAAAGTAAGTCAAATGATACTATTGAAAATGATTGGGTACATTAACAAAACAATAATATTAAAATGGTAAGCTGGTTTGTAGGTAGGTTAAACATCAATTAATTTGTTTTATTGATCGGGAGGGAATGTCAGGGGTGTACATAAAAATACGACACGATTGATACGAAATAAAAACACAACAGTACGACATGAAAAAAATGCGATACGAAAAAGATATAACATGAATATGAGACGAACCGTAAAAATCAAGGAGTGGAATTTTAGAAGTTGTCAGTTTCACATCCTCTAACCCTCTTTTTCTTCTTCTTCTTCTAAATTGAGATCTCTCTCTGAAATTAATCTAGATCGAAGAAGATCTCTTCGTCTCCGAGCTCCATATCCGACGATCTCAAACCTCTGACTTTCAATCTCTGGACAAGGGTAGTAACATCCGAATCAGATCCCAATCTCTCCATTTTTTACCTCCATATCCACAGATCTCCAATCTCCGATTCAGATCCGATAAGATCGATCTTTCCATCTCCGAGCGTGGGTGGTAATCTTTGATTCAAACATGACAAGATCGATCTCTCCATCTCCGAGCGAGGGGTTCGTTTTCCATCTCTTTTATCCTCTATCCCTCTTGGTCTTTATTTGATTTCTTGTTCTCAAGACTCAAGAGGACATAAGTACTTCAGTTCTTATTGTAAATTGCCTAATTTCTTAGATTTCTTTTTGTGAACTACTTTTTGTTGGTGGTAGTTTGGTTTGTTGTTGTGTTTGTCGAACCCACTCCATTTTTTTCAATAATTGGATTTTTTTAATTCAGGAAATAAATTCGATTCTCTAGACACACCTATAGAAAACAAGAGACTTGACAAGTCGGTAGATGGATAAACCATCATGTACAAACAAAAGCAAATGACAGGAAGCAAATGATGGAAGGAAAACACACCAAACAAATCCGGATATATATAGCCAGCATCTAAACAGAAACACAAAAGCAAAAACAAACAAACCAAATATAAAAGATAAAAAAGCCAACACAAGAGACAGGAACTCTCAAACACGGATGAGCAAGAGCTGACTAGCAGAGTAATAGCAACATTGAAACACGTGAAACATATATAACAAAGAATTCAATCAAAGAACGAAAGTCTGAGTCTTGGTCAAACTCAAAACATCCAAAACCAAAATTGGCCATTATCAGCATCACAAACCAACACCACAACCATTCCACTAACCCACCACAAGAACACCACTAGGAAAGAAAAATAGCAACCCAAGGCCATGCCCTTCCAACCATAGCTCAACTCCACCTCAACCAACACCAGAAATAAAACCAAATTACCACCGATACACCCCTAAATCAAAACACATAAAAGAAGAAAAGCACCGTGCCCAAAAGGGAAACTCTCGAAGTTGTGAAATAGCGACCAAGCGAGTTTGACTACGAGAGGGTAGACACCACCACCAATTGATCAATGGATGGAATTACAACTAGAACAGCCAAGGCAAGCAACACACGTGAAGAAAAAAATAACCAGAGCTACCAAAAAACAGAAGCAATAGAAGCGACCACGACGAAAGTGGAATAAGTAGTAGTGAAGGTGAAGAAGCAGAACACCTAAGTTTGTGAGAAAAGCAGACTCAAACAATCCATAAACAGGTGAGCAACATTTCTTTTCTCTCTTTTTTGACGATTTTTTATTTTTTTTTACGATTGGAATCAATGCTCAGCTTTAGGGAGAAGATACATTGGAAAAACCCAAGAGGCTTCAAACGGCGGAGCAGGCCGAAGTGGGTACCTTCAAGGCAGACGATGGTGATGAACCCGGTGGTTGGATTCGCCGATGTAGTTCAATCTCTTGAAGAAGAGGTCGTTGGTGTTGATGGGTAGGAGGCGTTGGAGCCTCGGAGAGGCGGCATGGCAAACTTAAAGAGGAGGGCAGCCGGAGATGAAAAGATGGTGTCGATTGATGGGAGACATGAACTCATGAAGAGGAAGTCGTCGGTGGGTGGGTGGATAAGAGGCATCGGATCCTCGAAGAGGCGGCATGACAATCCTTGGAGCCTCGGAGAGTGCAACAGTGGTTCCGGGCATGCGAAGATACCCAAGTGGGTTGGGTTTAGGGCGAAGACCCGTCTAAAACAAGGGAGAAGGTGGGTGGTTGAAGTTGGAAGAAAGATCGGCGAAAGGTAGTGCGTGGCGGCGGAAAGCCGAGAGCGGGTGGAGAATAGATGGATGAGGATGAATAGATGGATGGGGATGTAAAAGATGGTGAGATGGTGGACACTATGAAGTCATGGAGTGGGTAATAGGTTGTTGATGGAGCAGTGGAGGAGTCCGATGATATAGAAGTCATGGAAGGCAAAGGAGGGAGGCAGCGATAGAAGCCTCGAAGGTGAAGCTCAATTAGAGCATTTTAGGGTTTTTTTTGGCTTTTTTTTTTTTTGCTATTTTTGTGTTTCTCATCGATTGGTTCAATGAGCGAATGTAATCGGATGGCAAATGAAGAAAAAAAAAATTTGGGTATTTTTTTAATAAACTAAAAATTCGAGATCACACAAACTTGATTCTTGAGAGGCTGACGAAAACCGCTTAAACATACAATAGAAAACCAGAAAAAGGCACAGCGAACAAGTAGAAGCGAACTCTATAGCACGACGAAACTAAGAAAGCTAATCCTAACAAGTTGAGGACGCAGGCGAAGAAACGAAACCACTCTTCTTTTTTATTTTTCAATTTTAAATTTGTAATTGTTGTTAGTTCTTGAACCCACTTGCGTGGTAGCGGTGACAATGTTATTGATAGGGTGGTGGGCGGTTGAATAACGTAGAGGGGTGAGTGTTTCAGACTTGAGAGAGAATTTAAAAAATAAACGGTTCATGATGGATAACACGGTATCCTACACGAAATCGTTTCATGTTTTCGTGTCGGATATCTGATACTAAGCGGATTGTGTTCGTATTTAGGTTAATTTCATCATTAATGGTTTTAGGTATTTGACACGATTAACCATGTTGTGTCAGATACCTAGTTCCGCACACCTCTAAATTTAGATCACCGAAAATATGAGAGATCAATGATAGAAATAGTGGGTAAGACTAAGTGATGAGAGCTATTTATGACTACCATCCAAAAAACCATAAGAGCATTTTCTTATCTTATGTGTCATTATTCTCTCCTATAAATAGCCATCCATATATTTATTGTACAATATTATTGTTATCTACTTATCCACAATAATCAAAACAAAAAAATTTAAAATCTAAATTCAAATATTTAAACGTTAATGAAACTAAATCAACAAAATTAAAAAAAATACTTTGTTAGGAAAACATGTAATAATACTAATGAATATAAATACATTAATATAAAAACAAATTAATTGAAAATGTTAAATTTAATATAAAAAAAGAGTGATTTGCACAAAATAACCCCCTATCCGGATTGCTTTGCACCCATAACCCACTATCAAAACAATTTGCAACGGTTAACCCTCCCCCTTAAAAAAATTGCACCCAGCCGGTAATTTTTTACCTCCAGTAACCGGTCTCCTTTCCTTTGCCTCTCTCCTGCCCATCGATGGCAGAAAAATCAGAGAGAGAGATTGAGGGATCGAAAGGCAAAATCAGAGAGAGAGAGTGAAGGCGAAGGCGGCAGATTGGAGGCGGCAGATTGGAGGGGCGACGGAGAGGACGCAAATGAGGGTGATCAGGAGAGGGGAGACGGAGGAGGCAGATGAGGGATGACTTCGCCTTTCTCTACTGCATTTGCGGGATGACTTCGATCCGGCGAACCCTTACAAGGACCCCGTTGCAATGCTGGAGATGAGCGAGCATCTGGTGAGAGAGAAATGGATCGACATCGAGAAGGCTAAGATCCTCCGTGATAAGGTCAGATGGTGCTACCGTGTCAAAGGCGTCAACCATCTCCAGAAGTGCCGCCATGTCGTCCAGCAGTACCTCGACTCCACTCGCGGGATCGGCTGGGGCAAGGATCACCGCCCCCATGCTATTCACGGTCTCTTCTCACTCTCGAATCTGATTATTATTGAGTTTTTCGGCTCTTTCGTGTTTGATTTCAGATGCTTGGATTTGTTCCTTTTCATTAATTGCTGTTTCTGTTTTGACATTCTAGGTCCGAAGCCGGTGACGACAGAGGATTCCGAATGATCTGTTGATTTATGTTGAGAACATTAGGTAATTGCTGATATCTACCGTGTTTGATTGAATTTATGTGCCAATTTTGTTCTCAGTTTATACCGATTGGTCTTTGTTTAATTTTGGCTAGATTGAGGTAGAATTAGGGCTTAGATACAAGTGAATTGGTAGCATTGCCTTGTCCAGGTTTTGGCCATCTTTTGTAATCAAGAGGCCTGTTTTGATGTGAAAGCTATATCACAAAACTACCACTATAAAGGCTACTTCTTTTGTAGTGGAGGACTTTAAGATATTTTTGATGAAGTTGCAAACTCAATTGGAAATATGGAGATGTGTGGACATAATTTGTTTGTGAATTGAGTGAATCTGTGGGGTTTATCAATAAACTTCTGAAGAGTCAATGATGGTTGAATCACTTGATATGCTCATTTAAGTGATCATTTTGAAATTGAGTAGCTCGTAAATCTGATATTATGTAATCTGTATTGTTGATGCAGCCTAATGCTTATACTAAACAGCCAGACATATCTCAACATGTAAAACACTTCATCTACTACCTACTGTCTGGGATGGGCTCTGTAGTTTAATAGTTTTTTTTCATTCTTTTTCTCCTTTAATTTGTTATTGGCAGTTTGAAAAATCTTTTTTTTTTATAAATCTTGTACAGTAATTAGTAGATCATAGGTCGCATGTGACTGAAAGTGTGAACGAGTGAGTACAAAGTAGTCGATCAGCTAATATTTCTGAGCTAAGGGTTTCGGGGATCAGCTAATATTTGACACTTAGACGAGTATGAAACCCAACTAAAATCTCATAGTTAGATCTCTCAATCAGGTTGCACAAGTCGAGTTTATGTTAACCATGATGCTCCTCATGGATTCATCTCTAGGATCTAAAAACAGATATTGGACACAAATGTATCAGATTTAGTGCCATAGTTTATTAACATGTCATGTAAAGACGATGTACATGACATGAACTACTATTAACATGTCATTCAAATACGATGTACATGACACGAGAAAAGCGCTTGGGAGAGGAGCGCTCGGTCTTTATCGCCACATGTTAATGTCAGTATAAGAACTCGGAGATTTTGATCAAGTTAGAATGGAGAAAGAAGATTTTGAGTTTTCGTAAACGAAGCTCTTTGTAGTCATTGAATAAAAAGGAGTTAGCTTTTAATTAAATATTAATAAAACATCATTCAACAAGTGTTAAGTAGTAACAAATAGAGAGAACGAGGTCACATAACAAGGGAAAAAACTGAACAACACGTAAGACAAGAATCAACCAAAATAAGTCCAGTAGACAACAATAGGGTGTCCAGTAGGGAATTGCAGGTGGGCAGTTGAGTTTTACTGCTGTCATGTTACTATGGATATATGATATTATATTTCTTTTATTTGTAGTCAATTAATTATATCATTCGCGTGCATTTTCCCCTTGTTTATTGTTCTAGTTCAAAAATTTATACCTTGTAATTTATACCTTGACACGTGGATTGTTTTATTTGACACATGTCACCCATACCGGATTTACATGACACATAATGTATTTTACTAGACACATGAATTGTTTTACTTGACACATCACATATATATAATTACCCGTCAACCATACTGAATTGTTTTACCATCAAGATGGTTGTAAGTTTCCAACAATTTTCGTCTCACCCTTCTAAATGATACCATTTTAACTGTGAAGTACATACTTTATGACAATCTAGAGCGTGAAAATATGACAATTTTATTTAAAAAATTGTCTTCGCCTCTCTCTTAAACCCCATTTCCCTCTCCCTCTCTCCACCTCTCTCCATTGAAGAGCTTATTTCTTCTTTGATTTCTTTGTCTTCTATCTCTCTTCTTCCTTCGAATTTCTTCTGTCGAACAAAGAGTGACGCTTTTTTCCTCTCTCTTATCCTCTTAGCACACACACTCTCTCCTTCTCTCTCTCTCTCTATCTCTCTCTCTCTTCCTTTCCCTCTCTCCTCTTATTAATTACCAATTTTACTTTTCCACCTTTTTCCTCTCTCTTATCCTCTCAGCGCACACACACACTCTCTCTCAAGTACTTTATCAACATTTTTTATCTGAAGTCGATGGTGAATCTATTTCTCTGATAATTCTTGTCCAGTCAATAATAATAGGTGACATGTCGTTTTGCTTTGGGTGTCCAGTTAAAACTAACTGCTTACATGTCAACCTGCAAATAGACCTCTGCCCGCTTGCTGTTGTTTTTTTCCATCCTCTCTCTCCTCTGCAACTTTATTGTTGCTTTTTCCCTCCTCTCTCTCCTCTGCAACTTTACCTCTGCAACTTTACTGTTGCTTTTTCCCTCTCTCTCTCTATCTCTCTCTCTCTCTCTCTCACCTGTCCAGCTGTCAATCACAGAATGTCCAGTCTCCCCCGTCATGACCTGCAACCGGTTGAAAGTGGAATCCGGATAACCAGTTTACTGCAAATTTTTTTCGGATCGGGTTAACCTTGCAAAGTTTCTCAAAAAGTGGGTTAGTTTAGCAAATGCCTCATAAAAAACTGTAAAAAATTGTGGTCTGACATCTTAAATTAGATATAGGATTTAAAAAAAAAACTAAAATGATACTACAAGAAATTAAGAAATTAAGAGATGCAAGCTTGCAACTGCAAGGGAGATGCAAGGCAAGTTCCCTTATAAAAGGTTCCAACCTGATTGTGTTGATTTGCGGTAATCGCGTACTGTATTTTAGTCCCAACTAACCTCTTTTTCATAGAAGTACCCTTCCCTTTCATTTCATATGTTATTATTTAGTTGAATGATTGATTTCATATTTTATTAGTATTTGTATTTTCATACGGAGTATTATTTTATTTGTTGTTCACTATAGTATTCAGTGTTCACACATAAATACCACAAAATTTTGAATATGTTTCAAACACGACTGTTAATTGTTACGACTTGAGAGAGTTGGATATTCTTTGTTTATATCGATGAATAACCAATTCACCCAACTTTTTCCAGTCATTTTATATGATATCAGTTGCTTATAATTTTTCCAATGACTAAAAATTTTATATTTTCATTCATAATGATCACTATTGGATGAATAATATTTAAAAAAGGGTGAAAAAATACCCTTTTTATTTGGTAAAATATATTATTTTAGAATGTTAATTTTATTTATAAAAATATGTTATTTTATATATATTTTTACTTTACTTTACGAAAACGCTCTTGTAATAATTAGTGAATTATTAATTGTAGTTTTTGATAAAAATAAAAAAAATATATATATATAATAAAATAGGGTAATACAGAGTATATACTACTGTAGTTGATTTCCTTCAAATTATGCGCTAAAGTAACATAAGAGTGTAACATCCTTTGCATTGGGAAATAGGAATTTAGTCGGTTATTTATATATGGAACATTGGACGTTATTAATTGACCGGCCTTACATTGATTAGAATGTGAGTAAAGTAAAACTAAGGCTTCTCATATTCTACATATTAAATGTTATGCAACAACAATATCAAAAAAGTTATCCTTTTTTTGGTTGAATATCAAAAAAATTATCCCATTCCATAGGGCACCATATATACGTTAAATTTTGTGAGCGAATGGTCAACAAGTATCAAACAATGATACTATCCTCTCCTACCTTCTTCATATGATCGATCCCCGTATGAGAAAAGCAATTGAGTGAATTGAAGTTCATATTGCGTTCAAGGGTGACTATTCGAGTACTGCGTCAAGGTCAATGGACAATCTAGTCGAGGAAGATGCATGATTGAAGGACGACAATGGGCAAAGGCAAGTGAAGGGGAACTAGACAAGCAAGCAAGAACGCAAGCAATATGAGACTCAAGTGCAAAAGATCGAAGAGAGAACACAGTGGTGGTTGACGACGAAGATTGTTTGGTTTAGGGTTAATGATGATACTCAAATTGCAAGAAGATAGAAGAGGATATAGGGAAAGGGATGGTAGTAGGAAGGCACTGAAAGAGTGAGTGTGGTGGAAGGCGTAGGGGCCGAGCCTCTTGATAGTTGTTGATGAGCCTTCTAAACTCTTATGTCCTTTCGATGTTTAAATCAAATATTATTGTTGGAAATTGAGACTAAGTATGAGCAAAAAAATATTGAATAAGATATATAAATAAGCTTGATGAGCTATTCAAATTGCGAGAAGATATAAGAGGATATATGAAAAGGGACGGTAGTTAGCAAACTCAGAGTTGAAGAACTGCTCCTCATTCTCACCCGCATAAATTGCACCAAAAGTTTACCCAACAATACACTCCCGATAGAGATATAAAAACATTTCATTTAAACGACGACAATAGGAATATAAAAGTAAATTTTCTATACGGTGTCTTTCAAGATTTGTCAAGATCGCACCGTTGCTCATAGATTGTTCATCCATCATTAGAAATGTACATAGGATTTTACTTCTTTGAAAAAAATAAAATTTTCTTGTCTAAGGACTAAGGTTATAATATGTGAAGAGATTAGTAATTAAACCCGAAAAGGAAGGACAAAAGTGGAAAAGAAGAAGTCGCAGGCCGCAGGAGAGAAGCTGTGCCGCGTAACAGCTGGGCCCCACACCTACCCCGGCCCCATTGTTTAATCCTTTAACGCCGGGCGTTACCCCGACCCCACCCACTAAACCCCTTTCGCAGACACCGCGTAAAGCGAAACATTTCATTCCCTTGTTGCATATAAAAGGCTCGCTAGATCCCCCCCTTCAGTTCATCCCCATCATCAATCATCATCATCTTCATCCCAACTCACAAATCGCATCTCTCATCATTTTTTTTAGGAAAAAGAAAAAAAAAAGTCATTTTCTCTCGATTCATCAATATTCAATGGGGTACAAGAGAAGCCGGGCAGCGAGCCGGGCATGGAGCATCCTCCGGCTGGCGCTTCTGTGGGCCCGGAAAGGCGGGGTCCTCAAATGCCGCCTGATGTCGGAGCTCAAGGCGCTCCACCGCCACTCCTCCGCCAGAAGCCGCCGCCGCCGCCTCGACGCCGTCCACTACGGCGAGCGGGAGCTCTCCTTCGACGAGACCCCCATCATCCGGCTCGGGATGAGCCGCCCCGCCTCTCTCCGCTTCAAGCTGCCCAACATCCCCTGCATCAAGCCCTCCGTCGTCGACTTCGACTACGACTTCGACGACGACGATGACAACAACGACATCTACGGCCGCGACGCTCAAGTGGATGACGCTGAAACCGAATGCGACGACTGCGAGTACTACCCGCAGTTGGTTGAGGAGGAGGAAGAGGGCGGCATCGATAAGAAGGCGGACGAGTTTATCGCGAGGTTTTATCAGCAGATGAAGATGCAGCGTCAGGTTTCGTACATCGAGTATCAGGAGATGCTCACCCGAGGGTCTACCTGATCACTCGAGAGAGTACATTCGAACAACCATCTTTTCAACACATTGCGTCAAACGAACTCATACAACACATCGTTTCTTGAGGATTTTTGTAAATACCTGAGGATTTTGGCATTTGATTGATTTGTTATACTATACAATATATGATGATTTGGTCTCTAAAAGATGACTCCCTACAAGCAAATCAAGCGTTGAGAATTCACATTTTGAATGTGAAAGATATCCGACATCGAAAGTGTGAAGGAATCCATCGATCGTATGAGCTTTCGCAACCGAATATACGAACAAAAACGACAAATACAGTGTTTAGAGAATGCCTAATCTTGATCCTTGTCTTGCGGAATAAGAGAAGTGTTTTTAAATTGTTGCCTATTTTTTCACTGAAGTGCTGATTACGCCTCTAACTAAACGTTGCTTACCTTTTAAGAGCTGTCCTTTTTTTCTAAAAAAAACACATTGCCGAATTGACAAGAAACTTGCATTGCACCAAACTACAATCTGGATCTTGAAATAATGAAATGACAGGAGGAGGTGTCCTATTGATCCGAGCAAATGCAAGACCCACACTTGTCGGGAATGCGCGGGATGCGAACTGGACGAAGCTCTAATTCGATCTGAAAGAGACAAGTTAAGGCAACAACAATCGCTTAAACTGAAGAATATACATGTAAATCTACTTCTTCAGCTTTACACTTATCGCCGGGGTTACGAATCGCACGTTATATATGGGACTCGTCTTATAAAATTCAGTCCAGCTTGGTTCATCAAGAACTCTACCCACTTCGAGCTGGCCATCTTTTTCAACAACTACAGCTACAACTTCAGTATACCAAGAGTAGCAACACTTGTTTTTTTGTTTTTTTATTTTTTAATACAAGGCACGATTTTAGGTGGTGTCAGACCTTACTGATTCACCACTCAAATAACGTCATTTTGGACTAGAGAAATGAGCTCTTTGTGAGAAGCAATTGCCCCGCGAATCTACAACAGTCTGAGATGCGCTGCTTTGTTTGCCACTAGGTTGACTTTTCGGAAAACACGGGTGACAGAAAATGACTCAAAGGACTAGAGCAAAAGACTGTCCCCTTCCACTTCAGTCTTCGAAATCCTCATCTCTAAAGCAGCATTCAGTCCCATACAAAGAGTTAAAGTTTCTGCCATTAATGCTGAAACAGATTCACACAACGAGGCATTGGAAGCGTGGACACTACCATGGTGGCCTGAATAACAAAACCCGTCACAGCTTCTCCTATGAATACTTTTGACCCATCAAAATTGATCTTGAAATATCCCTCCATGGGTTTCTTCCAACGAATATTTTTTTTCTTCCTTAGTTGGGGCACACTTACATGTTTCATTGTTTCCATTTTTTCTCAATTACGTGTCTTTGATTGATCGAATACTACTTTATTCCTTATTGTCTATAAGCCTTAGCAAATCAAAGATAACAGGGCTGTTTGAAGTAGCAATACTTGTTTACTTGATAGGCTGAAAAATGTCAATTGGGAAAATATTAAAAAAAAATACAAAACAACTCCCATACCAACTAGTTCAAAGAAGAGGCCCAATGGATTTAGGGCATCCGCATCCATGGCGGTTTCTAGGGTTTCTTAACCCCCATCTATCACTTTCTCTCTCCTTAAAAATCTCAAATTACTTTTTTACCTACATCAATACGGGTTTCTAGGGTTTCTTAACTTTATTTCCACCATCCAATATATATTACAATATGTTTAAAAGTAATACTATATATTATTTATAATTGTAATATATTATGTAAAAAATAATATAATACTGATATTTACAGAAATGTTTTTTTTTGGAAAAAAATTGTCTAAAGTGCAAATAATACACCGTAATTTGAAATGTAAACATTCTCATTGAAACGAAAAAACATCAAAACACAAGTGAAATGTAAATGAACTACAAGGAGTACATATCATCGTTCATGAAATGAAAAACATCGAAATACATGGGACTAGACATGAAATCATAGAAGAAAATTTAATAAATCATTGATCCATTTCCAAACTTCTGCCATATGTGTTCAACCAACTCCTTCACGAGTTCCATCGAAGCCTTGTCAATTGTCAGGAAACAACTCCTTCACGAGTCCGTCCCTGCATTTGATTTGCCAATCTTCAAGGTTAGGCTCCATTATCAGCTTGTTAAGCATCGCAAACTTTTGCGCAATCATGTTATCACGAGCAGCTTTTGCCTTATCCCCTTCCATCTCCTTGTTTCTTTCTCCAGCTTGCTCAAAAAAGAACTGAACAGCCTCTTCAGCCTCTTTGCTAGATTGATCACTTGAGCTCCCAATAACTTGCTTACCCTTTCTTTTTGTTGCTTTTATGCCTTCCGGCTGCACTGGAGCACTCTCACTTCCAAAAACACTTGAAGGGGTGCCCGATCCTTCACTGGATGTGTAAACTCCAAATTCATTTACCTTGGTCCTCTTTGAACCTCCTCCACTAGGTGTAGAATTTGATGCAACCCATCTGTGGAATTTAGGCTCAGTATTGAGCTCACGCCATGCATGCTCAAACAAGAAGTCGTACCCAAGATCACCCTTGTAAATAGCGTGTGCGTTCCGCATGACATCACAATCATTTTCCCCACTAGCTTGACGATTTTTGGCACTCGAATGAGCACCAACGAATTTGGCCACAGCTTGGGATAGTGTATACCATCTTGGTTTAACAGTGGAAACAATCCTCTTAGGCCAATCATCATCCCTGTTTGTGTTGTAGTATTTTGCAACTCTCCCCTAGAATGCTCCTGCCGTTTGTTGAGTGTTTGTTCGAGCATCAGTGGTAGTGTTAATCCAACCACTAACGAGCAATAAATCTTCAGCTTGACTCCACTTGACTCGTACTCCTCTTTCACCACTAGCTCTTTCGCGAGAGGCTCTCCCACGTCCAGCTTTCCCACGAGCACCTCTAGCACGAGTGCCTCTCCTACGATTTCCTTGCTCTTGGGAACCCTCGAGTGGTTATTCTTGAATCTCGTCGAGGCTTGCTACTTCTTCAACTTGTGGCCATAAATTATTTCCAAAAGAGCTCCCATGAGATGTTGGGGTAATTGGTGATTGTGATGAATACATGTTCGGATACGAGAAATTTTGAGTGTTTGGATTTGGAGAATCTCCCATACTCGTATACAAATTTCTGAAACTGTAAGGATGGTTTGGGTCATTTGGATCCATCTCAATAAGGAAAAAAAAATTAGAAAGAAAGATGGAAGAGATGAAGCTGAAAAATGAGCTGATGGGGGATGATGGTAAGATAGATGGGAGGGAGGAGAAGCTGGGTACACCTCTTCTATGCAAGGTCAAAAAAATAAATTGCATGCAATTAACTTGATAAAAAAACAAAAATATATGCAATTCAATCTCAACGGCAAAAACAAAATCAAATTCATGCAATGTCACATCACTTTAAATTTTTATTCAGAAAAGGGGCCCACTATGCCTACAGATTTTTGCCTAAAAAAGTAGTAAATGAGTTTCTTCAGTTTTTGTGATAGTTTGTTGTGGGGCAATTGTAGAATGGGTTTTTAAAACACATCATCTCTCTTCTATATTTTATATTTTTTCAATCTAAAAACTCCACTAAAATCCCCCGATGCAGCTGGTTTTAGAAAACATGACTTTTATTGATCAGTTAGGCCCACTTATTGGCCCAATACTTTCCTCGCTATCTCGGTACCGATAAAGAGGCCCAATAGTTCCACTTGCACACATTCTGATCATTTTCACTATCTCGGTACCCGATAAAGTGTAATTGCAACTATGGGGGTGCGTGGGTCCGAAAATCGGACCGGGCCTGGACTAGATCGGACTTGGATCTATACCGATTTTCCTTATTTTCTACTTGAATGTGGAGATATATTGTTAGGTTGAGGCCAGGTTAGGTCTAGATCCGACCTTATTTGTAACTTGGATAAAATAAAACTATAACTTGTACTAAATTTATTATGAATAATAATGAAATTCCAAGGTAATATATTTTGCAAATCTACATCCATATATATATATATATATATATATATATATATATATATGTAATGATATATTCCACACATTCATAATGAAGTTCATATGAAGTTATATTGCAAAAGATTAATAAATTAGTAAATAAACCATAGAAAAAAAACCTAGCATGCAAATGAAAGTTTCACATTCAACCCACAATTTCATTCTTCAACGAAAAATAGAGAACAACTTGCACTAAGTAGAGGGTCGCTGTGAGGAAGACGAGAGAAGTTGGAACTGTACGAGTGCATCTTAGTTTTCATGTCAACAATGTGGACAAATGATAGAGATAGATAACACTTCGGGCGTGGACGAGCGAGAGTAATTTATGAGATTGAAATGTTAAAAGAATTTAACCTAGCCTTTTAGAGTTTTAGGGGTTTTGTTTTAAACTTAAAAAAAATTAAAAAAAAAGAAGAAAAAACAATAAATTCCAGACCGGCTTGATGTAAAATCCTTAAAATCATGGATCTATTGAACCCAAATTTATAGGTCCAAGATCTTTTTATGTCCATTTTGGTCTGATCCGATCCAATTTCTAGGTTTAGACATATTTTTTTCACAACTTTATTTCCAACCAAATGAATTCATTTTCAACCAATTCCACAATCAACACCAAATTTTACTTATTTTGTTCCAACAGATTTTGTAAAGTTTTCTCCAAAATAGAGAATTTAATGAAAGAGAAAGACAAAATTTCTAAATTTGTAACATTTTCTATAATTTTATAGAGGGATTTAGGGTATTATATAAAAATCTCCAAACTAAGGCTGTGTTTGGCGCTAGATGGAGATTAAGGGGATTAATGAGATGTCGGTAGATTTTATGAGATGAAGATTATTTTGGTAGATTAAATCGGATGTTGGGGATGGAGATTATTTATGAGTACAATCTCCGAATGGTGTTTGGTAGGTAGAGGATTGTGGTGTATTATAATGTGGGAAAATGACTACAATGCCCCTCATATTATAACCCCAACCACCCTCGGCAATCCTCCCAATTGTACACATTTTTGTCGGTTACTGGCAGTCTGAAAGTGAAGCTCCTGGCGACGACGAGGCTGCAGCAGCGTCGGTGACGACAATCCCCGCTCCCTCACCAGACAACCCTCCTGAAGAAGCCGACCCCCTCAACCTTCCAAGCTCGGGTAGCTGCGGTGTGTCTGCCCACTCCCCAGTCGCAGAGAACAGGACACTGGTGTCCTCGACGTCGTTACCAGGTAAGCTTCCAACTCCGGCGACTGGTGCATGGATAAGATTGGAAGCCTTTGCATATAATTGTGTTAACTTGGAAAGGTTCATGTAATTGTAGCATGAAATTGGGAGTTGCAGTTGGGATTTATGGGTTAGCCGTAGGTAGTAGGGAACCCTAGGTAGAAAGGGGGCTTCCGTTACCGTAGGCGCATAGACGAAATTGGGGCCTCGGCGATGACATAGGCTGTAGATGAAAGATGATGGTAGAAATGGGAGGGCCAATTGCGGACAATGGTGAATGTTGGGTTTGTGATTGCAATGGACTGAGAAATTGTGTACGGTCATATTCCTCTTATCACTGGTATGGCTCGGTGTCGAAAGTTGATAAGCTCTTAGCATAGTACATCTGAACTGACAGGGGGGGTTGGGTTTGTTGTTGGGTTTGTGTTCGCAATAGGAGTGACAGTCAGTCGGGTCTTGAGTGAGAAAAGTACCATTATTCCCCATGCATTCATGTGGATGTCTTCATATATTTTGTGTTGGTAAGCTACTGAGAATGGGAACACTCACCTTCAGCATGAAATCTCACCGCCTGTATGATTTGTGCAATAAAAGTGTAGTCTGTAGCTTCCTTTGTAATCAACACAAACAAACTATGATAGTATGCATCTATCGTAAGCAACAAAATTTTTTTTACACAATCCTAAGGAAATATAGGTTGTCTGTTGTTGTTACTAATGTAGGAAGGCTTGATGCATTACACCAATGACCTAAAATACAGTCATATGAAACTGCAGTCATGAGTCGACGATAGAACAAACAACGTACGGTTGTAACTGCTGCAACAAAAAAAAATTTACATATTACTAGAAGTGAAAACTTTTGAAGGTGTAACAATATAAAGAAAGTCGGGTGGTTTTCGGGAAAAACCTGGCAAAGTGAACGGGGACTAAAAAAACAAAGTGTTGCTCTTGATGTGCATCATATATGATTTATTTTTGTCAGTGATCCATAATGGGGAAATAAAATGATGCTTTATCTATCTGTCGAAGATGATCACAAGTCCAAAGTATGTATGAACATGTACAGAAACAGGTGTACCAACCCGAAAAAACACAGAAGGGTATAACACAACCACAACCATAAGGGTTTGAACCAAAAAAAAAAACTATGTATAGTGTACTGAACAACTAAAAAAGTATGTAGATTTGAGTTCAATTTTCTTGCCATGAATGATGCTTGTGATGCCACATGAGTGGGAGTTTGCGTTGATGGATCGATTATTGTTGCTTGCTCTTTTTTGAATATTGTTTTTGTAATATGTCGTTGCCCTGGGGAGACGTTGGCAGAGATTTGCATCCATGGCCTCTAGTGGCAAGCCCCCCGTTCTTGAAAAGGGAAAGAAAAGCCAGCCTGCTAAGGAACTGAAGTTCTTATGGACTCTGACGCTGCTGAAACAGTTTCTGGACCTTCTGATTGGTTATCAGCGAAAGTACGGTTGCGATCAAGGGTTCAGCTGGGTTGTTTTAACAACCCATTTCGAGGAACTGACAGGGCAGAAGTGTGGCGGCAACACACTTAAGAACAAACACGCCACAATGAAAGAGAAGTGGAAGGCCTGGAAAGAGTTGAAGCATGGTGAGACCGGTCTAGGATGGGACTACGAACGAGGTTGCATTGACGCCAGCGACGAGTGGTGGGAGCGTAAATGCCAGGTAAGCAGTCTACCATTGTCTGCAAGATCTTTTCGGATTCATGTATGCGAAGAGTCTGACCGTATGTGGCACCTACGTTTGTAGGAGAAGGAAGACTTCCGGAAGTTGAAGAACAAGTGCATACCTCCGGACCTCGAAGACGCTTGGGACCAGATTTACGGAGGCACCGTAGCGACTGGTCAGCACTGTGTATCCCCGTCTATGGATCCCGTGAAAAGCCCTGTTCCTATGTCGGCTATGCTCGATGATGGAAGCTACGGACACCGACCCTAACCCACTACTGGAGAGGTTGACCTCAGGGATGATGTGGATAACATTGACGAGTTCGACCTCCGTCGCTTTCCGGACCTTGTCAGAGGTGCCAGTCATTCCACGCCAGTCCCTCCCATTCAGCCATCTCCCACTGTCACCCCGGGATGTAGCACCTTCCCCACTAGGTCCGGGAAGTGTCCGACTAGCTCGTCCGCAGCTGCGTCTGGTAAGAAACGCAGTGCAAGAAGGTCGTCTGGGTCGGTGATGTTCGATAGGCAAATGGAATTCATTGAGGAAACTAGTGCACAGATACTCAACTACGTACGGGCCGACGACGAGGCTTCTCGTACTGAAGCTAACCGAGAGGTTGAGGTTATGAAGGTCCTTGACCATCTTGTGGCGGAAGGCTTGATAGAGGATGAGAGCCCATTGCTTATGTTCGCAATTGAATCCTTAATCACCCCTGAGCGTGCTAGGATGTTCCTTGCGATGACGAGGAGCGACGCGGTTAGGCTGGCGTGGCTGAAGTACCAGTTCCGCAAGAGCGGGGGGGACGTGTAGCGGGGGTTGAGGATTGCGTGTTCCGGAGCAGTCAAGAGTTCATTTACTTTGCTTTATGTTGCTTATTTAGTCTTTTCACGATGATGCATTCGACAACAATAACGCTGTGCTGTTTCTGTAGGTCTTAGGTGAACTTTGATGTTTGTTTTCCGTTGAGTTGTAAACATTGCGTGCTTACTATGGTACAGATTATGACTCTGTATATTGTAGTGACTTTGCATATGTTATGCCTTGCTGTTGGTTTGTCATGCCTATCATCTGATCACTGGTTATGATGTGCAATGTGTTTGACATACTACTCTTGAACTCCAAATCCCCATTCCTATTACCTGAGCGTCGTCTGTGCTCCTATGCAGTCGTGGCTGATGGATTCCCTGTCGGATAGCTGTCGGCTGAAGCGGAGGCGCAAGAGAGCAGTGCTGGCACAATGGTTTCTCATTCTACAAGTCCTACGGAAATCATTGGACTACTTTAAGTACGTCCACAAGGTGCCCTGCTACACATCCGAGTACACGGGCGAGCGTTGGATTCAGGACATACTCGCACATGAGACAAACATTCGTTGTGTCCAAGTCTTTCGAATGTCGAAACACGTCTTCACCTCGCTCTGCTCGACTCTTGAACAGCGTTACAGATTGCACGGATCAAACAACATGACCGTCATGGAGAAGGTGGGGATATTCGTCAACACCATGGCATGGGGGGCATCATTGCGGGACAGTTGCGAGCGTTTTCAACGATCGACTTCGACAATAAGCAATGCCATCACGGACGTGCTCGAAGCACTAGTGGGCCGCCACAACGGGTGGAACGGACTCGCCAGAGACGTCATCAAGCCCGTCGATCCTCACTTCTCAGAGGTCCCGAAGCAGATATCTAAGGACAGTCGATACAGCAGATACTTCCAGGTTGCTAAGAGATTCCTCATGTTCGGTTTAACTCGCTCGGATTTCTTTACATCATGTAGCGCTTCCACTGCAGGGGTGCATTGGAGCTCTCGATGGGACACACATCGAAGCGTGTATTCCACGGGACGAGCAACTACCGTACCGCGGACGCAAGGGCATAACAACTTTCAATGTCCTAGATGTTTGTGACTTCGACCTCAATTTCACATTCCTGTTTGCAGGTTGGGAGGGAAGCGCACACGATGCCCGTGTGCTCGAGCACGCCCTTACCAACCCGGGCATGAATTTCCCTTACCCCCTCCAGGACGATATTACTTGTGCGACAAAGGATACCCAGAGAGACCGGGATACATGATCCCGTACTCGAAGACGAAATACCACAGGGCTTCATTTGTCGAAGAACCGGCCGACAACGAGAAGGAAGCGTTTAACCAAAGACATTCGTCCTTGCGTGGGGCCGTCGAACGAACATTCGGGATCTTCAAAAGCATGTGGAAGATCACGAAGCCAATGCACAAGTACCCGGTTGACAAACAGGTAGACATCATCATCACTTGCGTAGCATTGCACAACTTCATTCGACGATCAGGTGGGGACGGCGACGCATTCGACGACACAAGGGATGACCGATTTGTCGAGCCCGGGGGAGACGATGTCGGGGAAGGTGGTGTCGAAGCTGACATTGTCAGCGAGGACGAGCTCGTCCACTCATTGAGCGACGAGGAAGATAATGAGCCAGAGGGGATGCAAGGGATATGGGACGAGATTGCTAGACAAATTTGGGCCGACAGGCGACGCCGATGGTAGTGGGGGGTGTACAATGACCAATGCTTGTGTTCATGTGTATGTGGTGACCCTTTTCTATGTAGGCGCATTACGATCGGCTACGCTCGACTTTTGTCTTTTTATTTCAACCCTTTTGTATTTAACAACGAATTACTCGATATCTCGGACCCGTGTGTGAAGGGTAGTGGTGGTTTGTTTCGGACTACATTAGTTGTAGTTGCTTAATGGTGTAAATCGTAAGCTCGTGTGATCCATCTCCAAGAGGATTGTAGTTGTGGTATTCTGGTCATGTGAATCATGATAGCATGCAGGAAATATATTACGGAGTAGGAAGTTATGTTACATCGGACGCGCCAAACGTAGCCCATCAGTTGGTTAGGGGCCTACCTACAAGGCGTGCAAAAAGTCGATAGATCGACGAGGCCTGCAGTTCACTGAAACACGCAACACCCGCCCTACGATCACCCAAAAAACAACATGGTAGGGGGGTGGGGACGACATATACAATGCCGTGGAGTATCGAAAGTTGTTACAGTGGCTAGTTACATCCGCGTGGCCTACATAATCGCTTTCTACTTAAACACAAAAAACATCTTAGACGGTCGAGGCATCCTATCTGTTGACCATGGCAGCCGTTGTGACGGCTGTCATGGTGAGGAACATCCACTTGGTAGCATCCTCCCGAGCCCTAGCAACGACCAGGTCATCCCAGAGGGTGCAGGCATGGGAGGAGAGGCTTGCCAGACGGTCCGCCGTCTCGTCATTGAGCGCGTTCACCCGTTCTATCTCCTCCCACTTTCTCTGTGCCTCAGCCTCGGCGGCAAACATGCGTGCAGTGAGCTCCATAGCGATCTCCTCAAGCTGTTGGATCCGTGGATCCTCGGGAAGAGGAGGAATGAGCCGAGGGATCTCCTGAAGGGGTGGGCGGTTCTCTTGGTCAGATCCCCTGACAGCGTAACTGGCCTCCGCATCGTCTTGCATCTCCTGCAATGGTGGTGAATCTCAGATTAGTGGGGAGTACAAAGGACCAAATGGTTTGTCACTTACCAAACAATTTCATTTACTGAACATTGGTAACCATTGAGAAACCATAGGAGGCCAAAAAGTGACTGTGTGAAACAATGGTGTAAACGTTACAACAGGCTTAATTCCATGATACTGAATTGGACTAGGATGCCCACTAATTCACATTGCACACAACATTAATCTGTAGCATAGCTCCCAACCTTAATCCCCAGATCTTGCCCAAATATCACAATTCAAGGAATTGTCCACCCAACCACAAAAGAGAATTAAACAAACCAATTGTAAAAATGGTAAATGATTTGACAACATAAATTAGCCATGCCTAGATACAAGGACATTACACTGTCATTCAAATTGGGAATTTACAAATAAGAAAACCAAACAGAGAAATCCTTCATGCAAAACCAACAGACTCTTGCCTAAAGTTAAGATTTCAGGTGATTGTGGACTAAAATCCCAAACAAACAAGTTAACTGGTGAAAGAAACAACTGAACACCTTGAACTGAAGTTTTCAAATTCCTACAGGTTAGGGGCCTACTTGCTCCCACCAGGGCGGAATCCTCTCCTCGCCCCCGATCCAGGGGTACTTCTCCGGGCATCCGCTGGGCCAGCTACCTGACGAAGACATGCTCCTACCTAGAGAAAGGAAGCCAACATAAGTACGCATGAGCACACTTTATTTTCCTACTAAGATTGGAGGCAATTTGAAATGGATCATGGCATTAGAAATGGACAGTACATAATGGAACTGAGAAGCTTGTTAAGATAAGAGTTATTGTACAAGGAATCTAACAGTGAAGAGAGGTGTTTGTCCTTGGCATTAGAAAAACTGGTGGAACATATGTTTGTAGCAGTCATTACAGTTTCACAAGCAGTTTCATTGAAAGTGAAGTGAGTGTTTCCCTATTATGAATAATGAATGTAATTTCGTTGACAGTTTAAAACTTGACTACAAGCAGGAGTTCAATAGCGATTTATGATTTTTATTAAGGACTAAGATGACTGCTCGCAGTGGCTCGACATTTCCCATGTGCAGTTTCACATTTTCACATCGATATTTTGCATCAGTGATTCCCAGACAAATGTTCATAACAACTCTCTTTTTTCCTACTTAGCAAGGAGGCTAATTGACAAGGCTCATGACTAAACAAATGTATTTCTCTACAACATGCAAATACTGCTTCATGGATTCACATTCATCGATTAACCTGAGCATGTATTTGTCTACAAAATTGAATATACAGCCTACCCTATTTCACTGCCATTTATGGTTTCGTTAATCTTGTTAGATTGCAGCTCAGGGCAATGCAAATTTTCAACACAGATTGAATCTGTGCATTTCAGCAATACCTCAACCATCGCTTACTAACGACCACCACAAACATTATTTCGAAGGGAAATGAGGGATTCCATCTCACAGAGGGACACGGGGGCTTCAAGCCCCGACAGATTTGAAGAACAATCGTCGACGGACCTCGAAGACGAAAGGGGTCTTCCAGCTTCCTGACGGAGGGGAAACATGTCGTTGATCCGTCAAAGTAAACTCAACCTATAGCTAGTATAGCAATAAGTAAGAGGTCGATCCCACAGGGAAATTTGTTGCTCAAGTATGATTTAAATGCTGATTTAGTAACCAGATGGGGGGTGTTTGTGAAAGCAAAGCAAATTAGAAAAAACAGAAGTAAATGGTTGTGATTCAAACAAATGAGAGAAGTAGTTCTACCTACAATTTTCCACTTTATTTGGTTGAAGCGATCCTTGTAACTTCTTCTCGTCCTATTAAGTTTCCTACGAATGCCCTTGTCCCGACCTAATATAGTTACTAGTCCAATCAGTCCTAACAATCCTTATCAATCGAACAGTCCCTAAAGAAGGATTTAACCCAATTGATAGCTTTAAGTTCAGAGATTAGCCAAGGTATTTGCAGTCCCTAAAGAGGAATTTAACAACACATTCAACTTTCTACCTATCCAATTAGTTCAATCAGCCCTAAAGGGATAAGTTTGCTACTTAGTTTAAGGTTCGCAATCAGGAATCTACAAAACCCTAGCAATTGAATTGACTCTAACTAGTTGCGCGGGCTAGATAGAACAAAACAATAAATAATCAAGCACAAAGAAGTTGAAGCATTCAAATATAGGAAACAAGGAATGAGAATTAGAAACTCACAATCAATCCAAATAAAGCGTCAAACTGTAGGCAGAACAGATGAGTTTAGTTCCTCATGGATGACATCGCTCAATCTCTAAATTGTTTGATGAACGTAGAATGAAAAATGAAAAGTCCTCAAAACTAAATAACTCCCGACCATTTAAAAGTCTAAGCCGAACCTAAAATGAAAATAACAAATACTAGGGTTTCACTAATCGAAATGCGGCAGATGACCAATGCGGCGCCCGCAGCATAGGTGCCGCGGCCGCTGCACGCGTGTTCCATTCAGGCGCTGCTCCAGCTCCTTGCGGCGGCTGCTGCATGTATGTTGCGGCCACATCATATGTCCTGCTGCATCATCCCGCTGCCAAAAGCTTAAGGCATCTCCAATTCCTTGCTCTTCTTTCTTCAAGTCTCCAACATCATGCATCCCAATAGTGTTCGAATCTAATCTGTAAAAATACTCACAAATTCGCGCAAAATCCGAACTCTTCCAAAATAATCGTTAGATGCACTTTAACTCTAATTCATTAACTAAATGCAACCTAACTAGCGTAAAAATGCCTATAATGCCTATCTAGGATATGCATTATCAAATTTCCCCACACTTAGCCTTTGCTTGTCCTCAAGCAACGATAGAGTGAACATAAATCAATGCATCCCACAGGAAATCCCTTCAAGTCTCAACCTCATCAAAAAGCAACATTATAGCAAGTGTAACCACAAACCAAGCAAACAAACGTCATAGCATGTATACAAGTGGTCAAAGCTTATAAGTAGAAATCATCCAACCTCACCAGAAATATGTGTTTCACTCATGCTCTCATGTGTTTGGGCTTTAAAACACAACTCTCAACTCAATCCAACATGCACTAAGCTCATAGACATTAACCTCAATATCGCCAAATCTTCACCAAATTGCCATTACTTTCGTGACTCAATAAAGAAAAAGAATAAGCAAAATGTGACTCTTTTTTTTTCTTCTTCTTTTTTTTTCTTTTTTTTTCCTTTTTATTTGTTTTGGTGCTTTCCTTACGCGAGTCGTGAACATGGGTGTCATGACTGGCCCCAGTCTATCAACACCTCAACTTCCTAAAATGAAGTCCACTTGAACATCTTTTGACGCGAGTTGCAAACATGGGTGTCATGAATGAACCCGGTTACTCAATGCTCAAGCTTCCTTTCTAAGTGGGTAGTTTTCAACACTGTTTTGCGCGAATCATACACATGGGTGTCATGCATAGACCCGGTTACTAAGTGCATTAACCATTGCCACCTTATTGCCCCAAATATGCACAAACTAGAACAAAAAGACTCAAGATATAAACATACTCCGCAAGCAACAACTATGTGATATTGAAGTCAATGCCAAGAGGTAGCAACACAAAGAGAGTAAATCACACAATTGAGCAAAAGAACTATAAACGATTCCAAATAAGGCTAACATTCTCACAAGGGTCATGTTCATAGGATTTCAATCATACTTTAGCTCAATCATACATGCTCAATTATATTTGCAAGGTCATGCTTCATATAAAATAAAGGATATAGACAAGGCCAAAACATCCAGAACTCCATGGGATTTATATGATCATGTTGAAATTTAAATTAGAGGACAAACTAAGCCAGATGGGTATTTGAATAACACATATGGATGCAATGCATGCATTTTTTTTATGCATAAGTAAACAGGAAATGTAAATATGAAATGATTCAAAAAAAAAATGTGTGAAGAAATTTAAACATGATCTAACTAAATGCACTATATAAACTAAACTCACCTATATACACTAAATGTCCTTCCCCCACACTTTAATCTTTCATTGTCCTCAATGAAATATCAAAGACAACAAAACTAAATCAAATAAACGCGAGGTGAGGGTAAAGAAAACTAACTGCTCATTGAGGCGGCGGCGGCTGGTAGGGTGGAAACTGGGGCCACCCCAAGCTATAGTAGTACTCATGCTGCCTCCTCATGTCCTCTATAAAAGAGGCCATATCACGAACATTGCGACCCAAGTCGCTGAGCTCATATTGAAAGGAGTCTTGGCGGATCGAAAGCTGGTGCATCTGTGCAAACATGTCCTCACGCCAAGTGGACTCATCATAAGAAGAACTAGGCCCAGCAGAAGGCCCTGCAGCAAACTGCGCACCACCCCCATGAGAGTCAGGCATAGGGTGATCATGTGCATCCGCCTGCTCCTTCTCCTCATCAGCATCATCATCATCCTCCGCATCAGCCAACAGGTAAAAAGCATCATCAGTAGGGCCATAAGGAAGGGCCCTAGGTAGCCTCAGTTTGTGGACGCCACCTGGTCCTGCCTTCCATACAAAACCACTCGCCTCTGAGCCCTCAAGCAAATAGGCCCTCCGCAGCTGGTCCTCCGTGTACGTGAACCCACCAGACATAGGTACCCCGCTCTGAGTGTGATCAATGAAATGTCGGGCGATTGGACTGATCATGCGTCCTAGCCCCACTCTACCTGACGTCTTCCTCTGAATCCGCAGGCAGCTGTCCAGAAAGATCTCAACCCAATCCGGAATGATACCGGACTGGGGAGAAAAACTCCACAACCAAGGTAGGTCTCCAGCCGGCACCTTGTTCACATCGCCCTGGCCACTGAAAGCCATTGCCAGGACCTTGTGAACTAACCGCAAACAGGGATGGACGAACTTATAGTTATACTCTCCTCGATGTCCATCAAAAGCGGAGCCCATCGCTGCATACCAAAAATCGTGTACCTGCTGATCAGGCACGTGCGTAGCTCAATCCTCAGTGGGCTCCTGAGTAATACAAACAACCGCCCTCAACTGATCAGAGGTGCAATAATAAACCTGGTCCAACAGATGGAACTGAACCCGATCATCAGACACCTCAAGCGTAGCGAGAAACTCCTTGGCCAACTCAGGATAAGTGGGGGCGCTATAATTCAGAAAAGCACCTAGGCCCCCACGAGTAAGCATCTGATGGGTAACCTGTAACATCCCCAACCTCTGTAATGTCGGAATATCGAAGAACTTCGTTTTCACGAATCTCTTTGAATCAAAACTCTCCCAAATCTTCCTCTGTCCTCTAGATAAGTTTCTCAATTGACGAACGATATTCAATAGATTTCAATCCCGCAATAAGCAACAATCAACAACTCAGAGAAACAAACCAACATATGGCTTAAATCCAAAAGAACCAATCAAACCAACTCAATTCTCCAAACTAACCACAAGTATCAATAGCACAAATCACCCAAAAACCGAGCACCAAGCAACCAATAAGCAAAGTGGAGCAACCGGACACAAGCTACAACAAACCTGGCGGCAGGGGATGCGGCGGCCGCGGCAAGGTGCGGCGGGCGCTGCTTTTTGCGGGGGCCGCAGCAGGCAGCAGCGCTGTCTCCTTTGGTTGATCACCAATGGCGGCCCGAGTAATCGGATCTAAACCCGATTCAGCGCGGAGTGAAGGTGGACGGTGAGGATCGGTTTGGGGTTGATTGGAAGAAGGTGATGGGTTGGTTGGGGGGGTGAAGGTTGATGGAGGGGATGAAGATTGATGGAGGGAGGTTGAAGATGATAATGGAGATGATGAAGGTGACAATGGAGAGGATAAAGGTTGGGATTTTGAAAAGGGTTTGGGAATTGGAAGAGGAGAAGGGTAATGTGACTTTGAAAGAGACGGCTAGATCTAGGTAGGGAAAGAAAGAAAAAGGATTCCATTTTTTTTTCAGAACTCAGAAAAAGGGGCAGAGGTCACGGGCCCGATATGCGGCGGCCGCTGCATGAAACATGTTGCTGTGGGTCGCCTGCGGCGGCCGCTGCATTAAGCAATTTGTTGCGGGTTGCATGCGGCGACCGCTGCATTTGTACTGTAACTCCTCTCCTTCTTCGATTTGCACGAATCCAATTCCGCTCTTTCATGAGTTGTTAGTCCCAATTCTAAAACAAAAGCAAAACAACAAGAAAAACTACCTAAGGGTGATTAAATGAAAAGGTAAGAAAAACTTACCTCGGGTTGCCTCCCGAGAAGCGCCTTTGTTTCAAGTCGTTGGCTCGACGTAAAGGTCCTTGAGTGGCCTAATTGGTTGGTTCATCAAGCACCAACTCCTCTTCGTCATTCCGGGGGATGTTCTCAAAGTATGGCTTAACTCTATGACCATTGACCTTAAAGAGCTCATGAGACTTAGGGTTAAAGAGTTCTATTGCTCCATGAGGGAATATCCTAGAGATCGTGTAGGGTCCTTCCCACTTTGATCGAAGCTTTCCAGGGAAGAGTTTCATGCGTGATTGATATAGGAGAACCTTGTCTCCTACCTTTAGTTCCTTCCGTAGGATATGTTTGTCATGCCAAGCCCTTGTCTTCTCCTTATAGATTAGTGCACTGTCGTAGGCATCCAAGCGAAGTTCCTCTAGCTCTTGCAATTGAAGCTTCCTGAACTCACCCACTTCATTCACCCTCATATTGCAATTCTTTACAGCCCAGTATGCCTTATGCTGAACTTCAACAGGAAGATGACAAGCCTTACCGAACACAATTCGATAAGGGGACATACCAATGGGAGTCTTATAAGCCGTCCGATAGGCCCACAGAGCATCATTCAGCCTTAGACTCCAATCCTTTCTGTTAGATGCCACCGTTTTCTCCAGAATGGTCTTAATTTCCCGATTTGATATCTCAGCTTGACCATTGGTCTGAGGATGATAAGCAGTGGACACTCTCTGCGTGACATGGTACTTCTTTAACAGGGCAGTGATAGTCCTATTGCAGAAATGTGTCCCTCTGTCACTAATTAGAGCCTTAGGCACCCCAAATCTTGCAAAAATGGTGTCCTTTAGGAAATCTGCAACAACTTTGGAATCATCAGTTTTGGTGGCCTTTGCCTTCACCCACTTGGAGACATAGTCCACCGCAAGCAAAATATAGATATTTCCAAAAGAACTAGGGAAAGGACCCATAAAATCAATGCCCCAAACATCAAAAATTTCACAGAATATGATCTTATTTTGTGGCATTTCATTTCTGGCAGATATATTCCCAACCCTTTGACATCTATCGCAAGATCTACAGAAAGCATTAGCATCCCTAAACAAGTGAGGCCAAAAGAAACCTGCTTCTAAAACCTTCCTAGCAGTGTTTTGAGGACCAAAGTGGCCTCCACATTCATGAGCATGACAAAAGGTAAGGACAGATTGTACCTCATTGTCTGGCAGACACCTCCTAATTACCTGATTAGCACAATGTTTCCAAAGGTAGGGGTCATCCCAAACATAGAAGCGAGCGTCGTGTCGAATTTTGTCCTTCTGAGCTTTCGTGAACTTAGGTGGAAATTCTCCCGTGACTAAGAAATTCACCATATTGGCGAACCAAGGTCGAGGAGTATGGACACCCATCAGCAATTCAGAGGCATCGGGGCTTACCTCGTCAAAACGAAGCAAAAGTGTCGAATTGGCCACATGCGGCGACCGCGGCATAGGTGCTGTGGCCGCTGCTTCAGTGCCCTGCGGCGGCCGCGGCCTAGGTGTTGCGGCCGCTGCATTCTCCGTGACATCCTGCAGCTGCATAGACGAAAGATTGTTCAAGAAAAAGAGTGTGTCATCAGGAAACTCACCGTGAATGGGGCTTTGACCGTCCGGCTTGTCCTCTCCTTGGACAAGTCTGCTGAGGTGGTCCGCTACTAAGTTCTCTGCATCTTTCTTGTATTTGATTTCGATATCAAACTCGCTCAAGAGCAACATCCATCGAATCAATCTGGGTTTCGCTTCTTTTTTAGTTAATAAATAACGAAGAGCAGCGTGATCAGTAAAGACAATTAACTTAGCTCCTAGGAGATAGGAGCAAAACTTCTCCAATGCAAAGACCACGGCCGGAAGCTCTTTCTCTGTGGTCGAGTATTTCCTTTGCGCTCCATTCAAAGTCATGGAGGCATAGTAGATGACATGAGAGCTCCTTCCTTCTTTTTGTCCCAAAACAGCACCCACTGCATAGTCGCTAGCGTCGCACATAATCTCAAAAGGTTGAGACCATATGGGTGCCTGAATTATAGGGGCGCTTGTCAGGCGGCCTTTTAGCTCATCAAAGGCTGCCCTACACCTGTCATCAAAGTCAAAAACTACTTCCTTCTTGAGTAAATCACAAAGAGGTGCAGAAATCTTAGAAAAATCCTTAATAAACCTGCGATAGAACCCTGCATGGCCTAAAAAGGAACGAATCTCGCGGACATTGGCGGGGTAAGGCAGAGACTGAATGGCATCAATTTTAGCCTTGTCCACTTCAAGACCCCTGCTAGACACAATATGACCCAAAACAATGCCTTGCTCAACCATAAAATGACACTTTTCAGAATTAAGAACTAAGTTGGTGTCTACACACCGCCTAAGAACAAGTGACAAATGGTGCAAGCAAGTATCAAAGTCATCTCCATGCACAGTAAAGTCATCCATGAACACCTCTATAAAATGCTCAACATACTCAGAAAATATGCTTACCATACACCGTTGGAAGGTCCCAGGTGCGTTACATAGCCCAAAAGGCATTCTGCGATATGCAAAAGTGCCAAAGGGGCATGTAAATGTCATTTTCTCTTGATCCTCCGGTGCTATGGGTACCTGAAAATAGCCTGAGTAGCCATCTAAGAAGCAATAAAAAGAGCGACCGGCAAGGCGCTCAAGCATTTGATCAATAAAGGGTAAAGGAAAGTGGTCTTTGCGAGTTACCGCATTTAGCTTACGATAATCAATACAGACCCTCCATCCAGTTTGGACACTGCTAGGGACCAACTCACCATCCTGATTCTCAACGACAGTGATACCCCCCTTCTTAGGAATAACCTGAGTAGGACTCACCCACTTGCTATCAGATATAGGAAAGATCATACCTGCCTGAAGGAGCTTCAGCACCTCCTTCTTCACCACTTCCATCATCGGCGGGTTGAGTCTCCGCTGAGGTTGCCTAGATGGCTTTGCATCATCCTCCAAAAGTATTCTATGCATGCAGAGGGTGGGACTGATGCCCTTAATATCTGCAATCGTCCATCCTAACGCCTTCTTATTCTCCTTCAGAACAGTCACCAAACGCTCCTCCTGCTCAAAAGTGAGTCTGTTAGAAATAATGACAGGCAAAGTATCATTCTCACCAAGAAAAGCATATTTAAGGTGACTAGGGAGTTGTTTCAATTCGATATCAGGCGCCTGGACAATGGATGAGAGAAGTTTTTCACTTGGCATGGTCAGCTCGATGTGTTCTCCCCTTGGTGGCACATAGGTGGGTGATCGATGGTCCAAAGCCAATACAACCTCCTGCAGATTAGATGACAAAGCATAATCTCTAGAAATTTCATCTATAGGGGCCTGTAAAGCGACCTTCAACTCATCAACACACTCTAAATCAAAGCAATCTTGTGCCATAGTATCAATGACATCCATAAAGCACAAAGAAGGATCATCAGATGGAAATTTCATGGAATCATAGATATTGTACTCAACTTGTTGACCATCAAATTCCATAGTAAGAGACCCTAAATAGACATCTATCTTGGTCCTAGCAGTTTTCAGAAAAGGTCTGCCCAACAGAATAGGGCCTTCATTGTTACCAGGACCCATATCAATCACAAAGAAATCAGCAGGGAATATCAAGTTGTCGACCATAAGCAAGACATCCTCAACAATCCCTTTCGGGTAGATAGTAGAATGATCAGCAAGTTGAATTACTACCCGAGTATCAATCCCAAAGCATGATAAACATGAGAAGGCAAGACATTAATAGATACTCCTAGATCTAACATGGCTTTGTCAAATTTAGTATCACCTATCACACATAGAATTGCAAACATACCAGGGTCACTACACTTCTCAGGCAAACGCTTCTGAAACACAGCAGTGACATGTTCGCTTACCTTTACCTTTTGGTTTCGCTTGATAGTGCAAAGTTCCTTAAAAAATTTAGCATATCTAGGAATGATTTTAATCAAATTAAGCAAAGGAATGTTTACCTCGCACTTACTAAACGTCTCAAAGATCTCCTTATCGTTCTCATACCTTCGTGTGTCCTTCAGGGCTTCCGGAAAGGGTGGAACCGGCTTTGGAGTCTCCAGAGGTAAGGTAGAAGGAGGAGGAGGAGAAGAAGAAGGAGAGAGAGAAGAAGAAGAAAAGGGACTAGAGGGCATACCATTTTCGTGGGTGTCGTCTGAGACAGGGGCGGCGGGCGCAGCAGGGTGCTGCGGCCGCTGCTCCTCTGGTGTGCCGCGGCCGCCGCACTGTGCAGTCGCCAGTATCCTCTCCTACAATCTCAATTTCCTCGTCCATTATTTCCCCATCATCCTTTTGAGGTATGGCAATCAGTTCCTTGCCACTCCTAAGCATTACAACGCTGACGTTCTCCTTAGGATTTGCAACCGTCTGCGATGGAAGCTTCCCAGCATTGTTTGCCTCCTTTGCACTTAAGGCTTGAATAAGTTGACTCATTTGATTCTCAAGATTGGTTATCCGATCCGATTTTTGTTTCTCAACCTTCAAGACTAATCGTGACAAAGTCTGCAGAGGATCCTCATTAGCCTCATTCGCTTGCGGTTGGCCTCCTTGTCGAGGTTCAAATTGTTGTTGGGGCCTTCCCTGTTGCCCCCCTTGCTGATTGAAAGAGGCTTGGTAGTTCCTATAGCCTTGCTGATAGCCTCTGATATAGTTGTTGTTGAAGTATCCAGGATTGCCAAAATTGCCTTGTCTAGGCCTTTGTGGAGCGAAATTCCCCATGGCATTCACATCCACGCTAGGCTTTTGCAAAAGTGGGCACATATCCATGGGATGAGTAAATTCATTGCAGAGTCCACACGCCTTCAATTGTTGAGGTGTTCTATCGATTACCAACTTTTTGATCATCTCCTTCACCTCTGCCATATCAGTCTGAAGCGCAGCCACAAGAGCATCAACAGAAAGTACACCCCTAGCACGAGTGTTCTTGTTGAACTCCCTAGAACCCTCAGAGAGCTCCTTAAACAGCTCCCAAGCTGCAGCAGGCGTCTTATTCAACATGTTTCCCCCACAACAGGAATTCACCGTTTTGCGCTCATCATCAGTAAGCCCATTGAATAGAAATAAGACCAAATCCTTCTGCGGGAAGCCATGGCATGGGCAGCTAGCGCAGAGTTTCTTGAAGCGCTCAAAGTACTCATGAATCGACTCCGTAGCGTACTGCTCAATACTGCTGATTGCCCTTTTCAAGACATTAAGTTTTGTTGCAGGGAAGTACTTATCCAGAAAGACTCTCTTCATCTCAGCCCAAGTAGAGATAGTCCCAGGAGGTAGGTAGAAGAACCATTCATTCGCCTCATCCTTGAAAGACAAGGGGAAGGCTCTCAACTTGATTTGATCCTGAGTAACGTTCTCAGGTTTCATCCCAACTACCACCGTATGGAACTCAGATAGATGCTTGTGGGGGTCTTCTCCACTCAACCCATGGAACTTGGGTAGAAGATGAATCACCCCAGATTTCAGCTCAAAGTTGACTCCTTCCCCTAGCGCAGGGAATTGGATTGCCAGGGGCTGCTGTGCCAAGTCAGGAGCAGAAAGCTCCCTAAGAGTGCGGTTCGCTTCGTTAGCCATCTCTGCAGTGTTTCCTTGATCAAAAGGTAACCCGCGAGAATGATTACGAGTTTCTCGCCTTAAGGAAGAAATGGTTCTTTTGATCTCTGAATCAAATGGCAACAAAGAAGAATTAGTAGCACGGGTATGGACCATATAACACGGTCCACACCAAAAATCAGCACAAAAACACACAAGAATCAATAAAAATTCCCCGGCAACGGCGCCAAATTTAACGGAGGGGAAACCTGTCGTTGATCCGTCAAAGTAAACTCAACCTATAGCTAGTATAGCAATAAGTAAGAGGTCGATCCCAAAGCGAAATTTATTGCTCAAGTATGATTTAAATGCTGATTTAGTAACCAGATGGGGGGTGTTTGTGAAAGCAAAGCAAATTAACAAAAACAGAAGTAAATGGTTGTGATTCAAACAAATGAGAGAATTAGTTCTACCTACAATTTTCCACTTTATTTGGTTGAAGCGATCCTTGTAACTTCTTCTCGTCCTATTAAGTTTCCAATTAATGCCCTTGTCCCGGCCTAATATAGTTACTAGTCCAATCAGTCCTAACAACCCTTATCAATCGAACAGTCCCTAAAGAAGGATTTAACCCGATTGATAGCTTTAAGTTCAGAGATTAGCCAAGGTATTTGCAGTCCCTAAAGAGGGATTTAACAACACATTCAACTTCCTACCTATCCAATTAGTTCAATCAGCCTTAAAGGGATAAGTTTGCTACTTAGGTTAAGGTTCGCAATCAGGAATCTACAAAACCCCAGCAATTGAATTGACTCTAACTAGTTGCGCGGGCTAGATAGAACAAAACAATAAACAATCAAGCACAAAGAAGTTGAAGCATTCAAATATAGGAAACAAGGAACGAGAATTAGAAACTCACAATCAATCCAAATAAAGCGTCAAACTGTAGGCAGAACAGATGAGTTTAGTTCCTCATGGAAGACATCGCTCAATCTCTAAATTGTTTGATGAACGTAGAATGAAAAATGAAAAGTCCTCAAAACTAAATAACTCCTAGCTTTTTAAAAGTCTAAGCCGAACCTAAAATGAAAATAACAAATACTAGGGTTTCACTAATCGAAATGCGGCAGATGACCAATGCGGCGGCCGCAGCATAGGTGTTGCGGCCGCTGCACGCGTGTTCCATTCAAGCGCCGCTCCAGCTCCTTGCGGCGGCCGCTCAGCATATGTCCCGCTGCATCATCCCGCTGCCAGAAGCTTAAGGCAACTCTAATTCCTTGCTCTTCTTTCTTCAAGTCTCCAACATCATGCATCCCAATAGTGTTCGAATCTAATCTGTAAAAATACTCACAAATTTGCGCAAAATCCGAAATTTTCCAAAATAATCGTCAGATGCACTTTAACTCTAATTCATTAACTAAATGCAACCTAACTAGCCTAAAAATGCCTATAATGCCTATCTAGGATATGCATTATCACTTTCAGACCCAACAATGGCGGTACGAAGGCCGTCTTTCCCGCCTCGCAGTGGCCGGGGGAGGCCCCTACTGGCGGCCGGAGGGGAGGCGCTCATTTCCCGTTGCTAGGGTTTCAAGAAACCCCCACAATCCGACATGAGGCCGCCCATCGACTCCGGGGAGTTGATGTCCGCCGCCGCCCTGAGATCCCCAACCCCCCGGCGATGAGATTAGAAGAGAGAAGCTTACCTTGGTGTCGGCGATTGGGATGTTTCTCCGTCGGCGCTGCTGCTTCACCTCCTCTCTCCAATTGAAGGCGGCCTGGTAGCTCGAGTGCAGTATTGGGGTTGATATAAAAACAAATCGAAACAATCTCCCAACAATCCACACAATCTTCATCCTTGGGGATTCCGAAATGATCTTCAAGAATCCACACAATCTCCATCTGAAGATCTTCCTGCATCTCCCATCGAACACCCCAAAGTGGAGATTGTATTTTGCCTTAATCTCTTACAATCTCCCAAAATACACCAAAATACAGCGCCGAACACACCCTAAAGAATTTGTTGGAGATGAAGAATGTTTTTATTTGTAGGATTGAATTTTACTTTTCTATAATATAGAAATTATGAAGGAACCGTTGAAGATGCTCTTAGAGCATTTCTAATCAATTCTCATTTTGGGGATTTTTGCATAATTAATTAATTTATATCAATATCTAATAAAATTAAAAAAATATTATCTTAAGCAAATATTGTTATATTGATCTTTTTAAAATATATTGATATCTAACTAAATTGATCTTTCTGTCTTTGGGTTGGGCGTTTCATTTGTTTGGTTCGATGCTCGTCATGATGCTTGATTGTGTCCTTTCGGGTCGGTGGTGATGTGTTGAGTATTATGGTCACGTTCTTTTCTTGTTGATAGCAATGTGCAGATTTATGTGATTATATGATCTGTTGATAATGTGATCTGCTGATGATGGGGTTTGATAGTATGATGAATTCTGATGTGTTGATGTCTTGAGCTTGAAATGTTGAGATCTGATTTGATAATGAATTTTGCTATAATGATATTTTAATGTTGATATTTTGAGTTGATGTTGAGACTGATCTTGAGAAATGAACTTAGGAAGAGGAATTTGGGATTAACCCGTAGAGGTGGACAAACTACTTCTTGAATTCTTGAAAATTTGTTTGACTGACATAGGAGGAACTGACTTGAGTTTTACAAAAGGTTTTGTTTGCTTTTAAAAAGGATTTTAGTCTCGAGGACGAGACTTGTTTTTAGAGGTGGGTGATGTAAAGACCTGAAATTTTAAAATATTATTTTCTAAATTATGATTTAATTTCCGACATAAATTTGATTTAATTTCTAATATTTCCGAAAATTTTGAAAAATCTCCGTCCCCAATCAAATTAATTTTATTTTAGTTCTTTCGAATAAAATTCCGCCATAAATTTAATTTTTGGTTTAAAGACGGATTTATTCTACTTTATTATACCGAGACTTGGAGATTTTTTGGATTCCATTCATAATTTTATCGACTAATTAGACTTATTATTTCGGATTTGAAATTTAAAATTTCTTTCGGGATTGGTTTGAGATAAGGTCGAGATAGTGGGTTTTGGGATTTATTGTTTCGGGTATTTTGATTTGGGACCACACTAACATCCTTCCCTTTTTTTGGCATGCTCAACACTCCCTCCGTTCTCATTTTGATCTGATGCATAAACCCTCCTCTAGCTTCTCCTTTCCCCCTTTGGCAAAACACTCACCTTCCATTCTCCTTCCTCTACTGCATTGCCCCTCCATTCTTGGCAAAGAGCCACATACATCCCATGTCATTGCAGATACCCACCCCTTTTCCCCTTGCTTTTGTCTAATTCAGAGGCTCTCTTCCCCTCCTCACTTTTGATTTCAAGCACACCCAAACGCATACACACCCAAACAATCCCCCACACATCCACACCTACGCTCTCCTTTTCACTCCTCCATCTCCATCTCCCATTTTGATTTCAAAACCCCAACTTTCCTTTACCCTCTTCATCTCTTTTGTTGTCAATTCCAAACAAGTCGAAGCTTCCCTTTTCATCCGATTGAAGCTCCCTCCTTCGCCACACAACAACTCTAAAAGCTCGGCCCTTCTTCCTCTGGTTTTCATCTCAACAACACCCAATTTTCCTTTCTTTTTCAATTCAACCAAGTCACCACCATTTCCCCTTCTACTCCCCTGTTCGACGACGGCAACACGCACACGCACCTTCTATCTCCTCTTTCCATCGAAGCAGCATCTCCAACCCTTCGTCCTCCGATAAAGCCGAGCACGAGTATGAGTCGACAGCAGGACCACTATAGCCACCGACACCAGCCCCGAGCTCCTTACCTCCCTTGTTTTCCGACGAGCCCGAAGACCCCTCAGTGAGCTTCGAACCTTCATCTTTTCCCTTTTTTCGATTCTGGTCTCCTCTGTCTTGTTTAATGGTTGTCGGAGAGTGAGAGCGAGTGAGTCGGAGAGTGTCGGAGGGTGGGAGCGAGCGAGTGCAGGGTGAGCACGGGTGCGAGAGAGAGTGAGCGTGGAGCGAGATTAAATGACAAGTTTCGTATCGAATTACAAAAGCTCGATATTTCATGGGCACCTCCAGTCCTCAAGGATTGCTTTCACAAACAACATATTACCTTCAATAAGGATGTTATCCATATCTAGCTCCATACCTTTTTGTTTTGGGAGAAATCTGCATCTCGATTCTTCTTTGTGTTGATCCATTTTCCCTGCATAGAAGAAGATGAAGAGGCGGAGCTCGCTCCCCCGGAGGAGCCTCCGATGCTCAAGTCAGAGTTTTTGGGTTGAAAGGGTGACCCTCTAAACCCTAGCTAATTCTCCTTTATATATAACGGAGATTAGGGTTTCAATAAATGTACCTGATAAAAGACGATCGTGCCCCCAAGTCCTTGACGGGCTTAATTTAGCTATATCAATTGCCCCTTGGGTTTCCTCTTCACGATGTAGTGATGAGGGAAGATGAATAATTCGATGCTCTTCACTTTCTATGATTGACGACAACCGCTAATGCCTGTTCTTTTGCCTTTTTCCTTAATTGTATCCTGCACGCTTAGCATTCTCAACCCATAAACACATTATGAAGTATAATTAGTACATTATTAACTAATCAAGCGAGAGTTACTGCTCAAAATGGTTATATAAATTTTTGGCCATAAGTGAGAGACGGTGTTAGTTGATAAAATTCTTGCTTAACCTTTATTTATGATTGATAATTTTGTGGTTTTAATTAAGAGTTGAACATTTTGTCTTAAATGGCGCTCTTATTACTTGATTTTGACTTTCGTTGGCCCTTAACGGTGTTATTATGGCCTAAAAATTGGCTTTTATTGGCCCTAAGTGGTGTTCTTATGGCTTGAAATTGGCGTTCTATTGGCCTTGGGTGGTGTTCTTTTGGCCTTGAGTGGCATTCTATTGGCCTTAAATGGCGAAATATTAGCCTTGAGTGGCATTTTGTTGGCTTTAAGTGGCGAACTATTGGCCTTGAGTGGCGTCCTGTTGGCCTTAAGTGGTGAACTATTGGCTTTGAGTGGCGTTTTATTGGCCGTGAGTGGCTATCGTTGGCCTTAAGTGGCTTTCGTTTGGCCGTAAGTGGCTACTTCCGTTGGTCGTAAGTGGCGATCCATGCATTGCTTTTGTATCTCCGATATGATATTGTTCGTGAACACAGTTGCATTTGTATTCCAAAACCTGAAAACAATGCATTTCAACATAATTCATGATCAACCAGTTAGTAGGTTTCTCAAATTTCTTGCCCCTTACACAATTAGCTATTTTTTAACGAACGAGATATGCACGAGTAGGGCTGTTATTCAAGCCGAGTAGCTCGGGCTCGGCTCGTACTCGGCTCGGAAAAAGCTCAGCTCGAGCTCGTTCGAATTTAAATACGAGCCGAGTTCGAGCCGAGCTCGAGCTCGAGCCGAGCTTGCTCGTTTTGCTCGTTTTTCCAAGGGTATTTACAGTTTTACCCTTAGTTATATATGTAATATGACTTCATTCCACCTCCCTTATTTCCTAACCCTAGTTATAGCAATTCATCCCCCACCTCACTACTCCTGGACGGCGCCCAGATCCCCTCTGCAGATCTGAAAGCAATTGAAGTCCGACGCCCTTGCCCAGCAACTCCGGCACCCTCGTTGCCCTCTTCGGTCGCCCTCATCTCATTTTGTTTGTCGTTTGCCCTCTCCGTGGTAAGCTAGTCTCTCTTTGGCCGCCCTCGTTGACGAATCTCCCCAATTTATTTCTTCCGTCGTTGTCCCGCTACATCCCCCAACTCTCCTTTGCTCTGCAGGCGATTAGGCGAGTCATGTGATTCGGCTTTCGGCGTCCCGCATCACTCTCCCTTTCTCTCCTTTGCTCTGCTGAGTGTCGAATACTCCTGTCCCAGGTATTGTTTCAGTTTTCAATTTCAGTTTTTAATTTCTATAAAACTGAGAATGGGGGTGTGTGTTCTTAAAATATGATGTTTCAATTGATTTTCAGAAAATTGAAAGATGAAATTTAATGTTTCAACTGTACGTGTGTGTGATTTCACATTTGTTTCTATTGGATGATTAGCTTTGTTTATTTCACATTTCAGCTCTTGACGTGTCTACATCACTGCTGCATTTGTGCACATCAACCCTTGGCTACATCAGTTGCTGCTGCGTTATTTTAGCCTTGTTTATTTTGAACTTGTTTGTTTCAAAATTTCTTTGTAATGTTCAAGTTGTGATTGGAAGGATTGTAATTTCAGGATGTGTTTCAAACCTTGTAATTTTCATGACAACATATTGGGTTTCTGAACTTAATAAACAGACAGACCAAAAAATGAGCTCTAAATGAGCAAAACACGGAAAATGAACAAAACAAGCAAAACGAGCAAAACGAGCAAACGAGCTCGAGCTCGGCTCGAAAATAAGCGAGCCCACGAGCTCGAGCTCGAGCTTGCTTCCCTGCTCGCGAGCCGAGCTTGAACAAAATGTTAAGCTCGGTTCCAAATTGAGCTAGAGCTCGAGCTCGGCTCGTTTACAAACGAGCCGAGCTTGAGCACCCGCTACTCGAGCTCGTTTGCTCGTATATCAGCCCTATGCACGAGCATGATGTTTTGCTATTGCTCCTAAACTATTTAGGGTCCATTTCCCCTACTATCGCTTCATGTCCTCGAGTTATCCCCGAAGATTGGGATCGTCCTTGCCCTAGTGTCGTTCGTAACACCGGGTCTCATGGGCATGTCACTGCTTAATGCTCATGTGCCAACTTCTATTTTTACCTATGCAAAAATAGCAAAGCAAGCAGAGAAAGCCAAAAAGACGAACAAGAGACACTTACCACGTCTCGTCCAATACGAACATGGATTTGATCAACTAGACTCAACGACATAATTGAATCAAGTAATATTTCAAACTCATTCATATATTTGCAAAGTTAGATGATGAAAATCATATAAATGGACTCAAGGATACTAAGCAAATAGGAGTTAACGAATAGAAACATAAAAAGTAAAGATAAGCAGTTGAATATTAATTTTAGGTGGTCAATCCTAATTAATCTACAATCAATAATTAAAACGTTACAGGTTCATGAATCAAATAAGTCGCGAGCTCAACCATTCAAAAGATTGAACCAAAAATATGCCATCAGTCTAACAATCTTTTCGAAGGACTACTTCATAATTACCTAATTGATCTCTAAGAATGGGAATATGACCTTCTGATCTATTGTCGGCATACTTTACCATTTTGTCTTTATTATTTCTCACTTTCACATATCTGAAAGAAACTTGAATATAGGTCACAGTTTTCTACACAAATCAACTTTAACCCCGAAGCAAACCACATGGTAGAAGATTAGAAGATAGAAATAAAGAAGGAGGAAAGATGCAACTTGCATCCACCATTTTGGACTCAAATCTGAGCATGTGTGGCCTGCTGCAGCCCATTCGGCAATCAACTCCAGGGGTTTCTAGCCATCTGATGCCCGATCGGAGGCGACGCTAGCATGCACACATGAAATCTAGTCCTATGCCGATTATCCTAGATGTTTCGGGGTGGGATCCGAGGACGGGTCGAGTGGAAGACGTACTCCCCTCATGTCCTAATAAGGATCTAAGGACGGATCCGACAACAGCCTGAGAAGGATCTGGATCTGCCTCGCGGTAGGCGGCGGAGGATGCGACGCTGGTGCCTTGGTGGGGGAAAGCTGCTCGGTTTTTTATGGAAATCTTTGGCTTCTCCGGCGAGGGAGATGCGGCGGTGCCGATGATGAGACGGAGGCGGGAGTTGTGGAGGGTCGGCGACTTTTCGATGTCGAAATCACCGTCGAGGAGATCACCAGATCTGCTCCATTCTCTCTCTCTCTCTCCTTCTCTTTTAGATTCAATTTCAATCCAGATTGGTAGATTGATTCTTTTCGAGATCTCTGATTCGCGAGATGGCCGATGATGAGGCGAAAATTGCTCCAAGCGGAGATGGTGTCGAAGTCGTGACCCTTCCCCCAAGAGGCTGCCCACCGATCGATTATTTTTTATTTTTTTTATTGGGAGATTCAGTCGTGTAGCTTTTTGATCGAATTTCCCACAGATGACGCCAAATGTTTTGGGAGAAATCTGCATCTCGATCCTTCTTCGTGTCGATCCATTTTCCCTGCATAGAAGGAGATGAAGAGGCGAGGGTTGCTCCCCCGGAAGAGCCTCCGACGCACAAGTCAGAGTTTTGGGTTGAAAGAGGGACCCTCTAAACCCTAGCTGATTCTCCTTTATATATAACGGAGATTAGGGTTTCAATAAATGTACCTGATAAAAGACGATCGTGCCCCCAAGTTCTTGACGGGCTTACTTTAGCTATATCACCTTTAAAATCTCATTTCATAAGGCTAACGCCTCTGCAAATGCAATGAAATTGTTGTTACATGTACCCCTTTCATTTAAAAGGACGTTAGCTAGCCACAAAATCGCGGATTATAAACCCATATATCGCTCGATTCACATGATTAAGCCACCCATAACCCATCAAAGTTCAATTTCACAAAGCCCGGTGGAAGCTTCTCCCATCGAACTTTATCGCGAGCCTTATAAATAAATTGGATATTTTTTTTATTATTAAGTAATATTCGAGCTCAGACATACCTCAAACTGACCGAGAAGTCAACAGACGGATAAACCGTCGAACACATGATAAAAACCGAAAAAAAAATGGATCTATATATTTTTTTATTTTTTTATTAGGAAATAATTCGAGTGTCGGCAGACAGCGAACCGTCAAAGCAAACAACGTAAAAAAAACTAAAGAAAAAATGCGATACAAACGGTAATAAGCAGACAAGTTCAGTCGACAAGCGAACATAACCCAAAAAAGTTGGTGACAACATAGACTAAGAACCGACGTCAAACACCATCAAGCAGTGACACCATTGACCAACGGTGCATCAGAATACCCTATTGGGAGTGAAGACGACGTAGTTGCTTGCACATTATATAATAAGAAAAAGAAACATTAGCTAACCCGTATATAAAACGTGTGGGTGGTCCCCTAGTACAAATGGGGTCAGTCGGCCAAAAAGGCGGAGAACAGAAGAGTAGACGTAAATGGGTTGCCCCAATCTTCTTCTATCATTAGCTGACGTGTTATATTCATCTCTTTGAATGGAGTTTTGGATTCCTCCCACCAATAAACAATTCTGAACCCCTTCTTTCCAGGAACACATTCAATTCCCTTTCTTTAAATACCCAGAGAATTAGGAATTCCCCTATATTCCTTCCTTCCTTGCATTCATTTCATTTCATTTCATTTCATTTCATTTGGCCGCCTAAATCTTTGAGATTCCCTAAACAACTCCCGAATTCATAAATACAAAATTGAATGGACAGCCTCTACTTGAGAATAGGAATCACTCCCACAATTTCCGTTACCAGCAACCTCGATGCGCGCCCAAACCCTTCCCATTTCTCCGCCGGAAGATCACCGGCCGCGCCGGATAATTCCGGTGGCGTCGCCGTCATGAGGACGGCACTGTCGAGGTTCTCTTTCAAGCACCCGTTCAGATCTCTGTTTCCGGCAGCTAAGCAGGGGATGGGGATTAAAGGGGTCGCTTTAGACGACGCCGTTTCGGTGGAGGTCAAGGAGAGCAAGAGCAACAGTTACAAGACCAATGGCGAAGGTAATTTGGCCGAATTCGAAGGGCAAAATGGGAATTGGGTGATGAAGGTCCTCCGCGTGAAGTCTCTCTGGTCAGACAAGCTGGATAATGAATCTTTTCCTTCTGAATCTGCACCTGCTTCTTCAAATTGCGAAGAATCTGAAACTTGTGATTGTAATTATGATGATGCTGATGGTGAAGATGAAGATAAAGTTGATTTTGATAGGAGTTCGTTCTCTAAGCTTCTCAAGAAGGTTTCGCTTTCTGATGCTAAATTGTATGCCCAGCTGTCTCATTTGGGGAGCTTGGCTTATGATATCCCAAACATCAAGGTGATTTCGTCTCTCTAATCTCTTCAATTTGGGGATTTCGATTTCATCTACAATTTTAGGGTTTGCATTGAAAATTGACTTGATTCAATCTTTCTTATATAGTCAGGGAATCTCCTTAAAAGGCATGGCTTTCAGTTTGTGACCTCTTCGATTGAAAAGAGAGAGCAACTGGCGAATGCCGCCGATTCAGATCAGTCACCGAACGAGGCTGAAGAGCAAGAGGCCGGTCCATCGGAGGCAGTGGAATCGGAGGATGGTAACAATGGAGGGCCTCGGATAAGTGCTGAAGCCGCATTTCAGACAGTAGCGTCAGCTGCTGCTTATTTGAACGCTCGCACACGAGGCATATTCGTGTCATCGAAACACGATGCAGATCAGGAAAGAGTCGATGATGACGACAATGAGAGCATTGGTGATATGGCCTCCTTCATGGCTACGACTGACTCGGTCACAGCTGTCGTCGCTGCGAAAGAGGAAGTCAAGCAAGCAGTTGCTGATGATCTCAACTCTGTTAGCTCGTCACCGTGTGAATGGTACATTTGCGACGATGATCAAACCGCAACTCGATTCTTTGTCATTCAGGTACACCTAAATAAACTCGCCTATGCGAATTCGTATCATATAACATTTGGATCACACATTCATACAAGAATTGAAGTTGCTTCGTCGGATTTGCAGGGATCGGAAACACTGGCTTCATGGCAAGCTAATCTACTCTTCGAGCCTATTCGATTTGAGGTAACTAACTACCCTAACAATGTCCCGGTGATCCTCAAATGCATCTTCCATGATTCATTCTTAAGCCAAATCTCGTTAACTTGACAGGGATTGGATATCATGGTGCACCGAGGAATATATGAAGCCGCCAAGGGAATGTACCAACAGATGCTACCCGAGATCAATGCTCATAGGAAGGCTTATGGTGCGCGTGCAAGACTCCGATTCACTGGCCATTCGCTAGGCGGAAGCTTGTCGCTCCTGATCAATCTCATGCTCTTGATAAGAGGCGAAGCGCCACTTTCATCCTTGCTTCCTGTCGTCACATTTGGCTCCCCTACTATCTTGTGTGGAGGCGACGAGCTGCTTCGCAAGCTGGGCTTGCCGAAAAGCCATGTCCAGGCTGTGACAATGCACCGCGACATTGTTCCTCGCGCCTTCTCTTGTAACTACCCTAACCATGTCGCGGAGATCCTCAAGGCCGTCAACGGCAATTTCCGCAACCACCCTTGCTTGAATAGCCTGGTAAATTTGTAGCACGCAACTTTATTAGCTTCTTCTCATGAATCTGTACATTGCGCCAAGACGACTTAACTAGGCCAGATTGAATGACTATTGATATGTAAAAGAACAAATGTCACACATTGAAAAATAATTGTTGATAGTATCGATGAGCTACTGCTCATATCATCAATTGGTTTTAGGATGAAATCGAGCTCGACTTTAAGATGGTATAAAGAGAATGAGACATTGTTGGACTTCTCAATAATCCCTAATAAATGGCTTTGTAAATTGTGATGCAGAAATTGTTGTATGCTCCAATGGGAGAGATGATTATCCTCCAGCCGGACGGCGACTACTCTCCGCAGCACCACCTCCTGCCCACGGGGAGCGGCCTCTACCTTTTCACGGACGATGCTGATCGGAAGCTCGTTCGATCAGCAAAGCTGGCGTTCCTCAACTCACCCCATCCACTGGAGATCCTGAGCGACCGATCAGCGTACGGGAACAGCGGCACCATCCAGCGGGACCACGACATGAGCTCCTACCTCAAGTGTGTCCGATCAGTGATCCGCCGGGAGCTCAGCCAGCAGAGGAGGGGGAAGAGGGAGAAAAGGCGCCAAGTGTGGTGGGCCCTGGACTTGCCACGTGTCGTTCAGGGGAGCGGGATCGTGGTTGGGGCGGGGAAGGAGTCCGTTAAGAGGCTCGGTAGGTTGGTGGCTTCACACCGCGTCCATTTGCTAGTCCTCGTCGGAGCTTACAATGTGCTCGACGGCTTCCTGTTCTGATAGGTAGGCGGCGGTGGCGGAAGAAGCGGTAGCGGCGGCGGTGTTGGGTTGAAAGTTATTCATTCATTTGATGGGAAGAAACAATTGCCAAAGAATTACATTTTAGTTAGGGAAATTGTTTTAGTGAAAACAGAAATGTATCGGATAGAAGTTGGATTCTTTCATGAATGTCGATGTACAAATGGAAATGGAGATTGTTCTAATTTCTTTTACTTTTTTTCCTTTTTAATGTGTAGTCATATATATATATATATATATATATATATATATATATATATATATATATATATATATATATAGGGTTTGGTTCAGGTGAGAAGAGACGAACCGGTGAGAAGGAAAGAAGTGATATAAGTGGTTCACGTGTACAAAAGTTAGTTACAAATCAGCGTACACGCGGCTTTTTCAATTAATTATAACACCCAAACAAATTAATTAGTAACACCTCCACTCTCACCTACCATGCTAATTAATTACACGCGCCAAGACACAAAACTTACTAATTAATTGAAAAAGCTACGTAGACATATAAAAACCTTTACATCCACTTTTAAAATTTATTTTTTGACATTTTCACTTGTTAAAAAAAATATAAAAAATATATTTTTGAGTGTAATTTAATTTTATCTACACATAGACACCCACTTTGTATATGTTTTGTTGAAAAAAAAATTAACAAGAAGTGGTTCAGCCCTTTTATTTGTATTGGTTCAGCAATTTTATTCATAGTGGTTCAACCATTTTATTTGTGGGTTTTTTTGGTGATTGTCCATAATTTGGGCAAAAATTAAGCCCTAGGATAAAAGAGGGGATAAATTAGGAGAGTGTCCAAAATTTCCAATTTTGCCCCTGCCTCATTATTCCCGTTTCTTTCTTCGCATCTACGCTCTCCTGGTTCTCTCTCCTTCTCGCGTTTGCCAATCTCCGTCGCCATCTATCTCCACCGCCGATCTCGGCCGATCTCCGTCACTATCTCTCTCCACCGCCATCTCTCCACCGCCGATGTGTCCATAAATTCAGTTCCTACTGCGTGCTTCTTCTACGCCATTGATGCAGCTCGATCCCAGAAATTGGGACTCCCAAGACATATTGGCCCAAATTTCGATTCCTGTCTCATTAGCCTGGGATTTCACCGTTGTTTCCATCAATTTCGATTTTTAATCTTGATCTCCCCGCAATTGATCCCAGAAATTGGGATATTTGTTTTTCCGCAATTGATCTCCACCGTGTTCTGGAGTTCGTCCCCCCGCACTTGCATAATCCCTTTTAAGATTGAATTTTTCTATCTTTGAATATGGAAAATGAAATTTGTGTAAAGGTATTAAGCTTGGCATTGATCCCAAAAAAAAATAAAAAAACCTAAATTACCAGATAGTGGAGTACAGATCTAAACAATTTTCTGAATATGTTTAAAGTATGATATGACAGAGTGAATAGTGCCACACAGCCCACACACTGATTTTTGGCCTTGGTGGTGTGGTGTGGTATGGTGGGGTTATGATTTTGGGGACTAACTCACTCTTTTGTTTAGCTACTACCGTATAGGAAAAAATTTAGGATTTTTGGCTCTTGGCTTTGCATATATTCAAGTACTCTCATGTGAATTTCGAGCTTACAATATCAATTAATTTCTTTGAAGGTAATCTTGACTCGTTTACATCCATCTTGATGGTGATAGACATTGTAACCAAAATAAAAACAGGTCATAGACACTATAATCAAAATAAAAATAGGGTCATAGACACTGTAACCAAAATAAAAACAAGGTCATGGACACTGTAACCAAAGGAAAACTCAAGGACAAGAGAAGCACAAACCCTATAGGAGCTAATGAGAATCCAAAATACATGTGGTGACAGTTCTTTTCTAATTTCTAATTTCTAGTTTTCAAGATTTTTTTAAAATAGTGTCACCACAATAAAAAAAATGTAAAATGTAACTACTGTTGTAACCACTATAAAAAAAATAAAGGCATAGATACTGTCACCACTATAAAAACATGGTCATAGACACTGTAATCAAAGGGAAATCATATTATAAGGGAAGCACAAACCCTATAGGGGCTAATGAGAAGCCAAATTAAACGTGGCGACAGTTCTCCTCTAATACATGAATGGGTAAGAGGGTCATAGACATTGTAATCAAAATAAAAACAGTGTCATAGCCACTGTCACCACTATAAACACAAAGTCATTGACACTGTAATAAAAAGGAAAACCTATAGACGCTGTAACCAAAATAAAAACAGCTTTATAAACACTGTCACCACTATGAAAAAAGGTTCATAGACACTGTAATCAAAGTAAAACCCTAGAAAAAGGGAAGCACAAACCCTATAGGGGCTAATGAGAAGCCGATATTCATGTGGTGACAGTTCTCCTCTAATATATGAATCGGTAAGATGGACATAGACCCTGTAATCACTATAAAAAAAAAGGGACAAAACATTGTAACCACTATTAAAATAAGGACATAGACACTTGTAACCAAAAGGAAAACCATATGATTTAGGGTTTAGGGTTAAGTCAAAAGAACATGTGAAGCCAAAAGGGAAGCACAAACCCTAAAGGGACTAATGAGAAGCCAAAAGAACATGTGATGTACAATATGGTTTAGGGTTTAGGGTTTAGGATTTAGGGTTTAGGGCCTTGGCCCTAAACCCTAAATCCTAAACCCTAAACCCTAAAATGTTAAGTACAGTACGTCGTTAAGAGATGATTGCTGTCACCAAATGGAAAACCCTAGGACAATGTAAGCACAAACCCTAAAGGGGCTAATGAGAAGCCAAAAGACATTAGGTGGACAGTTCTCCTTCAATATATGAATGGGTAAGAGAGTCATAGACACTGTCATCACTATGAAAACAGGATAATAGACACTGTCATCACTATAAGAACCGGGTCATAGACACTGTCACCACTATGAAAAAAAGGTCATAGACACTGTAATCAAAGAAAACCCTATAGACGTTGTAACCAAAATAAAAACAGGGTTATAGACATTGTCACCACTATGAAAAAAGGATCAAAGACACTGTAATCAAAGGATAAAAGAAAATTGCAAGTTACGGGGAAACAAATTGATGAATAAATTATGAAACTTGCATGTTCATGGAAAGATGCTCAGATGTGTGATGTGTGATGGAAATACCTTCATTTTGTATAATAACAACACTGTCACCAATAGTATTTCCCTTATTATCACCCTGTGCAAACAAGGTTTGCTACTGCTACACTACTCGAGGTTTTCGATATTATTCAAAGATCATGAAAAGTGAAATTTTTAGCAGCTTATTCACCATATGTCAAAAACAAAAGTGGTCATATATTCAAAATTCATAGCATGAATAATTTTACACCCTGTGATGAGGATACATTCCAAAAGCATAATGGTTCCGGCAGCAATTGAGATCATTGTCACCAGGTACTTACAATTCTCCTTAGCAGTCTCTTTAGCAGAGGGTTTTCGTTAGCTACTTCCAATCTTCACACGCTACACTAGCTACACAAGCTAATTGCAAAAAGCAGTAAAAAAGACAGTACTTCCTCATGGTTGATGATGGAAAGCTAGGTAGCACTCCCTTGTAAGCACTTTGATTGCAACACCAATCGAGATCGATTGTAATCGAATTGGCAAAAAAAGATGCTAATTACTTAACTAATTACAGATGATGAGGATAGAGCGGGTGATGGAGAGGAGCGGGATATCGACGGAGTATCTGAAGTTTGTGTTCTCTCGTTCTGCAGCAGCTCCAAGGGATAGCGAGAGCACAAGAGGAGGAATAGATCTACCAGATGAAAACCTCCTCAGTTGCAGCAGCGGCCATGGCTGCTCTCGTCGACGGTAGCTGCAGGAAGGTCCGCGAAGTTGTTCGCTCTTCACTCCCGGGCTGTAGGGCTTGACTGGACGAATTCGGGGTTGGCGTCACTCAGGGAGGAGGTGGCGATACTGCTGTTGCCGTCGACCGAGATGTCGGCGCTCCTGGAATCTTCGTCAGCAACATAAGAGATGGAGGGCGAGGGTTGGGCAGCCAGGAGGGAGGCATATCTGGAGATTCGAAATCGAAGGATGTGTTCTCCCTCTCCAATCTCTCTCGCTCGCTTCTTCGATTGTGGCCTGGGATCTAAATGAAACGGGAAGGATTTGGGAAAAATAGAAGGAGGGGTAGTTATGGTATTATGAAAATATTTTGGACATTTACTAGCAAAGGCAAAACCCTAGGACATTTTGTATTTGGCCCAAAGGCCTTCGGCCTTTGGGCCAAATTTCTTCTTTATTTGTTGTGGTTCAACAATTTTAGTCATAGTGGTTCAGTCATTTTACTCTTAGTGGTTCAGGCTTTTTCTTTGTATTGGTTCAGCTATTTTACTCGTATTGGTTCAATCATTTTATTTCTAATGGTTCATGAAGTTATCAAGAAGTTGTTCATGAAGCTATAAAGAGTCTATTTATTTGATTAACCACTTGGTATAAAACCCATGAACCACTTAGTATAAAACTCTGAACCACTTAGTATAAAAACTCTGAACCACTTGGTATTAAAACCCTGAACCACTTGGTATTAAAAAAATAAATAATTAAATTTTTTAGTCACTAAACCACTCTCTATTTAGTCACTGAACAACTCTCTATTTAGTCACTGAACCACTCTCTATTTAGTCACTGAACCACTCTTTATTTAGTAATGAACCAATCTCTATTTAGTCACTGAACCAATCTCTATTTAGTAACTGAACCACTCTCTATTTAGTCACTGAACCACTCTCTATTTAGTCACTGAACCACTCTTTATTTAGTCACTGAACCAATCTCTATTTAGTACTGAACCAATCTCTATTAAGTCACTGAACCACTCTTTATTTAGTCACTGAACCACTTGGTATTAAAACACTTAACCACTTGGTATAAACCTCTGAACCACTTGGTATAAACCTCTGAACCAATTAATATAAGATTCTCTATCTATGGATGCTTTGAAGGCTCGTAGTGAGTGATGGTTCAACTATAAAAAAGACTAAATCCATTGCAATAAAAGAAATTAAACATGTGGAACAAATATGAAATCATAATGGATGATGCATTTTAACATTAACAAACTTATATTTCTCATGTATATCAGATGTTTTGGAAGCCTACCTGGCTGCCATTAAAGCTACAGCTGGAGATTCTGATGAAACTCCTCCAGCAAACTCGTTCCAGGAAAACAAAAAATCCTAAAGAGTGCATCAGATTGATCTACAACAGCTAACGAATTCGGAGAAGCGAAGGTACCTAACTCGATTGAAGGCGTTGTAATCAGCATCCGGCGAGCTCCGACGGCGGGGTTAGTTCAATAAGGGTATTGGACGAAGGAGAAACGGCCTCGCTTGGACTGCTTGGTATGGTTTTCGGGCTGACGATGATGCTATTTGGTTAGTTGTAGAAGAGGCCACGCCGCAGATTGCGCCGCCTTCCGCGGTGGCTGCTGCTTTGTTGACCATCTCCGGATCCTTCAAGGAAGGGAGGAGCTCGTCCAAGAGGTGGCCTTAAATTTCTTTCGTTCATTAGATCTAGAATCCGAATCCGAGTTGTCTCGGGATGAAATTAAAGGAGGTGAAGGGGGATTACAAAGAGGTTGAAGATTGAAGAACAAGCGAGAGAGAGAGAGGGGTTGAAACAAAGATGAGATTAGAACGGGATGAGAAAGGCGCGTTTGACTTTATTTTTTAAATAAAAAATCAGATCCGTTTCTACCAATTAGATCACTTCTTTCCTTCTCACCGGACCGGGTACTTCTCACTTGAACCCACCCCTATATATATATATATATATATATATATATATATATATATATATATATAGGGATTGACTCCGGTGAAAACCTCAAATTGTGGTAAAAACCCGTGAGGACTACTTTATATCTTGGTTTTTTTTAAACCCGTGCTAAAAACCTCAATCACAAGGTGACTTTACAACTCGGTTCAACCTAAAAACCGTGCTAAAAACTCCAGTTTTAAAATAACACATGACTTTATAGTTCGGTCAAACCGAAAAATCGTGCTAAAAAGCTAATGTTTTAAAATTACATAGTGACTTTATAGCTCGGTTTTATTCAAAACCGGGCTAAATTTTATGACTTTATAGATCGGTTCTATTCATAACCGGGCTATAAAGCAAGTGAACCGGGCTAAAAAGCCGGTTCTCACGGGTTTCTACCGCAATTTTGGTTTTCACCGGAGCGCATCCCTATATATATATATATATATATATATATATATATATATATATATATATATAGGGGAGAGTTCAAGTGAGAAGCCTTTGGTCCGGTAAAAAGGAAAGAAGCAATCTTATTAGCTGATACGGATCTAAATTAAAAAAAAAAATTAAAAAGGCTCACGCGCTTCATGGAATCACATTGGCTCACCATCAACTGCTATTTTCGATCGTGCAATTCATGACGCATCGAAGTTCTTACACTCAACAAAGAAGTTAATTTACCAAATTTATTCATTCGCAGTTGCAAGCTTTCGATCTCGCTCTCATCCAGATTCGCAGTGCTTGTACGCTCCGCTCTCGTGGGCTCTCGATCTCGCTCTCTCTGCTCCAATGGCCTCCTCATGGTCGATTTCTTCGACCTCTCCCTAATCTCGAACCTCGACTCCGATACTGACCAATTTCTGGCCTGATTTGTATTTTCGCCGTTTTTAGGGTTTGTACTGCTTTTGATCGATTTGCTGACCAATGGACATGAACATCTCGGAGAGAAAGGGGGAGAATGAGGCGCCAAGAATTTCAGGAAGAGGAGGAATAAATCCCGTTCTTTGGGGCAGAGGAGCTGCGTTTTTCGTCCCGGGGAGAGAAGGTCTTGGCACCACTGCGGTGGTTCGTCTGGTGGCTGTTTGGGTCATCTGTGTGTTTCAATTACTCTCCCTGAAAGATAATTTTGAAAAGGAAGAGGAAATTAATCTCTGTGTTTCATTTGTATGATTTGGATTTCATAGGTTTTGGTAGTTGTGAGAGTGAACCTTGATTAAATAGAAAATAAATTATCTTTTAGGGAGAAAAGTGAGTTGATTCAATTCATGCTTATTGCATCACGTTTTCTGTTTTTGTGCATTGGTTGGGCGAATTTCATGTATGATGTTGAATTCTGTTACAGGTCTTTGTTAAATCTCAAAAGTCGAGGTCCTACTTTAAGAGGTTTATACTAAGTGGTTCAGAGGTTTATACCAAGTGGTTCAGTGTTTTAATACCAAGTGGCTCAGTGACTAAATAGAGAGTGATTCAGTGACTTAATAGATTTGGTTCAGTGACTAAATAGAGATTGGTTTAGTGTCTAAATAGAGATTGGTTCAGTGCTAAATAAAGAGTGGTTCGGGAACTAAATATAGATTGGTTCAGTGACTAAATAGAGAGTGGTTCAGTGACTAAATAGAGATTGGTTCAGCACTAAATAAAGAGTGGTTCAGTGACTAAATAGAGATTGGTTCAGTACTAAATAAAGAGTGGTTCAGTGACTAAATAGAGAGTGGTTCAGTGATTAAATAGAGAGTGGTTCAGTGACTAAATAGAGAGTGGTTCAGTGACTAAATAAAGAGTGGTTCAGCACTAAATAGAGAGTGGTTCGGTGACTAAATAGAGATTGGTTCAGTGACTAAATAGAGAGTGGTTCAGTGACTTAATAGAGATTGGTTCAGTGACTAAATAGAGAGTGGTTCAGTGACTAAATGGAGAGTGGTTCAGTGACTAAGTAGAGAGTGGTTCATTGACTAAATAGAGAGTGGTTCAGTGACTACATAGAGAGTGGTTCGGTGACTAAATAGAGATTGGTTCAGTGACTAACTAGAGAGTGGTTCAGTGACTACATAGATTTTGGTTCAGTGAGAGTAAAAGGGTTGAACCACTGAGAGTAAGAAGGGCTGAACCACTATGAGTAACAGGGCTGAACCACTAAGAGTAAAAGGGCTGAACCACTTCTTGGTAACTTCATGAACCATTTCTTTATAGCTTGTGAACCACATTTTTTTTTCAACAAAACATATACAAAGTTGGTGTCTATGTGTAGATAAAATTAAATTACACCTAAAAATATATTTTTTATATTTTTTTAACGAGTGGAAATGCAAAAAAATAATTTTTAAAAGTCCATGTAAACACTTTCATATGTATGTATATTGTCTAATTAATTAGTAAGTTGTGTTGATTGGCGCCTGTAATTAATTAGTGTTACGTGTGAGAGTGGAGGTGATACTAATTAATTTGAGTGAGTGTTACTAATTAATTTGGGGAAGCCGCGTGTATCATATTTTTAATTCAATTTTGGACACGTGGACCACTCAGATTGCTTCTTTCCTTCTCACCTTTTCACCCCTTCTCACCTGAACCCGACCCTATATATATATATATATATATATATATATATATATATATATATATATATATATATATATATATATATATATATAGAGAGAGAGAGAGAGAGAGAGAGAGAGGATAGATCATGTGTAAGCAAGTCTTACTGTGTAATTTGTGAGCAAATCTGGAACGTCAGATTAAGAAGATCGAACGGTTGAGATTAAAAGTAACTTGTGAATAGTGATATTATTCGTAGGTACCATGTGATTATTCGTATGTACATACATATGAATAATATTTTGTTACATATGAATAATTACATTTGTTTGTACATACGAATAATTATATAATTACACACGAATAATCGCTTGGTACCTACGAATAATTTCTCTACTCACAAATTACACCGTAAGGGCTGCTTACACGGGATTCAACCTCTATATATATATATAAAAGAAAAACATCTACTACTAGATTGCCCAATCTCGCGTTCTACTATTCAGCTACTTGACCCTAAATTGACAACTATCATCCAATCCAGCAATCTTCATACAATTGACATCAAGAAAATACTCAATACAATCAAGGAAAACGTCGGGAATTAAATCTTTACCAAACTTGCCACTACTTGGTGGTGCATCTGGTTTTTAGGAACAAATCCCTTTTTGACAACATATCACCTGACCCTCGAACGATCACTGCTTACATAAAAGAATAGATCTATAATTGGAACAAAGTCAAATTGGGTGAGGACAACAACTCGCCAGGAAAATGGGCCCCCTCCAGGAGGAAAACACGACAAATGGTAAAATGGCATAAACCACCTATGAACTGCCATAAACTTAACTTCGACGGAGTTTTTTCTTCATCAAACAAAGGTAGCTATGGTTTCATAGTACGTGACCATACGGGCACCCCTATCGCTTCTGGATCTGGACCTTCACCACTAGATTATGTCATTGGATCTGAAGGATATGCACTCTGGAAAGGCATCCAAACAGCATCCAATCTACATATCAACAATATTTTTATTGAAGGAGAAAATCTTACCATTATTAACTGCCTCAATGGTAGTTGGTCTTGTCTGGAGGAAGTTGAAATGCTTACCTCTGACACTATTCTGTCTTTGCATTAATGTTTCCCCTCTTATCAGATACGCCATATTTTCAGGGAAGCCAACCGATTCGCTGACTATCTCTCCATCTCGATCTCGACTTCTGTGGTCGGTTTGTCCCTGAAAATTCTGTGCTAGCATAACTCATCCATCTGGATGCCCTTGGCTAGATATGGTCTCTCTTTCAGCCAAATTTTTTTCGGTTCAAAAAAAAAAGAAAAAATCGATAAAAATGTTCACAAGTAATAGATTATAAATGAATAGAAGGGTGGTAATCACCCAAAAAAGTGAAAAATTTGCAAAAATAGACCTGATTCTTGAAAACTTGCAAAAATGGTCCGCTTTTGTCAAAATTTGTACAAAAGTGCAGTTCATCCCTACCCTTTGTAGCAGGTTAATCTGGCCATAAAAAAAAAGGAAAAAGAAAAGGATGGGGGCACATGCACGAAAACAGAAATAAAAATCGGGATAGGCTGAAATCGCCTTATATTATAAATATTTTTTTAACATTTATAAATATCACAAATAATAGCACACCTAAAAAAACACATCTAATAAAATTAAAATCTATTGCAAAAAAAGAAAAAGCAAAATAAGGGACATACAATATTTGGACTCGAGTTAATGAAGAGGAAAAAAGAAAAGAAAAATAAGAGAGGGAAAAATAAAGAAGAAGGCTGCTAATAGGGTTTGAACCCGGGTGGGTTGTGAATCCCCAAATTAAACAAAACCCAAATAACACTTTTGCCAAACTAACTTTATGTTACACTTATTCTTCCTATTTAATATAATTTGGATTTTTTGGGTGGGCTGCAACAAAGCCTAACCCACCCCTAGTTCCGTCCATATGGGGGATTTAATGCATCTCTCCCTCTTTTTGAATAAAAGAGGAAGAGATGAGGAGTACTTCGTCCAATACACTTACCCATTGCAACTAAGAAGAAAGGTTTTTGGGAAATCAAGGTGACACGAGAATTCTGATCACTAACAGGGTCACCGAATGAAGGCAACAAGTACTCTGCAACTGGAACTACAAGCCGATAGCTTGTCTTCCATGGTAGAACGTTCTCCATCTCTTTCTTTTGTAGAAGATGTGATAGAAGGGAGAAAATGACAGGTTTCTCCCCTCCTCCCCTTTTCTACCATGCAATTGGTAAATTGTATCAAACCATCACATCACCCGTCCCTTCACCTTGTTTTGGCGCCAAACCCAAATTCCATTCCCTCTTCATGTGTTCCCTCCTCGGCTCTAACCTGCAACCTGTCCAAGAGGTCAACTTTTTTTTTTGTAAAACTAGACTCATATCCCACTTTTGCAATTTTCACCAAATCATGATATTTTTTCAAACTTCTCAAAAAAAGTAGTCTAGTTATGCAAAACGCCCTTATAAATGCCCAACCATATATCTAAATCGTTATGATATGGAAAAAAAAAGTCCATAATTAAATTATTGATTGAAAGCTATATATGAATAGAAGTTTCAAGTTTTGCGATTCTGAAATCCGACAAGACTTGGAGAAAATTTTCCGTGTGAGCGTAAATTTATCAATTGGGCACTTTCCAGCTGCTTTCCTAATTTGTTCGTTATGGATTCTCTCTTTTTTTTTTTTTTTGGTTAAATCGTTATGGATTCTCTAAATAATATTTGGGTGTAGACTGTGTAGTCAATTAAATGCATTTTATGTCTATGAATTTTGATTTGTGTAGATTAAACATACTCCTCCTTTTATCCAAAATATATACTCCGTATTGTTTTACGCATTTATTTTGAAAAATTAAAAACTATACCAGATATCAAATTTTTTAAAAAAAATATAATTTAATACTTAATAATAATAAGTGTTAAATTGAAATAAAATTTAAAGAAAAAAATACAATTTATATAGTTTTTAACTCAATAAAATTAGTTTAAAATATCAAATGCCATAAATTTTCAATCGGAAATCCCCATATTTTATTGAGTTAAAAACTATATATATATAGAGAAATCATTTGTGAATATTATTATGGTACAATATGTAAACAAATTTGAAGTATTGGATTAAAAAAATCAATGCTTGAGATTTACAGGAAATTTTGAAGAGAAAAATTAGTCATCGATAATAACATGATTATTTTGTTCACAACTCACATCGTAAGAGGTATATATACACACACGGATCAAAGGGAAATACCTTGATTATTCATACATATATAACTTGTACAAATAATCACGTTGCTACAATCGAAAAATTATCGTACGAATAATCTATTTGTTACGTACGTATGAATAATCTATTTTTTCACAATTTACATTATAAGAAATGTTAATTTACATCGGATATATCCCTTATGTATAGTGACTCTTACTAAAAATATTAATATATAAATATTTAATAATTTGAAGTGCGGAATAGGCAGATATACAGCACGAATATACTCCAGAAGGGGGGTTGAATGGAGTATGACAACTTTTCGCAAATGCTGAAACTGGTAAGATCTTACTGTCTGAGGTAAGACCTTATCTGAAATGCAGAAACAAGTTAATAAAAACGAGATGAACAAAGTGCAAACAAAAGACACGTGCGAATGTAAAGAGCAGAAAGAAAAGAACACAAGACTTGTTAACGAGGTTCGGCACAACCGCCTACGTCCCCGCCTAGGGTATCCAACCCGTAGGATTCAACAACTTTATTTCACTTTATCTTATGAGTCCTAGATACAACCTCTAGAAGACCTTCCCTCTTCTAGACTAACTTCCTATCTAGCAACCCAAACGCTCTAGTGAAATAAAGCTACTAAGGATACCGAAGTACCCTCTATGATTGGGTAAAGAACCCTGTGTATAACTCTCACTGAATTGTACTATAACGCTTTAAGGAAACCTCACACACTCAAAGTAAATACAACACGATAAGACAAGAGAGTAGTGTGATCGGAGCTTGAAGAAGAAGAACTTGCAGAAGATCAATTGTGCGCTGTGAGTGTTGTCTTCTGCAGCCACTTCCTTCTTCTATATATAGGCCAACACGTTTAATTTCAGAATCAAACGCAAAGCCTTGATCTTCTCCTGGTGGTTAAGAGCCGTTGCAATATATCTTCTGGGAGAGAGATCTTCGGATTGAAAGGGTCACCATTCCAGAACCTTCATAGAAGATACGCTGATATTTGGCTGAAGATTCGAGTTGATTGCTGAAGAAAACTCGTTCAAAAAGCCTGCCAAATCTCAACAGAATATATGTATGAAAATAAGATAGATTTAAGCAAATCTATCCTTAACCAATATATCTGAAGTTTCTTTTAGGCCCAAATATCAGTAGGCCCAATTCTTAGATAGATCAATAATATATTGGATCCACTAATCCAGGCCCAAGGGCCCAACCATATCGATTTGAAACATCTTCGACAGTATGTAGTTTGCTGTATGTTTTCTGAGCTATAGTTTGGTAAGACCTTACCAAACTCTGGATTCCAGAGTTTTGGCTTTTCATCAATTAAGGCTATATCCTCATCAAGGTGGAGGTTAACAATCTTCCCCTTGATGAAAGACAAAACTTGTGCACACCTGTTTCCTGTCAAACAAGACTATACAGAACATATAATAATAATGCAAGCATTAAGCATTAAGCGTAATCAAAATGTTGGATCAAGTATTTCAAAAACCTAAACAGAAAACAGTAAGGCCTTACAACCCAGAGCAGCAGAAAACAGCATAAAACCAGCACATAAATCTCCCCCTTTTTGTCTTTCAACAAGAAGGAGAGAGAGAGAGAAGTTTCAAATCAGCAAAATAGTTTTTAAAACAGAAGAAAAGGGTTCCAGGCCAGCAAAAGATAGAACTTCAGATAAATTCATTCGTCGTCGGAGATCTCCACCACCTCCTCCTCGTACCATTCTCCGTATCTTGGATACACATCCTCTGGAGCTCGACGTCCCTGGAAGATCTTCTCGCGCCAGCGATCCTTTGCGTTCTTCACAGTATGATTCTTCTACATCTCAGCCTGCCTTCTAGCTTCTTCATTTCGCCATTTTTTCACAATGCCGTATTCCTCTAGGGTAAGGATATTCGGCTCTGGAAAGAGTGGGCGTAGAATGAATCTCTTGAGCACTTTACGTTCACAGTTAAAGAGAACGTTTTTGGCAGTCTCTTCAACATGTTTGACAGCATCTGCATCCATCGGCATAATAGAGGTAGTGGCCCTATGGTTCATACCACAAAGCATAAAAAGCTGATTCAGCTTTTCATCCATAATCATAAGCCGCTGATGACTATCATCTTGTCTGTCCACAATGTCGGCTCTAGCAGCGTTCAGATCCTTCCTAAGAGCATCGACTTTAGCTTCCAGAAACTCTATCTGTTGTTCCAGCTTGACAGTGTCTCCCTGAGTCTGTGAGGGAGCTCTCAGAATCCAGCCACCGGCTAGAGTCTGCTCAATCCCCAGACGTTTCCAACAGTTCTCATCAATTCGGCCGATATGAGAAACATGCTCCTCTCCATGTGTGTCAATTTCAAAGAACTCGAAAATCTTGGGTAGGAAATTGGCATATGGAAGGGGTGCGATCAAGGGTGTGTTAATGGTGTGAAGCATGTAAGTCAAGATGAGATCGGGGACATCGATTTCGTGGCCTGCCATGATCAAATAGAGAATGTGGAGCAAGTTGTCAGTGACAAGCTCCCGAGAGTTCTTCCTGGGCAGGACACATCGAGCAAGGAGAGTAAACACCATCTTTGCCTCAAGAGAAAGAACATTATGAGTGTGTTTAGGCTTCGGTTTAGATGATTCAGCAGTAGGAACAGATCGAACAAAGAATTCTTTTTGAGCTTTGGAGATGCAGTAACTCTTGGATGGATGAGCTTGAGTGTTTACGGTTTCGGGTAAGCCAAGAATTAGGGCTAAAGAAGAGGAAGAAAGGGTGATCTTTCTTTGCTTGACTTGGGACGTAAGGGTAAGGACCCCTTTTTCTCTGTGAGCAGAGAGGTTGACAAAGAACAGCCTTGTAAGGCGTGGATAGGCAATGGTACCGGGGTTGAGAAAGGACCAGACATTAGAGTTTTTCAAGAGATTGACACACGAGAGGTTTGTGGATTCCAGAAAATCTAGATCCACATATTCGCAGAAATTGATGGAACGATTAACGAAACCATCTTTCCACATCCTGGCTTTGGTATGATTCAGAAACCAGGAGAGAGGAGCGCCAGAAGATACCTCGAAATCGGCCAAAGATTGAAGAAGATGTTGATGTGGAGTCTTCCTTGGGGCAGGAGGATTCACTTGGCGTGGTTGATTTCGCGGAGGATGTCGATTCTACCTTTTGATGATCCTGCGACGCCCAAGAGGAATCTCTTTGTCACTCTTTGAAGATGAATCAAGTTGTCTGAGAGTGGCTTTGCCACGATAATCCTCCATAACGGCCTTGCCCTTGTAATCTAAAGATCGGGGCCGTTTGGATTCATCACCAGGGGAGGAGGTTGAGGGTCTCTTTGGAGCCATGAATTCGGCTGAGTTCTTGAGTGTTTTCTTGAAAAGAGAAGAGAGTAGAGAGGGAGAGAGAATTGAAAGTGAAAGGGGTGATTTGATGGGTTGGAGATGAAAGGTATAAATAGAGAGGAAAAACCTTTGAACTTCCAAACACAATCTCAAGATTTTAGATCTCCCGGATTGATTAAACAAACCCCCATAAAACCGGTCCAACTTATCCAATGTGAAACCAATTTTCAAAAATTGAAAATAAGAGAATAAATGCAATAAATGAAGTAATTGGAAGAATTAAATCCGAAATAAAATCTTAACAGAAAAAGAAATCTAAAAACAATATAAGAATCTTGTTGAAGATTATCTTAAGAGATAATATCAAAAGATTTGATAAAAAAAAAATCAAAACCGTAATTAAAAGAAAATCGGTAAAAGGATAAAACTTCTTTTAGTTAAATATCTATAGAGATATTAACTAAGAGATCTGATCCAAAAAATAATATTATGAAGAATTGATTTATGACCTTACTATTGATTAGTAAGGTCTTGAAATCTTTTTCAAGATCTGGACATAGGGAATATGATCTTATAAGATGGCTCCCCCTACGTTTATGCTTCCTTATTAAGCATTCCAAGTTCCAACCTGATGAAATTGAATCTCTCTTCGGGTAAGGGTTTTGTGAAGATCTCTGCAAGTTGTAGTTCCGTAGAGATGAATGTCAAGGACATATCTCCTTTTTCTACATGATCTCGAATGAAGTGGTGTCTCACATCGATGTGTTTCGTTCTTGAATGCTGTACAGGATTTTTGGAGATAGAAATAGCAATTGTGTTGTCACATTTTATTGGGATGCCCTTATAGTTAATTCCAAGATCTTGGAGTTGTTGTGCAATCCATAGGACTTGAGCACAACAAGCTCCGGCAGCAATATATTCAGCTTCGGCCGTTGAAAGAGCCACTGAATTTTGCTTCTTGGAATGCCAGCTTATAAGGGATGACCCAAGAAATTGACAACATCCGGAGGTGCTTTTCCTATCCACTTTATATCCTGCAAAATCAGCATCGGAGTATCCAACAAGATTGAAACTTGATTGAGTGGGATACCATAATCCGAGATCCTTTGTACCATTTAGATATCTCAAGATCCTCTTTACCGCTATAAGATGTGATTCTTTCGGGTTAGCTTGGAATCTGGCACACATGCAAACACTGAACATGATGTCAGGCCTACTAGCAGTAAGATAAAGGAGAGATCCGATCATACCTCGATATTCTTTCTGATTTACTTGTTTTCCAGTAAGATGTTGATCCAAAGAAAGAGTAGAGCTCATAGGAGTTTTAGCTGCTTTGGATTCGATCATCTTGTATTTCTTGAGGAGTTCTCGAGTGTATTTTCCTTGATTAAGGAATATACCTTTAGAACTTTGATGAACATGAAGACCAAGAAAGAAACTTAGTTGCCCCATCATACTCATCTCGAATTCCCTGCACATCATATTTGAAAATTCCTTGCACAAAGATTCGTTAGTAGCTCCAAATAATATATCATCCACATAAATTTGTACAACAAGGATATCATTACCTTGAGTTTTGATGAATAGAGTTTTGTCAATTAACCCCCTTTTGAAATTATTTTCCAGAAGATATTTTGAAAGACGCTCATACCAAGCTCTTGGGGCTTGCTTCAAGCCATAAAGAGCCTTGTCGAGCTTATAAACATGATCTGGAAATTCATCATTTTCAAAAACGGGAGGTTGAGCGACATAAACCTCTTCATCTAGGAAACCATTCAAAAAGGCACACTTAACGTCCATTTGAAAGAGTTTGATGCTCATGAACGAGGCGAAGGCAAGGAGCATACGAATGGCTTCTAGTCTGGCTACGGGAGCAAAAGTCTCCTCGTAGTCAATACCTTCTTCTTGATTGTATCCTTGAGCAACAAGACGAGCCTTGTTTCGAATAATGTTTCCTCCTTCATCAAGCTTGTTTCGAAATACCCAACGAGTTCCAATAATAGATTTACCCTTTGGCCTTGCCGTAAGGGTCCATACTTTATTTCGCTCGAACTCATTAAGCTCATTCTGCATGGCTATAATCCAATCTGGTTCTTGAAGAGCTTCGGTATACTTCTTGGGTTCTACAAGAGAAACAAATGCGTGAAAAGCACATAAATTTCTAACTTTAGAACGAGTTTGAACACCAGATGAAGGATCAGAAATGATATCCGAAGTAGAGTGAGATGAGGCATGTTTGAATCTTCTTCGTACAGATCCTTGACTAGGAGTAGGATCACTAGAAGTGTAAGGATATGGCTCCTGAGGTTCAGGAGGATTCGTAGGATAAGGTCCTTGAGGTTCCGGAGGAGGCCCATCTTCAAGACTGGCTTCATTTGTAAGGCCTTGAGACATAGTTCCAAGACCTTGTGACAGATCAGTAAGATCTTGAAATGGTTCCTGCATATTTTTGGATATTCTCTTCTCAGGATGATTGCCTTCTCCATCTGATTCATCTCCTTCATGAGTATTTAACTTCAAGTCTGCAAATCCTTCACTCAAGATACCGTTATCACTTTCATCAAATAAGACATGGATGCTTTCTTCGACGATTTTGGTACGTTTATTGAATACTCGATAAGCCTTGCTTTGAGTCGAGTATCCAAGAAATATACCTTCGTCGCTGCGTGCATCAAATTTCCCAAGATTATCCTTTCCATTGTTATGTACGTAACCGAATGGTTTAAAATATGATATGCTTGGTTTTCTTCCTTTAAAAAGTTCATAAGGAGTTTTCTTTAAAATTGATCTAATTAAACATCTATTGAGAATATAATTTGATGTATTCACAGCTTCTGCCCAGTATGACTTTGGCAGGTTATTCTCTAATAGCATAGTCCTGGACATTTCCTCTAGGGTGCGGTTCTTTCGTTCCACAACAGCATTCTGTTGAGGTGTCCTAGGTGCCGAAAAATTATGAGAGATACCATATTTCGCACAAAATAGATCAAAGTTTAATTGATCAAATTCTCTACCATGATCACTTCTAATAGAAACGATAGGTAGGTTTTTCAAAGTTTGTAACTCCTTACAAAGTTTAGAAAAATAAAACAGAGTTTCTGATTTATCTTTGAGGAAGAAAACCCAAGTAAATCGAGAATAATCATCAACAATAACAAATATGTATTGTTTACCTTTGGGAGATTTGACACGCATAGATCCGCAGAGATCCATGTGTAGAAGCTCCAAAGGTCTAGTAGTACTAACGACCAGCTTCTTTTTTAATGGACTACGGGTGTGTTTACCTCTTCAGCAGGCTTTGCAGAGATCATCCACCTTGAAGTTTAAATCAGGAAGGCCTCGAAAAAGATCCTTGGAAAGGAGTTTGCTGAGGGTATGCATACTTATATGCCCAAGTCTCCTATGCCAAACCCTTGGATCTTCTGATAAGGCCTTGAGACATTTCAGATTGGAGCCTGCAATACGATTAGTATTAAGAGCATAAATGTTAGAGTCCCTGTATGCAGTAAGAACAATTTCTCCGGACTCTTCATCTTGAACGACACATTTCTTCTTGTTGAAACTAACAAGATTTCCCTTATCACAAAGCTGCGAAACACTAAGAAGGTTATATTTTAAGCCATCAACAAGATAAACATCATTGATAGAATTGTTTGAATCAACACCAATGTTACCAATACCAACGATGTTGCATTTTGCTTTATCACCAAGAGTAATAGTCCTACCGGATTGCTTCTTTAGATTGTGAAAAAGAGATTCTTTTCCACTCATATGTCTTGAGCAACCACTATCCAATATCCACTTTTGATCCTTGGTCTTGGTGATATCCTGCAAAACACAAAATCAACCTTTTCGGCTAGACCAATAAACTGATTTGGATCCATTGTGGGGGTACACCATATTTGGTAACCTTGTTCCTTTTGGAACCCAAACCTGTCTTATCCGCTCATTTAATCGAACAGGAAAAGTATTTCTAATAATGTAAGGATCTGTTCTCCTATAAGGACACGTTTCCTTTGCATGACCTTTCTTACAACAAAAGAAGCAAGTTGGAGATCGCCAACCTCCTTTAGCCTTAACGAACTTGGTGGTAGGCTTTGCAGGAAAGTTCCTGTTGTATCCTACACCACTTCGATTTAAGGAGAGTTGTTGTTCTCCAAGCATCTTGTTAAGAGTTGCTTTGGATCGAGTGAATTGCACAAGGGATGTTTGTTGATCTTGACATTTCTTAGAAAGCTTCACATTTTCATTCTTAAGATCATTATTTTGATTCTTAAGAGAAGAGACATTTGCCTTAAGTTCAGAAATTTCTGATCGTAAGGTCTTACTCTCTGTGATAGTTTCAGAACTTTGGCTGTCAAGATCTTGCAATTTCTGCGACAGCTTCTTTATGCACGTTTCTTGATCCTGCACTTTCTCTTTCAAGAAGCTGATTTCTTTGTTGTAAGTCTCCTCATTTGAAATCATATTCTTCAAGAATTCAGATAAAACATTGATAGGGCTAGAGAGAAGATTTCTTACAACTCCATCTAAGTGTTGATCCTTGGTTTCGTCGGATTTTGCCATAAGGCACAAGTTTGCATGTTCCTCTTCAGCGTCTGAGTCACTTGAACAATCCGAGTCACTCCAAGCAGCCATCACTTTCTTGTTGGACTCCATCTTCTTTGCTTTGTTCTTCTTCTTTATAGGACATTCTTTGACGAGATGATCTGTTTCACCACATTCATAACAAGTAAGAACTCGACTCTTCTTAGAAGAGTTAGAAGGCTTACCTTTGGCAAATTGCTTTTTCATTTTCAATATGCGTGCTAATCCACGAGTGATTAAAGCAAAATGATCTTCATCATCATCACTATCAGAATCTTCTTATGGTTCTTCTTTCTTGACCTTAAGAGCAAGGTTTTTGAGATTGGTAGGAAGTTCCCCATCATCCTCGTTGAGGATCATTTCATGGGTTATTAACTTTCCTAGTAGATCATCAAGAGCCAATGTGCTAAGATCTTGAGCTTCTTCTATGGCCGTCACCTTAGGACCCCATTTAGCTTTAGGTAAGCATCTTAGTATCTTTCTAACCTTTTCTTCATTTAAAAAGGTCTCACCTAATGAGTCAAGGTTATTTATGATTTCCGTAAAACGGGTAAACATAGTTTTAACCGACTCATCAGGGTTCATCTTAAACAATTCATATTGTCTAAGAAAGATACTAATTTTGGTCTCTTTGACCTGGCTGGTTCCTTCATAAGTAACCACCAATTTATCCCAGATTTCTTTTGCTGTTTTGCATGAAGAGATACGGTTGAACTCATCCGTACTCAATCCACAATACAGTAGGTTTATGGCTTTGAAATTCTTAGCCACACTTTCTAAGTCAGTCTGGGTGTATTCATCCTCTGATTTGTCCACCCTCGTTCCATTGGGACCTTCTTTCTTGGGAATATTTGGTCCTCGCATAATGATATGCCAGAGTTCCAAATCTTGATCAATAACAAACATTTGCATTAGAGATTTCCAATGCATGAAGTTATTCCCAACAAAGAGAGGTGGACGGGAGATAGATCTTCCTTGGCCGAAACCACCTTGCCCTTCACCTGCCATGGTTAGACTCACAGATAGTAATATCTAAGAAACGTGAGTAAGGCTCTGATACCAACTGAAGTGCGGAATAGGCATATACACAGCACGAATATACTCTAGAAGGGGGGTTGAATGGAGTATGACAACTTTTTGGCAAATGCTGAAACTGGTAAGATCTTACTGTCTGAGGTAAGACCTTATCTGAAATGCAGAAACAAGTTAATAAAAACGAGATGAACAAAGTGCAAACAAAAGACACGTGCGAATGTAAAGAGCAGAAAGAAAAGAACACAAGACTTGTTAACGAGGTTCGGCACAACCGCCTACGTCCCCGCCTAGGGTATCCAACCCGTAGGATTCAACAACTTTATTTCACTTTATCTTATGAGTCCTAGATACAACCTCTAGAAGACCTTCCCTCTTCTAGACTAACTTCCTATCTAGCAACCCAAACGCTCTAGTGAAATAAAGCTACTAAGGATACCGAAGTACCCTCTATGATTGGGTAAAGAACCCTGTGTATAACTCTCACTGAATTGTACTATAACGCTTTAAGGAAACCTCACACACTCAAAGTAAATACAACACGATAAGACAAGAGAGTAGTGTGATCGGAGCTTGAAGAAGAAGAACTTGCAGAAGATCAATTGTGCGCTGTGAGTGTTGTCTTCTGCAGCCACTTCCTTCTTCTATATATAGGCCAACACGTTTAATTTCAGAATCAAACGCAAAGCCTTGATCTTCTCCTAGTGGTTAAGAGCCGTTGCAATATATCTTCTGGGAGAGAGATCTTCGGATTGAAAGGGCCACCATTCCAGAACCTTCATAGAAGATACGCTGATATTTGGCTGAAGATTCGAGTTGATTGCTGAAGAAAACTCGTTCAAAAAGCCTGCCAAATCTCAACAGAATATATGTATGAAAATAAGATAGATTTAAGCAAATCTATCCTTAACCAATATATCTGAAGTTTCTTTTAGGCCCAAATATCATTAGGCCCAATTCTTAGATAGATCAATAATATATTGGATCCACTAATCCAGTCCCAAAGGCCCAACCATATCGATTTGAAACATCTTCGACAATATGTAGTTTGTTGTATGTTTTCTGAGCTATAGTTTGGTAAGACCTTACCAAACTCTGGATTCCAGAGTTTTGGCTTTTCATCAATTAGGGCTATATCCTCATCAAGGTGGAGGTTAACATAATTGTTATCTTATTTATCGGTCTTTCTTATCTATTCCCCAAGGGTATAGATTAAGAATATCGATTGAAAAAGATTCTCTACCAAACAAGAAGCAACCATAGAAAATAAATGTTAAGAACAAGCTAAAATAATTTGATTTTTAGAAATATTTATTGATTGGGCATAGGTTAGAAAAGTCATTTATTTGTATCTAGATTAATTTTTATTGAAATATATCTATTTATAAATTGATTTAATATTATTTTATAATTGATATTAATTTACAACTCTATCATAAGGAGGATGATACACATACACCAAGTGTATGTTGGTGTATCTTTTTTCCATGTGTAAAATTTTCTAAAATTTATCCACTACTTTTAAAATTATAAAAATTAACCCTAAAATTTTTCTTTAACACTCTATTATACCCATATTATAAAGAATAAACCCTAAAAATTCAATAACCACTAATTATACCCTAAATTTTAAATGGTCAACCCTAGAAAAATAAATTTTCAAAAAAAAAATGGTGCATACATACACCAAGTGTATGTGTAGCCTTTTCCCTATCATAATAATAAATTATAATTCAAATTGTATATGTTAATTGTTATATTTTTAATAGATATTTTTAGATAATTGATATAATTTTATAATATTGTGTTAGCATATTTATAATACTTTAAACTGACATATTTTCTCATGGAGTAATTTTTAATGAATTTTTTTTACGATGCATTTATTCCATTTTAGGATTTATTACACCAAAAAAGGAATTTTTTATTAAAATATATAATAAGGAGACAAACCTTGTACTCCGAATAAATCTGTGTATGGGTAGAAACGAAACATGCAGACGTGGAAACACGCAGAAGCGGGGTTGATAAATGATAATCTCCCTCCACGTTACCACGTAGGATTCAATGAATCTTATTGGGTCACTATAATTTGGAAAATTTTGTTACCATGTTGACGTACTCTTATGAAAACCTTTAAAATACAAATTTGTGGACATTTTTTTTTATGAGTGTACGTGTCCTATATTGAAATAATTTTCTATACATATACACATTAAGTAATATTCTTAAAAAAAAAATCGCCCTATAGAAATTCTTGGATTCAGCACTATGACTATGTTGTAGGAATAAACAAATGTCACAAACTGACGCACACAAAGCCCGTGCAGTGCTCTCATTCTCGATAGGTCAGCCTTATGCAATCGATACTAATGGTTTCGTCTTATTTTAAACTTATCAAGAGAGCAACTTTAACCCTCAACCAATTGCATAAGGATGCCCAACTCCCTCTTCATCACTGTCACGTCCTCGACTAATGAAAAGCACTTCGAACTTAATCGGGTCAGCATGCTTGAACATCCAAGGGGTCACCACCTTATCTTCCCACACAACACTATTGAAGCACTCCCCCAAACATTTGAGCGACACCCTCATCGCTGCTTTTGCACAGATGTGATGTCTGTTTTCTAATTGACATCAAGATGCACACTCCCTCGTGCCAACGCATCCAGTTGGCTAGGTGGTCTTCAGGATCATCCAATAGGCTTTTGTGTCCCTACCTCATCGAGCGCTCAACGCTTAGGAGCAACCGGGTCACAATCCTTTCGCTCGGCGGACATCAGTTCCGTGTCCCAGCTCTTTCGCATGGTGCACAATGGATTCCACACTCCCTCTGCCTACTCAACTTTTGACACAAGTGCTTGGTTATGAATGAAAGGAGAGTCGGACTTGGCGTACACGAGGCCTGTGTGACGCCCCTATCCACGAGAGGCTAACCTTACGCGATCGACACTACTGGTTTCACCTTGTTTTAGATTCATCAGGAGAGAACCTTCAACTCTCGACCAATTGTATAGGGATGTTCAATTCCTCCTTCATCGCTGTCAAGTCATCGACAAGCAAAAATTTCCCGAACTCCCCACACAACACCGTTTAAGCACTCTAGCTAAAAGCAGAGATAGATCCACATGCGCACTCCGGTGAATTTAGGGTATGTATGAAGTTTGTCAAATTGCATCAATTGTCCCTTTAGACGCCGGGCTTTGGGCCGGCCGGCTTCTATTTGTCATCGTCTTCCCCATATTTGTCAAAACTTTACTGCTTAAATAAAATTTAATTCTCCGTTGTTAACTCCGTCATATAATAATAGTTAACTCCATCTGAGCTTTAATTAAATTTTATGTCTATTTATTATTTTCTTCACTCATCATCTCTATTAGGATAATAATACTACATCCAGGGCCGGCCTCATTCAACTATTCAAGTATTACATACATGTGATAGAGCTACAAAGGTCAAGATCGTACTGCGATGACTTTTAAAAATCTAACCTTTAAAACAAAATTCAAGAAAAGGAGGACCATTCCGCAATGGAACATCTCAATCTTCAACTTACTCTTTTGGTACTTGATGTGGGTAAGAGTTGTGAAAGGAAAAAATGTCCACACGACTAGGATAACAAGTGTTGTATATAAGATTGTGGACTATTCTTTTCTATTATCAATTGATTTTAGGATATAATCTCACTTGATGGATGTGTTTAAATTCCAAGCGATTATTCATTATAATTATAATCATTTAAAAGCGGTTGTTTACTATAGTTATAATTTGTTTAGAATATCGTAAATTAAAAAAAAATCTTGTAGATTGTATCAGCTAAACACTCACTATTACATAACACTTATAATTATTTATAAACTTAATGGATTTGATTAATATAATTTATTATTATTATTATATTTTAAATTGCATTATTTTAAACAAATTATAAATTATGTTAAACACACCCTTTTAAAATGATTATAATTATAATACATAATTATGTTAAACAAACCCTTTATATCGTTTGATAAGTACAATTTTTATAAATTAATTTCATGTAAAGATAATACTTATGAAATGCGTAATTTAAATGTTTTTGAAATTTATGTTTGGTTAAAAATATTTGAAGTATTGTATTTTATTTTAAATATTATAACTTATTTAAATCATTAATCATAAACCAAATAAGTAAAATCGTACTTTTCTTATCAAGGTAAATACAATTAATATGATAATTTGTAACTTTTTTTTAACATGTTATCTTTTTATTTTGAAAAACGACAAAACATGAGAAGATAATACAAATCATACGAAACTACACTTCACAAGGAATGAAACACGAAGCAAACAAGGGGTAATACATCTTTTCAAATCTCACTCATTACTTCTTCTTCTTTCTTCTTTCTTCTTTCTTCTTCTTCTTTTTTTTGAATTTTTTTTCAGAATATTCATAATATTGAAAATAATTATAAAAATGTTCAACGTTTCAAATATTTTGTCAAAATGTTCAAAAGTGTCAGGGGAACAGAAAACCGCGGTTTTCTTTGGAATCTCTAATCTGTCAGTGAAACCTAAAAAAAAAAAGATAATGGTAAACCGCGGTTTCAAACCGCGGTTCTACCTTTTTTTTTTATTTTTTTTAAATGGAAATGCATAAACCGCGTGCTCAAACCGCGGTTTATGTCTGTATTTGAAATCTTGCAGATGAAACGCGGGTCTAACTCGCGGTTTATGTTGTAATTATCGTCAAAGATTCCCGAGCTTCGAACCCTAAACTGAAACCCTAATGTAAAACGCGGACTAAATTCGCGTTTCTTGTTAAATATCAATCTTCAACTCTCACCCTACTGGTGTATTCGCTTCATTAATTCTTATTTTCTTCTTCAACTCCACCATATTCTACTTCACTCATCCATGGTTTCTTTCAACCTTCCGTAAGCATATTAGTACTATCATAGAAGCATATCAAGAGTTTGGAGAAGTTTATTAAAGGTTAGTTCATACAAATCATCACTTTGTTATTTTTATAAGTATTCTATGTTGGTTTAATGAATATTACTATGTTCTCATGGATTTAAAGAAAATTTCTAATTTTCTAGTTGTTAGCCTTACCTGAACAATATTTGTAGCATTGATGTGCAAGAGAAAGTGTAGTAGTGTTGGTTTAGTAATGCTATGATCTAGCAAGTATAATTGGTTATTACCTTCAATGAAAATAGTTGACCAGAAAAAATTGAGTAAAATATCTAAATTTTAGAAGTGGTGGTGGTAATTAATTAATTATGTAAATATTGATATACGACTGAATTAGTTATAATGTGGTAAAGAAAATGATGAAAACTAACTTCTTGCGGTTGGTAGTACAAGATGGATGACCACTACAATTCATCTCATGAGGAGGAGATAGATGATATTCATGTCGATTCACTTGGGGTCAATCATGAAGATGACTTGGATCAATCTCAGGAAAATGATGATGATGCTAGGGAGGCAGCACTTATAGCTGAGGCCACAAATCCAAATTGGAATATTTTCGAACAGCTTGACCCTACGATAATTACCTCTTGGCAAGCGTTGAACACATATGCGCAAGATGTGGAAGAAAGAAGATTTTATCGTGATCAACTCTTTGATTCTTTGGATGAATTGAAATTTCACCTGACGGAGTATTTTGTGCAGCTGAGGAAACAATATCGGACAATGAAGGCTACTCCAGATTGGTATATTGTTGTCTGCGATAGGAAGGATAGTTGCGGGTACACATGGCGATTGTCAGCTCGTCGAGTAGACCGAACTCCTAGAATGTGGAGAGTTGTGAGTTATACTAGTCCCCATGCACAAAACTGTGTTGGAGAACTGATGCAGTTGGATAATCGCAATATCACTTCAAACTTCATTAGGGGGGAGATTTTGGGGTTTATCCGCAAAGATTCTGACACAAAGCCAAGTTTTATCATTGAGCATCTCCAAAAAAGGTATGGTGTATGTGTCTCATACACAAAGGCTTGGAAGGCGAAGCATAAGGCAATTGCTGAGATTTACGGTGATTGGGAGGAGTCTTACATCGAGTTGTCTAGGTTCATGGCAGCCCTTCAAGCCTCAAACCCAGGGACAGTTGTTGAATGGAGCAATGTCGACACTCCAAACCCAAATGAAAAGTTTCTTGGTCGCGTGTTTTGGGCTTTTGTCCCATGCATTGCTGGGTTTGAGTACTGTCGTCCTTTGATTAGTATTGATGGCACCCACCTATACGGAAAGTACAAGCATACATTGCTGATGGCAGTGGGTGTTGATGCTAACAACCAGATATTTCCCTTAGCTTTTGCTATTGTGGAGAGCGAAAATGGTGATAGTTGGGCTTGGTTCATGGATTGTGTTGGACGACACGTGACACAAAGGGCGGGTTTATGTGTGATTTCAGACAGACATACAGGCATTATGAAGACAATGGAAGAGTTGGATAGATGGAGAGATCCCAACGCTCATCATAGGATATGCATCCGACATCTTAAATCAAATATGAATGATGCATTCCATGACAAAAATGTTAAAGACATGGTGGGATGGACTGCATATCAACACGAAGCTCGTGGGTTTGAGAAGGGATGTCGTGCCATCCAGTAGATGAATAGTGGTGCTTGGGAGTACTTAGCCGCAATTGAGCCACGCATGTGGGCATTAGCACATGATGGGGGTGTGAATACGGTGTCATGACAACCAACTTGTCGGAGGTTTTCAATGGGGTGCTTAAGGGCGGTAGATGTCTTCCGATCACATCGCTTGTCAGGCAAACATTTTACAAGGTGAACAGCTACTTCGTGATGAGACGTGCCATGGCTACAGCTCGTATTGCCCAAGGTTTGCCTTTAACAGAAAAGATTGATCAGCAGATCGCATCGACCATAACTACTGCGATGAGGGCACATGTGGTATCATTTGACTTCCAGAATGGCATATTCGAGGTCATCATGAACCCACTAGGAAGTCAAGGTCGTCGGAGTGGAAGGGCATATAAAGTCAATTTGAGACATATGACATGCACATGTGCTAGCTGGAAGTTGTTGAAGGTGCCATGTGCTCACGTCATGACTGTCTGCAGAACTCAGAGTCTATCATTTCTGCCATATGTTGACCAGTTCTTGACATCACAATCGCATTTGCTCACTTACCAAATGTCTTTTCTACCAGTTGGTGAGCCCTTTAACTGGCCAAATGTTGGAGGTCCTAAGTTAGTCCCCGATCCAACACGTTTACGAGATGTGGGGCGTACAAGATCACGTCGAATTAGGAATGAAATGGATGAAGGAGTCCCTGGCACAGTGCGTTGTGGCATATGCAAGCAATGGGGGCACAACAGAAGGGCATGCCCAGGTCGTGCTGGTCCTTCGGGCTCATGAAGCCCTTATCATGATGTTTCTTATTCGGTTAGTTTGGTACTTGTAATGTTAACATTCTATAGTGGTACTTGTAGTATTATAGTAATGCTATGGTCGTTGTAGTTTTATGGTCCTTGTAGTTTTATGGTACTTGTAATGTTATGATCCTTGTACTTTTATGGTACTTGTAATGTGATGGCCGTTGTAGTTTTATGGTACTTGTAGTGTGAAGGTAATGTTATGGTACTTGTAGTGTTATGGTACTTTGAATTATTATGAAAATAGTAAACATATATAGAAACGCATAAACTTAGTTACGTCCGGATGTGCATAAATATAGCTACGAACTTGTTTCATGGATAACACATATCATCACAACTAACATAGTCCTACTCGTCATCCTCACTCTCACCTACGGTATCCAAATTACGCGTCGCTCGTTGACGAGGGGCAGGTGTGCCTCCATAAAGATTGGTTGGCTGCTGGTACACAACTCTCCCACCGACCAATGGTGGTGTTATCAAGATTGGTTGGGATGCACCATACATGGGATTCTGTGCAGCTGTTGCAAACGTTGATTGTGGAAACATGAACCTAGGCTGACCGTAGGCATCCGTCGTGGCCATAGGAGGCGCACCTGAAACATCATAGTAAGTGTACGAAGGAAACATCATGGATGATGCGGATGGGGTGCCTACATGGGAAGCATAACCCGAAGGAGTCGCACTTGTAACACCGTAGTAAGTGGGTGTATCGGACGGTGGACACCCCGGGGTGGATGTCGGCATGCTGTAACCTGTGTTGTCCGATGCTGGAGGCTGCTGATGCCATTCAGTTGGGTTGAACGAAACTTGATTTAGGAATTGCGGAGCTTGGGATGTGACATAATTGCAGTATTCATCAACTCTTCCCAACATGGAGTTATATTGATGCTGCTCGTACAATTGATGTGTAGCTTGTGATGTTTCTGTTGCTCGTTGACTTGCATCCATGATAAAGTTCCCCTGATGGCGTTACCAAAGTTATTAACATGTGAGATTTATAGGCAAAAGGAATGCTTATATAATTAAAGACATGCACATGTGAGATGTCAACACTAACCATCATGTGAAAATCTGGAGTAACGGGTTAATAAGCTCCTGCAGGAGAGCTGCTCGGTGGGCTGATAATGCGTCGGGTTATACGTGTATAGCATGTCATGTATTGCGTTATCACTTCTTCGACGTCATCCACCTGATGAGCGACTTGTATAGAGGCCTCCCGTTCATTCCATAATGATATCTTATCCATGTGAACATTAGCCCAATTATGTTGATGTTTCCCCTTACGGTCCATCTTGTGCAATGCCTCATCGTACTAACACCCGCCTGGCACCAGCTGAACCTCCCCAAATTGTCGCATCACCCTCTCTGGGTGATGCCACTCTACTATCTCAAAGCATATAAGAGGTGTCGTACTTCTCCATATGTTAAACCCGCTTCGACAAAGTGGGGACAATCGGCCTAACAACTCAGTAGTATATGGTTCCCACACAAACTGACAATGAAATGAAATAAAATTCTGTTAAGCTAGGAGGAAACTAATTCAAATTTAATTCAATTCTGTTAAGCTAGGAGGCAACTAATTCAAATTTAATTCAATTCTGTTAAGCTAGGAGGCAACTAATTCAAATTTAATTCAATTCTGTTAAGCTAGGAGGCAACTAATTCAAATTTAATTCGATTCTGTTAAGCTAGGAGGCAAATAATTCAAGTTTAATTCAATTCTGTTAAGCTAGGAGGCAACTAATTCAAATTTAATTCAATTCTGTTAAGCTAGGAGGCAAATAATTCAAATTTAATTCAATTCTGTTAAGCTAGGAGGCAACTAATTCAAATTTAATTCAATTCTGTTAAGCTAGGAGGCAACTATTTTAAATTTAATTCAATTCTGTTAAGCTAGGAGGCAACTAATTCAAATTTAATTCAATTCTGTTAAGTTAGGAGGCAACTAATTCATATTTAATTCAATTTTGTTAAGCTAGGAGGCAACTAATTCAAATTTAATTCAATTCTGTTAAGCTAGGAGGCAACTAATTCAAATTTAATTCAATTCTGTTAAGCTAGGAGGCAATTAATTCAAATTTAATTCAATTCTGTTAAGCTAGGAGGCAACTAATTCAAATTTAATTCAATGCTGTTAAGCTAGGAGCCAAGTAATTTAAATTGAATTCAATTATGTTAAGTTGGGAGACAATGACTTCAAATTATGTTAACCAAGATTGCATGTCTAACCTGATCCTCGCGTTGTCGGTCCAATGCATCTCGACAATACTTCAGAGACCTAGGTGTCGTTCCGTATGAATACGAACAATGTAGCCATCTCATTGCAAGAGAATCTTCTCCATCTACAAAGTGCACGCCAAATGGAGGAGTCTGAGAGCCTTGACCTTTCTTCTTTCGAGACTCTTGTCTCTTCGCCCTTCGAAGTTCATTTTCATCACCCCCGGTGTTCACGTAGATACATTTTGGTCGTCCTATTGAGATGCGCTCCCAAGTCCATAACTACATAATGAAAGAGAGCGTTGTATACAAAAATTGAATCACCAATTTAACTTTGATTCTTATCAATAATTTAATAAATTCATTTTGCCCTTTAGCTTTGCATCGTATGAATAAATTGAATCAACTATCGACATTCAGTTACCTGCAATAATATGATGGGTCCCACAACCTCCGCCTTCTCCCGATGCGTCGCTGTACAGAGTTGGAGATATAAGAATGCAAGCGTAGCACTTCCCCAACTGTATTGGCCAGCTGCCTCCAAATCTGCCAAAAGTGGAAGGTAGATTAACTGCACTTGTCTGCCACTAGTATCAGCAAATGTGACACTAGCCATTAGCAATAGAATGTATGCCCTAGCTTGACACTGAACTGTGACTTCGTCAGCATCATCTTGTAAAGGGACAATTAGTTGTCGTAACCATGACATTTTCACCGATGATCCACGAATACAATTTTCCAGTGGAGTGGCCCCGAGCAATGTTTGAGCGACAAAAGCCCAACTATGACATGCAGTGCCAGTCACTGCAAGACCGTCCACTCGAAGCCCAAGCAGAACCGACATATCTTGTAGTGTGATTGATGCCTCCCCAACAGTCAAGTGAAATGTGTGTGTCTCAGGCCTCCATCTCTCCACTAAAGCGGTCACAGGTTCGTGATCAATCTCAAACGTAGATCCTAACCGATAGATACCATAAAAACCTGCCACCTTTATGTAATGTAGGACTCTCGGGTGTGCGATCAAATCCCTGCCAAACTTTCGTAAGTGCATCCTGTGCTGGATCACCCCATCAGTCTACACATATATAAAGTATGCATGGTATATGTCGATAATATTATGTCAACCAATACATAATTTCCATTAACAATAAATCCTTACATATTCAACGCAGTTCCACACACGTCAGTCGACCTATGGAGATGTTGTCGGTGAAGCACGTCACTCACTAACGGCCCGGGATTCAACTGCATTTCCATTTGCCTAATCTAAACACATAAAATTTCAACATGAAATATATCATTAAGATTGAATAGTTCTATCAGTTGATATATTCATTATTCTAACACTATCTAGCTAACTAGTAAATAATGTTTATCTATATTATTTTATGCTATTCTATTATCATATAGTGTTATGTCTATATTAATTTGATCTAAAATAGCATCATGCAATTACAAATTAACGAATTATATAACTACACATACTTACTAATTTACATTATAATATCATTCTCATACATCATTCATATAATATAAATTTTCATTCTCATACTCCATTCATACTATATAATATTATACCATAAAAAATTAAATAATTATAAAATAATCAAGTTTTATATATATCATAATTTTTAATTCTATATGCTACTATTATCTAATCATACACTAATCTACTTTCACATGCACATACTATTAAAGACAAATTAGTATTAAAATATACAAAAAATTGCATAAACAACCAAATAATAAAACACTAACCTCAATAAGTGATGGCAGTCCGGATTTAGAAGAGAAATGAGCTGGGATAGGTTATGAAGTAAATAAGAGGATGAGATTGAGATGAATAAGAAGTATTAGGGTGGGATGAAACGCCAAAACACCATCACCGCCGAGAGGAAGCCATGAGCGGCTGAAGCTTGAGGTTGAAGAGAATGAAATGGGGGAAAGACGGGTAGGGTTTTGTTTTAAGGTCCATACAAAGCAAACCCGCGGCCTAGATATGCGGTTTTATAAAGGAAAACCGCAAACCCAAACCGCGTTTCATTTAATGTGACCGTTGACCAGCATCTGCCACATAAACCGCGGTTTGAGCACGCGGTTTATGCATTTCCATTTTAAAAAATAAAAAAAAAGGTAGAACCGCGATTTCAAATCGCGGTTTACCATTATTTTTTTTTAGGTTTCACTGACAGATCAGAGATTCCAAACAAAACCGCGGTTTTCTGTTCCCCCTCACACTTTTGAACATTTTGACAAAATGTTTGAAACTTTGAACATTTTTATAATTATTTTCAATATTATGAATATTCTGAAAAAAAATTCTCTTTTTTTGGTAAGAATTAAATAAATTGACTAAGTAAATATCTAGTGAAATCCTTCATAAATTGACCTACTTAATCTATACCCTAAGGTTATAGATTAGAAAATACAATTTTTATATTATTATTAAGAAGACATTTTTTAAAAGGGGAAATTGCAAGTTTGTACCATTCCTTACTACTTTATTTTGGCTCCGAAATTGGGGAAATAAAGGGCGATTTTACGTACATGAAAACTTAAGAAATGATTTTGACAAGTCAAGAGTAGTCTAGCTAGCATTTTGTTGGTTAGACTGTGAAATAAGACTTCTAGTCACATGTATTTGCTACCGGCCGTAGGGATGGACAAGGGGTAAGTTGCCCCTCTTTCCGTCATATAAGCCCCCTATAGTTTATCTCTTCTCCAATCATTTTGATATATTATACGTTTTAATACCATAGTTGAATGAAAAATGATAAGAATTATTCTATCTGAAATAAAGATTATGAGGCATCCTCAGATTTGGTAGCGTCTTCGCTCCTCCACCTATCGAGGCACCCTCAGATTTGGTAGTGTCTTTGAGCCGTACATGCCAGCCAGGGTGCTCCGACAATTCGGCCGCGTGCAGGAGCCCTCATTGGTCGTCATTCCTCCGACCTTCGCGCAGCGACCGTTTCGCCTGCAGAGGCGTTACATCGTGACGTTCGATCTGCAGCACTACCGTTGGGCAGATCAGGACCCTGAGAGATTCTACCCTGTCACCGGTCACCGGAGGACGGTCGAGAGCTGTCAGGGAGGCGTCTCAGCTGACTACCTCGCTTGGTTCCAGTCCCAGAGTCGAGGTGATGTGTTGCCCACGACAGTGATACTACCTGATGCTCCTCCGGCTGCGCCTACCTACCCAGACGACGTCATCAGAGCAGTTGAGGATGAGGCTGTTGCGCGACAGGCCCGGGTCGACGAGATGACCCAGTCTATTCAGGCATTGGTCGACCATCCCCAGCTAGAGCAGATGTATGAGCATTTCATGGGCTACATTCGATCTCTGCAGTAGAGACATTATATTATGTTTGTTTATGACATACATTTCGTCTTTTATGGGTATACTATATTTGTGTATTTCGTGTTCCTTGTGTTATTATTTTCGATGGTTTCTACCCGTTCACAACAACAAACAATCACATGCAAACGCTTCACTTCATAGATAACGATTAGGTAACGATTAGATTACACATCGAGGCATTACTAAAACTAACAAATACACTGGATAACAACATAATTTGTTTTTAACAATCGATCAGCCTATACATGATTCGTCTTCGGAATGAGTTTAATCTTTAACTCGTTGAATGCAAAGCTTCCAACCTCCATATTTGCGGCCCTCACAAGTATCCCTGCTATTTGAGCTACATCAGTGTGGTCCTCTCTGTTTATATCGGGGAAGAATGACCGAATATGTTGAAGAAGAAGGTCTCCAACCCTCCACTCATACGCTCCACGAATGCCCGGATGAAAATCATTGCAGTACATACACCCGAACTGCAAGGGTGCGGAAATCTGATTCTCATTTTCACACACGACCCGAAAGAGCGCGCATGGAGGCATGCCACTGTATTCTGGACTGCGGCAAGCACAGTTGGACTCCTCCGGGGGCATTGAGTACCGAACCCTTTTGATTACAAAATCAATGCGGGAGGTTGAGCCTTCTATTTCAGATGCAACCGGCTCCATGACAGGAATGAAAATGTGGAATTGTTGTGTTGCATTTTCAAATGCGGTCCTCATCCCCTTTTATAGGGTGGGTGAATGTGGGAAATTTGGATGAAGTAACAACGTCAAATCTGACGTTGTTACAACGTTCAAATAGACGTTGCTAAGAAAATATTTGGAGAAACTTGGACGTTGTAACAACGTTCCAATGGACGTTGCTAAGCCCGACGGAGCCCGCTTGGATTCCAAGGTGCAACGTTCAAACCGACGTTGCTACAACGTCGGATCTGACGTTGTTACAACGTCGGATCCCGTCCCCTTTGCAAAATTCACCACCAAATACAACGTCGGATTGAACGTTGCTACAACGTCTAATCCAACGTTGCTACAACGTCCAATCCGACGTAGTATTTGCGGTGTATATAGGGAACACATTTTTTTTGGAGTTTTAAAGTTTTTTGAATAATTTTAACGTGTTTTTTTTGTTACCAATGATCCCTTACTCTAGTGGTAAGGGAGAGGTAATCCTTGCAAGAGATCAAGGGTTCAAATCCCATTATTTACACATTTGTGTAAAATGGGTGCTCAAGTCTTCATTGGCTTGGGTGAGCCGGCTTACCTGGTTCGCGTCCTTTGCAGGTTAGGGCTTTTGAAATGTTCTTTTGAGAATTTGGTTGGAAAACAAGGTGTTAGAAATTCTATAATGACAACTTTGACCGGGTTTGACCTAGATTTGGATATTCGGATATTTTCTCGGGATCTAGTTATTTTCCTTTGTGATTATCTTGTGAAAAGGTTTCCATGTGTTAAATAGTAGAATAGTATCTTATGGCGCTTTTATCGCTTATATATTAGGTGATTGTTGATATTGCTTGGATTCTGCTTCTACCGTAACCTCGGAACCCCCACGTTACAAAAAAAAGGTGTTTTTTTTGTTAAACAAATTCTCTATCACATTCTTAAAAACTGAGAAGCAACAAAAAAAAAAGTAGAGAGGTTTTCTTATATTCGCAATATTTTTCAAAACTAAATAATTGTTAAAATCTTCAAAATAGAGAAGTTGTCGGAGTTTAAGCAAAAATAATTTAAAACATATATATTTTATTTTCATTTTAGAGAAATTTTAGGAAATTGGTTAGAGATGGTCTAAAGATTTAGCTCTTAAATGTATAATTTGAGTTAAGAGAGTACTACAATCTACATATGTCCAGATGGAACGCTCATTAAGCACCTCGTTCCATTAGACAAAGCTAAAACAATCTCAAAGTTTGTGCTTCGACTTTTTTTTTTTTTTTTTTTGAGAAACTTGTGCTTCGACTTAGAAGTAATAAAATTGGCATTTATAAACAGTAGGTAGGCCGGTCCACTGCAGATGAAGGTCCATTACTAATAATTCAGAGAGGCCCAGCGGGGAAAGGCCCTATTTTTAAAAAATATCAAAGATCTTGCCCATTAAAAAGAGTACTACTATATACCCCCCAGACTATATCCCACGTAGCTTCCTACATTGAGTGAGGCTATAGACGAGATATTGAAACGGTTATTGACAAGATGAAATCTACATAATTGTCTAATAAGTCTTTTTTTCATTTTAGAACCAAGAAACTCACTCAATGAAAATCCCCATTGTTGAACAATTGGGATGAGAGTGATGAGACCCTACCTTTGTTGAACCAAAACAATCTTAAACATTTCATTTCAGATCTAATGTTGAATAAGGAACGCAAAACCAATATCTTGAAATTAAAAGCGTCGGATTATCTAATACATCGCTTCTAACTCCGATGGTTTAAACGACGCATTTCTCGTCGTAATTGCAGATTCCGATCTCATCCTCACCTCCTCATCTTCTTCTTTTTTCTTCCCTATCAGTTTCCTCATCGCCTAGATTCAGCGATCTCACGTCGTTCTTCGCTCGAAGATAATGATTGTTCGAAAAAATCCGAGGGCCAAAAATCTGGTGCGAAAACTGGTCCGGAGGGGGACGACGGGGTCGGAGCGGCGGCCAGGAGGCGGTGATGGCTATTGCTAGGTGAAACGCTAGCCCGAGCTGCCGGATGGGTACACCGGGGTCGAGGCGGCGATGGACGGGGTTGGGTGGAGGAGTTGCTGCCCTTGGAGATGGTGATGGCTATTGCTGGCTTGCTGTGGTTGAGATGGTGAAGATATAGCAGTGGACCAGTGGCTCCTATGGTTGCGACAATGGATTAACTAATTTTGGGGAAAGTGTTTAATTAATTTTAGGGTTTGTGAGTGCTTTAGTATCAGAAATTTGTTGAAATTCTTAAAACTTGTTTTGGATTCTCAAAGCACTCCTAAAATAAAAAGGACCAATGAATAATTTTATTAAAAATATATTATCAATAGCCCTTTTTAATCTTGCTTTTAGCCCTTATGTCCCACATTAGTTTTTGTTCTCCAAATCTGCTCGTACTTTATACAATATTACAATAAATAACTTTTGGTGGTACTAACTACCATAATCTACTAACTTTATTATGAATAATAATAAGTTTTCTATGGTTTCAAGCCCACTCCGTTATGCATCTAAAACTTTTATGCTAAAGAGGTTTGACCCATACCAGAACGTAGTTACAATGGACCACCAACGTTCCTGTAGCTTCCTTCTTTCTAGAGGTGGCTAACCTTCAACCAGGCATCCCTTGGTCCAAGCTAAGCACAAGTCTGTTTCGTTTCCTACCACAGACTGTAGTCTCTAGTTTTTGGTTTTGATTTTGAGAGGGTAAAAGGATTGGAATCAAGTAAACATATTATTCAGAACATAGCGTTCAATTAAGTAGCTTTCCCTTTCTTAAAAATAAACTTTATTGAATTTGAAAGATTACGTACAACACTCAAACACACTCGAAAAGAAAAACACTCAAGAACTAAGAACACTCATATCAAGAAGATCCATCGAAGGGTTTTGAACTTTAGAGTGATGGAAACACCAGTTTACTCAAGATTCAAAACTCTTCTACTTCTCTTTCTGATTTACAAGACTCTCTCTAAGTTTTTCTCTCTATGGATTTTGGTGGGAATTACTTGTGTCTTCTAAAGACTTGGAGGACTCTATTTATAGAGCAGATTGGAGGGCATTGTATGCTTCCATCGTTCATTAAGGATTCTGTAAAATCTCAATCATAAGTGACCAGATAATCAATGGCTCATTCATGAACTTTTGAAGACACATACATTCCTCCTTCAATTTTTGCAAGATATTCTTCAATGGATTTAGTTCCGTCTATAGCTTGCTGAATAAATCCCTTGAGTGTAGGAGAAACAATGAAAGTTGTGAATCCAACCCGAAATATACTGCACTTAGTGTTATGAAATCAGATGATCCAGTAATATATGTAGAAGAATCCAGCTACTCTTGCATGTCCCACTATTCTTATTGGTGGTAGATAAGTGTTTATAGGATATTAAAGTGGCCAACAGTCATTTGGAAGAAAGACCTTGATCAAATAATGAGGTGACTGGGGTTTTCCCTAGGTAACCTCTATACAAGCATATATAGGTAATCTGATTGAAACCTTCCCAAGTTGCTAGTTTTTGAAGATTTCTTTTGGAACTAGGTGAAATAATTATTAAATAGAATGTTATCTTGCTTGGGCCAGTTCCTCTAAAGCCTATGACACATTCCATACTTCCACGACTTTAGAACCAGCTCGAAGTCATGAGTTGGAGCAAGAGGTATTGATACCTCTCCTAATCCAACTATGGTATCCCAACCTATCTGCCTTCTCCAGTCGTTCCACTTATTGGTGTAGTGACTCCAGTTGTAACAAACTCTATCAATAACTTCTCGGTAAAAATATGGAAAAAATCTCATTATCCATTTTTACGAATTATATCTTGCACATCATATGGTAATTTTAATACCATGATGATGATCTCCAATGTTAAAAATCTTTCGACCGTCATGTGTCTTGTTTCCAAGAGTCCACGACAGTATCTATTGTGAGTGTAAACTCCTAAATCATTTAAAATAACAAGACTGAGAGGCACAACCCTTCTCTGATATGTTGTTATATTAGATAAGAGATCACGGTGCACTTGGGTGTGAACCCATGCAAGATCCTCCCATGTTGGGCGTCTGATGTATCTATAAGATTTCTCATCAATTTCTCTACTAAGACTTTCTGCTAGAAAACTTTTCGATCCCTGCACATGTTCAACAGTAAACGTGAATTAGTTAAGGGCTAATTGCCAATGCATGAGTTTTTCATGTGCTTTCATATTATCAAGATTATTATTTATAAAACCTAGCATTACTTTGCAATCTGTCCTAACCGTGAAAGGTTTAGGGGCTAAGAAGATTATAAATTTCTGGATTCCTCGACAAATTGCTTGAATCTCCTTTTCCATGACAGTATAATTACATTCAGATTTGTTGAAACTGCCACTGTTGTGGTGCATTGAATGATGTCAGAGGAATACTTTTCTCGTCCATTTTTATGTGCCAGTACCCACTTTTACAATCCATTTTAGAGAACCAAGTGGCTCCCTGTATTCTGTTGAACATGACAGTTTTATTAGGGATATAACATCAAAGATAGTGTTATCATTTAATTTTTTTTATAGTTAATAACCATTCTAATAAGGCAACCCATCATAGCAACATACAACTCTATCAAAAACTCATTTTCTTCACCTAAATAAGGCAACCCACCATATAAACATACACAATCAACAAATTCATGTTCTTCACCTAAATAAACCATCAAAAACTAAACTAGCAAGAACACATCATAATAGCATACATTCTGCTCTATCTAAGCTAGCATATTCATAACACTTTCTACTATAAAATAATCACAAATAATTTGTTTGGGAAGACACCCATTCCTTTCCAATCTAGCTTTATTGATGTGTTGGATCTTATATCGTTGGATCTGCCGACCTTCATGATTTCCCACATACATAGTCGTGGTGACCAGAACACCTGGCCTACCTATCGTGTTGGATTTCATGAAATGCCTTCTCCATTACATGGACAAGCTCTTCTACCTGGCCCACCTATCGTGCTGGACAATCTTCATGAAATGCTTGGATGTCCCTAAAGAAGCCAAGATCAAGGACATTTAAATCTAAGGAGTTTGGTGGTTGACAAACGATTCGAATATCACAACCGTTTTGTGAAGCCCCTCTTTGAAATTCTTTATCATTCAAATCAATATGAATCCTTGAATTGCCTTATCTTGTTAAATGAAGATGGTTTTCCTTGGCTCTTCCGAAGGCCACTTAGATTATTGAATAGCGGGTAAAACCTTTGCAATCAATCATGCTCTGATTGTATATCTCTATTGAGTGAAGTGAGTGGCTTCATTTAAATTCCCAACCTCTCTATTCATACATATCCTCTGAGCAAGTTGTGTTGTGACTTGAGACAAAAGGCAATACTCCTATTTTCCTTGAAAATACTTCACGTCCTTCATCATCAAATCTTGGCCGCCCGGCCCGCCCCATAGCAACTAAGAACATCACTTTGTCAATAAAAATTTTACTTCGACACGTCCATAGAGGCTTGTCTTCAACAAGGAGCTGACAAGATCTGACTCGACCGACTCACCTGAACCGAAACCCGATCGAACCAAAAAATTTAGCATTGTGCATAACCCGAACCCAAAACGGAGCCCGACCGATATTGACATGAAATTCGAAGTGACCCGAATACAAACAAACCCGACTCCCAACCCGACCCGACTCCCAACCCAACCCGACTCCCAAACTGACCAACTCTCAACCCGACCCGAATATCCTTGAACAACTATTTTTTAATTAAAAGAGGTTGAAAGAACTCCGTATAATTCCAATGTTACCATATTTACCTTCGTTGTTACAATCAATTAGTTTCTTTCCCTTAAAAATTGCATTTTCCACATTAAAAAAATAAACATTTCTGATTACAAATTGATTGTTTAAAATAGTTGCTCGAAATTTCAAAAGTCATCAACTCATCGTTTACTCATGTAAATCATTACTCGTTTACTCATGTAATGAACTATGAATGATCGACTTGAAGTCAAAATTCTCATTTCTCACTAATAAAAGATGAGTACAATGAGAATATTATAACTTGAATCATATATAATTTTATTTGAAAACCACTTTTTGAAAGACACAAATACACAATCACACAAATAACGTGAATTATCTTTTAGATAGGGAATCAAGTATGATTGTGATAACAATATATTGCGAAATTTCAATGAAATTAATGATGAATAGAACGAGCTTACGAGCCAATGAGTAGATTATATATTGAATCATATTTAATTTTACTTGAAAAATACTTTTTAAAATACACAAATACCATGAATTAGATATTCAATTTAATAAAATTGATTACTCTAAAGTCCAGCAGAACAAATATGATTCCACAATTTCAACCCAAACAACTGAAAGTTTGAAACTTGAATGAGACCGACCCGAATACCGACCCGAAAGGCTGAAACCCGAATGACACCGACCCGAATAGACCGAAAACCCGAATGGGTCCAACCTGATTCATACCAAAACCTGACTAATATGAATTTCTTTTTGACCGAATCGGCTGACCCGATCCGACCCGACCAAGTCCGGTGAAGAAATTTTGATCGAGTTGACTCGACTCATCAGTGACCCAATCCGAATGTGATCGTCCCGAACCCGACCGGATAACCCGAATTGCCAGCTATAGCTCCAGTTATCCAATCATCCGCGGTAGTTATTAGGTTCGATAGATGGCTAAAAATAGCAAGATATAAACAAAATCAGTATTTGCAGTATCAATTTATCAATTGTAATTTTTTTTTATGTAAATTATCAATTGTAAATTTGAAACTCAACTACATGTATATAGTATATAAATACACAATTAATTAACTCAACTCATTTCCCCGATTTAATTAACATAAGCCAAAAAATAATAAAACTAGCAAGCCTCTAAGATTGGCTCCAACACAGGACTCCACGGCCGCCCAGCCTTCCCCCGCCGGCAACCGCCTCCACTGCCGCACACCGCGGCCGAAGTCTCCACATCAACTCCCTCCGCCTCCGGCAAAACCCTTGAACCGCTCATACGACGCCGTCTCGCCCCCTTACTCTTCCCGCCACCGAAAACCGACCGTTCAACCGCCGCCAGCTGGATGTCCGAAACTCTACACCCGACCCTACCAACCGGCACCATCAGGTAAGCCTTCCCGGGAGCCAAAACCTCCTCGGCCTTCACCGCCGCGATCCGGCGCGTGTGGCGGAGCGCGTCCACTGGCGCGACGGCGTAGCCGGGGGAGTCGAGCATCAGCTCAGCAGCCGTCACTAGAGCCGAGATCAGCTTCAGCTCGCCGCTGGAGCCGACGAGCTTGATCGGCTTCATTCTTCCGCTGCAGTTGCCCATGTATTTATATATGTTACGTTGTACGTGCTGTTAATTATACAATTAAGTCTGCAGTAATCGGAATCGATCAAGAGATTTTGAGTTGAAGAGAGGACTGAATTAGGGGAATTTATATATAGTGGTGCGTGGTGAAATTGAGTGGGAGTGAAATGAAAGGGGAGGAATTTGGGAAGAGGTTGGAGTTGTCACTTTCAGTGGGTTTGATTCCACCATTACATTCGTGTTTTCGCGTTTCAAACTGCGTTTTTGACTCTTTGTTGTGTGTTAAACTATACTTATATAGTCATAACGAGCGAGACGTTTTTTTTTTAATTATATATTGGCGCGTTAATAATTAGAAGCTAATATACTAGTATAGGTATGATGTCAATTTGTTGGTCACTACTCACTAAAGGGTCCATTTGTGGTTGACGTTTCATTCACAAAGTAAAAATATCTCCTGGTTGAAACATTAACATTTGACTTTTGGTAATAGGACGGTTTTACCTCGTCAAATTACACTGTTTTGTAGGGTCCTGCAATGGATTTTGGGCCCTTGTTTGGTTATGGTGGGAGGATGGAAAACTTTTGGCTGGTATAGATTTATGTTTGGTACAAAATTACACAGTCAGTTAGTTTTTAGGGAGTTAGGATCATCTGCTCCCTACTATACAACCCTAGGTGTAACACATAATTATTTAAGATATTTTTTAATAATAAAAAAATAAAAAATTATATTTATATTGTACATACCAAATAACATAGATTTATATGGACTCCACAATATTAATTAAAATCTACAATATCTTCATGCAAGAGTCAGACATAGCTTGAACCATATACCAAATAAAGGAAACCATTGGGACCTCACGTTTCATCAAGCTTGCCTTCGCTTGGTGGAGCATCTGATACTTCAGAAACAAAACAACCTTCGAAAATGTAAAAACTACTCCCCGGAGTATTCTTGCATTCTCACTAGATCAAGTTCTCACTTGGAACTCCACTAAAAACTTAGACGACAATGGTGACAACCACATAACGAGAGACACACACCATACCACGAACCCCAAAAAAAGCAGGAAAAAAACTAAATGGATACCACCAATCACTAACAACTACAAACTAAATTTTTATGGGGCCTGGTCATCTATAACTAAAGGCTCTTACGGCTTTGTTATCCGAGATTGCAAAGGTGCCCCAATTTCTCTTGGTTCTAGCCCTTGTCCTATCTCTTCTGTCACTGGCGATCTGTAGCCCTGGGCCTTTGGAAAGGGTTAGAAGCAGCCTGTGACCTCAACATACATAACATCGAGATTGAAGGTGATAACTTGACCATCATCAATAGTCTTAAAGGCATCGGAAGGCCTCCTGGAGACTGTGAACTGATTGTATCTGACAGTTTAGTCTCGCTCGGCTTCTTCCAAACTTTTGTGATTCTGTCAGTCCACTAAGACCGGTATACAGTAAGTCAGTACAGCACTAGCAATAGCTGTCATGTCTTCCGGGAAGCTAACAGAGTTGCGGACCGCTTATCGCACCTTGGAGTTGCTTTCCAAAGCCACCTGGCTCCTGACGACAGTTTGCTTCATGAGTTCATCCTTGCAGATGCCCTTGGCTTATAAGGTTCTTCCTCATAGCCAAATTCTTTTCGGTTAAAAAAACATATAGTTTATACTTTTTTAATATAAAATGATATTTTAAAAAATATTAAAATTAAAAGAATCATTATTTTAGAATAATAATTAAAACTAGTATATATCATTTGATTGCTTGAAACCCTACAATAAATCTGGTTATTACATCTTGTCCAAATTTCTTCTATTTAACCTATATACTACTCCCTCCGTTCGGAAATAAATGATGTTTGACTATTTTGCACGTAGTTTTAGGAGCTAAAAACTATATAAACTCTTATTTATTTTAATTAATTTTTTTCATAGTTTAATAGTTATTAGTACTAGCTATTAAACTATGAACCATAACCATAATCTGAGATTGGATTCATCGCTAGGAACCATAATCAGTCTAAGTCTAATTTACGCAAGGCACACAAGTCACATATGAACATATAAGATACACATAAATGTGATAACTCGACTGTCTCATCATTATTAACATTATCATCTCATCTTCAGTTCTCATCTCGTCTCATCATAACTTGTCAACTGATCAGTTTAAAAAAATAACCTTCATATATATATCATACTTAACCAAATTCGTATATTACCATTTCATACTCACACTTAGCATATAATATATATCATCATCATCATAACTAATTAACACTTAATAAACTAATTCACCACAAGTCATGCTATTAATCACACATATCATACTGTTAGTCAAACGATCATATATATCATCATGCTAGTTAGTCATCGAACAAATCAGATTCCCAAGTTAGTTCCAAAACTGTTTCAAAATCCAAATCAACGGTTACGAATTCCAACCCTTAAAAAAATGTTCGCCCAAATTTCTTTTCCAATTTATTTATTGAATCATTTTCCAACCTTGAAATTATTTTCTAAATTTCTTTTTAAAACTTCAAGTCTCACATAATATATTTTAAATCCCAATTAATATTATGTAATATTTTAATATCATTTATTCAATACTTTCAAAAAAATATTTCCAAATCCTTTGAAGTCCCAACCGTTTTTATTTAATAAAACCGACCCTTTATAAAATCTTCGAAATAATATTTTATATTTTAATCCTCAAATAATATTATAATATTTTAAATACCGTTAAATAATTAAATAAATATACGAATAAACCCGAACCAAACCAAACCCATTTAAACCCAACCGAACCGAACCGAACCGAACTGAACCCGTCTAATTATATAACTCCCAAACCGGTTCAACAAACCCAATAAAATAAAATAAAAAAATGTGGAGGTGGGGCCCACAAGAGCACCCTCTTCCTCCAAATTTCAAAACCATCCCGTAGGCGCCATTGTTGCTCGCCCGAGCCGACGTCGATCACGCTCGTCCCCGTACTTCGCCCAGCTCGCTCGGACTCGCGGCCCAAGGTGCTCGCTCACGCCCGGACATCTTCGACGATCGAAGCTCACCCGCTCGCACTGCTCTCGCTCCCGCCTCTGCTCAGCTCGCCGTTGGTTGCCTCGCCTCGCGCCCTCGCGCTCTCGCTCACGCCGACCGAGCTCCGACGATCGTCGGAGCTCTCGACCTCACCTGATCGTCCCGCACTCAGCTCACGCACACTCTCGACTAGTCTAAGCATCGAAAAAGACTCATAAACGAATCGAAACGAGGATAAATTCGGAGCTCACCGAGATGGATTTTTCGCGACTTCGGGACTCTCGATCGGAGTTCTGGGCTTCGTCGGTGGCTCGCGATGGCTTGTCGGACCTACACCGGATGTGGGTGAGTGTGATGGTGAAGACCGCAAGCAATTTCGATCAAAAACGAAGGAGGGACGATTACCGGAAGTTAGCTTGCAAAACGGAGCAAGGAGGTTGGATCACCCTCAAACGGACGTGGGATCTTCGGAGGCTCGTCGATGACGCCAAGAGCTCCAGGGGCGGTTGCAATTGCCCTTCGATGAAAGAGGAGGAGACGATGGTGGTGTTGGCGGTGATGGCGCAACGAGGCGTTGTGTGTGGTGGTTGTGGCGAGAGGAGGAAGAAGGAAGGAGGAGTGTATTTTCACGGCTACTTGGGTGGTGGTGCCGATGTGGAAAGGGCGATGAAAAGAGCGGGAGATGGTGGTGGAATGGTGAAGGATGGGAGTTTGGTGAGGGTGATGATCGATGAAGAATGACGGTGATGATGGTGATTTGAAGGAGGTATGGGTTTGGGTTGCAGGGTATGGGGAGGGAGTAGGTGATAGCGTGTGGGAATGGGTAAAATACCCGAAATAAATCCCGAATACGCGAATTTCGAATCCCGAAATTAATCCCCGAATGTTAGTTTCCCCGACTCTCGCTTTCTCGATCAATTAGATTGTTTTTTTAAGTCGAAAAGGATATCACCATCCGATAATTATTTTAAATTTTCGAAGTAAAAGGATGGAAATTATTCGTCAAATTTTATATTCCGGTCGGAATCCGCTAAACGAGTTTTAAAACCGATTTAATTTCATTTTTAATTCTCTTTTTCCGACAAAATTAGGATTTAAAAATCCGAGCCTTTACATTTTTTGGCAATATATATTTGATATATTCTCTTTACATTTTTATTTAAATAATATATTTATAGATATATTCATATATCCTATATTTATCAAATATTAATTACACATTATCATTTCATGCTAAATTTTTTAATCAATGGGATCAATTCAAAACTTATTTTTTTAAATAAAGTTAATATTAACTACACAATATTGTTCCATTTTATATTAATTACGCAATATCATTTCATACTACTATATATCTATATAATAATAATAATAACACTAAAGAAGAAGTACAATGGCCAAATGTCAATTTTTCCATTTTTTTAGGTCCTATGTGGAACCTCTATTTAATTAGCAATCCTATGTGTCAATTTGTGATTAATTTGGTTTTCTTTATAAATATTAAATTTCAATTTTTTATTTTAGGACTCTTCAATGTAAAATTTTATGGAAAGTCAACTTTAATTTCATGGGAGTATTTTCTAAATTGATAAATATCAAATCATTTCATCTTCAAATAATTGATTTCGGAAGAAAAAAATCAGTTCACTATTATATGCTCCTTATATTACCAAAATCCAATTCAATTATGTATAAGAAGCAATTCACTATTTTATACTCTGTATACTCCTCTAATTGTTTTTAAAAGAGTATTTTCCACTTCAATTATATTCAAGTCATTTTAAATATTTTTTTAGCAATTAATAACAAAAGTTATAATTCTTAGTACATTCATATGTTCTTTAAACGATGAGAAAACATTGTATAGATTTTTACATTGTGGAGATATGACAACACTTGAGATTAATTTTGTGGCTTAATTCTACATGAGAATAAAATACAGTGAGATTGGGATGATTTGTCTTAGATAAAAACTTTATTTTTTTTTATCATAAATTACATCAAAAGACTTTGATTAACCAGTTTTAATGGAGTTAAATTTTAATTGAGTTACTATTGTTTAACGTAATATTTAGCTGAACTACATATTTCCATTATATCAATATAATTGTGTTAAGTATACAATTATTGATTTAATTTAAAAAATCTGCACATGGTGCGGGTTACTATACTAGTATTAATTAAAACCAAAGCACCTACGCCACGTGTCGTCCCCTCGCGCAAAGTTATTTTTGGCAACATGCATTTATATTGAATATATTTTGAAATAGCTTTTTTGGCAATATATATTTGATATATTCTCTTTGCATTTTTTGACAATCTATTTTTTTATATTTTATGTTAACATATGGTAATAGTTTATTTCAATGTATAGTAGTAATTTTTTGTACTTATAAAATTTTATTTTTATTTTTTTAAAAAGAAAAATACGCGCCATGGCGCGGAGATTGTACTAGTAATGTCTTATTCACAACAAAATACGGAGTATAGAAGAACAAGACTGTTGCATAAGAAAAGTCAGAAGAAGACTAGCACGTGTTGAAAAAAAGAATTCAAATATGGAGTATTAAAATAATCACTGTTCAAAGAGTGGACAGAAGTTTCTAGAAGAGTTGGACAAAGTTTCTAAATCATGGGAAAAAAGAGAAAGCAGAGCAGAAGCTTGGTGGGAGTTTCTTTGGAAAGTCAACTTCCATTTTGACCTTCAAAGAATCATATAACGTGTATAATGATAGTCATTGATGAACAAGAACGAGCTGACCTGAGCTCAACATTCCAGAAAGAGAGGGAGAGAGATGATCAACACAGATTTTCTGTTGAATTGATTAAGAAAGGATTTTTTTTATTAAAAAGAAGAAGAAGAAAAGCGATTCAAAATACTTAGAGCATCTTTATTTATGGTGCCCAATTTAAGGATTATATCTTATATTTTTTCTTGTCACATCATTTTAAGATACTTGAATGCACAACCACGATACTCATAAAAGTATCTTAACATATATTTCATTTTGTTTTTAAAATCTTTGTGGGTGTAGAAAAAAAAACAGTGGTCCCCACATGTTATTGTTCAATGGATAAAACTAAGATATTGTGTAAGAGTGAGTATCATTTTAATGTTACTCACTTGTAATGATTGCCTTAATTCTCACCTCAACTCTTACATTTATTTTTATTTTTTATTTAAAAATAGGGTTATGGTACTCCAAGTACCATCATTAAAGATGGTCTTCGGTAAGGTGTAGTTCGAACGAGGTATATGCACGAGTAATTTCTTGTCACACACGGCTACTAATTGACTTTCGGTGTCAGCAATTTTTTTGGCCTAAAAATAATTTGTCGACACTTTCTTCGCTGGTCGACAAAATATCTGCCAATTTTGCCAACACAAAAGTTGGTGTTGACAAACTGTTTTAGGCAACAACAACAATAACAAAAAACTTACCGACATCAAAAGTCGGTGAATAATCGTGCATTTGGTGAGAAATTAGTCATGCATATAACAAGTCGTGGTTTCAATTGTCAATGGAATGCGTGGTTTCATTTGTGCATAATTGAAGTCGGACACAACACTTGTACGATTTCGTTTCTGGAGACAATTTCTAGTGAGAAACTCTTGGGCCTATGCAGAGGCACATGTCCTCTCTCTCCACATCCTACAAATAATTTATATATGTTCTATTCGTTGATAGTTTCGTTTTGATTTATTATAATCCTAACTCCAATACCCGAGTAAAAAGCTATAAATGTTTGACAATCGAACACAAATTAATCACTTCAAATGTATTGTATTTATATCATTGATGCTTTGTATATTATACTTAACTTGATAATTTGATATTATAATATAATCGAGAGCTCCAAAACGAGATCTTATAATATACTCAATTCAACATTTGGGTAAGAAATTATGCATGTTTAAAGTTTTAGATATCTAATTATAAAATATTATTGTATATGTTAAAAGAACAAGTTAATTACATGTTGACTCATTATGTTATAAATTAATGGTGCTTTTTTACCCTAAATAATGTCTTGTAGGACAAAATGACAACGTTTGTTCATTTAAAAAAGAAAAATATGCAACAACAAACGATGTCGTTTTGAATTTAAATGTTGTCATTTTAATTCGTTAGAATAAATGAAAAAAATATACCAAAGGGTGATTGAAGTACAAAATTGTACCCCCTTCGATAAAGTCCTAGCGAGAAATTGGCCATGTAAAAAGTAGCCTCATGCATATGTATTGGATTAAAGATTAACTTAGAATTGATGTTGCTCTAAAGAGGAAAACCTACAAGCTTCCCTGCCTGAATTGATCAGTACGAAGCAAACGATTCACAGGAAAAATTGAACAACAATGTATCTCACGTATCATGGCTATGCGTTACAAGAATGAGGCCGCTGATTGGTTCACCACACATCTGATCTGAGTTCTGAAATCACAAAAAAAAGTTCAACATATCCTGAGTAAACACTTGAGAGTTTTGAGGTTATAGAAATCATAAATAGTTCATACTCTTTTGACGGTTTCTTCTCCTTGAACCGAATCAATACTTTTATGTATTCTTCATTTATCCTCTCGGATAGGATAGGACGAGAGTGTTTCTATTGAGATCCTATTTGATGTACTGCGACATCCACTTGAACCCTTCTCCATACCCCATCTTGCGCACGATACTGCACATGAAGACTTCAAGGGGCCTCACATTCGAGTCTGCTAGGTTTACTTTGCCCTTGCCAGTGGTGCAGGAACCAAGACCCAGATTGTAGCGGAGCTCCTCCTCGGAAGCAGCATAAGGGATATCAATCTTGTTCCCCAGGATGAGGAAGGGGACGTTGGCAAGGCCCTCATCAGAGAGAAGTGCGTCCAGCTCCTTCTTTGACTCAGCAAATCTCTCCTTGTCGAAGGCATCCACCAGGTACACCACAGCGTCCACCTACAAAAACACAAAACGTGTTGGCAAGTAATAATTTTGTTTACTGAATATCAAATCCAGCTAAGAACCTAATATTTTGCCCTTTGAATAATTAGAAGAACAAAACATTATCAAAATAATCCTTCTGTTTCCTACGATAAGGTCAGATTGCACGTTTATTGACTCAAAAGCACACATCTTGCATCAGTAGTTAACAGAATGCACTATAGTATCTACAGATAAGAATATACAGGAAAGCTTCTAAAGACCAGATTCAAAGCTGGCGCTTAGACACTGGGACTATTGGACAGCAACAATATCGTTGGTGGAAACAATGCAAATAAATAAACAATGTGCAGAGCAAATGGAGATGATATTTGCTTCATTCTCTGGTTCCTGAATGAAGGGGAAAAGTGAAAGCTATCCTCATTGATATTCCACCCCCAACATATCAGTTGGATTAAAATTAGAAAACCGGAAGAAATTAAGGGTAAAAAAGAAGCTAAACCTGCTAATTATAATATACTGCAGTTTAGGAGGACTAAAATACTGCAACACAAATTACCCGTCACTAAAAGTACCATTTTGGAGGATATCGGTATGGCTGTTCAAATGTGGCAATAAGTGCATTATATTCAACAAGAAGACCAGCAATTTGGCAATGTGCAACAACTAGGAAGATATCATAATAGTTTATGATCATAATTCGCTTTAGACAATGTATAACTATATAGTATATAGCTTCACATCAATCCACATAACATAACTGCAGAAGCATTGCATTACCTTGGCATAGTAATCCCTCCAAACCCTACGAGCAATCTGGTGACCACCCAAATCAAAAGCCTTGAACTTGATCTTGCCAATGCTCAACTCTTCTGAGGTAGGGTGTTGTGTCGGCTGATGTTGAACCAACCTCTGCAACCAACATGATTATCCCATCAAACACATCACAATACACAGATCAGGCAGTCCTTCCTTCCCACTAAAAAATTTGCATACAATACAATTGTGAAATCTGTTCCCATATGCGTTTCAATTATGATATTATACAGATTTTTATGATGTGAAATCAGAAGAGACCTAGACAGTACGCCAATTAGACTAAGATCCTGCAAATTCAACGAGTTTCACTTTCAAATAATAATTAAAAAAAAGGCGATAAGGATCTGATTGAACGATCAAGATCCAATCAACTACTATCAAATTATCAATCACCATGACCTACAGGAATCCTAAATCCTCAATTTCAGGTAAGTATGGATCACGATATCCTGAAATTCAACTGACGGGAGGAAACGAGATGTGATTGCAAGAGAAGAAACAGATCAACAAAACAGAAATTGAGAGAGATTGGAGACCTCATCCTTGAGCATGTGAAGAAGAGTGGTTTTGCCGGCATTGTCGAGGCCCAAAAACAAGATCTTCGCCTCTTTCTGCCATAAGCCAAGAGAGGCCAGGATCCCGTAGAACCAATCCCAGAGAAACATCGTCTTTCAAATTTACGATAATATCTCGCCGATCTCCCAAGAAAAGGATCAGATTCCGATCCTCCAGAGAACAACACAATCTGACAACCAGATCTTAGCTGCGATTGAGATTCTCAATCTTATGATACACAATTGAACCTCTACTTCAACCCCCAAACAGAACTTCGCCGGAAATTTAAGGAATATCTGCAACCGGAGATTGGAGAGAGAGAGTCTACACGAACGAATTTGTAGAGCTGACGAAATTGGTTGGGCAGTGAGCGACTTTTATTTCTACTTTTTAATTCATGGCAAAAGCAACAACGACGCCGTTTTGGGTCGCTCTACTACTTCTCTTACTTGTCCCCGGTCCGACCCAACGTGTCACGGGCCATGAATTCAGGACTTGAACCCTAACCCGTAGAGAAGGAGGGCCGACGGGTCCAATTAACCTGTCGGGTTATGGGTTGACCCGTCGGGTTGAAAGTATAATTCTTTTTTTATTTTTTAAAGTTTTTTGTGCAAATATTATATTTGTAATTGGGAAAAAGGAAAAAAAGGGAGAGGGGTTTAAATTTTACGGAAATTTCGCGTGGTACCCTCGAGTTATTAGCTTTTTCGCGCGGTGTACAAAACTTTAGCCAATTTCGCGAGATACCCCTGAGTTTATAAAAGATTTCACCCCGTGCCCTTCTCTGATTAAAACTAACAGCGGGCGTTACTCCGTTAAAAAAAAAACAACAAAAAGCATGGAGGTCTGATTATCGCGTAAGGCGATAGGCGATACAAAGGAAGAGGAAAGGGGAAGATGAATACTCGGGGAAAATGAATACTTCAGCCGTCGATGCTGACAGAGGAAGCTGAATCCTCCTGAGGGTGGAAAGGGGAAGATGAACACACCGACAGAAAGAAGGTTTGATTTCAATGAACTTGCTGTCATGTTAGGGTTGAGTTTTCAATTCCTGTGAACTTGCTGCAATGTTAGGGTCGATTTATGTTTCAATTTCAATGAACTTGCTATCATGTTAGGGTTTAGGTTTCAATTCCAATCGAGTTGCAATTTTGCGTGTTAGGGTTAAGGTTTAGCAATTTTGACTGAATTTTTTCAGATCCTAATTTTTTTTGCTGTTTTCAGTTTTACAGATTTTCACTTTTTTGGCTGTTTGCAGCTTACAAAATGGAAGTTTTACCAAAATTACATGGCTGCTTTTAGTTGGTATAGATTCTGAATTTTTTTGGCTACTTGTAGCTTACAGAATGAAAGTTTTATGCAGTTTTTACAGAATAGAATTTTCAGTTTTTTTGGCTGTTGCACTTGAATGATATATATGGATGCTTTGCTCTGGTTGCCATTTGTAAGTGTTATTCTTGATACGAGTCTATATATATGTGTGCTTTGAGATCATTAATGGGTTTCCTGCTGAACTAGTTTGTTTTTAGAAGCACGTTAAGAACTAGTTTTGCTCTGCTGAACTAATCTTGCTACGATCTGTTGTGCTTGATTGATATAGATGCTGTGATCTGGCTTCTTGTTGTGAGGAGACAAAGTTGTTTGCCATGAATTTGAAGCACCTCAAGAACACATCCAATCTTTCATTCATTCATATATAGTATTTAAAAGCAGCTTCTCCTTAGTTATGATAGAAGATATACACATTACAATCCATGGAGGTGGAAAGCACTTTAAATTTTCCAATAAAAAATGTCATATGAACAACAAAAGTAGCATAAAGCTTTACCTATACTAAACTCAATTACAGGCCCTACATTTGATACGATTAGAACATATTCATTAATTATGATTGGCATTTTCTTATTCCATTTGTACATGGTTCTAAGGAAGAATGTAGTTGATTTGTGTGTGTGTTTTTGTTACTGTTGGGAAATTAGTTAAAGGTGGTGTTTTAGCCTATTAGCTCAAATGGAAGAGCAATGTGCTTATGCACAAAAATGTGGGTTCGAATCCCAGATAGGCTTATTGTACTCATTAATCGTTAAGCTAACTATTTGCATCTCTAAAATGGAATGCTAATGTTAAATGCATTAATGTGCTTGAAAAATATTAGCATGTATAAATGAAAGCAAAGATTTGTAGCCTATGTGGGATTTGAACCCACATCGATGTGTAAAACACATTGCTCTACCATTTGAGTTAATAGGCTAATATAAAACATATCTAAATTATACAGCTATGTATATGTTTTTGTATATATATACAACAACAACAACAACAACCTTCCTTTTTAACTCCTTGACTAACAAAACATAGGTTTTCCTTTGTTTGTGGGAATGCACATACCCAAGCTGCAAGGTCTCAAGGACATTTAGCATGATACAAGAAGATTTAAGATTAATCCCCCATTGCAAAATCTCAACAATATATAACTTAATCTCCCATTTATGTCTCAAGTAAAATGCATCCATGTTCCTTGAATTGAACTTTTTCATGAATACCATTGATTGAAGGAAACCCATTACCCATTTGTAAGAAATTAAAATGAACTCTAATCATAGAAAGATTATGCCAGTTTGTGAGAAAGAGAAATTTTCAACATATTTAATCCTATAACAATGGTATAAAAATTTTAACCAAAAAAACAATGGTATAAAAATGAGGACATTATGACAGTTGATGGCCTATGAGTTTGACAGTAAGTACAACATGTTAATATAATCTGCATGTTATATGGAAACAAATTGCTGACTTGCTGATAAGAAAATTAAGAGAGCTAAAATCAAACAAAATCCCAACGAAATTTATCTTTAATGATATATATGAGAAATAGGTACAACATGTTAATTAAATTTGCTTGTTCAGCTTCAGTTTTTTACTAGCAAAGTTACCACAAAGATCCTATACGAAGGAAACCTAAACTCAAATTTGAATTCCAAACAATGAGACTCGAAAATTTTGAATTCCAAACTGAAACCCAAATTCCAAACTGAAAGTAACAAAATTAGCAAATCTAAACTCAAATTCCAAACTCACAAAATTCCAAACTAACCCAACTTGTAAAAAGGCTATGAAGGAATATGAACCCCAAATTCCAAACTAAAACTAACAAAACTAGCAACTCCAAACTCGAATTGCAATCCAATTTCATACTAAACCCTAATTTTTGAAAGGGGTTTCTAGTCTCACATACATGTCGGCCTCGCACCACCCTTTTTCGACGGATTCGGCTCGGTGCGGTACGGCGCGGTGCGGCGTGGCCTCCTTCTCCACGGTACGTGGTCGCCTTCTTGTTGTGTCTCTCCTCCTCCTGCTATATCTCTCCGCTTTCTCCCCTATCGCTTATGTCGCCTCCTCGACCCAGGTATGTTCTATCGACTTCCTTCCTTTCGGATTTTTATTTTTTATTTTATTATTATTAAAATCAAACGGAGAGGTAACGTTTCTGTTAGTATAAATTAGACAAGGGCATGAGGCAAAATTTTTAATAAACTCAGGGGTATCACACGAAATTGGTTAAAGTTTTGTACACCGCGTGAAAAAGCTAATAACTCGAGGGTACCACGCGAAATTTCCGTAAATTTTATGTCCCCATTTCCCCTCCACATGTCCCTTCTCACAAAATTCTCCATTTTTTTTAGATTTTTATTTTATTTTTAATTTATTTTAATTTTATTTTTGAATAAGGATTGTGAGGAGGGGACGGGGGAGGGAACAAGGAGGGGGACAGGTGATTTGGAGCCGAGGGGGAGAAGTGCTTGAATTGATTTTTAGTTGCCTATGTATCGTTTCGAGGAAAATGAATCAAAGTCCACGTAATTCTTTTACCTGTACTTGAATCCCCACTTCCCTTCATGTGTCGTCTCCATCTGAGCTCCCGACCGGGGTAGTGTCATCATCGAATCCTTCATCTTAGTCTAATTCGGTGGAGAGGTGGTTCCCCTGGATTCTCATTTTTACACGCTTTCAATCACTGAGTAGGACTTGCATCTTGAAGTTTTTCGAGAGTATAGACGATCTCTTCTCCAATAAGATTTGTCCACCTCAACTAAAGAGTTGTTAATCCTCAACTTATTGGAAGAAGTTCTTCTTAGGTCGTCTTGTTGTAGGGTTTATTTTTGTTTTATTTTATTACGCCTGTTTTCTTTTATACTATATGTTTAGGCGGTTCTCGTCTGCCGACTCGTCGGCCTCTCAAGAATCAGGCTTACCTGATCTCGAATCTTTACTTAATCAAAAAACAAAAAAAATGCTTCTTTCATTATTTACTAAAGTCGTTTGAAAAAAAAAATTTGTCACTATCAAAATTTGATAAATATTGAATCATATCTAAAATTTCCTCTTTAACACGTTTTTAAGCCAATGTTAAAAAATTCACAACTTACAAAGAATTTATCAATGACATATGTAGGAAAAAACTCTAGGACCTAATAGGCGATAACCGACAACCGCCTCAGTGATCTTCGACCGCCTGCTCTCTCTCTCTCTCTCTCTTTGGTCTAGGGTCGTGAGAGCTAGGTTCCCTCTCACCGGTAAGTGTGAGATTCACCATGTACTTGGCTACGCTTGGTCTTCTTGACATGTTCAAGTTGTTGGAATAGATCTCGGTTCGATATGGGGGGAAAAGGGAGGGAGATACACTTGACTAAGGAAGAAATCGCCCCGGTGATCGGGGGTGAGGCATTGAAAGATGAGAGGTCCATCCACAGTTGATTATCGTTGATAGGAAAGGTGTTATCGAAGAAGGCCCCTAACACTAATGCCCTAAAAAAGGCTACCATGAAAGGGGTGTGGAGGACGAAGAATGGCTTCTCGTTCAGAGAAATCAAAGATAACTTGTACAATTTTTAGTTTAGTAATGAAAAGGATAAGGAGAAAGTGTTGAACGGTGGTCCGTGGTCCTTTGATCGATCCCTATGGACGCTAAAAGAACCAGGTATGGAGCAACTAACCGTCATTGCTTTTACTCATACGACTTTTTGGATAAGGATTTATGATTTGTTGTTGGCAGTATACACAAGATCGATGGCTTTGAAGTTAGGGCAAGTGTTCGGGGTGGAGGGGGTGATTGAGATGGATGAGAAAGAATTGCTGACATGTAGCAGGTATATTCGAATGCGAGTGTTGATCGAATTACCATACCCTTGCGGTGAGATATAATTGTGACCTTTGAAGGAAAAAGAATATGGGTAGAGATTAGGTATGAGAGACTATCCAATTTCTATTACACATGTGGATGCTTGGGTCATACGGAATCTGAATGTGACCCGGTGAATGAGAATGAACATTTTAGTGGGGAGTACGGCGATTGGATGCGGGCATCCTTGGTGAAGATTTTGAAGAAAAGGAGTAGTACTGAGAGACAAGCAGAAATGAAGGTTTTTGAAAAGATGATAGGAAAGGAAGGGGCTAAGGCAGATGAGGTGAGAGGATGGGAAAGCATAAAAATTTAATCGTGCTTCTAGAGGAAAGGGAGGCTGAGAAGGAAAGGGCACCATCGAGTGAGAATGAGCTTGCAAAGGATGCAGAAGAGGTATTGGAGGGAGTGTTACAAGTAAGGTTGGGAGATTGAGAGGTGGTTGAAGGGGGGAGAGGGTGGTGCAATGATAGTAGCGGGGAAAGAAGATGGGTAGGTGGGGTTAAAGCAGCTAGGAGGAGGGAAAGGGATAAAACGAAAGGAGGTCAAGAGTGCGGGTGTTAAGGGAGAGAAAATGAGCTGGAAAAGAGTTGTACGGGGAGGGGGGAAATGCAGTAAGTGGTAGAGGAGAGTTAAGGAAGACGTTTGTGGGGGGGGACAAAAGGAAAGAGGGAGGAGGAGATGTAGAAGATGACATGTGTGTCGATCGGCTGGGAACTGAGTTAATATGAGGAGATAGAGAAAAGAGTAGGAGGGTGGTGTTCGCTAGAGGGGAGTAGTGTGTGGTAAAGTAGGAGATTCAAATATTTAAAACAAAGCACAACTAGACTATCTCCCTTTCCCAAACAAATAATACAAGAATCCCCTCCCTTGTAGTAGTAGGGTAATTCAGGATTGAATCCACGAGGAGGTATGTCAGCGCTTCCTTTGTTGAACTCACCATCAAGGCTTTCGACCTCAGCAGACACTCGATATCGAGTATACAGGTCGATATCGACCTCAGTTCTGGTCGATTTCCTAGCGCAGTTCCTGCAGAAGACAAAACAGCAAGTCGACGTCGAGAAGATACCTCGATATCGATGTTAGACCTCGATATCGACCCTTATGGTCGATTTCGATGCTTGTCACAGAAACTGTTTTTGTAACCAATTTTGTCGGAAAAGAGTCCGAAGAAAATATAATGGAGAAGGAAGATGAACAGAAACAAAACTAAGACTTTTATGAAGGATTCAATTAATTAAAAGGCTTCCAAAGTCGGGGTTTCATGCCACAACGATAACAATGCAAGTTTCATGCTAAAGATATGAACTTTAATGTCTTTCCGTCAAATAACTTTCGTTATCAACACTTAGGTGATTAGAGCCTCTCGCATAATTCCTAAGAGTTATTATCCAATTCATGAGCAATTCAAGTTCACAATATGAGTGGCTTTCGCTTCAATAATGCAAAGAATGAATCTCCCTAACTTTCGCAAAGGATCATGTATGGGGTAGAAGACGAAATCGCATAAAAGTCAAACCTTTAATGCACTTACCTCACATTGCTATCGTCGGGCTCACCCCGACCCTAGAAGTGGGTTGACTACTCGCTCCTCATCATGCACATCATCATCATTGTTATTGAAAGAAAGCTACTTTGAATTAAAACTCCGAAAGAAAGTACAACCGAACAAGCCACTCCACTCTCGTTTTACAACTCCACTCGGCCTTCTCTCTTTCTCTCTACTCTCTATTGCAACTGAATTGTGTGTAAAATTGAATACCTAAACTCAGCCCTATTGGCCTCTATTTATAGATGTCGATAAGGACTCGAAACCTTATCTTTATTCTCTAAGATAAATTAAAACAAAGTAAAAGCTAAAACTTCATGGTGAAATCAGCCTCCTCATGATAGATCTGGTGTTGATGATAGGAAATCTCGACCTTTGGATAGATATTGCAAGCTTTGGATATAATTCTATCAAAATCGGAGTCGAATTCCTCTGCTGGCATGGTCGATATCGACCCTTAGACATCGATATCGACCCCTCCAAAACCTTATCTCAAGCTTCTCCTTCTCCTACTCGAACTGGTACTCGACTTCTATCAATTTGGTCGATCTGGCAGCATCGATATCGACCCCCAGACGTCGATATCGACCTCTTCTGTGTCGATATGCTCTGTTTCCTTTTCTGCTCAATTCCTATGTTTCTGATGTACTCGATGTCGAGGTCTTCAGTCGATTTCGTCCTCTTCAGAAGACTTCGAGTTCTTTTTCCGCTCTTCCGAATTCATCCATTTTCATCTTGTTTTCTGCGAAATCACATGGAAACTCGTGCAAACCCATATATTTGACATTTAAGCATAAACTACACTAATCCCATGTTTTCCCATTAATATGCATGCAAAAGACAATGAAATGGATTCATATGTGCATAGAAAATATGGCAATTTGCGCGCACATCAAACACCCCATACTTAAGCTTGCTTGTCCCCAAGCAATACTTTTAATGGTCATTCAGGGGAAGAAAGTAAACTCTCAACATCATAGATTCATTTTTCATATGTCCCTACAATCAATTGCCATCCTCGAGAAGGTACTTATGTCAACCAAGTCCATGCATGTGCATAAAAGCAATTTCATATTCATAAAGGAGGTAATATGCAAAAAACAATTTCAGCGACATAGCATTAATAATCAAGAGGACTTTTTTCAAGCTTGTGAGAAGTGGATTGGTAAAAGGCTAAAGGTGGGCTAATATTTGGCCATGTGGTGTTAAATCCGGGGAAACATACTTTCTTTCCAAAACATTCCACATTCCTTCTTCATAATGTCTCACCTTTTACTCATCGCTCAATGCTTTTTTTCAATATAATGCTTTTACCTCTCTAACCTTAGCACTGCCTTCTCGCGAGTCGCAAACATGGGTGTCATGAATGGCCCCGGATACTTAGTACTTCGGACTCCTCACCTTGTGTATCCCACCCTGCGGAACTATTATCTCAACGCAAACAGGGTCGACCCACCTTTATCTCCTGAGGTGATCGGATTTTTTCTCGCTCATTTAATTTTCCATATTTCCTAATTGTATCATTCCTGCCAACAACTTTATATATGCACAACTCCATATAACTCCAAAGATGACATCCATTCAAAAAAACTTTGTCCCCGGATAGGGTATAAGGTAAAAAATGGGCAATATGTGTATAGGTGGAGCAATAATGATCATGATAAGTCTCATATATGGCTTTGTGAATATGCATAGGTAAGGCTAGGATATGAACTTTGCTTGTATGGAATTTTTATAAAAAGTCCTCCATCATCTTATCATGCACATGTCAAAAGCAACTTCAAATTTTCATCTCCTTTATGGTTTTCTCTAAAAAATTGCACTTCATTGTGACTTCCCTTAACTAGGCAATCTCATGTTATATCTCTAATGAATCTATTTTTGCATCATAGAGCTCTTTTTTTATACTTCCATGACTCTTTCTTTTCCAAAATTTTTTGATGGGGGTCATTTTTTTCATATTTTTTTTTGGGGTCATTTTTTCATATTATTTTTTTATGCATTAAAATAAATATGCAACCCTAATCTAAGTATGAATATGTAAGTAAGCCTTTCCCCCACCCCATACTTAAAATTTACAGTGTCCTCACTGTATTAGAACTAGGGTTAAGAAGAAAACTTACTAAACCGTCACAAATTTCATGAGTCGAAGAAGACAACAGGGAAGGTCGATATCGACCCTTTACATCGATATCGATGTCTCTCTTGATTTCCGTTCAGGCTTCAGGGTGATTTGGCCTCGATCACAAACCCTATCCATGTCGACCTTAAGGTCGATTTCGATGTCTATCATCGATTTCGATGCCTTTCTGTGTGCTTTTCTCTCTCCTGCAATTTGAAAACTAAACACAAAATATGCAAAATAAAGTGTCTAAAACCCAAAACAAAAGCTGTCTAAAACCAAAACTAAGTCTTTGTTACAAGCTCTAGATTTTTAAGTCACTAGGCCGACTTCTTCCTTTGCGCTTCTCAATGTGGCATCTGCAGAGCCCATGTGGCTTGGGCCTCAAATATCAATCCTTTCTTGTCCCGCAGCTGCATTCCGCCGGGATTGATTTGATTCACCGTGAATGGACCTAAGTTCTTATCCTTGAATCTTGTAGGGAACCAATGGTCCTTAGACTTCGCAACATAGACCTTGTCTCCTATCTCATATTGGCTTGAATCATCATCGGATACCCTACATAAGCGCACATGCCAAGGCACACCTCTTCCAAATAATGATAAGTCCTTAATTGTAATTGAACAAGAGGAATTCGTACCTTGACTTACCTTCTTCTCATTCTGTGGCTCAGGTCGATGTCGATGTTCGGAGGTCGATATCGATGCTTGTTGTACACACCTGGAGGATCAGTCGATTTGGAGAGTTTTGACTCGATATGATCAGGTCGATTTCGACCCTCAGAGGTCGATATCGAGGTCTCCTTGCCTCCCTTCTCAGTGCTGATGGTGGTCGATTTCCATAGGGCATGGTCGATATCGACCCTTGACCCCGATTTCGATGCTTCCCCTTTTCCTCCGTCGACCCCATACTTATGACCTGTCACAGAATCTTGAACATTAGTGGTCGATATCGACTTACCTGGGTCGATTTCGATGTTCTGTTGAGCCCCTTCGTTCAAGATTGCTTCAACTTCCCCTACTTGGGCTTCATTGATAGCTTTTATCTCCATTGGCCCTTGACTTTGCACCGTCTTGTTGAAGGAATACTCTATTACTTCATCACTAATTGTGAGTGAGAGCAATCCTTTCTTCACGCTAATGTTGGCATCGACGGTTGCTATGAATGGCCTACCTAAAATAATTGGACAAGCAGGGTCATCCGCTATGTCAACAACTAGGAAATCAGCAGAGACAAAGAATTTACCTACTTGTACTGGCACATCCGTCACTATCCCAGTTGGAATCACTACCGTATTGTTAGCCATGTACAATCTTGCATCCACGGGCTCCAGAGGACCTATCTTTACCTTGTGCCAAATGGTTAGTGGCATCATGCTAACGCTAGCGCCCAAGTCAACTAAAGCATTAAATTTGAATTGACCTAGACCTATAGCGATAGATAACTTACCTGGGTCCGCCCGCTTTTGTAGTAGCTCCAACCTGTTACAGTCCTCTGTGATCTCAGAGAGCGATCGCTTCTTACCCAAGATGTCCTTAAGGAACCTTACATAAGATGGCATCTCGTGAAGTGCCTCTGTGAATGATATAGAGACATTAAGCCCTTGGAGCATCTTCACGAACCTTTGGAACTTCTTTTCCGCTAGGTCCTTAGTCACCTTTCTAGTTGGGAATGGCAACACCTTCTTCCTTCCCGCGACTGCAGTGAGGTCGATATCGACATCAGTAGGGTCGATATCGACTGGAGGAGTCGATTTATGTGGTGACGCAGAATTAGGGTTGACATCGACAGGAGGGTCGACATCGATGTCACCTTGGTCGATATCCACAGGGGGGGTCGATATCGACGCCTGTTCTGGCTCCTTCTCCTCCGCTTTTTGCTCGAGCGTTTGTAATTGACGCCCACTCCTTAGGTTTACTGCCGCAATATGACCTGTGGTTTTTCCCTTTTGGTTGGGCACAGTGGATCCAGGGAGTGATCTGGATGCTTTGGGCATTGCTTCCGCCAATTGACTCATTTGAGTCTCCATGTTGCGCATCCAAACGTCGATCTCCCCAAGTCTAGAATTGATGCCATGCAGCTGAGTATGGATGGAGTTATTGGCTTGTTTGAACTCAGCGTGGTTCCTCCGCATCTCATCAAGGATGATTTGCAGGTCATCTTTCTTAGTCTCCCGCTCAGGGTGCCCTGGTGCCCTATATGTTGGGGGATCCCTTTGATAGAACCTTTGATCACCCCAATTTTGTTGATTGCTCCCTCCATAGGGGCCTCTCGTCCATTTGACCTCCTCATGTTGTTCCGCCATGGATACTTGCTCAGTATGTGGACAGGCACTGGTGTTATGCCTTATTGAACCACACTCCTGACAAGGTTGATTGTTGCTCAGGAACCTTACTTGCTTTTGAAGGCGGCGTGTTTGATCGTTATGGAATTGTTGTCGCACTTCAGGATCTATCTCCCTTGGAGGCTCATATAGTTGCATAGATGGGGCAGGCCTTGCATCATAGGCCGCAGCAGCCCCATAGGTGTTGTCAAAGTTCACAAGCCTCTCAATGGTCTCCCATGCCTCCGTTGGTGTAAGCTCAATGTACCGATAGGAGGTATATGAATTGATCCTCTCCTTATTCGGCGCATCAAGGGCGTTATAAAAGATCTCTTGGATGACATATGGAAGTTTCCCATGCGTCGGGCATGATCTCAGCAAGTCCTTAAAGCGCTCCCACGCTTGTGCTAGGGTTTCACCTGGCTTTTGTTTGAAAGCCGTGATCCTTTGTCGTAGCATCGCCGTTTTAAAAGGTGGGAAGAATTTGTTCAAGAATGCATCTTTCACCTCCGCCCATGTCCTTAGCGATCGTGGAGCTAAACTTTCAAGCCATTGTAATGCCTTTCCTGCCAAAGACCATCGAAAAGATTTTAGTCGCACATACTCTAAGTTTACTCCATCAGCAACTGTTTCACATAAGTCCATAAAAGTAGAGATGTGTTGCACGGGGCATTTATTATGTCTTCCTTCAAAAGTATTTCTTTTAATCTCAGATAGGAAGTTAATTTTCAATTCATAGTTAGAGTGAGGAATTATAATGGCGGATTCAGAAACATGAAGCGGCGGATGCATGTATTGCATCGCCGTCTGTGGATACTGATTTAGCCGCTCTTGGGCTTGTCTGCGCGCATCCTCCTCCCTATCAGCACGGGCTCGCTCAGCAGCAGCAGCGGCCCTTTCAGCAGCGATTATAGCATTGTGGTTCTCGATCCCCTTCCTCAACCGCTCTATTATCTCAGCCTGCGTTTCGTTGTCAGCCATGATGCGAATTGCTTTGTTGCGAAGATGGTAGAAACATTCAGGCTCGTTGATTGGTTCCAGGATAGGTCCGCGATCAGAACGTCGCATAAACCTGCAGAATAAGCTTAGAAAAAGATCGTGATTAACTTAAGTGGCGATTGATTGCCTCCCCGGCAACGGCGCCAATTTGTTCGCTAGAGGGGAGTAGTGTGTGGTAAAGTAGGAGATTCAAATATTTAAAACAAAGCACAACTAGACTATCTCCCTTTCCCAAACAAATAATATAAGAATCCCCTCCCTTGTAGTAGTAGGGTAATTCAGGATCGAATCCACGAGGAGGTATGTCAGCGCTTCCTTTGTTGAACTCATGATCAAGGCTTTCGACCTCAGCAGACACTCGATATCGAGTATACAGGTCGATATCGACCTCAGTTCTGGTCGATTTCCTAGCGCAGTTCCTGTAGAAGACAAAACAGCAAGTCGACGTCGAGAAGATACCTCGATATCGATGTTAGACCTCGATATCGACCCTTATGGTCGATTTCGATGCTTGTCACAGAAACTGTTTTTGTAACCAATTTTGTCGGAAAAGAGTCCGAAGAAAATATAATGGAGAAGGAAGATGAACAGAAACAAAACTAAGACTTTTATGAAGGATTCAATTAATTAAAAGGCTTCCAAAGTCGGGGTTTCATGCCACAACGATAACAATGCAAGTTTCATGCTAAAGATATGAACTTTAATGTCTTTCCGTCAAATAACTTTCGTTATCAACACTTAGGTGATTAGAGCCTCTCGCATAATTCCTAAGAGTTACTATCCAATTCATGAGCAATTCAAGTTCACAATATGAGTGGCTTTCGCTTCAATAATGCAAAGAATGAATCTCCCTAACTTTCGCAAAGGATCATGTATGGGGTAGAAGACGGAATCGCATAAAAGTCAAACCTTTAATGCACTTACCTCACATTGCTATCGTCGGGCTCACCCCAACCCTAGAAGTGGGTTGACTACTCGCTCCTCATCATGCACATCATCATCATTGTTATTGAAAGAAAGCTACGTTGAATTAAAACTCCGAAAGAAAGTACAACTGAACAAGCCACTCCACTCTCGTTTTACAACTCCACTCGGCCTTCTCTCTTTCTCTCTACTCTCTATTGCAACTGAATTGTGTGTAAAATTGAATACCTAAACTCAGCCCTATTGGCCTCTATTTATAGATGTCGATAAGGACTCGAAACCTTATCTTTATACTCTAAGATAAATTAAAACAAAGTAAAAGCTAAAACTTCATGGTGAAATCAGCCTCCTCATGATAGATCTGGTGTTGATGATTGGAAATCTCGACCTTTGGATATATATTGCAAGCTTTGGATATAATTCTATCAAAATCGGAGTCGAATTCCTCTGCTGGCATGGTCGATATCGACCCTTAGACATCGATATCGACCCCTCCAAAACCTTATCTTGAGCTTCTCCTTCTCCTACTCGAACTGGTACTCGACTTCTATCAATTTGGTCGATCTGGCAGCATCGATATCGACCCCCAGACGTCGATATCGACCTCTTCTGTGTCGATATGCTCTGTTTCCTTTTCTGCTCGATTTCTATGTTTCTGATGTACTCGATGTCGAGGTCTTCAGTCGATTTCGACCTCTTCAGAAGACTTCGAGTTCTTTTTCCGCTCTTCCGAATTCATCCATTTTCATCCTGTTTTCTACGAAATCACATGGAAACTCGTGCAAACCCATATATTTGACATTTAAGCATAAACTACACTAATCCCATGTTTTCCCATTAATATGCATGCAAAAGACAATGAAATGGATTCATATGTGCATAGAAAATATGGCAATTTGCGCGCACATCAAACACCCCATACTTAAGCTTGCTTGTCCCCAAGCAATACTTTTAATGGTCATTCAGGGGAAGAAAGTAAACTCTCAACATCATAGATTCATTTTTCATATGTCCCTACAATCAATTGCCATCCTCGAGAAGGTACTTATGTCAACCAAGTCCATGCCTGTGCATAAAAGCAATTTCATATTCATAAAGGAGGTAATATGCAAAAAACAATTTCAGCGACATAGCATTAATAATCAAGAGGACTTTTTTCAAGCTTGTGAGAAGTGGATTGGTAAAAGGCTAAAGGTGGGATAATATTTGGCCATGTGGTGTTAAATCCGGGGAAACATACTTTCTTTCCAAAACATTCCACATTCCTTCTTCATAATGTCTCACCTTTGACTCATCGCTCAATGCTTTTTTTCAATATAATGCTTTTATATCTCTAACCTTAGCACTGCCTTCTCGCGAGTCGCAAACATGGGTGTCATGAATGGCCCCGGATACCTTAGTACTTCGGACTCCTCACCTTGTGTATCCCATCCTGAACGAATTCAAGAACTACAGAGGCGTTGTAACAACTCCAAAGATCAAGATACAGCAGGAACGCACAAGTGCCAAGTGGTTGAAACCACTCAAGGGGACCCTGAAGATCAATTGTGACGCCAACTTGTCATCCATGAACCAGCCGAAGATTGGAGAGATATGCAGGGATCATCTAGGGGAGCTGTAGTTTAGAGGTCAATGTGAAATTCAGCTCACAATTAGCATTGAGATGGCGGAGATGGAGAGTATAAGATGAGCTTTGCAGCTGGCCAAGGAGAGAGGGGTAAAACACATCCTGGTGGAGTTCGATTGTCAAGCGCTTGACATCAAGTTGCAACAAGAGTGCCAAGGGAGAGGGGATTTCTACAACCTCATCTCAGAGATGAGAATAAGGTAGTACACAAAATAGAGGCCATTAGGCCTATATGTCATTCACTATTCTTTTCGTTGCAAACACTTCTGAACAATATTATTTCAATTATTTTAAAAGAAATGGAATGAACATCCGTTTTTGTTCTTGGAAAAAAATGAATTAATTTGTGGAACTGGCCCTTTTTTGGCCTTTATTAGGGGAGTGTCCACCAAGCTTATCAAATTAGGGTTTTGTCCATCTCCCCCAAAACACACCGCATGTGCCCCCTTTTTCTTTATCGTCGTCCGTCTCCCAGTGCCCCCCCTCTCCATCTGTTGTTCCAAAATCTGAACGAGAGCAGATCCCATCGGTCCTCCTTCATTGTCGTCGGCGTGTGTACTTGCAATCGGATCAAGAGGCAGAATCTCCTCCTTGTTGGAGATCTGCGAGGCAGGGACACCGAATTCACAGGGCGTCGCTCACGTTCTCCATTAGAACCTGTTGCTCGATCTGTCCTCGCTCTTCCTCGGCGACACAAATGGTACGTGATGCACTGGTGCCCTTATGTAAAGACCGAGTATATTTATATATTATGATTAGTTTAACTAAATAAATTATTATTAATTTCAATTTGTAAAAGCGGAGAAAAAGTCGTCCTCGAGCACGAGTTCAAAATTTAAAAACATTCCGGCATCGTTTTGAGAATTTAGATTTTAACAGATTTAATTCCGCCTTCGACCACCGAGTTTTGATAAAATTAATTTAATTCCGTTATCTTGTAATTAGTAAATTAAATTTTAATTAAAATTGATTTAGTCGGGATTCGATCGGGCGAGCGGGTTTTGAGTCTTTTCCGCTAATTTTGAATTGGTATTATAGTAAATCCTATTTTATTTTCCCTTTTCTTTATTCTTTTTCTTCTCTCTCTCTCTCCCTCTCCCTCGGATTCCTGTGTAATTGAATTGGTCCCCCCTCCCTCACCTCACCACACCTTCCTCTGCATCACCACCCACACAATTGCAGCAGAAGCCCTCACACCCTCTCCTTATCTTCTACTCTCTCCATCCTTTATCCCTCATTCCCCTTTGGAGGCCGAGAGCTCCTCATGGCAAGCCTTCCCCTTTCCTCCATTGAACACCACCACTGCCGACCACACTCCACACCCAGCCACCACCACACCTCCACCTCACCTCCTCAGCCGCCGCCGCCGACCACCATGGACGCTGCAGCCCCGAGCGGCGAGCTCTGTTTTGCCGAGGAGAATCACCCAGAAGCACCCAAGCGGCTCCTCCTTCTCCTTCACATCTGAGCGACTAGCAGGAGCAGGAACACCTTCCATCTTCTTCGAAAAGGACCCAGAACCGCCCAGGAGTAGCCCGAGGCTCCGAGTAGCGCCGCCTTCGATTCCCTCCTCCTCTGTTTTGAATCCGAGCGCGGTAAGAGTTCGTTTCCTTTCCTTTCTACTCCAAGCCACCAAAAGTTTCTCCTTTAACATCCCTACATCCCTCCTAGGCCTCCTCGCTCGAAGAATCGTCCCCGATAAGCCGAATCGAGCCCCGACGGCGTTCTCCGGCGAGCCTCAAAATCGAACCTCGGTGAGCTCTCCCTTTCTTCTTCTTCTCTTCCTTTCCGTCTGTGTGTGGGTGTGCCGAGTGGCCGGAGCCCAGCTCCCCCGCCGCCGGCCAGCTCCCTCCTCCTCTCCTTCCTCCGTCGAACACAGGGCTTCCTCTCCCCGTCCTATGTTTCGCCGAACAGAACAAGGAGGAAGACGAAGCGGGCCCCCTCCTTGCCACCTCACTGCCACCTCAACTGGGGCCCTCCCTGAATTTTTTCCAAGCTGGCTTCAGATGGGTAGACAAGAGGAGGAGGATTGGGCCTTTCTATGGGCTTGGGTTTTGGGCCAATCCGGGTAAGCTTTGGGCTTGTCGGATCCGGGCCTTGAGCTGGCTGGTGGGTTATCTTTTTCTTTATTATTATTTCGGTTATATACATGTATATGTTATATGTATTATTTTTCTGATTTTGGGAAAATGATTAAATATATATATTTATATATTTTGGAATTATTAATATTTATATGGGTTAATTGCGCTAAATATCCTAACCTTTATAGATAGTTGCGTTTAATATCCCGACCTTGTAAGATTTCGCGAAATATCCTGAACTTTGGTGTTAGTTGCGCTCTCCACCCTATATAAGTTTCTTAAATTAAAAAATTACACAGATGATGGAAAAATTACACAAAATCACCCATATTCATAAAATATTTTCAATGTACCCCTAATATAATTTAAAACTGAAAAATAGCAAATTTACTCCTTTAAATAATTAATATAATTATTGAAAATAATTAATACTTCCTCCGTCTCAAAATTTAAGTCGTTTGACTTTTTGGCACGCTTTTTAATGTGTTAAAAACTCTATGAAATATTAAATTTTTTTCAAATTTTTTAAAATAATTTCAAACTTATTATTTATAAGTTAGTTATTATTTTACAATTTTTGAAAAAAAATATTTCATAGAGTTTTGAACACATTAAAAAGCGTGTCAAAAAGTGAAACGACCTAAATTTTGAGACGGAGGGAGTATAATTATTGAAAATAATTAATTTTAATTATTTTTCTTGATAACATATGTTATAAAAAAATATAAATTTATATATACCTATCTATACATGTGGATTTGTACATCTATTCTCTATATTATTATTATTATTATTATATATATTTTTTGGTCCTTATTATTTTATATATACTAAAACTAATACATAACATCTTATGTGGTATCTTGTGATTGAATCTTAAGAAAATATTTTTCATATAAATTCCATAGCATTAAAAAAATATTCTATAAAAAATGCTAACTATACATAAATGAAATATAATATTTTTACAAAAATAAAATAAAATATATTTTTAAAAAAGAAATATGAAAATATATGATAACTATTTATAATTAATAAAGATATGATAAACATATATTAAAAATAGGAAAAATTGGGTATATACTCATGGAAACTCGATTAATTAGGCATATAATATGGTACTTACATATTAATCTTACATAAATTAAAACTATGGCTTTATAACATATAATTTTAAGGAAAAGAAGATATGATAAGGCATAAATTTATTTTTAAGTAATTGATTTTATTTAAATATTTTTAGAGCACACATTTTTATATGTATGACATAAATTTCCTTTTTTATTTTGATTAAAATGGGGGATTATTATTTTTAAAAAAAAACTATGGGTGTTTTTGTGTAATTTTCATATTATGTTAGTGATTTTATTAATTTAAGAAACTCATCCAGGGTAGAGAGCGCAGCTAACAACAAAGTTCAGGATATTTCGCGAAATCGTACAAGGTTGGAATATTAAGTACAACTATCTACAAAGGTTAGGATATTTAGTGCAATTAACCCTATTTATATTTAAAAGGTTTTAAAAGTAATATTAATTGATATGGAGTTATAAATATATTTATGGATTATTTTGAGATTATATGGATAGTAAGTGTAAAATATTTGAATATTATTATAATTTTGGAATTTGGTTATAATTGTAATATTCTGGAAATTAATCTTTATATATTGTTCATTTGTTTTAAAATCGTATTAATTGGATTATTTATATATGATGCATTTCACGAGGATTTAAATATGCGAGTTAGGAATTTTAAAAGTGATTTGTTGGTTTTGAATTAGAAATATGATTCGTGAGCATAGAATTATTTTTGATGGTTTAATATTGGAACTTATTTTATGTTTTTTTTAAATAAGAAACATGCCGGACTTATTTTATAACATGATTTTGGGAAATGGGTTAAGGCTTAAACGTTTAATGTCGGAATTTGGCCAAGTATGATTTGAGAAAGTATTTTGAACATGAGTTGACTTAAATTGGGATTTATGAGTTGAAAATATGGCTGGTATGATTTTATCAAGGGGTTTGATTGGAAGATGATTTTGGTCGATTTGATCGTATTGAAAAGATTTTGGAAAACGGTTTTACTATCGGTCGGTTTTGAGGGTGTTGAGAACTTGGGTTCGTGTGTATGAATGTTGGTCTGGTAGCTTATGGAAATGACTTGATGATAGGTGTGTATTGCTTTTGGATTGCTTTGGACTTGCATTTGGGCTCTTGCTAGTGTTATCTTGCTGTTCTGCATCAACAGGTAAGTATCCTACGGGACTTACTCAGTAACATGGACCTCCTGCCTGATGTGTCATGTAATGTGTAGTTTTGTTGCATATTAAAGCATGCCATGTAGTATCATCCTAGGATTGCATTGAACTGAGCATGTGTTTACTTTGTGTGTTTGAAACAGAACGACCGTTATCTGTGATAGTCCTAGAGTCTTTGCTAGGGTCATAGGGTAGCCTATCCCCATCGGGTGCCCTGAGTCTATCGAGTCGATATGAGCATGATATGATAGCACAGCACCATCGGGCAAGATTTACGTATTTTTTTATATATGTTATGATGATACCGTGGTGAGTGCACCACCACGAGGATATGTTATGCTATAGCAACGAACTGGCCAGTCTCTGCACTAACGGGAAGGGGTGCAGAGGTAGGAGAGCTAGGGATATGCCACTTGGCATTGTCTTGGGCCCTTTACAGTTCTTTTCCGCATATTATATATACTAGGGGCATGATAGTGTGATTTAAATCTTGTACCACATTAGTCATCTTTTATTTAGGCATAGACATGTTATGTGGCCTCAGCGCGGTCAGAGGACCCACAGGCGATCACCAGGCCTGACTTCGTGGATAGTGTTAGGTACCGCTCTTGTTGCTCCATGCTTCTGTGACGGGGAAATGTTTTGGCGAATCGAAGAATCTGGCTAATATATTCTAACTTGACAAATGGCAAATCACCCACTTTGTTTTGGTTTTGACCCGGCTCTGTCGTGGCTTTTGTATCTAAATCGTACTTCCGCTTTACTTTCGTTTAAATTGTATTTCTGAGACTTCGACTGATTAGAGGTTTGAAACCTCGACCCGTACCTGAATTGCAACATCCGAACGAAGGTATCCGACCTTCGAAACGTATCCCGGATATTTATATCCGGGCCGTTACACCTTACTCGGTTGCCTTTCTCGCTCTGCCTCCTCCTTCGGTTTTCCTCCTTCATCGTCAGGCTTTGTGTTGTACTCCGTCCGTCCGTCGGACTCCTCTGTTCCGCCGCTGCCTCTGAAGGCCTCCACGCTTCCATTGAAGCCGAGCTAGAGGGAGAATCGAAGCTCTACGAATCAGAAACCGACCAATTGCTGGATTAGGAATACGAGCAAGAACAGGAGGAGGATGGAGTTCAGTTTGGGAGCGGAGATGATGAGCATGTTTGGCAAACGAATCTGAGATGTCACGCTTTCGGCGAGTACTCCATGGCCGTGGTCCAGGCGAATCTGTTGCTTGAAGATCAGGGACAGGTCGTCGCTTCTTCCTCCGCTACCTACACGGGCGTCTTCGACAGCCATAGAAGCCCCGACGCTGCTCGCTTTATCAACTCCAACCTCTTCTCTTTCATTCATAGTGAGTTTGTTTCTTTCCAATTTGTCCATTTTTTTCTATCAGATTTTGTTCCGGTGTCGCAATTTGTGCGATTTGGCTGGCGTTTGATTATCTTTGATGATAGAAACCGTTTGTTATGTACTGCTCTTCAAATTTCATAACCGATTGGAGAGGACATGTTTCAGGATGATGATGCATTCGTCATTAAACAAAGGAGAACCGATTGAATATATATGGCGTCGATTGATCGCGCGTTCGTCATCAGCATCATCCACATCGCCATCGCCATCACCATCACTTTCGGTAAGCAAAGGAGAACCGATTGGAGAGAACACGTTTCAACAAGATGATGCATCCTTGTTTCAGCAAGATCCATGGGAGAAAACGGGAGCAAAGCTTGGATCTGGCCACGTTTCAGATCTGACTTGAAGGTATTTTGTATTTGCCTTTCATGTTCCACCATGATTGTGTACAATCTTAAAAAATGCTGAAATGCATATTATCATTCTTCTTCAATTCAGTTTATTTGCAGATGAGACCATTACATTTACTCTCTGGACACTCAAGCTCCTACAGATTGACGTCTATGATAGGTTTGGTTCATTGAATTGAAATGATTCATTGAATTGATTCATAAATTCAATGAATCAATTACATTTGCGACGTCTAGGATAGAAGAGACCATTACATTTGCAATAGAGACAAATCACAAATTTGTATAAGCTATCCATTGAATTGATTCATTTTAGCTATATGGGTGTAAGTTATCCATTGAATTGATTCATTTATATAAGCTATCCATTGAATTGATTTTCATCGTTTGGTTGATTGGAATGAAAAAAATTTGGTTGCAAATTGATATTTAGGGATAATCTATTAGAAAAAGGGATAGTTGTTAAGGATCATCTCAATTTAATCTGATAGAAAAAAGGGATAATCTCTTGCTGAAATCTCTTAATTTGCTGAAATCCGGTTTCAGCAATACAGTTTCAGCAACTCCGGTGTCGAAGTCCTGACGCGAAAAAAAAAGCAACTCTGGTTTCAGCAACACGATTTCAACAACTCCAGTGTCGAAGTGTTGACGCGAAAAAAAAAAAAACAACTCCGGTTTCATCAACACAGTTTCAGCAACTCCGGTGTCAAAGTGCTGACGCGAAAAAAAAAACTAAAAAAAGCAACTCTGGTTTCAGCAACTCCGGTGTCGAAGTGCTGTCGCGAAAAAAAAATAGAAGGGGGGCATGGGGCGCAGGGGCAAAGGGGGCAAGGAAAGGAATGTGGACATTTTGCTAATTTGGAAAAATTGGTGGACAATTTACTAATAAAGACCTTAAATATGGACATCCTAGAAAATGCCCAAAAAAAATCAAGGACATATGTAACTATGTAAGCATTCAAAAAACCATTAATACTTTACTTAATTTTGACTTTCTAGAATATAGATTACTAGTTTTACTGCCCGCGATCTTCGCGGATTTTTTATATGACTTTTATTATTTATGCACAAATTGCGTAAGATCATAAAAATTATTTGTTGACATTATATATATATATATATATATATATATATATATGTGTGTGTGTGTGTGTGTGTGTGTGTGTGTGAATACTTAATGGTAAAATTTAATCTATAGTGCAATATATATAAAAATTATTTGTTGACATTTGTGTGATGTAATTTCATTATTCTTTTCCTAATTTTTTTCATAAAACAAAATTATTTTATCACTAACAGTGCAATATGTATAATGGATCTAATATTTGTATAAATTTGGTTTATAAATTAATTGGTACGTGAGCAATATTTGCATAAATTTGGCTTATAAATTAATTGTCTGTTAAATATAAGCACTTATTGATTTGAATTATTTCTACTGTTTAATGTGATTGTTTAAAGATAAATAAAATTATTTGGTGCGTGAGCAATATTTGCATAAATTTGGTTTATAAATTAATTATTTGTTAAAGATAAACACTTATTGATTTTAATTATCTTAACCAATGTGATTGTTTAATAATTTAATAGAATATATATATATATAAACTGATTCTCTCTCTATATATATAATTTAAGGTAAAATGATAGGGTTTTTAACCATTGAAGATATACAAATTAATTGTAACCACTCATATTGATAAGTTAAATAACTCAAATCATAGAATTTCTAACCACTCCAAAAATTAATTATATTCATCAATTAAGTTAGACACATAGAATGACAAGTGGATAAATAGATAGAGTTATTTTTTGACGTGGCTTAAATATATTGGACCGTCATTATGAAATTTTTTTCAAATGTTCCTATTTTTAACCGTCAACCAATTTTCAAATCTAAGCCTAAATTATGTGATGACACTTCACCCATCTAAAAAAATAAAATACTAAAAAAATTAATCTAGGTTTTTTTTATAATATCATCCTTCGATAAATTTTTACAAAAATATCAAAAATGTTGATTGCATGCCCACCGAGAGAAGAACTATATTCATTTACAAACAAAGTTATTTTGTTAATAACGTTATTCATTGATATATTAATAAGGTTATTTGTTAAAAGATTTGATATAAATCTTTTAGGTAAATATTAATCAAGATATGGATAACTATTAAATATTTTTTTATTAAATTTGTTTAATTATAATTATCATTTAATTAAAAGATGTGGAATCATTAATTGACGTGGCTTAAATATATTGGATATTCATTAATTGACGTGTCAAAAAAATCGGGCCAGATTGCACCAGATTACGACACGTAAGCGAATCGCACCAGAGCCCGCCACATAGGATTTTCACGTCTCTGTTTTAGTATTATACTAGTTTTATTAATCGCACATTGTGCGATTTTTTAATAAATTTTATTATATAAAACATCTTTGAATTAATATAAATTACCACTCCATAAAATGTAAATATATAGTTTTCAATTGTGTTATGTTTTTGAGAATGTAAACATGTTTGAATCTAGATTAATCATATAATTTGATAAACGATTGTTGGAATTTAAAGCGCAAATTGATATTATACTCAATTTGATCTAAAACATAGAATAATTGACCAAATATTAGATAGATTATTTGATCTTAAAAGATAAATTTTCTAACTTATTAAAATATAAGGTTGAATATTAATATAAAAAAATTATCCAAACAGAGTTATATGTTTACACGTTACTTTTAAAAAAAATATCTACATGATCTTTTTATAAGTTGGTTAAACCTTAAATTTAGTTTAAATGGTTAAAGTAAAATATTAATATCTAAAAAATCAACAACGTAGATGTAGAATAATTAAATATTATATTTGTTTTAGATTACAAAGTTAAATAATATTTTACAAATAAAAATAATATTGGATAGATTATTTGATCTAAAAAGATAAGTTTCTTACATAACTATATTGACTTATTAATTGATATGACTTAAAAAGATAATACCATTTTATTCTAGAATATGACACGTATGCAAAAATAACGCCGTTTTAATCCAGAAAATGACACGTATGTGAATCGCACCAGACGCCGTTTCAGACCTCTATTTTATCATGATGAAGCTTGTATTTTTAATTGTTGATTGTGGGTTTTTACATATCAATTAAAACCCAAAATAAAAAATAATAAACAAAGAGAGAATTGATTGATCAAATACACACAAACTCTTTGTCTCCTAAAATAATGAATCGGACTAACTGTACATTGGTTTGAAGTTAAAATTTTTAGATTAAGATGGATAGTTAATATAGTAATTTTGTGTTTTTTAACGGCTCATTACAATGTAAACTATTAGTAATTGCTTGTGAAAATCTTATACTCGGTAATGAAAAATATTTGCCGATAAGAAGTTTTTATGAGTGAATAAACAAAGGCTATATACAACTTAATTGAAAAAAAATCAGTTGAAATTGAGAAAACATAAAACTAATTACCGAATATATATATATATATATATATATATTAGATAGATTTATCTAATTAAGATATGAAGTTATATTGAATAGATTATTTGATCTAAAAAGATAAGTTTTTTGCCTAATTATATTCATTTATTAATTGAAATGGCCCAGAAATATAATACCACTTTAATCCAGAAAGTGACACGTAAGCAAAAATAATCCCGCTTTAATCCAGAAAATTCCATGGACGCGAGATCGCACCAGAGGCCGTTTCAGGCCTCTGCTTTAGTATTTTATATAGATATATAGATATAGATATGATCTAATGCTTTGTAACTTATGAGCTAACTATTCTATAAAATATTCACCTACGTGTCATTTTCTGGAGTAATATGATATTAATATCGCATACGTGTCATATTCTGGATTAATATGGTATTATCCTTTTTATCTATATTAATTGATAAGCCAATATAATTTTTTCATCTCAGTTAATTCAATCAAATTTTGATAAACTAAAAAATCTTATGAATATATCATAAAAAAACACTAATAAGCCAGGATAAAATAAATTCAAACCTAAAACCTATATCAATTCCCACCCCACCCGAAAACATTAATATTCAACCTAAAATCTATATATATATTTTGTGTCATCCTATGCTTAAATTTTTTTTATGGATTCTTACGGTGATTAGTGTAGGAATACATAATATAATTTTTTTTTTGAGATTTAGTTTTCTAACTAAGCTTATCTATGATGTATTTTAAAAGTACTTTAAGGGCCCGTTTGGTATCCATATATGTATATCAGATATCAGATATGGGTATAAGATATCGATATCGTGGATATGGGTATCAAATCTGATATCTGATATCCGATATCTTGTTTGGTATGTTGAGAATATGGGTTTTAGATATCAATTAAAAAGCTCTTTCTCTAACGCCGCTCACCCCGACACCCACCCAACCCTAGCCCGTCCCCTGCCTGAACCTCCGACGACACCCACCCAGCCCTAGCCGACCTCTGCCTGAACCTCCAGCGACACCCACCCAGCCCTAGCCGACCTCCGGCGACACCCACCCAGGCCTAGAATCGACTTGCAAATGCTCTTCACAAATTTCTTTCCAGAAAATAAAAATGGGAAAAAAAACGATGACAGCAGACTCAAATGTTCGTTTAAATTGAAAGCAGACTCAAATCGAAATCCAATCCAGAGACGCTAACGAGAGGAGAGTGTGAAAGCAGCAGGAGATCTGCTGATTTTTCCTCGTGGTGGAGAGATCTGCGTGTGTGTGAAAGGGGGAAAAGAGGAGGGGGGCAGAGGAGCATCTGTTTTGATATCTGTTGATATCCCTAGTTTAAAGGGTATATGGAATTGGGGAAAAATGTGAAGGAAGAGATATATGGGTATATCACTTTGATACCCATATACTAATTTACCAAACATGGGTATGGGTATGAGTGATACTCATACCCATATCTGATATACGTATATCAGTACCAAACGGGTCCTAATGGTATTATCTATGATGTATTTTAAAATTTGACTGCATGCATAATATTTGGTAAGATTATGTTATCTAAAAAGATAAGTTTTCTAACTAATTAAGATATAAAGTTGAATATTTATAAAAAAGATAACTTTTTTACCTAACTATATTTGTTTATTAATTGATGTGGCCCAAAAAAATAATACCACTTTAATCCAGAAAATGACACGTAAGCAAAAATAATCCCGCTTTAATCTAGAAAATTCCTTGGACGCGAGATCGCACCAGAGCCCGTTTCAGGCCTCTGTTTTAGTATTTTACTAGTTTTATTATTCGCCCGTTGTGCGATTTTTTAATAAATTTTTATAAAACATCTTTGAATTAATATAAATTACTACTCCATATAAAATAAATATAAATTATTTTCTTATATCAATTATGTTGATTTAAAAAAAATATGAAGGCCAGCAAGATTTTAAATATAACTATCTTAAATTAAGAATTATTTATTTATTTTTGATTTGCGAGTGATACATTCGATTTAGATTCTATCAATTATTATATTTGATTAGTTAGATTGGATATGTTATCAACAATAACTGTAGTACGTGTATGATATATTTATCTAATTAAAATATAGTGTAATATTGGATAGATTATTGATCTAAAAAAATAAGTTTTTTTACCTAACTATATTCACTTATTAATTGATGTGACCCAAAAATATAATACCAATTTAATTCAGAATATGACACGTAAGCAAAAATAATCCCGTTTTAATCTAGAAAATTCCACGTAGGCGAATTGCACCAGAGACCGTTTCTAGCCTCTGCTTTAGTATTTTATATAGATATATACTATATTATTATATACTCCTAATATTAGTTTTTAAAACGAAGATCAAAATAATTCGATCTATTGAATAGGTTAATAAAATCAATCTAAACTCTGAAAAATATTTAAAAACCTATAACAATACCATTTTATGAATCATAACTTAAATAAATAATAAGTATAATCTTATTTGGTAAAATTTTATCCCATAAGCTATACCTTTTTAATTAAGAATCATGTCAATAAGTCAATTAGTGAATATAATACGGAATAAGTTATATAAAACCTCCGCACAAGATTTTCAATCACATGTTAATTCTTTAATTGAAAAAGTCTTTATCATTAGTTAAAAATAATATGGAGTATAAAATTTAGTTGTTTTTATTTTTATCATTAGTTAAAAATAATATGGAGTATAAAATTTAGTTGTTTTTATTAAGTTTTATAAAAATGTATTTTTACTTAAAACCAAATCTTTCAAATTAAGATGTAGATAAGTGATCTAGAAAAATAAGTTTTTTACCTAACTATATTGGATTATTAATTGATGTGGCAAAAAAATACCACTTTAATCCAGAAAATGCCACATAAGCAAAAATAGTCCCGCTTTAATCCAGAAAATTCCGTGGACGCGAGATCGCACCAGAGCCCGCTTCTGACTTCTGTTTTAGTATTTTATATAGATATATAGATATAGATTATGCCAACAATGTTGTTATACGGTTATACGTACAATATATGAATTCAGTGTTATGCCTTGTTATTATGCATATTTTAGTTACAAAAATTACAACAAATCGATAAATTAGCGAGATAACCCTCATTATTCACATGATTGGTTATAATAATTATGATTTAAAAGGGAATATCAACTACACTAATTAGTAAAAACAATAAAAGTTGAATATATCTAATTAAATTTGTGCGCATAAATATCATTTTAATATAAATAAATAGAAAGGACATAGACAAACTTGTAGTTTTGGTTGGTAATATAAACCCAACAAATTTGAATATAAACATTCTCACACCCGCAACACAACTATAACGCCACAACCATCCCACTATCCATGAGACAAAAAATTCAACCTTCCCCACTTGTTTTAATTTTCACAAAATCTGGCTTATGCGATACCAAATAAATTAATTATATAGTTTAATGACATGAATGCTTATATTACACCGCAAAAATAAACTCTATATAATTTTGTTATATTTGTAGAATAACAATTATTATTAAGTGGTGAATGAAATGGAATTGCTTAATTAATGGATTAAAAATGAAATTCCGCTTAGTAAATTGTTGTGAAAATTAAAAATAATATATCTTTGTTTAAATAAAAACAGGTCATTTAAGTATTTTGGACAATTTATAAGGAGACTAATAAATAAATTATTATACTCTTATTTATTACTTGGTTTTTTTCACTTTTTAAGTTACTAGAGTACAAATAAACATCTATTACTCTATTAATAGTAATTATAAGAGCAATTGTGTAAAGTAAATATTAAAATGTTTAAAGTCATACTCCCTCTATTTGACAAACTTACGGAGTATTATTTAACATTCAGGTACATTTTGTTAAAAAGATAAAAAATGTATAAAATATCAATATAAAATAATTTAAAATAATTTAATACCTATTTCTAATAAGTATTAAATTATTTAAAAAAATAAATTAAAATTTTAATATTTTATACAATTTTTATTATCATAAAAATACGTAAATAAATAAATAGTAAATAACTAGTTTTACTGAATGAATAGAGTAATATATTTTACTTGACAAAAATTTTTATTATAGAGATGGGTGGTTTTTACAATCCAATTTCCTTAAATGATTAAGAATCAAATTTTAGAATCAATGCAATCACAAGTTGGTAAACATTTCTTGTTTATAAGTGGTTAAAACCGATTGAAGTCACTTAAGATTGAAAAAAAATCAAATATATTTAAGAAAAGTAGAACCTTGTTCAACAATACTAACTAGTAACTAGTGATTGGTTGAATTGTGAAGGAAAAAGTCATTATGTTTTAAATTTGTACGTGGTGGAAGAGGTCATACGTGCTACACTAGTACACATAGACTTGGCCTTTATCTTTATTAATTAAATGCATCAATTATTTTTCAAAGTAGATGTCTGTGAGAGATAAGGGCATTCTTGGAAAATCAACTACAGTTTGAATCTCCCCCTTATAAGGAGAAGGGTGAGGAAGAAACCCCAAAAAAAGAAAGCAAAAACAATTGTGGAAAAAAAAAATTCAGTTTTATTTCAGATGGAGAAAGAGACTGTTTTTGTGTTGATTGAAAACCTTCAACCAATTTCCTGTTGTAGAATTTGCCTTGAAGAAGAGCTTCAGAGCTCCAACAGATTAGAAGCCCCATGTGCTTGCATTGGTACTGCCCAGGTCAGCTTCAATTTCACACAACAATATTGCCAACAATTTCATTTGTTTTTCTTGTTGTTTTTATTTATTTTTCCCTAATTTTTTGGGATATGCCCTTTTGCAGTTTGCTCATAGGGAATGTATACAAAGATGGTGTGATGTGAAAGGGAACACCACTTGTGAAATCTGTTTGCAGGTTTGTTTTCTTTGTTTCCGATGTTTTTGTTGCTCTTGTTTCTTTGTTTTCCTTTTTTTTTTTCTGAAATATTTTTTTGTTGATTTCTCCATATCTGAAATTTGTTCCTTTTCTTTGAGGAATTTGTCATTTTCATGATTTTGTGGTCCATTCGTTCATTGAATTAATATAATAATAATAATCATAGTTGTCTTTTGCAGAATTATGAACCAGGTTACACTGCACCTCCAAAAAAGGCTCAGGTGATGGAGGAAGAAGTGGAGACCATCAGGTATTATTAAAACATTTATGTATTTTACTTACATTAAAAATAAAATGTTACACATTTTCTATCAATTCAGTAAGTATTAAATCCTTAACACTATCACATATTTAGAACTATAGGTTTTTATCGGAAATGATACTCTGTGATGGACTACTGATCACACATAGTTTGTTTTAATCACTTCTTTTTTTTTTAAAAAAAAAAGAAACTTTGATTTGAACACAGTTCAGCATTTGTGTGGATTACAGTAATATAGCAAGTGTTCCTTGTTCCAAAACTTGCACCATCATCTCATTTCACTAAGTGAAACTTGATCTTGGTTTGTTGTATTGTAGCTTTCCAAGTGTAGAAGGTGAGGAAGACGAAGAAGAAGAAGATGATAGTCATGATAGATTCATCGACACCGATCTGTCAGAGTGCTTGTTCCTAACTGTTTCTTGTTGCAAAACAGTGGCTCTCGTTGTAAGTTTTCACAACACTTGACTTGAATCCCCTTCATGATCTACTCTGGATCTATCTAATGGAGTAATGGTCTACACTTTAATTTATATATATTTCAAAAAATGCAAAAGAAAATCGTCATTCTTATTTTAGAATTTGTCATTCTTATTTTAGAATTTTGAGTACCGGTGAAGACTGAAGAATTCATTTTCAAATTCAAAACAAAACTTTACTCCTCCGTTCTTTTTTATACAACTTTTACTATTTCTTCACGTTTTAAATTTTATAAAATTGATATTTTATATAGTTTTTATCCTATCTTGACACCTTCAAATTAAAAAAAATACAAAATAAAATTATTTCAAAAATTGAAAATTTTATGAGATTACCCAAGATTTTTCCCCCTCCATCCCTCCAATTTGAATTGTTTTGATTGACTTTGTGTTTTTTGTTGGCAGTTGACGGCCCTTTTGTTGATGAGGCAGCTGCTTGTTCTTTATTGTGAAGCAGCAAACAGCCCCTTTCCACTCATTATAACGGTAACCTCATCTCTTTCTTTCATTTGAAAATTTTCAAAAATTTACCTGCAAAAAAAAAACTTTAGTTGATCTTGCAATTGATTTCCCTGGACTATTACCTCAGGTACTTGCGCTTAGATTGTGCGGAATCGTCATCCCGATGTACATAATCATTAAGACGATAACCGGAATCCAGAACAGGATTCGAAGGCGCCTTCAACATCGCATAACGAGACTCAACCGAGACCATTTACGCATCAGCATCGACATTCAATCATGATACCATGAAGATATGTTGCATTTGTCTATTATACTCTTTTTATTTTTATTTTTTGAAAGTGTATAGATATGATCGGAAGTGGAAACAATACACATATTGTGGGTGTAATTGGGTAATATGAGAAACAAAACAAGAAATTGGATGTTTGTTTTGTTTCATTTTAAAGTGTCAAAATCGATTCGGCAAGAAGTACGTATATTACCTTTGAATTATGGCTTGAATTAATGAATCATGTTAATTTTACTTAATTTTATATAAAATTTATTTATTGCTTTATTATCATTATTCTTTGGCATAAAAAATAAAAATAATATTTAATATCATCATTTTTAGCTTAATGTTTCTTTTTAAATAGTATTGAAGGAATAAAATGAAATAACTGGAGTTTATTTTTATAAAACATTTAAAGGTCATTGATCAAAATAAAACAAAGTTAATGATTATGGATATAAAAATGACATTTACAACCAGGTTTATACCTTTTGTGTCTGTTAGATTATCCAGGAAAGTTTCATTGAGGGTGGTAGACAGGAATGTGTAGCCGATTTCGGCACTAAGTAGATTTTGTAATATGATTGTCAGTGTGCAATTGAAAAATAGATGGTTATCATCTTTGTCAGCAAGTTCACATATGCAACATTGAGAAGGAACTCGATTTATATACTCCGTATCTATTTAGGCGCTCTTTTGTAGGCAATGCATCTACTACTTTTTTTTGAGGTAAGTCTAGTTTCCAAATCCAACAGAGGTCGTTGTTCTCCTCGTTTCTAGTATTATTTAATTTTACAACTGATTTGACCAATAAAACACCATCTAGAGTCGAAGTCCATACAATGCAATCTTCAATATTGACATCAGGAATTTTAATCTTGGTGATATTTTGAATGACATTTGTTGGAAATAGGTTCCAGTAGCGGTATATCCTAACTGGAATCGACAACAACCAACTGGAATCGACGACAACCAACAACACAAGGCAGGCACCGAAGGGACCGGGAGGAGTGGTGGAGGTGCCCCAGGACCCGCCAAAAGTGGTGGTGGAGGCGCCAACCGCCAAGTGTGTACCCTCTTCCAAAATTAGGGTTTTAAAGTTCGAATTTGGGGTCTTGTTCAATTTGTGTTCATATATTATCACAAAATTTGGGGTTATAAAGATGTTCATGATCACCGAATTTGGGTTTCAATGTGTTTGACCTGAAATGGAAACGTGGGGTTTGGGGTTTCAGTGCCTTACAATTTCGAACATGAGATTTCAATTTGTGTTTGGGGTTTCCATAGGCAAATACAATGCTATTGATTATCAACATGAAAGTTAAAATAGTGAGATACAAGGTCCGAAGTAAGTTTGTGATTATTTCGAATTGGGTTTTGATTTGGACTTACAGATTGTTAAACTACTAATTGTTATTACAGTTTGAGTGCTAAGGTTGAGAATTTCGTCGTGACGTATGATGGCATCGAATTTCCGTGTTGGGTATTGCCATCACTCTTTTTATCATATTGTTATGACAGCTAAACTTTGCAAATATATTAGTTACAGACCATCAATCTTTTATGTCCTTTATATAAGTCTATGTAGGAGTCAAACCCACATGTTGTGCATAAGCACATGCTCTCCTGTTTGAGATAATAGGCTTCAAAACAAGAATCAAGGTAATCATTTTGCAGCAAAATATATATATATATATATATATATATATATATATATATATATATATATATATATATATATATATATATATATATATATATATATATATATATATATATATATATATAAAGCTAGCTTCAACTTTCAAGCATTTAAAACATGACAACTAAATTTCCATTCGCCAACTGCATAGAACTTGTCCCCTAACCAAGCACAAATTCAGCAAAGGAATCGATTTTCTAACCATGTTGAATTCAAAGATTTCAATAAGAATGGAAGTCTCAATTGAGTCATAGCTTCGTGTTCTCACCCTCGCGGAATTGATCAGCCTCACGAAGGACTGCCTCATGTCACTAATGGATCCTCCCAATTGTCAACAAAACTCTAGTTACACTTCTACATAACTTTCATAAAATTTGATGAATCAAAATTGACCTAGCAAATAAAGCAGCAGCAACATCAATGAGAGAAATTCAGAGTGGAACACATATCACAAAGAGAAAATAAAAAAACCCTAAAATAAGACCCATGCCCCTAAAATTTCAAAATTGAAATTCCAATCCCTAGCTAAATTGAAAATCTAAACAAATGAAATCCCCAAACCCAATCTCAAAATCTTAAATCCAAATCCCAAAACCCAAAATTTGAAATTCAAACGCAAAACTAAAAAAATATCGGTAGGATCCACCTGCAACCGTCTTCGCACCATCCACACTCGTCGGCGTCAAACACTTTGTCTATTCCTTGCTTCGCAGGCGTCGAGTTCTCCTCTCCGAGGTCTTTAGGTGCATTCATCTTCATCTCTGTTCGTCGTCCATCTCGTAAACAAAAGAAGAAGAAAAACAAACAAATAACGTTAAAATAAACGGAGATGGGCATTTTGCAAAAATATTTATAAACATAGGGGTACGAAATAACACAAACATTTATCCGCGAAATTTCCTTTTTTTTTTTTTTCCATAGGTAGGCACTTAGCCCATTACTATTCGCGAAATTTTCTATATAAAAATTTGTCATTTGAGTTGCGTCTGTTTTTCGCCGATATCCCACCTTAGTACGGTTCCCACCGCCCACGACCGCGATCTCCACGGCGACCGACTAACTGTCACCGACTTTCTCGTCCAGTCTTTACGCCGCGCGGGGAACCAGTCCACTTCGTCTCACTCGCTATCTCAACTAAGGCCAATTTTTTTGGCTGTTTTTTTGACTCTTGTAGGTTTGCCTTGTAAGTGTTCGACGAAATGCCTGTTTGATATTTCTATTGGTTTTCATCGATAAATCGTATACATTGTAAGACGCAGTTTGTTCACTTGGTTTAGAACAGGAATTGGTGGAATCATTTCATTCTCTACAAATTTGACCGAGATGTTTAGGGTGAAAACAATGTTTTACCTTGTAAGTCTCTCACGCCCAGCTGTTTTAATCACCCCAAAATTCGCAAAGTTTAGCTTCTGTTTTTCTGTGAAATGGTAGTTTCATTATACCTTGCTTTGTCATAGACTGGCAGGATCAATCAGCTTGGGATGATCAGCTCTCAAGCTCCTAAATTGTGTTTTAGTACAGTGCTTCCAGAGAAGGTATAATTTTATACTTGTTTATCTTTATGATATATACTAACCATGAATATTTCATAATGAATTATGTTAATTCATCGGATGCTTGTTTGTAGAGATCTTGGTATACTTGAATATTATCTTGTAAATGTGTCAATTAAGTTGACAGTTGGAAATTCATGTAGATTTTGTTCAGAGGAACTTATTGACAATGAAAGAGCTAAATTAGTTTCAAGTGATTGACTGTAGAAATATTAACCTTCAAACTGTACTCCTACTTTAAGCACTCCCTATTTATGGCTGGTGTTATTCACTGAAATTGAGAGTGTTGAAATTTTCAGGACGAACATGTAAATGAAGGGATATCTCATGATAAGGGTCTGGACGGCAATAAAACTTCCGAGCGCCCGATAGGTTGGAATATTACAAGAAAAGAGAAGATTCGTTTCCTCACAAAAACTGTGAGCCTTTTATTTTCTTCATTAGAGGTTCCTTCTATTTAATGAGTATTTGTTTTCGGCATATTCACGTGTGTTCCAGACAAAGCAAATACACGAAGTTGGTTTATGCGGTATGAAATTAGCCATTAATTTTGCAATACTGTTCAAATGAGCCTTTCCCTTTTGTTTAGCGAGGATGGATATCTGTGATCATCCTTGTATCAATTTGTAATTCTTGCTTCTGGTATCTTTGTTCTTTACACTAGTTTCATTCTCTCTCTTTTCGCTATTTTTATCAGCTTTATCTTTTTTAATTTGAAATATTCACGAAAGTGTAAAAAAAAGTGACTGAATAAGTGCCAACTTTCGCAGCTTTTGAATCTCGATGATAGCAAAGAAGCTGTTTATGGAACACTTGATTCTTGGGTAGCATGGGAGCAGGACTTTCCAATTGCTGCACTGAAGAATGTGTTGCTTACTCTTGAGAAGGAGCAGCAATGGCACAGGGTTGTGCAGGTATCACTTGGTCCTTCTGTTTGTATAATAATGTAACTATGCAAGAATACCTTGATCTGCACCTGATCCAGGTTAATTTTCCTTTAATTCGGTTTTCATATGAGAAAGGGCTTTAAAATGAAAAAGCTTATCGAGGTTTTTGGGGCTATTGTGTAAAAAATAAAAAATCTTGCCCTAAGATAGTGAATTCCTTGCTGCATTTTGTCTAATAGTGTGTACATGTCTTTCAACAGAAGGAGCTGCTTATCTTTCTTTGCAAATTGCCTATTATTTTTCGTGACAAAATTGTTGGGTGCTAGGTTTTAAAGTGGCTGTTAAGCAAAGGTCAGGGTAACACGATGGGAACATATAGGCAGCTAATTCGTGCTCTGGATATGGATCAGAGAGGAGAAGAGGCGCACCAGTTTTGGGTGAGAAAGATTGGGCATGATATCCAACCTGTGCCATGGCAAATATGTAGTCTCATGATCTCCATTTATTACCGAAATAGCATGTTTGATAAGTTAGTCAAGGTACCTTTTGCTGCATCCTTTTCAAACAGAATCTTTGCAGATTTCCTTCCCATTATGAAGAGCCACAGGTTGATGGCTCTAGTATCTCAACCTAACGTAATTTTCGTTGATTTGGAAGCTTTTCAAGAGTCTTGAGGCATTTGGTCGTAAACCTCCAGAGAGGTCAATAGTGCTGAAGGTGGTAAACGCATATGAAATCTTGGGCATGGTAGATGAGAAAGAGAGGGTTATGCAGAAGTACAGCAGCCTCTTAAGCCAGACAAGGAAAGAAGCTGATGAGAAAAAGAAATCCAAGAAGTCGAAGTCTAGCAAGATAAAATCTGCAGGTAAGCTGTTGGCAGGTTTTCACATGTTAAAGCGGACAGCTGGTTCTTAACTGCATCTTGAATGATTTGTCGGAGAATGAAAAAGGAACGGCTTTGCTTGCAGGGGCGAAGATGAATGATTCAAGAAGTGCGACTTCTGATGGCCAAAGAAATGCAGCAGAACAATCTTGCCCATGATTGTGCTCTTAACTTGGTTTGAAATCACTGTTTTATATGAGCCTTACAAAGTGGAACGAAGTAACAGAAAAGACGAAGGAACACAGTTCATAATTGCTTATGGTTGGGATGATTTCGTTGTCTTTGAGTTTGATCCCTGATTAGAAGGTTGTGTTAAAGAAGGAGATGCATATCAAGCATTGGGTCTTTAATCGGCATACTCATATGGTTGTTCAAGGCATGCTTGTTAGGGTACAACATTAATCGGCATAATCATATGGTTGTTCAAGGCATACTTGTTTGGGTATAATATTGTAACGGCCCGGGATTATGATTTCCGGGTTACGTTTCGAGGGATTAAACCCCTCGTTAGGATCTTGCGCCCCGAGTACAGGTTGGAGGTTTGAAATCAACAACTTCGCTTTTAAAGAGGGATTTCGCACCCAAATTCGAAAGGATCGTTGGAAACCCAAGGAAAGTCCCTTGTACCTGTCGTAATTCAAAGCGCGGAAAACGGTGGTCATGTAAATAGCGGAAGCAAAGTGTAATACAATGGGTGTGCCACGGCAGAGCCGGGTCAAAACATAAGCCAAATATTCAAATCTAAACCATTAATAATTTAGTGAAGTCAAAGTCTCAACTCTCCCTTTCCGTCATGTCAAAACCCACGGTTATGGAGCCAAATCAGCATCATTACACATATGACATACCTAAAAAAAATAATATAGGGCGTGGGATCAGACTGAGGCCCACCCACAGGACTAGGTCCTACTGTAATCATACCATATACGCTATTCCTAAAAAAGATGCTTCTAGATGCAAGGCGGAATATTAACACACTAACATGCCCCTATGATCAAGTGCATAATAATAATAAGGCCTTAGCACAAAATACCAACTGGTATATCCCTCTCCTACCTCCACCCCCTTCCGATAGGGCAGAGACTGACCAGCTCTTGAATGCATTCCATTATAATCGGGCGGCACGCATGCCCAACCCGTATCCACAATAAAGCCCGCAGGCAGCTCATAATATAAGTAAAGGAAGTTCCATGACTCGATTGACTCAGGACGGGACCCGATGGGACTGGGTCATCCTATAACCTTAGCAAAGACTCTAGTTACTTCACAGATAACGGCCGTTCTGTTTACATACGCATAAAGAAATAGAATGCTCAATGATCAATGCAACCTAGCATGGTACTACATGGCATGCTGATCATGAATGCAAGCACCTAGTATATCCTATGATTACATGCAAATGGGAATCAATCTGAGTAAGCTCTAGGAACTTACCTGGCGGTGCAGAACAGCAAGGCAAGCATTACGATAGATTAAAGATCACCTAGATACATATCATAACACATACATAAGTCTACGTCTAATCATCCAAGCACTCAAGCATATCATTCAACGAGAATAGCAACCATATCGCAATCATCGTTCCGTCAAGTTCAACCATTCATCATTTCACCACATTCCATAAGACTATATCCTTCTCATCATTTCATTCAACCACTTCCATATATCCGCAATAATACTCATATATTCGCATGATCGTATATCTTAAAAGTTCATCATGATAATTATCTCTTATCATATATATATATATATATATATATATATATATATATATATATATATCATCAAAGTCTGATATTTAATCTCGTCTAATAATCACCACAATATCATGCTATTAGTCAATTCAATCATACCGTTAATCAAACGATCAAATTATCATGCTAGTTATTCACCGAACAAGTAGAATTTTCCGGTTAGTTCCCAACCCGTTTCAAAATCCAAGTTTATTCTTATCGGATCATAAGCCAAGTTATGGGTATACTTCATTTCTGTATTTTACATGCTCTAAGGTTCGGTTATGCCATCATATATTTAACCATATTTGTAGCATTCCCTTAACCAAGTTTTTAATCGAGTCATTATAAACATTGTTTACTAAAATTATCATAACTCTTGATCCAACCGTTGGATCGTCCTCATTTTTGGAGGGCAATTAGATAACATCTCCATGAAAAATTCAACCAGGGGACCAAGAGTTATAGGTAAAACAATATTCGATAATTTAAATGCTGAGATTAAGGTATTCGGTTTTGTGTCTTTTACACGTTTTGCTAGCTAAAACCGATTTAAACACATTATAGGATCCACTATCCTAAGACTTTTCACATCAACTCAAGCTATCCTAGAGAGAGGAAGGTGGAAGAGAGATTACCTAGGCAAATGGAACACAAATGGCTCGAAAATTCTCACTTCGGGGACCTTGGGGACACCTCCAAACACCTTGCAATATATTTTCCAAAACCCCAAGCAAAAGGGTCAGGACTTTGTTTAGAAATGAAGCAAAGAAGTCATATAAAAGGTTTAAACTCAGTTTTGGAAGGAAATAATGGAGCTTACCAAGAAAACAACGCAAAACCTCAAGATCCTTCAAAAGACAGTTTCTGCAGCCTCAATGATGGATGATTTTGGATGGAAAAACGAGCTTGGATTTTGGATTATAATTTATGGTTGGAAAGGTGGTTTCAATACGGTTCTAAGGCCACCGAGTTTGCTCAATTCGGAGTAGTATTGAGGGAGATATGGCTTTTCTTGTGCAAGGTCACCAAAATGGACCTAAAATGGTGAAGGCTTCTTCTCTCTTTGGTTTTCTCTCAAAGTGACGGTGGGGCTCTATGTGAATGAGTTCTAAACTGAGCTTGGGTCAGTTATAAAGGAGAAAAAGGAGTGGTTCATGTGTTAAAGATGGGGAGTGATTAAATGGAAGGGATGGGAGTGGTTGGACATCTATCATCACAAGCAGGTCACAAGTCAAGTCAAGTCAAGTCAAGGAGTGGGTGGTGATCAATGTTGGTCAAGTTAAGTATGGACGACTGGCCTTGTAAATCAAAGACGTAAATCCCGAGCCCGAGATGCGTTAAAGTCCGTTAAATTCATAAAAGCCGAGAAAAGGTGGCTCGGGAATGTGTTTCTATCATTAAATCAATGTAAAGTCGTGCATAAAAATTTTAAATTTTCCGAGTTTTCATAATCATAGGGGAGGATAATATTAGGATTATCCTAAGGATATTTTATAAATATTGATTAAATTCTGGTCTTTACAAATATTTGGATGTATTCAATTTTCGAATAATTCTGTACTAGTAATATTTATGAGGTGAATATGAGTTTTTCTTTGAGTTTTCTAATCCAAATATAATTCCCATACTAGACAAGAAGAAATAAAATTCATAAAGCATTTTGAAAACATCACTCGTATCTTTTTAGATCATCTCTAATGGCTTCTCTAAAATAGAGAAATAAAATACATATTTTCTAAATTTTTTTTTAAAAACTCGAACAATTTTCCTATTTCGACAATTTGGAATATTATTTAGCTTTGAAGAATGCTACTTTATAAATATAGAGAAATTTTTATGTTTTTTCTTTTATTTTTTATTTTGGAGAATGAAATAAATAACTTAATAGACAAAAAAATACTTAAAGTTCTATAAAAACTACATTCCCAACATAGGAAAACTATTGGGAATGCTCTCTCCGGTCTCCATTGCTTTCTAGTGTGACGTTTTGGTCAATGACATGAATTGGTTTTCCGAAACAGTATTTTACTTGACTATGTTTGGTAAAAGAGTAGCTGAAATTGATGAATTATTTATGTTAAATATAGGTTAATAAGCTAGTATGACGTCTGGAAAACCTAGCTTTTAGGGTAGCTGATGAAAACTTGTGAATAAAAAACAAGTTTTGAAAAACTTGAGTGAGTAGTTGATGAAAACCTATAATTCCAAAAGCTAATGAAACTAAAATTTTATATTTATTTCATTTAAAACGATATAATATCAAAACCACAAACTCTAAAAAATTACTTATTGTGCCAAACATTAAATCAATTCGATTTACCAAAACCCACGTGACAACTTTGTTGAATCAAATCGATTGAAGCTGTATTGGAGGTTATGATATTGTGTACATATTTTTTGTAATTAGTTTATATTCTTTTTCCCATATTTATCTTTAAGCAAGTAGGGTTTCCCTTTAGTGTGTATATATTGTAAACTCTTTTCAATTGATCAATGAGAAAATCAAGACGGCTATTGCCTCTCATCATGGTATCGGAGCCTTAAAATAAAATTCCCACAAAACACCATTTTTTCATCTTCTCAATCGATCATGTCCTGCCATACCAGCCATACCGATAGCAACAACAATGATGATGAGAACCCTACGTTGAATGCGCCAAGGAAACCGTTGACGTTGGATCAACGTACTACTATTATCTTCATCCCTCGGACAATCCGGGTATGAATATCGCGCCGGTGATCTTGAAAGGCAACAACTTCCAGGAGTGGGAGAAAGGTCTGCGTAACTCGTTTCGAGCTAAACGAAAACACAAGTTTCTTGATGGTTCCATCCAGAAACCCGCCGATGCTTCAACCAACTTTGAAGACTGGTGGAGTGTCAACTCCATGCTCGTCGGATGGATCTTGCAATCAATCGATCCGTCCCTCCGCTCATCGATCTCTTACAACGACATCGTCAAAGACCTGTGGGGCTCCCTTTGTCAATGATTCTCAGTTGTGAACGCTCCTCGCATTCACCAACTGCGCACAGAGATCGCGCGGTCTGAATTGAATGGCCAAACTATTGATGCTTATTTCGCTCGTCTTCAACATCTATGGAACGAGTTGAATACTTTTGTCCCGTTGTTGTCTTGCGAATGCGGCGGATGCACGTGTGCGCTGAACTCCAAACTCTAGAGGAGGAGGGAGGAGGAATTTGTTCATCAATTTCTCATGGGTTTGGATGCAACTACCTATGGTACTATACGTTCAACAATTTTCACAAAGGATACTCTTCTCGACATTAATCGGGTCTATTCTTTGGCTGTCCAGGAGGAACAATCCATGTCATCCAATTTGGAGAAACAGGCCAAGGCGGATGCAGTGGCTTTTGCAGCAACTCGACCCTCTCGTGGGGGTGGACGCCCTCCGTCGAAGTCCGATATGGATTGATCGGTTGATCGGTCCAAGCTTACTTGCACTCACTATCAGAAACAAGGCCACGAGGTGAGTAGTTGCTTTCAACTGATCGACTACCCTGAGTGGTGGGGAGAGCTTCGGCAGAACAAAGGCTCTACTTCATCTCAGTCTCGGGGCCGCGATTGCTCGTCTTTGAACCCTGCAGCATCAGCTCCGAGTCATGGGAATCAATCCGACAGTCGCTCTTCGGCAGTGGCTAATGTCGCTGGCTCAATTCAGGCGCTCGGGTCGACACCTACTTTTACAAATCAGGACCGTGCTGCTCTTCGTCTAGCCCTTACCGACACTCAGTGGGCGTCCATGATGGAAATGTTCAAGAACTTTCAGGCCTCTAACCCTTCTCAGGATCATTTGATGGGTAAGGTCTCCGATCGATGGATATTGGATATGGGCGCTTCGTATCATATGAAGGGTCGCATTGAATTGCTCTATGACCTTCATTCCATCTCTCCAATTCATATATTATTGAAGGCAATGACAATTTCTAAAGCTATGCAGGCCGGTTCGGTTGCAATTGGGACTGATTTGATGATTCCTAATGTTTTAATTGTCCCTTTCTTTCATTGCAACCTTATTTCATTTCAGACATTAATCTCTGAGCAACGTTTGCTTGTCACATTAACAGATAAGTTGTGTGTAATTCAGGACCGATTTACGAGGATGGTGACTGGAGCAGGTGAAGCTGGGGGGGGGGGCGTCTACTGGTTGGTCGGATCTTGTGCTCGATCAACTGGTTTTGTTGGCTCTATGTCGAAGTCTTCCGATGATTCTGCACTTTGGCATAAGCACATGAGTCTTCTGTCTTTTTAGTCTATTTATGCACTTCCTGGTTTTTCATTTGTCAAATCCGTAGTAAAAGACCATTGTGCTATTTGTTTAGAAGCAAACCAAACTCGAGCACCTTTTCCTATTAGTTTCAATAAAGCTGTTGAGCTATTTGAATTGATTCATGTTGACGTTTGGGGCCCTTATCGGGTTCCATCTACTTCTGGTGCTCATTATTTTCTGACGATTGTGGATGATCTTTCTCGATATGTTTGGGTTCACTTAATGATCTCTAAGGTAGAGGTGGTTCAACTTCTGCAGAGTTTTTGCGCTCTAGTTCGCACTCAGTTTAACAAAACAGTTAAGCGTGTCAGGGCGGACAACGAGATGGAGTTCTTGCCTCTCCGTGATTTCTTTGCCTCTTCAGGGATCATATTTGAGACATCATGCATCTATACTCTGCAACAGAATGGGTGGCTTGAACGGAAGCATCGCCACCTTCTAGATGTGGCTTGAGCTTTGATGTTTTAGGCCTCTTTACCCACTCATTTCTGGGGAGAATGCATTCTTACCGCTGCCTATTTAATCAATCGGACGCCATCGGCACTTCTAAAAGGTCAATCCTCTTATGCTCTCTTGTTCAATTGCCCGGCCAATTACTCTCACATTCGAGTCTTTGGATGTCTATGTTTTGCATCAATAGTTCCTCGTAGTGGAGATAAATTTCAAGCTCGCGGCTCTAAGTGTCTATTTTTAGGATATCCTTTTGCAAAGAAGGGTTGGCGTGTCACGAATCTTGACACAAACAAGATCTTTGTCTCTCGCGATGTTGTGTTCCAGGAAGATAGTTTCCCTTTCAGCATCGCTATTAATCAAGGATCGGATCCTCCATTGCGTGATGATCCTCATCCTTCTATCTTTGACATCACTGAACCGTCTATAGCTGATGATCTCCCTGAGGCTGCTACACCTACACCACCTGCGGCACCTCCTATAGCTACTGACAGTGCTGAAGTTGTTGCAACTGTTGAGTCTGCAGACCCTGCTACTGCTGAGCCTCCTCCTCTTCACCGCACGAGCAGAGTGAGTCAACCTAATGTCCGTTTTCGTGATTACGTGTGCCATGCTACTTATCGCTTTACCCCCAGGCTCTTTTTTACCACTTTCTCCACCACCAACCCCAGGTACTCCTTATCCCATTGCAAACTATGTTAGTAATTCCCAATTTAATTTGAATCATGCTAGGTTCGTTGCAGCTGTTTCTATTGACCATGAACCGACCTCTTTCTCTGAGGTGGTTCGCCATGAGCATTGGCGTCTTGCTATGCGATCAGAACTGGACGCCCTACACAGGAATGGGACGTGGGAGTTAACGTCTCTTCCTCCGAACAAGAAACCCATTGTTTGCAAATGGGTCTTTTGAATCAAGTACAAGTCAGATGGCTTGATTGAAAGATACAAAGCTCGCTTAGTGGTTCTTGTTAACAAGCAAGTGGAATGAACTGATTATACAAAGACCTTTGCTCCAGTCGCTAAGATGTCTTCTATCCGGGTCCTACTCTCTATGGCAGCCATTAAAGGGTGGCAATTGCATCAGATGGACGTCCATAATGCATTTCTGCATGGTGATCTCGCTGAAGAAGTATACATGCGCACTCCTCCAGGGTTTCCAGATCCTTCAAGCCGCGTCTGCAAGCTTCGTAAGTCCTTATACGGGTTGCGCCAAGCTCCTAGAAACTGGTTTGCTAAACTCACTTCCGCATTGATTGGTTTTGGCTTCACTCGCTCTTATGCAGTTTACTCACTCTTTTCCTACACTCGGCATGGGAAGGCTCTTCACGTCCTTGTTTACGTTGATGATCTAGTTATTGCAGGGAACGATCCTACGGAGATTACTCGACTGAAGGGGTATCTCCACACATGTTTCGACATGAAAGATTTGGGTGTTCTCAAATACTTTCTTGGTATTGAGATAGCTCATGGCCCAGACGGTTTGTTTCTCTGTCAACGCAAGTATGCGCTTGAGATTCTGGTTAAGGCTGGCCTACTAGGCGCCAAGCCTGCTGAGTTTCCCATGCCACAGAACCATGACTTAGCAACTGCTTCGGGCTCGCCGTTTGCTACTCTTGATCAGTACCGTCATCTAGTTGGCCGATTGATCTATCTTACGATCACTGGACCTGAACTAAGTTATGCAGTGCACACCTTGTCTCAGTTTATGCAAGCTCCGAAGGAAGAACACTAGCAGGTGGCTCTTTGGGTTCTCCGCTACATCAAGGCCCATCCCGGCCAAGGATTATTCTTGTCAAGGGGGAGCTCTCTCCGCCTATCTGCCTATTATGACTCTGATTGGGAGGCATGTCCGCTTACTCGCTGCTCAGTCACCGGTTACTTTGTCTTCCTTGGTGAGTCTCCTGTCTCCTGGAAGACAAAGAAGCAGCCTACAATTTCTAGATCGTCTGCTGATCAGGCTGAATACAAGCCCATGGCGGCTGCGTGCTGCGAGCTTCTATGGCTCAGATCACTTCTGCGCTCTCTTGGAGTTGTCCATACTTCTCCTATGCGCTTGTTTTGCGATAGCCAGTCCGCTCTCCACCTTGCCGCGAATCCCGTTTTTCATGAACGAACTAAGCACATTGAGATCGACTGTCACTTCGTTCGGGATCTCATCACTGTTGGCATCGCTGCAACCTCACATGTCCAAACCAATGACCAACTCGCCGATATTATGAAAAAATCATTGGGTCGACAACAATTTACTTATCTACTTCGCAAGTTGGGCATTCGTGACTTACATACTCCAACTTGAGGGGGAGTATTGGAGGTTATGATATTGTGTACATATCTTTTGTAATTAGTTTATATTCTTTTTTCCCATATTTATCTTTAAGCAACTAGGGTTTCCCTTTAGTGTATATATTGTAAACTCTTTTCAATTGATCAATGAGAAAATCAAGACGGCTATTGACTCTCATCAAGCTGCCACCCAATTTGGTGACCTGCGTTTTCAATCTATCGGCTGCAATTGTTGGAAATGGAATGGATGTGTGAGGTTGTTAGAGAAATCTTCCGTAACTGAAAGGTGTTAAAGCAGCTCAATGCTTGTTTACCCATGATTTGTGATTAATTTGTTCCTTGGATTTTAACATTGCTACATCTGAAACACCAACCATTACAGATTGCACGAGTTGAAGTTCATCAATGAAATAAGCAGCTTCAGATTCATTTCATTGTCGAATTCAGAAAATTCTATGTGAAGAGTTGTATCAATTTGGCTAAAATTCATCATTTTTTATTTCGACATATCCTTTTTTAAACTACTCTGTAAGAAAATAATAAGGTAAAAAATTAATAATTTATAACCTTTTTGAAACTAGTCTGTAAGAAAATAATTAACTCTGAACTGCTAATAAAGGATTTCATCACACTTGAAAACAACTGGGACTATGAAAAACTCCAATCCACATTAGCAAACCAACTACCGCAGACAATCATTAACACCATCGCACAGATACCAATTCCGAAATACATCTCCCAAGATAGACTTTACTGGGAACCGAGTCGCAATGGTTGGTTCTCAACATCCTCAGCAATTGAAATGATCCAAGCAAATAAAAAACATTCTAGATCTGACCTTTTTTTGGATCTGGAAATTAGACTGTGTACCAAAAGTAAAAGAGTTCTTATGGCAAATTGCCAAAGATGGTATTCCCACTACTGCTAGATTAGCAAACCGTGGTTTCGAAATCCCTACAAACTGCCCCCTTTGTAACTCGGGCTACGAAGACACTGAGCACTTACTATTTAACTGTCTTATCACAAAAGAGACCCTTCAATCGCTATCCACGAATCTTGGGCATAGGGTTGATCATGCGTACAATTCTACCTCCACTATAGTACAAACCCTAACAACTCTCCGACAAGATCTTGGCTAGCAAGGTTTCTCTACGCTAGTTGTTGCTTGGTGGAGCATTTGATACTTCCGAAACAAAAAAACCTTCAACAACATAAACCCGAACCAAAATGCAATCCACTGCTTCATAACAGAACATATATATAAGTATATAACTGGAATAAAACCAAAGAACTGGATGAAGATCTAAAAGATAACTCTAAAAACCAACAACAAAAAATCCAAAACACAATCTCGCGAAAACATAGCTGATGGAAAAAACCTAGACAAGATTGGTGCAAACTAAATTTTGATGGAGCTTTATCTCCCTCAGGAAATGCGTCATACGGCTTTATCTTATGCAACGGTTCTGGCTCAGTACTCTTCTCTGAAGCTGATCGTTCACCTCTTATTTCCGTCATCGGTGCCGAATGTTTCGGCCTCTGGAAAGGCATACTCATAGCAATCAAGCTCAAAATCAACAAGATAATGATTGAAGGGGATAACTTAAGCGTCATCCAAAGTGTTCTGTCTGGACGCTCATGTTCTAGCGAGATTGAGATGCTCTTATCTGACTGTCTCCTCTCTCTCCAGTTCTTCTCCGATTATGAGGTTATTCATATATTCAGGGAATCAAACAGTGCTGTAGATCGGCTCTCACATCTCACTTTTCCTCATTCCGACACTGCTCTCCCTTCTGACGATGCTCTCCGCAGCATCATCCTTCGGGATGCTCTTGGATAACTGTCTGGGTAGTTTTCCAAATTCTTTCCGGTTCAAAAAAAAAGAAAATAATAATTTAATTTTTCAAAAGGGATATGTTATAATAATAATAATTTAATTCCCCCATTCTTTCTCATTTTCCATTTATATATATAAAAATAATAATTTAATTTTTCAAAAAGGATATGCATGCTATATTAATTTCTTAATAATGTAAGGAAATTATTCCTTCCGGATTTGTGATAGGTAGGGGATGAAGAGAGATTTTTCCAGTGTGTTTCTCATCTTTTGAATCCAGTTTCACCCCCTTCAATTGCATTCAACGCATCTTCCGACTACATTAATTTTGTAAGTTTCCTCCTCCTTGATCGCTCCATTTTCTTACATCAACCTGATTTTCTTTGGAGACACACAATTGTGTAGTTTAATCGCCGCGTTTTAGCGATAATTTTGTGTGTAATCGGCGTTTGGAAATTGATTGCTCGTTAACTTTGAAATCCAACTGTTTTATACGAGTCATACAAAGTGGAATGAAGTAATAGAAGACGAAGGAACATAGTTCATAATTGCTTATGATGGGGCTGGTTTCATTGGCTTTGAGTTTGATCTCCGATTAGAAGGCTGTGCTAAAAGAAGGAGATGCATAACAAGCATTGGTCTTTAATCTGCATAAGGTTTAAGGCATGCTTGTTATGGTACAACATTTAGATGTATTCGATTTCTGAATAATTCGGTATTAGTTTTAGCCTATTTGAAAAAGGAAAATGAAATCTCGCCAAATTGGTGGAATATCAAGTGAATCTTTTAACCAATCTTAAAATCTTATAGTTCAAGATTTTGCAGGCAAGTAAGATGAAGATGATATCAACCATGGCAGCTCGACCTTTAACTTGGTTAACCCTTTTGGTAACCTCTCTTGTTCTCTTTTTCTCCATTAATTATATACATATTATATGTTTTTAGCAATCTATCTAATATTGGTACAAACTAATTGTGTAGGGAGTTTTTGTTCTATTTCTTCCAATTTTTAGCTTGTCATATTGGTGCATCTCCAACAAAAATATCGAGCACAAAATCGACATGGATCAACATCGAACTCGATGGAAGATTATGTATGATCATCATATTACAATGAAGTTTTTTCCGACTAATGAGTCGAGTATGGAAATTGCCACAATTTTGAATGCAATGCTAAAAGAGAAACCACCACTCAATTTTTCCGTCTTCCAAAGTAAGGTATGCAATTTGAATATAGTTTTATTCTAAGTGTGTTAAATCTAAAATCTATGCGCTCATTATCCATGTGCTTATTATTCACGGCCTAGTTTTCCCTCCTCGCTTAGTTCATAATTTATTAAGAGTTGGTTTTTCTCTGATTGTTTTGGATGATTAGATCTTAGTTTATCATTTGTTGTGTTTGTATATTGTATCTTGACGGGTTGCCCTTCTGGTATCTCGATTTTTTTTTCTAATTAAAAAAAATAACCTAAAACGACAATGATAAATGCATTTTATAAAAATTAAAATTATTAATTAATGAGATTTTAAAACAGGTTGCCCCTATTCTATTCCAAGCACTCGTCACAAATCCTAATTTAGCACAGATTTCCTTCGTCGGAATCGATGGTCTCTTCTTCTCCTTCTCCGCCGACGGCGATGGAATCAACGCGCTCTACGCGAACGGCACCTCCGCATCTAGACGCCGCTCCTCTTCCACGTACAAATGGTACACTCAACCGGTTTCCGACGCCGGAGAGCTCATCGGAGAAGCCAGAATCACAGCCCCTTCTTCGGCCGCATTAAACTTAACAAGGCTGCTGAGCGTGATTAACAGCACTAGCTATTCCAGTGTTGGATCGCGATGGAGCGGTGAATCCGAGCCCCTCTTCCTCAACACCATCCCCGTCGGCAGATCGATCGGAGTCATCTCACTCGGGGTTCCGGTGAAGTTGTTCTCCGATTACTTTTCCGGTCAAGTCCCGCAAGATGGGGGTTTATATGTGGCAACGAACGACAGGGTGGTTGTAGCGGCGGTAGGTGTGATTTCGAACACTAGTGCGGCGGCGGCGGCGGATCATGATCATCAGAACTTTGCGTTTGGAGGCTTATTGTGCAACCCTGTGGACAAGATCACACTGAATTCGGATCCGTCATCCATGGTGGAGCTTTGGGGGGAAAAGTATGAGCTCTATTGCTCCACCATTGACCTTGCTGGTGTGCCTTCCGTAAGTTCTCTGAGCTCTTTTACCTGTTCTTTGAAGTATTTGTATTGTTATTTCCTACTATGACAATGGATTGATTGAACTGGAAACATAGCTTTCATTGAATTACTGATAGAATTACTGATTTTGCAAATGCAAAGTTCTAATTTCTGCCAAACATGTGTGCTAACATCTGAAAATTCTTTGAATGACAAAGGATTGAGTGCATTGCGTTAAATTTACAAGTTTAATACACTTATGACTATGAATGCATCATTTATGGTCATTTCACCAAAATAAGGTCTCGGAGTTATTTTTCGTGTTCATGTATTCTAAAAGAAAATCTCTTCACGCTTTTGTGATTTCAGGTCTATGTACTAGCTTTCCCTTATCATGGACTAGTGATAATGATTCATGAGCGAAATCGGAGTATGCTGATACTTCTAAGTGTGATGGTTGTTGTTGTGGCCGCCTTTGTTGTGTCTTTCATGTCCTTGGCTGTAATGTCCGCAAGACAGAAGATGAGATTAAATGCACAGTTGATTAAGCAAATGGAAACCACTCAACAAGCTGAAAAGAAGAGCATCAATAAGAGCATGGCTATTGCCACAACCAGCCATGACGTACGTGCTGCCTTATCTGCCATTATTGGGTTGATTGATCTTTGTTTTCGTGAAGTTACCCATGGCTCTGAGTTGGAGGAGAGTCTTCAACAGATGAATTCTTGTGCCAATGACCTTTTAGGTATATGCTTATCTTACATGGTATGAGATCTATTATCATAAATACTTCTAAAGTAGATTAGTTATACACCCTGACTCTTGTTCATCCTTGTTAGGACAGTTGCTGCTTTTAGGCTTGGCTATCTAGTTCCAGCTGTACACTATTTTCCTACTCACTTTTATGTCGAATTTCTTCCCTACAAAGCAGTCCATCCTTGGACATAATACCTTTCGAAATCATGGGACCTTTATGTGGATTTATCTTAGTTGATCTTTATCATTTTCACTTTGTTAATCTTTGTACAACACAATAGAACTTACGTTTCTGTGACATTTAAATTCAGCTTTATTGAACTCCATCCTAGACACAAGCAAGATTGAAGCAGGAAAGATGCAGCTCCAGGAAACTGAATTCAATTTGGAACAGCTTCTTGAAGAATTGGCAGATTTGTACCACCCTGTTGCTATGAAGAAAGGTGTGGAGGTAGTGCTTGATCCCTGTGATGGTTCTGTGTATGCGTTCTCCAATGTCAGAGGTGATTACGGCAAGCTCAAGCAGATACTCTCCAACTTATTGAGCAATGCAGTAAAGTTTACTAAAGTAGGACATGTTTCCATTCGAGCTTGGGCTAAGAAATTCAGCTTTGAAAGCTCAGTCACGGAGGATTCAAGTGGGATCATTAGCGTTTGCTGTTGTTCTTCACTATGCTTGTTTCAGAGGCAAGTCAAGAGGGCCAATGCCGACCTTCAAGATTCAATTAAGACCAAAAAAATGGATCCAAATTGCTTTGAATTTGTGTTTGAAGTTGATGATACAGGGATGGGGATTCCAAAGGAAAAGCGCAAGACTGTGTTTGAGAACTTTGAGCAAGTGAACGATGCTGCTGCTGAAGTTGGAGGGACTGGATTAGGGCTTGGAATTGTCCGATCTCTCGTACGTAAAGTTTTATATTTCTCCTCCATTTGAATGTAACATTCTCATTCAGTCAATACCCTCTTCTGTGTATTCAATTTCACATTTCTTTTGTAAGCCTGTAGGTTCAGTTGATGGGTGGAGATATAGCAATCATTGACAAGTCTAGCAACAGAGGAACTTGCTTCAGGTTCAATATTTTCCTTGTTGCTTGTGATCATCAGATGCAGACTTTATCTTTACCATCATACAACGAGTCAAACCAACTACCCAACATTGCCAAACTACCAGGTCATGATTACAACATGTGCAATGACAGCTTTGGAAGCTCTGGTCAAGCCAAGGTTCCTCCTACTAGCCCGAATTACACTGATGGCTCTTTAGTTGTCCTCTTGATTGGGAATAAAGGACGGAGAAAAATGATACAGAAGTTCTTGGAGATACAAGGGATAAGAGTGATGGTAGCAAAGGAAGCCAGATTTCTTCCCAGCATTTTGAAGAAGGTGAAGAACAAGCTGATTGGGTCGTCGTTTCGCAGCTCCTCAGATATAAGTCCACGTTATTGCTTTAGCAGTTCTTCGAGTACACTTAGAGAAGATACCAAGAATTTTCCCTTGACTGCTCTTGACGGTGCGAATGAGACAGTTTCGGCACTACAGCACATGCCTAACCTATTAGGTATCAGCTGCATTTTGCTAATTATTGATGCTAGTGTTGGAGAGTTCTCTGATTTGAGGAGAAGAGCTAATGATTTTCAAAAGGAGGTCAGCCAAAGCAAGTGTTGCAAAGTGGTGTGGTTGGAGAAGCCTGAGACCCGGAATCTCCATTTCCAGCGGAGCAATGATCTGGCTGATGACATTTTCATCAAGCCACTTCACGGGTCTCGTCTGTTTCAGGTGATTGGGCATTTGCCAGAGTTTGGTGGACAGATAACAAAAGCTTCACCCAAGAGAAAGAGAGACAACACAACAGAGGTGGGCAGTGCTTTGGACCCTGATATTATTGACCAAAAATGGAAGTCTAAAAACAACTCAGTTGCCACTCGAATATTTGGGGAGATCGAGGAGATTGGCAGCTCGAGCAGCGGGAGATCCTCAGCTAGGCAGAGTAGCCCCATTGCTTCACAGATTGCCAGCAGAATACCGGTTGACCATAGGCTGATAGGAGATGCTAGTGGCACAAGGATTGGGAGAGCTGCAGCTACCAAGCGGATTGAAACTGCTTCAATCGCACAAAATTCAGGTTCAACATGCTCCGAAAAACCCTTGCTTGGAAAGAAGATTTTGATAGTAGAGGATAATGAAGTGCAGAAACGCGTGGCTGCTAAGAATGTTTCCAGGATGGGAGCTGCATTAGTCGAAACTTGCAAAAATGGGAGAGAAGCACTCGACATTGTGTGTAAAGGATTAAAGGATCAAGCTGTTTGTGGATTTTTAGAGCCTCCTTTTCATTTCATCCTCATGGATTGTCAGGTACTCACATATTGAACTGATTTTTCTTAAAATAGAGAGAAAAATGCAAAAAAGAGAGGGAAAAAAAAACACTTTCTGAGGGGCTTTGCGCATTTAGTATCATAAATCTGAACATCAATGTCGTTTTCCCAACAATTAGGCTAAGCTGTATGCCTGTAGCTGCAATGTAATTTTTCTCTATTCTTGGATCTTTGCCTTGAAGAATGCTGACTTGTTTTGCTAAGCAGATGCCGGAGATGGATGGATTCGAAGCAACTAGAAGGATCAGGAGCGAGGAGGCACAGTATGGTGCTCGCATTCCGATCTTTGCACTGACTGCTCATGACAGCGGGGAGATAAGTGAAAGAATGTTCGAGGCAGGGATGGACGCGCACTTGGAGAGGCCGCTTAGGGAAGATCAGCTCGTTGAAGCAATCAGATCCTTGCAATTGCCGGATGATGGTTAGTATTGTTGTGTAGCTCCCCAACAATACTAAAGGCTCCATAAAAATCTCTTGTATTATGCAGATGCCTAGAAGTAAATCAGTACTATGAGTTGTGAAAATATTCAATTTTTTTCCCTAGTCTTTTTTACCAGATTAGCAATCGGATGGGTAAAGTCGGTTTCATATTGAATCGCTTAGGATTCGGATCATTACAAATTTGGGTTAATGCCGAATTTGGTTACTCATCGAGTCTGGTCGAATTGGTTTGATTGGAATACTCGATTAAATCGGGTTTCAGTTGAATCGGATTTCGATTGTATTGATCATATAAGCCTATTACTCAAATACTCATATTCCATCTTTGGCCATTTCATTGGTTTTCCGAAGAGTATTCGACTTGAAAGTTGATTAGAAATCAATTAATCAATTTACCAAAACCCCACGTTGACCACTTCGTTAAATCAAATCGACTGAAGCTGCCACCCAATAATTTGGTGACCTGCGTTTTTACTTTCTGCTGCAACCACCGCCAAGCTCTCTCACCTTACAAGCTCTCTGTAATGGCGGCCTAATGCTCATCTTCTTAACAAATCGAGCGAAACCCTCGCTCTCTAATGGCGCCCCCCTCCTTCCTCCTACGCTCCGCCATTCACCGACGACCATCTCTAGTTGGCGGCGGCGGCGGCGGAGGAGGAGTACGGCGGCGAAGGCAAGCGCGGGTACCTGGTGGTGGCTGCTTGCCCGTGTCTCGTCTGCTTCTTTCTGATTTTCAGGTATCATCTCTTCTGTCACACCCCCTTCCACTCCCTATCCTCTCTCCTCTACAAGAAACACTGTTAGCTTCAGATAGTTTCGCTAATTGTAGTACTAATATGGACTATGAGCTCAATTGGCCGGTTTCGAAGCTGCTGAAATCTCAAATTTGTGGTGCTTCGTTGTTTAGAAGGTTTAATTTTGGTGTGGATGGTGAATCTTTGCCGTCTAGGGTTTGGATTAGGGGTTTTTGCAGTGGAAATTTGGAGTGGGAAGAAGAAAGAGTGAGCTTTAAAGATGGTGATGATTGGGAGAAAGGGGATGAAATGGTTGAGGTGGTTCATCAGTCTAGTGCTGATTCTGCTGAGGTTGATCGGGTCTGCAGAGTGATTGAGGAATTGTTTTCTTTCGATCGGAACATGGAAGCTGTTCTTGATGAATGTGGGATTCATTTGACTTCTGATCTGGTTGTTGACGTCTTGCAAAGATTTAAGCATGCCAGGAAGCCGGCGTTTCGGTTCTTCTGCTGGGCGGATAGAAGGCCGGGATTCTGCCACGATTCAAGGAGTTTCAATGCGATGATGGCGATCCTGGGCAAAGCTAGGCAGTTTGAAACTATGGTTTCGATGCTTGAGGATATGGGGAAGAGGGGTTTTTTAACAATGGAGACGTTTACCATTGCGATCAGAGCTTTTGCTTCAGCCAGAGAGAGGAAGAAGTCCGTTGCTGTATTCGAGCTGATGAAGAAGTACAAGTTTGAAGCCGGGGTGGAGACTTTTAACTGTCTGCTTGATTCATTGGGTAGGGCAAAACTCGCCAAGGAAGCTTGGCTGTTGTTTGAGAAGGTCCAGGACAGGTTTACACCGAACTTGCAGACTTACACTGTTTTGCTCAATGGCTGGTGCAAGGCAAAGAATCTGTTAGAGGCTGCGAAGATTTGGAACGAAATGGTAGATCAAGGGTTTAAGCCCGATGTTGTAGCTCACAATATCATGCTTGAAGGCTTGTTGAAGACGACGAAGAAATCAGATGGGATCAAGTTGTTTGAGGTTATGAAAGATAAGGGGCCCGCTCCTAATGTACGTAGCTACACGATCTTGATAAGAGATTTGTGTAAGCAGGGGAAGATGGTTGAGGCGGTTGCGTACTTTAATGAGATGGCGAGTTGTGGTTTGGAGACGGATGCTGCTGTGTACACTTGTTTGATCACTGGGTTCGGGAACCAGAAGAACATGGACCAGGTTTATGCATTGCTTCAGGAAATGAAGGAGAAAGGATGTCCACCGGATGGAAGGACTTATAACGCGCTGATCAAGCTGTTAACAAATAAGAGGATGCCAGATGATGCGGCCCTTGTGTACGATAAGATGTTAGCTAGCGGCATTCAGCCAACAATCCATACGTACAATATGATCATGAAGGCCTACTTTGTGATGGGAAAATATGAGATGGGTAGCGCATTTTGGGATGAGATGGGTAGGAGGGGGTGCTGCCCGGATGAAAACTCGTACACGGTTCTCATCCGAGCTCTCGTAGCAGAAGGGAGGTCAGAAGCAGCGTGTAAATACGTGGAGGAGATGATCAATAAAGGAATGAGAATCCCACAGATCGATTACTGTAAGTTTGTGGCCGATTTTGCAAGGTATGGGCGGCCTAATGTACTCGAGGAGCTGGCCGAGAAGATGCGAGACTCGGGTAAGGATGAAGTGTCCGAGGTTTTCGCCAGGTGGGCCGACATGGCAAAGAGAGGGGCGAACACAAGGGATCCTCTTCGTGCTCTATTGTAAACAACGAGTACACTAATTGAATCTTTTCTACTGATTGAATTTACGACTTATTAAACTGTTCGATTGCGTGCTTCAGTAGGCTGCATACGAGTCCTATTCCTTGATTGCGAGTGTCGTCTCTGTCTGGCTGGTTTATGCAGGTGCAATGTGATGCGAATGCGGGCATCAATTGTGTTAGGAAGTATATGTAGTCTTTCGATTTCGTCGGTTGTACACTTGCACAGTGCTTGTTTACCCATGATTTGTGATTAATTTGTCCCATGGATTTTAACATTGCTACATCTGAAACTTCAAGAGTTGCATATTGCACAAGTTGAAGATCATCAATAACTAGGCAGCTTCAGATTCATTTCATTGTCGAATTCAGAAAATTCTATGTGAAGAGTTCTACCAAGTTGTTGTAAATTCATTATTTTCAATTTATCCACAAGTGGAGCATCCAAGTATTCAAAGCACAAGGGATATATAACCAGCCAATTAACTACATAAGAATCAAAGTTTGATTAAAAAATACTAAAAATTAAGCTGAATCAAATCAAGTAGCAAAGTCACTCTCTAATGTACACCAAGTTTTCTCTTCATACAACTGATGAAGCAGCCAAGCGTCACAAGAAATACCATTTCTAAATACTTGTATTGACTCAGAACGTACATTTTGTTAAAGGTAAAACATATTGTGTGAGCATCCCAACACAGCAATAGATCATGTGTAAAGTGAACTATATATCAACCTATTGACAAAAACAAACCAAAGCAATCAACCTAGCCCGGAAAACAGCCTCAGCTCATAGACTCACTCGAAACAACAGTGTTGAGGCTGCATGAGATCCAGACGATGCTGACGCCATATGGTGATGGACTGATGGTGATGATGACGGTGATGGTGATAGTGACGGTGAAGGCGACGATGTGTCTTGCGGAAATGCGTTTTTTAGCAGCCACTTGGTCATGTACTTGTAAGTCTCCTGAGTCGGATGAAGGCCATCCCAACTTAATCGCTTTCCCGGGTATGAGCAAAGCACAGCACCATTGCCGGATCCGCATGGATGATTCATGTCACCACAACAAGGTTTGAACATGATCTCCTACTTGCATACAAGGACCAACCCATCTCAAACCACATCAACACGGTGCAGCTACGCACAAAATCTCTATAGACTCCACCTTTTGTGAGTAAGGAAGTGTGGTCAGCTAACATAACCCCACCTCCTATATATAGTCTCATCAAACTCATAAAAAATAAGACATGACTAGTCAGAAAACATGTAAGCTAAGTTAGTCCTAAAAGGAAACAACAATTGCTAAACTTCATTCAATTTGAGCTGCAAATGGCTCATCATTTGTGTATTCTTCAAAACCTGAAGAACATGCTATAACAATGGCCACCCACACTTTCAATCTCCATCTCGAATGGCAATTTTACTGGAAAAATTGTTTGGTTGCAGAAAACACGGTAGGATCTCAGCAAGAAAACCCCTTTTTATATCTTTCCAAGTTACAAAATCATATCCGAAGTTGGCTCTCCCTTTCTAGCTCCTACTAGAGGAAGTTTATAGACAAAAGATCCCACATCAGAAAATGGGAAGCCTCATAGGCCCTTTATAGATGCACTGGTTCCTAGATCAGTCGTCGAGCTCAGTAGCGTGAGCTTGTGACCCAAGTGGGGACATTAAGGTGGTGGGGACAGGATCTTCGTTAGCCAGGGTGGATCTTTGGTGGCGCTCACCGGCTCGCCCTATCCAAGTAGGGAGTTGAGTGTTGTGGTTTGGGCGTAGGCCTAGGTCACATCCCTCTTAAAGTGGAGGGCACTGCGTGAGGCTGGCTTTACAGAGCAGCGACTACCTCCCTCTCTTGTCAGTTGAAGGAACACGAGTCGGTGCCACTTGAATCCACTATTGCCTTGGCTAGTCGGACCTCCATTGGACCACCACTTTTTATATTTTACCATTTATGTCATCATTTGAAATGAAGTGAACAAAATACATCATAAATATTGGTTCGTTGTTTCGTAGCTCCTCAGATATAAGTCCGCGTTATTACTTTAGCAGTTCTTCGAGTACACTTAGAGAATATAACAAGAATTTTCCCTTGACTACTCTTGACGGTGCGAATTAGACAATTTCGGCACTACAGCACATGCCTAACCTATTAGGTTAGGCATGTGCTGTAGGATCTTCGTTAGCCAGGGTGGATCTTTGGTGGCGCTCACCGGCTCGCCCTATCCAAGTAGGGAGTTGAGTGTTGTGGTTTGGGCGTAGGCCTAGGTCACATCCCTCTTAAAGTGGAGGGCACTGCGTGAGGCTGGCTTTACAGAGCAGCGACTACCTCCCTCTCTTGTCAGTTGAAGGAACACGAGTCGGTGCCACTTGAATCCACTATTGCCTTGGCTAGTCGGACCTCCATTGGACCACCACTTTTTATATTTTACCATTTATGTCATCATTTGAAATGAAGTGAACAAAATACATCATAAATATTGGTTCGTTGTTTCGTAGCTCCTCAGATATAAGTCCGCGTTATTACTTTAGCAGTTCTTCGAGTACACTTAGAGAATATAACAAGAATTTTCCCTTGACTACTCTTGACGGTGCGAATTAGACAATTTCGGCACTACAGCACATGCCTAACCTATTAGGTATCAGCTACATTTTGCTAATTATTGAAGCTAATGTTAGAGAGTTCTCTTATTTGAGGAGAAGATCTAATGATTTTCAAAAGGAGGTCAGTCAAAGCAAGTGTTACAAAGTGGTATGGTTGGAGAAGCCTGAGACTCGGAATCTCCATTTCCCACGGAACAATGATCTAGCTGATGACATTTTCATCAAGCCACTTCATGGGTCTCGCCTGTTTCAGATGATTGGGCATTTGCCAGAGTTTGGTGGACAGATAACAAAAGCTTCACCTAAGAGAAAGAGAGACAACACAATAGAGGTGGGAGTGCTTTAGACCCTGATATGATTGATAATGCATATTTTAGATAGCATTATAGAAAGGTTTAGATGCATTTAGGATATGTTTCTTGCATGTTTTATAGTTACTTTGCATTGTTATCCATTTGAGAGCAGCGACTACCTATCTCCATTTCCCACGGAACAATGATCTGAAACAGGCTCGCCCTATCCAAGTAGGGAGTTGAGTGTTGTGGTTTGGGCGTAGGCCTAGGTCACATCCCTCTTAAAGTGGAGGGCACTGCGTGAGGCTGGCTTTACAGAGCAGCGACTACCTCCCTCTCTTGTCAGTTGAAGGAACACGAGTCGGTGCCACTTGAATCCACTATTGCCTTGGCTAGTCGGACCTCCATTGGACCACCACTTTTTATATTTTACCATTTATGTCATCATTTGAAATGAAGTGAACAAAATACATCATAAATATTGGTTCGTTGTTTCGTAGCTCCTCAGATATAAGTCCGCGTTATTACTTTAGCAGTTCTTCGAGTACACTTAGAGAATATAGCAAGAATTTTCCCTTGACTACTCTTGACGGTGCGAATTAGACAATTTCGGCACTACAGCACATGCCTAACCTATTAGGTATCAGCTACATTTTGCTAATTATTGAAGCTAATGTTAGAGAGTTCTCTTATTTGAGGAGAAGATCTAATGATTTTCAAAAGGAGGTCAGTCAAAGCAAGTGTTACAAAGTGGTATGGTTGGAGAAGCCTGAGACTCGGAATCTCCATTTCCCACGGAACAATGATCTAGCTGATGACATTTTCATCAAGCCACTTCATGGGTCTCGCCTGTTTCAGATGATTGGGCATTTGCCAGAGTTTGGTGGACAGATAACAAAAGCTTCACCTAAGAGAAAGAGAGACAACACAATAGAGGTGGGAGTGCTTTAGACCCTGATATGATTGATAATGCATATTTTAGATAGCATTATAGAAAGGTTTAGATGCATTTAGGATATGTTTCTTGCATGTTTTATAGTTACTTTGCATTGTTATCCATTTGAGAGCAGCGACTACCTATCTCCATTTCCCACGGAACAATGATCTAGCTGATGACATTTTCATCAAGCCACTTCATGGGTCTCGCCTGTTTCAGATGATTGGGCATTTGCCAGAGTTTGGTGGACAGATAACAAAAGCTTCACCCAAGAGAAAGAGAGACAACACAATAGAGGTGGGAGTGCTTTAGACCCTGATATGATTGATAATGCATATTTTAGATAGCATTATAGAAAGGTTTAGATGCATTTAGGATATGTTTCTTGCATGTTTTATAGTTACTTTGCATTGTTATCCATTTGAGAAATCGAGTTCAAAATCTACGCTATTTTGTGTTTATTATGCAATTTTATAATCTGAGCTTGATGTGGGGCTAATGATGGTTAGAAGAGATTGGTTTTAAGCTTAAGAGGCAAGGAAAGATCATCAAGTGAGCTAAGAAGAATAAGATCAAAGCAAAAAGGAAAAAATCAAGAAGCCAGAGTAGCGACGCCCGTCGTTTTCGCAGAATTCAGCAATTGACAATTTAATCTGTACTTATCCTATTAGTTTATTATTATTTTGTTCTAGGGTTTAGAAGGGGCCAACTCTTATGCTATTTAGGCCGCCTTTTGGTAGCTTATAGAGAGACATCCATCCAATTGAGAAATACAAAAAACACAATTCACTGTTCGTTAGATTATGAGTTGCCAAACTCATTGTTTTGCATGTGATTCGAAGACATGGTTGATTGAATTGTGAGGTTTTGATTTCTATTGTTATTCATTAAGTTATTTCATTACCTTTGTGCTCATTATTCTTGATTGCATATATTCTCTCTTGATTGATCATCTAGACAGGATTTTCATTCACGCTAGTGATTAATAATTTTGTGAGAATAGTTAATACATGGTAGCAAGCAATAGGTAATTTATCCCGTGAAAGAATCGATTGGCTATGCATGATAATGACACTTGGTTAAATATCGGTTCATTTGAGATTAGGGTTAGAGGATTTGTAAACCTTTGAGATACTAATTGATTAGAAGGGTTGGTACTGCCAAACTGTTAAGTACTTTGGGAATTTGTGCTGCTATGTGTTTAAGAATCCAGAACGGGTCGCATATAGTGTAAGGGATTGACATGTTTTCAACCGAAGGTCTTTCTATTCAAACCAAATTCGGAACAACTCAATCATCAATAGCATTGCATTGAATTAGAATAACAATGAAACCAGGCCAAGTATCATGGACCCCAACCATTGTTGAGAATTACAGGTGAATCGCTTTCATCCTATTGGCAACAACTTCGCAATCATTACTTCCTTCTACTTTATTTATTTTACTTTATTTATCACAAATATTATTCTTATTTGCTCTGAATCAGCATTAGATATACTAAACTAGATCTCTTTGTGGGTTTGTCTCCTTACTTACTCACTATATTAATTTGTTTGTTTGGATTATAAATATTACTTTTAACAGGGATCAACGACATCATAAATCCCACCGTCAGTGATTGACTAAAAATGGAAGTCTAAAAACTCCTCAGTCGCCACTCAAATATTTGGGGAGATCGAAGATATTGAGATTATTGATTGATGTGATTATCATTGGTGGTTCAGTTAGTTAACCCATTTTATCCTTTATTATTTGTTAATCCTGTTTGGATTTCCTTGGGGAATAAGCTATGCATTTCCCTTTTTTTACCTGTATTTTGTAGGTATATATATATATCCTAAACTTGTCCTTTTTGTAGTTTTTGAGGAAAATGAAAGAGACCCTAATGGGATAAAGTTGAATAGCTTTCCCTTCTATAATCTGTCTCCTTCAATTTCATTTTCCCATCTTTGATTGATGGTTGATGCTCAGCTATTGTTTGATCAAGCTGAATCTCCATCAATTCATCATGGTATCAGAGCACATCGTGTCTTCTTGTTGAGCTGCTTCATTGTTTTTCTACAAATCCAGTTATAATTCCCTTCGTTCAGTAATTTTTTCTGGCTTGCTCTTCTTTATGTGTTTTAGACCCATGATCGTTGTTGGTTTTGCTGCTAGATCATGGATCCAAATGGCTCTTGTTCAACAGAGCGGTGTCGAAGTGATCAAATCACTATCTCAGACATTCAGAACCCTATGTTTATTCACCCATTAAACAACTCAGGTATGGTTTTGTCTGTGATTCAGTTAACTGGGGATAATTATAGATGTTGGAAGAAGTACTTTATGAAAGCCTTGTCGGTGAAAAACAAGTTATGGGTCATTGAGGGTTTTGTTTCTTGATCTGATGAGAATGCTCTTCAATGGGATCGATGTAATGATATGGTTTGCCCTTGGATGCTTAACACTGTGTCTAAAGACATATATAACACCATTGATGAGTATGGCACTGCCATTGATATGTGGAGAGATCTTGAGGAGATTTATGGTCAGAAAAATAGGCCTTTGATTTTTCAAATCAAAAGAGAAATTTAAGAGTGTCAGTAGGATGACACTAAACTAACTGAGTACTTCACTAAGATGATAGAGGTTTGATGTGAGATTGATTTGAGATGTGTGAAATGGCTGAGGAAGGGCCTCTATTTATATTGCTTAGAAACCCTAGGAGTCGTCAAACTTGGTGTAGAAGCAAAGCCCAATGGGCCAGATTCGGCAACTAAGAAAATCTGCGAAGATACGGGATCGGCGGGCGCCGATGATCAGCAGTGGGTGCCGACTCAATAGATGCTCAGGTTCTTCCATGGGTGCTGCAGGATCAAGTAGTGTCGCTAGTTGGCCATGGGCGTAGCTCCTGCAGAACTCTTCTTCTTCATTTCTTCTTGTCTTGGCTTCTTCCGCTTCTTCTCTTCTCTTGATCCTTGACTCTTCTTAGGCTTTCATAGCTCCAGAGTGTAGCTTTGCTCCTCTCCTTATGCTTGGATCCGAGAATCTGCATTAATAGGCATAAAACGCGTTGATTCCGAACTTTGCAACTTAAGAGACAATGAATGCACTTTATGCTAAAAACATGTCTAAATGCAACCTAAACTACCTAAAAATACCTAAAATGCCTATATAAATCATACATTATCAAGAGCGTTCAAATTACAAATACAGCTAGTCTTCGCTATATAGTCGGCACTCTGATTTGATTCTCTATAGCAGTGACGGATTTCGCTGCTTATAAATTCACTTCTCAATATCTAGATTTCTTCAATCGTTCTAAGGATCTCCCAAGGAACTCTATCGAGGTTCTTAATGGTGTTGATTATCGTAAGGCTATCTCTTTTGATGATTATATTCCTTATATCTTTTCCAAGTACCACCTTTAAGCCAATACAAAAAGTAGAAGCTTCTGTTTGTAATACTTAGCTAGGTGATATCTTAAACTCAAAGATATCAATAATATGACCATTGCAAGCCCTAATGATTCATTCGACTCCACATGCGCTAGAAATTTTGACAGAGCCATCTAAAATTAGTTTGTAGATGCATCTAGGTGGTCGATCCCACTTTCCAGTTCTTTGATTACTTATTGTGGTTTTCTTTCCTTTTATTTAAGCTTGGTTCTAGGTATATATTTAAGCCTTGCGGGAATTGGTTTATTGTTTTTTTTTTGTTAAATATGATGTTGTTTCTCAATCCCGAATTGTGTTCCAAATGAAACATAAATCTTGAAAGTGTGGATTATCGTTTACTCCTAGGTTGTCTATAAAATTTTGTGAGTGAGATGATAGTGAGATGTATTTGTTTGTCACTGATTCATATTTCCAAATAAATTCTCTTGTTATTAGGCAGTTGAAAAATAGGTGTTGGGAATCCTCATCATCATAGTTGCAGAGACAACATTGGATGGCACCTTATTTACATATTTGTTCAATCTAATCTTTGTGGGTAATCCATCAATAGTCATTTTGCAAATAAAATTCTTTGTTCTAGGCGGTATGTCGAGGTTTCAGATCCAAGAGTAATTATTGTCGTTATACGTGGTGTGGTTTATTAATTTGTATGTAGATTTTGTCGTAAATGATTCATTAGTGTTTAGTTTCCATATCAGTTTGTTCGACGTATCTCACTTTGAGATTCAGAGTTGTAAAATTTTTTGAACTACTTCTTTTTGGGAATAATTATTGAAATGTGTTTACATTCTAATTTTTCTGGTTGTCCAACAGGTCGGCCACTCGTAGGTTACCCATAAAGATACAAGGGAGAAATCCTTTAAACCGTTAATTTAATGTGAAATTCATGAGACAAAATTTAACCAAAATTGTAAAAATTAAATGGAATTAAAATTGAAATTGGTTGACAAATTTATGTCTTTTTTTTTTGTTTATAGGTAGACACTATGCCCATTACAATACGAGGGAGGGGATTCGAACTCATGACTTACTAGTCACTACACGTAGGGGCGACCCCAAGGTGTGGCGGGCGTAGGCGGCCGCCCTACCCTCTACCCACGCGCCCCCCCGAGTTTGAAAAAAAAAAATAGTTTATATATATATATATGACATTGTTCGAATAAGTAAAACTATGATGAATATAGAATCAACTAATATGTTCAGCTTAGTTGGTAAGTAGGAAGGAAGAAAAGTAAAATGAGACGAAAGGTTTGAGTTTCAATCCCTACTCTTTTTGCTAAAGCTTCTTTATTTTTTGTTCAACTTGCACCCCACTCTCTATGTTTCTACCCCGTATTTAATTATATTCTCACTTCCCGACCCCCCTATTATATACAAATTATCTAGCTATAAACTAATTAAACCCCATAAAATTGGTGACATTAGCCTTTTTTTTTAAAAAAAAAAATTCACCTCATAAAAAAGCTTCTTTGTTCAACTTGCACCTCACTCTCTATGTTTCTACCCCCATATTTAGTTATATTCCCACTTCCCGACCTACCTATTATATTCAAATTATCTAGCTATAAATTAATTAAACCCCATAAAATTGTTGAAATTAGGGTTTGATTATGAGAATTAATTTTGTGAAATTTTCATTAGCGTTTGTGATTTTGGAAATAAATTTTGTGTTTTAGTTATTGTGTATATGTGCTTTTGAAAATGAAATTTATGAATTCATGAATTGAATTTAGAGTTTGTGAATTGAATTTGTGAAGTTTTATGCAGTATTTGTTTTTCTACCCTACATATTCAAATTGCAATGTCTATCATATCTTTTGGAAGCAAAAGACATTATAAAGTTGATAAGTTTACAATCCTAACTAATATGCAAAAGTCATGAATTTAGCATGATTGAATTTTGATAAATTTACACTCCTAAATATTAACAAATGCCTGGATTTTCAATGAATGACGAGAAACCACTACCATAGCTACCAAACAAATATAAGTCTACTTTTCTATAACCCACTGCTAAGATGAAAGAGTTTATTCAAGGTCAATATCTCGGTACACACTAAAAATTTCGCCCCACCTTTCAGAGCATCCTACAACCGCCACTGACTACACGTCATCCTTACTAACTAACCTAGTAAGACTTGATATTTGTGTTTGGGTATCCTTGAATATTTTCTTTTTAAAACAGTATATGTGTGCGAAATCTTACAATTAATCATGTTTGTGATTTTAATTCGTATTTTGATATTTTTTTTGGGTAGCCAAAACTATATTCCTATAATAAATAATGACTAATAAATTAATATTTGTATACTTTTTTCATTAGAAAAACATTATATAAAAATTATTATAATTATATTTCTATAAAAAAAACTATCTTTTTAAATATACTATGAAAATGTATTTTCATAAAAATATATATAAGTATTTTTGATTCATTATTTTTATATAAATATATATTTTTTAAAAAAATTATTGATAAAATTCATATCAAATAATTAAGTGGTACCTTTTAGATTTGTAGGTAACATGTAGGGTTGTATAGAAGACTGTGAAAAGGCATTATAAGACTGTGAAAAGGCATTATACATGGTATCTTGTGCTAAAAGGGATTTTATGATGAATGAGTTGAGATTCTACGGCACATCACGTAATTATTTTAATTTTAATTTTATAAAAAAATTAAAAAAAAATAAATTTATATTTCATATACTACTCAATCCGTCCAATAATATACTCCCTCCGTTCGGCAAAACTTGACGTTTTACTATTTACGCACGTTTTTGTAGGAGCTAAAAACTATATAAAATATCTAGTTTTTTTAATAATTTTTTTAACAATTTTGTAGTTATTATTAATAAGTACAAACTTGTTAAAAAAAATTTTAAAAAAAATAAATATTTTATATAGTTTTTATCATTCTAAAAAAGCGTACGTGAATAGTAAACGACAAGTTTTGCCGAACGGAGGGAGTATGAGTTTTTAGTTGTGAGTTTTCGTCCAATAATAGATGAGTTTTCTAAGTGAGAGATTGTAATGATTTGTTTTGATTTGGGTGTTGTTAACTTTTTAAAATAATTTGATTGGTTAAAATGTGTAATGAGTGTTAAAATGAAAAAGTTAGTGTAATATTTTTTTTAAAATGAAGTATTTTATTAAAATTTGTGCAAATTTTTAAAAGTCCAATATATTATCGGACGGAGGTAGTATTATTTATTTATACGTTTATAAACTTTTATTATAAAAATATATATTTTAAAAATATATATAATTAAAACATCAATTATATTAAAAAAATATTTTTTATATTTTTAAAAAAAGATAATTTTTTATGATAAAAATTTATAAGCCTGTAAATAGAAGTACATGGCCCATGAAAATATATTGCAGAAAATCGAAAAAAACATATTAATTTTCTTGTTAATATAGTCATTTTCTATTCTATTGGGACAAACATACATAAGATCCTAGGAAGGCAAAAAATACATATATTTTATCAGAAGGTGGTAATTAAACATACATAGATCCCCTATTCGATCGAGTAGTTCTCCGCTTAATATAGTTGGACGGGAAGGCTGGCTTAGTCCTCGTAGATGCGACACTGACCCATGCCGGGGTTCTCCCGGCAGTACTTCTCGAGGGGGTCGGAGTCAGGCGTCTCCATCTGGCGGTCCCTGGCGTGGCTCGCAGCGGCGCTCAGCTCCTCCACCTCGTCCCAGGCCGCCACACACTCTCCGCTCTTCGGGTCCTCCGAGCACTTCTCCTCTGCCGCTTTCACGCTCTCCGCTATCTTCTCCGAAAGCCTCTCCGGTGCAGCAGCCGCCACCGCCGCCGCCGCCCTCCTCCTCCTCCAAGACACCGCGTTCGGGAGCCTCGATCTCGTGTTCGCCAACGGAGGCTGGATGGCTTGTGGCGTTGTTAGGCTACTAAGGAAGATCGTTGCCATGGATCTTTTTTTTTTTGATGTGTTTGTTTTTTGTGTTCATAAGAGTGTCCTTAGTTGTATATATTGATGAGGATAGAGTTGGGTGAGAAAACGATAGGAAACTGACCGGATTTTGTGTAGGCTCCACATCTTTCATATTCTTATCGTGTGTAAGCCAATTGTCATGTTCCACGTGGTCGTGCATCTTTGGAATTATTGAATTAGTCTACCAAGAAACTATTTTGAAAAAATACTACAAATTTATATTTATATTATATTCATCATTTTACAGATTTATTATAGCAATGTTTGAAGCCAATCTTGTTCAAGTTATTCTCCACAGTGGCGGATCCAGGAATTTTTGTAAGGGGGGCTGAATTTTTTTTTTTCGAAAAATGACGGTTTGAAATGTTTGAGTCTAAGATTGTACCTATATACACCATTGACACCTTTAGTCCGAGTGATTTGTTGAATGACACTAAAAACGCCACTATACTGTTTTGCGGATTCATGAACCTACATTACCATCTGCAACGTAACACCGAACTTCAAAATTTTTCTGATTGACCAACTATGAAATTATGTGCAAAATTCTAATGGTGGTTATTCATAGTAAAGTAACAAATTCACAAATTCATTCTCACAATCACAATCACAAACCACAATTTCGAATCACAAACAACAAGTTCAAAAATCTATTTCTCACCACAACCACAAACCCCAATTTTAATTTTCAAATCACAAATCGCAAAGACACAAATTTATTTCTCACAAATCACAAACCCTAATCGAAAATCCCCAAATTGGTTCTCATTCCTCAAATCTCAACTCCACAAATTCTAATCAAATTGATTCACACTCAATCAATTCAACTTAAAAACAATCAAATTAAAAATCTATTTCTCACCACAACCACAAACCCCAATTTTAATTTTCAAATCACAAATCGCAAAGACACAACTTTATTTCTCACAAATCACAAACCCTAATAAAAAATCCCCAAATTGGTTCTCATTCCTCAAATCTCAACTGCACAAATTCTAATCAAATTGATTCACACTCAATCAATTCAACTTAAAAACAATCAAATTAAAAGGAAGAGAAGAAAAATAACTTACATTTTGAAGTTTAGATTGAATGATTGTTTCGATACGATTTCGAAACCGGAGTGTCGATCTCGCTGCCCAGGGGAAGGCTTCCCCTTCATAAGTCCAGCCGGAGGTGGAGATGCAGCGGCGCCGGCGGGTCAGCCAGAGGGGAGGTGGCAGCGGCGGCCGGCGCCTGCTCTGGCGCTATGTCAGCGGCTCACTTGATATTGTTGTACGTACTGTAAGGAAAAAAAAGGTAGGTGTTTAAAAAAAACAGACGTAACAAAGGGGAAAAAAGGGACAATTGTGAGATTCGAACCAGGGACCCTTTAAACTCGTCCAAAATCCTAACCGCTGAGCTAAGTAGTCTTTTGTGATTTAATTGGACTTCACTTCTATATATTATTAAATTAACAAATATATAAAATATACACATACCCTTATTTTGGCCAGCGGGGGGCTTCAGCCACCCCGAGCCCCCCCCCCCCCCCCCCGCAGATCTGCCACTGATTCTCCATAAGTCGAATCTTTTCAATCATTCAGAAGATTTTCCAATGAATATTGGTGCTATCTTTAATGGTTTTAATAACTCTAATATTATCTCCTTTAATAATGACATTTCGTAAGTCTCTATTAAGCATCAGCTGAATTCTTGTACAGAAAGCATGAGCTTCTGTGTGAAGTATAGATCCATGATGGATCTTGTAATGTTATGAGTTACTTTTCCTAGTCTTTTACTTTGGCATGTAATATTGTTTAATGTGTGTATGGACATGTATGTGTGTATGATGACTATACAAGTATTATATAGTGTATGCTATATATATGTGATGCATTATTTGAGTTGGTCTCGACTGAGTGGAATTGAGCCATTTAGGCTTGATCCTTTAACGAGATTAACTATATAATAGTGGAGTTAACACATATTATATAACATATAATATATAGTATATGTATAGAAGTATGATAAAGGGAAGATGACAGATTGGGCCTTAGGCCCAATATCTGGCCCAACGTCTCAGCTCGGATTGAGCTTGGTAGCCCATGGACGCCGAGCTCTGCCACTTATCTTACCTTGTGTGAAGTGCTGCGTTTTGGAGGCTCGGGCTTAACCTAGCTATATAAGCTCCTATCCTTCACTGTTGAAGCGACCATTCAGTTTACACACTCTCTCTCCTCACAAACGCTCCGCTAGGGTTTCTAGGGTTTGAGGTTTTTCTCAGCTCTTGTCGTCGGCTTGAGAGCGCTCGGAGAAGAAGGTGGTTATTTGTATCTATGGGAAGGTGGACCGAGCTCCGGTGTCCTCTTGAGATCCAGGATTTGAAGATCGAAGTCTTCTTCGATCTTCGGTTATCCCATACAAGGGGATTTCTCTTCTCCTTTTTTGTACTTTCTGATTCACATGCATGTTAAATCTAGGGTTGTTTACTTTCATTGTTTAATCATCCCTTGTACGAACTCTCTATAGTGGATTCGGCCATCTCTTGAGGCCCCGTGGATGTAGGCATTTTGCCGAACCACGTAAAATCGTTGTGTTCTTGATCTTGCTTGTGATTTCTATTTTGATCTTGCGTTTATCGTTTACGATCGCCTTCGCTTCCGCTTAAACCGATTTCTAGTTCTCAAAACTTAGGTTTTACAACGTGGTATTAGAGCTTAGGTGTCCCTCTCTCGATTCTCTGTATCATTCTTGATTTTCAGAGATAGGGATTGGACGTAGGGCCTTGGACGGACTTAAAAAGGCGACATCGCTGGTCCGAACCCCCCTTGCGTGACGTACCACACCCTTGTTTGATAGATCTAGGTCTCTCTGTGCTTAGATGGTTCTCTGTGCATCAGATCTGCTAGTTTTACTGCTTTGTGCTAGGCTAGTTCTCTTGGATCTGTTTTCTGCACTCGTGATTCAAGTCTTTCTTGAATCTTTAATTGTTACCCTTGCCTATTTACTGACTTCGTGGTGTTTTCTTTTTCACTTGCAGGTACAGTGTGCATAAATGGGTGATAAGGGTGCATATCTAAGGCCCTTCAATGGCCACACAGATTTTGCTATGTGGCAACTTAAAATGAAGGCTATCCTTATCAAAGAAAAGTGTTGGGTTGCTATAACAAGCAAGTACCCAGATGACACTTCTAAGGAAAAAATCCAGGAAATTGATCAGCAAGCCCACAGTGAGATTATGCTTCGCTTGGGTGATGAAGTTGCTCGACAAGTGCTTATTTTTGACTCAGCTGATAAGCTATGGGTAGGTTTGGAAAGTTTATACATGGTAAAATCTATCCCTTCTCGAGTCAACCTGTTTAATAAGCTGTTCAATTTCAAAATGGATGTTTCTTGCCCTCTTTCTGAAAAACTGGATAGGTTTTTAACTATTTTACAAGATTTGCAAAGATGTGGTGATAAAGTTGAGGAAACTCAACAATGTGTGCTTTTGTTGAATTCTTTGCCTGCTCAGTTTGATAATTTCAAGGATGTTGTTCAATATAGTACTGATAAACTGGATAAAAAGGTAATCCTTGAGTCCATTATTCAGAAAAATGAATCTTTGAAAGTTTTTAAAAGCAAACATGAGCTTAGATTTGTTAACAAACCTGACAAAAAGGATGAAGTGCTTATTGCTAGGGGTAGATTCAAAGGCAATAAGAATAATAACAACAACAATAAGCCCCCTCAAAAGGATTCCAGTAAACCTGAGACTAATCAAAATAGTAAACCTGATAAATCTCACTTGTTGTGTACTTACTGCTCTAAAACTGGTCACATAGAAAAACATTGTTTTAAGAGGAAAAAAGATGAGAAAGCTGCTGGTAAAAAACCTAATGTGTCTGCTGTGCTTGAATCCCATCCTTACTATACTCATGAGGTCCTTGCTTTGTTAAATTCTGGTGACAGTAACTCCTGGATCTTAGATTCAGGATGTACTATGCATGCTAACTTCCATAAATCTTGGTTTTCTGATCTTAAGTGCTATGATGTGGGTACTTTCATGCTTGGTGATCATTCTGTTCTTAAGATTAAAGGTGTTGGTTCTGTTGCTTTAAGAATGTTTGACAATGTCATTAGAGTTATAAAGGATGTTAAATGGGTTCCTGATTTAAGAAGAAATTTATTGTCTGAAAGTGCCCTTGAAGAATTGCATTATGATGTGTTCAGTTCTGATGGTGTTAGAATTGTGTCTAAGGATGATAAACATGTGATTAAATGCTTGAGAAAATCTGGTCTTTATGAACTTATTGCCTCCCCTGTCATCAATTCTTCTGGTACTGCCTTTACTGCTGTTGACAAGTCTCTGTCCTTGCATGATTCTATGTTGTGGCATGTTAGACTAGGTCATATTGGTAATAAAGGTTTAGAGCATTTATATAAAACTGGCATCATACCTGCTAAACCATGTTCCATTGACTTGTGTGAAAATTGTGTCTTAGGCAAGCATACTAGAAAAGGTTTTAACTCATCTGTTCATGCTTCTGCTGCCCCTCTTTATTATGTTCATTCTGATCTTTGGGGACTTGCCCAGGTTTCTACTGTTGGTTTTAAAAAATATTTTATGTCCTTAATTGACCATTATAGTAGGAAAGTTTGGGTTTACTTGCTTAAAACTAAAGATGAAGCTTTTGAAACCTTTAAAGTCTGGAAAACCATGGTTGAAAAAGAAACTGGCATGTCTGTAAAATGTTTAAAAACTGACAATGGTTTTGAGTTTTGCGATTCCTTGTTTGATGCTTATTGTAAACAACATGGCATAAAAAGGCACTTGACTGTTCCTGGCACCCCTCTTCTTGAAAAATCTAGATGCATGCTTATTTCCTCTGGTTTGAAGCATTGTTTGTGGGGTGAAGTTGTTATGACTGCTGTATATTTGGTAAATAGATCGCCTTCTTCTGTGATTGATTTTAAAACTCCTTATGAACTATGGTATAAAAGAAAGCCTAACCTTGATCACATTAAACCCTTTGGTTGCACTGTATATTCATACATAAACCAAGGTAAGTTGGACCCCAGGTCACAAAAGTGTGTCCTTCTGGGGTATCCTCAAGGGGTTAAAGGCTATAAACTTTTGCTTGTTCAACCTGGTGTGTATAAAACAATTGTGAGTAGGAATGTCATTTTTAATGAGAATGAGTTTCATTTTAAATTGTCTGTTCCTACTGTGCATGACTCTAACCTGCAGGTATACAATGGTGATCAGTTCTATGTCCCTGAGGACACTGATCCTGGGACTGATGATGAGTTTGATACTGGTTATTCCTCCCCTCCTATGACTCTTACTTCTGTTTCTCCTCCCTCTCCTTCTTTTGTGATTATGCAACCTCGCCAATTGGGTGGGGGAGTGCATGAACCTGTTGTTGAATCTTTTGTTTCTTCCTCTTCTCCTTCTCCTATTTTTGAGAATGAGGATGCTTTTGTTGAATCTGTGTCTGCTTCTGGTTCTGGTTCCTCTAGTACTTCAGTAGCTGAAAGACATAATCTCACTGATTGGCAGTTAACTAGGGATATGAGTCCTAGAGCTGTCATTCCTAATAAAAGGTTCATTAACAACATTGATGAGTTTGCTTGTTTAGATTATGAGGTAGTTAAACACTTTACTCATGACACTTATGAACAAGCTATAAAATGTGCTCACTTTAAGGATTGGAAAAGGGCTATAAATGAAGAGATTGAGTCTATGAGAATAAATAAGACCTGGACTTTAGTTGCTAAACCTAAAACTGCTAGACTTATAGATTGCAAATGGATTTTTAAGCTTAAAGATGGTGTGTCTAAATCTGATCCACCTAGATATAAAGTCAGGCTTGTTGCTAAAGGTTTCACCCAAAGAGAAGGTGAAGACTACAATGAAATCTTTGCTCCAGTAGTTAGGTATAAAACTCTTAGACTTTTACTTGCTATGACTGCTGTGCATGATTTTGAATTAGAGCAAATGGATGTTAAAACTGCTTTCTTGCATGGTGACTTGGATGAAACTATATATATGAAACAGCCCAAGGGCTTTGTTGATTCTGTGCATCCTGACTATACTTGCCTGCTAAATAAATCTATCTATGGGCTTAAACAGTCTCCAAGACAGTGGACCATTAAGTTTGATAGATGCATGAAAGTTAGCTTAGGTTTTAAGAGAAGTAAGTTTGACACATGCTTGTATTTTAAAGGTGTTAAAAGAAATGGTCCTGCTGCTTATGTTCTTTTATATGTTGATGATATCTTGTTGATTTCTAAATCTAAAGATTGCATTCTTGACATTAAAAGGAACTTACAGAAACATTTTGATATGAAAGATCTGGGTATTGCCAAGAAAATCTTGGGAATGTCCATTCTTAGAGATAGACAGCATAAAAAATTATGGTTGCATCAGTGTGATTACATTCATAAGGTGCTTGATAAGTTTCATATTTCTGGTGATAAAGTGAATAATATTCCTTTAGGTCCTCATCTTGACTTGACTAAATCCAAAGATGTGTTGTCTTCTGCTGAGATGAAAGTTATGAAATCTATTCCATATGATGCTGCTGTTGGGTCTGTGATGTACTCTATGATCTGCACTAGACCCGACTTGGCTTTTTCTATCAGTACTCTAAGTAGATTCATGTCTAATCCTTCTGAAAAGCATTGGTTGTCCATGAAATATCTGTTGAAATACTTGCTTAGCTCTGTTAATCTGTCATTGCTATATTCTGAGCATTCTTCTGCATCTGAATTGCATGGCTTTGTTGATGCTAACTATGCTAGTAATAAGGATACCAGGAAATCAATTACTTCCTATGTGTATACATGGGCAAGTAACTATATCTCTTGGAAATCCCAACAACAACCTATAGTTGCATTATCCTTTACTGAGGTAGAATACAGAGCAGCTACAGAAGCTTGTAAAAAAGCTATCTGGCTGCAAGGTATTCTGAAAGAAGTAGAAATGAAGCATTATACATCTGTGTTGCATATAGATAGCCAAATTGCACTGTATCTTTGTAGAGATCCTATGTACCATGAAAGAACTAAACATATTGATGTTAGGTATCATTTCATTCGTGAAAAGTTTGAAGATAACATCATTCATGTTAAGAAAATTGATGGTAGACTTAATCCTGCAGATTTTGGCACAAAGATTGTTCCTCATGATAAGTTTGTGTTCTCCAGGAACTTCCTCCACCTGGAGGAACTTCAGTGATCTCTGTGTGATGTGTGCTTGGGCTGAGGATGGACATGGCATGAAGAATCCACTTATTTGTAGAGTCTGAGTCTGCCCAGTGCAAGACTTAGAAAATTAGAGGGGTGTTTGTAATGTTATGTGTTACTTTTCCTAGTCTTTTACTTTGGCATGTAATATTGTTTTATGTGTGTATGGACATGTATGTGTGTATGATGACTATACAAGTATTATATAGTGTATGCTATATATATGTGATGCACTATTTGAGTTGGTCTCGACTGAGTGGAATTGAGCCATTTAGGCTTGATCCTCTAACGAGATTAACTATATAATAGTGGAGTTAACACATATTATATAACATATAATATATAGTATATAGTATATGTATAGAAGTATGATAAAGGGAAGATGACAGATTGGGCCTTAGGCCCAATATCTGGCCCAACGTCTCAGCTCGGATTGAGATTGGTAGCCCATGGACGCCGAGCTCTGCCACTTACCTTACCTTGTGTGAAGTGCTGCGTTTTGGAGGCTCGGGCTTAACCTAGCTATATAAGCTCCTATCCTTCACTACTGAAGTGACCATTCAGTTTACACACTCTCTCTCCTCACAAACGCTCCGCTGGGGTTTCTAGGGTTTGAGGTTTTTCTCAGCTCTTGCCGTCGGCTTGAGAGCGCTCGGAGAAGAAGGTGGTTGTTTGTATCTCTGGGAAGGTGGATCGAGCTCCGACGTCCTCTTGGGTGGCCGCTCTCTTGTGCCTTCTGAGATCCAGGGTTTGAAGATCGAAGTCTTCTTCGATCTTCGGTTATCCCATACAAGGGGATTTCTCTTCTTCTTTTTTGTACTTTCTGATTCACATGCATGTTAAATCTAGGGTTGTTTACTTTCATTGTTTGATCATCCCTTGTACGAACTCTCTATAGTGGATTTGGCCATCTCTTGAGGCCCCGTGGATGTAGGCATTTTGCCAAACCACGTAAAATCGTTGTGTTCTTGATCTTGCTTGTGATTTCTATTTCAATCTTGCGTTTACGATCGCCTTCACTTCCGCTTAAACCGATTTCTAGTTCTCGAAACTTAGGTTTTACAGATCTTATACTGAAACATACCAATAACATGTCCAACACAATTTTGGAGGATGTCCCGAATTTGGCAATCGCTAGAAAGTTTCGAGTCATCTACAATTATTTTTGTAGAAGGCCCTTAGTGGTTTATCCCATTGGTGGTTTTTCTTTTTTTTTTTTCCAACGTTTGATGTTGTTGATCACCTGTTGTACCAGAGTTAGCATTGAATCTATTTTTTTCTTGTTGAAGATAATAACTTGCCATATAAAAAAGAGGTCTTCAAAATGTGTATTTTTTTTTTATTGAAGTAAGATCCTCTAATAAAGATTGCCTTGGTTTTATGTTTATGAATGATCTACCAACTGCTTGTTCATAATTTGTAATCATCGCTTTAGTAATAAGGCACTTCAAGAGTCCATAATGGGCATCTTCATCTTGGTTGCAAAGGCAACACTGAGAGGATACTCTATTGAGATATCTATTAAGTCTTAGTTTTGTGGGAAGACCATCAACTACAATTTTCCAAATGAAGTTCTGAATCCTATGAGGTAACCTGAGTTTCCATATCCAATTGTACTCATTGTTGCATGTTGTATTTCAGTTGAGTAGTTTGTGAGTTGATTTAGTAGTAAATGCCCCATTAACATTTAGTTTCTATATTAATTTGTCTGATGTATTCCAATCGGGTATTTGAATTGTTTCAATTTTTTGTGCTTTGTGTGACGGGAATAATTGGTTCAAGAGAGTTGTATTTCATCGTTTTTATGAAATCTAGAGGGATGTGCAACTTTTAGATTTGGTTCATGGTTTCCTTTGTAGCAATCCAGAGGGAGGTCGTTGATCCAAGGACCCAACCAAACATTAATAGACATCCCATTACCAATAATCCAAAGGATGCCATTTTGAAATTTATCCTCAGAGGAAGCAGTCTTCCAAACTGTCAAGAAGTGTTGTAATTTGTTCGTTGCAAAATTATTTCATTATGTAAATATTTTTCTTTGATGATTTTTACCCAAAGGTTATCTTGGTCCATGTAAATTTTTCATAGTAATTTCATCTGTAAGCTAACATCGTATCCTCAGAAAAGCATTTTTGAACCCTAAACCTCCCTGATCCTTAGGATAGCACAATTTGTTCCTACTAATTAGGGGTGATACAGTTCATAACCCAATTTATCCATAATGGGTGAAAACCAAATTTTGTTAGTACAACTTCGATAAAGTTCCGGACAATTTTATCATGAGCTTTTTCCGCATCGAGTTTTAGGGTCATCCATCCTTCTTTTCCTTTATGTTTATAAAACTTATGAAAAGCTTCATGAGCTATAAGTGTTTTGTCTTGAATAGATCTTCCTTCAATGAAATCACCTTGAAAAGGACTGATGATTCTTGGAAGAATAGGTTGAAGTCTATTTACCATAATTTTTTAAAATTGTTTTATATATTTTGTTACATAGACTAATTGGTCTATAATGATTTATATTCATCGCGTTATCAATTTTAAGAACACGTTCTATAAAGGTTTGATTTTTTCAGCGAGCAAGTTTTCAGAGTGGAAAAAAGTTTTGATTGCTTTGCATACCGAGGGACCCATTAGGACCAGGGGTTTTGTCCTCAACCATGATGAGTATGGTGTCTTTAATTTCCTTTTCCGTAGGATATTTGATGAGACAATCGTTTTCGTCATTTGTGATTCGTACTTCTATATTCTTCAGTTGGTCGGGATCACTCTGGGGCTTGTTGTTAATTTTAAATATATCTGCCATTTCTTTTGTTATTTCATCCGCAATGTGGTGTTTGTCATTTATGGTGATTCCATCTTTGATTATGAAATTTGTTGTGTGATCAGTGGCAGACCTAGGATTTTCGCCCCGGGGCTGAAAACTATATGGAAAGATAATATTCATGAATAGGTTTTCGTTGTGTCGGATCACTAATAGTCACCCATTGTTTCTCCAATCGAGCTTTTTTTTTATCACTATTTACATTATCTTTATGAATACTAGTAACATCATCTCCACTTCCACCCGTTTTAACATTCCGAGATGGAATAGGAATATGATAGATTGAAGAAATATCCAACAATAGGAATAGAGAACTTATGACAAATAAAAAACTTGTTGATCTATATTATATATTCCTATAAAAATAAAAAAAATCTCCGAATCACAAATTCCATTCACAAACCTTAAATTCAATTTACCAATTCACATAATTGATTCGCAAAATCACAAACCCTAATCGAAATTTTGCAAAATTGATTGTCAAAATCGTAAACCCTAATTTTATAACATTGGTTTCCAAAATCAAAACCCTAAATTCTCATATTCTACGTATAAATTGAATCTCAAATTAAAATTTAGAGCACAAATTGCTAACCTTTTTAATTCAACTTTCAACAAATTTGGATTTGAGCATTGGAATTAGTCACTAGTAGGAGGGAAACCCATCCGCTGCTTGGGTGAAAGGAAAAAAAAAGGTGGATTGGGCGAGTAGAGGGGGAAAAAGGTGGGCTAGGCGAATAGAGGGGAATCGAACCCCCAACTAGCCTCTAGCATCACTTCCTTCTCTTTCCTTCCCAATTACCAAAAGAGCTAACTAGTGATATAATATTGAGAAAACTAATTAAAATACCCCCACCTTTGGGGGTATGGTAAAAATATATCCTCAACTTTCAAATGTAATAAAAATATCACGATCATTGAGGGTAGTGGTAATATATTGCCATGAGTTTTCTCACGTGTCAAAAATGCTGACAAAGCAGCTCACGTGGATTTTTTTAGAAGAGTTTTGCTGAACGATTGCCTTAGGAAAAAAGTAAATAGTTGAACCGGGTTCATACCCAACGTCTTTTTCTCCCTTCTATCTTCTTCCATGGTGGCCTATTGAATTGTTTTCCAGGTCTTCCAGGCAGCTCATGGTTCCCCTTCAATGGCAGTCTTCCTCCCTCGTGGTTGCCTATCTTGAGCTGTCTCTATCTCTCACATCTTCTTCCGCTTTGATTCATTCACGGACTTGGCTGAGTAAGCTTTGTTTTTTCCCCTCTTCGTTGTTGTTGTTGTTGTTGTTGTTAACAGTTTGGTGTTAAGAATATAATAGTCGTGTTGTGATAATTTGCAGTAATTTTGACCGGATTAGTTGCTTGGTTGAATCAATTTCGTTTTTCGGGTTTAATGTTGTTGTCGGTTTATTATTTTCTCCAAGGAAACCGTTCAAGAAAACCCAATTTTAGTGCTAATTTGTAAAAAGGCTTCCACGTTGGCTGATTTGTCAAAAACAAATCCACGTGGGCTGCCTTATTAGCATTTTTTACCCGTAAGAAAACCTGTGGTAATATATTACCAGTACCCTCAAAGATCGGGATATTGTTATTACATTTGAAAGTTGAGGATATATTTTTACCATAACCCCAAAGGTGGGGGTATTTTAATTAGTTTTTCCTATAATATTCAACCTACTTATATTTATTACATAAATCATATGTGTGTGCCGCAAGCACTTTTTTTTCCCAAACTCCAAGTGGGCTAAAGCTACCCTGAGCCCCCTGAGTCCGTCACTATGTGCGATTCATGAAATTCTTTATTTTAGTTGTGGTTTGGTAAAACTTAGTATTCCTATATGCAAACTGAAGATGTTTGATTTTTCCTTTTAATTTCAGAATTTGTTGTTAAAGGATAATATGGAATTTTTTGTCAGAATATTCATAAAATGAAAAATAATTATAAAAGTGTTCAACGTTTAAAACATTTTGTCAAAATGTTCAAAATTGTCAGAAGCCCCAGAAAACCGCGGTTTCAACCCGCGGTTTTCTTGGAATCTCTGCAAATGCACAGAACATCTGAAAAAAAAAAGGAATATAGGTGAACCGCGGTTTGAAACCGCGGTTCTACCTTTTTTTTATTTTTTTTTAAATGAAAATGCATAAACAGCGTGATCAAACCGCGGTTTATGCGGTAGTTGCTGGTCAACGAAAACATTAAATGAAACGCGGTTTGGATGTGCGGTTTTCATTAATAAAACCGCGTTTTGAAGTCGCGGGTTTCCTATGCATACACATTAAAACAAAACCCTACCCGTCTTTCCCCCATTTCATCCTCTTCAACCTCAAGCTTCCGCTCATGGCGTCCTCTCGGCGGCATTTGGAGTTTCATCCCACCCTAATATCTCTTATTCATCTCCATCTCATCCTCTTATTTGCTTCATAACCTAGCTTATTTCTCTTCTAAATCTGGACTGCCATCACTTAGAGGTAAGTGCTTTGTTTTTTGGTTGTTTATGCAATTTTTTGTATATTTTAATACTAATTTGTCTTTAATAGTGTGGGCATGTGAAAGTAGATTAGTTTATGATTAGATAATAGTAGCATATAGAATTAAAAATTATGATATATATAAAACTTGATTATTTTTTAATTATTTAATTTTTTATGGTATAATATTATATAGTATGAATGGAGTATGTGAATGAAAAGTTATATTGTATGAATGATGTATAGGAATGATATTATAATGTAAATTAGTAAGTATGTGTAGTTATATAATTCATTAATTTGTAATTGCATGATGCTATTTTAGATCAAATTAGTATAGACATAACACTATATGATAATAGAATAGCATAAAATAATATAGATAAACATTATTTACTAGTTAGCTAGATAGTGTTAGAATAATGAATATATCAACTGATAGAACTATTCAATCATAATGATATATTTCATGTTGAAATTTTATGTGTTTATATTAGGCAAATGGAAATGCAGTTGAATCCCGGGCCGTTAGTGAGTGACGTGCTTCACCGACAACATCTCCATAGGTCCACTGACGTGTGGAACCGCGTTGAATATGTAAGGATTTATTGTTAATGGAAATTATGTTATGGTTGACATAATATTATCGACATATAACATGCATACTTTATATATGTGTAGACTGATGGGGTGATCCAGCACAGGATGCACTTACGAAAGTTTGGCAGAGATTTGATCGCACACCCGAGAGTCCTACATTACATAAAGGCGGCAGGTTTTTACGGTATCTATCGGTTAGGATCTACGTTTGAGATTGATCACGAACTTGTGACCGCTTTAGTGGAGAGATGGAGGCCTGAGACACACACATTTCACTTAACTGTTGGGGAGGCATCAATCACACTACAAGATGTGTCAGTTCTGCTTGGGCTTCGAGTGGACGGTCTTGCAGTGACTGGCACGGCATGTCATAGTTGGGCTTTTGTCGCTCAAACATTGCTCGGGGCCATTCCACCGGAAAATTGTATTCGTGGATCATCGGTGAAAATGTCATGGTTACGACAGCTAATTGTCCCTTTACAAGATGATGTTGACGAAGCCACAGTTCAGTGTCAAGCTAGGGCATACATTCTGTTGCTAATGGCTAGTGTCACATTTGCTGATACTAGTGGCGGACAAGTGCAGTTAATCTACCTTCCACTTTTGGCAGATTTGGAGGCAGCTGGCCAATACAGTTGGGGAAGTGCTACGCTTGCATTCTTATATCGCCAACTCTGTAGAGCGACGCATCGGGAGAAGGCGGAGGTTGTGGGACCCATCATATTATTGCAGGTAACTGAATGTCGATAGTTGATTCAATTTATTCATACGATGCAAAGCTAAAGGGCTAAATGAATTTATGAAATTAAATTTATAAGAATAACAGTTAAATAGGTGATTCAATTTTTGTATACAACGCTCTCTTTCATTATGTAGTTATGGGCTTGGGAGCGCATCTCAATAGGACGACCAAAGTGTATCTACGTGAACACCGGGGGCGATGAAAATGAACTTCGAAGGGCAAAGAGGCAAGAGTCTCGAAAGAAGAAAGGTCAAGGCTCTCAGCCTCCTCTATTTGGTGTGCACTTTGTAGATGGAGAAGATTCTCTTGCAATGAGATGGCTACATTGTTCGTATTCATACGGAACGACACCTAGGTCTCTGAAGTATTATCGAGATGCATTGGACCGACAACGCGAGGATCAGGTTAGACATGCAATCTTGGTTAACATAATTTGAAGTCATTGTCTCCCAACTCAATTTACATTACTTGGCCTCCTAGCTTAACAGAATTGAATTAAACTTGAATTAGTTGCCTCCTAGCTTAACATAATTGAATTAAACTTGAATTAGTTGCCTCCTAGCTTAACAGAATTGAATTAAACTTGAATTAGTTGCCTCCTAGCTTAACATAATTGAATTAAACTTGAATTAGTTGCCTCCTAGCTTAACAGAATTGAATTAAACTTGAATTAGTTGCCTCCTAGCTTAACATAATTGAATTAAACTTGAATTAGTTGCCTCCTAGCTTAACAGAATTGAATTAAACTTGAATTAGTTGCCTCCTAGCTTAACATAATTGAATTAAACTTGAATTAGTTGCCTCCTAGCTTAACAGAATTGAATTAAACTTGAATTAGTTGCCTCCTAGCTTAACAGAATTGAATTAAACTTGAATTAGTTGCCTCCTAGCTTAACAGAATTGAATTGAATTTGAATTAGTTGCCTCCTAGATTAACAGAATTTTATTTCATTTCATTGTCAGTTTGTGTGGGAACCATATACTACTGAGTTGTTAGGCCGACTGTCCCCACTTTGTCGAAGCGGGTCTAACATATGGAGAAGTACAACACCTCTTATATGCTTTGAGATAGTAGAGTGGCATCACCCATAGAGGGTGATGAGACAATTTGGGGAGGTTCAGCTGGTGTCAGGCGGGTGTCAGTACGATGAGGCGTTGCACAAGATGGACCGTAGGGGGAAACATCAACACAATTGGGCTAATGTTCACATGGATAAGATAGCATTATGGAATGACCGGGAGGCCTCTATACAAGTCGCTCCTCAGGTGGATGACGTCGATGAAGTGATAGCGCAATACATGACATGGTATACACGTATAACCCGACATCCGCCCCGGGGTGTCCACCGTCCGATACACCCACTTACTACGGTGTTACAAGTGCGACTCCTTCGGGTTATGCTTCCCATGTAGGCACCCCATCTGCATCATCCATGATGTTTCCTTCGTACACTTACTACGGTGTTTAAGGTGCGCCTCCTATGGCCACGACGGATGCCTACGGTCAGCCTAGGTTCATGTTTCCACAATCAACCTTTGCAACAGCTGCACCGACTCCCATGTATGGTGCATCCCAACCAATCTTGACAACGCCACCATTGGTCGGTGGGAGAGTTGTGTACCAGCAGCCAACCAATCTTTATGGAGGCACACCTGCCCCTCGTCAACGAGCGACGCGTAATTTGGATACCCTAGGTGAGACTGAGGATGACGAGTAGGACTATGTTAGTTGTGATGATATGTGTTATCCATGAAACAAGTTCGTAGCTATGTTTATGCACATCCGGACGTAACTAAGTTTATGTGTTTCTATATATGTTTACTATTTTCATAATAATTCAAAGCACCATAACACTACAAGTACCATAAAACTACAACGACCATAACATTACAAGTACCATAGAGGTTCAAGGATCATAACATTACAAGTACCATAAAACTACAACGACCATAACATTACAAGTACCATAGAGGTTCAAGGATCATAACATTACAAGTACCATAAAACTACAACGGCCATAAAACTAACCGAATAAGAAACATCATGATAAGGGCTTCAGGAGCCCGAAGGACCAGCACGACCTGGGCATGCCCTTCTGTTGTGCCCCCAGTGCTTGCATATGCCACAACGCACTATGCCAGGGACTCCTTCATCCATTTCATTCCTAATTTGACGTGATCTTGTACGCCCCACATCTCGTAAACGTGTTGGATCGGGGACTAACTTAGGACCTCCAACATCTGGCCAGTTAAAGGGCTCACCAACTGGTAGAAAAGACATTTGGTAAGTGAGCAAATGCGATTGTGAAGTCAAGAACTGGTCAACATATGGCAGAAATGATAGACTCTGAGTTCTGCATACAGCCATGACGTGAGCACATGGCATCTTCAACAACTTCCAGCTAGCACATGTGCATGTCATATGTCTCAAATTGACTGTATATGCCCTTCCACTCCGACGACCTTGACTTCCTAGTGGGTTCATGATGACCTCGAATATGCCATTCTGAAAGTCAAATGATACCACATGTGCCCTCATCGCAGTAGTTATGGTCGCTGCGATCTGCTCATCAATCTTTTTAGGTAAAGGCAAACCTTGGGCAATACGAGCTGTAGCCATGGCACGTCTCATCACAAAGTAGCTGTTGACCTTGTAAAATGTTTGCCTGACAAGCGATGTGATCGGAAGACATCTACCGCCCTTAAGCACCCCATTGAAGACCTCCGACAAGTTGGTTGTCATGACACCGTATCTCACACCCCCATCATGTGCCAATGCCCACATGCGTGGCTCAATTGCGGCTAAGTACTCCCAAGCGTCAATGTTCATCTGCTGGATGGCACGACATCCCTTCTCAAAGCCACGAGCTTCGTGTTGATATGCAGTCCATCCCACCATGTCTTTAACATTTTTGTCATGGAATGCAGCATTCATATTTGATTTAAGATGTCGGATGCATATCCTATGATGAGCGTTGGGCTCTCTCCATCTATCCAACTCTTCCATTGTCTTCATAATGCCTGTATGTCTGTCTGAAATCACACATAAACCCACCCTTTGTGTCACGTGTCGTTCAATACAATCCATGAACCAAGCCCAACTATCACCATTTTCGCTCTCCACAATAGCAAAAGCTAAGGGAAATATCTGGTTGTTAGCATCAACACCCACTGCCATTAGCAATGTATGCTTGTACTTTCCGTATAGGTGGGTGCCATCAATACTAATCAAAGGACGACAATACTCAAACCCAGCAATGCATGGGGCAAAAGCCCAAAACACGCGACCAAGAAACTTTTCATTTGGGTTTGGAGTGTCGACATTGCTCCATTCAACAACTGTCCCTGGGTTTGAGGCTTGAAGGGCTGCCATGAACCTAGGCAACTCGGTGTAAGACTCCTCCCAATCACCGTAAATCTCAGCAATCGCCTTCTGCTTCGCCTTCCAAGCCTTTGTGTATGAGACACATACACCATACCTTTTTTGGAGATGCTCAATGATGAAACTTGGCTTTGTGTCAGAATCTTTGCGGATAAACCCCAGAATCTCCCCCCTAATGAAGTTTGAAGTGATATTGCGATTATCCAACTGCATCAGTTCTCCAACACAGTTTTGTGTATGGGGACCAGTATAACTCACAACTCTCCACATTCCAGGAGTTCGGTCTACTCGACGAGCTGACAATCGCCATGTGCACCCGCAACTATCCTTCCTATCGCAGACAACAGTATACCAATCTGGAGTAGCCTTCATTGTCCGATATTGTTTCCTCAGCTGCACAGAATACTCCGTCAGGTGAAATTTCAATTCATCCAAAGAATCAAAGAGTTGATCACGATAAAATCTTCTTCCTTCCACATCTTGCGCATATGTGTTCAACGCTTGCCAAGAGGTAATTATCGTAGGGTCAGGCTGTTCGACAATATTCCAATTTGGATTTGTGGCCTCAGCTATAAGTGCTGCCTCCCTAGCATCATCATCATCTTCCTCAGATTGATCCAAGTCATCTTCATGATCGACCCCAAGTGAATCGACATGAATATCATCTATCTCCTCCTCATGAGATAAATTGTAGTGGTCATCCATCCTGTACTACCAACCACATGAAGTTAGTTTTCATCATTTTCTTTACCACATTATAACTAATTTAGTGGTATATCAATATTTACATAATTAATTACTTACCACCACCACTTCTAAAATTTAGATATTTTACTCAATTTTTGCTAATCATCTATTTTCATTGAAGGTAATAACCAATTATACTTGCTAGATCATAGCATTACTAAACCAACACTACTACACTTTCTCTTGCACATCAATGCTACAAATATTGTTCAGATCAGGCTAACAACTAGAAAATTAGAAATTTTCTTTAACACCATGAGAACATAGTAATACTCATTAAACCGGAGAATACTTATAAAAATAAAAAAGTGATGATTTGTATGAACTAACCTTTAATAAACTTCTTCAAACTCTTGATATGCTTCTATGATAGTACTAATATGCTTACGGAAGGTGGAAAGAAACCATGGACGAGTGAAGTAGAATATGGTGGAGCTGAAGAAGAATATGAGAGAATACACCAGTAGTGTGAGAGTTGAAGATTGATATTTAACAAGAAACGCGAATTTAGTCCGCGTTTTACATTAGGGTTTCAGTCTAGGGTTCCAGGCTCGGGAATCTTTGACGATAATTATAACATAAACCGCGAGTTAGACCCGCGTTTCATCTGCAAGATTCCAAATACAGACATAAACCGCGGTTTGAGCGCGCGGTTTATGCATTTTCATTTAAAAAAAATAAAAAAAGGTAGAACCGCGGTTTACCCTTATCTTTTTTTTTTAATCTGCCAATGCCAGATCATAGATTTCAAGAAAACCGCGGGTTGAAACCGCGGTTTTCTGGCGCTTCTGACAATTTTGAACATTTTGACAAAATGTTTCAAACGTTGAACACTTTTATAATTATTTTTCATTTTATGAATATTCTGACAAAAAATTCGATAATATGTGCTTCTTTTTATTTTCTAATCTAGTTAACTTGGTTGTCTCCTTGGCTATGAGGAGTGCCCACGGTAGAGCTTTTGAAGTTCCCAAATATCCTCGTCAACTTTTGTGAGTTGTTTGAACATGTTATATGAGTGTTTTTTACACTAGTCATTTGTATTGTTTCTGTTTTTGCATCAATTTTCGCCTCCACCCCGGTCGGCCTAGACATCCGGTCATCGTTGCCTTCGGTCCCAGTAATGGGGGTTTGTTGTTTGCCCTTTCTCGCTTGAATGGCCTCATTCGTTCTGCACAGTTCGCTTTTGCCTAAATCGCCTCGCAGTTCGGCGTTGCCTGAATCGCCTCCGGTCTCTCTCTCCAATTGCTCAGTTCTACATCCCCTTTCATCTCATTTCGCCCTCGAAACCTTCGTTCTTCTCTATTCGACGAGCGTTCTTTCTTTCTTTTTTTAATCAAAACTAACGGAGTGTTAAAACTCTGTCAAAATTAACCATAAAAGGGCACGAGGTGAAGTAAGAGTAAACCAGTTTCACTCGCACTGGTCTCTTTATCTTTGCAGTGCTAACTTAATTGTAATTGATGTCAAAATTGTATCCTCTTGAAGCTCGGCACCATCCAATTACGGGCCCTTTGGTTTAGCCAAAATAGACCCAACAAAACAAAAAAAAAAAAACTGATCAATTCATCAATACCCTTTCCTTGCAGTGAAGCCAGGCAAACAGCTGATTGCAGCCAAAATCATCAGAGCCCTTTTAGGCAGTTTATTCTTGAATGTGTCGACCTGATCAATTCATAAATTAGATAAGGAAGCATATCCAAAAGAGAGGTCAAGATTGAAGCCATTGGTCATTGGTGCCTTCATGGTGGTCCGGATGCATGGACCGAGTTGCTGTACGAGGCTAGGCACATGCTGTCAGAGCAAGAAACCAATATGTATACCAGGTAGCTTGTAAGAAACATGACTCAGTTGATCATTGTTTCAACAACAGAACTTTGCCACTGCCCAGATGGCTACATGGATCAATTTGGAATCTCAACATAAAGCAGAGTTTGCAAAATAGTAATGCTATTTACATCGAGTGCAATACAGAATGCAATGTGCTATAAAAAAAAAACTATATGAGTATGAGACTGCGATCATTAAGAAATCAGTCTTTTGTCCTCTAATGTGAAGCGGAGAGGTTTAATCTTGTTCCTTTATCTGTTCTAGAAACTGAAAATGTCTTCCTTTATGCGGTATCCTTGAGCATTATCCTATGCCATTCAGGATCTTATTTCCAATAAGTTCACTTATTTTCCACTGGTAGCGGCTCAAGACCGCATAAAAACAGGGGGCATTTGTGCAGGAGTCCCAGAATTTTACCCATGTGAATTGTCAAGCAGCTTGATTTTTTTTGGCACGGCCTTTTGAAGTTGATGGGTCATCTTTCTTAGCCTTCTTCGGGTCTCGTGCCCACAACGGTCCTGTGGTACCGTACGAATAATCATAGAACAACTCTTGTTTAGCTGGAATACGCTCCTTTGCAAAGATTCCGACTCTATGTTCACCTCCTACTCTTAGTATCTGCAGATCAACATAGTTTGGATTCGAGCATGCTCTTTTTTGATGTTGTAAGTTGTAACTAAAATTCTCATGTTTTGTTTCCACTTTTGCTACTGGGGAGGGGAAATGGAATGCAGTACATATGCTTAAGGGTACACACAAATCCAGTAAATAAATAATCATCGTACCTGACAGTGACAATTCGGCTTTGATGAGTGATTCGCAAACTTCAATTTATCTCCTTTACGGCAAGCATCAATGCACCACTGTAATGATGGGATGGTCAGTATAACATGCATGCTGGACTATTAAGAACTCATTCAGTAAGCATACTTGCCTGATCATTAACGTTGAAAAGAAACGAAGAGTCTAGCCTGTCATATATTTTTCCACGCCTTTCAGCTTCATCTTGGGAAATCAATTCACCAGTATATTCTCCAAGATAATCATTTTTGCTGACAGAATGCTGAATACAGTTGCACATATCACAAGTAAAAAGCCATAGTTGCATGAGGAAACAAGCACACTGCTAGGACGTGATCCTTCTTACCTGAATAAAGGCTCCCCAACCAGTAACATCAGATCTTGACAGAAGAATCTGCAAGGAGTAACAACAATGAGGGTGCGCCTTTTAAAATTACAAGAATAAAAAGATTACATGAAAAGTTTGCATAATTTACCCGCTGCTGATGCCTTAAAAGGATCCTCATGTTACCACATAGCCCATCTCCTTGCTTTGGTGGTTCACCTAATGAACCACCCCCACAACTGCAAAACAAGAAATCACCGACAGCGTTACAAGCTTTGACTACATGAATAGATTACAAGAGGATTATGTCATGACTGGAGATCAAATGCTATTCTTGGAACACGTGGAACAGACTTTGAATTTTGAGATTAGGCTAGGAGCATAGATATCATTAAAATACATCCATGAAGTTGGCAGGACGGTTCTATAATATACTAGTGGGAGTAGTTGCTTGGAGACAGTGCTAATTCTAACAATCAATAGATAATGCCATCTATGCAATCTGAAAAAGCCAGTTGCGATGCAATAAAATATAATTATAGCCACAACTCAGAAGTGATTCGCTGTTAACAATTACCTAACCCAGCAATTCCGGCAAACATCTGGATCACATTCACGGCTGGAAGCAAAGCAAGGGCATTTCTGGGTTCTGCATTGACTCTTTGCACAGTGGCATCCTCTGAATCGATTTTTGCAACTCCTTGAGCAACTGGATTCAAAGACTCGTCAGACTATTTTCATCCTGTCAGATACATGATAAGTAGCTAATAGTGCTAACCTATTGAACCAAGTTGTGCTATTTATCAGTCTAACCTTTCAGCATTAGGAAGTACAACAAAAAAATGTAACAATCTTTAGGGCGTTCTAATTAGTCAAGTTTAACAAAGACATTCTCCTTTTATTATTTGTTTTGCCTAAATGTGTGGTTAGGATGCTCTTCGGGAAAAAGCATATTCCCTGATATATCAGAGAAAAAATTTTAACCTACCCACAATATTTCTCACAGCAGTTATCAATCTCTAGGCATGGACAATCCTTTCCACATGTAGGTTGACAGGAACATGGTGTATATTGTTTGCGATCCAGACCATTGTTATTTCTTTTCTTGGAAGCAGTTGATTTTAGTGAATATTTGCGCCTCTGGGCTTTACCCCTTTTTCGAGTTGGCCTCGATCTTGACAGTATATGTTGCTCCTACAATTTATAAAGATATGTATGAGATGGAATCAGCATACTAGCAGCCACATACAGCCAAAGTAAATTCAGAATAGTCATAATATTTTGCAGACCTTATTGTGTGGACTAGATCCATGGTTATCTTTGGAAGATGAATTTTCTACAACATCCACTTCACAAGCCGTGAAAGCCAGGTTGCTATGTAAATAATCATATACCTCCAGGCAAGTCTTTAAACCAGATAATAAGTTTCGCGCTATGATGCAACTGCAAACACACATCATCATGAAAAACTTCCTTGAAAACCTTATTATTGCATTTGAACAGGTAAGTAATTCGATATGGCAGATATAGACCACCCAGAAAATCATCAAAAGTGTTTTTCCATCAAAAACATGTAAGCATGTGAGAAAGTGAACTTTACTGTCCCTCTCACTGAATTTACTTATTTTAATATAAACTAGTACAGTTCTCGCTCCATGGTGCGATTTTTACAAAATAAAATCTTAATAATAAAATAAATTAATATTATAAAATAAAATAGTAGTTTAATAGTTTAAATTAAACTTATAATAACTCATAAGAGAAATCTGTAATAAGCTTACTCAAGATGGATTCCATTATGATAGTATATAAAGATTTGCAAATAGATATAGGCTATATATTAATTTAATATTTTGAATTAAACCCATTGATTATGTGAAAGATGAAAATCAATTGCAAAAGGGGAAAAAAGGAAAAAGGAAAAAAACATGTGATTGGTTGTAAAGAAGATGATTAAGGTGGATGTGACAAATAGGAGAAAACTTTTCTCTTTTAAATAGATATATAGATATAGATAGAGGAGATATTGCTAATCACACCTCAATTTGCATGAAAATAAAAATGCATAAAGAAGAGGGAAAACGATATTAGCTTCCACAACCACAGGCTGCCCACATAACTCAAGCTCTATTTTATCTAAAGGTGTCAAGATATGAGAAGCTAAGATCTCCACACCTGTCTTTTCCAAATATTTCTAACCCCTTGAAGAGTAAATCCTTCTCAAGAGGCTTCCAGTTGCATCCACCGCCTATTTCGTTCATTTGTTTCTGGAGAGAAATGATTTGTTAATGAAACATTACCATAATAGATCAACTAGGGGAGAAATCAATCGATCTGAAGAATTTAAAGTGAAATTATCTATGACTGCTAAATTCAAACAATATATTTTAATCTAAATCAGGAACTCCTAGACAGTAAACTGACAACTAGTAGTAAACATTTTTCCATTTTAGTCCTAACTAACCGTGCTTAGCTCAACATGGAAGGTGGACTAATTTCTCCAAGTTACATGAAGACATCAAATACTAGATACACAACCACAAAAACATACCTTAAGATAGCAATTGTCATTACAAGGTGTGCTGCCAGCGTCTGGTTCAGACCAAATAGGCTGTTTGTCATTCTGATAAAAGACCAATCAGATCCAAATTGTGAACAAAAGATTAATTTTAAACAGTAAAAAAAAATTATGCAGTCTCCTTACCGGAAAAATAAGTGGTTGACAACAGCCATGCAGCCGACAATCAAAAACCTGAGACAGGTTCCCAAAAGAAGGCAAATTTGCTAAGCTGATGAAAATTGGGAATTGTACAAATTTAATGTGTACAAGATAGTAATGTGTTAAAGCAGCACAGTAGAAGAATAATGGCAACCAAATGTAATGCGGATCGTGTTTTTTTGTACATTGATTATGTAACCGGTGCATTCCTTGGAAAATTCTATTTTCAAAATGTTGCAATTTACATACCAAGCAGCGACGACAAAAAAGTGTATCAAAAGAATCCAAAGCATCACTCAGGCTCTTCTCCAAGAACATGTCAGAGAAGTTTTTTTGATGACTTCCCTGGAGTTTCTCCTTGAGTTCTTTGTATCTTTCCTGCAAACCTCAAAAATAAAGAGACTTTGAGATGAAATCTAATCTTCCAGAGAAACAGAAAGGTGAGTCTGATGTCACATAAAACAATAGCTAGAAACTTGTATTTACCTGCATTTCAAAAGAGGTGCCCCCAACAAATTTTGTGACTACTTCTATAACTTCATCATTCACTCCATACTCCTCAAAGGCCAACCTAAAGAAGAAAATATTCTTAAAAAATTATTTTACGATTAAAAAACATAGCACTTGTAGTAAGAGGGAGTTTCTGTTTTGTTGGGGGAGTTTTTTTTTTTTTTTTTTTTTTTTGGGGGGGGGGGGGGGGGGGAGGGGGGGGGGTGTGGTGGAGTTCCATGCACATTTGAATATTTCAATAGACTACAATTTAGAAGTCCTACAAATTTTAGCACTTTTACTAGTGTTTTTCATATTTGTTTCAGAAAGCAGCAAAGGCTTTGGCATTCATGCAACAAGCATTTAGATTGCTAGCGCCCCAAAAAAATGAAGAAAAAGAGGCCAAATTTGTGGCTTACTAAATATGAGAGTGCTCATCATTACAATCACGGAGGAAAAGTGGAGATAACTTATATTAGCTACTCAATAAGGACTACTCTCGAAGTCTCTGACTAAGGAACTTCAATTGGAATTACTAAACAACACCATGTCTTCTTTATTTTATCTTACATACCATAAAATACGATCTTCACCTTCAGAAAACTCATACTTCTCCTCTTCTTGCTCAGAGTTATCTTCTTCACTATCACTGCAAATCAAAGTTTCATTTCCATGCTCCTCATAATAGATGCGTCTTTTTCCCACGACCGATTGATCTTCTGTCATTCTTTGGTTTCTGTTTTACACGTGAAAATATAAAAGAAATCGTAACTTGGAGCAGAAAAATAACAAGAAGGCAAAACATGTGAGTTGGGAGAACTACAACTTCATCAAATGGAATTTAAGAGCCAACTAAGACAACTAAAAGCAGATGTTTAACAAACAGGATACATTATAGGAGCAATAAACAGAGTGCTTAAGGTGAATGAAGAAAGGTTAAATACTTTGGGCATCAGATGTGTCAGTATTTTTCTTCAAAACTGATACAAGGCTACCTGTAAAAAATGAGGTGTTCAAGTGGTTCAACCAAGAAGACAGGAAATATAGACAGATGACTGAAGGTGAAAAACAGACTAATAGGTTTTCGTGGTAGAATAGCCAAGTTAATATACAAAACAGATGAAAAATGAAAAGAAACAGCATTATAAGCAAACATGCATGTCCAATGCAATCAAGTAAAGCTTTGCAAACAACAATTGCCAAAGTGACAACAGCTGGTTGGTAGGATATGATTCAAGGTTAAGTTAGCAATATTAATAGGGTTTTCCCTCGTGTAAAATGAGAAAATAAACACAAGTTGAAACATTAGATGTATCAAATGTCCATCTCGTCCTGCAAGTTAGGAAATAGTTTGGCACAGTGTTAAAAGAAGAAGAAGGGAATAATAGAAGCCAATGGCATTGCCTATGGAATGCGTTTTCAACTGAACAAGAAAGAAAATTAAAAATACTTCCAGACCTTTGAAGGAAAATCCAACTTATATAACGAGGGATCTTTTCGATATGTGGGAGCTTTGTACTTGATGAGAACACTTCCTCAAGGTTCTTTTCTCGGTCTTTATCTGCTGTTCTTGGAGAATATCCATTGATCATACATTTAGCAGTTTCACCACTTAGACAAATAATTTCACAGGTTTTATAACCTGATGCTGAAGGATCCCCAATGTTTTCTGCATATATCATGCCATCTATATGAATCTCAAGCTTCTTTGCATTTTTTGCTACTCTTCCCTGAATGAAAAGACAAAATTTAGGTCGACAAAATCATAAGTTGCAGAGTTATTGTGACAAGAGAAATTAGCATAGAGGAATCTACACAAACTTCACAAATTGTGTCATCAGGTGACAAAATGGAAACCATAAATTAATAAGATAAGAAAGTGTATACACATAAATTACCTTAATGTCCATGATCCTTTCAAACTGAATCTGCTCTTTGAGTGCAGTGATACTGGAAATCAAGGAGTCATGACCCCTGAAAGCCGGTCTGTCCTGCAACTTCCATCAGTGTGCAAGGATATTGAAAACATCACAAAAGAAACCTTATTTAAGGATATCACATAATTTTTTTATTTTGGAAGATATGCAGCCATGCAGATGAACCTAAGACAATTTATTTTTTTTAAAAGTCTGTTTGTAGTCTGAGAAAAAAAATATCCAACTGAGATTCATGAACACAGCTGCATGGTTCAACAAGAAAAATGGATAGTGGACAGGATCTTTGTATGCTGATATCGTTGGAATTGCTGAAGAGGGGCTTAAAAAATATTATTTTCCAATTAACCAAGCATCATTTGGCAAATGCTTTTATTTTCTCCAGACACACAGAAAACTACAATTAGGATAATTTATCCTGCTCTTTTAAAGCTTAGCATTTCCAGATGGTACATAGTTGAATATCATCCCGACCTCCATATTTTGCAGTCTATAAATGGAACACCAACCAATAAATAGTCTCTCTACTACTACAACAACCAATTAGACCCTACGATCAAGCATTAAAAAGATGAGATGACATTAATTGCCAAGTTTAATTTAGATCTTTTCTTAATATAAAAAAGATAACCATTCTTGTAATTTCTTTATGGTCGCCAGCTTGGATTCGTGAAACACTTTGAGATGAAAAGGATGGGAAAAGGTATGCAAAAGATGATGAAATATGATGCACCATACGATTAAGCCTCGAGCCCAACCATGCGATGCAATTCAATCATTTCAAGTTCCATTACTGGGAAACTTGTAATAGAAGAACCAGAAATCAGAAAGATTTACATAACATCAGTTTGAAACACATTAAATCCATCCTCAGCATGAAATCCCAATACAGTTTCATTGGAAAACCCTAAAGTCCATTTTGGGTAAAATTTTATCAATCTGACTGACTGGTCTTCACATTCTAGAAAAAACATTAGAAAAATCCATAAAAAGTTAAGTGCAATACAAATTGTAAATCGCTTTAATCGAACAAAAATAAAGTGTCTGGGCATGCAACTTCTAAGTGCTTGTTTATATGTATGCCTGCCTACGTGTGAAAGTCAAAGAAAGAGAAACTAACTTTAAGTTCTGATGAAGAATCGCTTGCATTTGATGTCATATTTCCTTTCTGCTCTTCAAATCAAGTGAGAATGAAATCAGAAAAATATAGTGGGAAATGGTATAGAGCAATAGATGCATGTAGAATGGTGAATTTACCTGAACAGCGAGTTTTATGCTTCAAGCCAAAGAAATAGGGATGATCTAGGGTCTTAAGAGACTATTGCTCAGAGATAGATGCTTATATCAGAAACAGAAAGGAAAATCCATATTATCTTATAAATTTTGCACTCAGAGCGAGACTTTGAAATCTCAAACCCTTGAAAAACTTTTCTGGCTGTTCCGAAAAACGTCTTGTTTTTCCACTATAGACAAAAGTAGAAGATGTCCGCAATCTAAATACCTGCACTTCCCATACCGAGCGTTAGCAAAAAAAGGAAACAGACATGTACATGGACATTTTGCCACAAGGTATTTTGAATATATTGATATTACGCAAGGGAAAATAAAGCGCTGTGCAATGCAAGAAGTATTCGACCACAACTATTTACAGATGTGACAACTGGAAAGCTAAAACTCTATACACATATTTCTAATGATGTACATCACGTCATCACTTCTTTTCTATTAGTAGATCATGGACAAACCTGCAGTTTAGAGAAACAAACAACTCATGGGAATTCCTAAAAGATCAATGACATGGAAAGCAGATACCAAAGGATCTAATCATCACAAATTAGATTATATAAATGGCAGAAGTAAATTTAAGCACAATTTTTCAAGGTCCATTTAGAGGCTTCAAATTGAGCAACCTAAACAACATGATCAACTTGCGATAACTTTCATGTAAGATGCTTTAACATTTATACAATTAATTTTCTCATTCTCCCATAAGGGCAGGCACAAAGTGTCAGGTATTGGCCTTTTTTTTGTTTTGGTAGAGAGGTATTGGCCATTGATGACACCCATTTCAAGTTCGATTCCTGTTGGCTCATGTTTCGAGTCCCTCATTGGTGATGTAAGTCCCAGTGCAAATCTCAAAGAGTATTTTGTTTATGTGGATTTTTTTGCCAGAAAACTTAGATGTAAGTCCCAGTGCAAATATCAAAGAGTTCTTAAGGCTCTCTTGGGGATGGGGATACCTCATATCCCTCCTCCCTCTAAACTTTATTTGACCAAAAAAACAGCTTGACTCATTCTGTTCATTTGAATTTCTAGATTCTAATTGATCTTTCTAACATATATTGCCTCCATCATTTAGGATCAAACAAAATGAAACCTATAGCTAGATGCTTTCAATAATACTGGCAACATCCCCCACACCACAAACCCCAAATAAATAACTAAATAAATAAATAAAGAAACATCCTTCATACATAAACATTAAAAAAATTCAGCAACACTACTACGATTATCAACTAATAAAAACATTTTTTAGGACCAGTCACACACAACTGTGAAGCAATTGCATGCATATATAAGAAAGAATAATCACATAACTGTAAGGTAGAAATAAACTGCTCAATGTAACACCAGTTACCTAGCTCTAATCTCTCTCTTCTTTTTCCCTTTTTTTTGGCGATAAAAAGCAATACTGATGTTCAGGCAAGTCTTTGAACTCAGCTATAAAAAGAAAGAAAAGAATATACAAACAATATCTGGATTCTCCAGCATTCAATTATGCAACACATTTCATGGAAGCAAAGAACATAGAGCAAAGTTTATAAACCCAATTGAATACCAATATACCATACACCAAGAAAACCATAGTAGGTCACAAGTTGCAATGAATACCTTTAAGACTTTTCAACAGTAAACTATCAGTATCAAGCTCAAATACTAGGAAAAATTAACCAATTTAATATAAAAATTCCAAAAAAGGGGATGTATTTATGTTGCTTTATAATTCTATTGCCAATAGCAAGAACTCATTTACCAAAACACCAAATAAATGTATTTGAAGGAATCAAATTAGACTAACTCCCTTAATTCAGAAATATAAAACCCCAATAACAATCCAATCGCAGCGAAATTCCAGCTTGAAGGCAGCTGTTCCCTTTATAGTTCACAATTTCATCAAAATCAACTCTGAGCAGTTCAAATACACAATCTTAATAGAGTCAGAACCAATCTAAAACTTGAATAAAGTAGTTTCCGTTTGATTTCAAAACAAAAAAGAGAAGGATCAAACAAAGGACGATTATTGAGATGTACTATTGAGCGAGACAGGGAAAGAGAAACAGTTGGAAGAATCAACAAGCACCGTATCGATCGCATATGATCGGACATCTGATTCCACAAAATTGCTCCAGTGTTTTCACCTATGATCAAAATTCATCAACAGAAAAGAGAGTGGAAGGGGGGAAAAAGGCATCTGAACAGTAACTAAACATAGAGATTCAATCCATTTGCAAAGCAATTACAATCATCAACACGGTGACAGGGAGATTGAGAGGGAGAGATAGAGACTAACTCTGGGATGCGACGAAGAATCAGGAGCTTTGATCATAACCATGGCTTCCTCTCTGTTAGGCTTCCAAGCGAGAGAGTGGTAACTTTAGGCAAGTGACTGAAAGACGGGTGAGTGGGCCACTTACGTGGCCTTCGTGCAACGGTGGGAGAGGAGAGATCCGGTACGACGAAGACCATGGGATGATTCAGTGTACACCTCTCCTAGGGGTGGGCGCGGGACGGGATGAAGGTCGTCCCGCGTCCCGTCCCGGGTAATTTTTGCGGGACAGGACCGGGACAGAATTTACTCTTTTTTCTTTAAATCCCACACGGGTCTTGTCCCTCACGGGACGGGAAGGGACCGGGACGGAACGGGCCCTGTCCCTCAAATAAAAAAAATTATAAAAAAAATATGTATATTTTGCGATTTTCAAAGACGTAACGCATATAAATTCATAATTTTTTTTATATTTTACGTATATACATAGTATTATATTATAATATATATGTGTGGGATGGGACGAGATTTGCGAAATTGAGACGAGTCGTCCCGCGTCCCGTCCCGCATAATTTTTGCGGGACCGGACCGGGACGGAATTCACTATTTTTTTTCGAAATCCCACCAGGATCGAGATGGGACCGGGACGAGACCGGAATTTACGGAATTTGTGTCCACCCCTACCTCTCCTATTCCCAATCCCAAGCAAAACCAACTCAAGGTGGCTCAATTTCATATTAAAGCCTTCCACAAAAAAAAAAGAAAGAATATATTCATATTAGAGCCGATGAGACTTGATCCCAATCCAAAAATCTGTTCTCCATAAAAAGGGAATCAGGTCGTTGACAGATTGGCGCATATTGAGTTGATTTCATATTTCTCCGTTGAACGGTGCCCGGTTGAGATTGAGGATCTCGTCCTTAAGAACGCTATTGGACAGTGGTTCAATCGAGTTTGACCACCCCAAACTTTCGCCTTATATCAAAAAAAAATTCCAAAAATCCGATACACTTGAAATCAATTGACTTAAATTTTTAAAACTTAGGGTATGTTTGGTAACGGGTAGCTGAAGCTGGTATATAGGATTGATGGATTAATTGTGTTAAGTATATGTTAAATTAGAGTGTTCGTGTTTGATAGCCGAGCTGATGGAGTATGCTGATACAAACTAGTTGATGAAATAAGAGAAAATGAATAGATTTGTGAATATAAAAAAAAGTTTTGAAAAGCTTCGGGTGGATAGCGGTTGAAAATCCAATTTCAAAAACTAATAAAACTAAAATATTTTATTTTATTTATTTAAGACTATAGAATATTGAAACCAAAAAAGGCCAAAAAGCTACCTGCATTGTCAAACGAAGAGTATATTACTCCCTCTGTCTTAAAATATAAGTCATTTTACTTTATAACACGTTTTTTCATTGTGTTAAAAACTCTATAAAATATGAGTGGGGTTATTGACAAGATACAAAAATAAATATTTTTCTTTTAACATGAAATAATTTGGTAGATTGATGAACAATCTAATCAAGGACATCCCGAAAGATGATGCGAGATACAAAAATGACTATTGACAAGATAAATATACCTAAATTACATATAAGTCCTTTTATAATTTGTAAAATATTTTGCAAAAAATCTCCCATCCCACTAAACATTGGTAACACCTCTCCTCTAAAACCCTAATATGTCGTCGCTCTCTACTACCCTAGGCTCTTGACAACCATAAAGCTAATAATCACCGCAAGCCCTTGCAAACTCCGATGACAAACTCCCAACTACTACTTGATTGAAATTCAAATATATCCTCCTCTCTCTAATGTTTTATCTCATCCACTCTCTTGATCACGGACGAAGAAGTTTTCCTAGATTTGCAAAAGATTGTTCCAACTCTTTGACTCTCGGTTGTGTAAAGGTCTTCTAGTTAAAGATGACAAACGTTTATCACTGTTATTTGGTTGAGTTCAAGACCCAAAGTCGATAAGAAGAGAGTCGTAGAGATTAATATTTTGTTGACAACAACATTAGTTCTGGCATTTTTAGATGAGTTGAAGATTATTGTTTAAATTGTGTAGAAGAGTTGAAGATTACTGGTTGCATTGTGTACAATAGTTGAAGGTCGGGGGAATATCACCCCTTGAAGATTTTTAAAGATTAACTGGAACGCTAGGATTTCATGGGTGATGGGTGTCATTGATGTTCTGCTCATGTTAATCATTTTCAAGTTCTGTATTGGTTCCATGCCCAAGTCCTAACTACAGGCTTAGCTGGTTGTTAGTGTATGACGTACTTGTTGATATGACAAACTTTAATGAGAAAGCTACAAATGTCAAAACTAATTTTTATTATTGTTGTCATCCAAAGGCATTACCAAAGGCATGAGTTACTGACTTGCTGTTATATTTTCTTTTTGATTAAGAAAAGATTCGAATGCGTAACCGCTATCCGATAGCATCTTTTCGAATGAGATCAACAAGACCTGGGTCATTGTATATAGATGGGGTGGAGGCTATATAAGCAAGGTGTGCAACCTTATCCACCACACAATTGCCAGACCGAAGTATGTGTGAAAACGACACTTCATCAAACCCCGTAAGAATAGTACTAATATCAGCCATGATTAGTTCAATCTCCCATGGACACCTAGTTTTTTTATTGTAGGTGGTTGATGATAGTGAGTGAGTCACCCTCAATTATTATTTTGGTGATTCCCAGATCCCTGGCATACTGACTTGCTGTTATGGATGTCATATGGAGTTGATGTTATGAAAAATAGAGGGAGATAATTTTTTTTTGTTGTTGCCTCGTTTGCTAGTTGAAAGCTGTCATCAAAATATGGGATTATTCAAATTCATATTATGTTCAGTTGTGATAGGAGGATAATTCAAATTTTGTATTTTTTTCACGATTTCTATTTAGCGCATGGTTAAATTTCCATTTAACGCATGGTCAAATGGTTGCAATGACCAAATATCAATTGGTCGTTGTGACCATTTTTTTTAAATACACATGGTTGCAACGACCAAACCTAGAGTTGGTCGCAATGATCATTTGTAACATGGTCACAACGACTAGTTAGTCAAGGAGGTTGTAGTGAGGAAGCAGGAGACGAAAGAGGGCTTGCGGGGGTCTCCAATGGCACGGATGGCGGCGGAGGCGGCGCGGATTTGGGGACAGTGGTTTCACTATAATCCTTCCTTATTGCGTTTCAATTTAGCATTTGTTCCGATTGGGTTCGCCCCCGTCCTCGGTCTTTCTCCTTCTCTATTGGGCTCTACAAGGTTTTTTGGAAATTTTATATCTAGGTTTGTTGGCTGCGAATCTGCTCTCGTTCTCCAACTCTCTATTAATTTTGATATGTTTTAATATGGTTGAGAATGGTGTCAGCTCTTGATTAGTTGACTCTTCTTCAACAAACATTTCTTTATGACTAGTTGCTTAGGAGAAGATGAGGGATGATTGAGTGAAATGGAGGCAGAAAAGAGAGGAGATGATGTTTGTATCTCAAGTTCGTAAAATGAATATAACCATAACTGAACTTGTTAATTCCTTAATGTCTCAATGAGTGATAGGGATTCTTAAAGTTAAATCACTGTAGATATTTATTCCGAACCAGAGGAAAGCTCTGATGACTATTATAAGTGTTTGGGGTCTAAATCAAGGTCTCTGGCATCTAAATTTAGGGGAAGAAGTTATGTTTGATTCTCAGCAGTTGAAAATTTTGGAAGAGATATCCTAGTATTTTTTGCATTCCTCGATCCTATAGTTGATTCATTTTTTTTAACTACATGTGTTGTTCTGGTATGGGTTATATCTTACAAAGTTCTAGCCCAGAAACTTTGCTCATTTATTTAACCTACAAAGTTCTAGCTTGATTCTTTTTTGTTGTTATTTTTTTTTGGTAGTTTTGTAATGAAGTTAATCTATTTAAATGCAGGCTGATATGAATGTGATGATCCTGATAACAGCAGTCAACAGATGCTTGATTTTGAAGACAGTGAACTCGAAAGTGAAAGGCATCAGAGGTTTGAAACTGAGTGCAATGACCTTGAGAATGTGAGTAATGAACTGTTAGAAAGTCAATGTAGTGAACCTAATAATTGCACTCCGCATCTGCTTGGGATTGAAAGGAAGGACCATGAGGATGGGAATGAATTGGTGCTTGACCTCCAAGGAAACAATCATGTGAATGATAATGGTCATGTGCTTGAAAATGAAGATGGTGAACGGGTCCAAGCTCATAGTCAAAGACATATAACGAGTGTTGATGATCAATCTAGTGTGTTGCAAGACAATTACTACCCCCGTCCTTTCATGGGCATAGAGTTTGAGTCATATAAGCATAACAGTAAATATAAATCATTTAAGTAATAATGTGAGTTAGGGTGGGTTGAGTAGTGTGGATAGGAGTGTAATTCCATTTAATTTGAGGGGTATTTTTGTCATGCTCTAAGAATAAATATTACCCTGCTCTAAAAAGTAGACCCCTTTCTTCTTTAGTGTATTGAAATGGATCTAAGTTTGAGCGTTGTTCGATATTGGATAGGGTTTATTTAGGTCTCAGTTCGATTGATAAATATTTTCTAAACTACAAAAGGATTTAGGTGCAATTTAGATATATATTTATCTTGTCAATAGTTGTTTTTATGTCTTCTCAATAGTTCCTATGATAAAATATTAATCTTTTTTTTTTAATTTTTATTTTGAATTGGTAAAAAAAATTTAAAAAAAAATGGAAATTAGCCAAATTCGCAGTTTGTAACAACTACTTTAGCTCAAATTTAAAATAATAATAAAATAATAAAGTTGCGGTTTTATACCGCGACTGATTAGTTTCTTTTATTTTTTAAATATTTATTTCATTAAAAAGGAGATTTGGTGAGATTTGAGCTTGGCGTCAAAACAAGGTGAAGGGATGGGTGATGTGTTGGTTTGATACCTTTTACCAATTGCATGATATAAAAGGGGAGGAGGGTATAAGCTTTTCATTTTCCCTCTTCTCTCTCATCTTCTGCAGCCTAAAGAGATAGAGAAAGAAATAGAGACCGTTCAACCATGTATGACAAGCTCTCGGCTTGCAGTTCTAGTTGCATAACACTTGTCACCTACATTCGGTGCCCCTGCCAGTGATCAGAATCCTCGTGTCACATTGATTTCCTAGAAACCTTTCTTCTTAGATGCAATAGGTAAGTGTGTTTGATGAAGTACTGCTCGTCTATGGCGAAAAGTAGATACCCATGAACCTTTCTTCTCATCCCTCGTTTCATTTTCAGGTGGAAATGCCTTGGTTAGCGTCACTCTCATTTTCGATGGTTGTTGGGTGTTCGAGGGAGGCGGATGGGTGTTTACTACTCACTTTCTTCCTCCCCCTGCATAATCTAAGACAGAAGAGATGAAGAAGATGACCACCATGGAAGACAAGCTCTTGACTTGAAGTTCTAGTTGTAGAGCACTTGTCGCCTTTAATCCGTGTCCCTTTCAGTGATCATGATCTCCCGTGTCACTTTGCTTTCCCAAAAACCTTTCTTCTCAGATGCAATGGGTAAGTCTATTTCCTGTAGTACTTCTCATCTATGGAGAAAAGTACAACCCCGGGAACCTTTCTTCTCATCTTTCGTTTCATTTTCGGGTGGAAAAGACTTGATATGCGTAGCACTCTCATTTTTTATGGTTGTTGTGTGTTTGAGGGAAGCGGATGGGTGCTTGCACATAAGAATGTAGTGATACAAGAGAGCGTCAACTTCACATTTTTGAAAAACTTGATATAATCAAGGTCACCGATGGTGTTGTATGTGAAGAGGTGGTGTTATCTTACGTTCCTTATTCTATAAATCATATATGTCAACAATATGAATTATGCATGTCACCTATTTGTATGGTGGTGTCACCTGAAGGATTTACCGTGTCACTTGTTTGATTTTGAAGTTTCACATTTCTAAGTATGTATGCCATTTGTTAAGGAAATCACCTCTGTCACCTATTTATATGACCTTATCACTTGAAGGAATTGTCATGTCACAGTTCGGAGTTTCATATTCAATTTGTTTTCGAAATGAACCATGTCACCTGTTTATATGGTCGTGTCACTTGAAAGACTTAACGTGTCTGTATTTCCACCGAAACATTTGAAAACCAAGTACGATCATAAACAATGTCTTGAGCATAAAAGACTAACATTTACTGACCAACCAATGTCATAAAATTCTACAACTACTGACCAACGAAGATCATAAGGAGAACCCCCAAGTGCATAAGATGTTCATAAACGACTAACCTCTACTGACCAACCAATGTCATAAAATACCACAACTACTGACCAATGGAGATCATAACATCCTACAAGTTTTAAGTAACAAAGTTCATAAAATACAACCCCAACAAAGTTCATAACAACCTAGTGCAAGGAAAATTACATTCTTCCCACCCCTGCCTACGAAAGCCCCATCGTTTCGAAAACGTCAGCTGAATGGTGTCCGCGTTGACGAAAGCGTCAGCTGAATGGTGTTCGCGTTGACGAAAGCGTCCTTCCCTTTTTGACCCAATGGTTTCTTCGCAAGGGGATGCATGTGTTCTCTATCACCTTCTGGAGTCTTCCTAGTCTTCTTACCTCGTACGCCCTCCCCTTCTGCAACCTCATAGATCTGGTAAATGCTTAGAAAGGTTAAACTCTCATTCCCAGATTTTGATATCTCATATCACCTAACTAAATGATCCCTGTTTCCCAACTACAATAACCTTGTCACATCAATTAATAGCAAACATATTCATATAATCGACATTCCTAGATTTTGTTATCTTGTGTCACCGAACTAAATAAACCCTGTCACCCAACTACAGTAACCTTGTCACAACAATTAATAGCAAATAGATTCATAATCGACATTCCTAGATTTTTTCATCCCATGTCACTTAACCATAAATATCATGTCACTTAACAGAAATCTTACCACCTCTACATCCTTGTCCGCATCATTCCCAGCTTGCCGCCTATCCTTGTCCGCATCATAGACATGATACACGGTTTAACAAGTTACACTCTAATTTCCAGTTTTTCATCTCGTGTCACCAAACAAAATTAACCGTGTCACCCAACTTAATCATCCATGTCACCATGAAAAAATAAAATAATGATTGATATAATCGACACAGGGGCACAAGAGCCCACCTTTACATCTTGTCATTGTGGGGGGCTTCTCCCTGGCATCAGTTGCAGTTTCCATAATCACATTAGCATCACCCACCTAGAAAACAAATCTAAACGTTAAAGTGGATCCCAGATTTTCAGTGCCACCCAACTCAGTCATCCCTGTCACCATGAAAACATAAAAGAATGATTGATATAATCGACACGGGGCAAATGAGCTTACCTTAGCAGGTTGTCCTTCTAGGGGCTTCTCCCCGATGTCAGTTGAACCACATCAGAATGACCCACCTAAAAAACAAATTCAAATATTAAACTGGACCAAACATTTCTTGTGTCACTCTACAGAAACCACCATATCACCCAACTAATTGTTGATATAATCGACACGGGGCACAAGAGCTTACCTTATCACCTTCTCCTTTTAGGGGCTCCTCCCGGGCTTCAGTTGCACTCGTTGTAACCACATTAACATCAATGACCTAAAAATCAAATTCAAACTTTAAAGTGGATCCCTAATTTCTCGTGTCACTCAACAGAAAGCACCATGTCACCTAAAAACAAACTTACCTCCTTATCCTTTCCTTTTCGTGCCTCCCCATCCCCTTTCTTTTCATCAAAAACTTTCTGGTAAGCTCCATCCTTCCCCCCATCTTTCACGGGCACCTCCACATCTTTCACAACATCGCTCTCCTGCTTTGCATCACTGTCCATAAAAGCGCTGACATCCCTTTGTTTTTCTTTCCCCGCTCCTCCCATCCCATGAGCAATGTGCATTCCATTGACAACCTCATCCAACACTTTCATTTGCAAGGAATAGGTTTTTAGCATCAATTATATGGACTAAGGTGAACAAAAACGTTCAGAAAACAACATTGTATGTTTAACCTGAGTAAGTCAAACCTCATTTATAATTCGGAAAAAAGCCCAATTAAAACAGAAAACAACATTGTTGTCTGACAACCAGTCAAATTGAAATAAAAAACAATAGATTGACATCAGAGGGAATATGTGATATTCGTAGGTCACCATTCAGATTCATATCAGATTCTAATCGTCTCTTAATTTCAAATCGAATTGATTAGGACAATATCCTCTAAATAACCAAATTTACGTGTCACCTTGATAATGTTACATGTCACTAGTCCATTTACCCTTTATCACCTAAGTTATGCAGATTCTACAAAAAACGAAAATATGCGAACTACTTACCTTTCCCTTTCCCCTTTTTTGTTTTTTTTTTAATTCAAAAAGAGGGAGATATGAGTTGACATGCATTTAATGCATTTTCAACTTTTTTGGTTTTTTTTAATTAAAAAAGAGAAAGAGATGAGTTGACATGCATTTAATGCATTTTTAACTTTTTTGGTTTTTTTTTTAATTCAAAAAGATGGAGAGATGCATTAAATACATTTGGAAAGCCCTTCTTGATTTGTCCTAGCCCTAGGTGTAGCAATGTTTGTATGAACTGAAAATGGTCCAAAGAAACAAAGACTATCAGGAGTAAAAATCATAAGCACCGACATCTTGGAAATAAGATGCTCACTCTGAACTACGATCTGGAAAAATATGAATCGAGATTTGACTACAAAAAGAAGGAGAATCCCATGAGAAATTCCTCACGTCTAGAAATCTTGGCGAACATAGTGAAATGGCTTGTTTTCGTGACAAGTGTGTATGTTAGCTCTTGTATGATCTGCTTTCTTTCCTATTTAATCCCTTTGTATATATTGATTCTTGCTTGCATTTTAGCTGAAATTGAGATATCTATGCTCCTTTTGGATAATATGAGGATCTGAAAAACAAAATTGAAAGAAAATCCTTTCAACGGGAAAATGTGATTAGAAACAGCCCTCTAGAAATCTTTAGTTGTGGAAGTTTAATCCCTTTATTTTTTAATCATGCTGGAGTGATCAGAATGGAAAGCATAGGATATGACCGGAAAAACGGAATAAAAAATGAACCCTCTCAAAGGAAAATTTTGAGTAGGAAAAGAACAATACAGACCATCTATATTATTGCTCCTAGATTCAAGAATTGTGGTTTGCTGATGAAATGTCAGGATTGTTATAACTCGAAACAGAAACAAAGAGTAATCATGATACACACAAGGAGGAACTATCAGGTGTCCGCCCAGGAAGCGAAATACTCCACTGAAATGAACCCCTGCCTTCAACAATGTGACAAAAGTCTACAAATGATGTGCTCTCCTTGTATCTGTGCTTGGACTGCTGTAGAAGATGACACCATAGAGATTCTAGCACATAACATTGCCTCTCGGAAAAGAATGGCTGAATTCAGGAATGATTGTAGAAAGATTCAAGAGGAACAAGCAAAGATCCAAGAAGCCTCTCAATGTCTCTTTGAGACATTCGGTAAGAAACATGCTGTATTTTTTAATGTCTTTCCTTTGACGTCTGTATATGTCAACGGGCTGCCATGCCTATCTACTATGAGATACGATATGATCCTAAATGAATCTTACTCATGCACTTGTAATGAGCTTAACTCATGCACACCTGACCGTATTTGGTCATACTTGCTCTCTGGGCGGAACTTTTCCCTTTAGAAATTCCTTGAACAGATGAAACCCGAGTGGTTAATGCAAACTAAATTGATCCAGGAAGTCATGTTCCCCAATCAGGTTGAGGTTAGCTCTAAGAAGCAAGAATTACCTATTTGTTAATTTTTTCTTATGTTTTAGAGATGTTTTGTGTGACCATAGTTGCTTTGATAAATATGACGCACGGGCATATATCATGCTTAAAAGAAATTACACAATCGAAAATGAAAGAAAACAATGTGACTGCAATGACATGAACCACTGCTCTATTCAACCTATTTGGCTCTCATTGGATGTGGCTCAGGTAGTAGCCCTCCTTAGATCCCTGCATTTGGAAATGAACAGAAATTATGATCGGTATAATCGACAAATGGACCCTAAAATACAGATAATGGGAAGCGTGGGTTTCTGCCGACTGAACCATGTCAATGCCCCAATTGAACAAAGAATTGAATCTCAATTATTCTGCCTTAATGTATTAAATAGAATTCAACCATGTTTGATTAGAAGGAAAGTGAAAGAAGACCTGCTACATAAAATCTGGGAAACGAATATTGAAGCCATAAACAACACAAAAAGAAATTCAAAAACATCAAAGTGCATATACATCAAGACAATGCCAAAACAAAATTCACCCAAATTAAGACGACATACAAGAACATATAACAGAACTGAAACCCCCAAGAAAAAGAAGTTAATATGAAGATATGCTCATGGAACATATGCGGTATAGGCCGCAAAAACCTATGGACGGAAATAGATTCCTTTTGTAAAATTGAGAAGATTCAAATAATTTCACTACTTGAAACAAAAACTCAAAACCAACCACATGAATCAGTGTGGAAAAAAGCTGGATTTGATCACATGATATGGGCACCGACAATTGGAAGAGCAGGAGGTATTTTCGTACTTTGGAAAAGTCAGAACCTACGAGGCGAAACATTGGAAATGATACACACAGACCAAAGATTCATAGTGATAAGATATGAAAATATACAAAGAAATATTAAATTGGCAATCTACTTTGTCTACGGTCCTCCTCATGAGGTCGACAAACCAGATTTCTGGACATTTTTACAGCAACATGTCCTAAGTATGGACTGCCCATGTATGATCATGGGAGATCTAAATGAAATTCAAAATAGCTTGGAAAAGGAAGGTGGGGTGGAACCTCATCCGAATCGTTAGGAAGGTGGGGTGGAACTTCATCCGAATCGTTATAGAACTCTTACAAAATTCAAAAGACAATTGCTTCCTACAGGAAGTACCCTCAATTGGAAATCTGTTCACCTGGAGGAAAAATAGATCTAAAACTAATAACATCCTTGAAAAACTTGACAGGACCCTTATACAAGAACCAATCTTGAACTGGTTCCCTAATATTCACACGAAAAACCATGCATTTACGTCTTCAGATCATTGCCCAATTGTGACTGAGTTAAACAATCTAGAACAACACAAAGCCCAACCATTTAAATTAAAAAAGATGTGGTTAGAAAGACAAGACTATATGAATATTGTAACACAAGCAAGGCGGGCCCAATTTCCTGGCTCGCACATGTACAACCTAGTCAAGAAAACTCAAAATTTGAAAAGACTAACAAAAGAATGGAACAAAAAACATTTGAAAAACAGAATAGAATCATAAAAAGGAAGGAAGAAATCCTCAACTTTCACAAACAATACTGGAGTCAAAGAGCAAAAATCAGACACCTTAAACTATCGGACACAAACGCTGGATACTTTCACAAAGTAGAAATAGGAAAAAGGAACCGAAAAAGTATCAAAGAAATATCGAATGCGAAAGGACAAATGATATCAGGAGAAACAAACATTAGAGTAGAAATCAGAGAAGATTTCATTAAGCGTTTTAAAAAACAGGAAGTCAACAATACAACACTTGAACTTTATTTAGAACTCATAAACAAGGAAATAAATGACTCTGATAACCAAGAACTGATAAAAGAAGTCACAAACTCAGAGATCAAGAACGCCATTTTCAACATTGGAAAAGACAAATCACGGGTCCGGACGGAATGATGGCTGAGTTATACCAGTGCTACTAGGATATAGTAGGACCAACGGTTACAAAGGCCATAAAAGGTTTCTTCCACTCCGGCAAAATCTTGAAACAAATTAACCAGACATTCATTACTCTAATACCGAAAACAAAAAACCCAACAACGACATCTTATTATAGACCTATAAGTTTATGCTCAAAGATATACAAGACAATCGCAAAAATCCTAGCTGATAGACTAAAAAGGGTAATGAATAAGCTCAATCATCCCTTGCAATGAGCATTCATATCAGACCGAGCTATCCAGGATAATATCCTTATTGCACATGAAATCTTCCATTCATTCAGACAGAAAAAAGGAATGAACGGTTGGATGGCAATAAAACTAGACATGGAAAAAGCCTATGATAGAGTTGAATGGAACTTCCTTTTTCGAGTTCTAAAGAAATTCAGATTTTGCACCAGATTCTGTAACTGGATCGAGCAATGCGTCAAAACTGTCTCCTTTTCAATCCTAGTCAATGATGGACCCTTAGAACCGTTCAACCCAGAAAGAGGCCTACGACAAGGGGACCCACTATCCCTACTCCTGTTTATTTTAGGAGCAGAAATACTAGCCCGAAAACTACAAACAAAAAGCAACCAAGCAGACCAAGAAATAGGATTCAACATTACCAGTCTGGGTCCTCAAATTCCGTTTCTATCCTTTGCGGACGACATGATGATATTTGTCAAAGCACGCAGTTCATCTGCGATCAAAATTAAAAGAATTATTGATGAATATTGCTCGATCTCAGGTCAACTTGTTAACTTTCACAAGTCGGCTTTTCAAATAACACCAAAAGTACCGGAAATTCAGAAACAAGAAATCAAACTTCTAACAAACATCATATATCAAAACAAATTGGAGAAATACCTTGGTTGTCCAATCATAAATGGCAGATTCAATAGAACAACCTTTGAAGAAACAATCTGCAAGACAAAATCACGACTATCAAAATGGCGAACTAACGCGCTAACCCAAGAAGGAAGAGCCACTCTCATTAGAACGAACCTAGCGGCAAAACCAAGTTTTTTTATGCAAAACTTAATGCTCCCAAACTCGATGCACAAAGAACTTGATCAGATAAATAGAACTTTTTTTTGGAACAAAGATATGTCGTATAAACCGCTAATAGGTTGGGACAAAGTATGCAAAAGAAAAGAAAACGGTTGAGCTGGAATCCACAAAACGAAAGACATGAACTCAGCATTACAAATGAAACTACTATGGAAAATACTTGCAAGCTAGAAAATATATGGGTTCAAACCATATCCCATAAGTACATGAAAGATGAACATATTTTATGCTACGAAAAGAAAGCAAAAGCGTCTTGGCAATGGACAAAACTAATGGAGATAAAAGCAGAATTCTGTAAAGGCCTTATATGGCAGATAGGAAATGAAAAAACGATCAATTTTTGGACTGATAGATGGTTGGACGATGAAACGCTAGAAAATAGATGCCTTTTACCAGAGAGAATCAACAAAAAGTGACAAGGTCGACAAATACATAAACGAAAATAGATGTTGGAACACAATCGGACTTCAGCACATGTTACCGACACCGATCATCGAAAAGATCAAAGCAACGTTCATCCCAGAAAACCAAATAAAGGATAGACTATATTGGAGAAAAGAAAAATCAGGATGGTTCAGCACAACCAGTGTGCTCCGACACATTACAAAAAATAACAGAATCATAATACCGAAAACGGCATGAATCTGGGCAATAGACACAACCCCAAAAATAAAGAATTTTCTATGAAAATTGTATAATAATGGAGTCCCAACAAAGACTAGACTAAACAACAAAGAAGTGGCCCTCCCTTCCGCATGCGAACTATGTGCTGCATGCGGCGAAACCCCACTTCATTTTTTCACACAATGCTACATTTGTAGAAACTTCATATGGAAAATCGAACCTAAAATAGAAAAACGACTAGACGAGTTGGACAAAATGAACAAGACATAAAGAGAATAATTTCAATAATTTTTGAAACAATAACTCCAGAGCAAAAGAAGAAACTGGCGACTGCTTGGTGGTGCCTTTGGACATCCAAAAATAAGAAAATTTTCGACAATGAAAACAATGCGACAATTCAAAATATGGAAAATATGATAAGATGAACAATCATAAACTGGGAAAAAACGAAACACTTGGATAAACCTAACATTAATGGTGCCCCAAAAAGATCAGAAATCCGAAAGAAATGACATGTGCGATGGAATAAACCACCTGAAGGAACCTTCAAAATAAATTTCGATGGTAGTCACAACTACTCTGGTTCTTCTGGTGCAGGTTTTATCATTCGCGACCACATGGGTTCGATGGCTGGCTATGGAGGCAAGCAGATTACACTCGGATCGTCGCTCAAGACAGAAGCTATGGGACTTCTTTTGGCCATCCAGATGGCGAAGGAGTTGGGTTTGTCTAACATCCACATTGAAGGTGACAACCTTACTATAATCAACGCAATCAAGGGATGTTGGTCTTGCCCATGGGAAATCGAGATGCTCACCACAGACATTCTCCTACTTCTTCGGTCCTTCGAGCATGTTAGCCTCTCGCATTGCTTTAGGGAGATTAACAGATGTGTCGACCACATCTCTTGCCTCTTCCAGTCAGACGCATCTCCAAATGCTCGGGTTGATAGGCACCTTTGTATTCTCATCCGTAAGGATGCTCTTGGACGATGGTCTAGTAGAGACTAGCCCCACCGAAATCTTTACCTGTATCAAAAAAAAATTCTATTTTTTCCTTTTCTTTTCCCTTTTTTTTGCCCCTTTACCCCCTAAAACCGGTGAAACAAACGACTGTTTTGTGCAATTATTTTGCATTCTAAGTTAGTTTTGCAAATTTTGAAGGGTTAGGATTAGTTTTGCAAGTTTGGCATTTTTTGAGTTAGTTAACCCCATTCTCTCTTTAGATAATTGTTCATGTATAGCCTTTTAAATAAGAATACTTGCTAATTTAAACGTGAATAAATCACCACTTTATTATTTACTATTAACAAGAATATTTTATTGTTTAAATATAGATAATTCATCATTTAAATATGAATATTTGTCAATTTAAATATGAATATTTAACCTTTTAAATATGGATAATTGACAATTCAAAGATGAAATAGAGGATAGAAGATACGTTAGTTTCACTGGGGAGAGAGAGAGAGAGGGGTTACACTTTTTTAGTTTTTAAATTAAACAATAATCCCACATTAATAGATATCCATTGATATTTTTGTATCCAGCGCTCCATAGTTGTCCCTCCGTTACATGGTAAGATATGAGAAAGAGTATATATATATAGGGTCGGGTTCAGGTGAGAAGGGGTGAAAGGGTGAGAAGGAAAGAAGTAATTTGATTGGTCCACGTGTCTAAAAGTGAATTAAAATTAGGAGACACGCGGATTCCCCAATTAATTAGTAACACCTAATTAATTGCACGCGCTAATCAAAACAACTTACCAATTAATTAGACAATCTACGTACATGTTAAAGTATTTACATGGACTTTTAAAAATTATTTTTTGGCATTTTCACTTGTTAAAAAAATATAAAAAATATATTTTTGGGTGTAATTTAATTTTATCTACACATAGACACCCACTTTGTATATGTTTTTTTGAAAAAAAAAAAAAGTGGTTCACAAGTTATAAAAAAGTGGTTCATCAAGTTACCAAGAAGTGGTTCAGCCCTTTTACTCTTAGTGGTTCAACCGTTTTACTCTTAGTGGTTCAGACCTTTTATTCATAGTGGTTCAGCCCTTTTACTCGTGTGGTTCAACCCTTTTTACTCTCAGTGGTTCAGCCTTTTTACTCTTAGTGGTTCAGCCCTTTTATTCATAGTGGTTCAACCCTTTTACTTGTGTGGTTCAACCCTTTTACTTATAGTGGTTCAGCTCTTTTACTCATAATGGTTCAGCCCTATAAAGAAGTGGTTCATGAAGCTATAAAGAAGTGTTTCATGAAGCTATTAAGAAGTGGTTCATGAAGCTATAAAGAAGTGGTTCATTGAGCTATAAATAAGTGGTTCATGAACCTATAAAGAAGTGGTTCATTGAGCTATAAAGAAGTGGTTCATGAAGCTTTAAAGAAGTGGTTCATGAAGCTTTAAAGAAGTGGTTCAACCCTTTTACTCTCAGTGGTTCAACACTTTTAGTCACTGAACCAATCTCTATTTAGTCACTGAACCACTCTCTATTTAGTCACTGAACCACTCTCTATTTAGTCACTGAACCACTATCTATTTAGTCACTGAACCACTCTTTATTTAGTACTAAACCAATCTCTATTTAGTCACTGAACCAATCTCTATTTAGTCACTGAACCGCTCTCTATTTAGTCACTGAACCACTTGGTATAAAACCCCTGAACCACTTGATATTAAAACCACTAAATAGGATTACAAACTAGACTCGTAGTGGTTCAAGCAATTATTAAACATGTATATTGAAACAAGTACAGATCACAAACTGATGGTAGTCTCTGTGCACCTCGTATGAGTCCACTAGGAAGCGGATGCACAAAACACAGTTCAGTCGACAAAAATACATAATAGGTTTTGTCAAGGGTCTCTTCGAACTCGCATTCTGAAGCTACACAGGAGCAGGGCTTCACAGTTAAATCCTTACATTACTACTGCCAAAGAAGGAGGAGAGAGGTCGGCGGATTGTAGAACGGAGCTCTCGTTGGAGATTGCAGAAACAGGAGACAAAACCATGGAGCTGATCGCTGACTCAAAGAAGCAGTTAGAGGACTGGGTCGCCGGTGCCGGGAAGTGCCACTAAGCCATCGCCGATTGGTCGAACAGGAGATGCGGCAGCATTCCGGTGTTGAGGAAGAAGTGCTTATCCATTTGAAAAGAGAAATTGAAATTGAAGAGAAGGTGATTGGAAATTGAGAATGCACAGAAATGAGTTTTACATTCTAATGAAAAAAGAAATGGGTTTTACATTAGGTGGGAAACTGGGAGAGTGAAAGAAGAGACTGGGGAAGCCGAATACAGAGCTCGAAGGGGCTGTTTTGGACGGAGATTGATTTTCTTATTAGGGATTTGAGGAGAGAGAGGAAGCGCGTGGGTTTTTTTTTCCTTTAAAATTCAGATCCGTTTTCACCAATGAGAACACTTCTTTCCTATATATATATATATATATATATATATATATATATATGTTGGATCCCGTGTAAACAACCCTTACGGTGTAATTTGTGAGCAGAGAAATTATTCGCAGGTACCAAGCGATTATTCGTGTATAATAATGTAATTATTCGTATGTATGAACAAATGTAATTCTTTGTAAGTAACAAAAGATTATTCATATGTATGTACATACGAATAATCACTTCGTACCTACGAATAATGTTACTATTCACAAGTTACTTTTAATCTCATCCGTTTGATCTTCTTAATCCGACGCTCTAGATTTGCTCACAAATTACACAGTAACACTTGCTTACACAGGATCTATCCTCTCTATATATATATATAAACCTTTTTAATTAAATAGATGCATATAAAAATATTCATCTGTAACTCGAGTTTTAAACCGCAAATTGATTATTTTTTAAAAATCCGGGCTCTCATTTTGACTATTTTCCAAAATAGTTTGAATCTTTGGCTAGTTTTTAAATTCTTTTTATTTTTTTGACCAATTCAAAAAAATTCCCTTTTTAAAAATAATTTCAAATTTATTACTAATAAGTTTGAAATTATTTTATTTTTTTTAAAAAAAATTGATATTTTATATAGTTTTTAAAACATTAAAAAGCATATCAAAAAAGTAAAATGATTTATATAATTTTGAGACGGAGGTAGTATATCATAGACCTATTTTGACCCGATATCGGAGAACTCAAATCCAAATGAACCAAAATTGATCTAATTGAAACCTAATAAGACCCGATCTCACTATAATTGGAACCAAAAATAACATATAGATCACATGGTTGGTTTTAAAGCAGTGAGGACCTCATCAAGCCCAAGGAATTGTTGATGACATGTAGATTTACATGATTTTAAGGTGTAGTTAGATTTGGGTAGATTTTGATTCAGTAGTTAGTTCATTTGTCAGTATAGACTGTATAGATGTCTTCAGTTTTCTTTTGTGCCTTCTCACAATAAAGAGAGTCAAATTAATGTGAAAATGAAGAAAAACATGCTTAAGGTTCTTGGAAAAACAATGAAGATCAAACACAGAACCTAATTCAAACTGGGGGAGCCCTGGCTAATCAAGCGATTACCCACCCACTTACGAAGAGAAAAGTAAAAAATCGTAAATCGTCATAGATAGGTGCGATTACTCATCGGAGCAAGTGATCGAGTAAGAGAAACTAGTAATAAACACTAATGTCTACATGTATTGAAATCAAAACATCTAAATACTTTGAGATGGAGATAGTATATTTTAATTTAAACTTAAGCCTGATGAATGATTTTCCTTTGACAATACTTTTTGGCATAACAATTCTAATAGAAAAAAACATGTGAAGATATATGTTTTTTCTCTCTTGGATAAAACAAAATATGACTGTTTAAATATGAGAAATGGATACATGGTCTTGTGCAATATTAGTTTTCTTGTTTAAGAGACAAATTACAAAGTTATAATGATGCACAAATAAAAGATTCATGATGTAAGTATCATTTTAGCAAAAGTGATAGCTTTAAATGTGGGTGTGTTGTGATAATAGAAGAAATATATGAGAATAAGTATAATTAAAAGGCAAAGTTTTAATGTGGTTTACCAACGGTGTGTTAGCTAAACCATGACATAAGAAGAACTTATTTTTATTATAAAAGGCAAGGGTGAACCCCAAAAACAACCAATCTCCCCAAGCTGCCTAAGGGCGACAACGGTAAAGGCAAAATCAACCTGAACTCATTCTTCTCCCAACTGCAGGAATTTCAACCAAAGTAAAAGTTCGAAACCAAAGCCATACTCTGTGGACGTGCTTTTGGCAGTCCTATTGAGTTTACAAAAATTCAAGCTAAACTGACCAGTGATTGGAAGGGCATTAATGAGGATTTGGAGATCCTTGAGTTGCCTAACTTATGGTTCGAGGCTCGCTTCTCAGACCCTTTGGATCTCCAGGCGGTCTGGGAAGCTCGGCCTTTCCATGTGTTTGGCCAACTCATTATCCTTAGACCCTGGAAACCATCTTTTGATCCGTTACAGGAAAATACCACAGCCCTTGATATGTGGATTAGGATTACCTCTATCCCTGATATGTATAAGAAGCCCAAAGCTATTGAAATAATCATTCGTCATAATGATTTTGGCACCTACTTAAAGACTGACACCACAGTTGATGCCAATGCTAGATATGCCCGTGTGTGTGCCAATCTTGACATTGCACACAAGCTTTCTAACACCATCCTGCTCCCTGTAAACCAAAACCAAGTTTCAGCTCATATTGTGTGGTTTGAAGAGTTTCCCAAGGGTTGTGGAAACTGTGGGGCTCAAGACCATCTCTTCACTCAATGTCCACTCTATGTTCCTAAACAAAAAAGGATCCAGATCACCATTAAGAAGCCAATCATTAAGCCTTCCTCCCCTGAAGCTGTAGCTGATGATGATGGGTGGACTAAAGTGGGAAGAAAAGGGAAGGCACTGAAGCTACCAAACCCTATCCGGGCCTTCAGTAACAAGCCGTATGTCTCAAGCAAGGGTTGTGTCACTTTTGCTTTTGAGGCATTCTCAAACTCATCATCCTCCTCTAGAGAATTTGTGCCCTCAGTGGATTGTAACATGGTCAATAACACCAACCCTCTACTGACTCCTTCTGCCTCCTCTGTTGTCCCCATTGGTAACCCTTCTTTTGCTGGTTTCAGTGGGGACACAGGAGCCTACTTGGTGTCTGCAGAGGCTATGGTAGCACCAAACATCAATCAAGCACCCACTCTGCCTGAGCCAACCTTAGCAGAAAACATCCTAGCTATACAACCCTCTAATGATGACACAATGGAGCAAGCTTTCCCCCTCCCTGACCCTATTCCTTACACTGAGATTGGAGCTGAGATAGAATCTGAGATCCTCTCCTGCCTTAACTATGAGCCTGATGGTGATGATCTTCCTGGTGATGTTCTTGAGGATGATGGTCTCATGGTGGATGATACCATGGGGGATGAAGCATATGATGATTATTATGAGGAGCTTCTGTCTGATCCCTCTTTTCACTCCATCCACTCAAACTCTACTGTAATCAGAATGCTCTCAACCATGGATGTCCCACCTAAGGACTCCTCTACTTCTAGCTCTCTCAAAAGGAAGGCATCTGGAGGAGAGGATGATACAGCTTGCTCCAACCTGAAGAGGGGCAAAACCAACAACTAAATATGATTGCATCTAAGATTTTGCCAAGCAATGGGGTACCTTGGCCTTGCCCATGGGCCAACACTGTAATCCAGGGAACCAGCATACCTCTACCTCCCACTTTTGTCTATCACAAACCTCTTATTTCTTGGCAAAATCTTGATGATCCTTTATGTTTCAAAATCTTTTGCTTAATCTTTTGTGATGTATGCTATCATACAAATGCTTTGTACCCTGTAGCCTTGATCATGTTGTACTGCTACTGTTGGTTTCCTATCTTCCTAGGTTGTAATCTTCTGATATGTCCTACCTTGTTCTGTTGTTGTATTAACCACTATCAAAAATGTATTTGGAATCCTAGTATTTACTACTTTTTAACTACTATCTGGATTGGCTTAATTACTTACAGTTTGTTTCATTCTTACAAAAACAATGTCATCTGCTGGCTTCAGGAATTTTTTGCTAACTCCACTACCTGCTTACCAATGTAGGATCTTCACATGATAATAATAATTCTAGCAGACTACCTTAATCTCTCACTTACACAGCCCAATAAATTAAAAATAAACTATGTACCATACTGTAAACTATTTCTCTGCAAAATCTTTTTTTTTATCTCAAACTCTAGATAATTGCATTCTATGGCTTAATGTCTCCTTTGTCTTTTTAATTTCTGTATGCTTGCATAACAATGAAACCAACTATGTACTCATTTTACTCCCTTGCTTTGTGAATGAAAAGTATGTTGTACTTACTAGGGTCTATATCATAAATATCTTAAAACATAATAAAACCAATCTTTGCAAGGAAGGAACTCTTTGCTTCCAAACTCAGGAAGTTCTAACACTTCCACCATACAACTCCATAACCACAAAATTACCTTACAAACTGTCACTTGTATCTTCTAGCTTGATCTGCTGCTATATCATACACTATATTTTATGGAATAGGAATTTTAGTTTTTTTATTCTGTCAACACTGGTTATTACATGATCTCAAAAAATCCCTCTAGCTCCAACAAAATCACTACTCTGATCTGGCACTTAATGCTGATATACCAAATCCATTGTTTCTTAAAGTATAAACCCAATTTAAGGACAAAATTCATTTTCATGACAATTTACTCTTTTAGTTTTATCATCATGATAGAAATCCAACTCAACCTCTTATTCATCAACACCTACTCACAAGAAAATATAAATGCTGCTAAAGAGGTTTTCCCTCTTGAACAAACACATCACCCAAAAATTTTGCAAGATCTAAACACCAATCAGAGTTTGCAGGAGCTTCTCCATCTTACTCAATCTATAATGTCTAACACCAGTTGCTTTCATTATGTTTCATGTGTATGGTCTTGGCATTTGGAGCCTTTGTATCATGTCAACAACCCTATGAACTTGTCCTTCTGGATCTCAAATCATTCTCTAAAAGAAAACAGTCACCTAATCATCAATCTTCATGATTGCAAACCAAATCTCCAATTGTTAAAAACTCACACAAGCCAATCACCCTTGTTGCTAAACCATCTCTGCCTTTTTAGTCTAAACAGCACACATGACTCTAAACAATGTTATCAATCTCATTATGCACTACAAACTTTTGGCTCACCAAAAAATAAAATATTTAACATTCTGACTGTCAAACATGACAATTTCAAACACTACTTAATTTTTTGTGAAGTATTTGCTTTCTGTTGGTACCAATTAAACCCAACTCTGATGTACTACTACTGCTACTCGTTCAATTGGCTTTGCAATTTTCACTTGTATATTTACGATGGATCTGCTGCTGTATCTCTCTCTATAGGTTATGCAATGAGAACTTTACACTCTACTATTACTCTGTGCTCACTTGGATCTGTTGTGGTATTTTTTTTCTATATCTTATGCCATGAAAGTTATCTTCAATCATGCTATAATTTAATATACTTCCTGAACTTTATTCTTTGGTTGCCACTGTCATTACAATCACCGTATAATCCACCTGTCATCAATCACCGTATAATCCACCTGTCATGATCTATTTATTATCCTTTCTACAACTGTATCACTTCTGTAAAGTTGCTAGTTTCACTAGAGAGATGCTTTAATCATTACACCTGCAACAGGACCGATTGGATTTGACTAACTATGCTCGAGAGGTTTTTCCTCTTGAGCACATGCCCACTTGGTTTTTGGTGCAGGATCTATCACACTCTTGCTGCTGGATCCCTCCCAAACAGAAACTGAATACCATGACCACCATACAAACAACAAGAAGAAAAAGAATTCCAGAAGACTGTAACAACATGCTAATAAGACTCTCTAACAATTCTTGTATCCTTCTATCCTTATTTAGTCATTATGTCTGGATTTTCACTAGATTGGACAATACCTGTACAAGGACTGTATATTTTTTGGTCTGGTCTATCCCTTTCAGACTAAATGATTTGTTTTACTTCTATTCCGTTACGTACACTAGTCACAGAAATTTCAATGGCCAAATGGAAATAATGCTTTGCAAAGAAACCAACAGATCAGAAACAACCTAACTTTTACATCAACCGCATACAACAATTGGCCTCTACAAAAAAGAAAAAAAAAGAGAAGAGAAAAGGACACAAAATTGGCTCTCACAAAGCCGAATACATGCTACTACCCCATTATAAAAGTTTAGTATTCAATGAAATTTAGTTATTGGAACGTTCGTGGTCTCAGTAGGAAACATGTATGGACACATATTGAATCTACATGTAAAACTGAGCATATTAAAATTTTAGCTCTTGCAGAAACCAAGTTACAAAATCCGCCACTAGAAAATTGTTGGAAAAAACCGGGTTTCGACAATATCCATTTCTGCCCTTCCATTGGCCTCTCTGGAGGCATTTGCCTTCTCTGGAAGGCATCACAATTTAGCAATGAATCATTCCAAATAATAAAATCTGAGAGCAGAACAATACAAGCAAAATATACCAACCATACTCTTTCGTTAGAAATCACAATTATATTCGTTTACACCCCACCCCATGAAAATGATAAAGAGAGCTTCTAGAATGCACTGTCGCACTCTGTAATGGGGTATACGGGCCATTTGATCATCATGGGAGACCTAAATGAAATTCTCGAAACCTTTGACAAATTAGGTGGGACCCCTCCCAATTCACAATGATTTCGCCGACTCTCTGAATTCATCACCATACATAACTTGGTAGACTCTCCGACAATGGGAAACAAGTACACTTGGAGAAAGCGCTCTCAAGGCCCAAATAACATACATGAAAAAATAGATAGAACACTGATAAGTCATACACTACTACAGCAATTCCCCAACTCACATACAAAAAATCATGCTTTCATTAGATCGGATCACACTCAAATCACTTTTGATCTAATGGATAAATAAAAACCCAAACTGCAACCCTTCAAGTTTGAGCTAGCCTGGACTACGAGACCGGAATTTGAAACAATAGTCAAGAACGCCTGGCGTCTGGATACCTCAGGATCAAACCTATATAAACTAACTAGGAAACTAACGGAAGTCAAAAGAAAGAGCAAGATCTGGAGCAAGTTCACTTTTGGTAACATATTTCATCAAATCTCATATGTGGAAAATGAACTCCAGAAGCTCCAAATACAAATCTGTAATGGTTATGATCACAGAACTGAGGAAAAAATAATAAGGCTAACCACTAAACATGCCTCCCTACTAAGATATCAAAACACTTACTGGGACAACGAGCAAAAAGAAATCGTATAAAATTAATTGATGCTAATACTAAGTATTTCCACAGAATAGCAACAGGGAGAAGGAACAGAAACATAATAAAATCTCTGCAAACCTCTGCAGGGATATCGGTCACAACAAATAAAGAAATTAGAGAGGTAATCACAAAAGACGTCATCAAAAGATACCAACACGCCCCGCGACACCAAATCCCGAGCAACTTACTTACTAACATCAATAGGGAAATTACCGAGGAGGATAATGAGTGGCTCACAAGCCAAATAACGAACACAGAAATCAAGAAAGCAGTATTTAGCTTAGCAAATGATAAATCCCCAGGCCCTGACGGTTTTCCTGCAGGGTTCTTTAAAAAATATTGGCATATAGTAGGACCTTGTGTCACTAAGGCTGTCAAGGGTTTTTTCCTTAGTGACAGAATTTTAAAACAAATAAACCACACTTTCATAGCATTAATCCCAAAATGTGAAAACCCGACAATAGCTTCGCACTATAGACCAATTAGTCTCTGCTCTACAACATACAAGATAATCTCCAAAGTAATGGCTGAAAGGCTAAAAAGAATCCTACCCAAAATCATTAATCCATTACAGAGCGCCTTCACTGCTGGAAGGGCTATACAAGATAACATACTAATTGCAAATGAAGTCTTTCACTCATTCGCTAAGAAAAAAGGAAAATCTGGCTGGATGGCAGTTAAACTTGACATGGAAAAGGCATTTGATCTTGTTGACTGGGATTTCTTACTCTCTGTAATGGATAGGTTCGGATTCTCGCCACAATTCGTTGGATGGATTAAGGAATGCATATCCACAGTTACCTATTCGGTTCTAGTAAATAATGAACCTACAGATCTCTTCACACCTCAAAGGGGACTTAGACAAGGGGACCCACTATCGCCTTACCTATTTCTCATACTATCAGAAGTTCTTGCCCGGGGACTTTATCTAGAGTCTACGGTTCCTCATAGTCACTTAGGAATCACTTTAACACAAAATGGTACCAGAATCCCTTTTCTCGCCTTTGCTGACGACATTGTCATCTTTGCATCAGCAACAAAAACAGCTTGTGACCAGATCAACAAGGTACTTCGTGAATTTTGTGCATTATTAGGACAAAAGGTTAACAGACATAAATCACAATTCCAAACAACAAATAACATAACAGCAAATCAAAAAACCTTAATCCATAATGAGCTACAGATAAACTACACAAACAACTTGGGCCCCTATCTTGGGTGTCCCATCATTTGTGGCAGAGCTTCAAAGGATACGTTTTCTGACCTCTTAAACATTACCAAATCCCAACTCGCCAAATGGAAAGCTAACTGTTTATCGCAAGCGGGTCGTTGTACATTAATTAAAACCACGTTATTGGCCAAGCTTCTTCATCTTATGCAATGTTTTCTTCTACCGAGACAAATCCACACATAACTGGATAAGATTAACCACAACTTCCTATGGAACAAGGGCCCTAACCACAAGCCGCTCATCAGCTGGTTCGAGGTTTGTAAGGAAAAATCTAATGGTGGACTAGGTCTCCGAAACTCGGAAGATATGAACAAAGCATTACAATTAAAACTATTATGGAAAATTCTAGCTGAACCCCATAACCCATGGGTCACCTTAGTGATGGAAAAGTACCTGAAAAATCACAACATACTACAATATCACAGGAAGGGGACTACATCGTGGCAATGGACCCAATTAACAACATTAATTCCTCTTCTTAAAAATGGAATCCGCTGGTCAGTCGGGAATGGTAAGAGTATCAACTTCTGGGCTGACCACTGGATTGGCACATCACTTCTTATATACACAATTAACGACACAACACCAGTTGATACAAGTACTACCGTAGATCAATTTATATCACAAGACAAAACCTGGAATTCAGAAAAGCTAACTGCAACATTTCAAAACATTCTGGACAAGACTATACTGGATCAAATTTTGAATTCCCCAATCCCAAAAAATATTCACATGGATAGAATGTACTGGAAATGGAGCAGAAATGGATTGTTTAGCACAAGCTCAGCTATTCAAATGATCAACTACTCCAAAAGGCATAAAAAATCAAATATGAGATGGATTTGGAGTCTAGAAATTCCCTCAAAAGTCAAAACACTACTTTGGAAGATCACAAAGAATGGATTACCCACATCAGTTAAATTAGCCTCTCGAGGTTTGGGAATTCCTACAAACTGCCCCCATTGTGATTCCAATTACGAGGACCTAAACCACTTACTGTGTGATTGCCCAATCTCTAGAGCGACACTGGCGAACCTGGACCCCAGTCTAATCATAACCCTAAACAATTGTTTCTCCCAAGGACTTGAACTAAATAATACCATAATTGACATAAAAGGAAAAATAGGCACCCAAAAGTTCGCTAAACTTGCTTTTGGTTGGTGGGGTATTTGGTTCTCTCGCAACAAAGCGCTCTTCGATAACACAACACCAAACATACAAAGCATAATCTCCTTTGTTAGAGATCAAATCAATTTATGGAACTCTTCCAAGGATAGTGATGTAACCACATTTGACCAACATCGAGATAATAGGAACACGAATGGTCAAACCACATCCAAAAATGCAAGAAAAAAGACTAGATGGCAGGCACCAGAATCAGGAACTTTCAAACTTAACTTTGACGGTGCTTTTTCTCCAACATTGGGAGGCTCGTTTGGATATATCATTAGAGACTGCACTGGGAAACCCATCTTCTGTGGCGCTGGGTCGGCATCTATTGCTTCTATTGCCGGTGCTGAATATCTTGGCCTCTGGAACGATATCAATGTTGCACGACAACTCAACATACCTAAACTAATAATAGAAGGTGATAATCTCACCATTATTAACAGCCTCAAGGGCTGTCGAAAACCTCCGTGCGACTCTGAAATGATTGTCTCAGACAGTCTAGTCTCCCTTGGTTTTTTCCAATCATGTTTGATTCGTCATGTCTATAGAGAGGCAAACCGGGTTGCTAATCGACTATCACACCTTTCACTTGTCTTCTCTGGCCCACAGATTCCTGACGATCCTTTGCTTCTCGATTTCATCTATATGGATGCTCTTGGCATATAAGGTCTCCTTATTGCCAAATTTTTTTCAGTAAAAAAAAAACTATGGGCACTAGGTAGACCTGTTAAACGGGTCATTCGGGTCGGGTAAAACGGGTCCCAAGTAAAATGGGTTTTGAGAATATCCGAGTTAACTCAAACCCGAATTCGACCGGGTTTCGGGTCGATTTCGGGTTTGCCAATTTTTTCTTTTTAAAATTAAAAAAATCATGATTTGATAATTTTGCGATAATTTTAAAATTCTAAAATTAAAGACGTGGTTCATAAGTTATAGTGCTTGTAATTTATATACTATATATGAAGTTTTATCATTGTTGAAGTCTGTTAACAGGGAGTGTTTGTGTCGAGACCTGCTTGAAACTGAATGAAACTCTTGCTTTGTGCTGCTGAAATCGAACTTTATTTGATAGTATCAAGAGCAATAGATTATGTCATAAAAAACATAATTTCTACATGAACTAGTAAGAAAACCCTTTTTTACTTCTCTATCCACTTAGATGGAAGACAAAATGTAATGGATCCTAGTTCCCTAAATCCTTCCTATGCTATAATCTGGTCAATTCAAAAGGTCTAAACAATTTCCTGCAGCAAAATAACAAATTCTTAGTTGGAAAGCTTTATATAAATATTATATATCAATTTTTTTGTCATGCACTTTTGATCTCCAATGCCTTTCTCAAATCCATATCTCCTTTCATGAAACTTTACATTAGTTAGAGCTGGTAAAACCCGACCCGAACCTGAAAACTGGATCCGGTCGACCTGAAACCGATTGTTCTGAACACCGACCCAACCGACCCATTTTGGACCCGAAATCCGAATAACCGATAATCGAAACTCACCTAAAGCCGAATGAGCCAAACCCGATTCAACCAAAACCCATTAAGAATCGAACCCATTATAACCGAAATCCGAAATAACCCGAACTTTAGGATACATTCTAGTAAATATTTTAAAATGAATATTGAAATAATGAAAACTTGAGACAATCCAAACCCGAAATAACTGAAATCCGAGAAAACTAAAACCCGAAATAACCGAAACCCAAGATCATTGAAACCCGAATAACCAAAACCCGATACAATTGAAACCCGAACCCGAACTAACCAAATGACCAAGTTATATATTAGATCTTGAAGATCATGGAGGAAACATTTGTTCCTTTCAAAGGGATAAGGAATGATCTCAAAAGAAGGTCGATGTGCTATAAGCAGGACCGGACTGGTGGATTTAGTGCAGAAATCAAGTGATACTTCCTTCCATTTCAATATCAGTATAGTGTTTATGACAACAAAATTTTTTCATCGTTTCGACAATACTTGTGCTGTGTATTGGATTTTGGCTCCCACCACATACATTTTCTTTGCTTCTGCAATCCCTGTCATTTCCTTTGGTGAGCAGCTGGAGAGGGGTACAGGTATCGGAAGCTTTTTCGTATGTTTTGGATTTAAGGAAGATTTGTTGCAATGCCTGATAATATGATGATCAATGCAGATGGGATTTTGATAGCAGCTCAAACCTTAGCATCAACTGCGGTGTGTGGCATGGCATCATACACTTGGTTATAAGAGGGCAACTTATCCTGATTCTAGGAGTTACAAAACCGACGGTGATAATGTACACATTCATGTTTAACTTTGCTAAACATAGGGCCGATTTGGGTCCGAATCTGTTCTTAGCTTGGCTAGATGGTGCGCTATAAACTTATAGTTGTTTCTCATATATCTATTTAATTTTGAGGTGTTGAACATGAGCCACTCCCAAATTCGTCTTCAAATTCTGACAGTAACCATGTGGTGCAATAGACTTTTGAGGTGAAGATTTATGATTTCAACAGATTGATATGGATGGATTATGACAAATTATATATAGATTGTATGAAATTTACGGGTGAATACGAATCACAATTTCCCTGAAACCCAGTTACATTAATCCTATAACTATTTGCATTTTGGTTAATCAGTGAAGAGGAGTATTTTATCTTTCCAAGTCTTTATAAAATAAAATAGGCTCATTGTTTTCTTTCATTTATTGATATTCATTTTGGTAATTTTGCCATTTAATCTCCAAAAAGCTTAGATAATCAATAGTCATGCCAAACAAGATGCTCAATCTTAAGCTAGATTATAATCTTAAACTAGATTAAAAAAATGTGCATGCCAAACATGCCCTTAGACGCCTATCAATACTACTAAGTCCAGCTCACATCGGTAACCATTGAGTATACCCTAATTGGTTTGTACATTTAAAAGTTTCTAAAAGATTTATACTCAATTTTTAAGAAGACAAGTTATTTTAGTAGAATATAATTAAGCAACTAATTTTCTAACTGGTATGAGTTTTAGCCGCAACACAATCAATTAATCTTTTGTTTGAAGGGTTTCAAAAGATTATGTTAGTTTGACTCGTTGCTAAAAAAATAACCTAATTTTTATTGATGTACAAAACAAAAATATTATAATTTTTGGATTAGAAGCAATATACATTATGTAGGAAAGGAAAATTAAGAGTACTAAGAAGGTTAGATTAAATTCATATAAATGGACGATATTTGAGTCATTAATTTGTCAATTATCTATATGTGAGGCGACATGAGAAATTGATTCATAATGTATTTTTAAAAGATGGACACAAATAATTACTTAGTATACAACTTGTAATAGTTTGAAAAGATTACAACTATTACATAAGTAACATGTTCGAAATTTACCCAATGTGCACCTTTAGGAGAATTGCAATATATTGTTCTTCATTTAAAAGGAAAAACACTTAAAAAAAACTTATCTTTATTTCTTCATGCACTTTCCCATGGCATTTTCTTATTTTTAGCTTATTCCTTTTGTAAACTACCCAACTAAATTATATCTAAAACTTAGTCATCTCTAATAAACCATTCAAACCTTATAATCAAACCAAACTGTTGTGGAAATAATTCAAACCATTTATCACTACTTAAGGTTCTTTCTCTTCCTTCTCCTCTTCCTTTTCCTCTCTCTTTTCGCTTGTCGCAATGTCGGCTAAGGCTTCATTTTCAGGCTTCTCATCAATATCGTCCTTCAATTCTGTTGCCTTGTCCTTGTCTTCGTCCTCCTTCTGGGGTGTGTCCTTCTCAGCGTCATTTTCATCCTTCTCCTCTATCACCTTGTCCTTATCCTCATCCTCTTTCTCGGGGGTGTCCTTTACGGCATCGTTCTCATCCTTGTTCTCCTTGTCCTTGTCCTTCTCCTCATCCTCGTCCCGTGGTGTGTCCTTCTGTTCATCGCTCTTGTCTTGTGTCTCCTTTTTTAGGTCCTCTTTCTCATCTTCCTTTTCCTCCTTTGTTTCCTTCTTCTTTTCCTTCTCTAGCCTCTTGTGTTCCTTTTCTTCCTCCTTCTTCTTCTTTTGTTCCTCCTTAATTTCTTCTTTCTCCGTCTTATTTGCTTCCTTCTCTGCCTTCTTTCTTATCTTCTGTTGTTCCTCTATTTTCTTCTTTTCGTCCTTCGCCGTCTCTTCCTGCACCGGTTCAGATACCTTTGCGGGGTTTTTTGGTAGAACATTGGCCGAATTTTGTGGAAGAACATTGGCCGGTGTTGCTTCTTTCTCCCCACCGTTCGCCTCATCGACAACATCCTCCGCTAAATGTCTTTCATGGGACATTTCGAAATCCATGAGTTTTCTTGATGCTGCAATATTGTTCTCATGGTTGGAGGTTGAATGCTTCACAAGTAGGAATACAACTAAAGAGAACAATGTAAAGATATGAGGCTTAAACTTCAATAATGCCATAGTTTGTTTTTTCTGTTTTCTTTTTTTTTAACCTTTTTGTTTATTATTTGTTTGGTATACAAAGATGGTTTTTTATAAATGAAGAAGATTTTAGCTGTATATATAGATTAACGGAAATTATTTTGTTCAAACACTGCTTCATTTGAGCAAAACTATTATTAGAATGTATCAATTTGACCTAGTAAATAGGATGTGTTCCTAAAAATGAACAAGTTCAACTTTGAACTTGTGTCATTGGTTTTTACTAGATCCAAGTGTCAAGTTAAACTATAAATAGGAAGTTTTAATTTGAACCTTCTACATATCCGTAAAGTAGGGTAGATTAATTTGACCCATTAACGACAAAACATTATATATTTACTAAGGTGTTTGATAAAAATCACTTCATTGTATAAGTAGTGATGTGTGTCAATTCTATAATTAAAACGCTCTATAATTATTGGATGATAAATATATAACATCAGTTTTTACCACAAAAGGATGAACTTGGGATCATTTTTCAATTTAGGTAAAAAGTTATCGTTTTATATTCACATCTTTTTAAATTAATGTTATTTTTACTTCTTTAATATTTTTTGTTATATTTTTTTTTGAAAAATTAACAATTCGAAATATTATAAATGAATTGGATCTTCCCTGTATAGTAATGGGAACGTAAATGAGATAAATTATAGGGAAGATAAAGTTGGCGGAGCTGAGACAAACACATTCTGTTTTAGGAGAATCTCTGACTTCAAACATATTGCTCCCTAATACATATCCCTTCTTTTGGCAACATTTTCACTTGGAAGAAAAAAATGCGAGGTTACGTCCTAGAAACATAATGGAAAATTCGACCACATTCTAGTTCACCACCAGATTCTCCCGTATAAACCAACAGTTATAACTAAAAATAGGACCTTCTCCTCATCAGATCATTATCCGATCATAATCAACTTAAATGATAAATCCCCTCACAAACCATCACCATTTAAATTTGAAAACATTTGGATTGAGAGGAAAGACTTGAGAAACATTGTCAAGCAATCCTAGAGAGCCTCATGTGCAGGATCTGCAATGTTCCAACTGATCTATAAAACAAAAACCTTGAAAAACAAAGCAAAGGAGTAGAACAAGAAAATATTTGGTAACATATTCGTCAATTACAACCGGTAGAGTACACATTACTCTCAATCCAATCTCAATCACCTCTAAATAATAAATCTAATAATAAAGAGCTTAACCTTTTGGAAAAGAAAAACAGTCTCTTGCTCTTCCAAAAAAAATATTAGAATCAACATGCAAAATCTAAACACATCAGAATGATAGACACAAACACAAGATATTTCTACCGCATAATCACTAGAAGAAAAAATGGAAAAATAATTCATTATATTATGATGGAAGAGGGAACACATGTCATGGGGGGAAGAAAACATTCGACATAAAATAAAAAATGACTTCAAAAGCATTTTAAAAAAGAAAGGATCAATGAAGAACGACTCCAGTATATACCTTCAACTAATAACTCCTGAAATAACAACCAAGGAAAATGAAATGTTAACTAGGATGTCATCAAATATAAAGATTAAAACCATGACTTTTAGCCTGAGTAAAACAAAACACTAGCACCCCACGAAATTACTGCCGAGTTCTATATAAAAATCATGGGACATAACCATCTATCATAAAAGCTATAAAATGATTTTTGCTTCTGGAAATCACATAAAACAAACCAACCACCCTTTCATTACTCTATAATCTATTACTAAAACGCGAGAACTCATCCACAACAATGCATTACATACTAATTAGTCCTTGCTTCACATTCTAAAAAATAATATCTAAAATCCTTACTGAAAGATTAAAACAAGTGATGGGTAAATTCACCCACCTGCTTCAAGAAGTTTTTGTATCTGATATAGTAATCCAAGACAATATGTTGATCATATGCACGAAATTTTCCACTCTTTCAAGCATCGCAAGGGATCGAAGGGTTGGGCAACAATAAAATTAGATATGGAAAAAACATACGATAGGGTAGACTGAAGATTAACACTATCCTTAGTTTTAGTTAACAATGGCCCTACGGAGCTCTTTCAACCGATGAAAGGATTAAGACAAGAAGATCCATTATCCCCTTTTCTTTTTATTTTGAGCTTTGAAATATTAGCTAGAAAGCTAGGAAATGAAGCTAATGCGAATCCTAAACATTTAGGGTTCAGAGTTGGAAATGAAGGTTCTTTGATTCCATTCCTAGCCTTCGCGGACAACATCATTATTTTCTCCAAAGTAAGTATGTCAACATGCATGAAAGTTCAAAAATCATTAATAAATACTGTAGAATCTTGGGACAAAAAGTAAAGTTTCACAAATCGACCTTCAAACAACTCCAGGGCCAACGCGACGCTGCTTAAATGACCTAGAAAGAAGTTTGGGAATATCAAATCAAAAAACACTAGAAAAATATCTGGGATGTTCTACTATTAACAAAAAAGTCAATAGATCTATTTTGAGGATATAATCTGTAAATCAAAGGACTAGCTGATAAAATGGAGAGCAAATACGCTTTCCCAATAAAGACGTGTGATACTGACTGGATTGAACCTATCTATAAAACTGCTCTATACAATATAATGTTTTATGCTACCGTCTACCATACACAAAGAACTAGACCAAGTAAACAAAACCTTTTTTATGCAATAAAGATGCTCAACACCGACCTTTAATCAGTTGGGATAAAATTTGCAAAGCCAAAAAAACAGCGGGACGGTATCCGTCAATCTTGGGATATGAACAAAGCACTCCAAATGAAATCCCTCTGAAAAATTCTAGCCGAACCAAACAATGCATGGGTTAAAGTTATCCAGTACAAATATCTAAAAACATCACACATCTTGCAATACAAGAAGAGGGACGGCACATCCTGGCAGTGTGATCTCTATGTTTTTAGTCATATTTTATAGTGTCTTTTGTGTCAATCTGAGTCTTTTTTTCCTTTATTTTTGTGTTCGGTTTAGTGTCGTTTGAGTAAGTTTTCATATTTCATGAGATATGGAGGTCTACACAAGCTTTTGTTGTATTTTATAGGATTTTAAAGCTATTTCAAAGCTATTTTAGAGTGTGAGAAGAAGTGGAAAGAAGTTAGAAGAGTGCACGAGAAAGAATGGAAGTGAAACGAGCAAGAACGAAGGAAAAAGGAGGGAAACATGCATAAAACTGAGCTCTAGAGGAGCCAAACTGAGGCTAAAGCAAGCCCAAACTGAGTCAGAATGAACAGAGCAAGCTAGGAGGAAATTAGACCTAAACCGAGATGCGTACCAACCCACTTGGGTCGGTACCGATCAAAAAGATGGAGATTCGAGAAACGAGTTTGAGCTTACAGTGGCTAAACCGACCCCAGTACCAACCCACCTAGGTCGGTACCAATCAGTAAAACGGTGATTGACGAAGCAAATATTGAGCTACAGAAGCCATACCGAGGTGAACAGTGCTCGGTACAGAGCAAGCCTGGGTTGGTATGGGCCGTCTTGATCCGGTTTTTACTGAATTTTATCCCAGATTTAGATAGATCTTCTTAGATTTGATTTTCCTAATATAGTTTTTTGGTTTTTAGTATAAATAAAGTCTTAGAGTTAGCCTATTATTCATTCAACAATATATTCAATTTCAGGGAGAAAACTTACAGCAGTAGTTTGAGGAGTTTTTGGAGTGATTTTGTGAAGCTTTTTTAGGTGTTCTTAGGCGAAGGTCAAGAGCACTTTGCAAGGTTTTCAAGACGTTTATGTTAGAGTTTTTTCAGGTTTTATTTATATTAAATTTCTATCTTTTCTATTGAATTACATGTCTTTGATATTATTCACCATGACAATGAGTGAGTAGTCACCTTTTTCTAGGGTTAGGGTGATCCCAATTATAGTCATATGTGTTTGATTCTATGAATCCATGATTTGAGTGCTTTTATCTATCCTTGTGCTTATTACCTATTGAAAGTTATGGAAATTCCTTATTTGCAATTAAATTAAAAGAGATAATTGTGAATTGGATAGTAATTAGCATGGCTGCGGCCGCAGCATCTTGCTGCGGCCGCGGCATCTCAACGGCAGGAGGGGATGACGGCAAGTATGTGTGGGAAAAGGAGGCGGGGTGATGTTCGGTGTTCATGGAGACGATCTGACGGGGTCGGAAGACACCGGAGACGCTGCGGGTGTGTGGTCTGGTGGTAGGGGGTGGTGGAGGTGGTGTAGGGGGGAGGCAGGAGCACCGGGAGAGCCCTGGGGGAGAAGAAAGTGAGGGAACGATGACTCTGACTCAGACTGAGACACAGGAGGTGTAGAAGAGGGGAGGGGAGGAGAAGCAAAGGGGAAGCGAGACTCATCAAATGTGACATGGCGAGACACAATGAGCTTATGGGTATTGATATCGAGGCAGAGGTAACCGCGATGATCAGACGGATAGCTTAGGAAGACACAAGGGGTAAGGGTAGAGTTCAAGGACCGTTGAAACGGTAGTCGGGCATGTTTGCCTAACTGACAGGACGAACATAGACTAGAGCGTAGGTCTTTAGGACAGGTGACAAGACTCTGAGAACGGAGGACATCTAGAACGGCAGCACTGGGATGACCCAGGCGTGCATGCCAGAGGCTGGACGATGATGCCGAGAGGGCGACCGGGCATGACTGACTGGACACAGGAGGTGGTGTGACAGGGTAGAGCTCCCCGGTGCTGTTACATCTCATGCGAGTAACCCCCGTAGTAAGATCGTTCACAGAGAAACCAAATGGATCAAGCGTAAGGGAAACATTATTGTCAGTAGTGAACCGACGGACAGAGATAAGGTTTTTGACAATCTTTGGGGCAATGAGGACATTGTTAAGGTGTAGTGGGTGGGTTGGGGTATGTAGTTTGGTTTGGCCAATCCCTGAAGTAGCAAGACGACCACCATTGCCGACGATAATAGAGTGTGCAGGACCCTTAAAGGAAATAGATGAGAGGTTACCTGAGGAGTTCGTCATGTGGGAGGTGGCACCAGTGTGCATGTACCAAGAAGAGTCGGGAGATGTCGGTTGCATAGAGGAGAAGGCGTGATGCGTAGCAGGAGCAGGCGGGGCATAGGCGGCGTTCCAAGGGCAAGGGCCGTGAGGCGACGAGTTGCGTGGCCGCTACGTAGAGCTGCGGTCGCTGCATATGCCGCGGCCGCGGCTAGTATCGGAGGCGAACATTTTTTTTTTTAGCGGCGCCGAAACCCTAAGGTGGGTAGGAGGTAGGGTTTCGCAAAGCGGAGAGAGAGAGGAGGGGGGTGGAGGCCGGTGAGGGAGGCCTAGAGGGAGAGAGAGAGAGAGGCCGGTGAGGGAGGTCGAGAGAGAGAGAAAGTGCGGCGGCGAGGTGACGATGCCGGCGGCGGTAAGAGGAGGGGTGGGGCGGGAGGATCAAAGTAGGGTTCTGTGAGGAAGAAAAGATTGTGATACCATGTGAGATTGTAAGATTGATGTAAAATCCTCCTTAGGGTTTCCATTCATTGATAAACATATATATATATATATGTTACAAAGGTATTGAGTCTTATTAGGCCTTTGGGCCCACTATACATGATAAGACCTATGAAATACAATTAATCTTTATTGCATACTACATATTATAAAATTATGCTAGTTTGATAATCTAGCCTTCAATGAAATAGAAGAAAAGGGGAATATACTTATATTCGATATGATATGATTGGATAAAATACAAAACAAATAGCATATTCAATATGCTGCAAAACTAAGAAAAAATAATTTCTACTGAACAAATTCTTTAGTTTGACAATTTGATTCTGATATTGAATTTATTTTTAGCTATGTATTCGTGTCTCTTGCAACCATGCGAAAGGTAATGCATCGGCATCACGTAGGATTTCCTTCAACAAGGATAGTTGATAACCCAATCCAAATCTAAGGGTTTCACATTTGTTTTCCATGGATCTCCTGCATTATTTCTACCAATATTTAGAAGAGAAGACTCACAGTTCATTGTAAAGACCAAAAAATTTTGGATTTTATTTTACTTAAAATATTGATTTACGATTGATTTGATTTTGAGAATTAGGGAAATTTCAAAAATCTTCGTCCTTGGGCCCTTTATTTTATTTTGAATCTCTCGAAGCCAATTTCAGTATCATTTTAAATTGGATTTCCAAACAGACTTTCATTCCACTTTCATGTACCGAGACTGTGAATAATTTTTTTGGACCCCCATTTATTATTTTTCGACCGATGAAATTTATCAATTCAGAATTTAAAATTTAAAATTTTATTGTAACGATTCAGATAAGGTCAAGAGAGCAGGAGTTTTTGGGTATTATGAGATATTTTTTTGTTGGGACCACTTTGTTGTTAATTCCCTCACTTTGTCTTAATCCCCCCTTCGGTTCCAATCAGACCAACAGGCAACAGCTGCCTCCAAGGCTCTTTCCAATGCACACCTTTTGTTTGTTTTTCTAGTGTAGCCCAACACCCACATTTCCATACCTTCCCCTTTCCATGATTCCCTACCCTTTGTGGAAACTCAACCCAACCACTCCCATGCTTTCTGAAGATATGCCAAACAATGCTGAACCACCCAATTTCCTCCCCTCTGCCAATTTGATTTCAAAAGGAAGCCATCCCCTTTTTATAAAACAAACCAGCTTCTCCCATGGCTCCCCCTTTGGATTCAATAGAAACAAAACACGCATCCCTTTCATTTCACCCCAAGCTCCGCCCCTCTTCATTGCAACTCCCCTCCATTTCCTCGAGCCCAGGAAACAACTCGTGCCTCTGATTCAGCAAGACAAACAGTAGCTCAAAACCCAGTCCACCCCCATCCTCCTCTATTTCGAAAGCTCCAAGAGCCGAGCACCTTGTTCTCATCTCCGACCACTCCGAGCGCCCTGTTTTTCGAAGCACCATCACTGAGCACCTTTCCATCCATTCAAAGAGAAGCAGCTGAGATCCTTCTCCTCTCTTCCGTGGAGCAGCACGAGCCCCATCTCCCTCGACGTTCGAGCACAGGAGCCACTCAGCAGCAACCGAGTCGTCGAGCACACCTCCTCGTTCTTCACAACTCTGTTTCGCGTTTAAACTCAGTAAAGCTTCGATTCCCATCCATGTGCTTCAAAACCTTATAAAGTCACACCATTACTCACCCCTCATCCTTCCTAGGCCAAGAACGACTTGAATCCACCTCTGACGGGGCCGAACCGAGCCAATCGAACCTCTTCCGGCGAGATCGAACCCCCTTCGGTGAGATTTGTTTCTTCCTTCCTCCTTGGTTGTTTCGATCGTTTTGTGTGGTTAAGGTCAGGAATGGGTCTCTGAGGGTAGTTTGGTTGAGATGTCTCCGGCATAGCCCTCTATTTCTTCCTTTCTTCTCCGGTGAGCTGCCCCGAGTCTCCCTTCCTTCTTTCTGTTTTCGATTTCAAAGCATCGGGGAGGGTGAATGAACAGTGCATCGGGTGGGGTTTTAATTTCTTTTGTGATTGGTCCGGTTTTTTTTGTTTTAAGAAGGGGTTCGTTGTTTTTTAATAATATTATGAGATTTGGTTTTTAAAAAGAAAAGAATTTGGAAAAAAGGGTTTTAAATGTTAGAACTTGATTTGACAAATGAAATTGGATTTAATAAGATTTAAAACGGAAATTTTTGGAAATGACCTAACCTTGTCGGATTTATTTTGATAAAATAATAATATAAGTTGATTAACGAGCAATGGGTTATAAATGGATTTTTGGGGTCAAGGGTGATTTGGAAAAATATTTTGAATAAAGACTGATCTAACTTGATATTCTAAATGGATTTTGGGAAATCTTGGAAAACTAACTTACCTTATCTAACTTGATGAATAAATTTGATGACTTGTGTGAATATAAATTATGGTATGCCGATATTGCCATGATATGATATATGATCTTTGATGAGATATTAATCTGATAAGCATGTTGTGATGTGTTATAATTGTTAAATATGAATTATGAGGTGAAATGTTGACATAAATGAAAGCATGGTGTTATATGATAGGAAAATGATTAAGAGGCATGATGAGTTGTTAGATGAGATATGATGCAATGGTACGTGTTACATGATTTGTGAGATGATATATGTTTAGATGGAAATTGATGAGATGATATATGATGAGATAAAATGTCGTATTGAGATGATGTTGATGATGATGATAATATGCCTAAGTTATGGAGTAAGATCTTGACTTGTGTGATTTATGTGAATGGCCATTATGTGAGTAGACTTAGACTTATGCATGATTATGTATTGATCGCTAGGTAATATGTGACATGATTATGGTGTTATTGCTTGGATTCCTCTCTTTTTCAGGTCAGTTTCCTATGGGAGCTTACTCAGTAACTAGACCTCATGCTTGATGTGTCATATAATGTGTAGATGTTGCCATGAGCGGAGCTAGGGGGAGCGAGGGGAGCATTCGCCCCCCCTTTCATCCGAAAAATCACCTATATTTGTTCTACATGTTGATAGCTTCGTTTTGATATATTATAAGCCTCAATCCGATATCCGAGTAAAAAGTTATGAACGTTTGAAAGTTAAACACAGATTAATTATTTCAAATATCTTTTAATAAATCACAATGCTTTTATATTTTACTTAATTTGATATTTTGGTAATATAATTCAACCCAAAAGCTTCGAAACAAGAGGTTATATTACTAAATTCGATAATTATATAAGAAATTATGCCAGTTTAAAGTTTGTATATCTTGTTACGCATTATTGCATGCTAAGAGAAAAACAAGTTACATATTGACTTTGTAGGTTTCAAATGATATATTTTTAGACGAAAAGAATGTTGATATATATTAAAATATATCAGTTTTTTCGTTTAAAGAGAAAAAATATATAAGAATTAATGACACAGTTTTAAACTAAAACACCACCATTTTGAACAAAAAATTGTGTTTTGAACTAAAAAAACGTTGTCTTAAACTAAAATGTCATTTTTAATCAAAAATATCATAATTTTAGTTTGCTAAACTATAGAAAAATTTATTGAAAAGCGAGTCAATAATTTGTATAAAACTTCGCCCCCCCCCCCCGATAAGTTTCTGGCTCCGTCACTGGGTGTTGCATATGCATAAGAGCATGCAATGTATTACCATACTTAAGATCTGCACCGATGAATGAGCATCCGTCTTCTTTATGCGTTTGGAAAGAGAACGGCCGTTATCTATGAGTCTTAGAGTCGTTGCTAGGGTCATTGGGGCATTCGTGTTTCTTAATGTTTCGGTCCCGGTCAAGTCAATGAGCATGATCTCTATATTGATGGTTCGGTCTAGAGAGGTCGAGCCCCATACCTCGGAGTTGGGTACGGAGTTATATGGATGATTCGATCTAGAGAGGTCGAGCGCTCTACCTCGGAGTTGGGTACGGGATCTATCAGAGATCGGGGATATGCCGCTTGGCATTCTTTGGGCCATTTACTGTACTTTCTGCATATATATATATATATATATATATATATATATATATATATATATATATAGAGGATAGATCCTGTGTAAGCAAGTGTTACTGTGTAATTTGTGAGCAAATCTAGAGCGTCGGATTAAGAAGATTAAACGGATGAGATTAAAAGTAACTAGTGAACAGTAACATTATTCGTAGGTACGAAGTGATTATTCGTATGTACATACATATGAATAATCTTTTGTTACTTACAAATAATGACGTTTGTTCATACATACGAATAATTACATTATTATACAGGAATAATCGCTTGGTACCTGCGAATAATTTCTCTGCTCACAAATTACACCGTAAGGCTTGCTTACACGGGATCCAACCTCTCTCTCTCTCTCTCTCTCTCTCTCTCTATATATATATATATATATATATATATATATATATATATATATATATATATATATATATATACTGTCAGCATGTTTGTGTGATTTAAATTCCTGCAGTGCATTAGAAACATCCTTTATTTAGGCTTAGTATGCTTTATGTCCTCAATGTGATCTTTAGGGCTTGCATGCGTCTCTTGGCCTGACTTCGTGGTTAGTTTCATGAATATGATCCCTACTTATTGCATGCTTCCATGACGGGTTTATCTCTAATTTGATGCACTGATGACCGAGAGACTGACTATCACTGAACCTACATATCTTGATAATTTATACTTGTTTACTCGGTTTTGACCCGGCTATGCCGTGACAAGTTGTACCCTGATTTTCGTTGCTTTCCATTTTAATCTTCAAACGATTTTGAGCGACTTAGTCACATAAGACAGGTTCTAGGTACCAAATGGCCATTCGCTAGATTTAGGGTATGAAATCCCCTCTTTCAAAACACTAACATTTGAGGTTTGAAACCTCGACCCGTACTTGGGTTGAAAGATCTGAATGAAGGTATCCAACCTTCGAAACGTAACCCGAATATTTATATTTGGGCCGTTACATTCATATTCTAACTTTATCAGTCTACACTAGTCTCCTATTATCCCACTCTATTTTTTTCCCAGTGTTTTCGTCTATTACATTTTAGTTTATCTTAGGTTTTGTTTACCTCTTTATAACAATTTTACTATTGCCAATCTTTTTGGCCTTTTAAACCACCAGACTGGTCGGTGCATCGAATTACTTTACGTTTAAAAAATCCCTTAAAAAATGTTTTCATCTTCCATTGTGATGTGATCGTAGTTGCCCATGAGCTCGACTCTTTTTTCCTACAAAGGTTTGTCTTCGGAGCTGAACCTCAACTTTCATTTGTGAAAACTGTTTGGAGATACCTCGGTATTTTGGCTCGTTCTGGCTGCATAAAATTCCGATTGAAGCCGATGAGCCCTTCTTGGAAAGATATTTTAAGTGGCTACAATTTTATTGAATGATGCAATAGTTAATTCAGCTTGGAAGATGGCCGAAATCTGAGATCTTTGCAGCTGTCCGAAAATTTGGCAACTTGTCAGAAATGAAATAAATGAAGACGGAATGCATTCAATAAAGTCGGATTAAATGACGGGGCTTTAGAGATTCTTCCAAACTTAAATCTCTTTGATGGCAGCCAAGACCATTTGTTTTCCCCATTATGGTTGCCCATCTCTCCGTCATAAATCTCGAAAATCCTTTCGTATTACCCATCATTAGTTTATCGATTTATTTTAATTTCTTTTATTTTTCATAGCATCAATATTTTGCTATATAAAGGGATGTAAGAACTTCTTTTGAGAAAAGTTGAATTTGAGAAAATAAGCACTGTGCTTCCTTCGTTTCGGGTTAAAAAACAAAATCTATCTTGGTGAGATGCCAGATAAAACCTCTTGGTGAGATGCTAAGAGTGATTCCCTAGTGAGTGACAATGGAATCAAAGGGTCGGAAATACTCAGTGTGTGAGGCCGAGAATGTGGAAGATCGAGTGTTGGAGAGAGCTCGGAGTGCGAGGCCAAGAGCGATCTTGTATCACATATCCCTCACACCCCATCCCCTACCTTACCACCATTCTAAGGTCTTCCACAACCCCATCATCACCCCCAAAACGTCACTCCAAAACAGCCCCTCAATCCCTCTCAAAAGAGCCTCGTTCATAATCGTCTCTGCTCAGGCGACGTCTTGGTAAAATGTTGTTTTTCTGCTTCGTTTGACCTCTGATTGATGAGATCTTCCCCGTTACACGACCGCAACTTCAAGATCTACAAAATTAGTACTCTCACGCCCTCAGGAGCCAAGCCAATCGACAGAAAATCGGCATTCTTTGACGATTGATCTGCTGCTTCCGAAACTGCCAACAACTTCCCAACCTCTCGGAACTCTCGTCGCCGGTTCTTTTGCTCGAGCCCGGACCCGAGCACGTCACATTGGTACGAAAAAAGTCAAGTAAAAGCTCAATTTCTCAAACACTTTGGAGTATATGTATTGAGTGCTCATGCCTCAACAAACTAATCTTGTAACAATTTAGAGTATATTTGGAAGGTAAAACAATATTCATTATAGGAGGTTATTTTCTCTTGTAGAGAAAAAGCACTATATATTAAACTATGTTCTCATTTGAACTTATCTTTCCATCCATAGCTTCTTGTTTTTTAATATAGGTAAGAATTCGAAATACCAAACAAATCCATAGCTGGTAAATCAAGAGTGTGAAAGACCGCCAGATGGATTGACCGTCATGATACACCAAAAATCAAATAAAACAACTAAATGAATTGAAAAACCCCGTAACCCAAGGACAAGTAGCACCATGCTCTAATTGGAAGGCCCGAAATGGTAAGTGAATAGTGAAAACATGGGATAGCGGAAGCTAACACGATGTCTCACCCTCAGATAGACAAAGAACAAAAATCCACAACAAGGAAATAGACGACTCCTGGGGAAATGTAGACCAGACGACGTTCCCCTCACCTAAATGAGAGATCTTCGGAGATCCCAAACACTACCACGATCATTATGATCAACAGAGGCGCATGACTGCACCTTCTTCCAAAACTAAACACACACCAAATATCAAACCACTAAAAGCAAAATTACCAATACTTCACGGCTAGACGAGGTCTGAATTACCACAAGTACATCATTCTTATTCAAATTTTTCTAATTATCAAATCTATTTTCTACTGAAATCAAAACAATATATTCCAAGGGTGGAAAATCCTAAGGACAAAATCCTCTTAGTATTTCAATTCCTTTTTCGTTTTTTGATTTGTTTTTTCGCTTTGATTTTAATCATCGAGGTCAGCAAGGCCACCCAAGGGCGATGACACATCATATCAAGTTTGCAGACCAATTTGGAAAATCCACTATGTGTTCATAGCATGTCAATTAATCGAATAAGGTGATTACAATGGAGCAGAGAGATCATGAACCATATCAACATCGCCAACCTAGAAGCAAAGGCATGATTTCAATTCATAAATTATCGAATTTCAATCCAAGATCCACATAAAAAGGATCAAACAAGGGATATATCCTTGGTTTCAATTGAAGAAGAGAAAGAACTCTCCCAACTCAGGTCAAAATTGGGGCAAATGAAGATTCAATTCTTTTCTCGTGTTGTCAAAGGGTTTCTAGTTTTTTCCCTCGCAAAAGATAGCACCAACACAAGGGAAAATGAACAAGAACTTCTAGCCACTAAATCACAAACAGAAACAGATAAGAAAAATAAATCAACATGTAAGATTGATAATAAACATTCATTTCAAAATATGACAAAATCCTTATGCTCTTTTCAGTTCGTGAATGTCCAAACCTTTTATTCTTTAGTTTTCTTTTCACTCATTGTTCCCCAACTCTAGCGTTGTGATTTGATTGGGGTGGCATCCTTTCATATCGCAATTTTCTTTTCAGTTCCATTCTCAAATGAGGATGACTTCAATTCATAACAGTTTACCTCTTTATAGGATTTCTTGTCATTGGTCATGGCTTCAAATTTGAGATTTGTTATGGGATGCTTTGCCCCTTTAAGTGGGCAATTTCTAAGTCCGGCTTCTCATATTGTGTCGACCACCAATCGATGTTTGGGGCAAAGGGATAAGCTCTATTTGTTTTCATCTTTGTTTCTATTTTTTAACCTTCAAGCGTAGATCTAGTAGGATCCACTAAGAGAGTCATATGTTCCTAAAAACTAGGAGAGCGTCCGAGGAAGAATTGGGTCAACATGGCTAAGAAATACTCCGAAAACCAGCAAAAAGAGGCCATCGGTGCCGCCGTCCCCGAACCAGAAGACATCGCCACCCTCTTTTTAAATCTTCACCACCTTCTCTCTATTTTGCACCACCCGTCGGTTATTCTAAATACAGACCTTATGTTCCTTCATCCATGCCTTTTCCTCTTCTTTTTCTTGCTCTTTGGCATGCTTGTCGAGCAAATTCGGTTGTGTTTGTGGTTTCCTTTTGCTTTCTTTTTGCATTTTAGAGATATGGCTTTTGATTTGAGGTAGTTTGTAGTTCATTTTTAGATTCTGACTGGAAAAGGTTTGGCTGGGCAAGAGGAAAAGTTTTTTAAGGGTTTTCTTTATCCATAGCTTATTGTTGAAACTAATAGGTCAACTAATTGGAAAACCCTTTTCTTTTTCTTTTGTCAAAAATTAAAAATATTTATAATCAGAATGAAACCAAATGCATTTTACTTTTAAATTTTAAAGAATACATATTTCTTGCAACAGTTGTATAAAATGTTACATATCAGAACACTATGAGGAGTTATTTATCCAAATTCAAATATCATACTCCTATTCTTGCAAATCTAATTAAGTAGATTGTTCTCTCACTCTAACTCAATATTTTTTATATAAAGAGAGGAAAATGAAAATATAAATAATGATATTTCACCAAGAATTTTTCATATTATACGAATATAGCAAAAAATAAGAATCTAATTCTACTACAAGCTTGGGATTCCATCTAGATCATTGATCGGAATCAAAATGCATAGCTGCATCTCCCAAGCTTATGGCATTAGCTGCGAGCTTAGAGAGCACCTTGTTGGCTCGCCCAAGATCTGAGGTGGAGTCTTGCCCAATACCATTCTCACAAGTGTCCATGTTGGTGACCACCGTGCTGAGCTTTAAGCTAGTCATGTATTTATCTTTCTCTTTGAAAGCTTTCATGGCACCCTTTAATGCACTTATGGAATCTTTGTACATCTTCTCGCAATCACTAGCGTCTTTTGGGTTAATACCCATGTTCGGGTTTTGAGCCAATGCCTTAGATACATTGAGGGCTTTGCTTAAAGCTTTAACAGATGTTTCAAATATGCTTGAAGCATCAAACTTTTTAGCATCCTTCTCACTAGAGAGCAATGTCGCTTCACATTCAGGGGGGAAATCAGCTTTCTTACAACCTAGTACGATTGATTGAGGAATAGTAGGATACCTTTTTAGTGCATCTGTGAGGGATAAAAGTGATTCAATTGAGTTAAATGAATCAGAAGAGGAAGCATATTTTTTCTCTTTCGCTTTCTCCTCATCTTTTGTCTCCTTTTGCATCCCTATATCATGAAACTCTTCATTTTTCTTCTTCTTTTTCTTTCCCTTCTCATCAAACTCCTCATCCTCAATTTGTTCCCCATCTTTCTTTTTCTTACTTCCATTTTCATTGAACTCCTCATATGCCTCCTTCTCATCATTTTTCTTCTTTATTCCATTTTCATCAAACTCCTCGTACACCGTTTTTTCCTCATCTTTATTAGCCTTATTCTTTTTTCTCTTATTTTTACTTTTTTCAATTTCATCCTCTTCATCTTTCGCTTCTTCATTTATCTCATCTTTACCCTCATTTTCCTTTTCCTCATCCTCTACATTTTCCTTCTTTTTTGTATCAGAAAGAGAGTTAGAGCTTCCCATTTCATCTTGTTCTTCCTCTTGAACCACTCCGGTGTCATGCACCAATAGCTTTGAATCCTTAAGCAATCGGGAAGGAACATTGTTATGCTCCGAGATAGATTGCTTAAGAAGGAGAAGGACGATAAAAAAGAAGAATGTGATCATGTGATGATTAAATTTGAAAAGTACCATTTTGATCTTGGTCGAGGTAGAGATCAAACTCAATCGAAAGAATCTTAAAATGTGTAGAAATAGATGGAAAATATATTTCAATCTAACACCATCTATTCTTTTTTTAGTGAAAGAGTTATGGAAATCCTTGATAATAGGAAGTTCCCTAAAATCACATTAGCCATCCATAATAATTATAAAAAAAAAAAGATTAAACTTATCGTTTTAAAAGATCTTTTTTTTAAGAAAAAAATGATATAGACATGAATTTAAACTCATCAATATTGTTTTTTGTTATGGTCCTAATCTACACACTTCAACATCCAAATACTAAAGGTGCATGGGGTAAGGCTAGGTGAGTTTTTGGTTGGGCCAATCTTTCTTCCCTTATCCAGATATTTGTATTTAGATTCTGGAAAATGAAGAGCATCCAAACACTTATGTTTTTATTATAAGCTCAATCTTTATTACCAGCAACGTAAAATATTTACATTTTGATAGGGGAAGGGATTGAAAGGGGATTTTTTTTGGGAGCAGGATAAGAATTAGGAAAGTCACCGCCGACCGGGCCTCTTTTCTAGCACGACCAGTCCCCCATGAGAGCCTTTATAATGACCAGACAATCCCCTTCGATCAAAAGGTATTGAATTCCCAAGGCTTTCGCCTTTTCCACGCCCATGTGGAGGCCCAAAGCCTTGGCAAACACCGCAGAACTGTTATTACAGTGCCCCGATTCTAAAGAGAAAATATTGTCGTTGTGATCATGAATGACACACCCGTAGGAGCCTACCTCAGACTGGCAATAGGAACCGTCAAAATTTAGCTTGTAATACCTAGAAGGCGATCTTTCCCAAACTTGTGTTTTCCGTGAGCTACTTTTACTCGAAATGGGATTAGTATTTGGAGCCGGAAAAACGTTTATCTGGGTCCCAATGTTTTGGTTATTAGTTGTTTTAGTTCTTGCAGACCAAATTTGGTAAGACGAATCGCAGAATAAGGCAATCTCATGAGCCGTGATAGATGTAACATGATTGAAGACAAGTTGGTTCTTGAAAAACCAGAGTCCCCACCAAGCAAAGGCCAGATTACCGGTTGTATGCTTACCTAGAGATGTATATGTGTTGTTTAGGATGGTACTAGGTTTAGAGTCAACAATGATGCCTATTGTGTTAGGTTTTTTATGAATCCTAGGCGCCGAAAGTAGGTCGTTTGTCATAGGGCATTCCAGTAGTAAATGGAATGTCGATTTCGTAGAGCAGCCGCAGAAGCTGCAGCCGGATGGTACCAAAACATGTGACCGTTGTAGTCTATTCGAAGTGGGTAACCCATCGCGAGATATTTTCCATAGAAAATGTCTAATTTTATGCGGAACAGTCAGTTTCCAAAGCCAGTTACAATCGAAATTTGGGTCTCCGTCGTGAAGCGGGATCATATTCGTGGCCGAGCTAGTTGAGAATCAACCGTCCTTACTAGGCCCCCAGAAGAGTTTGTCATTGAAATTGTTATCTGATAATTTAATGTCAATAATGTGTTCAATGATCGCTAGTTTTAGTAAACCTTGTACGTCCGTATGAAGTGCCGAAACATTCCACTTATTATTGCTATCAATAAACTGGTTAACGGACCAATTGAAAGATTCTTCATCAATCGGTTGAAGTGCCAGATCATGTAAGGGGGTCTGGCGAGCCCAGTTGTCCTTCCAGAAATTAACCGAGTGACCATTTCTGATAGACCATCGAAGGCTTGGTTTAAATAAATGCCTAATAGAGGTGAGCTTGGACCACTGCCACGAAGTGTTTCTTTTTTCTTGTATAATTCATAAGCGTTGTATTTTTCAGATATTTTGATGTAATTACTTTGACCCAGACGTTTTCTGGTTAAGCGATGATTTTCCAAAGCAACTTCATTTTTAGAGCAAGATTCATAGTTTCTGCTTTGTATATGCCAAGTCCTCCTACTAGAGTATCGGAGCAGACCTTATCCCGGCTGATCAACGGAATTAACACAAGGCCTTTGTTTCGAAAGAATTGCCTGTAAACCCTGTTGAGTTCGTGCAGAATCGACGAAGGCAGCATAAAGGGTTGCATTATGACTGTTTGGGCGCTCAAATTTGCTTTAATAAGGACCTTTCGACCCTGAGCGGACAGGGTTGCAACTTTTCATTTAGACAATTGTTGTTTTGCTTTAAGTACCACATCCGCGAAAGTATCGGAATTAACTCTTCTGTTGATGATCGGGCATCCAAGGTACTTTTCAAGATTATTTGTCTGTGGAATCCCTAGGGTCGTTGAAACTGTGTGAATAGCCATGTTTGTCATGTTAGGAGAAACTTGGAAACTAGACTTGTGTAAATTAACCCTTTGGCCCGAGATCTGGCAAAAACGTTGAATAGTATCGGTCATATTGATACAAGTCGACTGGTTTGTTTTACCGAAGAGCATGATGTCATCTACAAAAGCAAGGAAAGGGATTTTAACCCCACCCCTACCCAAGCAGAAACCCATGTCTTTTGACATAGACGCCAACCTATGTAGCGTTCTTGCAAGCACTTCAGCCGTAAGAATAAATAGGAAAGGTGACAGAGGGTCACCCTGCCTCAGGCCCCTAGTGGGGGTAAACGGTGTAGAAGGTTCGTCATTGATGACAACCGAATAAGAAATAGTTTGGACACACTCTTGAATCATTGAATGAACTTGCTATCAAAGCCGAATTTTCCAAGGACAGAAAAAAGGAAAGGCCATTCAACCCTATTATATGCTTTTTCCATGTCCAGCTTAATAACCATATAGCCACATCTAGCTTTTGTTGTTCTAAAGGAGTGGAAAATTTCATGGGCAATTAGAATATTGTCCTGTATGGATCTACCCTTAGTGAAAGCACTTTGTAATGGATGAATCAGTTTGTCGAAAATGTTTGAAATTCTGGCTGTCAGAATTTTAGAAATGATCTTATAGACCGTAGAACAAAGACTGATTGGTCTGAAATGGTTAACACATTCCGGGTTATCTTTTTTTTTGGATTAATGTAATGAAGGTATGGTTTACCTGGCATAGCATTCTTCCAGACAGAAAGAAAGCCTTGACGCCTTTAATAATGGATGGGTCTACAATATCCCAGTAGGATTGATAGAAACCAGCAGGCATTCCATTAGGCCCCAAGGCCTTGTCTGCTTTTATAAAGAACAGAGCGGCCTTAATCTTTGTATTTGTTACTGGGGCAGTTAGGGCCCTATTCTCAGCTACCGAGATTTCAGTATCAATAACATCCAGATCATCCCGGAAAGAAAGCGCATGGTTGTACGATGACTTAAAACGGGCGAAGAAGTTTGAGACGAACTCTTCTCTAATCAGATTATGGTTAGTCAACAACGGGCTAGATTCTGCTGTGAGTAATTTAAAAGCTTTTTTCCCCCGCCTCGTCGATGCGATACGGTGAAAATAGGCTTGCTGTGCTTTAGTTTAGCTCTTTGACTCCAGTAGTGCATCTGGAAATCTATAGCATTCTTTCTCTTTTATTTAGAAGTCTCCTCTGAAGTTTAAAATTGTGCGAGTTTGGGTTGTTAATTAGGTTTTGTTGCAGTCGTAGAAGTTGTTCGTCATTTTGATAAACTTGTATATGAATGTTGTTGAAAGTCTTCTTGTGCCATTTTTTTGCTAGGACTTTTAGCAGCCAGTTTTCTTTACTAGTTTCAATATGTTTGATCCCACCGGGTTAAAATGCCATGCTTGTTTGATGATATTAATAAATTTAGGTTTTGTGGTCCAAGCTAGCTCGAATCGAAAAGGTCTTTTGTTAATGTGTGTAGGAGATCGCATGTCAATTGATATCGGGGCATGATCAAAAGTTGTAAATGGGTGGATTTTAACCCGAAGGCCATCGTAGGCTGCAATGATCTCATTTTGTGCTAACAGGCGATCGAGTTTAGCAAAGCTGTTGTTTGGTGAACCAGTTTTCTTCCTCTGCCAAGTATAGTTTCCTCCATGGGTGGGTACAACATGAAGTAATAGATCATTTTTTTTATCTATTGTAATCGCTTGAAATGATTCTGGGAATGAATAATCCCCCCAATTTATCGTCTGGAATAGCGATTTCATTTAGGTCGCCTAGGATACAGAATGGGACGAGTAGTTATGACGAGTAGTGCATTACAAATTCCCAGAAGGAATTTTTAGCATTATAGTTTGGTGGGGTGTACACCAAAAGGAAAGCCATTGTTTGGTTTATATTGTAATCATGATAGTTGATATGGATTAGTCTGTGGTTAATAGAGATTAGCATAATTTCACCTTCATAAGACAAAACGTCTCTCCAAAGCAGACAGATGCCGCTCTTGAAGGCAACTGTCGGGTCAAAAGCCATATTATTGAACCCGCATTTTTTCCAGACGTTATCCGGAGAAGGTTTATTTGATTTTGTCTCAAGCAGAACCAAGACATTAATATAATTATTTTTGCAATATAGTTCTATATTAGTCAAGAAGTTTTGCCTTTTTATGCCACGACAATTCCAAGAGCAGATATTCATAGGAAACCAATTTTGATCCGTAATCGTATGAAAATTAAAAGCTTATAAGCAGAGAATCGCAAATAAGCATTGGTCGATGATTTGTATCGTTATCGATTAATTATTATGGAACGGTGAGGTAAGAAAACATTGTTTGTGAGACAAGGCATAAGCCGAATGCTATATTGAGGGTATGAAGAATGATAAAATAAATACACTTGTTTGTTTAAATTAGGTATCGGTTGCAAGTAAATACAATACATCAATATGTATGTAGTATACTTGAAGCATGCAAATGATGGTTGGTCAACATTGGTGTTGTGCACCTTTAATTGTTTACTTTGACAACATTGATGTAGTAAGGCCTTGTAGGGAAATTTCGATCTCAAAGGATCATAAACCATGTCTTAGTGACTAAAAGTCATCAAGTTGACTAAAACCGAGAGAGCAGAATCGTGGCTAGTCTAGAGCAGCAAGCACCCGAGCAGCCCAGCAAACCACCCCCATTAGCAGCAACAAACGGCAGCAACCAGGACAACAAGAAGAACCCTGCACCAAAGACAAAACCCAAGGCAAATCGAGCCGAAAGTATGTAATTCTAGCAGAGTATTATAAGTAAACAAATTTGTAATTGAACATTGGTACTAGTCTTGTGCCTTGTGAGGCTTATAAGTAATTTGATAAAAGCTATTCAAGGCTTGTGAACCATAAGGAGCAGCAGCAATTAGTCGGTTTTGAGCGAGAGGGAGACACCCTTCTCGCTCCAAACCGACTAATGACCGTCGCAAGATAGCTAATGGGCAACTGTAGAGAACAATCTTGAAAGCACAATGAGGATGCATCAAGATAAACCAATGAGTAAGGTAATACTTAAACCGCAAATGAGTGATCAAATTTTGTAATTGTAATTAAGTAATACAAATAAACAAGTTAGTAAATGAACATTGGTGTGAGGATTGTGCCTTGCAAGGCTTATGAACAATTTGATAAAAGTTATTCAAGGCTTGTGAGTAGACCTATCAAAACACAACCCGACCCGAAAAACTCGACCCATACGCCCGGTAAATTCTGGATCAAGACCCGGTTTTTTTGACCCGACTATTTTTTTTACCCGAACCCAAAATACCCGGTAATTTCCCGGGTAAACCGGGTCCGGGTCGACCCGGTCGGGTCATATAATCCCTCTTTTTTTTATCCCCTCACGGCCTCACTAAGTCATTGTTAAACTCTCTCATTCAACCTTAGTTCTCAACTCCTTCGTTCAACCCTAATTTCAGCCTCAAATCCTCCTCACTAAGTAATTTGTTTTCCTAGTGGGTCCCATGCCAAATAATTAAAAATACATTAAAATTGTGAATTAATCTCATCCACTCAATTTCAATGGCTCGGATCTGTTCCTAGTTTACATCTTAAGGGGTGTTTACGCATGAGTCAACCCCTATATATATATAGGTAATGGTTCAAATGTAAAATGTCCTTAAGATGTAAAATTCTCTAAATGAGTCTAATTATAAGTAAATGGGCCTAATTTTTATGGGTAATAAGTAAATGGGTCTAATTTATAAGTAAATGGGCATAATTTAATTAGCAAACTATCAACCCCATGTGCCCCTTGCCCCATCCGTGTGCCCCCTGCCCCCCATCGTGCCCCCCTTCTTGAGTCAGTTTTTTTTTTCGCGTCAACAATTTTTTTTCGTATCAGTATTTTTTGTTGTGCACTTATAACTTGAGGTTGTGCACATATAACATTATGTTGTGCAAATATAATTATTTCTTATGGGTAAATAGGTAAATGGGCCTATTTCAATTATAAAAATTTATAATTTTTGTAATTGAAATATAAGATTTTGAAGTGCACAATTAAAATTATAAAGTGCAAAAATAAAATTTATTTTGAATGTAGGTTTTTAGAAATTAAATGTGCAAATATAAAATTATAAAGTGCAAAAATAAGATCATAAAGTGTATGAATGAGACACAAAATGTGCTTTTGAAATCGATGTTTTAATTTTGTTTTTTTTTTTTTACTTTTGAGAGTTTGGGTTCACCTCTCACATAATTTAGGCTCATAGATTTCAAATGATTTTTTTCCGTAAAACAATTTCAAATTAAAGTGCATAAATAAAATAATAAAGTGCAAGAATAAAATGACAAAGTGCAAGAATAAAATGATGAAGTGCATGAATAAGATTATGAAGTGCACAATTGAGATTATAAAGTGCATAAATAAAATGATAAAGTGCAAGAATAAAATGATGATGTGTATGAATAATAATATGAAGTGTGCAGTTAAGATTATTGTTAATGTGTTTTGAATCATTGTTGACCGGCGACGCATCAGGGGGTCCGAGGTGTAGTGGTCTCGCTGACTGGTCAGCGAGTCGGGGGTCCAGGTGGCGACGCGCCCTTGGCGGGGTTAGGAGAGGCAACGCCACCCTGCCTTTACAGTACGCAATGTTTAATTTAAACGGGCTTATCGTCTATTTGTTTTTTACGTATATCAATTTCAAATTAAAGTGCATAATTAAGATTAAAAAGTGCATAATTAAGGTTAAAAAGTGCATAACTAAGATGATAATGTGCATGATTAACAAATTTGGGATTGTTGTGTTCTTGTTTATTTTGTAACCTATTTGGGATTCGAACCCACATCTTTGTGCATATGCACATCGCTCTACCAATTGAGCTAATAGGTTAAAAAATTCAATTAATAACACATGAACTCATAACAAGGTAACTGTATTAACAAAGCAAGATCTTATTTCGTTCAAGTTTCAAGTATAAATACGGGCTTTTAAGGTCAATGAATATAGTAAGCTGAAATGTAGAAGTCCAAAGTTGCTGATTCCAGAATAAGGAAGACAAAGTTGCAGCAATAACAGCAAAGGTTATAACATATTCATGAGAAAAATGGCATTCTAGTATCTTAATGACCTTATAAAATAAACTCACTCAACCTTTATCTTGACAAAGTTGCATAACTAAGAATAATAAATTAATTGAAGATGAAACAAGAACAACGAGAGCAGCTGGAATCACAAGAAGCTGCAGAGGCGAGTTCAAGGGTCAAGGTTGGACCTGCCGGGTCACGGGTCGGACCCGCCAGGTCGACGGGTTTGACCCGCCGGATCAAGGGTCAAGGTTGGCCGACCCGAACCCTAATCCAAGAAAGCCACGAGTTGTCAAGTTTGGGTTGACCCGTTGACCCGCCAAGTCGACCTGCTGACCCCGCATGTTACCATATTAAAAAAAATATTTTTCTTATAATATTTTGAATAATAAATAATAAAAAAATGATATGAAAAGATTTTTTTTTCTACATAGCACTTTCTATATCCACTTCATTTCAATATGAAGTAGAAAAAAAACATGAGAAATTTTAGATCTCTATAAAACTTCCTTCATCTACTACAATATAAATGTAGGATGTAAGATTTCTCAAACTTTAATTCATTTCCAATGTAGGAAATAATGCTTAAAGTGAAGTGGGATTTATGGGAAGATGGGGTACACACAGACACACGCACACACATATACGAATTGACTCCGATGAAAACCTCAAATTGTGGTAAAAAACCGTGATGACTACTTTATAGCTTGGCTTATTTGAAACCTGTGCTAAAAACCTCAATTACATAGTGACTTTACAACTCAGTTCAACCTAAAAACCGTGCTAAAAACTCCAATTTTAAAATAACACATGACTTTATAGCTCGGTTAAGCTTAAAAACTTTGTTAAAAACTCATGTTTTAAAATTACACAATGACTTTATAGCTCGGTTTTTTTCAGAATCGGGCTAAAATTTGTGACTTTATAGATCGGTTCTATTCAAAACCGGGCTATAAAGCTAGTAAAACCAGGCTAAAAAGCCGGTCCTCACAGGTTTTTACCGCAATTTTGGTTTTCACTGGAGTGCACCCCTATATATTTAGGGTGTGGTTAAAATGAAAATGATCCTTAAAGTGAAAATGGCTCTAAAAGTGAAAATCATTCTCTTCTCACACAGGGGCCTGCTTAAAAAAAATAAAAACGAACCGGACTTCACTCCTCCTCTCCCCTATCTCTCATATGCTTCTTCGATTCTTCCCTCCTCTCTCAGACTTCACCTGGAAGGCGGCGGTGGCGACCTTCCCCTTACCATGGCTGCTCCCAGATCGTCCTCTGCTGTAACGGTCCGGATATAAATATCCGGGTTACGTTTCTAAGGTTGGGTACCTTCGTTTGGATCTTGCAATTCAAGTACGAGTCGAGATTTCAAACCCCAAAATATCAGTATTTCAAGTGGGGATTTCGAACCCCAAAACAAATCGAAGGGTCGTTGGGTACCCTTAACCTGTCCTAAACTAAGTCGCGGAAATTCATTTGAAAACACGACAGAAAGCGAAAGTAAAGTACAACTTGCCACGACGAGATCGGGTCAAAACCAGATTTGATAAAACGGATAATCAAGAAGTCCTTTAGCCGAGTTAGCGAGGTTAGACAGGTTCTTCGAATTTGCCCGGGAGGATTTCCACACCATAAAAGCATAGAACAAACATACCTAAAAACAATTTGTGCGAGCGAGGTCAGACCGAGTTCCCCCAACGCACTCTGTCCCGCAAGCAAGCATACATATACGCTATACCTATAATAAAGATGCTCTAATGCAGAACGGAAATTTAAATCACACAAGCCCGCTGACAGTTTATATAATATGCAGGAAAATTATAAAGGCACCCAAAGAATGCCAAGTGGCATATCCCCAACCTCTGAAATTCCCGTACCCACTCCGAGATAGGGCGCTCGGTCTATGTCGAACCATAAATGAATATATATATATATATATATATATATATATATATATATATATATATATATATATATATATATAGATCATGCTCATTGACTCGACTGGGGACCAAAACGATATGAAACACGAGTGCCCCCAATAACCCTAGCAAGAACTCTATGACTCACAGATAACGACCATTCTGTTCTCAAACACATAGAGTAACCGAATGCTCATTCACAAGTGCAATCCTAGCATGATACTACATGGCATGCTTTTAAATGCATATGAAGCACTGACGTGGGGAGAATTGAGTCGAAATATATAATAAAATATAAAGAAATACAACTCTTAGCCTCTTCAAATAAATTCAAGACTCCCCGCTATAGTAGTAGGGAATCAGGTTCGATCCACAAGGAAGTGAGTCAGCGGGATCCTAGTAGCGTTGAAGTGAAGTCCTGAATGTTCGACCAAAAGCCTCGATCTCGAGCACAGAACTCGATGTCGACCTTGGCTGTCGATGCTTTCTGCAACAGAAGACCTACAGAGACAAAAACAACAGTCGATATCGATGTAAGCAGATGGAATCGACTGGCTCAGAAGACTGTCAGTCGACACATGTGGTCGATATCGACGTTGGTGGGTCGATATCGATGTTCAGTAACAGTAACTCAGGAGACTCGAAATCGACTCAGAAGACTGTCGATCTGGCACCGTGGTCGATATCGATGTCGACCTCGATATCGATGTTCTCCTGCAGAGGGTTAGTTCTTTGTCGGCAAAGGAAGGCCGAAGATTTAAGAATGGAAAAGGAGTAATGAATAGAAATAAACAAAGGTTTTAGGTTTTTCGATGACTCAACGAACGGCAGGCAAATATGGATGTAAACTTAAGAAAGAAAGGATCTTCCAAAGCCAAGGATTACCGCGACGACGACCATGATAGAATAAGTAAGAAACCACTAAAGATGCATGCTTTTATCATAAAGGAAAAGGCTTTCACCTAAACCGGCAAATAGGAAAAGAGATCTTGCAATTACTTAACCTAATTTGCGTCTACCTTTGTCATAATTGAGTTTATAATCTTTCGAATAGAAACCCTAATTACTACCCCAGTTTTACAACATGAGTTCCTTAAATTCGCATTTAAAGATGAAGCACAAGGTAGAGCGAGATAAAAGATACCTTCTTTAGCGACATACAAACCTTACCACCATGGCTATCGTCGGGCTCACCCCGACCCTAGAAGAAAGGGCGACTACTCGCTCATGTTGAATGTAGACATGTTTTGAATTGAATAAACTTGCATATATAGAAAATTTTGAATCTTTACAATCTCAACGCCAACTATCGTAAGCACCGAAACCTTAAAGCTCAAAACTAAAACTCTAACTTTTATTGCCTATTGCTATTGTCTTTCTTGCTTGGATGATTCTAAAAAACCAGCCCCTAGGGCTTTATTTATAGGCTACTAATCCTTGATATCCAAGGATTGTAACTTCTATCTAAACTATGAACTCTATCCAAACAATTAGGATAGGTCTTTTATTTTGATAAAACTTTAAACAACTTGATAAAACTTAAAGGTAAAGATAAATAAATCTTCAGCTGCTATCTATCTAAAAGTACAAGATAATTCGTGGCTTTGAGGATAGAATTCATAATTCGAGTCTCGAAATTGTATCTATCTTCTGTCGAGGTGTGGTCGATATCAACTAGTAAGGTCGATATCGATGTCTGTATTTCTGCTCGACTTGTCCATCTCCACTCGATGTCTATGTTATGGTTGATATCGATGTCAGGTGATCGATATCGAGTGCCTTCTTGGTTGGTCTGTGTGGTCTATCTCGACACTCAGAAGGTGTGTCGACAACAATGGTCGATATCGATGTTGATGGTCGATATCGACCTCTGCTCAGCTTCACTTGGCTTCTTCGTTTTGACTCCGATTTCAATCCAATTCCTGCATATTCAAGCCAAAACTTGTGCAGACTCTACCTTATGCACGTTAGCTCATTCTACACAAATTCCTTTTGTTTTCAACCTTTGTTTGAGGAATCGAATAAAATATGAAGTCAAAACTTGCGAATAAAATAGGTACAATTATGTACATCAAAATACCCCATACTTAGACTTGCTTGTCCTCAAGCATTAACCAAGCAATAACTAACACCTACAACACACCCTTCAAGTCTTCGCCTTTGTCAAAAGCAACATCATAAGCCGTAGCAAAGCAAAGCAAGTGAATTTAATATCATAGCACATATTTAGGCGATCCATAGGCATATGCAATTTTTGATCCAACCTCACAGGGATAATGTGTTTGCACTCAACTCTCATGTGTTTAGGCTATGAAGATCAACTCTCAACTCAATTCCATACACAATCTCATAAACATTGTAATTTATAAAAATCCACTTCGCAACCAATTATGAAAATGCAATAAGAACCATCAGGAGGACTTTCGCTCAATGGAAGACTTCAAAGAAGACTCCATTCGGCGGGGTTGTAATGGGGCTTGGTAAGGAATAAAAGGTATGGAATTATTTGGCTATGTGGTGCTTATATAATTCGGGAATCAAGACTCCTAAACTTCAACACTTGCAATATCCAAACCATAACTCTTCAATGTTGCACTTTCCAAGCTCAATTCTCCATAATGCTCTTTCCCAACTCATCTTTCCATAATATGCTCTAAAGATGCACTAAAAGATGTAAACCATACTATCAACCCTTCTTTCAAACTCTAATATGCCTCTAAAAAATATTACCTTTGTATGAAACAAATAAAGGACTTAAGGACTTTGGCTCATGCACTATGTATACATATATCTCTTTTTTTTGACGAAAATAATAAATCTATAATAAACAAGAAAAGTTGTGTTCATCCTCATTAATGTGCACCCATTATTATAGCCTCAAGCCTTATTTTAAAATCAATTAGTTTAATTTCCTCCCTTAAGCATTGTATTTTGTAAAACTTTAATTTACCTCTTTTCTTCCTACAATCAATTAGTTACAAATTCCTATATAATGCTATCCTTCGATTTATTTTAGCCGTTTAACTTTAATGACTAAAGGATTTATTATAGCCGTTTAATACTTTAGCCGTGCATAGCTCTCACAAATTGTTTAGAGGATTTATTATTGCCGTTTCATCTACTCAAAAATCATATCATATTTATCTATACTTTAATTGTGCAATGGCAAATTAATTAGCCATTTGTTTCTTCCAACTTCATATATAGGATAGGCTCTGCAATCTCCCATTCACAATCACAATTTCATGCAGTCCCAGCGTAGATGTATAGAGGTAATAGTGCTAACGCTCGATTTCGTCTTACGTTAGTCAATCATCATGGGGGAGAACAAGGCATGATCAAGACTCGGGCGAGAGAGCGGTCAGACATCACTGCTACTGGCTAGCTTGCACGATCCTATTTGAGGTCGATGAAGACAAATCCCTGGAGGGTCCCGTGTTGACATCTCAATAGAACGATCAAGATGGAGTCTTGGCTTGCGAATAACAAGAAAACGAAAGGAAGAACAGTTGTCAATGGAGGAGTTGTACAAGGCGGTGCCTGGGCCTGGCTCCAGCGGAACCGGACATCGGTCTTCTTCTTCTTCGCAAGATGAGGAGGCGAGAAAGAGAACAATCAATTTTTACCTTAGATTTTTTATTTATTTCTTGCATTATTTTCAATTATATTTATTTGTATGTTATGATTTTTTTTCCCGATCTCTATGTTGTGATTTTATATCATATCTTTTATTTCTTATTTTGTTGAAATAATATATATAGTTTTTTTTTCTAATTCGTATTCCTATTTTTTGATTGAAGGGTGAAAAATCTTACAACCTCCACTGTTGTTTGTAAGAAGTGTCATATTCACATCGATGTGAAAAAATTACAAATTAAGAGTATGTTGTTTTCCCTTCATTTTGTTGTTTTATTCATAATTGATACATATAATTTTATTTTGTTAAAAAAATATATGATTAACTATATACGTATGTACAAATAACCATTTTTGTTTAATTATATTAATTATCGGTATTCGTATATTATGAATTTTCCCCAATCTTTATAGTGTTATTTTAATTATATCATATGTTTTATTTCTTATTTTGTTCAAATAATATATAATTATTATTTTTTCTAATTTGTATTCCTTTTTTTTAATTGAAGTGTTAAGAATCTTACAACCTTCGATACATTGTGACAAGAAGAGTAATATTTACCACAGATGTAATCTTAATCATAAAAAAAATCATAAAGAAATATATTAGTGGCCGGAAATATTATATGAAACTCTTATTTCTTTCTCACTCATTTTGTTTCAATTTTCTAATGTTAAATATTATTGTGTTGAAATAATATATAATTTTTTTATTCCTAGCTCGTGTTTTTACTTTTAGTTAAATCATATGAAGATGAAAAGACATCATTGATTTTTACTTGGAATCCAAATAAATTATCATTTTCTTATTTATAAAATAAAAAGATAGTCATTTAATATTTTACAATTAAGGCATTCAACTTAATGCATTGAAGATAATATGAGAAAAAAATAAAGTTAAATTAATAAATATACCTGAATTAGAAGATGAAAAGATATTAATTAATTTTTACCCAAAACTAATGAAATTAATTGGTCATTAAATCATTTAGAATATGAAAAGATAGTCATTTATTTTTTTACATTTAAGACTATAATTTTATGAATTATTGAATGTAATATGAGAAAAAATAAATTAATTTCAAAATGAAAGATATTCGTTAATTTTTTGAATTCAATGAAATATAATTTTGCAATTCAAATTATTATTATTAATGTGTATTAGATTTATCAATTTAAATTTCAAAATTATAATTTTTTGAATTAATAAAAATAATGTCTATGTTTTCATCTTCCCAAATTTATATGTTTATTAATTAATATTTTTTGTATTGGATTGAATGTCTTGAATTCAAATAAATAAATGACCATCTTTTCATCTTCTAAATGATTCAATGCTAACTTCCTCATTCCAAGTAGTAATCTTCACCTCACAACCTCAATTTATATACCTAATAAATCTCATATTGATGTTCTTCAAAATTATATATATATATACTCTTAGGTCATATCTTATAAATTATATTATTTTCTTTCAAAACAACCCTATATATTTAACATAGTTTGATTAGGAGGAGCAAAATATGCGAACGAGAAGAATTTCATAGTTACCCTAAAAAAAGAAGAAGTTCATAGAAAAAGAGTCTCAATTGAGAAGAAATATATATATAAAGTAATATTTTGCATCTTATTATTAATTTTTTGAAAAAATATATATAGCAAAGAAGAGAGATTTTGCAACATATAAAAAAAACAAGTTACAATTATGTAACAAAGAATAGAGATTTTGAAATTAAATCAATTAAATGGTATTAATGTACATTATTATATCAATATCAATAAAAATTAATGTCAAAGCGCATGTGTGATAAAAGTTTCATAATCTTTAATATTAGTTGAAAATAAATAACGTGTAAATTAAATATTGCTTGAATCAAATTACATTTAATAGGTCAAACATATCTAATAGAGTATAACAGCTAATTAAATGAGCAAACAATGTAACTAAAACATGCCCCGTGCATCGCACGGGCATGCTCACTAGTAAATACTAAAAAATATGTGCATTTATATGGTGAGCCGAAAATCCTTTTACAAAATATGGCAAGATGTAAATATGCACCAACCCATAATTTCCTTGCTCAAAACTGGACAATATGCACTTTTCTTTCCACAAGGCATTAGTCCAGCCAATCTAAGTCTCAATTCCCAAATGGGGGTCAGGCTCAATTTGGCTAGGGATAATTTTGTAGAGTTTGCAATTTCAGACTCAGGCTAATTTTTCGGCTTCAAGCAGAGATAATGCAGGGTAGGTAAAGAGAGGATAAAAATGGCTTAAAAGATGCTTCCATCATTTAATTCTTGTAAACATAGACATATCTATGTATTGGCTTTGAATAACTATCACAACATTTAGAGATACATAGGAAGATTAAATTCACTCAAGAAAGAGGGGGGATTTTTAATGTTTTCCCTATAGGCCAAAATTCTCACAAGGACAATTTTTGTTGGATTTGCTTTTTAGCCTAGGATCATATGTGCTCAATTTCATCACAAGTTCACAATCTACATAAAAAATTTAAGGACTTAGGCTAAACCATCCAAATATGCCATAGGATTTACATGATCAAGTCAGCTATTGAGTTTTCATCATAGGACATCTAAGTAGGGTTTAAAAATAAACTTAAGGAATAAACATGCATTTTTTGTATTTTTGACATTTTTCTATTTTTTTGGATTTTGTCATTTTTATAAAACTAAAAGACTAAAAGACTAAGGATTCAAACTTTAAAGATGCATAAATTTTTAAACATGATGCAATGCATAAAAATAAAGTAAAAGGCAAATAAAAGGTAAATACAAGCCAAGTTGCCAAGTTTTAACCATAACCACAACCAGATAAAGAAGTTATAATGTCCAATTTCAATCCCACCCCATACTTAAAAATTACAGTGTCCTCATTGTTGAAAAAGCAAAGTAAAGGGTAGGAAACACTCACGCTCACTTACTCAATAAAAATCACTGCTCAGGAGGCGGAGGAGGCAGCAAAAGCAAGGGCCAATCCTGTGTAGGGGCTGACCCTGGGTAGTAGGTCGGGCCGCCATGTGGAAATGTAGAAGTACCAAGACCCTGCTGATCGAAGGTATACCCCATGTAGGAGCTCAATCCCTCAAGCATCCTCCCGTAGCGGCACTGATCATCGCGGATCTCAGCGATAGACAACTCCAGTCTAGAGAAGCGGGCAGTCATGTCGTCCTGCCAGTCAGTGGAGTAGGTGGGCTGGAAGGTCGGAGGAGGTGGAGGCATAAAGCTGTGGTGGCTGTGGTGGGACCCTTGCGGGCCCTCTCCACCACCAGCTGCATCGTCTGCGGCGTCAACATCATCATCGCCGCCATCAATGCCCCCTGGTAGGCTGGGGGCTGATGTGCTCCCTCCGAGTGGGGGTCTGCATCCCAGGACATGGCATCCACCTCTGGTTCATGGTTGTACAGAGGGGGCCTCCTCCGTAGTGTGGGATCAGCAGTCGGATCTATATCCGTGTGATATGGTTGCCCAGTCCAGGACTGGTACCAATCAGGGATATACAGGAGATCCATGTAGTCCTGTCGGAGTCTCATCCCCGTTTGGGGGTGTCTCCATCCAAGTGGGCCGGCTGAAATCACTCCGCCCTGGCGTAAAACAGTAGATTCTAGGTATGTAAGTTGGTAAGTGGTGTACCTCTCAACGTGGACACCCAAGGCCTGGGCTAGGATAGCCACCATGCCACCATCCAGGATCTCTGTGCTGGTCGTGCGTCTGCGGTCCAGGATGTGCTCGAGCCAAGAGTATAGGAACAGTAAAGGCTCATCCTCAAAAAGCATCCGCCTCAAAGTCTCCGTCTCGCGGTGTGTGGGGCGACGGATCTCAGGTCTAGCCCATATGGTGCTCGCTAGGACTCGCAGTATGACACGGAATAATGGGCTGACGACCCTGGAGGTGAAAGAGTCTGTGGGAGCGGGGTAGGGGATCCCTGAAATGTAGCTCCAGATGACGTTAGGGTCATGGACCCTGAATGGAGAGGAAGTATGAATAAACCCGAAGATGTTGCTCATCTCCTCGAGCGAGAGCCTAAAACGCCTGTTGTCGAGCTAGAATATAACTCGGCGGCCGGTGGATGTGCGGTCAGGAACCTCCAGGGTCGCCATAAACTCCCTTGTCAGCACGGGGTAGTGTTCCTCCAAAGGTTCGATCAGCCGCTGCAGAGAGACATTCTCGAATGCCTCCTGAACTCCAGTGTGAAACCCTAGCTGGACCATATCAGGGTAATGGTACCAGCGGGCCCTGCTAGCTCGGCGAATTAGATCTGTGGTTAGAGCACTCTGCTCGTCATCCTCAATGTGAAGTGAGTCCTGGGGGATGTTCTTTGCTCTCACCATTGTCTGCAAAAGAAAACATTGCCAAAGATAATTCCCCTTTGTATAAAATAGAAAGAACCCCATACTTAGGTTCCAAAACTAGCCTAAAAATTTTGTAATGGTAATTTGGCTAAGTTAAGTGCTAAAGCTTGCAAACCTAATTTTAATGATCAAATAAAGATACATTACCAAATTTTAACCATCAAAATAAGGATTATCTAATAAGAAGTCAAGAAATTACATAAAGTTGTCAACTTTTATAAAATTAATTTTCATGAATCTTTAACACTAATAAACCTAATAAATTTCAGATTTTTTTGTCCCATATATATAAAAAAACATATTTTTAGCCCTATATATATAAGAAATCAGATTTTAGCCCCATATATATATATATATATATATATATATATATATATATATATGAACAGATTTTTAGCCCTATATATATAAAAAATCAGATTTTTGGCCCACATATATAAAAAAATCATATTCTTGGCCCTCATATATATAAAAATCAGATTTTATAAAAACCCTATATCATGCAATTACTCTTTCCCGCGCAAATATCATTCAAACCCTAAACACCCAATATGCAATTTCTTCCAAAAATCAACTAAATAATCATGTAAAACTGTAAAAATAGATAAAGGGTAAGAAATCATACCAGAAGAGTGTCGAAATTAAGGGGGAAAGATGCAAGAAACTGCAAAGAAAATCGAAACAAGGCCGTCGAACTGAAACGAACGTCGAAATCGGTGTTGAAGGTCAAAATCGACCGGATCTGGGCAATTACTCATTCGACGTTGCAGCTACGGGCTCGCCGGCGGTCCTAGGTGGTCGGATCTGGAGGTTCTTGGCCAGAAAAGGGTAGATCTGGGCGAGGAGGGCTACGAAACAAGAGAGAGGGAGCAGGAGCGAGAGAAGAGAGAGAAAAACAAGGGGCTGTCGGGTTTTTGCAGCAGCGGGGTCTGGATCTGGGTGAAATTCGTAAGTGGGGTGCCGAATTCAGTGGGAGGATGGAGGTGACAGTGAAGCGGTGGTGGTGGGCTGCGCCGAAAGAGAAGAGAGAAAGGAGAGATGAAGGAGAGAGAGAGAAAGAGAGAGTGGCGGCTGGTAGGGTTTGGGTATCGAAAGGGGGGTAAGACGTCGAAGTCGGCGTATTTAAAGGAAAATAAAAACGAAAAATAAAAAAGGAAAAAGAAAATAAAATATAACCTGGCACTTACCTCCAGTTGTAGTCGATATCGACCCCCTTTCTGAATCGATTAGCTTCTTCTCACCCTATGCTTTTGTCGGCCAGTCGATATCGACCTTAGAGGTCGAAATCGAACTCTCCTCTGGACTCGATCTCCTAGTTTACTTTAGATAAAATAGCCACAAATAATCAAAAAATATAAAATAAACTAGTTCAACGCTAGCTCGACATTTCCATTTTTGTGCTAGTTCAACGCCAAGGTGGCACGAATCTCTTCTTCCGGGTCCTCCTTGTCATAATATTTCTTTACCCAGTGACCATTTACCTTAAAGGTGGAACCATCGTTGCAAAGTAACTCCACCGCTCCATGAGGGAAAATTTTATGAACCTTGAAATGTCCGCTCCATCTTGTCCTTAGTTTCCCTGGAAATAAGCGAAGTCTAGAATTAAAGACAAGGACTTTGTCACCTACCTCATATGTTTTTGGCACCAATTTCCTATCGTGCCACTTCTTTGTGTGCTCCTTGTAGATTTCGGCATTCTCATATGCCTTTAGGCGCAACTCCTCCAAGGCTTGCAAGTCAATGAACCTTCTTTTCCCAGCTTCGTCGAAATCCATGTTAAGCTCCTTGAGAGCCCACATCACCTTATGCTCAAGTTCAACAGGCAAATGACATTACTTACCATACACCAAGTTATAAGGAGTTGTGCGAAGTGGTGTCTTATAGGCCGTTCGGTGGGCCCAGAGCGCATCATCCAGTTTGGATGACCAATCCTTCCTCGAGCGGGAGACCGTCTTCTCCAAGATGGCTTTGATTTGGCGATTGGAGACTTCTACTTGACCGCTGGTTTGAGGGTGATAGGGCATTGCCACCCTATGGTTCACCCCATACTTGGCTAAAAGAGCTTCAAAGCCTCTCTCAATGAAATGCGAGCCACCATTTGAACTAAGTACTCTAGGAACACCAAAGCGAGGAAAGATGTTAGTTTTCATAAACTTAGAGACTACCTTCGCATCGTTGGTCCTAGTTGCCACGGCCTCCACCCATTTAGGGACATAATCCACCGCTACTAGAATGTATTTGTAGGGGCCTGAAGCAGGGAATTGTCCCATGAAGTCAATACCCCATACATCAATGAGCTCTACCTCCAGAATGCATGTGAGCGGCGTCTCATTCCTCCATGTGATATTACCTGCACGTTGACACTCATCACAATTACATAGCTTTGCACATCCTTGAAAAGGTTAGGCCAATAAAAACCAGATTGAAGAATCTTCGTCGTGGTCTTGAATCCTTTAGCATGGCCTCCTGTAGGGAGAGAATGACAATGGTGAATCACACTCTCTACCTCTTCCTCCGGGATACAGCGTCGAAAGATATGGTCTTTCCCTTGCTTGAACAAGTAGGGTTCATCCCAATAGTATTGCTTGACGTCGTGCAAAAACTTCTTCTTCTGTTGCGAAGTTAAGCCTAAAGGGATCTTGCCTCCTGCAATATAATTAGAAAAATCCGCATACCAAGGTACCTTCTCCCTTCTTACAGCAAATAACTCATGAATAGGACTGGAAGGAGGTGTAAAGAAGAAATCCTCATCGGAGCTTACCTCTTCGTCACCTTCGGAGTCTCTTGAAGGTGGTCGATTTCGACCTGTAGAGGTCGATATCGACTGGACGGCATCAATATGTTCAGTCGATATGGGCTGCTCGATATTGTTCATCGATTTCGACGTCTGAAGGTCGATTTCGACCTCTGCATTTGAAACCCTGCTATCAAAGTTAGTCGAAATTGATGTAAATCTCACCTTTGGGTTTCTGCCCGTTTTAACTCTTGCCTCGTTAGGTGCTCATCAGGGCGGGAGTCATCGATTGGCATGTTGTCATGTGATTCATCCAGAATCCCTTTGGGTAGCCGTGAAAGATGATCGGCTACGGAGTTCTCCGTTTCTTTCTTATCTTTAAGCTCAACGTCGAACTCTTGTAGTAGGAGCACCCATCGTAGGAGCCTAGGTTTAGCATCCTTCTTCGCCATCAAGTACCTAAGAGCTGCATGGTCAGTATGAACAATTACCTTAGATCCCACTAGGTATGAGCGGAACTTCTCAAAAGCGAAGACCACCACCAAGAACTGCTTTTCCGTCGTGGTGTACTTAGTTTGAACGGCATCAAGAGTCTTGCTTGCATAGTAGATGGCGTGAAGCTTTTTGTCTCTCCTTTGCTGTAGGACAACACCTATGGCATAATCACTTGCATCGCACATGATCTCAAAGGGTTGCGACCAATCTGGCGATTGAATGATAGGGGTGGATATAAGGGCTTCCTTCAAGCTATTGAAAGCTTCAAGACAATCACTAGAAAACACAAACTTAACATCCTTCATTAGTAGGTTAGTTAGGTTTGGCAATCTTAGAAAAATCTTGGATAAACCTCCTATAGAAACCTCTGTGACCAAGGAAGCTTCTTATGTCCTTAATAGATGAAGGTGGGGGAAACTTGTCAATAAGCTCTATCTTTGCCTTGTCCACCTCAATTCCCCTTTTTGAGACTTTATGGCCTAGCACAATCCCTTCCCTTACCATAAAGTGGCACTTTTCCCATTTAAGAACTAAGTTTTTCTTTTCACATCGTGCAAGTACCCTGCGAAGGTTAGCAAGACAAACATCGAAAGTAGTGCCATAAACAGAGAAATCATCCATAAATACCTCTACAATGTCTTCTATCAAGTCAGAGAAGATGGCTTTCATACATATTTGAAAGGTAGTGGGGGCATTGCAGAGCCCAAATGGCATTCTCCTATATGCAAAAGTCTCATAGGAACATGTGAAGGTGGTCTTCTCTTGATCGTCAGGATGAATAGGGACCTGCCAAAAGCCAGAATATCCATCCAGGTAACAAAAATAATCATGTTCGGCAAGTCTTTCTAACACCTGGTCAATGAATGGAAGGGGAAAGTGATCCTTTCTAGTGGCGGTGTTGAGCTTCCTGTAATCAATGCACATTCGCCAACTAGTTGTGATTCGCTTTGGCACAAGCTTACCCTTCTCATTCTCCTCAACGGTCATTCCACCCTTCTTAGGAACCACATGGACTGGGCTCACCCATTCGCTGTCGAAGATGGCATAGATGATTCCTGCATCCAACATGCGCATGATCTCCTTCTTCACCACCTCTCTCATGTTAGGGTTGAGCTTCCGTTGGTGTTCTATAGATGCCTTATGATCATCCTCAAGGAGGATTCTATGCATACATGTAGCGGGTGAAATACCTTTGATGTCCTCAAGAGAATACCCAATTGCCTTACGATGAGCGCGAAGCACTTTCATAAGCTTATCTACTTCCTGCGTGGTTAGTGAAGCATTGATAATTACAGGAAAAGTAGAATTGGGCCCAAGAAATTCATATCTAAGTGTGTCGGGTAAAGGCTTAAGCACCGGAGAGGGGCCTTGTGGGATAAGGATTGGCTCTACCTCCTCTGTCTTCATAATCTCACCAAGGTAATCCGTCTCAATTCTCTTGATTGAAGTTCCCAAATCAGCTATAGGGGTTGGCGTGGACCAAACATAGATTGATGCCAACTTTGATTGGGACTCTTCAAAGTATTCCTGCAGAAAAGAAGTCGAGGGCGAATAGGAATAGTCAATATCGACTGAAAGTTCAGCACATACCTTGGATTCTGAGCTTTTCAATGACAAGTGGACATGGTCGATTTCGACCTCTGGTGTCGATATCGTCTGGTCGATTTCGACCTCTGCAGTTGACATGGGTACCTCGATATCGCTTGTAAGAGAAGAAGGGAGAACCTGACTTACTGAGTGCATCGATGTCGACGGAGGGCACTCGATATTGAGTGATATGGTCAATTTCGACCTCTCCTCACTGATGTCGACCTCTTCTTCGAGCTCCATGGATAAAGCATCATCGAAGATTTCCTCATCACTCGTGCATGTAGCCAGGAACTCCTCAATGTCCTCGTCGGTAAGCTCCTCTGCAGCTAGGGCTAGGGCCTCCTCAGGAGTTAGGGCCCTTTCCATCGTTTCTTTGCAATCCATGATGCTAGTGTAGACCGACTTGATCTCCATTCCATTGACTTCCTTCATCGTGGGGTTGAAGGAGAATTCTATTACTTCGTTCCCTATAGTAAAGGTTAGTAATCCTCGACGTACATTGATATTGACATCAGCAGTAGCTAAGAAAGGCCTACCAATGATGATAGGTACAATAGGATCTTCAGGCATTTCCAATACAATGAAATCAGTAGGCACAAAGAACTTACCTACCTTTACCGGAACGTCATCAACTATACCTGTGGGTCTGACGAATGAATTATCAGCCATATAGAGTTTCATACCCACAGGTTCAAGTGCTCCAATGTTCACCCTTTGCCAAATTGAAAGAGGCATAAGACTTACGCTTGCCCCTAGGTCACATAAGGCCTTGTAGCAATGTTGGCCAAGTCCCACGGTGACTGCAAACTTCCCTGGATCACTCCTCTTCTCAGGGAAGTCCATCATTGAGCACTCCTTTGCGATCTCTGCCATGGACCGCTTCTTACTAAGGATGTCTTTCAGGAATCGAACATAGGCGGGCATCTCGCTTAGGGCTTCTGTAAGAGGAATAGTAATGTTAAGTCCTTGAAGAATCTTTATAAAGCACCTAAACTTACCTTGAGTGGGGTCCTTCAATGCTTTGGAAGGGAAAGGCAACGTCTTCTTTAGCAGAGAAGCCAAAACGTTGGTCAGAGGGGTCTGTTGATCATCGATGTCGACAGGGATCTGGTCGATATCGACTGGAATGGTCGATGTCGACCTCTGTTGTAGCTCCACAGGTTCGGCAGTGGCATTGACGTCGACCCTTGGGTCGACCTGTTCGTTCGTGGCTTTTGTATTTTGTTGCCACTCCTTAGTTGCATGGCTGCGATGTGGCCCGACCCGGATTGCCCTTTAGGATTGGTAGTTGGTTGCCCAGGGAACGTTCCGGATGATCTAGGGATTTGTGCCACCAATTGACCCAGTTGGGTCTCTACGTTCTTTTTCCAAATATCCATCTCCCCAATCCTTGTGGTAATGTGATTGAGTTGATAATGGATGGCATTATTGGATTGATCATTCTTAGCTTGGTTCTGCCTTATCTCATCCAGCACAAGTTGAAGATCATCCTTCCGTTGGTCTCTCTCCGGGTGCCCAGGAGCTCTATAGAGTGGGGGGTCCCTAGGGTTAACCTGGTTCCTTTGTGGTTGTTGAAACCTTTGGTCTCCCCAATATTGGCGATTAGGACCCCTCATGTAGTTGGCTTCCTCATGAGTCTCCGCTAGTTGCACTTGCTCAGCATGGGGGCACTCAATGGTGGTATGTCGATGCGATCCACATTCGATGCAATCCTGGTTCGCCGAAAGGAACCTCACTTGCTTTTGGAGCTTTCGAAGTTGATCTCTATGAAATTGCTCCTTTATGTTTGGATCGATCACCTTAGAGGGTTCATATAATGACATAGATGGGGCAGACCTCGACGATGATGATGTGTCGGAAACCTCAGGAGTCCCATATGTGTTGTCGAACTCCACCAACCTCTCTATGGTCTCCCAAGCCTCTTATGGAGCGAGTTCAAGGTAGCCATAGGAGGTGTAAGTGTTGATCCTCTCCTTGGTTGCAGCATCAAGAGCATTGTAAATAATCTCCTGAATCACGTACGGTGGTCGGCCATGCATCGGTCATGATCATAGAAGGTCCTTAAACCTTTCCCAAACAGTCGCTAGAGCCTCACCAGGCTTTTGTTTGAAAGTCGTGATTTTCTGTCGGATCAACGCCGTCTTAGAAGGAGGGATGAACTTGTTGAGGAACGCGTCCTTGACTTCATTCTAGGTGCGGAGCGATCTTGAGGCTAAGCTTTCCAACCACTGCAATGCTGTTCCTGTAAGGGACCAACGAAAAGCTTTTAGTTGGACATATTCAAGACTATGTCCATCAACAATAGTATCACAATGGTCTAAGAAGGTTGATATATGTGCCATAGGGCATTCATTAGGTTTTCCTTCATATTTATGCCTTCTTATTTCAGTAAGGAAGTTAGGTTTAATTTCAAAATTAGAAGTAGGGATTAGAATCGCCGATTCAGGCACTGTGAGCGATGGATGCATGTATTGCTTTGCATTCCGGGGGAGGGTGTTGAGTTGAGTTTCATATCGTCTTCTGGCTTCCTCCTCCCTTTCAGCACGCTCCCTTAGTGCCGCTTCTCTGGTAGTGAAATCCTCTACTTGCTTCCTTAAGCGTCCAATTTGTTGCGCCTGGGTCTCGTTGTCCGCCATGATTCTTTGAACTCGAGCCCTTAGGTGGAGAAAGCGTTCTGGTTCGTCTAATCCTTCAAATTCAGGTTGGTGACCAGTACGTCGTATACACCTATAAAACAATAAACTCTTATATAATAAAATATAAAGCAATACAACTCTTAGCCTCTTCAAATAAATTCAAGACTCCCCGCTATAGTAGTAGGGAATCAGGTTCGATCCACGAGGAAACGAGTCAGCGGGATCCTAGTAGCATTGAAGTCAAGTCCTGAATGTTCGACCAGAAGCCTCGATCTCGAGCACATACCTCGATGTCGACCTTGGCTGTCAATGCTTTCTACAACAGAAGACCTGCAGAGACAAAAACGACAGTCGATATCGACTGGAAAGGTCGATATCAATGTCAGCATATGGAATCGACTGGCTCAGAAGACTGCCAGTTGACACAGGTGGTCGATATCGACGTTGGTGGGTCGATATCGATGTTCAGTAACAGTAACTCAGTAGACTCGAAATCGACTCAGAAGATTGTCGATCTGGCACCGTGGTCGATATCGATGTCGACCTCGATATCGATGTTCTCCTGCAGAGGGTTAGTTCTTTGTCGGCAAAGGAAGGCCGAAGATTTAAGAATGGCAAGGAGTAATGAACAGAAATAAACAAAGGTGTTGGGTTTTTCGATGACTCAACGAACGGCAGACAAATATGGATGCAAACTTAAGAAAGAAAGGATCTTCCAAAGCCAAGGATTACCACGACGAGAACCATGATAGAATAAGTAAGAAACCGCTAAAGATGCATGCTTTTATAATAAAGGAAAAGGCTTTCACCTAAACCGGCAAATAGGAAAAGAGATCTTGCAATTACTTAACCTGATTTGCGTCTACCTTTGTCATAATTGAGTTTATAATCTTTCGAATAGAAACCCTAATTACTACCCAAGTTTTACAACATGAGCTCCTTAAATTCGCATTTAAAGATGAAGCACAAGGTAGAGCGAGATAAAAGATACCTTCTTTAGCGACATACAAACCTTACCACCATGGCTATCGTCGGGTTCACCCCGACCCTAGAAGAAAGGGCGACTACTCGCTCATGTTGAATGTAGACATGTTTTGAATTGAATAAACTTGCATAAATAGAAAACTTTGAATCTTTAAAATCTCAACGCCAACTATAGTAAGCGCCGAAACCTTAAAGCTCAAAACTAAAACTCTAACTTTTATTGCCTATTGCTATTGTCTTTCTTGCTTGGATGATTCTAAAAAAACAGCCCCTAGGGCTTTATTTATAGGCTACTAATCCTTGCTATCCAAGGATTGTAAATTCTATCCAAACTATGAACTCTATCCAAATAATTAGGATAGGTCTTTTATTTTGATAAAACTTTAAACAACTTGATAAAACTTAAAGGTAAAGATAAATAAATCTTCAGCTGCTATCTATCCAAAAGTACAAGATAATTCGTGGCTTTGAGGATAGAATTCATAATCCGAGTCTCGAAATCGTATCTATCTTCTATCGAGGTGTGGTCGATATCGACCAGTAAGGTCGATATCGATGTCTGTATTTCTGCTCGACTTGTCCATCTCCACTCGATGTCTATGTTATGGTCAATATCGATGTCAGGTGATCGATATCGAGTGCCTTCTTGGTTGGTCTGTGTGGTCTATCTCGACACTCAGAAGGTGTGTCGACAACTATGGTCGATTTCGATGTTAATAGTCGATATCGACCTCTGCTCAGCTTCACTAGGCTTCTTCGTTTTGACTCCGATTTCAATCCAATTCCTACATATTCAAGCCAAAACTTGTGCAGACTCTACCTTATGCACATTAGCTCATTCTACACAAATTCCTCTTGTTTTCAACCTTTGTTTGAGGAATCGAATAAAATATGAAGTCAAAACTTGCGAATAAAATAGGTACAATTATGTACATCAATCACCTAGTATATCATATGATCACAAGCACGAGATTTCTCTTTCAAATCTGAGTAAGCACATACCTTGTTTTTCTCCCGTCACCTCTGGCTTGGCTAACGTTGGGATCGAAAGAAAACAGAACTTACCTGAGAATGCCGAACAACAAAGAGATAGCAGAAAGTAGAATCCAAACAAATCAATAATCACCTAGTAAAATAAGTAATAAAGGCGCCATAAGTCTAACTTCTAACTAACCAAGTAAGCATAGAGAAACATGTTTGAAATAAATTCCCGAAAAATAAGTGATAACTCAAAACGCATCAAATACGAGAAAACATCCGAAAGCCGAGATATCTGCAGATTAATCATTTTAATTTCCAATAATTCTCATTCTTCATTTTGTCTAATGTCTCATCTCAGTCCAGTTCAATCTCAGTCCAAAGGTTCAATCATGTCCCAAGCAAGGTCCAATATCAGTTCGCTTAACCCGTCCAAGAAAGTCTGGTTAGAAGAGTCCAAAGTTCAACAAAACATAATAGGCAGTTAAGATAAGGTCTGAAAGGTTAGATCAGTCCATTAAACAAGGTTCAATAAATGTAGTTGTTCAAGGTCATTAATGAATAGGCCAATCCGGTTAAATTGGTTAAAGTTATCGATAAAGAGATCCCGGCATCTCGGTTTCAAAACAGTAAATCCTTTAAGAAACATTTTGAGGAAGAACTTAAAAACCCTTTTTTAAATTATTTAACAAAAAATATATAACTAAAATAAAACACCAACTATACTTATAAATAATTCATTTCAAAATTCCCAACATTACATATTTAAAACTTCACAAAATACCTTATCCAAATAATATCACTTTTAAAAATAATTTCATAATATATAATTAAAATTTCAGAACTATTTTTTATCACAAAACAATAATATAATAATAATAATAATAACAACAACTAACAACAAGCATAAAACATATCTTATATAATAATATGACAACAACATATAATAATACCACCTTAACCATAAAACCTAAAGCAATAGCCCAGACCTCAACCCAACAGCCCAAAAGCTTTCAACTCGGATCCGGCCCAGCCCCAAGCTCGTTCCCGTGTGTGTTAAGTGAACCGGCTCCCTCCACTTTATGTGTGAACCGGACTGAAAATAAAAAAAAAAAGAAAAGGAGGGAACCGGGTTTTGGGAACCCATCTTCAACCTTGAGCACGGATCCGAAAACGAAGGAAGGGAAGAGGGAAAAATGAAGTATCTCAGGCAGCTCTCGTCCGACCCACTCACCCAGATCCCTTCCCCGACATCAAGGATATGAAAGCATCTCAAAGGACACTGAAAGGAGGGAAGAGAAGGGGGTTACCATGATTTGAAGATCCCGTCAGAAAATGTCCGAGGTGGCCGATTGAGCTCCGGTGATGTGGGATTCGAACTCCTAGTGGCATGGGGAGAGTATAGGGGGGTTAAAGGCCAAGCTTTGCACGATGTTGAGTCGAGAGTGTCTCTAGTAGATTTTTCGAAATCCAAGTTAGCCAAGCAAGTTCAAAATCGGGAGGTGGAGTCATCCACCTTTAAGGGCTAATCCTGTATTCTCTTCCTAGTTTCCAGAGTCAAGTCAATTCTAATAGTCTCACGTGATAGCATGAAATCCGTAAATCATAAATCATCAAACGCATTGTCTCATATATCATAACAACCAAAATGCTCTAGAGAGCACGTCATACGATACATCTCATCACCTCATAATCAAACTAAGAGTCATAAAAAGTATCTAAACACCATAGCAAGGTCATAACAAGTATCTCAACACCATAGCAAAAGTCATAACAAGTGCATCCTCGCACCATCATTGCTAAGCACACTAGCAAACACATCAAGAGACTCCATCACCAGCCATATCACATCAGCATGGAATCTGCACAGAAATTATCAAGCATAAGCACATCAATCACAGAGATAAACACCAACCCCCAAAACTAAAAGAACTAGAAAAGACTCACCACTACCTCACGACGTCAAGGAAAGGTCAACACTAGGCTCGACATGGGAAGCTAACAACTCATCTACGACATCTCCATAGCTCTCTCTAAGACTATCCTCAGTCTCCCAAGTAGCCTCCTCGGGACTCCTCCTAGCCCAGTGAACCAGAAGTAAAGGAACCTCCCTGTTCCTGAACTTCTTGACACGACGGTCAAGAATCCTAACTAGACTCTCTACGAAGGTGTGATCTGGCTCTATATAGAGGTCTGAGTGGTCAAGAATGTGACTGGGATCAGGGACATAGCGGCGAAGCTGGGATACATGGAAAACATCGTGCACGCCGACCAACGATAGGGGTAAGGCTAGACGGTAAGCTACGTCTCCAACCCTCTCCATAATCTCAAAGGGACCCACGAACCTAGGGCTTAACTTGCCCTTGATGCCAAAACGGTGGACCCCACGAGTCGACGAAACTCTGAGCCAAACATGTGATCCGACATCAAACTCAATCTCTGTGCGTCTTCGGTTTGTGTACTTTTTCTGTCAGTCCTGGGCAATCCTCATATGCTCTCGGATACGTCTGACCTGGTCAACTATCTCCCTGACTAACTCTGTAAAGATAATGCTATCTTGGCGAGCTTGTCCCAACATACTGGCGACTTGTAGCGCCGACCATACAATGCCTCATACGGAGCCATCTCGATCGATGCATGGTAACTGTTGTTGTATGAGAACTCCACCAAAGGCAGAAACCTAACCCAACGATCACCCCACTCTAGAACGCGGGATCTCAAGATGTCCTCCAAAGTTTGGATCGTCCGCTCACTCTGGCCGTCTGTCTGCGGATGGAAAGCAGTGCTAAACTGTAGCCGAGTCCCCAAGGCCTCATGAACCTGCTGCTAGAATCTCGAGGTAAAGCGTCCATCTCTATCAGAAACTATCCTCTCAGGAACTCCGTGAAGTCTCACGATCTGTCTGACAAACTCCTCTGCTAGTCTCGAAACTGGCCAAGTCTCCTGAATGGCAATGAAATGGGCCGACTTGGTCAATCTGTCGACCACGACCCAGATAGCGTCGAATCCTCTGATGTCTCTCCTCAGCCTGGTGACAAAATCCATGGAGATATCCGTCCACTTCCACTCGGGAACGGGAAGTGATCTAAAGAGTCCGCCTGGTCTCTGGTGCTCAATCCTAACCTGATGATAGATCTGACATCGAGCGACGAAATCTGTAATGTCTGCTCATATCCTCGGCCACCAATAGGACTTCCTCAAGTCCTGGTACATCTTATTCGTCCCTGGATGGACTGAATAAGGGGTCGTGTGTGCCTCCTGTATAATCCTATGCCTCAAATCTGTTGTAGAGGGTACTACCACCCTACTTTGGAAGGTCAGCAACCCATATGCTCTCTCTGCAAGTTCCCCAGGTCGCCCATGAGCCATCCGCTCTCTTAGTGCTGCCACCTCTGGGCAATATGTCTGACCTCTGCGGATCTCATCAGTCAGCTTTAGCTGAATCTCGAGGAAGGACAACCGACCTCTCTCTTGCTGAATCCATACCTCAATGCCGCACGACATCAAATCTGCCTGCAATCTGCTCTGACCTATCAATTTGACCATGGTCACCTCCTGGTGAGTCTTCCGACTGAGCGCATCTGCCACTACATTGGCCTTCCCGAGATGATAGATGATCTCCATATCGTAATCCTTCAGCAGCTCTAACCAACGCCTCTGCCTCATGTTGAGCTCCTTTTGTGTGAAGATATACTTCACGCTCTTGTGATCCGTCATCACCTTACATGAAGTACCATACAGATAATGTCTCCAGATCTTCAGAGTGTGCACTACAGCTGCCAGCTCAAGATCGTGCATGGGGTAAATCTCCTCTCCAAGCTTCAACTGGCGTGAAGCATAAGCAATAACTCGATCCCTCTGATGCAGAACACAACCCAAACCAGCTCGAGAAGCATCGGTGTAGATCACGAAGTCCTCGGTCCCGTCAAGAAGAGCCAGTACTGGTGCGGTCGTCAGCTTCTCCTTGAGAAGCTCAAAACTGGCCTGACACTCCACACTCCAAACGAAAGGGACGTCCTTCTGTGTCAACTGTGTCATCAGTCGAGCAATCCTCGAGAAGTCCTGAACAAAGCGATGGTAGTAGCTAGCCAATCCCAGAAAAGAGCAGATGTCTCGAACATTTTTGGGCACTTCCCAAGCAACGATGGTGTCAATCTTCGCCGGATCCACGGAGACTCTTGCTGCTGAGATCACATGACCTAAGAAGGTCACCTCGGGAATCCAAAACTCACACTTTTTGTACTTACCGAACAGCTGATGCCTCCTCAAAGTCTCCAAAACAATCCTCAGGTGCTGCTCATGCTCCTCATGGCTCCGCGAGTATACTAGGATGTCATCGATAAACACCACAACGAATCTGTCCAAATAGTCTATGAACACCTTGTTCATAAGCTCCATGAAGGCTGCTGGCGCGTTGGTCAGCCCGAAAGGCATGACCACAAACTCGTAGTGCCCATACCGCGTCCTAAAAGCGGTCTTCTGGATGTCCTCTGATCTCAGTCTGAGCTGATGATATCCTGATCTCAAGTCGATCTTCGAAAAGATCACTGCACCCTGAAGCTGGTCCATCAAGTCATCGATCCTCGGGAACGGATAACGGTTCTTCACCGTTGCCTAGTTCAGCTCGCGGTAATTAATGCACTGCCTCAATGAACCGTCTTTCTTCTTGACGAACAGCACTGGATCTCCCCAAGGCGATGTACTCGGACAAATCGTATCTATCTTCTGTCGAGGTGTGGTCGATATCTATCTAAAAGTATAAGATAATCCGTGGCTTTGAGGATAGAACTCGTAATCCGAGTCTCGAAATCGTATCTATCTTCTGTCGAGGTGTGGTCGATATCGACCAGTAAGGTCGATATCGATGTCTGTATTTCTGCTCGACTTGTCCATCTCCACTCGATGTCTATGTTATGGTCGATATCGATGTCAGGTGATCGATATTAAGTGCCTTCTTAGTTGGTCTGTGTGGTCTATCTCGACACTCAGAAGGTGTGTCGACAAATATGGTCGATATTGATGTTGATGGTCGATATTGACCTCTGCTCAGCTTCATTTGGCTTCTTCGTTTTGACTCCGATTTCAATCCAATTCCTACATATTCAAGCCAAAACTTGTGCAGACTCTACAAAAGCACGTTATCTCATTCTACACAAATTCCTCTTGTTTTCAACCTTTGTTTGAGGAATCGAATAAAATATGAAGTCAAAACTTGCGAATAAAATAGGTACAATTATGTACATCAAGCACCTAGTATATCATATGATCACAAGCATGATATTTCTCTTTCGAATTTGAGTAAGCCCATACCTTGCTTTTCTCCCATCACCTCTGGCTTGGATAACGTTGGGATCGAAAGAAAACGGAACTTACCTGAGAATGCCGAACAACAAAGAGATAGCAGAAAGTAGAATCCAAGCAAATCAATAATCACCTAGTAAAATAAGTAATAAAGGAGCCATAAGTCTAATGTCTAACTAACCAAGTAAGCATAGAGAAACATGTTCGAAAGAAAATCCCGAAAAACAAACGATAACTTAAAACGCGTCAAATACGAGAAAACATCCGAAAGCCGAGATATCTGCAGATTAATCATTTTAATTTCCAATAATTCTCATTTGTCATTTTGTCTAATGTCTCATCTCAGTCCAGTTCAATCTCAGGCCAAAGGTTCAGTCATGTCCCAAGCAAGGTCCAATATCAGTTCGGTTAAGCAGTCCAAGAAAGTCTAGTTAGAAGAGTCCAAGGTTCAACAAAACATAATAGGCAGTTAAGATAAGGTTTGAAAGGTTAGATCAGTCCATTAAACAAGGTTCGAGAAATTCAGTTGTTCAAGGTCATTAATGAATAGGCCAATCCGATTAAATTGGTCAAAGTTATCGATAAAGAGATCCCGGCATCTCGGTTTCAAAACAGTAAATCCTTTAAGAAACATTTTGGGAAAGAACTTAAAAACCCTTTTTTAAATAATTCAACAAACAATGTATAACTAAAATAAAACACCAACTATAGTTATAAATAATTCATTTCAAAATTCCCAACATTACATATTTAAAACTTCACAAAATACCTTATCCAAATAATATCACTTTTAAAAATAATGTCATAATATATAATTAAAATTTTAGAACTATTTTTTATCACAAAACAATAATATAATAATGATAATAATAACAACTAACAACAAGCATATAACATATCTTATATAATAATATTACAACATGGCTCTCCTCTCCTCACTTCTCAGCTGCCCCTCATCCTCTTGCCCGCCTTCTCCTCTCGCTCAATCGCCCGCCCAAAGGACCCTCTCCTCTAGCTCACCCTCTCCTCTAGTTCAGATGGCTTGCACGTTTAATTCAGAAGGAGGAGAAGAGGAAACAGGCGAGGAGGGTGAAGCATCTTCCAGAAAAAAAAAATCGGGATTGAGGGAGTTGAGAAGGGTGAAGATACAAGCGAGGAGAGTGAAGACATCTTGCTGTCTGGTTCCTGGTTGCACATTTGGAAATTGGGATTGAAGGAGTTTAGATTGTGGGAGGAATGGTACGGCATCCCAAAAAATTTAAAAAAAAAAGTTTTTTTTTAATAAATGGTTCATGTCATGTTACACAGGTATCCGACACGGAACCATTTCGTGTTTTCATGTCGGATACCCGGTACTTATCGTGTCGTGTTCGGATCTCCCTTTTTCATGTTATCGATTTCGAGTATCCGACATATCGTGTCGTGTCGTATCGGATACCCGATTATGCACAGCCCTACCCTTGCCCGTGTGTGTTAAGTGAACCGGCTCCCTCCATTTTATGTGTGAACCGGACATAAAATAAAATAAAAAAAAAGAGGGAACCGGGTTTTGGGAACCCATCTTCAACCATGGCGCGGGAATCATACTAGTTATTATTATTTTGAGTAAATAAATTATTATTTCAGCAAAAATGTGAGAAAACCCGTCCTCGAGCGTAAGTTTTTATTTTAAAGTCATTCCAGCATCGTTCTGAGAATTTAGATTCTATCGGGTTTTAATTCCGCATCCAAGCTCCGAGTATCGAAAAATTAATTTAATTCCGTTTGTCGTGAAATTGAATTGAAATTTGATTAAATTTGATTTAGTCGGGATTCGATCGGGCGAGCGGGTTTTGAGTCTAATTCCGCTAATTTGAATTCTTTGTGGGGACCATTGCTATATTCAAATTCTTTTTTTCTTTTTTCTTTTCTTTTCTTTTCTTCTCTCTCTCCCCCTCTCGGCTTCTGCCCAATTTGTGAAATTGGTCCCCCTCTCCTTGTCTTCGTCCCTGTACAGCTACACCCTCACACCCATTTCTCATTTTGGTTGTTTCAGAACTTGTGACTCTCAGCTCTCCTCTCTTTCACCCATTTTCATTTCATAGCAACCCCTCATTCCCCTCCTTGTTCTTTGTTTCGCCGAGCCACCGCCATTATCCCCTCCTCCGTTGGCGGCCACCACACCTCCACCTCATCACCTCACAGCCGCCGTCACCACCACCACACTCCCCAGCCGCAAGCTCCACCTCCATCTCCTCTGTTTTGCCGAGAGCAAGCCCCAACTCCACCACCTCGTCCTTCATCTCCTCCTTCAAAGCGAGCAGCTGAGCCTCACCTCAGGCCGTCCCTCCTCCGAAGCAGATGAGTCAGAGCCGCCCATGGGCACCCCGAGCCTCCGAGCGGCGCCATTCCCCTCCTCTTCTCCCCTGTTTCCGGTCACAACAGCGGTAAGCCTCTCTCCTTCTCCTTTCGATCAAAAGCAATGAAAACCTCCGCCCTTAAGCTAGTACGTTCGTTCCTAGGCCGATTCAGGTGCCAACCTACCTCCAACGAGCCCGCAGCGCCTCCGACGGACTCTGACAAAGACTCAAATCCCCCTCGGTGAGCCCTTCCTCTCTCCCTTTCTTTCTTTCCGTGCGTTTTGGGGTAGTCGGTTTCGGGTAGTTGGAGTCGAAGTCGGAGCCGGCTAGCTTCCTCCCCGTCTGCCTTGGAAGACGCCGGCGAGCCCCTCCGTCCCTCTGTTCTCTGTTGAAACGGAATGGGGGGATTGAAGAAGGTGAGTTGTGGGACCCGCCTCCCACCTCCACCTCAGCAGCAGGCGTGGGCCCCCCTCCTCCTGTGTTTCTGATTTTTGGTTTGCTGGGCCTAAAATTTCGGGTCATGGGCCAGATCCGCTTCCATCTTTCTGGATCCATCCTCTTCCTCTCCTCATCCGGGTCGGCCTACCTTTCTTTTCTCTTGGCCTGGATTCGGGTCGTGGGCCGGATCTTGTCTTCTTTTCTGGGTTCAAGTTGGGCTTAATGGGAGCGGGCTTTTCCTTTTTATCTGTTGGGTTGCTGGGTTTTGGTTGGGCTTGTTGGGTTTATTTCTAGCGATAGATAGCGATAAAGCAACGCAGCGGAAGCGTGAGCCCATAACCCACGGGCCTCAGGATCGACGATGTCGACGGAACCAGCTTGTTTCGAGGATGGCAGTTATTGAGTATGATATGACTTACAAGCGAAAGTGTCCTCCGTTCGAATTGTTAATTCCTTCTGAATATGTTGATGATGATATTGCACTTACCTAACGTTGGAACTAACATGTTTGATGTGCTGACGTGATGATGATTATTGCTTGATTATCCATTATCTATGATGATATATATGATTCGATGCCTTACAGTCCTAATGTGCCATGATGACTGATGTGATGCTACTCTGAGTTGTTAAGCATGATCTAAATTCATTGCCTATAAGTATGAACTGCAAATGCTGAGAACCTGAACTGTTTATTAGATACGGTCATAATGAAACTTGCTAGCTTGATTTGATTAGGTTCATATATGATGTTTTGCAATACTTGTTGAGCATGACGGTAAATTAAAACTTTTGATACAGTTGTAGTGTTTAATGATGAACTAATGAATGTTATTGATATAAATGTTAGTTGATATGATGTAGTCCTTATGTGTAATAATGTCCATGATTGTTTCTTCTTTGAACATGTGAGTGAGGTCCTTTGGTAGAGTGGTCAGAGAGTGGAGAAAGGTTTTGAGCAATTAGAATGATCGACGGTGGTAAGGGGAAGTCACAGGAGAGGGGTTTGGCTTGAGTAGGAACGAGTGGGTTTTGAGAACTATAAGAGGCGATGCTTAGTGGTTCCGATGAGCTCCTAGATGAATCTCGGGTGAGAAACAGAGATAGGGTTGGATTCTTAGAGGTGGATTGCTAGTGAGAGTGCTTAGTGAAATGAGGGGTGAGACTGGAGTGTCAAAATGAGTTGGGGTTTCTTTGGGGATTTTATCCGAGTTGGTGAGTCTAGATGAAGATTGGTCTTGGCTTGAGAGTGGAGACGAGCGAGCGGGGTTTGCGTTTTATTTTGATTGGTATGATGTGAGGGTCTTCTTGATTATGTGATTTATTAATATGTACTAGCATGATGTTAGATAGCAACCATGATGAACCTGATATGGCATGATATTAAATGTTGATATGCAATATTGAAATCTAGTTGGCAGTGACAAGTATTATCATGAAATAATGATACATTGCTATCCTACTATGTTGTTCTAGAAGCATGTTATGATGTGTTGCACGAATCATGAGATGATGATACGTTGTTATGTGAAAGCATGATGTTATACTATATGGTTGATAAGCATGATTATGAATAGGTAAGTGATGAAAATGACCTGGAGCATGAATGTGACTTATGTGTATGTATGAGATGATGGTGTCTGACTGCTAATGATCGTTATATGGCATTGTGATGAGCTAAGATGATGTCTGAAGAGCATGTTGACATTTTGATGTTGATATACTGCTTGATCTCCCCTTTTGATTTAATCTTAATAGCATGATTTTGTTTGGATTGATGTGTTGATAAGTAGTTTTGTTTCGTTGACTTATGATGAAATTTCGCTATGGCTAACCTTGCAAGTACCAACGATTGATGTGATAATATGTTATGATAATGTTGGATAGAAATTGGATAGGATGACTATGTGAATTTATGCTTTACATGAGATCCCTTGTTATGACTATTTCCACTAGTGTACGATGTTAAGATGCGATCGTGAGATTTGACTTGTAGTAGTGTACTGACTCCATGACACCTAACCTCTTTGATCTCGTGACATGTGTGCTTGCGTGATAAGTTATGAGAATTCGATGATGCACTTGTGATGCCTTCTGCATGAGGTAGATATACTTTATGACTCATGGTATGATGTTAAGATTTTGTTATTTCTTTTGGCATGTTCTGAAGGGATGGTATGATTTATTTTATGGGTAATCATGTTATGCGGTTGAGATGTCGATTGGTTGAGATTATCATGATTGATGTTGAGATTGCCATATGAGAGGTGGCTGATGATGTTATGTGTCAATGAGTTGATTATTTATGTGCATATTGAGTTGAGGATGATGATAAAATGATTCTGGAAACTAGGAAGAGAATATGGGATTAGCCCTTAGAGGTGGATGATTCCACCTCCTACCTTCTGAATTGGATTGATTGGTATGCGAGAAGCTGATTTGGTTTTTGGAAGATTTTGACGAAATCTTGATTTGAAAGGATTTGACTTGTTTTGGTGTAAATTGCTTGATTAAACGTTGAATTTGAAGATTTTGAGCGGTTTTAAAAATGGCCAACTTGGGGTTTTATAGAAGTCGAGAGTTTCAATGATTTAGATGACGATCCTTCCATTTACAACACACTTTGAGGTTTTACGAACTGGATGTACATTATGACGTCTCACGAAGTGGATACAAGCATTGTATAGGGGCGCTTATAGATTGCTTGCTAAGACCTAGTCGGACGCTATAATACTTTTAGAGTTGTGATACTTCCGAAAGGTCGAACCGAGGATGTGATAAGGGCGCTTATTACACACTTGACAAGACCAATTGGAGATGTCACGACCATGACTAGGATGTTGTGAGAATCCCGGAAGACGCAACCGAGATGATTACAAGATCCTTGGACATGGTCCTCGGACTCACCGATTTCAAACTCCTTCCCATCGCTTTAAAATGATTTTAGTCTCGGGGACGAGACTTGTTTTTAGAGGTGGATAAATGTAAAGACTCAATTTATTTTAGATTTTTATATTATTATTTTGAGTAAATAAATTATTATTTCTGTAAAAATGTGAGAAAACCCGTCCTCGAGCGTAAGTTTTGATTTTAAAGTCATTCCGGCATCGTTCTGAGAATTTAGATTCTATCGGGTTTTAATTCTGCATCCAAGCTCCGAGTATCGAAAAATTAATTTAATTCCGTTTGTCGTGAATTGAATTGAAATTTGATTAAATTTGATTTAGTCGGGATTCGATCAAGCGAGCGGGTTTTGAGTCTAATTTCGCTAATTTGAATTCTTTGTGGGGACAATTGCTATATTCAAATTCTTTTTTTCTTTTTTCTTTTCTTTTCTTTTATTTTCTTTTCTTCTCTCTCTCCCTCTCCCCCTCTCGGCTTCTGCCCAATTTGTGAAATTGGTCACCCTCTCCTTGTCTTCTTCCCTGTACAGTTGCACCCTCACACCCATTTCTCCTTTTGGTTTTTTCAGAACTTGTGACTCTCAGCTCTCCTCTCTTTCACCCATTTTCATATCATAGCAACCCCCCATTCCCCTCCTTGTTCTTTGTTTTGCCGAGCCACCACCACCATCCTCTCCTCCGTTGGCGGCCACCACACCTCCACCTCATCACCTCACAACCGCTGTCACCACCACCACACTCCCCAGCCGCAAGCTCCACCTCCATCTCCTCTGTTTTGCCGAGAGCAAGCCCCAACTCCACCACCTCATCCTTCATCTCCTCCTTCGAAGCCAGCAGCTAAGCCTCACCTCAGGCCGTCCCTCCTCCGACGCAGATGAGCCAGAGCCGCCCATGGGCACCCCGAGCCTCCGAGCGGCACCATTCCCCTCCTCTTCTCCCCTGTTTTCAGTCACAACAGCGGTAAGCCTCTCTCCTTCTCCTTTCGATCAAAAGCAATGAAAACCTCTGCCCTTAAGCTAGTACGTTCGTTCCTAGGCCGATTCAAGTGCCAACCCACCTCCAACGAGCCCGCAGCGCCTCCGACGGACTCTGACGAAGACTCAAATCCCCCTCGGTGAGCCCTTCCTCTCTCCCTTTCTTCCTTTCCGTGCGTTTTGGGGTAGTCGGTTTCGGGTAGTTGGAGTCGAAGTCGGAGCCGGCTAGCTTCCTCCCCGTCTGCCTTGGAGGACGCCGGTGAGCCCCTCCGTCCCTCTGTTCTCTGTTGAAACGAAATGGGGGGATTGAAGAAGGTGAGATGTGGGACCCGCCTCCCACCTCCACCTCAGCAGCAGGCGTGGGCCCCCCTCCTCCTGTATTTCTGATTTTTGGTTTGCTGGGCCTAAAATTTTGGGTCATGGGCCAGATCCGCTTCCAGCTTTCCGGATCCATCCTCTTCCTCTCCTCATCCGGGTCGGCCTACCTTTCTTTTCTCTTGGCCTGGATTCGGGTCGTGGGCCGGGTCTTGTCTTGTTTTCTGGGTTCAAGTTTGGCTTAATGGGAGCGGGCTTTTCCTTCTTATTTGTTGGGCTGCTGGGTTTCGGTTGGGCTTGTTGGGTTTATTTCTATATGATATATTATGCTTATTATATATAGTATGTGTTATTTTATATATATATATATGTTATATTATATGTTATTCCGATTTTTTTTGGACATGTATATATATATTCTGAAAATATTAACATATATTATAAAAAGGTTTTAAAAGTGATATTATTTGATATTGGGTTATAAATATATTTATGGTTATTGTTTTGAGATTATATGGATAGTAAGTGTTAAATTATTTGAGTATTATTATTATTTTAGGATTTGGATATAATTATAAATTCTGGAAATTAATCGTTGAATATTGTTTATTGTTTTAAAATAGTATTAATTGGATTATTTATATATGATGCATTTTAAGAGGATTTAAATATGTGAGTTAGGAATTTTAAGGTGAATTGTTGGTTTTGATTTATGAATATGATTTGTGAACATAGGATTATTTTGATGATTTAATATTGGAATTTATTTATATAATGTTTTGAAATAAGAAACATGCCGGAATAATTTCTATAATATGATTTTGGAAAATTGGTTTTAAGGCTTAAATGTTTAATGTCGGGATTTGGATAAGCGATTTTAAAAGCATTGTTTGATTTTCTAAGTTGAGTTTTTGAGAGATTGTTTTGGAAATGAGATGATGAGATGAGATGAACAAGAAATGATATATGAATTGTGATGGGATAAGATGGAATAATCTGAAATAAGATATGAGAAGTATGTATGACAGTTAGGGGCGCCTTTTGTGGATTAGATAGACTTATGCATGTCTGTATGTTATTAGGTGATTGTGATATGTTGGACATTGCTTACTATGGGTGATTCATTGCTTGGATTATGCTTCTGCCTTGTTTCTCTGCTGTTCGGCTTATTCATGTAAGTTCCTTTATGGGCTTACTCAGATTCGAAAGAGAATACCTGCTTGTGAATATATGACATACTAGGTGTTGCATAAGCATTAAAGCATGCCATGTTGTATCATGCTAGGATTGCACTTATGAATGAGCATTCGGTTACTTTGTGTGTTTGAATACAGAACGGTCGTTATCTGTGTTAGTCCTAGAGTCTTTGCTATGGTCATAGGGTAGCCCAGCCCCATCGGGTGCCCTGAGTCTATCGAGTCGATATGAGCACGATATGATAGCCCAGCACCATCGGGCAAGAGATGAGATGATATGATATGATATGATAGCCCAGCACCATCGGACAAGAGATGAGATGATATGATATGATATGATGATGTCGTGGTTAGTGCACCACCACGAGGAAATTGCTATGCTATAGCACCGAACTGGCCAGTCTCTGCACTAACGGGAAGGGGTGCAGAGGTAGGAGAGGGATATGCCACTTGGCATTGTCTTGGGCCCTTTACAATTCTTTTCCGTATATTGTAAATTAGGAGCAGATTAGTGTGATTAAATTTCCGCATTGCATCAAAGCATCTTTATATTAGCGTATGTGTATGTTCGCTTGCGGGACAGGGTGTGTTGGGGTCTCGGTCTGATCCCGCTCACACCACTTGTTTTTAGGTATGATTGCTCCCTGTCTCTATGGCGTGGGAAAATCCCCCGGGCGATTGCAAAGAATCTGTCTAACCCCGCTAATTTGGCTATACGACTTTAGAATATATGTTTTGGTTTTGACCCGGCTCTGTCGTGGCTCTTGTATCTAAACCTTACTTTCGCTTTACTTTCGTTTAAATTGAATTTCTGTGCCTTCGATCGATTGGGGTTCGAAATCCCCGCTTTGAGTACTGATTGATCTTTAGAGGTTTTGAAATCTCGACCCGTACCTGAATTGCAACATCCGAACGAATATATCCAACCTTCGAAACGTATCTCGGATATTTATATCCGGGCCGTTACACGTACTCTCTTCTTCTTTAAACAAACATTCGTTTGATGAATACTAACGACCACTACTCCCGCCTGAACAATCGCCGTCGTCAATGATGCTCCCTCGTGCCCCCACCGTTAGAATCGCAACCGGATTCGCCGCCAAATGCTCTGCCGCCAAGATTCGCAGCCAGAAACGCCACACAGGGAGCCTTTGCCGCCGGTGATGGCTTGGTGGTCCGCCTCTCCTGAGCTTTTGTGGTGATTGTGGCGGTTCTCTCTTCGAAGCTTCCAATGGTCCCCAACACACGTGAAGAAGATGAAGCCAAAAAGGGAGTCTTAGGGTTTTAATGTACTATGGCTTGCACGCGCTTCACTCTTTACATAGTGGATGAAAGGTACGGTTTTCAAATTTTATTTTTTTTAAAATCCGGACACGTGGTGTAATATAGGCAATCCATCAATATGGGATTAAAGGTCAAGATTTGTGCACAAGGTACACTTTAAGGGGTGTGTACACTTGAACCACACCATATATATATATATATGTCCCTTCTCATTCTAACTCTCAAATTTTCAATGTGGGACAAATGTGAGAGAATGCTCTTGTCCCACATTGGAAATGAGATAATAGAAAGAAGCCTTCCAAAGCTTAAAAAGGGAAGGATGATGGTGGCTTTTGACCCATGTTGCATATTGCATATTAGTTTATGTTTTTATTAGAATTATTCTAAGAATAATATACATAATAATAATTATAAACTTTAAAAAAAAACATTTTTTTTAAGTTGAAAATGGCGTGTTGACCCGCCGAGTCATGGGTTCACTTTTCCCCGACCCTAACCGTAACCCACAACTCGCTCCAAACCTTTGACCCGGACCCTGCGAGTCACGGGTTGACCTGGCCAACCCGTGACCCGTGTCCACCTCTACCCATTACCATACATTACAAATCCTTACACACAACACCTAAAAAGCCCCAAATTTTCGGACTCCCTAAACCCTAAAATTCATAATTCAAAATTCGAAGATCAAACCATGATTTGAGCTCAATTTCACACCATAGACACTCATCTCACTCAAAAAGAACTAAATTGATAGATAGTACATGAAAATTTCAGTCGAACCTATTCAAAATTTTCGAACTCTAAAAACTCAACTTAAATCGCATCCAACTACCACCGACCAAGTTGCCACACCACTGCCAGCCATCGCCCGCGCCCCCGCTCCTCTCTCACCCGTCACCGCCGCTAGAGCTGCCGACCTGCCTCTGCTATCGTCTTCTCCTCCCTTTGCTATCGCCTTCTGCTACTACTCATCTTGTCTTCGTTGAGATAGAAGATTGAAAATGTTTGTATTTGTGAAAATAATCCACAAGTTTTGTTAATATTATATTACTTACCCGTCTATAACTTAAAAATGGCATTTTTTGGCCAAAGTAATCTTTCTAGGCACAAGACAAATTTTTCGAAACCCCAGGGTTACCAGGTGAAAGATCAGAAACCCTTGTTTACCATGCGAATTATGCGTAACCTGAAATTTTCGTAAAAATATTATAAAACAATATTGTAAGTGTTAAATAACATCATGTCTTACAACATACATAAAAAAAATCAGTACTAGCATATCTTTAACATTATAAACAAACAGACTCGAATAACATTATATTAAAAATATTACTTCACCCAAGTTTGAATATTTATATAGTTATATATATAAATCATAATAATAAACTAAACAAACATTATATTATAAATTGGTAGTGAATGGTGAGGGGTGGTAGTCTGGTAGATGATTAGTCAGATACGGGCTAAAAAATCATCACCCATGTCCAACTCTACCCATCACCCGTCCTCCCATCGTCTATTTTCCACCCATTTGTTTTCTCGAAGGGTAAACGACAGAAAATCACCCCTTAAATAGGGCATATTGCTTAAAACCACCCCTTAAATTCAATAATATAGAAAACCACCCTTTAAATATTTTTTGTTTACCAAAAACCACCCTATCTCTTATTTCGTTAAGTTTCAAAGGAAAAAATTGGTAAATTACCAAAATACCCTTATCATATGGAGAGGCGATATTGAATGGGATCTCGCATAAGAGTTGCGGAGATATTTCGGCATGGTTTAAAGAGGGTCTAGTATAGAACCGTAAGAGTTGTTGAATAATTTCAATTAACAAAGTGTGTGTGGAGTTGTAAATATGTACGAAAAGATAGACGGAGAGTGAGTGATGACAAGAAAATGATATATATAGGGGTAATTTTGGTTTTTTCAAAGACATTTAATGAAACTCTAGCAACAAATAGAGGCGGAGTGGTCTTTGGCAAACAAAAGCTATATAAAGGGTGATTTTCTGTAATATTAAATTTAAGGGGTGGTTTTGAGTAATATGCCCTATTTAAGGGGTGGTTTTATCCAGTTTACCGTTTCTGGAATCGCAAATGCCTAACTGGACCTGTTGGGCCGAGACAATGATAACGGGTAGCCCACTAATCGAACAAACCGGGTCGTACCCGTATTAAACGGATCGGATCACCGCCATCTCCCCCATTCCATTCCGAGCTAAAAATAACACGAACCCCAAATCTCTCCCTTTCTCTGCTGCGTTGTGTGCACTGAGGAATTCTAGGGTTTGATTTTGGTGTTGCCTGGTAAGCAGATTGAGAGAGAAACCATGTCGAAGAGGAAATTCGGCTTCGAAGGATTCGGAATCAACCGCCAACAGACCTACAGCTTCGAGCGATCTCAGCCTCCGCAGCAACTCTCCTTCGTCCCGCCTTCGTCTTCCTCCTCTCGCTCTCACGACCACTTCGAGGACACCGATTTGGACAACATCGACTACGACGACGCCGAAAACGACAACGGTGTTGATCCGGCGGAGGACAGGGCCGACGACGGCTCGGGCGCCGGCACTGGTGGAGCTGACGATGACGGCGAGATTGATCCACTTGACGCTTTCATGGAAGGGATACATGAGGAGATGAAGTCAGCGCCGCCGCCTAAGCCGAAGGAGAAGCTGGACAAGTACAAGGACGATGAGGACGATGATCCTATGGAGAGCTTTCTCAGAGCGAAGAAGGATTTAGGGTTAACGTTGGCTTCTGACGTGCTCCACGCGGGGTACGATTCCGATGAGGAGGTGTATGCGGCCGCCAAGGCAGTGGATGCTGGGATGCTTGAGTATGATTCGGATGATAATCCAATTGTTCTTGACAAGAAGAAGATTGAGCCTATTCCAGCTTTGGATCATAGCGAGATTGATTATGAGCCTTTCAGTAAGGATTTCTATGAGGAGAAGCCCTCAATTTCAGGTATGTCCTATGTAAAGCTTGCTAATTTATGTATCTGTTGTGTGCAAGGGAGGTGCTCTGGTGATGATTTTGGTTAACTGGAATGAGCATTGAACCAGGATGTTTTGTTGGCTGGTGAGACAGAATATTTATATCAAATCTAATTTATTTTGTTGAACTTGAATCCAAAATTCATATTGATAAGTGTGCAGTGAAGAGACTTGAGATAGGGGTTGGGTTTACTTTGCTCATAAGCTCCTGATTTGCCTGCCAAATTATGCTTCTAGTTGTTTGTCTTCGACATAGTAGATTTTTCATCAAGTTTAGGTTGTTGAAGGGAGTTGTGTAAACATAAGACCGAACATCTGATCATGAAAAACAAAAGACGTAAGGCAAATATATGAGGGGGTTTGTGTTCTTGTCTTGTGCTATAGAAAATCATATATTTGCTAGGATTCAAATAGCTCTTCAGTTTTTATGATATTGCATTAACTACAGCTACACAAGCTGATCATTTTCACCTGACAAGTAATAGGGTCACTTGCACACTAATAACATGGAAAATAATCTGTATGAATGGCAGTATTCTAGCATTTGACCTTGGGTTCTTATGCATATCTTGCAGAGATGGGCAGGTACTAGCCTTTAATTCCGATAACATGTGTTGGACTTGGATTTGAGAACTGGTTGAGAACAATATAAGATATATTATGATTTATGTTTGAAAATGAGACATCGAAGCGACGAGAACATAAGAAGCATTTGACATGCAAAACCCTAGATGAACAATTTGCTGATTGTTAAATGTATTTAGTTGATTTACATAGCTGAGCCAGTGAATAAAGAAGTGATGCTTATATGTGGCTTTTTCACTCAAAGCAAGGGGCAGTAAATCCAACAATGAGCTCACTTTCTGCAGGCCTAAAGCAAGAAATGTCCATGAAGCATGCCCTTCACTTCATGAACCAAAACGAACTTTATTATTTTTTGTGCTATAAAATCATGTTAGTAGTTATCCTATGGTCTTCATTTTATAGTTTAGCATAGCCATAGAGCCATCTATTTTCACCTGATAAATATTAGGGTCACTTACACTTGATAAGTATTAGGCTTTTTTAATATTGAGCACTTCTTAGCTGAATTTTATGTACTAGGTCGGTTTGATGGACTATGCTTTATCATCTTATCTTGTATGTTCGCAATATATAATGTCAACATTTACCATAGTAGATTAATGACAACGAAAGTAATTACATGTGTGCTAGTTTCCCGTTTCCCTACTTTGCAACAAATGGCATTTCTATACAAATTTTTATTTTTTTCGTGTTGAATATGTCTATATGTTCATTTTGTAAATGTTAGTTTCTTGTCATTGCAATTTATTGTGTTGCTAGTCTATGATATTACATATAAATATGTTCTAGGAGCAGAAAATGTATTTTGTGGAAGTGTGCACATTGAGTCCCTCAAGAGCATGATTCTCTTAGTGGTAAATCTAATTGTATAGAAGCCCTCCCAACTTTTTCTTGTGATCTGTTTCCACTCTTGTATGAAAGCTCCGTTTTTTTCTGTGCTTCATCACAATGTTTCCATTCATTAATCATCATTTGTGTGGCATACATTGTTCATTTGATTGATTGATTGATTGCTTAAATGACTGCTAAATGTGACTTTTGATTTGATATACTATATTGTCTGAAATTCTTGGGTCTGCATTCCTGAATCAGTCTGCCACACTATGATGCTATCGCCTATCATGCTGTTTTCAGTCTCCAATAATATGCAAATTGTTATTTAGTTTGGCTGATGACTTGCTTTCCTTTTCCAGGTATGAGTGAGCAAGATGTTGCTGATTATAGGAAAAGCTTGGCAATTCGTGTTACAGGCTTTGATGTTCCAAGGCCAGTGAAAACATTTGATGAATGTGGTTTCCCTACACAATTAATGAGTGCCATTGCAAAGCAAGGGTATGAGAAGCCCACCACGATACAGTGCCAAGCCTTACCAATTGTGCTCTCTGGTAGAGATATAATCGGCATAGCAAAGACTGGATCAGGGAAGACGGCTAGTTTTGTTCTTCCTCTTATTGTACATATCATGGATCAACCTGAACTTGCCAAAGAAGAGGGTCCTATCGGAGTGATATGCGCACCAACCAGAGAATTGGCACATCAAATATACTTGGAGGCCAAGAAGTTTGCAAAACCTTTTGGTCTACGTGTCTCTGCAGTCTATGGTGGAATGTCCAAGCTGGAGCAGTTCAAAGAGCTAAAGGCAGGAGTTGAAATTGTTGTTGCTACCCCTGGTAGACTGATTGATATGCTGAAGATGAAAGCATCGACAATGATGAGAGCAACTTATCTTGTTTTGGATGAGGCTGATCGAATGTTTGATCTAGGATTTGAGCCTCAAGTGCGGTCAATTGTTGGTCAAATAAGACCAGATCGTCAGACATTGCTCTTTTCAGCTACAATGCCCCGAAAAGTTGAAAAGCTAGCCAGGGAAATTCTTTCTGATCCTGTGAGAGTTACAGTTGGAGAAGTGGGCATGGCAAACGAAGATATCACTCAGATTGTTCAAGTCATTCCTTCTGATGCTGAAAAATTGCCTTGGCTTTTCGAAAAGTTACCAGCAATGATTGACGAAGGTGATGTGCTCATATTTGCTTCCAAAAAAGCCACAGTAGATGAAATTGAATCCCAACTTGCGCTAAAAACTTTCAAGGTAGCAGCACTTCATGGAGACAAGGATCAATCATCTCGTATGGAAATTTTACAAAAATTTAAATCTGGAACTTATCATGTTCTTATTGCAACTGATGTTGCTGCACGGGGTCTTGACATTAAATCAATTAAGTCAGTGGTAAATTTTGACATTGCGAAAGACATGGATATGCATGTGCATCGTATTGGTAGAACTGGTCGTGCTGGTGACAAAGATGGTGTTGCACACACCCTTATTACACAAAAAGAAGCAAGGTTTGCTGGTGATTTGGTGAATAGCTTGATTGCTGCTGGCCAGAATGTGCCCGAGGAGCTGATGGATCTTGCAATGAAGGTAAGATATTCTCTATCTCATCCTTGCTTTGATAGAATACTCCTTCCAGGAATCCTTTATCTCCTACATGGATCACCTATACCTAGATTTTTTTTTAATGTTATTTGAACTGGCAACTGCTGACTAAATGAACATTTGACCTATCAATCCTGCTGGATTATCAATTTTCCATTAAATCCACTTCATACACAACTTATTAAAGAAGAATGCCATGTGTACTAGCTTTAGTTTCTGAGCTTTACCAAGTGTGGACCATGGTAAGCAGGGTTTCTGCCTTAAGTCTCGTGTCTTGGACCTTAATTACAGCAGCTCTACCTTTTTATTATTATCAGGGAAAGAGCATGAAGCTGATTATGGGTGTTAAATGATATATAGTTTTGATGAATATAATTGGTTATAATACAGTAGGGTTTTGCAGCAGCAGAAATAGAATAGTGCTAGTTAAATTATAGCAGCCTAGCAGAGATGGTCTATTATCATAATTAGGTCAAATTGTTTTCATTTAGTTTAAGTAAGGGAAGATATTTTAGCTGATAATCTGCATGCAAAAAATTCCATTCTTTGATGAACAGAAACAAGATACCACTTTCCATGGTGGCTTACGAATTTCAGTATTGCATCTGTTGACTCTTTTTGAGGCCATGTGCAAACTATTGCTTGTGCTTGAATAGTATCCTTCTTGATAACATCTATGCTATTATTGTTTAGGATGGGAGATTCAGGTCTAAGCGTGATGCAAGGAAAGGAGGAGGTATGACTTGAATACTTGATTATACTTGTCATGGATTCTGGTGAATATTTACTCAATCGGGTTGCCTGATTACTTAGAATGTTATTATAGCCATCTTTTCAAATAACACTTGATTAAAAGTGGATACCTTGAGTAGCATTCTGTAGGCATAACTTATATATGATCTCTTTATATTTCACTGTTGTAACTTCATACAAGCGGTTTAATTCTTATGCAGGTGGAAAGAAGGGCAAAGGCAGGGGCCGAGGTGTTCGTGGTGTTGATTTTGGTTTGGGCATTGGATATAATTCAGAGTCCACTAATGCCCCATCTCAGACAGCTGGTCGATCAGCTGCCATTAACTCAATCAAGACAGGAATGATGGCTCAATTCAAAAATAGCTTCGTAGCTGCTGCTGCTTCTAATTCCCAGAGCTCAAGTACAAATGCCAGCATGAAACCGGCATTACGTGGTTTCATATCTGGCGGTACTATTGGGGGAGATGCACGCCGAGCTCAGCCAACCAATACTAGCTATGCTCCAGTTGATGGTCAGAATCCAGCAGGAAATGCTGGCAAGCCGAGCAGTGAAAGGTAATCTCCATAGGGTACAGCTTAGTTGTTAGTTCTTCTTACTACGAGTATGATATAAAATGACTTCAACACTTGCCTATGCTCTGTAGCTTCGAATTATCCATAGTGTGAATAAACAGAAGTTATCTACATCCCGGAAGTTATTTTGCCTAAAGATGACTTCATTTTCTGAAGTATTATCTGAAAACCTGTGTTTTTTTCTTCGTTCCCTGCATTGCATGATTCATTCTATGTTTAACTATAACATGATCTTTCTGATGAAATTGTTCTGCAGTTCTGGAGATAGACCAAGAGAGAGGAAGAGACGTTCAGGCTGGGACCGGTAGCAATATATTGAGCAGGTAACTATTGTTTGGAATCGATCAATGCTTATATCTTTGACGATATAGTCCTGCTCGGTTGTATCTATGTTCATACACTGGGTTCAGTTACCTGGCTTCTTCAAGTCTCATGTAGCATTTCAATGTTTTTGTTATGGTTTTGTCCTGCTGTAGAGCTACGCCAATCTTATATTTGTTAGTGATGATGGCTACTTTCAGCTATATATTTTCCAAGACCAAAATACTGGGTTCTTCATTCTTAAAGCAGGTGGTTCAGTGGTTTTATCGTCGTGCAGATGATACTTTGATGAAGGTATCTTGCACTTTGTCTAGCCAAATGTGACGATTCAGTCGAGATTCTGGCATATCAGTTTCGTGGAATACGAAATTTTCATCAAAGAATTTTCTTAATGCAATTTCCAGGAGGGCTCGGAACTCTTGTTTGCTTGCCTTCTCCTCTTGAACTTGAGCCTGCACCTTTGATCTGTTGTACTTCCGACTGTCTAATATTTACCAAGAAGTTGTTGCAAGTTTGTAATTTGTAAAGCAATTTACCAATTAGGCACCTCAGTTTAAATGGCAAGTTATCCAACACTTGGGTTTGAGTATCCATCATTATATTGTTGAAGACATGAAAACACTGATCATTTAGCTTTTTCTGACAAGGGGTTGTAAAACTACAACCTAGTTCTAATTTACTTCTTTATGAGTGCTTGCTTTTTGTGGAATGGGAAATATAAATTTTCAAGCAACGGTTTTTCTAACATACTGTATATTTTTGGAGCACAGGTTCAAATTTCTTATTTTGCAAAGATTTCACTAAATTAAAATTTTAAATATTTTTTAAGATTTATCCATTTCTTTTAAGGGTTTTCATTCTCAATAAAAAAAACAAACGGTTTATATATAATCGATTTAGCCGTTTTTAAATTTGATTATAGGGTTCACCTATTTTCTTTTAGGGTTTTTTTCCTAATAAATTATCCTTATCCTATGCCCCTCGAACCGGAAAAAAGAAATATATGTAACATGTCTTAAGGGTATAAGTTGGACTACCGATTTTTGTTTCATTGAGAAAATTTCCTAGCTGAGTATCTGTTCTATGTACTATTATTATTTTGTTTTAGGAATTGCTATTATGATGAGAGATCCGAGCTGTTCGAATTTCTTATCGTGCCAAAGAAGCGAGAATCCATCATATTATAGAGGTCACAATTCTAAGGTGCCATTTGCTAATAATAGGTTAGAAAAGGGTTGGGGAATAAATATAATTTCATGGCGTATTAGTATTTAATTGATTGAATGTACTATAAAAAAATCATATTTGAAGTATTGATTAGATAGTGGGTAATGGATCTATGGAATTTCATTTCAATCATAACAATAACGCAAAAGAAAAGAAGGGTGCGTAGTGATGGTGCACAGTTTTAGCATTTCCCCTTCCATTGCTCCTTAAAAGAAAAAAGAGTGATTTATTCTCTTGGTTGCCCAATTGCTCAACTTTGATTTACATTACCAAAATCTCCTACACCATGATTATATGATTATGATTGCATTAGGATTTTGGGGTAAGCAATTGAAACTAATGCAAAATTTTGGCTGTGCACGTTGAATCACATTACAAAAATTCTACCAAAACTAATTCACAACATTTAGAAAGTCGCGAGCCACGAGCGAGTACATGCCTGTTAAGATACTCACCCTATCTTTGTCTGGAAATGATACTTAAGTTCACAACCAAATCAAAACATCATGATTTTTTATGGTCTTGTTGAAATAGAGTGAGAAAAGTTCTATAGAGAAAAAAAAATCCTCCACCTTGTGAGGGGAAGGTGGGGAGATGGAGGGGGTGGCCACCCCTTCCACCTCTTAAACAAAGGTGGAGGGGTGAGTGAGAAAACACAACCTTAGATTTCAAAAGGTTATTAAACTAAAATATTATATTTATTTCATTTAAAACTATATAATATAAAAACTAGAAGCTCCGAAAAGCTACTTGATTTTGCCAAATGGAGCCTTAGCGGGTCTACATGGTTGTAACTTGGAAGATCTTAACCATTAATTTTTATTTTTAATTTCCTATTATTTCTTTCAAATTTTCTAAGTGTTGTATCGGATCGTTGAAGTAAGTATTATAAGTAGTTTGTCCTAACCTCTTTTCCTTTTTTTTTTTTTTAAATAGGTATTTTGGTGCAATCCATATAACTTATGACTTGTGGGGTAATGATAGCAGATTTGTATGTGTGTAAGACAATTTTTTTATTCTGTAAAGCTCGAAAATTGGAGACTAAATGGAAAGTTTCAGTTTCAGTTACACTCGTTGAGTGCACCACTAAGAGAATTTCACCTGAGAAAATCATGTAAATTTGAGCTTTCAAAATTGTTTACTCTCTTTATTACTCCGTAGTATTACTCCCGTAATAGTTTATCCCCACCATTGATTTCTTGTTTTCAGTAAACTTTGAGCAAAAAATACCCAACAAGTTTCCAAACTCAACTCCCCAAAATAGGAACTTTCCAGAGATTCCCAGATTAAATAAAACAAAAATGAAAAAAAGGATCAAAGGAAAAGCGAGGCAGGCAGGAATCAAGGAAGAGGAGGAGGAGAAAAGCAATCAACAAGGCATCTTGAAGCGGCAGAAAGGGCAAAAGTGTGTTCTCTGCAGCCACTCCGCAATGCACCCGCAATGGTAGAGATGCCCGCACGGCATCCTCGCCGCCTCCGCCCCCTCCCTCAGCTCCTCCAAGCATATCGCGCACTCCCTCCCACCGCCGACCTCATCCCCCACCCTCACCTTCTCCAGTGCCTCGATCGACGACCTCCTCGCCGGCACCGCCTCCTCTTCGGCCCCCTCCCACCTCCGCCTCGGAGCCGCAGCGTCCGCCAACCTCGCTGATTCCACCCTGGCGCGGACTCCCCCGGCCGCGCCAGGCGACATCACTTTCTCATCCAGTCGCACCGAGACAGGGATCTCTCTCCCCCGGCCGCCGCTGACTCTCCTCGCCAGCCGCTCGGTGTAGAACTTGAAGTGCTCCACCATCTGGTCGCCGATCCGCCGCGGAACCTCGAAATCCACGAGGATCTGCGACATCAGCGCGGCGCTGCGGTCGAGCGCATTGAGTGGGAGATCGAGCGACTGCTCCGTCGCGGCCACCGGCCGGCGGATCGGCGCCTCGAACTTCCGGTATCGAATTACAATGCGGAGAATTGGATAGGAATCGGAATCCGAGCGGTAATCGCAAATGGAATCGACCTGATCGGTGTTCCTTGAGCCTCCCTGTTCGACGGTGAATTCGTATAAAATGTTTCCGTTCAGGAGTTTCATCGCGGAAAAAAATCAGAGGAAACTGGAAAACTAATCGAAATCGAAATCGATTCGCTATGAGAGATGATAGCGGCGATCTTCGACGGAGATGATGGTGGCGCGCATGGTGGCGGCGGGGAGAATGAAGCGAGGGTTTTTGATTGGGAGTGAGAGAGAGATGAGAGAGAGTTGAGGGATTGCAGCTTTCTATTGGTGGTATTTTAAAGCTAACCTTGGTCGGCTTAATAAATAAATAAATACCCCTCTGTTCTAAAATAATATTCGTTTGACTTTTCTGCACGTATTTTAATTAGATAAAAATTATATAAAATATTATTTTTTTAATGAATTTGTTTTTTAAGTTTATACTTATGACTACCAAATATAAAATTATTAAAAAAATTGATTAAAAAATAATATTTTATAGTGTTTTTATCTCCTAAAAAAAGCGTGCAGAAAAAGACAAACGATAATTAATTTGGAACGGAGAGAGTATAAAACCTTTTTTTTAGAATTTTTCTTATTTTCCAATGTATTTACATATTTCGGCATTAACAAAAACATGTAAAATGAAAATTTTCCGTTGTTATGGTATGTTTAGGCAGTTTCTAGTTGCAGATTCGTCGCAGTTTCTGCCTGCAAATTCGTCGACCTCTTGAGAATTAAGTTTGTCTAATCTCGAATTTTTACTTAGTAAAAAAAATGTAAAAGGGCAACTATCTGATGGAGTATTCGATACTTTAAGAACCAAATGGGTTTTAAAAAACAAAACGTGTTCAATCAATAATGTTATAAAATTTATCAAACAACATATCAATTGGAACATGGCTAAAAATAATGAGGAAGATACAAACCTAACATCAAAATCAAACTATTCTAACAACTCACACGGTAGTGAAAATAGACAAAAAAAAATTAAATGGGAAAAACCAAAAAGCCCAAACTTAAAGCTTAACTTTGATGGTTCTTTACCAGACAATGGAAATTCTGCGATTGGTTTTGTTATCCGAGATCATAAAGCAAATGGGGTCTCTATGAATGGGACTAGTATCCGACCATGCTCATTTATTAGAGTCGAGGCTACAACATTGTGAGACAAAATTCGTGAAGCTTTAGAACTTAATATCCAAAACATCGAAATAGAAGGTGACGACTTATGCATTATTAATGCACTTAAATGCATTTGGAAATGCCCTTGAGAAATCGAGATGATCATTTCCGATTCCTTAGTGGATCTTTGTCGTTTTCAGACGTTCCAAATTCGTCATTTCCGATTTCCTAGTGGATAGATTGGCCTTTCTGGGTCACATTACCACTACCAATAACCCTATAATAGGTTTAGAATTATAGGTTCTCATCCTAAATGATACTCTAGGTTGGACTACCAATCGTGCGTAGTTTGCCTTAATCGCTTTTCATTTTCAAAAAAAGTAAATATATTTGCGTATTTGTTTTTAATATTAACGTACAAAAATAAATATTAATGGACATAATATTGTTATTGTTAAATTCTTTATAGCGTATCTTGATTTTGGTAAATAGAGAGCGCCAGAGCGGTCATATCCGAGTGTCAAATGGGGACGTTCGGGTACTACCCTAAGATCATTTCCGACTCGACCATCCCGACATGGTTAATATTGTTATTGTTAAATTCTTTATAGTGTATCTTGATTTTGATAAATAGAGAGCGATCATTCTTTATAGCGTATCATTAATGTATAAAATGCGTAATTTTTTCAAGTAATTGAAAAATCATCAATTGGTCTGAGTTGTAGGAGATGGTGATGGCGAGCGATTGGGGGATAGAGCACCAAAAATCGAGGCGGTGATGACGGATGCAACTTACAAGAGGAGCTTGTGAGGGAGGGTTTATAACGGAGTTTAGTGTCTGATATGTGGGGGGCTTGGGATGGCTAAAATCCCTTTAGCTCGAAAGTAAAACGTATAATTTTTTATTTTGGATTTTTTTTTTGATAATTTTGACTAATTTTAGGGATAAAAGAGTATAAAAAGAGTAAATAATCTCAAAAACAACTTATCTTAGTGTATCTCCCACAAATTGATTTCATTGCATAACATCTTAACTGAAATATCAACACAAGCTCAATTGAGCACATTGCCTCCTTGAGAATTGTTTCATATGTTTGTGCTTGCAAACATAGGTGGGATTTTCTTGCTTACTTATTTTCCAACTTCTCTTACAAAATACAATAGCATTGCCATACATATTTCACTATTGCATTCATTGTTCCTTTAGTTTTTTGGATTTGGCTAAAGAGAGAATTTCTTTGTTGAAATTACACAAAGAGGTGGACCAGCAGTCCTGCATACATGTGATCACTATATAGTTTTCCACAGCAAAAGATGCACACGAAACTATGACTAAGCTTTGATGGTAACGTTCTCAGCCAGATTTTACCAATTGTACTGGCAATCACATTGTGATGGGATCAAATGCAAAAGATAAGGTTGCAATTTCATGTATTGATTTTTTTTCTTTTTTTCAGTAAATCGACAGATAGACTAACTATAACAACATAACAAAGGAAACCATACAAAACAAAGATAGTTGAGATCCCAAGGGGCAGAGATAGTTTGGCCTAAATTACTTGTATTTCTAAACAAACTTTAGAAGATAGTAATAATTACGAATTACTGGTAGATTGATAGGACGATTTTGTACATTCAATTTCTTGTTAGAAGTCTTTGACATTAAAATATATAAAAGAAATTATTTTCAAAATATCGGAATAACTACTTGTATAGTTATATGAACTTATGCATCCTTGAATAATCAATTTAATATTCAAACTGCCAACATAAATCTATCAATGAAATAGTTTTCGTTTCTAGATAAACCAAAAACTGATACGATCAAAAAGATAAACTAAAAACTAAAATTGTGTGTTTGGTTGATAATGGAACAGTACAAAACAAACTCAAACATTTTTCTATTTCCACACCACAAAGAGTCTATTTGCTAAGGATATTAAACGCATATAACCTCTGTATAATGTAAATGAGTGGCGATTACCTTCACTTCTCCGGTCTAGCACTTGACAAGGGTTTCCTAACTTCCCTTGGTACCACCACAATATCATTACATGCCAGGGGCATGGTTCACTTTGCTAATCAACAGATCAAACGCTTTTGCTGAAGAGAAACACGGTTTCTGAGTAAAATCACAAGCTGGCATTAGATGGTATGCTCGAGTGTTACGTCGAGAACTGGTATGGGAGACTTTGGCTTAGAGTTTTCGTCGATATCAACCTCTTCTATTTCCTGGGGAAGCAGAAAGCATACAGAAATGTTGAGTAGAGTTGGATAGGGATTGTTGAGTAGAGTTGGATCTTAGTGTCATTTCCTGCTCATTCTAGGTAACATTTTTGTGAATAAATAAGGGTAACAGGTGAGAAATCACTTGGTATAGGAATAAGTCGGCCTGCGGGCTTTAGTCCTTGGACAATACAAAAGATGAACAAATTCTTGTAGGCAGAAAATATTTAAGATGTTCCTTAATACCTGAACAACCTCAACTCCCTTGACGACTTGACCAAAGACAATGAGCTTTTCATTTAGATCGGGAATGGGTGCAGTTGTTATGTAAAGCTCAAATACTTTAGCATCATGCTTTTTCTTGGAGGTCCCGAGCATAAAAGCCTCGTGCTTCATACTGCAGAAGAGTATAATTTTCAGTTCACTAAACAAAAAGATGTCAACCACTAAACAATAATATAAGCAGCGTAAGCTATAACCTTTTTTCAACATCACTGTACTGCTTCGTTCTGGAAGTCCAGTCCTCTTCAGTTCCAAGGCTACGGGCGTCCCCTACTTGTACGACAAAGTTCTTTATTATACGGTGAAATAGCTTACCCTTGAAATGTCCTTTTTCACTGTAAAACAAGTATGTTCAAGGAATGTAAGACCTTCATAGACAGCTGGCCTAGATGTTGCAAATTAAAATACTAATTCCGATTCATGGGTATAACAGTATAGGACACAGCTCAAATCTGAAAGATATCAGCAAAAGCAATACAAAATAGCATGTTCAAGTAAAAATCATATTACATGGCTTAGTATTTCAGTGGCTCGAGAGGCAGACAGCAAAAGGTTCAAGTAAATCAAGAGCTCCACACTCTATTTTACAGTATGGAGTCAACCAAGCAAATTCTACGAATATAAACTATCAAAAATACATCAAGAATATCATTCAATACATATCTGCAAAATGCTCTTGTACTTGAGGTGCTTTTACACTCACCATAGACCAATGAATTCATCCACAATTTCAGGAGCATTGTCTTTGAATAGTTCCACAGTTATCATGCCCTTCGATGTTTTAAGAATCTAGGCACAAAAAGAAACAAGGATAAGGAAGTAAATACTGTCAACGATTCAAATCCTGATGTTGGAGAAAAAAAAGAGACATGACTAGGAAAAGAAAAACCCAAAACTGCACATATATATATATATATATATATATATATATATATATATATATATATATATATATATATATATATATATATCACCCCTTATTCTTATATAGAACCATTAAACAACCTTTTTTTTCCTTCAGCTCCTTTGTGAACTTAGGGTTCATTTGTCACAGGCAGTTTATACATAATAAGCTCCTTACCAGTTACCACTACCAGAACAAATAAGCACATTATCACATCCTCGTGAGCAATTAGCATATCACGCCAAACAAGACCTTAATATGATGGTTATGATGGCTATTCTCTTATAAATAAACTCTCGTCTCTAAAAAGCATATATCATTATGAGAATAACTTAGCAATTCTAAAAATAACTACTTACTGCATATCTGGGTACGTCTGGATTCATCAGATTACCAAGACCCTGCAATAGATTAAAATGTACATTGCAGTACATTAGCACATGGCAAAGAAGAAATGATAACACCGAGAAATTCATCGAGCATCTTAGAACCTGACGCATACTGGAAACTTGACACAGGAAAGAACGAGCAAAGAAATTATATAGTTCTATAATTGTATCAATATGCTATCCGGAATCAGAATGAAAAATGTAAACTAGAAGACAAGTATCTTCATATACGGAGTCAGAACAAGCAAAAAAGTTCAAATTGTATACAAGCTTTTTACCTTGCGCCCGACATTATAGATAGTCTGATCTCCTTGAGTTACTGACCTACTCGAAAAAAGTCGAAAATGTCAACAAGAAATCAAGATTGTAGAAACTCAAGAAATTATTTCTCGGTTTCCTTACAAATAACACAAGACAGATCAGATCACAAGCTCTAAAATCATCCTTCATCAATAACATACCAAACATGGATGAATCAAAAATTGGGAAAAAATGCAAAATTTCACAAAATGCATCTGGACTGTGAAAGAGGAAATAAATCTGTCAATAGTACTGAAGCCCATCCCGAAGACCTTACATATACTCCGTATTTCATTCTTACAAACATCTCCAACTACATCGCCAAATTTTCAGAAAAATTAAACCTAACAAACAATAAAAAAATAAATATAAAAAACGCCACTGAAATCTCTGAAATCAGACGCACCTGTTGGAGAAATATCTGAAGGTGGAGAACAAGCAAAATAGCACCAACAAAATAATCAAGCTGAAGAAGACGATCGTTGTGAGGCTGATACGGTTGGGGGACTTCTTCTTCTTGCTCTGTTGCAGCAAAGCCTGAGGCTTGATTTTCGCCATCCCTTACTGATACTTGAACGATTCGATCAACCTCGCCTGAATAATCGTAGAAGCGAAAATCAAACTAACCCTCACGCCCTGATTTACTAAGTTGAATTGAGACACAAACTGCAAGAAATATACAAGAAACCGTAGAATTTGAACTTCAATGGAGAATTAGAAAGGATATATCAGACAGATTTGCAGTTACAAATGGGGAGAAAACATTGGGATTGGGATTCGGGAGGGTTGGAGACCTACAGTGCGATGTCGTCTTTTGGTCGTTGGATGGGTGTTGATAAATCGTCGCTCGCTCCTTCGCTACGAAGACGAGATCGGAATCTCGATTCCCCTCTTCATCTCTCGTTTCGGGTTCGGGTAACCGGTTATGGTTAATTGGGTACGGGTCGGGTACCTCTCAAATTTTGGGTAAATTCCTAGAGCTCTTCGGTCGGACCATTTAGATTAGGGGTGGAAATGGGGTAGGTTAGAGTAATCCCAACATATTTGGTAAAAAATCTCTAAATAGAGATTAAAATATCAAAATCTCTAAAAAAAATTCATTCCAACTCCAACAATTTATCTATTTTACAGATTTTTACATTTATTACATACTATGATAAATAAATGCATTTATTAAAGATGTTTAATTCTACATTTCTAAAAACTTCATTTAAACTTAATTCTAATATTTAGCCTCATATTTGTTGGTGAACTAGTATATGTTACCCATCCTCTTGCACGATATATTAATTCATGATATTTTATTAAACAAACTCTAAGGATAAATTTGATATTTATTTTTAAATGGTATTAATATTAAATTTAGATTGTTACTATAAAAGTTATCATGAAATTGGATAAAATATTATTCAAATTTAATCTTATTATTTTCAATTGGTTAATATATATTTTATTATAAATTAGATTGGCGATTGATCATATATTATTAATTAATGAAATTAATTAACTAATAAGGCTTAATTTATAATTTATAAAAATAAAATCATTCCAATATCAGTTATGAGTTCAGGTGAATATTTTTTGAAGTGAAAATTTTATAGACTAATTTTTTAATGTGAACTTTATAGCATAAAATTGGATGAAATTAATTATCCTATTTTATTTATAAAAGTTCACATAGAATTATGATGTTTGGTTTATCTATCCATATTGATTTAACATAATTAATTTATATATTATATCAAATCATATCAATTTTTTTTATTAATTGTTAAAAATAATTATATATATATTTTTTTTATTAGGAAAGAATTCGGGTGAGAGGGACTCTACCCGATAGCATCCTTGCGGATGAGGTCAAGAAGACCAAAGTTGTTTGAGATATCGACGCCCCGGGCAGAGTGGCAAAGGTGTGCAGCCTTATCCGCCACTCTATTGCCCAATCGAGGCACATGAAAGAAGGAGACTTCTTTCACAGTCGATAGTAGGATTTTAATATCAGTCATAATCATTTCAATTTCCCAGGGACAGGAATGTTTTCCCAACAAGTGGTTAATTATGATGAGAGAGTCTCCTTCAATATGTATTTTGTTGAGGCGTAGCCGCAAGATTTCCGTAAGGCCTTGTTTCAAGGCTAAAGCTTCAGCTTTGAGAGGGGTTTGGCTACCCAGAATTTGGTAGCCAATGTGTATAGGTTTTCCATTCCAGTCCCGAATAACTGTTCCAGAGGAACTTTGTTTGTTTGTTAGGGTAGATCCGTCAAAGTTGAGTTTAAACGTACCTGGTGGGGGTTTCCGCCAGGAGATCAGTTTTTTGATTTTGTGTTTACCCTGTTGATTAGAAGTATGCATAGAGGAGGAGGGCAAATTAAGATCCTCCTCAAACCAAGCAGTTTTCTTCCAGCTTGTAATGTGAGTATTAGTAATGTGTCTTATTGTATTGATAGTAGGGATTGGCACTTGTTTGAATAGATGTTGGTTCCGAGAGGACCATACTGTCCACCATGAAAAAGCTAGATTTTCCTTATCAGTTTTTGAGAAAGTAGAACCTATGAATTCAAAGATGGGTTTTATTTCGCGTGATTGAGCAATGAGGGTGGATCTCTTCAACCGGTTGTAAGTATGAAATTAATTATATTGTTATTACTAGTAAGTATGAAATTACATTTTTTTCTATATTATGGGTGAAAATGTGGGGTTGTGTCATTAAATTCTATCTAGGGACAAGTGAACATTAAATTATAGAGATCAACTTCTCTTCCTACAAATTTAGAGATTTTTTCACTCTCTCCATCCATTTCTCTATTTCAGAGATAAGTTTAGAGAAGCTGTTGGGGAGAAAAAATGGCTTTTTTCTCTAAAATCTCTCATTTTCTCTATTTTGGAGAAGCTTTTGGGCTTGCTCTTATGGGTGAAAATCTCAGTTCCATCACCCGTCCCGCGAATATAAACCTTCACTCACCCCGCTCCGCCACCCGCATCCAACTTGTGCGGGAGAGCGGGTGGAGCGGATGATTATTGGATCCAATAAGACGAACCAAATATTTTTATTTTCAAACATTATATGAAATATATACCTTATAAATACATACTAGCATATCAAGTTCGAGTTCAAGGATACATGGACAATACAAAACTTGTAAAATAAAAAATATTTCGAGATCTAGTTCAACAATACGTGGAAAATGCATAACTTAAAAAATAAAAAAGACAGAAATATCTTCAATAAGAACACAATATAGAAGGATTTTTGGATTAGCTAATAACAATATAAACACAAAGTAGAAACATTTTCAGATTAATTACATAACCTAATTTTTAAATTAACTATGGAATCTACTAACAATATAAACCCAAATATAATGTGAGAAAATGATAGCAAAAGAAAGGAATTTAAGTAAAATCATATGTTTAACTGGGTTATTGGATTCTTATTGGGTGATTATTGGTGCGGGTTAATGGGGTGGGTTATTGGAGTGGGTACTGGATGAAAAATCGTCATCCATACCCGCCCCGTCACCCATTTCACCTGTCACCTGCATCACCCGTCACCCACTTTTTGCGGGTTTTCGCCCGCAAAAATGGTGCGGGTGAAGCGGGTGAAATGAATATTCGTGCCCCATTTTCGGCCCTAATTTAGATCGAGTCAATTTGGGTTAATTTTGCTTCAGAGTCGTTATTAAATCAAGTGGATTTGGGTGAGGTTTTATCTCAACTCAGGTTTTAGTGGAATTTTGAATCATGAATTTTGATAAGGTTTCTAATTAGGAAAAGATTTTAGAACTCTAAATAAACCTCATCACTTGATAAAAAAAAAATCAAAGGGAAATTTTAGTAGTTTAGAGATTAACTTTTTCAAGTAATATCGCAAACTGCCATAAATTTAAAAAAAACCTTTTGGATGGAGGAGAACGCGCGGTACACGCCGAGACCCTCGAGCTTCTCAGAGCAAGTCTCCTCCCCAAAAAGCCCCTTTCTAGAATACCCCATAGGAAAATCCCCTCTGATCAACGTCCTCTGCCATGGCCAAACCCCAGTTGCTAAAGCTAACAAAAAGGGAAAAAGTTCTTATTCTCCCAAATATCGATCTTATTTGTCTGTTAAACTCCGGCGACATTTTGGTGTCTGCCTTGGGTGGAGCTTCTCTGTTGGGGACATAAGGACACTTCTTGCTTTCTGGCTTCAATCTGTAGTCCCTGCTTTCAATCCTTGGTATAAATCGTACCTAGATGGCATCAAATCGCCGAGTCAACGCTTGGGTTGGAGAGTTCGTCCTCCGCCATGGCCTCTTCCAAACGTTTTAATAGTACGGTGCCTGGGTTGCTTTTTGGGGTTGTCCAGTTCCCGACCGCTTCTGTCGGGAGTTTCATGGTCTGCTCGATGCCTGTGCTCTCTTTTTGGGCGGCTTAGTTAGGGTATGCTTCCTCTTCCCAAATCTCCTCTTAATTTACACATCTATTTAACGATATGGGGGTGGACGCTTAGCTTCCATCCCACCTCAACAATAATTCCTCTTTCTCTTCTCTCTTACAATCGAGCCTCACATACTAACCAATCTTTCATCTTGTCTTATGCTATGGCCTCCTCGTCCAAGGACAAGGGGAAAAAACCTATCGAGACTGACTCTCTTCAATCTCCTTTGAAAACCTCCCGAAAGGGCACAAAACAATTTCAAGAAAAGATTTCTCCTTTGGTGTCCTCGATCCCTGGGGTCGGGAAGTCAAGTGATAAGCGGAGAAAAAAGGAGAAGAAACTGAGGAAACAAGAGGAGGAGATGATGAAACTGAAAGCCATTCAGAGTAGCGTCCAAGCCAACATCAACTCGCTAAGCTCTACCTCTCTGTATGTAACCATTGTAGGAGACCCAGTTGAAGCTAAGTATGTCAGAAAGAGAATCAAGTTCGACTGGAAGTTTCTCTCTGGAGGCTTTCAGTTGGTACCTGCAGCCAACAAGTGGTTTGAGTTGAGATTCGATCTCCCTGGAGACCGAGACCTAGTCTGGGAGAAGAGGCCTTTCCATGTGATGGGTCAGTTCCTTCTGATCCATCCATGGAGCCAATCCTTTGATCCCTTGACTGAGTCTATTACGCTCCTTGACCTCTGGGTTTGCATACCTGGAATGTCGATCAAGTATATCAGCAATTCTTTCCTTAAGGCCATCATTGAAGAAAATGAGATTGGGAAAGTTATCCGTGTGGCTGCTTTCAGTCCCAAAGGCGCATGCCTTCGGTACCCCAGGGTGTGTATTTCTACGGATCTTACCCTTATCAAAACAAGAACAACGACTGTGCTCAATGAGATGGGGGTAAAGGAGACATTTCCGGTCTGGTTCGAGGACTTCCCCAAGGGTTGTGGCTGTTGTGGGCAGTTGGATCACTCCTTCGATGGATGCCCTAAGAGAAGGTTGTGCAAATCTTCTGATCATGGTATCCTTTGTGGTGGCCCTGAAGCTGCGAATGCAGCTAATGATGGTGATGGACCTGCTGTGGCTGGTGGGGACTGGGCTCGGGTTGCTGCTAGACGCACTCCTGTGCCCTCCCCTCCTACCTTTGGGCACTCAAAATATGAGTTATGGAAAAGCTTTGGTAAGAATGTGGTGATCTCCTCTGACTCTTCCTCCTCTGACACCTCCTCTTTATCTGAAGAAATCTCTGCAACAAAAAATGTTCCTCCGGCCCCTCATGAGAACATTGTCTCTCCTCCTCCCGGGCCTTAGGAGGACCCTGCCAATGGACTTGCTACACTCCCACATGATGCAGAACCTGAGCCTACTGATGACGACCTCTTCGACCCCGAATTCTGCGGATCCGACAATGATGCATTCATGGACTACGAGGACGAAGCTGGCCTTGTGGATGGTTGTGGTGATATACCAGTTGACATGACCCAAGCTGATTTTGATGTTATGCTTGAGAACATCCCCGCTTCAGCGGAATTCCAACGGATGAGCAACCCAGGTCAGCTGCATGTCCCAACCTCTTCCCCTCTGGTGGCTCCTCTTGACTCCCCTAGGGCTGGTCAGGGGTCTGAGCTGCTGGGGGGTGATAGTTCGTCCAAAACTGAGTCGAGCAAGCACAAATTCGAGGAAGAAGAAGGTGAGCCCGCAAGCTCCAAGCTGATGGAAGGGTGCGGCAAGAGAGGAAAAAATGGTAAGTAACAACCTTGTAACGCTCTATTCTTTCTTACTTGGTAGTTGGTTTGCAATAATGATGGTAATGCTTTGTAAACTACCATTATCTTGTTGTTCTAGGCAAGAAACTCCCTTTTGTGATGCCCCATTACTCTATGATTTCCGTAGCTGGAATGCTAGTATGCTCTATGTAAGTTATGGACTGAGGTCCAAGTGTATGACTGTTATATTAGGTTGTATGAATCTGCTGAACTACCTAGTCTGTTGTAGCTTTGGTGTTAGTGGCCTTTGTCATGTTTTTGTTGGCCGCACACCTTTCTCGGCTTGGCTAATGACAATCTATAAAATCATGCTTTATGTAAATCTTCTTCTTATTACTAATTTTTTGTTTTCAATTGAATTGCCTATGAAAAAGATTAATGGTTGGAGTATTTTACTTGCTGTCTTCTACTTCATGAGAGTCCACAACAGGCAAACTCTCCCACGGTTCCCTTGCAAGAACAAAATGCACCAACCCTCAATTTTCACAAACACATACAAGCTCCATCCCAGCCTGGGGGGTAATTGCCCCATCAATTGCTTCTACACCCCTCCTCGATCTGTAGATGACCCTCTCCTACTACTCATCAATCATACTCCCAGTTGGAAATCAATCCTACAAAATCACATACCAATTTCAACCCATTACCACAACCTACCCACTGTTAAGAAAAAATCAATTACTCGATTCGACACCTTAGGGTGGCCTATCTGTATGATTAAATCTTCCAATAACATCGCTAAGAAAAATTCTAATTTATTTATGGATATTATGGTTGACTGCACACAACCACTCTGGATCATACTAAATTACATTAACTCATTCAGTACAACCCTCGTCTCTAAGTCGACATTGCTTACTACACTAGCTTACTTTGTAATTGGTGTTGGTGAAATCAACCCTACAACCGAACAACACATTTCTATTCCTCGGTGGGGTGTCATCAGTCATGTAATCTCCTTAAGTATCCCTTCTCTCGGCTATCACCCTAAAACAACTACTTGTCACATTGACATAAAAAGCGGATCCGGTAACAGCTCATTTATCCGGCTTACTGAATACAACAATTGTGACACAAAAATTCATCACTCCTTAGTTAAAATAATCAATAGGTATAGGTATGCAAATAACCCTCCTAAGACCACTCGAACACAGAAACATCCCAAACCGAAAAACCAGGATCAAGAACTAGTCATAACAAGAATAGAAGAAATCATAAAAGAGACCATATGCAAATGCTAGTGGGATCACCTTCTGCCTAACCATACGAAAATAAAGTGGTTATGATAATTCGATATTGGAACTACAGAGGCATAGGAAAGAAAACCTTCTGGACAAATATCCACACATGGCGAACAACAGACCATATGCAAATGCTAAACCTAGCAGAAACAAAAACTGAAAGTGAACTCACAGAATCTTTATGGAAAAGCGTCGGATTTACAAACATCTGCTGGTCCCCGGCTACTAGACGGGCCGGGGGCATTGCTTTACTTTGGAATGAAAACTCATTCATAAACAAAGTCATTTCGGTGGTAATTCACCTACCAAGAATTATCGGAGTCAAGTATAAAAACACAAAGGAGAACTTTGAATGTTTAATGCTCTTTGTGTATGCCTCTCCCCTCCCCAAGCCCTCAAAAAAGAGGAATTTTGGCAAGGTCTCTCCCATCTGATCACCCAATGTAACACTCCGTGCTTAGTTATGGGTGACCTGAATGAAATAAGCCAACCTTCGGATAAAAGCGGTGGGGCAGAAACATCACCAGGTAGGTTTCAGAGAATTATGGAATTCAAGGATGCTTGTTCCCTTATGGATATCCCTTCATTTGGTAACCAATTTACATGAAGAAAGAAACAAAAAGGACCAGATAATATCCTGGAAAAACTGGACAGGGTTTTAGTACAATATGAGATACTTGATATGTTCCCTGACCTTGCAACCAAAAATGGATCATTCTCCCAATCGGACCACTACCCAATCTCAATTATTCTCTCCAAAAACACTACCTTCAAACCACCCCCGTCTAAATTCGAAAACATATGGCTTCAGAGAAAAGATTTTCGCAATATTGTTAAACAATCATGGAGAGCTCCTTGTTTCGGCTCTGCCATGTTCCAAATCATGCACAAATCAAAGATTCTCAAACAAAAAGCTAAAACTTGGAACAAGAAAACATTTGGTAACATCTTCCGCTAACTTCAAGATGTGGACGATGCCCTACTAGAATTACAATCAGCCTATAACCCAACCCAAAATCCAAGTAAATCCACTAAAGAACAAAACCTTCTAACAAAAAGAGAAAATTTACTCCTCTTCCATAAAACTTATTGGAATCAAAGAGCTAAAGCAAAACATCTGAAACTAGCAGACACTAACTCTTCCTACTTCCATAAAATAGCCTCATGAAGAAGGAATCGGAAAATAATTAGATCTGTCACATCAGCAGAAGGAACCCAAATAATAGGGGATGAAAATATTAAAAAGGAAATCCAAAAAGACTTTGAAAAGAGGTTCTGTAGGGAACAAACTTACTCGGCCCGCCAGCTTGAAGAATACCTCTCCGTTATCAGCCCCGTCGTCTCAGATGAGGAAAATAGAGTTCTGATTCAACAACCAACAAATAGTGAAATTAAAAAAGCTGTCTTCTCGATGGGAAGCAATAAATCTCCTGGTACTGATGGAATGACTGCAGAATTCTATAAAAAGTATTGGGACATTGTGGGTATTGGAATCATTAGGGCAATAAAAGCTTTCTTTCACACCGGAATTATTCTTAAATAGATCAGTCACACATTTATATCGTTAATACCGAAAAACGACAATCCCTCCATGACTACACATTATCGACCAATCAATCTTTGCTCTACCATCTACAAAATAATCTCCAAAATAATCATGGAAAGATTAAAAAACATTATTGGAAAACTTATTCACCCGCTTCAAGGGGCCTTTGTTTTTGATAGAGCAATACAAGACAATATCCTCATCGCCCATGAAATTTTCCACTCATTCCGCTCACGAAAGGGATCTAAGGGATGGACTGCAATAAAACTCGATATGGAAAAGGCGTATGATATAGTAGATTGACATTTCACAAAGTCGGTACTCCAAAGGTTCGCATTTCATCAGAAATTTGTGGACATAATTATGGAATGTGTGACCACGGTTTCCTTCTCGGTTCTTGTTAATAATGGTCCTACGGAACCTTTCAAACCTACCAGAGGTCTGCGTCAAGGAAACCCTTTGTCTCCTTTTCTATTCCTTCTTGGAGCGGAAGTCCTTGCCCGAAAACTTTTAGCAAATGCTGACTCTCTTCATAACAACGTCGGCTTCAAATTCGGACACTCCGGTCCCCGCATCCCGTTTCTTGCCTTTGCAGATGACATAATTATATTTGCTAAAGAAAGCAACTCTGCCTGCCTTAAGGTAAAGGAAATAATTGAGGAATACTGTAGATTCTCTGGACAGAAGGTTAATTACCATAAGTCATCATTCCAAACCACTCCGGGAATCCCTAGGACCAGAGCACGAGACCTTGAAGGTATTCTTAATATCTCCCTGGAGCGATGTCTAGAAAAAATACCTTGGGTGTCCGATCATTAATGGGCGGGTTACTAAGGACACATTCGGCGAACTAATATGCAAATCAAAAGACCAGCTTAGTAAATGACGCTCAAATACACTCTCGCAGCAAGGCAGAGCAACTCTAATAGCTGCAAATCTGTCATCAAAACCCCTGTACTCCATGCAAAGCTTCATGCTTCCTGCGTCGGTACATAAATAGCTCGATCAAATTAACATGATTTTTTTCTGGAACAAAGATGCTCAACACAACCCTCTCATTAGCTGGGATAAAATTTGCAAATCAAAAGCAGTCGGGGGTTGGGATTAAGGAAAGCCAGATATATGAATGAAGCGCTTCAACTAAAACTCCTATGGAAAATCCTAGCGGAACCGGAGAATAACTGGGTTAAAATTATACAATACAAATACTTGAAGGACAGTCACATTCTAAACTATACTAAAACTGGTAGCGCGTCTTGGCAATGATCAAAACTAAGCTCCTTGATTCCAAAATTCAAATCAGGACTCATATGGTCAGTGGGGGATGGGAAATCAATCAACTTCTGGAAAAACAATTGGGTATCAACCACGCCACTTTTAGATAGAATTGACTCCCAACTCAACATAGACACAAATGATACTGTTAATGAATACATAATGTGAGGACAATGGTGGAAGGAGAAGCTTGATCTGATTCTCCCAAAATCTATTATAGAGGAAATCACAAAAATTCCCTTGCCAACCACTCTCTTTTTGCATAGGTTGTACTGGTGGCCTACTAAAAAGGGTTGGTTTACAACGACGAGTGCCTATAATTTTATTACACACAACTCACACATTACATCTGATGGCTTCAATTGGATTTGGAAAATTGACGCACCCCCCAAACTAAAAAACTTCCTATGGAGAATTAAACATCAGGGCCTACCCACTGCCACAAGCTTATCCCAAAGGGGTGTTGTTGTACCGACAACATGTACTTTCAGCAACTACTCATCGGAAGATGATATTCACCTCTTTTTAGAATGTCCTCTGAACAACTTCCAGCAGAAATTCCCTAGGGAAATATCACAGAAAATTGATACAATTCTATCCCAAAACAGAGACATGGAACAAATATTACAACTATTAGGCACTTCCCTCTCGAAAGAAAACATGCAGAGCATAATATTTAGATGGTGGACAATTTGGTTTGTCAGGAACCAAACTATTTTCAAAAATACCAGCATCCCTTCTCCCGAGGGTCTTAAAAAGTTAATTACGGAAAATATTGACAAATGGAAACGAGCATGTAAGATGAACTCGAACACCAAAGGGGATGGGGTTCCCGGTATCCATAAAGGGGGATATAACCACTCTAGAAACACTAAAAAGACCAATTACTGGAAAAGGCCTCCCTTGGGTAAGTACAAATTAAACTTTGATGGATCATTTATATCGGCCTTACAAAGCTCTGTAGGTTATATTATTCAGGATTGGGTGGGTAATCCCATTAGCATTGGGGGTAAAGTTATTGGTGCCAAATCCCTTATTATGGCGGAGGCACTTGAACTAAAATTGGGAGTGGAAAAGGCTAGAGAACTACGGATCAACGACTTAATCATAGAAGGAGACTCCAAGACTATTACAGACTTCCTACGGACCCACACTGGATGCCCCTGGGAAATAGAACTAGTAATGTCCGACGTTCAAGCCATCCTCACAGGAATAAGAAGTTTCGAAGCCTCCCACATTCCCCGTGCTGGTAACTGGGCAGCGGATAGGGTTGCACACTTTTGCTACTCTACCAGGGGACCAAATTTAAACAATGACACATGTCTTCTTGACCTCATCCGGCAGGATGCTTTCGGATAGAGCCTTCTCATCCAAATTATTACCTAATAAAAAAAAAAAGTAATGTCGCAAACGTATTAACTTTTTTTAATTATATAAGACTATAGTATTTAAAAAACAGTTTAATTCACTTCATATCAGGTAGATCCAATAAAAAAGTTAAAGGACAAGAAAAAAAAAAGTACTTCATTCCCATAATTCAAATACCGAATCGCTAGTTAAAGGAGAAGAGTTTCCAACTAACTCCCCAATATCATGCTCCTTGTAGACTACAATCTATCTATAATCTAGTCTAAAGCATCTTACGTTTAAAATTTTTTTTGCAGCTAACCATGACATTTTGACAAAACTTGTTAACGCTAATTCCTTTTAGATTGTATTTATCAATGGATGTTATGGATACTAGAAATACTATTTTTTTATTATTCTCTCTTTGTCACACCATGCATCCTATCATCTCATTCTTTTTTTTTTCAATTTAGCAATAGCATCTCTAGCATTTCAAAACCATTTTTTCCCTATCAATTCAGTTTACAAATATACTTCTCTTTAATAATTATTTCCATTCTAAAATTATATTATTATATTCATTTTTAATTACCAAAATATTATTACTAAATTTATATTTATATTATTTATAAAATAAATAAGACCAACTATATATAACCCAATATTTAATGCTTACTACTGAAAAATAATTAAAAATAATTTTGTGGGGATTATTATTGTACATTAGTGTAGATCCCGTCCCATGCACGGAGAATACATTAATACAATATTATAAATAATCTAGACAGATTATAATAAATAAAAAATAATAATCTAAATATAAATAATTTTCCCACCAAAAAATAATATAGATATAAATAAAATTAGTTCAACATATTATATATAAATAATTTTTTTTCTATTCTATCGTTAATTAATTCTCATGTAATATAATATATAGTTGATTTTAAAAAATATTTTAATATTCTTTTTTTTTTAAATTAAATATGTATTACATATTTATTACGCTAGTTTACTAAAATATCTATGTATGAATGGATTGTGGCTACATATTATGGTTATATAATATTTTAATAATTTATTTTGGCCTCAAAAAACAATATAGATATAAATAAAATAACAATGATTAAATAATTAATTTTGATATAAATAATTCTCTCCACCAAAAAATAATCTAGATATAAATAAAATAGCACCTATCAAATACTACATATTTATCTATTAATATTTTTGGTAAGTATGACTATGAAATATTTTTTATTTATATTTTTGTCAATTAACTAAATATATATAGATAGATTATGACTTATATAACTTTCTATAAACTATGACAACGTATTATTTTATTAATTTTTTCCCTTAGGATCAACCACAACGCGCCACATAAGATTTTTTCCTAGCATCAACCACAACGCGTCGCATAGGACGCTATGCATCGGTTTTAGTATATGTATATAAATTATGTATTCAAATAAACTATTTTTTTTCAAATATATCCAAACATATTCAAAATTGATTTGAGAAAATAATCTAATATTGTGATTAAAAAATTTCAACATTTTTAATGTCAAAAATTACAAATTACAAATTTAAAATTACATCAACCAGATTTAATCACAATTGTCCACATGTCGCAATTTAGTGGGACACCTACTACAACCTCTCACCTTGCAATGCATCTCCCCCCGTGCATCAGTTGCGTCAAAACCGACCTAGCCAAAACACGATGTTTCAATTATTTTCTTCTCCAAATGACGTCGTTTTGGTGTGTTGATCCGGGGAAAAAAAAGACTGACACAACATTCGATCACATTAATTGAAATGGATCCTTGGTTGGATGCCTGCTCTAGCATCCCTCAATTCGGATTCAATTCGGGTTGTCCTTTGCATTCAGGTTGAGTATTCTTAGTTTGTTTGTTTATGCTTTAGTTTTGTTATGTTTTTTTATTGTCATTTCTTTGTCCATTTATCTTTTATAGTCGTCTGTATGTGCTGACTAAGATCCATTAGAAACACCCTCCTAATATGTTAGAGAAAAAGTGCGTATATCATGACTCCTTAGACCCTGCTCCACCGCAGGATTCATAGGGTTAGTATTGTTGTTGTTGTATAGCATGCACTCCTTATACCTTACCTATAAAATTACCGTTAGAAGTTATGGTAAATTACCTTATACAACCCATGACTACAAATCAGACCAATTCACAAGTTCATCTCTCAAAAAGTATGAATTAAACCTTTCAAGTTGACATGGTTTGAGTAACAATATTGTCATAAATGTATCCTACAACTTATTTATTTACAAAACATTATCATCACATCTCTTGTTCCAATTAATTTCCAAGATGTTGTCAACATATCTTGTGAAATGCTGTCAAGATACATCTAACAACTAAACTCAACAAATACAATTGAAACATATCCTGTTGGAACATATCCTTTAGTTTACCTCCATCAAGTCCTGCGATAGGTTGTCGACACTCGGGATTGAATGCTGTCCGAAAAAATATATTTTCATCTTCGAAAATAAAGCAACCATTCTCATCAATCTCATTCGTACGAATCAGACAACAAAAAAGAGTGAACAATGTAGATAAGAAATAATTCCAACAATAACTAGCTCTAGCTCCTAACAAAATCATCTCTTTGTCACTCTAGTGTGCAAAATATACCCCTCTTTCCAATGACAAGCATATTTTGAGAAAGAAGAAAAGAAATGCCCAAATGGGAAAACAAATGTTACAACAATACAAGAGGGAGCCTCTTTCCTACAGATCATTCATGGGAGTGAAGGGCACACCCTGGTTTCTCGACACCCGCAGCCCTACAAACACAGAGACACAGAAGGCAACCACCGACAAGAGGAGACTGAAGGCGACAGCAGCATCCCAGGGGCTTCCTTTTACTGCTTGTTGGGCTGCAGTTGATGAAGAACCCAACCCACCTGAGTTGAAGTTGAGAGGTAGCCAGTCACAACTGACAGTAAAGTGGCCGGATCCGTGCCACGGGTTTCCATCCACTGGGTACCAGAAGGCTGCTGAGAACTTGCTCGACACTCCAATCTGGAACTGGGCATCCTGCGAGCAAGGGACCAAAAATTGTTTCCGCTACACTAATCATACAAAAAAAAAAAATCCTTCCTTTTGGCGTTTGAGAAGCTAAAATTAGCAGGGGGGTACTTTTTTCGCTAATGCAGATTTTTTCCCCTGATTCCCCGAACCCTGCTAATGCTGAAAGTTTATAGCGGCTGTTTTGAAAGGCTTCTTGAAGCTAATTACTAGTTTGGAACTAGGTTTAACACATAATTGAAATGCTCAAGACCAAAGCAGATTTAGCTTATCATGTCCGAAACAAATATTTGGCTTAATATAAAGGCACAATACCTGTTGAAAACGATCCATTGTTCTCAAGGGTCTTGAAAATTCAAAGTAATAGGTGCCCTTTGAACCTTTTAATGCATACGGGCTATCTCCCTCAACAAAGCCTGTCAGAAACAAACCACTAAAGCCTTTTAGATAGATGTACAAGACGAGATGAAATAAGAAGCATGGGAACAAGTACATCAGATGAACAAAAAGCACCATAAACCACAGAAATAAATGAGAGACGCTAGCAGAGTATCAGTTCATTACCTGAGTGGACAGAAAGGCTGCTATGCCACCATGCTCCTTTCCAGTCATTGTGTGCACCCGTATCATTTGCAGTATTTCCTGAAGGTTAATCAGCAGCATTAGAAGCACTCCCATAAATAAAAATCTTTCTATCTACATGATAAAATAAAACCTGAAATCCAGTAACTCCATGGAGAAGGAAAAAAACCCAAGTATACATTAGCTCTAACCTGAAGGTCCACGGCCATCAAGGTATCGGCAGTGAGGATTCCAGGAATAAATATCAACCAAATGTCCAAACCTGCTCAAAGAAAAGAATCCAATCATTAAGCAGGTGATGATATTATATGAGCTTTCAACTTAAAGATTACTAGCCATGCACAAGCAGGAGATATTTTTCAAACCACGTACCTGTCACCTCCGTATCCTACATCTAATGGATTGCCACCATACAGTCGCCCCGGTATGGCATTCCCTAATGAGAAGTGCATAAGATCGACTTCATAACCTTGACAGGTTTTGTTTGTGCAAGAATCCGTCGATTCCTTGCAGCCACCCATCTTAGGAGAAACAATACATCTCAGTAATAATTTCACAGAGTATTGCATAATATTACACACAACATATATCAGTAAAAAGGGGGAAAATAGAAGGCAAAAGATGGTTAGAAAATAAGGCCACATGTATATATGAATCTTACATTGTGATAAGTGGCTTTGTCACCAATCTGAAACATGAGAGAAACTGAAGGGCATTTCCTATTCTCGCTGCATTAGTAAATGGTGCTATCAGACAGACTTATAATTAAGGCCACGACCAAACAAACTCAGTCATTTGATGTAAGAACTTGAAAGTAGACGTCATCGGCGTTTCATAGTATCAACCCTAAAATTACATTCAATCCATTCAATTGCAACCAAAGTATTTGCCAAAAGCACCAGCTTAGATCCATTTCCAGCACAAACAATAAGCTCTCTATAAGCTCCTTGTATAGAATCAGTAAATGAACCCTAAAGCTTTGATAGCAGCTATAAACAGCCCCAACTTAACAGGTATAACTCATAGAAATTCGATCAATTGATCAATTGCGAAACCTGAATGCGGTGATGCAGGAACATAACCAGCAAATACATTCGCTATCAAATCAAACTTTCACTCCAGTAATAAAATCTTACTTCCATAACAGCAAGTGAAGCTAAAGAAAGATCCAATCAATCAACACATACCCTTGGGAGTAAGCATAATCACCATCAACTTGCAACAAGAAGAACACGTCCTTGCCATCGTGCAACGCCTACAACGCCAACAACAACCACAACCAAAACCAAAAAACCCTATATCAATCTTCATTAGAAGCGAAGGGGAGGGGGATCAAAATTGGCAAAAGAGTTGAAAAATCGGGGTCAAATCAAAACCTTGACAGTCATCTTTCCGCCGGTGTAGGCATCATCTTCATGAGGGTCAAGAGCAGGAAGGAGAGGGAATTCGAGGCCGTCAACCGACTTCCAATCGTCGGCGTGGCCATCGAGGGTGATGATTCCGGGTCTGAACTCGGCGACGATCTGGGCGTCCGAGTTGGACTTGCAGCTCCACTCGCCCGATTCGTTGTGCGATTGGACAAAGAGGGCGAGCGAAATCAGCGAAAAGGCGAGGAAAAGGAGGCGAGAAGGGACAACTGAGCTCTTTTTCGCCATGATCGTGGAGCGAATCTGGGCTCCGGTAAGTGGGAGGAGAGTCAGCAGGGTCCGCTTTGGGTGGATGAGGCCGCAAAGCTAAGCATCACCATTTTAACCGAAGTTGCTACGAACTTGTTTACGCCAAATTTTGGAAATTGCTTGCAATGTGAGAATGTGTTGAATAATCTTTTATAACTTTTGTTGACCAAAAAAACTTATTATATAATTATATATACAGTACAATTCTCACTCCACAATGCGATTAAATTTTTCATAAAATTATTATTTTTTGAAATCTCATTTAAAGTAATATACATAAATATAGATATTTTAATTTTTCTTGCAAAAAAACTCTCTCCTCTCTATAAGAAAACTAGAGAGAGCTTCAAATCCCTTTGTGGGCATCCACCACCCCGTCTAGCGGGTCCGACCACCCCCTCCGCCAAGTCGTTCTCGTCGTGTCCGACTCCGGAGTAGCATACCCACCCTCGTTCATCTCGGCTCCGCGTCTCTAGGCTTCTAAAGTGTGTGAGAGGTGGAAAATCCCTTCAAAGCGGTAACCCTCCATTCGACCAAATTCGTCCACCGACGTTTAATTCTCTGGATAGGAGATAGAAGCCCTCTATCGCAAACCTCTAATTCTTTAACAATTTGCTCTAATTTCTTGGGGCTTTTGCAGACCCATGGGCGAGGATCTCAGATCCTTTGTCGTCTCAAACCGATTTGCTCTGCTTGCTTTCAAATCTCGGGTGTAGGGTTGACTAGGTTAGTTAGGGCTGGATCGATACGATACCGTGGGAAAATTTGGATTACCACGTACCGTACCGATACCATTCAGTATGTAATTTTCGCTACCACCTACCAACCGAAGTTGTCGGTAACCGAAGTTGTTGATACAAAAAATGTCGGTTACCGAACGTCCGGTACCCTGGTAACCAACAATCTCGTTCAATTTTCATTTATGGTAACCGACCGTACCAATGGTACCGACGGTACCAAAACAACTTGTATATTGTATACCATACCGATATTGATCGGTACTATCGGTTACCATAAATGTATATATATAGTCGGTACCACAGTACCACGGTACCTAAACAACTTTCATTTACGTGTTATACATATAGTCGGTACCACAATATTTGAAGATTGTATATCGTATACCGTACTGATATTAGTCGGTACCAACATTTCGATTACCAATTTTTTCGGTTACCGACTTTGTGGTAACCAACTTATGTTGGTACAGTTGGTACGATGATTTTTATACCACGGCTCTGCCCTAGGGTTAGTCTCCTCTTTGTTTTGCCCTTTCATCCTCCTCTGGTCACCTTCGTCTCCCGCTTGGCTGGGCGTCGACAATCTCTTGGCGACCTGGGTTCGACATCAGATCTCTTTCATCTCGCAACCCGCCTTCTATTCGAACTCGGGCGGGGTTGGGTTTGGTTGGTGTGGCTCGTCGTCTCCCTCCTGTCCTCCCCTTTTTTTCTCCTCAGTTGCTTTCACCTCGGTCGTTCGGTGTCTCCGGGCTTGTCCATCGCTAGTTCCGCTCTTCTTGGCGCCGCCCCTTGTCCTCCCTCGTCGGCTCTCGGTCGGGGCTGTTAGTCAGCGCTGTGTACTTGATTCTTCCGGACCGGCACGTTTGCTTTGGCCTTGAATCGCTTGCTCTGCGGCCTCCTGACCTCCCTTTGGATCTCCTTAGGCCCAGAGGGGGCCCATAGATGTGAAAATCGGGCATTTGTTGGGCTTTGGGCTCAAGTCAATAGCTTGGGCCCAAAGCAGCCTGAGGAAAAATCTAAAATAATGTAAAAAAAGGGGGGGGATGTAATAATAATTATAATTATTCAGTTTGCTCTAATTATATATATATTCATATATATATATATATATATATATATATATATATATAATTAACAAAAATCCCGTAAGGGTTCCAAACCCCGCTCAAAATGGCGTGTACTAAATCCTGCAAGGGTCTGAAAAATATTATATAAATAAGAAATAATAGTGCTCCCCGAATGTCCTGTTTGTTTCCGAGAGTTTCACTCACATTTCCGTCGGTAGAACGATCTTCCCTTTCTTAGCCCGTATTTACCCCGTCTTCTAGCTTCAAGTCGGTGCTTTGATGTGGCTGGGTTTGCTCAATGTTGGGGTGCAAACAACGGATCGTGGTTGTGTTCGTGATCTTCGAAGATCCTTCATTTAGGTGGGTGCAACGTCGGCGATCCACACATTCTCAGGGCGACGGTTGGGGCACTCTCGTGAGTCTTTGCGCTCTCCCACGTTCTTGGCACTCATGGCGCGTCTTGGTTCTCCATCGACTTCTCTGCTAGTTGACATTTTGTATGGGTTGATTCAGTTTTTCTTTCTTTTCTACTGATTTGTGTTAGTGTGTATTGTTTGTACAAACAGTTTTCCGTCTGTCAACTTAGTTGGCCATCGAGTTATAGGTATGCCTGAGCTCGAATTATTACCTAATAAAAAATAAATATAAATATTTTAAATCACTCAGTAAAAATAATAATAAATATAGATATTTTAAATCACTCAGTAAAAATAAATATAGATATTAATTAATTAAAAAAATATAAATAAAAAATATTTCATAGTCATAATTACCAAAAATATTAATAGATAAATATGTAGTATTTGATAGGTGCTATTTTTATTTATATCTAGATTATTTTTTGGTGGAGAGAATTATTTATATCAAAATTAATTATTTAATCATTGTTATTTAACTATATGTTTTTAGGCCAAAATGAATTATTATAATATTATATAGCCATAATATGTAGTCAGTAGTCACAATCCATCCGTGCATAGATATTTTAGTAAAGTAACATAATATATATGTACTACAAATTTAATAAAAAGCAATATTAAAATATTTTAAAAATCAACTATCTATTATATTATATGAGATTTAATTAACGCTAGATTAGAAAATAATATTTATATATAATATGTCTAACTAATTTTATTATATTCATATTATCATTTTTTATTTATTAGAATCTATCTAGATTATTTATAATATTATATTAATGTATTCTCTGTTCACGACTTCACGGGACGGGACCTACACTAGTACATATACTAAAACCGATGTATAACATCCTATATGAAGTGTTGTGGTTGATTCTAGAAAAAAATTATTAAAATAAAATGCTATCATAGTTTATAAAAATATAAATAAAAATATTACTTTTCAAAAATATTAATAGACAAATATGTAGTATTTAATATGTGCTATTTTATTTATATCTAGATTATTTTTTGGCAGAAACAATTATTTGTTTCATAATTATTTATTTAATAATTGTTATTTTTATTTATATCCATATTATTTTTAGGGAAAATAAATTATTAAAATATTATGTAGTCATAATATGTAGCCACAATCCATCAATACATAGATATTTTAGTAAACTAACGTAATAAAGATATACTACATATTTAATAAAAATAATAATATCAAAATACTTTTAAAAAACAGCTATCTGTTAAATTACATGAGATTTAATTAACAATAGATTATAAAAAAACTTTTACCTTATACATGTGAATTTTATTTATATTTTGAGAGAATTAAAATAAAAAATATTTAGATTATATATAATCTATTGAAATATTTTTTATTATATCTATATTATTTCTGGTGGAAAAAATATTTATATTTAGATTATTATTATTTTTTATTCATTGAAATATATTTGGACTATTTATAATATTATATTAATATATGCTACTATTCTTTATGCACGCAACGGGACCTAGCTACACTAGTACAATACTAAAATAAGATCTTTTTTTGCCATATGTCATCTTTTGGTTAAAAAATTTCCCTCCAAAAAATTTAGCCAATTAGTTTTTTTTTCATATCATTAATATCATACCACCTATTTATAATCCTGCTAATAAATTTGTATGCATATCTTCTAGATAATTTTTGAAAGATTATGAATTATTAAATCACATATGTTCATATTCAAATCAATTATGTATATAATATTGGAAATAATATATTTTAATAATATAATTAATAAGAAAATAATATTAATCAATAATGTATATATATATATATTATTTTATATGTTGATACTTTTATATGTCATCTTTTGATGAAAATATCTTATACTCAAAGTTTTAATGAATTAAAATTTTACATCTTATTAATAATGTCATGAATTTAGCCTCTTATTTATTATTTTTAAAATATTTTATTAATAAAATTTTGAAAATAGACCAATCTATTTTTTGTTTCAAGAATAAAATAATTGTATTTATATAATTTAAAATAACTATTTATTAATTGTTTGTTGAAATAACTCGGCTCAATGTCCATTTACATATCCTCTGGCCTAAAGCACCCATATAAAAAAAATTATCTATTCAACCGGATTAATATATATATATATATATATTGGTGGCCATTCACCTATTATGGCGGAAGCACTAGCGCTAAGACTTGGGGTGGAAAAGGCCAGGGAACTAAAGATAAACAACCTTATTATCGAAGGAGATTCTAAGATAATTACGGACTTTCTACACACCCGCACCAATTGCCCTTGGGAAATAGAACTAGTAATGGCGGACATCCAAACCATTCTTATAGGAGTAAGAAATATTGGAATTTCCCACATTCCCCGTATTGGTAACCGAGTGGCAGATAGGGTTGCACACCTTTGCTACTCTACCAAGGGACCAAATTTATATAATAATACATGTCTGCTTGACCTCATCCATCAGGATGCTTTCGGGTAGAGTATTCTCACCTGAATCGTTACCTAATCCAAAAAAAAAATTATATATATAATCATATTTATCCATTTGTATATCAATTTTTATTTACAAACCAATCCGTAAGGGTTGAAGTTAAATCCCGCTTGGGTTTCCTAGTGGGGTTTGTGAAAATCCTGCTTAGGTTTCTGGTGCTTTTGGTTCAGGCGTTGTGTGACGTTTCGTTTGGCATGTCTGGATTTTCTTCTCCGTTTGATGGGGTTCTGGCAATCGGAGTCGAGATAGGCTGGGGTCGTGAGAGTGTGTATCGAGGCTTCTCCTTTCTCCGGAAGAATGGTTCCTTGGAGGTTCGTCTTCACTGTCCACGGGTGACTCCTGATGTGCCGCTGGCCTACGGTGCTGCTTCAAGGTAGTGCTTGGCTTTGTCCTTCGTCTACGTCCTCGTCTTGTTCGGTTGAGTTGCATTTAGTTTCGCTATTGGAGAGTTATTGCTTGTATTTTGCACCAACTTTGTATTTTTATGTTTGCTTAGATGGTTATCCGTCTTTCGACTTGTCGGCCATCGCGGTTCAAGTATATCTGACATCGAATTTTTTTCCTAATCGAAAAAAAAAGAAAAAAAAATTTACATATCCTTTAGGTAAATATCCACCCTAAATTAATTTTTAGTAAGGGAAAACTGATTAAAATACCCTCACCTTTGGGGGTATGGTAAAAATATATCCTCACCTTTTAAATGTAATAAAAATACTCCAACCTTTAAGAGTAGTGGTAACATATTGTCACCGGTTTTTTCATGGGCCAAAAATGTTATTAATTTTTTTAAAAATAAAATACCAGACTATCCTATTTATTAGTTTCCTTAAAAATTGCAAGAATATTCTCTTAAATTAAACATAAAAATAAAATACTCATAATGATAAAAGTTTTTTTTTAAAAAAAATCAATCTGTTTACAAATAAGTACTGAAGTCCAGTATAATTGTTAGTTTCTTGGAAAAAAAAGGAAATGAGGGTTAGACCTGACAAACAAAATAAAATTTCGATTTTATTAAACCCATCCGATTATTTTCACAAATAAACTACAAAACCTGGACTCTATTGATGCACCTGCTCTCTTTATCGATCTTTTTGAAACTCTTTTTGTCTCTTCAAACTCACCATCATCGCCACTTAGAGGAAAGTGGTGCTTGTTCAAATTAGCAAAATTTCAGTTTAATAAAACCAAAATTTTATTTTGTTAATTTGTTCTGTCTAACCCCTCTCATTTCCTTTTTTTCTTTATGAAACCAAGAATTATACCGGACTTTTAGTGCTGATTTGTAAACAGGATGATTAAAAAAAACTTTTATCATTATAGGTATTTTATTTTAATCTTGAATTTAAGTGAATATTTTTACGCGTTTAAGGAAATTAATAAATGAGATAGCTCGATATTTTATTTTTTTAAAAAAATTATCAGCATTTTTTGCCCATGAAAAAAATCGGGGGCAATAAATTAACACTACCCTTAAAGGTTGAGATATTTTTATTACATTTAAAAGGTGGGATATGTTTTTACCATACCCCCAAAGGTGGGGTATTTTAATTAATTTCCCCTTTTAGTAAATGTCCATATTTTTTCATAATACCAAGTTTGCCCCTCTTTTAATTTAACCTACCTCTTCCATCTACCTCCTCGGCTTCTTCAGAATCAAGTTCCACCTATCGTTCGTCTCCCCTTGTGCCTCCGCTGACTATGATTGGATCTCGTCATCACCGTCCTCCTCTCTCGAATATATCCAAGCTCGGGGACTGCTTCCGAGCAGCAAAGATCCCCACTCTGACCGTCGATTTGACTTTGGATGATTTCGAATTGAAGTACGACCTCGGCGATTACCGACAACGAGGATGATGAGGTTGTGTTTGAAAATTGAGACGAGGTGGTTGAATTGAAGTTGGAGGAGGACAAATGTTTAAGCAACCAACAAGAACAATCAAATGAAACGAAGAAAAGCCAAATCCAGAAAACGAAGATGGGTACCTTCCATTTTGTCCTCTTTGCCTCTTTACTTCTTTGTTCATCGACAATTCTCGGTAGAGAGAGATCGAATATGGAGCATATTGGTAGATATTCGGGCTCTTTATTGTCTGGGTACCTTCCATTTTGTCCCAATCGATCTTTAGGAGTATGCAGGAACATCAAACACAACAAGAAGCAACACAACGTCATTGTAATCAGGGGTGAGCAATTTGTCAAGCCAAAGTAGGGAATCAGTAGGGAGCGGGGAGGAAGGCTAACCGGAGGGGCGGACACCCTGTTGGGAGAGGGCGGCTTCGGCCGCGTCTACAAGGATTGGTTGGATGAGAAGCAGCACCCTTCCAGCAGCTTTGTCTTCCTCTCTCGCCTTCTCTCTTCTGCCTTGTTTCTTTACCTCAAAGTGATCTTGAGCAGGCACTTTCTTTCACTAGTTTCTAGTGTGATTTAGGCCTTGGATTGGTCTACCTTTTGAGTTCATTTTTTTTGTTGTAGAGACTTGTATTTTTTGATTCAATTGGTTTTCTTGCTTTATGATTTGTAAAGCTAAAATTATATTGTGATAGATGCAGGTTAGATTGGATTTATTGGTATACATTTTGTATGTTAGTGATATCATTTATGTAATAAAAGCCATTGATTCTTTATTCACATTTTGAGTGCCTTATATGTGTCAATCTATAGCATGATGGTTATTTTGAGGTAATAATAGCATGTTGAACTATATAATTTGTTTCGTATATGATTAAATTGTTTTTAGCTTTGGTGACACTACTAATAACACTTGACCATTCTTTCACTTGATACACCGGTGGTGAAAACACTTGGTACACTTGTGGTGACAGTGATAAGGGTGGTGACAGTGACCACTGATAAGGGTGGTGACAATGATAAGGGTATTGACAGCGATAAGGGTGGGGACAATGATAAGGGTGGTGACAGTGATAAGTGTGATGACAGTGCCCAGTGATGGGTGTTGACAGTGATATGGGTGGTGATAGTGATAAGGGTGGTGACAGCGATAAGCTTGGTGATAGTGACCCCGTAAAGAAACTCTAAAAACAAAGCTATCACCCAAAAAAGTTGTCATCACATGTGTCACCACTGATAATTGTGGTGACAGTGACCCCGTAAAAAAAAACTCTAAAAACAAAGCTATCACCAAAAAAATCTGTCATCACATGTGTCACCACTAATAAGTGTGGTGAAAATGACCCCGTAAAAAAACTCTAAAAACAAAGTTGTCACAAAAAAAGTTACCATCACATGTGTCACCACTGATAAGAGTTGTGACAGTGATCCCCTAAAAATTAAAAAAAAACTCTAAAAACAAATTTGTCACCAAAAAAATTTGTCATCACATGTGTCACCACTGATAAGGATGGTGACAATGACCCCGTAAAAAAACTCTAAAAATGAAGTTGTCACCAAAAAAAGTTGTCATCACATGTGTCATTAGTGATAAAGGTGATGACAGTGACCTTATAAAAAAAACTCTAAAAACAAAGCTGTCACCAAAAAAAATTATCATCACATGTGTCACCACTAATAAGGGTGGTGACAGTGACCCCGTAAAAAAACTCTAAAAACAAAGTTGTCACTAAAAGAAGTTGTCATCAAATGTCTCACCACTAATAGGGTGGTGGCAATGACCCCGTAAAAAAACTCTAAAAATAAGCTGTCACCAAAATTTTCATGTCGCCACACATGTGAGTTTTTTTTTAATATTAAACTATATAAAAAGTAGGGGTGGGCACAAATCCCGCAAATTCCGTCCCATCCCGCATCCCGTCCCGATCCCGTCCCGATCCCGGTGGGATTTAGAAAAAAAATGTCAATCCCGTCCCGATCCCGTCCCGTAAAAATTACGCGGGACGGAGAGTTCAAATCCCGCAAATCCTGTCCCGTCCCGCATATATATATAATTATATAGATTTATATATTTAATTAAAATTAATAAAAATATATAAGAATATATTTATATTATACCTTAACATTTATTTACACTCAAACTTTAAACTTTAAAATAATAATAAAAACATTAAAAATGTATAAGAAGTAAGCAGTTTGTCCGAGTAACTAGTTGCTACTGTAATTTGAGACTTTGACTTCAGTACAAATTGGATTGAGAGAATGGTCATAGATAGACCATTTTTTGTAAAACTTTGCAAAAATAGCACACACCCTTGAAAATTTGCACAAATAACCCTTTTCCCAAAATTTGGCAAAAATGTCCCGGTTGCTTACTTGGGATAGGGGGTAAATTCCCAAAAAAGAAAAAAGGAAAAGAAAAGGAAAGAAGGAAACCTTGCCAAAAAAAAAGGAAAAAAAAATTCAGAACTCCCCCTCTCTCTTCATCTCAGTTCTCTCTCTTCAGTTTAAAAAACAAACGAAAGCAAAAGGAAAGGGGAAGACAACCGACGATTTCGAAAAGAAGGAGGTCGGAGAACATCCCCCACTGCCAGAGTGTGGAGGAGAAGGCAAGAACGCCGGCGCCGGACTATAAAGGTACTCCTCGCTCTCCTTCAACCCGAAATCCTTCTCTCTCTTCTCCGTTTTGTGCGACCGTGGGGTGTTGGGTGTGTGGGTGAAGGAGTTGCAATGGGGTTTAGGGATTGAAGGGCAATGGTGGGTTGAGTGATGGGTTGTGGAGGGGTGACAATGGTGGGTGCGATTGAAGGATGAAGAGGGTGGTTTTCGGGTATGGTTAGTGGAAATCTGCATTTAGGGTTTAGGAAGGCCGAAGAGGGTGACAATGGTGGGAGTTGAAATTGGGATATGAGGATGTTTTGGTGGGTGATTGAAGAAGAAGGATTGAGGTTTGAGTCGTGTTTGATTTGGATTTTTTTTGTTTGAAAGAGAAATTGGGTGACATGGGTTTCGAATTGGATGGGAAAATACGTCATTCATTCCCACATCTTCGTTTTCTGCAGAATCTGCATAACTTAGGTGACAAGGGTAAATGGACTCCTGACACGTGACATTTTCAAGGTGACACGTAAATATTGATATTTAAAGGATATTGTCCTAGTCATTTCGATATGAAATTAAGCGGCGATTAGAATCTGATATTTTCCTAATCTTTTGACATTGATGCAGAGAAGGAGGGTAATGTTGAGAAAGATGGAGCTAAAGACAAACTTTTCGATGAAAAGGAAAGGGAAGGGTGACACGAAAAGATGAGGAGGTAAGTTTGTTTTTGGGTGACATTGTGTTTTATGTTGAGTGACACGAGAAATCGGGGATCCAGTTTAAAGTTTGAATTTGTTTTTCAGGTCGTTCATGTCGATATGGTTACAGCGATTGCACCTGAAGCCGGGGAGAAGCCCCTACAAGGAAAAGGTGATAAGTTAAGCTCTTGTGGTCCGTCGAAAGGATGGTGTCGAAGATGTTAGCAAGGAAGAGGGTGTGGAGGTGCAAAGAGGAGTCGAGCGGTACCAGCCAAACAGCGGGAGCCCCGTTACTGTGTCCCGGAAGAAAAGCACTTTCATTGCTAAAAACTTTTAGGATGTTATCATATCTGTTGGTCAGTTGTTTTACTCATTTATGACATTGATTGCTCAGTAGATGTAAGACTTTTATGAACATCATCTATACTTGGGGTTTTCTCTATCCACGTACTTGCTTTGATATTGTTTGTGTGAAAATACTTGTGACACGTACAATATTTTAGGTGACACGGACATAGAAACACGTGACAGGAGTTACAGACATTCTAAATATGACACGTGAATTATAACAGGTGGAACGTGATAGGTAATAGGTGACACGGGAAAACAAACATTGGGTTCTGGGAGAATCAATGTGAATAATGGCACACTCAGAACTCAAGTCATCACATTCAAACAAGTACCAGATGAAATATAACAGGTGACACGAGAATAATAACAGGCGACATGTGAAATTCATATTGATGCCATATGCGATTTATAGAATAAGTAACTGTGCATCCACAAAAAAATTTCACGGCGAACTACAACGCCCAATACCTGAAGTTTGTGAAATGTGCATGGACCCAAAATTACACCAACCTACTTACCCCGTTCCCAAAAGTATTACGGAGTTCTTAACCACATACCTATCAAAATGGTCCAACCCCTGACCCCAAAACTGATAATGCAAAATAAAACTCAGCTTATGAGGTAAGCCGTTGGACCACCAGCAGAGTAACACAACTAGGAACGACGACCCTTCACGCGGGAAAATTCTCCCCGAAATGGGTACCTGGATGTCTTGGGCCGACCAGGTCGCCGCTTCACAGCCGGGGGAAGGCACGCTATGCTGGACATGCTTGGAGGAATCCTCCATTCTGATCTTGGAGGGAGTGGGTATAGCACATCCTCATAACACGCCTTCCATGCTGCGACTTTGTAGAAGTCATTGACGAGAGTGTAGATATTGATACCTCGAAACTTGGCAGCGGCTATGACATGTGTGCATGGAAACTGGTCGATGTCGAAGCGCTTGCATGTGCAGCTACGAGCACTCAAGTTGACAACCCAGGAGGAGAAACCTTTGCGGACAGAGTACTCGTGTGGGCTGAGCGGTGTGACAACCAAGCAAATTGACATCGCGTAGTTCTTTTTCAGAGCATCATCAAAAAATTTGCTGACCAACGTACCCTGTTTGCTTCTTTCTTCCCGTCGCTTGTAAAACCACGTGGAGGTGGTTTCGATGATGGAATCAATCAGCGCATTGATTGGTAGGTCGCGTGGCTCCTTGAAGACAGAGTTAAGACACTCGGAGTTGTTCGTTGTCAATATGTTGTAGCGAGCCCCCACGAAGAATGCTCGGGCCCAATTCTGGAAACCAGCCTCTTTCACGTATTGTCCCGCCGGGGCGGACTGTGCGCAGAAATCAGAGAACAGCTTGTCGAATTCCGCCCTCGTGTATGCCTTCGCCATTGAGAAGAACAAATCCAGCATCCCCGTCACACCCTTGTACTTGCACCTAGCATTCTGAAATAGATTCCAAACGCAGAACCCTTGCTTCGCAAACACATAGTGGTCCCTAATACCTTGGACGATGCTCAGATGGCGATCAGATACAAACATGAGGTCCGGTGTGTCCTCCACAACATGTAGCATGTTCTTGAAGAAGAAGCCCCATGTCCCGTGATTCTCCCCATCGACAATCGCAAATGCGATCGGGTACACTTTGTGGTCTGCATCTTGGGTTGTGGCAAAGAGAAGTGTACCCCTAAACTTACCTTTGAGGAAACTCCCGTCAACTGAAATCACCTGCACATGGACATCGATAAATGTTGGATTTGTGACATGGTTTATCCTTTTGGGTGACATGTACAAATAAACAGGTGACACGGGGTTTACCTTTCGAAGGTGGGGGATCGCCTTGCGCCATACCCCGAAGCTAACAAAGGCGTACTTGAATCTTTAGGAGGAGTCCTTCTCTACCCTAGTATATGTCCCGGGGTTAGTCTGTTTCCGAACGTGCAAGTATGGAACAATATCTCGGTAACTGTCTTCATCGGTCCCATGCTTTACATCTCTCGCCGCCAATCGTGCCCTTCGGGCCTTCCAGGAGCTGCACGTGACGCCCTAGTCAGACTTCATCAGTGCCTGCACTTGGTCGGGAACGAGGTTCTTCCGAGTGCCGGTGAACCTACAAGTTATAGGCTGAGTTACTTTCCCCCACACAAAAACGTTAGGTGACAAGTGAAATATTAACATGTGACAAGGAACACAGTATTCACAACTATCGTCAAACTTACTTGGACACGAGGTTCCGGCCAATCATATCAGACGTAGCATGTCGGTTATGGTTGTGGTTCACGTTGATCCCACATGTGTGCTCCTGGACATACTTGCGGATGCACCACATAGTGGTGCGGCGGTGAGGCGAGGCCCTACACATCCACGTGCAGTTTGGGTCCACACATACCACGACTAGCACCTTTGTTGTAGACCTCTTCGCAATAAACTCGAAGCAATTCTCCACCGCATTCCAGTGAAGGCAAGTCTTCACATCAGCCTTCGATGCGAATAATTATCCCTCCGAAAGTTGAGTAATGTTGCGTCGTGGGTCCTGGGTACGAGTCGTTGCTCTATCCATCATAGCGTCAATGTTCTAAATCGTAGGTGGGGATACGCTAGTCCTGGGCTTAAAATGTTCAAGTTCTCTCATCACCTCTTTCTCGACTTCCTCCTCCTCCACCAATACCCTCATACTCGTGTCCTCCTCCACACCATTTGAGTCCAAGTCATCCCAATCTTCTTCGAGCTTCACTTCATAACCTTCGGCCTCGAACGAGCTCCAAAACTTGTTCGTGGGGGGTAGCCCATCATCATCCTCCTCCTCGCTGCCAAGGCATATCACATCCAAACCAGGGCCCATGTCACCTGAAGAGGTATCCGTGTCACCCAACTCTATCACCTCCAGACCCTGTACCCTGTCACCTGAAAACATTCCCTTGTCACATGATTTAGTACCCTTGTCAAGAATGTCCATCGCAGCCAGACCCTGTACCCTGTCACCTGACCACATTCCCTTGTCACGTGATATAATACCCTTGTCAGGAATGTCCATCGTAGTCAGCTCCTTACTCTTCCTATGACCACGGTCACCTCTCCCCTAGCATGTAACATACCATCTACACACAAGGGGCTTTGATGTGCCTTACCGTCTACCTCATCATTCACAATCTCAGCCAAATTGTCCACTTTTTGCGAGGAGGGTGGCCCACTCAGGCGTTCTTCCTCGGCAGGTTGCTTTACTTCAAATCTCTCCGTCTCCAATGGCCCGACATATATCGCAAGGGGCCATGGATCTTCTCCACACTTCAAGTTCAGAAATTTAAATGCCTCGAGGTCGTCATCATCAGCAATTATGATCGGCTGACCCCCTTCTTTCGACTTCAGCACGTACGACAACGCCCACTCTGCATATGAGGCACCATCGCCACCCTTCAGCTTGATTACGTTTTTCAAAGAGTTGAAGTCGATGTCCTGTTTTATCATGATATTCTTGAGCGCCTTCGCACCCACATACACCCATGTACCTCCCTCGACCACCCAAGAACCATGGAGGATGAGAGTGACGCATACCAAGGTGTTTCCACCTGAAAAACGATACCAAAGTTCAGAAGAGAGATTGATGGGTATCTAACGCCATAGCTGAAGTGTACTTTGCAAAAAACACTTACCCCTTTCATCTGTCAACAAAGGTTTCTGGGGCATCACATTGACACGGAGATTTTGATCACTGACAGGGGCACAACTTGAAGCCGACAAGTGCTCTGCAACTGGAACTACAAGCCGAGGCTTGTCTTCCATGGTGGAACATTCTCCATCTCTCTCTCCATCTATTTCTGCTACAGAACTTGTGGGAGAAGAGAGAAAATGAAAAGCCTCTCTCCTCATCCCCTTTTATACCATACAAAATGGTAAAAGGTATAACAACATCACATCACCTATCATCTCACTCTCTTTCCATTTTTTGGCGCCAAAACCCCTCCCTCCCTTTCTCCTCCTCCCTCCTCACGTGTTCCCTCCTTTTTCCTGACCTGCAACCGGCCCTTTGGGTCACAATTTTTATTTGCACAAATAACCTCATAGCACACTTTTACATTTTGCCAAAACTTGGTCTATCCATGCAAACCCTTTGCAAAATTGGTCTACCTATGCAAAAAGCCCAATTGGATTCCAGATTGGTCATATGTTGCTACTACCTAATGTAATGGGATTACTGTGTTTGGCTTTAGTTTGCACCTTTCTACTTGTTTTTTTTATAGTGTTTTATTCATTTTTTTACGAGGGACAAATCTCGTCCCGTCCCAATCCCGTCATGTCCCGTGAGGGATAAGACCCGGCGGGATTTGAAAAAAAATATTCAATCCCGTCCCGATCCCGTCCCGTAAATACTACGCGGGACGGGACGCGGGATTACCCCAATCCCGTCCCGTCCCGTCCCATGCCCACCCCTAATAAAAAGTACTATAAGATATATATTATCATTTTTTATTTGTAGAGGAATATATTTTTTTAATATGAAATTATTTATTTTTTAAGGTTAATATTTTTTACAATTAAATTTTAAAATAATTATTATAATTGTTTAATATTTTTACAATAAATTCGGACAAAGCACAAGAAATAGACTAGTAGATATATTGAATGTAGATATAAATATAGATTGTCTCCGTTTCAAAATAAATGTCGCTTGACTTTTCGCACTTTTTTAAAGAGGTAATCTCTATAAAATATTATTTTTTAATCAATTTATAAAAAAAATTTGATTAAAAAGATAGGGTAAATGGCAGTAAACCACCCTTTATATATGGGCATTTGTAGACAACCACCCCTTAAAATAAAAATTGCACAAAAGCACCCTTAACATATACTCGGTTATCTAAAGACCACCCTGTCTACTGATGTCGTTAGGGTTTCATCAATTTTGGACAAAAAGACTAAAATACCCTCATTTTTTTCTCACATTTTATCTTTAATGCCATTCCCTTAAAATCAAATACAGTGTGTGAAACAACAATCAAAGTCGCCACCTACAAAACATGCACGAATATATCTATATCGCAAAAGAGAAAGATCAAATCATCCACACAAAATCATTACAAATGAAGCACACAAGATCAAATAGGGATTATGCCCAAATATTAAAATCTAGTCCACTTAAACTAATAAAAAATGGCAAATATGTTGAACAATCCTTACAAATCAGGAAAATTATATGATCTTTTTGAAGAAATTTAGAGAGGAAACAAAGGTAATTGTAGATCTGAGTCCTAACTCGGAATCTCTTCGATTCGGCACCAAGCCTGGCCAACATTGTTCGACGGAGCCACCTTGCCCCCAAGGGCCTCCGTCCGTCGCTGCTTCCTCCAAATTGTCACCTACAATGCCAACATATCTGTCACATTCTTCCGGACGTTCCTCCAAATCATCGCGTGCATTGGCTCTCTTGGTCCTCCTAGCCTCCTCCTTCCCTGTATTAAGGGCACAACCCATTTGAAAGGGTTTGATTTTTTTTTCAAGGCAGAGAAAGGGTTTGCCGTGACTTTTTTAACGGAGTTTGATAAAGTAACGGAGAGGGTGGTCTCTGAATAACATAGTAGATGTTAAGGGTGGTTTTCTGGAATTTCTCTTTTAAGGGGTGGTTTTGTGCAAATGCCCTTATTTCAAGGGTGGTTTTCTGCCATCGTTAGAGTTTTTAGCTTCTTAAAAAACGTGCAAAAAGTCAAAACGATATTTATTTTGAAACGGAGGGAGTATTTCAAAGATAAAAATCAATTGCAAAATGGAAGAGAAAAAAGAAAAAAAATGATTGTTTAAAAAGCGGTTGAGATCCCTTATCCCTTCTCACATCTTTTGCTTTATACAAAATAACAAATATTAAAATTAAATAAAATTAAGGCAAAATGTGGAAAGTATTTGAATTGTGATAAGAGATAGGCAAAATAGATTGGGTATCTCAACTATTTAAAAAAGAGAGGACTAATGTGGATGTGACACAAAAGTGAATACTATTTTGTTTTAAGATTTTATATATAGATATATAGATATATAAATTATATATAGATATATAGATAAAAATATATGAATATATATATGTATATATATATAAATAGATACAGATATAGACAATACAAAACATGGAATGCACGACATGACAGATATTAAAGAACTGGGAAGACACCAAAAGCTTGAGCTAAAGGACAAAAACTCAACAATTAGAGCCAACCCGCCTAGAAAATGGAAAAATCTTAGATGGGAAAAACCACGAGAATGAACCTACAAAATAAATTCTGCCAATAGAAATAGCGACCTTGGCCCGACGACAGTTGAATTCATTATTGGAGATCATCGTGGTGAAAAGGTTGCTTGTGGAGGGGCGCATGTTGGACAACGATCGACCTTCATGGCAGAAGCGTTAGTTCTCAATCTCGAGGTCTTGAAATCTAAAGAGCTTGATCTTTCCAATATCACTATGGAAGGGGACAATCTTACGGTGATCTATGTTTTGAAGGGATGCTGGTCATGTCCATAAGAGATTGAGATGCTCATCACCAATGTTTTTCTCCTCCTTCGACACTTTGAGGTGGGGTCCTTCTCACACGTCTTTCGTGAAGTCAACATATGTGCAGATCATATCGCTCGATGTTTCTAAACCCATTTTGCGCCAGATATCCGGACAGATAGAGAACTCAACATCTTCATTCATCAGGCATCAGGATGCTATTGGATGGTGGACTAGCAGGGTCTAACCCTATCCAAATTATTGTCTATAGGAAAAAAAGATAGATATAGATATAGATATAGATATAAATATAAATATAGATAGATATAGAAATAAACGATGTTTTACTTTTGACGAATAAATATTAAACTATTAAAAATTTAATTAAAATAAATAAGGGTTTCTTTTATGGTTTTAGCTTTTAAAACTACTTGTACAAAAATTTCATTTATGATCAGCTCCCACAAAATTTCGTAAAAATCGGCAACTGCAACCAATAATATTCATCCAAAAACAATGAGAGCGCCTACCCCAAAACCCAAAAACCATAGCTACCGCCCCCCAAACTTTCATTCCAGATCCAAAAAATCTAGTTATTGCTCCCCTAAAATCAAACCAGATCTACTCAAACCCAAGCATGCAAAATCTTCCCTCTTCATAACACTATGGATAATCAAAGGATTCTATTTGAACGGGAGGTTAGGAGGGTTTGTTTCATCCCTCTTTGGAACCCCTTCTCGAAGAATCAAGAAAGAAGGACGAAATGGTGGAGGAGAGAGCTACAACTGTCTTTGGGTCACTCAAAGCTTCGTCCATAATGCTAAAATGAGGCGGATCTTCAGATCTTGGCGGTGGAAGACGTGGTTTGGCTTTCAAAAAGACGACTTGCCTTCAACGCAGAGTAGATCTTCAAGATCTCGTCAACATCGAAAAAGTGGGTTCTTTGACGTCACTAGGCGTCGGAGAAGAAAGCGGAATCGGACGACACAACCTGTTTCTGGGCTTGTTCAAGCTCGTGAATCCCAGTAAGCCTATACTAGGATATCGAGTCATTGGTCTGGTTCCTTCCTCGCACAACAACAAAAATCCAGGTGCCCCTTTTCCAAAACCCTCCCCTCAAACAGCCCACTACTAATTCTCATCCCCTATTTTACCTATCAAAAGACCAAATTGAATTGTCATAACAAAACATGTGGCTTAATGTTAAAGTGTAATTGTGGAGTGTGGACTAAAAGGATGTATTTACATGCTCTGCTACATAGTTTGTTTACCCTGTCTAATCCTTACAAAGGTGTCCTCTACTCTTTCGAGAGTAGGATTGAAATATCGACAACAACGTGGAGGCATTTATCCATGCTTAACATCTAGTTCATACTTCCAAAAACAATCTCTTACTACAACCAAGAAGCTCAACCTTCCATCAACACATCTAATTCACACAAAACACATGAAGCAAAGCCAACCCTTCACAAGGGAAAGAAAAGAATATGCTTGCTTAACAATTGTGGGTGTAAATAAAAAAAATTATGGACGACAACACCTCGGAGATTTACAAACATCCTAAGCACCCAAGAAGATGCATAACAACTTATGACTACATTAGATCCTACACACCCCAAATTTTGAGACCATTTCAACTTAGTTTATGGTGTGATATATTAGTGACCATCGCAGCTAATATTCGATCCACTTCCCCTAACATCTATTGTTTGTACCCGTTCACACATGACCATGGTGAAATTTGCGTGTATAGAAATAGAGTGTTGATTTTAAGTACCCTTATGTCGGCTGTGAATAATCATTATAAGGGTGATTGCTTCTCCTGTGGAAGAATAGGCATAATCTGCAACAAGACTTTGAAAAAGGGTGATGAATCTTCCACGCCTAACATCCAGGAAGTCCTACCAAAATTACCAAAGCCTAATAAACAACTAAAAATAAATCAATGTAATCACCCCTCCATACCAACCCCAATCTCTGACAAACGGAAACCAACTTCATCACTTAACGCCAAAACCATAGTCCATAAAACCCAAAAACGAACCAAAGCGAATTACTTAACATTCCCTTCGCTTCTTAATAGTCGGCGGAGGAAGAGTTCAATGGTAGCTCATGAAAATTAGCCTTTGGAATGTCAGAGGCTTAGGTCGGAAGCAAACTGGAAAAACACTGATTGAACTAACAAAAGATCGAACATATCCAAGTCATGGCTTTAGTGGAAACTAAAACAGAAATTGAACCAACAGAAGCAAACTGGAAAAACGCTGGTTTTAACAACATGGTCTTTAGTCCGGCCTCCGGAAGATCAGGAGGAATTTGTGTCTTGTGGAAATCCTACCAAATGACTCATGAATCGGTCTGTTTGGTTACAAAAAGAGACTGGTTTGTTTGCCTAAAATACACTAACTCTAACTTGAATCAACACATGCACGTTGTAGCGGCGTACGCACCTCCGTCATACCGGGAAAAACCCTCTTTTGGAGTGACCTCAAAAACTTTATCAACTCGCTAGATTTACCATATCTCATTATGGACGACTTTAACAAGATTCAATCGAGCAGTGACAAGCAAAGAGGCTCACAACCAAAACCTTGAATATTCAAGAGACTTATTGACTTCAAAAACGAGTGTGCGTCAACTGATCTACAAACGCTCGATAATGAGTTTACATGGAGAAAAAAGAAGAGAGGCCCTGATAACATATTTGAAAAACTGGATAGAGTTTTGGTCCAGAACCCGATTTTACAATGGTTTCCAAATCTAACCACAAAAAACCATGCCTTTTCAACATTTGATCACTGTCAGATTTCAATAAATATGAAAGATAACTCTGAATTTAAACCACAACCTTTCCATTTTGAAATGAGGTGGACAAAAAGGAAATAATTCAAAAATATTGTGAAGCAAGCTTGTAGACCAAATTTTGGTGGGACTCACATGTACAATCTAACTAAGAAAACACAACTCTTAAAAAAATAAAGCTAAACTATGGAGTAAAACAACATTTGGAAACATCTTCAAACAAATTAGAGAAGTTGAAAATGAACTTCAAAGGATTCAAGCTATCATCATGAGGAATCCAAATAATCTCCTAGAAGACAAAAATCTAGACTTTTGAGGAAACTAGGACAGTTGCTTAATTACCACAGGCAATATTGGAGACAAAGAGCAAAAAGCAAACACTTAAAATCCATGGATTTCAACTCTAGTTATTTTCACCGGGTGGCCACGGGAAGAAGAAACAAAAAAAATCATCAAATCATTTACCAATGCAGAAGGGCTAATAATTAATTTTGAGAAACAGATCAAAGAAGAAATTCAGAAGAAATATCAGAAAAAATTCTCCACATCTAAGATCAACCAAAATAAACTTGACATTCAACTAAATTAATCAACAAAGAGATCTCGGACGTGGATAACAGAGAACTAACTAAACTCGTTTCAAATGCTGAAATTAAACAAGCCCTCTTAAGTATCGGGTCAGAAAAATCCCCAGGTCCTGATGGTATGCCATCTGGCTTCTATAAAAAATATTTGCATATAATTGGACCATCAATAATTAAAGCGGTCAAAGATTTTTTCAAAAATGGAAAACTTCTTAAAAAAATAAATCATACATTCATCACTCTATTACCAAAATGTGACAACCCTAACACGATAGATCACTTTAGACCAATCATCTTGTGTTCAACAGTGTACAAGATTATCTCTAAAATACTTACAAACAGACTGAAAAACGTTATGCCTAAACTTATCCATCCCATGCAAATGGGCCTTTGTCCCTGGCAGGTCTATTCATGACAATGTCCTTATCGCCCACGAAATATTTCATACCTTTAGAAATAAAAGAGGAACAAAAGGACTAACGACAATCAAACTTGATATGGAAAAAGCTTATGACAGAATCGAATGTGATTTCATTTTTCAAATCCTAAACAAATTTGGATTCGACCCCACTTTCATTAAGTGGATTAAAGAATGTATCACCACAGTCTCTTACTCAGTTCTAGTAAACGATGGGCCCTCGAAACAATTCTTTCCTAAAAGGGGCCTTAGGCAAGGAGACCCCCTCTCCCCGTTTCTCTTTATCTTGGGACAAGAAAAACTCTCTAGAATGCTACAACAAGGAAGCAATAACTTTAATAGTAACATAGGGATTAAAGTATGTCGCTAAGGTGATATCATTCCATTCCTTACCTTTGCAGATGACATTGTCATTTTTGCAAACACAAATGAATCATAAAGCTCTCGGATAAAAGAAATCTTAAATGACTATTGTGAAACATCAGGCCAAGTTGTGAACTATCACAAATCAGCGTTCCAAACCACGATTAATATGTCCAACCAAGACAAACATAGAATACAAAACAATTTGCAGATCACCTCTACGATGGCTTTATACAAATATCTAGGATGTCCGATTGTCAATGGTAGGGTGAACAAGCAAACCTTTGAGGAGATTGTCACTAATTCAAAAAAAAAACAATTACAAAAATGGAAAGCAAATTCTTTATCCCAAGAAGGAAGAACTTTACTCATAAAGACTAACCTAAGCGCAAAACCTATATATATCATGCAAAGTTTCTTCCTACCAAAAAACATACTCTGGGAACTTGACAAAATAAATAAAAACTTTTATTGGAATAAAGAAGGAAACTATCACCCTCTTATTAGATGGGACTAGGTTTGCAAATCTAAACAAAATGGTGGAACACGTATTAGGAAAGCCGAGGAAATCAACATAGCACTACAATTTAAGCTACTGTGGAAAATCATCTCATAACCAGATAATATATGGGTCAAAATTGTCAAACAAAAATACCTTAAAGATTGCAACCTAATGCAATGCAAAAAGAAACACTCCACATCTTGGCAATGGGTTAAACTCATGTCCCTAAAAGAGCTCTTTGCATCGGGTCTTAAGTGACAAGTAGGGGACAGGAACACCATCAATTTTTGGCTCGATAACTGGGTCTTGGACACTCCTCTTATTGAAATAGCCATAAATAAAAACTCGATAAATGAAAGGACCAAAGTTAATGATTTCATTACTAATAATAAAATATGTAATAAGGAAAAGATTGTGAGAGAACTCGAAAATCATTTAAACCAAGACACACTTGACAAAATAACAAACATTCCAATCCCAAGTAATAATATCACGGATAGACTTTATTGGAGACCAAGCCCAGATGGGTGATTTTCAACAAAATCATCTATCAATCTTCTTCAGAGTAAAAAAGGTCATTGTAAATCCGATCTAAAATGGATATGGGACTTAGATTGCACCCCTAGAATTAAACACTTCCTTTAGAGGGCATCACAAGGAGGAACACCACTAAAAGGAAAATTGGAAGAACGCATAATCGCAGTTCCTATGCAATGTGAATATGTAACCATCACAGAGAAGATTTCTTCCATTTATTCATGGATTGCAATTTTGTCAAAAATATTATCCAAAAAGTAGATGCTAAAATTTTCAAAGTTATTGACAAAATGGAATACAAATGTGAGAGATGAATACTCATTATAAAAACACTGAGACAAACAATCGACACCGAGAAAACAGGTATAATGACAACCATCTGGTGGAGTATTTGGTACTTCAGAAATCAAATAGTTTTAAAAAACGAGGCTAGTACCGCCAACACTATTATCAAATTTATCAAACAACAAATCCTCAATTGGAATATAGATAAAATTGATGAGGAAGAGACAAACGCAATGTCTACGTCTATTTATCCTAACAACTCAACTGGTTATGAAAACAGAATGAAAAAAGGCATAAAGTGGGGAAAACCAAAAGGTTCAAGTTTCAAGTTAAATTTTGGCGGGTCCTTCCGAGATAACGGGAGCTCCGCAATTGGCTTTGTGATCCGGGATCACGAAGCCAATTGGATCTTGATGAAGGGTACCATCATCCCGTCGTGCTCGGGTATCAGAACTGAGGCTACAACCTTGAGAGAGGGTATCCGTAAAGTACTAGATCTTAATATTCAGAACATCGAAATAGAAGTCGATAACCTTTGCATAATCAATGCACTTAAAGGTATTTGGAAATGCCATTGGAAAGTTGAAATGATCATTTCCGATTCCCTGATAGATCTCTGTCGGTTTCAGACAGTACACATTCATCACGTGTTTAAGGAAATTAATAGCGTAGCGGACACACTGGCCCTTTTAGGTCATTCAACCACTATCAACAACCCTAACACAGATTTAGAACTACAAGTTCTCATCCAAAAGAATGCTCTAGGATGGACTACGAATTGTTTATAGTCCTTTCTAATCTCTTTCCGTTTAAAAAAAATAAAAAATAAAAAAAATTACGTGTATAAAAGTCAAACATCGTTTATTTCCGAAGAGAAGATATAAGAGAGGATGTTCTGCATTGCAGAAACAAAAACGCAAAAGATTAGCGGGCCGGCCCACGACATGACGGAGGCCCAAATACGCAATGTCGGCGTTTTCATCCCCCCATTCTATAGCCTCTCAAGCTCAAATCACCTAAATTAGGGCAGGAACCCTCACAACGCCCAAAATCACGACATATTTTTGCCCCTGGAATTCATTTATCAATCGAGCGAATTGCTTGGGATCCCGGATTCTGGGCTCCATCAACCGTAGCTAGGGTTTGTTCTTGGGGGAGGTTCTTATGGCTACAGAGAGGAAGAGGAAGGTGAGCTTGTTCGACGTCGTTGACGACACCTCCGTCTCCGCCAAGCTTTCCAAGGTTAACGGCCTTGGAGCGATGATGAACCCTAACAACGGCTCTGCTGCATCGCCCTCGGTTAATAGGTGGAACGGGAAGCTGTATTCTCCCAAGTACTATGAGATCCTCGAGAAGAGGAAGACCTTGCCTGTTTGGCAGCAGAAAGAGGAGTTCTTTCAGGTCCTTAAGGATAATCAAATCATCATTCTGGTTGGAGAAACTGGAAGTGGTAAAACCACCCAGGTTTGTATCTGCTCCCCCTTTTTTTTGGTGCTTTTGAGAATTTGATGTTTGGTGGATTGGGCGCTGCATAAAGTTTTTCAATTCCTTGTCAATGCCAAAGTTAGATAATTTGTGTCCTTTTGATTTTCTTGAATGAGGATGAATGAATGATGTTATTGGTGAAGCAGCTTAAATATTCTCTAATTTGCAAATAGAACATAAGAAGTGGTGTAATATTGTACATGCCTACCTCCTCTTAATAATGGGGTATAAAACTATGACTTGAGTTATCGGCAGTTGATATGTAAATGGCAATTCAACCTAAATTAATAGGTTAGTTTTGCAAATGCAGATAGTTTAGCAATTTTCTCTATTTTATATTTGTAACTGCCGATGTGATTTATTTACATGTGCCTTTTTCTATTGGTAATCAACAATTAATGTTGAAGATATCAGATAAGTGATGGCTTATGCTGGGGACTATCTCATCTTTGTTATGGAAGTGCTTTGATATCAGATGTGTTCAGAAGTGCTATGGCAGTTGGTATTTCATTTAGTTTAAATTGGCATTCTTAACAAATGGCATGCCACCCCAAACACAAATGCCCCTCTGTTTTATATTTGTAACTGCTGTTGTGATTAAGTTCATGTGCCTTTTTCTGTTAATTGGTAATTAATGCTGAAGATGTGTGTTGGTTTACGCTGGTGACTATCTTATCTTTGTTATGGAAGTGCCTTGTCTAATGGTACATATTTGGGTCTTGTATACAGATACCACAGTTTGTGTTGGAAGCTGTTGAAATGGAGACTGCAGATAAGCGGAAGAAGATGATGGTTGCTTGTACGCAGCCGCGTAGAGTGGCAGCCATGTCGGTCTCCCGTAGGGTTGCAGAAGAAATGGATGTTACCCTTGGAGAAGAAGTGGGTTACACCATTCGATTCGAGGACTGTAGCAGTGGTAGAACTATTTTGAAGTACTAAATACTGCTCCCTTTCTCTTTTTTTTTCTTGACTATGTCAGTGTTGTTGCCATTAGATTTGTAATTTGATTCTGGTTTTCTGCTTGATATTTAGGTATCTGACTGATGGTATGCTGTTGAGGGAGGCTATGACTGATCCTCTCTTGGAGAGGTATAAGGTTGTGATTCTTGATGAAGCTCACGAAAGAACCTTGGCTACAGATGTTCTTTTTGGACTTTTGAAGGAAGTATTGAGGAACAGACCTGATCTTAAGCTAGTGGTTATGAGTGCTACTCTTGAGGCTGAAAAGTTTCAGAACTATTTTAATGGTGCACCTCTTATGAAGGTTCCCGGAAGACTTCATCCAGTAGAAATCTTCTATACCCAAGAACCTGAAAGAGACTACTTGGAGGCTGCCATTCGTACTCTCGTACAGATACACCTTCTCGAAGGTCCTGGTGACATTCTTGTTTTTCTCACTGGAGAGGAGGAGATAGAGGATGCATGTCGAAAATTAACAAAAGAAGTCGCAAATCTAGGAGATCAAGCTGGCCCTGTTAAAGTGGTTCCGCTTTATTCAACTCTTCCTCCGGCTATGCAGCAGAAAATATTTGATCCAGCTCCAGAGCCTTTGACAGAGGGTGGTCCTCCTGGAAGGAAAATTGTGGTGTCCACAAATATTGCAGAAACTTCGTTGACTATAGATGGCATAGTGTACGTCATTGATCCTGGTTTTGCCAAGCAAAAGGTGTATAATCCACGAATCCGTGTGGAATCCTTATTGGTTTCCCCAATATCTAGGGCCAGTGCACATCAAAGAGCTGGTCGTGCAGGAAGAACGCAGCCAGGAAAATGTTTCAGGCTCTATACAGAAAAAAGTTTTGAGAATGATCTTCAGCCGCAAACATATCCTGAAATTTTAAGGTCAAATCTTGCTAATACAGTTCTGACGCTGAAGAAGCTTGGAATAGATGATCTTGTACATTTTGATTTCATGGATCCCCCTGCCCCTGAGACTCTTATGCGAGCACTGGAAGTGCTTAATTATCTTGGAGCACTGGATGATGAGGGCAATTTGACAAACCTGGGGCAGATGATGAGTGAGTTCCCACTGGACCCACAGATGTCAAAAATGCTTGTTGTTAGTCCTGATTTCAACTGCTCGAATGAGATTCTTTCCATCTCTGCAATGCTTTCAGGTACATTTCCTTGCTGCCTTGTGATTTTTGATATGCAACAATAGTGTAGTTTTCATTCAGTTACATTTTTCCTTGTTGAGGATAAATCAACATAAGATGGCACGGGCATGGTTCTTAGTTGCTAGCTTATTCTATACATTCATGTTTGAGTCTTTAGGCTGGCATCAGCAACTGGTCTAATCTGGGTTCAGTGCTTGTATTGGCATGCACAATAGATTTCTAAGCAACTGCTGATGCAGATAGATCCAAATTTCTCAGTATTCTATTATTCTCTCATGAAGCAAATGGTACACTCGCCTCTAATGCATCTGCTGACCTTCCCCATTGGGCCTCGTCTGTGGTAACAATTTCTTTATATAGTACCCAATTGCTTTGTGCGGCCTAGAGAGGCCCAGAAAGCTGCAGATGAAGCTAAAGCCAGGTTTGGACACATTGATGGGGATCACCTCACGCTCTTGAATGTGTATCATGCATACAAACAAAACAGTAAGTATTATTTTTCCTTATTTTCTTTCTCCTCTTCCATCTCATCCATCTTATCTTTTACCTGATGTGCATCATCTACATAAACCGTCTTGCAGATGAGGATCCTTCATGGTGTTATGAGAACTTCATCAATAGTAGAGCATTGAAGTCTGCTGATAATGTGAGGAACCAGCTTGTGCGTATCATGTCAAGATTCCAACTCAAGTTGTGTAGTACGGATTTTAGCAGCAGGAATTATTACGTCAACATTAGGAAGGCGATGTTGGCTGGTTACTTTATGCAAGTGGCTCATTTAGAACGCACCGGGCAATACTTGACAGTAAAGGATAACCAGGTGAATAGGACATCACTGTTGGTTCATTTGTTGACATTTGAGCTCCGTATTCACTGCTTCTCACTTCTTTTTCTTCTTTGTTGTCTTTTGTCAGGTTGTTCACTTGCATCCATCCAATTGTCTGGACCACAAACCAGAGTGGGTCATATACAACGAGTATGTGCTTACTAGCAGGAATTTCATCCGTACAGTCACAGATATCAAAGGGGAATGGTAAGTTATTCTGCAATTGCTCTCTACTTGATTTCTTAAAACAATCCGCAGTTTCCATATTTGTTCTGTGCTTCATGTGCTTTCTCCTGTTATATGCACAACAACAGGCTTATCGACGTAGCAGAATCCTACTACGACCTGTCGAACTTCCCCAACTGTGAGGCTAAGCGTGTTCTTGATAGGCTTTACAAGAAACGAGAAAGGGAAAGGGAGGAGAACAAGGGCAAGAGATAGAACACTAGAATTGTGCTTGGACACCCTTCGACGGATTTGTCCAGGTGCACAAAACCATATGATCATTTTGACCCTCTCCAATACTAAAGGGCTATCGTCAGTGTAACGGTAAAAATGCTCCGAAGCTATTTTACATTTCTTTAGATAATGATAGTTGTAGAAGTTTGAAATACCAGAGTGACTTCCATCCAGAGCTCATGTTTTGTGACTATGTTTGTATTTATACTCTTTTTTTATGAAGCTTTTTTCTTTTCTTGAATCTGTTGCCTTCGTGTTTTAATTAACTTGATAAATGGAAGAAGAGAGAAAATAGTGACCTTAGAGTGTTTTAATTAACTTGATAAATGGAAGAAGAGAGAAAGTAGGCTTGTGTTGTGCAAATAGTGTTTTAATAAACCGTTTTTCGCTTCTTTTAGTTAATTCTGAGAACAATTAGTTGACATTGGCTATATAATTTAATGGACACCAACAAGTGAAGGAAGAAAACGACGCTTGGGGGTTCTTGTAACCTGATCATAGTTGTGAACTCGCAGCCACATTGTCTGAGAACAATGTTTGATCTTATCAGGAGCAGGTGACAGTTGGGGGTTTTTGTAACCTGATCATAGTTGTGAATCTTGAGAGTTTCAGCCAGAGAACAAGAGCTGGTTTGGTTTTGCAGTGTCATATGGGAGCTTTGGGAGGGATGTCGACGAAGGACCCATTTAGCGAGGGCGAATGGATTTCTCATTTCTGAGTGCATTTTCAGTGAACCATTCTAGTAGAAACTGTGAACGCAATTAAGTATAACGAGGATGCGACCATATGAATTACCTGTTTAAGCGTCCTGCTGAAAAAAACCAGTGATATAAGAGTGTATAAAGTTGCAAGTCATGATACAAATGAAGTGAAAAAATGCCTTGTGAACAAGGGTGGAAATGGAACCCTGACTCGCAAATGTATCCCCAAGTGTCCGAGATTTGGCTTGTGCTCTTGGACTGTCTCTCAGCCGTGTTCCTTGTGTCTCTGGACGCACCCAAGTGCCCAACATGACACGTCATATGGCACGCTCCCGAGGAGTCCATGCTCCATCGGTGTCTTCTTAATTCTTAGAGGAGCATCAAGATTCGGCTGCCAGGATCAACCGGGATTTCAGTTTAACTGATCCAGCTACCGGCTTTCTGTTTCTTGGCTCGCCTCTCTGTCATCGTACCTCTCAACTCGACAACGTTAGTCCACATCTCCTTTTCTCCAAGCATCTTCGAAAGAACTGAGTATATAGACGGATGATCCCTCTCTAAACTGTTGATGGCCTCTGCAGCAGATCGCCCAAGCTCCATCTCGGAGTGCAAGCCACACGCTCCAAGGAGCGCACCCCATATGATCACGTCGGGTTCACATGGCATTCCCTTGATCAATCTCTCCGCTTTCCCAAGCTGCCCTGCTTTACCATAGAGATCCACCATACAAGCATAGTGCTCTACATCAGCTTTAAGTCCATACACCTCTTCCATGGAGCCGAAGATCATTTCGCCCTTGTCGACGAACCCTCCATGCACACACGACGATAGCACATTCACCAGTGTGATCCGGTCAGGAATAACACCACTGCTTGTCATCCTCTCGAACTCATCTAAAGCTTTGGTGGCTAGCCCATGCCTCGCGTAACCACCAATCATCGAATTCCACGATGACAGGCTTTTATTTGATAGGGTGTCGAATATGTAACCCGCTGCTTCAATGTCTCCACCTTTCGAATACATGTCAATGATTGCAGACGACAAGATTGCATCAACTGGAGTGCCATGCTTTATGATGCTAGCATGGACTTGTTCGCCTGTGAGGAGCGAAGAGAAGCCAGCACAGGCATCCAGAATACTTGAAAATGTAAACTGGCTTGGCTGACACCCGGATTCCATCATCGAAGAGAACAATTCGAGGGCGTTAGAGTAGCGGCCAATCTGAACATACCCAGAAATCATAACTGTCCAAGAAACTACATTCCTTTCGTTCATCTGATCAAATACAGACCTAGCATGTTCGATCTGTTGATTCGTCAAATACCCATTGACCATGGTGGTCCAAGAGACGACGTTCTTATCGGGCATTTCGACAAACACCCTCCGAGCCTCACATGTTTTCCCCAGCTCCATACAACCCAAAATCAATGCATTCCACGAGCTCACATCCTTGTCTAGTATATCATCAAACACTCCAAATAAAGAGTGAAAATCCCCCAAATTTGTGTAACCTCTCATCAAGGCAGACCCAACAAACACACTCGAATCAAGGCCAATTCGGAGCGATTGGGCATGCAACTGAGGAACCAAAATTTTGAATTCACTTCCCAAAATCGCGGTAATTAGAATAGAGATTGTATATTCGCTGGGCTGAAACCTGGATCTCCTCAGCTTGAGATAAAAACAGTAAGCCTGCTGTGGGCATTGGCTCTTTTGAAACCCAGAAAGCAAGGTATTCCAAGAAACAATATCTCTCACTGGCATTTCATCGAACACCTGGTGGGCGAGGTGGAACTGGTTGGATTTAACATACCCACTGATTATTGCATTCCATGAACGAACGTCCCGCGATGTGGGATTATCGTCGAACAGTTGGCGGGCAGCTTGCAGTTGGCCCCGCTGCAAGGAACCGTTGATCAAGGTGTTCAGGGCGGCGGTGGAGAGGGTCGATATGGGGCAAAAACCGGAGAAACGGAGATATCCGGTTAATCGGTGTATTGACATTTAGGGATCAGATGGATCTAACGGCCGTTGCTGGAGTGTGTTTGATCATCCGATCGTGGATGGCCATGGCAGATCGAAATACAAGTAGAGGCATAAAAATATTCAAACGCGGGCAACCATTTTGGTAGCCGTTGTGACTTGTGAATTTGTAACTGAAATTCAAATTTGATTGGCATTCCTCAAAACATTCGAGTGTTGTAAAGGTGGCAACCGGCAAGAGTGAGGTGCCCAAATTAACACTTGCAATTTTTTCTTTATAATGTGTTGGTTTTGAGATTATTGAGTAATTTTTTTTAAAAACAAAATCAACAATCACCTCAAATATAATCTAAGATAAAAGAAGGTGAAATAGTATATTAATTTACGTTTGTAATTGTTTGAGAATTAGGGTTATTATTATAGCTGAATGAGCTGAGTATTGATTTTACATATTCAACTCTTTCATAAACAAACCAAGCCTAAAAAATCGAGCTTAAAATTGTGTTCACAACTGACTTGTTTAGAAAATGAACGAGTTCGAGTCGAGATTTTTTCGAGCTTGAGCCACTAACTAGATAGGAACTGAGTATGAGCCTAAAGACTCGAACTACTCTGCACGTATAACAACCCTATTAGGAATAGATACACAATAATCTTCTACAAAAGTCTCCCCAAGAATCTTGTTTCCACACTAACATGTGGTGTATTCAAATTTCCTAAAATCCCCCTTTTTTTTGGTGTAAACTTCAACCAAAAAAAGATTAAAGATTATTCCAACAAGAAATGTCAAATCTGAACTAATCCATTTGGATAAAAATAGCAGCTCAAGTTTGTCAATAGTCAGAAAAACATTATCGGGTAAGGTTTTCTTTCCCGAATTTTTTCCTAATAATAAAAAAAAGTCAGAAAAACATAGGCACTCTTTCTTATTGTTAACCATATAAACATAAGCAAAGAGATTTCATATTATACATTGTACATTACAGATAATCCCCAAAAGTAAGAGGGCAGACGAGTTCTTCTACACTGCCAATAGAAGGACCCAAGTAAAATTTCTGAGATGCACCTGATAGGTACACGTGTGCAGATCCTTGCTCTTAACGTCTCCGAGACCAGGAACATCTTACCGATATGACTCCAAGAAACAATGCCCTGGTAGAACACACATAATCTGAAGGATGTGGAGCCTCTAGGAATCTGTTGCTGACATGAATCCAACTATACAGCAGAACTGGGATTCATCGCCTTCCCTTTGATTTTTGGGAACCTGACTTCGGCGTTGCAGCTAGTAGAACAGAAAAAGAAACATGTCAAGATGACGAGATTTCATTCAAAAGTTCGAAATTTCCAGGAAAAGTCACTAAACTACAACTAGATGCAAATGTTCTTCGCTGCAGAATATATATCATCATCTGATAGGATGATTGGTGACTTATCCATTTCTTATATCCACAAGGCTAATAACTCAGGTATCAGGTATGAATTGAAACTGCAAACCAATCTTGAATCATTTCCTGCCACCTTCAAGGTGAAAACAAAGGACCGACCTTTACTGCCATTGCTGCTGCTAATGCTGCTTCTCCCGTTTCTCTCCTTTTCATTCGTCGACTTCTTGCTGTGAAACAGTTAAAGATTAATTTCTGGCATTATCCAAAACAGCAATAACTCACTGCATCTTATTGCAAACACAATCCAGTTATTATATTTCTCATCAGTCATCAGAAACCGTCTTTCAACAATCCATTCTGTAGTCCTCAAAAAAGCACCACTTTCACAGTCAGATCCTCGATTTAGCACGGCTAAACCGAAAAAATCAAGCAAGCAAGGTTGATATAAAACAAAAACTAAATCGGATTATCAAAACCAAGTCAAACAAACTCCACAACAAGGCAAATTGATAATTTCCCCAATCATGATTTTCCAGGTCTAAATCCACTCCGTCGGACTGACAGAATTACTAATTAGAATCAAAATCAATGAAAAAGCAACGATATTTTAGACATTCCAGGTGATGAACAAAGAGATTTCAAAATCCAATACCTAGATTCTTGCTCGTCAACGAGAGGCGGTACCCAGTCGCCGTGCACCCACTCCCTGTGCAACCTAAGCTCATCCTCGTTAAACTGGATCTGCTCACGAGAGCACCGGAAGAAGACGGAGTACCTAGAGCCTTCGAGGACCTCAGTGACGACTCCCTCCCACCATCCGTCGTTGTGGAAGGCGTCGACCTCGTCGCTGAGCGCGAACCGCACGGAACCAGGCGGCTCGCGCGGCGGCGCGGGGCGGAGGAGGATCCAGTCGACGAACTCGCGGAGCGGCTTCGTGCCCTCCTCGTCGGCCATTAATCGGTGGTACTCGACGAAGATCTTCTTGCTCCTGCGGGAGCGGGCGCGGAGGACGGTGGCGGTGTACCAGGAGCCGCGGAGGCCTTCGTCGTCGGAGCTGACCTCCACATTGGAACCTTTTTTCAGAGGCTCCTCGTTACCATCCGCCATTGATAAAGTGAAGAGCTTTGCTGGAGAGGAAACGGGAAGTGGAAGACAGATTCCAGGTGAGGGAGCGGGAGAACAGTACTCCGGGGTAATCATTAGGGAGGACCGCAGTGCGGATCGTATGCGTCACCCCCTGCCCCTGCCCCTGTCCTAAAATTGTAGTCTCTATTTAGGAACTGGTTTTGGGGAAAAAGAAAAAATCATCCCCTAGCAGAGTATGTCCAATAGCTTCTCTAAACAATTTTCCAAAATGGAGAATTATGAATCAGATATTCTGAAATTTTTTTAGACTGAATTCCAACAGATTCTCCATTATAGAGTTACCCCAAAATATATAGAGTTTTCTCCAAATTTAGGGAGAGATCTCTATTTTTTCTCTTAATTCTCTATTTTGGAGAATGTAAAAATCAATCTGAATATTCTCCAAAAATCCATTATGGAGAACCTGTTGGGGTTGCTCTTAGACTATGGTGTTTCAAAACCGCTCGTGAGAATGGAAGGATCAAACCCCTTAAATATGTTACATAGTATCCGATTCAGATGTAGAGCAGCTGCGCTACTTATGGAAACTTTTTGGAGCTTATATATTTAGCACAAATATAAAGGAAAAGTTCTAGAGAGACCGTTTGATCTCTCTAGAATCCCAAAATTAATTTGATTAAAGTTGTGTTTGGCAGTAAATTTTGTTTTCAAGATTATTTGGGATTTGTAGAGTTTTTAGGAGATAGAGATTATTTTTGTACATTACGGAGATTGTGTAGATTGAGATTTTTTTTGTAAAAAATCTCTTAAAGGTGTTTGATGAGTATAAGATTCAGAGGCGGATCCTCTTTAGGGCTAGTGGTGGCAGTCGCCCCCAATCGAAAATAAAATTTAACATACGTATTCCTCTCGTCGATAGCTTCGATTTGATATATCATAAGCTGAATTCCGATATTCGAGCAAAAAGTTATAAGCGTTTTAATTTTCAGGAGTGAATATATGTAAATTACTCCTTCGTCATTTACCAAATTGATATACTTTTATAGTAATTATCATTTGTTAAAATTCATACCTTAATAATATAATTATACCCGAGAACTTCAAATTAGGAGGTTATATTGAAACATTTGAAAACCATGAAATAAAACATGCATAATTTATATTTTTATTCTAGTTATAGTAACATAATATTGATGATTTTTTAGAACAAAAAAATTAGGGTTTAATTTTATAGACAATTTTTTATCATAATTTTTCGCCCCCTCAATCAACATTTTCAGGATCCGCCACTGATAAGATTATGATGTATTTTTTTAGAAGAAAAATGACCTTTTTGCCCCTTGAATTATCACCCCTCCTTCCACTGGTGACCCAATTCCAGGGAGTACCTCCTCCAGTGGAAGGACGGCCACCCCCCGACCTGGGCCCCCTCCTCCTTCATAGCCGTTGACGTCCTCTCTGAGTACAAATCCCCCTGGTGGACCGCCGCCAAGAAAGCCGACGAGCCCGCCCTTCTTTGCGGCTACTCGGTAGATGTGAAACGTGAGTGAGGAGGAGGGCAACATTGGGGAAAATAGATTTCAATTTCACCCAAGAATCTCCATAATCTTGGGGAGGGGGGGATTTCAATTTCACCTCCCAAAGATCTCCTGAAAGCTTGTTAATCTCCATCTCCAGATCTCTTTCCATCCCCGCCAAACACTACCCCGCGTAGATCTTTTTTTTTTAAAGCTACTTAATCTACTAAAATCTCGCACCAAACACACGCTAAACCCTAGGATTTCATCATTTCTCTCCCGTTATCTGGGATTTGGGTATTGTTTGGTTTGATGTGTATCCGGAGTGTCGTCCTCTCGCCGGTGAACCTGGGCTATGTCCTTTCATCTCCAATTGTCTCTTAAGTCCCCCTTCGTCTCCAATCGACTTCTATTTGCCTCCTTTCGCCTCCTCCTTGTGTGGTGCCATGGTGGTGGCTACTCTGTTCACATCGCCTCCTCCTTGAGTGTTGTCGGTTGTCCTTCCGCCTCATTCTATGGTGATTTCGTGCATGCCTTCATTTTAGTCTGGGGTGGGGATTGGTTTTGGGTGTCGTCTCCCTCCGGCCCTTCCTTTCTCCCTTGGCTACTGGTCTTGGTCTTCCACCCTCCTCCTGTGTTCTCGTCGGTCAGAGTCGTCGCTACCGCCCCTCCTGGCTCCATTTCCATAGTTCAAATCTGATGTTTCCACTTAGTTCTCTAGGGATTCCCTGTGTCACCTCTGCCAATTGGCGAAAGAGATGTCGCACACTACTTCTCGTCTTTCTTTGTTAGTACTAGTCTGCGTTTGTAACTGCTCCTTTGTAATTTTTTAGCTTTGTTGTTGCTTTGTATTTTGCTTATATTGACGGTTTGTCCATCGTTGTTTTCTTCAGCTACACCATTAGCTAGTATTTTGCCGAATGAAGCCTAAAACACGTCGTTAACTATTCATATGCGTTTTTTATAACGATAAAAATTATATAAAATATTAATTTTAAAAAAATTCATTAACACTGTTAAGTATGGATTTAATAAAAAAGGGGAAAACTAATTAAAATAACCCCACCTTTGGGGGTATGGTAAAAATATATCTTAATCTTTCAAATGTAATGAAAATATCTCAACCTTTGAGTGTAGTGGTAATATATTATCACAGGTTTTCTCACTAGTAAAAAATGATGACAAGGCAGCCTATGTGAAAGCCTTTTTAGTTTTTACAAACTAGTATAGTAACCCACACCTTGTGCGGGATATTTTTAACTAAGAATATTTTTTTAACTCTCTCATCGGCTATAGTAGGTTAAATTGCCATATTTCATTTCTTTGTTTTATTGTTTTTTTGTTTGTATGAATGAGTTATTTTGTCGTTTGAATGTCAAATTAATAGACATATTGCATGAGTGTTTATTATTAGAAAATAAAATTGATCCGTTTTTTCCAAATGTAGATATTAAAAAAATCGCATATATTGTTAGGGATGAAATAAAATAGTATCAATTACCCATGAACTGATAAAACATGAGTGTCGACTAAAACTAAAGGGATGAAATAATAACTTATATATTCAACCAAACGAATTACATTATAGAGTTATGAATACAAATTAAGAAGTATTATATGCGTACAAACAAACCTCACATTGAGAATGTGAAATTGAAATTAAAATAAATACAAACACAAAAGAGAGCGAGAAATCAAATTGAGTATCACCAATAATTTTCACAATTATTGATTCGTATCATCAGTATGATTGTACGAATTTATCCTTCAACGGATGCAACAAACTTAAGGTAGAGATAAGAAGAAGAAAAATGGAAAGGAAGTGAGAAGAAAAGTGATTATATAGTAAGTGATGGGGTACATAGGAAGACTCACAATTAAAAATCTAAACAGATAAAGAAGAAAATCATATTTGATCTGTTAAAATAAATATGATTTTATTTTAATCTTATCCGGTGAATATCTAAACTAACCAATCAATATATCAAGAATATCTCAACTGATTTCATATTCAAATCTTAATTGAATTAGATTTAATTAATTAATTAATTAGATTTGCTAGCTTAGTTATCCAAACAATTCGATATGCAGATGTTATGATCTTAACAGATTTTGTATTCAAATCTTAACTAAATTAGATTTGTGAAATAACTTAATTAATGAATAAATTAAAATACCTACATTAAAGGAGAAAGCACCACATAGTTTAGCCGACTTCTCTTTTAGTATTATATATATTGATATATTGATTAGTACTAAAATTAGGGTTTCTTGAACGGATTTCTTAGGAAAAAATAAATAAATAGTTAGACCGGAGTTCATCCCCAACAACTGATTTTCATTTTTAATGATGAAAAAAATCATCTTTAACCCTAGTTCTCTTGATTGATCGATCTCTTCAAAACACAAATGCTTCTCTATCTTGATCATTTGATCTATCTCCTTGAACCATATGCCTCGTGACTCCACCATCTTTCTTCCATCTCATTTTGTTTGTATCTTTCTTCCACCTGTTCCGCCATCTCTACGTCGCTCTCTCCACGGATCTACTCCTATGTCGATCTAGCACCATAGGTTCCTCAATTTTCCTATTTGTTTGCTGCAACATAATGAGTAATTTGTGTTTAGAAAAACTTTCATGAATATACAAGTAAAAAAGTTAAAATTTTCATGAGTTTAATTTGTATATGCACTTTATTTTGATTGAGTTTTTAACATGATTTAGCATGCCAAAAAGGTATGAACTTGTTTCTTTAACTTTTAGCACTATTTCATTAGTAGAAAGGTAGAAATTTTCTACTGATTTAGTACAAATACTTTTTAGCATGATTTACTACAAGTACTATCTATTGACTCCTTTTTTTTACTCTTTTACCCAGGTCAATTACACATTGACTCAAACAAATGAGTCAAGAGCCTCATTTAGATCATTCAATGGAAGATGTAATATACAAGGATGATGTGATGATTTAGGATAGGGTTGGTAGGGATTATCCAAAGCTATTTGAGGATTATGAGTTGGAAGAAGATCCAACATATGTTGCTAATAACGATAAAGTTGGTGATGCTGATTTAACTGTTGGGGATGATAATAGATTTGACGATTCTACTGAGGAAGAGGGCAATATTAGTTATATTATTTCAATTACAATTTTTGTGTTTTTGAGGGGCTTTGCAATGCTGTGAATGCACATTGTAACACCCCCGTCCCACATCGGATATCATAAGGATGTTGAGAGTAATTTATAAGTGATTCAAGCCCTACCTATGTCACAAGAGCTCTTCTTTTTGAGGCTCCAAATGAGAATAACGAACCTGAGAGTACTAGGTGGCATAGGCTACCTTGATCAGCACTCGCATCATTGAGAGGGGGTATTCATCCATCAAATGAGTGAAAGCTTTTGTTGGCTATCAGGCGCAAGAAGGGGCCATCATCAGTATCTCCTAGTTTCTTTACATGTGGGGCCTACTCTAGTAGCTTTTAGAATTAATCATGTCATCCTTCATGGAGCAAAGATTTTGGAGGTCCCTTTTGCAGGCAAACCATTATTAGAAGATGAAGCTCGCGATGATGACTTCAATATGTCTGATGAACACGATCTTGTATTAGAATTTCTTGAGGATATTGTTCGTCGAGTGACCATGGCAGAAAAGCGACAGACACTATATTTCCAGAATTTGAAGACTCAACAAGTAGCCTTGAAGAAACAGTTAGAAGAAATCTATAACAGCCTTCTGAGCCCTTGGCTTGAGATGCAGACGTTTATGCGTCAACGTTCAAGAGGCCACCCTCTACCAGCTTAGTGAGATGTTAATTATCCCTTCCTTCACCTGACTTTATTCCATTGTTCTTTTTGTTTTTGCATTGAGGACAATGCAACATTTAAGTGTGGGGGAGGTGGTTTAGATAGATTTAGTTCATGTTTATGTTTATGTTTCATGTTTATTTTCATGTTTATGATGTTTTAGTTTGTTTTAGTTTATGAGTATGTTTTTAGCTCATTTTTCAAGTTATTATTATTTTAAAAGAAAAAAAAATCAAAAACAAATATCTTAGTTTATTTTCCAAAAAAAGTGAAAAATGTCAAAAATCCAAAAATATCATGCATTGCATACATATGTGTTATTCAAATACCCATCTAGCTTAGTTTGTCATCTATTTTATTTTGAGCGTATAAATCCCATGGAATTTTGGATGATTTAGATTTATCTTATCTATTTGTGTTTATAAGGGACATGATTTGGCATATGTAATTGAACATGTATGATTTAAGTTCCTAGGCATGATTGAAATCCAAAAAAAACTTGTCCTAGTAAGAATTTTTGGCCTTATAGGGATTACATCTATATTCCCTCTTATTTTGTTGTGTGATTTACTCTTCCTATGCATTTGTCTTTGAATATTGACATGGTTATTCTTTATTGAGACCGATTTTATACAATGTTCATTGCTTATGAGTTGCATATGATAGAGGCAATTATTTCTTAGCCTATATTTATGCATATATACCCTATGTTATATCTTTGTTTTGAAGCCAATTTGAGCCTTTAGCCTATTTTTTTAAGCTCTACAAAATTTATGTTTCCTAGCCTATGACAAGCCTTACCCATCCGGGAATTAGAATTTAGAGTTGGTTATAGATTATCTTTTGAGTGGAAGAAGAAATGCTAAAGTGAGTGTTTATTGTTGAGAGGCTTTGAGAAAGAAGATGTAATGTTATGTGCTTATTTTCCTCATATTTGTATTTCATGCATATGGCTCAATCGAAAAAAAATGCCGAAAAGAAAGGGGAAAAAAACAATCGAAAAAAAAAAAGAATAAGAGCCTTATTATTATTTTTTTGTATATGAGAGTTGGATAAAAGTTTGATTATATTGAGAGTTATCATCTTTTGAGTGTTTTGAGAGTTTTATGTTATGTTCAGAGATGATACTTATTTTTTGAGAGTTTATGTTAATGTTCTTATGTGAGCTTGATGCTACTTTTGAGTTGTTTTGAGTTATGTTAAAAGTTTTAGGAATCTTAGTTCCCAGAATTGAAAGCATCACATGACCAAACACAATTCCTTGCCTTTATTTTCTTATCAAGCCTCATTACAACCCCGCCGAATGGAGTCTTCTTTGAAGGTTTTCAATTGAGCGAAAGTCCTCTTGATGTTTCTTATTATGCTTTGATGTATCCGGTGGAGATTTTGTTATATAAATGTCAATATTTAAGATTGATGTTTGCATATTGAATTGAGGTGAGAGTTGTGCTTAAAGTTTAAACATATGAGATGAGAGATACACATATTTTCCCTTGTGGGGTTGGATTGATAAGCTTGCAGGCTACTTGATCATTCATGTACATGCTAGGATGTTTGTGTGCCTTATTCGTGTTTTAATTTGTGGTGATGTTGCTTTTGATGAGTTTGAATTATGAAGGAGTCTCTTGTGGGATGCATTGTTTTATTAGTATTCTTCAATTGCTTGAGGACAAGCAAGAGCTTAAGTTTGAGAGAATTTGATAATGCATATTTTAGATAGGAATTATAGGTAGTTTTTTGAGAAACCGCCTCCTAAAAAGGTCCCATTTATGAGTGGGACCCAGGGGAATCCAGCCTTGAGGAAGTACGTCCTTGACTCATGGGATGAGAGATTATTACCTGAAATGCGGGCGATAAGTATGACGTTAAGTCGCCGCAGACAATGTTTACCTTTTCGATGAGTGCCTTCTGAGAGTTTGTTGCTTTGCTGACGCTGGAGATTCACTCGACTTTTCTCCATGGAGCTTCGGAAGATCGTGCGACTCTGCTGGGTAGGCTATTTCTTGATCTTCCGAACTAGCTCTAATTTTCTTTTTATCTCTCTTTCTTGCTCTTTCTCTCTCTAGGCCTCTCTCTTTTGATCTTTCTCCCAAAAAGTCCCTTTCTCATTCTCTTCTTCATCCTTTTATAGCAATCTGAGTGCATGGGCCAGTCGATAACACTTGTCCTATTGGCGTAGAGTCTCGGTCCCCCTTTTTATTACGTCCGCGTCATTCATGACTGTCCGCAGGTATCGTATTTTATGAATATCTTATCTTTCTCCGACACTTCTTTGCGTGGTTATTCGCAATGTCAGGACTTTTCCTTCTAGTTTCATCAGTTTTAGATTCATTTAGATTGGATTCTTGCATGTTTTGTAGTTAATTTGCATTGCTTTCTATTGTATCATTAGAGTCTGGAATCTACACTCTTTTGTGTGTATTATGCAGTTTTACAATCTAAGCTTGGTTGGAGTATTCTCAATTATCTATGCAAGATAGTAACACTTGGTTAAATATCGGTTCCTTTGAGATTAGGGTTGAAGGGTTAAAACCTTTGACAATCTAGTTGCTTAGGAGGGTTGGTACTCGCAAACAGTCATGTTCTTTGGGATTTTATGCTGCTATGTGTATTAAAAATTCAGTTAGGGTCGCATATAGTGTAGGGGATTCTTAGCCTGCAAAGGTTATTAATCCATCTAAAACAAAGACGGAATAACCATTGAGAATAACAATGAAATCAATCCATGAATCATGAACCTCAACCATTGTCAAGAGTTACTGGTGAAACACTTTACATTATATTGATACACTTTTCCAACCATTACTACTTTTGTTTATTTAATTGTTCTATTCATATCAGCTTACTCTTATTTTGCTCTGAATCACCATAGGAAACACGAATCGAACTTCTCTGTGGGTTCAACCCCTACTTGTTTATGTATGCATTTTTAGTCATATTTTGCATCATGTTTTCATCTCATTCAAGTCATTTGTATTTGCTTTTATATTGGGAAAGTGTGTCGTTTGTGTTAGTTTTCGTATTATTCAAGATATGGAGTCTACACAAGCTTTGGTGGTGTTTTGTAGGTTTTGAAGCTAAAAAGAGGCAATTCTAGAGCTTAAGTTTGAGTGAAGAAGGATGGAAAAAGGGCACAAAAAGATTGGCAATCGAACAAGTAAAGATGGAGAAGAAGTGTGCAAAAAGAGCCTCGGCGCCAACCTTTGCACCCTCGATGCCGACACCCAACAAATTCCAGTAGTACTGTTTTTTAACAGACCCTCGGCGCCGACACCTTGACCCTCGGCGCCGAAGTATCTGCGCACCAGGAAAAGTTTCTGCGGGCTGATTTTATTACTTAATGGGCTTTTTAATTAGGATTTTCATCTAAATCTCTTTTAGGATCTTTTAGTTAGATAGACTTGGGATATGTTATCCTTCCTTAGATGGATTTTATTATTTTCCTAAGATAAAAATCTCTTTTCCTTGGGGATTAAGTCTTAATTTTTATCTTTTAAATAAAGCCAATTAGAGGCTAATTAGGGAGGATCAGACAGCTGAACTTACAGCAGGAAAAAGGCACGTTTTGAGCTTTAGAGTTGAAGATTATTGAACGTGAATTTAAGGTTTGGTTTTATGCAATTTGATATTATGAATTCTTCCATTGTTTTTGTGTTTTTCTTTGCAATGAGTGAGTAGTTCTTCTCTTCTTCTAGGGTTAGGGTGAACCCAACAATATTCATATGTGTGAATGAATGAATCTATACTTATGTGATGTTTTTATCTACTTCTACCTATGTGCTTAACCCTTGATGAAAGTCTAGGGCATTCATTGTTGCAATTGAATTTACCAAAGGAGATTGTTAACATTGGTAGTAATTAGGGATTTTTGACGAAAGTTAAGAAGACCTAATTAAGAAAAGGTATAGTCAAATAAGTCTCTTATGCGAAACTGAATTGATTTGTTTGATTAAGATAAAAGCATGATTTCTCATATGATTCATTGATTTATACATGCGTTTGTTGTTGTGGTAAGCCCTAATCTTGGAAGTTCTTTCTCATATATCGCATTCGTGTTAGTTACTTGTTACTTGACACGAATTAAGTGTGTTTCACCCTACTTTACAACCGCTACTTGTGCCCTTAATTCCCCTATTTTGGACCATTAAAACAACTAGGATAGAACCGCTGACATACTCCCTTGGATCGACCTTGATTTCCACTATACTATAGAGGGATTCGAGCATAAATTTATTTGATTAGAGTGAGCATAGGCATCGATCTCCCCTCACGCACGTCACTTGTCTGCTATACTAATCTTTTTTTAGCTTGAGTTAGAGATATATATTGAATTTGGGACCACGACCAATGACACATCATCCTGACACGTCACCAGGAGGCCCATGAATTTACCTATAAATAGGGGCTTAGGTCGAGCATGAAAGAGGTTGATTTTTGGAGACCTGGATAGCTTAGGCTAGTTTCAATGGATTTAAGAGCTTTTTTCGAGCGAAAGTTGTCTCGATTAGCATGAGCTGACACATGAAGAGTCGATTGTCGACGATGTGTGCGACAATCAGGCATCTTCAAATACTTTAAGTGAGATAGTTTTTTAACACCACATTTCACGTACATCAAATATATGAAATATTTTAAGTAATTTATAAATAATTCAACTATCATTCATAACTAAAAAAAAAATTCGTTTTAGGGTCAATGGGTTTGAAAGGATAAGGTGGCATGACTTATGTGTCATAAGATAAGACCATTGTCTGATCTCTTTTGAGATCCAAAATGACAACAAATTCAAAGGAAAACCGTTTAAGTTTGAGAAAATATGGATGACTAGACCAGATTATAGAAACATAGTTACACAGGCATGGAGAACAAACAATAGAGGTTCACACATGTTCAATCTTACGAAAAAAAAAACAAAACTCCTTAAGCGACTCACGAAAGAATGGAACAAGAAATCATTTGGAAACATTTTTAAGCAATTGAAAGAAGTAGATGAAAAACTGATCCAACTTCAAAAGCACCACATTACAAGGCATGATTAACAAGCGAAAAGAACGCAAGGACAACTATTGGTGAAAAAAAAGAGAAATTGCTTGAATATCATAAAATGTATTGGAACCAACGAGCTAAAACAAAACACCTCAAATTTGTTGATACAAATTCAAGTTACTTCCATAGAGTGGCGACCGGAAAAAGAAACAGAAAAACCATAAGAGAGATAAGAACAGAGAAAGGCACAGTAATCATAGGAGAAGAAAACATAACAAAAGAAATTAAAAATGACTTTGAGAAAAGATTTAAGAAAGGAAACATTAACATGCAACGACTAAATGAGTACCTACAACTCATTGACACGGAGATAACAACTGTAGATAATGAAATGTTAGTTAAGGATGTTACCAACAGTGAAATCAAGCATGCCATGTTCTCGATAGGGAAAAATAAATCACCTGGACCTGATGGTATGATAGCAGAGTTCTACCAAAAATATTGGAGAATTGTAGCACCCGATGTTATTCGAGCAATTAAGGGCTTCTTCAACTCTGGAAAAATACTTAGACAAATAAACCACACTTTTATTTCCCTCATACCAAAATGTGAAAATCCGAACACGACCAACCATTACAGACCAATTAGTCTTTGCTCAACCATTTACAAAGTAATAGCCAAGATCATAGCTGACAGACTGAAGAAAGTTCTCCCAAAAATTATTCACCCGCTTCAAGGAGCATTTGTATCGGATAGAGCCATCCAAGATAATATTCTCATTGCTCATGAAATCTTCCACTCTTTCAAAGGGAGAAAGGGAAAAGAAGGTTGGATGGCAATAAAACATGATATGGAAAAAGCATACGACAGGGTTGAATGGGACTTTTTGTTCCAGGTCTTGACCAAATTTGGATTATGTGGTCGTTTCATTGCTTGGATCGAAGAGTGCGCGAAGACCGTGTCCTTTTCGGTTCTAGTTAATGATGGCCCAAGCAAAATCTTCAGACCAGAAAGAGGCCTAAGATAAGGCGACCCAATTTCACCACACCTTTTCATCATTGGAGAAGAGGTCCTTGCTAGAACTCTCCAAAGGACGTGTGATGAATCGAAGAAATCAATTGGATTTGACATTACCCGTGCAGGGACTAGAATTCCGTTTTTATCCTTTGCTGACGATATTATGATATTTGCAAAAGCAAACAATGACTCATGCAACAAAGTTAAAAAGATCATAGATGACTATTGCAGCATATCAGGACAAAAAGTGAACTTTAACAAGTCAGCCTTCCAAGTGACATCCGGCGTATCTAACCAACAAAAAACAACAGATCCAAAGTACCCTTCACATAACTAGTCATGTATCCCTCGACAAATATCTTGGCTGTCCAATTATTAATGGGAGAGTCAACAAAAACAAATTTAAAGAGACTATAGGTAAATCAAGAACCCAACTGACGAAGTGGAAAGCCAATGCATTATCGCAACAAGGACGAGCGACACTTATAAAAGCTAACCTATCAATGAAACCAAACTACATCATGCAAAGTTTCATGCTACCCTCGGACATACATAATGAATTAGACCAAATCAACAGAGGGTTCTTCTGGAACAAAGATAATCAATACAAACCATTAATTGGATGGGACAAAATATGCAAACCTAAGAAATATGGAGGAATAGGACTCTACAAAACAAAAGATTTAAATAAAGCATTACTTTGGAAGATATTAGCAGACCCTAATAACCTATGGGTGAGAATCATTAGAGAAAAATATTTGAAAGAGCAGAATCTTTGGGATTACGAAAAAAAAGAAACAATCATCATGGCAATGGACAAAACTTATGGAAATTAAAAATGAATTCCTAGAAGGACTTATCTGGCAAGTAGGAAACGGAAAGACAATAAGGTTCTGGAAAGACGAATGGATGGAGGAAGGAAAACTCATAGGTCTTCAAGACCCAAATGGTGTAATCAACGAGGAAGAAAAGGTTGAACACTATATAGGACCAAATAAATGCTGGAGAATTGATCAATTGCAAATGGTACTACCGAATAACATTGTACAAAAGATATTAAAAATCAAAATCCCGACTGCGGATTTTGACAATCGACTATATTGGAAAACAAGTCGCCATGGATGGTTCTCTACCTCAGCAACACTAGCAAAAATTACGGGACATTATAGAGCACAAGAAAGCGGCATATTATGGATATGGCGACTGGATTGCTTCCCAAAAGTCAAAAACTTCATTTGGAAACTTGTAATGAATGGTACTCCTACGAAAACTAGACTAGCAAACAAAGGTGTAGCGGTCCCGCTCTTCTGCATCTTTTGTAATAATGCGGATGAAAGCTCGGAACACTTGTTCACAAGTTGCAACCATTCACTCCATATGATTTCGAAAATTGACCATGGGATTGGACAAATCATTCGAGGTGCAACTATAACGGGTCAAACAATCAGACAAAGCACAAATGAGATCTTCTTGAAAATCAACACAACACAGAAGACAAAATTAGCCACCATCTGGTGGAGCTTATGGACCATCCGAAACAAGATCATATTCAATGACGACAATTACACAGATCAACGAAAACAAGAGTTATATTTACGACAACAACTGCAACAACTAAAAGATTCTAAAACATTGTATTGGGAAGAGATGGAATCAAACAAAATGCAATCACAACCACCACCAAGACGTAGGAGAAATCTTAGATGGGCCAAACCGGCAATTGGATCTTTCAAGATCAATTTCGACGGCTCTAAGCTGCCTTCGGGTGAAGCTACTGCTGGTTTTGTCATACGCGATCACATCGGCGTTGTCAAAGCGTCTGGTGCCTCCGCTTGTGGATCAGTTTCGGCCTTGATGGCAGAAGCCCTTGCACTCTACTCTGGCCTCATTGCTGCTAGAGATTTGGGCTACCGACGGATTGAGATTGAAGGTGATAGTCTCGTGGTGATCAATTCAGTATCTGGTGTGTGGCACTCTCCCTGTGAGATTGAGATGATCGTCTCGGATGCCAAGCACCTTCTGCAATGCTTCGAGGAAGCCACCTGCCGACATGTTTTCCGCGAAGTGAATCGAGTTGCGGATGTGGTGGCTAGGCTCAGGCATACGATGGACCTTGGAGCTCTTTCTTCACATCGGGAGTTTCTTGTCCTCGTCCGAAAGGACGCGATTGGGTGGTGGGTCAGCAGGGTTTGATGCCACCCAAACTCTTAACTTATATCGAAAAATAAAAAAAATAAGATAAGACCCGAAAGAAGGAAAGTGGCTATAAATTGATCAAATTGAAGACGAAAGAAGGGAAGTGGCAATTGATGGATCAAATTGAATACCAAATTCAATAGTCTTAGCATGAATTGATTTCCCAAGAGTCAAGACGAGTGCTTGCTACCAACTTTCAAGAGGAGAAAAGACTGTCCAAGATGAGTGCTTGCTACAAGCTGTCAAGAGGAGATTAGAGGGTAAGACGAGATAACAAGTGTTGGGATTAGAACTTGATCAACTCTCTAGAGTTTAAAGGCTTTTATATATACTCCTCCTGTTAACAAAACTTATTGTTTGACTTAATAACACATTTTTTAAGATTAAAAACTTTATAAAATATCAATTTTTTAATAATTTTTTTACAAAAAAGGTACAAATCAGGCAAACGTACTTTTTTTTTGTAGGTGGTATGTTATGGTCGTTTAGACGGTTCTCCCGTTTGTCGGCTTGACCGGCCTTCGAGTTTCAGATATATCTGAACTCGAATTCTTATCTAATAAGAAAAAGAATAATTTTTTTGATTTATTTCATTATTTATAGATAATTGTATTAAGTATGAAAATAGCGTGTTAATATATACTCCTTCCGTCTAACAAAACTTGTTGGTTTAGTTTTGGCACATTTTTTATCGTTCTTAAAAAATATTCCAAAACTAAAACAACAACTATTTTGAGACGGATGGTATAGGTATGGACATTAAAGCAATTTTTTTAAAAAAAAATAAAAATAAAAACTAATCTTAGAGTACAAGAAATCTAAAAAGGCACATATTCATTGTCTTGTTCTCTAATAGTGGGTTGAGTCGGTCGGCGTAAGCCGATTTACCCGATGAGTGGCTCTTGCCGGTTGGGTCACGTGCCCGGGATTCGCCACCAAATATGGGTTCCTCGTCATTAAAAAAAATGCAAGACCCCTGACAAGGTGGCCTAGTGGGTAAAGCCGATTGACGCAAGTTGGTTTACCTGAGTCATGTGCCCGGAGTTTGCCACCAATCGATGTTTTCCTCGTTATATATATATATAAAAAAAAAAGAATGCAAGATTATATGAAATGCTCTCCGTTTGAGGATTGGAAATGATTTCATGTTCCCATTCTTAATGGGTCCTCATTTAATAATCTTCTTCTTCGTTTAATTTTTTCCATCTATACTTCATTACTTCTCGTAGACTTCCCATAAAGTTTCTTGTTATAAGGTTCCCTCCTATTGAATATATAAATCTATATCCGTTACAAACATTTTATCTTGTATAACAAAGTAAGACCTATAGGATAAAACTACCGTATAAACATAACTTACCAACAAAACCTAAATCATGTTGACTAGGCCAAGTTCTGCCGATTAGGGCTGGTCACTGATCGAAGGTTATACTGTTTTGACAACTGACAACTGTGGGTGAGATTTTAGAATCAGGATTTGCAGAAAATCACCAGCAAAAAGCTTGTGAGGAGTGACTTTTTTCTCTGATATGAGACAGCAAAATTTTGCAAGCTCCCACCCACAATCACAATAAGCTAACACTACAACAAATATATCATTACACATTACCCTCATCTAACTCCCATGGCCCAGAAGTTAATCTACTAAATCGGACACCACGGATTGATAATTTTTTCGATATGGATAGCGGTCAGCTACTATACATTTTACCAAAATGCCGAAACCTTCACCATGGCGCGGTGGCTACCTTCTCAAACTCTGTCTGTGCAGCCTCAAAGCCGCTCTTGATACATTCTATTCTTGACTTCAACTCTTCTATCTCATACTCCTGCATCTCAATCTGCGACACAGCCATTGCTCGCTTCTCCTTCAGCTCTGTTATCCTCTTGTCTATCTCGTTTATCTCCTCCTCAATTCCCGCTCTTTGTCTTTGCCGCTCTTCAATCTGGCTGGTCACCTCCTCGGATATGGTCTGTGAGTGCTCATGCCGGCTTTTGATGGACATGAGATCTTCTATCCGAGATCTTATGGGTTGTACGTTGAATCCTTGTCTTTCCAATTCCAAGAGTGTCTCCAAGCTGTCGTCTAAGACGCTCTTGGTGTCACTGAAGTGGAACTTGGAGATCTTCTCTACCAAACCTGAATAGGTTACCATGCAACCTATGGCTAATCCCTCACGGCAATCTTCCTTTGCCTCGTACAAAGGTTTGAAGTGTGGATTTTGGGGAATCCGTCTAAACACTTCCATTGCTTCGATCATTTTCCATATCGGAGAGGTCTTTGTGAACGGCAAGTTTATCGTGGGCAGATAGAAACTTATCTCAGAAGCTCCTTGCCCAGTATCATCCTCAGATTGATTGGCATTTTCACCTGCATCCGCATCATTGAATCTTGTTGAGAGATCATTGTGTTCAAGAGTTTCCTTCAAAACATGACTTCTTCCCTCACTCTCTGCAATATATATTTCCTTCTCAAATCCAGCTTTTCTTATCAATTAAATAAAATTAGCACAAAAAAAAAACTGAAAAATAACAGTAATAAGCTCACGTGTGCCATCCACCATAGGAGGGGAGTGTGAATCACCAAGCTGGCTTGATAGAGTCCTGTCATCAGATATGTTACCAGAATCCTCATTAGAAACTGGTTCCGAATTTTGAGCCATCCTGTTTCTGAGAAGAGCTTTAGCTTTTCGTTTCCGACTTTCTTCGAATTCTGCTAAGAAACCAAAATGGTACAATAAGGAAAAACTTGACCTGCTTTGATGATTGTACTGAAGTCTAAAGAACACCAAAACTGAGATTTCTCTTTGAAAATAAGGAAAAAGATTTCCCAGCTGCTTTATTCCACATATACTGTTTGCTCAATAAAATAATCCACGTGCATTTATTTTGAGGATAAAATCCCTCCAAGGTCCCCAAACTTTGGAGAAGTTCGCAAAAGTCAATGTAAGTCCTTGAACTTTGGCAAAAAATGAGTCCTTCAAATTCTATGAACTATAGGACTTTTTTGTCATTTATTTTGACAGAAGAACTATATTGACATCAAATTTCATAGTTCAAGAACTTCAACTGACCAAAATTGCGTTGAAAGGCCCTTTTGAAACTTACTCCAAAAGTTTAGGGAGCATAGATGATAGATGGATTTTACTCTTTATTTTGAGTTAACTTCAACTCACATAAAAACTCAACCTAATTCACATAAGTTGCAACAATAGATGGGAACTTGGAAAAAGAGTATTGTTTATTCGCATATGGAAGGAACAAAAAAGTTACAACAACAGCAATAATAAAAACCCACAACTTACCTTGGGTAGAAGATAAAATCTCTGTTGTCATCCTCATTTTCCTTTTCATGGGCTTACGTGAAAGCTTAAGTGATCCATACACAGTTTTCCTTTCTCTTGTTGATCTCCTTAGCGCTGCTTCCCCATCAATAATCGGAATAATTTCTTTGGTCTTATCTGAATTAGTCTCACCTACAGATTGAAATAAAAAAAATTCAGCTAGTAGTATTACTGCAAAACAAGTGCATACTCGTGTCATAAGCTAAAGTTGATCAATCCAAGAGCTGTAGCTTCAGCTACATAATGCACATACCATGTGTCCCATCAATAATCTGAAGAGCTTCTTTGGTCTTGTCCAGATTAGTCCTACCTACGGATTGAAAATCACAACAAGTATTACATAACAAGAACCTACTCCTTTCATAGACTACAGTTGATCAATCCAAGAGCTGCAACTTGGGTTACATGTACTTTTCTTTGTCAAGTTACCATATGGTGTAGCTCTCTTTCTTTTCAGGTTAGTACCTTCATCTGTGAAATCCTCACGCTCCTGAAGGAAGGGGGAAAGGAAGGAGAAAATAGTGAAGTTAGCCTTAGGGTGCATACATTACATCAATCTGAAGTTGTTGTACGAATGACCGTCGTTTCATTTAAATTACTTACATGGTCGCCGTCATTGGCGGTATTTACACGGATGCCATCATTAAAAGAACATTCGAGCTCATTTTTCTTCCCCAGCTTGTCTATCACTGTTTACATTGAAACCTGGTTAGCACTTTCAGCTAACATTTGGTTGCATAGACTATATCATATGGTAACTAATAAGTACAATAACTACTCCTTTTGCTAAAAGACCAAGCACACAATACTTGACAAGTTTTCATAGGGAAGCAAATTCATGCATTGGGCAAAAGGTGTGCAACTGTCGAGAAAACAATATATTATTCTCAAAATGAAAGCATGTATATACCAGCATCTGATAGCATCGGGGTTCTAGATTCTGATGCCAGCGCCAGTGTTATTCTATGTGCTGTTCCCTTCCGCCTGCTACTCGGATTTCTCTTTTTTGAATACTTCAATAAATCACCTTGAGCTTCCTACATGAACAAGCCATATTAGTCTAAATTTTTATGCCTATCGTAGTAACTTGCAGTCTTGCACACAAAGGCTAAAGAAAGCGTAGCATAGAGCATTATTCATTCTCATAATTATTGAATGAAGGTAGATTTATCACACCAGAAAAATAAAGGTAAGACATCTTCAGCAAGAAGTAATATCTAGGTGAAAATTTAAAACAGTTTAACAGCTTGCATGTGTAAAACCAGACAAGTCCTCCCTTTCACTGATTCATAAAAGAATTAGACTGTCCAAAATCAACATGCCGATTCAACCTATTATACTGTTAGGCAAGCGAGATGTAAGCAACCTAAACAGGTAATGCCCTCAGGTTATCCTCCAAATTCAAACTCGAAATCTTGAAATCCAATCCTAAGACTATGATACAGGCTTGCACCCTTGATCAAGTCCAAGGTCCAAATCAAACTCCAAATTGAACTTTAAGCTGCCAAGTTAAACTAGTTTCGTATTGGTGGACACCCCTTCAAAATTGCCTTGTCCCCAATGTGAATTTCAAGGCACTTATTTCTCATCTCTGTGCCAACACCTGCAGTATTATGTTGGTCCTGTCCAGCGCATTTGCTATCCACCTACTACCCCAGGTGGACTTTTCAGAAATTGTGGTTTTGGGTGATTCTGTTCTTCATACATGAAGCCTACATTCCGCCCATCAAAAGTCCTCTCCATTTTCTTCTTCCCTGAACAATTCAGATGGGTGCACTTGTAATAGCTTATTGGATGCTCTTTTCCTTGCCTTTTGTCCAAATTTTTTTTCCAATTGTACCGATCACTGTAAGAGGCCATATCAACATTTCTAAAGGTTGTAAAAGGATCCATTTGTTTTCATCATACATGAAACCTACAATCTGACCATCAAACATTCTCTTTCCTTCCATGAGGAATTTGGAAGGGTGCACTTGTAATAGCTTGTTGGATACACGCCTTGGTTTAGAGTCTCTCTGTATTTTCTCTAATTGCGCCCAACATATGAGGAACTATCAGCATTTGTAGAGGCTGTAAAAGACTCCATTTCCTCTTCCACTATTACTGTAGCAATTTTCGAAGGCTCCACTTCCCGAGCCATTTCAGCCTGAGAAAACACCGCCATCTGAGCTCACAATTTTTTGCTGATATTCAATTCCAGGATCGGTCTAACAAAATGCTAACAAGCCTATATATAAGTTAAATAAACTCTGAGAAAATAACTACTACTACTACGAATTTGTTAACAACTGATAATGGTGTAAGTGGGCAGCTATTAGCAAAATGTTTTGGCATAATGTACTAAAAACTAGCAAGTGGGAAGATGGGAATAAAAATCAGAAAAGCAGAAACAAGTGGATAGAATAATAGGATGATGGGAAAAAGGGAAGATATGAACTTTATAAATTCAAATTTGCAGCTGCTAAGTTTAACTAAGTTTGTATTATTATGCACCCACTCCATATGTAGATGGTTCTTAGTTTGGTGCAAAAAGTTTGAAAGCATAGAGGAAAACAATGATGGTCCGTTTATTCAAATGAAAATCAAGGAGGTAATGGGTGGCAATAATTAAGGAGGTAATGGGTGGCAATAATTATGGAGGAAATGGGTGGCAATCAAGGAGGTGATGGATCATCATCCCTGTGCATTTAACCAGCTAGTAGATTATGCCTAAGCAACTTATCCTCCATTTAGTAATGCAAATTCCACCCCTTACTGCAATCCCAAGGAAATAATAACAAAGTACCAACTAAAATGAGGGAAAAAAAACAAATATCAAAACAGAGCGCTTCTAGGTCTTGTTTAGCAACTTGCAGACTTAAAATAAAAATAAAAATAAAACAAAAGGAGCCATCAAAAATCTCTTGACAAGGTAACTATCATCAATATTAGTGATCTAATGTTCAGTTCTAAATCTATGAAATGCAAATCCTGAAGAAAAACTAACTATGTTGGTGGACACCCACTACTTTTCACCAGTTAGAGAGGCCCTCTTTTAAACATCGATTGCCAGCACTAGAAAAAGTGTAAATGCAGAAATGTAGTGGAGTTACTCAAGACTACAGTTATCAGCTACATATCGAAGTCAAAAGTCAAAACTGTGATTTCGTTCACTCGTTTTTATTAATAAGATATCAATGCTGCCTTGTAGTATTCTTTAGAAGGAAGAAACAAAGCATTCCATATCTCACAGGTTAAGGAGCTCCAACTGCAATCCCTTTCTGACTACTGTAATATTTCAATGGAGTGATAGCACAAATAATCTTCAAAATCATGAGACATACCAGCTTTCTTCCCGAACTGGAAGGTTTTCCCATGGAAGCATTATCTTCCACATCTGAACTGATGATCTCCAAGCTTGCAGGAGATTGAGCTTTTACTTCTTCTCGTAGAGTAGCTTCTGTTCCAAAAACTTGAGGAGGGAACTGTACCCCTGATAGAGCCTCTTCATTTAACTTTTCGCAGGACCTTTCATATGATGAACTGTCTAATGTAGCCAGCTCGATTCTCACAGGGCTTGCAGTTCTACTATCAACATATGCTTTCCCAGAAGGCACTCCTTGCTCTTCCTGACCAGTTCTTAATTCTATGGCACTTACATTCGCAGAACCAGAATTTTCTGGTGGCAAACTGATTTTTCCATTGCAATTCAGATGAGTATCTGAGTTCTCTTGGGCATTTGAAATCACAGCAGCATCCTGAAAATGACATATAACTCTTTTGAATAACAATATGAGTGAGCTATATGAATACTAGGATATTGCAAGCAATTCAAATAAATTTTCATCTTTTTCACAAGTAAATTACATGGGAAAAAAAGATGGGGAAGGAGAAGAATAAAGTAAACATAACCAACATACCTTCGATGAATGGATCCATTTACCATTGATCTGCTCCACAGGGACTCTTAGATCTCTGTGGCTCAATTCCTTCTCCTTTTTTGTCCGCTTGAAAAATACTATGTATCTCCCATCACCGAGAACTTTGGTTATTACCCCATTTGACCAACCAAAGTTACAGAATGCATCTACTTTATCTAAGAGTTGAAAGGCACTGTTATTACACCTTGGAGGCGATGGCCGAATGTGAAGATAATCCACGACTACTTTCTGAAGTTTCATCTCATTTGAATTCGTATATTCCACCATGAAGTAACTTTTACCGATTCCCTTGAATACAGTACCAGGATACCAGACATCAGGTGAACCACGCTCTAGGTTTACTTCTACTGGTGTTCCAGGACTAAACATCAGTTCACCCATTGTCTGTCAGGATTAAGAACTAAAAGTCCGGATCAAAAACACAAATTTGCAGATGTGTGCACAAAGAGCTATGATTATAATACATGGACAACACTGTGAAGTCATGACAAGAATTAAAAAAAAAAAGTGGTAGGGATACATCCAAAGAAGCTAGTTAGCCTTATGATACAGAGCGAACAAACTTCCAGGAAAGGTTTTGAGAATAAAAATTGGCAATGTTTCTAGGATGAAAAGTTTTTTTTTTCAGGAATCAGCAGATTAAATATCTAGCACAAGATATTAGCTCACATACGTGAGAGGGTGTAATTAACCTGATATGACAGTTTTGATATGTTCCTCTACACCTAAATTTAAACCATGCTCACATGGCCAGAAAATTAATATTGGAAAGGCATGAAAATTTCTCTGAAACCTACATTGGATTAAACCACAAGGTCCATACCTTCCTACCCATTTCTTATCAACTCAACCAGGGTAGTGCAAATATTCAACTTTATGATACAAAATCCCCATAAATGTCCCAAAAATATAAGAAATCATACAATCAATTCAAACAATAAGAAACATCACAGGGATAGAACAATCAACAAAAATAATGCAAGCCATAACCTCTCCTCACAAAATTCCACACTAAAAATTAATATCCACCAAATGGAAGCACAATTTTATAAACCCTAAACCGAAGAACCCAACACGCCCAGCAAAAATCAAACGAATCCATATCATTTACAAGATATTTAATTTGAGGCTTACAAGCCTAAGGTTAATACCTACCCACCGATTTCTTATCAATCCAATTGCTTCTCAGGCCGTACCCACTAGCCATCCTCCCAGTCCAACACAAGGTTCATACCACAAGGTTTATAACTACCTACAGATTTCTTATCAATCCAACACGGGCATTATTAAACGTGGCAGGCGATTGATACAAAGTCCCCATAATGGAATAAGAAATATCACAAAGATAGAACAATCCCTAAACGCATGCAAGCATTGACATGCCCACCAAAAAAGGAAACACAAATTCGTCAAATTCTAAATCAAAGAAACCAACATGCCCACCAAAAATCACATAAAACCACATTATAAGAAAACATACAATCAGTTTAAGCAAGAAGAACCAAGACATTGAGAGAATAAGCAGTAAAAACACCAAGCGGAAGCACAATTTCATAAACCCTAGATCAAAGAAACCTACATGCTCACCAGAAATTCACACAAAACGAAGCTGGATTACCTTCTTCTCAGGCCGTAACCACTTGCCGTCCACCCAATCCTTGTGAAATCTCAAACTAGAACGCTGAAATTCCACCTCATCCGGTGGATTCTGGAAGAAAACCCGGCAACTACCCTCCCCTAACACCTCAGTAACAACGCCAATCCACCACCCATCAAAGTGGAAAGCCTCAACGACGTCGTTTACCTGAAAGCAGCCCTCACACCCTTCCTCCGCGGGCGGCGGGGGGCGAAGAAACGAAGGATCCACCGGCTCCTTCAGGGGATCCGACCCTTTCTCCTCGCATATCAAGCTCTTATACTCCACCAGGTACTTGTTCTTATTCGCCTTCGAGGGTAGAGATATAATTTTGGCGGGAAACCAGATACCCCGGAACCCTTCCTCGTCGGAGCTCACCTCGACATCGGATCCGACGGCGAATTGGGCGTGCTGCCGTTTGTCGTCAAGAACCATTTTTGACACAGCCCAGTGTTGGTATTGGACTTGGAGTTCGACTCTTCGTCCATTAACATTGCAAATTTACATTTACAATCACAATAATTTGCTTATTTTTGGGACAACCCAAAAGGCAAAAAAACAAAAAGGAAATAAAATATAATTAGGGTTCTACAAAGACGTGGAAAGTTGGGGACTTTGTTGCTTGAATTCGGCGGGATTTTTTTGCTCACCTTTTCATTTATTTGGCCCTTTGGCGGGATTTTGATTGTTTTTTGTGTAGATTTGGCTCTCAGATTTTGGTTTTCATCTGCTTTCTTCAGAAGATGCACCATTGACAAATGAGTACGTCAAAGAACGGTACATTCCACAATTGATTTGCAACTTTTTTTAATGTAAAAAAAAAAATAACATTCTCCATAAAACGAAACTAAATAAAATAACTCAACTTTTATAAGAGTGGTAAAATATCATCTTTTAACTGTAAAAAAATAATTAAATCTTTGGTGATGTGGTAATAAAGTATCTGACTTTTTTTTCGACTATAAATTGGTTCAAAACAATGACATGTCAAATGGTGAATTCTTCATGGATAAAATAATTTTTGATTAATTTCTTTAGGGTTCGTTTGGTTAAATGTAGGAATTCCAATTCCCGGGAACTTAATTCATGGGAAATGCAATTCCCATAAATTCTACTTCTCGAGAAGTATGAAAATGTGTTTGTCTGCAAATAAATTCCCATGAACTCAATTGCTGCATTTTGTTTGGTTGAACACAGATATTTGATAGCAATTGGTTTTAAATTACCTTTATAACCTTTATATATAAATAATTTCATTTCATTATGTGGATAAATTAGATATTTTCTGTATAAAAATAAAAAATAATAAAAGATTGGAGGAAGAAAATGGGGAAGTAGATCTTACCCACCCCCCTCATGGTAAGTTGAATTCCCCCTTTTCATGGAAATTCCAATTCCTGTGAATTCTAATTCCTACGTTTTTTAGTTTTTCAAAATTTATATCAAACACATATATTGTAAACCAATTCCTGGGAATTTATACTTCCCGAGAAGTTAAAGTGTAACCAAACGAAGCCTTATATTTGACCTTTGACCATATTTAAAACTCATACAAAATGGAGGTAATTTTTCCTGGTAAACCTTTTAAAAAATCTACTCCCTCCATTTGTTTTTAAATGACTTTTTCAGGTCATGCACGTTTTTTGAAAAGGGTAAAAATTACATAAAATATCAAATTTTATTCAATTTTATTTAATAATATTATACTTATTACTAATAAGTACTCTCTCTTTTAAATAAAACTTGACGTTTTACTATTCAAACACGCTTTTTTAGGTGTTAAACTTGCCACGGAAATCAGGGTACAACTTGTCACGGCATAGTCGGGTCAAAACCAAGTGAACGAGTATAAATCATCAAAGTATGTAAATTCGGTGATAATCAGTCTCTCGGTCATGGGTGCGCCAAAGTAGAGATAAACCCGTCATGGAAGCATGCAACAAGTAAAGATCAAATACCTGAAACTATACCACGAGTCAAGGTCGAGCCACTCATGCAGGCCCCGAAGACCTCGCTGAGGACATATAATACGCTCTAAGCCTAGATGAGAATGATCTAATGCAATACGGAGAAAAAAGGAGGCTATCAAGGACGCCTTATTCAAAACATTAAACACCCAAGCATGTTGTCATGATATATAATATGCAGAAGTACAGTAAATGACCCAAAGAATGTCAAGTGGCATATCCCACTCAAAAACCACGCACATACCTAGGGTGACGATGTAACACCCCCTTTTTAATCCCAAGGGAGGGCTACAGCGCCAGTGAATTCGCAGACTTTAATGTCTTTGCATTCACCTGAGGCTTATAGGGACATGCTACCATACTCCCATAAACAAGACGGTACTTCGAACAATTGATTAAAATAATGCGGAAGTCAAGTAAATATCGTAGTTTGAACTATTCAATCCAAATAACATAGCTTAAAATGCCAAAACCATAAATTTTAAATAAACATTCAAACTAGCTAAAACCAACGTAGCATTGCGGAAACTGTAAAAGTTTATAAACTGCAGTTTTAAAAATCCATGTATGATAGTCCTCTCTTTAGCTCTCTCCTGCTCCACTGCCCGTGCTAAACCTGTGGAATATGGCCTGGTGTTTCGTGAGTACGAAGGACACCAGCCATCCAATAAATAGGATGGTTAGTACAATTAAGACTAGCAAATGATAGGGAAAATGTTCAGACTTTAACCATACAGTGACCATAAAACGGTATATCATAGGTTAAGGGAAAGACACGAGTATTTAAGGTGGAAGCTGAATAAGAAATAGGATTCGTAACATGACTCAGATGATCATAACGATCGATTATATGATAAGAAAAGGAATTATACCTCGAATAAGAAAGAAGTATAATAAAACTGAATTGATCACCTATTAATAACCTCGATAATAACAATAATGTAAATATGTATATAACACAATATAAAACGTAGTGACACGGGTCCAGACTCAACTAGGACTGCGACCTGAGACTTTAAAGTCTAATCATACGTAGGGACACGGGTCCAGACTCAACTAGGACTGCGACCTGAGACTGTTTGAAGTCTAGATATTCCATGGAACCTTTTAGACTGGGCTTTACACTATTCCCAACCTGCGAGATAGCTCTCGCACTGACTTTAAGTCAATCCACACCACGTGAGATGCACATTTTAATTATAACAGCTTTAACATTTAATACTAGGTGATCATAATAACGACATTAAACCAACGAGGACGTACAAGCACGGATATTTCAAAGGATCTTAATATCACATGCTATTAATTTGCATGAAAGAAACAAGCAGAAATTCATGCAATTAGGAAGATGAAAATGGGCAATTTTCACTTATCTCGAGTTATAAACAAATAACATATTTAATACACATATCACTATAATTAAATTAATAATTGCCCATTTATTTATGCTCATGCCAATTTATGAATAAGGAGATAAATTACATCAAGCAGACGGATATGCAATTTATCGAAACTGGCAAGGAAATTGGCCACAGGGCCGCATTCGACACAGAAGAATAAAAAGGCACGCCAAAAGAAAATCACGAAACATGCAAAGGGCATTGAACAAAATCACTTGCCTTAACCTTCCTTGATCGGTTGACGACAACAAGACGATATTTTAGCACCTATTGAATCCAACGGAAAAGGAATTAATTAATATTGGTACTTTATATAATTAACTTTACTTAACCCAATTAGAAATTGAATTAATTCTATAAAGTTAAGAATCTATACCAATAGGAATTACTCGGGGAACGGGATCCGACGTGGTTGCTTCGAGATTTCTTGGTGTCGCTGAAACGGGCAAGAATCGAATAGTTTAGAAACATTGACCGACTAACTTAGTAAATAATTAACTTAGGGTCAGAAATGAGAATAGACTAAATAAGGGGGAAATTTCTGTAATTTTTGCCAAAAGAGATTAAAACCTCTTTGAACTCACGTACAGAACCAGTGGGACGAAGGACTCGATCGGTGTGGCTCTTCCTCCTCCGTCGATGGCTAACGGCGCGGCAAGGACGACGATCGGAGGCGGCGTCTCGGATCGTGATTGACGGCGGCAATCGGAGGCGGTGACAAAGCAATCGAAGACGGAGGCGGCGATGGGCAGCGACGATAATCAGAGGCGGCGACGAACAGGGCGGAGGCTACGGCTTGGTTCGTGGCGCGTCTCCGGGCAAGGCTGCACTGCAGTGATTCTTGGCGGTGAAGGGCGGCTCGAACTCAGGTCACCGGTGGGCTCGGCAGTGGTCGGGGCGGCTGCTCACTGCTCCTGATCGGTTTGAGAGAGGAGGAGGCGGTGAATTGTGGGTTGAATTAGGAGAGGAAGATGACGGTGATGGCGGATGTGATTTTTGGGTTGTGGAACCCTAGGATTAAACGTGTATCTATACTACTCAATTAGGTTAGATAAAAGATAATAGATTTTATAGAGATTAGGAGTAAAGGATAAATTTTAAGGAAAAAAAATAAAAGAAACGGATAAAGATGGAGGTAGAAGCATAGAAGGATGAATATTATTTAATTTAACTTTATAAATTAAATAATAAGAGTATTTAGAGGTTTTTATGAAATTAAATCAACTCCTATATAAATACTCTTTAGAATAATCTAATTATTCTAATTCATACCATATATCTTATGTAAATTTATTAAATGACCAAATTCACAAGATATACTATCGTTTGATATAATATAGAATTATTTAATTAAATAAAAATAAGAAATAACCCAAAAATAATTTGGGGTATTTCAGACGACTCCTAAATACCTAGGGTGGCGACTCCATTTCCACTCCCATACCTAGGGTGGAGACTCAGCCATAGCCGCAGTCATATGATATCAATGTCATACTCATGTATAAATGTCTCGTAATCATGCTCAGATAAACAGACTCATAAGACTCGATAGGTACAAACCCGATGTAGCTGGGTTGACCTATGACCCTAGAAACAACTCTAAGACTCACAGATAACGGTCGTTCTCTTTCCAAACGCATAAAGAAGACGGATGCTCATTCATGAGTTCAAATCCTAAGCCTGATACTACATGGCATGCTTTTATAATGCCTACATACTATATGACACATCAGGCATGAGGTTCTAACTTGAGTAAGCCCCGGAGGACTTACCTGGACAAGCTTAGAGTCCGAAGCAATACAACAATATAGCAAGCAGATCCAACAGGTCACAATTCACCTACTCAAGTAATACATAGCATGCATAAGTCTATGATTCAAAGCATACAATGGCCATGACTCAAATAAACAAAAGGGACTCAATTCCATAACATCTTCATCATCATTATCTCAACCATATAACTTCATCATAACTCATCAAGTGCCATCTCAACATATAATCTCAATCTCATCATCATATAACCACATATCATATATGTAACATTTCCTATAACTCATCCATCAACATATCACATCATCTCAACATAGGATAGCTCATATATCGTCACAGCGTGGTTCCTCCGTATCTCATCAAGAATGATCTGTAGGTCATCCTTCCTTGTCTCCCGCTCAGGGTGCCCTGGTGCTGTATATGATGGGGGATCCCTTTGTTGATAGAACCTTTGATCTCCCCAATATGGTTGATTGCCCCCTCCATAGGAGCCTCTCGTCCGCTTGGCTTCCTCATGTTGTTCCGCCATGGATACTTGCTCAGTATGTGGACAGGCACAAGTGTTATGCCTTGTTGAACCACATTCCTGACAAGTTTGATTGTTGCTCAGGAACCTGACTTGCTTTTGAAGGCGGCGTGTCTGATCGTTGTGGAATAATTGCCGCACATCAGGATTTAGCTCCCTTGGAGGCTCATATAGTGGCATTGATGGGGCAGGCCTTGCGTCATAGGCCGAAGTAGTCCCATAGGTGTTATCAAAGTTCACGAGCCTCTCAATGGTCTCCCATGCCTCCGTTGGTGTAAGCTGTTCGCAAGCGGGAGGTAGGATTCAAATATTCAAATAACAATTCTCAACTAGACTACTCCCTGTCCCAAACAAATAATACAAGAATCCCTCCCAATGTAGTAGTAGGGTAATTCAGGATCGAATCCACGAGGAGGTGTGTCAGCGCTTCCCTTGTTGCAATCACGATCAAAGCCCTTAACTCAGAAGACACTCGATATCGATGTGTCGGGTCGATATCGACCTCAGTTCTGGTCGATTTCCAGTAGAGTTCCTGCAGAAGACAAAAGCAACAAAGTCGACGTCGAGCAGAGACCTCGATATCGACCTTTACAGTCGATTCCGATGTTTGTCACAAAAACTGTAATTCGTAACCAATTGTCGGAAAAGAGTCCGAAGAAAGTAGAATGGTAAAGAAGGATGATCAGAAACAAAACTAAAACTTTTATATGGATTCGATTAATTAAAAGCTTCCAAAGTCGGGGTTTCATGCCACAATGATAACAATGCAAGTTTTATGCTAAAGTTATGAAATTTAATGCCTTTCCATCAAATAACTTTCGTTATCAACATTTAGGTGATTAGAGGCTCTCGCATAGTTCCTAAGAGTTACTATCCAATTCATGAGCAATTCAAGTTCACAATATGAGTGGCTTTCGCTTTAATAATGCAAATAATGAATCTCCCTAACCTTCGCAAAGGATCATGCATAGGATAGAAGACGGAATCGCATAAAAGTCATACCTTTGATGCACTTACCCTACATTGCTATCGTCGGGCTCACCCCAACCCTAGAAGTGGGTTGACTACTCGCTTCTCATCATGCAAATCATCATCATCATTGAAAGAAAACTACTTTGAATTAAATTATGAAAGAAAGTACAACCGAACACGCCAAATCTCTGCTCTCGCTTCCACCAAACAAATTCGGCCTTTTCTCTCTCTCTCTCCTAATTCTCTGCGTGTATATGTATTTGAATAAATGAAATTGGATGTATGTGGATGATTAAACTCAGCCCTAATGGCCTCTAGATATAGATATCGAACTTTGCTATCCAAAGACTCGAAACTTTATCTTTATTCTCTAAGATAAAACTTAAATAAAGTAAAAACTAAAAATTCTATGGTAAATCAGCTTCATATGATAGCTCTGATGTTGAAGATAAGAAATCTTGACTTTTGATAGATGTGCAAGCTTCGGATAGAATTCTATCAAAATCGAAGTCGGATTTATCTTTCTGGGCAACATCGATATCGACCATGAACATCGATATCGACCTCTGTGAAACTTTATCTCGAGCTCTACTTCTTCTACTCAGATTGGCACTCGACTTCTATCATCTAGCTCGATCTAGCCACTCGATATCGACCTCCAATCCTCGATATCAATCTCTCTGTGTCGACATGCTCTGCTTCATTTCCTGCTCGATTCCTATGTCTCCGCTGTACTCGATGTCGAGGTATCTAGTCAATTTTGACCTTTTCAGAAGACTTTGAGTTCTTTTTCCGCTCTTTCAAATCTGTCCATTTTTATCCTGTTTTCTGTGAAATCACATAGAAACTCGTGCATACCCATATATTTGATATTTAAGCATAAACTACACTAATCCCATGTTTTTCCACTAATATGCATGCAAAATGAATGATAAAATGGACTCATATGTGCACAGAAAATATGACAAATTGCGCGCACATCAAACACCCCATACTTAAGCTTGCTTGTCCCCAAGCAATACCTTTAATGGTCATTCGGGGGAAGAAAGTAAACCCTCAACATCATTTTTCATATGTCCCTACAATCAATTGCCATCCTCGATAAGGTACTTATGTCAACCAAGTCCATACCTGTGCATAAAAGCAATTTCATACTCATAAAAGGAGATAATATTCAAAAAATAATTTTAGCGACATAGCATTAATAATCAAGAGGACTTTTGCAAGCTTGTGAGAAGTAGATTGGTAAAAGGCTAAAGGTGGGCTAATATTTGGCCATGTGGTGTTAAATCCGTGGAAACATACTTTCTTTCCAAAACATTCCACATTCCTTCTTCATAATGTCTCACCTTTCACTCATCGCTCAATGCTTTTATTCAATATAATGATTTTACCTCTCTAACCTTAGTACTGCCTTCTCGCGAGTCGCAAACATGGGTGTCATGAATGGCCCCAGATACTTAGTACTTCGGACTCCTCACCTTGTGTCCCATCTCGCTGAACTAACATCTCAACGAGCAGGGTCGACCTACCTTTATCTCCTGAGGTGATCGGATTTTTTCTCGATCATTAAATTTTCCATATTTCATAATTTCTTTCATTCCTGCCAACAACTTCATAAATAATGCACAACTCCTAATAACTCCAAAGATGACATCCATTCTCAAACTTTGTCCCCGGATAGGGTATAAGGTATAAAATGGGCAATATTATATATATGTGGAGCAATAATGATGTATGATAAGGATCATATATGGCTTTGTGACTTTTGCAAATATGCATAGGTAAGGCTAGGATATGAACTTGTATATGTAAGCACTTGTATGGAAATTTCATAAAAAGTCCTCCATCAGATTATCATGCATATGTCAAAAGCAACTTCAAATTTTTCATCTCCTTTATTTTTCTTTTTGCACTTCATTGGGACTTCCCTTAACTAGGCAATTTCATGTTATATCTCTAATGAATCTAATTTTGCATCATAGAGCTCTTTTTTATACTTCCATGACTCTTTCTTTCTTTCTTTTTTTCGAATAATAAATGTGTAAACTAAGTATGCATTAAGAGAAATATGCAAATCTAGACTAAGTATGAATATGCAAGTAAGCCTTTCCCCCACCCCATACTTAAAACCTACAGTGTCCTCACTGAATTAGAACTAGGGTTAAGAAGAAAACTTACTAAACCGTCACAAATTTCAGGAGTCAAAGAAGACAGCAGGCATGGTCGATATCGACCGTAACATCGATATCGATGTTTCTCATCGTTTTCTGGCTCAGGTTTCAGGGTGATCTGTCCTCGACCACAAGCCCATCTAAGTCAACCTTAAGGTCGATGTCGATCTTGGACATCGATTTTGATGTCTTTTCTGTGTGCTTTTCTCTTTCCTGTAACTTGTTAAAAATAAAACCAAACCAAAACAAAATATGCAAAAACAATAAAGTGTCTCAAATCAAAGTAAGACTGTCAAAAATTAAAACTAAGTCTTTGTTACAAGCTCTAGACTTTTAAGTCGCTAGGCCGACTTCTTCCCTTGCACTTCTCAAGGCGGCATCTGCAGAGCCCATGTGGCTTGGGCATCAAATAGGACTCCTTTCTTGTCATGCAGTTGCATTCCGCCGGGATGGATCTGATTCACCATGAATGGTCCTAAATTCTTATCTTTAAACCTCGTAGAGAACCAATGGTCCTTGGATTTGGCAACATAAACTTTGTCTCCTATCTCATATTGGCTCGAATCATCATCGGATACCCTACATAAGCGCACATGCCAAAGCACACCTCTTCCAAATAATGATAAATCCTTAATTGTAATGGAACAGGAGGAATCTGTACCTTGACTTACCTTCTTATCTGTATGTGGCTCCAGTCGATGTCGATGTTCAGAGGTCGATATCGACCTCTATTGTACTCCTGGAGGATCAGTCGATTTTGAGTGTTTCGGCTCGATATGATCAGGCCGATTTCGACCCTCAGAAATCGATATCGAGGTATCTGTTCCTCCCTCTTCGGCTTTAATGGGGGTCGATTTCGGCTGGGTATGGTCGATATCGACCTTAGACCCCGATTTCGATGTTTCTTTTCCTACTCCGTCGACCCCATACTTATGACCTAGCACATAATCTTGAACATTATTAGTCGATATCGACTTACCTGGGTCGATTTCGATGTTCTGTTGGGCTTCTTCGTTCAAGATTGCCACAACTTCCGCCACTTGGGCTTCTATGGCCCTCTTTTTTAACTCTTCTGGTGCCATACTCCTTACCTTGGCTTCTCCACATGCAATGTAGACACCATTGATGGCTTTTATCTCCATTGACCCTTGATTGTTCACCGTCTTATTGAAGGCATACTCTATCACCTCGTCACTAATTGTGAATGAGAGCAATCCTTTCTTCACGCTAATGTTGGCATCGACGGTTGCTAGGAATGACCTACCTAAAATAATGGGACAAGCAGGGTCCTCCGCTAGATCAACAACTAAGAAATCAGCAGGGACAAAGAACTTACCTACTTGTACTCGCACATCCGTCACTATCCCAGTTGCAATAACTACCGTATTGTTTGCCATGTATAACCTTGCATCCACGGGCTCCAGACGACCTATCTTTACCTTGTGCCATATGGTTAGTGGCATCATGCTAACGCTAGCGCCCAAGTCAACTAAAGCATTAAATTTGAATTGACCTAAACCTATAGCGATAGAAAACTTACCTGGGTCCGCCCGCTTTTGTGGTAGCTCCAACCTATTGCACTCCTCTTTCTCAGAAAGCGATCGCTTCTTACCTAAGATGTCCTTAAGGAACCTTACATAGGATGGCATCTCATGAAGTGCCTTTGTGAATGGTATAGAGACATTAACTCCCTGGAGCATCTTCACAAACCGCTGGAACTTCTTTTCCGCTGGGTCCTTAATCATCTTTCTAGTTGGGAATAGCAACACCTTCTTCCTTCCCGTGGATGTAGTTAGGTCGACATCGACATCAGTAGGGTCGACATCGACTGTAGGAGTCGATTTCTGTGGTGACGCTGCATCAGGGTCGACATCGACAGGAAGGTCGACATCGACGTCACCGTGGTCGATATCGACAGGGGGAGTCGATATCGATGTCTGTTCTGGCTCCTTTTCCTCCGCTTTTTGCTCGGGCGTTTGTAATTGACGCCCATTCCTTAGGTTTACTGCCGCAATATGTCCACTGGTTTTGCCTTTTTGGTTGGGCACAGTGGATCCAGGGAATGATCCTGACGCTTTGGGTATTGCCTCCGCCAATTGACTCATTTGAGTCTCCATGTTGCGCTTCCAAACGTCGATCTCCCCAAGCCTAGAATTTATGCCCTGCAACTGAGTATGGATGGAGTTGTTGGCTTGTTTGAACTCATCATGGTTCCTCCGCATCTCATCAAGAATGATTTGCAGGTCATCCTTCCTTGTCTCCCGCTCAGGGTGCCCTGGTGCTCTCTATGGTGGGGGGATCCCTTTGTTGATAGAACCTTTGATCGCCCCAATAATGTTGATTGCCCCCTCCATAGGAGCCTCTCGTCCACTTGACCTTCTCATGTTGTTCCGCCATGGATACTTTCTCAGTATGTGGAAAGGCACTAGTGTTATGCCTTGTTGAGCCACACTCCTGACAAGTTTGATTGTTGCTCATGAACCTGACTTGCTTTTGAAGGCGGCGCGTCTGGTCGTTGTGGAATTGTTGCCACACATCAGGATTTATCTCCCTTGGGGGCTAATATAGTGGCATTGATGGGGCAGGCCTTGCATCATAGGTCGCAGCAGCCCCATAGGTGTTATCAAAGTTCACGAGCCTCTCAATGGTCTCTCAAGCCTCCGTTGGTGTAAGCTCAATGTACCGATAGGAGGTATATGAATTGATCCTCTCCTTATTCGACGCATCAAGGGCATTGTATAATATCTCCTGGATGACGTATGAAAGTTGCCCATGCGTTGGGCATGATCTCAGCAAGTCCTTAAATCGCTCCCACGCCTGTGCTAGTGTTTCACCTGGCTTTTGTTTGAAAGCTGTGATCCTTTGCCGCAGCATCGCCGTTTTAGAAGGTGGAAAGAACTTATTCAGGAATGCATCCTTCACCTCCGCCCATGTCCTCAGCGAGCGTGGAGCCAAACTCTCAAGCCATTGTAATGCCCCTGCCAAAGACCATCGAAAAGATTTAAGTCTCACATACTCTAAATTTACTCCATCAGCAACTGTTTCACATAAATCCATAAAAGTAGAGATGTGTTGTAGAGGGCATTCATTAGGTCTTCCTTCAAAAGTGTTTCTTTTAATTTCAGAAAGGAAGTTAATTTTTATTTCATAATTTGAGTGAGGAATTAAAATAGCGGATTCAGGAACGTGGAGCGGCGGATGCATGTATTGCATTGTCGTCTATGGATACTGATTGAGCCACTCTTGGGCTTGTTTGTGCGCATTCTCCTCCCTATCAGCATGGGCTCGCTCTGTAGCAGCGGCGGCCCTCTCCGCAGCGATTGTAGCGTTGTGGTCCTCGATCTCCTTCCTCAACCGCTCTATGGTTTCAGCCTGCGTGTCATTGTCAGCCATGATGCGAATTGCCTTGGTGCGAAGATGGTAGAAATATTCAGGATCGTTGATGGGTTCCAGGATTGGTCCGCGATCAGAACATCGCATAAACCTGCAAATAAGCTTCAAAAAGATCGTGATTAAACTCTGGTGGCGATTGATTGCCTCCCCGGCAACGGCGTCAATTTGTTCGCAAGCAGGAGGTAGGATTCAAATATTCAAATAATAATTCTCAACTAGAATACTCCCTGTCCCAAACAATTAATACAAGAATCCCTCCCAATGTAGTAGTAGGGTAATTCAAGATCGAATCCACGAGGAGGTGTGTCAGCGCTTCCCTTGTTGCAATCACGATCAAAGCCCTCGACCTCAGAAGACACTCGATATCGATGTGTCGGGTCGATATCGACCTCAGTTCTAGTCGATTTCCAGTAGAGTTCCTATAGAAGACAAAAGCAGCAAAGTCAACGTCGAGCAGAGACCTCGATATCGACATTAGACCTCGATATCGACCTTTACAGTCGATTCCGATGTTTGTCACAGAAATTGTAATTCGTAACCAATTGTCGGAAAAGAGTCCGAAGAAAGTAGAATGGTAAAGAAGGATGATCAGAAACAAAACTAAAACTTTTATATGGATTCAATTAATTAAAAGCTTCCAAAGTCGGGGTTTCATGCCACAATGATAAAAATGCAAGTTTTATGCTAAATTTATGAAATTTAATGCATTTCCATCAAATAACTTTCGTTATCAACACTTAGGTGATTAGAGGCTCTCGCATAGTTCCTAAGAGTTACTATCCAATTCATGAGCAATTCAAGTTCACAATATGAGTGGCTTTCGCTTCAATAATGCAAATAATGAATCTCCCTAACCTTCGCAAAGGAACATGCATAGGATAGAAGGCGGAATCGCATAAAAGTCATACCTTTGATGCACTTACCCTACATTGCTATCGCCGGGCTCACCCCGACCCTAGAAGTGGGTTGACTACTCGCTTCTCATCATGCAACTCATCATCATAATTGAAAGAAAGCTACTTTGAATTAAATTATGAAAGAAAGTACAACCGAACACGCCAAATCTCCGCTCTCGCTTCCACCAAACAAATTCAGCCTTTTCTCTCTCTCTCTCTCTCCTAATTCTCTGCGTGTATATGTGTTTGAATAACTGAAATTGGATGTATGTGGATGATTAAACTCAACCCTAATGGCCTCTAGATATAGATATCGAACTTTGCTATCCAAAGACTCGAAACTTTATCTATATTCTCTAAGATAAAACTTAAATAAAGTAAAAACTAAAAATTCTATGGTAAATCAGCTTCATATGATAGCTCTGATGTTGAAGATAAGAAATCTCGACTTTTGATAGACGTGCAAGCTTCGGATAGAATTCTATCAAAATCGGAGTCGGAATTCTCTTTCTAGGCAACATCGATATCGACCATGAACATCGATATCGACTTCTGTGAAACTTTATTTCGAGCTCTACTTCTTCTACTCGGATTGGCACTCGACTTCTATCATCTAGCTCGATCTGACCACTCGATATCGACCTCCAATCCTCGATATCGACCTCTCTGTGTCGACATGCTCTGCTTCATTTCCTGCTCGATTCCTATGTCTCCACTGTACTCGATGTCGAGGTCTCCAGCCAATTTCGACCTCTTCAGAAGACTTCGAGTTTTTTTTTCCGCTCTTTCAAATCTGTCCATTTTATCCTGTTTTCTACGAAATCACATAGAAACTCGTGCAGACCCATATATTTGATATTTAAGCATAAACTACACTAATCCCCTGTTTTCCCACTAATATGCATGCAAAATGAATGATAAAATGGACTCATATGTGCATAGAAAATATGGCAAATTGCGCGCACATCATAAGCTCAATGTACCAATAGGAGGTATATGAATTGATCATCTCCTTATTCGGCGCATCAAGGGCGTTGTATAATATCTCCTGGATGACATACGGAAGTTGCCCATGCGTCGGGCATGATCTCAACAAGTCCTTAAACCGCTCCCATGCCTGTGCCAATGTTTCACCTGGCTTTTGTTTGAAAGTCGTGATCCTTTGTCGCAGCATAGCCGTTTTAGAAGGTGGAAAGAACTTACTCAGGAATGCATCCTTCATCTCCACCCATGTCCTCAGCGAGCGTGGAGCCAAACTCTCAAGCCATTGATGCCTTCCCTGCCAAAGACCATCAAAAAGATTTTAGTTTCACATACTCTAAATTTACTCCATCAGCAACTGTTTCACATAAATCCATAAAAGTAGAGATGTGTTGCAAAGGGCATTCATTAGGTCTTCCTTCAAAAGTGTTTCTTTTAATTTCAGAAAGGAAGTTAATTTTTATTTCATAATTGGAGTGAGGAATTAAAATAGCGGATTCAGGAACGTGGAGCGGTGGATGCATGTATTGCATTGTCGTCTGTGGATACTGACTGAGCCACTCTTGGGCTTGTTTGCGCGCACCCTCCTCCCTATCAGCACGGGCTCGCTCTGCAGCAGCGGCGGCCCTCTCAGCAGCGATTGTAGCATTATGATCCTCAATTTCCTTTCTCAACCGCTCTATGGTTTCCAGGATAGGTCCGCGATTAGAACGTCGCATAAACCTGCAAAATAAGCTCTAAAAGATCGTGAGAAAACTTAGGTGGCGATTGATTGCCTCCCCGGCAACGGCGATAATTTGTTCGTTTAAGGGCGGGATCGTGCAATTCAATTATTCAAAAATAATTCACAACTATGCTAACTCCCTTACCAACCAAATAATACAAGAATCCCTCCCGATGCAGTGGTAGGGTAATTCAGGATCGAATCCACGAGGAGGTATGTCAGCGCTTCCCTTGTTGTAATCACGATCAAGCTTTCGACCTCAGAAGACACTCGATATCGATGTGTCTGGTCGATATCGACCTCAGTTCTGGTCGATATCCAGTAGAGTTCCTGCAGAAGACAAAAGCAGCAAAGTTGACGTCGAGTGGAACCTCGATATCGATGTTAGACCTCGATATCGACCTTTATAGTCGATTTCGATGATTGTCAGAGAAACTGTAATTCGTAACCTATTGTCGGAAAAGTGTCCGAAGAACGTAGAATGGTAAAGAAGAATGGACAGAAATCAAAACTTAAACTTTTATATGAAATTCAATATACTAAAAGGTTCCAAAGTCGGGGTTTCATGCCACAACGATAACAATGCAAGTTTTATCCATCAAATAACTTTCGTTACCAACACTTAGGTGATTAGAGGCTCTCGCATATATCCTACGAGTTACTATCCAATTCATGAGTAATCCAAGTTCACGATATGAGTGGCTTTCGCTTCAATAATGCAAATAATGAATCTCCCTAACTTTCGCAAAGGGTCATGCATAGGACAGAAGACGGAATTGCATAAAAGTCATACATTTGATGCACTTATCCTACATTGCTATCGTCGGGCTCACCCCGACCCTAGAAGTAGGTTGACTACTAGCTTCTCATCATGCAACTCATCATCATTATTGAAAGAAAATTACTTTATATTGAACTATGAAAGAAAGATTACAACCGAACCAAGCCAAACCTCCGCTCTCGCTTCTCTCCAACCTAACTCGGCCTCCTCTCTCTCTTTCTACTAATTCTCTGTGATAAACTACTAAAACTCGCTGTGCTTGGATGTAATTGGATGCGTAAACTCAGCCCTAACGACCTCTAGATATAGATATCGAACTTTGCTATCCAAAGACTCGAAACTTTATCTTTATTCTCTAAGATAAAACTTAAATAAGGTAAAAACTAAAAACTTCATGGTAAAACATCTCATGTGATAACTCTGACATTGAAGATAAGAAATCTCGACTTTAGGATAGACGTGCAAGCTTCGGATAAAATTTTATCAAAACTGAGTCGGATTCTTCTGCTGAGAAACATCGATATCGACCTTCAGACGTCGATATCGATCTCTGCAAAACTTTATCTCGAGCTCTCCTTCTTCTACTCGGGCTGGCACTCGACTTCTATCATTTATCTCGATCTGAGTACTCGATATCGATCTTCAAACGTCGATATCGACCTCTGCTGGGGTCGACATGCTCTTTCTCTTTTTGCTCGATTCCTGCCTCTCTGTTGTACCCGATGTCGAGGTCCTTCAGTTGATTTCGACCTCTTCAGAAGACTTCGAGTTCTTTTTCCGCTCTTCCAAATTTGTCCATTTTCATTATGTTTTCTGCGAAATCACATAGAAACTCGTGCAGACCCATATTTTTGACAATTATGTTTAAACTACACTAATCTCATGTTTTCCCATTACTATGCATGCAAATGACTATAAAATGGACTTAAATGTACATAGAAAATATGGCTATTTGCGCGCACATCAAGCTTACCGTACAAATTTCAGAAAGCAGGGGAAGGAGAGGGAAAAGCGGCTGGGCCTTGGCTCCGGCGGGGCTCCGTCTGCTTCTTCTAACAACGTCGGAGGGAGGAGGAACTGTTGGGCGCTGCTCACAAAAGAAAAAGGAGGAGAAATGGAACTCAAGTGGGGCTTGGTTGCTCGCGAAAAAACAGGGGAGATGAACGCGGAGGAGCTCGCAACTATGGCTCCCAGGGGTGGGGACGACGACGACGAAGACCAGCCGGTGGGGCTGCTGGTGCCTGGTGGTGACTCGACATTCGAAAACAAAAGGGAAGGAGAAGGGAGGTGGAATGGTGGTGGTTTGATGGCTCTCGGCTTGATTGAACAGAGCAAAAGGGTTGTCCAAGGTGAAAGCTTGTGAGTTTGTGAGGGTGAAAAGAGGGGGCGAGGGCTTCTAGGTTTTATGGAGGAAGAGGTGCAAATTTTAAAGGGAGTGAGGGAGAGCATTTCGGGTGGGTTTGAGGGCAATAATGCCAGAAGAATTGTGGCCTTTTGAGCTGGTAGTAGAAGACAAAAAGGGGAGAGGAAGATGATGCTAGAATTGGGTGCAGCAGGGAGGGAGTAACAGATCCACAGGAGAGGGAGAGAGAGAGAGAGAGAAAAGAAAAAAAATAAATAAAAGTGGTCCCCAAATTAAATGCAAAGATTCCCGAAATTCAAAACTCGAAACTCGCTGATCCCGACTCGAACGAAATAAATCAAAACTTAAATCAACTTTCGAAAAACGAGCCAAAATGTTAAACTCTAATTTATATTTCCAATTCTCATCACTCGAAAGCGAAATTAAAGTCCGTTTTCAAAGTCCGATTCAAAACCATGCCGGAATTTGCTTCGAAAAGATTAAGAATGAAACATGTTGCTCGAGGACGGAAATTTTCAAAAATTCTCCGAATCTCCAAATCTAATCACATATAATTAATTATTTTTACCAAATATAAATTTTAGAATTCCCGGTCTTTACAAGTAAGTCCGGAGAACTTACCTGGTGGTAGCACTCCAAAAGCAATCCAATAAGTAAATCCAAAGCAGATCACAAATCACCTAGCATATAAGAAAGACGGGTATAAGACTAAATTCTAATGCATACATGTAACGTTATACTGCTTAGCATGATCATATAAGTCAAATGAAATTCATCCTCATATATAAGTCATAACGGTATTATCTCAAAATATATCATTTCCTCAATAATTCCCTTAACCAATTACCTTACCACTCATCCAACAATTTCCAAAACTCCTCAACAACTTTTTAGAACATGCTTTGCTAAAATATTGAAAACACTCATTTGCCAAATAATCTAATCAATAATATTTTAGGTTAGTCGGTAACATAATTTCTAACATTACTTCAATGGTTAAACTCCTAAGTCGCTTAATTATATCCTAAGTAACTCGACATTTCAATAATTTAAAATTATAATAATTTTTTATAATAAAACAGTTAAACTAATATGATAAATTCTCATAATAATTAACATCAAAATTAATTATATCAACTCGTTATAATAATCCCGATATTTTAATAAAATAATTTACAATACTATGCTATAATAATTTTCCTATAATAAATTAATATCATAAATCAATATATCAATAAAATATATTAGTCATAACAATTACAATAACCTAATATCATAAATTAATATTCATTATCATAATAAAATAATCATAACAGTTAAAATAAATTAATTTAACAAGTTAATATAACAAATAAAATAGTTTAGTATAACAATTAGAACAGATTAATATAACAATTAAACTGGCCCACAACTTAACAATTAAAAGGAAGAACTCGGCCCATAAATCCACCCACATGCGGAGTTGGAGCGGATGCAGACCCACGGGAGGAGCTGGACGCGAGCGGGGGCCCACCTTTCTCCTTCTTCTCCTTCTTCCTCCTTCCAACTTCTTCGCTTTTTCCTTCCTCCCTCCAACCTAGGCTCGCTGCGGGCTTCTTCAAGCTCGTCCTACCCTTCCTATGGTTAACCTCGCACACTCGCGCCCTTGCCACTCTCTCGTTCTCGCCGTTCGCTCTCCGATCCCACTTTTCCTCTTTTTGACTCGCTTTCACTCTCTTTCCGGTTAGTTCGATCATAAAGGGGACGAAAAGAACACAAGGATTTGAACAAATAGGAATCGAAGGGAGGTTAGGGTGCTCATCACGGGGGATTCGAACGTCTCGGGTCATTGAAGGCTTCTCAAACCGAGAGTTTTCGATCAAGGCGGAGGTCGTCGGAGCTCGGTGGCATGGCTGGAGGTTGTGGGAGGTCCCTCCTTGCGGCTTTTGGCTCATTGGATGGGATAGGAGGAGGAGTTGAAGCTTAATGCTGGCGTGAATCGAAAAGGAGGGAGTGTGGGGAGCTTGGGTGTTTGTGGTGTATTTGTAAGACCCGGGGTCTTAAGAGGCACCAGTCCATACCACCTAGCCCTCTCAGGTCCGTTGCCCTCATTTGGAGCCTAAAAAGGAAGAGCTCTTGTGACATAGGTAGGACTTGAATCACTTATAAATCACTCTTAACATTCTTATGATTTCCGATGTGGAACGGAGGTGTTACAATCTCCCTTACTTAAAGCACTAATGACCCCGTCAAGCCCAAGGGAATGCCCTTCGAGAGGAGCGTACCCGATCATACTGTCGGCACACCTCTGACTCCGGAGTCTGACTCTGATACCATCTATAAGACCCGGGGTCTTAAGAGACGCTAGCCCATGCCACCTAACTCTCTCAGGTCCGTTGTCCTCACTTGGAGCGTGAAACTTAAGAGCTCTTATGACATGAGTAGAGCTTGAATCATTTATAAATCACTCCGAACATTCTTATGATATCCGACGTGGGACAGAGGTGTTACAGTGTTTGAATTGAAGACGAATGTGGAGGCAGCTTGGAGGTGGTGGTGCTTGTCTAGGAGGGAAGATGTTAGAGGTGTGCGGGTGGCGTTTAGGTTTTGTTTGTTGGTTTGCTTTGGTAAAAAATAGAGAGGGTTTCACGGGAGATGGTGGTAAGCTTGAATGAAATAGAAAGGGAAATATTTGGGTTTGCTGCGGGAAGAAACAAGGAGAAGGAATCAAGAAGGAGGGGGTATGTGTTTGTGTGCATGAAAGGAGTGAACAAGTGTTTGAAATGAAGGGGGGGAATTGGGCGTTGTTTGTTGTTTCTATTGTTTGCCGCAGAACAAAGGGGAAAGGGGTTGAGAGGGGAATAAGCAGGGGAGGAGGAGTCGGAGTAAAGTGAAAAGGATGAGTTGGGTTTGGAATAAAAAAGGGAGTTTGCTTTGTTTTCTTCTTGTTTTTTTTTATAACATTTTCTTCTTGTTTTGAGGTATTAGGATCGATCAAAAAAAAATTAGAGGAAGGACTAAAGAGGATGGGGAAAGAGACAAAGGATGAAGAAAGTGTTGGAAGTGTGGTGTGTGAATCAGATTTGTGGTCCAATACTAGTCAACTTTTTTCCGAAATTGCCCCAACACAAATTTAATCTTATCTCTAACCCATTCCCAAATAACATTGATTTTAAAATTTGAAACTTGTAGATATTTTGGATGGTAAAATCTTGTATTTGTAAAAATAGTATATAAAACATTGTATAAGAGAAATGTGGACAAATCATATAATTTATAAATCTTGCGCAATTATTTGTTTTCAAAATTAAAATTTTCGTCAGAGTTTCGGAGAATAAATGTAAAATTATTTTAAGCGAGAACGGGAAATTTTTATAAATTACAACATAATTTTTCGGAATCATATAAATTAAATCTAAATTTAGGAAATAAATTTTATAAAATTCGGGTCTTTACACTATATGGGTTGGATGGTAGATCATCTTCACCTGAACATGACATAGGGAGAAATTTATGATATTCGAAATATTCCCTTCGCAAGAGCCATAAAATTATTGATATTTGTGTTCTAAACACGCATGGTATATATAGAGATCATCGTCGTGTATTTTAGGAAAGAAAATATATTTATTTGCACTTATCTCCAAATTATATCTATCTTCAAATGTCTTAAATATGCGATAAAATATCCTTATTCGCATATCAATTTTTTCCAAAATTGATATTAACGAGATATCTTTGAGATATATATCTATCTTCAATCTTCGGGATATCTATATATCTTCAATACATTATCGAGATATCTACCTTTCGGATTTTATTTATAAAAAAAAACGCAATCGCGCATTGCGAGTTTCCGAAATCCGCACACTCGCAATGCGTGGTTGTCTTTGCGCACTCGCAATGCGCAGTTGCGAATCTTTTTATAAAAAAGGTGATCTCATATTGCGAGTTTGTGTGCGATTACTAACAATGTAAATGACAATAATATCACCGTCAAAATAGTAAGCCCCTTTATTATCTATACAGTATTCACCCCTCAAAAACAAAATTAGGTCACTAACGAGTGTGTATGAGTGCAATTTTAGTAGTTAAAAAACTAGTAAAATTAGGAGGTTAAATTAATAGATGTGTATGGAGTAGTTTAAACGTAGGTTTTTAGATAAAAATGGGAGTTTAAAAAAAAGCTTAAAAAAAAAGCTTGTTTTGATATTTTTTTTTTGTTTTGGTGTTTATTTGATTTGAAAATACAAGTATACCTCTAATAACAATCAGATAAACTCAACTTTTTACAAATAAACTGTTTTTCACCCCACACGAAGTTTATATTTCACACAAATTTTTAACCTTATTTCAAACAAAATTTTAACTTTAACCTGTTTATAAATTTTAGTCATTTTATTAACCTGCTACCCAGCCCCATACGAACCCAACCTCGTTCTCTTCTCCCTTTCACAACTGAGAAATGACACATCTTCCTCTAGCCTTCTCTCATCTCCAATGGGAGGCGATTCAGGGACAAAGACAAAAAAAATTCGGAGCAAAATCTCTCCCTCTCGTCTGTCGTAGAAGGCGATTCAGAACTGTAGACAAATGCCGAAAGAAATCCCCCTCTATTGGGATTTATGATCACAAACACCTAGGGGTGTGTATGGATGCAAAAAAATAGCTAAAAAAAAATTAGAATTGGGTGTTTAAATTTTTTTAACCAGGTTTTACTTGTGTATGGACACCCAAAATAAGCTCATCTACCTTATAACTTAAAGCTCTAGACTTTAGAAAGCAAAGAAGGTATCCACGTGGAGCCTTCTTCAATTTTTTCATTTCTTTCCATTTTGCCCCCCTTTTTCTTTCTTTCCAAAATCTCTGCGACGATGTTAACTAGATCGAAGTTCAAGGAGGCCATAGTGGCGGTGGACAGAGTTGGAGTTTCAAATCTGGCGGTGGACGGAAGGGACGGAGGTGGTCCTACAGTCGGCTTCTCAAGCGGGGAAGAAGACGAAGAGGACAAATATAAGACGAACGAACAAGCGGTGAGCCTGGAGAGAGTATAGTACCAGTGGAAGAGACGGTGATGGTGAAGGAACGACGAATTCTCTTCTCACACTTTAACTACCCCGGCGTTGATGAGATTTGGTCGGCGACGGAGAGTGCTCGAGGATGAAATCGATGGTGGAGCTTCTGTTTGTTTCTAGTGCCAAGTAGAAAGAATTCAAGTGTTCGAGACCAAGGCTAACAAAGTCCGACTACGACGAATTCAGGTACGTGTACCAATTTGTGATAATTTGTGCTCAATTAGGAGTTTGAATTCAGGTTGAGTGCTCAACCTCTTCATTTTAGGTCGAAGAAGTTGTATAACACTTTTGCGCATTCCTCCATCAAATTAATCTGAAATTTGATATTGTTTGTGGCTTTATTGGCAGAAGAGAGCTCTACATCACTGAAGGATTTAAATACCCAAACTCTTAATTTCGGGTTATCTTTTTCTTGCCTTTTGTTTTTTCTGTTTCCCCTTCTTTGATTAATTTTTTACATAATTGTTTAGCTGTCATAAGAGTTCACTAGCAACCTACCATTCAAAACCAGTTGTACATAAAGGGGAAATCTTATGCAAGCATTTTCTCTTGATTCAACCAATATGGGTAATGGCTTAAAATCTAAATCCCTCTAATTGTATGTGTGCAGGTTGACTTTAAATGTACCTGAATCATTGGTTTATTAGGCGTGTGCAAGGAAAAGTTGAAGGCTTTTGGAGAGAATAAGGTATAATATGCAATAATTTACCACCCAATTTTTTAGTGTTGATTTCTAGAATAAGTTTTACAAGTAACTGAGTTTTTAGTGGTGACATAATGCCATGATGATTGTCAACACCCTAGAGGATTGCTTAGTTTTTACATGTGCAAGAAAAAAAAGAGTCACATCTAAATCTTTTATCATATTATTTCCTCTGGCATGAGGGATTGAATTGGTGCAGTAACCGAAAAGAAATATCTAAAGAAATAAATATCAATAACTTTCACTCATTCTCTTTGCAATTCTGTGATTCCCATGCATAGAAGTATGTACAAACATATTTTTAAATTGCCACGTTTTTTTTGAAATATTTGCCTATATTGTCCTTGTATTTTAGAAAATTTCTTTGCACATTAGTTTCTTTATCTAAATCTCGGTGGTCAATGATATTTAGGATCTATAATGTTCCAATATATAGTCATGGCATGCAAACTATGATGCTGAATATTAAATTAGTTGCCTATTAAACATGTTGGGTCCCTTTTTCCATTGTTTAGCATCCATCCATGTAATGGAACCTTTTTTTTTGCATAAAATTTTAGCCATGAATTCACCTCCATGTTGGTTCCATGTGTTTACTTCTTTATTTATTGTATCTTTAAACAATTTGACTTTCTTATTCATTTGAGCCCTTTTGATCACCATGTTTAGATTGGGATATACACCAGATCTTCTGATATATGGGCATGGCCAAGATAAAAGAGCAATCATTGAGGCTTTGTGATTGCTAGAAAGTGGACAAAACAATAAGAGCTCGGATGATGCATTCTCACCTCAAGTCCTTAGGGACGAGTCAAATAAATGGCAGAAATTTCTGACTCGGGTTAAAATATTTTGTTTTTTTTAATTCTTTATGATTACATTTTAGCTCTACAGAAAAAAAAAAGATTTATTTTAGTTAGTGTATTGTTTTAGTTTCGACGTGGTAATGTTTTTGGTTGAACTTATTACAATTGTGTAATTTAAATTGTCAAAAACTAAAACTTCCTTATAATATTATCTTACATTATTTTTCAACCTTTCGTTATGTATGTTTTGGAGATGCATTGGAGCAGTTATGGCAGTGGATTAACACAGTTCTTTGGGGGGCTATTTGTATGTTGAGTCAATGCAGACTTTTAGGGGCTGAATTAGAGCTGTTAGAGAGCTGTTTTGATAACTTTTTATTGCATTTTTAGTACATTTTCATATGAAAGGCCAATAGGTTTAATTGCCTCTTCCGGTATCTTATCATTCTTCTCTCATTTGTTAAACTTCAATTTGCACGTCAAAGGTCTTTTAGGAAGCCCAGTCTCCCAATAGGGATATCTAAGAATTTCCTTTTGTGTGTGACAGTTTTTTACCTCAACTCCAACTCTCAAACAATTTATACTTCTATTTCAGTTTTTTTTTTAAATCATTTACAATTTTTTTTTTTCAACTCCAACTCCCAACCCCACTCACACTTCTATCTCACTCCGTTCGTTTTGTGTTTGACAATTTTTGAAAAATCTTATAGACCACAGTTGGATCCTTCCTAGTTAGGTAATTTATAAAGTTATAAGTATATTAATAGTTTGTTTTTGTACATATGTGACATAAGATTGATGAGCATTGTGATTTTCAGGCACAATAGTAATGAATTTGGGATTAATGAGCATTGCAATTTCAGTGTTATTTATTTCTCGCCAAGGCTGCTTCGATGTAATTTTTTCAATTCATTACAGGTAAGCAAAAACACACTTTTGGATCCTGAACATTTCATCTTTCAATTCATTATAGGTATTTTTTTCATTTCTTTTGTTGCATTTCCCCTCTTTTAAATTCGTGTTTCATTAGGCCTTCTTCTTTCAATTTTATGTTATTATAATATCATGCAATTAATGATTTTACTCTTCTTTCAATTTTTGAATGTTTACTGCAGTTTACATGTTAAAACAAGATTTCACAAACCCAAAAACTCAACTCTAGAGGTTTGTGAAATTACAAGGTGTTTATCTCTTCTATTGGAGGTTTCTAATATGCTAGTGATTGTAATTGCCACTGATTATTCTCTTTATTTGGAGGTTTTCTTTTTTCAGATATTCACCATGCTATTGTTTTATATACCTTTTGGTTACTTATGTCCCTTTTTAACAGTTTCTATGCAGTTTCCTCTAGACGTATGGCTGAAGCTAAAAGCTTTGCTAGAAGGGACTGCCTCTTGGAGATTGAAGCCAAGGTCCGTGGTGCTGGGAAGAGGGCTTTGTTTTTCTGGTTGAACCGTGTGAAAGGGCTCTTCAAGCTGGTGAAAAGTTCTTTGGAAACTTCCATTCCTTTATATGAACAAATATTTGCACCTTGGTCATGTATTCTCACTATCCAAGGTTGAGTTTGCAGCCGCATTTCATAGATTGAGAGGTGTCAATGTTCTATTTCCTTTTGGATTTCACTGCACCAGCATGCCCATTAAGGCTTTAGCTAATAAACTTGCTCGAGAAATTCAGCAGTTTGGGAACACTCCTATTTTCCCCATAGCAGAAGAGGAAGTTAACCAGGTACAAGAGCAAGATGAGAGTGGAGGTGCACAACCAACATCTAATAAGTTTAAAGGGAAGAAGTCCAAGCCTACTGAAAAACCAGGTAAGCAGATGTATCAGTGGGAGATCATGCGCAGCTATGGCCTTACTGATGAAGCAACTATTGACTATCCTTCTTTCCACCATTCAATGTGGAGGACTTGAAAGCTTTTGGGCTGGGTTGTGATTGGAGGTGTTCTTTTGTCACAACTGATTTGAACCCCTTCTTTGACTCTTGTGTAAAATGGCAAATGAGAAAACCATGTGCAGATCATGACATGGCATCAGGTGAATGTGTCGCGGTACATAAAAGTCTACACGAAACCTGAATGGAAGCAACTAGCTGAAGAGTGCCTATCACACATGAACTTCTACTCCGAAGAAACAAAACATGGATTTGAATGTGTCGTGGATATGAATAATACGATTTCATCCAAAAATATGAATAATAATATTATTTTTTTTAGCAATTTTTATTTTCCTCAAAACAAATAAAATTATATTTTCTTGGCCATTAAATATATTTTCTAACCTATACCTTTGGAGCATAGATTTCTTGGTGTCAATGCATTAGATTTAATGAATTTTTTCCAATGTGTTTTTTTAACCGATGCCCTTAGAGCATATGTTAAAAAAATCGATGAATTTTACTTGAGAATATATATATATTAAACTATGACTTATCGATATTCAAATATTAAGAAAATACTAAAAATGTATATATTAAACTATGTTTCCCGAACGAGTACTATATTTTATACATGATTTAAAACACATTGATTAATATGATAATATCAGAAAATAAGAATGTACTTAGATTAATTTTAAAAATCTCGTGCGTGACGCACGAGCTCTAGACTAGTTGTGATTAAAAATTTGAGTTAAAAAATAAACTAATGAAAGTAGCTTTTTTGGTGTTTAAATTTTTAACTACACAAATCAAAACACTCTTTTTTGCATTGTTTATTTATTTATCACAATTAAAACACATTTGTATCCCAAACGGAAACTATCTTATTGTTAAATTTTTAACTAATTTTACTAACATTGTTTTTTGGGTGCTACTCCCTCCGTCCTACGATGATTGTCTTTAACTATTCATGCACGTTTTCTTAAAAAGTTAAAAACTATATAAAATATCAACATTTTATTAAATATTTTTAAATAATATCATACATATTACTAATAACTATAAAATTATTTAAAAAAATTAATTAAAAAAATGAATATATTTTATATAGTTTTTAGCTCCTTAAAAACGTGTATACCAAATAACATTATTTTGGGACGGATGGAACGGATGGAACGGATGGAGTATTTACTAACAATTTATTAATTCATCTTTGTTTACGTCTTCGTATTGTAAACCAGAAGATTTGTTCGTCAATTTTTGGGGAAGCAGGAAGAGTGAAAAATGTCGCCCTGTTGTAGAATCCTCTTTGCTTACAAGAATCTAGCCAATTGCGAAATCCATAGCTGTTCTCAACAATTATTTGGTTTCCGGCATGCGGAATTAGGGTGTGATCCACCTAGGGTTTGCGAGAGTGTTGGGGTAAGAGGTGCCTATCTTGCTTCTGATATGAGGAGGTGTTCATCTTCAGACTCAGTTGATCCCTGGGTTAGCGATAAGAACTTTGAGAGGATATATACATTCATGGCGGCATCAATTTGAAGCCGGCTATGGTATAACGAGTCGACAAGGATGAGGAGATTGTAGAGGGAAAGCAAATAGATGGTGGAGAGAGTGCATGAACATGTTCTCATGGACATACAGAGGAGATAGTTAGCTCAGAGGTCGAGGTTCCTAAGAGAAAAGTGAGGGAGGCATTGAAGAAATGGTCAGTGCAGCTTCGTCGTCGTGCCCTGGGACGACAACCCAGTGGTCTGCTAATTGGTGGGTCTCAAGTTAACAGCTCGAGGGGCTGCTTCAATGGGCGCATAGCATCAGTTTTGTTTCTGTATCTGTGGATCATTCTTTGAATTTTGTTCTCCAAGAAGAGTAACTGCCTGGTAATTTTGAATTGATTATTGGGTCTGCTTCAATGGTTTGGCAAGATCCATTGTTCAAAATTAAGCTCAAATTCGATGAAATTGTAAACGCCGGTCAACAATGGAGGTTGGTTTGGATACTTTGCTGATACATCTTTGCTTTTTATTCGCATTTACATCATTCTTGTAGTTTGAGTGATCAACACAGTCCACATTCACTTCATGGCTTCAGATTAATTTCACCTGCAGATTTTGCGCTCTCTTTCAAATTTGAAAATTTGTTGTTTCAGGACCCCTTGATGTTCAGGATGATTCAAAAAATTGCCTCATGTTGTTCCCTTTTGATTGTATTTGAAAATTTTGTTTTCATCTTCATATTGCATCTTCTGAATAATAAAAATAAGCATCTTTGGATGTGCTGCAATTTATTTGTTACTTGCCTAAGTTTATCTGCTGCAATTTATATACTCCTTTTCATTTATCTGTTGCTTGCCTAAGTTTTGTTTTCAGGTTCATATTCCTCAATTTATCTATTGCTTGTTCATGTGCTGCGAGCTGCCCCGTGGCCGCACGCCAGAACTGCGTCCGCGGCCACCTTAGTCGTGGCCGCGTCCCCCACACCGCGCCTGCAGCCTGCCTGTGTTGCTCTGTGACGACTGTTGGCCCTTTGAACTTCGTAATACGTGCAATTTCAATAAAGATTTTCATCCAAGGCTTCCACGGATAGATCGGGCATATATAGTTCTAGCTCGCTTTTCCTGAGGCTAGACACATCACTCTTGTTTCATACGGCCTGATTGACATTTTTCGGAATCTAGATGATATGCATTATTGAATTGCCATGGATGCAAAAACATGAAACTAATGTGGTAGGTGTACTTATGTACACATGAAGCTTTGCCTTTTTGTTGAATAACAAACATGGAGACTCAAAGAATTAACTTTTGCAACAAAAGCTGATAAAAAAAGGGTAACAACAATATGCACTAACAAGCATCTGATTCCTTCCTTCCATCTTGGAACAAATACAATTCCACATTAAACCTCTTATTGTACACTTGTATGCATCTCTAGCTGAACTCCTATCAAGCCCCATAGAGCCACTACGAGCAAGAACCTGACATGGCAGACAAAGATCAGGGGCTCGTTACCATCCTTAGCATCGACGGAGGTGGGATGCGAGGAGTCATCCCCGCGACTATTCTCACCAAGCTTGAAAAGGATCTTCAGGTAGAATACTACAGTACTTTACAGTTATAAGTTTATAACTAACTTCTTGATTTTATACTTATTTTTTGCTTAGAATGAAAACAGTTTACTTGTGGAAAAAACAGGAGATTGATGATGATCCTAAGGCAAGACTAGCAGACTACTTCGACGTGATTGCGGGTACCAGCACTGGTGGCCTAATCGCGGCAATGCTAACCACTCCCGAGGCTCAAACAGGCCGCCCTCGGACTGCTGCTAAAGTCGCGGATTTCTATAAGAAGGAAGGCCCCCAAATCTTTTCTACAAAGTCCACTGTGGCTGAGCAGTGGGTTGAAGGGTACTCTCAAGTCTTAACTGAATTCAGTCATCTTCATTTCTTAGATGCTTATAATATAAGACCTTGAACTTATATATGTTTCTTTTTGGTATATTATCTCACATCAAATATAAAAAAAAGGGACTAAAAATAACAATATAAAAGGGATGGTAAGGTGAATCCTGAACTTAGTGCGCATATAGGTTTGGCCCCGGATGGCTGGATGCATTACCTTCCAAGTTTATTGATTTGCCAGACTTTGACATTTTTTCCTTTGATCATACAATAGCTTAGAAAAACCGAAAGGGCTATGGGAAAGATTGGTATACTTTGGGATAAAGGGTGCGGCGTACCTTCTGGCACCTCAATATGATAGCGAGTACCTACGTGAGCACGTTACAGAGCTAATCGGGAAAGATTTCAAGCTAGCTGACACGCTGAGCAACGTCGTGCTCCCAACTTTCGACATGGAGCACAGGAACCCCATCATTTTCTCGACAAGAAAGGTTCCGAATTCCCTTGAGCTTGAGCTGCTTGGATCTCATGAAAAAAAGCTCACTTCATTCACCTGTTATGTTCTTGCAGTTGATCAATTGGTTGTATTGTTTGTAGGCAAAGAACACTACAATAAAGCTTGCAGATGTAGTCAAGAGCACCTCTGCAGCTCCGTTTTACTTCCCTAACCACTGCTTCGACGCAGATGGTAGGACTTATCATCTGGTTGATGGTGGCCTTGCTGCTAATAACCCAGTAAGGATAATTTTTTTGTTTTTTTTAACATCCATCATATCCATCAACAAATCTCCTTTTTAATATTGTATATATGAACACGTTTGTGCAGACGATGCTAGCCATAGGCGAAGCAAGAGAGATAAGTTCGAAAGGATACGAGCATTTCAGGATCTTGTCGCTTGGCACGGGTATTGTCAAGGAGAGGTCCCCTTATGCTACATTCGGAGGAGGGCTCCTTGACATGCTTCTTTCACCATCATTGGAACCAGCACCTATTATAAAGAACCTGTTTCGGGGCATGGATGTCACTACCGAAATGTACGTCTCATCGGCTCTAGGAAACTGCCGCTCTTTCCCACATTATCTGCGTATCCAGGTAACGCACATAAGACACTTGATTCATATGCATTATTATGCGTTTCGAAGCAATCATAAAACCTTGAGACAATTTTTGATAATGTTCGTTTGCATTATGGAAGGATTATGACATGAAGAAAGAGTTGTATTCGATCTCCAACTCAACTCCTGAACAACTCAAGGCACTCCAAGATTGCGCTGAGAGATTATTAACGCGGCCTGTTTGTATCATGAACCACGGTCTTTATGATAAACAAGAACAAGACCCCAATGCACCAGATAGTGTTGATGCAGCCCTTAGAAGGTAAGACAATAAACGGAATCTTTCAGGTTGAGTAAAATTGTCTAAAACTCATTTGTTTGTGTACAAAAAAAAGTTATGTATTCGGGTTTTGCAGGTTTGCTCAAGATCTATCCGACGAGAAGAAACGCCGGAGCCACTCCAGATCTAAGAAAGGAACAGATTAATTAATTAATTAACTTATTGTGCTGTAAATTGCGGATTTGGCTCCTCTCACTCTCAAGTATTGTAGACTGTATGATGAAGTTCAAGAAATCCTAACCATCAATAGATAGTCGGATGGAAAAGATTACCCTTCCTGTGGGGTACACATTAACCTAATTAATTACTCCGTATTTTTTTTTTCTAAAATTAAAATTTGTGGAGAGAAAACAAAATTGATGGTGAAGTATTGTAACGAATTCAAATCCGTAAGTAGTAACACTTTTTGTGCCAGAGTAAAAAAAGGCTGAGATTATTAAACATTGCCTTTATATGTAAGTTTTTATTGCAGATAGGAACTTTTTCAATGACATGCGTAAAATTTTATCATAAAAAATTCATTTGGCTTGAGAAATTTATTCATAGTTATTCTATTTATAAACAATAAGCATCATGCCATTTAATTAAGCTTATTCGGTCCGCTAACCCATCCATCATCTACTTTCCAATTTTTCTCTCTTTTTTTAAAAATATATTTCACATTTTTCCCGTTTTAAGTCAAATACAAGTGAAATTATCATCTCTACAACGAGGCACACATACTCAATCAGGACATGAACCAAGCTCTGCAAATGAAACTTCTATGGAATATATTGACAGAATTAAGCAACCTTTGAATCCAACTGATTAACGAAAAGTACCTGAAAGGAACTCTCTTATTTGAATACCAAAGAAAAGACGGTAAATCTTGACAGTAGACCAAACTAATAAAGTTGAAAGAAGAATTTTGCAGAGGATTAATATGACAAGTAGAAAATGAAAAAAAATATCAATTTCTGGAAGGACGTTTGGCTATGAGAAACCACTAATAGGAAGACAACATCCCAACATCCAAGTCGATGAGAATGAGAAGGTAGAAAAGTAAATTGACGACACTAAGAAATGGAAAACAAACGAATTGTCCAATATCCTCCCGATAGACATGGTTAACAAGATTGCAAATACATATATACCATAAAATAATATTGAAGACAGATATACTGGAAACCAAGTAAAAATGGATGGTTCGACACATTAAGAACCCTAGCACATATAACAAGGCAAAACACAGAAGAATCCAACATTATTGCTATGGAAAATCAAGATGCTGATATTCGAAACTATGTTTATTATCCAGCATTTTGACAGGGTGAATTTCAACCACATTTTCTGAGAGACCAACTCTGTTGGTTGTTGTAGATAGAATTACACGTCTTTTACATTCGGTGTCAGCATATGATCTTCTTGTCGATTCAGTTCTATGTGTATGTAAGGATACACTTTTATGGTGGTCCAGCATGGTCTGGCTTCACCAAAAGTCTAAAACCATTACCTTATAAAAAAATCAGATCAAGAATCTACTTTTTTTTAAGCAAGATAATAATTCGGTTCTCTAGACAAGCCTAGAGAAACCGAGGGACCGAACAAGTCGGTAAATGGACTAACCATCATGTACAACTGAAAGCAAATAACGGAAGCAAATAACTGAATCCAATGACAGAAAGAAAATTACAGAAGCAAAGACATAAATAAAAAACACAAAGAACGTACAAGCCATCCTACACTGTGAAACACAAGCCAAAAGACGAACGAAACAATCGGCCAAAGAGATAACGCACACAGAGAACTCCAAGGAACTTCAGCGGACACCTCAGATTATGGACTCAAAAGAGCCATCAGATATCGATCGCACATCCACGACGTCATCGAACATGACAAATCAACCACCTCTCACAAGAAGCCCGCAACACAACAAGAACAGCACAGTACACTAACCCGCAAACTCAATCCCAAACCACACCATTGCTCATTTAAACCCCTAAGCACTCATCTCAACCCTCAAGGACGATAACTAGATCGTGAGCAGACTACCACAAGGATAAACCCAAAAAAGGGAGATAAAAAATGAGACAATGAAGTTAAAAAGAGCAATAACGAACAAGAAAGAGAAAGAATCAGCGGGCTAAAAACAAAAACCCCAATAAGTATTATTTTTTTCCTCAAAAAAGAAATCGGCAGAAGCGGCAACAATCACTGGGTAGCAAAACTAGAGGCAAGAGCCTCTCTCTCTAGATTTGCCAAAATCCTCTTTGTGAAACTAGGGCTTCTGCCCTCCATCCACCAATTGCTATGTGAAATCTGTTTTGCAAAAATTGATTTGGAGATTCTTTCTTACTCACCCTCTTTTGAGAGATTCTCTTGGTCTTTGGGGGTTTTGTTTGGATTGTTGTGTCAATCCTCTTCCTCGGGTCCAATTTGGTGAAATCGGTTTCGATCTTGGTGGTTCTCCTACCTCGCTGCTGTGTGGCTTGAGCGGTCCTCCGTCTGTCGGTCGGACTGTCGAAGCTCTTCCTTTCCTAGTTTGGAGGTTCTGTCGGTTCTTTCTTTCGAAGCCCGACTGCGTTTTCTTCCCTAATTTCACCCGGTTTCGTCCTTCTTTTTTTGGGTGGGTTCTTCCTCTTGTTACTGCGTTTGGAGGTTCTATTGATGGGGTGCCCGATGGTCTCGGTGTCCCTCCTCCTGGTTCCGCCCATCCCACAACTCATCGGTCGTCTTCCCCATGTCTTTCAGGCGTACTCAGTCTCCCAAGTCTCCACCTCCTCTGCTACTGTCAATCGGCTTGCGGATGTCCCCTTTCATCGCTGTTCGGCATTGGCCTGTCTATCCCAATCTATTTCTTTGTGAAAATTGGCCTTTTCTGGTCGGTTTCACCTTCGCCACTTTCATTTGTGGTCGGCGCCGATTTCGATCTCGCCTCTAGCCCACCGTCTAGCCCGTTTCGACCCGATACCCTTCCTTTGTCCTTGGGCCCCAAGCTTTGTTCCTTCGGGCCCAAGCTCTTGGTCCCCGGGCCAAAATTTTGTTTGCTTCGGGCCCAAGGGTGCATTAAATTCTAATTTCGATTATATATTTATATTTATATAAATATATATTTATATTTATATATTTATATATTTGGGTCCTATCTACTTTAATTTATGGCGTGGTACTGAGTTATTTGGTGGTGCTGCTACGTGGCTTTGGAGTCTAGCCATTTATTTGAGCGGTGTTCTTCTCATTTGTCGACGTGCGAGTGGTCGTGGACGTGATCGAAACCTGAAGGCTCGTTGTCAGAGTCCAAATCTGAGGTTTCCACTTAGTTCCCCAAGGATTCCCTCCGTTGCCTCTACCAACTGATTAATGAGATGTCGCATACTGCTACTGTTCCTGCATCGTTTTTGCTAGCTTGAGTCTGTAACTGCTTCCTTGTAATTTGGTATTTCTGCTGTATTGTTACTTTTTGTCTTTAGCTTGTATGACGGCTTGTCCGTCGCCGTTTTATCGGCCTATCGACTCACCGGGCCTGTCCGGTGCGTCGAATTTTTACTTAATAAAAAAAACTGGGTAGCAAAACTTGGAGGAGCAGAAGGGCGGAGGACGAAGCCGAGGGTGACCTAACGGGGACCGGAACCCAAGGACGGAGCCGAAGAGGGACCACCTGAGAACCAGCAAGGTAAGGAGGCAAACGACGCTAGGTGACGGATGGCCAAAGTGATTGACTTCAGAAGCAGAGCTCGGTCAGAGGTTGCAGCGGCGACGGACAAGGCGGCGGCTGCAGAAGGAGTGGGAACCTGAAGCCCCACAACCTGCCGGAGAAGCAGCAGGCCGACGACGATGGGAGATGAAAGGCCGAGGTGATCGGAGGCGGTTGCGAGCACCGGAGCATGGTGACCGATGTTGCTGCAGGGCAAAGGAAGCTATGGTTGTAGCTAAAAAGAGGGCGGTGGCGCACAAAAAACCCTCTCAAAGAAGAGAGCGTTTAGGGCCGGCACGTTCTTGCTCTCTTTTGAGCCTTTGACTAAACACAAGATACCTCAAAAAAATTGAAACATTAACAAATTTTGATTTCTGATCAAGAATCTACTTAATCCTAATTTGATAATGTTAAGCCGAGTTAGTTAACTTTTTTGGTTTAAAAATAATTCAAACAAATAATATAAATCATGGAGAAAAGGGTGAAGATTTTGCATAAATTAATTAAAACAAACTACTCATTCACACTACTTGCATTTTGGCATTTGGATTTTTTTTTAAATTAAAATACATGAATCAATTAAAAGCTGAAGCCCTAAGGCTTTTAATTCATCATTTAATTCAAATGAAAATTCTTTATTAACAATGTTGCACATTGATTTGCAACAACAAGAATAGGCCAAAAACATTGGCGAGATGATTTGTCAATAAACAAGATGCTTTCCTCTCTTAATCAAAGTCTCGAGTTCGAGTTGCGATACTTTAAGTGACAAGCCAAGATTCGCCCTCTATGTAGTAGGTTCCGATGAAAGGCTCGGCCTCTTGGTCCGATAGAGCCCGAGCCCAAGGCACTCTCCCGCTCGTGTTGGCTCCCGGCCCACTGCACTTGTACTCACCATAATACGTGCTCCTACAAGGAAATTCACGACAAACTATATTTTTAATAAAAGAAGAGAAATTTCGCGTGGTATCCCTGAATTCATATTTTGCACATTCTTTTCGTGTGACGTCCATAGGAATTGTTCTTGTACTACTTCATCTTTGTATTTTCCCATCAATTTAGGACTATTTGAACTTACAAATTACGCCGTGGATCGCCCCAATTGCTCCATCCTTGAGGAAGAACCAGGCTATCCATGAAGGTGTACGAGAAGACGACCCTCGAGTACTCGCCCCAGGCCCTCCCTAGGTACACCGTCCCGCTCCCCGTCACCCTGCAATCTTTGAAGGAGAATCCACTCGACATCGTTGCAAGAGTCCTCTTCTGCGCCGTCAATGATGCCTTCTTCTTCGCTATCGAGCTCAAGCTACAATTCTTCAATTCCATATAGACCGAACTTTTACTTACGTACTCATTGTTTGATTGAAAATTATGGAAACGGAAACGGGAAAACGCCATCCACGAACCTCGTAAAGCGATCTTCCATAGCCGAAGATGAAATCGACGGAGCCTTGGATGAAGCAGCCATTGAAGTAGTGAAGGCCTTTGTGGTCATAAAGCGTGTCTTGTGAGCCATAGAAGCCGCAGTTGTAAAACGCGGCTTTGGTCCCCGATACCCTCAGCGCCACAGCCTGCTCTCCCTTGATCCCCACCTCATGTGGGGCTGTATTCTGCACCACGAATTCAGCCCCTCTTTAATTATTATATTATAAGTTCGAGATCCACCTTCTAACACAAAATTTGATTACCTCAAACTTAATGTTCCTCGCCACGAAGTAGTCAGCGTCGACTGCAAAGGTGGCGCTCTGGAAAGTCTTGAGAGGCCTCCCGCCTCTCCCCATGACAGAAGCAGAGTCGTTTCCAGTAATGGTTGGTGGGTCAGTAGGGTCTCCGGAGAGTGTTATGAATGGAAGCGTCTTAGGGATGTGTATCTTTTCCCTGCATCGAATAATGTTATAAATTAATCAAATATATATGTATTCCAATACGAATTCGGGATCTCGGTTCGAGAAATCGATACCTATAAATGCCGGGTTTGATGGCCAAGATGACCCTACGGGTGTTGTGGTCAGGGATGCTGCCGAGGGCTTGGGAGATGGAAGTGAAATCACCGGAAGAGCCGTTGAGGCTGACGTTGAGCGTCACGGAGTTGGATTCGGCGTTTATGAGTTTGATGTCGAGGGTGTTTCGAGTTGGGTTCGAGGTGGCCATGGAGGCGAGAATGCGTCTTTTTGCGTGGTTTTCAACGTTGTGGGTAATCCATTGCTCGAATTCGTTGGGTTGCGAAGAAGAAGAAGACGGCGAAGAGAGATTGAAGAGGAGTATGAAGAGGAGAAGGGAATGGAGGTTGTAAGCCATGGAGGAATAAAAAAAATGGTGTTGGTTATTTGTACCAAAAAACGTAAATATATATATGAATTGTTTTGTGTTTTCATGTGGAACTTTGGCTGCATGTTATAGTGCTTGTCCACTTCATTTTTAATTTTTTTAAAAAAAATAATTTTGTTATTTTTTGGGCTGATGGTGATCTCATTTTGAGGTCACTCTTATTTAATAAAAATTGATAAATAATATTTTAAATGAAATGAATTAATAATTTGATAGATTAAGTTTCACCAAAAAAATATAGATTAAGAAGTTGGAAAGATCAGGGAAAGATTAAGAGAGATAATTGAGAAGTGGTAGATTTATAATTGAAGAGGAATTTTTTTTTTAATTTTACTGAAATTGATTTGTGGATAACCCTTTAATTACCTTGAATATTTATGATAAATAAAAACTTTTATGTCAAAGATTGGTCGTATTTAATTATAAAATACACTAATGAAGTTCGGATTAATTCACCCTAAATCATAATTTGTGCAGAAGAAATTACCTGTGCATACGCCCGTTTCGAACCACGTACACCTTACCTTAGTATTTTTTTTTTAAAAAAAAAATTCTTGATGTATCGATGGCTAGCAGTATCATTTTTTGATGGCATTTGGTGTAGGGTCGTTATCTATGTTGTCCCCAACATATTAGAGATAGGTTCATTTGTCTCGCCTAGATCTGTTAGCTTGTTATTGTTTGTATTGCACATTTATATTTTAGGTTATATGTTTGACGATTTGCCTTTTTTTACTTTATCGACCACTCGATAAGCCAGACCTGTCTAACCAATTCTTACCTTTTCAAAAAAAAAAAGTTGTGCAGAAGAGAATCTTTTTAATAACAACAAAAAGTTACTCAATTAGTCCAAATATGCAAATAAACTACTCTGCATCTCGAATAATAATAGTTATATACATTACAGTCTAGAAAACAAAACATACCCCAAAATCCATGAAGAACGCGCTGAGCCCTCTCAAACACGCGCCCCCAAAGCTATCAAACAACCCTAACCCCCATCCTCGCCGCCGGCAACCAACAACAAAAATTCAGGTCGATTTGAAGGCCAATCAACCATGGCTATTCATCAAATTAGTAATCCCATCTTCCAACCGGTTATGCATGGAGACATCGAAAGCCGAAGCCTCCGTCGGGATTTCATCGTTCCTCTCAAATATCAAGCTACGCACAAGTCGGGATGTTTCCTGCAAAAATTGCTGGGTTTGGAAACATAAAGAAGCGATAGCCATCGACAATCGACCAAAATCTCATCGACGTTTAAGGGATGACGTGTGTTGGCGGCGGTTGGGGTTGCGATGGGGCCTGTTTCGTCGCGTGATTTCTTCCGTTCTTCAGGGTGCGTCCTCCTTCCTCATATATGAGTATGTGGTGCGGCTGATGTCTGTAAGGCATTGCGATGTACCAACAAATCCGATTACGGCGTACCATTTGGTGGTACTCAGGTACTCACCTCTGGTTGAACCTTCACCCTTGCTGACAGACTTTGTTTCGGTAGCTTTTGAGTGCACTTGTGAATCTGATCTTATGAATTTCAATCTGCAAATATATACCTCAATCAAATACGAGATCACACATGGAAAAAAATCCAAAGGGGAACCAGGCCCTGCGGATTCGGGAGCTCTGGTGGCCTACTCGGCTCCAACTCTTGAATTGAACCACCCCTTTAGGGGCCCTGAACAAATTAAGTCTCAATGCCATGTTAGTGTTTGTGAACTTGGATGTTCAAAGAAATATATGCAGTAGAAAGAGCACACAAAAAAGGACAAAGTAAAAATTCAAATCAGCTTTCATCAAGGTAGAAAGATAATCCGTGGAAACAACGAACCAAATATTGTTGAATATGAAGCTACCCCATCTAAAATCAAATCTATTTTTGCACAAAGCATGGTCCTTGGCGAGGGCTGTTCTCTTTGTGCAATTGTATACACACCCACACACCTACCTATTTGGAAATATGAAACCACCACACAAAAATTAATATATGAATATGCAATTTTACTAGCTAAATTAAAAAAGAGTGAAAAAACCTATTATGTGAACAAAGCCTTAACAAATACCAATACCATATACACAACACAACCCAACTCCTGGAGACATGATAACAAACGTATACAATCAAATGAAATTTCAAAGAGATATACACAGTCGGAGGAGTACCCCAAACGGGACAAAGTCTTAATTCAAACTAAACTCCAACAAGGTAGAAAGATAAGCCGGACAAGCAATGAACCAAGCATGGTTAAATATAAAGCTATCCCACCCAAAATCAAATCTAACAATGCACAATACAAGATCAACTTTCCCAAAGTTGCTATATACACATATATCCAAATCATAAGAGGGTGGGGTGTTAATACCTCACAACAACCAGCGTATGCTCCTACAACGAAGGACATCAAATTAATGACATATACAAACACATATTGGACGAAAGGAATATACATATGCAAAGAATGGTTGAGGACTATGGTTGATTATTTACTTCATGCACTCAATATCAAAACCCATGGCAACTTCGTTTACAATACCAATAACGAATCTAACACAACCATTCCTATGAAAAATAACTACCACTATATGAGCTTATCATTCGAAACTGAAGATAGCTTGCCCGGCCAACTTCAGCTATAAAAAACAACAAGGTATATGAATAAATACATAAGATACTACAACATAAAAATAAAAATCAGTAACACACAAAGCACAAGTATTGAAGAACATAGTGTAATCACCTGGCCAAGTAACTGGTGTCATGATAGTAACCTGAACTACACTAAATGGCCATGGAATTTATATAAATCGATGAAAATATACTTAAGAAAGGAAAAATATATCATCCAAGACAACCCCTATCATAAAAGAAATACAAGATGTGACGACAATAAACTTGTCATAGTTAAGGTCAAAGGAAACGGACCCCAACAACACCCTTTTCAAATAGGATCCGATTTGACAGGATATACAAAAATCAATGTAACCAATCTCTTCGAGTTAAGCCATCTGGGAAAATTATCTGCTTTCTCCCAGGTCATATCAAAGGGAAAATGATAATAGGATTCTGGAATTGTAGGGGGATTGCTAGAAAGACCTTTTGGACAAATGTGAACATGTGGTGTAAAAGGGACCACATAAAACTTTTAGTTTTAGCTGAAACAAAAACGGACAAAATCCCAGAAGATAACATTTGGAAAAGCGCAGGTTTCGACAAGGCCGTTTGGTCCCCTGCAATAGGTAGATCAGGTGGGTTGGGGATCCTCTGGAAGGACGGTCATTTACTTAATGAAACTATCTCTGTAGATACACATCAGCCTAGAATTATAACCTTTCGGTACACGAACCAGGCTGATGACTTCTCGTGCCTCATCTGCTTTGTTTACGCCCCTCCGACAGCATCCGATAAGGATGGCTTCTGGAATGACCTTACCCAGATTATTCAACAAGCATCAATCCCATGCATTGTCATGGGAGATCTTAATGAAATTAGTTGTCTTAAGGATAAGAAGGGAGGAGCTGAAACACACCCTAATAGATTCCGACAACTAATAAAATTTAAAGATGAATGCTCTTTACTCGAAATCCCAACCTCTGGTAACACATTCACTTGGAGGAAAAAACAGTATGGTCCTGACAACATTCATGAAAAACTTGATAGGGTTCTGGTCCACCATGTTATCATTCAACAATTCCCAAGCCTCATTACCAAAAATGGAGCTTTCTCATCCTGAGACCACTGCCCCATCTCAATAGAATTAGGTACGAAAATGTCTTACAAGCCACCCCCATTCAAATTTGAGAATATATGGACACAGAGGGAAGATTTTAAAAATCTTGTCAAACAAGCTTGGAGGTTTAATTGCACAGGTTCAGCTATGTTCCAACTTGTGTCCAAAACAAGGAGGGTTAAACAAAAGGCAAAAGAATGGAATAAGAAAACCTTCGGGAATATTTTTCGCCAACTTGAGGATGTAGAAAACAGTCTTCTACATCTTCAACAAGATTGCCACCTGTCCCAACACATCAGGCTACAATGTAAGGAAAGAAACCTCATAAGGAAAAAAGAAAAACTACTACTATTCCAAAAAACATATTGGAACCAAAGAGCCAAAACAAAACATATAAGACTAGCAGATTCCAACACCTCTTACTTCCACTGTGTTGCTTCAGGCAGAAGAAATAGAAAATTCATACAGTCGATAACAACCGCTGAAGGAACACAAATTATCGATGACAATAATATCGCCAATGAAATAAAAAACGACTTCCAGAAAAGATTCCAACGACAACCAATAAACAACAGTATACTGACAGAATATCTCCAATTAATTACACCGGCTATTACAGAAGAAGATAACGCCTCACTTATTATACAACCATCAAATGGGGAAATAAAACGAGCTGTATTTAGCCTAGGACGGAATAAGTCACCTGGTCCGGACGGTATGACGGCTGAATTCTATAGAACATATTGGAACATAGTCGAGCCAATAACCACACGAGCAATTAAAGGTTTCTTCAGGCATGGAAAGATGTTAAAACAAATAAACTATACATTCATTACGCTACTTCCCAAATGTGACCAACCTACATCAACTGCCCACTACAGACCAATAAGTTTATGTTCAACGATATATAAAATAATCTTCAAAATTATGACTGAAAGACTCAAAAAGGTTATTGGCAAACTAATTAATCCCCTTCAAGGAGCCTTTGTATCTGACAGAGTAATCCAAGATAACGTCCTCATCGCCCATGAAATCTTCCATTCCTTTAAAAACAGGAAGGGTGCTGAAGGATGGGTTGCGTTGAAATTAGACATGGAAAAAGCATATGACAGGGTTGACTGGCAATTCACTGAGCAGATTCTCAGAAAATTTGGCTTTCATCATCTATTCATTAAATGGATCAACGAATGCATTTCCACTGTCTCTTTTTCAGTACTCGTCAACAATGGGCCAACTGAGTTGTTTAAGCCCACTAGAGGTCTTAGACAAGGGGACCCTTTATCACCTTTCTTGTTTATACTTGGAGCCGAAATCCTAGCACGAAAGCTAGTTGCAGCATCGGCTGGCCAGGGCCATCCCATCGGGTTTACCTTCGGTAGGGATGGGTTGTCCATCCCGTTTCTAGCATTTGCAGATGATGTAATAATTTTCACAAAAGGAAGCACAACTGCTTGTAATACAATTAAAACAATTCTAGATGAATACTGTCAAATATCTGGCCAGAAAGTTAACTTCCATAAATCAGCATTTCAAGTCACCGCTGGAATAACAAGAAGAAGAATTACCGAAATAGAAAGTTGTCTTGGGATTTCCCATGAGAAATCACTGGAAAAATACCTAGGATGTCCAATAATAAATGGACGAGTCAACAAAGAAACCTTCCAGGATATTATATGCAAATCTAAGGAACAACTAACTAAATGGCGAGCTAATTCTTTGTCACAACAAGGTAGAGCGGTTCTCATCGGATCAAATTTATCAGCAAAACCGTTATACAACATGCAGAGTTTTATGCTTCCGACATCAATCCACAAACAACTAGATCAAGTCAATAGAACATTCTTTTGGAATAAAGACTTGCAATACAAACCTCTGATCGGCTGGAACAGAATATGTCGCCCTAAAGAAAAGGGAGGTCTAGGGATTAGAAAATCCTGCGACATGAATGAAGCACTGCAAATGAAACTGCTATGGAAAATTCTAGCGGAACCAAACAACATGTGGGTAAGAATAATCAGGCATAAGTATCTAAGAACATCCCCTCTGTTAGCATACACTAAATCCGGCGGGTCTTCTTGGCAATGGGCTAAACTCTATCCCCTAATAGAAAAATTCAAATCAGGGCTCATATGGTCTATAGGAAACGGTCACACAGTCAAATTTTGGGAAGACAACTGGATCACAACCCAAGCTCTTAATCAAAGAAGTGACTGCCCCACCATATATAACAAAGATGAATATGTTAGCGACTACATTCTGGGTGGTAAATGGTGGACTGGAAAACTGTTTGCATCGCTTCCTCCGGGTATTGTAGAGGACATTGAGAAAATCCCATTACCAATAAACCAGCTAGAAGACAGACTCTATTGGTGGCCTGATAGAGAAGGGTGGTTCACAACATCCTCGGCATATAAACTAATAACTGCAACACATAACACCAACCCAGACGAAAATAACTGGATTTGGAAGATGAACATCCCAGCTAAAATCAAAAACTTCATGTGGAAACTAAGTCAAGCAGGGCTCCCTAAAAAAGACAGATTGTCTAACCAAGGCATCCCATTTCCAACACCGTGCTCATTCTGTAACTGTAGCATCGAAGATGACGCTCACCTATTTATTGAATGCCCTATAAACTCCCACCAGCAAATTTTCACAACACAAGAGATGACTTCGCTAACATCCCACCTAAGGGCAAATAGAGATATCAAAAAAATCTTGGTTTGGATCAACAATAACATTAATAAGGAGAGGAAACAGAAAATGGCATTCAGATGGTGGACTACCTGGTATTTTCGCAACTAGGTCACGTTCAGACAAGAAAACATTCCAACCAGTACCAAAATAACAAATTTCATAAAGAGACAAACCGACAATTGGAATATTGCCTGCCACGTTGATAGTCATGAAAACCATTCAAAACTACCTCGTATACAACGGGAGGTCAAACATAATAAACAAAAGGTATTTCGATGGCAAAAACCACCCTATGGGACGTTCAAACTAAACTTTGACGGATCATCCCTTCAGAACAGCCAGAGCACAGCAGGCATTATCATAAGAGACTGGAATGGCAACCTTACTCATGTAGCTTACCAGAAGCTTGGCTCTAAATCGCCCCTTCTCGCTGAAATTTTAGCTCTTCGTCTCGGTGTGGCGGAGGCTACCAAAATGGGCATACAACGTCTTCAAATTGAAGGAGATTCGAAAACGATTATAGATCACCTGGAAAATAGAATCAAATGCCCTTGGGAAATAGAACTACTTATGTCAGACATCAAAACAATGTTGACAAAAGTGGGGGAAGTTTCTTTCTTCCATATACCCCGTATTGGGAATCGAGTGGCGGACAAGGTTGCACACCTTTGCCATTCTTCCAAGGGGTTACATATCATCCACGATACAGGTCTTCAGTACCTCATCCATCAGGATGCTATTGGGTAGGACCGTCCTTCCCAAAATCTTACCTAATCAAAAAAAATATATACATTACAGTCTAGTAGATTGATAATTTGGGATCTCGAGTACAATGCATTACACGTTCATAATTGTTATAAAGTTTTACATTGAAAAACAAAAATTATGTCAAAATAGAGGGATGGTGAAATATCTACACATTGATTTAAATTTTTGTATTAGAAAGATAAATTTCGATCTTTTAATCAAAAATAAAATTAAAGCCGACATGACACTCGTTTTCACATTGATTGACCTAGATTTCTCGAAATCTCACATAGTATAGAGCAAGTTCGAGTCGGGCCGCTTTTCCTAGTTTCAAGTTAAGTTAAAAGAGATTGACAATGGTGAAAAAGATTAAGATGATTAAGATGATTGGACCAAAAGGTGATTGGACCAAAAGGAAAAAAAATTATTTAAGTGTTAACTCGACCAATTCAGGTTGCCCTTGAGGGGAGGTGTTGTAATTTGTGGATAGAGTCCCACGTTGAAAAACTAGAGAAAAACCATATCAAAATATAAGAGAGGGTGAAACCCCTACATATTGAGGGATTGTACATTGACTTACCCTTTTGAGAGGGATACTTGAATTCCGACCTTATAACAACAAATAAACTCAATACGATTTTCATTTTCACACGGCCCGACCGAAGTTTCTCGAAATCTCTCACTAGTTGACATTTAGACATTGGTTTAGTATCTTATTTCATGGGGGGTCGTATTAGATTTCTAACCTACATATCCTATGAGATTTTTTTAAAAGGAAAGAATTTGACTGATGAGAGATCTAGCCAATAACATCCTGCTGAATAAGGTCCCAGAGACCAGTATTAGCGTGGAGCACATGCCTATCAATAGAGTGGAAAAAGTTTGCGAACTTATCTATCACTCTATGACCTGAACGAGACACATGCGAAAATTCAAATTTTTCGCAGAAAGTGAATAGAGATTTGGCATCACCCATGATTAATTCAATCTCTCATGGACATTTTTCTTTCTGTTTTAAGTAGTTGATTAGGATATGTGAGTCACCTACAATCTGCAAATGTCAAATGTTCAGTTCGTTAGCCTTGATTATACCTTCTCTGAGGGCCAGAGCCTCTGCGTGTAATAGTGATTGCTTTCCGAGGTTCACGAATCCTATGTGTATGGGATTGCCCTCCCATTCCCCAATGATATATCCTGACTCATCTGTCCCAGGAGAGGCCCTATCGAAATTGGGCTTGAACCACCCGTGACTCAGTTTTTTCCACTTAGTTTCCTTTTTCTTTCTCTTGTTTGGGTGATGTAGTTTAGAAAGGTCACATCCGATTTCATCCTCTTCGAATTTTCTCGATTTCGTCCAGCTATCCATTTGGGAGGTCATAATTTGATCAACCACCCTTTCAGAGGGATATTGTTGTTTCAGAAAAGAACCCGATTTCTAAAATATCAAATTCTCCACCATTTTGCTACCAACATTTCTTTTGCTCTCTTCGACAGTTTTTCACCTAGTGTTGTCATAATAAGTTTTATATATGTGTGTTTCTGAGGTTCCTCAAGACATCTCGTACACCAGGGATCAATAAGGTTAATTTGTTGTTGAACTCACACTCAATGAAAAGGTGTGTTGCATCCTCGTATGCATTGTTGCACAACATACATGTTGTGGGGACGGGAGTGCCTCTAAGCGCTAGTCAATCCTTAATTTGTAGGCAGCCTGAATCAGCTTATTTTCCAAAGATTTTTTTTAACTTGGGGCTAGTGTTTATGTCCCAAACCCAGGTGTTTGGGTCATTCGAGAGTCTATCAGGATTTGTGATGGGAGACATCGCACTAGATGTAGTGAACCAACCTTCTTTATCTGCCCACTGGTATAATATGTTTGAGAATGGCGTTACTGAGATTGGGATGCTTAAAATCTCTTTTATTGTTCTAGAGTCTAACACCATATTTAGTTTATTTGTCCACCATACCCCCCCAAGGATATAATCCTTTACTCTCTCATCCCGATTCAACCCTTGACGTGGGTTTATTCTTTGTATTAATAGTGTTGTGGATACCTAATTATCTTTTCATAATTTAATTGTTCTTCCATCTTCAACTGGCCAAATAAGGCTTGTATTGAATTTACTGATTAATGGGGCTAACTTTCTCCATTAGTACAATGTTGTTCCATGCAGTTTGTACTCCAGCAGTGTCTGCTCCTTCAAGTACTTGTATCGAATTAATTTAACCAAGAGGTTGTCCTGTCCAACTAATATTTTCCATAGTAATTTCATCTAGAGGGCCTCGTTCATGTCATGTGATTTGCGTAGGCCTAGGCCACTTTTCATTTTAGATCTACAAATATGGTCTCAGCTAACAGAGGCCGGTATTTTACGTCTTTGTTTCGGAAAAAAGTCCTATTAATTAAGTCTAACTCCTTATTTATAGTTGTTAGTAGCATGAAATTTTGCATTGTATACAAAATTTTAGTTGATAGGTTGGAGTTGATCAAGACAGCTCACCCTTGTTGAAAGTAGACTTTTTTCCGAAAGTATCCCTAATCACTCTCCCATTCACCACAGGGCATCCAAAGTAGCTTTCGATGTTTGAGGAGAATTGAATTAAGAGGTTCCTTTCGAGTTCCTCAATCCTGGTACTGAGCACCCCAATTGTTGTTTGGAAGACGAATTTGTGAAAATTTACTTTCTTATCTGATATTTTATACTCCCTCCGTTGCAAAATATAAGGCCTTTTACTATTAGAGACGTTTTTTAATGAGCTAAAACTCCATGAAATATTAAATTTTTATTAAATTTTTTTACATAGTCTTATATATATTGTTAATATGTATAATACTATGTAAAAAAAAATTAATAAAAAATTAATATTTCATAGAGTTTTTAGCTCATTCAAAAATGTGTCAAATAGTAAAGGGACTTATATTTTGCAACGGATGGAGTAGTAGTTATCGATGATTGTTCTTACTTGTTGTCATGTTGTGTTGGATGCTTTTGCGAAGATGAAGATATCATCCAAAAGCCAAGAAAGGTATACAAGGCCCTTGTCTCCCAAATTGAAACCCATTGCGGCTACCTAGTATGTTGGCAGTAGAATTGAGATTTCTTGCCAACACTTATGCACACAGGATGAACAGAAAAGGAGAAAGAGGATCTCCTTGGCGGATTCCTTGACTTGGATGAAACACTTATGTTAGTCTATTATTAACTAGTACCGATAGAAATATTGTGGTTATGCACTCCTTTATCCATCCAATGAATTTGGATGGAAGCATAATTTATGCAGAACTTTGTGGTAAAATTCCAGTCTACTCTATCATATATGCCTTCTCCATGTAAAGCTTGATTGTCATCCACCCTTCTTTTCCTTTTCTGGTTTTAAAGGAATGAAAAATTTTATGTGCTATTAAGACATTGTCTTGAATGACCCTATCTGGGACAAGGGCTCATTTGAGTCGGGTGAATGAGTTTTCCCATTATAATATTTTTAAGTCGTTTTAAAATGATTTTCGAGATAATTTTGTATATTGTAGAGTATAGCCTTATTGGTCTGTAATTATTGGTGGTTGTTGGATTATAACATTTCGGAAAGAGTGTTATAAATATGTGATTGATTTGTCGTAGGATTTTATCGAAAATCCAATGAGATTTGATCGCTTATTTTTTTACACCCTCCGTTCGGAAATAAATGATGTTTGACTTTTGTACACGTAGTTTTAAGAGCTAAAAACTATATAAAATCTTATTAATTTTAATTAATTTTTTCATAGTTTAATATCTATTAGTAATAAATATTAAATTGTGAAAAAAATTAATTAAAATAAATAAGATTTTATATAGTTTTTAGCTCCTAAAACTGCGTGCAAAAAAGTCAAACATCATTTATTTCTGAATGGAGGAAGTATTAGGTAAGAATTTGAGATACCTGACAACAAGTTGTTTGGTAACTCAATAGGTCGACGAATCGGCAGACGGACTATCCGTCAACATACAACACACTAAATAACACAAATCAAAATAAAAGTCGTCAACCAGCTGAGGAGTCGAGGGAGATCCAAGGCGAGCCACGAATGTCGAGAACACGGGAGAGTGCGACGACTCACATGGTGTATTGATGCCGAGAAGGCTAAGAACAAGAACCCACCACCGAAAACGGTGAAACCTGGAGAAGTGCGGATCACCGATGTTGTCCCTACCTAAATGAGGGATCTTTGAATACCACGAATACATTCACGATCCACTCGATTATACAAGACGTCCGATACTGCAACCCAACTTGGAACTAAACGCAACCCTGCTAAAGCAACGACCCGATGTTAAAAGAGAGAACAAATATAGGCCAATAAAGGGAAGATCAATTGTTAGACGGAAATTTGTGTGCAATAATCCGGCAACCAAGCTTATGTAGTTAGACTTGTATAACTTTTAAATGAATATACAACTTTTTTTCAGTTAGTTCAAATCTCTGGATGCAAGTTATGATAAAAGGAGGCAAGTGAAGGTGTTATATAGCTGTATCCCAAACTTGAAGACAACCAATGCAAACTTGGGGAAGGTCCACCACATAACCTGATAACCCAAATCTGAAGGTCCCCCTACCCTACTCTCTCCATCAACTCACCTCACCACACCACCTTCTGTCTAACCTAAACTACACCCCTCCGGCCCTCCCTCATCACTCATCACTCATCACTCATCACTCATCCCTTTGGCTTTGGCTTTGGCATTTCATATGCTGCCAACACCTACTCCTCTATTGTTTGTCTTTATTTTTGGACATGCCATGTTTTGAATTTCAAATTCTTTTATTTCTCTTCTTTTTTTCACTTAATAAAAACTTTTAATCTCCTTTTATCGACATTAACCATTTTTTATTCCAAGCACCAAATCGGATTGATTAACCATTTTTTATTAACAAAAATTAATCCCCATTTTTTCAATATATGATAAAACTAGAATTGGTGTTGAGAGAATGGTGAACGTGAATAGACTAAAAGAGTCTCACATTGATAATATGAACAAAGAAGCCTTAGTATATAAGCTAGTGGGTTACTCTTCCTATTGCTAATTGATTTTAAAATGGAACCCCGCTCGACTTATTTGCTAGGCTATTAGTGCACGTGTGTACACAATCCCTGATCCCGAGTCCCAACGGACTTCAGTAATTGGGGTACAAATCCCACACATATCTTAATCTCATTCCGATCCCATCTCAATTTCGACGGGATTTGAAAAAAAAAAATTCATCCTAACCCGTCAAAAATATACATAACAAAATGCACAACTAAATTTTTTTTATCCCTTTGAACCGGATCGGTAAAAAAGTGTAAGGATCGATCGTGCATTTTTTTATCCCTTTGAACCGGATCGGTAAAAAAGTTTAAGGATCGATCGGATTGTAGAATAGAATCGTAGGATTGTAAGATCCCCGCATGTATGAATGATTTCAAAATGAAGTTAATATGTTTCATATTAGATAAATATTATGTTAAATCATAAAAAATACCCATAAAGATTGTAAAATATTTAAAATAAACTAAATATAATATAGACTAACTAAATATATTAAAAATGTCTTAGATTTAAAGTGTAAATATTAGAAATTTCTTATAATAGATATTTCATAAGATCGTTAGAATCATAAGAAAGGATCACGATCATTTTTCCATTTTGGATCATAGGATTATTGGAATTGCATGTTCGAATCTGGATTTTAACAACATCGTGTGTGTATCCCAATTCTATGAATTTTTTAACACGAAAATGATTTTAGCGGTGTCAAGCTCTACAATTAGAGCTGAAAAACTCTGATTTGAACCTAAAAACTCGACCCGAAATAGATTGACCAAAAAACCCAAAAACTTTGTAAAATACATACCGACCCGACCTGAATGAACTTAGCCTAATTCAATCAAAACCCAATACGACTCGAACCCTTGAAATACTAAAAACTCGAGACAACTTAAACAAAAAATAACCAAAACTCAAGATAACCGAAACCTAAATAATCAAAACAAAGACAACCGAAACCCACCCAACTTGAATGACCAAATCATTAGAAATCACCCAAAACTTGAATAACCCGGAACCCGAATACCCAAACATAAACCTGAACTAACCGACCTCTACCTACAATCTGCTACCCAATAGCGTCCTTTCGAACGAGAGCAAGGATTTCTGGATGATCAACGAGAGAAGCACAAACCATAAAAAAAAAAAGCAAAGATATAGTCATATCGTGAAAATCCATAAAGCAAACTCTTACTGCAACATCATCAAACCATGCTAAATTGATAACATTGTACAAAGCAGACAGAGAATGTGTATGATTCGAAAAGGTGATAAAGTACATACAGAAGGAGTATAAAATTAAGTACATTAAAGGCAAATCAACCGTCTTATATGAAGATAACTCCACATGTGTTACTTAAGTGGAAGAAGACTACATTAAAGGAGAATGAACTAAACACATTTCATCAAACGTCTTCTTCACACATGAACTTGAGAAGAAAGATAAGATTGAAGTCTAGCGAATCTGATTAGAAGAGAACCTCGTTGAGTTGTTCACAAAATCACTACCCCTAAGAAGTTCGAGAAGCTCATTGAACATGCCAAATTCAGCACTACCCCTAAGAAGTTCGAGAAGCTCATTGAACATGCCAAATTCAGCAGGAGAATTATACGCATTGCACTATTATTTCATTTGTGTAGATTTTTATCCCACTGAGTCTTTTTCTAATTATATTTGTAATGAGGCAACATATCAAAAAGCATAAAATGGGTTTAAAGTTATATTATTTTCTCTTCGTCACGTTTTTATCACACTGAATTTTTTATGATAAGGTTTTAATGAGACGATATTATAGTGGTTCTCATAAAAGGTGAACAATTCAAAGTGAAGTGTTATGCATATTGATGTGTATGTGATATAATGTATCACAATGCGTGATGGAATCTAAGGTGAATTATTCCCCTTCTTTTAATTTACCTCTCGCTTCTCTCCATGAATTAAGGAAATCCATCCACTCCCACGCTCCTCCTAGGTCTATATATATTGGTTTAATCAATTATAAAAACACACTAAGAAATGCACTTTAGATCCCATAGAGTTGGTAAAATATGTATTGTTTTCTCATATTTTGATTGGTGTAATAGGTTTTTTTTTGCCTTTTCAAATTTGATTGAATCGCATCTCTAAAATTTTACAAATTGTATTCGCTTTGTTTTGATTTTCATGGATGATTTAAAGATTTCAACTTAGAATGTTTTGAAGGAATATGTTCATCTCGTTGGCTGGCTCCTATTCTACACAGGATAAGGTATTCTGGGATTCAATTTTTTAAAAAAAAAATATAAAATTTGTCCGATCTTATTTAGATTTGGTACATTTAATGCACCATACATTTTCTTTTAACTCACAATATTCTTTTTTTAATAAATAAATATATTGTTGAATGGGAGTCATATCTTTTACCATATCGATAATCAAACATGTCTGACCTCATCCCAACACCAGAACAATTAAGACAACCTCTCGCAAACATTGCAGATGGAGAACACCTAGACATGGATGGTATAAACTCAACTTTGATGGGGCCTTATCCTCAGGAGCTCCACCTTCTTACGGATTCATCATTCGAAATGAATATGAGTCTGCTCTCTTCTCTGAGGCAGGGCCATCTACTATTCCTTCGGTTCTTGGGGTTGAATGCTTTGGCCTTTGGAAAGAGATCCTTATAGAAATTGACCTTAAAATAGATAATATTATTATTGAAGGTGAGATCGAGATGATTTTATCAAACTGTCTCCTTTCTCTCCATCTTTTCTCTGATCTTGAGATTAATCACGTCTTTAGGGAAGGTAATAGTTGTGCTGAACGGCTATCTCATCTCTCAATTCCAAACTCTAGCACTTCTCTCCCTCCTGACGCTGCTCTTCGCAACATCATCCCGAAGGATGCTGTTGGCTAGTTGCCTTGGCAACTATCAAATTCTTTTTGGTTAAAAAATAACTTTCTGACCTCAAATTCTTACTTAGATTTTGATAGCTAAAATCTATCCAAATGCACATACATTAATGTAACTAGCCAATCCCATCATGATCACTGGCAAAAATAGGTACTTGAGGTCACTATTTCCATGATAGCAAGAGATGACCACCGAGGACAAGAAACAAAACATACACAATGTAAAAAAAGGCCTTGCAAACTTCAGCATCGTGCCATTAGTCTGACCCGCACAATGGACATATCAACTTTTTCTCACAAACTCCATAGCACTCATTTCTCATAATGTACCTAGTTATTCTGTTGCAATGCAATGTAAGCTTCTGTTTGGGAGTAGAACCAAATCAACCATTTTAAGCTTATGAGTTATGGAAACGGGGCATCAGTTAGTTTCTCCACTCATAACATGGCTTTAGAAAAGGTGGAGGATAAAAATCAGTTGCAAATATGTCAAAAGTGAAATTATGATAGGAAGTAACAGCCCTAATGTACAAAGCCATCTAAACAAAGCAATACACTCAGTAGAACCCGAAAACACGGAGTCCTGAGTCTAATGGAAGTGGAAGTACTCAGAAACTACATGAAACAAGTATCTTTATCTGTATCAATACCAGAAAGAAAATTGTAAAACTTGCAAAGAATACCATAAAAGCATTCCACAATTCCAGAGCATTCGTACTATAGAAGCATCTATATGTTCGACTCTTGGTTGCAGCAGGAAATAGCCCATAATTCAAAATGCAGTCTTCTATCACTGCAAAATGCATTGAGGAGGTAGGATGATGAATTAGCCAGAATTAAACATTTTATTATCGACATGTTAATGTGCGAATCGGGAGCTATTTGTGTTACCTTGCTTGCAATGTTGTTCGAGAGCCAGTCCAGACCCTCATAAAGCCCTTCACCAGAAGTGGCACATGTGCTCTGGATGTACCTACAATGAATTTTAAAGAAAACACAGTAAATTAAGGACCAGAAGAGATTCAAGGAAAATGCAGAAGATACGAAAGTAGGGAGAGAGTAAAAGATACCAGTGTCGTTGGCGGAGGGAGTGGAGGCCAAGCTTGTCCGTGATCTCAGCAGCATTCATGGCATTTGGGAGATCTTGCTTGTTGGCAAATACAAGCAACACAGCATCTCTCAGTTCATCCTGCAGATTCAACAAGGGAGGTGAAAATTTTGAAAAGCTAGAATGATTTACCAAAATCGGTTCATCCACATAAAGCAACAAGCAAGATATTACCTCATTCAGCATTCTGTGGAGCTCATCCCTAGCTTCGACAACACGATCACGATCATTGCTATCAACCACGAAGATGAGTCCTTGGGTGTTTTGGAAGTAATGCCTCCACAATGGTCGGATCTGAAATCCCAAGACCAAGAAACCCAATTATTAAAAAAATTCAACCAGTTTTGGTCATCACAAAGTATGGACAACTATGATATTGAAACCAAATAGACATTCAAAAAAACCAAGCCAAATTGAGCATTTCAGTATTTTTTGATGCATTTATCCACAAGATTGAATGTTTTGAGACAAAATATGTACCTTGTCTTGACCCCCAACATCCCAGACAGTGAAGCTGATGTTCTTGTACTCCACAGTCTCCACATTAAACCCTGAGAGAAAGAGAAATCAATGCAATGGCTTGGAATCGGAAACCGAATTTTCCTTTTAAGAAACAATAAGTGGACTTACCAATGGTTGGAATGGTTGTGACAATCTCTCCCAACTTGAGCTTGTACAAGATGGTAGTCTTACCAGCTGCATCGAGACCTACCATAAGTATACGCATCTCTTTCTTAGAGAACAGCCTGCTGAAGAGCTTCCCGAAAGATAACCCCATTTTGTCTCTTATGAACCAACAAGCTGATATGGGATCACAAATGCCATCAACAGAACATAACACGTCAGAACTTATTAGCAACAACACAAGCAGTTTCATGCCTTTACACAAGATCATGAGAGATCTGAGAGTTTTGTTTGTAAATCCAGAAAAGCCTGATTTAATCATTTCACATGGATCTTCTTTCTTTTAGACAACCACTTGAAATAGATACAAACAACCATCAAAGAGATGAATGAATGGAGAAATGGAATTTGATAACAAAATGTATGTTCCTTCAATCAACTAAAGAGAATGTCCTCAGAAAATGCCAGCTAATTGTTATTTTCGTTTTCATCTCCAAAATTCAAACAAAATCATAGATCAAGGCCAAACACGGATGGATCAGTAAGAAGATTAATTGCTTGAATTCCCCCTCGGATCGGATGGATCAGTAAGAAGATTTATTGGTTGAATTCCCCCTCGGATCTTGTATTTTGAAATCCGCCAAAAATGATCATTTTAATTTTTTCTCAACTCCTGAATTTCAGCTTTCAATGTAAGAAATTCGCGATCTTTATATATCCATCGTCGATCATGAAATTAATAGCAACAAATTTCATTAATCTGGCTCGAAACAACAAAGTGGCACCAGATACTATTAGATCTAACCCCCAAAACAACACCGGGACAATGCGATCAGAGAAATAATGCCCATTATCCCGATCCAATCACTTAACATAAGAATCGTTGAATCAATGGATCAAGAGATCCAGATCAGTGCCAAACATGGGGTCAGAGAAAGACATTGCAAAATTAGCAGATCAAATCCATTCAAATAACATAAACGCGTACGATTGCAAATTATTGCATCTAAACCAGCAAGAATACGAAATCAAATTGAAAATCAACAGAAAAGGAGAGAGGGAGATGAACCTGGAAAAGGGAGGAATAGAGAGAGATCCGATCTGGGAGAGGAAAGAAGATGGGATGAATTTAATTTGTCGGAGAGGAGGTGAGATGATGCATCCCACCTCTATTTATATATAGCTTTCGTTCAACTATCAACGAATATTTTCGACCCAAAAAAAAAAAACTAAAGGGAATATTTCAACAAACCATCCATATTTTATGCCTTATTCATTTAGGAAAAAAATGACCGAAAATAAAAATTAGTGATTAACCAATAGGAGTATTAAATATTAATATGAACTTTAAAATTTATTAAAAATATTCTACATTATATCAATTCGATATGAGATATATTTGGGCCAATTTTTTAACGTGACAATTAGAGATTCGAAAATTTAATGATGTGGCATCACAATACCAAATGCCCAAATTTAAGTTTTGTAAAAAAACACTAATATTGAGTACAAATTGGTTGAGTAATTAACCTTGGATTCCAAATTGTACACAAAATTGGTTTTATTTGACCAAGGTGCGGACAGTTGAACTAGTACATATATTAAAGAGGGAACTATAGTAAGTAACCCACTATCCATTCAACTTTGCTTGGTATGTCCGGTTAAAAAAAAAATTTGCAAAAGGTTAGTATATCAGCCGGTAAGGGAAAAGTTGTAGCCTGTGGAGAGAGAAGAAAATAACAGGCATTAATTGTCTGTCACTTTCATCCATCCAAAAACCCCTTTCTCTCTCTGCACTGACTCCTCCTCCTTCAACCCTCTGAAAACCCAAAAACCTTCAACGAATGGGGAGCCGTCGACGATAGCGGCGATGAGGATGGAGTTTGTGATTCGGACCAGGAGAGGTCGTAGACGTCGTCGCCGGTTTCGACGAACCCCAACAAACCCCAATCCGGCAAAGTCCCAAATCGAAATCAACCCACAGAGAAGCGATGGCGATTCTGAGATTTGGAACCTTCATGTGGTCCGAGGAGGTCGGGGTGGGATGACAACACCAGATCTGGAGAGCTCAGTGTGGCCGGGGAGGAGGGCGATGTCGGGGAAAGCAAATCTAGAGATTCCATTGCGGGGGGAGATTGTCGTCCATCGTGGTCGGAGGTAGGAGTTCCACCGGAGGGTTGAATTGTCGTCCATCGTGGCTAGTAAATTGTATTTTACATGACGCCTAGATGATTTTACATGTCACGTAAATTTTTTTACTTGATGAACCTCATAATCAAGCACATGATCAAACACAATCCTCATAAGGGAAGCTGCTACTATCGATGAACGTGTATAACTTTTCAACCCCACTGTGCATCATAAGTGACACAAAAACGCACCGGTCAGTCGACCAAGACGCACATAGAGCATTGTCATGTCAAAACTATCAACTATCATGTCAAAGGTATTACCTGACATGTTAATAGCATTACATGTCATGTACATCGTCATTGGCTGACATGTTCGAATTTCCCATAAGTACAAAATGCGCTAACTACATACTGAATTACAAAAGCTGGAGCATAAGCGTCTCCAGGTGCATCATACTTGACACCAAAACACACCGGTCATTCGACTAACACAGACATGGGTCGTGAAGAACACAGAAGGGGGGATGAAGAGCTATTCACGCTGCACTTACCATTTTTTAGAGAGAAATTCATGGAGCGTATCTGTCCATTACACTAGCAAGATTGACAAAGATTATTCAATGACACACACACAGAGGATTCTTGGGAAATCCTAATTACACTAGCAAGATAGAGATTACAAATTTCTGCGATCGCCTAAAGGAAAGCAACCCCTAATCCCCAAATTCTAATGATTTTCCTCATCAAGAATTGAATAACCAAATTCGCCAAATGATAAACACGATCAAATAAGAAACTGAACAACGTATGTAATTGATCGATGAAGAGAGAAACAGGGAAACCAAAGAGGCAAAAAGGAGGCATACATTTGTTTGACGACACTAATTTAATTATAAGCTTATTTATAATATAATCACTTAATTATTATTATACCACACTTTTCATTTAATAAATGTATTTTCATTATAAAGATAATGTAAGGGAATTCAAACAGACCTCAACGTCTTACACAAAATAATGATTCATAATACATAATTGTTTTATAAGCATGACATCCAAATACAAGGGAATTCAAACAAACATCAATGTCTTACACAAAACAATGATTCATAATACATAATTGTTTTATAAACATGACATCCAAACACATATGATAGTAAGAGATGAAGGAAACTGGACCGAAAAATGCAATTACAACAACACACTTCATAAGGTCCGTCAGGTAAAACAACTCCATATGTATTTTATATGACACATAATGTATTATACATGACGCCTAGATGATTTTACATGCCACATAAATTATTTTACTTGACGGACTTCATGATCAAGCACATGATCAAACACAATCCTCATAAGTTTAAAGAGAAGTGGGTGGACAGTGGAGAGTGATTACATCTTTCAATCCTCCTAAGGTTTCATTTATTAATTTTTTTCATATCCATTCGACGGACGGGTAGTGATCAAAAGTTATAAACGAGAGGACATCTAATTGAATGACTTTTTTTAATAGAGTTAAAAATTAATTCTTTATTAATTTGCTTGCTATTTCTAGTTGTCTTCCTCTAAGTTTAGATAAAGTAGTGAAAATTGACCTAATAACTATAATGGATGAATGATGAAAGTAGGGAAAATTTCACTAGTGGCAAGTAAATATTAACTGGTGTCATGTACAAACGCTGAGGTTGGAATGTTGACATAACGGGTGGCATATACAAGAGTTGGTGACAATCTCCTCATTTCCCTCTTTCCTTTTTCGGGGTCACATTTATTCCCCATTTTTTTACTTTTCCTTTTCTCATCCCCCTCTCTCTCTCTTTCTATCTTAATTAATTCCCGCTTTCTCATCCTTTATCTTTCTCCTCTCATTAATTCCTTCTTGACTTTTTCACTCTTTTTCTCTCTCTCCTTTTCTCAGCACTTTCTGAAAAAGTGAGTTACTTTTTCTCTCTCCTCCTCGCATCACTCTCTCTCCTCTTTTCTCTCTCTTCTCATTAATTCACCTCTGAGTTACTTTTAATTCCCTCTCTCACATGCTTTTCTTTTTCCTTTTTTTCATTCATCTCTCAACTCTCTCTCCCTGTCAGCTTTTTTCTCCAGCTGTCCCCCACAATATTACCTGCTACCGGCTACCACTGCAAGCAAATATCCGGTTTTTAGCAAATTTTTTTCGGGTTGGGTTAGTCATGCAAACAAACCGGATAATTGGGTTATTTTAGCAAAACCCCCTATATTAAAACCGATTCATAACATCTTACATGGCGTGTTGTGTTTTTTTTTCCCATAATTAATCAAAAGTTATCATAAGCTACAATATATCTATATATTTTAGTTAATTGATAAAGATTGAAATAAAAATATTTCATAGTCATAATTATCATAAATATTAATAGATAAATATTTAATAGATGTTATTTTATTTAGGGAAATTTCGCTTGGTAGCCACGAGGTTTGGTCTTTTTCATATGGTACCCAAATATTTCAAGAATTTCGCATGGTAACCATGAGGTTTTGATAAATTTCGTGTGATAACCAAACTTATTAAAAATCATATAGAAATTATATAAAATGATAAATATATTATAATTCACTCACTTAATCACTCATTTTTGGTGTTTTACTTTTAAAAAATCGTCAACAACCCTTTTAATATTTAAGGAGATTAAGTTATTTACCCAAAGAATGAGTAAATTATAAAAAAATCACCTAAAATTAAAAAAATAAGTACATAAAAAATGAGTAAATTATTTAAAATATGTACTTAATTTATTTTCAAATCCATAAATTAAGTACATATTTTAAACTGTCATTCATTCATATTTGTTTAAACTAAATAAAATATTTTGGATAAAATAAACTTTGTATTATATATCTAATATGTAATCTTTTTAAAACATTAGAAAGGTTATTAATATACTCTTTGAAAACAACCAACTACATTGGGTAATTATGTATACTTTTTCAAATTTAAAAGTTTTTTTTAAAAAAAAAACTACCATTATTTTTTTTGTATAATTTATTCATTTATCATGCAATTAATGTGTAGCACTATAAAAATTTTAAATGGTTTTAGTTAACTTTTTAAAAATAAAAAACCAAAATTGGGTTGTTGTGTGAAAAAATATATTTTATGATTATTTTGTGATTTTACCTATATTCTAAAAGATTTTTAACCAATTTGATTAACATAAGAAATTTGCCCAAACCTCGTGGCTACTACACAAAATTGGTCGAAACCTCGTGGTTACCATGCGAAATTTTTAAAAAGTTTGGGCACCATGCGAAAAGAGTCAAACCTTGTGGCTACCAGACGAAATTTCCCTTTTATTTATATCTAGATTTTTTTTGGTTGAAAGAATTATTTATATCAAAACTAATTATTTGATAGTTATTATTTTATTATTATATATCATTTTTTGGTAGAGTGAATTATTTATATCTAGATTGATTTTCATTTTATATTTCTTGATCTTTATTAGTTTGGTTCTCGCATTCTAATTTAGATTTTTTTATCATATTGTAATTTGGACGAGATATAAACTAGTATTTAACTTGGAAGAGATTGATTAGGAATCTAAGTCGCTGTTTATAACAACGAATTTAATATTTTAATATATTTTTTTCAATTTGGAGTAGAGTCGCTGTTTTAAACCGCGATTTAGGGGTGTTTTTTTGCTATTTTCCAAAATACTTTGGTTGTTTGGCTATTTTCCAAATTTTTTTAAAAAATTTTGACTAATTTGAAAAAAAAAATCCGGTATTGATCTCTTTTGTGTTGGACGCCATGACGAGTGTTGGGTAAAATTTGGATTGGGCCGGAATCGGCACGGAATTTACGGTCTTGGTTCTGATCGGAAATATAATTAGCTGGCGGTCCATAAAAATTAAAATTTTGGTTTTAGATCCAAGACCGGTTGGACCGGAACCGGCGGAACGTGTGTGTATATATATGTATGCGTGTATATATGTATTTAAAAAAAATAAAATTAAACTGGTCAAATAAAAAAATATTATAAATTATTTTTTATTCATGTATTAGTAAAAATAATTTAATGAAGTCTATATTCACATTTAATAAATAACTTTAAATTATATTATAAATTATTTTTAATCCATTTAACCGGTCCGTGGACCGGAAAACTTGGGACCATATATTGCGTTCCCGATCCGATCCACAGTCCAAGGTTTTAAAATTTTCGGCTCTGGTCCGGTCCGATCCAATCTGGTCCAGACAAGTTGCCCAACACTACGTCATGTTTGATGGCAGTTTAGGGTTTCTTCCCCCCTCTTGTGTTACTATTTGATTTTTTTTTCAAAATATTCAAAGAAAAATAAAAATTTACAGAAAAATTCACAACTTGAAAATATTTACAAAAATATTCAAAATTTGCAGGGGAATTAGAGAAACACAGTCCCAGGCCGCGTTTCATTCACAAGAAGTAAAATCTGAAAGTGGAACAAAAACAAATTAAAGAAATACGGTTTCAAACCGTGTTTTTATAATTAATTTTGGGTAAAACGCGGTTTGAAACCACGTTTATTCCAATTTGTATTTTAAAATTGAAAAATGTATATGTATAAAAAAAAGAATTTGTAACCCTAAATTTCGGAGTGCTCGTCTCCTTCATGAATCTTGAATTTGGTAAATAAAGAGCTACCATCCGTGATTCGAACCGAAGACCCTTGGTATTACCCATTAGTCTTTCCGATTGAGTCATTCCAGAATGGTTGTCTCCTTCATAAACCCCGCAAACAGACATGACAGAATACACAGAGGAGGTGGCTAATTCCGAAAGGAGGTGGCTAATTTTGAAACTCCGGCTAATTAAACTGTTTCCCAATCAATTCAAGTACCCCCATCTCTCCCTCCTTCTCTACTTTTGTGGTGTTTTTCCGATACACACCGCCACATGTATAGAACGAGCCATGCTCTGTCTCATGTAAGTTCACTTTCCCCTATTTTGTTAGGGGCCTTAATCTATCTTGCATGCAATCTCTTCAAATTCAATTGTTGGATTTTTTTTTATCTTAGTCCAGTTCGATCGACTCAGTCGCTCTACATCTAGATCGGGTACTGTGTGGCCCATTTAAGGGGTTGTCCCTCCCACTCACAAGCGACTCCATGTTTCCAATGGGATTCGATCTTCGAACCTCTTGACATGGGATGTAGCCCCACCACCACTACACCAACTTGTGATTGGTTCAATTGTTGGATTTTGATTCCCTTTGAAATCCTCCCTTTTTTCTAGTGTCCAAGAACTTCTTCTTCTTCTTTATCATGTAAATTCATGAAGGAGATGACGCTACAAATGAAATGTGGCATGATGCCGCATTTCATTCATTTTTCTCTCTCTTTTTAATTTAAAAATACAAATCGTAATAAACGCGGTTTCAGACCGCTTTTTACTTAAAATTAACTATAAAACGCGGTTTGAAACCGCGTTTGTTTTGTTTGTTATTTTTTCACTTTCAGAGTTTACTTTTTGTGAATGAAAAGCGGTCTGAGACCGCGTTTATCTGACTTTCCTGTAAATTTTAAATATTTTTGTAAATATTTTCAAGTTGTGAATTTTTGTGTAAATTTTTATTTTTGGTTGAATATTTTGAAAAAAAATTCTTACTATTTCTTTAGGACTTAGTGTGTAATTTTTAATAAATTATCTCATCGATAACTTTTTCTTCGTCGTGTCAATAGCCCTTATGAACATGTATGTACACAAGATGAGATATAAACTAGACCAATTCAGAACACACTTGAGGCTATTTGGTATATTTTTTCAAAATTTCAAGCTATCGAGCGCAATATAAAACCAAAATGTGGGCTCCACGCAATTTTCCTAAAAACACAAATTGTGTGGGTTTTTATTAGGGTTTAATATAATTCAACTTGGGATTCAGCTTGGCATTCGATTGTAGGGTTTAAGGTGTGCTTCAATTTTATTATTCAACTTCATACCTTCTCCACCTCTTTCTCGCCGTTTTCTTCCCACCGTTGCAAATACCCACCGCCGTTGTTGTCTTTCGGTAAGTGTCGATGTCTCTCCTTCCACTTTCGCTCTGCACTTCGTTGTGGAGATTTGATTCATGCTTTTCCTGTCTTTGTTTGCATTTTTCTGCTAAAAGTTTGAATCTTGTGCCTTCTTCGTTGCTTGCTGCTGTTCAATTTCATGTCTTGGTACTGAAAACAATGTGAAATCTGATTCGTAGGGGGTGATGAATTTTCGATTCCAAAATCTGCTTGGCGCGCCCTACAGGGGTGGGAATGTTGTGATTTCGAGCAACAACCTTCTAATCTCTCCCGTTGGCAATCGAATCTCGGTCACCGACCTGGTTAAGTCTGAGACATTTACCCTTCCATGCCAGTCGTCCTCCAATGTCATCCGTATGGCCGTCTCTCCTGACGGCCTGTTTCTACTAGCCATTGATGAGAATTCCAGGGCTCAATTCATCAACCTGCGACGTCGTATTGTGCTCCACAGGATTACCTTCAAGGGCCCTGTTTCAGCCGTTGCGTTCAGTCCTAATGGCCAGCTAATCGCAGTTGGCATAGGTAAGTTGGTTCAGATTTGGAGGTCTCCGGGGTTTAGGAAGGAATTCTTTCCATTTGAGCTTGTTCGGACTTTTGCTGATTGTAATGATAAGGTTAGTTCATTGGATTGGAGCCCTGATTCGGAGTACTTGCTTGTTGGGTCCAAGGATTTGACGGTTCGCTTGCTGGGGATTAGGAAAACTTTAGGGATTAAAAAACCTTTTTTGTTTCTGGGTCATAGGGATGTCATTGTTGGAGGTTTCTTTGGGGTTGATAAGAAAACGGGTCGAGTTTCACGGGTGTATACTGTCTCGCGCGATGGGGCAGTTTTCAGCTGGGGTGGTGAAGAGATTGATTACAAGTTGGCTGAATTAGGGCAGAGAACAGTGGATGCTAATATGGAGCCGTCTTCTCCTGGGACTCCAGAGAAGATGGAGGTGGAGGGTGGTGTTGACGGCAATGGTAGTTTGAAGAAGAGAAAGGAATTTGATGGACCAGTTGATCACTTGAATGATGAAGATGAGCTTTTCTTGCACAAGGTCAAATGGGAGTTGCTGAAGAAGGATTACTGTATGCAGGCTCCGTCTAAGGTGACGGCCTGCAGCTATCATAGGAAGCTCAATCATTTGGTCATTGGGTATTCGAATGGGGCATTTGGCCTGTATCAAATGCCTGAGTTCATCTGCATTCACTTGTTGTCGATATCTAGGCAGAAGATTACCACTGCTGTTTTCAATGATCTTGGTAACTGGTTGGCATTTGGGTGTGCTAAGCTTGGGCAGTTGCTCGTCTGGGAGTGGAAGTCAGAGAGCTATGTTTTAAAGCAGCAAGGACATTACTTTGATGTCAATTGTCTTGCATATTCGCCTGACTCGCAACTTCTTGCCACTGGGGCAGATGATAATAAGATTAAGGTTAATAAATATTGCTTTATCCTTATGTTACTACTCTCAATTTCGCTCAATTCTGTTGGTTCCTTCTTTTGCAGGTGTTGTTATGATTGATTTTGTTTTTCCCTGTTAGGATTAGGATAGAGGCAATCCATGCCAACTTTTCAAACAGCTTTAAATTTTCATTTTCATTTTTCTTTGCTGCAAGAAATGCCTTTTGCTACTCAAGTTGCCTTGATATCATCATAAATTTATTTATATTTTCAGGTAGATGTAGTTTTAGAGTGTTTTGATCTTTGATACCAACTGAAGTTTCAACGTTTGATGATTTACCTTGATTGGAGCTGTTCTTACATATTATGTCATATTCTTGTTCTTTTTCTTTTTTAGGTCTGGAATGTCTCATCTGGATTTTGTTTTGTCACATTCCCTGAACACACTAATGCTGTCACTGCGCTCCACTTCATGCCTAATAATAACTGTCTCTTGAGTGCTTCATTGGATGGGACTGTTCGTGCTTGGGACCTATTTCGGTACCGAAACTTTAGGACATTTACGTCGCCTTCTTCCAGGCAGTTTGTTTCTCTGACAGCTGATCCAAGCGGGGAAGTTATATGTGCTGGAACCTTAGATTCGTTTGAGGTGGGTTGCTTCTCATTTGCATCAATGCTAATAATGATTAATTTCTTATTTTGTTGGCCTTGGTTTTACTGACTTTGTTACCTGCCTTTTTATAGATTTTTGTATGGTCAATGAAGACAGGCCGTTTGCTTGATATTCTTAGTGGCCATGAAGGTCCAGTTCACGGGTTAACGTTTTCTCCAACAAATGTGAGTACTTTTATCTGATTGACTTGTTGTGTTCTTAGAACAGATTAATGGTGAATAGAACAAGGAACAAGATGGGAAATACAAAACATGCGTCTTTCTCCTTGCTTAAGATGCCATTTTATGACATAATCAGCCCACAATCTCAATCTTCATTTCTATGTTCTCACATTTTCTGTCTATTTTCTCACATCTATATTTTTTTTGTTAATAGATTATTCATTGTTCTTTGAATTACAGGCAATTTTAGCATCATCTTCTTGGGACAGAACTGTAAGGTTGTGGGATGTATTTGAAGGAAAAGGTGCCGTCGAAAAATTTCAGCACACCCATGATGTTCTTACTGTTGTTTACCGGCCAGATGGAAAACAAATTGCTTCTAGCACACTTGAGGGGCAGATTCATTTCTGGGATGCAGTGGAGGGTCTCTTGATGTATACCATTGAAGGTCGTAGAGATATAGCTGGTGGTCGGCTGATGACCGAACGTCGAACAGCAGCTAATTCTACTCAAGGGAAATGTTTCACAACCTTGTGTTATTCTGCTGATGGGAGTTACATATTGGGTGGTGGGCTAAGCAAATATATTTGTATGTATGATGTCGCTGAACAGGTTTGTGTCCCACTTCTTTGATTTTGCATTTACATCTTCTGAATGGTTTCTGAAGTATATAAGTATACTAATAGAAAACAATCCATGTATCAGTACTGCTATGATATCTAGAGATTTTGGGATTATCACTAAAATAATCGAGAAAATATCACAATTCAAAATTGATGTTTTGACTTGTTTTTCCCACTTCTATCATTTGTACTTTCATTGTGTCATGTTTTGTTTGCTATCTTGCGTTTGACCCCTATCTCCCATTGTGCTTAATATTTCAAATAATTTTGGTTATCTTGGTTGCTTGTTATTCTAAATATGGTTTTTGAATTGTCATTTACATTGTTGTTCTGTTTAACCTTGTAGAAATTCACGTTCCGCACTATAGTATTTCCTTGAACTGTGTACATAGTCTGTTTATTACTGTATTATTCTGTTCAATTGGGCGTGAGTTGTATCACTTGTTTGTGACCCTGTATTTTCCCCTATGTTGTACATTTATATTCTATCTCTATTGTTTTTTTTTGTTTTCAAGTTGAAATTTACATAAAAAGGAACGCTTGAGCTGTTGTGTGATCATAACATATTCAAGATTTACTCTACTGTATGAATGCTCACTACTGTGATGCACAGGTCTTGCTGCGGAGGTTTCAGATAACCCACAATCTCACACTTGATGGAGTACTTGATATCTTAAATTCAAAGAACATGACAGAGTCTGGCCCAATGAATTTGATTGATGACGATGATAGTGACACCGAAGAAGGGATTGACAAGCAGACACATGGAAATGTTGCCTTTGGTTTGCCAGGATCTTTGCCTAATCGTGGAAGGCCTATTATTCGTACCAAGTGCCTGAAAATTGCTCCCACAGGCAGGAGTTTCACAGCTGCTACAACAGAGGGGGTTCTAGTTTATTCAATGGATGACTCTTTTATCTTTGATCCTACGGATCTTGATATAGATGTTACACCTGAGGTATGCTTATCTTTTAACTTATCATTCATGTATAAAATTGCTTATATTCATCAATAGGGTAGATCAGATATAAGCAAATAACTTCTATGAACATGAAGGAATAAAACTTTGAAGACTATGTATTATGTTATTTATAATATTTTTCATTGCCTTTTCAGGCAGTGGATGTTGCTCTCAGTGAAAATCAGCTAAGCAGGGCTCTCATTCTTAGTCTTAGATTAAATGAGGATAGTCTTATAAAAAAATGCATTATTAGTGTAAACCCTGAGGACATTCCAGCTGTTGCTTCGTCAGTCCCTTCTAGATATTTGAAAAGGTTGGTTGAGGCATTTGCAGAGCTCATGGAAACCTGCCCATATTTGGAGTTCATTCTTCAATGGTGTCAGGTATAGCTGATAACTTCTTGTTTGGGGGTGGTGCTCTGATTGTTGGATGTGCTAATTTTGTTAATGTTCTCTATGACAGGAGATTTGCAAAATTCACGGTCAATCTATCCAGACAAGTTCCAGGAATATGTTGCCTGCATTGAAGTCCCTGCAGAAGGCTATTACTAGGCTACATCAGGATTTGGCAGAGACATGCTCTTCCAACGAATACACTTTGAAGTATTTATGCTCAACAAGTGTGAAAAAGTGATTTTACATTGCCTCAACTGACTGCATTTTTATGGTAAGTTTTTCCTTCTCTACTTATTGGTTCACTGGTAGTCTGGTACCGACCGCTCCAGAAGAGTGTAATTAGTACTTGTTCTGAATAAAGAAGTAAAAAGGAATTTCTTCATAACCAAAAAGACTCACATTTTGGCTAGGGATTATAATTTTTTTCTTTGTTTTTTATGGTTCTTATTTTTTGCTTTATGTAAAAAGTCTTTGGCTTTGTATAATCATATGTGCTCAAGAATATGTTTTACTTGCTTAGGTATTATGAATACATTGTGATCAATTCAACTTGTAAAATACAAGGTTTTGGTTGCAAGGAAAAATGAGTCAAGGGAAGGAAACAAAATTATAAAGAAAACAAAGGCTAATCTTCCGTTTACAAATACCTGGTGTATATAAAATCCTTCCGCTTTAAAGTACTGTCCTTGTACCTGCCATGGATCCTTCGGTACTTGACACATCTAATTTGCTGGAAAAATATTTTCTTAGCATTTTCAGCAGGTTAACATGTATTTACATTAGCAGGTTGAATCTTCTCAAGCATCCCAATGGAGATGGAAGGAAACAACATGGACTCGGAACTTAATCGAGAAACTGCATTTGTATGATTCTCCGTGCTCACCGGATTCAAGTACTGACACGGTGAAAGCACACTTATATTGGTCTCAAAGTTCTGGCCAACAAAATTTTGATCCAGAGGCAAATCGGATTTTGTTATTTTGTAGCTAATGCTCAATGTTGACAAATCTTACTATTGCCTGTTTCTGATTCTTATGTTGAGGTCATATGAAGTGGCTAGTGTAATTCACATAAATTGAATTTTGTGAGATTTCGAGAAACTCCGGCTGGGTCGTGTGAAAGCGGAAGTTGTATCGTGTTTATTTTTGTTTTTGGTTATAAGATTCAATTCACTTTTTAACACAAAAGATTAAGGACATTGTGTAGGGGTATTACCCTTATTTTTTGTATCCACAATCGATGAGGGAGGTAGTTTTTCCCAATATGCCCCTTCAAGTTTAATTTGCGTTATCGGGTTGACATTTGAACATTGTTTCTTTTGGTATTCTCAATCCCTAACCTGTCAGGAAAACTAACTCGATTTATTTGGACACTATGTGTGATTATAAGAAACCTTGGTTAGATCATACGAAAACGAGATCCGTTTTGAGTTTAGTTTGTTATTGATTTTTTTATAATGAAAATCCACACTATCTATATAAAATACTAAAACAGAGACCTGAAACGGGCTCTGGTGCGATCTTGCGTCCACGGAATTTTCTGGATTAAAGCGGGATTATTTTTGCTTACGTGGCATTTTCTGGATTAAAGTGGTATTATATTTCTGACTCACATCAATTAATAAACGAATATAGTTAGCTAAAAACTTATCTTTTTAGATCAATAATCTATCTAATATAACTTGAATTAGTTGTTATACATATTTATTATTTTCATGCTTTTGTTAATAAACTATATTATTTATTATTTTAAAAGATAAAGAAGGAATATTTGGTGCGTTATTCTACCTTTTACATCAAATTGAATATAATATATTTATATATAGTTTTATTTTTGTGAGCCACATCAATTTGATTTTATTTTTTTAAGCCACATCAATTAATTATCTAATATAATATTTTAATATAATTAATATAATAAAATATAATTTATTAACAAAACGCGCAACCGCGCGGGTAACGAATACTAGTTCTATGAAAATTTGTGTGTAAACAGAACTTAAACTTGTAGAGGAAATCACATGAAAACAGTATCAAATATCGTTGGTATGGAACCTTGCTTGACAACAAGGGTATTGAGGAGGCCTGCTTCAAGCATCTACTATCTATTCCAACATTACATTTGCTAGAAATAGTGCAATATCCAAATAATTTACAAGATTGAAAGATTGAAATACACTCTCCTATAACTACCCCGACATTGTTGAATCTTCATACTCGTCAACTTCTCATCAAGCACTGACTCCATCAGCTATATATTGTGGGTGAGTGTGGATGTTATATAAAAACAATTATCCCCATGTTCAAATCCCATCTATTGACTTCTGAAACACACTCTCCTACGCCCTGAGATTCTTGATGGAAGGGGCAGTTGATTCCATCAGCTAGACAAACATCGTCTCCCTTGACTGGAGCTCGTGAGGAAATTGATACCGTAGTGAGATTTAAGGTCAGACTCACCATTCTAACACAAAAGCTTAAATATTTCGATAGGAGTTTCACTTTTTCTATTTTTTTGTATCCACAACCATAACCAATGTGGAGTTTCGAACGAATTCATTCAGACTATTTGTTCATTCTGATCTAGCTACTAAAACACTATCTAAACACAAACGCGAAAATGTGACTTCAAGAATATCTAAACACAAACGCGAAAATGTTGGTAATACAATAATACAACAAAAGTATATTCATTCACATATATGAAACTCCATCCATGTCTTCTCTCAGTTTCAATGCCTCCTCCTTCCTATGCTTGTGCTTCTCCTCTCTTTGATGGGCATGCTTCCTATGCCCATGGTGCTTGTGCTTGTGCTTGTCCTTCCGAACATGGTGCAAATACTGTGTGCCATCACTCCCTTTTTCAGCATGTTCATGGTAACGGTGACGGTGGTGGTGGTGGTGGTGGTGATGGTGGTGGTGGTGATGATGATTTGGATGGTCTCCATGGATCCTTTCATGCTTATGGTCGTTATGATGTGCTATGGGGAAAAGATAGAAATCAGTTCTATTGTGCCTATGATGATTTCGGAATCTATCTTCTTTGGCTTCAAAGCAGTGAGCTTCCCACCAGTCATAGAGTGGATCAAAGAGTCCCTTCTGGTGAAGCAGCCAAAGCAGCACAAGCACTGCACAAAGGAGGGAAATGTTGTAGTTTTTCCAACCGAGTGACCCGAACGGAAAAAGCTCTTATGAGACTTACCCGTAGGGAAGATTGCTAAGAACAGGCTGAAGAGGATGATCCAGCTCATGCATATGTACTGTATGTGGCAGCGGAAGTCAAAGAACGCATTGCACTTGCTCCTTCTCAAAGTATCAGGCAGAGGTTAATAGCTATAAAAACTTCTTTGAATCATTGTTAATGTGAAATGTAAACCCCAGGAGTGTACCTGCAAGATCTTCCAGTGATGAAGTCAAGCACACCATTCCATAACTTGTTCCATAAGTCTCTTATAGCGTCAAGGAAACTGACTGTGCCGGATTTTGGTGGCACAAAAGGGATCTGTTTGAGATTTGCAAGATAATTTAATCATATGCTCTACAAATTACATTTACCTTGATTTTCCACTGGTGATTCATAGGAAAAGGGAGTAACAGGAAGAGTTTATTAGGCCAGTTACCAACACTTGATCTTGGATACGCTCCATCAGGAGACGAATCGCTAAACTATTCATTTTTTTATGTTGTACCTGGGTTCCATTTTCCAGAACCATGGTTGTAGTGGTGAATTGACAGTCAGCTCTATCAGCTTCTTGAAAGTCCGAGTCCTTCAGAATAGCTGCATCCAGAAATGATTGCATCTACATTCCAGCTCAATCCTGCTATATAATTTGAAGAGTAGGAGGATGGATGATTTAGAACACATGCTTACCAGTACATGTATATTTTGCTGCTTGATCCGAGGAAGGGTAGATCTTAAAAGATCGCGTTGTCATCTCTTGAGGTTTCATGATGAAAAATTGCTCCTGCAAATCAAATCTATTCAAGTGAAAAATTGTGTTCTTACATGGATCCATGATAATGACAATGCATAACATCATATAAGTGCGAACCTCCATTGTTGTCACCCCCTGTGAGCAAGAAAACTGCAACAAAACATGACAATTTTGAAGGAGCTACTAGGTCAATAGAGATATATTGCATCTCAGGTGGCATTTAAGTGTAGTTGCTTTATTCCGATCATTAAAAGCAAAATCAAGTTGGTGTTCGTATGTTTCACGTGGGAAGTAATAGTGAACCAACAATTTACCGTTAAGCTATAAGATGCTTCCACTTCACCAGTGTTCATCGCAGTGATTGTTGAAGTTCCAGCTTGAGAGAGTGCTTCAAAAGTTGGAATCGTAATGCTGCAGATCTTTCCAGGACTCCTAAATCACAATGTTTTCAGATTAGTGAAACTTTACTACCTTATGATTTGAAAGCCAGTACACAGATAAAAATCAGACGCTGAATGTTTAATTCAATACCAAAACACCAAATAGAGGAGTTCATTTTGACGTCTTTCCTCTAATAAAAAGGTCTGTTACACTACTTTAGAATCACTTGAGCAATAACTGGAAGATCATTTTTGGGAGGACAAAACACCGGTTTACCTTTGGTAGATGTATTCAATGTCATCAGCTCGTAGTTCTATCAGGAGGTTGGTATTGAGAACCTCAGTGATACCTATGGAGAATGAATGAGACCCTGCATTCTGCATGTGCGAAGAATGAGACTTTAAGGTTGCATGTATCATTGGATTCGTAGTGAGAATAAGACCTTATACAATATAACTTAACTGGATGCTGGTTAATCCTTTCAAACCTATGCTCCACACCGTACAATGGCACCTGGTTCCGGTTCAGCCTGTTCTGGTCTGCCTGTGTACACATTGTTTGTTCCATTTAGAGGCAAATTCACGTTGAGTAATAGACGAAAAATCTCTAAAGGACATAAAGAGAAGCTTAGTACTAACTTCATGGAAGTTCCACAGCTGGTTGTGCAAACAACTCCACAAGGGAGAGGAGCAGAAGTCTGGCTGCCCGTTGAATGCCTCGTAACTGACTCCAATCTTGTTACATTCAAGGCCATCTAAGGTGAATCTCACTCTCTCAAGTAACATCCACATGGAAAAATTCAATCCCAGATCCTGTGGTTGTCCTTGCCCACCCTTCAAGGATTAAAAAAAAAATCCTCAGCTTGTCTCATCTCCACAACTTTCAGCATTTCATTCAGATGAAGTAATTCAGACAGAGAAAAGCAAGAGTACCTGCCTTGGAATAACAAGGTAGAAGTCCTCAAAAGAAGGGATGTTAGTGTAGCCAGCAAAGTCCCCAACGAGATTGACCCGCAAGAAGTCATCATCTGATGTTGCTGTTCTATTTTCAGGGCCTATAATCACCTCCTGGTATAGAAGAAATAACTTCATGAATTGAAAAGCAAGAAACACGTGCATTTAATGAATTTCTTACACATAAAGTGAACCTCGACTTGGAAATGCATGTAAAAAGATCTCAACTTCTGTCTTTATCTTAATGAACGATTACAGAAATGGATATAGAAACATCAAAGGATGGTTATAAGTAGAAACATACTGATATTTTGGAATGAGACTTCACTTCAATTCGTACAGTAAATCCTATTGTTCGTCGTCCAATACCAAATACATGGAACCTAAGACAGCAGAGACATTCATTAGACCAAGTAATAATAGTTTTACAGCTAGTTTTTCCTTCTAATGAGGATGAGAAGTTTGACTGTTAGTTAAGCCTTTTAATGAACAAAAAAACTGGAGGATTTGTCACAAGGATTCTGAAAGGCATACCAATCTCCAGGGAATCGCAGACAATGAGCCGTGTTTGGTTTCCCTTGCAGAATCTTATCAACTGATATAACAATGTGCATTAGATGCAAATAAACCTTGAAGCAAATCCCAAAGGAGTGTGAAACTTTCCCCTTCAAGGTCAAAGAACTTACAGAAGTTGCCACATGAAGAAGGCACTCGCCGTTGATCTCCACAAGGACAGCAGACAGGCTATTGGTGGCAAAAGCCAAGACAATGTAGCATAAATGAAGAAAAGTAAATCAAAATGTATAACAACAAACTGCAGTTACTAGATATAACCAAAACCATTCATGAAGAGTAAAACACGTGTTCCAGTTGTATAGTTTTTGAGTAATTTTTTTTGCTGTTAGGTACATGATGACATTATTGGTATAACGAGTGTACATCACATATAGCTCAGCACATTACCTGGGTATGTTCAATCACGTGACCACTACTATCATACAACCTGTGAAGAAGCAAAAGCAAATTGCATTCAAATTATGAATGAATGCTGAGAGGATAAAAGGACAAGCACTATCCATATAACATATACAATCAATTTTATAATAAATCTCTACAGCTTAAGAACAAAGGAAGCAAAATTGCTGGGAGGATGATATACCTCTCGCAAATTTGGACCACCTTTGCATCAGCATCAGGTTCACACTTGCGCGTTTGGACGTAAAACTCTTGGGGCTTATAAGGCACATCCTGTACCAAATTGCCTTACATTTCAAAATATTACATCAAAATAAAAGAAATGAAATTGAAAGTGTCTGGAGCATGAAAAACCATGAAAGTCTCTCAAGGAGGCATTTGGTTATAATTGATGTCACTATTGGTGTGATGTGATACTCACTAATATCCTGACAAATGATGGTAGCAAATCAAACAGATAAAATCAATCATATGCAGTAAATTATGCGTTGCTAACTGGGAATCAAGGATAAACAATGATCATACTCGGATGTAGGTGAGCTCGTAAAGGGCATAAGCAGCAGTCTTGTTAATGGTGATCAATGGTGGCGTTCTTAGTGTTTGCATCTTGTCAGTGGAGTTCTCCTCCACCTCCACTACCTCCGCAACAATGGATGCTTCTCCTCCGCTCTTTTTTAGGAATTACAGCATACAAACAATCCACATAAACAAAGACAAAGAAAGAAAAAGAAAAGAAACGAAATGGAAAGAACTAAGACTTACAGAACCACTAGGAACAGCCATATTAATGACAATTTTTCTTGTGCAGTTGAGGTTATTGCTGTCAGACTCAGAACTTCTTTCGCATTTCTCAAGTTTGGATTTCGAAAGAATCTGAACACCAGAGGCTCCATTGATACTAACAAAAATAGAGAGGAAGATGGAGAAGGAGAGCAGTGAAATCCAACCATAAAAATTCCCCATTTCATCTTTTTCCTGGAAAAAAGAAGCTAAAATGAGAAAACAAATAGTATGAATATATCATATCATATCATATGCATGATGAACTCACTATTGCCAACATAGTTGGGCTTCATAGGATCACAAGAGTGAAAATTTTTAAAATTTGTGTCTAAAAGCAGAAAGTGCCTGATTTTAATATTTAGAATGGAGAGAAGTAGTAAACAACTAAACCCTATCAATTTCTATTTTAAGACAACCACTAGAAAGAAACCCAAGCAACCATGAAAGAGATTAATGAAATTGATGCTTAATTATATATTTCTCCATAGTCGATCATCAAACAAAAGCAAACAATTTCCCGAATCTAACCCTAAAACCAACACCATCGGTATATTCACATAATCCCGATCAAAACAATGTACACAATCTTTGAAACAATTTTTTCAAAAACAATGGAGGAGATCCACATGATAGTTGAACTCGATCAAGGTCCAAAATTTCTTTTCCAAGAGCAAACCGTCAATTCTCTGAACAATGCAATGCAATTCACTGGCAGAGCCAGGATATTTGCCAGGAAGCGCTGAAAACTCAAAAAGGCGATAAACATTTTTGCTTATAGAATATTAAGACGTAATGAAAAAAGAAGACAAAAATACATTACTAAACCAAACGAGCTCTTTTTTCTACCCTCACATCATCTCTAACAACATCATCTTGAACCACATCAATTCTAACATTTGGAGATTGAGCAAAAGGACTGGAAGATCCAAAACTTGAAATTGGAATCGATGTATTCTTAGTTTGAGTAACAAATTTCTTCATTTTTCTCCTACAATAAACAATTCCCAAGCCACAAAATGAACATTCTATTAAAAAATCAGAGGTTCACGGAGTTGATTCTCAAATTTCACAAACTGTAAAACTATCCATATTCAGAAATTGCACTTCAATTTGAAAATCTAACCTTCTAACTTTCAAGCATTTCAAATTGAATTGAAAATCTAATTCATAATGCATAAAATTTAACATAAGAAAGTGGAAATGTACCTTTGAATCGAAACTCAAGCGGTTAATCAATTCTGAATCCTGAATCCCTGATTGAAGAAGGTGGGCGGCGGTTTCCAACAGTCGAAGGCGGCCAACCGGGGTCGAGGGTGGCCGGCGTCGATGTCGGAGAGTCGAAGGCGGGCGGCGGCCGGTGGAGAGCCGGACGAGGAGAGGAGGGACGAGGAGAGGTTGTGGACTTGGGAGTAACCGCCAGTGCCAGTGGTTTCAAATTACGGGAGTTGGGGATTAGAGATGTGGAGGAAAATGCCGGAGAGGGATTTAAAAAAAAAAATAGTTGAATTCCAGCGGGTAAACAAATACTGTAGCAATATTTTTTTGGGAAAATTGCAAAAAATAGCATAACCTTTAGGGGTTGTTGCGCTTAATAGTCTGAACTATAAAAAATGCAGAAAATAGCCTCAAGTATTTACTTGGTTGCAGAAAATAGCCTCATGCTACATTCAAATTTAAATAATTACCTTTAAATTCAAATTAATTACAAAAAAAGCCTTAGGTAGCATTTAAATTCAAATTAATTACAAAACCTCTCCAAAATAATTTTTATTTAAAAAATCATCACTTCTAATAAAAAAATATTACAATTAATTGTTGTTATCTAAACTCATAGCTGAATTAATTATAAAAATTATCTCAAACCATATAAATATAACTTGAATTTAATATTTTAAAAAATTAATTTGATTATTTACATATCATTAAAAGTGAATAAATACTTAAGTTTGTACTCGCAATTGATTTAATAAGCGATTAAGGGCGATCTTCTTACCAAACCTAGCACAAAAAAGCAGTTAAGCATGCATTATATATTGCTTTAAACCTAACAATTAGTGTAGTTTGTTATCTATTGAAGAAAAAAGTGTGCATACGTTATTCACCCAACAATGGTTTTTATTTGAGCATTGAATAAATTGTGGGATGAAGATAAATTAATTTTTTATTAAGAAAAATAAAGATCTTGTGATATTTTTAGTAGCCTTTTTTTTAAAAATTATTTATTTACAAAATTTATATGGTATAAGGTAGTTTTTATAATTAATTCAATGATGAATTTAGCTAATAATGACTTTGATAAAAAAAAAACTATGAGAAGTGGTAGATTTTGAGAATAAAAATTATTTGGGCTATTTTTTTATATAAGAAGTGATGATTATTTTTAAATAAAAATTGTTTTGGAGAGGTTTTTTTAATTAATTTGAATTTAAAGGTAGCCTAAGGCTATTTTTAAAAAAATTATTTGAATTGGAATGTAGCATGAGGCTATTTTTTGCAATCAAGTAAATACTTGAGGCTATTTTCTGCATTTTTTATAGTTTATGCTATTAAGCGCAACAACCCCTAAAGGTTGGGCTATTTTTTGCAATTCTCCCTATTTTTTTATACAAGGCGATGATTTGGGGATGGTCAACCGCGGTTGAACCATCGCCAAAGAGCGTCTAGAAGAACGATGTCTACAATCTCAGCATGAGCACAATAAGCGACAAATTGCAAGGAAAAGCCAATATACGCCACGACCACGCTATCGACCACTTGGTTTCACTCTCGAAATGAATGGGCGAAGGTGACACTATTGAACCCTCGACAACAACCAAGAACAACAGACACCATCAGCTCTAACTCCCACGGACACCGCCAAATCCCCTTGAGGGCAGTTATCAGCAGCAAGCAGTCAGTCGCCCTCCACCTCGAGCCTAGAGAAACCCCTCTTTGCAGCTTCCAACAATCCTAACTGAAGGTCGAGACACTCTGCTTGGGCAATGGACACCATTTTAAGGGTTCGAGCAGCTTCCAACAGTCCTAACTGAAGATCGAGACACTACGCTTGAGTAGCGGACACCATTCCAATATTATAATATAAAAATTATAATAAAAAAATCAATATTTATATAGTTTTTAGCTCCTTAAACTACGTGCACAAAAGTCAAATGCCTTATATTAAAAATCGGAGGGAGTATATGATAAATCAAGAGACTGATAGATCGGCTAGATGGACCATCTTGATATATCACAAGACAAAAATGAGGAAACGACTCGATCTCAACAAATCACAACAAAATCATCGACCTACATAGAAGTCGAGAAAGACTCATGAAAAATTGTGTTGCGAATGCCGAGAATACGAGAGAGTCAAGAGACTCACGCAGCGTCTCGATAATAGGGAGACGAATAACATAAACCCACAAATAAAAAAAGCGTCTCTTGAAGAAGTATGTGGGAGTTATATTATAAATTTACATTTTATGTAATTTCCCAATTATGTAGTCTTCTTCTGTCATTCTCGGTTATATATACAGAATTCAGTTGTAACCACATTCAACAGATTGAACTCTTCTCTCCCAATGAAAAACTCTCTAATTTTGATTATTCTCTTCCATCTCTTTCCTCCTCTTCTTCGTTTCATGTTCATGGCTACCATCCAGATTCTACATGGTATCAGTGATTTCCTGAATCTGGTTTTCTTTGTCTTCCGCGCTTAATCTCTGTTCTTTTTTCTCTGAAATTCGAGTTTCTATACTCGATCTCTGTAATTCGTTGTTTCTGTTCGACGATTTTTGGTTCTTTTTCTACTTCGACGATTTGTTCGAATTTCTTGCTTGAGATATGGATACCGCAACGATTGATGCTTCTCATCCGTTCTACTTACATCCTTCGGATAATCCGGGGACTATTTTGGTTTCTAAGGTCTTTGATGGTGCTAGTTTTGGTGGATGGAGGCGCTCGATGATGATCGCTTTATCCGCGAAGAACAAGATTGGTTTGGTTGATGGTTCAATTCCTAACCGACTTCCACGGATCCCCAATATCGATAATGGCAGAGGGCAAATGATATGGTAATCTCATGGATCTTGAATTCTCTTGGAAAAGACATAGTTGAGAGTGTCTTATATAGTACCCTAGCTTCTGAGATGTGGTCGGACCTGTGAACAGGTATAGTTTATCAAACTTTGCTCAAATCTTTGCTCTCAGAAGGGATATCTGTACTATTTCCCAAGGATCGGATGGAATTGCAGCGTATTTCACTAGAACTAAATGTCTCTGGGATGAATTGTTCAGTCTGCAAGGTTTTCCAGTGTGTAATTATGAAGTTGCTCCGTTCTTGCAAAGGTATGAAGATGAGCAGCGTTTGATTGGATTTCTGATGGGGTTAAACGACTCTTATTCTCAGATCAGAGGCAATGTGTTGATGATGAATCTTGTGCCCTCCATGCCTCATGTTTACTCTCTTTTTATTCAAGAGGAGAAGCAAAGAGAGATGTCCTATGTTCTAGGCATCAACTCAGATTCAGCTTTGTTCAATGTTGGGGCAAAGTCTCAAACTGGGAAGCAAGAAGATAAGAAGTTTATGCTTTGTCGTTACTACAAGAAGACAAGGCATCTGATTGAGAAGTACCTCAAACTCCATTGGTTTCCTCCAAGGTATAAGCCTCAAGAAAGGTCTAAGAAGTTCTCTGCTGATGTTGAAGCTAATCAGGAGGTCGGTCATTCAACTATTCCCACTATTCCAGGTCTCACTACTGATCAGTGCACACAACTAATGGCTCTGTTGAATGCTCCATCTGTTGCTTCAACTTATAACACAGCTCCTAATATTGGAATCTGCAATATGGTTGGTATCTTTACTTCTAATCCTATCAAGTTTTCTTGTTCAATTCTGGATAGAGATATTAAAACCAACAAGAATACTTGGATAATCAACACAGGAGCTACTGACCACATGTGTTATGATGATTATTTGTTTCAAAATAAAGTGATGTTATCAAAACCTTTTAAGATTGCTCTTCCAAATAAATCTATTATTCCTGTAAATGTTCATGGTACTGTCATAACTCCTGCTTCTTTGACATTGCATAATGTCCTCTATGTTCCTCAGTTCAAGTACAATTTGCTTTCTATAAGTAAATTGTGCAAACAGATGAAATGCTACGCTTTCTTCACTGATAAAGTATGTGTTTTGCAGAGCCCTTCACTGAAGAGGTCGTTGGTTTATGGTAGGGAGCATGATGGATTGTATCTGCTTACCAAGGACATCAGTGCTTTTGCTGAAATTTCATATGATTTTTCTGTTTTACCTAAAGTGTCTTTGCCTGCTACTACCTGTAATGTTCATGACAGTAATTTCTCTAAGTCTTTGATTCTGCCTGCTACTTCTGCTTGTAATGTTGAATCTCTTGTATCATGGCACTCTAGACTTGGGCATTTACCTTTTAATAAGATCATCAAGCTTACTTCCTTGTCTAATGTTTCTAAGTTTGATTTGGATAATCTGGCTTGTGATGTCTGTCATCGATCAAAGCAACACAAGTTACCTTTTCCAAAAAGTTCTATTATTTCTACTAAACCTTTTGATCTTATACACATTGATGTTTGGGGACCATATGGAACTCCAACATATAACGGTTATAAGTATTTCTTGACAATAGTTAATGATTTCTCTAGATCTACTTGGACACAACTAATGAGTGCCAAGAGTAATTCTTTTCCACTGATCAAGGCATTCATTCTAATGGTAGAAACTCAGTTTCATGTTGTGCCCAAGGTGATCAGAACTGACAATGCCTTTGAACTTAGTTCAAGTAATGATGCTTCATTATTTTTGAAAACCAAAGGCATTATTCATCACACTTCATGTCCACATACTCCTCAACAGAATGGAGTTGTTGAGAGGAAACACAAGCATCTTCTGAAAACAGCAAGATCTTTGTTGTTTCAATCACAACTTCCTTTAAAATATTGGGGAGAATGTGTACTCACAGCTACTTACTCGATTAATAGGTTTCCCTCAAAAGTTTTACATAGGGAGACCCCTTTCAAGTTGTTGTTTCAGAAAGAGCCTACCTATAATCATTTAAGATCATTTGGATGTCTGTGTTCCACATCAATAGTAGCTTATGGAAGGGACAGATTTTCCTCTAGAGCTATTCCTTGTGTTTTCATTGGATATCCATTTGGAAAAAAGGGTTATAAGGTAATGTCTCTTGATGATAAGAAGATTGTTACATCCAAACATGTTTTATTTTATGAAAAGATTTTTCCTTTTAAATCTTTTCAATCTGGTTTTCACTCAAATGATATTTCTTGCCTAAGGCAATTTTGGATACAACTTCTTCTGGAATTAATGCAGATCCATTGGTCAATTCAGATAATTATCATCAGTCTAATGATTCTCTAAACACCAGGAGGTCAACCAGAAATCATGCTCCTCCTAGTTATCGAAGAGATTATGTGTGTGATAATGTTGTTGCAAATGATCATATTGGTTCTGTCTGTGCTAACACTTTGACCACAGTTACTTCTCATGATGACATCAATTCAGTTGCTTTTTCTGTTCTGAGTGTTGAAGATCAAAATCTTATCAAGGCTTTACCCACTTTAGTCGAGCCTACTACTTATGAAGAAGCTTTTTGTTCATCCCTCTTGGCAAGAGGCAATGGAAAAGAGTTTCAAGCCTTACATCTGAATAACACATGGACTTTGGCCACTCTTCCAAAGGAAAGAAACCAATTTCAAGTAAATGGGTTTACAAGATTAAGCTTCGTGCAGATGGCACAATTGAAAGATGCAAGGCAAGGTTAGTAATAAAAGGTTGTACACAAAAGGCAGGTATATATTACATGGAAACATTTTCTCCTGTTGTTAAACACACTACCATTAGAGCTTGATTGCTATTGTTGTCAAAAGAAAATGGAACTTCTTTCAACTAGATGTCAACAATGCATTCTTGCATGGTAACTTAAATGAGGATGTATTCATGAAACCTCCCAAAGGTTTACAACTCATTGATCATAAATTGGTTTGCAAATGAAACAAATCACTTTATAGTCTAAAACAAGCTTCAAGGCAATGGTATGCCAAATTGTCAAATTTCTTACATGAACAAGGATATAAATCATCTAAAAATGATTATTACTTGTTCACCAAATGCTCACAAGGTTCTCAAGTTTTTGTAGCAGTATATGTAGATGACATATTACTAACATGCAACAATGAAGAAGAAATCAAGTGTTTAAAGCAAGTCCTGGATGACAAGTTTAAGATAAAAGACTTAGGAGCTCTGCATTATTTCTTGGGGATGGAGTTTGTTCACACTCCAACAGGATTACTCATGACTCAGAGAAAGTTCTTGATGGAACTTCTTCAGGAATTTAGGGGTGCTGATCTGATTCCTGCAGTTGCACCTATGGATCCACACATCAAGCTTCAACCTTCAACAACTTCATCTACACTTGCAGATGCTACTGCATACAGGAAATTGATTGGCAAACTCAATTTCTTAACCAATACAAGGCCTGACATTTTTTTCACCATACAACACTTGAGTCTGTATATGCAGAACCCTTCAGTAGAGCATTATCAAGCTGCTATTCATCTCCTTCGTTACCTAAAGGGCAAATCAGATCTAGGCTTGCACTTCAACTCATCTTCAAATGTTGATCTTCAGGCCTACTGTGATTCAGATTGGGCATCTTGTCATCATACAAGGCGCTCTGTATCTGGATACTTTGTATCTTTTGGAGGTTGCCCAATATCATGGAAATCCAAAAAGCAATCAGTAGTGAGTTTGTCTTCTACATAAGCAGAATATAGGAGTATGTGTCGAGTGTGCTCTGAATTGGCTTATTTATCATGATTGCTTCATGAACTGGGAGTCAGAGAAGTGTTACCAATCCCTCTAAAGTGTGATAATCTGGCAGCCATTCACATTGCAAGGAACCCGGACAGTGTTCCACGAGCGCATCAAACACATCGATTTGGATTGCCATTTTGTGAGATCAAAGATCCTTGAAGGCTTGGTTACCATTTCTCATGTTCCCACACAGCTTCAGCTTGCAGATTTGCTCACAAAGCCACTGTCTGGTCATGTATATTCTTCTACTTTGGGCAAGCTTGGAATGATGCCTCATCCTCCAGCTTGAGGGGGGAGGGGGATGGGGTGTGTGTGTGGGAGTTATATTATAAATTTACATTTTATGTTCCATTTTATGTAATTTGCCAATTATGTAGTCTTCTTCTGTCATTCTCGGTTATATATACCGACTTCAGCTGTAACCACATTCAACAAATTGCACTCTTCTCCCCCAATGAAAAACTCTCTGATTTTGATTACTCTCTTCCATCTTTTTCCTTCTCTTCTTCATTTCATGTTCATGGCTACCATCCAGATTCTACAAAGTATGGATCAATGACGCTCTCCTCACTTAAATAAGGGATCTTCGAAAACCAGCAACTTGTCAAGGAGGGAAATATATTGTTGCAAAGTCATTTTTTTAAAAAAAAAAGTAAAGAAAAGAAATTGAGTGGTAAAGAAAACTAAACTTCCCAAAACCATATGTGGGTTAAAGTTGTGACCAAGTTACATATTAATATAATAAAATAATAAAATTAAAGAAATTGATAAGAAAATCGAATGGAAATATAAAATATACAATATATTACATTGATGAAAATTAGTGATATTGGATTCATTATAATCAAAGTTGTCAAAATTTGACTCATATGAGGTTCTGATCCAATTTAAGTGTTAAAATGTGGATTTTTCCATAATATTTTTAAACTTGAATATGAAATTATCCGTACCCGATTTACTTGTAAATTTCTAGATAAAAAATTAAATTCACAAAATTAATATTTAATTTGTTTATATATAAATTTTTAAAAACTTAAAAATTATAATACAATATAATTACATCATAATTGATCTTGAGTTTGTTTTAAAAAAATTATATGCCCAATATTTATGATTTTACATTTACTTTATTTAATTTTATAGTTCACATTTGTATATATTTAGAAATTACATAATTCTTAAATTTTTAAAATTAAATTCTCAAAATGTTTGCAAAACACGTTGAAGAAAAAAAGTTTTATCTAAAAAGAGATTGAGATGATCGGATCAAATAATTGAAAACAAAAAGGTTCAAATCCCGACGAGACGGGTTGCACTTGAGAATCTCTATTGTATCCTACCTCAACAATAAATGTCATTGTTCATAAGTTTCAAGAAAGGTAACGATTATCCAAAATTCCAAATATATATCATTAAATGCTCGCCCCCTTTTTCCTATAATGGAAATAAATTAGGTTCGACTACTGTCTATCTCTAATTCAGCATAGAACATCTTTACATATGAGAATTTGAAGTTATGTATCTGTGTATCTAGGTTAGTGTTAGTGTCCTAGTTCGGTCAACCTATCCGCAACGCTATTAGCTTCCATGTAAACATGATGAATGTGGACCGATAAAAATTTAAGAAGGTCCAACCGGGAGTACGAAATGATCATTTCAATCTCCCAAAAGCAATTCTAGGTACCCATGAGTGCATTAACAATGCAGAGGTTATCCCCTTCAATTTTGATATTTTGAATATTTTTAGCGATGACTTCTTTTATGCCTCTACACAGAGTCATAACTTTTGCACCAATTCAATGACATATTTGCAGTTGCTTTTGTAAACTTTTAGGCATATGGTACGTGCATTGTGATCTTTGATGACATAAATTATGGAGGTTTATCCGGATTTGAGTCCGGAGCCATCGAAATTTAGCTTGAAGTGATTTTCCTTATATTTTTCCTATTTGATATTCTTTTTTTTTCGAGCTATTTTCGGTGCATCTAGGATTCTATACTTTGGTGCTTCGTTCTCTTCTTTGTTTTTTTTTTTTGTTTTCACCCCTTTTTAAAGTCAATCAGTGACCAATTTGAGCCAAAATGGTAAATCAAGAACAAGTGTCAATAAAAAATCGGACAACTCAATGCTAATTATTTACCCTGAGTCCTTAATGACACTTAAAATTATCAAATTTTACAACCTAAAATGACCAATTCGAACCTCTCCTCCCTTCTATACTCCCTTTGAGCATCACAAAATTATTTCAGACATAGATCAACATTAAAAAAAATATTTTTAGATCATATATCCTTATATTGACATGTTTATAAAATTGAAGTAATTTGTCCCAATATCCATTTACATAAATCTATTAGGTAAATGTTCACCCTAAAATATTTTTTTTAGTAATTGTCCAAAAACTTTTCATGATTTCCCTTTTACCCTTGCCTTTTTAATTTCCCATCTTATCCCATCCTCCTCCCATGACCGACTCTTCTTCAGATCTTCGTCCGATCGGCCTTCCTCGTCTGCTCCGCCTCGTTCATGTCTTCCTCGTCTGCTCCATGGCTTCCTCGTTCAGGGAGGGAGAGAAATGCCTTCTCGGAAGCCGATTTCACAAGCTCCTCGTCCAGCGACTTAACAAAGCCGAGAAGTCGTGGCCTGGAAAGAACAAGGGCGAAATCGTGAGTAAAGAAGTAAATGAGAGGTGAATACGAAGCGTGTGAAGGAAGAGATAACATCCCCGGGTCAGCTTCCATTGCATGAGCGTAGCGAGCTCCGATCGGGTGAGGTAGGGCGCAGGGGAGTGGCTTCAGATCAGGGGAGGAAGCTCAGAGCGGTAGAACTCGTCGAGGCAGACAAGGTCGGGTTTGTTGAGAGACGTGATTCGGGTCGGGTAGGATCCGAGAGCTTTTTCGCCGTGTTTTGATGTTAGAGCAGCTAAAGGTCAAGTCCATCGCCAAAACCTCCGGCTTTTTCGATCAATTTTGTTATGCTGTTCCGGTCAACTTTGTATGGAGTAGTTGAAGATCCGAGAGATTCCTCTATAGATTTGCCATGGTCGATGTCCTTTGCATCTGCTATTGGGGATTACCATATCTTGGTTATTATAGATAGATACATACTAACAGGAAAGGAAAGACGTGTTTGTTTGGCCTTGTAGCATACATCACAAGGTGCAATATTATTTGATAAAAGTTGACTAGAGGTTTTGCAAAAAGAAGAAAGCAAAGAATATGACGGATGCCCGAGACGCTGATGCCATAGCAAAGGAGACTCGGCTTGTGTGGTGTGGCAAGCAGAGACGACGATGGAATTGACAGGAGGCGTCCAACATAGACAATATATCCTATTCCGAGCTTCACCCGCTCCAATAAGCGTCCTCGAAGCGCGGTCCTGTATCACATAAAGCTTATTAGTCAAAGTAACAACACATCGCAAATCCGCAATCAAACAACCGAAAGAGATTAGATGACAAGTAAGGCCTGGGTCAAATAATGCAGTGATATCAAAGGAATCACAAATAGAGATTGAGCCATCCTTATTAGCCGAGACAATAGAGCCATCCGGTTACTTGATGCGCCATTCATCAACAGGATGAACATCCCAAAGCAACTTGTAGTCCCCGGTCATGTGTATCGATGCACCACTATCAAGAATCCAAGGAGTAGATATAATACATACGAGAGTATCAGTCCTGGATTTGGAATTAAACTTCTAGAACATATCTAGCATTTGATCCCATTGTTCGTTAGAGATGGTGATGCCCTGACGATCGACGGCGGTGATGGAGTGAGACCCAAAAGCAGAGGGATTGTTGGTGATGACAGAGTGTGCAACAGCAGCAGAAGGCTTGCCACGACCCCTTCCAGCGCCGGAATCATAGGCGGGCGGAGCTGCTGTTGGTTTGCTCCGATGCGGCGGCACGCTAGTGACGGGATTAGCAACCCCTCTGCCATTGTTCCACCACTCCGGGTAGCCCACGATTTTGAAGCAAGAAGCATTGTCGCGTCATGTCTTATTGCAATGAACGCAGAAAAGAGATTTCTTATCAACAGTACCTGAGGAAGGGCGAGATTGACGACGATGAGCAGCAAAGGCAAGGGCGTCTGTGACTGGTTGATGAGCAGCGCGCATAAAGTGCAGACGCTCTTTTTGGACAACAAGAGAGTGCACCTTGTTGAGGTTTGGTAATGTATCCTGAGCGACAACAGTGGAGTGGAGAGTGCCGTAGCCGAGATCATCAAGACCCATCAAGAATTGATGAGTGCGCTCTTCATCGTGCTCCTTGACGTGATTGCCGCAGGTACAAGCCCGAGGTGCCAGATGTGTGTCAAGCTCATTCCAGAGCTTTGTGAGTCGTCCAAAGTAGGCGGCAATGGTTTGGCCGTCCTGACGACACCGAGCAATCTTAGATCGCAATTGAAGAATATGAGGTCCATTGCCGATAGAGAACCGCTGAGAAAGGTCATCCCAGAGTTCCTTGATAGTGGAGAAGTAGGTAACAGTGGAGCGAAGAGAAGGCTCAATCGATTGAGTAATCCAACCGATCAGCATGGCGTTGACAGGATGCTAGTATTGTGAATCGGCAGAGGTGGCCGGCGGCTGAACAATAGAGCCATCGATGAATCCGTCCTTACACTTCGCAGAGAAAGCGTTCTTCATAGCGACGATCCATTCTTGATAGTTGTCTCCTTTGAGGATCACGGGGCAAATAGAAAGACCAGGATGATCAGAAGGATGAAGATAGTAGGGGGAAGCGGGTGTAAGAGCCACGGGTGGTTGAGAAGCCATGATAGCAGCGGTGGCGGTGGGGTGGTAAGGGTGTGTTTAGAGCCGGTGGTGGCGGCAGTGGCGGTTGTAGAGTTTGGTGTAGAACCGGTGGTGGCGGTAGAGTTTGGTTTAGAGGTTTGAGATTAAGCCTGATACCATGAAGAATTGTTTAGAGCTCAAAAGATAATTTTTTTCATTGATAGATGTGTGTATAAATAACACAATTACAACTAAATATTCTATATTAGTTAAGAAGATAATATTTGCCTCAAAATTCTCATGAGTTTTCTCTTTCCCTGATTAGTGGTCAGCGCCCACCACCTGCTTGTTGAAATATTTCACTGTACTTTCTTTTTGTTTTTACATGTGCTTTTGATTCCTATTAGGACGGGTTTCATTTGTATCCTTTTGGTGTTGTTTGAAGGCTATTTTTCTTCCTCCGATTCCTCCACTTGGTAGCTTTGATTAATTTTATAACTTCAAATTGAAACTCTAATGTTGGCAAATGGCAGCCCATTTAGAAGGTTGTTATGAGAGGCCAATTAATTTGTTTTCATTAATTTTACAAAAGTCAATTACACATTATTACCTTATCAACGTCAAACATTATAAGCACTGTTTCAATCTAATCTAGTTTGGTGACGCAAGTTTTATTCGGTATTTATCGGTGACACAATTTATTCTGTGGTAATAGTGATAAGGGTGGTGACAGTGTGACCACTGATAAGTGATAAGGGTGGTGAAACCGTGAAAGTGATAATGGTGGTGATAACGATAAGGGTGGTGATAACAATAAGGGTGGTGATAGTGACCAGTGATAAGAGTGGTGACAATGATAAGGGTGATAACAACGATAAGGGTGGTGACAGTGCCCACTGATAAAAGTGGTGACAGTGACCTTGTAAAAAAAACTCTTAAAACGAAGCTATCACCAAAATTTTTTTATATCACCACTGATAAGGATAGTGATAGTGACCCCATAAAAAAACTCTTGAAACGAAGCTGTCATCAAAAAATTTTCATGTCACCCCACATGTGTCACCACTGATAAGGGTGGTGACAGTGACCCCATAAAAAAAACTCTAAAAACGAAGTTGTCACCAAAAAATTTCATGTCACTACACATGTGTCACCTAAAGTCATTGCCCTTGACCGGCGACGAAGGAGAAAATCGAGTCTAATAAATATAAATAGATATCAAACCAAATCCTAGTCCACACAAATAAAATACAAGACTTCTTGATGTGATCGTAGTCTCCCATGATCTCGACTCTTTTTTCCTACAAAGGTTTGTCTTCGGAGCTGAACATCAACTTTTATTTCTGAAAACTGTTTGGCGACATCTCGGTATTTTGGCTCGTTCTGGCTGTGTAGAATTCCGATTGAAGCCAATGAGCACTTGTTGGAAAGATATTTTAAGTGGCTACAACTTTATTGAAGGATGTAATCGTCAATTCAGCTTGGAAGATGGCCGAAATCGAGGATCTTTGCAGTAATTCAAAATCAGGCAGCTTATCGGAAATGAAATAAATGAAGATGGGATGCATTCAATAAAGTAAGATTAAATGAAGGGGCTTTAGAGATTCTTCTGAGCTTCCATCTCTTTGATGGCAGCCAAGACCATTCGTTTTTCCCCATTATGGTTTCCCATCTCTCCGTTATAAATCTCGAAAACCCTTTCGTATTATCCGTCATTAGTTTATCGATTTATTTTATTTTATTTTATTTTTTCATACCATCAATATTTTCCTATATAAAGGGATGTAAGAACTTCCACTGCTAGAATTCTGTTATTTAACATCGGATGATTAACATCTGTCAAAAAAATGTGTGATGTTAGATAACTTTTTAACATCGCTTTTTAAATCTGAGATGTTAAAAAAAAATAGACACCACCATTTTTATTCGATTGATGTTAAAAGTTTTTTTTTTGAAAAAAAAAACTCAAGCACGGAATTGAATTTCCAAAACATTTTAAAAGCCCGCTACCCGGGATCCCAACACTTTATAAAATTTTCACCTCTAACTTGTTCTCTCCATCACTTGACAAAATAAAATTTCAAATACTTCTCTAATTTATCCCAAAAATACTCCATTCATTTGCTCAGAATCAAAACCGACCGACCCCCTTCACTCACCCCGTCAATGGAAGCCAGGAACCCTAACCTCTCTGGTGGCCAGATCCCATCTGCCGCTTCATTCTTCCATCTCCTATGTCCGGGCATGTCGCGTTCTCGCTCCTCTGTTCTCCGGCGTCTCTATTCTTCCCTCATTGGCTGACTAATAGCTACTGGTATGCTCCGGGGTCTCTGTTCGCTCCTCTGGCAGACAACACTCTTCGCTCTCTCAGCAACAGGTACACTCTCCTTCTTCTCTTCTCTTCTCTGCTCTTTCTTTGCTTCGCTGGTTGGAATCTATGGCTAATCCTGATTTGGAAATCCAAGATTCTCGGTGCTTCATCCTAACCACAGGCTCGCCACCACCCCACCGCTAGCAGGCAAACTCAAAAGAGGAGGGCGGAATTGGTAGCCGCTGAAATCTTTCGAGAAAGAAAGATTGCTGCCTTCGATTCATTTGTTCCTTTTTAGATTAGGTTTCGATTTCCACTTTGCTTGATCTATTTGAAATTGCTTTTCAATTTGAGGTTAGGGATTTAGGGCTTAAGGTTTTGATTTTTCGGAGGTCAGAGATTTTGATTATTTAGAAGTTAGTGGTTTAGGGTTTCAATTTAGGGATTTGATTATTTATGAAGTCTATTTGTTTGTGAATCAGATTTTTAGGGTTTATTGTGTGGATTTGATTTATAGGTTTTCATTTGTGAAATCGATTTCTAGGATCTAATCTACCCATTTTCTATAGGTGTTGATATACACATACAATATCTTCGAGGACTACATTTCCTGCTAATTATCCTAGTTGCTTGCTTGGTCTTTTTCTTAACATCCGGCTTGGCATTGATCTTTATATCTTTTTTGTCCATGCAGATTGCTCTTGCTGTTGCTGTTGCTTTGTACATGAAGTGATTCTGGCCACTCGTGGTATAACTCGATTGATGAATCTGGTTTTGTTTATGTTTTAAAACTTTTCTTCTCCATTAATTGATGTAGAAGTGCTTCTTTTTAGTAGCGTAGCATTTCCTGGTTTAAAGGGTCATAATGTATCAGAAGCACTCTCTTGTATAATAGGTGAATTAAGATAAGGTTGGCAATTGGAATCTCATATGCTTTTTGTTTTTAGCTGCAGCTGGCTATGTAGTTTTGACTGGTGAATTTTGCTATTAAATGAAGGTTTAAACTTGATATACAAGATGTGATAAGCTGAGATAGGGTATCTTAGGTGGCATTGATTTTCACCGTTCAGGGTCTCATCTTGCTCATTTTTCTGACATGGTATGGACTATACAAAAATTGAATCCCTTGTCAATTGTGCAGGTATGGAAACTTAATTCCATTAATGTATTTATTATCTCAAAGATAGAGATTTCCTTTTATTTAAGTGAAATGGGGCAATTTTTAGATTCTCTTTAGAACCTAAAGTATCTAGCTAGTTAGCAGAATAGCTTTTCTCGTCACGTTTTCTCTTGCATCCAGGATGTACTCATCAGTTATTAATCCTTGACTTTGCAGGTTTTTGATCGACTAGACCTAGAAAAAACTCTCCTAAAATTGTGATGAGAACACTCTTGAAGCACATCGCTCGCCTACAAGACAAATATTTGATTCATTGTTGAAGGAGGTGGTTTCTCGTGTATGGAAACTTCTCGATCAGAATGTCGCATGTTAGTGAGTCTAAACATTTCAATGACTCCTTGAACATGGTTAAGTTCCTCAAAGTTTTGCTCCTTCACTTCAAAACAACAAGCTTTGATTTAATAGCCCATAGTGTGCTACTGTATCTTCACTTCAAGATTTGGCTAATGAGAATGCATTAGGTGAATGCATTATCGTGCTATTGTATTTGATTTAATAATTTAAGCATTTGATTTAATTTAAGTATTTGATTTCTTCATCTCACATTAGGTGAATGCATCTCCTTTTGATCAGTCACAATATTGCCCACTAGCTTTGCTCCTTCACTTCAAAATAACAATAGAAAATTAAAAAAAAAAAAACAACAATCCAGTAGCTTTACTGCAGTAGCTTCACTTCAATAGAAAATTTTAAAAAAAAAGTAGCTTTATTGCAGAAACTTATGTCTCTTATGTGTTTGAGTACTGATTATGTTTCTTATGTGTTTGAGTAAGTTTTAAGTGTATGAAGACTAAGTTATTTGATTTTACTCCAAAACAGCAGCTTTAACGTGATGTTTAAAAGCAAAAACAATAGCTTTACAGCAAAACAACAGTAGTTTTAAGTGTATGAAGACCAAGTTATCTGATTTTTGCTGTTATGTCTCTTATGTGTTTGAGTACTGATTACCACAATCATCTAGTCGTTTGGAAATATGAGTCAAAATAGAAATAACATGATGTTTAAATCATTTGAGGATCTATGACAGCAAGTCAAACTTGACTGTAGAAACTTATGAAAAACAACAATTACCACCTAAAATCATTATCACCTAAACTTGCATTGAAAATTGGCATTACATACATTTTAAAAAGATAGTTTTGGATATCAAAGTACCATTCTATTGAAGGCATCACTAAACCCAAAGGATTACAGTCTTCTCTTTCGGATTTTTTTTCTGCAGGAGACATTAGGGTATGTTTCTTTTGCTGCAAGTGTTTGGAGTCTATTTTATGCAGACATATATCGGGCTGTTATATTATGCTCATGTACCGCAACATAGAGACCCTTCGTCAAATAGTGATTTGGCGCCTGATTATGTCGCAGGATAATATACATTGACAGAACGAGATGTTTATCTTTCTCTTATAAGTAGTAAAGTAATTTCAGATTTATGAAGTAATCTTCTGTGTTTTTCAGGTTTTCGAGAATCTGATGGAGAACTTTGCACCCTACCTCCAGTACAAATTTAAGAAATATACAGCTGTTAGATACTTTTCTTTAACTCATCTCTGCCTCTTTGCAGCCACATTGTAAAATGGGGCATGCCCTTTGGGCAAGAAAAAGATTCGAATCATGTGCCCTTCTTTAACAGGAACAAGAAAAGTCACGATAAAGGATTATCAAAGGAAAAGCTCCGAATAGCTTTGAGAGTGGAGAAAGAGTTTCAACAACCTGCTTATGCTGCTAGTATAGGCAGAGGGATCGAAGATGGACTGTTTGATGGTAATCGTTGTGTGTTTCCTTTCTGTTTTTTGACAACAGTTCATTTCGAAGAAATTAAAAGGATTTTAGAATTTTGAACCTACTTTGCAGATTTTCTAAAACTGGCTTTGCAATTCGGAATGATCATGATGTTTGCATGTGCATTTTCTCTTGCTTTTGCATTTGCTGTTGTGGTAAGTGTCCTTAGCAAAGAGTTTAGCTCTGTAACTATTATGTAGATTGTCTTTGTGATAGTGATGTCGATATGCAAAAACTGCACTCTTCTGGTGTGCTTGTATGACGCTGAAGGGAAGTGGAAGTTGGAGCCTGGGCTGGCTACCATTCTTCGGCTTTGCTTTTTAGTCATTGTCTAATTGATTCTTAGACTTGAGTGAGTGCTGAAATCTTTTCATCAATTTGCTTGCACTTCTTACATTCATGTAAAAACATTCTATCTAATTTAAAGCCTATTAGCACCCAATTGCTACTCGAATCATGGGGTTTTCTATGAATCTTGCTACTTTTGGTTGATGTAATTAAGCCTATTAGCTCAATTGGTAGAGCGTTGTGCTCAAGCACAAAGATGCGGGTTCAAATCCCGCATAGGTTACTGTAATAAAAAAAACTACAAAATAACCGATGTCTTTGAAAAAATAATATCGATGTCTATGTGGGTGATGTTAAAAGTAAAAAATGTTTAACATCAGCCAAAGCCCGATGTTATAACATACAAAGACATCTGATTTTAAAATATAAACGATGATATAACATACAAAGACATCGGCTATTACCCGATGTTAAAAAGTTTTTACTTTTAACATCCCCCACATAGACATTGAATTTTTTTTAAAGACATCGGCTATTACCCGATGTTAAATAACAAAATTCTAGTAGTGTTCTTTTGGGACAAGTTGAATTTGAGAAGAAAAGTGAGCCTTTTAGCTTCCATTGATTCGGGTTAAGAATCTCGTTCTTAGGTGAGAGGCCGAGAACAAAACCGTCGGTGAGAGACTGAAGGAGATTCCTTAGTGAGAGACGGCGGAATCAAAGGGTCGGAAACACTCGGAGTGCGAGGCCAAGAGTGTGGAAGATCGAGTGTTGAAGAGAGCTCGAAGTGCGAGGCCGAGAGCGATCTTGCATCACATATCCCTCATACTCTATCCCCTAACTTACCATCATTCTAAGGCCTTCCACAACCCCATCATCACCCTCAAATCACCCCCAAAACGTCACTCCAAAAAAGCCTCTCAATCCCTATCAAACGAGCCTCGTTCAGAATCATCTCTGCTCAGGCGACGTCTCGGTAAAACACTGTTTCCCGCTTTGTCTGACCTCCATTGATGAGATATGCCCCAATACACGACTGATACTTCAAGATCTACAAAATTAGTACTCGCACGCTCTTAGAAGCCAAGCCAATCGATGGGAAATCGTCATTCTTTGACAACGGACCTGTTGCTTCAGAAACTGCCGACAACTTCCCGACTTCTCGGAACCCTTGTCGCCGTTCCTTTTGCTTGAGACCGATTCCGAGAACGTCACTTCCTCCCACTATAGTAGAAGGGAATCAGGATCAATCCACGAGTAGGCGGGTCAGCGATGCCTGGATAGTCTCTAAAGCTTCTGCGCAAGTCGACCAGTAGCCTCGATATCGAGTTTGGAAGTCGATATCGACAGGGGCAGTCGATTCCTAGTGGGTGATGTCGATCTGGGAAGAACCTGCAAAGAAGAGAAAACAACATAGGAACTCGATATCGACTGAAGTGGTCGAAATCGAGTAGTCAATAGCTCATGTCGACTCAAAAGACCGTCGACGTAGAGTTGCTCAATTGCAGGTGGTCGATAACGACTATATGGGTCGATTTCGAGTGGCTTCTCAGACGATGTCAAGTGCAGAAAATAAAGAAAGAAAGTAAAGACGACAGATTTTTTTGTTGGTTTTTCTTTAGTAAACTAAAAGGCTCCTAGGATAGGGATTTACCACGACAATAACCATGCATGTATTATGACTTAACTTGTATAAAAGATTAAGCTTTTCTCAACATCAATTAGGAATATAGAGACTTTCGCATAAAAACCTAATTGCTATCCAAATTCACATGCATAATCCACTTTCGCTTCATATAAGGTAAATAAGGAATGATCCTAAACTTGCATAAAGGATTGAGCGCGGGGTAGAAGAAGAGATCGCATAATCAAATATCGAATAAAGCATACTTACATGGCTATCGTCGGGCTCACCCCGACCCTAGAAGTAGGACGACTACTCGCTCTTCATCGCAACAAACTCTATTGAAAGAAAGAAGAAGACTTGCATTAACTAAACCTTCAAAGCTTTACAACTCAACGCCGGTTCTCGCAAACGCCAAACCCTAAAGCTTCTCTCTAACTCTATTGCTATGGTGAGATATGATCTCTGTGATTCAATCAATAAAAACTAGCCCCCTAGGGCTTTATTTATAGCCTACTAATCATTACTAGCCAAGGAAAGTAGTTCCTATCTTCTATCTAAAATCTATCCTTAATAAGTAGGATAAATCTTTATTATGGTAAATATCAAAAATAACTAATAAAGATCTTAGGGTAAAAAGGAAACAACCCTTAAGACATAATCTATCTAATTAAGAAGATAAATTGTGGCCTTGTTGATATATCTTGCAATACGCGTTTTGAAAAGCGCGTCCAATCCGCGTCGAATTCCAATCGATATCGACCAGTCAGGTCGAAATCGATGTCTCTGCTTTCTGCTCGACAAGCTTCATTCCACTCGATCTCTGGTGTGAAGTCAATATTGATGCATCTACTCGATATCGATTGGTCTTCTATGGTGGTCTTTGTGGTCTGTCGCGATGCTCAGAGTCTACGTCGATCTCTTTAGTTGATATCGACCAGTGAAGTCGATTTCGACCACCTTTCTGCTTCACTCGGCTTCTTCGTTTTGACTCCGATTCTGCTCCAATTCCTACATATTTAGACCAAAACTTGTACAAACTCTATTTCTTGCACGTTATCTCATTCTACACAAATTTGCATTATTTTTCAACCTTTACTTTAGGAATTGAATGGAATATGAAGTCAAAAGATGCGAATAAAAAGACACTAAATATGTACATCAACCGGTCAATGGTCAAATTAAAAAATGGGAAGGAAGGAAAATGGGAAGGAAGGGCATAATTGTCAATTTGGGACAATCACTTAACTCCTTAATGAAAATGGACAAGGAGCAAAAAAATGGGGTCTTAAATGGACATTTACCAAATTTACCCTATAAAATTTTATTATGAAAATTCATATTTTAAAATATAGATAATTGAAATTATTTTATAAAATAATCTATATTTTAATTGTCTATAGTTTAAAAACATGAATTTCATAATAAAATTTGAGACACGGATTGGCTATTCTATCTTCAAGGAGCACGGATTATCTATAGATATTAGATAGATTACAGCTGAGGAATATGTATTTTTACTTTAAAGCTTTGTCAAGTTGTTTAGATAGTTACTAAAATAAAAGATGTATCCTACTTGTTTGGATAGAGTCTATAGTTTAGATAGAAGACACTATCCTTGGATAGCAAGGATTAGTAGCTTATAAATAAAGCCCTAGGGGGCTGGCATTGAAGAATCCAAGAAAACACATTCAGTTTACAGTCAATCGAGTTAGAGTTAGGAAGAAGCTTTAGGGTTTGGTGTTTGCGAAAGCCGACGTTGAGTTGTAAAGTTTCGAAGGTTTTAATGCAAGTTTCCTCTTTTATATCAATGATGTTTCCTGCGATGAGGTGCGAGTAGTCTCCCGAAGCTTCTAGGGTCGGGGTGAGCCTGACGTTAGCCATGCGTGCCTGAGGTAAGTATTAGATGTTGATATCGTTGTGTCTATATCATCTCCTACGATTCTATGTTTAGTCCTAATTGAAAGAAAAGGGATTCATGCTAACAACTTGAGTTATAAACATAAAATGGGTATAGACAATTAGGTTTATTTGCAAGAGTAATCCTAAGAGTTGGTGTACAACGAAAGCTCGTCCCTCGGGTGAAATAGCGCAATTGTCCGTCTTATTTGCCTTATCGCATGCTTTGGTTAACGTTGTGGTAAACCCTAATCCTAGGAGTTGACTTTTATATAGTTTATTCATAAAAATGCAGTCTTTATTCTGTTCATCACTCCTTATTCATCCTTGAGTCTTCGGCCTTTGTTTGCCGACAAAAAGCTAACAACTTTGTAGGAAACAACATCGATATCGACCCCCATACGTCGATATCGACCACTGTGTTTCGTCGACGGTCTTCTGTGTCAACGACGATCATCCTGCATGAATTAATGAGATCGATATCGACCTCCAACATCGATATTAACCACCCCTGTGTCGACTGGCAGTTTTCTGAGCCAGTCGATTTCATTTACTGACATCGATATCGACCTCTCTAGTCGATATCGACTGTTTGTTTTTGTCTCTGCAGGTCTTCTGTTGCAGAAAGGGTCGACAACCAAGGTCGACATCAAGCACCAAGGTCGAGATCGAGGCTTCTGGTCGAACATTCAGGACGTGAGCTTTCCAACGCTACTAGGATCTGGCTGACCTGCCTCCTCGTGGATCGATCCTGACTACCCTTCCACTACAACGGGAGGAAGTCTTGTAATTATTTGCATAGGCTAGGAATTGGTTTGCATTTATATTTCATATATTTGTATTTAAGAACTCGACATTCCTCCTACTAACAAATTGGCGCCGTTGCCGGGGAGGCAATCAATCACGCCCTAGTAGTCTATCTCACGTTTCTATCTAGTTTGGCCTTGCAGGTGTATGTGATGTGCTGATCGCCCACATGAATTTGAAGGAGTAGACGACCCTGAACGCTATCTTCATCTAAGGGCCCAAGCTCAGAGAATCATGGCAGACAACGAAACCCAGGCCAAGCTAATTGAGAAACTAAGGAAGCAAATCGAGGATCTAACAACTAAAGAGGCGGCAACTAAAGAGCATGCAGATAGGGAGGAGGAAGGCCGAAGGCGAATAGAAGCCCAAATCAATGCCCTCCCTCAGAATGCCAAGCAATACATGCACCCTGTGCTCTCAGTGCCTGAATCGGCTATCCTTATCCCCCACTCTAATTTTGAGATTAAGCCTAATTTTTTAAATGAGATTAGGCGACGTCAATTTGAGGGGAAACCTAGCGATTGTCCTCTTGAGCATATATCTTTATTCCTTGATTTGTGTGACACTATAGCTGATGGCTAAAGCCTTGAATATGTAAAACTAAAGGCTTTTCGTTGGTCTCTTGCAGGGAAAGCTCTAGTATGGTTGGAGAGTCTAGCCCCCAGATCGCTCTGCACGTGGGACGAGGTCAAGGATGCCTTCCTCAACAAATTCTTCCCACCATCAAAGACCGCGATGATGTGCAAGAAGATCACGGCTTTTAAACAAAAGCCATGCGAGTCATTGGCGCAAGCAGGGGAGCGCTTTAAGGAGCTGCTGAGGTCCTGCCCTACGCACGGGCAACCACCCTATGTCATCCAGGAGATCATCTATAACGCCCTGGACGTAGCTACCAAGGAGAGGATCAACGCCTATACCTCCTATGGGTATCTTGAGCTCCTACCGCAACAAGCTTGGGATACTATAGAGAGGTTGATCAAATTTGACAACACTTATGGGACTCCTGTGGCCTCCGACTCAAGGCATGCCCCATCTATGCCACTCTATGATCCCTCCAAGGAGATTGATCCCGACGCCAGAGATCAATTCATGCACGATCAACTAAGGAGGTTGCAGAAACAAGTCAAGTTCCTCTCCGCCAACCAACCCTGCGCCGAATGTGGCTCCGTCAGGCATATCACCACTGAATGCCCCCATACGGAGCAAGTACAACTAGCGGAGACACACCAGAAGACGCGCTACATGAGGAATCCCAATCGCCAAGGGTACCAAAACTGGGGAAATCAACCACCCCAATACAACCCCAGGGATCCTTCGCCTTATAGAGCTCCAGGCCATCCGGAGAGAGAGCCATGACGAGATGATGTCCAACTCATTCTTGATAAGATGAGGAGGAACCAGGCTGCAAATCAACAATCCAGCAACGCTATCTAGAACCAACTTCAGGGCCTCAACGCCCGAATGGGGGAGATGGATGCTTGGAATAGGACGATTGAGACCCAAATGGGTCAACTGGCGGCCCAAATCCCAAAGCCACCCGGCAAACTCCCTGGACAACCACAAGAAAATCCAAGGGGACAAGCTTGGCACATTGCCGCCATCAATGTAAGGAGTGGACGCACGTTGCCCGAGCCAAGGAGAGAAGGAGAAGTCGTTGGAGATGCAGTCGATGTCGACCCCCAGGTCGATATCGAGGGCCCTATCGACGTCGATCCTACAGTCGATGTCGAGCCCACTGCGAAGCACAGAACGGAGCCAGAGAGGCACTCGACATCGAGTGACCTGGTCACTATCAACCTCCCTGTGGATGTCGAACCCTTTGGAAATCGACCACAACTTCAGACACTCCCGAGGTCGACCACCAATGTCGATATCGACCCCCCTGATGTTGATATCGACCTGTCTAGAAAGCAGAAATCGACCTCTTCGCCTCCGAAGCCATCCAAAGCTCTACCCTTTCCTTCCAAGGCGCTGCGGGATCCAGGAGACACTAAGTTCAGACGCTTCGTGAAGATCTTACAAGGTCTAAATCTCACCATACCACTCACGGAAGCGCTCAATGAGATGCTTGCATATATGAGGTTCTTGAAGGACATCCTATCCAAAAGAGGTCCATCCTAGAGATCGCCGGCGAATGCAATTCAATTGAGTTCCCTAAGAAGTGCTAGGGGGCTGGCATTGAAGAATCCAAGAAAACACATTCAGTTTACAATCAATCGAGTTAGAGTTAGGAAGAATCTTTAGGGTTTGGCGTTTGCGAAAGCCGACTTTAAGTTGTAAAGTTTCGAAGGTTTTAATGCAAGTTTCCTCTTTTATATCAATGATGTTTCCTACGATGAGGTGCGAGTAGTCTCCCGAATCTTCTAGGGTCGGGGTGAGCCCGACGTTAGCCATGCGTGCCTGAGGTAAGTGTTAGATGTTGATATCGTTGTGCCTATATCATCTCCTGCGATTCTATGTTTAGTCCTAATCGAAAGAAAAGGAATTCATGCTAACAACTTGAGTTATAAACATAAAATTGGTATAGACAATTAGGTTTATTTGCAAGAGTAATCCTAAGAGTTGGTGTACAGCGAAAGCTCGTCCCTCGGGTGAAATAGCGCAATTGTCCATCTTATTTGCCTTATCCATGCATTGGTTAACGTTGTGGTAAACCCTAATCATAGGAGTTGCCTTTTATATAGTTTATTCATAAAAATGCAGTCTTTATTCTGTTCATCACTCCTTATTCATCCTTGAGTCTTCGGCCTTTCTTTGCTGACAAAAAGCTAACAACTTTGTAGGAAACAACATCGATATCGACCCCCAGACGTCGATATCGACCACTGTGTTTCGTCGACGGTCTTCTGTGTCGACGACGATCATCCTGCACGAATTATTAAGATCGATATCAACCTCCAACATCGATATCGACCACCCCTGTGTCGACTGGCAGTCTTCTGAGCCAGTCGATTTCGTTTAGTGACATCGATATCGACCTCTCTAGTCGATATCGACTGCTTGTTTTTGTCTCTGTAGGTCTTCTTTTGCAGAAAGGGTCGACAGCCAAGGTTGACATCGAGCACCAAGGTCGAGATCGAGGCTTCTAGTCGAACATTCAGGACATGAGCTTTCCAACGCTACTAGGATCCCGCTGACCTGCATCCTCGTGGATCAATCCTGACTATCCTTCCACTGCAACGGGAGGAAGTCTTGTAATTATTTGCATAGGCTAGGAATCGGTTTGCATTTATATTTCATATATTTGTATTTAAGAACTCAACATTCCTCCTACTAACAATCAATATAAGGGTATAGAATCTAAAAATATTTTTTCAATTTTTTTCAATGTTGATCTATACCTGAAATAATTTTGTGATGCACCGGAGAGAGCGTGAAAGAGAGTAGAGGATCCAAACTATAAAACGACACTTAAAAGTATTAGTATTATTATTATTAGATAAGAATTCGAGTTCATACATATCTAAAACTCGAAGGCCGACCAAGTTGGCAGATGGGAGAGCTGTCTAAAAACCGAACCTATAACAATACATAACGGTGCAAACTCGGGTAAATGCACTCTACAAAAAACAAAACCAAAAAGACCTAAATCAAACTAGATGTGGTCGAAGATGACAGATGAAGCCAAGCCCCACTCTGAAGCAGAACCGTAGGCCAACAATACATCAGGACCCGATCATCATGTGGGCAATGAGGACGAAACTCCAGGGAAGCAGTCACCTGAGTAATGGAGACGCCACGATACACACTACCATGACCCCAACCTATGCTGACTCTGACAGCCAAAACCAAATCCATGAAGAAGATTGCCAAGCCCCGCCACCATAGAGTCGCACATCGCTTGAGTAAAGAGCACCCAAAAACCCTAACAGAATTTGGTCAACCCTAACGGGATTTAGTACACGCTCATACGAGCGGATTTGATACCCAAAGTCGTTTATTCAAACCCTTTCAGGATTTATTTTACACCCAATCGAGCGGGCTATATATATATATATATATATATATATATATATATATATATATATATATATATATATATGATTTTATATAAATATTTTTACTTTTAAAATTATTATAGTCATGCAGCCCCAGTCCCAAGAAAAATACTTGGGCCTAAAGCACGCGATAATGGGTCATATAAACCTCGGGCCCAAGAAAATACTTTACTGTACGTGTTCTATGGTCAGCACAGCTCCAACCGAACGCCAGAAAAGGGACCAAGGCGGCCCGGGGAGGAGGAAGCACCGCCCGGGACGACCCGGACAGCCAGCCGAGGAGGGAGGGGCGATAAAGCCCATGGTGAAGCGAGGAAGGGCTTGGACCAAAAGGCGAAATCTAGAGCAAACGACCCCACCAGCGGCGAAACCGAATCAGGGCAGTGTAGGAGATAAGAAGGGCAGGAGGGCTAACGAAATCCGCGGGAGAGAACGAGAACCCACCACCATTCAGATCCCCAAATTAATTTGAAACCTCGAGGGGGGAAACGACCCGCCCGACCAAGGAGGAGCAATCGGATCCAAAATAAGGAGATTGAGACCACTGGAGTCGGTGATTCGACATGACAAATCCAAAACATCCAACCAAAACCCCCCACAAGCCAAGTCGTAGGAAGGCAGTAGACGAGGCGGCGAAGTGATGATTGAATAGATTCAAGCGACCGAAGCCAGGATAGGGAGCCGGGGCTCTGCGTTAGGCGGCCGAAGCTTATCAAAGTCCGACTCGGACAAATGACTGGGGGTCGTGTGCACGGACGCACATGCGCTAGTAGCCTAGCACACAAGTCGAGTGAGGCTACATTCTAAAACCAATTGGTAATAGAAGGAGTAGCCCACCGACTTATAAGTTAAGACGAGTTATGTTCAACTTTCAATGTGGGACTCTATTTGGTCTCATTCACATCTCTTAACACGCCCCCACAAGTGCAACTAGGAATGACTCATTTAGTTGACACTTGGACCAGGATCGAAAGACAGGCCGTTAGGCTAACCGCTCTGATACCATATCAAAGTCTGACTCGGACAGATGACTGGGGGTCGTGTGCACGGGCGCACATGCGCTAGTAGCCTAGCACACAAGTCGGGTGAGGTTACATTCTAAAATCAATTGGCAATAGAAGGAGTGAGTAGCCCACCGACTTATAAGCTAAGGCGAGTTATGTTCAACTTTCGATGTGGGACTCTATTTGGTCTCATTCACATCTCTTAACAAAGCTGAACGTGGCTCGGAGAAGTGGTGTCAAGCGATGTGAAGACCCAATAAAAGGGGTTAGGCCTCTCTCTCTAGTTTTGTAGAGAGAGGAGAGAGTGTCCGATGCAGAAGGTTTATCCTCTCAAACTGCTTATTCGTTGTATTTGTTTGCTAAACCATGGGGATGTAAAAAACACCAGTCAATGAAAAAAATCGTACGACTTAATGCTAATTATTTTCCTAGGAAACCTGAAACGACACTGAAAAGATTATCAAATTTTACAACCTAAAACGACACTTAAAGTTGATCGAAGGGAGTACCAAATATATGGGTATGCAAAACCCTACATAAGGTAGATTCCGACCTTATAATATAAAAACAAAATAAACCTAACACGACTCCCATTTCATACCATCCAACCCAAATTTCCCGAAATTAAACACTTTGTAGCCTAGCTTTAGGCCGGCTAAAAGCAATCCAAGTTAAGAAGATGAAAACCAAACTGCAAATTAATTACACTCAATGAATTTAAGCACAATATATTACACACACATGTTTTTTTGCATCTGATCATGAATTAATAAAGTTCTACCAGCAGTAGAGATTGTTCTAAGAATATGAATGAAACAATTAAAAAATATACCAATATATATATGTATGTGGTAAAACAAAAGCAATAGACAACCTAATGGAAGAAAGCTGGTATACTGAAAATCCGTTAGTTTCATGAGTTGGAGTAGAATAAAGGCTTGACGGAGTATTGTTTATGGGGAGAATTTTTGGAAGAAGAAAAGGGGAGAAGGTCGGAGCCACTCCGGCCGCCATTGATGTTGGTGGGAGAGCTACAAGCAGCCAAGGGAGATGACTCAAGGAAGGCCTTGCACTTTCTCAACTTGGAGGTTGAAGACGACGTCGTTACAGTGTAGAAACCATTCTTGTTTGTGGGGTTACTTATGATGCTCACATTGCCCCCATCCGAAGACATGCATTTGATTCTCGCGGTTGCTCCTGCACATATGATATATATATATATATATATATATTGGTTTTAGGTATATATATATATATATATATATATATATATATATATATATATATATATATATATATATATATATATATATATATATATATATATTGGTTTTAGGTTGGAACCTCATTTAGCACGTACATATATTATATATACGTACACTCGATCCTGGTAATGAGATACCTACCGAGGATAGGAGTAGCTTTGTTTCCATGGTCGGAAAGGCAGAAAATGGAGCCCTGGGCGTCCATGGTGTCGGATTTGGCCTTGTTACAGAACAATAGCACCGTCAAAGAGATGAACACACACCACGCATCAACTCTTTTTGCTGCAGTACCCATCGATCACCTACTCAACTATTCAATTGAATTCACTTGTATAATAAGTATATAACCAATTAAAATCAATGCCAATACTTCAAAATTCTGGATGGAGCTATATAAAATCAAGCCTTATATATATAGTACCTTTAATTTCCATGCATATCATCATCTACAAGGGAAAGTTGTTCGCACGTCTGCCTAAATTAATTAAATAAATAATGTTATATTCTTATCGGATATCTTCATGCGTTGAACCGCCCAGCTAAGCTATATGAACACATTAAATTAATTAGAAAAACATTAATAAAATAAATTAACAAGGTACATTTCGATCGATAAGCCAACGAAATAAACCGACCTCGACAGATACAATGTCGGTATGAAACGGCCTCTATATATTCAGCACGGTTTTGACAATTTCCCGCATGATTCGAATATCGCAAGCAATATATATAATGCATTAACATTACATTTACAGCTATAGTACAACTAATTTTTCTTTATGCTTCGATCCTTCCTAATACAGTATTTATTTTATTATTAGCTCATATATGTTATGTTATAATTAATTAATTCTCATATTTTTGAACTCGTTTTTTCTCTTGCTGGGTCGAATATTGGACCTTATCAGTTTTTTCCCCAATAATAATTTTTTCACCAATAATAATTATTAATCATAAAAGAAAATGTCATTTTTTTTGTTTTGTTAGTAATTTTCATACTTATTAGTTATAACTATGAAATTCTTTTAAAAATTAATAAATAAACTAATATTTAATATAGTTTTTATCATCTTAAAAAAACATATGTGAATAGAAAACGACATATTTTACCAAACAGATTGAGTGTTAACGAACCCATTACAAAACCAGAGAGTTTTTTTTTGTAAACTCGAGTTCAGGCGGTTGGACAATGACCCTGCTGGAACCTGCGAAAACAGCAACTTGCTCTAAAGAGCGTTAGGGGTGTAGGCCGAACTGTGTTTCTGTGAAGGGGCTAAGGCTGCGGTGAAGCGTGGTATGGGAGCCACTGAATGAGAAACGTATTTGCCCTCGACAGAGGTGCAGATCGTATGAGAGGCAACGTCCCCCAAGGATTTCACCGGCTTCTCTCACAGGTGCACTCGAGGGAGAAAAGTTGGAACTGGAACAGGCGCTCAGAACGGGAAAAGGGTAGGAGAAAAAGGAGAGGGAGAAGAGGCGATTGTGTTCGCTGTATGTTGAAAGCGAAGCCCTCAACCTCCTTATATAGGCTGTGAAATCTTGCTTAAGTTGTAAGCAAAGGGAAGATTTGAGTCTATCTTCAGAAGATTCGGGCTTATCAAAACCGATTGAAAGGATAATTTTCTCGAAAATAAATCCAGTGAAAATCAGATATTCGCGGATAGACACGAACAATTCTATCTGTAATATCTTCGGCCTCAAGTTAAGATTTTCCGCAAAAATTTAACTCTGATCTCGGAGCACGAGCCGGGCCCGAACTTTCCATGTGGGATGTGGGAAGCTCAAAAGGCACCTTAAAACCACCTTCTATATGCATTATCTCCAACACAGGCAAACCTGTAACTCGAGGGTCGACTAAGTCGGCAGACGAAAACCCGTCAATACAAACAGTACACAATCATCACAAAACAACAGAGAAGAAAGAAAAACCCAATCAACACATACAAGACAGCAAACGACAGAGAAGTCGATGGAGAACCAAGACGCGCCACGAGTGCCACGAACGCGGGAGAGTGCAAGGACTCACGACAGTACCCCAACCGGAAAGGGCGACTCCTGAGGATGTGTGGATCGCCGACGTTGCCCCACCTAAATGAAGAATCTTCGAAGACCACGAACACATCCACGATCCGTCGTCGATCAAACAGGATGCTGGATGCCCAATACTGCAACCCAACACCGAGCAAACGCAGACACACCAAAGCACCGACCCGACCCCGGAAGATGGAGCGAATACGGGCCAAAAAGGAGGATAAATCAACCATCGGAAATGTGAGAGGAGCTCCCGGGCCAAACAGGTCGGTCATGGAGCAAAATTATTCCCTAATATGTAGAATTGACCAAACCCTAACGGGATTTAGTACGCACCATTTCACGCGAGATTAATAAAATCATTATTAAAAAATAGTAATAATAATGATTAGTGTGATGTAATTTTCCACTGAGAACGACCAGGTTTTATTTTATTTATTTATTTATTTTTATGTATTTTATTTTATTTTATGGTAATTATTGGCGGGCTGGCTTTGGACCCAAGGCCAAAACCTTGGGTCCAAAGCACCAAGATAAGGGCTTTTCCCGGGTCCAAGGAAAGAACAGGGACCCGAAGAAAGAATTGGTGGAGCCAAAGGAGGCGATGATGATGAACAAACTTCCAGGCACAGAAGGAGCCGATCGGAGTGAAGTCGAGATCCGAAATCCCCAGTGCAATTCAACCAGGGCAAAAGGGGAAGGATTGATTGCCCAAGACCAACCCCGCCCAGATGGAGAAGGAGGAGAGGGGTGGGGCGGTGAAGATCCAGGCAATCGGAGGAGGTAGGACACCGAGCAAGACTCGTCAATCTGATGACAAATTGGAACCCGGTGGCACAAAAGAGAACCAAACAGGACAGGGGTGATTCGGGAAGTGACGCGGATCGCCGACAATGCCGGGGAGGACACCTGAAATAGGGTGATCGAACACCACACCGATTGATGGCAGAGGATTGAGATGTGTGGTTTAGAGGCACAGAAGTGCCATGGATAGACTGAAATCAGGAGCAAGAAGCCAAAAAGTCCAAAATCCCCAAAATGATTTCAAGTTTGTTCGACATTCAGGCAACCGAGCCTGAAGAGAACCCAAAGCCGAAGATGAACATTCGACTAAGTGTTGAAGCGCACAAGCAGGGACAAGCCGCAGCACAGGCGGTCGTCGACCAACACTGACGACCAGTGAACCCAAGAGGAGGAAGAAGACTGGGCACGGCGTCGGCGACGGATGAGAAGCGAGACACCCGGAGAGGGTGGATTTGGGGCTCCCGAAGGAGAGTTCAGAACTCCCGAAGGAGGTTTTTCACAAGTTGTAGAGGCTTCCGGCCACCTAAGGTGGTTTATTGAACCGCCAGTGGAAGACCCAACTGGGTTTTTTGGTCACTCTTCAAAGATTCTATATCGTACTCTTTTTTTATGTTAGTAAAAATTCAAGCTCGGATATACCTGAAACTCGAGAGGCCGACAAGTCGGCAGACGGGTGAACCGTCAAACATACAATAAATCGAAAATACAAGAAAGAAATAAAAAAAGGCGCAGTCCTCGCGTTACATGTGCACTGAGATGAACGAAACTAAGCAAGACAACACTGAAACGTTGAGAATGCTGACAAAGAACAAAGCCAAGCACCACCAAAGGGAAGCACCGCAAGTCAGCGGTACAGCAGGACTCTATCTCCTGTGGACAGTGAGGACGAAACTCCAAGGATCAATCTCTCGGATACGGAGTCGCCCTTAGCACACTGCCACGACCCCAACCTGCCCCACTCCGAACGAAGCACATCCAACCAAGAAGAAGACCGCTCACCCACGTCAACGACACAGACAACCCGAAGAAAACACCCAAAAATCGACCAATCAAGACACGGATTTCAACACTTGTAAAAGCTAGAGGAGTATCAAACCTCATAAGAAAGGGGTTATTTATCTAAAAATACAATTGTATATATATAGTTTTATAATAGTTTATTTATTTAATAATTAAATTTCCAGGCTTGCTTTGGACCCAAGAATTTGCCTTAGGCCCAAAGCACAAGCACAAGCAAGAGCCCAAACAACTGGACAAACGGGCCCAGGAGAGGTCGTACATCATCATCCCTGCCACAAGGGCACAAGGCAGGGATAGATTACTCATGCCACCGCCGACCAAGGGAGAAGGGGATGCAAGCGGGTGGGGTTTGGAGCGTAGGCAGGACCAAGCCGGAGCGCCGACAACGGGCGGGATGTAACACCCCTTCTTAGAACATTGAAGGGATGTCACAGCGCCAGCAATTACTCGGACTTTAATGTCCTCATAACTGCCTTAGGCTTATAGGGACATGCAACCATGCTCCCATAAACAAGATGATAATAAATAAACAGTAAATAAGCGGAAGACTTAAATATGAAATATAATATAATACTCTAAAACAATGTTACCCAAAACAAGGGTCTAAATAAGATAACCAAAACAATGGTGTAGTAGCAGCGGAAATAATGTTTAAATAGTTGCAGCGGAATTAAATAAGCTTAACTACATAATTTGAAAAGGTTGTACCTTAATACAAAACATAAAACAATGAAAAACAGTAGACTCCTTTACTCTTCAACGCCTCAAGACCGTTTACCTAAACCTGCGGATTAGTGGCTGAGGTATAGTATGCAAACCAGGGACCCCAACCGTCCAAAGGAGAAAAATAGGACGGTTAGTCTTTTTACGACTAGCAAGTAGCAGAAAATAAAATGTTCAAGACTCCGTCTACCACCCATTGACCATAAAAGGGTATTGGTGATTGTAGACTAAAATATAAATTAGGAGTTAATATATATGTGGAACCTGACTCGTTTGATTAAATAAAAATAATGTAAAAGGATGATCCAAAAAGGACCGAGTGTTTGAATGGGATACGGATCCGAAGACCCTAAGGAATCATATTCCGAGTACGGAAAGAATATGATATAACATTGCTGAAATTGGGTCACCTATTAGTAAAATAATATACAACACAACAATAATAATACATTTATCACAACGTTATCATTTCATTAGGACAAGTGATACTGGCCTCGGCCGCATATACTGGGCGGATGACCTACTACCCATAGGTAGATGTACCCATTCGAGAGATTTGCAATTTCGAAGGGGCGTCTCATGAGACGTTTATAGAGCAAGGTATAACCGAACCTTGACCTGACTTTACCCTTTTTCCATTATTTAAGACACACGTCATAATAACAACAATAATAATAATACAAACGGTATAAGTACCAATCCGCAATTACATCCTAGGTGACCACAAAAGGCATAATGTACACTTTAGATCTATAAAGTGCACGAAATAATATAACTGACAAGCATGGATATTCAAAACCAATAATATACCATACTTAACTAGCATGAAGGAAACAAAATGAACAAATCATGCTTTTTAGGAAGTTCGGGCATTTAATATAATTTTATCAAATTATGGGATCAAACTATACTTACCCGAGTTATCATGCTATGTGAGATTTCGGAGTTGATAAATAGCAACAAACTGAACTAACTTGCATATTTATCACAAATTCATAGCATGGAATGTATAGATGACACAAAAAGACAATAATTGCGAAAAAGGCACGAAATTTGCAAAAGTGCACTGATTGAACCAAACCACTTGCCTTAATCTGACGAAATGCTTATTCATAGTTGAGAAAAATAATTTGATAATGGACCTGAGATTTTACAGAATTAATTAGGGTATTAGTAACTTTTCAGAAATTACGGAAACGGCACCGTAACTTTTAAAAAGTACAAAACTTACCCTTGCTTTTCCCAAAAGCCAATCGATTCTGTACCCACCAAATCTCAGGAGCTAAACAGGCTGTAAATTTTTCCAAAACAGTATGTAGGTTAGATTAAACATCGCTTACTTATTCGAAACTCGATAAATTGCGATGAATAGAGCGGATCTTACCCAAACGGGACTCGGAATCGTCCAAGTTTCGAGCCTATGATCCCTTGCTATGGTATGAATCTGAAAAGAAATGATTTATAAGGATTATCAGCCCCTGAATCGAATGAATAAAGAAACGTTCATCAAAATCACGTTTTTCTGCTATGCAGAAAAACTGCTCACCAGTCAATTTCGGGGCTATGGTACGAGCACCCCTGAGCAGATTTGAGGAAACGAAAAGATGTGTTTGATAGAGGGTATTGCAAGGTTTACGGTGGATTTGGATTTGAGGGCTTTGAATCACTGTGGTAGTGGTGGCAATGCTTCGAAGTTGGCCTCTCGATCACTGTTCTGCAGAAACTTCCGACGCCGTTTCCGACGTCTTTCCGGTGAGCTGCTGCGTCGGGGCTTGCACGGTGGCTTCCTGGGTGTTGGAGGAGACCTGTGGTGGTCGTCGGCCTTGGGATCGTCGGAATTGTGGTCGAGAGTGAACGGAGATAGTTATCGTTTGTGATTTTCGGCTGGTGTTTATGGGGTTGCAGAGGATGATGGAGAGGAAGTTATAGCGTGTATTTGATATGGATGGGAAGCTGGTAACGTCCTCTAAGATTTAACCTAATCAAATCCCCTAAAGATATGGATTTTAGGTTGATAGATTTGGATGGAAGATTGCTAGTTATCATGTAATCAGATATAGGATTTTATTTTAAAAATCTGATCCGTTCTCTTCCCTTGTTCAGATTTCCAACCATAGTGTTGGGCCGTTGTGGGCTGCTATGTGGGTAGCATATGTGTAGCCCATATGCATGTATATATATACATAAATAACTACATATGTATGTATATATATAGAGTATAATATATATAACTAGCTATCCACTAATTTACCCATAATTAATATATAAATATTATTTATAAAATATTTATTTATTTAACTAAATTAAATAAATTAATTTCCCCCCATTTCACATTATAAAATGTGAAATCACTATCTCGCGAATTTTGACACACTAAGAATAAGAGGAATAAGAAATACTTCCGACTTTTATTTAATAAAATTCTAGAATTAAGTAAACGGAAATACGCGGGTATTTCACGGGAGGGACCGGAGACGAACCCGGAAAGTCCGACAAGACTAGGGGTGCAAAGAAGAGATCGAGAACAAGACCATGGGGGGAGGGAGATGACTGAAATCCGCCGGAGATGAACAAGTAAAACAAAACACGAAAACAATAATTGCAAACGTGAATTGTAACACAAATATAAAGCATTAATTGCAAACGTGTAATTGAAACACAAATATAAAGCATGATGCCGAGGGATTTTAAAACACCAATTTGGAAACCACCGGAGGTGGATGTGAAATTGGACGAGAGCGAGGCGTCGACTGGACACGGGGAAAGATGAGAGGGGACAAAGAGCCCATAACCATCCAAAGCCCCAAGTTAATTTTTCGTTTTGACTGAAACCGATAGTTGATCGGATTGGGGATTTTCATCACCCCGACGGTGGAGAGCACCACCAACGAAGGCAGGAGAGAGAAGCGGCACACACCAAACGGTTCGACCGGAGTGGAACGGTTGGAGGCGATCGACCGAGAACGAGGTTCATCAAGTCGAGGAGGCGGGTTGGTGGCTCCCGAAGGAGATGTTGGGGCTCCCGAAGGAGATTTTTCGACTCCCGAAGGAGAGGTTGACGCTTCAATGAGAGCGATTAGAGCACGATTTTTTAACCTCGAAGGGAGTTTTTCAATCCCCGAAGGAGGTTTCTCAAGCCCCGAAGGAAGGTTTCGGGCTCCGAAGGGAGGTTTCTCTTCTGTATCGTACTCAATAGTGAGAGTTGAAATGATGGACTAGTATTTTTTTTATAAAAAAAAGGCAAAAGATCAAATGTGGACATCATCTACAATGTAAACAACTACCAAAGAGAATTTAACATGTGTAAGACGATTCACCAATTTGCTTAAAGTATACACATTTGCATAGAGCAGTAAAAATACACATTACTTTTTAGGAATTTGCTTCATTGGTAAAATGTGCATTTTTACACATCATTCATATACAATTCATTTTAAACAAAAAGGAAAATAAAATTATAAAAAATGGAATGAAATTGTCTTGTTTTTTGTAAAAGTTTATACACATGGGGAGATGGTGTAATCAAATTTGCACATCACATGTTCAAATGTGTAAATTTGCACACACCTACACCAATAGAGCTAAAAAAAGTCTAAAACATACACATTTGTACACCTTCATTCATTGTGAATGGTCTAATTATTTAATTGCGATATACTTCCTCCGTTAATTAAAACTTGACGTTTTACTATTCACGCACACTTTTTTAGGTGTTAAAAACTATATAAAACAATAACTTTTTAAATAATTTCATACTTCTTACTATTAAGTATCCATTTATAAAAACAAATTTTAAAAAAAAGTTAATATTTTATATAGTTTTTATCATTATAAAAAAGCGTACATGAATAGTAAACGACAAATTTTAATTAACAGGGAGAGTAGTGTATTGGTGTGTTTTTTCATATCTTATTCCAACTAAATAACTACCCATTTTTCCAATAATGATCAAGTATTCTCATATGTTTACTCCCGATGGTACCCATTAAACCAAATAATTAGATTAATGCAGTTAAATAACTGCTCACTGAAACCAAATAAATTAATACGGAGTACAACGAGAACTCGATCGCTTCAAGAAACAAAACACATGTTAAATTTTTGCCTTGTCCTCTTTGCACCATAGACGGTGTTTGTATGGGATTGAGACTCTTTAAGAAATGAGAGGAAAAACTAAAGTTTAACTGTCATGCCCTTGATTGTATGAGATATGGAAGCTCAGTTAGGACATAAAAGAGAGAAGAAGAGGTAAAGGTAAAGGGGATATGTGTATTTCGTGGTGTCTTGTTCAGTATGTTTTAGGCCATCTCCGTCTGCCGACTCATCAGCCTTTCGAGAATCAGACATGTCTGATCTCGAATCTTTACTTTATCAAAAAAAAATATGATCAATTTTCAATAATTACACTTCTAACCTTGAATATTCCAATACATGACCTAAACAAAGCGAAAAAATGCAAATAAAGATTTGTTACTCATATTTCATTGTTTTTTTTGTTGTTTTTTTATAATGTGTGTCTATAGATATACTTAGAGTATTCACAATGCCACAAATCTTATTTTGTGGGTGTCCTTAGATTCAAAAAAAAAAGTTAGAAAAAAAGTGGAGTTATCAGGAGAGTTTCTTATCTTTCGCCTATTGTTTCTACGGCAAGAAATAAATGATGTCAAGAAGACACTTGGAAGAATGTTCCCTTTATGGATACTCTTATCAAATTTCTATTTTTAACATTATCTTATAAAAGTCAGTCACTCGTGTAGCTCAAATGCTACTGCCCCAAGGTTATGAAGATCAGAAGATGTATGATACATTCAACTATTCAAGTCACCCCCACTTTAGTATTTGGTACTACAAAAGAACTATTATCAATCTAAGATAAGATAATAATGCATCTCTTTGCTCTTACATCGGTTCAACATGATCAAGTGATTAACTACCAAACATCTAAATGAAAAGAAAATGGAATTTCGTTCTTGGTTTCCAAAAGGCACACCCTTAGGGATATATAGTATAAATTGGGCTGATCAAAGTCCGGATTTTGGAACTGTGATTTTAAAGCAAAATCTTGAATGTAACATCAAAAACTGATACAATAATATCGCTTCCAGCGGTTGTTTAAGAATGGCGAGTTGCAATGCGAACCCAAAACTAGAGTATAGACATGCCATCAAGCCACCTTAGTTTGGGCAAAACCTTGCCCAAGAAGGACTTGAAACCTTCATCAACCACAGGGTTACCCAGAATGTCGAGCTGAGTCAAGTTCAGATCCTTGAAAACAGAGAAAGCCTCCCAGTAGTTCGGAGTGTTGATCCCATATGCAGCACTTTCTTTAAGGTTCCACTCCCTCCCTGCTGTGTGAGATAATGGTGAGCAGCACAGGTATCGTGTGGTGTCAATAGAGTGCTTGCCTATCTCGTTGTGTGAGACGTCCAACACTCTCAATGCCTTGAGGTGTCTTAGTGGGTCAAGAGCGGTAAAGCTTTTCAGTTTGTTGTGACTTAAGTTCAGGCAAGACAAGAGCTGCATGGCTTCCAGACCTGTTGGAGGATATGAGAAAGAGATCTATTTAGGAGGATACAAGTAATTGACATGGTTATTAACATATCAGGACAGGCCGAGTATTGAGGGATCTTCTCATACTCATGAGTCATAACCAAAAACATGGCTCAGGTTAGGTGATTTACAGTCAAGCAAATTTGTCATAGAAAGGTGCAAAAATATACATATAGAATTTTCGTATGAGGCTAGTCAAAAGGGTGTACCTTCAATTGTTCTAAGATCATTGTGGCTGAGATCTAACATCTTAACCCATAGCAGACAGTCGACGGAGCCAATTCTTGTCAGTGACAGGTTGTTCAGCCTCAAGGACAGAAAGTGCCCATTGTCACCAGCCACGGGCCCATAGCGCCAAGAGTGACTCAACAAAGTCAGCTTGTTCAAAGCAACCTAACAGAACCAAGTAAAGACTAAGCTAAACAAATAGGGAACATCATACGATAATGGATGTAAAAATAAACATGTAAACCTGCCTAAGAAATGAATTCTAGAATATGGCCTTGCATGTCAATTCATATATTACATGTAGATGCAACGAGTCATGGTTTTGAAAATACAATAGAAAGTAATGAAGCATGAACATAATCATGCAACTCGATCCATGAGAACCACGAAACCACTCCACCCCCTTTGCAACATGCAACCCATTTTGCCAACAATGGTTGAAATGATTTCTTTTAATTTAGGACACTATGATTGTCCACATTCATGGTGTAGAAACAGAAGTCCCTTGAATTACAACAATACAAAACACTAAGCTTCATCTCATTCTGAGAAGCTCGGACAGGGGTTCATATAGCATCTAGGTGAAAAATATAAGGATGAGGCAAACCTTCTTTCTTATCAAAGCCAAGCTGTACTCGTCTTTATAATACTCCAAATGTGGAGGATCAGACTCCATCAAGCCTTTGTATAATTCTAAAACCTCTTCACAATGGGCCATTTGATTTGAATTCGATGTAGGGCTACCAGAGCTAATTGTATCCAGAGCCATCAACAGTCTAGCAAGTGTCAGGTTGCCAATTTTACTACAAGTCAATGACTCAAAAATCAGCATACCTTCCTGTTAGGAAATAACTTTTTGCAAGCACCAAAAAAAAAAAAAGTTTCGAGAGAAGGCATACCAGTTTTCCTCAGATAACAATTCACGGAAGAGAGCTATCTCATTTTCTATAAGATCCAATTTCCACTTAGAAGCAACATCCTCTTGCTTCTTATCAATCCTTAATTGATTAAATGATGTAATTGGATTCCATTCCTGAAGATCTGGATCATATTTCTCAAACTTGGAATCTTCCCAGGAAATGATTTTCAATTCCTGTACTTTGACATGTTCTGGAACAATTTGAAGCTGCACGACAAACTTAAACTGAAAAGAATGAGCAATCTGAACACCACTCAAAGAGACGATGCTACTGGAGTCTCCAAGGCTAACTTCCACAGGGAAATTTTCCGAAGAATCAATGTTGACATTGGAATACTTTAGTTCTGCAACCCAAGCCTGGGAATGCTGGCCTTTATTTGTTGAGACAAGCCTCCAAACCAGATTGTCATTTTCAGAAAAAGCAGATTTAACCATGACTGTGGAAGAGCTAATGCCTGTGACAGGCTGATCAAAATAAAGAACAATAGGAATTGTCCCACTATCAGGGCAATAGCCAGCAAATGGTGAAACTAAATTCCCAGCAGTGTCCCTGGTTAAGGATATAACCACCTCAGAGCCAGGATCAGGCCAGGATGAGATCAACACTGGAGCATCAAGCTTGACTGTTTGCTCAAGTAGCCAAAGATGATAGAACCAGCCACTTTGGTCATCAGGATCTGTAAAAAGTGCTTGATGAACAAGATCATACTCCTCATTCAAAATCTTCTCTTTGGGGAAATATCCTTCAGCTCTCTTTTTTATCAATTTGGAAAGAATTACGCTGCAATGGAAATTTTGTTAAATCGTGCTACAAGGATGAGACAAAATGGAAAATGAAATGTATAATATCATACATGCAACATAAAAAGCTTTATGGAAATAGAATTTCACTCGAAATCAGCAGCATCATTTGCAAGATGGTTCTGAACTCTCAAACACATATCATTAACTTGATGACTCATTTCGACCGATGTCAAATAAGCATATATCACCTATGCTACACGGAAACAGAAACGGAAACCGGAAGGGAAACGGAAACGGGAAACGGCAATTCAAATTTTGTAGGAAACGGAAACGCCGAGGAAACGGCAATATGAATTATATGTTCATTTAAAGGTCTAAATAAGAGCAATAAACATATCACTAAGTGATACACACTGAATGCATCATTAAAGCTACAAATTAAAATGTTCAATACGGTGGTAAATAGTGTCCTTGCTCCTTAACAGAAATCAATACAGACATGTCAAATATATTAAATGTCTTGCAAACCAACAAAATAAAGTAACTTAGTTTTAAAATAACAACATAATCAAGAAAAACACAAAATAATCAATCCAACATCAATCTTCTACTTAGCTAACTCATCCTTAAGTTTTGGCTTATCAAGAGAAAGTTCTACAAGTGAGGGTTTACCGAAGAAAGCTTAGAGGGAGAGAGCACTGAGCAAGTGAGAGGAGGGAAGACTGAAAATGGAGAAGTAGGCGGCAAGGATAGAAGGAAACGGGGGTTTCAGACGAAAAGAAGGGGAAGTATGATTTAGGGTTTGATTTTTTTTTATTTTTTAACTACAAAATTAGTGGAAACGTTATTTGGCAAGTCAGAAACGTTTCTGACCAACGGAAACGGTCAAAGTTTCTGACTTTTTTGGTCAACGAAACGGTCAAAGTTTCGGAGCTTTCAGAAACGTTTATGAGGTGTTTCCCCGGAGTTTCGGAGTTTCTTGATATGCAGAAACGCGAAACCGCTATGAAATGGAGTTTCAGGGTATCATAGTATATCACATTATGCTCATTACTTCCAATTTCAGAGATCCGAGTATGTCATAACTCAATTGGAAGTGTATACCAAAGCCAACTTATGTCTACTTCTTCGGCTTTATGGGAACAAGACATGGAAACTTGTTCTAGGAGGATATTATAAGAGTGAATGAGCAGGACCCTCATGCTTTTTCATTGTTTACAACAAGCAAATCAACAATATGATTCAATAGTAATTAATACCTACGATTGTGCCATGCAGAATAATTACTGAAATTCCTCTCTATCATTTCCGTTGTGTATTTCATTTCATCCTCGTCAGGGATGTTCTTCAATGCTGCAACAAATCTAGAAGGCCAATACAAAGGGGAGAGATTTTCAAACACGATTTCTTTTTAAAAGCTTGATTGTGCAAGCAAAGCCAAGCGCTTCACCTGCGGTAGTTCCAGGCATGAAAATTCCGGGAGTCAGCCTTCTGGAACTTATCAAGAAGCCTTAACTCATGATCAACCGAAGATTGCCCTTTGCTAAGAATCCACTTCCTGTGATGCCATGCTCCATATGACTTGTAATTTTGTCTCAATGCACTCTCTACCTAAGATCATCATAAACAAACAATTTAGCCCAAAGATTTATATCTTTCACATACCAATTCATGACTGACATACAATTTATTAATTGGCATGAAAAAGAAGGGATCCTGAATCAATAGCTGGTCCAATTGCTCCCCATTTCAAAGAGAGATGATGAAACTTACAATTCGGAGCTCCTCATTCAGAATCACTTGAACCGAATCGGAATCGGAGTCCGATTGGCTTAGGAAGTAGTCAACTGCGAGTTTTCTATAGTTCCAACCAGTGTAACACTCGGGGTTGATCTCCAGAAGCTTCGCGCTCACTTCTAATGCCTCTTTGTCATATCTATCGGAAATTCCACAACCCGAAACTCTTCAAAAACCCTAAATCCAAAAGAAACAACAGGACAACGAAAATCAAGAGAGGGAGAGATTACATCTTATTCTGATGGTTGTTCAGAAACTGAGATTGAAGAGCGCGCAACTTCGAAGCTTTAGCAGCTAAAGCTGCTTCGTCCTCCGGCCTTGGCGCTACCCGTGGCCGCCCGTGCATTCTTCTTACACAATCGACGGATCACAGAGAGAGATCGTTTTGACGTCAAGTTGGAGAAGGTCAAAATCGAAGATGACCACCAGGGTTGTGGCGGATTTAGCGATGGTCGACTGTAAGATCTTGCGACGGCGCTGGCGGGGGCGGCCGCTGACGCCGATGAGGTTAATACGGAGTACTAATTTACGATGGAGTAAACGGGAAATGGGTCATATGACCTTTTTTTTTAACAAATATTTGGGTGAGATAAAGTTCTATCAACTCTAAAGTCGAACAATCATTTTACAGATATCTGTTACTTATGACACTCTATTTGGGAATTAAGAAATACAATCATTTTTCGTAATAATAATAAAAGCATTAATAACATACTAAATCAAACAATCGACAAAATCCATTGTTGGAACAAAGAACAAACCAAGGAGAAAATACCCAAATACAAAAGACCTTGTGATAAATTATTTTGGAAACATCCACCAACAGACATTATCAAAATTAATGTAGATGCGTCGATAAAAATTGGATGCGAACCACAAATTAGTTGCGTTTTTAGAAACAACTATGGCCAAGTTATTAAAATATACAAACATAATATTAGGATGAGTCCAATTACCTTAGCAGAAACCCTTGCTATTTATGCAGGTATTAGACAAGCTACTGAACTAGGACTGAGAAGAATTATTATTGAAAGCGACTCTTCAATCGCCATCAACGGAATCAACCACATAAACAAGATCCCATGGATAATTGCCCAAATTGTCGAAGAAATCAACTCCTTGAGAAAAGACTTTGAGTCAATCAGTTTCCAACACTGCTACAGAGAAGCAAATCAAGCAGCTGATTATGTTGCAAAATCGTCTCTAAATTGTAATCTTATCTTGAGCCGTTCTTGTTACGAATTCCAAAACATCATCTATTTAGATGATCATGGATGCCACTAGGACATCCAAACTCTTGCACACTGTAAAAAAAAAAACTCTAAAGTCGAAATTTACCAACGGCCTCCGGGCTAGCAAAAAGTAGTATTGCAGACCCACCATACTCTGCTGTATAGAGCTGGTAATTCGGTCGTTCGGGTTGGGTTCGGGTCAGACTTGTTCGGGTCGGGTCAGTTCGGGTAAAATTTATGGTCGGGTACTGATCGGGTACTGGTCGGTCATAATAAATTTTAGATTGATCGGGTTTTGGGTTAAATCAGGTCATGCCCATTCGAGTTCGGGTCAAAGTGGGTCAGGCTCATTCGAGTTTCGGGTCAAGAGGCGGGTCGGTCTCATTTGAGTTTCGAATCAAAATGGGTATAGCCGTATAGTTGGTTTGAGTTTTCGGTCGAATCATATTCGACCCGTTTGGATAATTAGGTTGATTTTGACTCGGTTGAATACCTTAATATGTAATTTACTTAAAATAAATGATTTTGACTCGGTTGAATACTTGAATATGTACTTTTGACTCGGTTGAATACACTCATTGTCATTGACTCATCGGTTGTCGACCGATTTTCAAAAAAGTCATAATCGGAAATTCGGTATTCGGAACATCGTCCTTTTTTAAACATTTAAACCAATTGATCGGTGCTATAATTAAATCAAATTAATTGTACATTTAGGATTCAACCTTATTTTAACTAGCAAGTTGCAAATGGGCTTATTTGTGGTTTGACTATATCATTGACCCATATCATTTTCAATGCCCATTTCATTTTTAGCTTTTGGCCCATTAGTTTTTTTTCATTATTATTATTAGTTTTTAACAAATCTAGATATAAATAATTAATTCTATCAAAATATAATAATATAGATAAAAATAAAATAACAACTACAAAGTTATTGATTTGGATATAAACAATTCTTTCCGCAAAAAAATAATCATGTATCACAATTCATACAAATTATGGAATATGGACAAATAGTTATAGAATACCTATCATTATAAAATTTAATAGAATTATTATACTTATATTTATAAAAAGAAATCCATCTATAAAAAGCGAAAACTACTAGAATTAATAGAATTATTAACACTAATAGTCTAATATAATTTTTAGGTGAAAAAAACCCTTAAAAGAGTTAGCTTTATGAAAATTAATAGAATTATTAACACTTAGTTATGAAAACTAATAGAATTATTATACTTATACCTATAAAAAGAAACACGTTTAAGAAAACCGAAATTATAAATAAAACTTATAAATACTTCATCTTCAATGGATTCGAATGTTCGATATATTTAAAGTCTTGAGATTTGAAATTTGAGATTGAGATTTAAGATTGGGACAAATATGGATATTTGATATTTGAGATTTGAGGTTGAGGTTAAGATATATAAAGAGTTGAGATTTGAGAGTCGGGTCGGGTTCAGAGTCAAGTCGGGTTCAGAGTCGGGTCGGGTTTATCTGTGTTCGGGTCTGTTTTGAGTCGGGTCAAGTTCGGTCTCGGGTTCGGGTTACGAATGACTCTAGATTTTCGGGTTTCGGTCGGGTTCGAGTTCGGGTGAGTCGGGTCGGGTTTTCGGGTCGGGTCAGATTTTGCCAGCTCTAGTGCTGTGTGTAACCACTATGAATAAGATGTTATATTGTTATGCACTCGCTCCTCGAATGCAAATATAGTGGAATCTGTAATACATGGTCCATTGATAAAAGGACGAATCTTCGTGATATTGTTTCTAACACCGGGGATATGAGAAAGATCTTGGCAGTTTTGGGTCCTCACAGCGATAGAGAAACAAAAAATGGCATTATGTTGGTGGACGGCGTGGTATATTCGCAATCAATATATATTTAGACAAGTTAAATTGCCAACAATTAATGAATACTATTGTACGGTGGAAATGCATATGAGTAATTGGGTTAATACCCAAAAGATGGATAATAAGGACCAAAATACAAACTACTATAGGAGACCAGAAACCCGGGAGAGATCAATTCATAACGATGCACGTTGCTCCAAGTTGTCTTCGACTAAAAGAAATCGCAATTGGAAAAAACCACCTCAAGGATGGGCTAAATTAAATTTTGATGGATCATGTCCATACACATCTGAGAGTTCTGTTGGTTTCATTATACGTAACAGTGAGGGGCAACCCGTGGGATTCTCGGGTTAGGGTTCGGGTCACCCTTCCCCGACCCTTGACCCAGCGGGTCAAACCCGTGGCCACGCCTACCTACAAGTATTTTCACTATCAATTCTATAAAGCATCCAATGGGAATCAAGAAGTCTAAAAGAAAGGGAAAAGAAGTTATGTCTTCCGATCAAGCAAATGTTCAACATATTTCTAACCAACTAGAGCGAGAGAAAGTTGAAGAGCTGTGTTTTATGGGAATTTACATACCCCATTTGAATAATTTGATGGCCATCTTTTTTTTTTGATTAGGAAAGAATTCGGACGAGCAAGCTCTACCCGATGGGATCCTTACGGATGAGGTCTAAGAGACCAAAATCGTTATAAATATCGACACCCCGGACTGAGTGACAAAGGTGTGCAACCTTATCGGCCACTTTGTTGCCTAATCGGGGAACATGAAAGAAGGAAACTTCTTTCATAGTCGATAGTAAGAGTTTAACATCTGATAGGATCAGTTCAATTTCCCAAGGACAGTTAGATATATTGTTTAGATGGTTTATGATTATAATGGAGTCACCTTCAATGTGGAGTTTGTCGATACAAAGTTGTAGAGCGTGTTCGATTCCCAGCTTAAGAGCAAGAGCTTCCGCTTTCAAAGGGCTTTGAGTGCCAAGTTTTTGATAACATATATGTATCAGACGTCCTTCCCAGTCCCGGATTATAGCTCCAGCCGAGCTGACATTGATTGAAATTGTGGATCCATCAAAATTTAACTTGTAAGTTCCCTTAGGAGGTTTGCGCCATGTAATGTTAGCATGCTTTCTTTTCATCATTGGGTGCTTGGAGATTTGTGTGCGTAAGGGGAAGTCCTCGTCTAAACTATACTCGAAGCGAGATGTTTTACTCCAATTTTCCTTACGAGTTTTAAAAATACGTAATGAACTGTCTCTATGAGGTATGGAGACCTGTCTAAAAACATGTTGGTTACGAATGTACCAAGCCGTCCACCATGAAAAGGCAAGCTCCACCTTGGCCACCGAGGTAAGGTTGTATCCGTTTATCTCTCATGAATGATTTATCATCTTGGATATTATTGAGTTTTATGTGTGTAGGTAAACGAAAGAGAGAGCGCACATATTGACATTCTAGTAAGAGGTGAACATCGTATTCTACTGCGCAGTTGCACATTTTAGAGGTGGAAGGTACCGAAGTCCCTCGTTGGGTAAGCCTAGAGGCAGTTGGGAGGCCATCATGACAAACTTTCCATAAAAAGTTTTTGACCTTAGGTGGAATACCCAAATTCCATATCCAGGCGTTATTGTCTACGTTCAGAGAGGATTGAGCTGTGATTAACTTGTTTGTATGCACTCGACGTGGTGAACCAACGAGCCCTATCATGCCACCAATATAAACGATCCTCGATCAAAGGGAGAAACGGAAAGTGGAATGTCCAGGATTTCTATGACTATGTCATTTGGTAATACATTGTTAAGTTTTTCCATCCACCATCTACCACCTAAAATATAATCAACAACAGTTTCCTCAATGTTATTGGTTTGGTGGCAATTCTCCCGAGATTGTAGAGAGGAAGTTGTAATCCAATTATCCGTCCAAAATTTAATAGAGGTTCCATTTCCTATTGACCAAATTAGGCATGTCTTAAATTTATCAATGAGAGTTGTCAGTTTGGCCCACTTTTCCTGTATTCAAGGATGTTAGCTGAACGAAGATACTTGTGTTTAATGAGTGTAACCTAGACATTTCTGGTTCTGTCAATATTTTTTCATAGTAATTTCATTTGAAGGGCTTCATTTATCTCTTTCAATTTTCTAAGCCCAATCCCCCCATATTTTTTCGGTCTGCAAATCCTATCCCAGCTAATAAGCGGGCGGTGTTGATGGCCATCTGATGCCAATTTCGGGTTTCAAAATAATAAAGCATTTCATTCATTTTTAGCCCAATTTCGGGCTTCAAAATAAAAAAAATTATAATAATATTTTTTTCATTCATAATTTTTTTAATCTATCATTAGAATATAAACTCTATATATTTAGGGTTAAATTATTAAAAAAATATAATTTTATTTATTTATTAAAATTCATATAATTTTATTTATTTATTAAAATTCATATAATTTTATTTATTTATTAAAATTATACACATTTAGAGCATATGTATAATTATTTAATTTATTACACACATAAAATAATAAATAAATTCATTATATAAATATTATTAGTATACATTATAATTATTATTATATTATATCATTATATGATGTTGGGAAATTAATAAAAACAATTAAGAAACATTGCTGGGTTTCAGGGATGTGAGTAAAAAAGTATAATTAGTTGTTAAAATGATAAAGATGAGAGAGAAAGATAAAAAGTAGGGTTAAGGAACTCATGAGAATTTCATGGATGTGGATGCTCTAAATGACATTGGGAGAGAATCCAAATCCGAAATTATATACTGAAAAAAGAACTAGTTTTGGTTAGGGTAAATTATAGAAAACCACCCCTTAAATAGGGTGATTTGAAAAAATCCCCAAATTAGAGTAGAACTTTAGTAGTACAAAGGGGTACATAAAGGATTCAATGAGCTCCGAGTGTGGTGTTCATCTCTCCAAGTACAAAGATGACGAGTTCCTCCGGTGATTCACCAAGCAACAACTATACTAGAACATCTCGTCGTCATTTTTGTCGAGGACACATACACTTCCATTGTACCTACTCAAAAAAATTAAGAATCCAAGAAGCAACAAGATGTGGTGATTACGCGACGGCGATCCCTCTCTCTCCTTGATCTAGTTTTTGGTCAAACTTCGAAGCTTCCCAGGCCTCCATTCATCCGTCTCTCACTCTTTCATAACCTGCGTTCTCCAATCTTCACTCTTCTTCTCAAATAGCAAGAGGTTTAAAGTGTTGTTCCCTTTTTACCCTCCAAACCTATTAAAAATATAAGGGCAAAATGGTAATTACACACTTTTTTAAACACCAATCTTAACGGAAATAGGGAGATGGGTGGTCTTTTGCAAACATTTAGTAACTAAGGATGGTGATTTTCTGCAATTTTGAATTTAACGGGTGGTTTTGTGCAAACTGCTAAATTTAAAGGGTGGTTTTATGCAATTTTCCCTTTTGGTTATTCTCGTACGGTACGGATTAGTTGCGCTCGAAGGTCTCCCCCCTTTGTGCACGGTTCGGATCACCTATAACCCACGATGTAACCCACAATGTTACACAATTTCTATTGGTCCACATATAATTAATTTATCAAATTATTTTAGAAAATCTTAATTAAAAGATAATTCTTATTTCCTAAATTAAAAATAAAAAATAAACACGTTCTTTTTTAATCCCTACCTCTGGGCTCTGGCCGCTTAAACCCTTCTCCCTTCCCATAATGGATTGTGCGCCGGCGGAGAAGAAGGCTACGCTGTTTCTTACTCTCTCCCATTCACCAAGATTTCTCAATTCCTTCCTGCAACCGCATAAGCTATATCCTTCTTCTTCCTCTTCTTGATTCTAATCGGCGCCCTGACGGAGAAGAAGATCCGACATCGATCAGGCTCGACAACGACGAATACGGTAAATAATTTCGGTACAAATTTGATTCGGATTCTTAGCCTGAAATTTTTTGTGGGCATCAACAATTAGGCTTATGGTTATTGATTGTATTTGTATAGAGCCTTAGCAATTGATTTCTAGGATGTCAACATTTTAGAGAATTTGTAGAATCAAGAAGGGGTTTGTTCTTAATTGGCTTCTAGGAAGTCATCTGAATGTACTTCGGTTGTAAATTTCACCTAACTAGGTTGCAAGTATATTTGATTTGAATTTGGGATTGTGAATTTGATATTAATTTGGCTTCCAGAATAACTTATTTCAAAATTTAGATATATTGTGAGTTTGATTTGTACAAAGAGGTTGCAAAATATTTTGTTGGAGATTGATTTCCTTGCTGAATTTTGTACAAAAGGAGTTTGCTGGAACTTTTTCTATTTCTATTCCCTTATTGATTTTTTGTATCAAATAAGCTTGTTGGAGACCTTGGTATTCACTTGTTGAATTTTTTAAGAATATTTTTATAAAGCCTATTAGCTCAAGTGGTAGAGCAATATGTTCATACATAGAGATGTAGGTTCGATTCCTACATAGGCTACACAAAAAATTCAATTTTATATGAAAATCTTGGTAAATGTCCAAATGAGAAAGATATTATCATGGTCTATGACAGTATATGGAGTCGAATGCATCCCGGAATTGTTGAAGTGGATCACCTTTTTGGAGCTTGTAATCCTTACATTGCTCATAATTAATCTGAATGTGCAATTTCATTTATCAATTTATTTTGAAATGCTTTATGTGAGGTGAATGGTATATGCAATCTTAAATCTTGTATGATTATATATATAGTAAAATGTAATCAGCTTCCTTAAGCATTTATTGTGCTTCTTTTAGCTCTTCTACAGTTCATGATGGGTGATTTGGTGAAGGGAGCATTGACTTTAGTTGAAGCTTTCTTTAGAATAGTTGTTGTACAAATTCATCTTATTATTTTTGGACATTACAGTTACATTTATTTTTGTCCACTGCATTGAGTAATTAGTATCATTTTTTCAAGAATGCAAATTTCACATTTTTTTAGAATGAAAATTCACATTTATTAGTGTTATTTTTTTGATAATGCAATTGAGTTGGAGGCGCAGCTCTCTGAGGCTGAGAGAATAATAGTGGACCTTAGGGAAGAATTAAGGATGACACAAGACAAATTAGAGAAATTACTGTGTAGTCAAAAGCAACCTTTGAAATTGCACACTTCTGAAGACTATGAGGATCAGCAACTGACTTCAAAGAATGGATTGATTGCACAAACAGAAGATAGAAGTTGTGAAGAATGAATTGATTGCACAAACAGAAGATAGAAGTTCTAATTTAGTTCAATATCCATCAACTGCAAGGAATAAGATTTGAGTTCTGATAAAGATCAAAATTTGAGTTTTGATAAAGATCTTCTCATGTTTAATCGATCATTGGTAGTTTCTAGTTTGCCTAATGTACATATATCTGAGGAATCCCGAGGGATTTCTAATTGAGCTGACAGTGACAAGGTTCTGAAATTCACATTCAAAGAAAGCGCAAGAAGGAAGCGTTGACAAAACTTGACAGCAATAGCAAAGAAAAAATTAAAAATGACCAGTTGGAACTGAATAGAAAAATGAAAAATGACCAAGTCTTAGGCAAATGGAAACTAAAAATAGACATGGCTAGAGATGTCTTCAAGAGCTCCATAAAGTCCTCCTTCTCTTGCAAAGATGGATAAATATCTACACAGTAAAAAGTCCAATTAGAAGATGAACACTTTGTGATTGTCAAATAAAAAAATAACAATGACACTTGATAATTACCAACCTTTTATCTTATAACTAAGAAACTTCTTTGTCCCAGCTAGTTCTCCAAAACATCATTTAGGCAACCCTGGAAAAATCATTTTTGTTATCATTAGCCGCGTAGCTAACATAAATACAACAAGAGCACATTAAAATAAGAAGAAAAAATATTAACATAGAACTAAAACAAATAGGTTGTTTTTGTTTTCACCTCATCAGGAGGCACATCAATGCTTGCCAATAATGTTGTATAACTGATTTGAGAATGTTGAGTACTCTGAGTTGGTACTGGATTAATATACATGCCACTTTCTGTATACTCCCATGGTTGAATACCTTTAAAACCCGATTGTTGTGGATCATATCCATTCACTTGAATAATTTGGTTCACCTGCATTAAAAGGAGTTAAGTATATAGGATAAAAATGTGAGTGTACTGAATCTGAAAAATGATAAATATTTTATTTATACATGTGCCATATGTGAAGGAATTGGGTTTTTTGCTACATTCTTCATCTTCCTTTTTCTCTTTTGTGCTGTTTCAAGGGCAGTTTGGGGCCTTTTACTTGTCTGGCCTTTAGATTTTGGCTTCGGTTTGATGCCTCTGATTTTCCTTGTCGCCTCACCGGCATTCACATGTATATCATGAATCAGTTCGCTTCTTGGTACATGACAATCCTGCATGTTTGACTCTATAGACCTTTCCACTGATTTTAAATCAAGTTGTCCCAACAAACTGGTAAGACCTTCCATCACAATGGCATATTCATCTTCAAAATCCGATGCTCTTGTGACCAAGCGAGTAGATAGACGACACATGTTTCTGTAGCGCCTCCCTTTTGCTATTGCTGGTTGCTCTTCAATATTTGATATCTCACTAGTCACTCTACCGGTCCCCCGTTTGGCATCTTTTGACCATCTTTTCATAACGTATTTGCTAGGCATTTTAGTGATACCTTTGAAAGAGAACAACTTCAATATATGACTACATAATAGTCCAGCAAACTCAAACTTCCTACAACTACAACTTATGATTCCTTCTGCTTCACAATAGGAAACAATAAAGCTGTAATCCTTAGCATGAGGTTTCACCATATACTGCTGAAATTCACCCATCACACCACAAGGTTCAATATGGCAATCATAGGATTTACCTAATTCTGCCTGAAACAACTTAAAGACAGCAGGTGTATATACATTTGCAGCATCCTTCAAAATCTCTATAGGAATAGGCAATGCTACTTTGCTATGGCTTGTCTTAAAGTCTGCAACCATCTCACCATAGCGACGATCACTGAGCAATCGTTGAAAGTGCTCAAAAAATCTCCTCAAATCATGCTTATAGCTTACGTAATGCTTGATCACCTTATTCATGCTTTCACTCCGCTGCGTAGTTATCATGTCTGCACAAAATGTATCTCTCCCATAAACCAATGCCCACTTCTCCTTGATAGTGAACATTCTCTTCAACCACTCATTATCTTGTAATCCATATTTGTCAAGCATTCTACTCCAACCATCTAGAAAATCAACCTCATGCTCATAATCATAAATGCATTTGCTAAAATCTCTAGCAAACTCTGGGTAGATTGAAAAGACACTACTCAAATGAGTTGCCGCATTTTGAAAGATATGCCATATACAAAGCCGATGGCAGGTTGTTGGCCACTGAATTTTAAGTGCTTTTGACATTGCAATATCTTGATATGTCAATATGGTCTTCGGTAACTTTCCACCCATAGCCTTTGCAAACGTGTCAAACAACCACACAAATGAATCTGAGGTCTCGTCATATAATAACGCTGCACCAAAGATAATTGTTTGTTTGTGATGGTTTACCCCAACAAATAAGGCAATCGGTCGACCATCCTTATGCTTTCGATACGTAGTATCGAAACAAACAACATCACCAAAATCCTCATAATCATCCATCATTATCGCATCGGCCCAGAAGATATTTGTGATCAAATCATCTTCGTCCACTTGAAGAGCGTAAAAAAACCCAGGGTCTGCTACTTTCATACTTTGTAAGTATTCTAGAACTCCACCAGTTTCACCCGCCTTTATTTCTAAGCTACGCTTGGAGCGCAAATAATTTTTATAATCCACTTGAGCAAAACCAAGACATTCACGACCTCCAGCTTGTCTAGCCATAAACTCAAAGGCATTTTTTGGAGCGATACCTGAAATATCGGCCAAGTCAACTTCTGTTGCTTGAGAGCTCGACACCTTCCGATGGGATCTAAATAGATGCGCTTTGCTCGGACTTGCCAGATTGTGATTATGCTTAGCAATGAAGCCGACTACTCGAAATTTTCCAGTTTGGCGACAACTGACTTTTAACATAGCTAAACAATTAAATCTTGTCTCTGATCGTTGTGACCGGTAAAAAACTTCTCTCTTATCTGGTCCTCGTGTACCCTGGCATGCGCAAACAAATATCCTATCAACCAATATTCCCTTGATTTTATGAGCTGCACTTCTTCGAACAGAAAAACCAACTCTTAACGCATAAGTGTTGTAGAACTCATAAGCCGCATCCTCGGATACAAACTCCATACCAATTTTCGGAATGATTTCTTCTGATAAATTAGTATGAATTGGCTCTGCAATCTCATTATCTTGACAAGAATTTTTCAGATTCTCATCTTGCTCAAATTCTAATCGACGACATGGTTGTATTTGTTGTGCAATATCATCCGCATGCTACAATTACAACATCACAATATTAAGTAATTTCAACAAACATATATATGCTAGAAGAAAGCACCATAGCATGCATGTACCTCAAGATTGAGATGTAAACTTTCGCCAGACATGTTAGACTTGATGATTGCATATACAAACCGGTGCTAATGGTTCTTTGACGGTGAACTAGATGAATTGACCTAACGTCTGAGCATAAAAGAATTTTTAGAAAATCTTTATTTTTATTTTTAATTTAGGAAATAAGAATTATCTTTTAATTAAGATTTTCTAAAATAATTTGATAAATTAATTATACGTGGATCAATAGAAATTGTGTAACATTGTGGGTTACATCGTGGGTTATAGGTGATCCGAACCGCTTTGCGCACGCATCTCTTTCCCAAATCCCTAACCCCCCACTATTATTATTTGAAAAAAAATCACTGCCTGCGACTCCCAAATCCTCTGCGCCGGCCACCGCAACCGCAACTCACAACTCACGTGAATCACCACCAAGGACGACTGATTCGTCCTGCGCCGCACTTCAACACCTCTACTCCGAACTTGATCCATCACACTGTTATAGTGTCAAAGGAAGATGCTGTCACAGTACGGTATCAAGCTTGCTGTTCACATAATCTCCACCGACTTTGGCGATCTCGTTGCTGTATGTTCTCTTCTCCCCCATCCTCCCCTCTAATTGGTATACGCTCGTAAGCTCATCCTTTCATTTTTATTTTTATGGTGCTTCGTTGCAGAAAGTTTGTGAATGTCTTCTCAGAAAAGGAACCCTAACCAGACCGGCCATTGGAAAGCTCGCTGAGATTCCTAATGATAAGGTTACCAAGTGTCTTTGGGTATTAATCCAGCACAATTGTGTCCAAGCGTTTGCTCTGGCTGATGAAGGTAGTTGAATACCAAAATTTGAAAACTTTGTATACAACAAAAATAGTTTTAGCATGAATACTGGAATTATTAAGCTAGCGCATACAAAACCCTAGCCCTAATTCTCATTCTCATCGTTTTGATTCCATACCCTGAAGGCTAAATGGCATTTCCATAAAACCTAGCCCTAATTCTCACTGTTTTTTTCATTACAGGAAATAGTTTTTTTTTTCCCAAATTAAATTGCTTTCAGAACAATTTTTTTTCTGCATTGAGGATGTTCCACAAAATATATGAGATTTTAACTTACAAAAAACCAAATGTCTTTTATGGGTAAGTAGAATTGATGAGTGTTGCTCCTTCTTTACAGAGATACAAAAATATTGGGAGTACGGAACTTATTTGCATTGACATTTGAATGTTTGAGTCCGGCAGTTCTTATCTTTTTCATGCAGTACATGGACAATTTGCTCACTATTTTCTTTATAGGGAAGCCAGCTTGGAGAATTTTCCCTATTTTATCTTGAGGAGACCCATTACTTGTGATTAAATCGTGGATTAGGAATTATCGTATGTATTGATATCTCTCCCAAGGGAGCTAATTAGATTTTGGAAATTTGTAACTTAATCCTTCTATCAGTTTAGGAGTTACAATGGCATGCATGGTTATATCTGGTCAGCAACTCAGCATGTGCTTCCAGACTTTATTATAGCTTGCAGGGGAAAGTTGTGAATTTATTGTATTCATTTAGAAGTTTTCTCTTGGTGCTGATGTTGAGTATGTTCTTGTACGTATTTGAATGCAGGTGGATTTGGAGAAAACCCACAGACTAGAACACTGTATATGGCATTGTTTAATAATATAATTTGTAGGTTGAGGTTTCCAAAGTTCTTGACGGTTGTTTCCAGAGAACTGGATAAAGAAGTTAGTATCGTAATCTTACACAACTGCTAATATTCCCATTTAGTTTTGTTGCATTTCTAAAGTAGAAATAATGAACCTTGTGGAACTGGTTTTCTGCAGTGTGCGTTTATTGTTGAAGGTTTGCTTCAGCATGGTAGACTTACATTGTCTCAAATATTGGATAGGGCCACAGACTTCTCCAATGAAGGTAACTCCCTTCTGAATTTTGATAGTTGTACTTATTGACTAGTAGATAGCTGAGTTTTTTTCAAAGGAAAGCTCTGAGACAACCACGGAGGACATAGTGGAAAAAGCTCACTTCCTCTAGGGTTATCCAAAGATAACCCTATATAACCAGTAGTGCAATGACTCAGTAGCATTGCCCCAACTCAAAGTCTTCTTGGCATTCAATTCACGTAACATAAATTGGTTAGGAAGTACTAACTGAGCTAGTTATTGCTCACCATTCATCAGCCTTTATGATCTCTAACTTGCATCGGACTCTAGAACTCTTCAATCTTAAGTTGTGTCCAGCACTCATCTTTCTAATGTGGCCATTGTCTTGAATTCGCTTATTGTCTTGAATGCTTAGAGATACATCAACAAGACTAGATAACATCCTTAATATTTGCCCGCATAATTTCCGAGGATTAGAGCATGCCCAACAGCTTCCCCATTACATTCTCCAAAATAGAGAATTATAAATCACATATTTTGAATTTGTTTTGCTTAATTCCAACCGCTTCCCCATTATAGTTTTACCCCAAAATATACAGAGTTTTCTTCAAATTTAGGGAATGGTGTCCATTTTTCCTCCCCATTCTCTATTTTGGAGAAAGTAATGGGGAAGCTGTTGGACCAAAAACAATTCCAATATTCTCCAAAAACTTAATATAGAGAATTTGTTGGGGTTGCTATTAATTGCCATGGAGAAGGAATGAGTTTCAATATGGCCTTGCTATCGATGAAAGAAACCCAAAGATGTTATTAGTCCTGAATTAGTCATTAACCTTTTTTCTTGGGAGGCACAATAGCTATATTATAGGGCTCAATTACACTCCCAACCTTTAATCATTAAGTTATAGCTTCTTCCGCTTCGAGTCTTTGACTCTTGTAAAAGAGTATTAAGTAATCACTTGAATCATTATATTAGCTTCATGTCACCTTTTTTATTCAGGTAGAGTGGCATCCAGGCAAGTAAATTTTTATTTATTGAATCTCTGAAAATGCCAAGACTTATTTCATGCCAATCAATTTCTACAGGTTTATTTGAAGAACCTATGTCTTTGAAGTATTCCACCTTATTAAAAGCCGTAAAATTGAGTTTCCTTTGGAAGTTTGGATCCATTCAAACTTTAATGGAAAAGGACATTCTCATCCTGGGATCGTTCTTTGAAACACTTATTCTTGATGATTTCAATGTATCAAGTAGGATGGCCTTTTTTATGAATGGCACGAGTTCATATTGGATGACTTCACCGTAATATATTTTTTGGATGATTAATTTGCTTATTTTGATCCGTAGACTGTCAACTATTCTGGACCATATGGAAAGGGTTCTATCCAAGTGCACGAGCGTCCTTTTAACTGGTTCTCTCTAGATGCTTCCTAATAGTTATCCTGATAGTTCAGCAGGTTTTCACACATGATCATTGATGATTTTGGAGATGTTTCTCTGCTTCTGGCTGTTTATATGTTAAAAACCCGTCTCTAGTGTTTCTAACTGTTGATGATAATTGCAGACGTGAGTCAGATTGTTTTGTGCAGCTGTATTTGAATTTTATGTTTTTAGCCATATTGGAGATGAGATCATTGATGATTTTGGAGAAGTGTATACTTCTGATTTGCTTTGGAGCTTGAATCAATTCCTAAGCTAATATTTCCTTGATTATAGGAGATATTGTACGTGAAAGGTTTATGAAGCTGGTCGAAGCACACTATATAGAACGATGTCCAGCTGCTGAGCCACCTGTTTTACCCGAAGCTTTAGAAGGCTCCGAAGACAAAAAAAGGGCTAAGACTAAAAAGGTTACATTTTGCAGATGAACTTATTCATCCCACCCAAGATACTATTTATGACAAGTGATAGCTTGCTTCTGGCTTCTGCTGTTCAATTTGGAGTTTCCTGTATGTGTGATGTGAGCATCTTGGAACCATGTGTCATATGAACTTGAAGAGTTGTTGCATTTTCATGGTTTATTTTTACAGTCATCTGTTTTTGTTGTAATTTCCTTTTTTTCTTTTTGTATACTTAGCCTCTTTTTTGAGGTTGGGGATTTGGTTTTATATGTATTTCAAATGAACATTTACCTTGAACTAAAAAAAAGGAGCATTATAACCATATACATCTACTCTTGAAAAATATTTTATATGGCTATGAGAGGCTTTCAATTTGTGTTTTGTATTGATGATGCATTTAAACAGAATGTTCTATTATGCATGATCACTTGGATTTTCCACTTAGCTCTGATGTAATTGCTTGATTTAGACTTGTCTACATGTGGCTATCATTGTCAATTGTTTACTCCTTCGTGCCTTAGTTGTCAAATATAGAATGACAAATTCTTAGCTCTTTTTTTTAATCGTCCACCCTATGATTATTTTAGTTTTTTTTCTTGTTAAACTAAATGTGGATTTGCTTCACTTTCTATATAATATTTGCAGATAATTCAAAAGGAAGTGACTCTAGAAGATCGTGTTATTGCTGCATCTACACTATTGGAGGCAGAACGTTTCTCTACCACGACAGTTACAGGCAAGGATATTGCTGAAGAGAGCAGAAGTAATGGCTCTATTAATATGAAAGTTGGGAACAAGGTTGGTGACTAATGAATAGTTCATTGATTCCATCAACTAGATGCTGATATGCTATTTTATCTTGCATCCAGCGCAAACATAACTCCTCGGAAGTTGACAGTGACCATGATATCTCTGGCGAAGATCCAACCTGGCGGGTTAATTTTCATGAGTTCAAGCGTCTGTTCCGAAAAAAGGTTTACTTTCTCTCATCTGATTTTTTACTAATGAACAGGCAGGCCAATGTATTTACCTTTTTTCTAGAATTATTGATATAATAAGTTGCTTAATTCTTATGTTCTAGGCTTGTGTTGAAAGCGCAAAAGCAAGCTATGATGATGAAGCTGGTCTAGTTTTAAGTGCAGTTTTGGAGGCTAGTAAAGCAGTGGGAAACACAGGTTACAATTCTTTCAAATATTGGTTTATCCATTTTATTTGCATGATTTCTGTTCTCTGATGAAACATCTGGGATTGATAGTTCTTTTGGTTTTGGTCAGTGATTTTTATTTCTGTTATTTAATCTTTATCACTTTTTTGGTGAAGCTGGGAAGTAGACAATGTGTATGATTAGCACTGAGCCGAGGTGTCCTGTAACCTAGATGCAAAGTACATGTAGAGCATGGGTGCTTTGACTTCAGCTTTTGACTAATAATGCCAGTGATAGATACACCATTAGGTTAGTTATATTTCTGTCTTTCATTTAAAAAAATGTAATTCTAGATGATTTGATTAAATATTCCTGCCATCCACAAATCCATATCACACATTGCATCTCACTCCAAAAAAAAAAAGAAAAAAAAAGAAGAAAAAATGTGGTTGCCTTGCTGTTTTGAAATAATACACTTTTGCCCACCAAACACCTTGGTCAACCAACACAAGGCATTTTGATCTAAATCGTGTTAGGTGTTTCTTCGACAAGAGTCCCAGGTAGCCCGAAGAGATTTCCTTGAAGGTCTTTGGAGAAGTTGAGAATGTGTTTAATCAGGATGCAGAATTTTGTAATTTTTTCATTAGTGTGGGTGAATTTGAGTTAGGTTATGATCCGAGGATAAATCAATTAATAATACTAAAGGAAAAGTCGCTTACGTCATGTGGCGACTTGCCGACTTCTCCTTTAATATAGATTTGTTTGTTAACTAATTAAATATTTTTCTATATTTAAATAAATTATTATTTATTATAAATCAAATTACTTCTTCGAATAAGTAATTAATTAATTCTTTTCTTTTTTAAAATCTTAATGGATTGATTTTCTTTTTAAATTACTTTTTTCAATGAAAACATATAATCTTTTGTAGTTTTGATTCATGTGATAATATATAAATAACGATTAGATCCATTTAACAAATTACTTTGTTATAATTTGATTATATATTTACTTTAGTCAATTATTCTTGTTTCAATGATAACAATTTTTTTTTGATCTTAGTCTAGTTCGATCGACTCAGTCGCTCTACATTTGGTTCGGGTACTCTGTGACCCATTTAAGCCTTAAATGGGTCACAGAGTACCCTCTCACTCACAAGCGACTCCATGTTTCCAAGAGGATTCGAACTTCGAACCTCTTGAAATGGATTGTAGCCCCACAACCACTACACCAACTTGTGATTGGTATATGTGTGTATATATATATATATATACATTTATACACACATTTATGAATGAAATTATTAGTTTATTTTAGTTTAGTTGTGAAAGATAATAGATTTAGGAGTTTATAATATATTATTGAATTAATGCAACTATAGTAAAGGAAAATCATTAGTTGAACGGATATTAATATGAAATTTATTTAAACTTTAAAAGGAATTTAGATAAAGTGATAAGAATCTTATTGTATTTTAACTTATATAAATGTTTTACATATGTATAACATTATTATATAAGAAGAATTCGCACAACTGTGCGAGCACTAATCTAGTTATTCAAGAGAAGGTAGTATTTATAAAATATATAACTTTATTGCCTCTTAAAAGTTTAGCACGATGTTTCTACAATAGAAAAATTGATTGATTTGTCTATGCTTTTGATCTTTAAATTGACCGGGTCTCTTGGATCTCATGAATAGATATACAGAGAACTTTACAATACAATTAAAAAGATGTAGAAGAAAGTTATTCGAAGAAAGTTGAGATAAATTACCCTAGTTGTGTAGGGGTTTTCTCAAGTAGAAGAAAATGATCAGCAGCTCAGTGGACCTCAGTAGTCAGTAGGGTCTGAGAGATGTGTAAGTTTGGGTGGAAGCCAAAGTATTGCCAACATAGACTGTGCCATTGAGGGATCAATCATTTTACTTGTCTACAGTCTGTAGTTAACATGATATATATGTATACAGATGTGCACATCATGTGTATGTATACATAGTACATGTATTCGTTTACACAGTAGTTCTTTTGAAAAAGAAAATGTCCGTTTCTGAGTTTTGCATGTCGTGTACCTGGGTAACTTTTTATGCACCTAAGTTGCTTTGTTGCAGTGGCTTGGGCACAAACATAGACAATGCTTTCATTTTCTTTGTTATTTATGATTGCACATGCTTCCAAGCGTGACGAATTGTTAGTTTGGCTTTTCCTTTTTCACTACATTTGTTTGTAACACTTCGATTTGCAGTTTCTTTGTCCCTAGATGTTATATTTGAGGAGGTCACCAAGGTTCGTGCTATGACACGCGAACATATCAGGGCTTTTCTTGTGCAGTTGGGCTGCGATTCTGATGTTCATGATGATACATATTCACTAGGTGAGTAATTTTTACCGTATCATTAGAGCTTTCTATCTTAATTTTCGCTACTTGCCACCTGGTCTTTTCAATATAACTGCATAAGTTGTAACAGTTTATAGTTTGAACTAGTTTGCTACATAGATACATAGTTGACAACTTGCCCTTTGTGGTATATTGTGTGATTGCTAGATTTGACAGAATTCATCAAGCAAGCACAAAGAGAAGAGGTCAGTGTCACATTTTTTATGAGCATTTGTTCTTTTCTGTATATGTTTTGTCTTAGCATTTTTTGAATTGAAGTGGAATCGAAATAGTGCCTTGCTCTGTGCCGTATTGTTTGTTTGCACATGTTTCCAGGATTTGCTATTCTGAATAGTGCATGACATTTCCTCTCTATGAGGGTGGACTTATCTTATAATTGATTATTATTTCCACCATCAAAAGCAGTGAGCAATGATTTACTGCCTTATGAGTTCTCATGTTTGTACTCCCTCCATTCGGCAAAACTTGTCATTTTATGGTGTTATTTTTGTTCAAAAAAACTTGTCATTATAGATATTTTGCCCTTCACTTTACAAAAATGCCCTTGATATGATTGATGGTTTGTTAGTTGTAGTTTTCGATAAAGTAAAAAAGGAGGGTAATAATTGAGGGTAAATTAGTACATTTGTTAATTGCCTTAAAACTTGTGAAAAAAGCTAAAATGACAAGTTTTGCCGAACGGAGGGAGTATTGTTTACCTTAGAAGTATGTTTAGCACCAGTCCTTTTCTTTGCAACATACAGGTTGAATCAATCGTGTTGAAAAGGTATGGGAAAGATGCTTACAGGTTGTTCAGGTTGTTGGCAGAGAGTCGCGTTCCAGTTGAAACAAGTGGGGTAATAATAATCTCTACTTATCGCCCCATACACTTTCTTGTTCTACTAGCATGTGCACTTTTGTTAAAAAAAAATATTTCTCTGAATGTTAATTTGAAAATTGTTCAACTAAGGTGAGTAAATATCATACTCATCATTTGGAAATGGCTGATGCCGGAAATGATAGTTTCTTGTTTTATTTGCATGATTTCATGATGTATAATATTTCAACATGGTATTCATATGTTTAAATGGCTATGCTATAATGCCTTTTGAAATCAAAGCATCATTAGATTCGTTGTTTGATTTTATAATTGCTGTTGAGGACATGGACAGTAAAAAGATATGTCCCTATGGATTTACAAATCCAGTTGTTACCCCTTATATCCTACTTCCTGTAGACCGGGTGAAGGATCTGGATGTTTGGTGTTTTGTTCAGTTTCAGATTGTATGATTGGAAGATTTAGATTTAGATAGGGAGTTTAACTATGGTTTATATGATCTTGTGTGTTTCTCCAACAATGTAAATTTAAAATGATGGGTCTTTACTCTCTATAGATCTCTGGGAAAACATTGCTGGAACACAAAGATGCTAGGAAGATCTTATACAAGCTATGGATGGATAATTTCTTGCATATGGAGGTATGAAATTTATTCCACTGTTTGACTGGTCCCATCCTTGTCCGAGCAATTCAGCAATTTTTTTAACATGCTTGATTTCTTTGGGACACCTGATCTTATGCAAATCCTTTGACCTAGTATTTTACTTTTTATGAAGTTATTGCTGAATATCCGAATTTATATCCTGATTGGTGGCAAGTACTGATATCTATTTTCGCCAAATGAAAATAGCTAGCTTATTAGTGAAAGAACTTTATCTTGCCTAGAATGGGAATTGGGAAAGATATAGTTTTACCCTGCCTTGTTAATGATTCGTAAAGTGCACGATACCCCGAAGTTGGCAATTGATCTTAACTTTTAGGAAAGATTCTACTACTGTTTGCTTAATGTGTGACAGAATTATAGGTTCATATGGTGTCATTTCGTAAAGTAATCTGATGTTTGAATTTTTGCTTCACTCAGTTAACAATCACTAAATTCTTTCCCTTGGACATCGTTGATGGTCAATTGACTTAAATGACATGGAGTAAAGATGATAATGGGATTAGCAGTTGCAAGGTACATATTTGAACCATTAGGTTACCTAGATGACGTATCTCAAATGACATGTATATGTAATTATCCAAACTCCAGGGTAACTTTGGAATTTTTCATGAATGTGTTATGAGTTAGAATTTGTGGCTTCTTGCCATGTATAATTCATTTTAATTATCATAACATATTCCACCCCCTACCTTGCAGTCCGTGAGGCGCCCTCCGCAGGGGGAGTTGTTCTATTGGAGTGTGAACAAAAACATAAACGAGCTAGTTCTCGATGAGCTGTTTCACGTTGCCTTAAACTTGCGTATACGAGTAGCATATGAGATGGAACAAAGGCGTGAGGTTAGTAGCACATTGAATGATATGATCGACTCTTTTTAGTTTCCCCTCCTATTTCTGTTGCATTGAATTCTGTACTGTAGATCTTTTCATGTTGAGCTATATCTGCCCTGTGCATATTGATCAGTACCTTCTGTTAGGCATTCTCATGCTCGTGTGCCTGATTCCCACAGATTATGAGGGTCCAAGACAAACAGAAAGGTGATGTTAACAAAAAATTCGAAAAATTGAAGGCAGTCAAGTTGCTCCTGGATTCATGCTTGGCTAAGATCGATGATGCTATCATGCTTTTCCATGATTTCTGAATTTTGAAGGTCTGTTATATTTCTGGATTCTTCCATTTATTAGAGGTTTGGGGGAGGTGAAGCTAAATCTTATGTGTTTTGTCCTTCTTCCCCCCCCCCCCCTTTTGTTTTAGGTGTTGCCAATTAATGTTGCAGTTCTGTTAGCAAGGTTTTGCACATAAATGGGAGCATCCAAGTGAGAAAGAAGGTCATACGACACCGTTTTGCAACTAATATTGCTATTTCTTTTCATTCCTAAATCTAGGCAAAGTGTAGAGTGGCTAGAGACATTTAGTGATCATTTCAGGAAATAGTGGTATAGTTGGTTTTGGTATGGTTTTTGGCTTATCAAAGAATGATAGTCACAACTTATGCAAGTAGCTATGACAAATCACAAAGGAAAAATCAAGGCTACTTGACTCAAAGCAAGTCCCAGCTTGAATGCCATTGAATAATCAGTGTCTCACAACTTGTACAAGTGGCTATCACAAGTGCCTCTAATTGCAGTAACCACTGTGGCCAAGTCCTACCTAACTGAGAAGCTTGCATCGTATGACAGACGCCCAAGCGAACGGAAGGAAGATGAGGTGAAACCCCATGTTTTAAAATGCCCACCTTGAATGTCATTAGGTTGATGGTCGCGATCGTCTTTTTTTCGGTTCAAGCTTGGTTGTTAGATGTTATGCAAATGAGAATAAGCACTTACCTTTTTTACCCCCCAAAAGTTTGATGATATCGGCTTCTTGAGTAGGTAAATATTCTGCCAACCTAAAAAACCGGTACCGGTGTTGGGAGGTTGTTTTCGGACAACAATATCTATCGACTCCGAAAACTAATATTGTGATTGTATCTATAGTACTACCTCCGTTCCAAAATACATGGGCTTTTAGCAGTTTGCACAAGTTTTAATAAAACACTTAATTTTTGAAAAAACATCATCTTCATTAATTTTTTCATAAATTTTACTCTATTTGTCCGGTGATAAATGAACTTTTATCCTTTGATATTGTTGCCAAAAATACATGGGTTTTAGGGTAATTATTACCCCTAAAAGTAATACAAGATAGTGCATTTTATATTACCCATGTATTTAGGGTAATTATTACCCTTAAAAATACATGTGTTTTTAGGGTAATTATCTATTTTTTTTGCCAACTAACTAGTTATAAGGTTTCCTTAATTAATGTGAAATGAGCTAAAAACCCATGTATTATCGGACGGAGGAGTATTGTTTTTAACACTCACTACACATTTTAACCAATCAAAATATTTTAAAAAATCAACAACACAAAAATTAATACAAATCATTACAATTCCATACCTAAAAAAACATAAAAACCATCTATTTTGAAACAAAAACTACTACCTAAAAGCCCACCTATTTTGAAATGGATGGAGTAGTTGTTTTTCAAGGCAAATTTGCGATGAATATCACAAAATCTTGGCCATTATGTATTGGTTGAGTGATTCTATGTTTACCCACATTTCTACATGAGCCTACCACTCTACTTTATGAACAGGGAAAAAAAGTCAGCCAGTATCCTAAAAATTGAAATGCTTAAAAGTAAAACGACACACAATTATGAAAGTAACAGCTTGAAACACATAAATAAGATTGCCAAAGTGCCAACAATCAATATGGACAACATTTACAAAATTCAATAACCTAGTTAGGTGTAGAGCTAGAAAATTTCTCAAGGGGGCACCAAATTAGGATGAGAGACTCGGCGGTGCTTAGACTTGAGCAAGCAAGGGTCAACCCACCCGAAAAATATGTGGGTTTGGACAGAGTAGTTGGCCCAAGCGAACCGACGGGTCTAGCCCGGTAGGTCCAGAGGGCCGACGGATCCGACCCGGACCCGGTAGGTCCAAAGGACCAGACTTGGGCAAAGAGTGAAGCCCAAGTGGGCCGATAGACCCGGCCCAATTTTATATTAATATTATATATATAATTATAATTATATAAGTTATATATAGTATTATATTATTAACATAATAAAAATATATACATAATTTCTATAATTTATAACTATATTACGGGTGTCATGCTACTTCTAAGTGCTAACTATTCTCAATCCTAAACGCTCTCATCCTCAAAATTTATACATAATTTTTATAACCACATGTACTGGTGCAACTCTCTCATCTTCAAAATCAAATCGAGTTGAGAAAAAAGAACCCTAAATACTATTTTTTGCATAACCCGAGTGCCACCTGAAACTATTGGTACAATATAACGTTGATTTGCATTTGTTAGTAAGCTAATATTGTCAAGATTTGCCTCACATTTGAAAGTATTAGTACAATGTTGTGATTTGACTTTATTTTTTTAAAAAATTTTTAGATTGATTTTGGATAGAAAATGAATTTAAGACGCTAGGCCCGCTGGGCGGCCTGACCTGACAATGAGGGAAGGCTTGGACATGGCATCAGACCCAAATATCGGGCCTAGCCCAAACCCGCTCCGGTGTAATGGGCCAAAAATTTGGTCAAGGCCCGACCCAAGCCCATCCGGCCCGACTCATGCTCAAGTCTAGTGGTGTTCGCAATTGGTGTGATGACTAGCGAAGGTAAATAATTTAACGTGTCTATATTTTTTAGCGTATGGTTTCGTATCGCCAAACACACTTTGTGGTCACCGATTTCTGACACGAGAAGCCGGTGTAGGTAAAATGACTATCAATTTTACCGACATCGACTTCTTGTATCGGCAAGCTTTTTCAAGCTTATCGACATCGAAATCCGATGAATGACCGTGTATTTAAGGATAATTTGACCGTGCATATAACAAAATCCTTTTGGATTGGGACAAAAAACACAGTCATCATAAATAAATACATTGTACAATTTTTTTTGGTCAAACGCAAAAATAAATCTCACATAGTTTTTGTTTAAGGTTTTACTAGTGTAAGACACGGTCCTTTTTTACGAATGAGAATATGTGATATCTAAGTATGTGACATAAAATTTGATAAATATATAATATTGTTTATAAATATGAAAAAAGATACTCCCCTTGTTTACAAATAAGTACTCCATACTCTCTCCATTTCAAATTAAATGTTGTTTGTCATTTTGTGCATGTTTTTAAGAAGTTAAAAACTATATAAAATATTATTTTTTAATCAAAAGTTTGAGTAATTTCATACTTGTTAGTATTAATCAAAATTTTATCTCCTTAAAATACGTGCCAAAAAATAAGAAGACTTTATTATGAAACAGAGGGAGTATCTTTTAGTTTTTTGACACATTTTTTAAAAAGCAAAAAACTATAAAAACAATAGTATATCAAGTTTGGGATATCGCCCAAGCTGTACAGGGTGAAGTATATAATTGTGGATCTCATCAATCAAAATCGTGGGGTGTGGTTTAATGTTAAGAACGGGAACTTTACGGTAAAGTACGCCGACTTACCATGCAATGCTGAACGTCGAGCTAGCGATGGAGGAGCTGGTTGGTGGGTTGGATGATTAAGCAATAAAGAGATTTTGGAGAAAGCTGTGCCACCTGAAAATTATTCCTAGAGTTAGAGCCATTATCTCGAGAGCGTATCACATTCTACCTATTGATTATTTGAAAAGAAGGTTACAAATGATGATTTATGTGTTGTTTGTAACGGCCCGAGTTTGTTAATCTGGGTTACGTTTCGAAGGTCGGATACCTTCGTTCAGGACAAACCCGATGGGACTGAGCCATCCTATGATCCTAGCAAAGACTCTAGTAACTTCATAGATAACGACCGTTCTATTTACCTACGCATTCAAAATAAGGATGCTCATATGTTAATGCAACCTAGCATAAGACTACATGACATGCTATTATGAAATGCAGCACCTAGTACATCATGCACATATAAGCAGGGATAAGTCTAATCAATTTGAGTAAGCCTTGAGGGAACTTAACCTGGAGGTGCAGAACAATATAATAATAGATCTGACACACATCAATCACAATCATAAATATCACCTAGAGGCATATAAAAAATACATGAGTCTACATCTATGCTACTCTAAACATACATAGTACACACACATCACACAATCAGATAAGTAAATGCATCACATCATCCATACTTGCCATTCCATCATGATCAACCACTCATCGAATCATAACACCTCATAAGACCACAATAATCTCAATAACTTACTTAGCCAAATTCGCATGCTCATAAGATCACATCCTCGTATAACATCTCAACATGTATATAATATTTCGCAAAACACCACTCATACGATAACACATAACTCACACAATAATATCTTACTTCTACATCATGCCATTAGTCATACATATATGTTATTTGTCATCCATACATGGTATTAGTCACACATTCATGCTATTAGTCACATCATCACATCATCATGCTAGTTAGTCACAGAATACGTCAAATCCCTAAGTTAGTCTCAAAACCATTTTGAAATCTGAGCCAAATAGTTGGGACGTTCGACCTTTGAAAGTGTTCACAATTCATTTTCCAAAACCCGAGGTTATGTCATCAAGTTAGTCATTTGAATCCCCAAAACCATCAAAACCGACTTTCGAAAACGTTCGGCAAAGATCCTAGGTTAGCAAGTTAAACCCTCGGCCGAAGGGTGTTTCACCGTGGCGAAAAGTGTTTTTTCTACCGTGAACCATGCCCAGTGAGAACCTCGTGAGGCACGGGGTGTCATGGCCGCGAGATAGGAACTCGCCCCCCGAAAGGTGCCACACCCACGAGAGGGGAGTTTCGCCCCCGCGAAAGGCCTCACGCCCGCGGAAGCTACTTCCGCAGCCGCGAAGCTGGGGAGCCTCAAGGGTCCCCCCCTTGAGATCCCACTTGCCGTGGCAAAAGGGGTCATTCGCCGCGGCGAGACAGAACCCTTAGGGCTCTCTTCTGACTCGCGACGACGAGTCTGGGCCCAGATCTTGGTTTTGAGCCTCGTTCAGGCATTGTTCGTTGTTGTTAGCTTCCCTAGCTCTCATCCAACCCTTTTCCATCACCAATACCCATGTTAGTACACTCATAACACAAGAAAATCGAGAGAATGAGGATTCCCACCCAAGTTTTGTTCTTTTCCTTCGGTTTTCTCTAGAATCTTCATCCGGGCTCCGATTGGGCTCGTTCTTGCGTGAGGGTGCCTTGGATTGTTAGAGGATGTGAAAGGTGTGACCTTGGATTTAATAGGAGGTGGAAGGATGGAAAAATTAGCTGTTACCTCTCCTAAAGCCGAAAATGGGGAGATGTGCTCTTCTAAGGCTTCTCGGGGCTTCTCCGGGCTATTGGGGCTGTTTTTGGTGACGTTTTGGAGCTGAGGGGAGGTGTTTGGAGCCACTGGGATTTCATGCAGAAGGAAATAGAAGGAGGGGGTGAAAAGTGGGAGCTTTTGGATAAGATTTTTGGAGAGAGAGAGAGAGTCTAGGGTTGTGTGTTTGTTTTGTGGTGAGTGAGGGAAGCCAACAAATCTGATTTTTAATGGGAAAAGGAGGGCATGGGATGGGCGATGTCGGATGGCAAGAGAAGGTTTGAAAATTGTTTTGTCTCATTACCACAATTGTGATGGGCAAGGAAAAAGGGAAGGAAAAGCATGTGTGGATGCTTAGGCATTTAGGGTAATCAGGAAATGGGTTAGGAAGGTTCCTCAATTTCAAATTTTCAGCTCATGGAGAGCTCATGAAGGCTGAGATTTTCGGATCCATAAGGGAGAAAGAGGATAAGGTTCGTGGTTCCAAAAGCGCTAGTTTGAATTCCCGACGTTAGTTCCCGAAAGTTAGTTTTTTTTTGAATCCCGCTCTCTCGATCATTTAGGTTTTCAAAAATTCGAGGATAGATGTCGTCATGTCAAGTTAGTTTTCCAAAATTGTATTTCAGGTCGGAAATCCGCTCAATGAGTTTTAAATCCGAATTGGCGAGTTTTTCATGAATTATCCGATTTAAATTCATTTTTAATTCTCTTTTTCCGAAAATTAGGATTTGAAAATCCAAGCCTTTACATCATTCACCTCTAAAAATAAGTCTCGTCCCCGAGACAAAAATCTTTCTAAATCAACGGGATGAAGTTTGAAATTCGCGAGTCCAAGGATCATGCCATTGATCCCGTAAGTGCATCATAAGTGCCCCTATGAGATCCTCATAGTATCTTCGTCGTGATCATAATATCTCCAATTGGTCGTAGCGAGAGTGTGATATGGGCTCCTACCACATCCTTACTCCGGCTTCTCAATTATATTATAACTCAAAAAGCATCATAACGTCTCCACTAGGTCTTAGCAAGCAATCTATAAGTTCCCCTATAAAATGCTTGTATCCACTTCGTGGGGCGTTATGATGAAAGCCCGTTTTGCGTTAATTTTATCAAAATTCAAGTTAGTCCATTTTAAAGCATCGTTCAAAATCCTTCAAAATCTGGCGTTAGTCAAAAGCATTTCCAATCCTCCAAATCATCCTATCATCCACCTCTAAGGGTTGATCTCATATTCTCTTCCTAGGTTCCAAGTCAGAATTCGATTTTATCAAGTAGGTTCTATTATTTCTAACATTCCGAACTCAAGACATCATATATCATAGCAATCATATCCCATATTCTTTAGCATATCATAATCACATACATAACGATTACATACCATAACACATCTAGTATAGCATCACACATAATAGGATTCATCACATCTCATCACAGAAGTTGCATGTCATAACAACCAGATAAATCACATCATACTTGCGCTAAATACCAAACATTATTACGTTAGAGGCATACAAGTACCGCCGCACACCAACATTCCATCAAGTTCAAGGAATACTATGTTAGCACTAATACATCACTATTGTCTATGACAATACGTCAGAGAATCAACATCGTCTATAGCCCATAATTTGCATATTATTTGACCCCAAATACCGCCTAATAATAGATCACATCCTCGAGAAAACTTGTCTATAACTACTAATCATAACAGGACACGACCACTACGCACTCATCATCAACACTCGAATTCAGACCAACCCGACCTAGGTCTACCAACTCAAATCCAACACTAGTTCTAAATACCGTTTCATCCCGCTCATATACAAACTCTCTAGCCTCTTAACTATCCACAATTCAGGGTCTACATCCCAACCCAATTACTAGGTATCCCAACTCTCATGCCAACAAGCCATCTAAGGATCAATATACCTCGAGATCTAAACTCAATTCCTAACCTCCCACTTAACAATCAAAACCCATATCCCGGAGTTCCTAATCACCCAAATTCCCTATTCCAACAAGCTCAACACTTCGACCAACTATCAAGACTCGCTTCCAAACACATCCTCGTCCTAGGAGTTCCCTACCAGTCCCATCATTACCTTTAAAGAGAAATCCCAAGTCGCCTCAGTACTGATAGGCTAAAAACCTACACCCACAAGTTTATGGGGTTCGGTTGTAGTAATCAAGTGTCGTATCCACAAGGACCGGAGGAGTATCGATTGTAATTTCAAACTAGTTCAACTAAGCCCAAAAGTAACGAACAAATTGAGGGAAAATATGTGTGTAAAAATAGCAAACACCGATAAAAATGATGAGAAATATATGTATGGAAGATATTCTAGGGCTAGGGATTCACCAACGATGCATCGTCAATAGACCAAGATATATTTTCGCTTGAATGATTTCTAACTCAAAAGTGAAGGTAGATTGTCTAAGGTAATCGCAAAGCTCCTTTCGGAATCGAAGCGAATGTGTCTAAATTGGTTAACAATCACCTTTCGGACTCAAGCAACCAATTTAGACCCTTTAAGTTTTTAGAATTCTAGATGATAATCACATTAACGTCACCTTTTGGTCTCCGTCAATATCACAATCATCCAAAATATCTATGACAATCTATGAATCCTCAGGAAGTTCAGTTTCACTTTCGATCAACTAAACTTCGGGTTTAATCCTATGGTTCCGATGGATCAAATAGCCTTTCGACCTAAATTCACCATCTAAATTCTAATTTAGGGTTTTAGTCTTTCGATTTCAAACCCTAAATCAGTTCTAACCAATTTTCATCAATTAGGGCTGGCGTAATAGGATTAAATCACTAAACAAAATCAGAAATCAATCAAACGATACTAAGAGCGAGTCTATTTCCGCATTGTCGGGTTCATCCCAACCCTAGAACAAGAGATCTAGCCACTCATGGAGAATTTCATGTTCAATTCAATCAAATTCAACAAAGCAAACATGAATCTACAAGAAGAAGGAAAGAGATTTACCGAAAACGAAGAATTCAACAAGTTTCCAGTTAGAATCCCCCAAAACTTCCCAATAGGTCTCCACCAGAACTGATTTTCGGCCTCCCCCAAAAACTGAACTCTCCACCCTTCCAATTCCCCCCGGTTTTTAGAAAGAAAAACGAATTAAATGCTGAACACAGGAAACACTCGGTCGAGTGGTTTTTGCACTCGGTCGAGTGGACTCTGGGCAACAAATTTCTGTAAAGCACTCGACCAGAGTGAGACTCGAGTGGTTTCTGCACTTGGTCGAGTGGTTTCTGGGAAGCATGTTCTGTAAAGCACTCGACCAGAGTGAGACTCGAGTGGTTTATGCACTCGGCCAGTGGTTTCTGGGAAGCATGTTCTGTAAAGCACTCGACCAGAGTGAGACTCGAGTGGTTTCTGCACTCGGTCGAGTGGCTTCTGGCTTGTTCACATAACTTCACTCTTGCACCACTCGGTCGAGTGGTTTCTGGAGATTAACTTTGCCGAGCTTGCTTCGCTTCTTTTGGCATGTTTCCTCGATCCCCGTGCCTCCTAGTTCGTCTGACGCCCTCAGAGCGCACCGAAAAACCTCGAACTTGTCATTCTCCTTTAGCTCTCTCATTAACATCAAAACCGCTCCGAAACACCTGAAATCACAATAGACAAGCGGTAGACACCGATTCCACAAAACTAAACAAAAAAGGCTAAGAATGTATAAAATACTCAGCTCAAATGCCCTAAAATCGATGCTAGAATGCCCTAGAATCAATGACTAAATAGACGCTATCAAAATACCCCATACTTAACCTTGCTTGTCCCCAAGCAAGACTAAGACAATAATCACAAAATAACGTCTACTATTTCAAAACACTCGACGAATGCCATCCTAACATATCATAGCCAACAACCAAGCTTGACTAGCACTTTAAATCTCAACCTCAAAAACTCATCATCCACAAAGCTTGAAAAATCTCAATAGTCTCCAATGCTTGGAATTATGCACACAACAAAATCATGAGGACTTTATAAGGTTATGATGGGGTTAAGATAGAAACAGTTAGGTATGGAAAATTTCAGGCCATGTGGTGCTAGAATCCGGGAAAAAGGATCATGTGAGAACAATCGGAAAAACACCAAATTCAAAGAATCGAATCCATACCAATCCACCAAACAAACTCCATCACAACAACTCTTTCCTTTTCACTTTTGTCAACCACTTCAAAAAATTCTGTTTTTTCTTTTCTTTTTCTTTCTTGACTTTCAAATTTTTTCTTCACTCTCTAGTCTTGACACCGTTTTACGCGAATACAAATATTTGTGATGAATGCACCCGGTTACTAAGTGTCTTGACCATCTCACTTTGCACTTCTTCCTAATTGTGTGAATTTTATTCTCCACAAGCAGGATCGGTTACTAACCGTATTTTTTTCTTTCTTGACTTTTGCACAAGAGTGATTTTATCCTCCTCTTATCCCAAGATTTTTTCCTTTTTTTTTTCAATCATATCCAAGGAAAATCACCCCATACTTGAAGCACATCCACATAGCAAATGAACATCACCATATGCCTAAATCCCGGATTGGGGAAAGTGATAGAGCATGATTAGATATGCATATTAGGATTCATTTAGCATAGTTTGGTTGTAAATAGTGCATATTTTAGTTACAATTACATGTTTACCAGTGGTATTGGAAGAGTCGGAATCTATGCAATTTTATGTTTAATTTCAGGTAGATGTGGATCCGACGAGGAATGAGGAGCTCTTGGATGAAGGAGGATTCAAGTTGAGGAAGAAAAGTGAAGAGCACGGGAGTGGAGTCGAATTTCGAGAGCCTAAGTGATAAACAAGTCAGTAGAAGTTGTCGTCAGACAAGCTGAACTTGTTTTGCATTTTCTGGAGGCCTCGGTGGTCGGAATGCCTATTATAAGTATGCGTTGGAAAGCTCTTTCCGAGATCTACAACTTTCATGTTGACATCGAGACCAAATTCGAAGAGGAAAAATCGCTGTGAACAGAATGGCCGCCCCGCGGCCGAGCTAGCCGCCCCGCGGCCCGAAGACTTACCGAAGGATTTCGCTGATCGCCTGGCCGCCCCGTCGCCTGAGGTAGCCGCCCCGCGGCCTCATCAGAACCGCCGATTCATTAATTAGGGTTTCTTTAGAATTGTTTTGGCCGACTTTCTTAGGTTTATTTAAGGACTATTAGGGTTATTTTCTTAGGCACCTAACTAATAACCTTATGCACTTTTGAGAATTGTTGAGAGCACGTTGAGCATGAGCAACTAAACTCTCGAAGGTTTCGCCTACAGTTTGGATCTTGATTGTTGAATTGTGAGTTTCTTAATCTAGTTCTTATTCCTATTTGAATGTTTTGACTTCTTTGCGCTTAATTCCTTGAATGTGTTTTATTCTCTCTGGCCTGATCAACTAGTTAGAGTAGATTCATTCAATTGCTAGGGTTTTGTAGATTCCTCGTAGCGAACCTTAACCCAAGTGGCAATCATATCCCTTTAGGACTCGTAGGACTAATTGGATGTGTAGGAAGTTGAATATATGTTAAATATCGACTCGTAGCTTGATATTGCATATACCTTGGTTAATTCATAGTCTTAATGCTATCTCTAGGTTAAATCTTAACCGTGTTAGGGTTATTTAGAGATAAGGATTGCTAGGACTCGTAGGACTAGTAATTTACCTAAGATCTGGACAAGGACATTGATAGGAAAAGAAGAGAACTAGAGGCTGAAACAAGGATCAAATTCATCAATTAAAGTGACAAATTGTAGGTGAACCTATTTCTCTCTATTGCATTCTAAAACTTTCATTGCCTTGTTTACTTGTTTCCGCTTTGACAAAAGGCGGATCTTTTTCCCATAAAAACTCTCTTTTTGTTTACTTGCGATTAGATTAGCACTAGAACTTACTAGATTTCCCTGTGGATCGACCTCTTTCTTACCAACTATACTAGTTGTAGGTTTGAGTAATTCTTTGGCAGGAACAACGACAGGTTTTCCTCTTGTCAAATTTGGCGCCGTTTCCGGGGACTTCTTGAAATTTCTTGTGTTTTTTTTATCGCTAACCTTTGTATATATTTACATCTAACCTCGTCGTGGACCTATCTTATGGTTCGCGAAACCTAATTGCTAATATTTCAAGATGTTGAAGTTATGGCAGTTTCAGGGAGAGTATTTTCACCATTACCTCACGAGATTGCAAAATTTAGTGGACATCCGTTATTCACGGGGTTTCCAAGATAGTTTGCGAGATATGGTGCTTTGCGTTATTGAGGGCATGACTCCTGAGACACGAGAACTTGCCAAGTCCATAAACAACGGAAGCTTTGCTGGTTTAGGAGTGTCGGGACTGTGGGATCTTTTCTGCTACATGGGTGACCAATCGGCGGATGAAGAATCCTACACTTCGATGTTTCAACCAATGGAGCACTCCGACCCGTCCATGGAGGATTCAATCAGTGTCTTGATGGAGCAAATGGGGCAATTACGTGAGATGAATAATCGAAATGAGGAAGCAATTATCCAACTCACTCAAACATTGAAGGAGTTGGTAGTTGAGCGATGTTCTACTCCTCAAATTGATGAAAGCCAAGATGCAAGCAACGATGAATTCTCCGATAATGGAGAAGAGCATCTAGTGGTTATCGACACGAAATCTCAGGAGACGTCCCTAGAGATTGAGTATGTTTTGATGCTCCCTCCATTCGTAGATATCATCCCCAACTCACCTATCAAGGAGCCAAGTCCGGAACCGATTTATGTGGTTCCCGAACAAGAAACTAGTACTTTTTTGCAAATTGGGAGATTTTGGTGAATATGTCGATCCATGGAGCCACTACTTCAACAAACCACCAGCGGAACTGTGTTGGTGGTCCTACATACCCTTGAGGGAGAATCAAGCTCGAATGAATAGTAAGTTGGTAACGGTTCTCATTGCTATATTTTTAATTACCAATTGTTTCATCTTTAGTGTGCATTCGAATATCGGTTGGGCACGACAATTTGATTTGCTCTTGAGGGCACTGACAATGTCCGCTTGAGTCTTGAATGAGTGGATGAATAAACTGTCGAGCCAATGACAGTAAACAAAGGCGCTACTTGGGAGGCAACCCAAGGTAAGTTTTCCATTTTCCTCTATGTCTTTTGTTTTATTAGATTAATTTTTGGTTCTATTCGGTTCTGGGGAGCTAACACTGCAGGGAGAAAAGGCGTTTAAGAGAAAGCACAGGCCGCCCCGCGGCTAGGTCATATGCTCAGCCGCCCCGCGGCCTAGCATGGCCGCCCCGCGGCCTCTGACGGGACTGACATGATTCCTTTCACTACCCACCTTACCTACCACCACCGCAATAAACATGTTAGTTTTTTTTTTATTTCTTTTCTTCATATTTTTATCTTTTGTTGTCTTTTATGTCATTGAGGACAATGTCTGATTTAAGTGTGGGGGAAGAATTGCATGGCATAATAGGATTAGGATTGCATGTTCATTTTCAGTTGCACTTTTATATTTGTTTTTGGTTGACATTGCACACATATCAACGTGTTATAAAAAAACCAAAAAATTAAAAAAAATATTTATATTTATGTAATTATATTTATGCATTAGCTAGGATTAGGTCTTATTTTCCCATATGGATGTCACTTGTCCTCTAATTTATTTATTGAGACTTATGCCCCATGATGTGCTTGGATTGTTGAAAACCTTTGATATCTGATTTCCACACTATTTGGTGAGTATAATTGGTTAATGATTGAGCACATAAGATATTTGATTTTGGGTGATCTTGAAGTTCTAGACATGACCTGGTGAGTTTATTTTGGCCTATGTTTGGACAAAGTATATTATGTCCTCTTGCTTGTTGAGTGTACTCTCTTTAATTGCTTCCTCTTTGGCTTGCATTTAGATATCTTATTCAAGGCTGCATAATATGATTTCTGCACATGACTTAAAGATGATTGAGGCACCTTTATTAGCCCTATTTGACTCTATTCCCACCTTGCATATTATCCTCTGCTTGAATCCAATATTAAGCCTAATTGCCTATTCTTTTGAGCTCCACAAGATTTTTCCATAGCCAATTATAGCCTGACCCATCCGGGAATTAGGAATAGTTGGTGAATATTGATATTGTGGATGATGGTTTTAGTGATGGATTGTATGTTTGGAGTACTCTTATGAGATGTTTTGATTCTTGCTAGTAGTTTACACATTACTTGGGACCTAAGGAGGATAAAATTCACTTAGGGGTAAAAGTCAAGGAAAATCATTTGATATGGCATGAAGAAGAGCATATGAAAAAAGAAAAAAAAAAGAAAAAAAAAAGAAAAAAAAAAGAAAAAAATGCAAAAGAAAAAAAAAAGAGAATAAGAGAATGAGTTGAGTATGGTTTGTGAAGTTTGATACTTGAGATTGGAGTTGTATACATTGTAGAGTTATGGTATGATCTTGTGAGTGGTATTGTAATTTGGTTGCATCCTTAGTTCCCGGATTATGAGCACCACATGGCCTAAATTGTTCCATACCTTATGTTTTCTACCTTGGCCCCATTACAACCCAATTGAAAGACCTCATGATTTTTGTTGTGTGTAGAGTCACCAGCGGTGGAGAGCTAGAACACTGGTGCAAGACTATTGTAGCTAAGTTTTTAAAGATTGAGTTTTGAGCGTAAACATTTAACCCTAAAAACTTGAGCGAGAGTGAAACACATATTCCTTGTGAGGTCTAGAATGGATATGGTTGCCTGATTTCATTGATTATTGCAATTATGTGCTATGATGTTGTTAATCTATTGTGTTTGCTAGTTTTCATGCACTTAAAGAATATTGGGGTTGATACATGAATAGCTATTCTGTGGGGCTGCAGAGTTGAATTTTCCATTGCTTGAGGACAAGCAAAGGTTCAAGTGTGGGAGAATTTGATAGAGCATGATTAGATATGCATATTAGGATTCATTTAGCATAGTTTGGTTGTAAATAGTGCATATTTTAGTTACAATTACATGTTTACCAGTGGTATTGGAAGAGTCGGAATCTATGCAATTTTATGTTTAATTTCAGGTAGATGTGGATCCGACGAGGAATGAGGAGCTCTTGGATGAAGGAGGATTCAAGTTGAGGAAGAAAAGTGAAGAGCACGGGAGTGGAGTCGAATTTCGAGAGCCTAAGTGATAAACAAGTCAGTAGAAGTTGTCGTCAGACAAGCTGAACTTGTTTTGCATTTTCTGGAGGCCTCGGTGGTCGGAATGCCTATTATAAGCATGCGTTGGAAAGCTCTTTCCGAGATCTACAACTTTCATGTTGACATCGAGACCAAATTCGAAGAGGAAAAATCGCTGTGAACAGAATGGCCGCCCCGCGGCCGAGCTAGCCGCCCCGCGGCCCGAAGACTTACCGAAGGATTTCGCTGATCGCCTGGCCGCCCCGTCGCCTGAGGTAGCCGCCCCGCGGCCTCATCAGAACCGCCGATTCATTAATTAGGGTTTCTTTAGAATTGTTTTGGCCGACTTTCTTAGGTTTATTTAAGGACTATTAGGGTTATTTTCTTAGGCACCTAACTAATAACCTTATGCACTTTTGAGAATTGTTGAGAGCACGTTGAGCATGAGCAACTAAACTCTCGAAGGTTTCGCCTACAGTTTGGATCTTGATTGTTGAATTGTGAGTTTCTTAATCTAGTTCTTATTCCTATTTGAATGTTTTGACTTCTTTGCGCTTAATTCCTTGAATGTGTTTTATTCTCTCTGGCCTGATCAACTAGTTAGAGTAGATTCATTCAATTGCTAGGGTTTTGTAGATTCCTCGTAGCGAACCTTAACCCAAGTGGCAATCATATCCCTTTAGGACTCGTAGGACTAATTGGATGTGTAGGAAGTTGAATATATGTTAAATATCGACTCGTAGCTTGATATTGCATATACCTTGGTTAATTCATAGTCTTAATGCTATCTCTAGGTTAAATCTTAACCGTGTTAGGGTTATTTAGAGATAAGGATTGCTAGGACTCGTAGGACTAGTAATTTACCTAAGATCTGGACAAGGACATTGATAGGAAAAGAAGAGAACTAGAGGCTGAAACAAGGATCAAATTCATCAATTAAAGTGACAAATTGTAGGTGAACCTATTTCTCTCTATTGCATTCTAAAACTTTCATTGCCTTGTTTACTTGTTTCCGCTTTGACAAAAGGCGGATCTTTTTCCCATAAAAACTCTCTTTTTGTTTACTTGCGATTAGATTAGCACTAGAACTTACTAGATTTCCCTGTGGATCGACCTCTTTCTTACCAACTATACTAGTTGTAGGTTTGAGTAATTCTTTGGCAGGAACAACGACAGGTTTTCCTCTTGTCAAATTTGGCGCCGTTTCCGGGGACTTCTTGAAATTTCTTGTGTTTTTTTTATCGCTAACCTTTGTATATATTTACATCTAACCTCGTCGTGGACCTATCTTATGGTTCGCGAAACCTAATTGCTAATATTTCAAGATGTTGAAGTTATGGCAGTTTCAGGGAGAGTATTTTCACCATTACCTCACGAGATTGCAAAATTTAGTGGACATCCGTTATTCACGGGGTTTCCAAGATAGTTTGCGAGATATGGTGCTTTGCGTTATTGAGGGCATGACTCCTGAGACACGAGAACTTGCCAAGTCCATAAACAACGGAAGCTTTGCTGGTTTAGGAGTGTCGGGACTGTGGGATCTTTTCTGCTACATGGGTGACCAATCGGCGGATGAAGAATCCTACACTTCGATGTTTCAACCAATGGAGCACTCCGACCCGTCCATGGAGGATTCAATCAGTGTCTTGATGGAGCAAATGGGGCAATTACGTGAGATGAATAATCGAAATGAGGAAGCAATTATCCAACTCACTCAAACATTGAAGGAGTTGGTAGTTGAGCGATGTTCTACTCCTCAAATTGATGAAAGCCAAGATGCAAGCAACGATGAATTCTCCGATAATGGAGAAGAGCATCTAGTGGTTATCGACACGAAATCTCAGGAGACGTCCCTAGAGATTGAGTATGTTTTGATGCTCCCTCCATTCGTAGATATCATCCCCAACTCACCTATCAAGGAGCCAAGTCCGGAACCGATTTATGTGGTTCCCGAACAAGAAACTAGTACTTTTTTGCAAATTGGGAGATTTTGGTGAATATGTCGATCCATGGAGCCACTACTTCAACAAACCACCAGCGGAACTGTGTTGGTGGTCCTACATACCCTTGAGGGAGAATCAAGCTCGAATGAATAGTAAGTTGGTAACGGTTCTCATTGCTATATTTTTAATTACCAATTGTTTCATCTTTAGTGTGCATTCGAATATCGGTTGGGCACGACAATTTGATTTGCTCTTGAGGGCACTGACAATGTCCACTTGAGTCTTGAATGAGTGGATGAATAAACTGTCGAGCCAATGACAGTAAACAAAGGCGCTACTTGGGAGGCAACCCAAGGTAAGTTTTCCATTTTCCTCTATGTCTTTTGTTTTATTAGATTAATTTTTGGTTCTATTCGGTTCTGGGGAGCTAACACTGCAGGGAGAAAAGGCGTTTAAGAGAAAGCACAGGCCGCCCCGCGGCTAGGTCATATGCTCAGCCGCCCCGCGGCCTAGCATGGCCGCCCCGCGGCCTCTGACGGGACTGACATGATTCCTTTCACTACCCACCTTACCTACCACCACCGCAATAAACATGTTAGTTTTTTTTTTTATTTCTTTTCTTCATATTTTTATCTTTTGTTGTCTTTTATGTCATTGAGGACAATGTCTGATTTAAGTGTGGGGGAAGAATTGCATGGCATAATAGGATTAGGATTGCATGTTCATTTTCAGTTGCACTTTTATATTTGTTTTTGGTTGACATTGCACACATATCAACGTGTTATAAAAAAACCAAAAAATTAAAAAAAATATTTATATTTATGTAATTATATTTATGCATTAGCTAGGATTAGGTCTTATTTTCCCATATGGATGTCACTTGTCCTCTAATTTATTTATTGAGACTTATGCCCCATGATGTGCTTGGATTGTTGAAAACCTTTGATATCTGATTTCCACACTATTTGGTGAGTATAATTGGTTAATGATTGAGCACATAAGATATTTGATTTTGGGTGATCTTGAAGTTCTAGACATGACCTGGTGAGTTTATTTTGGCCTATGTTTGGACAAAGTATATTATGTCCTCTTGCTTGTTGAGTGTACTCTCTTTAATTGCTTCCTCTTTGGCTTGCATTTAGATATCTTATTCAAGGCTGCATAATATGATTTCTGCACATGACTTAAAGATGATTGAGGCACCTTTATTAGCCCTATTTGACTCTATTCCCACCTTGCATATTATCCTCTGCTTGAATCCAATATTAAGCCTAATTGCCTATTCTTTTGAGCTCCACAAGATTTTTCCATAGCCAATTATAGCCTGACCCATCCGGGAATTAGGAATAGTTGGTGAATATTGATATTGTGGATGATGGTTTTAGTGATGGATTGTATGTTTGGAGTACTCTTATGAGATGTTTTGATTCTTGCTAGTAGTTTACACATTACTTGGGACCTAAGGAGGATAAAATTCACTTAGGGGTAAAAGTCAAGGAAAATCATTTGATATGGCATGAAGAAGAGCATATGAAAAAAGAAAAAAAAAAGAAAAAAAAAAGAAAAAAAAAAGAAAAAAATGCAAAAGAAAAAAAAAAGAGAATAAGAGAATGAGTTGAGTATGGTTTGTGAAGTTTGATACTTGAGATTGGAGTTGTATACATTGTAGAGTTATGGTATGATCTTGTGAGTGGTATTGTAATTTGGTTGCATCCTTAGTTCCCGGATTATGAGCACCACATGGCCTAAATTGTTCCATACCTTATGTTTTCTACCTTGGCCCCATTACAACCCAATTGAAAGACCTCATGATTTTTGTTGTGTGTAGAGTCACCAGCGGTGGAGAGCTAGAACACTGGTGCAAGACTATTGTAGCTAAGTTTTTAAAGATTGAGTTTTGAGCGTAAACATTTAACCCTAAAAACTTGAGCGAGAGTGAAACACATATTCCTTGTGAGGTCTAGAATGGATATGGTTGCCTGATTTCATTGATTATTGCAATTATGTGCTATGATGTTGTTAATCTATTGTGTTTGCTAGTTTTCATGCACTTAAAGAATATTGGGGTTGATACATGAATAGCTATTCTGTGGGGCTGCAGAGTTGAATTTTCCATTGCTTGAGGACAAGCAAAGGTTCAAGTGTGGGAGAATTTGATAGAGCATGATTAGATATGCATATTAGGATTCATTTAGCATAGTTTGGTTGTAAATAGTGCATATTTTAGTTACAATTACATGTTTACCAGTGGTATTGGAAGAGTCGGAATCTATGCAATTTTATGTTTAATTTCAGGTAGATGTGGATCCGACGAGGAATGAGGAGCTCTTGGATGAAGGAGGATTCAAGTTGAGGAAGAAAAGTGAAGAGCACGGGAGTGGAGTCGAATTTCGAGAGCCTAAGTGATAAACAAGTCAGTAGAAGTTGTCGTCAGACAAGCTGAACTTGTTTTGCATTTTCTGGAGGCCTCGGTGGTCGGAATGCCTATTATAAGCATGCGTTGGAAAGCTCTTTCCGAGATCTACAACTTTCATGTTGACATCGAGACCAAATTCGAAGAGGAAAAATCGCTGTGAACAGAATGGCCGCCCCGCGGCCGAGCTAGCCGCCCCGCGGCCCGAAGACTTACCGAAGGATTTCGCTGATCGCCTGGCCGCCCCGTCGCCTGAGGTAGCCGCCCCGCGGCCTCATCAGAACCGCCGATTCATTAATTAGGGTTTCTTTAGAATTGTTTTGGCCGACTTTCTTAGGTTTATTTAAGGACTATTAGGGTTATTTTCTTAGGCACCTAACTAATAACCTTATGCACTTTTGAGAATTGTTGAGAGCACGTTGAGCATGAGCAACTAAACTCTCGAAGGTTTCGCCTACAGTTTGGATCTTGATTGTTGAATTGTGAGTTTCTTAATCTAGTTCTTATTCCTATTTGAATGTTTTGACTTCTTTGCGCTTAATTCCTTGAATGTGTTTTATTCTCTCTGGCCTGATCAACTAGTTAGAGTAGATTCATTCAATTGCTAGGGTTTTGTAGATTCCTCGTAGCGAACCTTAACCCAAGTGGCAATCATATCCCTTTAGGACTCGTAGGACTAATTGGATGTGTAGGAAGTTGAATATATGTTAAATATCGACTCGTAGCTTGATATTGCATATACCTTGGTTAATTCATAGTCTTAATGCTATCTCTAGGTTAAATCTTAACCGTGTTAGGGTTATTTAGAGATAAGGATTGCTAGGACTCGTAGGACTAGTAATTTACCTAAGATCTGGACAAGGACATTGATAGGAAAAGAAGAGAACTAGAGGCTGAAACAAGGATCAAATTCATCAATTAAAGTGACAAATTGTAGGTGAACCTATTTCTCTCTATTGCATTCTAAAACTTTCATTGCCTTGTTTACTTGTTTCCGCTTTGACAAAAGGCGGATCTTTTTCCCATAAAAACTCTCTTTTTGTTTACTTGCGATTAGATTAGCACTAGAACTTACTAGATTTCCCTGTGGATCGACCTCTTTCTTACCAACTATACTAGTTGTAGGTTTGAGTAATTCTTTGGCAGGAACAACGACAGGTTTTCCTCTTGTCAGAAAGGCAAGTAGCGGCTATGAAAATCTTGTGGAGCTACCAAAGAAACAAGCTTCTAAGGCTCAGAAGACTTCAAACAGATGATCAGATACAAGGTAGGTAAGGAGAAATGGGCTAACAAAACAACCTCAATCATATTTCAATTGTGCACATAAACCAAATAATGTGGTCTCAACTATAATATCAAGCTTGAGTATCCAGGTATGAGGCGAGATACACATAAAATCAAGCAAGATGGTAAATAATATAGCTAATCAAATAAGGCAATGGCTCAATGCTCAAGCAATAATCAAACATTTCAATAAGCGCAAGCCAAATAGACACAAAAATCACAAAAATTGTGAAGTATTCACCCCCACCCCATACTTAGACAAAGCATTGTCCTCAATGTGCAAAACAATCAAGGAAGAGATATGAATACTTACAATTTCAACATGTAGAACAAGTGTCTTAAAGGTGGCCAAGCCAAAGCCATCTGTGTCGAAGATCGAACCAAGGCAAACAACACCAACAAAACAACAAAACTCGGCAAGATGGGGGTTAGTAGATAGGTGTTAAACACCTTTAATTCAGCTCAAAACATAAACAATATTCTCAATATAGCACACTCTCCACCCCATACTTGCACATTTGCAAATCAACTAAAAAATACAAAGGAAAAACAAAACTATAAACTAAAAACAAAAACTGTTTTTTTCCTTTTTCTCATTTTTTCATTTTTTTTAAAAGAAGAAAAAAAACTTACCTCGGGTTGCCTCCCGAGAAGCGCTAGTTTAACGTCTGAAGCCGACCCTTATTACCTTCGAGAAGCTTAAATCGACCCGAATGAACAGTCCATAGCTCGTCCCATCCATCCAGCAGAGTCTTCTTAGAGCGACATGATTTAGATCGCTTTTCTCTCAAGCTCCATAAGTGTGTGCTCCTCCTCTTCGTAGCCCATCGTCCCTTCGTGCCTTCATTGTCACCATCATCTTCAAATAATAAGATCACCTCTTGGGACTTAATGAGAGGCGGTATGTCGGCATGAATTTTAATTGGTATCTCCTCCTTGTGCCATTTTGCAAGCATTCCGACAAATGCCCCAAATTGCTGATCAACATTCTCTTGAACCAACCCTTCAGAAAACAAAGATGGCACCATGTAGGCTTGGTGAACAACCAATCGAGGCTCTTCTTTAGGCTCATCCTCCTCAAAATCAATTTCTGGCTCCATCAACTCATGCACATGCTCTTCCAAACTTTCCTCAATCTCAAAAGAAACACCATTGCAATTGTCATTGTCACTGACATCTATTTGGCTTGGGAGACTTTCCGGAATAGCTAGAGCATTCAATGCATGTTGTGCTAATTGAGCTTTGAGCTCCGCTAACCTAGCGACTATCTCATCAATGGACAAATATGAATAAGGCTCTGGATCAGGAGGAGGTTGCGAAGGTTGGCACCGAAGCTCGACCGAATCTCTTTCATAAGTGCGCTCCCACTCGTAAGGTCCATCAGGATTGCAAATGCGGTACATGAAATCTGCATCACGAGAGGTGGGAGCTAGAAAAACTGGGCATTCAGTAATTGTGTGTCCAAAACCTCCACAAAACTCGCAATAGGCATATGTCCCATAAACAAAGAACTGATGTTCACGAGTAGCATGACCGAAGGACACACAAACATCACAGAAGGGAACATGACTCATCTTCAAAAGAGCATATCTGAAACCAAAAACAAAAAGGAAAAAAATCAAAGCAACAAAAAGAACTTAGAGAACTAGTCGTCAAAAAGACGATCGATACTAGCACCGGTCCCCGGCAACGGCGCCAAAAACTTGATAGGCTATAAACCTACACCCACAAGTGTATGGGGTTCGGTTGTAGTAATCAAGTGTCGTATCCACAAGGACCGGAGGAGTATCGATTGTAATTTCAAACTAGTTCAACTAAGCCCAAAAGTAACGAACAAATTGAGGGAAAATATGTGTGTAAAAATAGCAAACACCGATAAAAATGATGAGAAATATATGTATGGAAGATATTCTAGGGCTAGGGATTCACCAACGATGCATCGTCAATAGACCAAGATATATTTTCGCTTGAATGATTTCTAACTCAAAAGTAAAGGTAGATTGTCTAAGGTAATCGCAAAGCTCCTTTCGGAATCGAAGCGAATGTGTCTAAATTGGTTAACAATCACCTTTCGGACTCAAGAAACCAATTTAGACCCTTTAAGTTCTTAGAATTCTAGATGATAATCACATTAACGTCACCTTTTGGTCTCCGTCAATATCACAATCATCCAAAATATCTATGACAATCTATGAATCCTCAGGAAGTTCAGTTTCACTTTCGATCAACTAAACTTCGGGTTTAATCCTATGGTTCCGATGGATCAAATAGCCTTTTCGACCTAAATTCACCATCTAAATTCTAATTTAGGGTTTTAGTCTTTCGATTTCAAACCCTAAATCAGTTCTAACCAATTTTCATCAATTAGGGCTGGCGCAATAGGATTAAATCACCAAACAAAATCCGAAATCAATCAAACGATACTAAGAGCGAGTCTATTTCCGCATTGTCGGGTTCATCCCAACCCTAGAACAAGAGATCTAGCCACTCATGGAGAATTTCATGTTCAATTCAATCAAATTCAACAAAGCAAACATGAACCTACAAGAAGAAGGAAAGAGATTTACCGAAAACGAAGAATTCAACAAGTTTCCGGTTAGAATCCCCCAAAACTTCCCAATAGGTCTCCACCAGAACTGATTTTCGGCCTCCCCCAAAAACTGAACTCTCCACCCTTCCAATTCCCCCCGGTTTTTAGAAAGAAAAACGAATTAAATGCTGAACACAGGAAACACTTGGTCGAGTGGTTTTTGCATTCAGTCGAGTGGACTCTGGGCAACAAATTTCTGTAAAGCACTTGACCAGAGTGAGACTCGAGTGGTTTCTGCACTCGGTCGAGTGATTTCTGGGAAGCATGTTCTGTAAAGCACTCGACCAGAGTGAGACTCGAGTGGTTTATGCACTCGGCGAGTGGTTTCTGGGAAGCATGTTCTGTAAAGCACTCGACCAGAGTGAGACTCGAGTGGTTTCTGCACTCGGTCGAGTGGCTTTTGGCTTGTTCACATAACTTCACTCTTGCACCACTCGGTCGAGTGGTTTCTGGAGATTAACTTTGCCGAGCTTGCTTCGCTTCTTTTGGCATGTTTCCTCGATCCCCGTGCCTCCTAGTTCGTCTTTGACGCCCTCAGAGCGCACCGAAAAACCTCGAACTTGTCATTCTCCTTTAGCTCTCTCATTGACATCAAAACCGCTCCGAAACACCTGAAATCACAATAGACAAGCGGTAGACACCGATTCCACAAAACTAAACAAAAAAGGCTAAGAATGTATAAAATACTCAGCTCAAATGCCCTAAAATCGATGCTAGAATGCCCTAGAATCCTGACTAAATAGACGCTATCAAGTACTCAATTCTTAATTCACTCTCTCGACTCAAGTCCTTAACCGAACCTCTATTACGATCGATCTTGGTGTTCCTTAGCAATCTCGCTTACCCTTCCTAGGCTCCCTATACTCCCTATGGATGTCATCCCCCAATGAGACATCTCGAATCACTTTGCTACCCTGATCACACATCCCGCACCACTAAACACTCTCACTAATCATCCACCTGTTAAGAAACCAACTCCCACTGACCATCCCACACATGACATTCTCACCTCTATATCCTCGATATTTCCAACAAGGGTTCACCTCCTAAGCCACTCTTATACCTCAAGCACCTTACCTCGCTAGAATCTACTCAACTGCCTACTCTCGATAACTCTATCGCAGAAAGCCATCTAGTGCTAACTCCCAACTATGAATCACCGAATTCCTCACCACCTGCGTCTTTCTCGAATGACCAACAACATATTCTACCTACTTATCCTTTCGGCCACAACCAACCCGAACCTTAGCATTTGATTTCCCAGTAAGATCACAATAATTCATCTGCCATCATACTAGTTTCCCATTCTGATCCTTACGAAGCCTTAACCAATCGCCACTTCTCAAGTCGTCCTACTCTAATTCCTCATCTCTTCCTTTCCATTCCTAAATTGCCTCAAGCCACCACTCCTTAACCACGACGCCTTAGGCTTAAAACGTTTATCCATCGACCACTACTCCCAAGGAAAATCTATGCCAACCTAATCCGAATTACCCACGGCATCGCAACTTTCCCAAGTTTCCCATAATTCTCTACCCTACAGAATTCCCACCATCCGTTCCCTGGATTAGTTCCCACATTTGCGCATGTCCCCAAATGCCCCAGATCACGCTTCCTCGAACCTCGACATCTTAGTGCCTAAAGCCCCCTTTTACCGAACGTTATTTCCACAAAATCTCTATATCATCCTCACTTGAATTTCCCAAGTATCGTAATTTTACCAACCTTTTAAGATCCATCACCTTACAACATATCCAATTTTCCACCTTTCCTAGTTCCCAAATCCATACTCAGATATTCTCTATCCTAAACCTCAAGCAAACAGTCTTACTAGCAACCTCAACGACATTCTTGCCTAGCTACCAGCCTTTCCTTGAAGGTTCATCTTACATCCTCAATACCTCATTAGCCAAAACAATTTCCACACATCAATATCGATTCCTTCCCTATGCTAAAATCCTCTAACAACGCATCTAGAATCCTTCACTCACAACTTCGCCAAACATTCCCAATCTTACCTAAACAACCCCAACTACTCATCACACATACAGTCCTGATAGGAACAACCTTATATCCAAGATCGATGATTTCCCAAGCAACCTTATACTACTTATCTTTAGCAATTCCCCAACCTCATCCTTTACCAAAATTGCTCCCAATTACTACACATACATCCTAGTCCTAACTCCTATGATTCCTTAGACATTCCTTAGTCGATCATCCTCCATGCCGCCCAAGACCCGCTCTTAGATTACCTGGACACAACACTTCCCTTCAAGGATTCCCCGATCCACTCCTAGCTCACCTATCCACCTCTAGAACTACACTAACTACCTATACTCACACCTACTCGCAAGGCCACCCTACTGACACTAGCCTAGATTGCATCCAACTACACTCTTACGCTAACCGCCTATACTACCCTCACCTATCTACGATCTCTCCCCCGTAACCTTGCCATCCTAACCCTAATTCCCACCTAAGACCTACCTAGAAGCTCATCCGACATCCTACAAGTCCCAAAACTCACTCGGCTCTATCTAAGCCAACGCATTCTTCTTGTACCCCATCTCACACAAGCAAAAAGAAAATCCAAAGAACTCAACCTACTTGCCACTTTCCGACCTAGCTTACCGAAGAATCTCATGATTCATACTCAAGAGAGAAATGCTATCAAACATACATACCCTACATCTTACTTACTAGCACGTCAGTATACTAGCGCATCAAGGCACATCATCATAGGCACAAGTCAATCAGACAATCATTCACTACCCGCTCAGCATATTAGTCATCACACATCCAATTATGTCAGTTCTAGGCCTATCACACCACACCAATTCCAATTAGTATCGAAGAAACCATGACCCGAATTAAGAATGGCCTTCCTCGAGTCATTTGGGAGGATTTTGCTTATGACCGTCATCTTGAAGCATGTTCGTCCTTTTTGCCATCGGTGACGTCGGTCTTGGAGTCTATGGGTCATGGGCCCACCACACATTTGCTACGCCGTTCTGGTGCCATTCGGATGTTCGCCTTTTTTTTCATGTTGATGCTCGTTAGGGGGATCGCGATGGGTTAATAGTGACGGAGATAGGGGAGGGGCAAGGGAGGACAACACGACTTTCCCATGGATTCAGACACAGACCAAGACTAGAGATGACGAGACTCGAGATGAGACACTAACCTGAGAGTTACAAAGATGCCCTTAGGGTATTCTATGAGGTTATAAGTGCGACAAGCAAGCACATAGAAATCATGAAATATCTCAATTACATTATTCCACACTAGCATGTACCTATTTCAAGGAGTAGCGACCTATGCACTCATAACATGTTCATATAATCAATTTTACATGCACGCGGAACAAGCAACCAACCTATCATCTCATTCACAAGTCATGCTTGACATATTAAGATCATGTATGCACAAACCGACAATAGACATATGCAACATAAGTTATGTATGACATAGCGATCATAATAGAATATCACATGTATGCTTCATCACTCATTTTAGGTACAAACGTAAGTAGATCGAGACAATGCGAAGCCAGTTATGAGCATGCTGAGATGCACCCTAGTAATAATGCCAGAGGATATGGTTAGGTCATATGGGCATAGCATCTATCACATCAGATATAACCATGATCACATAGTACGACAAGTATAGCACATAATCACACGAGGGCCTATGATTAGGAGGTATATATCCTACATGATACTATCAACACTCATCAAGCATATACACAGTCACAGGGTCCAATTAGATCAATTTAGCATGCTAAGAAATTCATTTCAAATGTTAATCATGCAACAAGGGTCAACCACACTATCATGGACCTAATGGGAAAGCAATAGTCATGGGAATTCCATACATACAACACATACATCTACATATAAGTGCAATCATGCAAGCTATCATGCAAGTCATGCGGAAATATACCAACACGTCATCTCATGTAATCGCAAGGAGGGTTGTTATTATAACCAGACATAATTCTCTAAAGGAAATTATCGACTCATCACCCTGTTTCCCCGTGAGACGCTAATATGACTCGCTCGGTAAGACACAAGGACATTTACACTGTTTCCGAGAGAAGAGGGTAGAATTTGTGTTTAGACTCTGGTGGCAAGAAGACATGGTCGACTATTTCGAGAATCGAGAGGGACGACTCCATAAGACAACTCACTTCTAACTCAGAATCATTTCAGTAATCACCCTCCCTAGCATACTCAGGTAACCCTCACATCCGACACAATTTTCGAAGGTATTTAGTTGACTGACCTGAATTTCCCGTGGAGGACATCAACCTTAAGTGCGAGACTTGATAGGAGCATCGATGGTGGAATACGAAATAAGACTTAAAACGGGAGAGCGGACGCTTCTCGACCTTTGCTATCATGCCTAGATGTTTCAGTGGGACGGATGACAGAATCGGAATCATCAAGGGGGTTGAACTATGGAAGGACGATTTTGACAAGACAGGGAATCCGATTACATAAGAACAAGGTTTCCTCTCGCTATCCTGTTTGCACATACAATCATTTACGTGTTCAAGTTAAGGCATACTGATTAGTTCTCTATCCTAGGCACAATAGCACTCAGCACGGAAGCAATCAACGAGTTTAATATGATCTCTTTCAAAGTTTATAAAAGCACAGAGACGATATATGCTGCCCTTCGAGGGGCAGCTGACCGGAGGGGGAAATTACCTCTCGGTCTCCTAACCCAGCTACTCCAACCTCCGAGCTACAACTCCTTGGAGTCTTCTAGGCCCATCTGTAAATAGAAAGCTACTATTTTGCCTACCGTACCCCATTTTCTAAATCCTTAAGGGACGGTCTATCGCCTTGGTCTCTACCCACAAGTTGATCCTATTTACTGTCCTAGGTCCAATTAAATTCATTTTGCCCTTTTTAAATCCGTTCAAAACCTTTGTAATCGTTAGGCAGTTTTCCAAAATCCTTTTCAACCCTTTTGTACTCTGTTTGTAAAACCTCGCTCTGATACCAACTTAGTAACGGCCTGAGTTTGTTAACCCGGGTTACATTTCGAAGGTCGGATACCTTCATTCGGATCTTGCGCACCAAGTACGGGTTGAAAGTTTGAAATTCAAAAGTTCAGTTTGAAAGTAGGATTTCATACCCAAAATTCTTATGAGGCCCGTTGGAGACCCAGTGTTAACACACCTGTACCTGTCCTAAGTACTAAGTCGGGAAAACATGTACGCTTAAACCATCGATCACGTAAATACAAGGTGCCACGGCAAAGTCGGGTCAAAACATTCTTTATTATGGGGTTATCCTACTAGTATTTTATATGGTCAAGTGACAATTCGATAACCAGTTTTCCACCATGAGCATCCCACATCAAACATCACATGACACTAGATATGATCATGCATATATACCTAAAAATATAAAGCGGGCATATGATCAAATCGAAGCCCGCATAGCTACACCCCAAATATAAGTACACACATACGCTAAGCACAATATTATGCTTCTAATGCAGGACAGGAATATTAACACAAAAAACATGCTCACAGTTTATATATATGCAGAATAATAAATAGGGCCCTAGTAGGGGCGGATCCTTTTGAGGGCCAGAGGTGGCAGTCGCCCCCCCCCCCCCAATCAAAAATAAAATTTAATATACATATTTCTCTCGTCGATAGCTTCGATTTGATATATTATAAGCTCAAATCCGATACCTGAGTAAAAAGTTATAAACGTTTCAAAACTGAAGCGATATAAATGATTTTTCACATCACTTACCAATTAACATATACTTCTATCATACTTATCATTTGTTAAACTTTACAACTTAATGCTATAATTAAACTCAAAAACTTTAAATATTGATGATTTTTTCGAAAAAAAATTAGAGGTCAATTTTTCGCCCCCTCAACTAACTGCTTCAGGATCTGCCACTGGGCCCTAGCACAGAATGCCAAGTGGCATATCCCTCTCCTACCTACACCCCCCTTCCCGATAGGGTAGAGACTGACCAGCTCATGAATGCATTCCATTTAATTATAATGGATCAAGCCCGTATTGAGCTCAACCCAAAGCATGCTTAATAAATCATCATAACTGTGGTCTTGTAAAGAGAAATAATAATTATACTAGTAATAGTAAAGGTGTTATTATAAAGATATTGCCAATGACTCGAATGACTCAGGACGAACCTGATGGGACTGGGCCGTCCTATGACCCTAGCAAAGACTCTAGTAACTTCACAGATAACGGCCGTTCTGTTTACATACGCATTCAGAATAAGGATGCTCATACGCTAATGCAACCTAGCATGATACTACATGGCATGCTATTATGAAATCCAGCACCTAATATAAGCAGGGATAGGTCTGATCAATCTGAGTAAGCCCCGAGGGAACTAATTACCTGGAGGTGCAGAACAACATAATAATAGATCTGGCACACATCAATCACAATCATAAATGTCATCTAGAAACATATCAAAAATACATGAGTCTACATCTATGCTACTTTAAGCATACATAGCACACACACATCACACAATCAGATAAGTAAATGCATCGCATCATCCATACTTTCCATTCCATCTTGATCAACCACTCATCGAATCATAACACCTCATAAGACCACAATAATCTCCATAACTTACTTAGCCAAATTCGCATGCTCATAAGATCATATCCTCGTATAACATCTCAACATGTATATAATATTTTGCAAAACACCACTCATACGATAACACATTACTCATACAATAATACCTTACTTCTATATCATGCCATACATATATGTTATTATTCATCCATACATGGTATTAGTCACATATTCATGCTATTAGTCACATCATTACATCATCATGCTAGTTAGTCACAGAATACGTCAAATCCCCAAGTTAGTCTCAAAACCATTTTGAAATCTGAGGCAAACAGTTGGGACTTCCGACCTTTAAAAGTGTTCGCAATGCATTTTCCAAAACCCGAGTTTATGTCATCAAGTCAGTCATTTGAATCCCCAAAACCATCAAAACCGACGTTCGAAAACGTTCGGCAAAGATCCCAGGTTAGCAAGTTAAACCCTCAGCCAAAGGGTGTTTCGCCGCGGCAAAAAGGGTTTTCGCCACCGCGAACCACGGTTGTCACGGTCGTGAGATAGGAATTCACCCCTGCGAAAGGCGTCGCGCCCGCGAGAGGGGAGTTTCGCCCCCGCGAAATACCTCGCGCCCACGGAAGCTACTTCTGTGGCCGTGAAGCTAAGGGGCCTCAAGGGTCCCCCCTTGAGATCCCACTCGTCGTGGAAAAAGGGGTCACTCGCCGTGGCGAGACAGAACCCTTAGGGCTCTGTTTTGACTCGCGGCCGCGATTTCTTACTCGCAGCGGCGAGTCTAGGCCCAGATCTTGGTTTTGAGCCTCGTTCAGGCCTTGTTCATTGTTGTTAGCTTCTCTAGCTCTCATCCAACCCTTTTCCATCATCAATACCCTTGTTAGTACACTCATAACACAAGAAAATCGAGAGAATGAGGATTCTCACCTAAGTTTTCTTCTTTTCCTTTGGTTTTCTCTAGAATCTTCATCCGTGCTCCGATTGGGCTCGTTCTTGCGCGAGGGTGCCTAGAATTATTAGAGGGTGTTACAGGTATGACCTTGGAGTTATTAGGAGGTGGAAGTAGGGAAAAACGAGATGTTACCTCTCCTAAAGCTGAAAAAGGTGAGATGTGCTCTTGTAAGGCTTCTTGGGGCTTCTCCGGGCTGTTGGGGCTCTTTGTGGTGACGTTTTGGAGCTGAAGGGAGGTGTTTGGAGCTGATGGGATTTCATGGGAGAAGGAGATAGAAGGAGGGGTGAAAAGTGGGAGATTTTGGATAAGATTTTTGGAGAGAGAGAGAGAGTTTAGGGTTGTGTGTTTGTTTTGTGGTGAGTGAGGGAAGCCAATAAATCTGATTTTTAATGGGCAAAGGAGGGCTTGGGATTGGCAATGTAGGATGGCAAGAGAAGGTTTGAAAATTATTTTGTCCCATTGCCACAATTGTGATGGGCAAGGAAAAAGGGAAGGAAAAGCATGTGTGGATGCTTAGCAATTTAGGGTAATGAGGAAATGGGTGAGGAAGCTTCCTCAATTTCAAATTTTTAGCTCATGGAGAGCTCATTAAGGCTGAGATTTTTAGATCTATAAGGGAGAAAGAGGACAAGGTTCGTGGTCCCGAAAGCGCTAGTTTGAATTCCCGACGTTAGTTCCCGAAAGTTAGTTTTTTCGATTCCCGCTCTCTTGATCATTTAGGTTTTCGAAAATCCAAGGATAGATGTCGTCATGTCAAGTTATTTTTCCAAAATTGTATTTTATGTCGGAAATCCACTCCATGAGTTTTAAATCCAACTTGATGAGTTTTTCATCAATTATCCGATTTAAATTCATTTTTAATTCATTTTTTCTGAAAATTAGGATTTGAAAATCCGAGCCTTTACACTGTTTGTGGGTGACAGGAGACATGTTGTCACGTTATGTTTTGTGCGATCAAGGAGGGATGTGTTGACGTGAAGCATTGGTTGGATAGAGTTGCTAGAAAGTTGTCCTTAGACTCTCTTTCGTTCTGGTTTATGGTTGTGTGGAACAAATGAAGGCATTGAAATAGGTGGATTTTTGGAGCGGTTGAGGTAGGAAGGGAGAGGGTGTTCGAAGAGGTTGTGTTGTTTTTAGGAGGGCGTTATTGGGATGAAAGGAATCACATCAGTGACAATGAGAAGGGAAGATGTGTCACGGTGGAAGAGACCAATGGAAGAGTAGATTAAGGTGAATTGTGATGCGGTGGTTTATGAGGGAAAGGCTTGTGGTATAGGAGCTATAGCAAGAGGGGATGATGGAATGTCGTCCCTTGTCGCTTCATGGAGGCGTGTTGGAGTAACAGAAGTGGAGGTGGCCGAATGGAAGGCTATTTTATGGGGTCTTAATCTTACTTAGAGATCATGACATGGAGTACCTACGTGGTTCTGGAATTAGATTGCACGTGGTTATGGAATCAGATAAAATAATTAATTTATATCATTTTAAAGTGATGAAATTTATCTCTTGTACTAGATGAATTATAAAATTTATAATCATCTTTGTAATGATGATTCATATAGCTAGATAAACGAATCAAATCATTATTATTGTTTCTCCATCAGTCTCCCAAAGTAGACGATAAAATAGCATATAAGAATGTCATCCCCTATCATAGGTGATAAAAAATAAAATAAAAAAGGTCTCGGAGATCTATGTCCAATTTTTTTTGGTCACACGAAGATAGCATAGATTTTTTTATTTTAAGATTAATTTATGATGTTCATGTTTCTTAATATATATACTTCATTATTTAGTACTATTTTTTTTACATGGTTTTATTATGTTGTTCATACAACAAAATGACTTGTTTTAGTCATCCCTTGAAGTGGATAGACTTATTATAAACATAAACCATTCCTAAAGTGACGACGATCATCCCTTGAAGCGGTGAAGATTCTCTAGTCCGCTATCATGGTCCCTTATGTGGTCCGCCTTCTCTTATTGGTTGAAAATAATTATAAAAATACCCAATTTATTAAGAGAAATAATAAATTAATTCGGTACATCCAATCAAGCGACATGGACCGTATAAGGGACCATGTTTGTGGACTAGAGGATTCCCCCCACCCTTGAAGAGGATGTATATTTAGAGATTCATAAAATGTTAGTCTCAATTTGTTAACAATAAATTTTTTCCCTGCAGTGACAATAATCATTCTCTGCCGAAGTAAATTAGTGATGAGATTGTATGCTCTAATAAAGATGAAAATCATGTTTTGAAGTGCATGAAGTTTGGTGTAATGTTTCACAATATAACCCTTGAAGTGTTTGTATACAGGTTGTCTAAATTATGTTCCCCGAAGTGAATTGATTTTTCAAAAGTCTAAAATGTTATCCCTCGATGTATGTGGACAAATACTCAAATTCATTCTCCTTGAAGTGAGTAATAATCGAATATATACCTTTTCTTGAAGAATATGGTAAATATTCTATGACAACTTATCATCTTTGGAAGCACAAATGAGGCATAATCGAGACTAATTGTCACTTGATGTTGAGAAAAATAAATTATTTTTTTGTAAAAGATATCATTTTTTGAAGTAAATGATAAACTGATTTGTATTATGAACTTGAAGTGGACAAATAAAATTTGATTATAGTTTAATAAAATTTTATTTATTTTTTATTCCTTGGTTTATATTCCATATTATATTGAATCAAAATATTATAATTTTACTCATTATTATTATTACCTTAATCCACTAGATTGCGAGTTTTTCAACACCTATTTTTAGAGCTTGAAGTTTCTAAACTCAAATGTTAAACAATCCAGTAGATTGTGAGTTTTTATCAAAATTTATATAAGAGCTTGAAAACTCTAATTTTATATTCTTAGAGCAAGTTTATTGATGTAAAAACAAGTAAGGATACTAGAGGATTTAATATTTAAAAAATAAAAGAGTGGTTTGAGGGATACTTGTGTAATATCGATACTAGGGATTAAATGCACAAGGTGGTAAGTGATGTGCTAGCTTTTAAATATTTTTTTCCTAGATGAGAAACTCAAAACAACGTCATTTGGATACATTATAATATAATACGCAACCTTTCATTGATAAAGTGGTTGCTTGTAGTATGAAATACGCATATTAGTCACATGCTTATAGTATGACACCAACGTAAGTTATACCCAATTAATTACACCTAGTTAAATAAATGGATCACTATGTACAAAGTTCAATGGTTAAAATTTTGAATATATATGTCATACTATTTTGACACTTATTTAACCCATTGAATGTTATGATGTCACTAACCAGAAATTAGTTGATGATAAAACATTTTTCTTTGTGGCATTTGGTCAATCAAGTAAAACAATGATTTGCAAGATCATTGAAATTCACATGAATACCCACCAAGAGGACTAGAAGATCCTAGGACTGAAAAATCCTCAATAAGGGTAACCATACATGTACGACTTTGTTCTCTTGGCAAAATAATAACAAGTCAGTCTACACTAAAAAGTAAATGCAAAGTTTCTTATGTCTCTTGATCAAGTTCAGTGAGACAACTACGGACATACAATATCGTCATTTGAACCAATGTTATTCCAAGATTTCATAGATACTTTAACACATTAGTTATATGAAAAAACGAATACGGAGAATGTTATCAATCACATTGTTGAGCATATAGTAACTCACAACGACCCAGAAGAGACATCGGTCCAATAGGCCCATGTAATTTTGCATTTCAAATTTGACACATAAATTCTCTTGAGTTGTCTCAAGAAGAGACCATATCATTTAAATATTTTTGATTTGTGATATATGTTCCGAGGCATCCTCCACAATTTATTAAAATGAGACTACAAAGAAGTTGAATAATACATTGGGTTTGAGTCACTAATGATATCAAATACCCCGAGCTTCATAAAGGTAATCGATCAAATGCTAAGTATTTAGGGGAAGGGAAAATGAGACTGTATTAAAAAAGAGATTGTATGAAAGTTGTAAAGGTCTCAATTTTTATAAATTTATTTTATTTTATTTTATTAAATTATAATTGAGTCAATTTAAATGAATTTTGGAAAAGTCATGTATAATTTTTAATAATTCCCATATCTATTTTAATAATTTCATAAATTTATTACGGATTGTTTTAAAATTCTTCTTTTTTAGAAAAATGAATTTGTATATATATAATTTTGTATTTTATATGAGTTTAAAATGAAAATAATCACAAAACCCCTTTTTAAATTCAAAATACTTAATTTTTTCAAAACCGGGTCCAAAACCATTGAACCGGGTAACACGATACCCTTTTCTTCTTCCTCCCGTACAACCCCAAATTGCCCAGATTTTGGGACCCGATTCCAAAACCATTGAACCAGCTGTACGAGACCAGGAAGAGTCGATCCGAGTAGTGGAGTCGCCACGATACACACTACCACGACCCCAACCTATTCCGACTCCGACAGCCAGAACCAAATCCACGGAGAAGATCGTCAAGCCACGCTAGCGTAGAGCCGTACACCGCCTAAGTAAAGAGCACCCAGAAACCCTATCGGGATTTAGTCAACCCTAGCGGGATTTAGTACATACCCATACGAGCGATGTTTGGTATCCTTGTGAGATTTTAATCAATATATATATAACTTATTACGAATTATATATATATATATATATATATATATATATATATATATATATATATATATATATATAGTGTATGGATCATTTGTACACAACCCTTAAAGTGTACCTTGTTCACAAATATTATTCGGTTAAATGTGAAACATTCTACCGAATCCTGTTATGTTTTCTTTTTCCGTTCAGTTCAGATGAAAACGTTCCAATTCCACTGAATAATTTGTAACATAATAGTATTCGGTAGAATGTTTCACATTTCACCGAATAATATTTGTGAACAAGGTACACTTTAAGGGGTGTGTACACCCGAACCACACCCTATATATATGTATAACTTTTTTCTCTTCAATTTAGTTTTGATATTTTTTTTTGGGTCCTTGAGGCGCAGAGCCAAACTTCTTGCAGCGCAAGGAGTTTTTTTTTCATGTGCTTAATTGGACGCCAAGCGCCATCTCCACGTAGTCGAACAAACGCCCGACCCGGCAGCAACGTGAGCGGCGAACAGACCACCGCGGCCAGATGCAATCCAAAAAGGAAAAGAAAAGGCAGAGTTGAGGTAGACAAACGTCAAAGACCAGCGATCGGTACCGGAAAAATCCCGAAAGAGATGAAGCTGGTACTGGTGAGCCCTAGAACCAAAATTCGAGACTTTCTTGTTCGAATTTGTTGAGATCCAAGATATAAATGAGATCCTAGACCAATAAATTACAAAAGCCCCAACACAAGGGTGTGTTTTTCCACCCGAATCGACAACCCAAAGGGTGAGATCAGTCCCATGAACCAAGAAGCGCAGGGGGAGAAAGATAAAGAGAGGTGGCGGGGAGGGTGGACAAGCCTAAAGGCAAGACGGCGGTTCGGTGAGGTGGGTTTTCGACTTCCGAAGAGGGGTTTTCGACCTCCCGGAAGAGAGTTTTTTTCCTTAGTCAGATATTGAGGTGGTTTTTTAGATTTTTAAAACAGGAGTGACGTAATTTAATGTTTGAACTTCCTTTTTCAAAAATATATATTTTGCATCTTTTCTTGGTAAAAAATTGCTCAAATTGTGATGGATTAGTCGAATAGCCAAGAACAAAATCACCTTCATCTTTTTATATTTTATGAAGTTTTTAGTATAAAAAAACATACATATTCGCTCCGTTTATAAATAACTGACTTTTTCAAATCTTCCATGTTTTTTGGGATGGTTGGGATGATAAAAGTAAATACTTATTAGTAATAAATATTAAATTTATTTTTAAAAAATATATAAAAAAAATATTTTATATAATTTTTAACTTTTTAAAATACGTGTTTAATAGTAAAAAATCTTATATTTTAGATAAGATGAAGTAATTTTTATTGTACTAAAAAAAACTTAAGGAAATGAAATTTCAAAATGTCATGTTCATAAGAATTGAAAGAAGACGTTGAGATCAAAGGTGACTTGCCCGACTGCCTCATCCATATATCGGAAATAGTAATTAATAAATACTCCCTCTGTTCGGTAAAACTTGTCATTTTAGGGTGTTATTTTTGTTTAAAAAAACTTGTCATTATAGGTATTTTGCCCTTCACTTTACAAAAATGTCCTTGATATGATTGATGGTTTGTTAGTTGTAATTTTCGATAAAGTAAAAAAGGAGGGTAATAATTGAGAGTAAATTAGTACATTTGTTAATTACCTTAAAACTTGTGAAAGAAGCTAAAATGACAAGTTTTGCCGAACGGAGGGAGTAATTAAATACGGATGCAATCAAGAATAAAAACGCTAAGCATATGAACGTCACGGTAACGTCAGCTGGAAGACGAAACTGGACGGAGAGCTCGATGACGTAATAAAGCTGATGACGTCATTCATGAATCGGTCGTCACATGAGAGATACGTGTACGTTTTAATTAGTTAGAGCGGGTGTAAATTGTAGGAGTAGCTAGTAAACAGGAGGAAACAAAGCACGTGGGTCTTATTTGGCTGTTGGTTTTTGTGTTTGCATTCCTACTACTTCCGGGTCTCTTATTATTTAGAGCATCCTCAAGAGATTCCTCATCTTCATTTTTTGGAGAATGTTGGGATGATTTTTGCTCCAAGAGCTTCCTCATTATATTTTCCAAAATAGAGAATGGATGGAAAATATAGAGGGCATTCCCTAAATTTGGAGCGAACTCTATATATTTTGGGGTGAATTCTATAATGGGGAAACTGTTGAAATGAGGCAAAAAAATATTCAGAATATTTGATTTCTCATTCTCTATTTTGAAGATTGTTTTAGGGAAGCTCTTGGGAATGCTCTTACTCTCCAAGTTTTATTGTTAATCCCCAGTTAAATATGAAATTATAAGAAATTATTTATTAAATAATTTTTGGTAATAAATCATCTCCATTTGTCTATTTCTATTAGTAGAATTTTATCAAATATATATATATATGATTTTATAATATTTTAACTTTATATTTAAATTAATATTTCAATTAGATTTAAAAAAAATATTTTTTTTAAAAGCTTGATGTATATATGAATAAATTATCTTATTCTATAAAGGCATAAATGGGTTATCTTGATAACAAATGTACCGTACACATTAGGTTTTTTTTTTATACAAAGACAAAGATTTGGGGTGGTCTACTGCGGTTGAACCACTGCCAAGAACGTCCTGACAGACGAAGTCATCGATCTGAACTGGACAGTGCTCCTCAAGCATAGTCGAAGTAAGTCCGAGATGCGCCATCATGTCAACTACCCGGTTCCCTTCCCTAAAGGTGTGTGAGAAAGAGACTCTATTGAAAGCTCTGCATAAGCCGAGAGCATCCGCAATCATTATCGCGATTTTCCACAAGGCCTTCCAAATTCCTTTTATGACATTTATCACAGTCAAGCAGTCCCCCTCCACCTCAAGACACGAGAAACCCCTCCTAGTAGCTTCCAGTGAACCAGTCTAGAGACCGAGACACTCGCTTGTAGAGCGAAAACTGAACCGTGGCCCTGCGCCCCCCAAGCCATAAGTGCACCCTGACCATCGCGAATGACAAAACCAGAAGCAACAAGTCCAGAGGCGATTTTAGCTCCATCAAAATTAAGTTTCATGTATCATTCCTAGGGGTTTCCCCATTTTACAACTTTCTGTCTTATAGTTCTCTTTTGGTAGGAGTTCTGCTCGAGCTTGGCTGAACACCCACCATTTTTTCAGAAGAGCTTTGTATCTCATTTAGATCCCACATTACTAGACACGGGAGGTCTATCCTCTGAATGTGATCCATAAGTCTCGACCAGAATTCTCTTTTTTCGCTCTCCTAAGCTGACGCATAAACAAAGCAACACACGAATTTCACTCCTTAATTGTTATCTTTGATTGATAAGGTGGTAAATCGATCTTTCGTTTTCATGTCTGCTATTTTCCCTATGGTCATCTAATAGTCTTCCTATAGCACACAAATGCCTTCGGATCTACCTCGCGCTGGAGTCCAACAAATAGAGTCAAACCCCACCTTTTTCCAAACCTCGTGTCGGGGTTGGTTATCTGTATTTGTTTCCATTAGAACCACGAGTTGAATATTTTCGATTTTTATAGAATATTTCTACCTCGGTCCTCAGTCCTTAGTCCATAAGTTTTTTTTTTCCAATTCCGCAACAGTTCCACGTACAGATTTTCATCCTGGGATATTTATCTCTTCACTTGTTAATTTACCTTTGCCATTTTCCATTTTTCTTCTTTTGTTTTGAATTTTGCCCAAGGTTTCAATTCGTGTCCTCCTTCTTAACTTACTTTTGTTCCGTACATATTAGGTAAAACTAACTTTTTACACAATCCATGTGGCCTTTAAGTTCTTTTGGGTTAGTAGACTTGCAATTTTGACCAAGTTCTCATTACAAAGATACACAAACTTATATTACAACACTTGGATTACCAGATCTCATCTATACCAATACCAGCTAAGTTTAATCTCACTATTACAATCCACTGAAAGTGCCATATGTATAAACTTACCCGAAGGGTCGTTGCGAGGATATATGAAGAGCCTTTCACGGTCTATATGTGGATGTGATTGGTGACGAACGAACAATATTTGGCGAGGAAAAATCTCCCGCGATTCTACTACGTGTACGTACCTCGCTGTCATTGCGAGGGTTCAGTTTTAACTCTCTCACGTACAGTCGTACACCACAGAATTCACAACTACCACCTTCGTTCAATAATCAATACTGAGTATCCAAAGGGCTGAACAATTATATAGAAACAAAAAATCAGTACTGAATTCAGATGAATATGACAGATGTAACATGTACAGTTGTAACAGTTAAGGTTACTAGTACGTCAATTCCATTGTAATCCAGCATTTAACTCGGAAACAGATGAAGGAGAGACAGATCCTTTTCAATAAATTGTACGGAGTAATTCACAATGGCATTCAGTGTTACATCATGTTTTTGGGAGCTCTTAAATCACCACTATACCTTTGTACTGTCAAACAAACGAGAACCAAAAATATTTCTATGTTCAGATTTCTAATTAAAATATGAATATTGTGCAATTAATTCAGTGGAAGAACAGAGAATCTCACACGCTTTTGAAAAAGTAGTATTAAATTAATCACGGAGTACGGAGTATCGTAAAATACAGTAAAGGAGACGACTATGAAGAAGAGAGAAATGGCTAATTACGGATTCAGAGTCGAAGCTTGAGGTCCAATCCACCGCCACCGTCTGCCTCAGCCGGAATAGGCGGCGGATCTTTCGCATGGGCTTGCACGCTGCTTGCTTTACCGTTGTCGTCGAAATTCGAGGCCGGAAGAATCACGGGAGGACATCCGAACTCCACCTTAGCCTTATCGGTGAAATCTTCCCATTGGAAAGACGGAATCCAAGTCGACTGCTCCCGATCTGGTACCTTCATCATCTTCCTCCTCTTTCTGTTAACATCATCACTCCCGACGCATTCGAAATCCTCCGCCGCGGACGATCGTTCTCGTTCGATCCTCTGGCGATCGCGAGCTTCTTTGTAGTTCCTGATCAGCTCGAAGAATCTTTCGATCTTCTCGTCCTCCGAGATCTGATCATCCGCCACCGCGTCTCCCATGGGGCGCCGAACATCGGCACCGCTGGCGCCACCGCGATCTCGACGCTGATCCGCTTCCATGGACAAGCAGATCTGGCCGGCGATCGATCAATGGGAGCAAAAGAGAGATTTTTCTAAGGATTGGGTGGTTTAAAAAGCAGGTTGTCGATTTCAGTTTGGCGGTGCGTTTGGCAGTGCGGTGCTCCTCAATGGGATTCTGTTTAAACTTTTAAAGACAAAAAAATATGCTACAGTTATTGGAAAATAGAAACTTTGGGCTCCCCAAATTGGGAATTTATGCCGTTCACGATTTCGCGGACGTTGGTTTCAATATTTACCCCTAAATTACGATTTTACCCTTTTAGTGGATGAATTGATGTTTTTATTGGGGTTTTAAATCATCTCTTTTATAGGAATTTATTTTTAAGTGAATCATGTTTCTGAAAGCATGTTTATCGACAACATCGGGCATTATCTAGTATCGATACTAGAATAAAAGTGAATAAATAATAGAAAGGGGTGAGAAGCGATACTTGGACGATTCTCGGGAAGTATCGATATTAGAAGGAGAGAGAATACCGTGTGTCGGAGGTGTATATAATGTGGTTAAAATTTTTTTTTTCAAACGCTTTCAGCAAAAACGACGCCGTTTTGATAATGGATGGACAAAACGCTATGTAGGAAAGCATTGCACAATTGCTGGAAGTCTGCACGCATGTGACACGTGTTGCAGCGTGATTTGCCTGCAGAGGGAGGCCTTGGGTGTGAGACACATGACACCTAATGGACGATTGAGATTAGAGCTATGCGAAATTATTTTACATATTTCAAATACAAATTTCGCTATTAAAAATGTAAAATAAAAAATTACTACAATATTATATTCATTTTTCTCTACACATAGACATCAATTTCGAATATGTTTGACCATATTTAAAAAAAAATATCTTTCTTTGAATACAATTTTGTAATATAATTCCCAAAAAATTAACCATAATTAATTTCGGTAAAATTAAAAATATAAGAAGTTATTTTAATTTCGCAATATGTTTGTGAAGTTGTAATTTAAGTTTATATGTTATATTTGGTGCAATGTCTTTTTAATTAATCAATGAAGTTTTACTTTTAAAAAAAAGTATTGGGTTATATATATTTTTAGCCTTATTTAGTTTATAAAAAAAATTAATTTAATAATAATATTTTAATAATAAAAAATGAAAATAATAATATAATCGAGAATGAAAATAATTATTGGAGAGGGGTATATTTGTAAATTGAATTGGTAGAAAATGATGGGTTTTGAGATGTTAGGTATGCTATTGATAAATTAAAAAAAGTGAGAATGAGATGCTAGGATGATGTGGCGGAAAGAGAAGAATAAAATATTAGTATTTCTAATATCCCTAGTATCCCTTGATAAACATGTCCTTATAGTTTATCCAAAATAAATAAGATTGTAATGTCTATTTTAATCTAGTTATAAGGTCTAGGAGCAATGGATGGTAATTAATAGGCTAAGTTGATAGTAGACCCGAGCATCACACTTTCATACATAGTCTAATATTTATATATATACTACATATATTAAAAGTGTAAAGCCTAGCTTTATGCTCATATATGTTATATGTATAAGGATAAGATATATGTATGCTCGGATAATATGTAACACATGTTATACTATATTTTGGTGGGTTTGGCCCAAACCAGAAGCCCAATCAGAAGACTCCAGCTTCAACTTGCATCTAGAAAGCTCGATTTGAAACGATGCGTTTTGACCAAGAGCTCTCCAATATAAGAGATGCAGGAGCTAAGGTTGCTCATTTCGGCTCTTCAGTTTCTGAAATCAAGAGAGAGAAAAATAAGAGAGAGAGGCTTTGATGCGAGAGAGAAAGAGATCTAGGGTTTCCTGGAGATCTTGGTGGCGACGAAGCTACTGGTGGTCCGATCTAGAGCTTATCTCTTCAAGAGACTCTAGATCCAACCTTTGAAGAAGAAGTAGAGGCACAATCCTTTCTCCCCTGCATAAGAAAGAGAAGAAGGTGGTCTTATCACTTTCAGTTGGGGATATAAATAGGATGGTGAGTAGTTAGGGGCATAAAACTAAAACCAGAAGCAGACTTACCCATATTCGTTATTATATATTGTATGATGATGGCACAATTTAGCGTACAATCGACATGCAATATTAGTTTATTGTTACATATTCCATATTATCTTACATGCAACTGATCACAAGTCGTCTGTAATTCCCGACCCACCTTCAATGTCAACCCTTCCAGTTTCCCTCCCACTCTTGATTTGCTATATTTTTTTTATTGCTATGTCTCAAACTTAAGTGTTTTTATAGGTCTCCCTATAGAACCTGCAATCCCCATCATTTTTCCCTCCATATATTGGGTGGAAAGACCTTTGCATTAAATGCGCCCCTCATGCATTTAATGCTCCCCCTCTCTCCTCTGCAACATTTGTACTTACTCTCTCTTTCCTCTTTTTGTTACTCGTAACTAGTACAAAATGTTAATTTTTTTTTTCAATAATGAAGTTTTCCCCTATTGCAATTTATGTCATGTCACTAATACTTTTGCAAAGTTGCCAATAAGTTGATATTTTTTTGGGAAAGAATCCGGCTAGCAAAACCTAGCCGATAGCATCCTAGAGAATGAGATCTAACAACCCAACATTTGTGACTCACACATGCTAGTGCATCGAGCGGCTTAAGTGTGCTATCTTATCTTCACTCTGTTTCCATTCTTGGGGACATGCGATAAGGTTACAATACTAAAGTTTTTGGATTATCATTTTAATGTCACCCATAATTAATTCAACTTTCCAATGATAATTTCCATTTTCTGAAAGATTATTAATGATGATCTGTGAGTCACCCTCAGTTTTCAGTTGACTTATATTGAGTTCTTTAGCTTTTATTAGACCTTTTTGAAGAGCTAACACCTTTGAAACTAGCAGTCTTTGCTTCTCGATATTTTTTATATCCAACTGTGATTGGCTTTCCAATCCAATCACGGACCATGTGCCCTATGTTGTTATCTTCTTCCATTGACGCTTAACCATCGAAATTCAATTTCATAAATTTGTACTTCAGTTTTCTCCAAGTGACCTTTTGTTTTATAGCTCTATTTGTCCTTTGTTTTTTTATGGTATGGGTTTTCGATTCCTTCATCAAAGTCACATGCGTTCCTCCAAGAATCCTTAATGTTGTAAATGAAATTTTCAACCTCCTTTGATGGAGGAATTTGACTGTCCCTGAAGGTAATCTGGTTTTTGTAGAACCATATTGTCCACCATTTGATTACTAGAGTTTCTTTTTCGACCTTATTTAGTCTATCCCCCAGATGGCTCATGATGGTTTTGATATCCCTTGTTGTGTTTAGTATACTTGTTGAGATATCGTGGACTATCTGCATGAACATTTTCGGGCTTTTTGCGAAGCAGTATTCAATGAACAGATGTGCATTATCTTCAAGCGGGTGTCCACAGAAGGTAAATAGAGATGGGACAGGGCATCCCCTTTGAGATAGTTGCTCTTTAGTAGCTATTTCTTTCTACGATAGTTTCTATAAAAAGTTTTTAATTTTTGGTGCAACATTGATGTTCCATATCCAAGTGTTTGGGTCATCAGTCAAATGGTCTGGGTTTGTAATAAGTTTCATCACACTTGCCGTTGTGAACCATCCTTCTCTATCGGACCACTAGTAGAGTCGGTATGTTATTTGTGATACCGGGAGTGAGATATTTGTGATTTCCCTAACAATTGACTGATCCTAATCTCGGTTTAGTTTATGTACCCACCACTTTCCATTGAGGATATATTCACTTACTTTTGTGTCCATATTTGCATCCACTGGGGGGTGTAATCTATCCGATAGAGGGTTTGTTTAGATCCAATTATCTTTTAAAAAATTAATGGATTTGCCATCTCTTATTGACCAGATTAGCCCGATCTTAAATTTGGTTAGTAATAGACACAAATTTCTCCATTTCCAAGATGTGCCCCGCTTCTAGTGCATTGAAGCAATTCTTTGTCTTTTAGGTATTTATACCGAATTAGTTTTACCCATATGTTTTCCGGTTCTACGAGGATGTTCTATAGGAGTTTCATTTGTAGTGCCTTGTTCATATCCTTTGACTTTCTAATGCCGAGTCCCCCTTTTCTTTTTGGTTTACATATTCTATCCCAAATAATGAGTGGTCTGCGTTGCAAATCCTTGTTCTAGAAAAAGGACCTGTTGATTTTGTCTAGCTCTTTGTGGATGTTTGATGTGAGCATAGAGCTTTGCATTGTGTAAATTGGTTTGGATGCTAAATTGGAGTTAATGAGGATTGTCCTACCTTGTTGGGACTCTAAATTTACTCTCCATTTCCATAGTTGTTCTTTTGATTTGCATACAAATCCTTTGAAGGTTTTCCTATTTACTCTTCCATTGATTATTATTTATTAGCCATCCAAGATATTTTTCCAAGGATCTTGTGTGTGGGATTTGTAGTAGCCTATTCTTATTCTTTGTACTCTTGTTGTCCTTTGGAAGGAGGATTTATATAAGTTTACTTTCTGGCAAGAAAATTTGCAGTACTCATCAATAATATCCCTAATTTGCTCACCAGTTGTGAAAGATGATTTTGTAAAAATCATTATGTCGTCTGTGAAGGACAAGAAGGGCACAGTTGGACCATTTTGGCCAAACTTGCAAACTTGAAGCCTATGTGTCTCGATCCCTTTGATGCTTGTTGTTGGAGTTTTCTTGCAAGAATTTCTGCCCCTAATATGAATATGAAGGGAATAGTGGTCCCCTTGATGGATATCCCTTGTTGGTTTGAACATTTTTGTTGAGCCATTATTGACAAGAATCGAGAAAGATACAATTGTCATGCACTCTTTAATCCAACCCAGAAAAGTTGGGTGGATTGATAAGCTTTTCGACTACGTTTTCTTAGACGTTCGGTAAGTATTTTGGCTATAATTTTGTACACTGTTGAGCATAAGCTGATTGGCCTATAATTATTTGTTGAAGTCGGATTGTCACACTTTGGTAGAAGTGTTATAAACGTGTGATTTATTTGTTTGAGTATGTTTATAGAGAGGAAAAAACCTTTTGTTGCTCTAAGAATGGATGGGCCGTCAATATTCCAATATGTCTTATAGAATTCCGTTGTCATTCTAACCGGGCCAGGAGATTTGATTTTTCCTATGCTAAACAATGCATTTTTTATTTCATTGTTTGTAATTGGTTTAATGAGTTCCTCATTTTCCCAATCTGTGATGGATGGGGTTATTAGCGATAAATATTCTGTTATGTTTTCTCTATTCACGACGCTATTCTAAAATTGCGCCTAGGTGCCACCTAGGCACCCCCTAGGTGATAGGTGACCCCCTCCGCCTAGAGTTAGGTTGGCGCCTAGGCACATCTAGGTGGCCACCCTAACCGCCTAAACGCTAGACGGTCCCTCGCCGCCTAGGATCCGCCTAACGTTTTTTAGAACACTCACGCTATCCTTCTTAAATTGTTTTCGAAATCGCTCTGTATTTCCTTTCGAATGTTTTCCTCGCCTACGATTTGTGTACCATCCGAAGCAATGATGTTTCGAATGATTTTTCTATTTCGTCTTCCCGTTGCTATTCTGTGAAAATAGCATGGGTTTGTATCAGAATATTTTAGATGTTTGGATTTTCCTCATTGGTTTCAAAATTTCTTATGGTACATAAGAAAAGATTCCTTCTTCTTTAGTAAATTAGCTTGTTTATTCATGAGACCGAACTTCTTATTCTCTAAAGTTTTCAGCTGTATTTCAAGTAGATTTTACTCCACTTTTTTTTAATTGTCGAAAGATGTTCCTGAATGTTTTTATATTTCATTCTTTGGTTTTTGCTTTCAGTATTTTAGTTTTGAAAGTTAACTGAAACATAACCGAACCATTACAGTTAGCCCTCCAAGCCTGTTGGACTATGTTGCGAAAATCCTTTCTTTGTAACCACATGTTCTGGAATCTGAAAGGGGGAACTTTATGTGATTCCCCCTTGCTTAGTTCCAGCGAGATTGGGCAATGATCTAATGAGGAAAAGTCATGATGGGTGGTTAGCATATTGGGATATTCTTCCATGATTTGGAATTGAGTTAGCGCTATGTCTAGTCTCACAATCAAAAATATTGTCCAGGCCCGATTTCTTCTTTCTCCTTGGAACAAGTTTCCTATAAATGGGAGATCGAGAAGAGCACACGATCCTTTTACTTTTAATAAGCATCGATAGCGCGAAGGGTTAATTTCCACTCCTCCTTGTTTGTCCTCACCACATGATATCTCATTCAGGTCTCCCAAAACCATATAGGGAAAATTTGCTGAATATAATTAATTAAGTCTTTTAACATGTTCTCTTTCGTCCGGTGGACCGTAACCGAAGTAAATTAAGCATGAAAAATTTCTATTGTAGTTAGTGTATTTGATCAGTATAACTTGATCAAGCTGGTTCTCGACGGATAGATCTTCATGAGTTAGATATTTAGATTTTCATAGGACACCTATGCCTCCTGATCTACCAATGGTTAATAGAGCACGCCGCATTATCAAAACCTGCGCTCTCCAATATCTTTCATCAGGAACTTTGCCTGTCTGTCTTGGTGTCAAATAATGCCAATAAGTGGATTCATTTGTTTCTGCAAAATGCATTGATATTTGTTCAAAACGTGGGGTTTTCAATCTCTCTAAAGTTCCAAACACATATTTTCATTTAAATGTGTATTTTTAGTTGAGATATTTGGTATGATCTACTTATAGATCGATTTTACAAATGCATAGTACATGGATACAATTTTCTCATTTTGTACAATATCTTCACTTTTTCTGCACCTTTTTTACCTTGTATAGATCTCCTTCATAAGTTGGTTTAAATTATATAGTTTTTCTGTACCTTTTTACCTTGTATAGATCTCCTCGATAAGTTGGTATATATCCATAAAAAAACGTGTACAAAATCCAAACGATATTTATTTTGAACAGAGGGATTACTTATATAAATATAGAGTAATAAATGCGCCACTTGTCAAAGAAAGATAACGTCATGTTTCTTTCATCACGATGGTAACGTCATTCATATTAGGTGGCCCAAACCGGGAACATGATGATACTGTACATTCATACATCTGTTTCATCATGGAATGTGATATTTGCCATCGCTGTTGACTTGTGTGGTACTCCGTACTCCCTTACCGGGATCAACTAGTCCACAATCATGATCCCTCGTATGATCTGTATCGTTTGATTGGTTGTGTCAAATTATTTTATTATTTTTCTTAATAAATGGGGTATTATTCTAATTATTTTTATTCAATAAAAAAAGACAAACTATAAAAAAGATTATAAATACGGACTAGAGGATTTTCACCGTTTACCCCACCCCATAATTAACAATAGGAGGCCTTAATCACATAAAAAAAATACAATTAATCTAGGCACTAAAAAAAATTTTTAGAGGCGTGAGGGTCGGTTCAAAGTTGTTGTTTTTGTTAAAAAATTATTGGTCGACATAAAAAAAAGACTTGAGAAAGATCAGACTGGACAGTTGTCTAGCTAGGGCCTAACATGTAAAAATATAGTACGTATTTATCTTAAAAAAATAGAATTTCGGTGTTATAGTGCGATTTTTAAATTAAAATTTTAATATTATAAAATTTAAGATAAAAATTAAAAAAATATTTAACATAAATTTATCTTATAAATCTCTTAGAAAAATATTTTTTTTTTTATAAATTTTATGTAAAATATAATATGTAAACTTCGTATGGGGTGAAAAAGAATTTATTTGTAAACAGTGGAGTTTATTTGGTTGTTATTAGGGGTTTTATGGTAACTTCAAATCAAATAAAAAAATAAAATTAAAAACTGGTGAAAAGCTACAAAAAATAGCTTTTTTAACTTCAAATTTCAACCACAAATTCTAAATAATCAACCCCCATACACTGTTGTTTTAAAAACTCCTCCTCCATTTTAACAGTTTTAAAAGTGATTCACAGAGCCCCATACACACGCATAAATATAAATATAGGAGTATATTTTAAATCACTTAGTAATAATAATAATAATAATAATAATATTATTGTAACTTTGTTTAAATATGATGTGGCATAACCAATATCTAAAATGATACCCCGTATTGGTTATGCCAGATCATCATAAAGATTTATATATTAAGTAGTATATACATATTAGATATTTATAATATATAAAGTTTTACATGTAGATTAATAGTAAGCATTAGATTATATTAAATTCAATGTTTTGAATTAAGCCTAATAGTTATGTGAATATATTAAAAATAAAAGAAAAATGTGATTAATTTAGAAGGAAAGAAGAAGAAAAATTAAAGGAAAAAATAGATTGATTTAAAGAGCTACAACTCCCTTTGACAGTGAAAATAAAATTCAGGAGCTTAGAATTTCTATCATGCAGCACCTGCCTACATAAATGGATATGAGAAACTCTAAGCTAACATGTAGGTTTTATATTTAAGAAAATTAAAGTATTTGCTCAAGTTCTTCAAATGAACTATTCAACTTGCTGGTAATGATTTCTCAAGGAAGATTTTCTATATAGTATTCATGTAATTAGACATCTAAATCATTTACTTCCAAGTAAACTTGTCAAACGGGTCATTCGGGTTGGGTTCGGGTCGGGTCCCGGGTAATACGGGTTTCGAGTATTTCCGGGTTGACTCGAACCCGGGTATGACCGGGTTTCGGGTCATTTCGTGTCGATTTCAGGTTGGTCAATTTTTTCTTTTTTAAATTAAAAAAAATCATAATTTGATAATTTTGGGATAAATTTAAAAATCTAAAATTAAAGACATTGTTCATAAGTTATAGTGCTTGTAATTATATACTATATCTTATCTAAAATATTTGATTTTTATTATTTCTCGTAATTTTTAATAAAATGTAATAATATATAAATATCAAAATTTTAAATAATTTTTTAAAAATAATTTTATTAAAAATTTGATATTCTATATATTATTACAGTTTATTAAAAAGGCATTTGATTTTTTTTATTATTTCTCATAATTTTTAATAAAATATAATAATATATAAAATATCAAATTTTTAAATAATTTTTTAAAAATAATTTCATGCAATTAGTAATAAGCATATAATTTTTTTAATATTTTAATATTTTTTAGAATTTTTATCTTCTTAAAAAAGTCTATTGATCGAAAAACAAAAAATCAAATACTATCGATCGGACGGAGTATTACACAATACAAATAAATATAAAAGTTGATTTGAAAATGAAATATCAAGTGATTGTAATTATAAAATGTAATAAATTGGAATCTCCATAAAAAATTTAATCATATATAATTATAAATCAACCGGGTCAATCGGGTCACTGAGTCAATTGGGTAAATCGGGTCAACATTATCGGGTCAATCGGATCACCGGGTCGAAACCCAGATCATCCAGAAAATTTCCGGGTTTTCGGGTTCGGGTCAGAAAAAATTTCCGGGTTCGAGTCGAAAATTTTCCGGGCGTTCGGGTCGGGTCGACCGGATCGGGTTGTGCTTTGACAAGTCTACTTCCAAGTTTATGGGCTCTAAAGAGTAAAATTAACTCCACTTTGATCTTATCTTTTCATTGTTTTCTCAAGATCTTTGAAAATATCTTACTTATTTACTTATTCAACCCCATTTTTTTTTGTCATCTTAGCTTTCTTTTTCCCTTTTTTTTTCATCAAGTCCTTCGCAACCTATACCAAAAGGAATAAAAAAAATAGCCCTTGCTAAACCTATAAAGCTTCCGCATTTCAATCACATTAAAATTAAACTTTGTTAGAGTTGACATGTTATAGATTGATAAATTAAAAGGTAGAAAAGACTTACTAAAGCACCGTTGGAATGCTAGATTAGTGGAAGTAGAGTTGAAAGCTTCCATCTCCTACGATTCTATGTTTAGTCCTTATCACAAGAAAAGGGATTCAGGTTAACAACTTGAGTTATAAACATAAAATTGGTAGAGACAATTATGTTTATTTGTAAGAGTATTCCTAATCGTTGGTGTATAGTGAAAGCTTGTCCCTTGGGTGAAATAGCACAATTGTCCGTCTTATTTACCTTATGCATGTTTGGTTAATGTTGTGGTAAACCCTAACCTTAGTAGTTGCTTTTTATATACTTTTATTCATCTTAAAATCTCTGTTATTTCTGTCCATATTCCTATTTCCTTCCTATCGTCTTCGGCCATCTTTGCCGAAAAACCCTAACAAAACTGCAGGTTCACTCGATATCGACACAGCAGGTCGATATCGACACCATCTGTCTACGTCGACGGTTTTCTGTGTCAATATCGTTCCCTGAACCTGCATCTGAGCTCGAGATCGAGTCCCATACTCGATATCGAGTGCTCTTGTGTCGACCGACGGTCTTTTGAGTCGGTCGACGTTGCTATTGACGTATCGAGATCGAGTTCCCAACTCGAGATCGACTGCTGCTTTTGTTGTATCAGATTGCAATAGAGATCGACTGCCAATACCGACGTCGAGTGACCTACTCAAGATCGAGGCTCCTGGTTGATATAGACGTGATATTCAGGACTATCTAGGATTCCACTGACACGCTTCCTCGTGGATCGATCCTGATTCCCTTCCACTACAACGGGAGGAAGTCTTGTATTTTATTTGTGTGGACTGGGATTCGGTTTGATTTATATTTCATATTTTTAGACTCGATTTCCTCATATATCAAATTTTGACGCCGTTGCTAGGGAAGCTATCAATCGCGCCCTAGTAGTCTATTCTCACGTTCTTTTGAGTTTTGCTTTATAGGTGTATGCGACGCGCTGATCGCACGCCTGAATTTGAAGGAGTAGAAGACCCCAAAAGTTATCTCCACCTACGTTCTAGAATCCAAAGAGTTGTGGCTAACACGGAAACCTAGGCTCATGAGATTGAGCGCTTGAAAAAGCAAATCGAGGACTTCACAACTAGAGAGGCAGCACAAAGAGAGCGCGGTGAAAGGGAGGAGGAGGCAAGGAGGCGATATGAAGCCCAAATCAAGGTCCTCCCTCAGAACTCAAAGCAATATATGCACCTAGTGCTCTCTGTGCCTGAATCGGCGATTCTTATCCCTCACTTAAACATTAAAATTAAACCTAGCTTCTTAACTGAAATTAGGAGACATCAATTTGAGGGAAAACCTAATGATTTTCCTCTAGAGCACATAATGACCTTCCTTGATTTATGCGATACTATTGCAGATGGAGAAAGCCTTGAGTATGTAAAACTAAAGGCTTTTCGTTGGTCTACTGCAGGGAAAGCACTAGCATGGTTGGAGAGCCTAGCACCAAGATCACTCCGCACGTGGGATGAAGTCAAGGATGCCTTTCTCAACAAGTTTTTCCCACCATCCAAGACGGCGGTTATTCGTCAGAAGATCATGGTTTTCAAACAAAATCCTCATGAAACTTTGGCGCAAGTGTGGGAGCGATTCAAGGAGCTTCTGAGGTCCTGCCCTACGCATGGGCAACCACCCTATGTCATCCAAGAGATGATCTACAATGCCCTGGACGTAGCAACCAAAGAGAGGATTAACACCTACACTTCCTATGGGTATCTGGAACTCCTACCGCAACAAGCTTGGGATACCATAGAGAGGTTGGTGAAATTTGATAACACATATGGGACTCCTGCGGCCTCCGACTCAAGGCCCGCCCCATCGATGCCACTCTATGAGCCCTCCAAGCACTACTAGAAATATGTCATTTAACATCGGGTAATAGCCAATGTATTTCAAAAAAAAAAAATCGATGTCTATGTGGGTGATGTAAAAAGTCAAAACTTTTTGACATCGGCTATAGCCCGATGTCTTTGTATATTATAACATCGCTTATATTTTTAAATCCGATGTCTTTGTTATGTTATAACATCGGTCATAAAAATATAACCGGTGTTATAAGAGAACAAAGACATCGGGCTTTGACCGATGTTATACAACTTTTATTTTTAACATCACCCACATAGACATCGATTTTTTATTTTGATTTACATCAGGTTTTAGCCGATTTTAAATGAAATATATATATTTTCTTATTATTATTATTATTATAGTAGCCTATGCGGGATCTGAACCCGCATCTTTGTGCTTAAGCACACTACTCTACCATTTGAGCTAATAGGCTTAAATAAAATAGTAATATAGAGAACAATGATAGCAGTGCAAGAGTGTTATAATTTCAAGTAGCTAGAGTGTGCAAGTATGAACTGCACACTACTTGTTGCATCCTAAAATAAAATGAAACAGAGATTAAAAGAGAAACAGAAAGAGACAAGTTCAAGAATCACAAAATCAAGAACTAAAAGCACGCAATATGAAGTTGCACACAAGTTAGCTACATGTTACTTACCGTTTACACACACATACACTAAAAGTCAAAAACTACCTTTTCAAACCAAATACCACATTGGATAAAGTAGGATTAAGAAGCATCATTCGGCCTAAAAGACTTCTAGGTACCAACCACTAAAAACATAATTTGATAAACCAACACTGATATGAGAGGTGATTACCTATCTCCTTGCTCACTGTTCTCAGCAAAGTCAAGATTCCAGTGATTAACCCTCTGCATAGAGGCATAACCTCCGGTCACAAAGAACCTCATGAGGTTCAGGGTTGTTGTAGACTATAAATAAGCTCTGGTCATCCTGTTAGGGTCGGGGATCCTTGATTTCTCGTCGAAAGTATCCCCATTGATGTTGTCTCCCTTGTAAGAAGGCAACTTAATGCCATCCATCTCCTCCATTGTGTCTGATCACGACTTAGCAAAGTAGCAAGCCATCCTTCCAACCTACAACCATTAGATTGGTGTAACAACGTGCAAAGCGAACCTTTCACCATTTCTGAATCATACAGATGGAGACAGAAAAGCAAACAACAAGAAGGGGTGTCTACATTCCTTCACATATGAAAACTTGATGCGATTAGTGCAGAATAGTGTGAAAAGCAAAGTTTCCGTCCCTACACCCCTTATCCATAATGATCTAAAAAAAATGAAGCTCTAGTGAACAACTATTTTGCATTATAACATTTCAATAGTATCAACCATATGACCCATAAAACATACTCTAATACATAGATTCATAAATATCTTAAGACTCAGAGATATGTGAGACTGTTCATACTGCCAAGAAATTTTGGGATTTCTCCTGACAACCGATTCACAAAAAGGGAGCTGCATCATGTCACTTGCATTTATGACTAAATGTTTCAGGTTGAACACTTGATAAAATATCGAATAAATTACTAAAAGAGTTGGGTCTATATTTATAAAATAAAACTACTAGCAAATAAGAATATATTGAATATAAGGAACTAATTGACAAGTGCAGATTATAAGCCGACCTAAAATTGGTCGAAATTACCTTATATGGAATGAAATCGAAGTCGGATGATCAGAAAGATTCACTCCCCAAGCTAATTTGCTAGTACTCCTAGTAGATACAAGTACCTGCAGAAAAGAGAGTTGGGCATGAACTTATATCCATCAACAAAGAGAAAGGAAAGTCATAATTACTTAGGAGTAAAATCAAATATATTATATTAAATTCATGTTTGATGTTCTTTTTTTTGTATAAGCACCTGGGTGTGTCAAAAAAGGCGCTTGTATTTTCATATGTCTTAAGCCATACATCATTCACCATAACACGGTCCAGCTTCCTTTCTTTTCTTCCCTCTCCTATTTGTCTGTTCGACCAAGTGAGCTTAGCACCAGCAAACCTTAGATCAAACAGTCAATATAACTCCATCTCTGTCTAGAATTTTATAAGGCCATCTCTCCTCCATGCTTAGCACACAGTTGACATCCCCCATAACAGCCCAAGGACCTTCCACTGTTGCAGCTACCTCGTGCAGCTCACTCCACAAATCCAACCTTTCTGACTTAGTGTTTGCTCCATACACAAAGGAAACATGACAACAAACCTTTCTGTCAATGGTATGAATCTGGCAGTGAACAAGCTGTCTGTGAACACGCAGAACCATGACATCAATCACCATAGGATTCCATGTAAGTCATATTCTTCCTTTTTCCTCCCCTTGACCATTCAAGCAGTGATTCCATCCCTTCATCAGGCTTCGCTTTACATCTTCTATGTTTTTCTCAAGCATTTTTCATTTCTAATAATACATTTATTGCTATATCATTATCAAATATATAGGAGGTGATGATGTTATTCTTTATCTCATCATTCAACCCCCTCACATTCCAAGCTGATATGCGGACTCTATCCATGAGATGATTTCATATGGGTGCTACGCCCACTCTTAACCTGCACAGCTTGCTTCTCTATGCTTCCCACACCAGTTGGCCTCTCCACTGTCTCCTCTTCCTCATCACTTAGCACTTTAAAATCTAGCCTTTTCTTGCTTCCTGATGTTTCTTCACGGGAGTTATGTTGGGAAAAAAATACGCTCTACTTTCCCGAAAATCAGAATAATGAGAATGACAATGATAGAAAACACACACACAAGATGTTTCTAATCTGCCGCAAAACTTTAATAGAATGATAATGTGATTACAACTTAACACCCACAACCAAAACTACACTCTGGAATTTTATGCCGAAAATTCTCCCGAAAGCTTCTCTCTGTTTAATGCTTTAAACTAAGCTTTTCTCTCTGTGTTTTTGGATTTAATCTCTAACAAATGAAATCCTATGGATTTATATAGGTTTACAAGATTTGAAACGGACGGTGGAACTCCCACACACCTCTCATTGTAATTACCCCTTTTACACAACCTAATTAAAAGAATGGTTATTGTTTGATTACTTTCTTTCATTAAAGCTAAAAATAGGAAATTGCTATTTCTTTAACAATCTCCCACTTGAAGACTGATTTCAATCTGTCTTCACACACATGGTCTTGTCACTCATGCAGGCCAACTGAAGTTGAACACAACTTCAATTTGTCAATAGTCACCGTCTTTGTTAACATGTCTGTTGGATTCTTACTGCCTTGGATCTTCTCCAGTTTCAATACTTCATCTTCCAACAATGATCTGATGAAATGGTATCGAAGTCCAATGTACTTGGTTCTTGAATGAAATGCCGAATTTTTTGCCAAATGTATTGCACTTTGACTATCACTGTACAACACATTATTCTCTTGTACGAATCCCAGCTCAGTTAACAAACCTTGAAGCCATATCATCTCTTTACTAGCTTCAGTCACTGCTACATACTCAGCCTCTGTAGTCGATAGAGCAACAATCTTCTGCAATTGTGACATCCAACTAACAGCTGTATTTCCGACAGTGAATATGTAACCGGTTATGCTCTTCCGATGATCGACTTCACCTCCAAAGTCAGCATCTACATATCCTTGTACTTTTAATTCACCATCACCAAAGTACAAGCATTTTTCTGTCGTTCCTTGTAGGTACCTTAAAATCCATTTCACTGCTTCCTAGTGAATTTTCCCGGGATTTGACATAAACCTACTTACAGCTCCCACTGCTTGTCCAATATCTGGTCTTGTACAGACCATTGCATACATCAAACTCCCGATGGCCGAGGCATAAGGAATCTTAGCCATGAGAGCTCTTTCTTCTTCTGTTTTAGGAGATTGATCCTTGGATAAGCGAAAATGGTTAGCCAAGGGTGTCCCAACTGGTTTTGCATTGCCCATGTTGAACCTTTGCAAGACACGTTTGATGTACTCTGACTGAGACAACTGCAATGTCCCTTTGTGCCTATCTCTTGTAATTTGCATTCCAAGAATCTTCTTTGCTGGATCCAAGTCCTTCATGTCAAACTCTTTTGATAACTGGTTCTTCAACCTTCTGATATCATTCATATCAGAACATGCTACCAACATATCATCAACGTATAAGAGTAAAATGATATAGCTGGACTGATATCTTTTGAAGTAACAACAGCGGTCGGCGTTACACTTCTAGAAACCTTCCTTGTGCATGAAACCATCAAACTTTTTATACCACTGTCTCGGAGCTTGTTTAAGGCCATACAAGCTCTTATTGAGTCTGCACACCATCTTCTCTTTTCCCTTTTCTGAGAAACCTTCTGGTTGATGCATGTATATCTCCTCATCTAAGTGTCCGTGAAGAAATGCAGTCTTCACATCTAACTATTCAAGATGGAGATCTTCAGCGGCAACAGTACTCAACACTGATCTAATAGTAGTATGCTTCACAACGGGGGCAAAAATCTCTGTGTAGTCAACACCTTCTTTTTGCTGAAAGCCTTTGACAACTAGTCGAGCTTTGTACCTCTTAGAGCCATCATGCTCATCTTTCACCCGGTACAACCATCTGTTGTGAAGAGCCTTCTTCCCTATGGGCAACTCAGCAAGTTCCCACGTTTGGTTAGAAATCAAAGACTGCATCTCATCTTTCATTGCAAGCTCCCACTGGCTTGCTTTACTGCTCTGACAAGCTTCATCATAACATTCGGGCTCCCCTCCATTAGTCAACAATAAATAATTCATATATCTCCTGTTAGGCACATGTGGCCGAGAAGACCTTCTCAATACAGGAGTTGGAGTAGAAGGTAGTGTCGTGTTAGACTCTTGTGCACTACTTTCTCCAACGTGCTCCTCTGACTGAGGATTTATTGCGACCGGTTCTGTCATAGAACAATCTGGAAGATAATCTGCATGCAAATATTGGGCCATTCTGCTTTGAATTAGTGGCGTCACTTTTTGTCAAGTCCTTATACATGACTGACTCATTGAAAATCACATCTCTGCTACGGATCACCTTCTTCTTTTCATCATCCCAAATGCGATAGCCAAACTCATCCTCGCCATAGCCGATGAAAGTGCATTTCTTAGATTTCGGATCAAGCTTATTCCTGCCATGATCACTAATATGCACATATGCTATGCAACCAAAAACTTTCAAGTGCGAAAGTTTTATGTCTTTACCGCTCCATACCTCTTCTGGTATTTGGTAATCTAACGGAACCGAGGGACCTCGATTGATCAGGTAACATGCCGTATTGACTGCTTCTGCCCAGAACTGCTTCGGTAGACCTGATTGTATGCGAATGCTTCTGGCTCTTTCTGTCAATGTTCGGTTCATACGCTCAGCTACACCGTTTTGCTGAGGTGTACCTGGAACCGTTCTCTCCATTCGGATCCCATGCTCATAACAAAAGCTTTTGAACATGGTGTCTACATACTCACCACCATTGTCGGTTCTAAGCCTTTTAACTTTCACACCTGTCTCATTTTCAACCATAGCTTTCCATCTTTTGAAAGCCTCAAAAACTTCAGACTTATGTTTCAGAAAGTACACCCATACTTTCCGAGAGTAATCATCGATGAAAGTCACAAAATAGTGCTTTCTGCCAATGGATGTTGTAGTGGTTGGCCCCCAAACATCGGAGTGGACAAGCTCTAGCTGATTCTTCTTTGGAGATCTGCCATTTGTTTGAAAGCTTACCCTCTTCTGCGTTCCAAGTATGCAATCTTCACACATGCCCATTTCAACTGAGCGTAAACCTGGAAGCTTTCCCTTTGAATGCACGAGTTTCATCCCTTTCTCACTCATGTGGCCGAGTCTCTGGTGCCACATTTTGGAATCTTCGTTGCCTGATGCAACTGCGATTGAGCAACGTGCCCCTGTTGTCATGTAAAGAGTACCGCTCTTCTTTCCATGAACTATTGTCATTGCACCCTTTGAAATCTTCCATTTATCACCATTGAAGATTGTATCGTAGCCTTCATCTGCCAACTGCCCTACTGATATCAAGTTCTTTCTTAGATCAGGAATGTGTCGAACGTCTTTTAGCTCCCAGACAAAGCCATTCAACTTAATCTTCACTTGACCTTTACCGATAATTGCACAAGGTTGATCATCACCAAGATATACATTTCCAAGGTTCCCCGGGACATAGCTCTCAAAGAGCTCTTTCTTCGAAGTAGCATGAAATGATGCTCCAAAATCTAACACCCAAGATTCGTCCTTTCTCTCCAAGGAACATATCAATGCATCATCTCCTCTAGAATTAAAGCTAACATTTGCCTCCAGCTTCGTCTCTTGTTTCTGTGGAGCGCTTTTGCATTGATTTTTATAGTGCCCGGTATTCCCACAATTCCAACACTCGATGGTCTTTGAGCTAGAGGAACTATTGGGATTCCTTGACCTCGACCTCTTGTCCTTTGGTTTTTCTTGATTGTTCGATCTTCCGTGTCCATTTCCTCTGGTTTAATTTCTCCCTCTTGACTCTGTACGTAAAACTGAAGAGGTTGATGATTCACCCGACCCTCGCCGTCGGATCTCTTCACTGAGCACCAGATCACGAACATCATCGAACTTTAACTTATTGCTTCCCGTTGAGCTACTCACAGCCGTGACAGTAGCATTCCAGCTATCTGGAAGAGAAGAGAAAAGTATCAAGGCTCGCACTTCTTCATCAAATTCAATCCCAACTGAACTCAACTAGGTTGTGACTGTGTTGAGTTCATTGAGATGTTGAGCTACCGATGCACCTTCTGTCATCCGCAAATTGAATAATCGCCTCATCAAATGAACTTTGTTAGAGGCAGATGGCTTCTCGTACATATTAGAAAGGGCTGTCATAAGACCTGCCGTGGTTGTTTCCTTTGCTATGTTGAAGGCAACATTGCGTGATAACGTCAGTCGGACAACTCCAAGGGCTTGTCGATCAAGAAGATTCCAGTCTTCATCCTTCATGCCCTCTGGCTTCTTTTCTGACAGAGGTTGATAAAGATTTTTTTGGTACAAATAATCTTCGATTTGCATCTTCCAAAATCCGAAATCTGCACCATCGAACTTGTCTAGTTTCACCTTTCTATCTTTTGCGGCCATTGCTCCCACTCAAATCTGACTTTATGTGACCAAAGCTCTGATACCAATTGTTGGGAAAAAAATACGCTCTACTTTCCCGAAAATCAGAATAATGAGAATGACAATGATAGAAAACACACACACAAGATGTTTCTAATCTGCCGCAAAACTTTAATAGAATGATAATGTGATTACAACTTAACACCCACAACCAAAACTACACTCTGGAATTTTACGCCGAAAATTCTCCCGAAAGCTTCTCTCTGTTTGAAACGGACGGTGGAACTCCCACACACCTCTCATTGTAATTACCCCTTTTACACAACCTAATTAAAAGAATGGTTATTGTTTGATTACTTTCTTTCATTAAAGCTAAAAATAGGAAATTGCTATTTCTTCAACAAGTTATTCACTCCTATCCCATCTGTTCGAACTTTAGCAGCCTTCTTCCTTCCCACATCTGAGCATTTATTCTGTTCATTAGTCCTAAGTTCATATGTGGAGGTTTTACTGTCATGTTTTACTGTCATGCTTTTCCTTCCCACATCTGAGCATTTTTCTGTCACAGAAAAAAAAAAAAAAAAAGACAACAACAAGAGCAAGTTAAAGAGAATCTGCATCTAAGAGTATACTCGAGAATGTGATTCTGCAAAGCAAGTGCCTACAAATTAAATCTGTGCTGAAACAAAGTTATAGGAAGTGTTCGGAAGAGAGAACCCATACATGTCTTTTGTAAACAAGACCAGGCAGCATAAGCCTAGCATCATTCCATAGAACCTCAGTGTTAGTTCCTGCACGAATAACAAATTGATCCCGTGCCTTTGTACCCATAAGCCAACGCTGTAGGTTTTTTTAATGACAAGAAATGATAACCAAAGTTAACATAAAAATTAGCAGGATGCTATAAGAAGGAAGAAAAATAGGGATCATGCACTACACAGGGAAACTGAAGAGGGAGGTGATTTCAAATGCTAAACAAAAACTAGTACTTAGTACACAAAATGTGACTGGGACATTTATCTTATTATTATTATTGCGCAGTTAACTACACATTTGCTAAAAAAATTTACTATGTAGTTACCAAAAATTCTGAACAAACAAAATAGTAATTAATCATTCCAGTCAATGATTGCAGACAAACAGCATTCAAATAGAAGTCTCTGAAAGCATATGAAACCAAGTTCCGCCTTATTCATTCTATAAAACAATTAACAGGATTGCAAAGATTGTTTGCCATGGAACATAGTGAGACCCAATATTTCATATCAAGTTAGTAGCCCTAGTGCATTTCTTGCCGAATAAAAAGGACAAAAAGCAACATATCCAAAAGAAACACGGAGTTCCCAAAAGAAACACAGTTGTTAATAGATTAGATGCAAGAAATCCAAGTAAGACGGTTGATAATAAATATCCTAGGCCACCGAGTTCCTAAAAGAGAAACCCTAGAAATCCGAGTAGCTCAATTTCCATTAAACAACAGCTCTTTATTAAAAATTCAGAACTCGATGAGCAAATAGATTGACATGTACACACGCACAAAGCACATAAATCCCTAATGAAACCCTAAATCGAAACTGGAAAACAATTTTTATCAAGATATAATGAATCAGAACCAGTTAACATAAACCCTAGATCAAAAATATTGAACATTGAAAGGGGAAATTCGTACCGGATACAACAATTTTCAGAGAGGCAGTGATGGAGGCGGTGTGAGAGAGGTGATGACTGGTGAGCGAAGATGAGCGATGATCGAATCTGGAGATGTCCCTCACCAGTCGAACTGAGGGAAGAGCGGAGACGATGGAGAATGGAAATCGAATAAGAGAAGCCGCCGGGGATAGGACATGGAAGAGAACCTCGAGTTCGAAAAAGCTAGTGCTGGAGAAATTATAGGACCGCCATGGCTTCCATGGAAGAAGAGAGTTGAACAGGAACCGTCGGTTGGGGATGAGGAATTGAGGAGCAGGAATCGATTTCGCCGTTTTTGAGGAAAACACTGAGAGATGGGAACGAGAGCGAAGAAGGGATTCCTCCGGAGAGACTACATCCCCACCGGAGCCACCCTGGAGTTCGAAAGCCGGCGAGATTGGAGATGGAAGGGGTTGGTGGTGAACAGGAATCCGCGGCCGCGAGTCTAGATTGAGAGGAAAGGGCAGCTGAGTCCGGATTCGGAAGAGGAATGAGGTGGGAGTTTTGGAAATGTGTTTTACTTTTTCCAAGTATCAGCCTTTCTTTTTCTTTGTAAAGTAAGTATTTGATATGGGCGGCATTTCATGTAATTCATATTCCAGTTCGCGCCTTCTAAAATTTTTTTAAAACACATATTTAACATCTGTCAAATAAATGGGACGATGTCTATACTTTTATTTACATCACAAATTTAGAAACCGATGTTAAAAAACTGTTTAACATGGCAGGTTTTTCTAACTGATGTTAATGAGCCGATGTTAAATAACAGAATTCTAGTAGTGAAGGAGATTGATCCCGACGTCAAAGAGCAATTCATGAAAGATCAACTCAGGATGCTCCAAAAGAAAGTCAAGTTCCTCTCCGCCAACTAACCCTGCGCCAAATGCGGCTCCGAGAGGCACATCACCACCGCTTGCCCCCACACGGAGCAAGTAGATCTAGCGGAGACTCGTTAGAAGGTGAGGTACATGAGGAATCCTAATCGCCAGGGATACCAAAATTGGGGAAATCAACCACCCCAATACCGAGCTCCAGGCCATCCGGAGAGAGAGCCAAGGAGAGACAATGTCCAACTCATCCTCGAGGAGATGAGGCGGAACCATGCGAAGAACAAAGGAGCGCTCAACCATCTTGCCACAAGGATTGGGGAGATGGACGTTTGGAGGAAGAACATTGAGACCCAATTAGGTCAACTAGAGGCACAAATTCCAAAACCACCCGGAAAGCTCCCAGGACAACCACAAGAAAATCCAAAGGGGCAAGCCGGGCACATTGCCGCTGTCAATCTAAGTAGTGGACGTCAATTGCACGAGCCACGAAGCAAAGGAGAAGTCACTGAAGACGCAGTCGATGTCGACCAACCAGTCGATGTCGAGGGCCCTGTCGACGTCGACCACCAACTCGATGTCGAACTCACCACTGCAGCGCCCAAGGAGCCAGAGAGGCACTCGATCTCGAGTGACCAACTCGATATTTACACCACTGTCGATGTCGAGGCCTCTGCAAATCGACAACAGCTTCAGACTCCTCCGAGGTCGACCAACCCACTCGATATCGACACCTCTATCGATGTCGACCAATCCAGAAAGCCAAAGTCGACCCCTTTAGCTCCAAAGCCGACAAAAGCACTCCCATTCCCCTCCAAGGCGCTAAAAGACCCGTCGGACACCAAGTTTAGGCGCTTCATGAAGATCCTACAAGGACTCAACGTCACCATCCCACTCACAGAAGCCCTGAACGAGATGTCGGCATACATGAGGTTCCTGAAGGACATTCTCTCCAAGAAGAGGTCCATCACTGAGATCGCTGGCAAATTTAACTCAATCGAATTCCCTGAAAAGCGCGGCAATCCAAGAAAGTTTGTTGTGACGGTATGGGTAGGAAAGCATTAATTCAAAGCCCTTTGTGACCTTGGGGATAGCGTTAGTTTGATGCCCCTATCGATATGGCAACAAGTTGGAGTAGGAGCATTGGAGCCTATCGACATGAAACTCTACATGGCGGATAACTCCTTCGTGAGATCCACAGGGATTGTGGATGATGTCCCTGTCAAGGTGGGCAAGTTCTTTATACCCACGGACTTCATCGTGTTGGACATGCCGGATGACCTTATTGTGCCTATCATCCTTGGTAGGCCATTCTTAGCAACCACATGCCAACATCAATGTGAGGAATGACACCCTTACATTCAAAATCGGGAATGAGATCGTTGAGTTCCGCTTCAACCCAACGATGAGTGAAACTAAAAGGCTAGAGGTGAAGAACATCGGCCTAAGCAAGGACTACAACCCTTGCAAAGAGGCAACACAAAGAGTTTCCACCTCTGGATTCTATGAAGAAGTTGGGCTCACGCCTGTAAGGGAGAAGTTTTGCAAATACTTGTTGGCGAGGATAGAAGTTACAAAGAGAGTCAAGATCGACTGTCCCCAGTCGAGATCGACCAAACATCTCGATGTCGATCACACTGACTCGATGTCGAGTGACCTTGAAGATCAACCAAGTTGCCAGGAGCATAAGTAGGGGGTCCCCACTGCCGATGTCGACCACACCAACTCAACGTCGACTGCATACTTCGAGATCGACACCACTCTGTCGATATCGACTGACCCTCAACCCAAAGATTGATGTTTCGGGCCCGAAAAGGTAAGCTCATGTATGATCTCTAAACCTTCTCTGTCCATTACGGACGCTTCTTTAGGATGGTAAAAACTATATAAAATATCCATTTTTAAATATTTTTAACAGGTTCGTACTTCTAAATGGTAACTACGAAATTGTTAGAAAAAAATTAAAAAAAACTAGATATTTTATATAGTTTTTATATCCTAAAAACGTACGTGAATAGTAAAACGACATGTTTTGCCGGACGGATAGAGTATTAACATCACAAATTCATTTTTTCACTTTTTTTCCAAGTACGTGTTCTTGTTGGAGCGTAGTTTTACGACTCATAAGTTACAAGCATGTGACTCTTGAGTCACTTATGTCTACATTTTGTCTAAAGATTTTTTAAGAGTTATAAGTGTACTCCTTATGAATCACAGTCCTACGGCTCGAGAGTCACAGATTGCACCTCTTAATAAGCACATATTTATTAAAATAACAAAAAAAAATTTGTGGTGCTAATAGTAAAAATGTGGATTTATTTTATTTGTGAGGCTATCAACGAGATAATCCTATGATTTAGCTTCATTTTTTAAACATTCATAACTTTTTACTCGGATATCAGATTAGTGCATACTATATATCAAAACGAAGCTATCAACGAGGATAATACATATATGAGGTTAGTCGGATGAGGGTGGAGGCACGTGAATCCACATGCCCCCGTTTGGATCCGCCTCTGCCCTTAACCAATTCTATTCGAATATGATGAACATAGCTATGACTGTATTGTGAGCATTTTGATTTCAATCAGATCCAAGAGATTCAAACTCAGATGCTCGATCCACGGTCCGCTCCCCGTCACCGTTGTCTCCATTACTCTCGATCTCGCCGCGAAGGAGTCAGATTCAGAGGATTTTCAAAAGAGGAGGATTCAGATTCAGGGAGTGGGGGCGATGGAGAGGGAAGGGAGAACCATCGATATGCAGGGGTGTGGAGGTTGGAGGTTGTCGGCGTTGGCAAAGCGGAGGAGGGCTTGAGGGATGAGGCCGCCGGATTACTGGAAGAAGAGAGCATATGTAGAACGCGCGAGAGAGCTGACGAGGTGTGTGAGCGGGACTAAACACGCACGGGAAAGGGAGCGGGAGAACCAATTAGATAGCTTATTTCTTTCCCATTGGACCAATGCTTCTCATCCGAACCCTAGCCTATATATATACACAAAAAATATAGAATACATATATATATATATAAACACACAAATACGTACAAATATATATAAATATATGCAAAAAATATATAAATATATATTTGTAAACGATCAGGTTTTAAAAATATATAAATATATATATTTGTAAATGATTAGGTGGTGCGAAAAGGGATGCAGGCCGTCGGCGATGTCGGGACGGGCTCCTGAGATGAGGTGAGTGAACACCACACTGAGACCCCGAAATGGAGGACGGCGGCGAGCGACACCAGCCAGAGAGGCAGATTTGGGGCCGAAATTTCAAGAAGAAGAGAAGCTCTAAGATCCGAAATTCACGACATATTGGAATGAATTTGTTGAGGACAAAAGGAGGAACAAACTCTTCAACCAAGGATAGGGATGACAATTTCACCCGCACTCAATGGATATCCGTCTCACCCGACCCGAAAAAGTGGGTGAAAATCCAAAATAAAGCGGATATTAAATGGGTGATGGGTGAACAGGTGATGGGTCGGGTCGGATTTGGGTGAAGACATTCCCCACCGGTCACCCGACCCATCACCCGACTTATATTATATAATTATATTTTATATGTGAAATTATCAATATACCCCATAAACCCTAATTCAAGATACCTATCAAACGATTTCCCGCTTGAAGCTTTGGTTGTTGGGGACTATGTTTTCTCTTCTTTTCATTCATAATTGTTGTAATGTCTTTTTATTTCCAAAACTTCTTGCTTGAAGTGTTGAAAGTTGTGGATGTTTACACGTATTTGACCGAATTTGACTATATTTTGTACTAATTTATTCGTCGATGTGTTCGACGTATGTTTTTCAATAATTTTTTTTTGATGAATTTGATGTCTTGAATTTCACCCGAATTATCACCCGATCACCCGGTGGGTGATGGGTGGACGGGGTGGGTGAAATATTTGGTGGGTGATGGGTTGGGTAGGGTGAAGGGTTTTGGGTAGTGGGTCGAGTGACGAAAGTAGATCAACCCCCATCACCCGACCCATTGCCATCCCTAACCAAGGACCCCCAAGAGCAATTTATTTCAATTAGGAAGGTTCCGGAATAAGAGGGTTTCGTACTCTTGAACGGAGGTTTAGATGTCGGTGACCAGAGCAAGGCGGCGCAAGCACAACTCCAACTACTATTACGGAGCACCGGAGGCGGCGACACATCCACCACAGCCCACCATCGACCGGAGTTGGCGTAATATAACGTCATTTTTTTTTGTTATGATGATAGCATCATTCATTAGGTGGCCGAAACCGCAAACATGATGACACATTCATATACTCTGTATCATTGTTTTTTTTTGAACAGGAAAGAATTCAAATTCTCAGATTTCAACAGAAATCTGAGAAACGAGAGGCCGAGGGAACTCGGCAGATGGGCTAACCGTCATGATACAACCAAAGGACAAAAACAAAAAGAAAAAACCTGAATACAAACAATCTCAGCAAAGAAGACCAGCGGAGAGACAGTCGATGGACACCAAGAGAAGACTGTGAATGCCGAGAACATGGGAAAGTCGAGAAACTGACACGACGTCTCGACGCCGGAGAGACAGAAGCAGAAACCCATCAACGGAAAAGGCGTCACCTGGGGAAGTGCGGATCAACGACGTTCCTCCCACCTGGATGAGAGATCTTCGAGAATCACGAACACTGCCACGGTCAACTCGAACAACAGGGCACCCGAGACTACAACTTCACCCGGAGCTAAACGCAGTCGCACCCAAGAAACGACTCCACTCAGATGAACCACAAAGACCAAGATCAGAGGAAACGAGTAAATATGGTTTAAAAAGGAGTGAGTTATTTGAAAAGACTTGAGTCGGTATGGGAATATTATACCGGTCCATGATTAAACTAGAAGATAGAAAAATCTAGGAATATTAGATTTTAAAATTGGGTAGTTTATTCACCAAAGCCAGCACCTTGGGCCGAAAGTACTAGGCCCAAAGGAGCAGAATCGGCCCAATGAACCATTGGTGGGAAAGAGGTTAGGGTTAATACTTAATACAGCCGCTAATCTTGGTCATATCTATATCTATATCTATATAACATATAAAAGAAGCTTTTTGCCCACTTAATGCTCTAACATTATGCCTAATTAATTCTTAAAATTTCAACAATAATAATAAATGCCAATATTAACCAAATAAATACATTAACCAAATATCTCCTCAACAATTAGAAATTTTTATTTAGATTAACAATAATAACAATATATCTATTTACATATTCTCCCGCCCGAATCAGCGGTCTGGCACTGGGTCTATGTCCTACAACAATTAATAATATAAATCATAAAATTTGCATAAAAATCATAATTTTTATAAAAAAATCAATTACCCATTAAAAAGAATAAATAAAAATATATAAACAAATAAATAAATAACTGTAAAAGAAGCCAATTAAAGCCCCACTCATTAGTACAAGTAGAAAAAAATATAAAATGATCCAATCCTAATAAGAATAAATAATAATATAAAATGATCCAATTAAAGCTTCAACCATGCAGGAGTAGAAAAAATATTATTTATTTTTTTACATAATAATAAGTCTAGAACCTATCCTAATAAGAATAAATCTATATCTATATATAACATATAAAAGAGGTTTTTTCCCCATTTAATGCCCAATTGAAAGCCAAACCCTCTTTGTTAAAAAAAAAGACAAACCACCTAATTTACTATTACTACTACTACTACTACTACTACTACTATTATCTATAATTATAATAATATAATTATATTAATTTTTAATATTTTTGGTCATAATTAAGGATATTATTTATTTTTTGCATAGTAATAAGTTTAGAATCTATCCTAATAAGACTGGTTGATAATATAAACAAAAAAAATTTTGAAAATATTTAAGATTAAAAATAATTAAAATATATATATTTAGAATAACCATTTTAATTTAAAAATAATATTATAAATCATAATATTTCATATAAATTTGCATAAACATCGATAATTTATTTCATTAGAAAATATCTTAAATTATAAGAATTAACTTATAAAAGAGGTTAATAAATGTCTCCTCAAAAATTAGAAAAATCTTTTAGATTAACAACAACGTCAACTACACATCTGTTTAGATTGACCATTTTCAAATTAATATATAACACACAACATACTATATCATAGAATTTACAATTTTGCACAAACATTGTCTTTCTTTATTTAAAAAATCAATATCTTAAATTTTAATAACGAATATTAACAAGTAAAATTTTAAATTGTATAATGTTTATGATATTAAATATAAATATGAGTATAAATTTTAATAACGAATATTAATAACGAATATTAACAAGTAAAATGTTAAAGTAAATACAAGTTTTGCCGAACGGAGGGAGTAATAATTTAGCGGTTAATATTAGCTATAAAAAATCTTAATATATTTGTATAAAAACTTTTTCAATGATAATATATTATAAAAGTCAATTATATAATATGAAATATTATTATATATAATTTATACTACGTATATAAAAAAAATTAGTCCCGTGCGTAGCACGGACTAAAACCCTAGTATATATATACACGGGTTTAAGGGGATTTTATTTTTTATTTATTTATTATATTTTTTTTGGGGGGGTAAGGATGGAGGAAGTCAGGACTTAGGAGGTCAGAACCGGAAGAGCCACAGACCCCTAGGCACCCAGACATGGAAGGTCAGCAGGTCGAAGGATAACAATCGGAAGGCATCCAGAGCAGGCTGACGCCGGCGGAAGGAGGCGAACCGAAGTGGATGAGGCGGAAGAGAGTCAGGTAGGTGGAGCCGGGCAGAGTGAATCCCTCTCGGCGAAGCCTAGGGCAGCCACCCGAATCCGACCACCCAGAACCGAAGCCAGCAAGGGTTAGTGGGGGAGGCCCAAGATGGATGAGGCACCGGCAAACGGGCTCCGGAGGCCAGAGAATCAGAGCTCAGAAACTTCGCAGGAGAAGGTTGGAAATACGTTTTTTTTTCCTTTCTTGTTTTTCCCGATCTGGCGATAAAAAGGGAGAATAGAAGGGGATGTATGAGGATCTAGGTTGGGGGAGAACGGAAAGTCGCCGGTGTCAAAGGTGGACCAGCAGAGGACCACCGACACCATTTTTTTTTTTTTGAAGGGGGTTTTCAATATGATGCAGAGTGGTTGAGAGGTTCTTCAAGAGGAAGAAGTTCACCGAGGGGATCACCCTTTTCTTGTAAAAAATTGGAGATTTGGGTATCTCGGATTAATCACCACTCCTCAAAGTAGGGGTTTTCAGATCTTTTTATTTCTAGTTGAATCGACTTTCTGGTTTCAACTATACCGATATCCGCCATGAAAGCCGGAGCTTCAATGGCAAGACACCACCAAGAGAGATGAAGATTAATCACTTGTTTGTTCATGGGGGTAACCCAGCTTGATTTTTTACCCAATATTTTTATTTGGGTTGAGATTGTTGGGGTTGAGATTGATCACATCTCGGTTGTTCCCCGATTTGTTTGATCATTGAATATTATTGTATTGTACTGTATTTGGCTATTTGCCGTGAATTTTGATTGGGTGACCACAATTTTTTACTACTCTCTTCATTAGATAAAAACACTGTCGTTTAATATTTACGGGCGTTTCTTTAGGATGGTAAAAACTATATAAAATATCCATTTTTTATATTTTTAACAGGTTCGTACTTTTTTTTTGATTAAGTAAAAATTCGAGTTCAGACAGGCCCAAAACTCGAGAGGCCGACAAGTCGGCAGACGGCATACCGTCAAACATACAACAAATACATAAACGGTGCAAAAGAACAGGTCATACAACAACGAAAGATAAAACACAGCAAATCTAAAGCTAGCCGGTCGGGGACGTAGACTACGGACGAAGCCAAGCACCATCGTGAAATGACACCGTTGGCCGGCGATACATCAGACATCCCTGTGGGCAATGAAGACGAACCTCCAAGGAATCTTTCCGTACACGGAGTCGCCCCGTACACACCACCACGATCCCAGCCAATCCCGACTCCGACTGCCAGAACCCCAACAAAGCAAAAGACCGTCACGTCAAAGCAAACGAAGCCGAAAACAACCCGAACAAAAAGCACCCTGAAATTATTACTAGTCTAAAATATTATTTACTCAAGCCCTAGCGGGAATTAGGAAATAAAGGAGTTTGCTCAGCCCCAAAAGGAAAAGGATAACCGAAAAGAGAAAGAAAAGACCATTTGGAAATTTGTTCAAACCCTTTCGGGAGGGTTTATTTATATATAAACAAATAAATTAATATTTGTTTATATATAAATATAAATATATATATAATTATATATATATAATTTTCAAGCCCTCACGGGATTTATTCAAGTCCTTTCGGAATTTTGTTAAAACCCTTTCAAGATTTAGGTAAAACCCCTTTCGGGATTGTGTTTTCCTTATTAATTATTCTAATATTATATTCCCCCCTCCTTGACTAACAAGGAAAAGAAGACCACTCCCAACAACAAAGGAGTGTACGCAACGACAAAACTACTCGTGCACGACACGCCAAAGGCCAAATGAGAGAGCAGCTCAAGGCTACACCGGCCTTGACGAGCAAGGTAGCCAACCGAGCCCTTGGAACCCTGACCAACCGTCGGCGACAGGCCGAGAGAGACAAGACCAACACCCCGACCGCCCGAAACAAGAGCAACCACATGAAGTGGCGGCTCCTTACAGAAACGGCAAGGCGAAGGAGAAGTGGAGATCGGAGGGTGGCGGCAACCAACGAACCACCACAGAACCACCCTGGGAGTGACGAGAGGGACGTCGGCTGAGCAGGAAGAATGGGGAACCCACACGAACCAAAAGCCCCAAATCAATTTAGCAAAACGAGGGATACAAATCGCCCGCCCAGAAACGCATAACCAACACGACGATGGAGCAAGGGCGAGGGAGATGAAAAAGGGAGGTGGTAGGGGAGGAGATATGAAGGAACCACCGGAGGCCTGTAGCATCAGGAAGGAGATGGGAAGGAACCGTGGGCTTCTTTACACAAATCGAAGGAAACCAACCCGCCACCAAGACGGAAGGCGAGGAGGCGGAGTGGAGGACCAAAGAAAGAATACGAATTTGGGATACAAGGATTTGATAGAGATGTTTGGGGATAGATTGTAGGCAAAATTGTAGAGAGAAGGGAGAGCCCTTCTCTCTAGAATTGTTTGGCCTACAAAAGATTTTTTTCTCCTTTCTTTTTAACAGGTTCGTACTTATTAATAGTAACTATAAAATTGCTAAAAAATGTTTTTACAAAAATAGATATTATATATAGTTTTTATTTTCTAAAAAAGCGTGCGTTGATAGTAAAACGACACATTTTGTTGAACGGAAGGAGTATTAACATCACAAATTCATTTTTTCACTTTTTTTTTCCATGTACATGTTCCTGTTGAAGCCTAGATCTATGACTCATAAGTTACAGGCATGTGACTCTTGAGTCACTTATGTTTACCGTTTGTGTAAAGTTTTTTTAAGAGTTATATGTCTACTCCTTATGACTCACAGTCCTGCGGCTCGAGAGTCGCAGGGTTGCACCTCTTAATAAGCACATATTTATTAAAAAAATAACAAAAAATAAATTTGTGGTGCTAATAGTAAAAAATGTGGGTTTATTTGATTTGTGTGGTCGTGCCTTTTTATTTTTTACCCCCACATAATCAAAAATAATTCCAACTACTCCATATTTTCATGCATGTCGATTTGTTTTTTGAACTATTGTGCTGTTATGTTTAAAAAAAATAGAATTTTGGAATATTAGGTTTAGACTTAATTATAGAAAAATATATTTTCTCTAATTAATTGGGCCACACAGTACCCGATCCAAATATAGAGCGACTAAGTCGATTGAACTGGACTAAGATAAAAAAAAAAAATATTTGCAATTCTAAATTAGAGAAAAGATCAATGGTAGAGATAAAATAATCTTATTTTTTACGAGATAATCCTATGATTTAGCTTAATTCTCATAATAAATAATAGTTTTTTTCTTAAACCAAAAATAAGCAATTTTGGAAGATAAGATTTAACATGATGCTATGTGATCTTAATACATCCAACCAAAAGTCTGATATAATCATCTATATTTTCTAAGAGCAAATCAAAACTCCCCTGATAGCATTGGCGATGCAAATATTATCACCTTTAATATAGAGTGATAATATTTACACTCATAAATTTTACTATACGCACAACACCTACGCCTTTTGAATCACACCCCTGTTCCTCTTAAGTCACACACCTGCCCCTCAAGAGGCGCAAGGTATTTAGGCAGGTGTGTGACTCAAGAGGAGCAGGATGTATTTTAAAAAAAATATAAAAAGTGAGATATGTGGTGTAAATAGTAAATTTTGTGGTGTAAATAACATTGATTTTAATATATTGCCAACCCTGAGTCAAAATTCTTGAGAAAAATGCAAGCTTTGATCGTTCAGAGCAGAACAACTTCACTCAATTGCAGGGTAAATAAAAGTAATGCATTGACCTACGTTTCCGACCGACTTGAGAAGTGCAACAACTCGCAAAACACATGAACCTAGCGACTTGAGACGACGAACCACATAGGAGCCAAGAACCCCAACCACTTGGGGCAACTTGTAACTCAGAACTCAATCTCTCCCTAAACTAAAACATCACCACAAACAAACACATACGAAAATGACCAACAGTAAAAACGACAACAAACTGTCAGGATCTAAGAGTTGATCACCACTGACTACCCATGAGCTCGCTAGGGACCCTGCCTCCTTCAGGGAATGCACCTCCTCTTTGAGAACATCTACCTCGTTCTCAAGAATCTGTACTCGTCTTGCCAAAGAGACCTCCAAATCCGACTTTGGAGCCTCCTCAAGTACAACTGTTTGCGGTGGTGCTGTTCGCGCTTGTAACAATGAAGCTTCTCCATTTCTGTCTATCCAATCAACGACATTGCTGAAAATCTCTTCGCCATCATAAGAGTCTTTAAGCGACGCATCATCAGCACCATTTTCATCTTCACTTTCTGCATCCGTGCTAATAGCAGAAAGAGCTGCATTGGCATCCAGAAAATGTACCTGGTACAGGTATATGACTTAGTATGGATACAAATTGTTAGCTCCAAAAATGTAAAATTAAAATCAATTTCATCACCTACCGCTGCTTCGAAGTCCATAGGAAACTGATCCTTTGCATCCCACATAACATCAACTTCATCACGGGTAAGCAATAAAGCATTTGAGCAAACGAAGGCTGTGTTAAACATAACTCGGAACATCATTTCCTCCTTTGTATCACACTGGTGGACGCATTCTAGGACAACATCCCCTTGAACGTGACAATGAATATCTAGTTTCATATGATCCATCTGCAGCCATGAGAGAATGCCAATTTTTAGCAAGTATTGATCAATCCTTAATTATTAAGGTTGAATATGCAATTACCTCATGGCATTTGTTAATAAGGTTTTCCTCCTTTGAGGATGAAAACAGTAGCTTCGTACTTCTACGGGACTTATTAGAAGGATCCTGACCATAAACACGAACAACAGGCCTGCAGCCGTTTCCTGCATCACACATCGGCGGGGATCTGAGGATAACACAATCTACAACCAAAGGTGTATCCAAGGGAGGCCACTCTGATCCTGCATCTCTTCCAGACATATACTGAAGATATCTCATCTGTGATGGCTGGGGGTTTAGTGGAGACAAGAGGCGAAGAAGCTCCTTTGGAGCTTTCCCGTAAAACATCTCAAGGGGCTTATGTTCCGAAGTGTATTGCTTCCTATTCAAAACAAAGGCTGCGAGCATAAATGCAAGCACTGGCCAGGCTCCTCTCTCGCAGTGCAGCAATAGTACATTTAGTTGGCCCTTCATAGACAGCCAGCTCTCGCTGCATCGCAGCAAGTGGCAGATGGTTTCCAGGGGAAGAAGTGGACAATTCTCATATTGCCGAGGATATTCCATCACTGTCATCCCGTAGTGAGACAATATATCGGAAATTGGACTCCTCAAGTCTCCTTCTAAAGTTGACCACCATGAAAGAAGCATCAGGATAGCAGTCCTGTAGCTGCACTACAACACCATCCAGATACTCTTTGTAGGCATCTTTGTCCAAAAAACCGGCGGAGAAGCAACAATCAAACACTGGGATGCAAGAAACACCAAAAACCCACCATTAATATGGAACTAAAACCACAACCAATTCACATTCCCATAGATTGCCTCAAAGCATACTAAATCCAAAGAATGTAATCATAACACAATAAAAAGACACTAGCTAAATGTTCCACTTCTCACTTAAGCAACCGCTAAAATCAAAATTACACAACCCCTTCTATTATTAAATCAGTAATTTGTTACGATTACTTGAATGTCCTTAGTTATGAAATTCAACAATAGTTTCCTTGGCAATAAAAACGCTTGGGTTCATTTGAAACAAGCCTCTCACCGAGAAAGGCTTCGTACATCCGGACCCCAGACGTGGCCCTCCCCTTGGGGTTGGGCTTACAAGTTACAATCCTGTGGTATATTGTTAGTTTCCACTTGAACATCTTTCACAATTTCATCCTCCTCTTCACTGTGTGATTAGTTTCCGTTTAGGGAATGAACAAGAATCCAAATCGGAAGCTATGAATCCAAAATCCGGTGGTGCTCCCAGTCTCCCACACCACACACCAGCCGATTTTAACACATTTCTCTACTAACCTCACTGAAGATTCTGGAATTTGTGTTGAAAGAATCATGTCAAACAAAGATTAAAAAATCACAGCTTTAATTTTTTTGTGAATTTATTTATCCAAGTGTCTTCGTTGAATCTGTTTGCAAATTTACATAGAATGGAAATTAAGAAAAAACAAGGAGCAACAGATTAAGAAGAGCAAGGCATTGATGATCAAAAACCCTAAATAAAGAACAGCAACTACGAGTAGAGCAAAGAAATGAAATAAAAGGGAATGGGGGGTTACCGTAAACGCGTTGGGAAACCTCGAGAAGGCGATCCGGCGGCATCGGGTAGTAAAATCGGGGGAATAGCGCCATTAGCTAGCGTTGTTGCGATGGACCAACAATCGGATCCAAAACGCTCAAATATAAACAACAAGAGCTTGAAGATCAAAATTCAAACGTACAGAGATGAGATAAAAAAGAGTTTGAAAGTGTTGTGCAGTGGTAAGTGTAACCGTGTACGTTGCAGAATACGGAGGAGTATACAGCTCAACAAAATAACCATTCGAGGGGTGGGGATCCCTATACAAACGGGTAAAATCGAAACTAAATAAAGTGAACTTAGTTCAGTACCGTGCTTTATCCAATTTAAAACTACGATTTTTTTAATATTAATCCTGTAGTAACTGATAGGAGTATTAAAAAGACGCAATTTTTATTTTTACGGAGTATTTGTTTTAAATCCTAAACACTAACATCCACTATGCACCTTATGTTTTTGAATTTAAATGAGTTTTGTATTAACACTTATTCAATTAACTAATTCTTTCTAATATATATTAGTTGTTAGGCGCATTTGCAGAAATACACCAAATCGGTGTTCGGTTTGCAAAAGTATACCCGTTTTCTGAGAATAGCAAAAATAGGATAGGTGGGTCATTTGTGCTAAAAAAAAGGTCATTTGTGCTAAAAAATAATGACTGAATTTACCTTTAAATTTAAATGTAAAAATCATTAAAAGGAAATTTATGAATTAAAAGAAAAGTTAAAAAATATATAAAAAATTCAAATATACATTAAAATAATGTTTTTAATATTTTTTTCTCAGAAATTTAAAAATAATAAAAGTAGACGGATGAAAAACATCGCCTTAGTAAGAGAATTAAAACTGACAGGAACAGTTTTTTTGTTGACAGGATACATGTTCTTTATGACAAGGCAAAATATTAATACTGACAGGATGGTGTTTATAATAAGGAAGAGAATAAAGATACGATTTTATCCATACCATAACTAGAAATGAAAGGCATGTCGAAAATGACAAAGTTATTCCTTCACAACGACAGGATTAATGTTCATAGTGACAAGGCTGAGGATGTTTATTGACAGGATTGAAGCTATAATCTGGGAGAGAATCACTGAAGATACGGTAAATCATATCTTCAGGATTATTAACCATATTTATAAATGGATTGTCAATATATATCTTGAAACCATAATAATATCATATTGACAAGATGAATATTGTTCTTGACAATCCTAAATATGAACATTGACAGGATATGATCAATAATCGGCGGGAGATTGAGTAAAGATACGGTTTTGACCTAAATTATAACCACTAGATTTCTAACCCTAACAGCTTAACTGCCGCCTCCTAATAGATCTTCCCTCCAATATACATTACCCTCCCCCGCCTCTAACAAAATCTAAACTTTATCTTCTTAAATCTTTGTTCAAACTAATACAAAAGTAAGAGGTTCATGCGACTACCATATCTTCCATTGGAATACGCTTGATCTTCGGTTGATTGTTATTGCAGTCATGGGTGAGCTCTTCATCGCAAGAATTTCCTATCAGTTTGTTTGTTATGATAGTTATTTCGTCCATATTCATATGATATTCATTACTTGTAGGTCGAAACGATTACTATATGTCATTGATAACCAATGGTGAGTGGAGGGTCAGTGGAACCAAGTGGACCTATGAAGGAAAGCAACTGGCAAAAGGAGTTGTTGTTGGTGACAATATGAAGTATGAGACGATTAAGGAGAAAATAGCCGAGAAGATAAGTTTTGATCCCGACAGGTATGAAATTGAATTGAAGTATGTTCAATCTATGAGAGAGAACTTTCCACCGTTTGAGATTAATGATGAAGATGATTGGGAAGCATACAAGTTCTTGAATATGAAGTCAAAAGAGTCTACGTGGCCTATAGAATTGTACACAAATCTTGTAAGGAAGAAAGATAGGCAATTTATGGAGAATGAGTTTGAAATGAAACCGATTCTGGAGGGAAAGAGTTCAATGGAGCATACAACAGTTCCTCTATCCGCACCACCGGCAACACAAAGTCAAGACGAAGTTGGTGTTGACAAGGAGGTAATCCACGTTGACAGGCCATATGCTTACGTCGACAGGTCATTAGATGAAATCATCGATGATGATAATCGGTGTGAATTGGTGGGTGACAAAGCCAACCATGGAGATGTTCGGAAATATTTTCAAAGAAAGTTGAAATCTCGTGAAATTGTAGAAATAAGCAGTGGTGATGATGAGGATATAGAGCCGTCATCAAGGAAAAGAGTATATGATGAAGGGACTATAGAGTCTTCATCAAGGAAAAGAGGACACAACGTCATTGACTTGAGTAGTCCTGATAGAGAAGATCGTATGTGTCAAGATGATTATGATGGTGGTGAAGGATGGACAGAAGTCAAAGGCCTGCAGGACCAGTGGTATGGAGAGGGGAAAGGGGACGATGAAAATGCCGGTTTTGATGCTGTGGATGAAGCTTTTATCCAAGAGGTACAAGGGATGGAGGAAACCTATTATCGTACTCGCAAGGATGCTAAAATGTTAAAGGATGTTGATTGGGAGGAGGACCATAACCAAATAGAAGGGACCGATAATAGTAAAAAAGTAGTAAGGGTTGGAGTGTATTTCAATTCAAAGGAAGAGTTAAAGGATGCACTAAATGCCATGGCGCTGGAAAACTGCTTCCAATTAGATGTGAAGAAATCCGATAAAAATACATATGTAGTGGGGTGCATCAGCAAGGACTGTACTTTCAAGTGTCGTGGAACAACCTTTCGGAAGACCAATCTGTTTTTAGTGAGACAGTTTGTCCCACAACACAGTTGCGGCATGGGAATAAAGCACAACCACCACAAACAAGCTAGCTCAACATTCATTGCCAATAAAATACTTCACAAGTAAGAGTGAATTTTTTATCATTGGTTAAGTATGTCTAAGAAAAATAATATAAACCATTGTTGTGGGTGTTAGGTACCAACGTGGGGGTAAAGGGCCAAGAGCATCAGAAATACAAGAGTTGATGCAAGAAATGGGAGTCAAGACTAGCTACCACAAAGCTAACAGAGCACGGTTGAGGGCAGAAGATCTAGCTAGAGGTACAACAGAGGAAAGCTATGGTCGCTTGTATGCATACTTCTATATGCTTGAGAAATCAAATCCTGGATCCCAAACATGTATTGTCAGAGATTCTGAACAGAGATTCAAGTATGCCTTCTGGTCGTTGGGTGCATGGATAAGGGCAGTCCCAAACTTAAGAAAGGTATATGAGTATGCGTATGACTTATCTGCGTAATTTAATTAGTCAGGACATATTATTTATTTGACAGGATACGTAAGATTTGTGACAGGATCTTATGATACTTTCGTATTAATGTACAATTTTATTTTTTGATAGGTGATATCAGTTGATGGAGCACACTTAAGTGCACGGTACAGAGGCGTTCTTCTTCAGGCAATGGCGCAAGATGGAAACGGCCAAATCTATCCCATCGCTTTTGGGGTAGTTGATAGTGAGAATGACGACTCTTGGTCATTTTTCTTCAAAGAATTGAGTGCTATTATCGTAGATGAACCAGATGTAGTTATCGTCTCTGATCGTCACGCAAGCATTGGAAGAGGTTTGAGGAAATCCTACTCTTTCGCCAAGCATGGGTTCTGCACCTATCATCTGTATCAAAACTTTAGGAGCGTACACAAGAGGGGAGATTTGTTCAACCTCTTTAATCGGGTTGCAAAGGCATACACCATTGAAGAATTTAACCATCTGTTTGCACAGCTTTGCAGGGAGTCAGACAAGGTCGGTGCTTATCTACAAAATGCGGGATTCGACAAGTGGGCAAGAGCACACTTCTGTGCCAATAGGTTCAACATACTGACTTCAAATAATGCTGAAACCATGAATTCGAGATTCAAAGTGGAACGTGGTTGGCCCATTGTTGCCATGTTTGACGGGATGATAGGCATCATTGCACATTGGTTTTGTGAGCGGCGGGAAAAGGCAGAAAAATGGGATGCAATGGTTACATCTGATGTGCAGGCCAAGCTTGATAAAAGGTACTTGCAATCCGTCAAAATGACGGTACACAGGCTAAGTCAATTTGAAGCTGAGGTGGTGGATGGAACGATCAGATTTGCTGTTAATCTACACAGTCAGACATGTGATTGCAAGAGGTTCCAGATTGATCAGATTCCTTGCACACATGCCATAGCCGTAGCAGCGGATAGGGGGTGAATGTTGCTGAACTTGTGCATCCCATGTTCAGGAATGACCACTTGAAAGAAGTTTACAAGGAAACATTGCATGTTGTTCCACCCGTTGATCGGTGGGTCGTTCCTCCATCGATAGCATCCACTATATGTCTACCGCCCCTAGTAAGAAAGCGTGTTGGGAGACCCAAGGTAAATAGATATCATGCACCCTGGGAGAAGGATTGGTCGAAGATGCGAAAATGTGGTCGGTGCGGAACCAAGGGTCTTAATCAACGTAACTGTACTAGGCCCAGTACATCAAGGGCAGGGTCCTAGCAACATGGTTTCCATACAGCTGTCATATTGGTGGACTTGGTTTATGTTTTGATTATCTTCGACTTTGTTTATGTTTTAGTTCTCTTCAACTTTGTTTATGTTGGTTGAATTGGTTTATTTTTTGCTTATCTTAAACTTTGTTTAGTTAGTTCATGGATTGGTATTCTGTTTTTTCTATAAAAACCTCCAATAGACATTTTTTTGGTTACGTTGTTATTGTGTGGTTCGTGTTTACAATGTCGTTATTTAGTTTACATCCTGACAGTGCAAGTATTGATCCTGTCATTAGTGTAAAAAACCATCAATGATATCTGCTTTTCTCAGACAGTTCAGGCGAAAAAACCCCATAAAATGGCTATAGGTATTTTTTGACTAGAGTTGATGATTTTTACAAGTAAACAAAGTCGCATCTCAATGGCCAGTAGAATCTTCAGCCTAACGGTGTTTTTCTTCATGTCAGATGATGCCTTATTAATATTGAATCGAAGTCTTTTATTTGAGAATTGCTTGCCTTTTAGGCTTTTACCCTGATATAGTCTCATCTCAATGGACAGTAGAATCTCGAAGTTTTTCTTCATGTGTGCATAATTGGTTTCTGTACACAATGGGGAAAACCTTGGGTCAATTATCAGTAGCTACTAATCTAACCTATTACAAAAACAGACAAACAGCTCTGTGCATAATTGTACCATCGTACATGAACCTATTCATATCGAACCAAAACATTGGATAATAGATAAAGTCTTAGGCTAAAACAAAACAACATGTTTGCCCATAATTGTACCATCGTACATGAACCTATTCATGTCGAACCAAAACATTAGATAATATATAGAGTATTAGGCTAAACAAAACAACAGGTTTGCGCCATAATATTGTTAGCCCCTGTTCCACTTGCAGTTGAAGATGTCATGAGCCAGCTCATTCCTAAACAAATCAACATTCTTGTCTGAAACATCCAGCAACTCCGTCTTCCCAGCAATTAGAAGTTCAATATATTTGAGCGTGTACACCCCACAATCCCCCCTGCAGATTTAGTCACACCATAAGTAATACGGATTATAAGTTGAAATACTTCATAAAAATACATCAAAAGGTTGATAGATGCACTTACACACGCTCGTTTGTTTCCAAACCTTTCACTCGATTGACACTCAAAGGAGATCTACCAAAGTGTGCATACTTCTTTGCCAAAGGCTCATATTTTTCCAACATCATCGGAAGCTTTTCAATAATCGGAGTTAAAAGAGTTTTCACCGCCCTCTCCCGGTTAAGAGCAACATTAGAATCGTACACATGTATGCACCACTTGTTGAGGTCAATTTGTAGAGCCACCCAGTGTTTACCTTCAAAGTTGAATGGAATATAAATGAACTCGATGTCTTTCCAGCTCTTACCATAAAGAGGTGGTAGCTGTCCTTCGCAATATTTCAACATAATATCCTCCTTCTCCAGGTTTGCTGCCCACCATGAGTCTAGTACTACAACCTTCTTGTGCTTATCTGAGTGTCCATGGACTAGTTCACGAAGGAAGTACATGACTTGTTCCATGTGCTAAGACAAAGGCCAAGCTTGATAGTCATTTAATTTTATAGATCAAAAATCGTTATAAGATTAAATTGGATTTACAATACCAATATTTTACCTCTGAAGTTAACCACACTTGTGGTTCGATAAGGGCCTTAAAGAATCCTTTGTCGAGGGCAATTCCCATCGGGCCTGGTCGGCAATCGGGGCTGACACATCAAACCAGTGACATATAAATATAAGCAACTATATTTTGCACGTCATCACATACGAACAAAAAAGAAGTAACTTACCTCTCTGACGCAAGCCAATCCAGTAATTCTGAAGCCCCTTGAACACTTGTATTTTTTGTCTTCCATGTCACTACACCCACATCATAATTATCAGGGAGCCTCCCATATTTTTTCGCTCGAGTTATCTGTTGTGTAATTACTTCTTTCCCTGGCTTGTCACTCCTTTTGGAACGAGTATAATACTTCCCTTCTGCTTCTTGTATGACATCCTGAACGGGCTCTACTCCTTGTGCTTGATTTAATTGTAATCCCTTATCAACACATCCAGGGGACACCTGTTTTTCAGTGTCACCGTAATATCAAACCACATGAAAATAAGTTTTATCGAACATCTATTTACAAAGGTTAAAATAAATGATAGTTAGTGACCAACCTGTTTTGTTATGTTGTATGATCGACTAGTGTCATTGCCTGCATTATCCCCAAGGACTTGGTCTGGCTTCTCAACAATTAACTCTTTTCCATCCTCTTTTCTGTTGTCTGCAGTGTACCGGTTTCCATCAGCGACATCTACATTGTTGTCCTCCCATTCGTAGTCCAAAGATGCATGCTAAATTGGCAGTCAATGTAAGTAAAAAAACTACCTTGTATGTTGTGAGTAACATATAAAACATGACTTATAATCTTGAAAAAATTAACATCTAAAATTTCATAACCTTTTAAATTCGAAGATGTCATACCTTGTTGTTTTCCCTGTCGGGTTGACCCCTCCTACTGTCAGTTACATCTTTCTTGGAATAGTCACCATCCTGAGTTGAATCACATGATGATTGTAAGGCTTTTCTCTTCGACAAGTAATTCTTTAGATTTGTGAAGTCCCTTTCAAGCCTTTGCATCCTCGTAGACAATTCATTTCCTTGCTTATCTACCTTATCGGCTAGCTCTTTTCCTTGCCTCAAAACAGTATCAGCCAATGCCTTGAATGCGGACACGATCTCGCTTGATGAAGTAATGTCATTATTGATAGGGCATTGATCATCTACCTTCATTTTTTCCATGTCAACACTTCTTTTATTATTGTCCTCCAGAATCTTTACATGGTCATCGAAGTACTCATGGACAATTTCATCAGAAAAGTCGCACTGGTCTAACATATTCTCTTCACCTTCCTCCTCCAGAAGAATTGATTTGACTTCCATGTGCCTTTCTACCAAAGTACTAATCATAACATGGTCATGTGTAACATCGGAGTGCCAACGTAAACCACGTGGAATGACACGTTCATCAAGCCTTGCTGCACACTTGGAGCCAATGTGTGGGACCGCTTCAAATACCCAAATCTGCGTTCATATAAAAGTCATGTGAGTTTATACATTTTCCTATGAACATTAACAGATTACAACACCAAATTATCAAACAATCAGAGTCAAAATAAACCTAAGAAGCCAATGGGACCGCAATCCCATGATTAACCTAACTGATCAACTCCATGATCAAGCAAAAAACATAATCACAAACAAGGCAGATGAAGATGCAGAGTGCAATTTTCATGGTTTTCAGGTAAGAATGAAAATTCATGTGAGTTTATACCCACTACTATGAACATTAACAAATTACAAGAGCATTCAAAGAAAACATTATTATATGCACACGTTTACCTGGAAAATGATAGGTAAACCTTTGATGGTATACCTTGTTCTACAAGCTGAGGAACTGACTTGTGATTTTGCATTGGTTGCAATTCGTCTACTTAGAGCATTCTTCAAACTGTCATGCAGCTCTAGATAAGCAATCCTACCCCATGGGAATTTATTGAATCGATCCATATCTTCAAGCAATTTCACATGTGCAGAGTTGACAAAGCGCTTTTTGTCGCCACCTAGGATAACACCCTCCAAAATCAGCAAAAGTGCCAGCTTAAGTTTTCGGGTAGTGTTCTCTTCAGCCTCTATGAACAGATCCGCAAGTTCAGCAATACGGATTTTGGTCCCTCTTAACAATGAAGTCATAGCACGATTGTCCTTTTCCAGTTCCTCATATCCGTGGCAAATCAACCCAGTAAGTAGCCTAAATTCTTTAAGGGAAAAACGACAAATTTTCCCATCCACTTTATACCATGTCTCCCATTTCTTTTTGCACTCTACTTGTCTAAACAACACATGGTGCAAAAACTGAGACGATAGCTTCACTGACTTCATCATCTTCACAATTTTGCCGAATGGCCCATCTAAAACTAGTTGCCATATTCCAGGGGATAATTTATCCTCAATTAGCTGAAGATATGCAAGTCTAGAGTTTTGGTTTATTCTCCCATAAAACATATGTTCACTCTTATATTTCAATTTCACCTGCATGATGTAGTTCAGTTATAGACTAACTAAATAACTTAGAGAAATGATTTGAACTATAATAAAAATGAGTTGTACTAACTTTCACCTCTGTTTGAGGAGTAGATGTTTTAGGTTTCATCTTGCTTGTACTAGTACCCACATCTTCCATGCCATTTGAGTTATCTGACTCAAGGATCCTCTTCCTTTTACCCTTTGCCCTCGAAGGACTTGCTTTCGCCGCCTTCCCTCCTCTTGTATTAGCCATAGAAGTTAGCCAATTGTCACCTGTAATCAAACCATCCACCATTAACATTTTATATCCAATAATATAGACTAAACATATAAAATTACAACATCATGACACAATCATCTACATTGCCCAAACACGATTCAAATCAATACGGAGTAGATCATTTCAACTTATGATGATCTACACATAACGAAGAGATAACACTGCAGCCCAGGAAGATAGATCTGCAATTCCTATTTGATCATTTCAAATCAATCAGAGTCTTTAATGAAGAATTTGTCCCATTTGATGAAACAAAATCTGCAATTCCTATATATTTTAGAAGAGCAAAAAAAAGTGTAAAGATAGATCAGCACACAAGACATACCAATATGAATGGAAAACACTTCAAATATCTCAAAAGAAAAACACATCACCTTGAGATGAAAGTCAAAATTCAAAATTCTCCACAATTCATAGCCCATACCAATCTGAATTTTGCCTCAAAGTCAACCAATCAATCAAACAGAGACAGAGCAACAGACGGAGAAGCAACAACCAACAGAGACAGAGCAACAATAGAGAGAGATGAGAGCGAAGAGATGAGGTTCAAGCACGAGATCGACAACCAGAGAAGAGATTGATGACGGCTATTTTCGTCGCCTCTAGCTATTTTAAACACTGGCCAACTTTTTCGAGAATTTTCTTCACAGACATATTGGTGTAACCACTTTGCTTTCTTGAAAAATTCACAATATGATATTCAATCAATCAAATAACACAATTATAAAGTTATATTCTATCTATTAATCCAAGAATCTAGCAAGACTAATATTCAACAATTAACACTACAAAAGCAAAGTAGTCTTCCTTTGGTATGATGCATTTTATTCCCCAAGAATCTCTTTAGTATTAATCTTCATAAATTATCTTGCAATATCTTCAGCAAAAAGATGCATGACTCAGACAATGCTGCCTACTCAATTTTCTGTGACAGTAACTATAGAGCAACATCAATTAATGAGGCAATACCAAGTCTGACCTCACTGTCAATTTCTTGTACACCTTAAAACATAGTGACAGGGGAGTGAAATCCTGAGAAATATAACAGTCTTCATCTGCATCTAATCTATGGCTGTGTCGACATAAAGGGGGTGAAGGACCACTCTAATAAGTTGTAGGATAAAGGGTGGAATCAGCAGAGAAAAACGTGGAAAAAAACAATCTAACAGAACCATAAAGGCAGTACGACATAAGCTAACTGTCAATCTCAAACTCACCTGAAGTGTCAAATCATCGCCATTAAGGTCCGATTTCTCCAAGAAGCATAGGGCGAACTCTATAGACTTCCGCAAGACCGCTACTACTATCGGATCCACGAGCTCCACTGCCAACCCCCAATCATACAATTAGAACAGCAAGAGGCCAATATAAATCGAGAAACGATTAACCGATCAATAAAAAACTTAAAAAGAAGAACAAATCATAAAACACCGTATGAGATTCTGCACAGACCTGACAGAGATCGAGTAGGGTTTCAGCGATGGGACTAGTCGCAGATACAGTCCGTCTCTTCTATCGCCCTAGCGATAGAAGATACGAGAGACTCGGCCCAGAGATTGATGGTCGGCGGCCAGAGAAGAGAGACTCGGCGAGAGTGGTCGGCGGCCAGAGGAGCGAGGAGAGGCCCAGAGATTGATGACGGGAGCCCGGCTCAGGCTGCTCTTGAGGTCGGGCACAAACCAGTTAGGGATTAGGTCGGGCACAAACCAGTTAGGGATTAGGTCGGGCTAATCTTGTTAACTTTTTTTTTTTAAATTGCAGATTTTTTTATTATTTAATAATTTAAATATATATAAAAAATTGATAAATACCAAAAATATTTTATTTTTTTTTCCTGATTTTTTGGGGTGGTGGGTAGTTTTGATAATTGAATAATGTATTTTTGCAAATTTTCAAATATGGATGCAATTGTTTTCAAAACTAGGTATTTTTGCAAACCAATTATCAAAGTGGGGTATTTACTAATAATTCCCCTGGTTGTTATATCTTCAATGAAAGTAGTTGTGCTACTACGGCAAAAGGAAATAAATCAATTTATAGGAATTCTTTCAATGTTTTTTGAATTTAATTGACATGGACCGTTCCCAGTCGACGTCGATTACTTGTTTTTGTGTGTGCAGGAAATCCACTCGACGTCGAGGTTTTCTGATCGACATCGAGAGCCACAGACGAGAGTTGCTGAACAATACCACTCGAGATCGACAACCCTTGATCGACATCGACTGTTCCAGTCGACATCGAGGACTTCTGGTTGACTTCTACCGAACGTATTTGCAAACTACTTCAAATCCACTTATATGCTTTCTCATGGATCGAACCTAATTTAATTCTCATCCACTACAACGGAGAGTTTGAATTTTATTTGATAGGCTAGAATTGCGATTGTGTTTATATTTACATATTCAATTCTCCCCTACATCAAATTTTGGCTGGACACAGTCAATTTCTCGCCAGTTACATGGCGGAGAACACCGAACGCGCAGTGTGAGTACGCGATCTGAAAGTCGGAGGAGTGCGTATGCGCGCTGTGGATGCGCCATTCTTGTTTTTAGGGTCCGTTTGGTAATGCATGTAGCTTTTCGGAGCTTTTGGTTTTAATAAATTATAGTTTTAAATAAGTTAAATATAAGATTTTAATTTAATTAGCTTTTGAAATTGGATTTTCAACAGCTACTAACCGCAAGCTTTTCAGAATTCTATTCATTTTCTCCTATCTGATCAGCTAGTTTGTATCAGATACTCTATCAGCTGGGTTACCAAACACCTTACTAGCTTATAAAAACTCCAATTTAACATATATTTAACACACTTAATCCATCAATTTCAGCTACCCTATCAGCTTCAGCTGCCCCATCAGCTCCGTGTTACCAAACTGACCCTTAATTAATTTTAGCGCACAAACAAAGAGCTTTACTCTCTAATTAATCATGTCATGCTTCACTCTCTTTTTGAGCTAATTAATTCCTCACAAAGAACAAATAACAAAGAACTTTGATTAATTAGAATCAAAATGGGTTGCTCTTTTTTGAGCTACTGCGCACTGCGAATCCGCCAAACTTTGTTTATACTCTGTACTAATTACCCTATATCACAATACGTGGATCTCCCGACGAAATTTGATTTAAAAAAAAAAGTGATTGCGCATTGCGGATTCCGCGCACTCGCAATGTGGTTACGAACGTGTAAACAACGAAAAATTCACCGTGTAAATAGTAAGTCCCATTTTTTTTATTAAGATATGTTCTATTAATTTTTGGGTTTTTTTTGGTAAGTGTCCATAATTTGGGTAAAAATTAAGCCCTAGAACAAAAGAGGGGATAAATTAGGAGAGTGTCCAAAATTTCTAATTTTTCCCCTGCCCCTATTTCCCCACAATTACACGCTCCTTCCATCGCGGCCTCCCTACAGTCGATCGAGCAACCATGGCGGCAGTGGTTCCACATCTGTCTATGGAGATTAGCAGCGAGAACTCCCGCTCTATCAGGTTCCGATCTCGCTATCCGGTGCCTCCTCTTCCCAGCCTCCTTACGCTAATCGGGGAGAGAGCGAGAGCGGGGACGGGATGACGAGTGCGATCCATATCGATCTGAACGGAATCGATCACGTTCTACATATCTCAAGGATAGTTTTCGTGCAAAAACCCCTCTCAAATTTATACAAAATCGCTAACCGCCATTGTCGGGCACCTTGGATCTTCGTGAAACAGCCGCTTAGCAGCCATTGTTCAAGCACTCATCTCGGTGTGTCAGATCATCCTTCGACTAAATCAACATAACGATGCTGAATTAGAGATTGCACTCGTCAGTTTGATAGGTCATACGCGTCAAACGGAGCTCTGTGTAAGGAGAACGAGCCGTTGGAAGATCGCCGAAAATCACTGTTGAAGTTGCTCGAATTGCTGTCGAGATGGGGGAAGAAGAAGAGTAATTACGCCAATCCTCCCAGACTTTCTGTTTTTATAAAATATGCCCCTGTGTTAGTTTCTAAAATTTCAAAAATTATCCCGCAGTTTTAGATGTTGTTCTAACTCGCGTAATCTCCGTTAAAAAATTAAAAATGTAACTACTGTTGTAACCATTATAAAAATAAAGTCATAGATACTGTCACCACTATAAAAACATGGTCATAGACACTGTAATCAAATGGAAATTATATGATAAGGGAAGCACAAACCATATGGGGGCTAATGAGAAGCCAAAATAAATGCGGTGACATTCTCCTCTAATACATGAATGAGTAAGAGGGTCATAGACGTTGTCACCACTATAAAAACAAAGTCATAGACACTATAATCAAAAGGAAAACCCTATAGACGTTGTAACCAAAATAAAAACAGCTTTATAGACACTGTCACCACTATGAAAAAGGGTCATAGACACTGTAATCAAAGAAAAACCCTAGGAAAAGGGAAGCACAAACCCTATAGAGGCTAATAAGAAGCCGATATTCATGTGGTGACAGTTCTCCTCTAATATATGAATGGGTAAGATGGGCATAGATGTTGTAACCACTGTTAAAACAGGGTCATAAACCCTGTAATCACTATAAAAAAAGGGACAAAACATTGTAACCACTATTAAAATAAGGTCATAGACACTTTTAATCAAAAGGAAAACCCTATGATTAGGGAAGCACAAACCCTAAAGGGACTAATGAGAAGCCAAAAGAACATGTGATGTACATTATGGTTTAAGGTTTAGGGTTAAGTCTTTAGGGTTTAGGGCCAAGGCCCTAAACCCTAAATCCTAAACCCTAAACCCTAAAATGTTAAGTACAGTACGTCGTTAAGAGATGATTGCTGTCACCAAATGGAAAACCCTAGGACAAGGTAAGCACAAACCCTAAAGGGGCTAATGAGAAGCCAAAAGACATTAGGTGGACAGTTCTCTTTCAATATATGAATGGGTAAGAGAGTTATAGACACTGTTACCACTATGAAAACAGGATAATAGACATTGTCACCACTATAAAAACCGGGTCATAAACACTGTCACCACTATGAAAAAAAGGTCATAGACACCGTAATCAAAGGAAACCCTATAAACGTTGTAACCAAAATAAAAACAGGGTTATATACACTGTCATCACTATGAAAAAAGGGTTAAAGACACTGTAATCAAAGGAAAACCCTATAGACGCTGTAACCAAAATAAAAATAGGGTCATAGATACTGTCACCACTAAAAAAACAGGGTCATAGACACTGTAATTAAAGGAAAACCCTAGGACAAGGGAAGCACAAACCCTACGAAAACATGTGGTGACAGTTCTCCTCTAATATATGAATGATTAAGAGGGTCATAGACGCTGTAACCAAAATAAAAACAGGGTCATAGACACTGTCATCACTATAAAAAAAAGATATGGTGATAACTTTTTTTTACAGAGTCACCACCCTTATTGCTGGCACCACCCTAAAAAAACACTCTAAAAACAAATAATGCAATTTGCAAAGGATGTAATCCACTTTGCTTTCTCTCACCAACTCCCTCTCTCTCCTCTTGACTGTGAAATTATGAATAGAGGATTACTTAAACATTCATCCCAGTCCTATCATTAAATAATGCAAATGGATAATTAAACTCCACCGCCATTTACCAGTTAGTGATATTTGGAGTAAGCAGGTTTTCAATTGTAATAGAAAAGAAACACAAAACTGCAAGATAATGCCACTACAAAGAAAGTATATAGAATCAAGAGCTTTTATATAAAAGCTCCAAATCACCAGTCAACGGTTGTCACCAATTGCCCTAATTGTCATGAAATTCATCAAAAAAAAAAACAGAATCAATCTCGCTATATTCATGCCCGAAAACAGAACCAGGCGAACCGGGAGAAATTAGGAAGCTCCAGGGGGATCAGTTGATGTCGGCGTCGTCGAAAATCCTAAATTTCTCAGATCCATTAAGAGTTATTCCTCCTGAGATCCATTCTCCGGCCGATCTGGATAGGAACGAGGGAGGCGACGAGGACGCAGAAGATGACGGAGATGGAGGACCGGTTCTTCCTCCTCAGATCCGATCTAAGGATGCTCACTGGTGCTAGGCTCTCCATCCGGCGGCGGCAGGCATCGCAGAAGGCAAAGAATCGATCGATTTCATCAGATGAGGAAGACGGTAGGAGGGGAAGGGTTTAAATTAAAACAGGGGCAAAAGAGCTATTATGAAAATATTTTGGACATTTTCTAGCAAGGCTCAATCCTTGGGACATTTTTTATTTGGCCCAAAGGCCTTAATTTTTTCACCTTAATAATTTTTTTATTATGTGTTTTTCAACATTTTTTTATATTAGTAAAAGAAAATACCCTTGTAATTTTGAATTAATTCATATTTTTTGGTTTCTTATTCCAATAATAACATTTCTTTACATATATGTATGCGTATAATTTATATTGATTTATGATATACTAGTTTCATTATTCGCCCGTTGTGCAATTTTTTAATAAATTTTATTATATAAACATCTTTGAATTAATATAAATTACTAATCCATATAAAGTAAATATAAATTATTTTCTTATATCAATTATGTTAATTTAAAAAAAATTATGAAGACATGTAAGATTTTAAATATAACTATCTTAAATTAAGAATTATTTATTTATTTGTGATTTGCGAGTGATACATTCACTACAAAAAATAATTAAATTTGTCACCCTTGGTAGCATCGGCAGATGTGTGGCGTAGCCATTGGTACCTTTTTGCTACGGCATTTGCTACGGCAGGCGTTGCAACTGGAAAAAAAAAATCAAAACAGTAGCTTTGGGGTGATGTTGCCGTAGCTAAACACAAAAAAACCAGAATTTGCTACGGGTGGTAGAAACGGCAAGGATCGACCGTCGCAAAAAAGAGGCGGTTTTGTAAAATTTGCTACGGCTCCGTTGCCTCCGTAGCAAAAGAACCTTTTTTATTCGAGTGGGTGAAAAAAAAAACAAAAAAAAACAAACAATTACAAAACAACCTAACCAAGCCCGGCCTCTCAGTATCTCTCTACCAGAAGAAAAAAGAGGGAACGCTGCTCCCACCGTCATCCCTAACCCTAACCAGCTCGAAGGTCGGCATCGGTCGCCGGAGACTGTAGATCGAAGGTCGCTAGCGAAAAAGTCTGTAGAGCCAAGGTGCCGGTCTCGGTCACCGGAGACTCTCCTGCAGCAGGTACTCATCCCCCGTTCTTTGTTCGATTTTGTGTCGAAGTAAGCGGTAGTGGAATATGTTGGTTAGGGTTTAATGTGGGGAAAGGGTTTGTTCGATTTTGTGTCAAATTACTAGGTAATGTCTCGATTTGTTCCGAATTTGTGTAATCTCTCTCCATATAGGGTTTATCAAATTTGTTCCAAATGTGGGGAACGAAATAGGGTTTTGATTTGCCAGTTTTTGTCCACTTCGCAAACATCAATTGCATAATATGAGCTTTCTTTTTTCCTCTTCCATCCGAAAATCTTCGCCCTAATACCTCTGTTCTCTTTTCTCTTTGCAGAATGTGATATTGCGATATCCATATGCTTGCCGATCATATCCAGTTGAGAATCTAAAGTACGTACATTAGCTTCTGAGTTGAGATGATTACTCTCCTCTTTTCCCCCTTTGTTCCCAGTTCCTGAGCTTTGATTTGGTTTTTATTTAATAATTTTCACTGAGCTTTTGCACAAAAAAGGTGCAAGCATAGAACCATTAGTTTGATAGCTTCAATATTAGGTGTTAGCATGTGTATGGAGACTCAGAAAATGAACGAGAGAGAAGCTTACTGTAATTGTGTTTGACACTCTTCAACCTTGATTTTTTATGCTCAAGTGTCATCTCCTTGTGAATAGCCAAGTGGCTACCTTTAGCGTCTAGGAAGGATTTTGCTTTGTGATTTAGGTATATTGTTTGCAGACTTTCAGTATGTGAATATGGTGAAACCAAAAAGACCTGTACTATAAAATGAGACAGTTAGAATTATTATATGGGGAAGGGGGAAAGGACTGATGACTTTACATCTGTACCTAGGATGATGATTAATGAACAATGCTCATCTCTACATATGACATGGTATATTGCTGACAGACTTTCATTATGTTATTCTAAGTGAAACTAAAAGACCTATACTAAAAAAATGAGACAGTAAGAACTGTTATATGGGGGAGGGGGGAGGAGTGAAGGACTGATGAGTTTATATCTACCTAGGCTGATGATTAATGAACAATGCTCATGTTATTTCTTAGAAAGGTTGAGGCTTTTGCGGCTTTTTCTTGTTGCATTAGCATGTGTATAACATTTCATTAATCTTTTGATAAACAACTCTAAGTAAGTTTGACCCCATCATACTTTTTTATGCAGCCTTTGTTTCTCTGATGATCTTCTCCAATACCTTTTTACATTCTTATATTTACTTTTGATCTTAGTGTTTTTACATTCTTATATTTACTTTTGAGATTAGTTTTTATACTTGAATGTTTCATAAGTCCTAGTCTCCTAGATGTCTTAGTGTGTTTTTAAATTCTTATATTTACTTTTGATCTTCTCCAACACTTTTTTGATGCTGAGTTTACCACCCTAGAAACATGATCAGTCAGATAGTATTCATATTTCTTATGTTAATCAAAATTAATTGGGAGATCACGAGGAGAACATACAAATATGTGATTACAATGATTGTGTGAACTATCAAGAGATCTCAAATGTGTCTATTTTGGCAGGCTTATTGAAGGTCCTTGTTGCTTTGAGGATAGGTACTCAGTTGATCAAGTATAGCAGGAAACTAAGGAAAGGGAAACCCAAGTTCAGCTTTTGAAGACTTTCCACGGTGAGTTCATTTTCCTTTTACTCATGTTTGTCATGTCCAAATTGTCTATTCATCTGTTAATGTTTTCCTCACATTTGAAGCATGAATTGTTAACAAGGCTTCAAGTCACATTAGCTTAAAAATATTATATTTATGGGACTAACCATCCTAACAACTTAGTGTACTGCGTAGTGCATAAAGTCTGATCAATTTTCTTGTCCTTGCTTCTAAAACTTAGTGTAACTGTATATATATTTAATGTGATAGAAAACCTTGAATCAATTTGTTTGAAAGTTGGGGCAGGAAAGTTGAATTGGTTTTAGAACCTTGAACCCTATTGTATCCATTGTTATTCTAATTAGCCTAGCTGGCTTCAGAATTACAAAGCTTGCTACTATTATGCTGTTTTATAATGTAGATTTCCTGTGTGTTTGTGTGCTGAACGTGCATTTTAAAGGAAAAGTACTAGAAGCCCTAACACTTATTGTTTTAATGATATTATCTTTTATATTAGTGGTGAACATGTTCATATGGTTTAATCTGATCTTTATCCCATTTATCATTGGTGACACCTCTTGATTTATTTTACCTCCCAATATATAGTAACATGTCAAGGGTTGGGTTTCTACCTCTTATTTGAGGACATGACACCAACACAAGGAGAGAGATAGCTAGGACAAAGGGATAAGTTTAAAAAGTACATAATTGTTAAAGATTAAATGTACAAATAATATAATCAAAGAGAAGCAAGTGGGGTGAAAACAATAGGTAGCAGTTGAAGTAAGCACAAAAAGTGTGAATAAGATAAGATCACCAATAAAATTCCTTAAGAAAACTACCCACCCCACAAGTTGTAATCTTAGTTTAATTTCAAGTATTAAATAATGGTCATATTTTCTCAAGTGTAAACTGAGAGAAGATTATCTTCAAACATTAAAGCCATTTATTTGAAGAAACCGACAATAATGTGCCATAATCCAACATTAATAGATCAACATTAACCAAACAATCAGTAGCAAAATACCACAGGATTACACAACAACGACATAAACTTTTAAAATCATCCAACAAACAAGGAAGGCCATAAAAAACAGTACGGATAAACCAATACAACACATTCAAATAGTAGTCTATCGTAGCAAGTAACGAAAATGGGGTTGCGTGGTCCATCTGGTTCCATTCCACTCGAAGTGTGGGCGCATGTCACGAGCACAATAATGATGTGTATCCCCGGTCATCGGGAAGTTGACACTATAAGTTGGAATATTCCCAAACCATGGACCCTGCCCAATGACCCTACCTGTCCAAAACCCATCAAGGGAGCGGCAATCGACGCGGTCATCGGTTGTGTAAACCATCCGATACCTAACCCGAGGAGGTTGTGGACGTAGTCGTCCAGCCTGCACCATTTCCGCAAGTGGCTCATGGTTGTCGTTTGTGAGGGTGATGTACTCCACTTCATAGTGGCTTGGATCCACTCTCCTTAGAACGGTCGCCTCGTACAATGACCCTAGCATCCCGCCTTCTGCCCCTATGACCTCCACTCTCTGATTTGGCCGGTATGGCCCCGACATTGGTGCTGCATACAAACCAAAGACAAGCTAATTTAGGAATACATGTAAAAAAAATGAATACTAAACCGATAAAATCAGTGACTAACCTATGTAATCATACCCTTCGTCCGAGCTATCGGACGATATATTGATGGGGACAGGGCGGGGAGGGAGGCCAGACGAGGAGCCGTGGTGGTATGAAGAGGATTCCATCTCGTTGAAGGGGAGAGGTTATGAATGGGTAGAAATCTGTAGGGGAGATGTTATGAATGGGTAGAAATCTGTAGGGGAGAGGTTATGAATGGTAGGATATATATACATTGTAAATATGTAGGGGAGAGGTTATGAATGGCATGGGGAGAGGCCAATGTTCAGCATGTGACTATCTTTCACTCGGTTTTTGTTGCTTTTTTGTGGCTTTTTTTTTTTGCTTTTTGTATGCTTTGTAGTTGCTTTTTATAGCATGTCATAAGGTTTTTTACAGCTGTCTCCATGTCTCCATATGCTTTATTGTTTCCATGTATTTGTTTTGTTTCAATGCATTGATTGAGTAAACATACAAAGACAAGAAGACAAAAATGAAACATTACCAATGTAGGGCTTCCCTCACTATTTTCGATTGCCACTCTTGGAGTTTCCTTTTTCTGTTTTTTTTTTTTACTGTTATTATGTCCTCAGAAAAGGACCAATAGCATGTCACTGTTTTTCCTTTTTCTGATTTTCCTTTTTCTGATTTTCCTTTTTCTGTTTTTCCTTTTTATGTTTTTCCTTTTTCTGTTTCTTCCTTTTTCTGGTTTTTCCTTCTTCTGTTTTTTCCTTTTTTCTGGTTTTTCCTTCTTCTGTTATATTATGACTGTTATGTAACCACTCGAAGGTCCTTTTCTGTTTTTCCTTTTTCTTGTATTATATTTTTAAGTACCCCCTCAATATTTTCGATGGCCACTGATTTCCCTCCTTTTTCTATTTTCTTATGACTGTTTTGTACTGAGAAAACAGTAGCATGCTTACACAATGACAGTGTTGATGTTTCCTTCTGATTTCTGCAGGCAGGTCCGTGAGGCAAAGGCATTGATATACAACTAGCAAATAATTAAGCAAGAACTTGTACCTCAACATCTCTGGTATCCTCTTGTGTTTTTTTATGTACAATTTAATGTTACTAAATTAATGATATTACTAGAAAACGGGGCTCAACTCTTGTAGATAATCTAAATACAATTGTTATTATGAACATGAAATTATTATTATTAAAGAATGCCGGATGCATATATTCCTTTGTATTAATAAGAAATCCGGTATCCTCTTCTGAATGAGTAGTGTATATTACAGAAAAATAAAATTACATAATGAATATAAATGAGTAATATATACTTTCCCGTTCATACTTTGGTTTATTATGTGGTTATGATTGGTATTCATTGATGCAAAGTGAGTTGTGTTTGTTTGTAGATTATTAGTTACTAACTTGTATAACTCTAATAGCATGCCTTCCCTTGATTAGTGCCTCTTGATTAATTAGGAGAATCCTCCTCCTTCTGACCTGGAAAGATTGTCTTTCTCGGTCTTCATTCATATTATTCCTTCATTCATATGAATAATATATACGGAGTAGTAATAAAAGATAATTTATTAATAAACTGCATAAATACTCGGGTAAAATAAATTATTTATATAATTGGAAAATGTATCTACCTCTTGATTTAATTCTTATCCTAAATGGTCAAATCTTAACTGAAACAAATAATAATGTATTATTTAAATTGTAAAACAATCCAAGAAATATATTGTTATTTAAATTTCAAAACAATCCAATAAAATAAATACCTATTAAACCGATGTTAATTGAAGATAAGGATTTTAATTAGTACCAAATTATGGTGTTGTAACAACCATATAGTATTACAGAACATACCACTTAAATATTACGGAGTAATATTAAGGATAGGATCCCTTGACTATCTAAACCAACTAACCATAATATCTAGATATCCAAATAGATTAGTATTATTAATTATAATATTAATAAAGATTAATAGATAGATAGATATTGAATTAATTTTTAATTGAATTATGTAAAATAATTTAATTAATCCCTAACTAAAAATCCCTACATTAAAAGAGAAGTCGCCACATGGTCTAAGCGACTTCTCCTTTAGTATTATACTATTGACTAGAATGTTTACCGTGTTCGATGTAGGTTTCCTTAATTAGTGCCTCTATAGGTCATGACAATGCGTATGGACAAGTCGTGGATTGATTGGAGTACTAGGATTTCTGAGGCATATTTTGCAAAGCTAGATGAATTTTTAGACTTTGCATATGCCAACAAGGAGGTTGGGAGTTGCATATACTGCCCTTGTAGGAAATGCAAGAATAGGGTACTATATGTTAGAAAAGTTGTGCGGAAGCATCTTCAAGACAATGGATTTTTGGTTAGTTATAAGTTATGGACTAAACACGGGGAGACCATTCATGATCTCATCGAGGAACCACGAGAGAGGAATGAAGTGCCACCTGAAGTCGATGGGTATATGGATGTGGGTATGGAGAGAATGGTGGAAGATGCTTTCGGAAGGACTAACGTACCGACGTCAGAAAATCTAGACCATGATGGCCAACGTGATGGTGATACTCCTGCTCCAACTGAGTGCACTGACCAGTTTATGAAGCTAATGGATGCCGCTAATCTTCCTCTATATCCGGGTTCTAAGAAGCACACGTCATTGTCCTTCGCTGTCCGACTCTTACAAGCAAAGAGTTTACACGGATGGACCGACCACTCATTCAAAGATTTGCTAGAGATATTATCTGAAGTATTGCCAGATGGGGTTCACCTTCCGAAATCTTATTATCAAGCGCAGAAGTTAGTGGACGATTTAGGCTTCACTTTCACAACTGTGGACGCATGTCCTAATAGTTGTATGCTCTTTCGAAATGAAGATGCAAGCCTAGATGCTTGTGCAATATGCAATGAATCGCGCTGGAGGCAAACAGTTGATGGTTGTCAATCAAGCACACGAAAAGCTGCACAACAAGCATGGTATTTTCCGTTGAAACCACGATTGCAAAGGTTGTTTGCAACAATGGAGTCTGCCACCCGTATAAAATGGCATTACTTAAACCGTGTTGATGATGGTGTGTACCGGCACCCGGCCGACTCTCCTGCTTGGAAGCACCTTGATGCCAAACACCCTAGTTTCGGAGCTGAGATGAGGAATGTGCGCTTAGGTATTGCTTCTGATGGATTTAATCCTTTTGGTAATCAAAATGTCAATCATAGCACGTGGCCGGTCATCCTAGTTCCTTACAACTTACCACCTATGTACATCTTGAAGCAATCATACTATATACCTTTCTGTGCTTATTGAAGGACCAAAAGGACCTGGAGATAAGATAGATGTGTATTTAGAGCCTTTGATAGAGGAGCTAAAGGAATTGTGGGAAGTGGGTGTAGAAACATTTGATGCTTCTGCCAATGAAATGTTTCAAATGCGTGCTGTCGTGCTATGGACTATCAATGAATTTTCAGCCTATGCAAATTTGTCTGGGTGGAGTACTAAAGGTGAGTATGCATGTCCAAATTGCAACATAAGGCCAGGTGCAACGTATTTAAAAGCTAGCCACAAGTGGTCGTACGGTAGGAGTAGGCGGTTCTTGCCCTATGATCACAAGTATCGAAGAGATATGAAGTCATTTTATGATGGACGGGAATTTGATTTCGCACCTCCTAGAATAACCGGGGCTGATCACCTCTCACAACTTGATGAAAATAGAGTGCTTACTTGTTACAAAAAGGATGACATGCTATTGAGAAAGAAGATGGGACCTGACAAACCGAAGAGGGATCCAGCCAAGAAAAAGAGGCATAATTGGAAGAAGAAAACCATCTTGTATGAGCTACCGTATTGGAAAGACAATCTGTTGCCATACAACATCGATGCGATGCACTCCAAGAAGAATTTTGCCGAAAATGTACTGAATACAATATTGGGAGTGAAAGGTCGAACCAAAGACAATGTCTCTGCTTGTCACGACCTTGAGAGACTTGGAATTCGCAAGCAATACCATGTGAAGCTCACAGAATTGGGCACTGAGGTATATGAGAGGGCTGAATTTGAGATGGACAATGTCGGGAAGGACAAGTTCTTGTTAGCCTTATCCAAGGCCAGAATGACGGATGGTTCGTGTTCCAGTATTGCACGGAGGGTGAACTTAAGGGATCGCACCATTGTAGGGCTTAAAAGCCATGATTACCGCATTCTGTTACAAGAGCTAATTCCGCTTTGTGTTCGGAGTTCCTTGCCAAGGAATGTGGTATCTGTTCTGATTGACGTTGGAAAGTTCTTCAAGGTGTTGAGTTCTAAGGTTAATACAAACACTTCATTGGAAGAGGCACGTGTTAAGATCATTCTAACCCAATGTGAGATTGAGAAGATATTTCCCCCATCTTTCATGGATGTGATGGAGCATTTGCCTGTGCATCTCGCGGAGGAAGCATTACTCGGTGGAGCTGTACAGTTTCGATGGATGTACCCTATCGAGAGGTTTCTACTCACTTTGAAAAATTATGTTCGACAACAAGCTTGCCCGGAAGCATCACTAGCCAAAGGTTACATCATGGAAGAGTGCATGAACTTTTGCACTCAATATCTACAAGATGTGGAAAGCAAGTCGCAAAGACCACCAAGAAGAAAAGATGATGCCGAGAAGAAGGGGAAGGGCTTCATTCTACCCGAAGTGACGCGTTGCCAAATCCACCGATGGGTCTTGTTTCATGCTGCTGGAGTGACACCATATCTGGAGTAAGTCCTTTTCATACTAGGTGCATTTAGTTTGTTAGGATATCAAAGCAATATTATATGACTTTCTAACATTATACCACCTTCTTAACATTAAAGGGAACATTTGGCATATATTAAACAGCACAATCCTATGGCAAATGAGACGTCAGTGGCATCAATTCATTTCAACGAGTTCCCGCAATGGTTCAAGTCACACGTGAGTACCAGCTTCAAGTTTCCAAGTGTAATTAATGTGCTTTATCATATTCGAGTAATATGTAAAGTACCTGCCAAATGAACCTTTTACCTTTACATATTCAGGTTTCAGAGTTGCGTCGGGCAGGGGATGTGTCCTTAAGTAATGAAGTTATCTCATTGTCAAACTTCCCATCCCCTGTGGCAGCACGGTTGACCTCATACACATCGAATGGATATTTCTTTCGTGTCAAAAGTGTTGACACAAAAAGAACGAGACAAAATTGTGGGGTGTATTTGCAAGGAGATTTTGTACCCTATTATGGGAGATTAACGGATATTATAAGGGTTACATGTGCCTCAGATATCGAATACATATTATTTAGGTGTGAGTGGGCACATCCTTCAACAGGGGTTAAATTGGATCCTTTTCAATGCACCTTAGTAAACTTTGATAGGTTACTATACCCACGTGATAAACTTGGGGATGAACCATTTATCTTGGCATCGCAAGCTCGCCAAGTGTGGTATAATCCCGATGCGTCTGGACATGGATGGTTAAATGTTGGTGAAGTTGAATCTAAGGACTATGCCCATGTAGATGATTGTAATGTGGACTTTGATGATGAGTTGGAGCTCGACCAGAGGTCAGTACCATTTGTGCTACTGCTGCATATTTTGTGTAGAACACAAATGTGTGTTTTCTCTGCTTTTTTGTTGTTGTCATATACAATGCCTTAGGGTTAATGAAGATGTTAGGGATTTAGAGTTTTGATTACAACGTAGATAAATCATTTATCTTATAAGCAATCATCCTTGTCACTTGTAGGCAATCATGAAGAAACGAAAGGGTGGACCCGGCAAACCGCGAACCATGGGTGAATTCCTAGTGTCTACTGACTCACGTGGCTCTCAGAGTGGCTCGTCACCGTCCGCATCAACAGCTGGAACACTTCCTCCCATAGCTCCACCACCACCGACTGCATGTCCAGCCGAAGAACAGGTTCGTTGGTGCTCCCACCGTTCTTTGATACTTTCCCATTCAATCAAGTCATGAGACTTCCATATATATTTGTAATGATTGTCTAACTATATTGTATTTGTGTTTCAACCATTAAGAAACAAAAGGGTCGACGCGGGAGACCGCGAACCATATCTGACTTTCTACTGCCTGCCGGAGATAGATCCTCCCCAAGTGTGTGCTCAATGTCGACATCAGCAGATGGAACCCTACCTGAGTCACTTGATCCGCTCCTTGCTCAATCGAACACTCAAGTGAACAATGAACTGACAACGCAGCCAGATGTAGCTCCACAATCAGCTGCACCAGATGATGCAGATGCTCCTACTGATGCAGACCTCAACGTCGATTCATCTGGTTAGGCATTAATTTGCATTCCAGCCCTTATATCTTCCTCAATCCTTTATAGTTGTATGAATGAATAATAAAATATATGGTATTTCAAGATGGATGTGAACGCCCGACCCCTAGAGGTCATAGCAACGGTGTGTTGGGGTGGAACACCGGAGCCAAGGTTGTAGTCGAATTCAATGACAAGTTCCAACCAGTTGGGCCTAACGCCAAGCACCTCAAGTCGCAACTGGGGATACTAGTGCGTGACGGGCAACGACTTCCTCTTACTATGCTGGACTGGACCTCTTTCGGACAAGATGTGATGGATGGCATATGGGAAGAAGTTAAGGTATTTTCTTTCTCCTTTCTACTTTGTCACTTTTATAATATGGATGATGTTCTTTCTCCTTTATACTTTCTTTTTCAGCATGTACTAACTTTAACCTGACCATTTGCTTCTTTTTTATCTTATTGACTTTAACACTTATAGAAAAATTTGGTGGATCCTCCCGATGGGTTCAAAGAGGTGTGCTTGAGAATGTTAAACATCATGTGGAAGGGCTATAAGTCTAAAACAAAGGTGAAATATTTTACTTGTTGCCAAGATGACCCCGAGCTGGAGAAGCATAATCCTCCAACTGTCCTCCCACCTGATTGGATTACGCTCATTGCATATTGGAGGAGTGAGGTTGCCCAGGTATTCTTTATTTCCCCCTTATATTAGATGGTCCATCTCAATTTTGGTGCATCCTATTGTAACGTATTCGTGTGTCCAGAAACAATCCGTCCAGAACGCAAAGAATAGAGATAAGCATGGGCCGATGCATATTACCGGGCGAAAGTCATTCGCTGAAGTTAGACACGAGGTCCGTATGTGCACGTTGTCTGAATTAGTGCATATCGTTCAATTTTTATTTGTTTTTAGTTCTTGCACTTTTGAGTACTTGTTTGTGTATCAAGTCCATGACATTCATATTTAACTTGAGTGATTTCTGCCATTTAACTAGCGGCGCAAAGCTGGGCAACCTACTGACAAGATGAGCATGTGGGTTTCTTCTCGAAATGGAGATGATCCTGATGTGATTGAGACCGTTGTAAGTTTCTTTGGACCCTTTTAATTTTCAGCCATTATTGAACTTTATATGTTGACTTATTTTACTCATATAGAAGGACTTCAACGCCCTCTTGCTGATGGAACCTGAGGATCAGCGAGATCTTGACGAAGTGAAGGATAGAATATTCCATCGGCTTATTGGAGAAGATGGTCACGGATACTGTCGGACCTATGGTACCAGTGCCCCTCCGCGTTTGGTGTATAACTCCTTATCAAGAGCTCCTCTCGGTGTTCAAGATATGCGCGAGATTGCCAAAGAGTTTGTAGGGGAGATTGCCAAAGAGTTTGCAGGGGACCTCAAAAGCCACTTACAGAACCACATAGATAAAAGATTTGAGCACTTTCTAAATGAATTTATGAATGCTTTCCGGCCCAATGACGGGGGAGGCTCACCTTCACATGGACAGGTTAGTCATGATTTGTTTGACCTGAGTGCTAAGGTTTCCTCTTGTGTTTGATTGTGATGGCCTCTTGTGTTTGATTGTGATGGTTTACTTTTTGTTGTTTGTTCATTCCATTTGGACCCCTTTCTCTTTTGATTATCTTTTACTTTGTATGGTTGTGGATGAAGTTACATATATGATATATGATGGGCTCTTTATTATTTATGATATGCCATATAACAATTGGAGAGGGAGAAAGATTAAAAATCAGTACTTTGTTTACATAGTCAAGTTCGAAGGTGTGCTTCTTGAATGAAGTCCTTCCTTCTTATATTAAAAATCAGTACCTTGCATTGTCCAGTTTTGCTTTTTTATTTAAGTCCTTGCATACCTTAAAAATCAGTTGTCTGAATGTGTGCCAGTGCTAAGGTTGGCTTCTTTCTTCGGTAGGCAATAGAAAGTCAGATATCTCGTTTGTGCAGCTGATATCTCGCTTGTTCTTTTCTGTATTGTAGACAAGTGTTCATCAGACAAATCAAAGGGAGTCAATTGGAGACGGAGCTCTTGTTCTATCCACCAACGATCAACCTCTGAACACATCAACTCAACAATCTGCCCCCGGACTGAATAAACGAGCCGTTGAGGATTAGTCACTTGAAGAAGAGGAAGACGAACTCTAGCACACTTGGAGACGAGCTGCTGAGGATGAGACAAATCAAAGGTTGCTCTAAGTATGTTTTCATTATCTTGCACTTTTGTTGGCTTAAGACTTGAGGTGTTAGGCAATATGGACAATGGACACTAGATGTTAGTCAATATGTAGGTTTCAGACTTTTGTTGGCTTGACGTAAACTTCGGACGTCAAATACTTTTGTTTACTTGAAGTACTCGTTGGACGTCAAATGTGTATGCAAGGGACCTTTTGCTGAATTCACTTGTGATGAATGCACTTGAATGTTGGCTTCATTTGCTTTTGCAGATTCTATGAATGCACTTTTATATAATTTATACAGGGTGCAATTATATATATAGAATAAACAATTTAGGGTAGCATTAACCATAGCAACGGCCACGAGCTGTGACAACTATTACAAAACGTTCAGGGAAAACCAGTTATGACCGTAGCTACGGCAGCTACGACAAATTACCGTCGCCAACGTTCCCTCCCAAATTTCACCCAAAATTGGCGCCATAATTTGGCGCCATAAAAAATCTTAGCTACGACTGTGGCCGTAGCAACCAAGGGAATTTGGCGCCCTGAAATTGGCGCCATAAAATTGGCGCCTTCACTCCACTTTCGACGGCTCCCTACCGTAGCAAAGTGGATGTTTTTTCCTCCCGTACCGATGCCGTAGCAAAGCCGTAGCAAATATCTTTGCTACGGCTACTTGCCAATGCTACCAACTTTTGCGACCCCATAGTTCGCCACCCCTCATTTCCCGTAGCAATGCCGAAGCTAATGGCCTTTTGCCACGCCTGGACAGCCTTTTACTACGGTTTTTTGCCGAAGCTAAATTAATTATTTTTTGTAGTGATTCGATTTGGATTCTATCAATTTTATGTTTGATTAGTTAGATTGGATATGTTGTCAACACTAGCTGTAGTACGTGTATGATATATTTATCTAATTAAAATATAGGGTTATATGGGATAGATTATTGATCTAAAAAGATAAGTTTTTTACCTAACTATATTGGCTTATTAATTGATGTGGCCCAAAAATATAATACAATTTTAAATCACAATATGACATATGTGCAAAATTAAAAATAATCTCGTTTTAATTCAGAAAATTCCACGTATGCGAATCACATAACGACCTCTGTTTTATTATTTCATATAGATATTTATAATTTATAATAATCACACACGATATTTCTCATAAAAGAGTTAAAAGATTAATTAATTTCAAGGCTTTGTTTATTTTTTGATGTAGTAAAATTATTATTATAAAATTATATATCTTTATCATTTTTTATTAGAGATTTTCCTAATAAATATATTAGATATATTTACATAAAATGTTTTAAAATACCACAGGTACTCCACTAGTTTTTTTTAATACAAGGAAAATAATTAGGATACAACTATCGATTACGCAAATAACTATATCCTATAGCATCCTTGTGGATGAGAACGCGAAGTTTGTGATCAACAAGAAAATCCTCGTCGGCAGGGATACCGTACGCCAAGTGCGCGACCCGATCGATGACAACATCTAACTTCCTGAAAATATGATGAATAGAGGAATAATAAAAACACAGAGAAAGGGACCTTAGGTACTCCACTAGTTGATAACAAAATGGTCGAATTATTCAATTTGTTTCATTTAATTTTCATTTCTTTTTTTATTGTGGTCATTTTGGTTTATTTTTTTATCCGTGATTGGGACAGGTGTCCGATCCACATCATGTCTAATAGGATTGGAGCCCAATCCCCACTCATGATGGAAGTGCTTGCCCTTAAAAGAGGTATTATAGCTGTAAACCACCTACGGATACAACACCTACAAATTGAGGGAGATTCACAAATCATCATTAACACCATCAACGGAAAAAAGATCTGCCATTGGGAGATAGGGCTCTTGATGACAGATATTAAACTTCTCACAATAAACATGAGGAACATTTTGTTCCCTTACGTGTCCCAACATAGCAACATTGTTATAACGAGAATGAAATTAGCGAAGAACAACACAGAGATTTACGTGGTTCAGCAACGGTGTGTTGCCTACATCCACGGGCAGAGAACCAGTTTTCTTATTAGAGGAAGCAAAAACAGATTAGGGTTACAAGGGGTCGGCGTTCCATGAGTATATGAAGAGACTTATGGAACCCTAAACAGACAATGGACTGAAAGCCCAAAATAGACAGACGATAGGCCCGCTTACAATAAACATCGCATACCGTAAAGGCGGGGTGGCGCTGCCCCCCTAGCCCCCCCGCCAGGGGCGCGTCGCCCCCTGGACCCCCGACTCGCTGACCGGTCAGCGAGACCACCGCCGGGGGCTCCGCTCCCCGGACCCCCCGATGAGTCGCCGGTCAACAATCATTCAAGGCACATTAACAAACATAATGGCGGATAAGGTCGCATACCTTAGTCACTCAGTTATGGGACAAGACATTATACACTAGGGCTGTTCATCAGCCTAAAACCGAGGCAAACAAGGTCAAACCAAACCGAACCAAAACTAATAGGGTTGGTTCAGTTTTTCACCGATTCGGCTTCGGTTCGGTTCCATTATGAACCTAAGTGAACCGAAATTAATTGAGCAATTTGATTTCGTTACACACACAAAAAAAAAATCGCACAACAACCCACAACTTGTGTGAAGAGTGAAGATTGCATAGGCGCACAAAACTGCAATTGCTCAAACCGAGCACAACCTAATTTTGCAATTGCTCAAACCGAGCACAACCTAATTTTGCAATTGCTCAAACACAACAGTACGTGCAATTGCACAACACTGCACACAACAGTAGGGCAATAATTTGCACATAACGGTAATTGCACATAACAGTAATTGAAAAACCCTACACAACAGTGCTATTGCTCATCCTAATTGTGTTAAATTAAAATATAAAAAAATACATAATAAATTTCGATTTTTCTCCGGTTTAACCGAACCGAGTATAAACCGAACCGAAAACCAAAATTGCAAATTTTCTAAACCGAAAATCTAAACCAAAATACCTCGGTTCGGTTTAGTTTCAGTTTTTTCAAAAAAATCGGTTCAAACCGAATTATAAACAGCCTTATTATCAACGATTTAGGTCTTCCTAACTTCGTCTACGAAGATGATATCGGATAAAGACCCCCTCCCCTTTCCCAATTAAAAAAAACTGAGACTTGGTCTCCGAGGATAATTAAATAAGGTCTTTGACTCTGTTTTTTTAATTTAATTTAATATACTACTCCGTAAGGAAAAATCAAATCCACTGCAGCACTGCGTCTGCACTGCCACGGCCGCTGCAAAAATCCAATCCACTAACTTTTAATTTATTTAATTAATATAATAACTATAAATCTCTAGTCTGTTCTCCCCTCCTCGCCTCACCCCTGAAAATCAAATCCACTGCAGCAGTGCACGGCCGCTGCTCCTCTCCGGCGTGGCGTCGACCCAGGTGGCTCCTCCTCCAGTCATCCCCCGGCTCCCCGCGACCTCGCTGCTGCGCTGCAGCCCTTGTTCTTCTTCACTTCTTTCCCTCCCACTAGTGTGACTAGTCCCAATTCCCAAATCCGAATTTGTTTAAGTTTGAATTGAAAAGGTTAGTGTTTCATACTTTATAGTTTATACTCTAAATTTTAATTTGATATTCAATTTATAGGTAGGATATGAGAATTTAGGGTTTTGATTATGGAAACCAAGTTTGTGTTTGGGATTTTGATAATCTATTTTATGAAATTTTGATTAGGCCATTTGGGTTTGTGATTTTGAGAATCCATTTTTTGCATTTGTGAATTGAATTTGGAGTTTGTGAATTGAATTTTTTGATTTGGGTCCAAACGAAGTAAAAATGATCCGAAGAAACTCAGCATAGGAATTATTACCTAATGAGTTCATGCTTCCTACTGCTATTGAAATCAAAACACTCTATAATCAATGGATTTTTGGTAATTTTACATGAATTTGATTTGTAGTTTTGCGAGTGTCTGGGTTAAACCATCCACTATGGAGGGTCTTTTATTTGCATGTTCTGCTGATATGTTGATTTTTACTCATAATAAGGTCTCTTGTATATCTCTGTTTAGGTTAAAAAATTAAAAAAAAACATATTGATAACGCCTTAGGTGGCCAAAAGTCAACCAAAGATTTATCTTTCTTGACATAATACATGATATCAGGTGGACATAATCAGCATGAAAAATAAAGTACTGAAAGACTATATAGTGGTGTTACTGATGACTTGATTGAACTATAATGTAATGTTTCTAGAGATTTATGTATATTTTAAAAAGAAATTATATGTGATTGTGTAAGGTATTTCATGAATATCATTTGCACATAACATAATGTAATGTCTCTTCAAAAGTATATGACTATTTACGTGCAAAGAACAAAAAAAGCTCTACTAAATTTGATTCTTGATATTAACATTGATCTCGATGTGCAACTTGCCATATGTGTTTTTCAGCCCTCGGCAAAAATCCTGGGTCCGCCACCGATGGCACTTTGTAGCAGCGGAGTTCTCCCTACCATCAAATCCCTCCCTCCGCACAACCCAAGCCCCCCTGCCACCATCCCCGGCATCCGCCGCTCCCTCCGTATCTCCGCTGTCCACTCCTCAGAGACCCCCTCCAACGAGGGTGTCTCCGCCGCCGCCCCCAAAAAACCCGGCAAATGGGTCATTGACAGCTGGAGGACGAAGAAAGCCCAACAGCTCCCCGAGTACCCCGACCACGATGCTCTGGAATCGGTTCTGAATAAGATCCAGTCGTACCCTCCTCTCGTCTTTGCTGGAGAAGCCAGGACTCTGGAACAGCGCCTGGCTGACGCTGCCATGGGTAAAGCCTTTCTCTTGCAAGGTGGGGACTGTGCTGAGAGCTTCAAGGAGTTCAATGGCAATAATATTAGGGATACTTTTAGGGTTCTTCTTCAGATGGGCATCGTCCTTATGTTCGGTGGCCAAGTGCCCGTTGTCAAGGTCACACTTCTTCTTTAATACTGCTATAAAAGAAACTGACTTGTTGGGTTTGAAGCAGGAATTCCCGAATCAATGAAATAGTGTATAAAATCCCAGCTAGAAGCTCAATTGAGCTCAAAACCAAGGAAAAGCATCTAGAAATCAATCTAAAAGAATAAAAAGATCAATTCAAAGATAATGGAATTCATGAGATTTGCAATTGAAAAGGAATTAGAGAAGGAGAGAGTTAGATAAGAGGAATTCATGACCGATAGCCAAGTAAATCCGTTTTACAAGAAATCATTTATCATTTATTTAAGATTAAACCCATAAGAATGAAACATAAAAAACATAATCCTGTTACATATTTTCATCCTGTTTCCATGACTAATTTGTTGAAGTTCTAGGCTTGTTTGGTAATTAAATTTCCTAAAGATTCATCCTAAAGGGTTTCTATTAATTTTATCTACATTTGGTCAAGGGTAAAACGCAGAAAACCACCCCTTAAATATGCCACATTGCCCTAAACTACCCCTTTTATGCGAAATTGCAGAAAACCACCCGTTAAACACAAACGGTTAACAAAAAGCCACCCATTACCTCAATTCCGTTTATTTTCCGTTAAAGTGCTTGAAGTTGCAATTTCACCCTTGGACTTTTATATTTGACATTACCCTTTTCAATTAATCAAAATTTTGTGTCTATTCCTTTTATTTATTTAATTATTTAAAACTAAAAAATGAATTTATTATAGAAAAATATATTAAGATTATCTTTTTTTAACCAAACCACTCTTATTTTTTTAAGAAAATATGTTTTTATGTACTCCATATTATTTAGGCCTAAAAAATATTATAATATAATATTATTTTGAATTATTATTTAGGAATGCCTTTATAATTTAATTTAGTTTACATTTTAAATTCAGTTGTTTTATTTACATTATTTTTTTTATTTTTTGAGTTATCTAGTAATAAATAGCTTATGAAAATATAAATTTTCATTCAAAAAGAAAAAAATGCATTTTTCATTTATTTTTTAATCCTAAATAATAAATAAAAAAATATGTTTTTTATTTTGTAAAAAAACTTTATTTAAATCAAGGCATTTCGATCAATAAAATAAAATATCATCGAAAAATTGAAATATTTTCCAAACAATAGAGAATGATATTAAAATTGAATGGATTATATTCTATAAAATGTTTTTTCTTTTAAAAAATAGAATAAAAGGTCTTGTTAGAAAAAAATATTTATAGGAAAAAAAAAACCTCTAATAATAAAGGTAGAGGGGTATAATGGTAATCTAACATATTTTTATCAACTACTTAACTGAATAGTGAAAATGGGTGGCTTTTTGTTAACGGTTTGTGTCTGATGGGTGGTTTGCCTGCAATTTCGTATGTAAGGGTGGTTTAACTCAATGAGCATATTTACAGGGTGGTTTTATGCGGTTTACCCTTTGGTGAATTTGTGTGTAGATGGATAACAGATTAGGGTCTGGTTTCTTGTGTTCGATTTATGAATTTTGTGAATGGGGTTGGTTTATTCAGGTAGGAAGAATGGCAGGCCAATTTGCAAAGCCAAGATCAGACAACTTTGAGGAGAAGGATGGGGTAAAGCTACCAAGTTATCGTGGGGATAATGTGAACGGGGACAATTTTGATCTGAAATCGAGGACCCCTGATCCTGAGAGATTGAACAGTGCCTACTCCCAGTCAGCCGCAACTCTGAATCTTCTGAGGGCCTTCGCTACAGGTGGTTATGCTGATATGAAGAGAGTCAACCAATGGAACTTAGATTTCACCGAGCACAGTGAGCAGGGAGATAAGTATGTGATGACTGGCCTCTTTAAATGTGTCTTTGTTTCTTCTTCCTTTCCTTGCTTGCATTTCCTTTCTCTTATATGCCCATTTGCCTGATTGTTTGTATCACTGTCATTTTGGATGATGTCATGGTGGTTTTAAGTTTTTGACGAGTAATTATGGTGGGGCTTTTGTTTTTTGAAAATTTTGCCTTATATGCATTCACATTTTGTTGTATTATTTTCTCTACATTTTTTAACTGTTCTGATGGTTTCATGTTTTCGTTAATTTACTGTGAATGTAAAAACAAGAGTTGGTGCTGCTTTGTGTGCGACGTGTTTCTCTATGTCACAAACCTTATCATAATCGTCTGAAGCTTTCATCAATGTTGTTTAATGAGGCAGGTACCGCGAACTTGCTCACCGTGTTGACGAGGCCCTTGGATTCATGGAAGCTGCCGGACTCGCACTTAATCACCCAACCATCCAGGCAACTGAATTCTGGACATCCCATGAATGCTTGCATCTTCCTTATGAACAGGCACTCACAAGGGAGGATTCAACCTCTGGACTCTACTATGATTGCTCTGCTCACATGGTTTGGGTTGGAGAGCGTACTAGACAGCTAGATGGTGCTCATGTTGAGTTCCTTCGTGGCATTGCCAATCCTCTTGGAATTAAGGTAATAGGGTTTCTATTGTTGAAGTTTGAAGCTATGATGATATTTTTCATATAAATATTTTCCATCATATATGTATATACGATGGCGCTCATATTGAAGGAACTGCATATCCTCTTTGTTTTTACTAGTATGTGTGTTGTAACTTGTAAGGTGCTGGCATTAAAGGATTTAAATTAACTTCTCTCAGCTTGTAAATAGTTTTTAAACTTGGGAAATTATTGTTTTTTGAATAACAATTTTTATTAATTTTCGATTTTTTTAACTCTTTGTAAGATTAAAAAGGCTTGTATTGTCAAATAGCCAAACATCATGTACCACATTTGGTCCATTATCATATATTTGGATAGCCAAACATTATGACTTATAATGCATAATATTGTATTATAATATGAAATATAAGACAATATTATGTTTTATAAGTTATAATACTTGGCTATCCAAACATACCCTATCTGTTGCAAATTTTGGAAATGGTTTTATAGATTCGGCAACTATGGAATTTTTTTGTTTCTGCAGGTAAGTGACAAGATGGATCCTAATGAACTTGTTAAGCTTATTGAAATACTAAACCCTCAAAACAAGCCTGGGAGGATCACCATAATTACAAGAATGGGTGCTGAAAACATGAGAGTGAAGCTCCCGCATCTTATCAGAGCAGTTCGTGGAGCTGGCCAAATTGTCACTTGGGTTAGTGACCCTATGCATGGAAATACTATCAAAGCTCCATGTGGTCTCAAGACCCGTTCATTTGATGCGATCAGGGTATGTTTTCTGTCAGTCTTGGTTATTATTATTTTGCATGTTATAGTTGCCCTTTTAAAGTACTCCATATTTGCTTGTGCACTTTGGATCTCTTGTGAAAGCCAGCTATACAAACCCAATTCATTAATTTCATAAGTTTTAATTATTATTATTATTATTATTATTATCTTTCATATTTCTGCTGTTTTCAGTAAGTTTCCTTAGTTCTCATTCTCACTTTCAAGTTTTCAGGTATTTCTCCCATTTTCTCCATGTTCTCCATTATCTAGTTTTGTTGCTGATTTTTAGGATTAACTTTTTAATGACTTCTTAGAGTTAGTTGCTTCTTTTCTATTATGAAAGGAGGGTAGCCGAAATCTTGTTTTTGTAAAATGAATTTTGAATAATGGAATTCAAAACTGAGGATTTATTATATTTCATGTGTCAAGAATCTTGCAGTCCTAGAGGGAGACTGAGATCTTTGCTTCTAGTGGGCTCTTTCAGCTTGCAATATAAAAAACTGCTGCTTGGATTACCTATAAAACTCAGTGCCTACTGTCATTTTCTTGTTTCAAAGTACTTGCAAAATGGAGCATATTCAAATTTATCCTCCATAATTTATGCTTGTTTAAATTTTTTGTTAAGCTGCAGAGTAGCAACCCTTGTCCGGACACCAAAATAACAATGGTAACAATAATGTTCCTTTTGGTAGGAGTGTCTAGATTCTTGGCGATTAAGTTTTGCCTTGCTAGACTGGTTCCTTGCTTGTTTTTATCAAGCCTTATGTGGTCTAGATGAGAGTGTCTCACAAATGAGGTCAGTAATAAGGAAGTCATGTCTAGATTCTTGGAGAATGTGTATATTCAAAAGCAGACATGATTTATAAGGAAGTCATGTAATGCAATTGCTTGTTCTTGGCTTTAGTGTTGCTCTAGTCTCGCCATTTTGCCAAGTAACTGGCCAATTGATGTTTGGCTTTGATCTGGTGGTGGTGCTTGTGCAGGCAGAACTGAAGGCATTCTTTGACGTGCACGAACAAGAAGGAAGCCATCCTGGTGGAATTCACCTTGAGATGACCGGGCAGAATGTGACGGAGTGCATAGGTGGTGGACAAACTGTGACCTTTGACGATCTGAGCTCTCGGTACCACACACACTGTGACCCCCGGCTGAACAATTCCCAGTCCCTGGAGCTTGCCTTCATCATTGCAGATCGGCTCAGAAAGAGGAGGATCAAGTCCCAAGCCAAGCTGGCTCCCTGAACCCGGTAGTACTATCATCACGTGATATCGTCTTTTGTTTCTTCAAATCCTTGAAAGTATGAAACGCTAGAGACTTATGGTGAGTAACCTGATGCTAGTGAATTGGATCAATGTTTTTTGTATTATGCTGACATAAATATTGAATATAGAGTTCATTTGGTTGCACTGATGGTGAATGGTAAATGGTGAATGACTATTGACACGATGAATTCCACTGGATTGCATCACGTGTGCGTCCCTCCCATTTCGCAAGTCTTTCAAATAGGCTACTGTCTCCTTCCTGCCGCCCCATCACTCCGACCTCCATCTAATTCTACCCCAAGATCAACTACAAGTGTAGTGCCTGCGCATGGTAAGGCTTTCAACTCCCCTCAAGCCCTCAGTGGCCACAAGATCAGCCACCGCCAACTTCTAAACTTTGCCTCCATAGCCGATGATGATTGGAAGTCGGTCTCCTCCAACGCTATTGCTACTGTCGCCGCCTGGCTACTAAGAGTGTGATCGTCCCCCAAAAAGTGGTAAATTTTGCATAATTTATGAACAAATATAAAGTGAGGGTTAAGAGATCATATTCTTAAAATGTAAGTGGGTTATTTTATGTAACTAGTTACCGCACACGGACCTTAATATTCTTGCTATCTCGAAAAGAAACTTGCATTGCATCAAACTGTCATTTTGATCTCAGCCTCAAACCATTATTATGCCATAGAACTCCATCAACAAGAATTTCTTGTTGATGGAGTTTTATAGCATAATTGTGACTATAGATAGAACCGTTTGACTGAGTTTCTTGTCAAGAAACCCAGTCAAGCGATTCTATCTATAGTCACAACTATGCACCAACTCCTAAAGCTATAATTTGTATCTAGTAAGTGGATTAAACTTTTAACAAACAAATTAAACAGCACACATCAAGCAACCAACTTGAAGCTACAAGCTATAATCTTAACATTAGTTATAAGAATAAGAAAAAGTTACTCAATTAAACCTTTAACAAACAAAACATCACATATCAAGCAACCAATTAACTTGAAGTTACAATACTTTCTGATATTATAATATATCAATGCTAACAAATATCCAATAAACTCTGAGAAAGCAAAGTCGAAGACGAGAGACATATTATGCATACAGATTATTCATTAAATAAGCAAGTACTCGTACACATTATACTTCAAAACCATGCAACCTTTAACAGCTCAGAAATAACTCATGTATGCAAAATGAAAACCTCAATTAAGATTCTTATACATTTAATTTCCATATTCTTGAAAACTATTATCTCAATGATGTATTATTGGTAGCATTTTTTAAACTCAGCAAGAAGTTTGAGCTTCAATAGTCATTGACTAACATTTCATATTTTGTTGTGTTAAGTCTACATGTTTGTTTGAGTTAGTGAGCTAGCAAACCATTTTTTTTTCTTCAACCATTGTGTTGATAACAGATGATTGGAGAGAAATGATGACTGGATTGGATCCAAAATGCAGTTGAAGTAATTCCAATCTAATATTTTTCACCTTTTGTATATATGTTAATCTTTTTATTATATAATATATTTATGTGGATAGACACAAGAATTTCTAACTTATATGGACAAACTTATAAAATCTGGATCAAATCAAAATTAAAAAAAGGCAATACATATAAATATCAATACAAAATACAAACTGAAACATGAGTTGTAGAATTTTCTAGTATTTTACTATTTTCACAGTTAATTTGTCACTGATCCTGAAGAATTTAGAACTATACATTCTTTTGCTTTAATTCTTGTAACTTTTGTTTTGGTAAAAGTGAAGAGATTAGTTATCATTATAATCTGCAGATTAATTAACAATTCCCAAAATCAAATGTCTATAACTATTTTTTTTGGTGATAGCCTCTCTTAAAAAATTAGTCAAACATTGTAAGTATATCATTGAATCTCACACACACATCCTTTTATTAAGAAAATAATGATTAATCTTTAATCATATATGTTTTTTACAAGAGAAGAAACTGATATAAATAGAGTTTTCTTTTTCAATAAAATCCTAACCTAAGTACGTATTTGATTAAATTGATCAATCACATTTACAAATGTTTAAATTTAGTGAACTGTAGGTTAAATATTGCTTTGGAAAATAATATGTGTTAATATTGTTTTGGCAAATAATGAGTTTTTTTAATTTCAAAATATGAAAAATAATATATCTTTTGTACAATTTTAAATTCCACAATGATTTTGTTCAAACTTTTTTTTGGAAATAAGGGTGATTTTATGATTAAATTTTGGAAATAATTTGTGATTGTGTTAAATTTTAAAAATAAAGGTAGTTTTGTTACTTTTGTGTTGAGTTTAGTCAAATAATAGGTAGTCCAATCCAAATACGAGAAGGAAGACCATCATTGAAGTGAGACAACAAAGATATGGGTTTGCATATGGGCTGGTGCACTGCAATTGGGTTGGGTCTATGGCTTACTGGGTAGGTAAATATATTCAAATAAAAAAAAGTTGTTGTTCATAAGGAGATACCCTTCTTTATATATAGATATAGATAGATATTTTTCAACTATGTCGCTATGTACTCGTTGAATTGTTTACAATTTTAGTAAATATGAAATTATATATATGTATGTATATATATATATCGAATATAGTTTGTAGTTTTTTTAAATATATTTAAATGCACACAAAACAGAATAGGAACGGAATATCCCAGAATGGAAGCAACAACCAAAAACAGAATAGACTAATGAATAAAAGAATAAAATCTTATCTTACCATAAAATGTATTGGAGCCAACGAGCAAAAACAAAACATCTCAAACTGGCAGACACGAATTTAGGCTATTTCCACCGGATGACATCAGGAAGGAGAAATAAAAATTCATAAAAGAAATCCAAACTACAAAAGGCACACTGATTTCAGGAGAAGAAAATATCAAAAGAGAGATTAAAAAAGATTTCGAAAAAAGGTTTAGGATGCAACCCATCAACTATAATCTTCTAAATGAATACCTCTCACTCATCAACACAGAAATCACTGCTGATGACAATACGAAGCTAACTGAAAAGATATCGAACCAAGAAATCAAACATGCTTTTTTTTCAATCAGGAAAGATAAATCCCCAAATCCTGACGGAATGACATCAGAATTCTACCAAAAATACTGGGATATTGTAGGCCCATCAATCATTAAAGCAATCAAAGGATTCTTCCACTCTGGTAGAATCTTAAAACAGATCAACCACACCTTTATCACATTGATCCCAAAATGTGACAACCCGACAACTACAAACCACTTCATACCAATAAGCCTATGTTCTACTATTTACAAAGTTATAGCCAAGATCATTGCAGAAAGACTGAAACCAATTCTACAAAAAATTATTCACCCCCTCCAAGGGGCCTTTGTATCAGAAAGGGCTACCAAGACAATGTCCTAATAGCCCATGAAATATTTCACCCATTCAAGAGTAGACATGGAAAAGAAGGTTGGATGGCCGTCAAACTAGATATGGAAAATGCATATGATAGAGTTGAATGGGACTTCCTATTCAAAGTTCTAGAAAAATTCGGCTTCTGCCAAAAATTCCGGACATGGATAGAACAATGTGTCAAGACTGTCTCCTTCTCAGTCTTGGTAAATGATAGCCCCACAGATCCTTTCATACTAGGGAGAGGCATCAGACAAGGAGACCCACTCTCACTCTATCTATTCATCATAGGAGCAGAAATTCTTGCAAGGAAGTTACAAACTACTTCTAACCAGACAGACAAATCCATTGGCTTCAAAATAACTAGATCTGGAATGAAAATCCCATTCCTATCCTTTGCGGACGATATGATGATATTCGCCAAGGCGAACCAAGAATCGTGTCGAGTGGTAAAGAATATTATCGTTGACTATTGTGCAATATCAGGATAAAAGATCAATTTCCATAAATCGGCCTTTCAAACTACCCCCAAAGTCCCAAACAGTGCAAAACAATTAATCCAAAGTACAATCCATATAACAAACCAGATAGCACTTGATAAATACCTCGGTTGTCTCATTATAAATGGTCGAGTCAACCGAACCACATTTGTAGAAAAAATCAGCAAAACCAGGCAACAACTCACGAAATGGAAAGCTAACTCCCTCTCACAAAAAGGAAGGGCGACCCTAATAAGATCAAACTTAGCAACTAAACGAAATTATATTATGCAAAATTTTATGCTCCCCACAACAATCCATAAAGAACTTGACCAAATAAACAGATGCTTCTTCTAGAACAAAGAACAATCATTTTCCCCTCTTATTAGTTGGAATAAGGTTTGCAAGCAGAAACGATTGGGAGGCGCAGGAATACATAAAACAAAAGATATGAACCAAGCACTACAAATGAAAATTGCTTTGGAAAATCTTACCAGAGCCATGTAACCCGTGGGTCCAAGTGATCAATGAAAAATATTTGAAAGAAACCCCCCTCCTTGAATACCAACGGAAAGGTAATTCATCTTGGCAATGGGCCAAACTAATGGAACTAAAAGAAGAATTCTGCAAAGGACTAATATGGCAAATAGGAAACGGAAAGACAATCTACTTCTAGAAGGATATCTGGTTAGACGACAAACCACCACAACGTTGACAACATCCCAATATCATAATCAACGAAGATGACAAGGCGGAAAAATACATCGATATCAACAAGAAATGGAATATTGATGAACTATCCAACATCCTCCCAACGGATGTGGTCAACAAGATCGAGAACATCTATATACCAGAACACGAAATAGAAGACATACTATACTAGAAATCAAGTAACAAAGGTTGGTTCAGTACAGCAAGTGCCCTAGCACACATCACAAGGAAAAACATAGACGAAACTAGTGATACGACATGGATATGGACCCTAGACACATTCCCGAAAGTTAAAAACTTCATCTGGAAACTTGCAATGGAATCCCGACAAAAACCAGACTAGCAAACAAAGGCATTCATGTTTCACTCACTTGCGCTTTGTGTGATCGGATGGATGAAAGCCCAATCCATCTTTTTATTGAATGCAACCATACCCTACAACTGATTTACAAAATTGACCCAAATATTGAAAAAGTGATTCAAGAAATCGAAACTAGAAATACATCGATTAAAAACATTGTATGCGAAATTTTTACGAAACTCAACCCTGAGCAAAAAGGAAGACTTGCGACGACATGGTGGAGTTTATGGACAAGTAGGAATCGAAAAGTATTTGAAAACCTCAATACAACATCCATCCATACTATGGAGAATTATACCAAACAAAAAATACAGAACTGGACTGCTTCTAAATTGACCTTTGAAGAGGAGCCCACATACCATCACTAGAAAACCCGAACAATTAATTCACGAAGAAGAAGAAATTTGAGATGGAGGAAACCAGAAGAGGGATCTTTCAAAATTAATTTCGACGGATCTAAACTGCCTTCAGGTGAAGCTTCTGCATGTTTCATTATCAGGGACCACTGCGGGGCAGTCATCGACTGCGGCAGATTCAAATGTGGGCACATTTCGGCTTTGGCTGCGGAGGCTCTGGCGATCAAAGGAGGCATCGCTAAGGCGAAGGAGCTCTAGCTTTCCAGTATCATGATTGAAGGCGATAGCCTAACCGTCATCAATTATTTGCGAGGTCTGTGGTGCAGTCCGTGGGAGATCGAGATGCTGATTTCTGACACCCTATTCCTACTCCAACATTTTGAAAGGGTGCAATTCAACCACGTCTTTCGGGAGGTCAACTCGACCGCGGGCGGGATCGCGCGACTCATCCACACAATGTCCATGCGGGACCTTCTCGCTGATTCTGCTTTGCACGTCCTCATCCGCAAGGATGCCCTTGGGTGGTGGTCCAGTAGGGCCTGACCCCACCCAAATCTTTACCTTATAAAAAAACAAAATATTTTATTAAATTTGTTTTACGTTACTATCATTGACATGGAATGATGGGCGTAGCCCAATTCGTTATGGTCCAAAGAGTAATTTTAAAAGATTTAGGGGTGATGAAAACGGGCAATTTGGTCAAAAAAAGTTGCAGACGGGAAACCTTTGCTATTTGATAATTTGTCAAAAAAATAGGGGTAAAAAAGGCAAAATAATGTTATTGTTCCTAAGGACATTCCCTCTTTTAATATACCACGATTATGTTCCGACCTTCTAGGGGTCTTAGACAAAGAGACCCCCTATCTCCATTCATTTTCATCCTTGGAGCGGAAGCTCTAACTAGAAAACTGGCCGAAGAAGCTTACATCGGAGAAAAGCTGATCGGGTTTCCTTTCGGGAGGGGTGGCCCATGTATCTCTTTTCTTGCCTTCGTTGTCGATATCATCATATTTACTAAAGGAAACCTAGCCGCATGCCAAAAGACAAAAAAAATATCATCGATAATTTCTGCTATATCTCGGGGCAAAAAGTCAATTATCATAAGTCAGTCTTTCAAGTCTCTCCAAGGATCCTCAGGTCTAGAATTTTACTGATTGAAAGTTTCCTTAATATTTCTAAGGAAATTAACTTAGACAAGTATTTAGGTTGTCCTATTTTCAACAGTAGGGTCAACAAATCCACATTTGAAGACATCATTACCAAATTTGCAAATCAACTCACTAAGAGGAGAGCAAATTCTCTTTCACAACAGGGAAGAGCTACTCTTATCACAACAAACTTATCATCCAAACCACTGTACTCAATGCAAAGTTTTATGCTTGAACCATGTGCATAATAAACTAGACCAAATTAACAGATCTTTTTTCTGGAATAAGGACCTAAGCTACAAACCACTTATCGGTTGGGATAAAATTTGCAAACATAAGGACTACGGTGGTTTAGGTATCCATAAATCAAAAAATATGAACGATGCACTCCAATTAAAACTGTTATGGAAAATTCTGGCAGAACCAGATAACACGTGGGTGCGAATCATTACACATAAATATTTAAAATCAATCAGCATTATTGATTATAGCAATACAAGAGGAAATGTCTCTTGGCAATAGACTAAATCGCGAACTCTCATACCACTCTTTAAGGATGGACTAGTCTGGACGGTAGGCAATGGTAATACTATTAAATTCTGGGAAGATAACTGGTTTCATCTGACTGGTCTGATTCATAGCTGCATTTGTCCAGACAACATCAGTCCCACTGAAAAGGTTAGTGAATATATTGACAACAATAGGTGGGATATAGGAAAACTCTAGTGTGTTCTGCCACAGAATATAGTCGATCAGATCTCTAATATAACTCTTCCTAAAAACCCTATTGAGGACCGACTATATTGGTGGCCAGATAGGAAGGGCTGGTTCACTACGTCAAGTGCTTATAACTTAACAACCCTATCATTCAGACATACCCATGATGATAATGCCTGGATATGGAAGATTAACACTCCTCCGAAAATTAAAAATTTTATGTGGAAAATAAGTCAGAATGGCTTACCAAATGCATCACGCTTATCTAAGAGAGGGGTTGCTATTCCGCCATACTTTCCAATTTGTAACCACCACGAGGAAGATGTTGTCCACCCCCTCTTTGAATACAAATTTAGTACTTACTTTCAACATATGAATACCCATCATAAAACCCATATTAAGAATTGCATTTCGCTGACTAGAGACTGTAAGCAAGTTGTCACTTTCTTGGGACGGACATTATCTAATAAAGATAAAATCAAACTAGCGTTTAGTTGGTGGACTGCATGGAATGCCCGGAATAGCTATGTTCTCAGAAATGAAAAGCTACCTCCATTGAAGGATTTACCAAAACTGTCGACTATCATATGTCTAACTGCGGCAGGGCGAATCTTAGCAATGAGAAAGACAGATCAAACAGTAGTAAGGTTAGGGGAAACTCCAGATACACGAATGGTTCACAAAAGCAAAAACTCTTTAAGTGGAAAACACCCCCTTTCGGGATATATAAATTAAATTTCGATGGATCATCTTTACCCAACAAAGATAGCTCGGTCGGATATATTATTCGAGATTGGAAGGGTAATCCTATTTATATTGGAGGCCAGGAAGTGGGCAAATAAACTCCAATTCAAGTTGAAGCTCTAGCCCTTAGGGAAAGAATTTTGGGAGTAATTGACTTAAAAATTCAAAACATCATTATCGAGGGGGACTCACTCATTATTATCGATTACCTAAAGTGTGGTTCTAAATGCCCTTGGGAGGTGGAACTTCTCTTGACAGATACTAAAACACTTCTTTTTAAAATCAATGTGGTTTTATACTCACAGGTTCTACGAAGCGGGAATTGCGTGGCCGACAGGGTTGCATACCTTGACCACTAGTTTAGTGATCGATCTTTCATTCATGATGTAGGTATTCGTGACCTCATCCGCAAGGATGCTCTCGGTTAACAGTCCTTCTGTGCCGCATCCGAATTCTTACCTAATAAAAAAATATAGATCAAGTAAAAAATCTAGTTTCATAAGGGTTATTAGCAAGACAACAAAATGACTATTGACAATATATTTTTTCATGAAATTGCACACAGGTCCTTTATCATTTCAAAAAATATTTACGATTTGGCTCGAGGCTCCTTATAGATTAAAGAGATCCTGTCTATCGTCTCTGAAGTATAATTAGATGCGTTAAGCGGAATTTCAGATCATATCTATACATCTAATTCAAGGATCTTCATGCATATTAATAGATCAATCATTGTTTAGAGGATACCTCGTGAACCGGATCTGAACGGGGAGGATTCGGAAGAGAATGAGTCCCCCACATGTTGCTCCTCTAATTGGTCCACACGAGTCCGGTCAAGATCTCCTTTGTCTTCGACTGCTAGGACGAATGTCGAAAGGCGAGTAATCAAATTACTGGATCAATGGTGGTGATGTTGAAGCCTAATAACGTGTGATGGTGGGTGACTCTAAAATCAACCTTTGATTTCTATCTCCACCTCCTGTTGTTACATGCTCCCCTTAGCAAGAAAGAAAGTAATCACTTACTTTTTCATTTCTTTCTTTTTCTTTCTTGATGCTTGTAAAACATACTACGGGTACCAAAGAGAGTAATTCACCATTTGATTAATATGAGTCAAATCAATGAATTAGGAGATAATTAATTAGGAGAAAACAACTGTTACAACTTTTGTACTTTTGTAACCTCCTTAATTAATATTTCTTTTATAACTCCTCTAATTAATATATACTCCCTCCGTCTAAAAATATATGTTCTTTTACTTTTTAACACGTATTTTTAGGAGCTAAAAACTACATAAAATATTAACTTTTTTTATTAATTTTTTAAATAATTATAAACTTATTATTAATAAGTTTGTAATTATTAAAAAAAATTAATAAAAAAGTTAATATTTTATATAGTTTTTAGCTCCTAAAAAAACGTGCATGAATAGTAAAAGGACATGTATTTTTGGACGGAGGTAGTATTTAATTATTTATTTCAAAAATAAATAATGTTCCTCATTCATACAATATGACATTTATATTAATCATCGACCATCAAACCCGTTGATCTATCCCGTCAACTCAAAGTGTGTGACCTCATAGGACCCGTTTATAATAGTCATGGAATTAAACCGTTTAACCCCATTAATCGTAGTTGGCTTCTAGCAAATCATTACGACTCCTAAAATAACCGGATTGAAAATCTCTATCAATTGTCCTATTCCATGTTTAGTTATTTCACATTAAATTAAAGGACACAATTCCATCAATCTCCCAATTGTCCTTAAACAAGTGTGCAATATAAGATACCCGTGTCTCTTAATGTCTTATTTGATGATATGGTGACATTCATATCTATTATCAAATATGTTTCTTGAACTCCGAGTTCGAACTGTCAAATGAACAGATTATTACAAATAATCCATCCGAGCATGGCCATGCATTTTTAGTTCTTACTCTTCAAGTGGCTTAGACACTATTCCTTTTCGATGCATCACAGTATGCATGAAGAAGGAGGACATCTCCAGTCTTGTATGACTATGACTCTCACTCAAATTTTGTCAATCCCAACTACGACCTTTATAACTCTCTGTTACGGAAAGAATTAGCCGTGTCAAAGAATACCAATCATTAAGAGAGACCACAACATACTCATGTCCGAGGAATCTACTAATCATGGGTTAACTTAAAACTCTCCAATCCCTTTTGTAGAGTCTTAAGGTGGGTCTGTCCTATATGTATCACCCATACATACACATGTAATTGACTAGACATCTGCATGTCCCTATAGCCCATAAAACCTAGCGCTATCAGAAAACTTACATTGTAGTCGTTAATAAAATCATCTATGTCCAAGTTGATAATTTCAGACTACGAACTTTCAATAATTCATAACTACATTTCACTTAATAGGGTTTCATTCACCAAAACACTTAAGATAAGCCCATTTGCGAACTACGAATTATTTGGACATTTTATTTATTATCGTTCAACACAATATATAAATAAAGATGAAATATCATATATCATAAAATCATCTAATCTAACATAAACTTAGTGTCAAACACTCTAAAAATAAAATGTAATAGAAAACAATCTCAAAGCCATTCTCCAATGTGTCTAAGACCCTTAGCCCTAGTGTGACTATCATGCTTGGGCCTAGGCATAGACTTTGTCAATGGATCTACAATGTTGTCATCTGTATGCACCTTATACATCTTAATGTCACCCTCAGTGACTATGCGTTGAATAAGGTAATACTTCCTCATGACGTATCTGGATTTGGAGCTTGAACTCGGTTTCTTAGCTTGGGATATGGCACCATTGTTGTCACAATAGATGTCAATGGGCCCTGAAATGCTAGAAACAACACCGAGTTCATCTATGAACTTCCTCATCCAGACAACCTCCTTAGCTGCTTCATTAGCAGCTATATATTCAGCTTATGTCGTAGAATCGGCAACTGTGTCTTGTTTGGAGCTCTTCCAGCTCACAGCTCCTCCATTAAGGATGAAAACATATCCCGATTGAGACTCAAAGCCATCTCGCTCAATCTGGAAGCTTGCATCAGTATAGCCTTGTACGATCAACTTATCATCACCCCCATATGCTAAGAAATCATCCTTGGTTCTTCTCAAGTACTTTAAGATGTTCTTAGCTGCACACCAATGTGCCTCTCCTAGATTCAATTGGTATCTGCTACACATGCTCAAAGCATATGCAACATCTGGTCGTGTACACACCATGAAATACATGATAGATCCTATAGCAGAAGCATAAGGAATCTTACTCATCTTTTCTATCTCAGCAAGTGTCTTAGGACACTGCTTCTTGCTGAGATATATACCATGTTGCATAGGTAAAAACCCTTTCTTGGAATCTTGCATTTTGAATCTGTTGAGAATCTTATCTATATAAGTTCCCTGACTCAATCCAAGCAATCTCTTAGATCTATCTCTATAGATCTTTATTCCAAGTATATACTCTGCCTCTCCCAAGTCCTTCATTGAGAAACATTTCTTCAGCCATTCCTTAACGGACTCAAGCATCGGAATGTCCTTCCCAATAAGTAGTATGTCATCCACATACAAGACTAAGAAGACCACTTTAGCTCCCACTAAACTTCTTGTATACACAAGGGTCCTCTTCGCATCTGATGAAATCAAACTCTTTGATCTTTTCATCAAATCGAAAATTCCAACTCCTGGATGCTTGCTTAAGCCCATATATAGACCTCTTAAGCTTGCATACCTTCCCCGCATCACTTGGATCTTCAAAACCCTCTGGTTGTGTCATGTACACATCCTCTTCCAAAAATCCATTCAGGAAGGCGGTTTTAACATCCATTTGTCAAATTTCATAATCATAATATGCGTTAATAGCAAGGATTACCCTAATGAATCTTATCATGACAACTGGTGAAAAGGTATCATCATAGTCTATACCATGAATCTGTTTAAAACATTTGGTAACTAATCTTGCCTTGTATACAGATACCTTTCCATCCTTATCTGTCTTGAGTTTGAAAACCCATTTGCTCCCTATGGGTTTGAGCCATCTGGCAAATCTATCAAGTCCCACAGTTGATTTTCAAACATCGAATCCATTTCGGATCTCATGACCTCAAGCCATTTCTTGGAGTCTAGACCCGTCGTTGCTTGCTTATAGGTATTAGGCTCATCATGTTCTAACAGAAGAACATCAAGGTTTACATTCAAGATTAAATCATCATAACGTCTTGGTTGTACCCTCTGTCTATCTGATCTACGAGTGGGTTCAAATGGTTCAACAACTGGAGTTGGAACAGTTTCCACAACTGTTTGTGGATCCTCTTGTTCCCGTTCTTGGATGATTTGGGGCCCTAGGCCTTCCAAAACCATCAACTCATCCTCGACATCAACTATGCCATCATGTTGTTGAGTTTGTTGCTCTTCGTCTTGAACCAGTTCTAGATGAATATTTCTCCCACTTGACTTCTTGGAAATAAACTCTCTTTCCAAAAAGATATTATCCCTTGCAACAATTACCTTTTGCTCAGTGGGATTGTGGAAGTAGTATCCAAAACTACCTTGTGGATAACATATAAAATAACATTTATCCGATTTAGGGGCAAGTTTATCAGTTTGTAAACGTTTTACATAAGCTTCACATCCTCATATCTTCAAAAAAGACAATTTTGGAACCTTTCCAGTCCCTATGTCATATGGAGTTTTGTCTACAGCTCTAGACAGAGTCCTGTTTAGTGTAAGTATGGCAGTTGTGAGGGCATATCCCCAGAAAGATACCAAAAGGTTAGCAAAACTCATCATTGATCGACCCATGTCTAACAAGGCCCGATTTCTCCTTTCAGACACACCGTTAAGCTGTGGTGTTCCTGGAGTAGAAAACTGTGTTACAATCCCACAGGTTTTCAAATGATGATCAAATTCATGGCTTAAGTACTCACCACTACGATTTGATCGAAGTGCTTTTATTTTCTTGCCAGTTTGAGTCTCTACCTCATTTTGAAATTCCTTGAACTTTTCAAAGGATTCCGATTTATGTGACATGAGGTAAATATATCCATATCTACTCATGTCATTAGTAAATGTGATGAAGTATCTATAACCACCTATAGCTTTCGTACTCATTGGCCCACATACATCAGTATGTATAATGCCCAATAGTTCAGTAGCCCTTTCATTTGTTCCTTTGAAAGGCGACCTTGTCATCTTACCTATCAAACATGACTCACATGTATCAATGGATTCACAATCCACGTCTTTTAGAAGTCCCTCTTTATGGAGCTTCTTCATGCGGTCTAAACTGATGTGACCCAAACGACAGTGCCATAGGTAGGCTTCACTCAACTTATTTAATTTTTGCCTTTTGGCATTTATGTTATAAGATTATGTTTTAAGGTCAAATAAAAATATTCCATTAATATATTGAGAATAAGCATAGAAGATATCATTCTTGTGAATAACTACACCTTCATCTGTAGTGCCAAAATTAAAACCTTCAGAATAAATTACTGCAGCTGAAACAAGGTTCTTTGTAATGCTATGAACAAAATAACAATTATTAAGTTCTAAGATTAAACTAGAAGGAAGAGATAAACTAAAATCTCCTACGGCAAGTGCAATAACACTTGCTCCATTTCCAACGCGTAGGTCTATCTCCCCTTTCTTCACTTGTCTCCTATTTCTTAGTCCCTGCACATTTGAAATAATGTGAGCACCACATGCGGTATCTAATACCCACGTAGAACCATTATCTAATGTGAGGGCATTGGTTGACAGTAATTCAATAATATAAATACCTGCAGTGTTGGAACTCAAAGTCCCATTCTTCTTGTCTTCCAGGTACTTGAGACAGTTTCTTTTCCAATGTCCCTTAGCCTTACAGTGGAAACAATCATGGTCTGCAACCACCCTTGGCTTCTCACCACCCTTAGGTTTTGCAACTTCCTTGAATTTCCCTTGGTTATTGTTCTTGTTCTTGGCTACCTTCTTGAACTCTTTCCCTCTGTTGACATTAAGAACTTCCTTCTTATTGTCAGTGGGAGTATTCTGCTTAGCAGCTTTGAGCATACCATGGAGTTCATTCATATTTTTCTTAATACCATGTATGTGATAGTTCATCCTGAATGAGGCAAAGCCATCATGTAAGGAGTGCAAGATGATATTTGTGGCCAACTCTTGGTCATATGGGGTGCCCAGTGTCTCCATACGCCTAAAAAGACTGATCATGCTAAACAGATGGGGACCTACTGGCTTTCCCTTCATAAGCTTGCTATCTAGTATAACCTTGTGAGTTTCATATCGTTCAATCCTTACCTGTTCCTGAAACAACACTTTCGGGTTGGAGATGATAGTGTAGGCGTCCTAGTGTTCAAACCTCTTTTGAAGGTCAGGTTCCATGCCTGCTAGCATCAGACAAGTGACAGACAAAGACTCACTCGTTAACTCCATTACTCTCATCTTCTTCTCATCCGATGAGTTGTCGGTGATAGTAGGGATAGAGGTGTTTAGGACGTCCTCACACCCTTCGAACCTGAGAACAATTCTCAGATTCTTTTTCCAATCGAGAAAGTTCATTCCATTCAATTTGTTTTTCTCAACTATTGAGCGCAGGGTGAATTTCAAGTTATCATTTGACATAATGCCTATGTATAAAAGAAAATGACATGCAAATCAGTATATGTTCGAAATGCAATTACTTAAAATTAAACAACTTTAATATAAGTAAATGCTTATCGTTTCTTGTGAATAAAATGATTCCAAGATCCTATTACAAACAAGACTCAACATACTTTTGCACTGCCTTGAGTCTTGTGTGTTCAAGGTAAGTAACAATTACTAATTATAGCTCCTTATAATTCTTGGTTGATGATCCACATCCAATGTAAAATCATCTTCATGCCTCAAGATCCAAAACTTTGCCTTTTGGTCTCTTGTTAGGTACAACTAGACATGGACACGGGTCCGACCCGCTGGGTCGGCAACCCGGGGGGTACGACCCTGACCCTGATCCGAGATTCCCACGAGTCGACGGGTTCGGGTCACCCGTCAGGTCAACGGGTTGGCGGGTCGGAGTCCCGGGTCGGCCACTTGGCGTTGAAGGGTGGAAACAGGTCGACCCGCTGGGTCAAGGCCGGGTCGGTTTATTATTTTGATGTTTTCGTGATGTTTTGTGAATTTGTGAAACAAGGTTTCGTGTTTAATGGTGTTTGGGTTTGGGGGAAAAAAAGGGAAGAAGGGCTTGAATCGGTTTCCCAATTGCCTACGTATCCTCCCGGGGGAGAGGAATCAAAGCCCACGTAGTTCTTTACCTGTTGTCTGAACCCCGCTTACCTATTCGGCTATTCGTCGGTGTCAGATTGGCGCTGGCTCTGGGGATCGACGACTCCACCGTCCACGGAGCTCCCGACCGATTCCGAGTCCATTCCATCATCAGGCTCTGACCCGGTGTTCAGGAGGTTCCTCTGTATTCTCATCTCAGTCTTCTTCCAATCGGCGAGGCATACTTGTGCTTCGAGGTTCTCAGGGAGCAAGTTTGATCTCTTCTCGGTAAGAATTTGTCCCCCTTGGCTGAATAATTGTCCACTGCGACGGTGGAACAAGGGGCTCCAAGTATTTGTCGAGCGATCACCTACAAGGTCGGAAATTGCTGTCTTTCTACTCGGCCCCACCATTCTAAAATATCGAAATCTTCATCTTCATCACTGCGAAATTCAAAGTTAGTAGACAAGTATTCGTCGAGTTCCGAGTGGGGGCTCGACGAGGACCTCGACCTCTTTGTGCTAAAAATATCTATGGCAAAAGCCTTAGTTCGAGCGGTAATACTAGTGCGGGAGGAACCGCTCGAGCTGGAAGGCGTAGGAGGAGGAATGTTAGGCGCTCTAGCGCCCGTAGAAAAATGAGTATATAATGCTTCAAGTATTCCCCTAACTCTAGCAACTATAATTGAAACATTGCAATCAGGATCATCTTGGATATCGAGCGTAGGAAAATAGTTTTCTAAAAACTTTTGAAGCCCAGTTAATTTGTATCTAGGGTCGAAACAACAAGCTACGAGGAAAATATCAGGAATAACTTTGTAATAAGACAACCATTTCTCCCGCATGGTCAAAACAGCGTCGGATATGCATTGCACTTGAAGCCCGTCCTGAAGGGCTATGGCAATGTTCATAGCGACAAAACAGAAAACACTAGATGTAGGAATGTAAGCATGACTAAAAGTTTCGGTTGCATCATGGAAAACCTTGAAAACCTCAATTATATCTCGAGCAACCACCCACACATCCCCAAAAACGTTTGAACCTTCGGTGTTTTAAGTGGCAAAAGCGGAAAGAAGTTCTCTATATTGATAAGAATCAAAAATCATTTTGTAAGTCGAGTTCCACCGAGTGCTAACATCTCGAGGGAAGTTCTTTGGGCGGATGTTGTTAGAGCGGCAAAACTGGTGCCATTGATGGCGAAGCTGTTTGCTTCGCCAAAGTGCCCGTAAAACATATCGAATAGGTTTGGTTTTCTGTTGTAAATACGTTAAACCATCTTGAACACATAAGTTTAAAATATGAGGTGCGCAACGTATATGGAAAAATCTCCCCCTATCCCGGGCTGACAATATTGTGTTAACTCTGGGATAGAGGCGGTGTTGGCAGATGCGTTGTCAAAACCGATTGAAAAAACTCTTTGAGTCAATCTATACTCTTGTAAAACTCTGAAAAGAACCGCAGCTATGTTACGGGCCTTGTGGGCCTCGTCAAAAACTCGAAAAGTCAAAACTCGTTTGTGTAAAATGAACCGTTCATCCACCCAATGACAAGTGACACCCATATATGAGTGGTGTTGCCAGTGGTCGGTCCAAATATCACTACAAATTGAAACATGTAAATCGCTAGGTTTTTTAAAATATTCAATTAATTCGGCTTTGCGGGTGTTATACCTTTTTATCATTTTCCTCTTAACCGTGTTTCGACTCATAGGTTGCCAAGCGGGCTGAACATTTTCCGTAATAAATTCGTTGAAACTTAAACGTTGTGCAAAGTTATAAGCTAGGCCTTCGGCCGCTATCATTTCAGCAAAGTTATCACTACAACTAGCTTAATCATAACTCCATAAACCAGGGGGTTGACAGGAAGTAGTTGCGTACCCGGAAAGTTGAGTTTGACCTTTTGCCAAGCCGAGTTTCTCCGGATGCTTCGATTCGATATGGCGTCCGTAGTTGCCAAATCTGTTCCCCTTCTTGTGTTTGTAGACCTTCGGGCAAAAGTTGCACTTGACGGAGGAATAGTTTTCGCCCCATCCCGGAGCAGGCGGGCCCTTCTTGAACCAGTATTTCATTGTGGCGGCCTTACAAGCGACCAGTTGCTCGTCGACGGCGTCGGGATCGGCCTCCAACCCGGACTCCTGAGTCGGGATGGTGGAGGGCATGGAGGGAGTTCCCAGATCGGCAACTTCCTCCTCCTCAATTCCCGGCTGCTCATCGAGTAGCACCTGATCCCGACGTTGTCGGGATCCGCTCACTCCAGCTCCGGAAACGGAGGCGTCGAAGGCTAGGCTCCGGTTGGTGACCCGATCCCAAGCCGCTCCCCTTGCTTGAAGACGGAGCTCCGCTAACACTCCTTCGACCTCGGGAAAACATTTTCAATAAAAGTGGATTAGATATTTGTTAAAATAATATGAATATGTAATTAAGACAAATGGCGGAATAATGAAGAAAAGAAAGAGATGATAGAAGTAGGATTTGGTGATGCGAAGTGCCGAATTCTCGGAATTCTTGACTCGTGAACCATCGACTTCCGACTTCCTCGATTCTCGAGCGATTAGAGAGCGATTAGAGAATAGGAGATGTGATGAGATGGTGTGATGAAAATGGGAGGGAAGGGGTAATATTTGTAGTGCAAAAAGGGTGGATTTTGGAGCCAAAATCGGCCGGGTCCAACGGTCGACCCAGCGGGTCGGCTGTTGGATTTTAAAAAATGTAGCCGTTGCCTATTTTTTTTTCTTTTTCTTTTTCACTTTTCCACTTTGTAAATTTATAATAGGTTGTTTTGTTATTTTTTTTAATTCAAAAGTTGTTATTTTTTTTAATTCAAAAGTTGTTATTTTCATATGTAAATAAGTAAATAGTGAGGTTATTTATTTGTTTGATGGTCAAAACTATTTATTTAGGTTTATTAATTTATATGTTGGATTAGTTAAAAAACAAAAATAATACACAGATAAAACACAATTTTATTACAAACCGAACAACGATTACAAACTCGTACCGGATTCATTGCCTCGGTCGATATCGCGCTCGGCGCTTCATGCATGACATTACAACATAAAACACTAACTTACTTCCTAGTTCCTACTTTATTTAGTACTTCATACGTTTATATTTGCATAACATCATAAATTTCACACAACACAAGACTAAAATACTAATTACCCGACGATCCCGATGCTTCGTCGACTTTTTCGGGGTGCTTCTTGGCTAGATGATTCTTCAAGTTGCCATAACCCAAGTTGTTCGTTATCTTGTACTTATGACCACAATAACGACACTCCGCTTCGATCTTCCCCGGGCCTTGGTCGACCTTGTTGAAATGATTGAACAACGAGGAGGAGCTCGAGGATCCGCTTTTACCGCCGGCCATTACGACAATTGACGGAACGACGGGAATGAATGAAATGTAAGATATTTGATTGATGGGATGTGTAAGTAAAATGAATTGGGGAAGAGGGGATGCCTATTTATAGGCTCGAGCCTACGTTCAACCCGAGCAACGGCTAGTTTTTTTTTAAAAAAATAAACGTTCAAGTGGGACCCATCCAAACGGCTACTTTTTTAAATGTTACAACCCGTGTGACCCGCCGGGTCACGGGTTTCATTTCCATCGACCCTAACCCTGACCCTCAACCCGAGCCAACCCTTCGACCATTGGACCCTCACCCGGCGGGTCACGGGTCGACTCGCCCGACCCGTGACCCGTGGCCATGTCTAGGTACAACCATATCAAGGCTTATGAACCTCCGTACAGATTCACCCTCATTAGTCCAAGATTATGGAAAGGCACCCTCACTTTTGTGAAACCCGTCCAACCAAAAATCCAGAACTTAATGGGTTATGATATGGAAGGGCATTGCCCTAATTTATCTTTGGAACATAAGCATGCAATTGTCATTTATTTATAAGTGAAAAAAAATAAAACAAATGCAAAACTTAAATAAAATGCAAAAGCAGGCATTCAAAATGCAATGAAAATTGTGATCCTAGTATGTCCCCTACGATGCAAAATTTTAAATATCTAATCTTCATGGGTCTCCACCCTCGCACCCTTCATGGATCTCCATCCTCGAACTTCTTATGTTTTCTTCTTCTTGTATCAAAATATTTTCTAATAATCTAATTACTGAAAATAAATTGCAAAAATACATAACGATACGCAGATCGTGTACAAAAAAACATAACGATGCGCATATCGTATTTATGGGCCATACTAGTCAACTTATGCAAACAATTTATATCATAATATAAAATCATGCATAACAATATCTTAATTTTAAATATAAATCCTTATATGGAATTAATCAATATTAATCATTAAATTGCATTTATTGAAAAATTGTATGAGTGGAAAATATAGTCTACCTACCCGAACCATGTCGAGTCGTACTCGGTTCAGCCCATGCCGAGTCATACTCGCTCGGACTAGACCCATACCCATTTCAATTTAAACGGTGGTTAGCCCGCGACTTGGCAATGAAAATCCCCCAAATCGGATATAATCCAATTCGGTTTGATGGTTCATAATTTCCTCCTAATCACACAATTTATAAATTCCAATCAATCAAAATCTCCATTTCGATCTAGCAAAATAATCCATATCTTATTTACCACCAATTTAAATCAAGATCTGCATAAAAAAATTAACAATTAACATATTGAACGTATCAATTTATGCAGGATGCTCTAATACCAATTGAAGGATAATTAGATGCGTTAAGCGGAATTTCAGATCATATCTATACATCTAATTCAAGGATCTTCATGCATATTGATAGATCAATCATTGTTTAGAGGATACCTCTTGATGTGTGAACCGGGTGTGAACAGGGAGGATTCGCAAGAGAATGAGAGCCCCACGTGTTGCTCCTCTAATTGGTCCACACGAGTCCGGTCAAGATCTCATTTACCTTCGACTGCTGGGACGAAGGTCGAAAGGCGAGTAATCAAATTACTGGATCAATGATGGTGATGGTGAAGCCAAATAATGTGTGATGGTGGGTGACTCCAAAATCAACCTTTGATTTCTATCTCCACCTCCTGTTGTTACGTGTTCCCCTTAGCAAGAAAGAAAGTAACCACGTACTTTTTCATTTCTATCTTTTTATTTCTTGATGCTTGTAAAACATACTACGGGTACCAAAGAGAGCAATTCACATTTTTTTATTAATATGAGTCAAATCAATTAAATAGGAGATAATTAATTAGGAGAAAACAACCGTTATAACTTTTGTACTTTTGTAATCTCTTCAATTAATCTTTCTTTTATAACTCCTCTAATTAATATATACTCCCTCCGATTTTTAATATAAGTTATTTGACTTTTGTGTACGTGGTTTAAGGAGCTAAAAACTATATACAATATTAATTTTTTTAATTAAATTTTTTTACATTATAATACTTATTAATAGTAAGTATTATAATGTAAAAAAAATTAATTAAAAAAATTAATATTTTATATAGTTTTTAGCTCTTTAAACTACGTGCATAAAAGTCAAATGCCTTATATTAAAAATCGAATGGAGTATTTAATTATTTATTTAAAAAATAAATAATGTTCCTCATTCATACAATATGACCTTTATATTAATCATCGACCATCAAACCCGTTGATCTATCCCGTCAACTCAAAGTGTGTACGTGACCTCATAGGACCCGTTTATAATAGTCATGGAATTAAACCGTTTAACCCTATTAATCGTAGTTGGCTTCTAGCAAAGCGTTACGACTCCTAAAATAACCGGATTGAAAATCTCTATCAATTTTCATATTTCATGTTTAGTCATTGCACATTAAATTAAAGGACACAATTCCTTTAGTCTCGTTGATTATATACATGCCTCCCATCTCTCTCATTCATCATTGTAGACATCATTGTAGAGCACCATTTTATATAGAGGATTGAAGAGATTTCAAACAATTTTGGAGTATATGTGCACACAAGTTTTCAATCAATCTATCATTCAACCCCTATATATAGGGGTTGACTCCGGTGAAAACCTCAAATTGTGGTAAAAACCGTGAGAACTACTTTATAGTTTGGTTTATTTGAAACCCGTGCTAAAAACCTCAATTACACAATAACTTTACAATTAAGTTCAACCTAAAAACCGTGCTAAAAACTCCAGTTTTAAAATAACACATGATTTTATAGATCGGTTAAGCCTAAAAACCTGTGCTGAAAACTCATGTTTTAAAATCACATAGTGACTTTATAGCTCGGTTTTATTCAGAACCGGGCTAAAATCTGTGACCTTATATATCGGTTCTATTCATAACCGGGCTATAAAGCTAGTGAATCGGGCTAAAAAGCCAGTCCTCACAGGTTTTTACCGCAATTTTGGTTTTCACCGGAGCGCACCCCTATATATATATATATAGAGGTTGGGTCATGTGTTAACAACTCTTACGGTGTTAAATGTTAACAAATCAATATTCGGCAAAATTTATCAAATATTCATCACAGTCACTCAATTATTCATCAAAACTTTTGTTAAAATTAATCAAATATTCATCACAGTCACTCAATTATTCACAATTATTCACAATATCCACCCCCAATCCTGTAATTGTGTTACTGTGATGAATATTTCTTAAATGTTGTCGAATATTTGGGAAATTGTGAATAATTGAGTGACTGTGATGAATATTTGAGTGACTGTGATGAATATTTGATTAGTTTGAACAAAAGTTTTGATGAATAATTGAACCGCATTCTATATATATATATATGATTGAAATTGGGGATTTTAGGGTTTTTGAAAATTGATATTGAAATTAATTAATGTAATTGGATGATGCTAATAGTTTTTCTTTGATTGTTGTTTGTTTATTTGTTATGTGTGTCGATTAACGAGTAAAAATCAGAACTAAAACGGAGGAATGTTAGATTTGTGCGATTTGGAATGTTGTTTTTCAAAATAAGTTGTCGGGATAGGTGTGGGTTTGGTTGACGAGGAGAATCGAGTACTTCGGTGAGTTCGGATGAGGTGTCTTGATAGCCTCGGTAAGACTGGGTGATGTGATTGTGTAGCCTCATGCAATCTAGACAAGGTACGTGATTGCAGAACCTACTAACCTAGTAGTGTTAAATAGGGAGAACCATAATGTCTGCACTTTAGCATGACATAACCAAAATGTGTGCACTGTGCATGCATACTCGTTCACATATGTTCTCATGTCTAAATTTGAAGGTTAAGGTTCGAAGGGCAACATGCAAGGAGTAGTATTAAATAGGGAGACAAAACTAGGAGAATTTATCTGAAAATAAATTTTCTTAGTTCTTACAGTGATACAAATTTTATCTTTAATGCAATTCGATAAGGAACAATTGTACCTTAACTTGGAAGAGAAAAACGCTCAAAGTTAAATATAGAAATATGATCTACATTTATTTTGTCAATTGTGCGTGTCCTAGATTAGGTAAATACATACGCTTCACAGTTCTGACCGAGTCAACTGTTTAACCTCGACAGTCGACCTTACTCATTTATCTCGACATATTGAGTTGAGCTTACTTATCAACCTCAACGAAATAAATCGACCTTACTTTTGATAAATCTCACAATAAAAAACCACATTAAAGTTGTCAAAAACCATTAGAAAATTATAAAAGCTACCGAAATACTAGAGAACCCATATCAATTCATTTTTTGAGAAATTGCAATGATTTTAGCGTGTTTTCGAAATTTAAAAATTTCATAACAGTTCATTGGAGGAATTAAGTATTTGGATTAATGCAATTAGGTTTCCTCATTTCGCTTGATTTATAAATATTATTTAAAATTAAAATGAACTTATCATATAATTTTATAAAAATAATCTTATTAATAGTCATTTTAAGACCATCTTTAATGGTGGTACTTAGAGAATCATAACCCTATTTTTAAATAAAAAATAAAAATAAACGTAAGAGTTGGGCCGTTGGGGTGATGACCACTTTTTATTTCTACACCAACAAAGATTTTAAAATGAAATGAAATATATGTTAAGATAGTTTTATTAATATCATGAATGATAGCATGGATAAAGATACTCTAACATACGTAGACACGTAGTATCTTACTAATAGGAATTTTTTTTCCAAATAGCCAAAAACGAAGAAAATATTATGAAACTAGCCAAAATGTGAAACAATTTAGGGAATTAGCCAAAAGAGGGTAAAGTCGCTGTTATAAACAGCGACTTTACCCCAGGTTTAAAAAAAATATATTAAAAAAATGTAAGTCGCTGTTATAAACAGCGACTTACATGTATTTCGGTTTTTTGTTTTAATTTTTGGGATTATATTAATTAATTTTAACAGAAATGAAAAAAAATTGTTAGGGAGAGTCGCTGTTTGTAACAGCGACTCTCCCTTTTTTATTTTTTTTAAACAATTGGAAGAGTCGTTGTTTGTAACAGCGACTCTTCCTTTTTTCATTTTTTTATACGTTTCTGTCATTTAAATAATAAAATAAAAACCATAGAGTCGCTGTTAGTAATAGCGACTCTATGATCAACCAAATTGCCCACACCACCCTTGCCTGCTTGTCTCGTCTGCCGAAGGGAATATATTCCCTGGTCACCCCTGCCTCCTTCCTAAACACCGTAAACTCCCAGAACTTAGTGTTCGATTGCAAATTATATATGTATATATATATATGTCTAAAAGATGTCTAAGTAACTGACAATCCAAAACAGAACTTAGTAAAACTAATAATATCCAAACCATAATACTAAAATAGTCCTATCGTATACGACTACTACGTTGTAGATGATCCTCCTCCTAACTATCATCGTCACCCCCTATTCGTCATCTCCACTTGCTGAATGATCCTCCTCCTCCTCATCTGTATGGTCCTCCTCACCCTCCTGGTTACCCTCTTGTTGGATGTTCTCCTCCCACACAACATCCTCGGCTAATGTAGGCAGGTAGGCGGGTTGTCGGGGTCGTATACGGTAGGCGGGAGATTCTTGCACATTCTGATTGCCCGTTGTAGTAGAGGGCGGAAGTGGACCCATAGACTGTAACGGCATCGAGAGCATCGCTGTAAATGAGGAGCTCGGATCATATGAACGGCCGACATCTGCAGGCATATGCGATGGTGCACCCCAGTAGGAGGCAGAAAATGTCTGTTCTGCCCACTGGGAGAGTGAAGAAGGAATGTACTCAGAAGCTGATGGAGGTGTGGACCCGAACGCCGATGCGAACCCAGCACTCGAAGGATGAGCATATACAGATGGGTGCACATGGCCAGAAGATCCCGTCGATGGACCATACCCGGACCACTCAGCATATCCTGGGGCCGAATTGAATCCTGAAGGACCAGCATACCGAGACTAGCTTCCATCTCCTGAGCGATGGGTCTGGTACGGGGTAGATTGCGAAAAAGATGCGCCCGTTCCGCTGAAACCACCGCCGAAGTAAGCCTGGTCAAAAGAAACTCGACCTAATACCTCTGAGCTTTGTGAGGAGACGTACTCCCCAAAGGATGTCACGGTACCGGCCAGACCAGAGTAGTCGCGCAGTTGTGATGCTTTCTGCGCGATCTGACCTACTTGGCGCCCTCGATCGCCAATGTCAGCTGCGTAGTGCCCCTAAAAATAGATGCGAGTATACATGAGTAACGGTGACCCTAGACCATGGTATTGCAACAATTGATATAAACTACTCACTCACCAGAGAGTAAATGTCAGGTGCGGCCGGCTGGTATCGTGCGGGCGGAGAAATAGCTTGTCGGCTGATAAACAAGAGGGTGCGCGCTCTATACCAACGCATGTACTCATCATGCGCATATGAGGGAGGGAACCCCTCGACAGGCTGCATTGTCGACTCCTCCCGGTTGTTCCAGGCATTGATATGCTCCTGAAACAGAGTTGTCCAGTTCGTAGTATGTTTGCCACGACGATCAACGGCGTGTAGCTGCACATCATACACTGCAGGCCCTGGGGGGAACTGAGCGTGGCCGAACTGGCGCAACACACGACCAGGTTGGTGCGCCTCAACCACGTCAAAGCAGATCAGCGGGACCTGCGCCATCCAGATATGGGCACCTTCTCGACAGATGTCCCCGAGCTGGCTCATGATCGCCTCTGTGTATGGCTCCCATACGAACTGCATTCATTGTAAGTGCCCGTTAGCAGAAGCAAGAATAATATTTTTTCAAAAATCACAACGAACTCGTTATTTAAATGAACTTGAGTCTCTTGCTGTCTGTCGAGGGCATCACGAAATTGTGGCAACTGAATCCTTTCGTGCCCCCAGTCGTACGTGCAGTGCATTCACCTGCATATTCACCCATAATTTTGTTTGCGACGTCACGAAATACGGAGAATAACTTAGGTTGTAAACATTACCTCCCCGCCAGGGAGTCTTGCCCCACTTGAAAGTGATGCCCAAGAACGGGTGGTTGGCTCCCCTGTACCGATGGATTCCTTTGCTGCATTCTCCTTGCTCTCCTTGCCTGCTGTTGTATCATGTGCGACACGGGGGTGCAAACTGGTCGGCCGATTGGGATGTGTTCCCATGCCTATATCTGAATCACATGATATTCATCGTTGTTATCATGTCATTTGAACAGACCAGGTACGCCAGAGTAAGTTTAAAGATTACCTGAAGCAAGATAACTGGCCTAGAGATCTCCATCTTCTCCTTGTGTGCGGCTCTGCATAACTGCCGGTACAGGTACGCCAGAGTCGCTGATCCCCAGCTAAATTGCCCTGCCTGCTCCAGATTTGCCAACAGTGGCAGGTACAGTAGCTGAACCTCTCCCCCGCTAGCGTTAGAGAACATAGCACCTGCCATCAATTGCAATATGTATGCCCTGGCATGACATTGAACCAATGCATCGTCAGCGTCATCGGGCAGGTGGCCGAACGCATTCCTTAACCAATGCACTTTGACGGACGAGCCTCGTATGTCCGTGGGTGGTGGCTCAACCCCAAGTAGATCTCGACAAACCCTGCGCCAGTTGTGGCTGGCGGTGCCCGTAACTGCCGCTCCATCCACCCGTAGGCCCATTATAACCGCCACATCTTGCAGTGTGATGGTGGCCTCCCCAACTGTGAGGTGAAATGTGTGTGTCTCTGGCCTCCATCTCTCTACGAGGGAAGTGATGAGATGCATATCCATCTCGAACGTCGACCCCAACCGATGTACGCAGTAGAAACCGGCCACGCGCACGTAATGAAGGATCTTGTCGTCGACGTGTGCCCGACCAAACGTCCGGAGATGGTTCGTCAACGGCCTCAATGTCTGCAGTGGGTTTGAGAAAGAAATCTGTCAGGAGGAGTTTACAAAGGAAGAACTTATATATATATATATGCGTTATTATCTTACATATGGGGCATCGTCTCACACATCTGTGGAACGATGATGGAGCTGTCGAGTAAGAACATCCGGCACCTGTGGTCCTGGATCCATGATCACTGATGTACATGGAGATACAAGAAATTTCTCGTCAAACAGATAGAACACATAACAAACTAGTCATGTAGAGAGAACACATAACAAACAACTCAGACAGAAACCATCAAAGCTGAACATATAATACCATCAATTCAGAATACATAAACCATCAATGCAGAATATTCAGAAATACATAACCACCTAAGTTAGACAAGTACAGAATACATAATGTCTTCTGAAACTACAAACAACAAACAACATTAGACCCAGAAGCACAAAGACCTACGACCCCGTTGGACCGGCGCGGGTCCGACAAGTGCGCATGTTGTGCCCCTCCTGCTTGCATAACCGGCAACGAACTCTTGATGGGACAGGCTCATCCATCTCGTTATGAATACGTCCTGACCGTGGAGTACACTTTCATCTGGTATACCAACTCTTCTATGCTATTGAAGAACAACCCCTTCTGGAATTCCATTCCGCACTTGAAAGTGGTGGACGGGTCCCATGTTGTCCATGTGTCCAGCTCTTGGGGCATGGGGTCGTGCACATCGTTCCATGATGGAGTTATACCCCCAGCTGCTTTCATAATGATCTCACTGGCCTTCTCCCTTGTCACTTCGACATCACCCTCCGGATCGTCAGTGCCCTCCTCTTCTTGATCCAGATCATCTTCATGGTCGATCCCAAATGCATCAGCTCGAACATCTTCACCGATCTCAGAATCCGTTATAGTCGAATGAGATGTGCTAGTTTGACTCCCATGTTCAACGTCGGCCAAGAGACCGGTGAATCCCCCCGTACCGACGTACGGTATATATTGTCTGTTGTTGTCCATATCTATATGTACATGTATTATGTCTTGTTAATAACTCATGTACTATATTAATCATTTTTCACTTCTATTATTTCATATACTCCCTAATTTCCCCAATTTTTCACTTATACTATTTCATGTACATTTATTGTGTAGAATGTACTATATAATTCATTTGTCACTTCTACTCATTCATATATCAAATCTAAGATTACAACTTCACAACATGATCGACTCATATAAATTTGAAATTAGATTTCTAGTTTTCTAGTTTTCTTTTACACTTCTACTCCCTAATTTCATCCTTATTTTTGTCTTCTCAAATTTGAAAGCATAACTTCAAAGCATAACATTTTTAAAATTCCAAAGCATAATTTTTAAAATTTGAAAGCATAACTTCAAAGCATAATTTCATCCTTATTTTCTTTTACACTTCTACTCCCTAATTTAATCTAAAATTCCACCATTTCATATAAATTTATTTTCCAAATTATTCGGCTCATATAAATACATAACTTCAAAGCATAACAATTTTAATTGTCATTAACCTTTCAAATAAGAATTTTAATTTTTCTAATTATTCGGGCCATATAAAAATTTTGTCATCCCGTTTTTTTCAAACATTCCTATATGCCATTATTTATCCTACAACATTATTTCATGTAATCTTTATTTATCATACAACATTATTTCAACAACTACATAATTTCATCATTTTCATACAAATTAATGACTACAATTTTTCTCACCACATGAAATTATATATTAGTTACAACTATATAATACTTCCAAATTCAAGATTTTCCCGTACATATCGATTATACAACTAATTATAAAAATAAATCAATTATAAACCTATGTTTTACGATTATAATATTTTTCCGACAACATACAAAATGAAGATTTCGTTACTCACCTTTTTGTCGGGATTGTCGGGGTCTTGTGGGGTCAAGGTCGCTCTCTCGGGCCCTCTTCAATGGCGGCGGTTTTCAACTCCAAACGGCGGTCTCCACCTCCTGGCGGCGTCGGTTTCCAGCCGGATTTGGGTCTCCACCTCCTGGCCACTTGGAGGGTTGTGGGTTGTGGGAAGGTTAGAGGGAGGTTGAAGGTTAGAGGAAGGTTGGGATGGGTTCGTCGATGGAGATTTCGCTGAAGAGGGTTAGGGTTAAATAGGGGGACGGTTTTGTTTTTTTGGGAAGAAGAGGGGTGAGTCGCTATTATAAACAGCGACTCACCTGTTCCCACTGCACCCGTACATCACGGGTGCAGAGATTCCCTTTGACCACCAGAGTCGCTGTTACAAACAGCGACTCTGGTATTTATGTCAGTCAGAGAATATAAAAAAGAATATAAAAACAAATAAAAAAGGGAGAGTCGCTGTTTGTAACAGCGACTCTCCCAATATATATGTTTTTTTCGAATTCGGATAACTGAACCCCAATTGTTTAAAAAAATAATAAAATAAAGGAGAGTCGCTGTTTGTAACAGCAACTCTCCCTAACAGTGTTTTTTTTTCATTTCTGTTAACATTAATTATTTTAAACCCAAAAATTAAAAAAAAATTGAAATACATTTAAGTCGCTGTTATAAACAACGACTTACATTTTTTAATATATTTTTTTTAAACCTGGGGTAAAGTCGCTGTTTGTTCTTTTGGCTAAATCCCTAAATTCTTTCACATTTTGACTACTTTCATAATATTTTCTTCGTTTTTGGCTATTTCGAAAAAAAATTCTACTAATAGCCTCACTCGTCAAATTTTTTCCATGTTGGGTTGGCGCTTGCTTATACGCGAAGATGCTTAGTTTTTTAACAGTCATAGAGATGGACACGTGTCAGTCTTCTTTCAATATGTGGCGGCCGGGTCGTTGCGTCACCGCCTTCCTTCCATGTACGGAATATATATATTCAACCTCACCTTCAATTTTCTCAAAATTTCCCCAAATTTCTCAAAAACCCATCTCATATTTTCCCGAATCCAAGAAACCCTCATCAAAATCTAATCCCTTTATTAAGTTTTAACCCTACTTTATCCTCCATAATTCCGATTTATCCAGATTAAGTTTCCTTTTACGTTTTTGGGTTGTGGTATTTGAAATCTGGATCCCCAATCAAATCTGCGTTTATGGGGGTGTGTTATGATGTGAATGAGGAGGAGATGGGGGCAGAAGTTCTCTCTCGCTCTCCACCTTCACTGGTTAGTTTCCTACTGCGTCAGTTTTTGCTATTTTTGGCCTGTTTTTGCTGTGAATCTCTGATTTTTTTTTCCTTCTAAATTTGGTGCTAGGGTTTCTCTATCTGTAATTTGTAATCTTTTTTTCTTCTTCTTGTGCCTTTTTGGCCCCATTAGTTTGGAGGTTTAATCATGCTTCTGTTTGTCTTCATAATTTAGTTGTTAATTGTGGTTCTAGATCTTGAATTTGAATTCGCATGAGGTTTTGTGTTTGATAAATTATTTCATCCAGAAACTGATAAGCAAAAAATACAAAAAGAGGGGGAAATTTCTGTTGTAATAGACAAGGTTCCATGTGGGTATTCCCTTAAAACTTTAGTTGATAAGATCAATATTCAATGGATCAGTGGCACATATAGTTTAGTGGTTATTTATTTATTTATTAGGCCTTTCTCCTCCCTTTGTTTAAAAAACTATTACTATGAAGCTTGTGATTTTAGGCTTGAATCAGGGAACAAGAAATTGGACCTAGTCATGGTTGACAGATAATTTGTCCTTTCTTTTATATTGATACTTCTAGACCGATCAGCCGTTCGATTTCGTGTTGGTTTAGGCTACTTGGGTTTTTGATATTTAAGCATAGAAGTGGATAACCTTGGAATGTAAGCTGTTATTATCTTCATGATGACTAATGCCTTTCTGTGCTCTAGAGATTTGATGCGTTCGAATCCTATAATACAGAACTGTTGTACAAATTTCGAACCTGTTAGGTACGGGAAACAGCTAATTGTGACCCTATCTTCGAATTTAGCTGAGATTCCTCTTCTCTTCATAAGTGTGATTGTAATGTTTAACCGTCGTTGGTTGCCTAAAGTCGCTTTACGGTGCCTATTCTTTGTCTCTTGTTTGGCTGTCGAATCATTATGGCTGAAGCCTTGAAAATATACAAGGCATATATGCTTTGTAATTTACTATATTTGTCGAACCATGTAGTGATGTCTCTGCTGTATGCAGAAGTGTGAAATATGTATGGCGAATTTATAATGCGAGATGTAATCCAATTGTTTAGAGGCTAATTTAAGAGTTAGATTGGACTTGTTTCTATGCCAGAAATCTTTTGATGCCTAGTATTTGTATCTTATATCTTGTTTATTTTTCTGCCATTTTCAGGATGTAAATTCAGCAGATGAAGCCTCGGATACTTCTGTAGCCTCAACCATCCCGGAATTCTTCCCAACCATTCGGTCGGGTAGCTTTGCAGATATCGGGCCCAGGAAGTCTATGGAAGATGAACACATAATGATAGATGACCTATCTGTGCAATTGGGATCTCTCTTTAGATGCCCCAAGCCCAGTGCTTTCTACGCGGTATCCAATTGAGTTTTTTTTTTTTTTTATCAGCGACTTTCGCCATATTTGTTCATCGTTTGAAGGCTCTTGTTGTAAGTGTTCTCATTCAATTATTCCCATACTGAAACAAAGTTCACTTGATTGAATGTTGTGCAGATATTTGATGGCCATGGTGGACCGGAGGCAGCCGCCTACGTGAGGAGAAATGTGATAAGGTTCTTCTTTGAAGATGCAAACTTCCCCCAGTCATCCAATGTAGATGAGATGTTTCTAGAAGAGGTAGAGAACTCTCTTCGAAAAGCCTTCCTCCTCGCCGATCTTGCCTTGGCCAAGGAACAGAGTGTCAGTACCTCATCCGGAACAACAGCTCTCACTGTCTTAATACTAGGGAGGTGAGTTACATCTTATGATCTCTTAAAAAATGCTTTATCCTATTGTAAAGTTTTAATAGTGGCTGTTCAGATTTCCAACTCTTTTTATTGCTTTTTTTTGGCAGGCTATTGATGGTAGCGAATGCAGGAGATTGCCGAGCTGTCCTATGTCGTAAAGGAGAAGCAATAGACATGTCCCAAGATCACAGACCCATCTGCCCAGCTGAAAAAAGCCGAGTCGAGGAAATGGGTGGGTATGTAGACAATGGGTACTTGAACGGAATCTTGTCCCTGACGAGAGCCCTAGGCGACTGGGACATGAAGCTTCCAATTGGTTCAACATCGCCCCTGATCGCAGACCCTGAACTCCAGCAGATAATACTCAGCGAAGACGACGAGTTTCTAATCATTGGATGCGATGGGATATGGGATGTGATGTCTAGTCAGTACGCTGTCAACCTTGTACATCGTGCCCTGAGGAAGCATAATGACCCGGAGCGCTGCGCCAGGGATCTTGCCATGGCAGCCCTGCGCCTCGATTCTTTCGACAACCTCACTGCCATTGTCGTGTGCTTGTCGAATCGAATTGTTGTTGATAATGAGGAGCAGGAGCAGCTGTGGCGGCCAAGATTAAGACGCAGATAGCTATGCGTAGCCTGAGGCGTTTGCTGGACAGCAATCACGCCTTCTGATTTTTGATTGTATCTGTGGAGTTTCACACACTTTAGAAACAATGAAAACTGTTCTTTTGACCTTTTGACAAAAGGAAAAAAAATTGTTCTGAAGCTGCTACAACAACCAACATGGGATAAAAAAGTGTACATGAATATAGCTTGGAGCTTCACAGTGGCTCTGTTTTTTTTTTTTTTGGAAAGCTTCACAATGGCTCTGAATTTGGGAAGAAGGGTAGGGCTTTTGTGAAAGACTGGTCCAAGAAGTGGGAATGGTTGGAGAATAGTGTTTCTAAAGATGTTGCATTTTGTTTTTGGTGTTACAAAATAGAGGCGGAATCGAGGTGTTTGTGCAAACAGGGTTTTGTAATTGGAAGAAGGGTCCTGAGAAATTCAAAGATCATGTGGGAGCTGCTGGAAGCAATCATAATCAAGCTCGAACTATGTTCTTTGATTTTCAAGATCAACAACAGAGTATTGAAAGGCGTATATCTTCTGGAAAACAAGCATGAGGAGAGTCATTTTGCAATAATTTCAGGGTATGAAAACTTAAAAAAATAGATTTACCCCGTTTATCATCGAGTTCAACTGTATTGTAGTTTAGACTTTTCTATTAGAAATGATAAGCTCTTTGCAGTAGCGAACCTTGCATCATTTGGTGCTATTTTGTAATATCGAACATATTATGGCTTGTACGACTCGTTTCTCTGTATTCTAGTTCGCTACTTTTGTGCCCCCTCTCAGAAAATCCTGGCTCCGCCACTGAATATAGCTTGGAGCTTCACAGTGACTGTTTTTATTTTGAAAGTTTCACACGATCTCCTTCAAATTACATTTTACCTTTTATGGACAAACATATCCAAATTTTATTTCGTTCTTTGGTAAAATCTTAAGCCAGGAAGTCAAAATTAGGAGTCCAGTTCTTTAGCCAGAACACACCACAACTCCTTAGCTGCAACGATTCGGGTGTGTTTGTAGTAAGAAACAATCACCAAAAACCTAGTTGAAGAAGATACTGATGTTTTAGAGAAGATTTGTGTCAATGTTTTGGGATTGTGGGTGTTGCCATTTTTGTGTCCCTGTGTGTGCTTTCCAGGAAGGAAGGAGGAGGGAGAGGAGAAGAACAACGCAGCGCCTTCCAATCAAATTTAGAGGCTCGTTACTAAAAATATATTGAATTTTGAGATAATTTTAAAGAATACTTAGAATACATTTTTAATGATAACATACAAATGAATTCTTAAAAAATATGGTTCCTAAATTTTGAATGATGTAGAATAGAGTGAAGTACATAAAAAATAGTGTAATTAAATATAATTTTTTTATTTTATTATATGAAAAATTGATGAATATATGGAAAAATGGCACTTTTCATGTGCTTAATGATTTAAACTTTTATGATTTTTGTATAAGAAACAAACTATTGAAAAGGTAAAATGAAAGATAGAATAAAAATAGAAAGGAAAAAAGAGGGTATTATTTTATAATAGCAAAAAATATAGAGAAATAAAAAAAATAGCGAGAGAGGAGGAGAAATCTGTATTGGTATATTTTTATTCAGTTTTATATACAAATTGCAATAAATTTGAGATTAACTAGTACAATCCCCGCACCATGGCGCGTGCGCGATGAAAAAAATATACAAATATCTATTATGAGGACAAACAAAAAAATAATAAAAAAATACAAATAGTGAATTATGTTAACAAATATATGAATAGACTAAATCGCTCTGTGTTAGAATTTGTTTATAGGATTTCTGAAAAAAAATGGTTTAGTTATGTGAATGAATGAAATTGTATGTAAAAAATATAAGTTTTGGCATCCGATTTTTTGTTGATCTTCGAATGAGTTTGGATTGCTCCCTTAGGATTGGTCGGGGAGTTGGGAACCCTAGCGACAGATCGAGTCTAGATGGACAGGAATTAGGAAGGGAAGGTAAGAGGGGGGGAATAAAAGAGTAAAAAATAGGGGATTGATTGAATTAACTAAAATCAAGGAAAAGATGACACATCATCAAAGTTTTATGATTTAAGATAGTATATAGATTAACATGAGCCAAACTAAATAATACCATTATAGAAAAGAAAAATACAAGAAGTAAAATTGCAGTTAAGCTTTACTAGCTTAGTTGGTAAGGATGACACATATTGACCAATAGGTTTCGAATCCCCCTTCCCATATCATGGCCTATATTATAAAGTATTTGACTCCTAATGTGAATGAATGGGTTGTTTGGGAGCTCGGACTTGGGCAGTTTTGGACTAATTACAAAAACCACACTCCTTGTAACTACTGAGTACTAGTTTTGTACGAGCCTTGGTTAATAGTATATATGCCAATAAACTTTTTATATTAGCTGAGTTATGGTAGATTATGGGAAAAAAAACTTTTTTTATAAAGTAAAAAATTGAGTTATTGTAGATTATGAAAAAAAAAAAATTTATAAAGTAAAAAATTGAGATTAGACAAACTAATTCTCGAAAGGTTGGTAAAATCAATAGACAAAAACACAGTTACAGACAAATAAAAATGTCACACGACTTACACACGAAAACAAACAGAAAAAAAGGTAGGCTAAACCCGCAACACTATAAGTGGAACCAAGACCAAATGAAAACCAACTAGTCAAGGACCAAGCCAAGCACCACCGTGGTAGCACCGCTGGCCAGTAGCACATCATGACTCGATCTCCTTTAGGTAGTAAAGATGGTGCTCCAAGGAAGTGTCTTTCGAAAAATAGAGTCGTCATGAACACACCACCTCGACCCCAGTGAGTCCCGACTCAGATCCTCGCACCTTCAACAACCCAAACCATCATCGAGAATACCTGTAGTATTAATACGGGAAAGCCCGAATAAACCACGCCATGGGCTTCCCCAACTTATATATATATAACTTGTTCTAGTTTTTTGTTTCTATTTTATTTTTATTTGTATTTTTTTGTTGACATTAGGCGCTAAGGAGATAGCAATGGTCATTACCTTGCAAGGATTTGTCAAGGATATCGGTGGAGTCAATGTAGTCCCTAATGAAGTTGTCGACGACGGGGGTGGTAGAGACCGGTGTAGTGGTGGGGGTGGTCGCCGGTGGATGTGAAGAAAAAATGTGGTGTAAAGATATGAGTAGGCATGGCCACGGATCCGACCTGACGGATCGACAAGTTTGACCCGTCGGGTCAAGGGTCGGGGAGGGGTGACCTGAACCCTAACCTGAGAATCCAATGGGTCCATGGGTTTGGGTCACCCGGCGGGTCATAGGGTCGACGGGTCGATCCGTCGGGTCGGAACCCGACGGGTACCCGGTTGGTCGACCCGTCGGCTAGGGTTCGGGTTGAACGGGTTCGTGTCTTTGATTTTGATTTTTTTTCGGTTTATTATTTATATTTGAGTTGGGAAAAAAAAGAAGAAGGGCTTGAATCGGTTTCCCGATTGTCTACGTATCCTCCCAGGGTTAAGGAATCAAAGCCCATGTAGTTCTTTTACATGTGTAAGTCTGAACCCTACTTACATACTCTTCTTGATCGTCAACTCCGGCTCCATCAATGACCTCGCAATCGATGGAGCTCCCAACTGACTCCGTATCCACGCCGTCATCCTCCTCAGATTCAATGGTGGATCAGATGTTCTTTTAAATCCGCATATCCGCCCTCTTCCAATCTACGAGGCAAACTTGGACTTCATGGTTTGCGGGGAGCAATCTTGTTCTCTTCTCCGTCAGAATCTGGCATCCGCTACTGAAAAGCTACTCCACGACAATGGTGGAGCAAGGGGCCCAAGTATTTGTCGGGCGATCACCTACAATGTCGGAAATCTTTGTCTTTTGGGACGGCTTCACCATTCTAGGACATCAAAATCTTCCTCCTCATCGCTGGAAAAATCAAACTTAGTAGACAAATATTCGTCGAGCTCCGAGTGGGGCTCGACGAAGATCTCGACCTCTTTGTGCCCAAGATATATTTGGCAAATGCATTAGTTCTAGTGGTAATACTAGTGCGTGAGCCGCTCGAACTGGAATGCACGGGAGGACAAGCGTTTGGCACCCTATCACCTGTAGAAAAATGAGTATATAATTCTTCTAATAAATCTCTAACTCTAACAACTATAAGTGGGACATTGCATTCGGGGTCATCCTCAACCTCTAACTTCGAAAAATAGTTTTCTAAAAACTTTTGCACCCCATTTAATTTATATCTAGGGTTCTGGTATAACTTTGTAATATACCAACCATTTCTGCAGCATCTCTGTAACTGTAACACCCCCTTTTTAAATCCCAAGGAAACGTTACAGCGCCAGTGAATCCGCAGACTTTAATGTCTTTGAATTCACCTGAGGCTTATAGGGACATGCAACCATGCTCCCATAAACAAGATGATAATTTAAGCAATTAAAATAAAATAGGCGGAAGTCAAATAAATATCATAGTTTAAAATATCCGATCATAATAACATAAAAATACCAAAACCATAAAGTATAAATAACTCCTACATAGCTAAAACTAAAGTAGTATTGTGGAAACTTCAAAGGTTCAAAACTTGTAGTATAAAGATTTATAAATGATAGCCCGCTCTTCAACTCTCTCTTGCTCCACTGCTCGCACTAAACCTGTGGAATATGGTCTGGTGTTTCGTCATTACGAAGGACACCAGCCATCCAATAAATAGGATGGTTAGTACATTTAAGACTAGCAAGCGATAAGAAAAATGTTCAACTTTAACTAAAACCAGTGACCCTGAAACGGTATAATAATAGTTAAGGGAAAATTTAGAGTATATAATGTGGAAATCTGATAATAGAATAAAACAAAAATGACACATGACTCGGATGATCACGGAGATCGAATAAGAATACGATATAGGAATTATACTCGAATACAATGAAGTATAATATGCGCAGAATTGATCACCTTACATAATACACTATACGATAACATTAATAATAACGACAATAATAATATAACACGTGATACCGGTCGGGCCCTTAAAGAGGACTACGACCTACAACACTATGGAAGTTTACCATCCCGCGATGAATGCATTCCGGAATGGGTCATTTCATGAAACCTTTATAGGGTAAGGCTTAACGAACCTCAACCTGCAAGTTAGTCTTAACTAAAGAAAACTTGCACTGACTAAAAGTCAACTCGCACTATAAAGTACGCATATTTAATTATATCGTAATTTAGTCGCTTTAATTACACTAGGCGAAGCTTCGAGGCGGCGATTGAAGCGGCAACGGCTACGGCTCGGCGCGGCGATTGGCGACGGTGGTGACGAAGGGCAACCGTGGTGACGGTAACGACACAGCAGCGGCCTTCGGACAAGGATCGAAGGCGATGCTCTTCTTCCGGCGTCGATGCGCGAGTACAATGACAAATCGAGGCGACTCGGGCGGCCTCGACGCTCTGTTCTCCGGCCAGGTGGTGCTGCGGTGGCTCGTCTGCTGGCAATGGAGGGCTGCGGAAGTCCGGCACTGGTGCACTGCAGTGGCGGCTGCTGCTCACGGAGATGTCGAGAGGAGAATGAAGAGGATGGCTGCGGTTTGGCTGATGAAAGTTAACGGGGTCCCTATCTAGATATAGTACTGGAATTGAAAGAGATAGGGAGGAAGAGGTTGATACCCATCCAGTTGCTGAGATCTCGGATTTGGTTGAGATTGGGTTTACCTGAACGTAGGAGATGTTTATCAGAAAAAAATCTAGAGGAAGAGATACACCTTTGGGTTGAAAAGTGGGCTTCTACCAACCGGGCTGGGCCGAAAAATCTGACCCTCTTTATTGGGTTTATAGATGCAAACTGAATTTAATTATATATTATACATATATATGGGTCCATCTATATATATGTATTATATATATTAGCGGAAAGAAAATATTATTTAATTTAACTTTATAAATTAAATAATTTAAATAGCAAGAATGTTTAGAGGATAAAATTAAAATAATATAATTATTCTAATTTATATTATATATCTTATGCGAATTTATTAGCTTCCTCAATTCACATAATATAGTATAATATTATCTAAAGAAATATCCCAAAAATAATTTGGGGTATTTCAGTAACGACAATGGATATGGAAGGCACACCAATCCCGTCTTGAGGGGCTAAGGTTACGTTCATAGTGACAAAACAAAAAAAAGGTTTGATGTAGGCATGTATGTGTGGCTAAAAGTTTGAGTTGCGTCATAAAAAAATTTGAAAACCTTAACAACATCTCGAGCCATAGTCCAAACATCCGCAAAGATGTGTTCTCCTTCGACGTGTTGCGTTGCAAAAGCATAAAGAAGTTCTCTATAAGCTATCGAATCATAAATCATTTTGTAAGTGGAGTTCCACCGAGTGCAAAAATCCTTGGGGAACTGCTTTGGGCGAACTTAGTTAGCGTGACGATTGGCGCTCCATTGCTGGCGAAGGTGTTTGCTTCGCCAAAGTACCCGCAAAACAAATCGAATTGGTTCAACAACATACTGTAAAAATGTTAACCCATTTTGGACACATAAGTTTAAAATATGAGGGGTGAAATGGATGTGAAAAAATTTACCACCTATCACAGGTTGACAATATTGGATTAATTCCGGAAGATGAGATTAGAGGAGATGAGTGAGATGTGAGTTGAAAATGGGAGGGAAATGAGGTATTATAGGCCAAACCAAGCACATGAGGGTCGGTCTCGACCGTTGAAATCTAGTCATTGGACTTTTTTTTTCCTTTCCTGACAAATGTTCAAATAAAGACATATTTGATGGAGGTTTGTAATTTTTTTGGGATTTTTTAATTGATATTGATTTGTTTCCGATTGAAAATGTTTTCCTAGCGTTCTTCAAAAAAATTTCGAATTTCTTTCAATTGTTTGATATGTTTTCAAAAATGAAACTTAATTATAAAACTATATCTTCACATGTCACAAATTCATACACTTACAAACACGAAACACTACACATGAGTACATGACACACTCACACACCTAGTTACCCGAGGTCGATTCTCCATCGATGTTCATCTTGTCGGGATGCTTCCTCGTTATATGAAGCTTCAAATTTCCGTATTCGGTGCCTCTCGTAATCTTGCATTTGTGACCGCAATGACGACAAAACGCTTCGAACTTCCCCAGGCCTAGATTGACTTTATCGAAAAGGTTGTGGAACAACGTCACAGATTGATCGGCCAGAATCATGATAACAATATGTCGATATTTAGATGAGAAGTGAAATGAAATGAATCAAGGAGACGAGATTTTATATGCGTTTCGGGTCGAGCTAGTCGTTGTTTGCACAACATCTGCATTATTTTTTAAAAAAAAATATGATATGTGGGACCCACTTTCCAACGACGTTGTTTTTAAAAAATGGGTTGATCGACCCGCCGGGTTAGCAAGTTCCCAAACCCCCGACCCTAACCCTAACCCACAACCCGTCTTGACCCTTTGACCCGAGAACCCGCACCCACCGGGTCATTGATCCGTCGGGTCGGTGATCCGTACGACCCGCCTGGTCACGGGTCGACTCGTGACCTGTGGCCATGTCTAGATACGAGGACTTAATGGTGACGAAACTCCTCGGTTGGAGATGAGATTCCTGGGTTCAGGGATATATGTGACCTCAAAAAGGTTGGTTGATGTTCGGGTTTGGCGGCTAAGATCACAGGATTTCGGTGGTGGGAGCGGGCCGGGTTGGTATGGTGATGTGTCGAGATCCATGAAGGTGGTGGTGGCGGTGGGTTACACACGATGGTATTTTCCACTTAGGAGTTTTGCCCATAAAGGGATTTTTTTACCTTCTAGATAGAGAAACTCTCTCCTCTCTCTAGAAGGGGTTTTCTATGCACCTAGAAGAACCGACCTTAACGAACATGGAATTTAGTGCTCGTAAAAATGAAGGGTTTTCGGCTCTTACAAAACAATGGTCATCGTAGTTTTATTTTCTATTTTTGGATTTTGTTACTAATTGTTTAATAATTAATTTATTTTATATTTTGGTTTTCCAAGCCCTTTCGGGATTTTTGAGGCCTATCAAGATTTCTTTAACCCTCTCGGGATTTATCCGTGCAAGGCACATTATTTTTTCTTTTTCTTTTTTTTTCCTTTTTGGTACTTGCACGGCCAAAAATGAACTTTGCACGCCCAAGGAGGTCATCAAGCAGGCAAAGAACACTAGCTATGGCGGTGGACCAGGCCACAACCGGTGCCAAAGAGGCACTAATGGAGGTGACAAGAGAACTAGAGGAGGCTCGATTCAGACCAGATGCGACTGGTAGAGGCGGAAAACCTGTAGAAGACGCAGGCGCAAATATATGCCCACGCAGCGAGGGGACATCAACGTATGATAACGATGAGGGCCGCCGGAGGCGAAAGAAGCCAAAGACCATAAACCCAAAAACACAGCCCCCGAACAAGAGGAACATAGACCGAAGGCCGAAGAATGACACAATCAAGAAGAACTCCCTCAAACAGCAACTCAATGAAAGGGAAGGAGAAATTTTGAATAAAGGAGATGAGATTGACCACCAAGATTGAATAAAGGGGAGGATACATGCCCGATTACATGGGATACACAAGAGTTTGTGGGGACTTGATATGAAAATTAAGGGTTAGTCGGGTTCAATTTGACGAGGGAAGAAGGGAGCGCGTGAAGCGCATTCCCATGCTCCTAGTTTCACCCTTTATTGAAGTCTAGAAAAAAAATCTATTGTTATAATATAAAAGAAAACAAAACTAATTAAAATAAATCAATTTTCGGAGAAATGTTAAAAAAATATAGTTATTTTTTAACGATAAGAAAAATAACTCAATTTTTTGTAGAGAGCTGGAAACAAAGTAGCTCGATTTTTTTTTTACTATAAATCTAGGCAAAATGATGATATATAATTGGAAAAATTAACATTTTGGTAAATTTTGGATGATATTGATTTGTTTTAATGAGAATGATATCATTTAACTAATTTTAATCTCATTATTTTGAATCATTTAATGAGTTAGGATATTTTGTTATCACTTCTCCGAAAGGTTGTGTTATTTTTCTTACAATTGAAAGGTAAAGAATTTTTTTTAACAATTTTACAAAGGTAGATTTATTTTAATTAGTTTCACCTTAAAAAATTAAATTTGGATAATTAAGAAATAAATGTTTAAATATCTTTCGATCGAATTTAATTCAAATGAAAGGAGGTCTCTCCGCCCGCGTAGAACAACGCCTCCGATGTCTATTCCATTCCCTTGTCCGTTGACTGTCGTCTCCGACCTTGCTTGCCTCTGATCGTAGTCGTCACTGACGGCGTTCGTTTGGCCTGTTGTTTGATGGTTGGCCTTGCCGTTCAAGTGCCAACACCCCCATTCCTCCCTAATCGCTTAGCTTGATCACATCAATTTCTTTGTACAAATTAATTTGCCGACGGTTGATTTTCTCTTTATTTTGTCCATATTTTATCCTGCCTTTTGGTGTTGGGTCATTTCCTTGGTGTAGTTGTGATTAGTTCCAGTAGAGCTTGAAGTATTGGGCGTTCTATTGGATCGAGTGGATCGTAGAACTAGTGTTCATGGTCTTCGAAGATCCCTCGTTTCGATGAGGGGAACGCTGATGATCCGCACTTGCCTAGGTGTCGTCTTTTCCGATGGTGGGTTACGGCTCTCCATCTTCGGTATCGAGATGCCGTATGAGTTTTTGCACTCTCTCGTGTTCTCGGCATTCGTAGTTCGCCCTAGTCTTCCTTGACTTTTTTAACTGGGTGCCAGTTGTTATTTGGTGTTGAGTTTGTCTTTCTTCCTCGTTTGATTTGTGTTTTCTGTTTGTCTTGTATGACATGCTTAATCCCTCTGCCTATTTTTTTGACTTCTTGAGTTACCAGATAATATGTTCTTTGGTATCTCAAATACTATTTTGATAAAAAATGATGAAACGAAATTTAACTAAAAGAGAAGTTTGCAAAACTAATGCTCATTGAACCCGGTTTATGTGGAACTTTCGACAATATCTCTTTTTCACATACCTTCAGAAAAGGGATGATGATTTCGGATGTCCTCGTTTATGGAGCTTTCGACAATATCTCTTTTTTCACACACTTTCAGGGAAGGAAATCAAGTACTTGACATGATGGTGCATCTCGGACTCACCTCGACTATGCTTGAAGAGCGTTCTCTAGCTTGGATCGGCGACCTCATCTGTCAGAACGCTCTTGGACGATGGTTCAACCGCTGTTGGTCATTTCCAAATCCTTGCCTTGTATCAGAATGCTTGAGGAGTGTGACTTGTCTGTTTTGTCATTGAACCCGATTTTAGTATTTATTGTTATAAACTGGTTTGGTTTATAATTTTTTTTCTGGTAGTGTGGTTTGGTTTAAAATACAGTTGAACCGTCAGACCTCCCTAATAGGCTAATAGCTTATACGGAGTGGCTACCATCTTTTGCCTTTCAATCAATTTTCAGAAATCAAATTCCAAATCCCCAATCTCCAATCTCTTTCTATCTTGCTTCTCCTGGTTGAATCTCTATCCTATTCGACCTCTGAACTTGAGAATCTCAAATCAAGATTGGTATTCGACCTCGTCCTACTGTACGCTATCGTTCGAGTGATCCGATTCGTGTTTCCGGCATCAGCCACTGTCCTCTGCGCGTACCTCCCAGCGCCCAGGTTCTATCATTCTTCTTCCCACCTATTGCTTTTCTTCTGTGTTCCTCAGGGTATTCGGCCGATTTTATGTGGGCTCGAGTTTTTGGATCTGGGTTCAATTGATGACTGATTTTTATCTGAGCGTCTGTCTAGTTCATTTTTCTGTTTTTATTGTAAGCTGTAATTGGATGTAAAAAGCTAAATTAGGTTTTGTTCGATGACTTAGATCGTGTTTCATAGGGTTATCAGCAAGTGCTTTCAAATTTGTCAAATTAAGGAGAGGAGGTGAACGAACCCTAGCTCGATTAAGATGGGTGATCGCCACAGAAGTAGCAGCAGCGGATGGACAAGAAACGTGAGCAATGTGAGGTCATTTTTTGGGAATATGATGGGAGGTTTGAGAGGAGGCAGCAATGTCGCATCGTGGACGGTTGCGGCCACCCTTGCCTATTTCCTATGGGTTAAGCCCTCCCAAGATCTCAAGCGCCAGCAGCAGGTTTCTTTGTTGCCTCCTCCTCGCCCGAATCCGTAATATTTGTTCCTTTCTCCTCAATTCCTTAGCTTATACCTATGGTGTGAACATGTAGGAAAGGGTGGCGGCTGCTGCTGCGGCAGGAGTACAATCTGCTCCTTCTGAACCCAAAGCTCAACCTCAACCACAAGCCAAGGTTTCATTATTTTTAACACCTTGCATACTTAAGGCTTTATCAATGATTACTGTAATGATGTGTTTAGAGCATCTACAACCAAACCTTTTTATTAAAGGTAACCCCATGGTTGTAGGCAAAACAAAGGTAAAGAGAGGAAAAGGTTTATCTTGGTGTGGAGAGATAGAGAGTGTCTTGGACCATGTCCAAAAGCATGATGCTTTATTTATTTTTATGTTTTTTTATTTAACTAATAATATTATGATTGGTGGAAACTGGACGGTGGATATAAATAAATGAGAAAAAGAGAAGAATGAGTTAACTCATGGTTTTGGAGTAAAAATATGAAAACCTTAAAGAATGAGGTAGATAAAGTGAAAAATTATTTAAAAGAAAAAATAAACAAGTTGTCAAAATATTACAAGGAGAGAGGAAAAAAAATGGAGAAGATGTAACCTTATGGTTGAAGATAGTCTTTTATATGGAAGGAAAATGGATTTCTAGCAACTACTGTAATCATTTGGTGTGTGCAATCACATTCTTTTTGTTCATTTATCTTTTGGTTGCTAATCCTCAGGAAACTAGATCGGTATACACAGACAGCAGCACAAAACCTAGTAATTCCTAGAGGATACAATGGATCTGCTTCTTGCATTGCTTTCAGGCACAGGTTTCATTCCCTTTTAACAACTCGTGTTCATGTGCCTTTCTTGTAACAAACTAGTTTTGATTGTTTATCTTTTCTAAATTCCGTATTTTTGGCAATCCGCAGGAAACTGGATTCATGTATGATACAGCAACAACACCTGTTCTAACAATTCTCGGGATTAAATTCCTCCACTCTTAGAATATTCGTCGTTGGCCTCATGCTCATTACCATCATGATCACCGTCTTCTCTCATGTTAGTTGATATAGTTACTCGCTAGAGCTGCAAGAGGACTCCATGCTTTTGGCTTTCCTGTCCATCTTACCTTGTACTCATAACTTGAATAAATGTCATGGAATTGTCCAAGGGAAAGTTGATTGGGGTATTAAAGCTCAATAGTTTTGGGGCACTGTTATTTCGTAGTTTTTCTACTCGTCACTTGCTATTTTTGCACTTCTCGCCTTGGCAGGCCTTGGCAAGGGTGATTTAGGCCTCCGAATGTGTGGACTTGAGCCAACATCATGCTTCTTTTTGCTTAGACAGTAGTCATATTTTTTAGGATCAAATATGGTGGTACTTTTTGGTTCCCTGATTCTAACCAAAAATCACAAGTTTCCTGCTGCCTCAGTTTTGCTATTTTTTTTATTGTATTTATGGAATTTAACACATTCAGAAACAATGAAAACTGTTCTTTTGAGCTTTTGACCAAAAAATATGTTATCAAGCTGCTACTACAACCAACATGAGGAAAAAAAGAGCACATATAGAATAAAGGAAAAATGAATCAAAATAATACCAACTATCACATATGAATCAAAAATAATACGAATTAAAAAAAGTCTCAAAATAATATAAACTATCCGCCTATAAACCAAAAATAATACAAACTTTAAAATCAACTAAAAATAATAGAAACTATGAACTTTTAACTCAAAATAATACAAACTTTTCAAGTTGGACTAGGAGAAAAATCAACACAAAACATTATTTACACAAATAACAAAAATATGAGTATATAGTCACACTTTGCAAAAATGCATCCCCTTTATTTTTAAATACACCAAAATCACTATTTATATATTCAACTTTACAAAAAAAACCATTTTTATTTTAAAATTAAATAAAATCACATCCACTTTATCCATAATTATTAAAAAAATAGATTCATATCCTAAAATTCATGTAATTTTGTGTAATTTCTAAAAATTGGGGTTGTATTATACTACAAAGTTAGACAATCAAATAGTGGGTTTGATGTATTTAAAATATAAAAGGTGGATTTGTGCAAAGTATGAATAATTATAGATTTTTTTATAATTTTGATAAATAAAATTTTATTTTGAATCTTATCCTAATTTAAGTTCAAAAGTTTGTTTATTTTAAATTAAAAGTTCATATTTTGTATTATTTTTAGTTGATTTTAAAGTTTGTATTATTTTTGGTTTATAGGTGGATAGTTTGTATTATTTTGAGATTTTTTTATTTCGTATTATTTTTGGTTCATATCTTATAGTTGATATTATTTTGAGTCATTTTTCCTAGAATAAAAAGTGTAATAATTTGGTTCAAGTGGAACACTTGATGTGGTGATCATTGGGGATTAATGTACATGGGTATAGCTTGGAGCTTCACAATGGCACTTTTCTATTTTTATGGAAAGTTTCACATGATCTTTAAATTACATTTTTCCTAATATGGACCCACATATCCAAATTTTAGTCTTTCTTTGGTCAAATCTTAAGTCACCCACCAAGCCAGCCAGTCAAAACCACCAGTCCAGTTCTTTACCCGGAACACACCACAATTCATTAGCTGCAACGTTTTGGGTGTGTTTTTATTCAGAAACAATCACCAAAAACCTAGTTGAAGAAGATACTAAAAAGTTTTAAAGAAGATTTGTACCAAATGCTTGTGGTTTCATTGTACTGGCATGAGTTTGTATGTTTTGGGATTGTGGGTGCTGCCATTTTTGTGTCCCTGTATGTGCTTTCAAGGAAGGAAGGAGGAGGGAGAGGAGAAGAACACAACAGCAGGTATGAGAGCCTGGTGATGGCTAGGCCGGATGAGGAAGGATACGCCGAGGCTCTGCCAAGAGGCCATGTCGGTTCGTTTCAGCTCTGGACCTGCTGCTGGCAAGGTTTGCATCCCGGTTGGCTCCTCGGGCTCAGATTGGTCTCCTTTTCGGTGTTGGCTGGGTTCTTGTTGTGGGATTTGGAAGAGTGGGATGGAAACATCTTTTTCTACTATAATGAGTATGTTTAATGATTTCTCTTCTCTTTGATTTTTGGATTTTGAGTTTAAATCAACAAATGCTAAAAGTATCGATGTTAAAAACTAGGTCACATTTGGTAGTACTGATGGCTACTCATTGAGTCCAGTTCGAATTGTCTGTCGTGTTAGCAGGATAGCAAATAAGGCGATATTTGGCACAGATGATCCAGACTGCATTGAGTCTGTAAAGCTTGTTTATTGAAGTAGACATGGATTTTAGTTGGATGATAATAAGCCTACCAAGATAGTACTTAACTGTCAAGACACAACTGGGTTTCTTATACTCGTCGTATATTGATCTGCAGGTGGACATTTTCTTTGACAATGTGGTATTTTGCGGTATGTCAGGCATTCGAAATGATAAGCAGAGAATTCAGTCTCCATTTACAAGCACTATGATCATGGAAATTTAGGAAATTTTTGCTGTACATTTCATGTGTATGCAGATTGGCAGTGTAGTATCAGCCCATGGTTGTTGGATGTACTACAACATGAACAAATCTTTATCCGAAGATGCAGAAGAAAACCAGTTTGGTATTACAAGGGACTACGTTAACAGACCCTACAGGAACGTCATCGTATTACAAAGCCACTATTACCAAGAAGAGGTCCTGAAAAGAGCAGGGTTTTGGGGATATCTTATGCAAATAGCTTATCAAGTTAGTTGGTGATTTTTTTTTCCTTTGCAGATGATAATAAAGAGTTCAGTTTGTGAATCCGATACTATTTTTCTTGATGATCCAGATTTGACCCACTCCGGAAACAGACTTGTGCAGGTGCTGTCATTCTAACAAATCTCGTGTTTTGGTGCGTTATGGTGCCATTCCTCTCCAACGCACACCTGAGCCTCAACCTGGTGAGACTCTATTTCTTGGTTCATCAAGAAACTACACACTGTCAAGCTATGCTTCCTCTTCAGTTCCTGATTTAAACGCGTCGCTTTGCAGATGATGGGGTTTATGCATACTCTTAACGCCGCTTTCCTCTTGCTGGATACTTCTTTCAATAGCCTAGTAAGTACCCATCTGCCTACATTTTCAAAACACCAATAATATCAATTGAACATGCCTTATAACCGTCCTGTTTTCGACAGCCATTCCCCTGGTTCCGGCTTGCATATTTCGTGCTATGGAGCTCAACTTACGCAATCTTCCAATGGGTGATGCACGCATGTGGTTTTCCATGGTTAGCTTCTTCATATTCATAATTCATACATGATTCAGACTTCATTTCCTTTATATTGATCTTATAGTTTCCCAGGTGGCCTTATCCTTTCCTTGACCTTGCAACTCCATGGGCGATTTTGTGGTAATAGATTTTGATCTTAAGCTTTGGATTCGCAAACTTGCGAGGATGAATGAACTACACTCCGATTGATTGGTTTATCAAAATGCAGGTACTTGATCCTAGCAGCAGCTCACCTTCCTTGCTATGGATTCTTTGTTCTGATTGTAAAAACCAAGAACTCGCTGTTCTTTAAATGGTTCCCCCATGCTTATCTCAGAACAATTTAAGGAGCGTCCTCGTCTTCGTCGTCTTCTATCTTTGCCCCATGAAAGGGAACTCAAAGTTTTGGCCTTTTTTTTTTCTGTCCACTTCTGAGAGAGATGCTTTCTTGCTATACATACCCATCTTCCTATTTCATTCAAATTTTGTACATAAAAGGGAGATGTCGGTTCTTTCAACCTCCCAAGGAGTATTCACTATGTAATGTGTATATAATAGATGAAAGGAAAATCACCCCCAAATGATTCTTATGTGTTATATATATATATGATTAAATCTATCAAAACTAGTAGGTTGTGTTCATAAAACTACTTCGTATTATTTTATATCAAGTGAGGTCACTGTAATATATTTTGCTTAAAAGTAGAAGTTTATGTTCAAGTCATGTGAGACAAGTGATCAAAGGTTCAAATCTAATTTTGATCATTTTTTCCTTTTTATTTTTTTTTTAAAAAAATACCTATAGAATACTTGGCCCATCTATTCTATCAATACATAAAACTTCATGGTTATGACTCATTGCGAAAACATCCTCTCGATTAGTTTTGGATAATAATTTATGTATCCTAACCCCCAAACCCTACTTCATTGTAGGATATTGAGTTATTATTGTTGGTTGTGCCCCATTTTAGTAGATCCGGGCAAACACGAGTGCGGGCCAAGCTTAGGACAGATTTACCTCAAATATTATCCCGGTGTTGAGGGCGCGGGCCTAAGCTTGCTTCACGGGTTGGAATGTTGGATGTGTTGTTGCTACGAGGTGAGGGGCACCATTGTTGGTGTAGTGGAGGAGAAGGTATTATTTCATTACTGATTCAAAACCAAATACAGATTGGGTATTTATATTACTCTTTGTTACATTCAGGAAGCTTTCTGACTTTGTTTGTATTAGATGTTCATGAGTGTTGTGTGTGTTGTGTGATATGGGTCGGATCATTGGACACCAAGTTGGGTTGGTGATCCACGCTTCTAAGGGTTGTAGGCTGAGACTCTCTAGTACTCCCCGACACTTCAAATTTGTGGATACACAGTTTTGAGTGGTTTAATTGAAACTGTTGCGTGGACAGGGGCTTTGTTAAAGAATCAGCTACTTCATCTTTCGAGGAGATGAAAGCAACGTGTAGTGATCTCTTGGCGACTCTTTCTCTGCCAAAGTGATAGTCTAGAGATAAATGCTTGATCTTGTGATGGAGAATCAGATTTGCAGCTAGATACGTGGCGCCAATGTTGTCACACCAGAGGATCGGTGACTGAGAGAGGCGAATACCAACATAAGCAAGAACTATCTGGATCCAAATTAACTCACATTTTGCAAGGACAAGTGAGCAATATTCAGCTTCGGTAGATTATCAAGAGACAGTTGGTTGTTAATTAGAGCTCCATGAGATGAGATTATGACCATGAAATATGCAATATGCTCCCATTGAGCGACTATCAGAGCGATCAACTCCCCAATCAACATATGAATAGGCCGAAAGCTGATGATCAACAGTGGACGGAATGTGAAGCTTGTAGTGAAATGTGTGATTAAGATATCTGAGTAAATGCTTAGCTACTTGCCAATGGACCTGGCGTGGATCATGCATAAATTGTGCAAGTTTGGTGACTACAAACGAGATGTCTGACAGTGTGAATGATAAGTATTGAAGACTGCCAACAATGCTCCTATACCGAGAGTTATCTTCAACCGATGGAGACGGAGCAGATGCATCAAATGTCAGGGCCATGGGAGTAAGGATTGGTTTAGACATCTCCATCCTTGTTCTAGTGAGAATGTCCTAGATGTGCTTTGATTTACCGAGAAGGAAGCCGGACTTGTCCCTGGTAATTTCGATGCTAAGGAAGAATGTGGCCGAACCCAAATCCTTGACAAGGAACAACCTGAAGAGATGATTGACAAACTTTGCAGACAAAGGGGTGTTAGAGGATATAACCAATATATAATCAATGTAAACCAAGACGAAGTGCAAATCAGTGCTATGACGATAAGAAAATAAGGAAGTGTCTAAGGGATACGGATTGAACCCCATAGAGATTAGGGAATCACTTAATTTGGGAAAATCTCGGGGAGCCTGTTTGAGACCGTAAATAGAATGATTAAGGCGGTAAATATGAGAGGGAAATGAGGAATTTACAAAACCTGGCGGTAAATATGAGAGGGAATCACTTAATTTGGGAAAATGCATTTTGCATGCCAAGTTTCCTGGTGGACCAATTGTACACAGCAGCAAGGGACAACAAGAAGGGAATTGTCGAGGGCTTAGCAACAGGGCTGAAAGTTTCATGGTAGTCGAGGCTTGATAGTTGATGAAAGCCTTTGGCCACTAATCGAGTTTTCCCCCTCTCAATGGAACTATCACTCCTCCTTTTGGTTTTGAAGACACACTGAACTCCCAAGACATTTGTTGTGGGTGAAGGCGGGACAAGTGTCTAGGTTTTAGTGTCAATGAGGGCTTGAAATTCAATGGACATAGCCTGACGCCATTCAGAGTATTTTGAAGCCATGGTAAAACAAGTGGGTTCTTCTGGGACAGTAATGCTGAGAGAGCATGAGGGCCAAGGGATGGTCCCATTAGTGCGTACTCCATGTCTGAGGGAGTTGGTTCTAGATCGAGTCACCTTGGGATGTGGTGGGGGATTATTTGGTGGCGGTGAATCTAATGAAGTAGAGGTAGGGGATGATGAAGAGAATGACATGGGTTGGGTATTTAGTGTGGGCTCAGAGGGAATAAGGTTGGATAAGGGTAAATTAAAGGGAAGTTGGGCCTCCAAAAAAGTGGGTATGGTTGTAGTTTGTGTTTTTGTATGTGGGGTGAAGTTGGGTTCAAATAGAAAAACACTTTCGTGAAATATGACATCACAAGAGGTAAACATCCTCCGAGCCTTCCAATCATAACATAAGTAGCCAGTGGTATTCGGTGAGTACTCGAGAAATATAGTGGGTGAGGAGCAGAAAGACAACTTGTGGCGATTGTAGAGGTGAAGGTTAGGGAAACACAAGTAACCAAATACCCGAAGAATACGATAATTTGGAGGTTTGTGAAATAGCGTGAAGTAAGGTGATTCTTTGTCAAGAATCGGAGTGGGGAGGCAGTTCATTAGGTAGCCAACTGCTTGAAAGGAAAAATCCCAAAAGTGAAAAGGGAGGGAGGCGTGTTTGAGAAGTGTAAGCCCGATGTTAACAATTTGACAATGCCGCGACTCGACGGAACCATTCTGTGGGTGGGAATACGAACAAGTCAAGCGATGTACAATTCCCAAACTTTGGAAGAGAGGGGCAAGGGGTTTAAACTCGGTCTCATTATCCGTTTGAATGGCGATAATGCTCGATTGAAAGAAATTTTTGACATATTTGATAAATGTGATGAAAATAAAATTTACTTGGGATTTTTGTTGTAAAGGAAAGATCCAAGTGAACTTGAATTGGAAAAATCCTCAACTATAACAAAAAGAATATAATTTATTTCCATTGATAGAAGTTGTGTTGGAAGGACCCCAAATGTCCATAAACATAAGAGCTAACACCTTAGAGGACCGAGATTGTCTAGGGAAGTGAGGGAGAGCATGGGCTTTAGCCCAAGAACAAGACACACAAGGAAAACAATTAAAAGATGGGCTTGAAAATCTGGAAAATTGGTGGCCCAAAATCACAACCTTTGTTATTAGGCTTGAAGGATGGCCTAATCGAGCATGCGACGTGCCACATGAGAGACGTCAGAGATAAGCTAGTGTTTGTGTTGTTCAGAAGCAGTAGAGATGTGGACTATAATGGGGTCGCCGAACAGACATACAAACCATCCTCAACGGTGCCCTTGACCAAAGTTGCCTCCATCTGAAAGTCTTTAATAAGAAAATGCGATTTGTCAAAGACGAAGTGAACATTATTATCTAAGCAAAAATAATTTACAGACAATAAGTTCTTTGTCAAAGATGGAGCATGAAGAAGATTGAAAATTTGAAAACGATGAGATGGAGTGGAGAGATAAGTTGAACACTGATTATGAATCGAAACAGAAGAACCATCGCCAAGTGACACAAACTCAGACCCTTCATAAGTTAAAACGATCAATTCTCAAATTGGATAGTCGCGGTTGTATTCGGGTACCAGGAAATTCAAGAATTATTGGATAAAGCGGTGTAATTTGCTTGAAAGTTTCTCAGAGGAGGCGGTTGGAATGAGTGATCAAATTGATTCCAACACCTACCCATTGTATGGCCCCTTTTCTTTTAGAGCTGACAAATAGGACGCATACCGATCAGGGGCGCCAGAGAAAAGCTGAGATCCTTGCATCTAGATAGAAAAGTTAAACCGTCCTCCACTACACCAGCAATGATGCACCTGCAAAAGCTAAACCGTTGGTGTACTTCGACCCAAAAAAAACGTCGCCTAGTGATCATCAGCTTACAGTGTACTTCAACCAAAAAAAATAAAATTGCAGCTGAGTAATGAAGCTATTGCGATTGCATTGCTAACAACAATTGTCTAGATCAGCGGTTGCGGGATGTTGTTTACTTGGACCAAAAAACAAAGTGAAGCTACTGTGATGCGGTTGGTTGGTGATTAAGGTATAGATTTTTTTTCATTAATTTTTTTCTGTCAGAATTCATTAATTTTTTTCTTATAAGTACGTATTTAATAAATAATAATTAATATCAATTATTATATATGTATTTTAATAAATAAAAAATAGCGGTTACCCATTACGGGGCGCTAGGCCCGTAACTGATATATCTGCGTTCCTAATCCCGTACCGTTTGCAGACACGGGTCGGACTTCGTGGCCTGCTTGGGCTTCACTCCCTGTCCATTCCCGTTCGTAATAGCAGATGGACGGGACGGGTTGGGCGGGCTGATTTGTGTTTGCCCAAGTCTACATTTTAGTAATATTTGGACCATATTCAAGTAAAGCACAAAGTTCTTTCCTCATTTATATCCATAAATATTATATCATTTTTTTAATCTACACGCATCCAATCCTTATCGTTCTGTCAGAGGTCTAAACATCTATATTCTATAACGACTTAGGCCTCCATAACCTCATCCGTAAGGATGCTCTCGGATAGGTCTTACCACCCGAACTCTTACCTAATAAAAAACAAAAAAAAAAAACAAGCATCGTGGAGCATTTTTACATGCATTTGGATTTTAGGGTACACAAACTCACCACCCATAAGCTAGGTGGCAATCGGGCTATTCAGTTTGGGTTTGGGTATACCTATTCAGGTCGGATCATATGTCTTGTATATTGTATATTCGATCGGGTTTGGGTCGGGTTGGATAAGTTTTCTGGTCTGGTAAGTTTGGACCAAATGGATTTCGAGTTGGGTCGGGTTTAGGTTGGGTCAAGTCAGGTCATATTTAGGTTTATTATAAAATGATGATTATTTTTATTTATCTTAATTATCGACTATTAAACATCATTTATTTAGTTATATTAGGTCTCATTTTATGTAATTCACAATATTTGAATATTTAAAAATAAGACAATTAAAGTAATTATAAGGATGAGTTGAGTCTTATTCGGGTCGGGTCAAGGATGGGTTAGACCGAGTTCGAGTTCATTCAGATATCGGGTAAAAATGGGCCAGGCTTGGGTTTGGGTTCGAGTTGTGCATGATACTAGATTTTCGGGTTTCGATCAAGTCTAGGTTCGGGTTCGGATGAATCGAGTCGAGTTCTCGGGTTGAGTCAGAGTTTGCGAGCTCTAAGTAAACATATAAACTTTCATTTAAAAAAAATAAAATAAAATTTGGGATACATGGGCATGCACATGGTAGCATGGGCGTGCATATCCCCTAAATGCAAATGGGAAATACCACCTATAAACCCATTCAAACTATACTTTGACCTGACCAATCAAAACAGTTCGTGTGGCTTTATTATCAGAAATTGAGAAGGACATCCTATTAGTATAGGATATAAACATTTAGGAAGACAAACCATCATCAGAGCTGAAGCTTTAGCATTGATGCATGGCGTACAATAAATTAGGGAGTTTGGGATATCCAAGATACAAATAGAGGAGGACTTCCTAATTATTATTAAACATCTTCGTGATAACTCCAGATGCCCATAAGAAATTGAAATGCTAATCAGCTGATGTTATATATTAAACTGTTTCTCCTCGGAGTTGAACAAATATAATTCTCTCATATTCCCCGAGAAGGCAATAAAGTGGATGATAAGGTTGCACACCTTTGCCACTTTGTCACGAGGAGAGAGATTTTCAATGATCGTGGTATACAAGATCTGCCACTTTGTCACGAGGAGAGAGATTTTCAATGATCGTGGTATACAAGATCTCGTCTAAAAGGATGCTTCGATATGAAATCTTACCTAATAAATTTTTTTTTTAAATCCCATTTTAAGGTAATTTTATGATAGGAAATCAGGAATCCACCATCCAACCACAAAACTGGCTCTTCCTTCCCATGACCCAGCCCATGTTGTTGACTTGGCCCCATTATCAGCTGTCTATGAAGGCCATTAATTTCATTCACTTGAATCTCCCACCCCTTTTTAATGCCACCACTACTACACTTTCCACACCCTCCAAATTTGCCAATTTTAAGCGCCAACCCATTTTGCCTTCCACAACCAACCGCAGATCAATTAGCATTTAGCAGCCAACAACACTGTTCTAGAGCTGTCCTGTCCACTTCGATTCCATATGGGAAATTCAAATGGGGAATTGGGTTTTGAGTACTGGTGGCGATGGCAAGTCCCAGTTTGCGCTCTTATCATCGCTGTCCCGGCTACGATTTCTTTCGTTCTGATCAAGAGGAGGTTCAGATCAGGCCATCATCTTAGCCATGGCTGTTTGTGGGTCCCTTGCTGGAGAGGGATGAATCCCAAGTGGCTTCTTCTGTATAGAGTCTTCGCTTTCATCTCCATGGCTTCGATCTTATACCAATTCGTTGCCTCTCTAGGGCTTTTCGTCTTCTATTTCTACACCCAGTACGATTTCTTCTCTCAATTCCATTGCATTAGAAATTGGGTATTGTAGATTGGGGGATTAGGGTGAGTGGGTAATCGAATTCATACTTCATAGGATTATGTATTGTTGGTCTCTATCTTTCTTGTTTGAGATATTAATTGAATTTTGGATTTTGCTGTTAAGAGAGTGGGAACTGACTTTATAGAAAGATTAGTTGAGGAGTGCTATCCGTGTACAGGAGGGCTAGCTTGTGTGGTGCAGGATCGCCTGGCATCGTTTCTGTTCTCATCTTCGTTTTTTAACTTTGTTTTCTATACTCCCCTTCCTGACATGTCATGCTTAATTGTGCCTCTTGTTTTCTGTTTGATCATGGTGTTTATATTTGTTCTTTCGGAAACAGCATGTCGACGTAGTCAGAGAAAGGGTGTGTAAATCTCAACCCTCAGACCCTGTTCTGAGCGGGATAGATTGGGATTGTTGAATTTGTTGTTGGTGTAGTATTAGTTGAAATGTACAAGGAGTGATCCCCGCTTATTGACTCACCGGAGTTTGAGAGATGAGCTACTCATTTGATGTGCAGATACCTAATCATATAGTTTGATCATTTATTAACTAGCACTATCGATGGAATACAATGAAAACTGGCATGACAATTGACATTATCGTTGCGAATAAGGTGTTGGCTTTGTGTAAAATCCGTTGTTCAACGAAATAACTGATGTGATTGGAATTTATGTGCAGGTGGACTTTTACCTTGGTTATGGTTTACTTTGCGGTATGTCCATTGTTGTTCTGCAGATTTCTGAGCTTTGGGAGGGCATTTTAGTAAGATTGACAGTTATGCAATGCATATAAGGTCCTCATCTGTGAACCTTTTCGTGTAGATTGGAACGGGCATATCTGCTCGAGGATGTTGGATGAACTCGGGGATGGCTCCATCTGAAGCTAGAGAGATAGATAAGCTTCTGAACAACAGATATAATGAGGCAAGAACAACAGAAAACGCAAGTTTCAAAGGACGCGAGAAGGGCAATTTGCAGAAGCATTTCAACCAGGTTGAAACCGAGGAGCAAGCAGGAATCTGGGGTTATCTTATGCACATAATTTATCAGGCAAGTTATATTTGTTTTACGCGATTTTTCTTAGGATGATGGCTGTTTCTCCCTTTCAGCTGCAAATGTCTAACCATTTTTCACACAATTGAATTATATGGATGCTAGAGACACTAGATGGAACTATAAGTAAGGTAGGCCTCTTTAAGGATCAAGCTATTACCCTGCCGTTCTTTGTGAAAGTCGTACATCAGACAATATAGGCCAATTCTCGGTCATAATTCATGTTAGGAGAAGAAGAAGAACTGTAGGACCATCGGTTTACACAGGAGCTAATTTGCTTCCATCTGTTTTCAGGTTTCTGCGGGTGCTTCTATCCTTACAGACATAGTGTTCTGGTGTGTTCTAGTCCCGATGCTCTCTGGGAAAGAATTTCAACTTACGCTGGTGAGCACTCTTCGCTTGCAAGTGCATATAGCCTCTATGGCATCTGCACTGCAGAGAGAGAGGCCATGAATGTGCCTCGCGTTGCCTTGCTGCTATCCTGTCCACTTTGTAATCTGTAAGTGAAAGCTAATTAACTTCGCGTTCTTGCAGTTAATTGGGGTCATTCACGCCCTGAATGTTGTCTTCCTGGTCATCGATTCATCTCTAAACAATCTTGTGAGTGTGAATCTATCTAGATGGTGATTCCTTTTGTGTTGTGTACTTTTGCTCATAAATGCAAGTTTCCCGTTTTTATCATCTTCGTCATCAGCCATTCCAGTGGTTTGGGTTCACGTATTTCGTATGGTGGACCGCAATTTACATAACGTTCCAATGGATTGTCCATGCTTGCGGTTTGACACGGTCAGTTCTCTATCCGATCTGTCAAACATTCAGATGATCTCAATGGAAACTCTTAGCATACTTATCGAGTGAATACCTTTGCAGGTGGCCATACCCTTTTCTTGAACTCGCAACTCCTTGGGCGCCATTGTGGTAAGTATATGTATATGTAAACAACCTCCTCTATAGCATTATGGTTTCACCAACCGAGCACTTCCCTTACTAACTAATAGATGGAATCGTCTTGCAGGTATCTCGGGTTGGCATTGTTCCACTTCCCATGCTATGGACTCTATATACACCTCACCAAGGCAATGGTCTCGGGTTTTTCAAGACTGTTCCCCCAAGCATACACGAGGTTATTCACACAATCTACTTCAATTGTATACATTACATTTCCTTTCTTTGCTTAGTTGGTAATTAAAGTTGATCTTTGACAGATTAAGCGAGGGGACGCTGCAGCGTGAGAAAAAAGCGTAAATCTTGCAACGGAAGGATGTACAAGTTCAATGTGAATGTGGTGTGGACGACGGAAGCCCAGCTTCACCCACTGTAAACAATTTATATATAGTTCAAGTGGCAAATTCATGGTCATTTGTAATAAAACATAGGCTAAATGACAGCAGCTGCTACTTCACTTTGATCCTCCCTTACAAGTACGGACGACTTCGAATCATGGGAGTTCAGTTATTAGTAAACTGCATTTGTAATAAAACATAGGCTAAATGACAGCAGCTGCTAGGGAATCGTCTGCCTTGTCTCCTGCGTTTTGCCGTACCGATCCTGCAAAATCAATTTATCTGGTTTATAGATGATTGGGGATCGGATGAGGCCAATGGATGGAATGGCAACGAGTTCTAATTCGCTATTTTGCCCAAAAGCACTGTTGTTGACATTGGCATTGGCGGATCTAGGGGCTACCCCGGAAGAAAAGCATAGGAATTTTTATTTATCTTATAGATTTTATTTTAGTAATTTTTACTAATTTTAGAGATAAAAAGAGTGTAAAATGAATAATAAATTCCAAAACAATTTAACCTTTTTTTTTGGGAGATATGGTTTTTTTTTAGCTTTGAGGTCATCAGTTCAAACCTCATTAAAATCATTTTTTGACGTGTTCGTAGAAAGGAGAGATGGTTGGCATCTCCCCTGACAGGGACGGGAGCTGCCTTCGGGCTTTTCTCAACACATCCGGTTAAGGCTTTCCACCTTCGGGTGGATCTTCAACCCAATTTTTTTTCGAATAAAAAAAAAGAATCATTTTTTGACATTTTTTATTTCTTTTAGTTTTTTTCTACTAAATATGTCTAATGAAATAACAAATTTAAGATTTTCTTCAATATATATAATCAAAAAATTTCTATTCTATATATACATATAAAAAATTCTCATTTTTTAAATAATTTATATTTTTTAGTTAAATTTTTTATACTAAAAATGATTATCTAATTCAGAAATTTAAAGTTTTTTCTAATATATTTAAACAAAAAATATTTTTCATACATACATAAAAACAATTCTCGAAAATATTTTTAGCCCCCTCTATAAATATTTTTTAATCCACCACTAGTTGATGACTTGGTGTTGATTGATTTGATATGCATATCTCAAGAACATATTCATGGTTACAGTGGCGGAACCAGAAAATTTTTAGAAGAGAGGCACAATCTTTTATATATGCGGTGTCATTTTGGATCAAAGTGGTATAAAGAACTCTATATAATACAACAACAAATTATGTTATTTTAGGATAAAACGTCGTAAATTTATGATAAAATATCGTTGCTTTTTCCCATTATAAAACATATAAATAAATAAATAAATGAAATAGCCGAAGAAAAAAAACTAATAAAATAAGGATAGAAAACGCAATATAATGAATATTGATTCAATAGCTAATTTGTTGTACTCTTAACATGTAATAATGTATCACTAAATATAAAAAATTTAAAGTTGCATAGCTTCTTACCTAATTGTCAAAATATGTAAGTATAACCTCTCGTTTCGAAGCTCTTGGGATGAATTATAGTATGTGAATGTTAATATAAGTAAAATATAGTAGCATTATAGTTTATTGAAATAATATTAAAGTGATTAAAATATCTTTAATTTTCAAACATTCATAATTTTTTACTCTTATATCGGATTAGAACGTATTACATGTTAAAATGAAACTATATATCTACGAAGGGAATACACATAACTAATTCATAGGATGAGGATGGAGCACGTGCTCCCCCATGCCCCCTTGGCTCCGCAATTGCATGTTTACATATACTCTGTTCACAATGCAATTACAAAGGCTATATGCACCGAGAACATGTTCTATATATATGCACTCAACACGAACTGATCTTAAATCACGTGTTCATCATTAAATGCATCTGACCTTAAATAATTAACGAGACACATCTGACCTTAAATAATTATAGTATGTGAATGTTAATATAAATGCATCACGTGTTCAAGCTTGGTTCGTTTGTTAAACGAGCTCAAGACGAGTCGAGCCTAATTTTTAAATAAGCTTTATTTTCATTTTTTTAAACAAACTTAGTTTGTTTAAAAAATTAACGACCTCAAGCTGAGTTTTTTTCGAGCTTTAAGCAGTTCTACTTGGTCATAACATATTAATTTAAAGGAAATTTTAGAAATTCCATAAAATTCAAGCTTAAATCGAATGAGCCGAACTTTCAACCGAGCTTAAAATTTTGTTCAAGCTAAGCTTATTTAGATAAGTAAACGAGCCCGAGTCAAGTTTTTTTTGAGTCAATTCCGAGTCGAGCTCGAACTATTCAATTCATATAACAACCATACATGACAGTACGTATAGATGATATAGTTAGATTAAGGTGGACTGTTAGCAAATGTTGGAGTGAGCCATAAACTGGATAAACAACAAATTGCACATAAAACGCATCATGCATAATGTATCGATCAACCAACCAACCATTATATATAGTCCACCATATAGAACAATACCGTAGCAGAGCGGTGCAAATCTTTTCAGAGGCCCTCAGTTAAAAAAAAATTAGGCTCGATTTATATTTTTGGTTAATTAATTTTATATAAATGTTTTAGAAAAAATGTGTTATAAAACTTAGAAATAAGATGATAAATTTTTTTTTTGATAAATTTTTTGCATAAAAATATTGTAGATGATTCTTGTAAAACTTTTATATTTTGAAATTTCCTATCACAATTCAGAAAAATAGTAATAGTGAACTAATTCATATAATGATGATTTTTTTATGAGTTTTTCCTAAAAAAAAGGGAGAAGTGTTTGAAACTGATATGAATAAACAACAATAATTTAATTTTTTTTCTTTATTTTTTTTTAAACAAGAGAAGATCTTGGAGGAAAAAAAATCAAGTGAATAAATAACATGTTATAATATGCTGAGGAATGACACGTTTCGACCGATAAGTAATCCTTGGGTTTCGAGAAAGAGCTTAAAGTGTCCGAGTTGATTGATTGGTCGTGCGGTGCTTGGAATGAAGATATGGTGCGTGGAGTCTTCTTGCTATCGATGTGAACTTGTTTCTGAGCATGAGAGTGATTGATGCGGAATCCTCGGACAAGCTCCTGTAGCACTACACAAGTGATGGGAATTTCATTGTCAAGTGTGCCTATCACCTGCTTATGGAGAAACTTTCTGCAACTGCGGAAGCCTGTATATCGAACCCTTCGAGATCATGTTCGTTGTGGAAGAAAGTATGGAAAGTTCAGGTGGCGCAGAGAGTGAGAAATCTGATTTGGAGAGCTTGCAACGGTGTGTTGCCATGCTTATTGAACCTCAAGGGAAGAAGGGTGGCCACGAGTGATGCTTGTGACTTATGCGACCTGTCGAAAGACGATGCTCTTGTGTTTTTCCACTGTATGTTGGTTGTACTAGTGTGGAATTTATTCCCTTCTCTTGGTAGTCAATGGAAGCGGGTGAGGAGTGTCTTGGACTCTTTCGAGAGGATTACCCAGCTTAAGGATAATGCAGCGACTCAAACCTGGGCATATGCTCTTGAGGCGATTTGGATGTGGCGAAATGGAAGAATCTTTGATTTTGAAATGCTAGAGGCGAAGGAGCTTGTGTTGAACGTTAAAAGGAGTGTGGAGGAATACAACAAAGTTGTGTGCATTGATCGGGCAAAACCTTCACAATGTCTCCAGGAAACCCGAAGGTGGACAACCCATGAGGAGGGCTGGGTGAAGGTGAATAGCGAAGCAGCTGTTGGTCTCGACAGATCTTGCGGAGTGGGCTATGTGGCCAGAAATGAGAGAGGCATGGCTCTGTTTGCTGCAGCTCGTTCGGTTCAGGAGATGGACAATGCGGACCTGGCGGAAGCGGAGGGACTCGCTTGGGCTCTCGAGCTTTGCAAGATGCAGCAGTTGCCTCGGATTTGTATCAAATCGGATAGTCTCAGGGTCATTACAAAGATACAAAACGATGATTGGCCTAGGAGAGAACTAGTGGATCAACTGAGGAAGATTGACAAGCTTTCAAAGAAGTTCGATGAGTGCCAATGAAGTCACATTTCGGGACATGCGAATAAAGTTTCTGACTTTCTTGCAAGTTTGAAGCCTTCGAGACTTTTCATTATGTTTATTTACTCTCATTTCCCTTCTATTTTAAAAACTTTATTGTTGGATGATTTGAAGTAATTGAAGCTTTGGTTTTTGCTCAAAAAAAAATTGATGTGGTTGTACAAGATATATACACTTTACTTAGATAGAGTTTTTACCTTTAGATAGATTTATCTTTTGCATGGAGCCCAAGGATATGATTCATATATATTGTATTGGCGGATACACCACAAGTAGACACAATTGAATACAATCATATATTCTCCTCCTCTTTATTTTCAAGTTCGGTGTTTGAATTGTTTCTAATTTACAATACATTATCAGCACAAAGGTTTGCTATTTGATTTGCTCTTCGATACGGTATATATGTTCTCAATTAATTTTGCATATGAAACTAACCACACGAAAATTAATTATAGATGGGCCATGAAAGATTATAAATAAAGGAATCCAAATGATCCAACGCTTATGAGTCTAATGCATCCATGCCTATGGGTTTGCTTGAAGTTCAATTTTTCTATCTAAGGTACATTAATAGTATTTTAAATAATTTTTATGGTTTCCCATTTGAGTACATAGTTTTGGTTTGAGTTTTAAGTATATATGTTGAAATGTTTCCCGTAGAAACTATTATGGGTATATATATTGTCAATTTATCTTGACAAATGATGATTTGAGAAAAGAGTTTGAAATAGATTCTCGTTAAATTGTGTGAAACTAATAAAATTAGTCCCTGAGAGCCCGAAGACTCTTTATTTTGGGATCTTTATAAACTCTAGAAAAGGAGAATTTTGTTCTTAATCTACTTGGTTATAGTAGAACTCAAATAAATAGCTAGCTAATTGACCTATGGTTCATAATCAACCTCTCATATTGTCAGACACGATATATTGTTACCTCTGATAGAGGACACAAAAAGGATACGATGCGCATGACCGTTTTTATGATAATGATCATAATTGTGAAAATGATTATAGATAATCATGCATGAGTCGACTCCCACGTCAAGGAGAATGTGAAAGAACAAGTAAAAGATGATGGTTTACCTAATTTGCATTTGTAATCTCCCAAACTGTGGACGGATCATCGTATGAAAATGTGAGAGTGGTTTAGAGCTTAGTCTCATTGATATGTGCCAAAATGATATGGGAAACTTGAAGTTTTCGAGATGACATATCTGATAAATATTTGTATAAAATATATACTTGGCATAATTAAATTTATACATGGCTCCAGAATTGCATCAAAATTAATCCTCAAATGACTGTGGATATAATCAAGCAAAATGAGAAAATAGCTCCAGAAGAGCGTCAAAACACTCTAAAAGGAAGGAGTGAGGACAGATAAATTGGGATTGTAAAACCCGATGGAGAATGTGGTTTTCCTCTAGTTGAGGATGTCAAAAAGGGGATCCGACATAATAAATAGATTACCCATGTTGGCAATATCGATGTAATATGGAAATGCTATCAATGAAATTGATATGTTGGATATATAAGCAATGAGAAATTGTCGATTAAATCGATCAAGTGAAGTCGTTACTTATGAGATTTTCATTTAGGATAATGCTAATACATGGAATGACCTAGTGGAGTCATCAATAATAGCTAACAAGCAGACATGCATATCAAGATTTTGATTCGATTTTAGTCAACAATAGAATAAATTCTCATTTTGTAATTTATCTCTAGGAGAGAGCGTGATATTTACAAGTTTTTAAATGTAGTTTTAAATGCTTGGTATAGGCACCGAAATCTTTCCAAATTACATTAAATTATTGTAAACTAAGAAGGTTGATATATATGGGGGATTGAGTCCCCATAGATGATCAAATACCTAGAGTTTATCATAGATGATAAAATGATCGGTATTTAGGGGGAGAGGAAAAGGAGATCAATATATTGCATGGACTAGAAGTGAGCCAAAAGTTCAATGAACTACATAGCAAACAAGCAAATAAAGGAACTAGTAAATGCAAAAGAGAATGACAAAGTCACATTTATAACAAATAATGCACTAGCATGATTTAGATCGATGTTCTAATAGTAACTTCGAACAATGGTGATGTGTATACAAGTATAAAACTCCTGAAGAGATTTCATGATCGTTGATAATGTTAGAATTAATTATGGGTTGTTTTTGAAATGACCAGATCCTTGATTATAGTTGAGGACATATATCTAAGTCTGCACTTGAAGTGCTTGATAAGAATAATTAGAGCTTCTAAATAGAAGTATATCTACATTAAAATGATTAATTTAATTGGATTCTTGGAATAGTTAAACATTAATATCTTGGACCCGTAGCTCCAATATTGATGACGTGAAATCATTTGATTAGGAATCAATGTCACTACAAAACGCTAAGAGGGTAATGCGATTGGTTTATTGAACAATTCATAAGATATCCAATAAGCAGAGGATTAGTTGAAAATTAGTTGAAAGGTCTAGAAATATCTCAACATGTAGTTCGAAAGAGATATATTACAACATGAAGACAAACGACATTTTCATCTCTGACTAGATTGCGAAATGATATTAGGTCCAGAAGTACCTTGTCTTTATAAAATTGGTGATTTGTATGCTAAATTGAGGGGGAGAAAAGTTGTACTATTTTCCTTAACTTTGGTTTTTGTCCCATTTGGATTTTTCCAAAGCAAGGTTTTTAATGAGGCAACCCTCTCATAAGGATACATATTGTATATTCCAAATTAAAGGAAGAATTCATCAAAGGCGGTATCACGGTGTCGATACTTTATAAATTCGAATATTTATGAAACTAATACCTCCAATGAAGATTGAAGACATCCCAAGAAGTTTGAAGAGCCACACGTCCAACACATTGAACTTAGGGGGATCATTATACGCACTGCACTCTTTTTCCCTTCGATCGGGTTTTTATCCCAATGAGTTTTCCTGAAAAGGTTTTTAATGAGGCAGAACAACAAGAGCGTATGTAGAAGGTTGTACTCTTTTTCCCTAAGCTACGGTTTTGTCCCATTGAGTTTTCATAGTTAGGTTTTTAACGAGGCAGTTGGTGGAAGAAAGGTTGTACATCAAAGGGGGAGTGTTATAATATTATTAGATAGAGTTTTTACTTTTAGATAGATTTATCTTTTGCTTGGAGCCCAAGAATATGATTCATATATATTGTATTGGTGGATACACCACAAGTAGACAAAATTGAATGCAATCATATATTCTTCTCCTTTTTATCCCCAAGTTCAGTGTTTGAATTATTTCTAATTTACAATACAACAATAATTTAATATATTTTTTTGCTTTTTTTTTTAAAAATAGAGTAGCTCTTGGAAGGGGTAAAAAAGAAGAAAACACAAATGAATAAAGTCAATAAACCACAATAATTGTGTAATTTCCTATCACAATTCAAAAAATTAGTAATAGTGAACTAATACATATAATGATGATTTTTTATGAGTTTTTCCTAAAAGAAAGAGAAAATTTTTTTTGATATAAGGCAAAGATTTGGGGATGGTCAACCGCGACCTAATAGCGTCACAATGGATGAAATTTGCGATCTCAGCTAGAACACTGTCAGTGACGAAACACGAGGACAGGCCTAGATGCGCCAATCGATCAGCCACCCGGTTACCCTCCCTGAAGATGTGTGCGAAAATGACACTCTCGAAAGATCGACAAAGGCCAAGGGCATATGAAATTGTCATCTTGATCTCCCACGAGTACTGCCAAAAGCCCCGCAAGACATTGATGACGGTCAAGCAGTCGCCTTCAACCACTAGTTGAGTGAAACCCCGTTTCGAAGCTTCTAGAAGACTAACAATAAGACCATAACATTCTGCTGAAAGGACCCTTCCCTGGTTATCACGGATAATAAAGCCAGAAGCAGCACGGTCTGACCCGATCCGGGCACCATCAAAATTAAGCTTAACAAACACATCAGGAGGTTTTTTCCATTTAACTGCTTTTGTTTTGCCATTCTCTTTTGTTGGGTGTTTGGTCTTAATGTGTCATTGTCGTCTTCTTGTTCCGCAGTTTGTCCTTTTCTCCAAGTAGTCCTATATTGTTTTATATTTTTTTATCCATTTTTGATATCATTGTTTTCAAAAATTATTCTGTTTCTCATCGACCATAAACGCCAAAGAGTGAAGGAAAAAAGTGAAGGAAAATATCGATTTATGTTCCGTACATTCAATTTGCCTATCTAATCTCTCAATGAAAGACAGGGAGGTCTGACATTCTGTAAACAGATGGGTGTTATCTTCTTCATGATGGGAGAAAATGGGGCATTCCAGAGGCATATGAATTCCTTTACCTTGTAATCTGACATTTGTTGGGGTTTCGTTTAATAGGTTTTTCCAGAGGAAATTTTTAATCTTAGGTAGACAATCAATTTTCCAGATCCAGTCTAGTAGGTCTGAATTGATCTTTCTGGTTCTCGTGATGTGGTCTAAAGCGCTAGCAGTAGAGAACCACCCATTTTTACTTGGTTTCCAGTATAACCTATCTTCTATTTCATTGGAAGGGATATAAATATCTAAAATTTTATCAACAATATCCGATGGGAGGTAGTTAGTCAATTTTTCTTTATCCCAAGTTTTATTTGGTTTCATGAATTGGTCGATAGTTTCTTGTTCATCAACCTGATCTAAGATGCATTTTTCTCGAAGATTTTCTTCGTTTTGAAGCCAGTTGCCCTTCTAGAATCTTATGGATATCCCCTTTCCCACCTACCAGATAAACCATGCACATAATTCCTCTTTGATATCCATTAGTTTCGCCCATTGCCAGACGTGTTTGAAACTCAAATGAATAAACAACAATAATTTAATATATTTTTCTTCATTTTTTTTAAAAAGAGAAGCTCTTGGAGGGGGGGGGGGGGAACTCGAATGAATAAACAATACTACCTCCGATCAAAAAAGGACGTCGTTTGACTTTTTAACACGTATTTTAAGGAGCTAAAAACTATATAATATATTAATTTTTTTATTATTATTTTTTTATAATCTAATACTTATTACCAATAAATATTAAGTTGTGAAAAAATAATTTAAAAAAAGTTAATATTTTATATAGTTTTTAGCTCCTTAAAATACGTGTTAAAAAGACAAACGACATTCTTTTTGGATCGGAGGGAGTAATAATTTAATATATTTTTTCCTTTAAAAAAAGAGAAGATCTTGGAAGGGGGAGAAAAAGAAGAAAACTCAATTGAATAAAGTCAATAAACCACAATAATTTAATATATTTTTCCTTAAGAGAAGGTGGAAAAAAAAGAAGAAGAAAACTTGGATGCCAGAGATTTGAACACGGGTTGAGCGGATACACACTTGACACACCTACCACTGAGCCACTTTGACCAACTAAGACATGATGGAAGACCTTTATTATATACCTTATATTACTGATATTGGGCCCCGAAATTTAGGGGCTCTATTCCGTTGGGCCAGTTAAACCGCCCAAGACACGGGCTTGTACCGTAGGCCTGATCAAGTGTCCAACTATGAACATAGCACACAAAAAAGTGATCAGGAGGCAGTATAATACCTTACTTCCCAGGTTTGCAGCTTCACCATCCTTGGGAGGTTTAATCTCCATAGGGGCTTTTCCAGCTCATAACGTTAATGTATATGGTGGACTCTTAGATGTCATGGTTTAAAATCCCCAAATAATAATACCCAAACTCATTAACTAACTAATTAGTAGTATAAAACAAGTAAGGAGTTGATCCCACAAAAAGTATGTATGACTTCTGAAATGTATTTGCAAAGAAAAGTAACCAGGTAATGAAGCAAATATAAAAGAAAGCAGAAAGTAAACTAACTAGCAATGATTGATTAAATAACAATAGTGATGATGATCTATAGTTTCACTCACATTCGCAACAATGGTAAGTCAATGATCATTGGGTTGTTATGCAAAATGGTTGTGCAATTACTCTAGGGCCAGTTTAAACACATAATAGATAGGTCCAATTTGTCGATAACACCATCTAAATCCCTAAACTCTAGCATAGGGGGGTAACAATAAGTCCCTAACCCCTAGCAAATAAACACTATCTCTCTTGTCTCGTCGATTTTACACCTGGCGCGTCACGTCTAAGCATCGCTTCCACTAAAAGAGATAAACTTTACCTATCAGTTCTCGTACAACATCACGAGTTCATACATGTCACTACATGATATGCTAGCTACTCATGGACTAAGGCCCGCAATAGCGGAATTGATGTACATATTTAGTACCCTTTTTATTACATCTTTTGACTTCATATTCCATTCGATTTCCAAAATAAAGGTTGAAAATAATATAAATTTGTGTAGAATGAGATAACGTGCAAGAAATAGAGTCTGCACAAGTTTTGGTCTAAATATGTAGGAATTGGAGTCAAAACGAAGAAGCCAAGAAAAGCTGAAAAGTGGTCGATATCGACAGTACTGGTCAATATTGACTAAGACCTCGACATGGATACTGAGTGTTGAGACAGACCAAGAACACCAGCAAAGGAGAGCACTCGAAATCGAGTAGATGGATTTGATGTCGACTATGCCCCAGAAATCGAGTGAAACTGAGGCCGTCGAGCAGAAACGAAGAGGTCGATTTCGACTGATCTAGTCGATATCGATGTTAAGGAGGTAAAGTCGAGTACAAATATAAAGATGTAAATGAATGTAAATCGACTCCTAGCCTAAGAAAATAATTACAAGACTTCCTCCCGTTGTAGTGGAAGGGTAGTCAGGATCGATCCACGAGGAGGCGTGTCAGCGGGATCCTAGTAGCTTTGGAAATCTCACGTCTGCGTCGACCAGGAGCCTCGATTTCGACCTTGGAGCTCGATGTCGACCTCGGCTGTCGATGTTCTCTACAACAGAAGACCTGCATAGACAAAAATAAGTGGTCGATATCGACAGGGGAGGGTCGATATCGATGTCAGTCACGAAATCGACTGGCTCAGAAGACTACCAGTCGATACAGAAGGGTCGATATCGATGCTAAGGGTCGATATCGATGCTCAGCAAACTCCGCAGCGATGTTCGTCGTCGACTCAGAAAACTGTCGACGAACTCAGTGGTCGATATCGACGGCTAGGGTCGATATCGATGTCTCCCTGCAGTGTGTTAGTTCTTCGTCGGCAAAGAAAGGCCGAAGAATTAAGAATGGGGAGAGAAGCAATGAACAAAAATAACAGGAGGTTTTTGTGTGTATAAAATATGTAAAAACAACTCCTAGGATTAGGGTTTACCACAACGTTAACCAATGCATGCGATAAGATAAATAAGACGGACAATTGCGCTATTTTACCCGAGGGACAAGCTTTCGCCGTACACCAACTCTTAGGATTACTCTTGCAAATAAACCTAATTGTCTCTACCAATTTTATGTTTATAACTCAAGTTGTTAGCATGAATCCCTTTTCTTTCGATTAGGACTAAACATAGAATCGTAGGAGGAGAGATAGACACAACGATATCGATATCAAATACTTACCTCAAGCGCGCATGACTAACGTTGGGCTCACCCGGACCCTAAGAGCTTTGGGGAACTACTCGCTTCTCATCATGGGATTCATTGTTGATTGAAGGAAATAAACTTGCATTAAAATAAACTCCGAAGCTTTACAACTCAACGTCAACTTTCGCAAACGTTAAACCCTAAAACTTCTCTCTAACTCTAACTCTATTGTGTTGATTGATTGCTTCTTGGATTGGATGATCTAACAAATCTTTATAGGCTACTAATCCTCGCTACTAATCCTCACTATCCAAGGATTGTAACTCCTATCTAAACTATGAACTCTATCCAAACAATTAGGATAGGTCTTTTATTTTGATAAAACTTAAATAACTTAAAGGTAAAAGATGAATAAAACATCAGCTGCCATCTATCTTTGAAAGTATGAGATAATTCCGTGCCTCCTTGAAGATATAGTTCCAATCCGCATTCGAAATCGAGTCTATCTTCTGTCGAAATAAGGGGTCGATATCGACACCAGGGGTCGATATCGAGGTCTCTGTTCCTGCTCGACTTGTTCAGCTCCAATCGATGTCTATGTTGAGGTCGATATCTGGGTCTAAGGTCGATATCTACCTCTGCTCAGCTTCACTTAGCTTCTCCGTTTTCGCTCGAATTCCTGCATGGTTAGCTCAAAACTTGTGCAGACTCTATTTCTTGCATTTTAGCCCATTCTTACACAAGTTTATATTCTTTTCAACCTTTTCTTTGGAAATCGAATGAAATAAGAAGTCGAAAGATGCAATAAACAAAGGTACAAATATGCACATCAAAACTCCCCATACTTAGACTTGCTTGTCCTCAAGCAATAACCAAGCAATAACCAATACCTACAACACACCCTTCAAGTCTTCGCCTTTGTCAAAAGCAACATCATACGCGGTAGCAAAGCAAAGCAAGTGAGTTTAACGTCATAGCACATATTTTGGCGATCCATAGGCATATGCAATTTTGATCCAACCTCACAGGGATAATGTGTTTGCTCTCTACTCTCATGTGTTTAGGCTATGAAGATCAACTCTCAACTCAATTCCATATACAATCTCATAAACATTGCAATTTATAATAATCCACTTCGCAACCAATTATGAAAATGCAATAAGAATCATCAGGAGGACTTTCGCTCAATGGAAGACTTCAAAGAAGACTCCATTCGGTGGGGTTGTAATGGGGCTTGGTATGAAATAAAAGGGTATGGAATTATTTGGCTATGTGGTGCTTTTATAATTCGGGAATCAAGACTCCTAAATCTCAACACTTGTAATATCCAAACCATAACTCTTCAATGTAAGCTCAATCTCTATAATGCTCTTTCCCAACTCATCTTTCCATAATATGCTCTAAAGATGCACTAAAAAGATGTAAACCATACTATCAACCCTTCTTCCAAGTTCTAATATACCTCTAAAAAATATACCACTTGTATAAATAAAGAATTTAAGGACTTTGGCTCATACACTATATATATATATTTATTTTTATTTTTTTTCAGATTTTTTTTTCGAAAATAATAAGTAAATATGTGCATTTATATGTTGAGCCATAAATCCTTTTACAAAATATGACAAAATGTAAATATGCACCAACCCATAATTTCCTTGCTCAAAACTGGACATTATGCACTTTTCTTTCCACAAGGCACTAGTCCAACCAATCTAAGTCTCAATTCCCAAATGGGGGCCAGACTCAATTCGACTTAGGGATAATTTTGTGGAGTTTGCAATTTCAGGCTCAGGCTAACATTTTGGCTTCAAGCAGGGATAATGCAGGGTAGGTAAAGAGAGGATAAAAATGGCTTAAAAGATGCCTCCATCATTTAATTCTCGTAAACATAATCATATATATGCATTGGTTTTGAATAACTATCACAACATTTAGAGATGCATAGGAAGAGTAAATTCACTCAAGAAAGCGGAGGGATTTTTGATGTTCTCCCTATAGGTCAAAATTCTCACAAGGACAATTTTTGTTGGATTTGCTTTTTAGCCTAGGATCATATGTGCTCAATTTCATCACAAGTTCACAATCTACATAAAAATTTAAAGGACTTAGGCTAAACCATCCAAATATGCCATAGGGTTTACATGATCAAGTCAGCCATTGAGTTTTCATCATAGGACATCTAAGTAGGGTACAAAAACAAACTTAAAAATAAACATGCATTTTTTTTTTGTATTTTTGACATTTTTCTATTTTTTTGGATTTTTTGACGTTTTATAAAAGTAAAACTAAGAACAAAATTAAACATGAATGCAATGCTAAGAAGAAGACCAAATTATGACCATAAGACATGTCTTTCCCCCACCCCATACTTAAAATATACAGTGTCCTCACTGTATTAAAAAGATGAACAAGGGTAGAGAGAAACTCATAGCGCAACCTTGCGGATTCAGGTCGATTTCAGGTTAGGTCGATGCCAGAAGTTAATATCTATGTCAGCGGTCGATGTCGACTGCATCTGTCGAAGTCGAGGAAGAAAGTGAAGATAAGGGCTGCCAGGTTGGGGTCGATATCGAGTATTAGGGTCGATATCGACCTCTCTTTTTCGCTCCTGAGTCCTCGATGTCGACTCCAGGAGATGGCGTGACCCTGGGGGGGGGTCGATTTCGACTGGCCTGGTCGATTTCGACTGCCTCTGCAGAAGCTTCTTTTCTTCTTCGTCGTTCCTTTTGCTTGATAACCTGAAATCTTTGTTAGAAATATAGATAAAGCACGAATTATCTCAGTTTTAAAAGTTCAAAATCCAAAAGTTAAATCCTAAAAACCATCTATGCGAAAAAATTTAAAGGTTTTATGTACACGCTCTAGATTTTTGAGTCGCTAGGCCGACTTCTCCATCAATGCTTTATGAGCCTTTTATGTAAGGACCCTTCGAGCTTGAGCCTTCTCCTGGATCATCTAGGTCCTTTTGATAGCATCTAAGTTCGGCGACCAAGGCTTCTTTGATGTTAGGTTCTTCTTTGGGCGCTTTTCTTCTCTTTCTTGACCTAACTTTAGAAATATAGGCAAACCATGGAGCTTTGACCCTCTCTTTAGTAGAATTATCAATAATCGGCTTAATTGATTTATCAATAATAGACGGAGGAGGGTTAGGAGTCATACCTGGGCTTACCTGTTTGGGCCTGAAACAGAAATCTTCGGGCTGGGGGGTGGTCGATGTCGACCAAGGTGGGTCGATTTCGAGAGCTTTGGTCGATGTCGACATGTGGGGGTCGATATCGACCTCTATGACCCCATACTTAAGCTCCTGGCATCGATCTGGCACATGCGATTTTGACCAAGGGGGGTCGATTTCGATGTTGTTAGTCGATATCGACTGGTTCCAGTCGATGTCGACCCTGCTTGCTGTTTCCGTCCTCGCCAACAAAAACTTTCTAAGCTTCTCCTTAGCCGGCGAGAGGACTACTTGCTCCAGGTGCTTTGTTTCGCTCATGGTTGGGTTGAAAGAGAATTCTATCACTTCGTTCCCTATAGTAAAGGTTAGTAACCCTCGACGTACATTGATATTGACATCAGCAGTAGCTAAGAAAGGCCTACCAAGTATAATAGGCACTACAGGATCTTCAGGCATTTCCAATACAATGAAATTAGTAGGCACAAAGAACTTACCTACCTTTACAGGAACGTCATCAACTATACATGTGGGCCTGACGAATGAGTTGTCAGCCATATAAAGTTTCATGTCCACAGGTTCAAGTGCGCCAGTGTTCACCTTTTGCCAAATAGAGAGAGGCATGAGACTTACACTTGCCCCTAGGTCACATAGGGCTTTATAGCGATGTTGGCTAAGTCCCACGGTGATTGCAAACTTCCCTGGATCACTCTTCTTCTAAGGGGAAGTCCATCTTCGAGCATTCCTCTGCGATCTCTGCCATGGATCTCTTCTTGCTCAGGATGTCTTTCAGGAATCGCACATAGGCAGGCATCTCGCTTAGGGCTTCTATAAGAGGGATAGTAACGTTAAGTCCTTGAAGTATTTTTACAAAGCGCCTAAACTTACCTTTGGTGGGATCCTCCAATGCTTTGGAAGGGAATGGCAACGTCTTCTTTGGGGTAGGGGCCAAAACGGAGGTCGGAGGGGCCTGCTGAACATCGATGTCGACTGAAGTTGGGTCGATATCGACTGGTAGGGTCGATTTCGACCTCTGTTGTGGCTCTTATGGCACTGCCGTGGCCTCGATATTGACCTGTGGGTTGACCTGGGGGTCGATATCGACCTTATCCTCGACATCGACTGGTCTATCGATGTCGACTGGATCTGCTGCTTTCCCCGATTCCATTCGTGGCTTATGTACTTTGGTGCCAATCCTCAATTGTATGGCTGCGACATGGCCCATCCGGGATTGTCCCTTAGGATTTGTAGTGGGTTGCCCAAGGAGTGTTCCAGACGGTCTAGGGATTTGTGCCGCCAATTGACCTAGTTGGGTCTCTACGTTCCTCTTCCAAATATCCATCTCCCCAATCCTTGTGGTAAGGTGATTGAGTTGAGAGTGGATAGCATTGTTGGATTGATCATTCTTGTTTTGATTCCTCCTGATTTCATCCAGTACTAGTTGAAGATCATCCTTCTTTTGGTCTCTCTCTGGGTGCCCAGGAGCTCTATAAGGCGGAGGGTCCCTAGGGTTAACCAGGTTCCTTTGTGGTTGATGGAACCTTTGGTCTCCCCAATATTGGTGATTGGGACCCCTCATGTAGCGCGCCTCTTGGTGAGTCTCCGCTAGGTGTACTTGTTCAGCATGGGGGCACTCGATGGTGGTGTGCCGCTGCGATCCGCATTCAATGCAATCTTGGTTCGCTGAAAGGAACCTTACTTGCTTTTGGAGCTTTCGAAGTTGATCCCTATGAAATTGCTCCTTTACATCCGGATCGATTACATTGGAGGGTTCATATAAGGGCATAGATGGGGCAGGCCTCGACGATGATGGTGTGTCAGAAGCCTCAGGAGTCCCATATGTATTGTCGAACTCCACCAACCTCTCTATGGTCTCCCAAGCCTCTTGTGGAGCGAGTTCAAGGTAGCCACAGGAGGTGTAGGTGTTGATCCTCTCCTTAGTTGCAGCGTCAAGAGCATTGATAACTCCCTCCCTTGATGAAAATCGGAATAAAGTTTCAAAGGCCTTGACAGTTTGTCTGTGTCAAAGGTCTTGGAGCTTTAACAGTATTGATGAAATACAAAACCTGTTCTATATATTATTATGTCCGAATATTATTTAATATTATATACTTCCATTATATTATATGTCTAACTAACCTTTCAGGAAGTATTATTCGAATTACTTCTTTCCTTATGGTGCATATTGAGGAGATCCAAATTGGAGAGATCATGCCTTCGAAGTGTCCAAAAATAGAAGATCCTTGGGCGCGCCATGATCCGAACTAGCCGTTGTTGAAGATCCTTAGGCGCCATGTTGCTTCTATATAAAGGAAAGGAAGAAGAAGACAATATATAGGGTTGAACACAAGCTTTCATTTATTCAAGCGAGATCTGTCTTCCAAGTGTACTCTCTGCTAGTGCTCAAGAGTTTGTTATTTCATTTCAAAGCCTTTGAGAGTTACACTGTGAGCTTATATGATATATTCATTTATAGTGTTACTCGAGAGTTTGTAACTCGGGAAGTAAGCACTAGGCTATTGATTTGTGAGAGTAAGAGGATTGTACTAGATAGCTGAGAGAGGTGGGGCTCTTCTAGATTGGTCTAGGACTCCAAGGGAACGTGAGTTGACTAGATTGCAATTGTATAGGAGAGAGGCTTCTCGGCGAGCTATTAGGATCCTAAGCTTTGCGAATCAATAAAGCCTTTTGAATCCTAGGGTTGTGGAAGAACCCTAGGCGGGGACATAGGCCAAGTTCGTGCCGAACCTCGTAAACAATTACTCGTGTCCTTTATCTATTGCTTTACCTTATTTCCGCACTTGGTTCGATTGTCTAACTTTGTGATTCAGGTTTAATCTCAAAGGGTTTTATACGAGCTCCAAAAGTCTTGAGACTTTCTGCGAAAAAAGGGCATACTCTATTCAACCCCCCTTCTAGAGTATTTCTATATTACCTTGTTTTATATTATCGAACCTTCAATTGGTATCAGAGCTTTACTCACTGTTTTTGATCTAACAATCTTGTGAGTTTTCGATCATGTCTGGTGAAGCAAGCGGAGGATTTGCACAGGGAAGGTCCACGAGCAGACCACCACTCTTTGTAGGAAACAACTTTGTCCACTGGAGATCCTTGATGAAAATGTTCATTATAGATCAAGATCTGGAACTTTGGAACATTATAGAGAATGGTCCGAAGATTCCAGAGAAAGACGGACCAAATGGAACCAAAGTCGCAAAGAAGGAGTCTGAATACATCCAAGCGGATCTTGAACTCGTCTCCAAAAGCTACAAGGCTATTAACTTACTTTATTGTGGTCTTAGCACTGATAAGTTTAACCGTATTTCATCTTGTAGGTCAGCTAAAGAGATTTGGGACAAACTGGTCGTCACCTATGAAGGAACGAGCCAAGTGAAAGACACCAAGATCAGCATCTTCCTTCGAAAATATGAGCTCTTCAAAATGAAGTCTGATGAGTCAATCAAGGCCATGTTCACACGATTCACAGAAATCACCAACAACTTTGACTCTCTCGGCAAGAGCTTTACCAACGTTGAGAAAGTGAGGAAGATACTGAGGTGCCTCCCAAAAGAAAAATGGGGTCAAAAAGTAACAGCTATAGAGGAAGCACAAGACCTCACCACTCTACCCCTTGATGACCTTCTTGGGAAGCTGATCACGCATGAGATGATCCTTAATGAAGACGATGGAGAACTTCCAGCTAGCACTAAGAACTTGGCACTCAAGTCTAAGAAGGATGAGCCTAAAGATGGATCTGATTCCGAAGATGAGGATGACGATGAGGATGATCCTTTTGCTCTTATCACAAGAGGCCTTGCTCGAATTCTCAAAATGAAGAAGCAATTCCACAACAAGGATGGATCAGAGTCTTCAAAATTTCGAGGTAAGCCTCAATATAACAAGTATGAAAAGAAGACTAAACCGTTGTCTTGTTTTGAATGTGGTGAAACAGATCATCTCGTGAAGGACTGCCCTCAAAAGACAAAGAGCCAGTCCAAGAAGGGTGACAAATGGAAGAAGAAAGCCATGGTGGCAACTTGGAGCGATTCTGACTCTGACTCCGATGATGAGAAGGCCAATATTTGTCTTATGGCCTCAGAAGATGAATCCCACGATGAAAAGCTTGAAGCTACTGTAAGAGAACTTATGGCAAGTCCAAAAGAGGTATTATCGGAATTCCTTTCCAATACGATTGCCAATGAAGAGAAACTTATTGCCCAAACTAACATTCTTATTAAGAGAACTGTGGATCAGGAAAGAACTATTGAGGATCTGTCTATGAGGGTTAAAAGTCTTGAAGCTTCTTATTCAGGTCTTGACATTAAAGTCAAGACGCTTGACTCAGAGAAATCTGAACTCAAGCAAGATCTCTCCTCTCTAAGAAATGAGCATCATGACTTAGAGAACGAGAAGATCTCCCTGAATAATAAGATTCAAGACCAACAGACATCCCTCATAAGTTTTACCAAATCCAAAGGCACTCTTGATAGGATGTTGGGCGAGCAACAAAGTTCTCTAAACAAAAGTGGTATTGGTTACAATCCAAGGTTTTTAAAGAAGCAGCACATTACCACCTTTGTAAAGGCAAAAGGAAGCAGAACCTCTCCTATATGTCACCACTGTGCTAGAAAGGGACATGTAAAAGAGACCTGCCCTAATAGAAGAAAGGATCCATATATTATTCGCAATACATTTCCTGTTCATTTGAGAAAAGAACGGATAACACAAGTTTGGGTTCCAAAAGGCACTATTTTACCAAACATGGTTTACCCCAACAATGGATCCAAATTTGCTTATTGGTCTAGCCACAAAGTTTGATGTTTGTCTTGCAGGAGAACACCAAGGTGAAGGAACATAAATGGATCATTGATAGTGGGTGCTCGAGGCATATGAGTGGAAAGAGTTCTCTCTTTCATGATCTAAAGGAGCATTCCACGGGAACAATCACTCTTGGTGACAAAGGAAAATGTGACATCGTCGGTATTGGTAGTGTTGGAAGTGATTCCAGCCATAGTATTAAAAATGTCTATCTTGTTAATGGTTTAAAGTATAATTTGCTTAGTGTCTCTCAACTATGTGATAATGGCAACTATGTCAGATTTAACAAGAAAAGATGTCTAGTGTGCAGAGAAGATACATGTGAAGTTATATTGACTGCATATCGTTACAACAATATATACGTTGTAAATGCTGATCAAGTGGCACAAGGAAGCTTAACCTGTCTAAAGGCTTTGACGGACGATCCAAAGCTCTGGCACATGAGACTCGGTCATGTGAGTCCACATACAATACAGAAGCTTGTGTCCAAAGGGCTTGTAAGAGGGCTACCTGAGATGGACTTCAAAGGTATTGATATGTGCAATGCATGCACACGAGGTAAACAAACACGTAGCTCTTTCAAACCCAAAAAGGTTGTAAGTTCTTCTAGACCCCTTGAACTTTTACATATGGATTTATGTGGTCCTATGCGAGTCAAATCTCCCAATGGTAAAAAGTACATGCTAGTTGTTGTTGATGATTTCTCTAGATATACTTGGGTTGCATTTTTAAAAGAAAAATCAGAGACCTTATTTGAGTTTTCAAAACTTTGTAAGGAGTTGCAAACTTTAAGAAACGAGCCCATAGTGTCAATTCGGAGTGATCATGGTAGGGAGTTTGATCAACATCAGTTTGATTTGTTTTGTGCTAAATATGGCATCTCCCATAACTTTTCTACTCCTAGGACACCTCAATAAAACGGGGTTGTGGAACGCAAGAACCGCACCTTAGAGGATATGGCCAGGACTAAGCTTTTAGAAAATGCATTACCTAAAACCTATTGGGCTGAAGCTGTTAGCACAGCTAACTACATTTTGAATCGTTGTCTTATTCGTTCCATCTTAAAGAAAACTCCTTATGAACTTTTCAAAGGCCGCAAACCACTTATATCTTATTTTAAACCCTTTGGCTGTACTTGTTTTGTTCATAACAATGGAAAAGATAACCTTGGGAAATTTGATGCGCGTAGTGATGAAGGTATATTTCTTGGCTACTCCACAAGTAGCAAAGCTTATAGAATCTTCAATAAAAGGACCCAGTTAGTTGAAGAAAGTATACATGTTATATTTGATGAATGCAATGACGGTTCTTTGAGTGAAAGTGTTGCAGATATAGATCTTAACATCCATGCAGAGAACGAGGAAGGTGATGATGCTGCTACCAAGAACACAGAGAAGAGGAACATACAGGAACAGATTCTTAACACTGAAGAATTGGCCCAAGGTGTTGAAGATTCGTCCAAAGCCCTTGGTGTCCAATCCAAAAGTGTTGAGACGTCAAAAACTGCTGTAACTGAACCTAACAGGACCATGGAGTCAGATGTACCACAAGTCAATCCTACTAGTGTGACGAATCAAGGAGCTGAGACTAGCAAAAGGAAATTCAAATACTCCTCATCACACTCATTAAAGGATATCATTTCTGACCCTACTTCTAGTGTTCAAACTCGTTCTAAACTTAAAGATCTTTGTGCTTTTCACGCGTTTGATTCTCTTATTGAACCAAAGAAGGTAGATGAGGCACTTCAAGAGCCAGACTGGATCATTGCTATGCAAAGCGAGCTTAACGAATTTGAAAGAAACAAAGTCTGGACCTTGAAGCCAAGGCCAAAGCATCAATCAGTCATTGGCACACGATGGGTATTTCGAAACAAGCTAGATGAGAATGGTAAGATCGTGAGGAACAAGGCAAGGCTTGTTGCTCAAGGCTACAATCAAGAGGAAGGTATTGACTACGAGGAGACCTTTGCTCCCGTAGCCAGGCTTGAAGCCATTCGCATTTTATTAGCATTTGTATCTTTTATGAGCATAAAGTTATATCAAATGGATGTCAAGTGTGCTTTTCTTAATGGTTTCTTAGAGGAAGAAGTATATGTGGCTCAACCCCCAGGATTTGAAAGTTTGGAATTTCCCAATCATGTTTATAAACTTGACAAAGCGCTTTATGGTTTGAAACAAGCCCCAAGAGCTTGGTATGAGCGCTTGTCAAAATATCTTTTAGAAAATGATTTTAAAAGGGGGTTGATCGACAAGACTCTTTTTATCAAGACCAAAGGAAAGGACATTTTGGTCATTCAAATTTATGTTGATGATATATTATTTGGTGCTACTAACACATCTTTGTGCAAGGAATTTTCTGACATCATGTGCAGTGAATTCGAGATGAGCTTGATGGGTGAACTCAACTTCTTTTTGGGATTACAAGTTCACCAATCCAAGAAAGGGATCTTTGTCAACCAAAGCAAGTACACTAAGGATCTCTTGAAGAAGTTCAAGATGGATCAATCCAAAGCAGCCAAGACTCCCATGAGCTCAACATTATCTCTAGATCAAGACAAGACTGGGAAAAGTGTCAATCAAAAGGAGTATCGAGGAATGATTGGATCTTTATTACATCTCACGGCTAGTAGACCTGACATCATGTTTAGTGTTTGCATGTGTGCTAGGTTTCAAGCTGATCCTAAAGAATCTCACCTCGTGGCTGTAAAGAGGATCTTTCGATATCTCAATGGCACTAAGGAGCTTGGACTATGGTACCCAAAGCAAAAGGATTTCACATTAATTGGATATTCTGATGCAGATTTTGCAGGGTATAAGGTGGATAGGAAGAGCACATCAGGATGTTGCCAATTCTTAGGAGCATCCTTGATCAGTTGACACTCAAAGAAACAAAACTCAGTCGCTCTATCCACTGCAGAAGCCGAATACATTGCAGCTGGAGCCTGTTGCTCCCAAATCCTTTGGATAGCTCAACAAATGCGAGATCTTGACATCAACCTCAAAGGCATTCCTATTAAATGTGACAATGCAAGTGCCATCTCCATCACTAAGAATCCTGTTCAGCATTCAAGGACCAAACATATTGATGTAAGGCATCATTTCATTAGAGACCATGTTGAAAAAGGTGATGTGTCCATTTCGTTTATTTCAACTGATTATCAATGGGCTGACATTTTTACTAAGCCTTTGGCAGAGGACAGGTTCACCTTCATAAGACGAGAGATTGGGATGCTTAACAAGGATGCACTTTCGTAGGGGGAGCTTTCCCTTTACGAAAGATAATATCTACTTAGTGTCAAGACCTTTGAGAATTATGTCAAGGTTTGTGAACTAAATGGTAGATTACATACATCGGATCATATATTTTTGGTTAATATCTTTCTAGATATTTAATCAATTATATTTTTATCGGATTTCAAAATTGCCTATTTATGTTATATTTTCTTTCCGTTGAGATATCTTAATTTTGGAACTAAATATTTCGGTTATTCAGTCCTATTTTAATGGAATATTTTGAATTTTGAATTGGAAATTTTTCAAATTTGGCAATGATATCATTACCCTCCCTTGGAACTCTAAACCCGTCCCATCACTCCATCATCTTCTCTCTCTACTTAAACCCAATTCTGTACCCGATTCCCTCACAAACTCTGAACCTCTCCAAACCCTTTCACCTTCTTCTTCTTCAACCTCTCAACCTGTTCTAAGAAAACCCTAACCGATTTCCTCCATGGCTCCCAAATCAAAGAAAGCTTCCACACCCAAAAGACTTGGCGCCACCCCCAAGGGACGTCAGGTCACTACCACCTCTCCCACACCTGAACCCACTCCTCAAGCCATTATCCCAACTGTTGTCCAGAGCACCATCGCTGAGAGCACGGCCATTGTTACCATGGGCTCTCAAAAACGCTCTGCTAAGAAGCCCCTTAGTGCGAAACAGAAAGGGAAAAAGATGATATTAGCTGAGGAGGTGGACGAGGAAGAGGAGGAAGATGATCTCGACGCTATTCTGGAAAGAGATGCTGCCAAGGAAGTCGAAGAGGAAGCCTTGAAGAAGAAAAAGGCCGAGGAGGAAGCCGAGCTTGCAAGGAAACTTGCCGAGGAAGAAGCTGATTGGATTCGGAAGGAAGCCGAAGCCGAGGAGGTTCCATCTGAAGAGGAGCCTGAGGAAGAAGACGAAGAGCAAGACGGATCTGGAGAAGACGAGGAAGCTGAAGGAGATGAAGCGGGGTTCGGTGAGGACTCGGGGTCTGAGGAAGATGAGGAAGAATCTCCCTCTCCTTCTCCTCCTCCCCCGTCTCCTAAGAAGCGGAAAGCCCCAATTGCAGTCAAGCCTCCATCCCCAAAGCGCACCAGAAAGGGCACTCTCAGAAGCCTTGAAGCGTCTGTCAAGAAAGCCGCTCCAACGATTGCTCGCAGGAAGAACGCCGATCCACCTGCCTACATCCAGGTAAACCAATCCTTGCCCTCCTCTTGGTTTGAAAATGCTGAGACTGCTGGTAAGTGGGTAGATGAGTTTCGAACTCGTAGGATTTGCTGTTCTGATTTTTTGGATATTGAGTTCTTCGAAGCTTTGAAGCTACCCTGCATTGATCTTCTCAAAAAATCCCCAGCCTGGACCCTTCTCAATCTTGAAACCGTTTACTATCCCCAGCTTACCCGCCTGTTCTACATAAACCTAAAAGCCAAACACGACGCCAATGGTTGGTCTTTGGATTCTGTTGTCAAAGGGGTTAGAATCTCTTTCAACTCCAATGACTTTGCAGATTTCCTTGGCCTACCTAGCCCATGTCCACCCTCTGAAATACACCCCTCAAAAGAAAACTGCATCATCCTTGCCCGAGCCAAGTACCTCCTACCCGAAGCATCTAACAGCACCTCAAAGCAACTCACCCACTCATCCCTTACCCTTGAGGCAAAAATCATATTTAACATCATTGTTCGATGCCTCTTACCCCGTCTTAACTCTGGCTCGCTCCTTACTGACAATGCCATGGTCCTCCTTTACCGTATCCTCAATGGCCTTGATCTTGATCTGGCCAACACTATTTTAGGATCCATGGCTCACACAAGAAAAGCCAGGAAAGGAACCCCCCTCCCCTTTGCCACCCTTTTGACCCCACTCTTCAAAGCTTCTGGAATTGATTTCAAAAATGAAGAACAACAGCGTCATATGGGTAAGTTCGACTCCAAGAGCCTTGAAAAGATTGGCATCACTCGGTCTCCCCAAGGGACCTTGAGTCTTGCCACTCCTTCAAAAGCTCTTCCCACTGCTTCAGCAGTTGATGAACGCATGGACAACCTGGAGTTGGGCTTGGAGGAAGTTCGCCTGGATATCAAGGAGCTACACAAGGAGGTTATATTATTTATGCTTGACTAAGTTGCAGGGATGCACAGGTTTTGTCTTTCATCAAGGGGGAGATTGATAACTCCCTCCCTTGATGAAAATCGGAATAAAGTTTCAAAGGCCTTGACAGTTTGTCTGTGTCAAAGGTCTTGGAGCTTTAACAGTATTGATGAAATACAAAAACTGTTCTATATATTATTATGTCCGAATATTATTTAATATTATATACTTCCATTATATTATATGCCTAACTAACCTTTCAGGAAGTATTATTCGAATTACTTCTTTCCTTATGGTGCATATTGAGGAGATCCAAATTGGAGAGATCATGTCTTCGAAGTGTCCAAAAATAGAAGATCCTTGGGCGCGCCATGATCCGAACTAGCCGTTGTTGAAGATCCTTAGGCACCATGTTGCTTCTATATAAAGGAAAGGAAGAAGAAGACAGTATATAGGGTTGAACACAAGCTTTCATTTATTCAAGCGAGATCTGTCTTCCAAGTGTACTCTCTGCTAGTGCTCAAGAGTTTGTTATTTCATTTCAAAGCCTTTGAGAGTTACACTGTGAGCTTATAGGATATATTCATTTATAGTGTTACTCGAGAGTTTGTAACTCGGGAAGTAAGCACTAGGCTATTGATTTGTGAGAGTAAGAGGATTGTACTAGATAGCTGAGAGAGGTGGGGCTCTTCTAGATTGGTCTAGGACTCCAAGGGAACGTGAGTTGACTAGATTGCAATTGTATAGGAGAGAGGCTTCTCGGTGAGCTATTAGGATCCTAAGCTTTGCGAATCAATAAAGCCTTTTGAATCCTAGGGTTGTGGAAGAACCCTAGGCGGGGACGTAGGCCAAGTTCGTGCCGAACCTCGTAAACAATTACTCGTGTCCTTTATCTATTGCTTTACCTTATTTCCGCACTTGGTTCGATTGTCTAACTTTGTGATTCAGGTTTAATCTCAAAGGGTTTTATACGAGCTCCAAAAGTCTTGAGACTTTCTGCGAAAAAAGGGCATACTCTATTCAACCCCCCTTCTAGAGTATTTCTATATTACCTTGTTTTATATTATCGAACCTTCAAGCATTGTATATGATCTCCTGAATTACATACGGTGGCTGGCCATGCGTCGGGCATGAACGTAGTAGGTCCTTAAACCTTTCCCAAACAGTCGCCAGCGCCTCACCAAGCTTTTGTTTGAAAGCCGTGATTTTTTGTCGGATCAACGCTGTCTTAGAAGGAGGAAAGAACTTGTTGAGGAACGCGTCCTTGACTTCATTCCTGGTGCGGAGCGATCTTGGGGCTAAGCTTTCCAACCACTGCAATGCTTTACCTGTAAGAGACCATCGAAAGGCTTTTAGTTGGACATATTCAAGACTTTGTCCATCAACAATAGTATCACAAAGGTCTAAGAAGGTTGAAATATGTGCCATAGGGCATTCGTTAGGTTTTCCTTCATATTGGTGCCTTCTAATCTCAGTTAGGAAGTTAGGTTTTATTTCAAAATTAGAGGCAGGGATAAGAATTGCCGATTCAGGCACTGTGAGAGCGGGGTGCATATATTGCTTGGCATTCCTAGGGAGGGCATTGATTTGGGATTCTATTTGCCTCCTGCCTTCCTCCTCCCTATCCGCACGCTCCTTAAGTGCCGCCTCTCTAGTCGTTAAGTCCTCAACCTGCTTCCTTAGTTGCTCAATAAGTTCAGCCTGGTTCGCGTTGTCCGCCATGATTCTTTGAGCTTGGGCTCTTAGACGGAAATAGCGCTCAGGGTCGTCTACTCCTTCAAATTCAGGTGGGCGATCAGCGCGTCGCATACACCTGCAAGGCCAAACTAGAAAGAGACGTGAGATAGACTACGAGGGCGCGATTGATTGCCTCCCCGGCAACGGCGCCAATTTGATAAGGAGGTAAAGTCGAGTACAAATATAAAGATGTAAATGAATGTAAATGGACTCCTAGCCTAAGCAAATAATTACAAGACTTCCTCCCGTTGTAGTGGAAGGGTAGTCAGGATCGATCCACGAGGAGGCGTGTCAGCGGGATCCTAGTAGCTTTGGAAATCTCACGTCTGCGTCAACCAGGAGCCTCGATTTCGACCTTGGAGCTCGATGTCGACCTCGACTGTCGATGTTCTCTGCAACAGAAGACCTGCAGAGACAAAAACAAGTGGTCGATATCGACAGGGGAGGGTCGATATCGATGTCAGTCACGAAATCGACTGGCTCAGAAGACTACCAGTCGATACAGAAGGGTCGATATCGATGCTAGGGGTCGATATCGATGCTCAGCAAACTCCGTAGCGATGTTCGTCGTCGACTCAGAAAACTGTCGAGGAACTCAGTGGTCGATATCGACGTCTGGGGTCGATATCGATGTCTCCCTGCAGTGTGTTAGTTCTTCGTCGGCAAAGAAAGGCCGAAGAATTAAGAATGGGGAGAGAAGCAATGAACAGAAATAACAGGAGGTTTTTGTGTGTATAAAATATGTAAAAACAACTCCTAGGATTAGGGTTTACCACAACGTTAACCATTGCATGCGATAAGATAAATAAGACGGACAATTGCGCTATTTCACCCGAGGGACAAGCTTTCGCCGTACACCAACTCTTAGGATTACTCTTGCAAATAAACCTAATTGTCTCTACCAATTTTATGTTTATAACTCAAGTTGTTAGCATGAATCCCTTTTCTTTCGATTAGGACTAAACATAGAATCGTAGGAGGAGAGATAGACACAACGATATCGACATCAAATACTTACCTCAAACGCGCATGGCTAACGTCGGGCTCACCCCGACCCTAAGAGCTTTGGGGAACTACGCGCTTCTCATCATGGGATTCATTGTTGATTGAAGGAAATAAACTTGCATTAAAATAAACTCCGAAGCTTTACAACTCAACGTAAACTTTCGCAAACGTCAAACCCTAAAACTTCTCTCTAACTCTAACTCTATTGTGTTGATTGATTGCTTCTTGGATTGGATGATCTAACAAATCAGCCCCTAGGGCTTTATTTATAGGCTACTAATCCTCTCTATCCAAGGATTGTAACTCCTATCTAAACTATGAACTATATCCAAACAATTAGGATAGGTCTTTTATTTTGATAAAACTTAAATAACTTAAAGGTAAAAGATGAATAAAACATCAGCTGCCATCTATCTTTGAAAGTATGAGATAATTCCGTGCCTCCTTGAAGATATAGTTCCAATCCGCATTCGAAATCGAGTCTATCTTCTGTCGAAATAGGGGGTCGATATCGACACCAGGGGTCGATATCGAGGTCTCTGTTCCTGCTCGACTTGTTCAGCTCCAATCGATGTCTATGTTGAGGTCGATATGGGGTCGATATCGACACCGGAGGTTGATGTCTGGGTCTAAGGTCGATATCTACCTCTGCTCAGCTTCACTTGGCTTCTCCGTTTTGACTCCGTTTTCGCTCGAATTTCTGCATGGTTAGCTCAAAACTTGTGCAGACTCTATTTCTTGCATTTTAGCCCATTCTTACACAAGTTTATATTCTTTTCAACCTTTTCTTTGGAAATCGAATGAAATAAGAAGTCTAAAGATGCAATAAACAAAGGTACAAATATGTACATCAATCAACTGGATTTCAACACGGGTTGGACGCTCTTTTCGAGACGCGGATCACAATTCTATCTACATAAGCCACGGTTTATCCCCTATTTTAGATAAGAATATGTCGTAAGGGTAGTTTCCTTTTTACCCTAAGATCTCTATTAGTTATTTTAGATTTTTACCTAAATAAAAGATCTATCCTACTTGTTTAGATAGAGTTTAGATAGAAGATAGAAGATACTTTTCTTGGATAGCAAGGATTAGTACCTATAAATAAAGCCCTAGGGGGCTGATTTTCATTCATTCAATCACAGAGATCATATCTCACAATAACAATAGAGTTAGAGAGAAGTTTAAGGGTTTGGTGTTTGCGAGTCGGCGTTAAGTGGTAAAACTTCGAAGGTTTAAATTTAATGCAAGTTTCTTCTTTTCAATCAAAGATGTTTCTTGCAATGAAGAGCGAGTAGTCGTCCCACTTCTAGGGTCGGGGTGAGCCCGACGGTAGCCATGTAAGTATGCTTATTCTATATTTGATTATGCGATCTCTTTTTCTACCCCGCGCGCAATCCTTTATGCAAGTTTAGGATCATTCCTTATTTACCCTATATGAAGCGAAAGTGGATTATATATGTGAATTTAGATAGTAATTAGGTTTTGCCTATGAAAGTTGACATAAACCCTAATTATGAAAAAGGTAAAAACAATTAGGTTTTTATGCGAAAGCCTCTATATCCCTAATTGGTGTGGAGAAAAGTTTAATCTTTTATGTGAATTGGTCATAATACATGCATGGTTACCGTCGTGGTGAATCCCTATCTTGGAAGCCTTTTAGTTTATTGAAGTTAAAACCCTAAAAAATTGCTGTCTTTTATTTCTTTTTCTTTTCTTTACTGTTTTTTCTGCAAATCGACATCGACCATTCTTGTCGACCATTCTTGTCGATATCGAACACCCTGTGACAAGAGGAAAACCTGTCGTTGTTCCTGCCAAAGAAATACTCAAACCTACAACTATTATAGTTGGTAAGAAAGAGGTCGATCCACAGGGAAATCTATTAACTTCAAGTATCAATTTAATCGCAATTAACAGAAAAAGAGAATTTGGTGATGGAAACATCCGCCTTTTGTCAAAGCGGAAAGAAACAAACAAACAGAAGGGGGTTGTAAGATGCAATGGAGAGAATTAGGTTCACCTACAATTTGTCACTTTAATTGATGAATTTGATCCTTGTTTCAGCCTCTAGTTCTTTTCTTTTCTTATCAATGTCCTTGTTCAAATCTTAGGTAAATTACTAGTCCTACGAGTCCTAGCAATCCTTATCTCTAAATAACCCTAACACGGTTAAGATTTAACCTAGAGATAGCATTAAGACTATGAATTAACCAAGGTGATAACTCCACTCCCTTGATGAAAATCGGAATAAGTTTCAAAGGCCTTGACAGTCTGTTTGTGTCAAAGGTCTTGAAGCTTTAACAGTATTGATGAAACATAAAACCTGTACTATATGGTATTATGGTCGAATATTATTTTATGTTATTATATGCTTCCATTATATTATTATATATACACTAACCTTTCAGGAAGTATTTTCGAATATTATTTCCTTCCTTATGTTGTAAATTGAGAAGATTCAAATCGGAAGATCATGGCCTCCGAAAGTTTCCAAAGATAGAAGATCCAGCTCAAGCCATGATCCTCTCTAGTCGTTGGTGAAGATCCTTAGGCACCGATTTGTTTCAATAAAAAGAAAAGGGAGAAGAAGACAGCTACACACCTGATGAACACAAGCTATCATACACTCAAGCTTTCAAGCGAGATCTGTCTTCTTCGTGTGCTCTCTGCTAGTTCTTAAGAGTCTGTAATTTCATTTCAAAGCATTTGAGAGTTACACTGTGAGCTTATAGGATATATTTCGAGAGAGTGTTATACTCAAGAGTAAGAGGATTGATTCACTAAGTGTAAGAGGATTGTACTAGATAGCATAGAGAGGTGGGGCTCTTCTAGATTGGTCTAGGACTCCAAGGGAACGTGAGTTGACTAGATTGCAATTGTATAGGAGAGAGGCTTCTCGGGGAGCTACTAGGATCCTAAGTCTTGTGAATCAATAAAAGCCGGTTGAATCCTAGGGTTGTGGAAGAACCCTAGGCGGGGACGTAGGCCAAGTTCGTGCCGAACCTCGTAAACAACTCATCGAGTCCTTTACTTATTGCTTTACCTTATTTCCGCACTTGGTTCGACTGTTTAACTTTGTGATTCAGGTTTTCAGAGAAAAGACTAAGTCTAATCTCAAAGGATTTTGCACGAGCTTCAAAAGTCTTGAGAATCTGCGAAAAACCGGCATACTCTATTCAACCCCCCTTCTAGAGTATTTCTATATTACTTTGTTTTACATTATCGAACCTTCAATTGGTATCAGAGCTTTACTCACTGCTTTTGATCTAACAATCTTGTGAGTTTTCGATCATGTCTAGTGACGTGGGGAGAATTGAATCGAAATATATAATAAAATATAAACCAATACAACTCTTAGCCTCTTCAAATAAATTCAAGACTCCCCGCTATAGTAGTAGGGAATCATGTTCGATCCACGAGGAAGCGAGTCAGCGGGATCCTAGTAGCGTTGAAGACACGTCCTTTATGTTCGACTAGAAGCCTCGATCTCGATGCTAGACCTCGATGTCGACCTTGGCTGTCGATGTTCTCTGCAACAGAAGACCTTCAGAAACAAAAACGGTAGTCGATATCGACTGGTGGAGGTCGATATCGATGTTAATCTATGAAATCGACTGGCTCAGAAGGCTGCCAGTCGATACAGAGGGTCGATTTCGACACAAGGGGGTCGATATCGATGCTTGCAGAAGCTTCCCAGGAGTCTCGAGATCGACTCAGAAAACCGTCGATCTATCAGTTTTGGTCGATATCGACCTCTGCTGTCGATATCGATGTCTCCCTGCAGTGAGTTAGTTCTTCGTCGGCAAAGAAAGGCCGAAGATTTAAGAATGGGAAGAGAAGCAATGAATAGAAATAAAGCAGTGGTTTTTGTGTGTATAAAATATGTAAAAACAACTCCTAGGATTAGGGTTTACCACAACGTTAACCAATGCATGCGATAAGATAAATAAGACGGACAATTGCGCTATTTCACCCGAGGGACAAGCTTTCGCCGTACACCAACTCTTAGGATTACTCTTGCAAATAAACCTAATTGTCTCTACCAATTTTATGTTTATAACTCAAGTTGTTAGCATGAATTCCTTTTCTTTCGATTAGGACTAAACATAGAATCGTAGGAGGAGAGATAGACACAACGATATCAACATCAAATACTTACCTCAAGCGCGCATGGCTAACGTCGGGCTCACCCCGACCCTAAGAGCTTTGGGGAACTACTCGCTTCTCATCATGGAACTCTTTGTTGATTGAAGGAAATAAACTTGCATTAAAGTAAACTTCGAAGCTTTACAACTCAACGTCAACTTTCGCAAACGTCAAACCCTAAAACTTCTCTCTAACTCTAACTCTATTGATTGTCTTACTTGCTTGTGAATTGAATGAATGAATGCCAGCCCCCTAGGGCTTTATTTATAGGCTACTAATCCTCGCTATCCAAGGATTGTAACTCCTATCTAAACTATGAACTCTATCCGAACAATTAGGATAGGTCTTTTATTTTGATAAAACTTAAATAACTTAAAGGTAAAAGATGAATAAAACATCAGCTGCCATCTATCTTGAAAGTATGAGATAAATCCGTGCCTCCTTGAAGATATAGTTCCAATCCGCATTCGAAACCGAGTCTATCTTCTGTCGAGATAAGGGGTCGATATCGACACCAGGGGTCGATATCGAGGTCTCTGTTCCTGCTCGACTTGTTCAGCTCTGGTCGATTTCTATGTTGAGTTCGATATGGGGATCGATATCGACACCGGGGGTCGATATCTGGGTCTAAGGTCGATATCTACCTCTTCTCAGCTTCACTTGATGTCTATGTTGAGGTCGATATCTATGTCGAAGGTCGATATCTACACCAGAGGTCGATATCTGGGTCTAGGGTCGATATCTACCTCTGCTCAGCTTCACTTGGCTTCTCCATTTTTACTCCGTTTTCGCTGGAATTCCTGCATGGTTAGCTCAAAACTTGTGCAGACCCTATTTCTTGCATTTTAGCCCATTCTTACACAAGTTTATATTCTTTTGAACCTTTTCTTTGGAGATCGAATGAAATACAAAGTCAAAAGATGCAATAAACAAAGGTACAAATATACCTGTGGGTCTGACGAATGAAATCAGTAGGCACAAAGAACTTACCTACCTTTACCGGAACGTCATCAACTATACCTGTGGATCTGACGATTGAGTTGTCAGCCATATAAAGTTTCATGTCCACAGGTTCAAGTGCGCCAATATTGACCTTTTGCCAAATAGAGAGAGGCATGAGACTTACACTTGCCCATAGGTCACATAGGGCTTTATAGCGATGTTGGCCAAGTCCCACGGTGATTGCAAACTTCCCTGGATCACTCTTCTTTTCAGGGAAGTCCATATTTGAGCATTCCTCTGCGATCTCTGCCATGGATCTCTTCTTGCTAAGGATATCTTTGAGGAATCGCACATAGGCGGGCATCTCGCTTAGGGCTTCTGTAAGAGGGATAGTAATGTTGAGTCCTTGAAGTATCTTTATGAAGTGCCTAAACTTACCTTTGGTGGGATCCTCCAATGCTTTGGAAGGGAATGGTAACGTCTTCTTTGGAGTAGGGGCCAAAACGGTGGTCGGAGGAGCCTGCTGGACATCGACATCGACTGGAATGGGGTCGATATCGACTGGTAGGGTCGATTTCGACCTCTGCTGTGATTTCTCAGGTTCTGCAGTGTCATCGACATCGACCAGGGGGTCGACATGGGGGTCGATATCGACCTCTGGGTCGACATCGACTGGTCTGTCGATGTCGACTGGGTCTGCTGCTTTCTCCTTCGATTCCGTCCGTGGCTTATGCACTTTGGTGCCACTCCTCAATTGCATGGCTGCGACATGGCCCGTCTCGGATTGTCCCTTAGGATTTGTAGTGGGTTGCTCAGGGAGTGTTCCGGACGGTCTAGGGATTTGTGCCGCCAATTGACCCAGTTGGGTCTCCACGTTCTTCTTCCAAATATCCATCTCCCCAATCCTTGTGGTAAGGTGATTGAGTTGAGAATGGATATCATTGTTGGATTGATCATTCTTAGCCTGATTCCGCCTGATTTCATCCAGTACTAGTTGAAGATCATCCTTCTTTTGGTCTCTCTCCGGGTGCCCAGGAGCTCTATAAGGCGGAGGGTCCCTAGGGTTAACCTGGTTCCTTTGTGGTTGATGGAACCTTTGGTCTCCCCAATATTGGTGATTGGGACCCCTCATGTAGCGCGCCTCTTGGTGAGTCTCCGCTAGGTGTACTTGTTCAGCATGGGGGCACTCGATGGTGGTGTGCCGCTGCGATCCGCATTCAATGCAATCTTGGTTCGCTGAAAGGAACCTTACTTGCTTTTGGAGCTTTCGAAGTTGATCTCGATGGAATTGCTCCTTTACGTCCGGATCGATTACATTGGAGGGTTCATATAAGGGCATAGATGGGGCAAGCCTCGATGATGATGGTGTGTCAGAAACCTCAGGAGTCCCATATATATTGTCGAACTCCACCAACCTCTCTATGGTCTCCCAAGCCTCTTGTGGAGCGAGTTCAAGGTAGCCATAGGAGGTGTATGTGTTGATCCTCTCCTTAGTTGTAGCGTCAAGAGCATTGTATATGATCTCCTGAATTACGTATGGTGGTTGGCCATGCGTCGGGCATGATCGTAGTAGGTCCTTAAACCTTTCCTAAACAGTCGCCAGAGCCTCACTAGACTTTTGTTTGAAAGCCGTGATTTTCTGTCGGATCAACGCCGTCTTAGAAGGAGGAAAGAACTTGTTGAGAAACGCGTCCTTGACTTCATTCCAGGTGCAGAGCGATCTTGGGGCTAAGCTCTCCAACCACTGCAATGCTTTTCCTGTAAGAGACCATCGAAAGGCTTTTAGTTGGACATATTCAAGACTTCGTCCATCAGCAATAGTATCACAAAGGTCTAAGAAAGTTGAAATATGTGCCATAGGGCATTCGTTAGGTTTTCCTTCATATTGGTGCCTTCTAATCTCAGTTAGGAAGTTAGGTTTTATTTCAAAATTAGAGGCAGGGATAAGAATTGCCGATTCAGGCACTGTGAGAGCGGGGTGCATGTATTGCTTGGCATTTCTAGGGAGGGCATTGATTTGGGCTTCTATTTGCCTCCGGCCTTCCTCCTCCCTATCCGCACGCTCCTTAAGTGCCGCCTCTCTAGTCGTTAAGTCCTCAACCTGCTTCCTTAGTTGTTCAATAAGTTGTGCTTGGTTCGCGTTTTCCGCCATGATTTTTTGAGCTTGGGCCCTTAGATGGAAATAACGCTCAGGGTCGTCTACTCCTTCAAATTCTGGTGGGCGATCAGTGCGTCGCATACACCTGCAAAACCAAACTAGGTAGAGACGTGAGATAGACTACTAGGGCGCGATTGATTGCCTCCTCGGCAACGGTGCCAAAATTTGACGTGGGGAGAATTGAATCGAAATATATAATAAAATATAAACCAATACAACTCTTAGCCTCTTCAAATAAATTCAAGACTCCCCGCTATAGTAGTAGGGAATCAGGTTCGATCCACGAGGAAGCGAGTCAGCGGGATCCTAGTAGCGTTGAAGACACGTCCTTTATGTTCGACCAGAAGCCTCGATCTCGATGCCAGACCTCGATGTCGACCTTGGCTGTCGATGTTCTCTGCAACAGAAGACCTTCAGAAACAAAAACGGTAGTCGATATCGACTGGTGGAGGTCGATATCGATGTTAGTCCATGAAATCGACTGGCTCAGAAGGCTGCCATTCGATACAAGGGGGTCGATTTCGACACAAGGGGGTCGATATCGATGCTTGCAGAAGCTTCCCAAGAGTCTCGAGATCGACTCAGAAAACCGTCGATCTATCAGTTTTGGTCGATATCGACCTCTGCTGTCGATATCGATGTCTCCCTGCAGTGAGTTAGTTCTTCGTCGGCAAAGAAAGGCCGAAGATTTAAGAATGGGAAGAGAAGCAATGAATAGAAATAAAGCAGTGGTTTTTGTGTGTATAAAATATGTAAAAACAACTCCTAGGATTAGGGTTTACCACAACGTTAACCAATGCATGCGATAAGATAAATAAGACGGACAATTGCGCTATTTCACCCGAGGGACAAGCTTTCGCCGTACACCAACTCTTAGGATTACTCTTGCAAATAAACCTAATTGTCTCTACCAATTTTATGTTTATAACTCAAGTTGTTAGCATGAATTCCTTTTCTTTCGATTAGGACTAAACATAGAATCGTAGGAGGAGAGATAGACACAACGATATCAACATCAAATACTTACCTCAAGCGCGCATGGCTAACGTCGGGCTCACCCCGACCCTAAGAGCTTTGGGGAACTACTCGCTTCTCATCATGGAACTCTTTGTTGATTGAAGGAAATAAACTTGCATTAAAGTAAACTTCGAAGCTTTACAACTCAACGTCAACTTTCGCAAACGTCAAACCCTAAAACTTCTCTCTAACTCTAACTCTATTGATTGTCTTACTTGCTTGTGAATTGAATGAATGAATGCCAGCCCCCTAGGGCTTTATTTATAGGCTATTAATCCTCGCTATCCAAGGATTGTAACTCCTATCTAAACTATGAAATCTATCCGAACAATTAGGATAGGTCTTTATTTTGATAAAACTTAAATAACTTAAAGGTAAAAGATGAATAAAACATCAGCTACCATCTATCTTGAAAGTATGAGATAAATCCGTGCCTCCTTGAAGATATAGTTCCAATCCGCATTCGAACCGAGTCTATCTTCTGTCAAGATAAGGGGTCGATATCGACACCAGGGGTCGATATCGAGGTCTCTGTTCCTGCTCGACTTGTTCAGCTCTGGTCGATTTCTATGTTGAGGTCGATATGGGGGTCGATATCGACACCGGGGGTCGATATCTGGGTCTAAGGTCGATATCTACCTCTTCTCAGCTTCACTTGATGTCTATGTTGAGGTCGATATCTATGTCAAAGGTCGATATCTACACAAGAGTTCGATATCTATACCAGAGGTCGATATCTGGGTCTAGGGTCGATATCTACCTCTGCTCAGCTTCACTTGGCTTCTCCATTTTGACTCCGTTTTCGCTCGAATTCCTGCATGGTTAGCTCAAAACTTGTGCAGACCCTATTTCTTGCATTTTAGCCCATTCTTACACAAGTTTATATTCTTTTGAACCTTTTCTTTGGAGATCGAATGAAATACGAAGTCAAAAGATGCAATAAACAAAGGTACAAATATGTACATCATCTGGTGAAGCAAGCGGAGGATTTGCACATGGAAGGTCTACCAGCAGACCACCACTCTTTGTCGGAAACAACTTTGTCCACTGGAGATCATTGATGAAGATGTTCATCATTGACCAAGATCTAGAACTTTGGAACATTATAGAGAATGGGCCAAAGATTCCAGAGAAAGACGGACCAAATGGAACCAATGTCGCAAAGAAGGAGTCTGAATACATCCAAGCGGATCTTGAACTCGTCTCCAAAAACTACAAGGCTATTAACTTACTTTATTGTGGTCTTAGCACTGATGAGTTTAACCGTATTTCATCTTGTAGGTCAGCTAAAGAGATTTGGGACAAGCTAGTCGTCACCTATGAGGGAACCAACCAAGTGAAGGACACCAAGATCAGCATCTTCCTTCGAAAGTATGAATTTTTCAAGATGAAGCCTGATGAGTCTATCAAGGTCATGTTCACACGATTCACAGAAATCACCAACAACCTTGACTCTCTCGGCAAGAGCTTTACAAACGTTGAGAAAGTAAGGAAGATATAGAGGTGTCTCCCAAAAGAAAAGTGGGGTCCTAAAGTAACAGCTATAGAGGAAGCTCAAGACCTCACTACTCTGCCTCTTGACGACCTGCTTGGGAAACTGATCACACATGAGATGATCCTTAATGAAGACGATGGAGAACTTCCAGCAAGCACTAAGAATTTGGCGCTCAAATCTAAGAAGGATGACAACAAAGATGAATCTGATTCCGAAGATGAAGATGATGATGAGGATGATCCTTTTTCTCTTTCACAAGAGGCCTTGCTCGAATCCTCAAAATGAAGAAACAATTCAACAACAAGGATGGATCAGAGTCTTCTAAATTCCGAGGTAAGTCTTAATACAACAAAAATGATAAGAAGACTAAACTGTTGTCTTGTTTTGAATGTGGTGAAACAGATCATCTTGTGAAAGACTGCCCTCAAAAGACGAAGAGCCAGTCCAAGAAGGGTGATAGATGGAAAAAGAAAGCCATGGTGGCAACTTGGAGCGATTCTGACTCTGACTCCGACGATGAGAAGGCCAATGTCTATCTTATGGCATCAGGAGATGAATCTCACGATGAGAAGCTTGAGGTAACCGTAAGAGAACTTATGGCAAGTCCAAAAGAGGTATTATCGGAATTCCTTTCTAATATGATTGCCAATGAAGAGAAACTTATTGCCCAAACTAACACTCTTATTAAGAGAACTGTGGACCAGGAAAGAACTATTGAGGATCTGTCAAGACTCTTGACTCAGAGAAATCGGAGAGGATTGTACTAGATAACATAGAGAGGTGGGGCTCTTCTAGATTGGTCTAGGACTCCAAGGGAACGTGAGTTGACTAGATTGCAATTGTATAGGAGAGAGGCTTCTCGGGGAGCTAGTAGGATCCTAAGTCTTGTGAATCAATAAAAGTCGGTTGAATCTTAGGGTTGTGGAAGAACCCTAGGCGGGGACGTAGGCCAAGTTCATGCCGAACCTCGTAAACAACTCATCGAGTCCTTTACTTATTGCTTTACCTTATTTCCGCACTTGGTTCGACTGTTTAACTTTGTGATTCAGGTTTTCAGAGAAAAGACTAAGTCTAATCTCAAAGGATTTTGCACGAGCTTCAAAAGTCTTGAGAATCTGCGAAAAACCGGCATACTCTATTCAACCCCCCTTCTAGAGTATTTCTATATTACTTTGTTTTACATTATCGAACCTTCACAAGGTATATGCAATATCAAGCTACGAGTCAATATTTAACATATATTCAACTTCCTACACATCCAATTAGTCCTACGAGTCCTAAAGGGATATGATTGCTACTTTGGTTAAGGTTCGCTATGAGGAATCTACAAAACCCTAGCAATTGAATGAATCTACTCTAACTAGTTGATCAGGCCAGCGAGAATAAAACACATTCAAAAAATTAAGCGCAAGGAAGTCAAAACATTCAAATAGGAATAAGAACTAGATTAAGAAACTCACAATTCAACAATCAAGATCCAAGCTGTAGGTGAAACCTTCGAGAGTTTAGTTTCTCATGCTTAAGCGTTCTCTCAATAATTCTCTAAAGTGCATAAGGTGAATAGTAAAATAACCTAGAAATGTCTTTTAAAGCCTACAAAGGATCGGCCAAAAGTAATAATAAAAACCCTAATTAAACTTTAAAACTGATTCGGCGTTTCTGTACAGAACGCGGGGCGGCTGGCTCAGGCGACGGGGCGGCCTGGCGATCAGCGAAATCCTTCGAAAAGTCTTCGGGCCGCGAGGCAGCTAGCTCGGCCGCATGGCGGCCAGCGATTTCTTTCGCTTCTCTCCACGTGATTAGTTGTAGCTGATAATGCAATTCCTTTAGTTCTTTTAACTTTCCTCAAGTTCCTTCTACTTTGAATTGCGATTCCTGAAATAAACCATAACATTGTGTAGATTCCGTATCTTCCAACTCAACAAGTAATCATGTAAATGCAACTAAAATATGCAATATTTACACCCAAACTATGCTAAATGCAATCTATTATGCAATACTAATAATGCTCTATCAAATTCCCCCACACTTGAACCTTTGCTTGTCCTCAAGCAATAGAAAAAGTAACTTGCAACCCCACAGAATAGCAATTCATGTATCAACCCCAATATTCTTTAAGTGTAGGAAAAACTAGCAAACACAATAGATTAACAACATCATAGCACATAATATTAATGATCAATGAAATCAAGCAACCATATCCATTCTAGACCTCACAAGGAATATGTGTTTCACTCTCACTCAAGTGTTTAGGGTTAAATATTTACGCTCAAACTCAATCTTTAAAAGCTTAGCTACAATAGTCTTGCACCAGTGTTCTAGCTCTCCACCGCTGGTGACTCTACACACAACAAAAATCATGAGGTCTTTCAATTGGGTTGTAATGGGGCCAAGGTAGAAAACATAAGGTATGGAACAATTTAGGCCATGTGGTGCTCATAATCCGGGAACTAAGGATACAACCAAATTACAATACCACTCACAAGATCATACCATAACTCTACAATGTATACAACTCCAATCTCAAGCATCAAACTTCACAAACCATACTCAACTCCTTCTCTTATTCTTTTTTTTCTTTTTTTTTCTTTTGCATTTTTCTTTTCTCTTTTTTTTTTCTTTTTTTTTTTCATATGCTCTTCTTCATGCTATATCAAATGATTTTCCGTGACTTTTACCCCTAAGTGAATTTTATCCTCCTTAGGTCCCAAGTAATGTGTAAACTACTAGCAAGAATCAAAACATCTCATAAAAGTACTCCCAACATACAATCCATCACTCAAACCATCATCCACAATATGAATATTCACCAACTATTCCTAATTCCCGGATGGGTCAGGCTATAATTGGCTATGGAAAAATCTTGTGGAGCTCAAAAGAATAGGCAATTAGGCTTAATATTGGCTTAAAGCTGAGGATAATATGCTAGGTGGGAATAGAGTCGAATAGGGCTAATAAAGGTGCCTCAATCATTTTTAAGTCATGTGCAGAAATCATAATATGCAGCCTTGAATAAGATATCTAAATGCAAGCCAACAAGGAAGCAATTAAAGAGAGTACACTGAACAAGCAAGAGGACATAATATATTTTGTCCAAATATAGGCCAAAATAGCTCACCAGGTCATATCTAGAACTTCAAGATCACCCAAAATCAAAATATCTTATGTGCTCAATCATTAACCAATTATGCTCACCAAATAGTGTGGAAATTAGATATCAAAGGTTTTCAACAATCCAAGCACATCATGGGGCATAAGTCTCAATAAATAAATTAGAGGACAAGTGGCATCCATATGGGAAAATAAGACCTAATCCTAGCTAATGCATAAATATAATAACATAAATAATATAATTTTCGGAATTTTTTTTTTGCGAATAACATAGACTAACATCAACTAAAATATTCCAACATGTAATCTAAAGTCAAAATGCAACATAAAGATAAAATACATGTCATGCAGTCTTCCCCCCACACTTAATTCTGACATTGTCCTCAATGGCGAAAACATCAAAATAAACTGAAAGGGAAAAGAAAAGAAAAAGAAAAACTAACATGATCACTGTGGAGGTGGTGGTGGCGGGTAGGGTGGGAACTGAGGGTAGGCAAATCGGAAGAACTCCTCCTGTCTCTGTCTCTGCAGCTCCTAAGCCTCCCATGCAGCTTGCTGTCTTTGGAGCACCTGCTCCTGTAAGCGCTGCATCTCTGCCTGGCTCTCAACCATATCCGCTATGCTAGTCGTCAGTCCACGAACATCGTGACGGATGTCTCCTATGTCAACATAGAGTTGCTGCTGATGATCCCACATATCATCCTGACGATGGGAAATCATATGCTGATGCTGCCACATGGTGTCCTGGAGGAGAGCCATCTGCTGCATCTGCTCCCACATGGTATCCTGTCGCAGAGACATCGCCGTCATCCTCTGCACAAGCTCACAATAACCTGGACAAGCACCTACTCCAGCTGTGCCAGAAGGTCCAGCACCCCCACCTCCTACATCCGTCTGCATCTCAGGAACACCACCATCATCGTCCTGAGCATCATCATCTCCATTATCCTCATCCTCATCATCCTCATCCTCCTCGCCCATGAAGAAATCCTCCGCGGTAGGACCAAAAGGAAGTGGCCGGGGTAATATAAGATGAATCACCCCAAGATGGCCTGTCCTCCAAACCCACATCGGCGTTCTCCCCTCCAAATGGCCAGCTTTCCTCAGCTGGGCCTCATCATATAGAAATGAACCATGCATAACATCAGGGACAGCGCTCAAATCAAGACAATCCCGTGCTATGAGAGTGATGAGACCCCCAAAGCTAATCGTCGTCGTCTTGCGCTTGTCTATGATGTCCCTGCAGTTGAAAAGGAACAAATCCACCCATCCTGGAATAACTGGGCTCTCTGGCGTCAGACACCACAAATATGACATATCCCGAAGTGAGATCTTGTTGACCTCAGCCTGGGCAAAGAAGGTGTTGGCTAAAACCTTATGGATCAGCCGTAGTGAAGGGTGCCTAATACTCGAGTTGTATTGGCCCTTCTTGGCCTCAAAAGGTACCCTAGTCGCCGCAAGCCAAAATGCAATAGGTCCCTCTCCCTTTGACACATCAAACCAACCTGCGGTGGGTGCGATTGTCACTCCAAAAATCTGTCCCACTCTCTCCTTTGTCCTCGTAAACTCCCGCCCCAATAACCTAAACTCGATAAATGTAGACCGCACACTCAACGTAGCCAGGAACTCCTTAACTGAACCCGAATAGGTCGGAGCATTCTTATCTAAGAAATCCCCTAGGCCTCCATGTTCTAACAACTGCCTAGTACATACTGTAGGTTCGTGAAAAAACTTGGTTTGAAAGTAATTCCTAGTATTCAGCGCATTCCATCTCTCCTTTTGACTCCTACTCATCCCATGAGGTCTAGACATGTTTGCTTAAAGCTAAGAAATTAACCCAAGAAAGAGTTTGAAGTAAAAACTCACGAAGATGGAGCTTTCTGCATTGGTCGCGGGGCGGCGAGGGTAGGCGACGGGGCGGCCGGCGACAGGTGGATGCTAGGCGGAAAGGCTGGCGACGGGGCGGCCGTCGACGGCTGGTGACGAGACGGCTGGTCTGGCGATGTGGTGGCCTTAGAAAACCGCCGGATCTGAAGCTCCGACGTCCGATTTGCGCTCCGACGTCTCAAATTCCTCCCTCCGTTGGTGGATTTCTCACAAAACCTTGAAGATCCTTCGAATCGGGTGTTTTTGGTTTAGATCTAGGAAGAATGAGGAGATTGTGGGTGGTTTGATGAAAGATATAGGTGGATAATGTAAGATATTGGAGAAAAGGGGTGAGTTTTGTGAAGATTTGAAGCTTTGAAGAAGAGCTTTAATGGAGGTTGGGGTTTTGGGTGTGGGTTGAATGTGGAAGATGAAGATAGAGGAGATAGATGAAGAATGGTGGCGTTGGGGCCGCTTGATAGGGATAGATGATGATAAAGGAGTGGATAGGCTTAAAGGGGGTGGAAAATGGGGCCCACACGGGTCCCAATATTTTTTTGTCCTCCGTTAGGGGCCGCGGGGCGGCTTAGCATGGCGACGGGGCGGCCGGCGATTGCGAAGAAAGTTTCGCTCGCTGTCGCGGCCGCGGGGCGGCCTGGCTGGCGACGGGGCGGCCTGCTCCTTTTCTGCTCATCTTTACTTCTTTTTACCCTGCGGGGTTAGTATGCCGAAACACCAAAACTAAACTAAAAGAAAGTAACTAAATGCAATAAGCAAATAACATCTAAACTACTTACCTTGGGTTGCCTCCCAAACAGCGCCTTTAGTTAACGTCGTTGGCTCGACATCATTACTCCTTAGTGATCCTCAGTGCTTGGTTCACGGAGAACCAACTCATCACCATCCTCTTTGACAAAGTTCTCATAATATGGCTTCACGCGATGACCATTTACTTTGAAAATGTCTCCATTCCTCTCATTGAGTAGCTCTACTGCACCATGAGAAAAGATATTAGTAATCACATATGGCCCTGCCCATCTAGAGCGAAGCTTACCTGGGAAGAGTTGAAGGCGCGATTGGAATAGGAGGACCTTGTCCCCAACTTTGAGGTCCTTTCACAAAATATGCTTGTCGTGCCATGCCTTAGTCTTCTCCTTATAAGTGACGGAGTTGTCATAGGCATCCAGTCTCAACTCTTCCAGCTCTTGCAGCTGAAGTTTCCTGAACTCCCCAACTTCATCCATTTGCATATTGTATTGTTTCACCACCCAGTATGCCTTATGTTCGAGCTCGACAGGAAGATGGCATGCCTTTCCATAAACTAATCGAAACAGAGACATCCCAATGGGAGTCTTGTAAGCCGTTCGATAAGCCGACAGAGCATCATCAAGTCTTATACTCCAATCCTTCCTGTTTGGGCCAACAGTCTTCTCCAAGATCGTCTTAATTTTGCGATTAGACACCTCAGCTTGCCCATTAGTCTGGGGGTGGTATGCAGTAGACACTCTCTGCGTAACATGATATTTCTTTAATAAAGCACTTACCGTCTTATTGCAGAAATGAGTCCCTTTATCTCTGATCAATGCTTTCGGAACTCCAAATCTAGAGAATAGCTCTTTGAGGAAGCCTGCAACAACTTTTGAATCATCAGTCCTAGTGGCCTTCGCCTCCACCCACTTGGAGATGTAGTCCACCGCAAGCAAAATATACAAGTTTCCAAACGAGCTAGGGAATGGTCCCATAAAGTCAATGCCCCAAACATTAAAAATCTCACAAAATATCATGCGAGTTTGCCTCTTAGAAAGATTCCCAACTCTCTGACAGCGATCACAGGATTTACAAAAAGCATATGAATCACGAAATATATGCGGCCAAAAGAACCCTGCCTCAAGTACTTTTCATGCTGTCTTTTGTGGTCCAAAGTGCCCACCACATTCATGTGAGTGACAGAAATTAAGGACAGATTGTACCTCATCGTCGAGAAGACACCGACGTATTACTTGATCAGCGCAATGCTTCCATAGGTATGGATCATCCCAAACGTAGAAGCGAGCATCATGGCGTATCTTGTCCTTTTGAGCCTTGGAAAAGTTGGGTGGAAACTCCTGTGAAACTAAAAAGTTCACCAAATTAGCGAACCAAGGGCGGGGAATAGAACTTACCTTCAAAAGAAGTTCAATTTCAGATTTTGTAGAGGTCGCGGGGCGGCCAGGGTCAGCCGCGGGGCGGCCGGTGATAGGTGGCCGCGGGGCGGCTAGTCCAGCGACGGGGCGGCTGGCGATGCTGAATACCTCAAGCAACTCTTCGTCAGGAAAACTCCCCAAGATAGGTGATTGCTCGTCCTGCCCATTCTTTCCCTGCAATATACGACTTAAATGATCTGCAACAAGGTTCTCCGCACCCTTTTTGTCCCTGATTTCGATGTCAAACTCGCTTAAAAGCAAGATCCACATAATCAATCTTGGCTTGGCCTCTTTCTTCGTCAAAAGGTAACGAAGCGCTGCATGGTCAGTATACACAATAATTTTGTACCAAGCAAATAAGATCTAAATTTCTCAAGGGAAAAAACAATAGCAAGAAGTTCCTTCTCTGTAGTTGAGTAGTTCCTTTGGGCGCCATTCAACGTCAGAGATACATAGTATATCACATGAGAGCTCTTCCCCTCTTTTTGTCCAAGCACGGCTCCCACGGTGTACTCACTAGTGTCACACATCAATTCGAAGGGTTGGGACCAATTTGGCGCTTATATGATTGGTGCACTAGTAAGACAAGTCTTCAACTCATCAAACGCCATCCTGCACTTCTCATCAAAAGCAAAAGTGACCTCCTTCTTCAGTAGCTCGCACAAGGGTGAGGTGATCTTTGAGAAATCCTTAATGAACCTGCGGTAGAATCCTGCATGGCCTAAAAAGGAACGCACTTCACGCACATTAGTAGGATAAAGCAATGATTGAATGATGTCTATCTTCGCCTTATCAACCTCAAACCCTTTATGTGAGACAATTTGACCTAAAAAAATGCCCTCCTCAACCATAAAGTGACACTTCTCTGAATTGAGCACTAAGTTAGTGTCAACACACCTTCTAAGCACAAGTGCCAAATGGTTTAAGCAAGCATCAAAACTATCACCATGTACAGTAAAGTCATCCATAAAAATCTCAATAAATTGCTCTATATATTCAGAAAAAATGCTTACCATACACCGTTGGAATGTCCCAGGAGCGTTGCACAAGCCAAAAGGCATCTTGCGATATGCAAAAGTGCCAAACGGACAAGTGAATGTCGTCTTTTCTTGATCCTCCGGTGCGATGGCTATCTGAAATAAACCTGAATATCCATCTAAAAAGAAATAATACGGACGACTAGCGAGTTGTTCAAGCATCTGATCAATAAAAGGTAAGGGAAAGTGATCTTTTTGAGTTACCGCATTCAGCTTGCGATAATCGATACAAACTCTCCAGCCTGATTGGACTCTGGTATGGACCAACTCACCTTCTTTGTTCTCAACCACTGTTATGCCCCCCTTCTTTGGTACTACCTGCGTTGGACTAACCCATTGACTATCAGAGATGGGATAGATCATACCTGCCTGAAGGAGTTTCAGCACCTCTTTCTTTACTACCTCCATCACAGGTGGGTTGAGTCTCCGTTGAGGTTACCTGGAAGGTTTGGCTCCCTCTTCTAACAAGATTTTGTGCATGCAAGTAGCTGGAATGATTCCCTTGATGTCCGCTATGGTCCATCCCAGAGCGGTCTTATGTTCTTTGAGCACCGCCACCAACCTGTCTTCTTGTTCCTTAGTAAGCTTGTTGGAGATTATGACAGGAAAGGTATCACCTTCCCCCACGAATGCATACTTCAAATGCTCAGGAAGTGGCTTGAGCTCAACAACGGGTGCCTGCACAACAGAAGGTAAGAGCTTCTCGCTCGAACCGGTTAGTTCCATAGAGGTACCTACCTGTAAATGAGTTGGGAGGGTGGACAAGTCTCTTATGGTCTCCTGCAGATTAGTACACAAAGCATAATTCAATGACAACTCCTTAATAGGAGCTTCTAAAGCAACCTGCAGGTCATCTACACAACTCATATTGAAAGTATCCTGCATACAAGTATCAATGACATCTACAAAGCATAAGGAAGGATCGTCAGAAGGGAATTTCATTGCATAATAAATATTATATTCAACCTTCTCACCATCGAATTCCATAGTCAATGAGCCAGAATACACATCAATTTTTGTCTTAACAGTCTTCAAAAAGGGCCTTCCTAAAAGAATAGGGGCCTCTTGCTTACCATGCTCCATGTCTAAGACAAAAAAGTTAGCAGGAAAGATCAAGTTGTAAACGATAACCAAAACATCCTCTACTATGCCTCTAGGATAAGCATTTGAGCGGTCCGCTAGTTGGATCACCACTCTAGTCTCATGCAAAGGTCCTAAGCCTAATGATTCATATAGAGAATAAGGTAAGACATTAATAGATGCACCTAAGTCTAACAAAGCTTTATCAAACTTAGTCTCACCTATCACACATGGGATTGTAAACATGCCAGGGTCGCTACATTTCTTAGGCATACGCTTTTGAAACACAGCAGACACATGTTCGCTTACCTTAATCTTTTGCTTCCCTTTCAACTTTTGATTCCTCTTTATGGTGCAAAGCTCCTTAAGAAATTTAGCATAACGAGGAATACTTTTAATCAATTTGAGTAAGGGAATGTTTACCTCGCACTTACTAAATGTCTCAAAGATCTCTTTGTCATTCTCAGGCCTCCTTGTATCTCTAGGAGCTTCAGGAAAAGGAGGAACAGGTTTGTAAGAATTTATAGGAGGGAATTCAGGTCTTACATAAGAGTCGGAAGGTTCATCAGGGGCAAGGCCGCGGGGCGGCTCAGGGTGGAGACGGGGCGGCTCGCCGAAATCTGCATCTGTAGAATCGCCTTGGCCGCGGGGCGGCTCATGGGGGCGACGGGGCGGCTCGCGATTCCGCAGCTCTTCTTCTCCTTTGTCTTTATGCAGCTCAGGTTCTCCATAGTTCTCTTCATCCTGGTGAGTAGTAATCAGTTCCTTACCACTTCTTAGCGTTATTGCACTGACGTTCTCCTTAGGATTCACCACCGTTTGAGATGGTAGCTTTCATGAGTCCTTAGCCTGCAATTCACTTAGCGATTGAGCCAATTGGCCTACCTGTTTCTCAAGATTCTTTTAGTGCTCAACGTGGCTCATGAGTATCCTAGTGAGGGTCTTGATAGGGTCCTCAGTTGATTGATCCCCTGCGGGGGGTGCTCTCTGCCTAGAATCGAATTGTTGTTGAGGCCTTTGTTGGTGTCCCCCTTATGGATTGTAAGGGGCCTGGTTATTACCATAGTCATACCCCTGGTAACCTGCATTATAATTGTTATTGAATTGATTGGGGTTACCATAGTTACCATACCTGGGCTTCTGCGGGACAAAGTTTCCCATGGCGTTGAGCTCAACATTAGGATCCTGAAGTAGCGGACACATATTGTTTGGATGTAAAGGATCATCACATAGCCCACATGCTTTGAGTTCCTGAGGGGTCCCTTTGAGCATCATCCTTCTCATCATCTCCTTCATCTCCATCATATCAGCTTGCAAATTGGAGCTTGAAGAATCCACAGCCAGTACTCCACAAGGGTTTGCCCTCTTGCTATATTGTCTAGACCCCTCAGCAAGCTCTGAGAACAACTCCATAGCATCATTTGGGGTCTTGTTGAGAATGTTACCCCCACTAGCGGCATTTACCATTCGACGTTCATCATCAAGCAAACCTCCATGCAAATAAAGTATCAAATCCTGTTGTGAGTAACCATGGTAGGGGCAACTTGAGCAGAGCCTTTTGAATCGCTCCACATACTCATACAGGGTCTCAGTTGCTAATTGCTCGATGTTGTTGATGGCCTTTTTGAGAAAGTTCAGCTTTGTAGGAGGGAAGTACTTCTCTAAGAACAACCTTTTCATCTCTGTCCAGGTAGTAATGCTCCCTACAGGCAAATAATAAAACCAATCATTAGCTGAATCTTTTAATGTGAAAGGAAAAGCTCGCAGCTTGATTTGGTCCTCTGTGACATCTGCGGGTCTCATGCTCTCAATGATAGCATGGAACTCCGCCAAATGTTTGTTAGGATCCTCGCCACTCAACCCGTGGAACTTAGGCAGAAAGTGGATCCATTGAGCCTTAAACTCGAACTTGGTCCCATCAGCAAGCGCTGGAAACTGCACCGCCAATGGTTGTGTTTGCAGATTCGGTGCGGTGAGTTGCCTTAAGGTTTGGTTCGCGTTATCTAACGCGTTTTCACCCATCTCTGCAGTCCCTTCGGCTTCTTGATCAAAAGGTAATTCGCTAAAGTTGTTGCGAACCTCCTACCTTAGGTTGGAAAGAGTACTCTCGATCTCTGAATCAAAAGGAAGTAAAGATGGATTAGTAGCACGGGTGCGGACCATAAACGTGGTCCACACCAAGGGTAGCGATTAAACAACACAAGAAATTAAAAAGAATTCCCTGGCAACGGCGCTAAATTTGACAAGAGGATAATCTGTTGTTGTTCCTGCCAAATAAATACTCAAACCTACAACTAGTATAGTTGGTAAGAAAGAGGTCGATCCACAGGGAAATCTATTAACTTCAAGTATCAATTTAATCGCAATTAACAGAAAAAGAGAATTTGGTGATGGAAATATCCGCCTTTTGTCAAAGCGGAAAGAAACAAACAAACTGAAGTGGGTTGTAAGATGCAATGGAGAGAATTAGGTTCACCTACAATTTGTCACTTTAATTGATGAATTTGATCCTTGTTTCAGCCTCTAGTTCTTTTCTTTTCCTATCAATGTCCTTGTTCAGATCTTAGGTAAATTACTAGTCCTACGAGTCCTAGCAATCCTTATCTCTAAATAACCCTAACACGGTTAAGATTTAACCTAGAGATAGCATTAAGACTATGAATTAACCAAGGTATATGCAATATCAAGCTACGAGTCAATATTTAACATATATTCAACTTCCTACACATCCAATTAGTCCTACGAGTCCTAAAGGGATATGATTGCCACTTGGGTTAAGGTTCGCTACAAGGAATCTACAAAACCCTAGCAATTGAATGAATCTACTCTAACTAGTTGATCAGGCCAGCGAGAATAAAACACATTCAAAGAATTAAGCGCAAAGAAGTCAAAACATTCAAATAGGAATAAGAACTAGATTAAGAAACTCACAATTCAACAATCAAGATCCAAACTGTAGGCGAAACCTTCAAGAGTTTAGTTGCTCATGCTTAAGCGTTCTCTCAATAATTCTCTAAAGTGCATAAGGTGAATAGTAAAATAACCTAGAAATGTCTTTTAAAGCCTACAAAGGATCGGCCAAAAGTAATAATAAAAACCCTAATTAAACATTAAAACTGATTCGGCGTTTCTGTACAGGCCGCGGGGCGGCTGGCTCAGGCGACGGGGCGGCCTGGCGATCAGCGAAATCCTTCAAAAAGTCTTCGGGCCGCGGGGCGGCTAGCTCGGTCGCGGGGCGGCGAGCGATTTCTCCCGCTTCTCTCCACGTGATTAGCTGTAGCTGATAATGCTATTCCTTTAGTTCTTTTAACTTTCCTCAAGTTCCTTCTACTTTGAATTGCGATTCCTGAAATAAACCATAACATTGTGTAGATTCCGCATCTTCCAACTCAACAAGTAATCATGTAAATGCAACTAAAATATGCAATATTTACACCCAAACTATGCTAAATTCAATATAATATGCAATACTTATAATGCTCTATCACCCTGAATCGAGAAATTCTTCATCGACAGTCTTTTGAATCGACAGAGCTACTAATCCACTCGAAATCGACCATTCCATTCGATATCGAGTTCTTTTGTTGTTTTCTCTTCTACGCAGGTTTTCTCTCCAGATCGACGTCGTCACTAGGAATCACATGCCCCTGTTGATATCAACTGTTCAACTAGATACTGAGGCTTCTAGTCGACTTGCGCAGAGTTCACAAAGACTACTCAGGCACCGCTGACCCGCCTCCTCGTGGATTGATCCTGATTCCCTTTCACTACAATGGGAGGAAGTCTTGTAATTTATTTGCACGGATAAAGGATTGGTTTGCACTTATATTATATTTTCTTAAGTCAATTCTTCCTCCTAACAAATTTTGGCGCCGTTGTCGGGGAGGCTATCAATCGCGCCCTGTTTAGTCTATCACACTCTTTTACCTAGTGTTTTCTTGCAGGTGTATGCGATGCGCTGATCGGCCATCGGAATTCAAAGGTATAGACGACCCTGAAAGCTATCTTCACCTTCGCGCTAGACTCCAAAGAGCCATGGCGGAACATGAGACCCAAGCTCAAAAAATTGAGCGTCTAAGGAAGCAAGTCGAGGACTTCACAACTAAAGAGGCGACACTAAAAGAGCTTGCAGACAAGGGGGAGGAAGCTAGGAGGCTAATAGAAGCCCAAATCAACGCCCTCCCTTAGAATGCCAAACAATACATGCACCCTGTGCTCTCAGTGCCTGAATCGGTTATTCTTATCCCTTCTTCTACTTTTGAGATTAAACCTAGCTTCTTAACTGAAATTAGGCGATGTCAATTTGAGGGGAAACCTAAAGATTGTCCTCTAGAACATATTTCACTATTCCTCGACTTGTGTTATACAATTGCAGATGGACAAAGCCTTGAATATGTTAAACTAAAGGCTTTTCGTTGGTCTCTCGCAGGGAAAGCTCTAACATTGTTGGAGAGCCTAACCCCCAAATCGCTCCGCACGTGGGATGAGGTCAATGATGCATTTCTCAACAAGTTCTTCCCACCATCCAAGACAGCGGTGATACGCCAGAAGATTATGGCTTTCAAAGAAAGTCCACATGAAACCCTAGCGCAAGTGTGGGAGCGGTTTAAGGAGCTGCTGAGGTCTTGACCTACGCATGGGCAACCACCCTACGTCATCCAGAAGATCATCTACAATGCCCTGGATGTAGCAACAAAGGAGAGGATCAACAACTACACCGCTTATGGGTATCTCGAGCTCCTACCACAACAAGCTTGGGATAATATAGAGAGGTTGGTCGAATTTGACAACACCTATGGGACTCCTGTGGCCTCCGACTCAAGGCCTGCCCCATCTATGCCATACTATGAACCCTCCAAGGAGATTGATCCCGATGTCAAAGATCAATTCATGCACAATCAACTCAGGAGGCTTCAAAAGCAAGTCAAATTCCTCTCCGCCAACAAGTCATGCACTCAATGTGGCTCCGTAAGGCATATCACCACTGATTGCCCCCACACGGAGCAAGTACAACTAGCGGAGACTCACCAGGAGGCGCGCTACATGAGGAATCCCAATCGCTAGGGATGCCAAAACTGGGGAAATCAACCACCCTAATACAACCAAAGGGATCCTCCGCCATACAGAGCACCTGGCCATCCCGACAGAGAAAGGAGGGATGCTCTACAACTCATCCTAGACGAGATGAGGCGGAACCAAGGGGAGACAAAGCAATCCAACAATGCCATCCAAACATCATTACATGGAATTAACTCCAGGCTTGGCGAGATTGATACATGGAGGAAAGGCGTTGAGACCCAACTGAGTCAATTGGCGGCATCAATTCCACGACAACCTGGAGGGCTCCCGGGCCAACCACAGGCCAATCCAAAGGGGCATCCATCGGGCCACATCGCCACCATTCATCTAAGGAATGACAAGGAGGTACCATTCAACGTCGGAGAAGCGGAGAAAATCCATAGAGAGACAGTCAATATCGACCGCCCCCAGTCGATATCGACTGCCCCACTCGATGTCGACGTCGACCATGTCCAGACGAACATGAGATCGACCACAGCAGTCGATATCGACACCCCACCAGTCGATATCGACCATTCATCAGCTCCACCTCGGGCCAATCCCGCTCTGCCGAGGAAGAAGCCATTGCCCTACCCCTCCAAATCATCAAACGAAGAAGCCAAGAAAAGCTGAAAAGTGGTCGATATCGACAGTACTGGTCGATATCGACTAAGACCTCGACATGGATACTGAGTGTCGAGACAGACCAAGAACACCGGCAAAGGAGAGCACTCGATATCGAGTAGATGGAGTCGATATCGACTATGCCCCAGAAATCGAGTGGAACTGAGACCGTCGAGCAGAAACGAAGAGGTAAATTTCGACTGATCTGGTCGATATCGACTGGATTTCGAAACGGGTTGGATGCATTTTTCGAGACGTGGATTGCAATTCTATCTACATAAGCCACGGTTTATCACCTATTTTAGATAAGATTATGTCTTAAAGGGTAGTTTCCTTTTTACCCTAAGATCTCTATTAGTTATTTTAGATTTTTACCTAAATAAAAGATCTATCCTACTTGTTTGGATAGAGTTTGGATAGAAGATAGAAGATACTTTCCTTGGATAGCAAGGATTAGTACCTATAAATAAAGCCCTAGGGGGCTGGTTTTCATTCATTCAATCACAGAGATAATATCTCACAATAGTAATAGAGTTAGAGAGAAGTTTAAGGGTTTGGCGTTTGCGAGAGCCGGCGTTGAGTTATAAAGCTTCGAAGGTTTAAATTTAATGCAAGTTTCTTCTTCCCAATCAAAGATGTTTGTTGCAATGAAGAGCGAGTAGTCGTCCCACTTCTAGGGTCGGGGTGAGCCCGACGGTAGCCATGTAAGTACGCTTATTCTATATTTGATTATGGGATCTCTTCTTCTACCCCGCGCTCAATCCTTTATGCAAGTTTAGGATCATTCCTTATTTACCCTATATGAAGCGAAAGTGGATTATATATGTGAATTTGGATAGTAATTAGGTTTTGCCTGCGAAAGTTGACATAAACCCTAATTATGAAAAATGTATAAACAATTAGGTTTTATGAGAAAGCCTCTATATCCCTAATTGGTGTTGAGAAAAGTTTAATCTTTTATGTGAATTGGTCATAATACATGCATGGTTACCGTCGTGGTGAATCCCTATCCTAGAAGCCTTTTAGTTTATTGAAGTAAAAACCCTAAAAAACTGTTGTCTTTTATTTCTTTTTCTTTTCTTTACTATTTTTTCTGCAAATCGACATCGAATAAGAGCCACTCGATATCGACCATTCTTGTCGATATCAACAACCCTGCATCGAGCGATTCTTCATCGACAGTCTTCTGAGTCAACAGCGCTACTGATCCACTCAAAATCGACCATTCCAGTCGATTTCGAGTTCTTCTGTTGTTTTCTCTTATACGCAGGTTTTCTCTCCAGATCGACGTCGTCACTAGGAATCGACTACCCCTGTCGATATCGACTGTTCAACTAGATATCGAGGCTTCTGGTCGACTTGCGCAGAGTTCGCAGAGACTACTCAGGCACCGCTGACCCGCCTCCTCGTGGATCGATCCTGATTCCCTTCCACTACAATGGGAGGAAGTCTTGTAATTTATTTGCACAGATAGAGGATTGGTTTGCACTTATATTATATTTGCTTAAGTCAATTCTTCCTCCTAACAAGAATGAAGCTATAATTCTATCATGATATAAATCTATCTTAGTGGCCAATTAAGATAAATCAACAATACTTATGCAATATCAGAACAAAGATAATTGAAATAATCATAATGCGTAACTCATGAAAACATAAACAACAACCCTCACATATTTTTAACCATGTCTTGAAATGTAAGCAAAACTATAAAGGACGTTAGCCGTGCATGGCTTACCTCGAGAAACAAAAGATGAACTAAACTATATTTGGAATTGTGTGTTTTCATCCCTTCCAAAACCCTAGATTGAATGCGGTATTATAGGGCTCAAAAGTGGTTGAAAACCCTAGAGTGTTGTGCTTAATCTCCAAGTAAGGAATCTCCAAATGACAGGAACAAATGTCATTCGGATAAGGACTGAAATCAACATCTTTATCCTACATCAGCGGGCGCCACTCTAGTGCCAGCGGGCGTTGCTCTCAGCGAGCGTTGGGATCTTGCACGCGGGCGCTGGACCATCTTCCGCAGGTGCTGCCTCTATGTCCTTCATATTTTCTTCATCTCTTCACTTATATTCTCTTTAGCTCTTTCTTGGGTCTTCTTCTCTTCATCTTCAAGCCATCCTAAGTGTCTTCAGTAGCTTTAGGGCTCCAGCATCGCCCTCTTTCCCCATCTCTCGAGTCTGGATTCTTGAATCTGCATAATTGACATAGAAAAGTGTAGATTCCGAACATCGAATAGAAAATGATAAAAAAAGATGCGACTTAGCTATAAAAACCTATCTAATTAACCTAAAACTACCCTAAATCCACCTATAATGCCTATATGAAATATGCATTATCAGTATACCAAACACCCAAACCCTTTTTTCACTTTTTTTCTTCTCAAAAATAAATTATTTATCAAGATTTTAAAAAATAAGAGTTTTCAATTAATAAATTAAAATTCCCATGTTTCAACTTTTTATCCAAGTAAACATCTCAACTTTCCTATATCTATTTTGGTAATATATATAGATCCGCAGATCTATAATGTGCGATTGCAAATTGCGACCTAAGTTACTGAAAACTTATCTGGAAAAAATATTCGCGTACGCACAATGCAGATGCATGTATTCGGTTTTAATAAATAAATATGCGCGTTCGAGTCCGTGTATTTGAAGATAAAATGGTTGTATAAATAGGGGACCCCTTTTCAAAAATAACACAAACGAATCCATAATCCGTTCATATTAAAATATGTGAATGGATTATAGATTTTTTTTTAGGTAATGGTGGCACATTTTATTATAATAAATCGATCTCAGCAAGCTCAATCAAACTTTGCGGGAACGAAACAAGATATACATGATCATCACCGACTGGTGGGACAAATCTTGCAACCGAATATGCCAACGTATTTCCGTTATGGCGTACATCACCAACTAAAAACGAAGAAAAGTTTGATGTTATCTCCCAGATGTATGCAACTAATATACTCGTATAGGAGTAGGCCTCGTTCTCATCCCTTAAGCACTTAACAAGATGCACAACATCAAATTTCAGGTGCACTTTCTCAGTCCCCATAACAGAAACCTGCTTGACCCCCATGAGCTTTAAAATAATATTAATTGGATTATTTGTATACGATGCATTTATGAGGATTTAAATATGTGAGTTTGGAATTTTAAAGTGAATTGTTGGGTTTTGATTCATAAATATGATTTATAAATATGAGGAATTATAAGGATTTAAATATGATTTCTGGGAAATTGGTTTAAGGCCTAAGTATTTAATGTCGGAATTTGGATAAGCGATTTAAGAGATTTGTTTGATTTTCTAAGTTGAGTTCTTTGAGATGTTGTTTTGAAATGAGATATGGTTGTGATGAAATGAGATGGAATAATCTGAAATGAGATATGAGAAGAGATGTAAGATAGTTAGTGGCGCCTTGTGTGAATTAGATAGACTTATGCATTTGTATGTTATTAGGTGATTGTGATATGTTGGACATTGCTTGCTATTGGTGACTCTTACTTGGATTCTGCTTCTGCCTTGTTCTCTGCTGTTCGGCTTATTCAGGTAAGTTCCTTTATGGGCTTACTCAGATTCGAAAGAGATTACCGGCTTGTGAATGTATGACATACTAGGTGTTGCATAAGCATTAAAGCATGCCATGTAGTATCATGCTAGGTTGCACTTGTGATTGAGCATTCTATTTCTTTACGCGTATGAAACAGAACGGCCGTATCTGTGATAGTCCTAGAGTCTTTGCTAGGGTCATAGGGTAGCCCAGCCCCATCGGGTGCCCTGAGTCTATCGAGTCGATATGAGCATGATGATAGCCCAGCACCATCGGGCATGATTTATTTATTTTAATTTACGTTATGATGATGAGATATGATGATGAGATATGATATGCTATAGCATCGAACCGGCCGGTCTCTGCACTAACGGAAAGGGGTGCAGAGGTAGGAGAGGGACATGCCACTTGGCATTCTTTGGGCGCCTTTACAGTTATTTCTCGCATATTGTAAATTAGGATCATGCTAGTGTGATTTAATTTCCGCATCTGCATCATCTTTATTATTAGCGTATGTGTATGTTCGCTTGCTGGACAGAGCTTGTTGGGGCCTCGGTCTGACCCCACTCGCACCCATTGTTTTTAGGTATGATTGCTCTCTGTTTATATGGCGTGGGAAAGTCCCTCGGCGATTGCAAAGAAATCTGTCTAACCCCGCTAATCTGGCCATCCGACTTTAGAATTATGTTTTGGTTTTGACCCGGCCTTGCCGTGGCTTTTGTATCTGAATCATATTCCACTTCACTTTCGTTTAAACTGAATTTATGAAACTTCGACTGATTAGAGGTTTGAAACCTCGACCCGTACCTGAATTGCAACATCCGAACGAAGGTATCCGACCTTCGAAACGTATCCCGAATATTTATATCCGGGCCGTTACAAAGTTGGTATCAGAGCCAGGTTGTGCAATTCGGGTACGCAAGGGTCGAGTGTATGTTTTGGAAAACCGCCCATGAATTTCAAAAGATTTGAAATCGTTTTAAAGGGGCAAAATGAACTTAATATGCCTAACTCAATTGGACTAAATATGAACTTGGCTTATGATAAAAGAGGAGAACCAACTAATATGGGAATCGAGTGGGTAGAAAAGGCGCTAGACCATCCCTATTGGATGTAGTCGAAAATGGGTAGGCGAAATACTAGCTTGTTCTTTACAGATTGGTCGGGATGACTTCAAGGAGATCATTGCAATTGTCATTAACTGATTCTATGATTGAGTGCTTGATATGCTAAAGATTTGATTGTTATGTTCTAACTATTGAATGAGTATTGAACGATCTGTGCGAACGGGATAGTGGGAGTACCCTTCTTCTTCTTATATGGTTAAGCTCAGCTTTTGTGGAACCGTCCCTTTCCTTATGAACCCTTTTGACAATTCAATCGAGTCCTCCCTTCGAATATCGGTCTTCTACGGGAATTGGGTTGGTAAACACATGGTGTCGGGAATCATGATTGGATATAGAGGTCGTCCGAGAGAATATTGGAAGGCGGTCCTTGATGAAATTCCGAGTTAGAGAGTGAGATGTTTACGAGGTTGTGCTTATCAATCCTTATTGCGATCCATCAGTGTCCTCTTGTCACGGAAAATTCATATCCGAGTCCCACGGGAAAAAGGGGTAATGAGTTAGTTGGGAAGAGTCTATGTTGCCCTTATGGACTTCTATCGGGTTATTTTGATTGCTCTGTCCATGATTATGTGATTCTATATGCACTACTCCTTGACCTACAATTGATCCTTAGTGTGAATTTGTGCTTATGTGCCTTGATGCTCATGATGACCATTGTATAGGTTCGAACTACATTTATCATATCCATATCATCCCGACATGATCTACTTAGTATATTGCATTGTCATACTAGAGCACGAATAAATATGTCATATGCTAGGAGGTCGTATAATTTATGTCCTTCCTGTGAATAGGTTCATGATAGTGTGATAGTTCGGTTCTAGTATCATGATAGAGTGAGTCCCTTACTTGATGGATACATGTTATAATTTCATGTTGACACGCCTTGTATGTTACGTAATCCTTAGTGCCAGTTATGATGATGATCCTTAATGTAAATTTGTGGTTGTATGACACCCTGTATCCATGCTGGTCATATTGCTTAAGTCTCGTGTTGTGTCTTGCCCTCTATCATGATTGTATGTTGTTATAGCATGTTTACTTGGCATATTGATCGTATGATTGATCTAAAAACGTGAACCACATGATATGAGTCTATATGATTGTTGCTTCTTCTGAATTAGGTCCATGATAGTGTGATCAACTCTTCTTATTATGAATGCTTTTAAATGACCTCCTTCACATGCTGGGTGATGACGTGTCGATGTTCATTATTCCTTTTGTGATAAGAATCTATATCATGCCCATCTACTTCGTATTCGTCAGATTAATTATTGTTGATTATTTGCAAGTTAATATGGTGTGTGTTAGTTGTGTTGAACGGAGAATATGTGTTATAATTGAACCTTGAGGAATGCATGTTTTGTCATATTATGTGTTGATTCGAGCTCATGTCCCCATATTCTAGTCATGTCGCCATGCTGCTTAGACTTGCTCTATACCTCGTTGCGTTTTCCTCTCATGCCACTATGTCGTTGAGATGTGATTGAATGAACTCTTGCATACCGTCGTATTAACCAGTCAAGTGCATGTATGTACCATATGTTATATTGAACCACTAGTAACATGTTGGGCCCTTGGTTGTGACTTGTGCAAATTCTACATTGCCTACGTTATTGTTGATTCTCTCTCGAGCTAGGCCCATGATAGTGTGACTCTTCCCTTTTCTCTCATTTTTTTTAAATGTTCCACTCGCCCCGATTAAAGTGATGTTGAATTCGGTGATCAACTTGCTTTCCGTGATGGTTAATTCTAGCATGTTCACCTGTTTTCGCTCGGTGGTATCCCTCTACTACTCTATGATAGTCTCTCGTGCTTGCATGAATGCATGACTTGACACCTCGCATGATCACACACCACTCTATATCCTGATTTTGCATATACATGACGCATGAATACCGTAACGAATCTAGTTGAATTACTTTAATTCTACTCATGTTCGAGGTGTGCTATTAGTATCATGTAGGGCTTATGATCTCCAATATGACCCGCTAAATGATCACGTGATGTACTTGCTCTATGATGTGACAACTATTGTACCATATATGTACTCTATGATGATTCGTACTTAGCATGATTATAGTCTAGCACCCATGATGTCCTTCTCGTACTTTTGATGATGCCTCATGTTTCGTGAATATTATGTTGAACTCCTCTAAATGACTCTTAACTATGCTTGTATCACATTATATATCGCTAGTATCATATAGGACCCATGCTCTCTAGATATATCTCGTCATATGATTCCGTGTCATGCTTAACCTAACATATGATCATTGTGAGATAGTTACTATGATGCCCTTTATATGATCTCGTATGATGCATACACCAGACTTGTACATTGTTCATATATGTGATAATTGCTATTCTACTCTTATGTGTTCTCGTTTGACGCTTCATCTGATTGTTATAATATCCATTGCCATGATATATTTGGACTCAATTGTTGATGTGTATACCCTGTTCCTACATTGTTCATATACATGATGCTCGTTATCTTCATTATATTCCGCATGACTTCAAATCATATATGATCATTGCTGGTTCCGTCTATCTTGCTCGAAGTTACTTGGCATATCTGTTTCCATGGAATACTAGAATGCTAGCTTGTTTCACAAACATCAGCGTAGGACTTGATTGTGTCTTTGATATGAATACGATGTTGCCCCGAGATAGGTACATGTTAGTGTGGATTGACGTGATTGATATGCTCCATAATGAACTCGTGCGTGTTTGTCAAAATCGTAACCTAATAGACCTTCTTAAGGGCATCGTTACTATTCCCGAGTCAGAGTCTTGTCTCTAGTCATGTCGTCTTTAGCTTTGGTCTAATCCGTCTCTGAAAGAAACATTGGGTCGTCCGCTCTTGTCACTCCCCTATCTTCGCTAACTTAAACTCCTACGCGTTACCTTGGATGAGCGACCGCATGGAAAAAGGGATCGGAAAGTCGAATAGCGATAGAGCAGCACAGCGGAAGCGTGGGCCCATAACCCACGGGCCTCAGGATCGACAATGTCGACGGAACAAGCTCGCTTTGAGGATTACGATTGTTGAGTACGATATGACTTGCAGGTGGGATCGTCCTCTATTCGAATTGCTAACCCTTTCTGAGCTTGTTGATGATGATATTGCACTGACTTGATGTTGAAAGTTGCTTGCTGATGTGATGATATGATTCGATGCCTTACAGTCCTAATGTGCCATGATGACTTGATGATAGTATGAACTGCAAATGCCGAGAATCTGAACAGGTTATTAGCTAAGATTATGATGAAACTTGCTAGTTTGAATTGACTTTATTCATATATGGTGTTATGTGATAATTTCGAGCATGACGGTAAATTGGGACTTTTAATACTTGTTGCAATGCTTAATGATGCTAGTTGATATGATGTAGTCCTTATGTGCAATAATGTCCATGATTGCTTCTTCTTTGAACATGTGAGCGAGGTCCCTTTTGGTTGAGTGGTCAGAGAGTGGAGAAAGTTTTTGAATGTTTAGAATAATCGACGGTGGTAAGGGAAAGTTGCAGAAGAGGGGTGTTGACTTAGGTTGGACCGAGTGGGTTCGGGAATTAAGAGGTAATGCTTGATGATTTTCGACAAACTCCTAGGTGAATCTTGGGTGAGAGTATGGTTAGGAATAGGTCGGATAGGCGGTGGTCGAGGAATTTTACTAGAGAATGTGTGGTTAGCAGGGCATGATGCTTGTGAACTCTTGGGAAGTGTGGAAGTGTAAGAAATGGCTTTTAGGAGTAGGGAAGATATAATATGAGAGGGCCTCGAGTGTGAGGTTAGAGATAGTAGTTGGATTCTTAGAGGTGGATTGATAGTGAGAGTTCTTGGTGGAATGAGGGGCGAGATTAGGGTATTGAAATGAATTAGGACTTCTTTTGAGGATGTTACCTGAGCTGATGTTAGTGAATCTAGATGAGGCTGGTTTTGATGTAGGAATTGAAATCGAGCGAGCGGGGTTTGCGTTTATTTTGCTTGGTGATGATGTAAAAGCTTTCTTGATGATGTGATTTATTAAAATGACCTGGCATGATGTTAGATAGCGACTATGATGAACCTAATATGGCTGATATTACATGTTGATATGCAATATTGAATCATAATTGGTAGCGACAACTATACTCATGCTATAATGACCCATTGCTATCCTACTATGTTGTTCTAAAAGCATGTTATAATGTGTTGAATGAATCATGAAATTATGATATGTTGCTATGTGAGAGCATGATGTTATATTATGATCAGGAGATGTTAAATGATGAATATTGATTTGGATCATGAATCTGACTTGTATATATGAGATAATGGTGTGTGAGTGCTAAGTGATCGTTATATGACATTGTATGAGTTGAGATGATGTTTTGCGAGTATGCTGACGTTTTGGTGATTCACGCATTGACTGACCTTTCCTTTTTGCTGAATTTTAATAACCTGACCTTGATGTGTTGATGTGTTGACAATGGGTTTTGGTTCATTAATTCTGTGATGAGAAATGCTTTTATGACCTTTGGTATGATCTGGAGATGTGATGTGACCTTGTGGCACTACGATGGTATATGTTGAGGCTTGCCTTATGATGTGTTGATTGGAGATTGGTTGGTTATACAGTTATGCATTTCGTATGGCTTATGCATCTTGCTTGAATTGAGACTGATAGATTGATTCGATTCTGGAAACTAGGAAGAGAATATGGGATTAGCCCTTAGAGGTGGATGACTCCACCTCCTACCCTCAGAATTTGATTGAATGGTATGTGTGAAGCTGATTTGGTTTTCGGAAGATTTTGACAAAATCTTGATTTGAAAGGATTTGACTTGTTTTGGGGTAAAGTTGCTTGATTTAAAATTTAATTTGAAGATTTTGAGCGGTTTTAAAAATGGCCAACTTGGGGTTTTAAAGAAGTTGAGAGTTTCAATGATTTGGACGACAATCTTTCCATTTACAAAGCACTTTGAGATTTACGAACTGGATTTACATTATGACGTCTCACGAAGTGGATACAAGCATTTTATAGGGGCGCTTATAGATTGCTTGCTAAGACCTAGTCTGGCGCTATAATGCTTTTGGAGTTGTGATACTTCCGAAAGGTCGAAGCGAGGATGTGATAGGGGCGCTTATTACACACTCGACAAAACCCATTTGGAGATGTCACGACTGTGACCGGGATGTTGTGAGAATCCCGGAAGACGCAACCGAGATGATTACAAGATCCTTGGACATGGTCCTCGGACTCACCGATTTCAAACTTCTTCCCATTGCTTGAAATGATTTTTGTCTCGGGGACGAGACTTGTTTTTAGAGGTGGATAAATGTAAAGACCGGGAAAGTTAAAATATTATTTTCTTACAATATTAAATTATGTTCGACTTTAAAAATTTAGATTCTAGAAGTTTTGGAATTTCCGTCCTCGAGCAACTGAAATTTTACTTAAACGAACTTCTATATAGTTTTGAATTGGGTTTTAGAAATGGAATTTGATTTCGGAGATCGAGCATTATAAAATTAAATTGAGTTACGAGTATTGATTGAAATTTATTTAATTTTCGAATATCTTGAAATTGAATTAAAATTTTAATTAAATTTGATTTAGTCGGGATTCGATCGGGCGAGCGGGTTTTGAGTCTATTTCCGCTATTTTGAATTGTCTTGTGGGGGACCAATTTCATTTATTTTCTTTTTTTTTTCCCTTTTTCTTTTCTTCTCTCTCTCTCTCTCTCTCTCCTGTGGTCCCCTGCCTCACATTGCAATTCACAGCTCATGGCTGCACCCTCTTCAGCCGCTTGTCCTCTTCCTCACCTGCCCACACCCACACAAACTCAGACAACCACACCACCACAACATCTCTCTTCCTCTTTGCCTTATCTTCACCCCAAAATTGAAAACCCATAACTCCCCTTTCACAGGTTTTCTCGCAACCCCCTAAACACCACCATCACCTCCCCTTTCCGCCACCCAAATACTCTCCTTTCCCTCCTATGTGTTCATCACCACCACCGTCGCCACCTCGCACCTCCTTGCTCCCTCCCTCCCGCTCTCTGTTTCCGACGTACCCTCAGACAACCTCTCCTCCAACCTCCGTCCAAGGCCACCCGCTCCCGTTCACTTCCCCTGTTCGGCCGAGCACCCAGCAGCACCACCAACTCCAATCCTCTCCCCTTCCATTGAAGCCGAGGCAGCCCAGCTCCCCTCCCCTCTTTCCACGGCGGACAACAACCTCCTCTCCTTCCTCTTTCTTCCGGAGTTGAGCCGCAGCTCCTCTGACGCCGAGACGAAGCCGAGTCATGCGGCTCCGCTCCTCTGTTTCTTCGAGGGCCACGGTAAGCTCCCATCCTCCGTTTCCTGACTCAAACCACGCTAAAAATCCACCTTTAACCTCATATTGACGTCCTAGGCTAAGCTCGATTGATTCCGACTCCGATGAAGCCTAATCGGACCTCAAGCGACTCCGACGGCCGCAAATTCCATCCCTCTCGGTGAGCCTCCGTTTCCCCTTTTTTCTTTCTGCGTTTATGCTCTTCTGTATGGGTGTCGGGGTGGGACGTCGGTAAGGAGGTCGGAGCTCCGCCATGGCCGGCGAGCTGCTCCTCTTCCTCTCCCTCCTCTTCCGCCGTCTCTCGTTCGAGAAACAGAGCTCATGCTCTGAAGTAGGGGGTGATGGGGGGGGATAGGGTTGGGCCTAATTATCCGGATTGGGCCTGACCCGAATCCCTCCTAACGGGTCGGATTGGCTCCTTCCTTGGTCCGGATCCTCTCCCTCCTTTTCTTTTCCGGGTATGGGTTTTGGGTTTGGGTTTGTTTTCGGGTCTTGGGCCTTGGGCTGGCTCATGGGTTTTGAGTTTGGGTTGATTGGGTTGTTTTCATTGTTAATATATATATATATATGGTTATATGTTAAATATATTATATGTTATGTTATATATATGTATGTTATTTAATATTTCTGATTTCAGGAAAATGACTATGTATTTATATATATATATATATATATATATATATATATATATATATATATATATATATATATATATATATATATATATATATATTCTGAAATTATTAATATATATATTTAAAAAGGTTTTAAAAGTGATATTTATTGATGTGGAGTTATAAACATATTTTTGGATTGTTTTGAGATTCTATGGATAGTAAGTGCCAAATTATTTGAATATTATTATTATTTTGGGAGTTGTTATAATATTTCTGTAAATTTATCATTATATATTGTGTTGTTTTAAAATAATATTAATTGGATTATTTGTATACGATGCATTTATGAGGATTTAAATATGTGAGTTTGGAATTTTAAAGTGAATTGTTGGGTTTTGATTCATAAATATGATTTATAAATATGAGGAATTATAAGGATTTAAATATGATTTCTGGGAAATTGGTTTAAGGCCTAAGTATTTAATGTCGGAATTTGGATAAGCGATTTAAGAGATTTGTTTGATTTTCTAAGTTGAGTTCTTTGAGATGTTGTTTTGAAATGAGATATGGTTGTGATGAAATGAGATGGAATAATCTGAAATGAGATATGAGAAGAGATGTAAGATAGTTAGTGGCGCCTTGTGTGAATTAGATAGACTTATGCATTTGTATGTTATTAGGTGATTGTGATATGTTGGACATTGCTTGCTATTGGTGACTCTTACTTGGATTCTGCTTCTGCCTTGTTCTCTGCTGTTCGGCTTATTCAGGTAAGTTCCTTTATGGGCTTACTCAGATTCGAAAGAGATTACCGGCTTGTGAATGTATGACATACTAGGTGTTGCATAAGCATTAAAGCATGCCATGTAGTATCATGCTAGGTTGCACTTGTGATTGAGCATTCTATTTCTTTACGCGTATGAAACAGAACGGCCGTATCTGTGATAGTCCTAGAGTCTTTGCTAGGGTCATAGGGTAGCCCAGCCCCATCGGGTGCCCTGAGTCTATCGAGTCGATATGAGCATGATGATAGCCCAGCACCATCGGGCATGATTTATTTATTTTAATTTACGTTATGATGATGAGATATGATGATGAGATATGATATGCTATAGCATCGAACCGGCCGGTCTCTGCACTAACGGAAAGGGGTGCAGAGGTAGGAGAGGGACATGCCACTTGGCATTCTTTGGGCGCCTTTACAGTTATTTCTCGCATATTGTAAATTAGGATCATGCTAGTGTGATTTAATTTCCGCATCTGCATCATCTTTATTATTAGCGTATGTGTATGTTCGCTTGCTGGACAGAGCTTGTTGGGGCCTCGGTCTGACCCCACTCGCACCCATTGTTTTTAGGTATGATTGCTCTCTGTTTATATGGCGTGGGAAAGTCCCTCGGCGATTGCAAAGAAATCTGTCTAACCCCGCTAATCTGGACATCCGACTTTAGAATTATGTTTTGGTTTTGACCCGGCCTTGCCGTGGCTTTTGTATCTGAATCATATTCCATTTCACTTTCGTTTAAACTGAATTTATGAAACTTCGACTGATTAGAGGTTTGAAACCTCGACCCGTACCTGAATTGCAACATCCGAACGAAGGTATCCGACCTTCGAAACGTATCCCGAATATTTATATCCGGGCCGTTACAGTGGCAGGATTGAGCGACTCCGATTCCGCCACATGTACCGAGATCAAATCTAGGTTGATAAAAATTATATACATAATATGTAATTTTCGGTATTAAAAATGTAAAAATAAAAAATTAACATCATACTAGATTTATTTTTCTCTATGCATAAATATCAATTTTGAATATATTTGACCATATTTTTAAAAAATAATTTTTCTTTGAATACAATTATAAAAAAAGAATACCAAAAAAATTAATTTTAAATATTTTTAAACAATAAGAATAAATAATGCAAGAAGTTATTTTACTAAATGAAGTTCGTTTTAAAATGACGTATTGGGTTATATATAGGTAGCCTTATTTAGTTTATAAATAATATTAACTGAATAATAATATTTTAATAATAAAAATTGAATATAATAATATAATCGTGAATGATTATAATTATTAGAGAGGAGTATATTTGTAAATTGAATTGGTAGAAAATGATGAGTTTTGGGATGATAGAGATGCTATTGATAAAGTGGAAAAAATAATAATGATATGCTAGGATGATGTGGTAGAAAATGAAGAATAAAATATTAGTATTTCTAGTATCTCTAGTATCTCTTAATAAATATAACCAACAAGATTTTTGGTGAGTCCAAGGGCTCACTAATAATCCACGTAGGCGAAAAAAAAGAAGAAAAAAAAAGAAGTGAGGTGGCAATGAGCCCGAGGGAAAACAACCTTGTAGATGAGCCCGAGCTCAGTGCAGGGAGGACTGCTGCAGCGTTGCCATGTGGCAACACTTGATTTTTTGTAAAATCGATTTTACTCTATTTTCATTAATGTAAAAAATAAAAAAAAATATTTTTGAATGTAATTTCTTTTTATCTACTCATAGACTCCTATATTGCATATGTTTTTTTTTTTAAAATGAAGTTACGAGCCCCAGAGTGGGCTCACTGATAATTTGCGAAAAAGGTAAAAAGTTGGGTTGGACCTATTCAGCTGATGTGACAGTTAAAAAGTAAGTTACGAGTCCGGGACATGGTTCACTGATAAACACGCTCTAATGATACTAGGAATACTTTTTATTAATCATCTCTCTCCGCCACATCATCTTAGCCCATTCTTACTTTTTATTTTATTTTATCAATAGCATCCCTAACATCCTAAAACTCATCTTTTCCTACCAATTCGATTTATAATTATACCCCTCTTCCATATTTATTTCGATCCTTTCCTACCACATGAATGTATGATTATACCCCTCTTAACTAATTTTCTCAAATTTAGATTAACTTATTATATTATATTTATTTTCCGTTTAAAAAAATTATTCGTAAATTGATATTAATTATTTATAAACTAAATTAATTGGTGACTATATATAACCTCAATATATATTTTAATTAAATAAGTCAAAATATATTGATGACTGAGAAAAAGATTACTCCACAGAAAATATATATTCTTCACATAATAATTATTACTAATGAAAGATAATTACAAATGTTTTTTTGGTATTTTTATACATAATTGTATTCAATGGAAATTCATTTTTTCAAAAATATGGTCAAACATTCAAATTTGATGTCTATATGTAGAGAAAAATGAATCTAGTATATTGGTATTTTTTTTAACATTCTCATTGTCGAAACTTACATTTTCTAAATGCAAATAACCAACCGGCAGAGCAAATCACAACCATCCATTGCAATTAATCACAACCATTCACTATCCTCGTATCATAGGTCAATATGTTTCCTCCTTTTTTTTAGATTCATTGGCGCAACACACTGTGTTTCATTACTTTCTCCTTCCAAACGTTGTGCTTTGGTCCCCGCTTTCCCGAAAAAAAAAAGTTTGAAGTCTGACACGCCATAATTATATTCGATACTATCTACGATACTATCTCAAGTATCGATTGTTATTGATACTATCCTCTTCAACCCTCCAACTCCATTTTATATTGATAAACATGCCCTAGTAGTGAGTAGTGGATGTTATCAAATACTGCTAAATGAAGCAATAAACCAAGAATTTCTGATGGAATGTCAGTGCTCAACATTTTTAGTTCCATATCTACTACTACATCTAGGATGGGGATTGGGGAGAAAGAAATGAAAAAGTAGTTGAAAATCCACGAAATTTGAAGACCTATCATTAAAAAACTTGGAGGAAAAACTATATATTTGACACTTTTCTATATATATGCCATCTCTATCAACTGACAAATGTGGCCATGTGGGGAGAGTAAAAGGCCACACAAGAATTGAAGAAACTACTACTTCTACTTGGATTGGATTCATCATTCATATTCAGCTTTAGCTTAAGTTGTGGGGTCTACGTATTAACACCTAAATATATAAAATTACGTAAAAAAATACCCTTAAAAACAAAATAATTTCCAGCTCGGTTTACCACCCAATTTCACCAAACTCCTTCCTCCTAAATTTTAAGATTTGAGAGTCATGATTACGATTTTGAAATGTACACTTTAATGATGCCCACCATCTTCACTTATTTCATACCGTAATATATTGCTCTTGTTCTTAATCATATGCTTTAAGCTGATTTATTTAGGGTGATAATATTTACACCCATAAATTTTACTATATGCACCACACCTACGCCTCTTGAATCACACCCCTGCTCCTCTTGAGTTACACATTTAAAATACTCTGTGCCTCTTGAGGGGCAGGTGTATGACTCAAGAGGAGCAAGATGTATTTTAAAAAAAATATAAAAAGTGAGATATGTGGTGTAAATAGTAAATTTTGTGGTGTAAATAACATTGGCTTTTATTTATCCATCTCTTGGTGCCTAGTATAAGGAGTATTTGTTTTATGAGCGCCGGTGTCTTTCACCAAAAAAAAAAGCAATCGGAGTGGCCTAGTGGTGTGGAGTAAGGAGGACGATAAGGAGAATTAGGATTCGATCACTGTCTTCGTCCCCATTTTTTATGTGAAAATACAAGGTTTATCTTGCTCCCTACCTAGTACATGACTCTTGCCAGTACATTGAATCACGTGCTCGGGGTTTTACCACTGAAGGTGGTTTCCTCATCATAAAAAAAACCATAAAAAATAATTTATTTAAACAATACAACCCACATCGATCCAATCCCACGTCTGAAAATTTTTTGTACTTATAATATCAATTTATGTAATTAGTCAGAATTTATATTTTAACTCGTCTCTAAAAATTCTCATCTTTAAATGGGTCATATATAGGACTCTTGCTAGACAAATCTCACAAGAATATAATTACAGACATTTTTACAAATACTTCGGTGAGCCAAAAATCGATCATCGCCTTTTCCCTTTGGGGCATTTGGTCAATGAGAAACAAAATCCTTTTCGCCAAAAATGACATTAGAAACCCAAAAGAATGGATATAGAATATTAAACAATACAAGATAAAATGGAGAAAAGTACAAGCAGGTGAATTACAAGAACACACGACAACCAAATTAGAACAAAAAAGCAGAAAAGTGTTTAATGGGAAAAACCTGGCGAATGCTTTGTCAAACTAAATTTTGACGGTGCTATAGGTAGTTTAGATCTTACTGCCTCTGGATTTGTTATTCGCGATTTACAGGGGTCATTTATCTCGTGTGGTGTCTAGGACCTCGATAGGGTGTCCGCAGTGCAAGTGGAATGTCGCAGTCTTCTGTTTGGACTCCAGGTTACTTCGACGAGGGATTTCTCTCAGCTCGAGGTGGAGGGAGACTACTTGATGATGATCAACATAGTGACGGGGATCTAGCGGTGTTCTTGGGAGATTGAGATGGTAGTCTTGGATGCCCTCGGTCTATGTTTCTCTTTCGAGAGTGTCAAGTTCTCACACACCTTCAGAAAGGGGAACGAGGTTGTTGATAGGCTAGCGCATATCGATTTATCTTCGTCGTTTATCGCCGAGCGAGTTCCTGCTGAGATAGACTTCGTCGTTCGTCAGGACGCTATTGGGCGATGGGTCAACCACGGTTAACCATCGCCAAATCCTCGCCTTGTATACAAAAAATCAAGGGCGGATCCTCTTTGGGGCTGGGGGGACAGTCTCCCCCGACCCCAATAAAAAAATAAAATTTAATATACATATTCCTTTCGTCGATAAGTTTGATTTGATATATTATAAGGTTGAATCCGACACTTGAGTAAAAATATAAATGTTTAAAGACTAAACTGATATAAATTATTTTCCACATTATTTACCAAATTAATATACGTCTAGCGTAATTATCATTTGCTAAACTTAGTAATTTAATACTATAATTAAACTTGAAAACTTGAAAACTTGAAATTAGTATATTATATTAAAATATTTGAAAATCGCGAAATGAATTATGCACGATTTATATTTTTATTCTAGTTACACATTCATAATATTGATGATTTTTTTCAAAAACAATTAGGGTTTAATTTTCCACCCCCTCAACTAATTGCTTCAGGATCCGCCACTACATAAAATGGTATAGATTTACAAAATAAATTTTTGACCTTCTTAGCCGGTTATAGGTTAAGTGGGGAGGGGGTACGGGGGTAAAATTGGGGGGGGGGGGGGGGAGATCGACACGGTGAAAATGTCTCCATTTACATGGTATCGGTTTCAAAAACCGTGAGAATGTTTATATGACAGTTTTGAAAACCCTCGCCATAAGTCTCCATTTGCCTCTCTTACATTGGACGGTCACGGTTTCTAAAACCATGAGAGACGTCCCGAGAAAATACCCTACCTAAGAGATTCAAATGAAGATTTATGGAGACGGTTTTCAAAACCATCACCCTAAACATTCTCACAGTTTCTAAAACCGTGGCTGCCCAATGGAAGAGAGGCAAATGAGGAGTTATGAAAACCGTCGCATAAATATTTTCACGGTTTGAGAAACCGTAATCGTCACCTTGTCAATGACGATAGATTGGCCGTGTCACCAACAATTCGGTAAAAGGGGGGATTAAATTTCTATCCAATTTGTATTACAAATGACATAAAAGAGATGACTTAGGAAAGGGTCTTGTGATAAGTAATGTTGTGATAAGTAATGATGAGATGTTTATTCTCTCATTATAAAAGCATTTAAATAGGTGTCTAGAGGGCATTGTGTATGACGTGAAGTTGTCCTACTTTTTTTTTTTTGAACCGGAAATAATTTGGCTGTAGGGGTAGCCCTACAGACCAAGAGCATCCAAACGGATGAAATTACACAACTCTGGATCGTCAGGTGGGCGGGAGCTATTGTAAGCGAAATCCAAGTGCGATAGACGATCCGCAACACGGTTAGCATCCCTGAAGACATGACGAATAATGACAGTGTTGAAGAAGCGGAGGGAAACTAGACTGTCAGCGACAATCATGTCGGAGTCCCCTGAAGGCTTCTGAAGACCTTGTAAGCATTTAATTATGTTGATGTTGTCTCCTTCGATCTCAATGTCTGTAATATTTAGTGCTTGGGCTGCCAAAATACCATTCCAAAGACCCAGACCTTCTGAACCCAAGACAGAATGGATAGAAGAAGGCCCAGATCCAAAGTATATGGCTTCACCATTGCAATTTCTGATTACAAATCCAAAGGACCCCCCCCCCCCCCGATTGGGTAGAAAGGGCGCCGTCAAAGTTAAGTTTGTGATTTCCGTGTGCAGGAGGTTTCCATTTAGTTTTCTTTCTATTCAGTTTGTTTTCTCTCAGTCGCTCTATTCTAGTGTTATCGTCAGTAGCTACACTGCTTTCATTTTTGGTGTAACTCCACAAGTGTATTTGTTCCTGTAGAAAGGCTAAAATGCATCTGATGTCAGGTTTCAGGTCATTGAAGAGAACTCGGTTGCGAAAGTACCATAAGCTCCACCAAGCGAAAACTAGTTTAGTGAACTTTGAAATACCTATTTTTTGTCTAATATCGTGAATTGTGGAGTTTAAGTCATTTCCATTTATGAAAGAGTTATTTATTGGAACATATAATGTGTGATCCATTGCTGTGATAAGGCTTTGTGTAACCAGGCAATCCCATAGTAGGTGGTACAGATCTTCATATTGGGATTCACAACGAGGGCAGGAGGTGGGAACCCCGAAACCCCGAGTGGCTAGCTTTGCTGTAGTTGGAACTCCATTCTTCGTAATTTTCCATAGTAGCGTTTTAGTTTTTGGTGGAATATCCAGTTTCCAAATCCACGCCATTGTAGATTTTTCATGATGTTTTGCGTTGTCCATCATTGTAATGGCTGATGCTGTGGAGAACCAGCCGTTTCTGCTCCATTTCCAGTAAAGTCTGTCCATGTTGATATTTCTCGGTATTGTAGTGTTTAGTATGTCTGTAAAGATATCAGAAGTTCGTCTGTCATGTGCTATGTTATGCAGTTTTTCCCAATTCCATTGTTTATTGTCATGTAGCAGTTCCTGTATGGTAATGTTAGTGTTAAGTGTTTCGGGGTCAGTAACCATGTTGAGGAGAGGCTCTGAACCCACCCAGTGGTCTTTCCAGAAATTAATGCTTGCTCCATTGCCAATAGACCAGCGGATTCCGTCCTTGAAGAGTGGGATTAATTTGTAGAGCTGGGCCCATTGCCAGGATGTGCCATTTTGTTTTTGATATTCTAAGATATTTTGTCCATTTAGATATTTTTCATTTATTATCGAAACCCACGGGTTCATGGGTTCAGCTAGAATTTTCCATATCAATTTGAGTTGTAGTGCTTTGTTCATGTCCTCCGAATTGCGAAGACCAAGCCCACCATTGCTTTTTGTTTTACATACTTCATACCAGCTTATAAGTGGTTTATGTCTTGGGCCTTTATTCCAAAGGAAATTTCTGTTTATTCTGTCCAACTCCGTGTGCACTGATCTTGGTAATAGAAAGCATTGCATTATATGTAATGGTTTAGCAGCCAGAGTTGATTTAATAAGCGTGCAACGCCCAGCTTGAGAGAGGTCGTTACCCTTCCATTTCTGGAGACGGGACTTTGTATTTTCTAATAATTGTTTGAAATCGTTTTTCGTTGTTCTTCCGTTAAGGATAGGGCAACCAAGATAATTCCCAAGACTTGATGTGTGGTGTATGTCAAGATAGCTTTGCAGGGATGATACTTGGTCCATAGTTACATATTTTGATACTTGAAATTGTGATTTATTCCTGTTAACTTTCTGCCCAGATAGGCCAGTGTATTCTCTTAAAATCCAGTTGATTTTGTCACACGCTAGTTTTGTAGCTGATGCAAAGATGACCATGTCGTCGGCAAAAGAAAGGAAAGGAATCTTTATGCCGTTCTTTGTTAATTTGATTCCTATTGGACTCTCTGGTGTTCTTGATTCATTTTGCAGCATTCTATCTAGAATTTCTGATACGATAAGGAATAGATAGGGTGAGAGAGGGTCGCCTTGGCGTAGCCCACGTTGTGGTTTAAATATTTCTGTAGGTTCGTTATTTACAAGTACAGAGTAAGAAACAGTGGTGATGCACTCTCTTATCCAGCCTGAGAAAGTAGGGGAAAAACCCATCTTGTCCATTACAGAGATAAGAAAATCCCAGTCAACTAGGTCAAATGCCTTTTTCATGTCAAGTTTGACAGCCATCCAGCCGATCTTGGTCTTTTTCTTTGTGAAGGAGTGGAAAATTTCATTTGCAAATAGATTGTTATCCTGGATGGATCTACCTGATGTGAATGCACTCTGTAAAGGATCAATGAGTTTAGGTATCACCCTTTTCAGTCTAGATGCTAGTATTTTTGAAATAATTTTATAGATGGTGGAGCAAAGACTAATTGGTCTGTAGTGCGATGTTGTTTTTGGGTCGTCATTTTTAGGTATTAGTGCAATAAAGGTGTGGTTAATCTGCTTTAGGATCCTGCCACTGAGAAAGAATCCCTTGACAGCCTTAGTGACAGCAGGTCCAACAATGTGCCAATACTTCTTGAAAAATCCAGCGGGGAAGCCATCCGGGCCAGGAGATTTTTCATTTGCTATGCTGAATGCCGCGTTTTTAATTTCGGAATTGGATATTTGTCTTGTCAGCCAATCGTTGTCCTCCATCGTAATCTCATTGCTAATAGTGTTCGTTAGGTTACTTATTGGGGTTGTTGCTCTGTCTTTCGTGTAACGTCTCATGAAATCTTCCTGTATAGCGTGCCTTATTTCATCCTCCTTTGTTAGGGTTATACCGTCTCTAGTTTGTAATGATTTAATAATGTTTTTATTTCGCCTGCCCGTTGCTATCTTGTGAAAGTACTTCGTGTTGGTATCAACGGCTTTAACATGAGCCCGTTTAGCCCGTTGTCCCCAATATGTGTGCTGATAACGTAATAGGGTTGCATGCTTTATTGTGAGTCTCCTTATCTTATTGTCAAGTTCATAATCGTATTTGCTGCAGATCTGTGTCTGTAGGTGCTGTAGATCAGCCTCAACCGAAGTTAGTTGGCGGAATATGTTGCCGAAAGTTAACTTACTCCATAATTTTCTTTTCTTCTTGACCTCTTGTAATTTTTTTGTCAGTTTGTACATTTGAGAGCCTGGCATATCCACTCTCCATGCGTTTCATATTATTGCTTCAAATTCCGATCTAGTAGTCCATGCCATTTCAAACTTAAAGGGTTGCAGTTTTGGTTTTTGAGTATCCATCAAGTCTAAGGTGATTTGAGTGTGGTCTGATCCAATGAAGGCATGGTTTTTTGTATGTAGATTTGGAAATTGTGTATTTAGATTGTGACTGACGAGAGCTCTATCTAGCTTTCCGTAAATATTATCTAATCCGTGCGCGCGCTTCCGCCAAGTGTATTTGTTTCCAATGGTTGGGGTGTCCAATAGATTTGTGGCTTGTGATTAAGTCATTTAGTCTTCGAAATCTGATAAGACCTGGTTGATTACCTCCTATTTTGTCTTTTGATTCAAGAATTTCATTGAGGTCTCCTATTAATATTAAGGGTTCTCTTAAGTTTGCAATGGTTGAAGAGAGCGAAGTCCAGAAGTGATCCTTATCTGATTCATGTGGGGGCGCATAAACAAATAGGACTGAAATCGCGAGGCCTATTGTGTTATTTTTGTATGTTGCTAGGATAGTTCTGTTTGTGGAAGACAGAATTTCAAATGTTTCATTTTGGAATTGTGCCTCCTTCCATAGGAGGCAAAGACCTCCTGATAGCCCTACGGAAGGGCAGAAGAATATTTTGTCAAATCCTGGCTTTTTCCAGCAGTTGTCCGGTGGAGGGTTTTGAAGTTTTGTTTCCGCTAACATTAGAATCTTAATGTGCTTAGTTCTGCAAGTGGATTCTATTTGAGTCCAGACATGCTTTCTGTTCAAACCCCTAATATTCCAGAATCTAAACTTCATAGAGAATTGAATTTAAATAAAGGTAATTTAGGTATTTTCCTTTGGAAAGCCTTAGCGCAACCAAGAGACAGTTTCTCTTTGTATTAGTATTGTTTATTCTCTTTTTACAAGAAACTTGTTTATATATTAAATTGCTTGGGAGATTAGGTTGCATATGATACAGAAGTATGATTGTACAAGTAGCTTGACTAAAAAAATCTAAGTGACCATAATAGTTTTCAGTTGACATTCCTTCATTCTTGCATTGTACAGCTCTATTATATTTGGGGCTGGGTCTGATAGCCTCGTGGTTGAGCCTTGAACCGGTCAGGGGCAGATGAATAAACTTTCTTATGATATAGTGGGTGGCCGCCACCTTGAACATATATGGTAGCAGTAGCAGTGACCAAGTGAGTGCCCTTTGTTGGTAGCTTACCTGCTGGATGATCTGTTTATTAGTTTTCATGCTTAAGCTAATAAGAAAAGGATAGATAAATTGCAATATAGTATACCAACATCCCAATATATTGAACATGTTACAAATATCCTCTTGTGTTTGTAATTTGGTGTGTGTATAAGGTAGTGCAAGATTGAGTTTGTACTGAGAGATGGTAGGCATGTGATCATTTTTTTTCCAACAATTAGAATAGCCTGTAGGGGTGCTACTTATTGTAGTATGTAGTAATGTTGGTAAGGAGTAAGCCACTAAACTTAACTGTATACTGTCATTTACCTGTGAATGTAAGTGCTTGTTATTGTTTATTGTTAGCCAAATGTAATCTAGGAGAAGTAATGTGTGTAAGCAAACCTTAATCAAACAATGATGCAGATGCAGTTCCATCTCTGAATTCTTGCTGGTAATTGTATACTTCCTGGCCGGCTGGGGTTGTTTCTCATTCTTTGAGGTCTGCAGACATATGATAAATGAAAGTACCTCGAGGGAGATACTCCCTCGAGATAAGTTATGCCATAGAATTACTATGTTAAGATCATGTAATAAGCAATCATGTGGGAATTTATGCTTTGGTTCAAAATAGTTCCAGTCCTTTTGTACATGTATATTATTTGATTGAGAGGTGATAAACTGGTCAGAGTGTGTGAATTGATAGTTGCAAAATGTTTGACTGGATTTGAGAATTAAAGATTACAACTTCATTATATTACAGGTCAGCAGATACAAGCTACAACTTGGATGTTTGGCTAACAACAGGTGGGCAAAAGGGCCAAATTCAAAACCAAGTTGAACATAGATCATTAATACATAGAACTTATGAAAGCAAGATAAGCTAATAAGTAGACATCTCCTTACAAGATCAAGATTTTGCCAAGAAATAGGGTGGTAGTTAGATGCAAAAGGTGATGCAGAATCAGGAAAGTCATCACAGACCCATGGGAAAGGCCTAAATTCCCCATTGCTTAACAAAAGCTTGTGATTCATGATTATAGTTTATAGTTTTGCCCCTCTTCAGGTTCGAGCTGGCAGTGTCATCCTCACCACCTGAGACCTTTCTCTTGAATGAGCTGGAGGTGGAGGCATCCTTGGGAGGGACTTCCATGGTGGATAACATCTTGATGATAGTGGAGTTGGAGTGGATGGAATGAAAGGAAGGCTTAGAAGCAAGATCTTCCTGGTTGTCCACCATAGGGTCATCTACAAGGTACCCATCCACCTCAAAATCCTCAAGAAGATCAACTTCCTCAGAATCAAAGAGCAGACAAGGAAGAGTTTCAGAGTCTACATCCTCCCTAATCACAGAGAAAGGTTCAAGGTCAGGGAGAGGGAAAGCAGCATTCTTTTTTTCATCATTAGAGGGCAGTGGGTTCAGATTAGTGATTATGTTGGTGTTGTCACAGATGGCAGGTTCTTCAGTGGGTAGTGAGGGACCTTGGAGCACAGCAGGGCCAACCAAACCACTCGAGCTCCCCAAGAAGCCAGCTGCAGGAGCAGGGCAACTAGAGGGAGCTACCAAAGGGGGTGGCCCATTAGAAGTGCCAGCAAGAGCCACCTCAGGTTTGTTTAGCACAGCTGAAGCATCCACAAGTACATCAGTGGGTGGGGTAAGATCAGAGGGAGACTTAGATCCCCTTGAAGAGGAGGAAGAATTGGAGAGAGCTTCAAAAGCCACTGAAACCCCACCTCTACCAGAGAGATAGGGCTTCCTACTGAAAGCATGTATAGGGTTAGGAAGCTTGATTGCCTTCCCTTTCTTTCCAATCTTAGTCCAGATGTTGTCACTGGTGGGGGGTTCAGAGGCAGTGGGTTTGACAGTGGGCTTTTTGATGGTAACTTGTATTTTTTTTGGTTTTGGAGTGAAAAGTGAACATTGGGAGAAAAGATGGTCTTGACCCCCACAATTCCCACAGCCTTCGGGAAACTCTTCAAACCAAACTATATGTGCAGAGACCTCATTCTTATTGACTGGGATTAGGATTGTGTTGGAAACTTTTTGGGCTACATCCGGATTAACACAAAGCCTGGCATACTTTGCATTAGCATCAACAGAGGTGTCTGCCTTAATGAAAGTGGCAAATCTATTGTGCTTGATGATAGTTTCTAGAGCCCCTGGCTTTTTGTAGGCATCTGGAATGGATGTGATTCTGATCCACATATCCAAGGAGGTAGTGTTTTCCTTGAAGGGATCAAAGTTAGGCTTCCACTGCCTCAGGATAATAAACTGACCAGTGACATGGAAAGGGCGAGCTTCCCAGACACACAGTAGGTCATGAGGGTCGGAAAATCTAGCTTCAAACCAATGGTTTGGGAGCTCAAGGATTTGAAGATCTCCTGAGAGACCCTTCCAGTCAGAAGTAAGCTTTGATTCAAGCTTGGTAAATTCAATCGGAGCTCCAAAGGTTTTTCCATAAAGGATAGCATTTGTGTGGAATTTGTATTTTGGCTGATACTGCTGTAGTTGGGTGAAGAACGAATCAAGGTCTAGTTTCCCTTTACCCTTGTCGCTCTTGAGCGACTTGGAGGGAGCAGTAGTGGTGTTGTGGGTGTCACCCGAAGGCTTCCCATGAGTTTTGGTGTTTTTGGGTGTCGGTGAGGCCCCATTGGGACCCCCCTTCCCTTTCGAGGTTTCATGGCTAGCCATGATAGCAGAACAGAGATTATCAATGAACACAGGAAGCTTTGACTTAGGAACAGTTAGAGAGAGTGCAAGAAGAAGGAGATGAGCATTTAAGTTACGGTTGTAAAGACTTATATAGTAGCAATTAATGGGGGTTTTGAAGTGGATGATCCAAAATCCAGAAAGCAACTGGATTTTAGGATCAAAAGATGAGAGTTGCGAAGCATACCTGCCATAGCCCTCGGCGAGATAGGTGTAATGATGAAGCAGAGGTCGTCGGCCATCCGAGATCCCACTCCAGAGGGAGGAGGAGACGTCAAATCGCTGACCCCAAAACCAGGGAGAGAGAGTAGGAAACCAGCACTTGAAAGCTTTGCCTAGATTATCTTGATTTCACCATTGATTGAAAGTGAACAGTCTGCGGAATTGGAACACCCGAAAACCTTCAGAGATGCAAGCTCCACCCGAGATCCAAAATTTCTGCCAGATCCAGTACCAAAACTTCTTTTGGATGATTAGACAACTCCAATTTGGTTTCTGGAGATCGATTATAGATAGATTTGCAGTAGAGGTTAGGGTTTCTTTGTTTCTGGGTTTTCGATTTGGGGTTGAATCCCGAGTAGAGGTTAGCGCGTGGACAAGCGCGTTCTTTATTTTGTTTTTAGGGGTTTTGGGTTCCATTGGTTTGACTCATTTACTTTTTTGTGAAGTTGTCCTACTTGTTTGCCTCAAAGGAGGGGTTTAAATGGGTTTCCGCCCATTTTTGGCCAAAAAGAAATTGCAGAGAGAAAATGGATTATATTTGGAAATGATAGGATATTTATTACCTTATTATAAAAGCATTCAACTAGGTGTTTGTATATTAACTCGTATAATATAGAGAGTTGCAATCATGGAGGATTATAAATGCCACCATGGAAGGTGTTTGGTAGTTGTAGAGATCAAGTTTGTTGTAGCTTGTCAGTCGAGAGAAATATCATGTCACTCCTACAAACCTTTGTACGTGTCACCCTTTACCCTTACCATGTCACTCACTCCATTCCATACACTTATCAATTCGACAAATGCTAAGAAACCCCTTTTCATCCCCGTTCTTCCATGTCAACTATTATATTCTCCATGTCATCCCTTAACTCATGGGTGGCCGTCCCTTCATCTAGCGTCAAAAAAATGTAGAATGTTATTTTTAATTAAGGTAAAAAATAAAAAAATATATGAAAAAGAACACAAATGTTGTCTAGCTTAGTTGGTAAAGAAAGGAAATTGATAGATTACATAGGCATATATTGTATAGTGGGCCCAAAAGCCTAATACCTTTGTAACCTATATATATGATTATCAATGAATGGAAACCCTCAAGGAGGATTTTATGATCAATCTTATGATCTAACATGGTATCACAGCCTAAGATCCCTCAACCCTAATCTTTTTCCAAAAAAAAAAAAACAAACCCTAGCCGCCCATCCTAGCGGCGCCCCCCCCTCCTCCCCTTTCGGCAACCCTAGCCACCCCCTCCCTCTCGGCGCCCCCCCCTTGCGGCGCCACCACCCCTCCCCACCGCCGCACCCCCTAGCGGCGCCCCCCCTCCCCACCTTCCGCCTCCCTCTTGCTCTCGATCTCCGCAGCCTCCGCCCCTGTTCAACGCCGCCCCCACGGTCGACAGCGAGCGGAATCTCTTCGCAATCGCCGGCCGCCCCGTCGCCTACACTTGCCGCCCCGCGGCCCGGCCGCCCCGTCGCCTCCACTTGCCGCCCCGCGGCCCGGCCGCCCCGTCACCTACTCTTGCCGCCCCGCGGCCCGGCCGCCCCGTCGCCTCCACTTGCCGCCCCGCGGCCCCTGATGTGTACCTCCGACTTTAGCCGCGGCATATGCAGCGACCGCGGCTCTACGCAGCGGCCGCGCCCGTCGTCGCTGCACGGCTCTCGTCCTTCGAACGCCGCCTATGTTCCGCCTGCTCCTGCTACGCATCACGCCTTCTCCTCTATGCAGCCGACATCTCCCGACTCGTCTTGGTATATGGACACTGGTGCCACCTCCCACATGACGAACTCCTCAGGTCACCTCTCATCTATTTCCTTTAAGGGTCCTGCACACTCTATTATCGTCGGCAATGGTGGTCGTCTTGCTACTTCAGGAATTGGCCACGCCAAATTACAGACCCCAACCCACCCACTACACCTTAACAATGTCCTCATTGCCCCAAAGATTGTCAAAAACCTTATCTCTGTCCGTCGGTTCACTACTGACAATAACGTTTCCCTTACGTTTGATCCCTTTGGTTTCTCTGTGAACGATCTTACTACGGGGGTTACTCGCATGAGATGTAACAGCACCGGGGAGCTCTACCCTGTCACACCACCTCCTGTGTCCAGTCAGTCGTGCCCGGTCACCCTCTCGGCATCATCGTCCAGCCTCTGGCATGCACGCCTGGGTCATCCTAGTCCTGCCGTTCTAGATGTCCTCCGTTCTCAGAGTCTTGTCACCTGTACTAAAGACCTACGCTCTGGTCTATGCTCTTCCTGCCAACTAGGAAAACATGCCAGACTGCCGTTCCAACGGTCTTTGACCTCTACCCTTGCTCCCTTTGATATCATTCATAGTGATATTTGGACCTCTCCTGTGCCTAGCAATGAGGGTCACAAGTACTACCTCTTGTTTCTCGATGATTACACACATTTCTTATGGGTCTTCCCGTTGCATTTCAAGTCCCAAGTGTTTCCCATCTTTGCCAGATTCCATGCCTACATCAAAACACAGTTCCACACATCCATCAAGTGTTTCCAATGTGACAATGGTCGTGAATTTGACAACAAAGATTTTCACTCTTTCTTTGCCACAAATGGGATCTCCTATCGCTTGTCTTGCCCCTATACCTCCCAGCAGAATGGCAAGGCCGAACGAATCATTCGAACCATCACCAACATGATGCGCTCTCTCCTCTTCCACGCATCTATTCCCCTTCCCTATTGGCCTCACGCCTTAGCCACCACTTGCTACCTCCTAAACATTCTCCCGTCTTCCACCCTCCACCATCGCTCGCCAGGACAAGCCCTCTATTGCACATTGCCTAGGTATGATCACCTTCGTATCTTTGGTTGCCTGTGCTTCCCCAATCAGTCATCCACCGCCCCGCACAAGCTTCACCCGCGCTCCACTCCTTGTGTCTTTCTTGGCTATCCGTCTGATCATCGCGGTTACCTCTGCCTCGATATCAAGACCCATAAGCTCATTGTGTCTCGACATGTCACCTTCGATGAGTCTCGCTTCCCCTTTGCTTCTCCTACCCCTCCTGTGTCTCATTCTGATTCAGAGTCCTCATTCCCACATTTTCTTATTCCCCAGAGCTCTCCCGGTGCTCCCGTCTCTCCCCCTCCTCCCACACCACCACCCCCTACCACTAGACCACACACCCGCAGCGTCTCCAGTGTCTTCCGACCCCGTCAGATCGTCTCCATGACCACCACACATAGCCCCGTCTTGCATCCACACCCACAGCCCCCCCCACCACCAGATGCCGCGGCCGCAGCAATGCCCCCTCCCACACCCGCAGCTTACCCCGCTGCCGCGGCCGCCGCCCCCTTGTCGCGGCCGCAGCCTAGTGCTGCGCCCGCCGCCGCTCCTCCCTCCATCTCTCCTATCCCCACCTCCCACAAAACAGCCCTCCTAGATCCGAATTGGCAGGCGGCTATGCTCGACGAATACAGGGCCATTACAAAGAATGGTACTTGGGTTCTGGTTCCTCGCCCTCCTGATGCGAATGTCGTCCGATGTATGTGGCTCTTCCGTCACAAGTTCCGCTCCGACGGGACATTGGAGCACTACAAAGCCCGTCTTGTGGTCAACGGTCGTTCTCAGCAGGTAGGTATTGACTGTGATGAGACATTCAGCCCCGTCGTCAAGCCTGCCACTATCCGAGTGGTGTTGAGTTTAGCTTTGTCACGCAACTGGGCCATTCATCAGCTGGATGTCAAGAATGCCTTTCTTCATGGTCATCTGAATGAGACAGTCTACATGTTTCAGCCACCGGGATTTGTTGATACTAACCATCCCAAGCACGTCTGTCTCCTGAAGCGATCTCTGTATGGGCTGAAACAGGCTCCGAGAGCTTGGTTCAAGTGCTTTGCTTCTCATCTGCTACGCCTAGGCTTCATTGGCAGCCACTCAGATTCGTCTCTGTTCATTTATCGCAGAGGCTTAGACACGGCTTTTCTCTTACTTTATGTCGATGACATCATTATCACCGCCTCTTCTGATGCTCTTCGGACGTCGATTATTTCGCAGTTGAGTGCCGAATTCGCCATGTCTGATCTGGGTCAGTTATCCTACTTCTTGGGAGTTGCTGTTCAGCGTCATGCATCTGGTCTGTTTCTTTCGCAGAGTAAGTATGCTGCTGAGATTGTCGCTCGGGCTAAGATGGTTAACTGTAATCCTGTAGCCACCCCTGTCGATACATCCACCAAGCTCAGTGCTCATTCTGGTCCTTTGGTTGATGATCCGACATTATACAGGAGCCTGGCTGGTGCACTTCAGTATCTCACCTTCACCAGGCCTGATATCAGTTACGCCGTTCAACAGATCTGTTTGTTTATGCATGCACCTAGGGAACCACACCTTCAGGCCTTGAAGCGGATCATTCGGTACATCAGCGGCACCCTCGAGCTAGGCACCACGATCACCCCTTCCGCCAAGCTTGACCTTGTTGCTTACACTGATGCGGATTGGGGTGGTTGTCCTGACACACGTCGCTCCACGTCTGGTTACTGTGTCTTCCTCAACGACACACTTGTGTCATGGTCAGCAAAGCGTCAGTCTGTCGTGTCTCGCTCCAGCGCTGAGGCAGAATACAGAGGTGTTGCCAACGTTGTCTCCGAGTGCTCTTGGCTCCGCAATCTCCTGCTTGAGCTTCGTTGCCCTCTTCAGAAGGCCACTCTGGTCTACACTGACAACGTCTCCGCCGTCTATCTAGCTAGCAACCCAGTCCAGCATCAACGCACGAAGCACATTGAGCTTGATCTCCACTTCGTCAGGGACAAGGTTGCCATTGGACATGTCCGTGTTTTACATGTCCCGTCCTCCTATCAGTACGCTGATATATTCACCAAGGGTTTACCCAGACAGTTATTCATTGATTTTCGCTCCAGTCTCACTGTACGGCCCCCTCCAGTTTCGACTGCGGGGGTTTGATAGATTACATAGGCATATATTGTATAGTGGGCCCAAAAGCCCAATGCCTTTGTAACCTATATATATGATTATCAATAAATGGAAACCCTCAAGGAAGATTTTATGATCAATCTTGTGATCTAACAGAAATGAAGCATAAGCAATTCAAGAGATGGGTTCAAACCTCATTGTTTACTTTTTACTCCTACCAAATTTTTTCTATTATAAATGTCATATTTAAATCAAATTTTATAGTTTTTTAAATATTTTTTATAAGAATATTCATTATGCTACACATATATTTTAAAAATTCTTCTAATTTTTATTCCTTTCATTTATTCCTATCTTTATCATTTCGATTTGAATCAACAATAAATTCACCTCAAATATCAACATCATCTCACTCTTCAAATGAAACAATTAAAATTTCTAATTCTATCTTTGATTCATTTGAACAAGATCAAACGACGTTATGAAAAAATTATGGTTGACAACCAGGTGATGAAAGATTTACTTGAAAAGAATATGATGGAGAAGCAAGATTTGCTTCTAAGATTGAGCATTATACATCAAACTAATTGAATATCCAACGCCGGAACAATGAAGATAAATCATGCTAACGAATCCTGATTTCATAATTGATCCAATGGCCTGAGATTACTTGAATATGAGAAAGGCGGAAATTATGCAGTGAATAGCTCATGAAGCAGAACTATATGCTACATCCTCTCAGTCTCCTTCAGCCCCATCTACTACATTTGGTCATGGTAACTTTAACCAATTCCAAAGTCAATTAGAAGTTGCATGTGATAATGAAAATTTTGGTAGTAAAAATTATGATTATGGTTCAAACGAGCAATGAAAAATATGTGCATGGAGATGATCAAAGTGGTAGCTTCGAAACAGTAAATGGTTATGAAGAGAGTATTGCAGATCTACCAGAATATTATATGTGATTATAATTCAATAATTGGTAGTTTCATTTTGTACTTGTTTTTTCTTCATTAGTACTTTAAGCAACTTAATATTTATTTTTTATTATAATTTTGATGAATCTATAATTGAAAAAAGATTAATGTCATTTCCTAAAAAAATTATTTATGCAATAATAATTCAAATATGTCAAATATTATAGTCATATATATCGAAGAACTCTTGAATATCTTTACAATACTACAACTTTTATCTTTAATTAAAAATCATAATTATATATATAAAGTAAAAAATAACATTTGGCCTTTCAAAAGAGGAAGCCAAATTTGGCCTTTCTTTTAAAAATAGGTCAAAAACAAGAAGGCTAAATTGGTTTTGGCCTAGAGGGGGAGCGAAATTGGACGAAAATCCAATTTTTAGCATACTATAGGAGATGACCTAATATGGTGACAGATAATGTTGCACACTTTAGTCCCGATTAGTGTTTCTTTTGTGTGTCTAAACACATTTCTTCTTGACCTCATCTGGGGTGCTCTCAAAGGACAAAGATCGCAATTCCAATTGTTGTCCAAATAATCTCCTATTTAAAAAAAACAGTTTGCATCATTTTAATTAAAAAATTGTATTATTTTAGCCAATTTTAAAGTTTGTATTATCATTTCAGTGAATATTTTGATAGCTGGTTTTTGGGTTAGATAGAACCCCACTAGGATTTATTGATCAAATCTCCACAACACAAATTAAACAAGATGCAGTTCAATACTTGAATTAAGAAGATGAAATTTGAGATTTGATCTTTCCTGATCGAGTTCAACTTGTATCCACAATGAACCCTCCATATATCCTACAACACAAGCACAAATCTGACAAGTTAACACATGCACAAGCTATTGGATGAATCATGAATACCAAGTTGGGAATATATATCAAATAGATCATGCCCAGAAATGAAAATAAATTTTATATGAAAAAATATATTGTTGAGAAATTTTGTGAGTGAAATGCTCATTTTAACATAAAAATAAGATAATAGAGGTAATGATTAGAAAAATATAAGAGATATAATTACTTCTTACTCAAAAGGATGATTGAAAAGAAAAAAAATATAACAAATATTGTATGAAAAATTGAGAGATGAGAGTAATTAGTAAAATTTCTAACAATGTATCTTAAATTATTCATCTGCCTGCTAGCTATAAAGCTTTATATGTTACAGGAATAACATTAGTTATTAGTAATACACCAATCATACATATCAATCTTAGAAGACGAAGAAGATGATGATATAGAAGAACTCATACATTCTATGTTACAAGAAATCGATGCGATTAGGAGGAAGCACTCGTTTGTAGAGCCACCAAGGACGCGTACACACCATCTTCGATACGAAGGAGAGTCTCGTGGCTACCTTTCTCCGCAATCACTCCATTTTTCACCACTGCAATGACATCTGCAGCCTTGATGGTCGATAGCCTATGAGCCACCACAAGCGTGGTTCGGTCCACCATGATCCGGTCCAATGCATCCTGAACAACTTTCTCCGACTCAGCATCCAATGCACTCGTAGCCTCGTCTAGTAGGAGTATCTTCGGGCTCCTCACTATGGCACGAGCAATCGCCACGCGCTGTTTCTGGCCTCCCGATAACTGGATACCACGCTCCCCAACTACGGTATCATATCCTTGTTGCAATGCACAGATGAAGTTGTGCGCATTCGCCAACTCTGCAGCCGCGGTGATTTCAGACTCGGTTGCGTTTCCTCCCTTTCCATACGCGATGTTAGCGCGAATCGTGTCGTTGAATAGGATAGGCTCTTGGCTAACAAGGCCCATTTGTTGCCTCAACCACTTGATTTGGAACCTCTTAATTTCTACATTGTCGAGGGTGATGCAGCCCGAATGAGGATCATAAAACCTTTGCAGCAAAGATATGACAGTTGATTTTCCACTCCCACTTTCACCAACTAGAGCAACCGTCTAAAAATGCACAAGTTGTCATGTTATTTATATTCGATGTAGGATAAACAATGCACAGATGTTACCTTGCCCGCACGAATAGCCAAGTTGATGTCGTTGAAGATCTGAATGTCGGGTCTAGTAGGATAGTTGAAGCTGACATGCCTAAGTTCAATATCTCCCTTGACATCCTCGAGAGTCATTCCTGATTCGTCGCTAGCATCTATGTTGGACTTGCGATCAAGAATCGCAAATATGGAAGCCGCGGCATCTCTTGCTTTACTACTATCAGGGGCAAGGGAGCTCGACTGGGAAATCCCAAAGGCGGCCATGGTCAAACCAAAGAACACCTACAAAGTACAAACCATTTAAATTTTACTATTAGATGATAATGTCAAGTCTAGAGACTGTTAAGGATCAAGCAAGAACTTGTGAACTTACCTGGAAAACCTTAGGGAACGTCGTTTTGCCATGGGCGACGAGTTGTGCTCCAGCATAGAAGCTCGCGGCATACACCAAAAACAAGAAAGAATAGGACACACCAAAGCCTATGCCGCTAATGAATCCAAGCCTTATGCCGGCCTTCATGGGTCCTTCGCACTTGTTCTCGTATAGCTTCATCACTTTCTCTTCGGCACAAAATGAGGCCACTGTTCTTATACTCCCAACGGCATCATTTGCAACTTGGCTTGCGTCTTCGTATTTCTTCTTTGCATCTGCACTAAATCCTATCGTGAACTTCACCTGGAAAAAGCCCATGATCCCTATAAGTGGTACGAGAACAAGGATGATCAACGCGAGTATCCAATTCGCTGTAAATGCAATAACTAGACCAGCAACCATTGTCGCGATGTTTTGAACAAGCAATGCCAATGCGTCCCCTACTAGACCACGCAGGGATGCTGCATCAGACGAAAGCCTCGCACCAATTGCACCACTCGAGTTTTCAGGCTCGTCAAACCACCCTATCTCCATGGACACCACTTTCTCAAAGCACATGGATCTGATTCGTCGTATCAACTTGCCACCAGCAACACCGAAAAGGTAGCTTTGAATTGGACGAGCTAACATTGATACAGTACCAAGTGCTACAAACATGAGTGCTAGAAATTTGGACTCCTTCTTGAGTTGGTGTGGCGGCTCATAAAACACTTTGATTGCACCAGACAATATAATTGCAAAGACTGGATATATGCATCCATTAATGATGGAGGCAAATGAGCCAAGAAGCAGCACAGGTATTTCAGACTTGTTGAGGGACGCAAGTCGTCGAATTGAGACTTTTGGATGGGCTTCACCTTCCTTCGAAGGCGACGAATCACTGTCATGAGTTTCTACATTCTCTAAATCATGTAGGCCTACTACTTGCCTAAACGACGACGAGCTTTTTCTATTACTTTCTTTCCCTGATGATCCCTTACTTAACGAGCGAAATGATGATGCTTGTCGCTGACTAAATGAGCTAGAGTTTTCGCGTTTGTCGGATTCCTTTTTCATTTCCTGCAAGCGTATAAGTTGAGAGTATGCGCCTTCAGGATGCTTCAGCAGCTCTGAGTGTATACCTTTCTCAACTACCTTTCCTTGATGAATTACTGCAATCATATCAGCATTTCGCACTGTGCTTAAACGATGAGCGACGACAACAGTTGTCCGATTCACCATCACCCTATCAAGTGCTTCTTGCACAACCCTTTCAGATTCGGCATCAAGTGCACTAGTAGCTTCATCAAGAAGTAAAATTCTTGGGTCCTTTAAGATGGCTCTTGCTATGGCAACTCTTTGTTTTGGCCCACCTGAGAGTTGAGTTCCATGCTCCCCGACTAAGGCGACTAACCCCTACGCGTTATCAGAAGCCAAATAAGGAATATACAAATCATAGAGTGAGCAATAAAATGAATGGTAAAGGTGGAACCTGTGGTATTTTATCGATGAATTTTGCAGCATTCGCAAGCTCTGCTGCAGCCCTTATCTCTTCAACTGTTGCCTCTTCTTTGCCATATGCAATGTTCTCTCTTATTGTGGAAGCAAACAGAACAGGTTCTTGACTCACAAGGCCAATTTTACTTCGGATCCATTTAAGCTGAAAGTCTCTTAGATTAATACCATCAATGAGGACCTGACCAGCTTGTGGGTCATAAAATCTCTCTAGGAGACTAACAACAGTCGATTTTCCGCTCCCACTTTGTCCAACCAAAGCCGCCGTCATTCCACTAGGAATGGACAGTGAAAACCCTCTGAATATTTGCTCATCAGGTCTAGCAAGATAGCTGAAACAAACATCTCTTAACTCAATATCGCCGTGGATGTCATCTAGTACCTTCCCACTCATGTCAGATGCATCAATTTCTGGTTTTCGGTTGATTGTTGCGAACATCTTGTATGCTGCAGCTTGTCCTGCAGTAAACGCGCTCAGGCATGGGGGCAACTCACCTAGAGAACTAAAACCGCGCAAAGTTATCAAAGCATTAGCATCATGATTCATTAACGTACATGTACATAAATCAGCCTAGAGGAGATGAGAATATCAAGTATTAACTCACAAGGATCCCGTCACAACAGCGAAGATCACATTAAGAACAACACCACCAGTATACCCTCTTTCAATAATCATTTTTGAACCAAACCATATAGCTAAAGCATAACTTCCAAACATGACGAAAAGAAGGATTCCAAGGCCAAGTCCAGCGACCAATCCTTGATGCACAGTCGAGTTATAGGCACGTAAAACAGCCCTTTTGTACTCCGCCACAGCTTGCTTCTCCCCAGTGAATGAAACAACCTAGATATCGATAAAATTTAGCCAATGAAACAACGAAACAAGTATATATATCTGACCTGAGAACAAACTCACGGTCCTAATGGAGCCTATAGTCTGTTCTACAACAACAGATGCTTTTGCATATGCAGCCTGCCCTCTTGTCGACATCTTGGATATCATGAGTGTCATTGCTCCAGCAGCTGCTGCCATAAGCGGAATAGAAGAAAGCATGACGAGTGTAAGCAGCCACCCTTTGGCCAAAGCAATGATAAAGCCTCCAACAAATGTCGTCGTCACTTGTAGAAACTTGCCAACCTAAATCCATCACATCAAGGAGCCAATATTAGGAACAAAAAAGAGGCAACGAAACGTATGTAATCCCGCTCAAATCACTACCTTCTCGCCCATTGCATCCTGAATAAGTACCGTATCCCCAGACATCCGACCAACAACTTCTCCGGTTCTTGTTTCTTTGTCGAAGAAGCCAATATCTTGTCGTATTATAGCTTTCAGATATAGGTTTCGTATCCTTGCAGCCTGTCTTTCTCCGGTGATCATCCAGCACATCACCTCTGACAAAACAGCAAGGATCATCAATTCATCATGTTTCCTTAGCTAATCTCAGACTAGGATCACTCAATTGGATCGTAGGCTTACGGAGAGATGCTGCAGCGGCAACTCCTATAGCCAGGTACACAAACTTGAGAGCCACCTACCGAAAACTCATCAACTTAGAAAAGTATAGAACCGATGAAAGTTCGAAAGCAAGGGCTATAAGGACTTCAGTTGTGTGTACCTCTGAGACGGCATGAGTGATGTTCGAAGTGTTCTGGTTTTGGCCAAAAGCATTGGCTAATTCGCCGAACAAGATGGTCATAAGCGGCATACAGATTCCGTTCCCAAGAGCGCAAACGGAACCAACAGCCATCAAGATCTTGTCAGTGGTATCTGCAAAGGCGAACAGCTTGTAGAATGGAACTGTCTGAGTCTCCTCTTGCTCCTGATTGATGTTCTTGCCATCTTCCATCTCCGACGGAATCGGCTTTGCAGCTGAGTTTACTGTGTCTAAGATCACTGAACACGAACAATTCACTGAAATAAGGGCAAAATACAAGTCAAATGAATAACTGACAAATCCAGAATCCAGAAAGCAGAAGGTTTGAGAGGGAGGGTGAAGTGAAGAATCCAACTAAATTAACAGCAACAAGTACGGCATGTAGAAATTTGATACCCACAGTAAAACGACGCCGTATGGAGATCAGATCAGATGAAGCTCCCTAAATTTCAAACCCAATCCCTGCCTATTAATTAAGTATATATGGTTAATAATTAATAAATTAAGGGTGTTGCTATATACACCGCAAATCCGGATTAAGGATTTGCACGTCCTTAGGGACGTGCTTGCACGTCCTTAAGGACGTGCAAGTATGAGACTATGCACGTCCACTAGCAAAGGTTGCACGTCCTTAACAACGTTCTTGCACGTCCTTAAGGACGTGCAAGTATTGCACGTTGTTAAGGACGTGCAAACCTTAGTAGGGTTTTAGGGTTTAGGGTTTAGAAATTCCGAGGGTTTTGTAATGTTAATTGATAAAATTGAAGTGTTAGCTAGTGGAGTTGAAGGATTTCGGGTAAAAGTAAATAGAAAACAATATTTGTTAAGGTTTTCATTCGGATAATATGTGAATAACGTTACAAGGAACGGAAAAAAAAAGTTTACATTCATAATTTTAATAAACTTGTGGAATAAAATCTAGGAAAATAGTAAAGGGCGGCCGGACTCGACACGCAAGGCTCGAAATCTCTCAAACTGAGCTTGAAACGGAGCATCCCATCCTTCGACGCTCGGATGATGATGTGCGACCCATTCTGGCGGTGGTGGAACTTAAGCAGCGGCAGCTCCACAGTAGGATCTCTCCACACCTGATACGCGCGGTGATGTCTGTAAGACAGAAGCAGCTCTCCCGGCGGCAATAAAGGGTCAACCTGCACAGCCGGGGCGGCTGCCTGCGCAGGTATGGGCTCGGGCTCTACCTGTGGGCCCCCCTGGCCCTGAGCCTGAGCCTGCCCCTCCTGACCGTCGACAGCCTCCTCAACGACGTCAGGGATCACATCATCTGCAGAGGCCAAGGAGATCGTCGCTGGGGTGGGGGAGGTCGAAGGCTCGGCCTCCTGGGTGCCGGATGTAGAAGCCTCTGCAACGGCTGAAGTAGAAGTCTCCGGAACGGCTGAAGTAGATGCCTCCGGGATGGTGGGTGGAACACGAGTAGGCGGTCTACCCATGTCGCCCCGTCGCCCAACGACTACGTCAGTAATGCAGCTACTCAAAACATCAGCGGTCTCCAAAGAAGGCTGCAACCCCATCATCGCATCGCCAGAAGGATCCCAAGCTGGCAGACCCTTCCAGAAGCTGTCGTGCTCGTCGGCCGGGGGGGTACCCATCGACTGCTGGTACCGCTCTGCAGACGCAAGCAGATCGTCGACTGTGGCTGTCGGAATGTCGGGTACCGTCTCCTCTGTTATTATGAAATTTAATGTTTTTATTGTCTTTTATTTAGAATTTATTTGTATGTAGTTTAATATATTTTAATATATTTTAATATTTTTATTTTCATTTATCTTAATGTCTTTTAATATATTTTAATATGTTTTAATATCTTGTAATATATATTAATCGTTTTTATTGTTTTTCCATTAAAACTATCAAAATGTACAAACTATATAATATCTATCAAACTATATACTAAAACTATAAGATCTCTTTTTTTATTGTTTTTCAATTAGAATTTATTTGTATGTAGTTTAATATATTTTCATATATTTTAATGTTTTTATTTTCATTTATTTTAATGTCTTTTATTATATTTTAATATATTATAATATCTTGTCATATATATTAATCGTTTTTATTGTTTTTACATTAAAACTATCAAACTATATACTAAAATAATCTATCAAATTATATTATAAAACTATATTAAAATATAAACTATATTATAAAACTATATTAAAATATAAACTATATTATAAAACTATAAAAATAAATCAAACAATTTAAATAAATCAAAAACATACCGGTGGGGTCGGGACCGGCGAAACCTCTACAGACCGCCGCTTCCGCGGCGGTAATAGGTCCGCCTCCACCACTCCGTCGCCATCACCACCACCACCACTACCGGACGCCGCCGCCGCCGCCGCCGCTGCTCCACCACCACCACCATCACCACCCTCCTCAACCTCCATGGGTGCCACCCCACCACCACCCCCGGCCACCTGCTCCACCGCCACCCCCTCCCCCAGTGCTCCACCCCCACCACCACCCTCATCAGCTACCGGCTCCACCACCACCTCTCTCTCCGGCTCCATCTCTCTCTCAGTCTCGATCTCTTCTATCGATTTCTCACCTCCGGCAATCTCTCTCTCTATCGATTTCTCTGAGCGTAGAAGGGAAGACGAAGAGGCACGTCCTCTTCGTCTTTTGTAGACGGGCTTGCACGTCCTTAAGGACGTGCAAGCCCGTCCCTGAGGACGTGCAAGCACGTTTTAAAAAAAAATTAAAAACGTGCTTGCACGTCCGGGCTCGGGTGGCTGTATAATATCTTGCACGTCCTTAAGGACGTGGGGATTTGCGGTGTATATAGCCGGAACGTAAATTAATAATGCGCGCAAGGCAATTACTAATTACGTCTAGTATATTTACAGAAAATGATGTTTACTGAAAAGTAAGAAAAACCAATATCCTCTTGATTTTTTAAAGGGATTGATTTATACACTCAAATTTTTACTATCTACACCACACATTCCATTTTTTTATTTTTTTTAAAATAAACCTTGCCCCTCTTGAGTCACAGACGTGTGACTCAAAAGGCGCAGGGTATTTTATATATAAAGTACCCTGCACCTCTTGAGTCACACGTGTGTGACTCAAAAGAGGCAGGGTGTGGTGTATATAGTAAATTTTTTGGGTGTAAATATTATCACCCTTTTTTAAAAAACAGTTACGTAATGCCTGACGTTTACCAATGTGATAGATAATTGAAAACTGAAAAACTCATCTTTAAGTTCTTTTTTTGCCTTGGTTTTCTTTGGGCGTGATGAAGAATCATCTTGTTATGTGAAGATGTACACATATATAGACGACCGCATTTTCGCAAGATTATTCTCATTGTCATTTTTACCAACATTCCATCGGATGATTGATCATGTGAAACTGTGAAAGAGGTCGTGGACTTGATCGTAATTGGCTTGGGCTCGACCCAGGCCTAAACACATTTTTGCATGAATCATGGTTTTGTATATGTTCATTTCTATACCCAACGGCGGAGCTATAGAAAGAAAATCAAGGGGGCTGAATTTGGTTGGTGAAATTTATTATTATTATTATTATTATTATTATTACAATTTTTTTCAAAGAATATGGTAGAAAAAAAAATTAAATGTGTTATTTAAATATTTATTTTAAATTAAAAAGCTAAGAAAAGAAATCTACATAATAAAACTATAGAGATTTGAATTCAATACCTTGGTGATTTAAATTATCACATTGTAAAAACTAAGTTAAACACATTTTATAATTTAATATTTTTTTTAAACTCTTTTAATTCTAAAATTACCAAAAATAAATTTAAAAAAAAAACACATAATTTCTTTTAAGTTTCCCCTCTGAGTCAGGGACTCAAGCCACCACATGTTTCCCTTGGATACACCCCGTCTATAATCACTCTTAAAAAGGACAAATCAAGAAGATATAAAATGGGGTGGCTATATGTACCTGCCATACGAATAAATTATAGATCTGTTTCACCCACGGTTTAACATATATATGTTCAATAATCATTATATATATATATAACCGATGAGATTAAAAGTAACTTCTGATTATTCGTTGGTATTAAGAGATTATTCGGTGGTATTGGGCAATTATTCGTTAGAATAAAATTTACATTTTTTACACTTTTTTACAGATGAATAATTATGTGAAAACAAACGAATAATCATGAACAAATAGATGAATAATTTCTTAATACATAATACATGATAAGAGTTGTGTACATCGGAACTAATCTCTCTCTCTATATATATATGGAATGACGAATCTTTGGGGTCTTATAGGATGGATCCATGATCCATCCTTTTTTTTGTCTTTCTTTCTTCTTTATATATATACACACACAATAGATCATATGTACACATCCCTTACGGTACGTGTATCATGTTAACAAATTTGATTCGTTGAACTAAAAAGAACAAATGATGAGATTAAAAGTAACTTCTGATTATTCGGTGGTATTGGGTGATTATTCGTTGAAATAAAATTATTCGGTGATACAGGCGATTATTTGTAAGAATGAAATTTATATTTTGTTACACTTTTTGTACAGACAAATAATTACATTGTTATAGACGAATAATCACGTGAAAATAGCCGAATAATCATGAAAAAACCGACGAATAATTAGTTATGTGTACAGAATAAGGCTTATGTACACCGGAACCTCTCTCTCCTTTGAGAATTAAGATATGCATAAAAACCATTGTAATATTTTAGGAAGGAGAATCAATATCTTCAAGGAATTGAGGCAAATCCATGGTAGCCAACAAATCCATATTCATTGTGCACCTCCATGAATGCGAGTGGACTTCTCCTTGTGATGTGATCGGTGATATTCTACCTCGCCTACCTGATCAAAATCCCGCAGCAATTCTCGGTCGAACTCTGGATACACAGGGCGAATATTGTCGTCTGCACTCCACAAGGACTAAACTGAAGAGATTAAACTCGAAATCGTATGCGTCATCTTCTTCCTTGCAATTGGATTCTAGATCTACTCCGTGACTCCGTCTTCGCTCCTAAATCGTAGTCGTCATCTTTGTCGAGTGCCGACTGTCCGTAAGTTGCTCGTCCTGTTCAATTTTTTGCCCTGTGTATCCGGTGATCTAGAAGAGCATTGTATAGATGATGTATTTTAATTTTTTTACAACCTCTTTTAGGGCTTGTTTGGAATGGGTATATAGATATAGACTATGGGTATAGAAGGTCCAATATATATATACCATGTTTGATATATTTATCCAAATTGGTATATGGATATCATTCCTATATCCCCACATACTTATTCTAGGGGATTTTTTTACCTTTTGGATATCTGCGAAAATTGGGGGTTATAGGGAGCGATGTACAGACTGAATGAAGGCCTCTTCTTCTCCTCCTCCTCCTTCTTCTCTAATCTCCTTATTGCATCTGTTCGAACTATTTGCTTTGCATCTCTTCACATATTTGTTCGAAAATTTTCAAAATTTTGTTCGAAATTTCTGCTAAAAAGTAGGTACTTCTTCTTTTGTTCAAAAATTTTTGTTTGAAATTTTTGTTAATTTGCATTTGTTTGAAATTTTTTTCGAAATTTGAGGAATTTTTTATTCGAAAATGCATATGTCCATATTCGAAACCTTAATGCATTTGTCCGGATTGACACAGATTTTTTGTTTATTTTTATTACATTTTCTCTTTGTTTTTAATTCTGATATCTATATACCCTTTGTAAACAGCAAATATAAGATATAGATATCAATCTCACACCCATGCCCAATACCCATAGTTTGATATCTATATCTCATACCCATAACTTATATCTTATATCTATATAACCTTTCCAAATGAGCCCTTAATTGAAATTTGTTCCATTAACTCAAATTCATGAACATCAATTTTTTTACAGCCTGTTTCAATTGAAATTTGTTTCATAAACTCCAATTTATGCATTTTTTAAATCTTTGTAAGCCTCCTAGCACAATCGGTTCCAAATCTTTGTAAAACAAATTTTGAGTACATAAATACCATTTTTAAATCTTTGCTGTCAGCCCCTCATTGTTTCGGTTGAGGATCCACCGATGGAAGTAGGGGTGGGCATGGGACGGGATGAGATTGGGGTAATCCCGCGTCCCTTCCCGCGTATTTTTTGCGGGACGGGATCGGAACGGGATTGATTTTTTTTTTTCAAATCCCGCCGGGTCTTATCCCTGACGGGACGGGATTTGTCCCTCATAAAAAAAGATTAAAATACAATCTAAAATAATAGTAAGTTTTTTTTAAAAAAAAAAATTAACTTCATCCATAATTCATATAAATTAAATTCATGCATGCATAATACTGTAAATGTAAATGTTAATTCATGCATATAACAGTAAGTGTTATGATCTGGACCACAACCGTGTGGATATGTTAGTTGGTCACCTAATTTCGTAGAAGGAAGAGATAGAAGATGAATGATAGAGAGGAAGATAGAACATTACAGAGAAGGGAAGAAGAGATCAAAAGAGAATGAGAGGTAAAATGGGCTTTACATTCAACATGCCCATATTGTAAATGTAAATGTTAATTAGCAGTAAGTCTTATTTTTTAAAAGGTCATTAGGCCAACAGTATTATTTCTTATACGGAGTATATTTTTAATGTTTTTATTATTATTCTAAATTTTAAATTTTGGGTTTAAATAAATGTTAAGGTATAATGTAAATATATTCTTATATTTTTATTAAATTTAATTAAATATATAAAATATATATAATATATATAATTATATATATATGCGGGACGAGACGGGATTTGCGGGATTCGAACTCTTCATCCCGCGTAATTTTTGCGAGACGGGATCGGGACGGGATTGAAATTTTTTTTCTAAATCCCACCGGGATCGGGACGGGACAGGATTTGCGGGATTTGTGCCCACCCTAGATGGAAGAAGTCCACAGTTAACTAATAATTAAAATGATCCTACGTATATGAAGTACAAGTTTTGAGTACATAAATACCATTTTTATTATTATTATTATTATTATTATTATTATTATTATTATTATTATTATTATTATTATTATTATTATTATTATTATTATTATTATTATTATTATTATTATTATTATTATTAGACACATTGACCTCGGATAATAGAAGATTTGTTGTTTATTTTTTGGGTTGGTTTGTTTATAAAGAAGTGACTATTACGTTTGGATATGTTTTGACCAAATCTTAAGAATTTGTCAATTCATAAAATTAATTTAAGTACGCACCAAATCAGATATCAGCTAAAGCCGTTCAATATTTAAAATCCATGGTAAAAACGACACACATTTAGGTCGTTGGTTTAATGTAATTTAATGGCTTAGATTAATCAATAAATTAGATTAATTTTAAAAAAATAAAAAATCACAAAGCCCACCTTTAACACAGCGCGTGTAAACCTAACCAAATCTCATTTCCAAACCGTACAAAATCAGAGAGCGAGGAGGAGGAGAGCGACGGAGATGCGATTGTAGGCGAGGAGGAGGAGGAGAGTGACGCCCACGGGGAGCTGCTGACGTTGTGGACCTTCAGATCTTCGGGCCGTCTAGCCTCCAAGGGCGGTGCCGCCTGGTCGGAAACTGAGATTGCGAAGGCGGCATCGATTGCGAAGGCGGCGAGAGCTCTACACTGTGAGTCTCCCATGGCGGAGATAAGCGGCGATTGAAGGTGATTTCGATGCCGGTGTTGAATCGAGGACGAGACCGAAAGCAGGAAGTAGCAGAGGACGGTGGCGGCGACGAGCAATACCAGGCAAGTTCGATGCCGACGTTGAATCGAGGACCAAACCCTTATATTCTTCAACTAATTAGTACATGAAAGTAAGCCATATTGAATCAGAAGCTTATTTATGAATTCAATCTTTAAATCCTACTTCTACTATCGGCATTGATTTTGACTTGCAGATCGGCATGAATTTCGATTTGTAGATCGACATTGATTTAGATCTGTACTCTTGCTCTCCCTCGAATTTTTGGTTGCTTTCAATTTTAGATAGTTTTGTCTCCTTCCGTCACTGATTTCGACTGGTTTTTGTTTGGTGGTTGACATTGATGGTTTGATATGGTCGGATTAGGGTTATTCATAGAGGAGGTGGTAGTGATAGGAAGGATTATCAATACTGGTGGCACTACAAAAAAAAATTAAATTTGCCTCGGCAATTTTCCATGGCAAAAGGCCAATTTAGGGTGGCAAAAGTATGCTAGCTTCGGCCATGCTACGGCAAATGGGGGCGTGGCGAACCGTGGGGTGGCAAATTTTGGTAGCTTCGGCAAAGAGCCGTAGCAAAAAAGTAGCTTCGGCAAAGAGCCGTGGCTAAGCAATGGCGAAGCTACCCCTATGAAAGAAAACACATTTGCCACGGTAAAGTGCCGTTGCTAAATTGTTTCTGAAAATTAAAAAAAAAACTGTTTTTTAGCCCGGATTTTTCAAACCCGAGCTAAAAAGTCCCATATATTTAAAAAAAATATAATACACATTATCTGTGCATTATATTCTTCAAAACCGAGCTAAAAAAACTCCAATTTGATTCTTTTACAAACAAATATACAATTTTAATTAATTATACAAATATATACACAAATAATTATACAAATTTATACATATAACAAAATATCCAAAACCAGATAATTTACATAAAACTATAAACTACACAAATAATATATTATTATTTTCTACCACTTGATATAACTATACAAGGTTGCCATTACGGTTTTGGCATTCCAGCATAACCAAATTATACCTACATAATGTGATTAAGCTGGCATACCTACATGATGACCAAAACATCCATAGTTGTGTGAGTACACAGCTGATGAGTAAAGTATACGATCAACCTGCAAAAGTACCATATATTAGCCAGAATGAAACCTGCTGGCATATGGGAATAACAAGAAAAAAGTGCCCCATACACAATCTCATTACCTGCAACTGAAACGGGATTGGATCAAACGCCAACCGATTTGCAAATCCAACAAAATGGACAACTCTATTCCTTAACCAAATAGGAAGAATACGTTTTATGTAAAAACATGGCTTCGCCTCTTTCATTATGTCTTCATCTGTCACCTGAGATACAATTCAAGTGATGAGCAAGTTATAAGGGTGAATAAATTTTCAATTAAAAGCAAAGTAAAAAGGTGACAACTAATTTGAGGTGAGAAATTTACCAAACTTCCCATTACCTCCAAATCTAATGATCTCAACTCTTGGAAGCTCCTTCAGTATTCTTACGTCAGGTTTCACATAACTAATAAAATGCTCCTCCTGATAGATATCCCCGAATCGACTAAGAATTATTAAATATATGCAGTCAATTTTCTATTTAAAGCACTCTTAATAATATGAAAAAGTAATTAATATTAGCTAATAGTTCACAGAAAACATAAGACGGGTTTATATAGCATACAAAGGAAGACAAAGAATAAGAAGGATAAACTTTTATCGATGGATCGAGACTTTGAAGATGTATACTGAATTTTTATTTTGAGTTAAGATGTATACTGAATTTCAATCAACAAAGGTGGATGCAAAAAATTAATGATACCGATTCACTCATTAAAATAATAAAAATGGCTACAAGCCTATAACTAAACAAAGCTGACAACTCATGATCACCATTGCATATTCAAATGGCCAATAACTAAATCCAAGATCTACGTTCTCAATTTAATTAAATATGAGATCAGCAAAAAAAAACACCAGAAACTTCAAAACAGAGAAGCAATTTTGACATGTAACAATCAAATTTCCTGTCTCTAACAAAAAATAAATCAAATTTCCTCTTAAAAATAAGTCACAAAATGGAACAGAAGTATGAGAACTGAAAAGGCAAAGAGATACAAAGAGAGCTACCTCACATTTTCCAGACACTACTATACATTAATTTGGGAAGAACAAGGGTTCCTGTTAATTCACAGTGTGAAGGCTGGTGTAGCCCTGGTCATAGTTTCTCTTATTTATATGCTTGAAAAAATACACAAGGCGTTTAGGAAGATTTCTATGTGGGCTATCATGACTGTTGTAGTCATATTTGAGTTCAGTGCAGGTATGCTCAGATGCTTAAGTTATTTATTCATGCTCAGGTTCCACCCTAAAAAAAGGATTCATTTTTTGTGTGACGACCATGTTCATTAAACCAAAGTTAATATGCTACAAGCATGTTAAGCAGGTGCTACACTGAGTAAGGGGCTAAATCTTGGAGCTTGTGTTTCTTTTTATTCCGAATACAATCCACTTAATTCATTAAAGATAAAAAGAAAGTAAATGTCAAAAAATAAAACTCACCAATAAGCAATAATAATATGTTAAAATGTCAGGAGTTTGAACATTAGTATTAATTTTGTAGCAGCTGACTTACAGTTAATCCAGAAAATTAGAGCTTAAATCCAGAACATCATAGACTAGGGCAACTGATCAAAATTAGAGTTTAATCTAGAAAACACGCAATCAAAATCTATAGAAATAGACATTGTCCACATCTAAGAGAAATAGCAAAGAAGATCATAAAAGACTGAAAATAAATCCTCACAGATGGAAAATAGTAGAGAAAGTGAAAGCAATGTTGACAGGAAGAGTAAAAAAATCAGTCACCAACAACACATCCAGTCAACTCAATTCAATAGCTAGCTAAATAGGACACAAGGCAGAAAAGATGGTACAAGTTTGATGATGTATAGAGATACTTTTAGATGCATAAAATAGACCCAAAAAAATAACATGTATACATTCCTGAAAAGATGGTACAAGTTTGATGATGTATAAAGATACTTTTAATGCTTTAATGCTATGTATTCACTCAATACATTGAGATTTAATAGAATAAGAAGCAAGTGTATCCTATGCTTGAATTGCAAAATAACAGCTAGTGTAATGTGTATAATAACTAATAAAAACCCAATTTCATTTTGCAAGTGAGTATCCAAAATGAATGTGCAACGATAAATGCACACTGCAAGGTATCACAGAACTCACATTTACTTGCACTATAAATGAAAATCAAAGCCCCAAACAAAGCAAAGGGGCAAGATGTGTCAGCCCTAAGAATATGCTTGGAAAACAGCAAATGAGGAACACATTTATGATGGATTATCAATTGCTAATTGACCAGAATAATTACTACTCAACCTTATGTCTAGATAACCCAGGAGAGATATAACAAGCTTTGCAATTTTTCCCAAGAGAAGTTTAGAGCTATAATGTAAATCATTATATATAATTAGCCATACTGCCTCCAAATTCCTAACTCACATCATATATTGACCTAACGCACTCAATTCATCTCATATAAATAAAGAGCATGGATTAGTTACTGTCTTTCAACTTGAATAATTAAAACCTAACGCACTCAATTCATCTAATAAGAGTAATATAAATAAACTGATCGACTTGGCATATCATTTTTCCTGAAATTATAATCTTGTAAATATTAAAGTAATTTTATGGATTAGAACAAATTAAGTAAACAAGTGGAATACAAATGCAGAAAGCCATAGGAATTGACCAAGTGGAAAAAATACTAACCATATGAAGATCACGACTCCCCGATGTACTCTCCACCAAATGAGGTCGATCACGAACATCATATATGATGGGCCTTTCAAACCACGGGAGCATCAAATGTGTGCCTTCCGGATAGACCTATCCAACAAATACAGAAAATTCAATATCAGATCTAACACAAGATGAAAAATTCAACCAATATGACACTTTGTCAAATAACTTCTGTAAAGGAGCTGTGTACAGATGCCTATAGGCAACAGGTAACACATATTACAAATTACAATTACAACATAAACCAGCACATGTATGTTGTCGATGAAGAAATGCAGCAATGGATAAATTTTAAAATGGACCCTTGATGTTGTTTTAGTTTGCTGCCATCTCTAACAATGGTTAAATTTTAAAAAATTGGTAAGAACTTCTTTAAAATGTATAATGCTTCATTGCTTCCAATCATCACACAAAATGTGAGATGAAAATATTCAAAAAGTGCTCAGAAATTAAATTTTCACCTGGTACTTCTTTGTGGCACCAGTAATAATATTAGACGCATTCGAATTTGAAACACACCAAGCAATAGTAAGTTGGGGCAAGGTTACACCAAGCTCCTTGGCAATGGGTTTCAAGCCTTCAACCTTTTTTAGTATATCATCATTCAAGGACCTGTTTGTGAGATTCTACATAGAAGAAAAAAAATTGTTGTTACTGTAGAGCTCAACAACAAGCGCTAATTAACCAAAACGTAACCTGAAGCGATTGGAATCTACCAAATCAAATCCTAACCAAACAAAACCCTAGTATAACAGTAAACTTTTCCCCCAAATCAAAACCCTAATCAAATCGTACTCGGATCTCCAATTGAAGTGAAAAGGGTTGAAGAGATTACTTGACAATAGAGAAGTCGGAGATCCAAGGAAGGTGCCCAAGATCTGCCTTCGCCGTTGGAGCAGCCACCGCCTTCGCCGCACCACCGGACTTGGGCAGCCAGCCACGCTTCCTCTTCCCGTTCACCCTCCATCGAATCCAGACTTCCGTCAGCATCGGCAGTGGCAGAGAGCTTCTCAAAGATGGGGTGATAGATTTAGATCGAAATGGAGACAAGGTGGATAGTTGTGGAGATTGTAGGAAGAACCGGTGACGAGTTGGTGGCGTCGGGGACTCGGGGATCGGAGTTGGTGGAGTCGGGGATTTGGCGGTTGGAGTTGGTGGCGTCGGGGACTCGGGGGGCGAGTGTGGGTTGCAGATCTGATTGAGAGAGAACAAACAGTTGAGAGGGAGGCAACTGAGCAAAAGTGAGGAGGTAAGGGGCTAGGGTTCTCTTTCCATTTTATACCCATTAACTAAAGCATTAAAATGAGCCACGGATGACGCTTGTCGTGGCTAATATTGTTCACCTATGGCGAATTTAGCCACGGGATACTTGTTCCCATCGCAAATGTAAGCAACGACATGTTTGTTTTTTTTTTTTGTAGTGATATTTTAGCCACGGCAAACTTGTTGGGGTCGCAAATTCTTTTATTCCACCACTCAATGGCCACGGAAACCTTTGCCGAAGCTACCATCGGTGGCAAACTATACCAATTGTCACGTCAAGGCCCTTGCCGAAGCTACCATCGGTGGCAAAAGGTATCAATTGCCACGCAAAGTCCCTTGCCGAAGCTAATAAGCGTGGCCAATTTAATTTTTTTTTGTAGTGTGGTGGTTTTTTTTTTCAGAATCGACATGCCTGGGTTTCAACATCAAGGGGTCGGATTTCTCCTTTTTGCTATTTTTGTTTGGAATCGACATTTCTGAGTTGTTTTGAATCGACGTACTTGAATGAATTAGGGAGATTTTGTGTGGTTTCATGAGATTTAAGATTTATTCGGGGGAAATCCTGAATTATTCATATGTATGGCCGATTTTGTGCTTCATGAGATGGGTTTTTTTATGTTGGTGGTCATATGAATAAAAAATGCATCAATACCATCGAATAATCATGTGATACCATCGAATAATCCAGCGAAACTTTTCAAATAATCCTCTGATACCATCGAATAATTTATCGATACCATCATATAATGGATCGATACGATCAAATAATCTAGCAAAACCATCGAATAGTCTATCGATACGATCGAATAATCCTGTGAAACCATCGAATAATAATCTATCGATACAATCGAATAATCATGTGATATCATCGAATAATCGATCGATATCATGATATCATCGCATAATCTATCGATATGATCGAATAATGAAACAACTTCAAATCACAAACAATGAAACAACCCCTAATCCAGCCACTGTGCACGCGCCTCTCATGAGGCAAGTGGGGCTGAGAAATTGTTGGAGACCACCATTTTTTTAATTAAAAATATTATAAAATTGTCTTTTAATCTCAACCACCCATTTCGATCAATCAATGACTCTGATTTGTGTACATGATACACGTTAAGGATTGAGTACACCGGAACCAACCTCTATATATATATATACCGAGTTTTTATAGGACTACAACGAACGATATTATGACTTCATATATCGGTTGTGACTAGAATTGTTGTAACCCACACTACTATACCGATGCTTATCAAAACATGTAGTCTGAATAAGGTACTAGAAGGACAAAAGGATATACCACTACTTATCGCAACTCAGTGAAATCAAACTCTTTGTGTATGCTATGTTCAACGAAGATCAATATAACATTCTTTTAGAATAAAGACTTAAAACATACATACATGCATACTACATTGAATTGGATGGGATAGAATATACAAGCCAAATAATCTAAAGGTTAGAAATATGGGAAAAAAGAGTCATTAATAAGGCACTAAATAAGTGAAAAATGATGGCAGGAACCGGACAACTAATAAACTCTCTTCAGACTCCCCCTATCCGGAGGTCGAGAAACCACTCACCACCAAAACCCATCTTTGAAGGTCGAGAATCCATTAAGGTTCCTAATCTCCCCACTTCCATTGGGCTGGTTTGAGCCCCTTTCTGCTCTGCATTGGGCTGATTGGTTGGTTGTTTGTCTCGATCAGTGCCTAGCCTACTTTCGTGTCCTCTGCCCAGATCATCGCCGCTCCTGGCATCTCTCCCTCCAACTTCAATGGTGTTCTGTTCTCTCTCCTTTGCTATCGGTTTTCAATCGAGCCCTTTTAAGCCTCGAATCGGTTCCCCTAATTGTTTCCTTCTCGAGCTAGGCTCTTCTGGTTCGTCCCTCTTGGTGGTTCGGCGTCTTCTTCGCCGTTTTCGTCCATCCTTCCACCCCCGTTGTCCATCACCGTCCACCCTTGCTCCGCCTGCATTTCCGTCCCACTTTCACTCGCCGCCTCACCATCGTCGTCCACCTTTTCGCTCCCATCGTGCACCTCCATGCAGGCGGCTTCCAAGGTGGCCTTCCGGTGGCTCCGATAGCCCTTGTCCCCTTGTTGTGCACATGTTCTCTCTTTCCATACACGCCTGTTTGGACAAGACACTTTCCCTTGGTGTACAAGTGTCCTTGGTGCCTTGCACTCCAAGACCCAAATCATAAAATACTCAAATTTCTTTTATATATATATAATATATATATATATATATATATGTGTGTGTGTGTGTGTGTGTATGTATATGTATGTATGTTTGTAAAAGTTCCATAAATCCAGTAAGCGCTTGAAATCCCACTTGAAAATGCTTGAATTAAATCCCAAAAGGGCTTGACCAAATTTCATGTTCGGTTTGTCTTGGTGCGTTTTGCTCGAGCGGTGTGATGCTTCGCTTCGATGTGTCATGGTGATCTTCTTATTCGTTGGGGTTCTGCCACTCGGAGTCGGGACTGGCTGGGATTGTGTTGGTGTGTACGGGGCGATCCGTGTATGGGAAGAAGCTCCCTAGGAGGTTTGTCTTTACTACCCACAGAGATTCCTGATGTATTAGTGACTAGCAGTGCCATTTCACGGTGTTGCTTGGCTTCATTCTTAGTCTACGTCCCCAACTTATTAGATTTAGTTTCGTTTAGATTCATCATTTGTTCCGTGTGTTCTACCTGTTTATTGCACCTTTTTCTGTATTTTGTTGTATTTTTGACGATCTTCCATCAGTTGACTTGTCGATCTATTGAGATTTAGGTCTGTCTGATCTCGAATTCTTATTTTATCATAAAAAAAACCTGACAAATAATGGGTTAATAGTCAACAAAAAAAAAATACCTTAAATTATACATGTTATGGATTTAAAAAAATTATTAACAATGGACAAAACAAATAGAGCTAAGGAACACTTTAAAAATGGGCTAATTTGGAACTAGAAAGACAACTTGGTAATGAACACCCAACTATTGGATGAAATGGCCCTAGTAATACATTTGAATTGACAAAAAAAAAAGGTGAAAAAATAACCTTATAAGATAAGTAAACATACTTAAGAGAAAATCATCAATATTGCTATTTGCATATAACCCTTCACAATAAAATATATTGGAGAGCAATAGAATAAAAACTATAGGAATTTATGTAGGTATAGGGAAAAAAAATGAAGAGAGAGAGAGAGCATCTCCCAAACCTTAGACACTCAACTGACTGCTGACGGCAAACACATGCCCAAAATCAGGCCAGAGCCACAAACAACAGCAATAAGCGAGCCAAGGAGCACCCCAATCCGAATGACAGAGCCACCAAATCTGAAAGAAAAGCAAAAGCTACTACAAATCTCACCTAGTTTAGAGACTCAAACTCAAACAAGAAGAAGAGGAAGAAGCAGACAAGATGGAAGGAGGAAAAAATCGTCAGACTTTCAAAATATGAGGTGGAGAGATTGGGCAAAATAGTGAGAAAATGATGAAGATTCGGAAAAAGGAAAAAGGTTGCGTGGGGCTGCTAGTGGTTGTTGGGTCAGTTCTAGCCGTGGAGGCGGTTTGTCAACCCTGGTGTCTGGTGGATTTCGGTGTGAAGTTGCGGGTGCGTAGTGTTTGCTATCGGTGTTTCCTCCCCCGGCTTCCACATCACGCTTTAATTCTGCTAGCATCCGGTGTGGTACCAACTAAGTTTTGGTCTAAGAAAAAAAATGTACACCCGAAGAAGAGTGAAAACTAGAAAAACCCTCCCAGATCAAAAAACGAATGGATTTGCCTCTATTCAGAGTGCTTTGTTCTCCTCCGCCTTTCGATCTCGTTGTTCAACCATGGATTGGAGAGTCTAATGTTGGTTAGGAAATATGCAGGTCACAAAGAGATTGAGCAACCACCGGACCACCGTTTCGAAGACAAACGGATATGTGAACAAAATACCAGGTTCGATCCACCCCTCTCCCTCTTTCAGATGTTGTTTCATGACTTCCTGACTTTGTGTGCTCTAGATTTTAAAAAAAAAAAAAAAAAAAAAAACTTCAACACAGTGTAAGAAAGTATTCGAATCCTTTACCCGAATTTGGTTGCTTTTGGTTACTTGAAATTGTGTGCTCTAGGTATGAAAAGAAAAATGTTATGAACCCCTTTATCGATCTACACCAAGAATCTATAGGCTGCAAAAAACATGATTGGAAAAAAGACAGAAAAAAGAAGAACAATTTCAATCTGAAAAGGAACTAGTTGATTTTGACAAGGAATGAAAATTGGATGGATTTTTCATTGTATCTGTTGTGGCTCACTTGTGAGTTTTTAACTTTGATAGAAATAAGATAGCAAGAATTTAAATGTGTGCTATGAAAATGCTAGAAAACAAAAAAAAAAAAGAAATGCTCGTCTAATCAATTATGTGATATATGTTTTCTATGGAATGGGAAACAAGAGCTTTTAATTATTATGATCATGCTCATATAACTAGTAAATCACCACAAAAACTTTATGTTATCAATTTTGGATTCTGAAACCAAATAGAAGAAAGGAACCATTCTCTCGGTGTGCTCTCGATTTGATTTTCCTCTGGCCCGGTAAATTGTGGATCCTTTTCCTTTGTGGCTTGGGCTATGAGGAAATTAGTCGGCCTGCTTCAAAGGAAACAACCAGTCTACCTGGAAAAGATAAGCAACATGAGGAAAAAAAAGGGAGATGACAACAGAAATAACAAGGAGAACCGCATCAATGTATCTCATGGAGATTGAAAAAAAAAATCAAGAAGAAAAATCGATCAGAAAAATGATAGTTGAAGAACATCAATTTCTTTTGAGGCGTTTTTTTTGTCTTTGCTTTTTGAACAAATCGAACCCAGCATGAACCACTTGCGAACTCAAATTCGACCAAATGAAAAAGAGATAAGTGAGCAAATATATTTTCAAATATCCCCCATCACTAAAGAGCAAATATGGAAGGATTGAACCACAAAAGGAAAATCCAATTGTCAAACTAAACAACAAACACTCAACCATCAAGCTTATAGGAAAATAAAACACAAAAAGAGACCTGAAACTGTGGTAAAAATTTATACTGTGGTAAAAATTATAAATGAAGATTAGCTCTTTGTACTCTTATGGAATTGCTCGTAGGAATCTATGGGTAGAGATTGACATTTTTGTAAAATCCAAAACATACAGATGTTGGCATTGATGGAAACTATTCAAACTAAGACGGACCGACAACCAAAGGAGAAATTTTGGAAAAAAAACCTGACTTTGATTCAATTGAATGGATTCCAACGGCTGGAAGATCATGTAGGATCTGTGTGTTATGGAAAATCTACCAATTACACAATGAAATAATAGAACTCATTATAAAAAGACCAAACATTTATCGCGCTTAAACTCTCGATCCCAAGTCAAAATTTGGTTCTAACCCTTTTCTTTGTCTATGCTCCACCCAACGAAATGGAGAAAAATGAATTCTGGAATAAACTCACAAATCATATGAATAACCTTAATCTCACATGCATTGTTAGTGAGAACTGGGGTACGTGGAAACACCCCTAACCAAAATAGATTTAACTGACTTCGGGATTTCAAGAACAATTGTGAACTCATAAAAATTCCGATGATAGGAAACGAGTTTACATGGGGCAAAAATTAAATAGATACAAATAATATATATGAAAAGCTTGATAGAGTACTAGTCCACTCCCAAATCATCCAACGTTATCCTGAAAGTAAAGTGTTATAACAAACCATGCCTTCAAATCTTCAAATCATTGTCCAATATCCCTAGAACTTTGATTAGATAACAACAATAAATGAAAGTCATTTTGGTTTGAGAAAATTTAAATGAGTAGAAATTACGGAAATTTCGCTAGGTACTCCTGGGGTATTGCAATTTTCGCGAGGTATACAACTCTTTTGCATATTTCGCGTGGTGCCCCTGTGGTTTTAAAACATTTCGCCTCATGCCCTTTCCGGTTAAATTTAACAGTTTTGTGTTTCTTCCGTTATTTTGCAATTAGAAGAAAAAAAGAAAGGTCGATTGTTGGCCTCCCCTGAGGCTAGAAAGCGTCTCCTCCAAAGCTCGGTTGATGTCGACGAGAGTCCAGCAGTGCTCTGACTTGATATTGAACGCCGTCGCCAGCTCCAGCGGAATCAAAATATGCAACAGCGGCATCAGATCATCGCCGGGCGACCCGGCCTCCCAATCCGATACTCGGTCGTCATCACCACTGCTGCTTCCACTGGGGTAATCCGCCATGTTGACCTCTTCTCCCATCTCGATTCCGATTCACCAAGCACGAAAACCTCCCAAAATCCTCTCCACTCCACCAAAAATCAGAGATTGGATTAAAAAAAATTAGGGCTTCGATACCTGAAATCGGCCACAACGAACTGGTGTCGTGACGAGGAGCTCACCGAGAGGGGAGGTTTCGATGTTTTTCCGGATGTGCGCCGGAGTTCGATTGGGCTCGTCGGAGTCACACCGGGCTTCTTCGAAGGCAAGGATGCGTGTTTCTTGGCCTAGATTGAAGGTGAGAGTGAGAAAGGAGGAGCTTTGCTCAGGATTTTCAATCGAAGGTGGGAGGGAGCTTATCGGCGGTTCAAATCGGAAGAAACAGAGAAGGGAGGCGCTCAGGGGAGGCGTCGGAGCCGGCTTCTACTCCTGACGGCTCGACTTCGCTTCGTCGGACGTCGGAGGAGATGGTGGTCGACGCTTCTGCTCTCGGATGGTGCTCAAGGGGTCCTCGGATGGCTCGTTTAAAAAGAATAGGGAAAGCCTCGGCTTCCAATTGAACGAGAAGGAAGGGAAGGGGAGGTGGCTAGAACGGAGGCTATGGTGGTTGTCGGCGGCGACAGAGGGAATGGTGGTAGGGAGGTGTGTTGGTGGTGGTGACTGATGAACACGGAGGACTCTCTGGTGTATCGCTCTCTCTTCGCTCTCCTCCGACCTTTCTTTCTTTTTTTTATTGCAAACTAACGGAAGAAACACAAAACTATTAAATTTAACCGGAAAGGGCACGAGGCGAAATATTTTAAAACCACAGGGGCACCATGCGAAATATGCAAAAGAGTTGTATACCTCGCGAAAATTGCAATACCCCAAGGGTAACTGGCGAAATTTCCGTAGAAATTATTATAGAAACATTGTGAAATAAGCTTGGCGAGTAAACGTTTTAGGATTATACATGTTTAAGCTTGTTAAGAAAACACTTCTTCTCAAACGTCTTTCTAAAGAGTGAAGTAAGAAGTCCTTTGATAATATTGTCAGGCAACTCAAAGAAATAGAACACAAGATACACAAACTAGCTTGAAGCAACCTCAACTAATAAATAAAAAAGACAAATTCTTGAGTACTATAAGATTTACTAGAACAAAAAAGCAAAAATCAAGCACCTCAAACTTGTAGACACGAATTCAGGGTATTTCCATAAGAAAGCAACAGGAAAGAGAAGCAGAAAAACGATAAGAGAAATAACAACTAGAGAAGGAACCAAGATTATAGGAGAGGAGAACATAGCAAAAGAAATCAAAACATACTTTGAAAGGAGATATAAAAAAAATCCAACATTAACACACAATTACTTAACGAGTATCTCCATCTAATCGATTCAGAAATCTCTACGACCGATAATGGAATGCTGGTAAAACCGGTAACAAATATAAAAATAAAAAAAAAGGAAAATTCCGCGTGGTGGCCACGAACTTTTACAAATTCCGCGTGGTATACAAAGTTTTGAAAAATTCCGCGTGGTGCCCACGAAGTTTTGTAAAAGTTCACATGGTGCCCACGAGGTTTTTCAAAAGTTTATGTGATAACAATAATGAGTTTTAATATTGAAAATTTGAGATTAAAAATTATATTATTGTACATTATAATTTGGAAAAACACTCTACATTTAACCATTGAAAAATTACCCATTCACCATTGAAAAAAATTGATACAAAATTTTAAAATTACAAGAAGATATAGACACTTTTCCCCATTAAACCAACTTTCATATGAAATAATTTTTCGGTGAATTTTTTGATGTAGTAACCGGGGTTGAAGAATTTAATAACGTGGTGTGACGTCATAAATTCCCAAAATTCATTTTTTTTTGTAAAAACTAAATTAAACAATTTAATTTTATAAATCGTATTTTAGGGAAAATTATTTACTTATCAAATTTTATAAAAATTAAAATTGGGCATTTAAGAACGTGGTGTCATACTATTTTCCTATTTTTAATACTCAATTAAAATATGAAAGTTTTAATTGTGTATTACAAATTATCTCATATGAAAATTGGTTTAATGTGGAAAAGTGTACTTGTATATCTTCTTGTAATTTTAAAATTTTCTATTAATATTGGTTCATTGTAAATGGGTAATATTACTACATAGTTCTTATTATTTTTTCTTCATTTGCTTATAAATAAAATCTAAATATTAAGAACAAATAAAAATTAAATACGTAAGATTTTTGACAAAAAAATTTGGTTAGTTTATAGGTAAGAAAATGTATATAAAAAATTAGTTTTAAAAAAGATTCAAACTAATACACAATCTTGTTAAGTGTTTTCCATATAATGTACAATAATATAATTTTTAATCTCAATTTTTCAATATTAAAACTCATTATTATTATCACATAAACTTTTGAAAAACCTCGTGGGCACCATGTGGACTTTTACAAAACTTCGTGGGCACCACGCGGAATTTTTCAAAACTTTCTATACCACACGGAATTTGTAAAAGCTCGTGGGCACCACGCGGAATTTCCCTAAAAAAAAAGTGATGTTTAAAATTGGAAAAAATAAATCAACAGGACCGGATGGGATGATAACTGAGTTCTATAAAAAATATTGGGATATAGTTGGACCCAATGTCATTAGAGCGACTAAAAGCTTTTTCCATTCTACAAAGCTCCTGAAACAGTTTAACCGACTTTTATTTCACTTATTCCAAAGTGTGAAAACCCAAGTTCCACTAACCACGTACTATAGACCAATAAGCTTGTGCTCTACTATCTACAAAACAATTGCCAAAATTATACGGAGTAGTGAATAGATTGAAAAGTGTTCTAGAAAAGATCATACACCCACTAAAAGGAGCATTTGTAGCAAAATGGGCAAATACAAGACAATGCTCTTATTGCACACGAAATTTTCCACTCTTTCAAGTCAAGAAAAAGCAAAGAGGTATGGATAGTAGTTATACTTGATATGGAAAAGGTTTATGATAGGGTTGAATGAGATTTCCTCTTCCAAGTTCTGAAAAGATTCAGCTTTTGCTCATGATTCATTTCTTTGGTTGAAGAATGTGTGAAAATCATCTCTTTTCCCATTCGGGTTAACGATGGACCAACGGATGTTTTTCGACCAGATAAGGGACTTAGACAAGGTGGTCCAATTTCCGCACTCCTTTTTGTTATTGGAGCTGAAATACTTGCGAAAACTACAAATGACGATGAGTCGACTAAAACGATAGGATTTGAAATGACTAAATCGGAAACTATAGTACCATTTCTTTCTTTCGCAGATGATATCATGATATTTGCTAAAGCAAGCCCAGAATCATGCACCCAAGGGGAAAAAATCGTTGATGAATATTGTAGTATATCGGGACAAAAGTAAATTTTTATAAATTAGCTTTTTCAAGTAACTTCAGGGGTCACGAACCAACAGAAACATAATATTCAAAATATACTTCACATCAACAACCATACCACACTCGAAAAATATTTAGGATGCCTTATTATAACCGGAAAAGTAAACATGAACACTTTTGAAGACAATGTGGAAATGATAAAATTTCAACTGCCAAAGTGGAAGGCAAACTCACTTTTACAATAGGGTAGAGCTGTTCTAATTAAAACAAATCTTGCAACTAAACCTTACTATGTGATGCAAAGTTTCGGACTACCAACATACACGCAAAAAGAACTAGACAAAATTAGTAGATCCTTCTTTTGGAATAAGGACATGAACTATAAGTCATTGATAGGGTGGGATAAAATTTGCAAGCCAAAGAAATATGGGGGGTTAGGACTAAACTAATCCAAAGACAATAAAGCACTTCAAATGAAGTAATTATGGAAAATCTTAGTTGAACCGACTAATATGGGGTTAGAATAATTAAAGAAAAGTACATGAAAGATGCAACATTATGGGAATACCAAAAAAAACAGACATCTTGGCAATGGAAAAAATAATGGAAATTAAAAATGAATTCAGTGAAGGGTTGATTTAGCAAGTAGAAAATGGGAAAGCAATCACATTAAAAAACGAAAATTTGAAGAATTGAGGAAGATACTTCCTCACAACATCATAAGGAAAATTCTAAACATTCAGATTTCGATGAATGAAATTGAAGATAGGTTGTATTGGAAAGCATGACATGACAGACTGACAGACTCCAGGAAAGCGAAATTTCATGGATTTGAGAAATGGATTGCTTTCCGAAAGTGAAAACTTTCTATGGAAATTAGTGATGAACGGAATCCCAACGAAGAAATGACTTGTTGAAAAGAGTGTTGTAGTGCCCCTCTCTTGTGCTTTCTGCAACCATTTGGTTGAGGACGCGGAACACTTGTTTACAAAATGTACCCGTTCTCTTGATCTAATTGGAAAGATTGATAAAGATTGAAACAAAAATTCGAAGCATGGACACGACCAACAAAAATATGAAACAAGTTGTAATGGGAATATTCTCCAGTCTCACTAAAACACAAACAACCACCTTATGTTTGTTTTGGTGGGGCTAAGGGACAATAAGGAATAAATTAGTATTCGACGATCAAAACTACATGAACAATCAACAACATGAAGGATATATAAAACTCCAACTACAAAACTAGAACCAGTTAAATTAAGACACTTCATTGGGAATGAATGGAAAAAAATAAAACATGTAAGTGTACCCCAACAACTAATGAAAGAAAAAAATCTTCTTTGAAAGAAACCCATGGAGGGATATTTCAAGATCAACTTTGATGGGTCAAAACTTTACACGGGAGAAGCAACGACGTGTTTTTTTATTCGAGACCACCATGGTAGTATCCAGGCTTGCATTGCATTATTGTATGGATCTATTTCAGCATTGATGGCAAAAGCTTTGGCTCTTCGTCTGGGACTAGGTTGCTGCTTTAGAATTCAGGATTTCAAGATTGAAGTGGAAGGGGACGGTCTTACGATTATCAACTCAATCAAAGGCAGTTGGAAGTACCCTTGGGAGATTGATTTAGTGATCGTCGATACACTTCTCTTGCTCCACTCATTTGAGTCCTTTTCTGTCCCCCCACGTTTTTTGGGAAGTCAACCAAGAGGTGGACAAAGCATCGCATCTCAGACTGCGACAGGTTCACGGGTCGATTGCTTCTCACCCGGAGTTTCTTGCTCTCATTCGAAAGTAAGTTATTGGATGGTAGATTAGCAGGATCTGACATCACCTAAAATCTTGCCTTGTTTAAAAAAAAAGCTATTATTAATAAATTCAACAATTTAAAATTATTAATCAATTATGTTATGGGTAAATTATAGAAAACCACCCACTAAATAAAAAAATTTTCCACTTAACCACCCATAAAATTAGAAATTACACAAAATCACCCACTAAATACAATTTGTTAACAAATCACCACCAATGATAAAAAAAATTGTGTCAAGATTATTTGAAAAAATATTGTAAATGACCAATATACCCTTTTTTAGGGATTTTATCCGCATTTATACATACTCGATGCATATTTACTAAAATATTTCGTATTCAGTGCCTTATTGGTGTATGAATTATAATGGTGGGATAAAAAATATTTTTTTATTTTCAGCTAATTACAAGTCTGAGGTGTTTCAATAACTATAAAAAAAATTGATTTAAATGTCGGGGCAAATTAATCATTTTTATTGATGTTTTGATAGTTGTTTTTACTTGCGTGGTGATTTATTAACAAATCGTATTTAACAGGTAGTTTTGTATAATTTTAAATTTAATGGGTAGTTAAATAAAAAATAATAATATTTAATGTGTGATTTTATGTAATTTAATCTTATGTTATGTGGTGATGATAATTATAACTAGTTAATAAAAATGAATATTTTAAAGTATGAAAAATAGAGGCAAAAAAATGATTTATATAGTACTACACGTGTCATTATTTGATTGGGCACAAATATAGAAAGTTGTCAAATTACTAGAGAACCTCTAAAATGGAGAGGTGGCCCACAAAGTTAGGGTTGTCCAAGTCGGAAGAAAAATAAAATGGAGAGGGAGCCTACCTACCAAGCTAGCATTGTGCATGTTCTTAGATCATCCGCATTAATGAATCCTTTTTTGGACTCATAACTTACTTGTTCAGTTCCACGTCAGCTTAAGAGCCCAATTTCAGTTTTTTATTTTTTCACCCTCATTCATGAATCCCGACCTCGGACTGTTTTTTACAATGAAATCTTCTTATATTTAACTCATAATATAATCAGTTCTCATTAAGTTTATACATAATACTGATTATTAATATTTATTATTAAATATTAAATATTATTAATTAATAATTATTCATGAGATTAATTACAGATACAACATGATTAAATATTACATATTATAATTACACTTATTAATAATTAATAATAATTTTTATTATTAAATATTATTAATTATTTACCTTTAATAATAATGATTTTTTATTATTAAATATTAAATATTATAATTAGCATATCTGTTGGAAAATAAATTACATGGGTCTTATACGAGATAGGGTAATATCATGATTTTTTTCCTCAAAACATATGCAAAGTGGATGTCTATAGTTAGATAAAATTAAATTACATTCAAAAATATAATTTTTATTTTTTCAATAATGATAAAATGGCCAAAATAGCCATTTTAAAATTTTATTTAATTGCGCAGCCACATGTCAACCCCTGAATGGGCGGATTCGGCATACCCTCATTTTACGCACTTATGAACCCCACTTTTTGGGGTGTTCGCAGACGAATCCATTAACCCGAATTCATGGAATTTTTTTTCCTTACTTTTTTTTTTACGGTTGGAGCAGTGGTGAACCTTTGGGTTCACCATTGCGGGTGGCCATAGAGCATCAGCAACCATAGGTTGTCTCTTTCCTCTTTTTATTTTCATTCTCGTATCCTTATATGGCACCTCATATATTTTTTTCTCTAAATTAATTTGAAGATATTTGGCCCAAAGGCCTTTTCCATCAGCTCGTTTAGTAAAAGTCTGGCCTGTTTGAATTTTTTAGCTTTTGTCCAAAAATTTTTAATAATCACTATGTTGCCCCTACCTGTTACTCCCTCTCTCATTCTCTTCTCCACGACCAATTGAGACCAAAGTGGTTTCTCCACGTTCAATGTCTCTTTGCACTCCGATCGTTCCTTCCCGACAGTTGCTCTCCGTCGTGCTCTCCGACTTGCTCTCTGCCTTGCTCTCCTCTTCGATTCTGCATTTTTCGGCTCTTTATTTTGTTTCTCTACTTATCTTCTTCTAATGCCTTCATCAGGTACTTTCATCGACTCTACTCCCTCAATGTTCTTGTAAGCAACCTCGCCTGTTGTTTCCTTTTTGCAATTTCTCTTTGTATTATGGATATCTACTTTCATTTCCTGGATTTTATGCCTATTTTTTGTTTATTTTCGTTATTTTAGCCCTTTTCTCCCGTTTTAGGGTTTGTTTTTTAGTTTAGTTGTTGTCTAATGGCTATCAGTTTGTGCTATAATTTATGTCCCTTGTTCTGATTTCGTTTCCATTTCTGCATTTGTGGCATTTGTTGTTTCTCTTTGTTTTTTATGGTTGATTACATTCAGTTACCTGTTTGGTTACAATATGATTATAGTCTGAAGAGAAATCTCTTTGTTTTGATGGTTGGTTCATGTTTCATGGATACTTGTTTCATAGTTACAGTTTATTACTTCTTTGGTGACAGGGTTTCATATGACATTCTCCTTGTGTGTGTTTGCAGTGTTTGGTGTGGTGACAGTATTTGTTTATGTGGTTGTTCAATTTGTTTTGTTCTATTTTTGGTGACAGTAACTTCTATGTTGTAACACCTAATGTTTACATTATTTCTATGCTATTTAGGTAGGGAAATTGTAGTCCATCAAAAAATTCCTAATGTGGTTCCACCGTCTGTTATTCAACCTGCTTCCTTCAAGTTTGTTGTTCCCAAACAACAACGTTTTCGTGGCCACATTAATGTCTATTCCAAGCCTGCTTTGATCAAAGTTATTCAGAATGGATTATCTATAGCCGATTGGGCTTCTCTTATAGATGGGTGTTTAGGTCCAATTGTTCATGCTCATGATCGTCTTTATTTTTATCATCAGCTTGTGCATCAAATGTTTCTACATGAAGTTGAGACTCGTAAGTTCATCAGATGTGGTTCCAAGTTGGACAACATTTGTTGAGGTTTTCCCTAGCTGGATTTTGCTGTGTAACCGGTTTGAATTGGGAAGAACCTGGAGATGACACGACTCCCTCTCCTCATGTGGATATGGAGGCGTTTTTGGGGTTATCGAACTGCACTTTTAGTAGTCTTCTGCAAATTTTCCTCAAGGATTCAACTCGGTCTCCGAAGAAACTGTCCATGGCGTACTTGTTACTGATTGAGGGTGTGTTGCTCCCTCAGCGTTCTAAAGCTCTTGTATGTCAATCTTTTGTGGACCTTGTCTGTGATTTGGATCAGTTAAAATTGTATCCTTTTGGTCAGGTTGTGTTTTTGGAAACACTTGGTTTTTTTAAGAAAGCTTTGAGGTCTGAGCAATCCAAAAAGGGTCCAAGGTTTGGTTATAATTTGCTCGGATATCCCGTAGCATTCCAGGTATTTCCCTTTCCTTTCCTTTTATGTTCCAATGTTTTTTTTCTTATTATTATTCTTTAATTCTATTTATGTTCTTAATGTTTCTTTGTTCTCATGTTTTCATTTTAGAGGCAATCCCTAAGATTACTGCCTCTCAAAATGTGACTTTGCATTCTGTGAAGGATTACCAGCCTCACTTGTCTGGTATAGTATTGAACGTGATTACAACATTGTATATGATAAGTGTTCTGAAATTTTCTCTCAAGATTTGGTAAGCATTCTTTCTGGTCTAAGCTTTTATTATTCTCATCTCAGTTTTCCCTTCCATGTAATATATTTGTCATCATTTAATTGTATTTTTTGTTCTCTTGCTAGGGGACTGTCTACTCTCTGTATACCTCGTTTATGGATTGCCCTGACCTCTCACTTGCTGATGAAGTTGTTGATGATAGCGTTGATTCGTACGTTTCTTGTTTTGTTTGTATGGATGCTAATGCCAGTGATGTAGTGTGTCCTAGGAATTTACACATCCAAGCGTATCAGGTCAGGCAATCAGGTGGTCGTCTCCTTTATGGTGGAGTGGAACGTAATATCCTTTCTACGACTATTCCTACTTGAATGAAGGAAATAGTTAGAACCCCAACTTTGGGGAAAAAAGGGGGTGGTGAGACCACCAGTCATCACTAAGGGCACTTCTGACTTTGAAAGTCATGTCCATCCAAGGAAGAGGTTGGTTACACGGTCCATGAGCAGTGGTGATAGTCCTCTTCATGTGAAGAAGGGTAAAATGTTGAGACATACTCCTACTGCTTATGAATCTATCAAGAAGAAGAGAGTGTTAAGAAGTTCTGCTACTCTTGATCAGCCTATTAAAAAGAAGGCAAATGTGGTGCCATCTTAGAAATCTTCAAAGAGTCAGGCTCCTTCTAAGATTGAAGAAGAAGAGCAGTGTGGTGAAAAAGGTTTAGATCATGGTGACAAGCCCATAAGGTCTAAGTTTAAGCTCTCTAGACCTATTCCTCCCAAAGGTGATGGGCTTCCTGCAAGTGATGATGTTCCTGGATGGGCAAAAGATTTTGTTAGGACATCTGTTTTTGAAGGAATTATTAATTCCTTTAAGACATCATTTGATTCTATTGAAGCTCAATTGAAATATTGTGTTTCTAGGATTCTTATCCTTGAGGAGAAAGTGCATAAACTAGAATCACATATCTTACATCCCAGTTATGACAGTGAGGCTGCTTTGAAAAGGGAACGTGAGGCATTGGATGAGTCGGATGTGCTTCCTGGTATTAGGGATAACTGCTCTCAATTGTCTGAACATGGGCATTTTTTTAGGGTATGAATGAAGGTGATGCCAATGAGGGTGATGCCACAGATGCTTTCAGTGATTCCCCAACTCCAGAGTATGTTATTATTAGAGCAACTAAGGAGTCAACTTCAATAGATGATGATGTTGATTGCACTGATGGTGACACTGGTCTTGTGGTTTCAAAGGATACACTTGATGGCAGTGTTGTCCCTTCTCTTGGCAGTGCTTCTCCTTCTCCCAAGATTGATGACAATGTTTTTGCTCCTACTGAAGTCCTTGTATCACACGATATAACTGATAACAGTGTTATCCCTCTAACTGAAGTTGTTGCCTCATATGAAGGAATTCACAATTCTAGTGCATCCCCTACTAAAAAAATTGTTGAGACTTGTTCTGCTGCTCCTGCTGAAGTCCTTTCTTCGGCCGATGCAACTGCTGATTTGAGTGTTGCTCCAACTGAAGTTCTTGATTCACAGCTGACCATTGGGTATATGATTGCTTCCAAAAAGGTGTCGGGTGACAGTGATGTTCCCACTCCTGTTGTTCCTTGTTCTACTGATGCTCGTGATGACAGTGGTGCTGTTGCAACTCATGTGCTTCATTGTCCGACTGATGCACCTGATGACAGTGGTGTTGTTGGTCCCAAAGTTGTGGTTACAACTGATTTGATTGATGCAAGTAGTTGCCCTGCTCCTGAAGTTGTTGTTGAAAAAGTTGATCATGATATTGGTGTCATACTTGGCTACAGTGACAGTGGTGGTGCAGATGGTGATATTGATGATAAATGCAGTCAATTTCATAACATCACTGATATTGGTTACCTTATTCCTTCAAATGCTGAAAATGAGGATGATGATGAAGTTCCGCTAAGGCGATCTTATAAGGTGGTGAAATCTGGTCCTGCAGCCTATACTCCTTACACCAACCTTGTAAACCGAAGAAACCTCGCCTTCCTAAACTACCTAACCATTCCTTTCTCGGCTCTGATGAGCGTGTTGAATTTTATACCAATTTTCGAGATCTTGGGTAATCATCCACTTTTGATATGTGTTTTCTTTTTCATATTACCACTTCTTATAATAAGTTTATTTAACTTGTTATCTTACTTTGTAGGCGTGATGGAAAAATCACTGGCTGTGATGTTGACATAAACAAGTCGTTTTTCAATGATTTAGCGGGGAGGACAAGATTGCTTCGTGATGTTGTAAGTTCATATTTACATGTCTTTCTCTTATTGCTCATTTGGTGCCATCAGTTTGGTGACAATTGGGAATTATTCTGTTTTGTTTCACAACACCTAGACAAAGCACTTCATCATTTTAGAAAAGTGTCTTCATGATTATCCTGATCAAAATCCAACCAGTGTTGTATTATACACCATTTTGTTTCATAAGATTGCGAACATTAATGCTGGTATCATTAAAGCACGTGATACAAATGCGGATGAATTCTACAGTTACTTCACTAGTCTTTATCCTGGTAATTATGGGAAGAGTTGGGAAGGTGCGAAGAACGTCTACACTCCGCTCAATATTGACAACATGCACTGGGTTGCCCTTGAAATTGAGATGAAGTCGAAGAGGATTCTTGTGTATGACGCCCAGTGTTGTTTCACTAAAAATGAAGTTTTGTTACAGAAGCTTGCTCATACATGTGAAGTGCTTCCTATTCTGATGAGGAAGAGTGGTATTTTTCCTAACATGGATGACTCTCCCTTTGAATTGGATAGAGTAGAGAACTTGCAACAAAATGAAGACGGGTACCTTCTATTTTCCATCTTGTTGTATTTTGTTTTTTGTTTCGTGACATTATATCTGTTCACTTTTTTCTCTTGTGTTTATTTTTTGCTCCTTATGTAGGGGTAGTTGTGGTGTTTACGTCATCAAGCACATTGAGTTTCTGATTTTTGGTGGTGACATGCAGCTTGTGAATGATGATTATGTTAACGCGTATCGTGAGAAGATTGCATCTGATCTCTTGAAGAAGCAGTGGACATTTGTTTAGTTATGAGCTTAAGTTTGTGTTAGTTGGACTATGTATCTGTGACACTTGATTTGGTGACAGCTTATTGTATGTTTTGTTGATATAACAGTCGTGGTGACAGCCCATGGTGACACTAAGTTTGTGTATTTGTAGACTAATGATGTTATAACTCTCTATAATTCCATTTTAATGTCAAGGTTTGATTATTTCTGGTGACATCTTCAATGTTTTTGATTTGGTTACAATTCTGGTGACAATGTTTTGCCTTGTGCTAGTGTCTCTTTGGTGACAGAAGTCTTGTCCTTATTTTTTTTGGTTTAATTTAGTGATTGTCCAAAAAAATAAACATAATTAAGTAAATGTCCACTTTTTAAACAAATTAAGTAATTGTTCATAATCGACCATTTTACCCTTCCTTCCCTTTATCCCGTTTTCTCCTTCCCTCTTCTTCCTCTTTGACCATTTTAATTTTGACCTTGACCAGTCAACATTGACCATTCTGGTCAATGTCCAGTTTTGATGACAATTGTTGGTGACAGTTTTTTCTGGTGACAGTTGATGGTGACATTTTTTCTGGTGACAGTTGTTGGTGACAATTATTTCTAGTGATAGTTGATTATGACATTTTTCTGGTGATAGTTGTTGTTGATAATTTTTTCGACAATTTATTTTTTATTTTGGTGACAATTGTTTTTGACATTATTTTTTTTCGGAATACATTGTCACCAATTGATGTCATAAATAACATAACACTATTATCAAATATTATCACGAAGTAGTGAAAATTGTCACCAACTCTAGTCAATATCAATTTTCACAAACTACAAATCATTATCACCAACAATTGACCACTTTTTGGTGATATTTTTTTCTAGTGACATTTGGGGAGATTTTTTCCGGTGACAATTGATTTTTTTCTGGTGACATAAATTTTTTTACGGTTGATTTTTTCTGGTGACAGTTGCCGGTATCACTTTTTCCCGGTGACAAATGATTTTTTTCTGCTAACGGATGATTTTTCTCGTGACAGTTGTTGGTAAGAGTTGTTAGTAACGATGTTGATGACAATATATATTGTCACCACGATATTGTAACCTTAAAAAATTGTCACCATAACATTGTATATTACCAAGGCATTGTTATCAACCCATATTTTAATGCTAACAAAAATATGTCATCATAATAATAAATGTCACCACTACATTATATATCATCAAATATTGTCACCAAATAAAATTTTAAAAGTCTGACAAGTTTCTCTTAACTGAAATTGTCACCAAAATAGTGTCACCAACCTATTTTCACCAACTACAAACATTGTCACCAAACTAAAATGTGCGTATAGTACTAATGTCATCACATTTGTCACCAAATATTAACTCACTTTTGTCATCAAACCGAAACCCTGGAACGAGGGGAGCATAGGCCCTAGAGGGACTAAAGTTAAGCAAACGAAAATTTAATGAACATAAGTCTACGCCATTTTATCACTCGAACACTGATTATCACCAAGATATTGTCACCAACCCGTATTTATCATAAATATATTGTCACCAACCCATATTTATCACCAAGATATTGTCATCAACCCGTATTTATCACCAAGATATTGTCACCAACCTGTATTTATCACCAAGATATTGTCATCAACCAGTATTTTCAAAACTTATTATCACAAATTTAGCAAAAAAAAAAAATTTGAGCCCCAACAGTTTCATCCGCACTATATCCACCACCCCTGTTTTCACCAGCGTATCTCTCTTTCAACCTCGTCTCTCGCCTGCAAATCCACCACCAAGACCATCGCTTTGTCCCGCCGTCCTTTGCGGGCACTTGGTAGTTTCCAATCATCCACTACCACTCCTACATCCATGTCATCGTTCTCGAATGCACTTACACATCAATCTCTTTCCTTGTCTCTCTCTTCTCCACCTTCTCTCCCCCCTGAAATATACCACAACCAACTGCATTCAAGCAAAAATTAGGCCAAACTACCAAATTATTTTAATGTAGAACAATTAATTAAAATTAGATGATATGATGCACATGACCAATTTGATTTGTTTCAACTGCAATTGGCCGCATGTAGGTGTAGGAACCATGACTCACAATCCACCGTCAATTACTGTCATTAATTAACAAGTGCATGATCAACATTCAATAGTGATCACCAATTACTTTACCACACTTAATTTTCGAAGATTATAGAGGGAAAAAACACTGTATCGATTAGCCAATTTTTGAAATCGAATTTCCAATGTGTGCCGACAAATGTTACAAAACCGACAATTGGGAGAAACCAACTAAAGTGACATATCAAACCATCAAGATTCTCAAGTTCCAATTTCATATCCTCGACAAAAAACAGATGACAATGTCTAGGGAGCAAAAAGCATTTGAGATCTGAGGACACTGAACTGAACAAATGACAAACACTGAATAAATCCGAGAAGGAAGGAAAAGGGGAAAACCTCACAAGTAGTGGAACCGTTGGACGAATTAAGCGAAGCTTTGGCAGAATCTTCGGCGGCTCTGCCCAATGGAGTCGACGTAGATTCCTTCGGCTCCGCCATGGCGGAATTGGATCGAATCTCCTCGGCGCCCTTCTCGAGGAGGACGACAAAGCAGAGGAGCACGCGCGAATCTCAGTGATGCTCCTGCATATGATGGAGTTGTCCTTGGCGAGGTGCCAAAGCGCTCCGGACGCCATAGCTTCGAAGCTTGTATGTGCAGAACGGGTGGGATGAGTAACAAGTGAACAGCGTACACGGGAAGGGTGTTAAAATTAAAACAGGGGTAGTTTGAGGATTAAATAAAATATATGGACATTTACTTAATTACCATTTTAATATGGACATTTATCTAATTAGATTTCCTAGATGCATATTTGAGCAAATTTTTTCTTTTTTTTTTGGATTTTTTTATGCCATGTATTTAACATTACAATTGTTTTTGGTTAGCTTTTGATGTACATAATTGTACTATTGTTTATTGCATCTTTTGACTTCATATTTCATTTGATTTCCGAACAAAAGTTTCAAAAGCATATGATCTCGTGTAAGAATGAGCTAAAGTGAAAGAAATAGAGTCTACACGAGTTTTGAGCTAACCATGCAGGAATTCGATGAAATCGGAGTCAAAACGAGCAAGCCAAGTGAAGCTGAGAAGAGGTCGATACCGACTGGAGACATCGATATCGACCCTGGATTTCGACACGACTTCTGAGTGTCGAGATAACCACACAAACCAGACTAGAAGCCTCGATATCGACACACATGCATCGATATCGACCATCATCATAGACATCGACTGGAGTGGGGCAAGTCGAGCAGAAACACAAGCCTCGATATCGACCTCTGGAGTCGATATCGACCCTACATCGACAGAAGATAAAATCCGATTTTTGAGGCTCGGATTGTGAAGTCTATCAACGAAGCCATGAGTTATCTCGTTCTTTTAGATATTAGCAGTTGTTTGTTATCTTTTCCTTTAAGTTTATCAAAATAAAAGACCTATCCTAGTTGTTCGGATAGAGTTATTAGTTTAGATAGAAGTTACAATCCTCGGATAGCGAGGATTAGTAGCCTATAAATAAAGCCTTAGAGGCTGATTTGTTAATCATCCAATCATAGACTCATCGAAGAGAAGAACAATAGACAATAGATAGTTAGTTTATTTTGAGCTTTAAAGTTTCAAGCGCTTACGATAGTTGGCGTTGAGATTGTAAAGATTCGAAATTTTCCATTTATGCAAATTATTTCAATTCAAGACATGTCTACGATCAACATGAGTGAGTAGTTCCCTTTTCTTCTAGGGTCGGGGTGAGCCCGACGATAGCCATGATGGTAAGGTAAGTATGTCGTTAAAGAATGTATCTTTATCTCCTTCTACCTTGTTCTTCATCTTTAAATGCGAATTTAAGGAACTCATGTTGTAAAAGTTGGGTAGTAATTAGGGTTTCTTTTCGAAAGATTATAAACTCAATTATGACGAAGGTAAACACCAATTAGGTTAAGTAATTGAAAAATCTCTTTTCCTATTGGTCGGTTTAGGTGAAAGCCTTTTCCTTTATGATAAAAGCATGCATCTTTAGTTGATCCTTATTTCTACTATCATGGTTGTCGTCGCGGTAATCCTTGACTTTGGAAGATCTTTTCCTTTGAGTTTACATTAAAATTTGCCCGCCGTTCGTTGAGTCATCGAAAAACCCAACACCTTTGCTTATTTCTGATCATTGCTTCCTTTCCATCCTTGATTCTTCGGCCTTTTCTTTGCCGACAAAACCGCTAACCCACTGCAGGAAAGACATCGATATCGACAGCGGAGGTCGATATCGACCAAAACTGATAGATCGACGGTTTTCTGAGTCGATCTCGAGACTCCTGGGAACTTCTGCAAGCATCGATATCGACCACTTTGTGTCAAAATCGACCCCCTGTGTCGACTGGCAGACTTCTGAGCTAGTCGATTTCGTGAACTAACCTCGATATCGACCCCCACCAGTCGATATCGACTACCGTTTTTGTTTCTGCAGGTTTTCTGTTGCAGACGACATCGACAGCCAAGGTCGACATCGAGGTCTGACATCGAGATCGAGGCTTCTGGTCGAATAGAAAGGACGTGTCTTCAACGCTACTAGGATCCCGCTGACTCGCTTCCTCGTGGATCGAACCTGATTCCCTACTACTATAGCGGGGAGTCTTGAATTTATTTGAAGAGGCTAAGAGTTGTATTGGTTTATATTTTATTATATATTTCGATTCAATTCTCCCCACGTCAAATTTTGGCGCCGTTGCCGGGGAAGCTATCAATCGCGCCCTAGTAGTTTATTTTCACGGTTCTTTTTAGTGTTGTTTTATAGGTGTATGCGACGTACTGGTGACCAACCTGAATTTGAAGGACTAGACGAACCAGAACGCTTTCTCCACCTAAGATCTCGAGTCCAAAGAATCATGGCGGACAACGAGACCCAGGCACAACAAATTGAACGCTTAAGGAAGCAAGTAGAGGATTACGCTACCAGAGAAGCGGCACTAAGAGAGCGTGCTGACAGGGAAGAGGAGGCCAGGAGACGATATGAGATTCAAATCAACGCCCTCCCCCGGAATGCTAAGCAATACTTGCACCCATCGCTCACAGTGCCTGAATCGGCTATTCTAATCCCTACTTCTAATTTTGAAATTAAGCCAAACTTTTTAACTGAAATAAGAAGGCATCAATTTGAAGGGAAACCTAACGAATGCCCTATGGCACATATATCAACCTTCCTAGACCTCTGTGATACAATTGCTGATGGCCAAAGTCTTGAGTATGTTCAACTGAAAGCATTTCGCTGGTCTCTTACAGGAAAAGCATTGCAGTGGTTGGAAAGCTTAGCCCCAAGATCGCTCCGCACCTGGAATGAAGTCAAGGACGCGTTTCTCAACAAGTTCTTTCCTCCTTCTAAGACGGCGCTGATCCGACAGAAAATCACGGCTTTCAAACAAAAGCCTGGTGAGGCTTTGGCAACTGTTTGGGAGAGGTATAAAGACCTCCTACGATCATGCCCGACGCATGGCCAACCACCGTACGTCATCCAGGAGATCATATACAATGCTCTTGACGCTGCAACCAAGGAGAGGATCAACACATACACCGCCTATGGCTACCTTGAACTCGCTCCCCAAGAGGCTTGGGAAACCATTGAAAGGCTGGTGGAATTTGACAATACATATGGGACTCCTGAGGTTTCCGACGCACCATCATCGTCGAGGCCTGCCCCATCTATGCCATTGTACGAACCCTCTAAGGTGATCGATCCGGATGTAAAAGAACAATTTCATAGGGATCAACTTAGAAAGCTCCAGAAACAAGTGAGATTCCTATCGGCAGACCAGGATTGCATCGAATGTGGATCACAGCGACATACTACCATTGAGTGCCCCCATGCTGAGCAAGTGCAACTAGCGGAGACTCATGAGGAAGCCAACTTCATGAGGGGTCCCAATCGCCAATATTGGGGAGACCAAAGGTTCCAACAACCACAACGGAACCAGGTTAACCCTAGGGACCCCCCACTCTATAGAGCTCCTGGGCACCCTGGGAGAGACCAAAAGAAGGATGATCTTCAACTTGTATTGGACGAGATAAGGCGGAACCAAGCTAAGAATGATCAATCCAACCATGCTATCCACTCTCAACTCAATCACCTTACCACAAGGATTGGAGAGATAGACATTTGGAAGAAGAACGTAGAGACCCAACTGGGTCAATTGGCGGCACAAATCCCTAGACCGTCCGGAACATTCCCTGGGCAACCAACTACCAATCCTAAGGGGCAATCCGGGTCAGGACACATTGCAGCCATGCAACTGAGGAGTGGCATCAAAGTTCACAAGCCACAAAAGGCGACGGAGAAAGAAGTAACAGAGCCTGTCGACATCGACAATCCAGTCGATGTCGACCCTGAGGTCGATATCGACACCACTGTCGACCCCTTCGCCGACGTCGAAGACACTGCAGAACCTGAGAGAGAACAACATAGGTCGAAATCGACCCTACCGGTCGATATCGACCACCCTCCTGTCGACATCGAGGTTCAGCAGGCTCCTCCAACCACCGTTTTGGCTTCTCCGCCAAAGAAGACGCTACCCTTCCCTTCCAAAGCATTGAAGGACCCCACTCAAAGCAAGTTTAGGCGCTTTGTAAAGATTCTCCAAGGACTGAACATTACTATCCCTCTTACAGAAGCCCTAAGCGAGATGCCCGCCTATGTTCGATTCTTAAAAGACATCCTTAGCAAGAAGCGATCCATGGCAGAGATCGCAGAGGAATGCTCCAAGATGGATTTCCCCGAGATGAGGAGCGATCCAGGGAAATTTGCAATCACCGTGGGACTTGGCCAACATCGCTACAAAGCCCTATGTGACTTAGGGGCAAGTGTAAGTCTCATGCCTCTCTCTATTTGGCAAAAGGTGAGCATTGGAGCACTTGAACCTGTGGATATGAAACTTTATATGGCTGATAATTCATTCGTCAGACCCACAGGTATAGTTGATGACGTCCCTGTAAAGGTAGGTAAATTCTTTGTTCCTACTGATTTCATTGTATTAGACATGCCTGAAGATCCTATTGTACCTATCATCCTTGGTAGGCCTTTCTTAGCTACTGCGGATGCTAATATTAATGTACGTAGAGGATTACTAACCTTTACTATAGGGAACGAAGTCATTGAATTCTCCTTCAACCCCACAATGAAGGAAGTTAATGGTATGGAAATCAAGTCCGTCTACACTAGCATCATGGATTGCAAAGAACCAACGGAAAGGGCCCTAACTCCTGAAGAGGCCCTAGCCCTAGCTGCAGAGGAGCTTACCGATGAGGACATTGAGGAGTTCCTGGCTACATGCACGAGTGATGAGGAAATATTCGACGATGCTCTATCCATGGAGCTCGAAGACGAAGTCGATATCGACGAAGACAGGTCGACATCGACCAATCCACTCGATATCGAGTGCCCTCAGTCGACATCGACACACTCAGTAAGTCAAGTTCTCCCTTCTTCTCTTACAGGCGAAATCGACCAGCCCATGTCGACAGAAGTGGCCGAAATCGACCAGCCGAAATCGACAGAAGAGGTCGAAATCGACCAGTCGATATCGACATCAGAAGTCGAAATCGACCTTTACCACTTGACGCCAAACAACTCCGAAGCCGAGGTATGTGCTGAACTCTCAGTCGATATTGATTATTCCTACTCGCCCTCGACCTTCTTTCTGCAGGAATATTTTGAAGAGTCCAAATCAAAGTTAGCATCACTCTATGTTTGGTCCACACCGACTCCTATAACTGATTTAGGAACTTCTATCAAGCGAATTGAGACGGATTACCTTGGTGAGATTATGAAGACGGAAGAGGTAGAGCCAATCCTTATCCCACAAGGCCCCTCTCCGGTGCTTAAGCCTCTACCCAACACACTTAGGTATGAGTTTCTTGGTCCAAATTCTACTTTTCCTGTAATTATCAATGCTTCACTAACCACACAGGAAGTAGATAAGCTTATGGAAGTACTTCGTGCTCATCGTAAGGCTATTGGATACTCTCTTGAGGACATAAAAGGTATTTCACCTGCTACTTGTATGCATAGAATCCTCCTTGAGGATGATCATAAGGCATTTATAGAACACCAACGGAAGCTCAACCCCAACATGAGAGAGGTGGTGAAGAAGGAGATCATGCGCATGCTGGATGCAGGAATCATCTATGCCATCTCCGACAGCGAATGGGTGAGCCCAGTCCATGTGGTGCCTAAAAAGGGCGGAATGATCGTTGAGGAGAATGAGAAAGGCGAGCTTGTGCCAAAGCGAATCACAACTAGTTGGCGAATGTGCATTGACTACAGGAAACTCAACAATGCCACTAGAAAGGATCACTTTCCCCTTCCTTTTATTGATCAAGTATTAGAGAGACTTGCTGAACATGATTATTTTTGTTACCTGGACGGATATTCTGGTTTTTGGCAGGTCCCCATTCATCCTGACGATCAAGAAAAGACCACCTTCACTTGTCCCTATGGGACTTTTGCATATAGGAGAATGCCATTTGGGCTCTGCAATGCCCCTGCTACCTTTCAAAGATGTATGATGGCTATCTTCTCCGACATGATTGAGGACATCGTGGAGGTATTTATGGATGACTTCTCTGTTTATGGCACTACTTTCGATATTTGTCTTGCTAACCTTCGCAGGGTACTTGCACGATGTGAAGAGACAAACTTGGTTCTCAATTGGGAAAAGTGCCACTTTATGGTAAGGGAAGGGATTGTGCTAGGCCACAAAGTCTCTAAACGGGGAATTGAGGTAGACAGGGCAAAAATAGAACTCATTGAAAAATTACCACCACCTTCTTCAATTAAAGACATAAGAAGCTTCCTTGGTCACGCAGGTTTCTATAGGAGGTTTATTCAAGATTTTTCTAAAATTGCCAAACCATTAACTAACCTACTAATGAAGGATGTTAAGTTTGCATTTTCTAGTGATTGTCTTGAAGCTTTCAACAGGTTGAAGGAGGCCCTCATATCCGCCCCAATCATTCAATCACCCGATTGGTCGCAACCTTTTGAGATCATGTGCGACGCAAGCGATTATGCCGTAGGTGCTGTCCTAGGACAAAGGAGAGACAAAAAGCTTCATGCCATCTACTATGCAAGCAAGACTCTGGATGCCGTTCAAACAAAGTACACCATGACGGAAAAGGAGTTCTTGGCGGTGGTCTTCGCTTTTGAGAAGTTCCGCTCATACCTAGTGGGCTCTAAGGTTATTGTTCATACTGACCATGCAGCTCTTAGGTACTTAATGGCAAAGAAGGATGCTAAACCTAGGCTCCTACGATGGGTGCTCTTACTACAAGAGTTCGACGTTGAGCTTAAAGATAAGAAAGGAACGGAGAACTCCGTAGCCGATCATCTTTCACGGCTACCCATAGGGCTTCTGGAAGAGTCACATGACAACATACCAATCAATGACTCCCGCCCCGACGAGCACTTAATGAGGCAAGAGGTAAGCCGGGCAGAAGAACCACTCGATATCGACCCCAGAAGGTCGATATCGACTGCCCCAAAGGTAAGTCTGGCATCGATGTCGACCAATTTTGTTCACAGGTTGTCCATTGCAGAGGTCAAAATCGACCTCCAGACGTCGACATCGAGGACCCATATCGAGAAGCCCATGTCGACTAAGCCTGTCGATATCGACCACCTTCAAAGCCCTCCGAAGGTGACGAAAAGGTAAGCTTCGGTGAGGATTTCTTCTTTACACCTCCTTCTAGTCCTATCCATGATCTATTTGCTGTAAGAAAGGCGAAGGTACCTTGGTATGCGGATTTTGCTAACTATATTGTAGGAGGCGAGATTCCTTCAAGCTTAACTTCGCAACAAAGGAAGAAGTTTTTGCACGACGTCAAACAATATTATTGGGATGAACCCTATTTATTCAAACAAGGGAAAGACCATATCTTTCGACGTTGTATTCCAGAGGACGAGGTAGAGAGCGTCATTCACCATTGTCATTCTCTCCCTACAGGAGGTCATGCTAAGGGATTCAAGACCGCGGCGAAAATTCTTCAATGTGGTTTTTATTGGCCTAACCTTTTCAAGGATGTGCAAAACTATGTAACCTCTTGTGATGAGTGTCAACGTGCAGGTAATATCACATGGAGGAATGAGACACCACTCACAGGCATTTTAGAGGTCGAACTCTTTGATGTATGGGGTATTGACTTCATGGGACCCTTCCCTGCTTCAGGCCCCTACAAATACATTCTAGTAGCGGTGGACTATGTCTCTAAATGGGTGGAGGCCGTAGCAACTAGGACCAACGACGCGAAGGTAGTCTCTAAGTTCATGAAAACTAGCATCTTTCCTCGTTTTGGTGTTCCTAGAGTCCTTATTTCAGATGGTGGCTCGCATTTCATTGAGAGAGGCTTTGAAGCTCTTTTAGCTAAGTATGGGGTAAACCATAGGGTGGCAACACCCTATCACCCTCAAACTAGCGGTCAAGTAGAAGTCTCCAATCGCCAAATCAAAGCCATCTTGGAGAAGACGGTTTCCCGCTCAAGGAAAGATTGGTCGTCCAAACTGGATGATGCGCTCTGGGCCTACCGAACGGCCTATAAAACACCGCTTCGCACAACTCCCTATAACTTGGTATATGGTAAGTCATGTCACTTGCCCGTTGAACTTGAGCATAAAGCAATGTGGGCTCTTAAGGAGCTTAACATGGATTTCGACGAAGCGGGAAATAGGAGGTTCATTGACTTACAAGCCTTGGAAGAGTTGCGCCTAAAGGCATATGAGAATGCCGAAATCTACAAAGAGCGCACTAAGAAATGGCATGATAGGAAGTTGGTGCCAAAAACATATGAGGTAGGTGACAAAGTCCTTGTTTTCAATTCTAGGCTTCGCTTATTTCCAGGGAAACTAAGGACAAGATGGAGCGGACCGTTCAAGGTTCATAAAATATTCCCTCATGGAGCGGTGGAGTTATTTTGCGACGATGGATCAACCTTTAAGGTAAATGGCCACCGAGTAAAGAAATATTATGACAAGGAGGACCCAGGGGAAGAGATTCGCGCCACCTTGGCGTTGAACTAGCGCAAAAAGGGAAGTATGTCGAGCTAGCGACTTAAACTCAAGCGCTTCCGGGAGGCAACCCGTTCTTTTCCTTTTTCTTTTTCTTTTAGTTATTTTATTTTATATTTTTGAGATCATTCGTGGCTATTTTATCTAAAGTCAACAAAGAAATCCAGCCCAGAAGAGAGGTCGATATCGACCTATATGGTCGATATCGATCAGCCGACAGAAGGAGTAACAGGACGTGTTAAACGGATGCTCACGGGGGGTCGATATCGACCTCTAAGGTCGATATCGACTACAGATGGAGGTAAGCCAGGTCAGAATTTAATTTCTTTCAGTTTTTAATTTTTGGGGTTTTCATCCCCTTTATACCCGACTTCGACACCCTCCTCCCCATTGTCGACACCCTAGCCGCCCCTCTTCTTCTTCATCCCTCTCCCTCCGATCACCCTCCCCACGGCCTCCCATCGCCGCAACCACCACACCCACCCACAACCACCACACCCTCCCTCGTCCTGTGCAGCAACTCCCACAGCCGCAAGGTTTCTTCCTCCCTCCCTCGACCTAGCCCCCTCTCTCTCCATCGTTTTCAACCCTATTTGCCCAGATCTACACACCTCCGGCCAAGAATCGCCAGATCCGGCTGCCCCACGCCACCGGAGGACCCACCACAGCCACCAGCAGCCCCGACAATACACAGCATCCGGTCGATTTCGACCCCGGGCATCGATATCGACACCCCCTGTCGACAGTCGGTTTTCTTTCTCGTTTTTGCGGTTGCTTGCCTCTTTCTTTCCTAATTCCAACACTCTTCTGGTATGATTTTTCACCCTTCCTCTATCTTTTCTGATTTTTCATACTTAATTAGTTGATTGGGAAGAAATTTCATATTGGGTGTTTAGGGTTTGAACGTAGTTTGCGCGGGAAAGAGTATTTGTATGGCATGGAATATTTTTATATATATGTGGGGCTATGAATCTGAGTTTTGTTTATACATGGGCATGAAATCTGATTTATTTATATATTAGGGGGAAAATCTGATTTTTATATATACATGTGGGGTAATAATCTGAATTTTTCATAAGTTTGGGCTAGGAATCTGATTTTTATATATATATGGGCTGATTTTGTAAATCTGTTTTTTTAGGGGGTTTATATTCTGATTTTTTATATAATTAGAAATCTGATTGTTTTTTAGGCAACACTTATTTATGCCATAAGGTTCCTTAGTGAAATTGTGTACTTTCTTCCACTTAGACATTTACTTTTACAAAATTTCTAGCATAATTAGAACCTAAGTATGGGGTTCTCCCCATTTTACTCAAAGGGAATATTATCTTTAGTATTGGCTTCTTTTGCAGACGATGGTTAGAGCCAAGAACATCCCTCAGGACGCGCTCCGCATTGAGGATGATCAGCAGCGCTCCCTTGCTGAGGAGTTGATTCCCCGAGCCACCAGGGCACGATGGTACCATCTCCCCGACATGATCCAGCTAGGATTTCACCCAGGCGTTCAGGAGGCGTTTGAGAACGTCTCTCTACACAGGCTGATCGAGCCCCTGGAGGCGCACTACCCCGTTCTTACTGGGGATTTTATGGCCACATTGGAGGTTCCCGAGCGCACTTCGACTAGCCGCCGAGTCATCTTCCAGCTCGGCAACAGGCGACACAGACTATCGCTCGAGGAGATGAGCGATATCTTTGGGTTCATCCATACTTCGGCCGCCTTCAGGGTCCACGACCCCAATGTCATCTGGAGTTACATATCAGGTATACCATACCCTGCCCCTACAGACTCCTTCACATCTAGGGTTGTGAGCCCACTTTTTAGGGTGATCTTGAGGATCCTGGCGAGTACCCTTTGGGCCAGACCTGAGCTCCGTCGCCCGACACACCGTGAGACGGAGACACTACGGAGGATGCTTTTCGAGGATGACCCTCTACCATACCTCCACTCCTGGCTCGAGCATATCGTAGACCGCAGACGAACGGTCTCTACAGACATCTTGGACGGCGGCATGGTGGCCATCCTCGCTGAGGCTCTCGGCGTCCACACTGAACGGTACACGGCCTACCAGCTCACGTACCTAGACGCGGCGGTATTGCGACAGGGCGGAGTCATCACACCAGGGGCTCAGGGATGGAGACACCCCCAAACGGGGATGCGCCTGCGACACGATTTCATGGATCTGCTGTATATCCCTGATTGGTACCAGTCTTGGACTGGGCAGCCATATCATACGGATATAGATCCGACCGCTGACCCCACCCTACGGAGGAGACCCCCGCTCTACAACCACGAGCCCGAGGTGGATGCTATGTCCTGGGACGCAGATCCCCATTCCGACGGAGCTGAGCAGCCCCCAGCCTACCAGGGTGACATGGATGGCAACGACGATGATGACGCCAGAGATGATGCGGTTGGGGGAGGAGAGGGCCCGCAGGGGTCCCACCACAGCCACCACAGCCACCATAGCCACCATAGCTATGTACCTCCACCTCCTCCTCCCTTCCAGCCTGCCTACACCACTGATTGGCAGGAAGACATGTCTGCCCGCTTTACCAGGCTGGAGCTCTCCGTCTCTGAGATGCGCGAGGAGCAGCGACGCTATGGGAGGTATCTCGAGGGTTTGGGCTCATATATGGGCTTTTCCTTCGATCCGCAGGCTGGATCTTCCACTTTCCCACAGGCCGCCCCGACAGACTACTCAGGAGCAGCTCCTACACAGGGCTGGCCCTTGCTGCTGCCACCTCTCCCGCCCCCTGAGCAGTGATATACATCTAGCGTAAGTGAGTGTGAGTGATCCTTCCCTTTACTTCATTTTTCTAACAGTGAGGACACTGTAATCTTTAAGTATGGGGTGGGGATTGAACTTTGGACATTATAAACTGCTTTATCTGGTTGTGGTAGGGTTTAAAATTTGGCAAACTTGGCATGTATTTTATTTACATTCTACTTGCATGCATTGCATCATATTTAACATTTATGCATTTTAAAGTTTTTTTAGTTTGATTTTGTTGAGTCTATAAAATGTCAAAAATCCAAAAAAAAAATAGAAAAATGTCAAAAATAAAAAAAAAATGCATGTTTATTTAAAGTTTATTTTTCTTTAATCCCTACTTAGATGTCCTATGATGAAAACTCAATAGCTGACTTGATCATGTAAACCCTATGGCATATTTGGATGGTTTTGCCTAAGTCTTTAAATTTTTATGTAGATTGTGAACTTGTGATGAAATTGAGCACATATGATCCTAGGCTAAAAAGCAAATCCAACAAAAATTGTCCTTGTGAGAATTTTGGCCTATAGGGAGAACATCAAAAATCCCTCCGCTTTCTTGAGTGAATTTACTCTTCCTATGCATCTCTAAATGTTGTGATAGTTATTCAAAACCAATGCATATATATGTTTATGTTTACGAGAATTAAATGATGGAGGCATCTTTTAAGCCAATTTTATCCTCTCTTTACCTACCCTGCATTATCCCTGCTTGAAGCCAGAACATTAGCCTGAGCCTGAATTGCAAACTCCACAAAATTATCCCTAGCCGAATTGAGCCTGACCCCCATTTGGGAATTGAGACTTAGATTGGTTGGACTAATGCCTTGTGGAAAGAATAGGGCATAATGTCTAGTTGTAAGCAAGGAAATTATAGGATGGTACATATTTACATTTTTTCATATTTTGTAAAAGGATGTTTTGGCTCACCATATAAATGCACATAGTTATTTCAATTCGAAAAAAAAAATCCGAAAAAAAAAAAATATATATATATATATATATATATATATATATATATATATATATATATATAAAGTGCATGAGCCAAAATCCTTAAGTTTTTTTTATTCATACGAATGTTATATTTTTGAGAGGTGTATTACAACTTGGAAGAAGGGTTGATGGAATGCATCTTTAAGAGCATTATATTGAAGAGTTATGGTTTGGGTAATGCAAGTGTTGAGATTTAGGAGTCTTGATTCCCGAATTTGAAAAGCACCACATAGCCAAATAATTTCATACCCTTTATTTCATACCAAGCCCCATTACAACCCCGCCGAATGGAGTCTTCTATGAAGTCTTCCATTGAGCGAAAGTCCTCCTGATGATTCTTATTGCATTTTCATAATTGGTTGTGAAGTGGATTTTTATAAATTGCAATGTTTATGAGATTGTATATGGAATTGAGTTGAGAGTGATCTTCATAGCCTAAACACATGAGAGTTGAGTGCAAACACATTATCCCTGTGAGGTTGGATTAAAATTGCATATGCCTATGGATCGCCAAAATATGTGCTATGACGTTAAATTCACTTGCTTTACTTTGCTACCGCTTATGATGTTGCTTTTGACAAAGGCAAAGACTTGAAGGGTGTGTTATAGGTGTTGGTTATTGCTCGGTTATTGCTTGAGGACAAGCAAGTCTAAGTATGGGGTGTTTTGATGTACATAATTGTACTATTGTTTATTGCATCTTTTGACTTCATATTTCATTTGATTTCCGAACAAAAGTTTCAAAAGCATATGATCTCGTGTAAGAATGAGCTAAAGTGAAAGAAATAGAGTCTACACGAGTTTTGAGCTAACCATGCAGGAATTCGATGAAATCGGAGTCAAAACGAGCAAGCCAAGTGAAGCTGAGAAGAGGTCGATATCGACTGGAGACATCGATATCGACCCTGGATTTCGACACGACTTCTGAGTGTCGAGATAACCACACAAACCAGACTAGAAGCCTCGATATCGACACACATGCATCGATATCGACCATCATCATAGACATCGACTGGAGTGGGGCAAGTCGAGCAGAAACACAAGCCTCGATATCGACCTCTGGAGTCGATATCGACCCTACATCGACAGAAGATAAAATCCGATTTTTGAGGCTCGGATTGTGAAGTCTATCAACGAAGCCATGAGTTATCTCGTTCTTTTAGATATTAGCAGTTGTTTGTTATCTTTTCCTTTAAGTTTATCAAAATAAAAGACCTATCCTAGTTGTTCGGATAGAGTTATTAGTTTAGATAGAAGTTACAATCCTCGGATAGCGAGGATTAGTAGCCTATAAATAAAGCCTTAGAGGCTGATTTGTTAATCATCCAATCATAGACTCATCGAAGAGAAGAACAATAGACAATAGATAGTTAGTTGATTTTGAGCTTTAAAGTTTCAAGCGCTTATGATAGTTGGCGTTGAGATTGTAAAGATTCGAAATTTTCCATTTATGCAAATTATTTCAATTCAAGACATGTCTACGATCAACATGAGTGAGTAGTTCCCTTTTCTTCTAGGGTCGGGGTGAGCCCGACGATAGCCATGATGGTAAGGTAAGTATGTCGTTAAAGAATGTATCTTTATCTCCTTCTACCTTGTTCTTCATCTTTAAATGCGAATTTAAGGAACTCATGTTGTAAAAGTTGGGTAGTAATTAGGGTTTCTTTTCGAAAGATTATAAACTCAATTATGACGAAGGTAAACACCAATTAGGTTAAGTAATTGAAAAATCTCTTTTCCTATTGGTCGGTTTAGGTGAAAGCCTTTTCCTTTATGATAAAAGCATGCATCTTTAGTTGATCCTTATTTCTACTATCATGGTTGTCGTCGCGGTAATCCTTGACTTTGGAAGATCTTTTCCTTTAAGTTTACATTAAAATTTGCCCGCCGTTCGTTGAGTCATCGAAAAACCCAACACCTTTGCTTACTTCTGATCATTGCTTCCTTTCCATCCTTGATTCTTCGGCCTTTTCTTTGCCGACAAAACCGCTAACCCACTGCAGGAAAGACATCGATATCGACAGCGGAGGTCGATATCGACCAAAACTGATAGATCGACGGTTTTCTGAGTCGATCTCGAGACTCCTGGGAACTTCTGCAAGCATCGATATCGACCACTTTGTGTCGAAATCGACCCCCTGTGTCGACTGGCAGACTTCTGAGCCAGTCGATTTCGTGAACTAACCTCGATATCGACCCCCACCAGTCGATATCGACTACCGTTTTTGTTTCTGCAGGTTTTCTGTTGCAAACGACATCGACAGCCAAGGTCGACATCGAGGTCTGACATCGAGATCGAGGCTTCTGGTCGAATAGAAAGGACGTGTCTTCAACGCTACTAGGATCCCGCTGACTCGCTTCCTCGTGGATCGAACGTGATTCCCTACTACTATAGCGGGGAGTCTTGAATTTATTTGAAGAGGCTAAGAGTTGTATTGGTTTATATTTTATTATATATTTCGATTCAATTCTCCCCACGTCAGCTTTAACCCCTTTAGGGTTTATTCTTCCCTAGTCCTTGGGGTTTCCTTTGGTGACAGCGTCTATGTCACTGTTTTCATTTTGGTTACAGTGCCTATGAATCTGTTTTTTATTTTGGTTACAGCTTCTATGACCCTCTTACACCTTCACATATTAGAGGAGAACTGCCACCAAATCTATTTTGGCTTCTTATTAGCCCCTATAGGGTTTGTGCTTCCATTTTCATAGGATTTTACTTTGTTATAGTGTCTATTTCCATGTTTTCATAGTGGCGACAGTGTATATGACCCTTTTTTCATTTTGGTTACAGCGTCTATAGGGTCTTCCTTTAGTTACAGTGTCTATTACCCTGTTTTCGTAGTGGTGAAAGTATCTATGACCTTGTCTTCATCTTGGTTACAACGTCTATGACTCGCTTACCCATTCATATATTGAAGGAGAACTGTCCACCTCATGTCTTTTGACATCTCATTAGCCCCTTTAGGGTTTGTGCTTACCTTGTCCTAGGGTTTTCCATTTGGTGACAGCAATCATCTCTTAACGACGTACTGTACTTAACATTTTAAGGTTTAGGGTTAAGTCTTTAAAGGTTTAGGGTCAAGGCCCTAAACCCTAAATCCTAAACCCTAAACCCTAAACTATACTGTACAATGCATGTTCTTTTGACTTCTCATTAGCCCCTTTAGGGTTTATGCTTCCCTTCTGGTAGGGTTTTCTTATGGTTACAGTGACTATGACCCTGTTTTCATTTTGGATACAGTGGCTATGGTAATATTACCTAATAATATATTAGAGCATATATGTTATCACATGTATTTTGGCTTCTTATTAGCCCCTATAGGGTTTGTTCTTCCATTTTCATAGGGGTTTTCTTTGGTTACAGTGACTATGACCTTGTTTTCATTTTGATTACAGTGTCTATGACCCTGTTTGCATTTTGGTTACAGCGTCTATAGGGTTTTCCTTTGGTTACAATGTCTATTACCCTATTTTCATAGTGGTGACAATATCTATGACCTTATTTTCATCTTGTTTACAACGTCTATGACTCTCTTACCCATTCATATATTGAAGAAGAACTGTCCACCTCATGTATTTTGGCATTACATTAGCCCCTTTAGGGTTTGTGCTTACCTTGTCTTAGGGTTTTCCATTTGGTGACAGCAATCATCTCTTAACAACGTACTGTACTGAACATTTTAGGGTTTAGGGTTAAGTCTTTAGGGTTTAGGGCATGTTCAGTGAGGGGGGTGTATCGCTTCCTAAGCTTGAAATCACGAACAAATTCTGACTCCAGGAGACCACTCGATATCGAGTTGTCTGGTCGATATCGACCTTAGTTCTGGTCAATTTACAGCTAAGTACCTGCAGAAGACAGAAGCAAGCAGTCGACGTCGAGATGGTACTCGACATCGATGTTAGCACTCGATATCGACCTCTACAGTCGATTTTGAGTCTTCAACAGAAACAGAAAACGAAACTAATTTGTCGGAAAAGATGTCCGAAGAACGTAGAATGGTAATGGAAGGATGGAAAGAAATAAAAACACAAACTTTTTATATGCTTCTATAAACTAAAAGCTTCCAAGGTCGGAGATTCATGCCACAACGACCATCATGCAAGTATTATGCTAAAGTTATGAAATTTAATGTCTTTCCATCAAATAACTTTTGTTACCAATACTTAGGTGATTAGAGGCTCTCGCATAAAACCTAAGAGTTACTATCCAATTCCATGACAAATCCAAATTCACAATATGATTGGCTTTCACTTCAATAATGCAAATAATGACTCCTCAACTTTCGCAAAGGATCATGCATAGAATAGAAGACGGAATCGCATATAAATCATACCTTTGATGCACAAACTTACATTGCTATCATCGGGCTCACCCCGACCCTAGAAGTGGGTGAACTACTTGTGCTTCATTATTGAACTCATCATCATCATGTAAAAGAAACTACTTTGATTAACAAAAGGAAGAAAGTACAACCGAACAAAGCCACTTCGCTCTCGCTTCCACTCAACTCCACTCAACCTCTCTCTCTCTCTAACTATTCTCTGTGTGTATAACTAAATCTTGTTGTATATGGATGATTCTAACTCAGCCCTAATGGCCTCTAATTATAGATTTCAAACCTCCATATCCAAGGATTCGAAACTCCATCTTTATTCCTAAGATAAAACTTAATAAAGGTAAAACAACTAAATTACTTAGGTAAATATCAAAAACTGATAACTCTGGTGTAAATGATAGAAGATCTCGACTTTAGGATAATCTCTTATGCTTTGGATAGAAATCTATCAAAAACAGCATCGGATCTGTTCTGCAGCAAACATCGATATCGACCTCAAACCTCGATATCGACCTCCTCTTTTCTCTATCTCGAGCAGTCTTACTCGACCTTGGATTGGCACTCGACTTCTATCTTTTATCTCGATCTCGGCCACTCGATATCGACCTTTGGACATCGATATCGATCTCCTCTTTTCTCTATCTCGAGCTCTGGTTGCTCTGTTTCACTCGATGTCGAGTATATATGTCGATTTCGACTGCTCAGTAGACTTCGAGTTCTTTTTCCGCTCTTCTTCTCCTATCCAAATTCGTCCATTTTCACCTCGATTTCTGCGAAATCACATAAAAACTAGTGTAGACCTATATATTTGATAAATAATCATAAACTACACTAATCTTATGATTTCCCAACCAATATGTACGCAAATAGCGTCAAAATGGACATAAATGTGCATAGAAAATATGGCAATTTGCGCGCACATCAGGGACAAGGCCCTAAACCCTAAATCCAAAACCCTAAACCCTAAACCATATTGTACGTCACATTTTCTTTTGATTTATGTGTTAGGATTTTGGTTACAGTGTATTTGACCATGTTTTTATTGTGGTTACACCATTGACTACCGTATTTTTATTTTGCTTACAGTGTATATGACACTGTTAGTCATTCATATATTAGAAGATAACTGTTCACCACATGTATTTTAGTGACAACTTTCATCATGACATGATTCATGGTGATGACACCATTCATCTCTTAAAGATATAATGTACTTAACATTTTGCCATTTATAAATCTTTGCAAAACACTAATGTTAGAAAAAAAAAACTGAAATATGGTGACAGTTTACATTCTGTTCAGTGTAATGAGTTGTTGACATTGAACATTCTATTCCATATAAGAAAAAGATAAAGTAAATCTTCTCAAACTTATTGTACCATTAAATCTCTAGCTCTTGTGAATCCTCTTTGATGCTTTGCCTCTGATTTCTCCAGCTGAAGGCTTTCTTTTAAGGGCGACCACATCTTTTACGTATCATTGGTGGGAAACATTTCTGTCTTTTGATGTCTTCTGGTACAGCCTACTGTTTTTCCTTTAGAACTGGATATATTGTCTCATGATAAGCCAATTTCCAAGCTTCATTTTTGTAGTAGCTGTTGATATACCTCGGAACACTCAGTTTTTTATCCCTGGTGACAGCTAGAACATGTACACATGGTATCTTGTCATAATCAAATACCTTACATGAACAAGATTTCTCTTTTAAATCAACCATAAATTTGTTCATCCCACCGACAACCTCAAACTGGAATTCATTGAGGTGCTTCACATTGTACATTCCTGCTTCACTGCATCCTATATACACTATATCACTTATCTTATTCGGAAGATCAAAGTTGTTGGTTTTAGATTCATTTCTGCGCTCATTGAACCATTTTGTTAGCTTCTCTCTGATTGCATTCAATAAGCCTATAATTGGAAATGATCTATCTTTAGAAAAGACATTATTTATTGATTCTGCATTATTTGAAGTCATCATATTGTACCTGTCACCTTTTGAATAACTCTTGCCCATTTCTCAAACTGTATTTCTTCAAGATATTTCTCCATCTTGGTGTTTGTATTACTGATGCACCCAAAGTAGCTGTTGAAATCTGCTTCTGTGTAACTGTTTGCAGCATTTTCAAACCACTGACAAAGTATATTTTCCTTGAATTTTGCCATTATATTTTGCTTCAAGTGCCATCTACAGTAATAATGCTTAGCATTTGGGTAAACCAACGCTAAAGCTCTTGCAATGCTTTGATGACGGTCAGAAACAAAAACCAGCTCTTCACTTGATGGGATGATTGTTGCTAGCTTGTTGAAGAACAACTCCCTAGAGGCGTTGTTTTCTAAGTCAACCACTGCAAAGCCAATAGGTTATATTTGATGATTTGCATCTTCTGCAGAAGTTGTGAGAAGAGTCCCTTTGTATTGTCCTTTTAGAAATGTACCATCTACCACAAGCACCTGTACAATTGAATTTTATTCAGTTGTTATTTGGTGACAGTAATTTTTTCTTATGAAATGAATCTGCACCTTTCGTAGGATTGGAAATACTCGGATACATGGTCCAAAGGCAATGAACACATACTTGAACTTTGATTTGCTGTCAACTTCAATGAAGGTGACAGTTCCAGGATTTGCTTGCTTCAGGACCCAACAATATGATAGTACTGATTCATACTTTTCTTTTGTTGTCCCCATTGTCATCACCATTGCTAAATCACGAGCCATCCAAGATTTCCAGTAGCTAACATTTAGCTTGAATTCACTTCTCATCGTGTTTCTAATCTGGCTTGGAGTTGGACCCTTTTTCTCATCTTCAAATCTGTACATATTATGTAAAAGAGTGAATAAAATATGAAATGAAGAATGATTACAGTAAGGTATTGTAGTATATTTCACCTGTGTTTGATCTTTTCAGCTATGAGTCTGTAAGTTGGAGGGCGCTGCTTTCCTATTCTTACTTCCATGCTGCAGGTATGTTCATTAAAGTATTTCTTAATTTGAAATATAGTTGAACCACCCACTATGGCACCATGAATTTTCCAGTTGCGGCTCCCATCAACACAAATTGTTCTGTAATAACATGGTGTTGACTTTTTCACTCTGTAAGCAAACGCTTCTTGTGCAGCTAACAATTCAACAACATTTTGAGATCTTCCTTTATTCTGAACAGTTGTCCCAAAAATATAAGAATTTTCCCCTTTCTTTCGCTTACAGGTGCTGCTATATATTTTGTGGACATTGTACTGCCACTGATGCGACTTTCAATCCCTGTGTCATCTCCATTATCATCCATATCATAGTCTTCATTTATGCATTCTACATCTTCATCTTGCACGGCAAAGTTGTCTTCCATGACATTTGTATCCTTGGCAGAGCTGTAAGCCTGTAATGCCAATTGATTTTCATCATTTATAGATTATGTAACCTCATCTTCAATGATTTCATTCGCAACCGTAACATATAAAGGCAATGTCCAATTCACTTCCTTCAATTCACTAATTTGCAAAAAAAAAAAAAACTCCTCAAATCAGTGTCATTCTCAATCAAAAAAGGCTCAGTAGTTTTCTTGAATGGATGCAAGTGACTTAATTGAAGATTAGGAGACAAATTGTCATTGGTTATCTCACTCAACATCTCATTCAATGACAATTACTTTTGTTGACACATCCCTAGCAAAAACTAAATCAACATCTTCCAATTTCCATTCTCCTCCAAATTTTACTGTTAACATATTGGCCTCCATTGAACTTGATCATTGGTGACATCTATTAGATTTCATAAATATACTTTGATGACAAATACTACATTATTGACATGCATTACTTTTGATTAAAACTAAGAATTACATTGATTACAGGTACACAGATGTACTCAAACTCAGCTATCAACATTTAGGTTACAGTGCAATTTTGGTTACAGCAGTATAGTCACAGAGAGATTACATATTACAGTGCAATTTAGGTTACAATGCAATCTTAGTTCAAACTACATCAACCATGCAATCTAGGTTACAGTTCTATAATCACAAAATCAGCAACGTAGATCAAAATCGGCAACTGAGATCAAAATCGATGATAGGTAATCATATTATACCAAATTTCAGATTCCGTTACTATAATCAATTGTTCTCCAAATTATGCTCCAAATCTGCAACTCAGACAACAATTGTGCTCTCAATTACAGTACTATAATCAAAACATTCGTATTAGACAAGATTACAGATTATAAGAAAATTACCTCTTTTGAAAATTGAATTTTGGATGACAGGGTTGTATTTGAACAGATTTAAACAGATTTCTCTTCAGATCTAATTGTAGAGCTCGAAATCGTCGATCAATGGTGCTGAAATCAACGATCGAGATCCAAATCGGACTCGCCTTGCTCTGCTGTGATTGGTGTGATATGGCTTTGCGTGAAAATGAAGAAAGAAACGGGGCAAAAATCAAGCAGGGGCAAAAATGTCATTTTAGGACATTCACCCAAGTTCACTATACAAATGGACAAGGAGCTAATTTTGGCCTATAATATGGACACATACCAAATTTTTCCAATTAATTTCTACTTTTTCTACCTATTCTTTAGAGGTTTCCCTTACAACCATGGGGTTACCTTGTTCCCCACTTTTTCTACCTCATTTATTTTTATTTATAAATAAAATTCATAAGTGCTTGGTATTAATATTTTTTATTTCATATAGATGAAAAATAAAAAAATAATAACAAAGATAATAATATTACAATATGGTAATAACAACTTCATTTCGTAACGACTCAAATCGGATCGGAGCCATGGAAATAGTTCCACAAGTGTTCAACAAATTATTCTTCAAAAGAAGTGCAAAATACAACAGATCAAGATGGGGTATATAGAGGAAAAATTATACTCATATTATGAAGAGAAATAAAATAAAATTAATGGTATAATTTATATATTAAAATAATAAATAAACATATATATTATTATTATTATTACATTTGAGTTATTAATATACTAAATAAATTTTTTTTTGAAGCAAGATAAGAATTCGGTTCGCTAGAGAAGCCTAGCGAAACTGAGAGACCGGACAAGCCGGTAGATGGACAAACCATCATGTACAACCAAATCAAAAACAGAAGCAAATGACAAAATGGAAATAACACGAAACAAAAACAGAAACTAAATGCGAAAATAAATAAACGTGCAAGCGATCCTACATCGTAAAACAAAACCAAACGACGAACGAATCAATTAGCCAACGGACGACGCACACAGAGAACTTTTGGGACACTGGCGGACATCTCAGATTATGGACTCCGAAGAGCCATCAGATATCGATCGTAAATCCACGACGTCTTCGGATATAGCTAATCAAACATCGTTCACATAAGGCCTGCATCACAACAAGAAACACACAACACACCAGACCGCAAAACTATCCCCAAGCCAAACCATTGCCCAATGAAAAAACCCCAACCCGTCTCAAGACCCTCAAGGACGAAAACGAGATCGTAAGCGACTACTAGGTAGTCAAATTAGAGGCGACAAAGACCGAACAAAGCAAAGAAATTGAACAACAATACAAAGGCAAAGGGATAGAAAGACGGAAAGGAAAGGAAATCCTAGCATGTGAACAACGCTAAACATAAGCCAAAGAAAACTGACTCAAGACAGCCTTGAAATGAGCCGAAGGCGCCTCCGAGAAGGGTCGGCTGACGCCGGAGCCGATTACAGGCGAGGGAGACCTCGAAGAGGACTAAGGCCGGGATTGAGGTAGACGGGTGGTCATGGGCCACCGCCAAGGAGGGCGGCGAGAAGAACGCCGAGAGCACTCAAACCAGTCGAGCACCAAAACCGAAGGTGGCGAGGATGCGCTGGGATGGGGGCGAAGAGGGTGAGGTCTAAGCAACCGGAGGAGGCCGGTGTGAGGCGGTGGAGAGCCTAGGGCGAAAGGCGGAGACAAGGGAACACGTTGCAGTGGTGGCCATCGAAGGAAGGCTGTGAGCGGCGGTGATAAGCCGAGAGCTATTGGAGGTGGACGGGGAGATGGAGCCGAGGACTGAACCGGTGAAGTGAAGGGGAGAAAGCCATGGAAGGCAAGAGGAGGAGGTGGCGTGAGCATGAGGCTCGATCAGAGCGTTTTCTAATTTGTTACTCTTAGGACGACTTCTTTATATACTAAATAAATATGAATAAGAAGTAGTCACCCAACTGTGTATTAAAAATAAAAAAAATAAAAATAAAAAAGAAAGAGGTTATCTTGGTAGAGAGAAACCCCTTTCAACCTCTTCCCTTAAGGTTTCTCTTGCAATCATGGGCTTACCTTTGTATTACCTTAAGATAATAAAAACTCAGGTTGCTCATGATCTAATGCTCCCATGGTACAATGTTGATTGATAATTTTAAATTGTCAAATTTATTAATAAATTATTGGAGAGCCCCAAAAGTGGAAAGGTAACTAACAAGGGTAGAGTTGTCCAAGTCGGAAGAAAAATAAAATGGAGAGGGAAGCTTTACCCGCTACCGATGCTCTAATGCTCTCATGATACAAGGTTGATTGATAATTTTAAATTGTCAAATTTATTAAGAATTTAGTTTAGAGATTTTAAATTATTAAAATTAATTATTATTGTCAAATATAATTATAAAATTAAATTATTATTATTATTATTTCTAAATTAATCTATTTGTTTTAATATTTAAAATTACAGAAAAAAATGATGAGATATGCAAAAGGTAGGTTAGATGGATTATTCGGGAACACAACATTGTCAAAAGTGAGAAATTTATAATCTATATAAAATATTAAAGCAGAGGTCTGAAACGGGCTTTGGTGCGATTCGCTTACGTGTAATTTTCTGGATTAAAACGGGATTATTTTTACTTACGTGTCATATTTTGAATTAAATTGGTATTATATTTTTTGGCCACATCAATTAATAAACCAAATATAATTAGGTAAAAAACTTATCTTTTTACATTAAATAATCTATCCAATATTTGATCAATGATTCTATATTTTAGATTAAATTAAATATAATGTATCTATATATACATATAAAATACTCCCTCTGTTAATTAAAACTTGTCGTTTACTATTCATGCACGCTTTTTTAGAATGATAAAAACTATATAAAATATTAACATTTTTTTAAATTTGTTTTTATAAATTCATAATTAATAGTAACAAGTATGAAATTATTTAAAAAATATGTTAAAAATGTTAATATTTTATATAGTTTTTAACACCTCAATAAGCGTGTGTGAATAGTAAAACGTCAAGTTTTAATTAACGGAGGGAGTATATATGTATTATACTGTCAAGATTTTACCGTGAATAAATCTGTTTTACTAGCCGCTTCTTTGTTGAACCATTGTCATCACTCATCATCCACCAACAAGGTATAAATATAATTATCCAACTACGTACAACTTGCAATTCATCATAGAAATTAGTACTTTATTTTTATAAACTTGATCAAATATTAGATAGATTATTTGATTTAAAACGATAAGTTTTCTAACTAATTAAGATATAAATTTTATCTTCAAAAATTTTCAAGGTTTTGATTTATTTATTTAAGAAAATTTTAAGTATATTAATTTCAATCAAACATAATTTATTTAGGGGACTACTTTTTAGAACAAGGCTAAATTGCTTTTCAGAACAGGACGAAAATACCCCTACAATTAAATTAATTTACACATTCACCCACATTACCCTAACCCACCCATTTCACTGTTTCTCTCTTTGCCTCACCGAAGCCCTCACGCAGCCCTCTCCCAACCCTCACTCAAAATCGGTCTTGAGCCAAGAAGAGGCTCAAATCTCCACTTTCAAGTCCTACAAGTGAAGGTAGCACATCCAAATCAAAGATCTATTGACATTAAGGTACGAATTTGTCAATATTATGGTGATTTTGAGTTGAATATTGTGGTTTTAGGGGATTATGGTATTTTGATGTTTAGATTTGAGATTTAGGACGAAAATAGGGTGATTTTTTGTATTTGTTATGAAAAAAGTAGTTTGAAGGTGTGTAATAGTCAGATCTACAATCTATGAAGGTAAAAAATGAAGTTTTCGAAGGTGGGGGATGTTGGGTATTGCAGTCGGCAAAGGTTGAAGACGATGGAGTCGCTGCGACCAAATGCGCAATGGTCGCTGCGACCATATGCGCACTGGTCGCTGCGACCATATGCGCACTGGTCGCTGCGACCATATGCGCACTGGTCGCTGAGACCATATGCGCTGGTCGCTGCGACCATATGCGCACTAGTCGCTGCGACCATCTTCATCCTCTTTTTGTATTTATTTGTTCACACTATTTATTGTTGCTTAGCTATACAAATCCCACTGCCCGTTTATGTTGGTTTACCTCGTTATCGAAATGTCTATCTGAATTTTGTGATTTGTTTTTGTATATAAATTTTGTGATTCTATCTACACCATCATGATGTTTTGTCTCATTTAATGTTTTGACTTCTGTTATCGAACAAGGCCTCAGAAGATTATATTTAGCTTCAAATTCCAAACTAAGCGTATTTTGTTTGGTTTATGTAATGAACTTGATTATGATGTGTTTGGGTGTGTAAAGCATGTTGATGCGTTTAAATGTATAAAATTTGTCATCCTAGAATAATAAGTCTAGTTTATGTGGATTGTTTGTTTTGATTACAGATGGATAGACGATCAGCATTACACGCATTGGCACGGCGTCAGCGCGCCGTTGCTCGGGCTACACGCGAGGCGGATCCGGTCGACGACGACATGATACCGGAGCAGACGGCGTCGGCGGCTCGGGATGCGCCAAAGAGTTCTAGCCGACGGCCTAGAAACTCGAGAAGTAGGCGGCAACAGGGCGCAGGTCCGACGATAGCACCACTGCTAACGTGTCCAGCTCCGGGAGGTCCTCGTATTCCGAATCTTCTTTTGGGGTTTGAGGGACACATCGCTCATGCCATTTGGGCTGGGATGGTGAGTAAAATCTTATTAACGCTATTTATTGTATATACGCATGTTAAATTTCATAAAATAGATATTCTTATCATCTATGATTGATGTATGTTTCGATAGGACCGGGAACCACTGAAGCTTCATATTCGTACGACACAGCTATCAAGGTGGGTTTTGGACGAGAACCTGTCATGGGTAGATATTGTGACAAGCAGTGGTTTGACCCATCTACAGACTTCGATGTACAGCAAACATAACGGAAGTCTTGTGGATGCGTTTGTTGAGCGCTGGCATCCAGAAATGAACTCGTTTCATATGTCGTTCGGAGAGATGAGTATCACGTTGCACGACGTGTACTATTTGCTGGGGATCAACATTACTGGAGACGTAGTCTCACATCGTATGGATCCGAAGGTAGTGTTGCGAGAGCTGGTGGAGGAGTTACATATTGATGCGCAGGAGCTTGAGGATCACTAGATAGGGAGGCGGGGATTCCCATATGAGTTTCTGGTTAGCTAATGTGAGGACGAGAACGTTGTATATCTGCCACCCGAATCAATTGCAACCTGCTTCCTCCTCTACCTCCTGTGTTCTGCCCTGTTCACTGACAAGACACATAACAAGCTTTCTCTATCTTACCTCCCACTGTTGCGCGATCACAGCCGGGTGAGCACCTTATCATGGGGTTCTTCTACTCTAGCATACTTGTACCACCGGCTGGGAGAGGCATCTCGTAGAGATTGCAGCCAGATGTGTGGTTGCATTACACTCCTCGAGGTGCGTATCAACATTCATTTCCAATATTTTATAATTTTTTATTATAAATTTTGAATGTTGATCATATAAATTTTTTTTATGGAAATAGGCTTGGATATATGCATATTTTCCAAGATTTCGTCCTATAAGATCGAGCGATTGGGATAGAGACACAGAGTCACTCGTATGCCAATGGAAAAATGCGACTCTGCCTTCTCCTCCGTACCCTAACTACAGAAAGTTGTTGGATGGGCTGCAGGCGAATGAGGTATGCGTATATTTCATATTCATTGATAATGTAGACCCAGTTTTTAATAAAGTAGATTGAGCAGATAGGAGATGATTTGATCTGTTTGAATGCACACAGGTGGATTGGATGTCGTATGGGGATATCAACTTTTACAGCCCTGATATAGCGCCATCTAGATACCATGGCATAATCTCATGTCTGGATATTAATGAGCCGTATATGCCAGATCGATTCGCAAGGCAATTTGGTCGCCAACAGGGAGTGCCATCTGCGGTCATCCAGCCCACGACTGCTCTGAGGGGTTTAAAGAACACAGAGTACAAGGTGGTCTACGAGACTGGGGCGTGGGCTTGGACTCTTCCCCACATCCACTCCATGTCCATGGACATGATTGGCCCTATGAGTAGGTATGCTGGTGATGTGTCCGACGATTATGCTTCATGGTACGAGCCGCGAACACATCGGTTCGTACATCCTACTTCCGCGCTGGCTTCTAAAGAATCAGTGGTAACACTCCATAATTACATATCGCTCTATTCTGCTTTATTATCATTTAATATATTCTCAATAATTAGTCTTGTGCTGCATGAATTTCAGTATATGCAGCGGGCGCTTGACCATCTCACCCCGTGGTTTGCCGAGGATACTAGGTCGCGGGTGCCTGACGACGTCCACCAGAGCATGATGTACGCGGCGATCGAGCTAGGGTATATGGGCTTGAACGAGTACCCTAGTCGCTCTAACTATGAAGTGGGACAAGGTAGCAACACATCTACTGAGAGGTGGGGATGATGGAATGACAACCCACCACCAAGTGGTGATGGGGGATCATGGAATGACAACCCACCACCGAGTGGTGGTTGGGGGTGGGGATCTTGAGTGACATGGACATCGCGATCTATGGTAGACTTAGATGATTATTTGTCGTAGACTTTATGTTTATTTGTCGTAGTCTTAGATGATGTTATTTGTCATAGACTTTATGTTTATTTAGTATAATGGGAGTTAGGTAGGGGGTATTTCGTAATCAAAAGTCAATATGAATAATCATATAATATCAAATGTTGGAAGCCAATATAAATAAACATAAACTATCATGGTAAAACATCAAATGTATAATATCAAGGTATAATAAACTATCAAAGTAAAAGCCTTCTAATTGCAATTAACGACAGTATCATCAATTCTCCTTTGGACTTCACCTCGTTCATACAAATATGCGTCAAGCCAATCTCGGAGGAAGGATTCAATGTGGAATGTGCACTCTCGACTCTACAATGAATTAGGTACGCATGGAGTAAAGGCATAATATGAAACAAGATATGAAATATATTTGAATTACAAAAATCAATCATACCTGTTAGTGTTTCTGGTTCCCAAATGGAACACCTTATCCGTCCAAGCAGATACAAGATTTTCTTTATAGTTTCTTAACCACTGCCGCTCAAAGTAGTTCACCAACCCTGATCTATGTTTCCAGCTATCACGTAGTCGAGTCAATCCACTGACTTACTGCTCTTCGGTCCGTGACCAGAGTAAAGACATGCACTCTCTCGCAAACTTATCTGCAACCGTCACGTCTTTTGTTAGTTTCTTTGCTCTGTCCTCCAAGTTTTTTTGCACATGACGCCGACATAGGATTCGTTTTGTCTGGGTAAAGACAACTGTAATGGAATTAATCAAAGCGAGCTCTCTATCGGTGGCTATGGCATCAGGAGACCTTCCGACTAAGTTGAGAAGTTCAGCTATGACACCCATAACCCACGAGTAATTTCAACAGTTTCCCCGCTCATAAAAGCACATGCTATGTTGTAGTTCTTCCACGTAGATGTGATGCCAATGACTTCAAAGAAAGGCATATTGTACCTATTTACATAGTAGAGTGTTAAATAGATATATGAAGCTCTCTAATATGGACATGTGCAATGAACTCAAAAACTTAAACAAGATTGATGAATTGTACCTGTTCACTTTGTATGTCGCATCCATCACAAGTACATAAGGGAATGCCTTCAGGAGCGCGATAGAATTGGGATGTGCCCAGACAATGTCACTCAAAATCGCGGAGTCTGGCGCTGTTCTGTGCCGCACAAAATACTTCAACTTCATAGCCTTGACCAAAAATTGTTGCGGAACGGTTCTCCCCTGCATACCCTTCTTTCGAAGGCTGCCTCTTAAGTTGTACACTTGCTTTAGTTTTGTGACATTCCTGGGCTCCTTTTGAAGGGCTAGCAAAATGTTCCTTGGTTTCGCATGGCTTTCGGTCATGGTCTTAATCAACTCATGTTGTACTGTTGTAGGCCTTCCGGCGAACGCATGCCAATGCAAACTCTTGTGTATCTCGTGGTTGTGAACTCCTACAATCATCTTCACCTTCCAACATCCCCTTTTAGTCTCTACAACTTTCAACATGAATGGACATCCACCTTTTTTTGTATTCACGCGTTTGTGGACGTCATCTTTCACAGGTGTGTACCACCCTTCTCTCTCGCAATACATCCATGTCCGCCCAAGTGTAGTCGCATCACTCTTGATAACACGTCTGATCACAATGCACATCTGATTCTCTTTGCCCTTCTTCTTCACTCATTCTATAGCTTCCTCCCTACTCTTGAATGTTTCATTAGTAGTAAACTGTTCAGTGTAATCTGCTGACAATACCTGCACAGGCTCCGTGGGCACTTCAATCTGCTCTGATTCATTCTGATCCATCTGCATTTGCGCTGATGTTGGGACAGGCAAAGTACTTCCGTATGGGGTACCCAAATTACATGATAGTTGACCAAGTTGCGTCCCATTAGTTTCCTCTCTGACAGTTGACTGGTCTGGCAACAGGGTGTTGTTTGGCACTACAGTGTCAAAACTGTAATTGATATACAATTCAGTGTCATCGTTGTCCCCCTTACAATAAACAACGAAACAAGTGTCAGTCTCGATATATGATAGAGTCAAAGTAAATTGTAAAATATTAAATTCATGATCTATCTATCTATCTATCTACCTACCTACCTACCTACCTACCTATCTATCTACTATCTATCTTGGTATCTTGATATCTTGATATCTTGATATCTATCTATCTATCTATCTTGATATATATATCTATCTATCTTGATATCTATCTATCTATCTACCTCATTTATTTCAATTCATAACATTAATTTTGTATATACTTTATTCATTAACCCCATTATTATAATAAATCCAAACTATATTATAATGCAATTTCGTTAACCTTTTAATATAATGCAATTCCTTTTAACCCTAAAAAATTTCATTAACCCTAAAAAATTTCATGAACCCTACTAATTTCACTAACTCTAATATTTCACTAACCCTACAAAAAGATTGCAATTTTGAAAGTTTGAAAGTTTGTAATTTTATATTTCAAGAATTAATGTTATGTTATAAAATCTTATAGTCTTGTCTAGAACATCATCAATACTCATAAAAACATCATCAATACTCTTATTAATCATGGAAAAAATAAAGTTTTATAGTCGTAGAGTCTAGAACATTCGACACATAAAGGATGAGATACATACCCGATGGAGTCCGAATTCCAGCGATATGTCTTCGAGGCCTTTACTCAACTCGTCGTTCTCTTTCGACATGTTGACAACTTAATTCTATGCTTCAATGATAACACCGCACGGCCTAGTTTTCGAACTCGTATCTTATATAGGTCGCTTAGGGTTTTTTTAAAACGTAGTAACTGGTCGCAACGACCAGTTGCACCAATGGTCGCAGCGCCCAAAATGCAAATGGTCGCAGCGACCACGCTGCTACTGGTCGCAGCGACCATTGGTGCACATGGTCGTTGCGACCATCTATGTTTTCTGAAATAGCATATGGTCGCAGCGACCATGTGCACCATGGTCGCTGCGACCATGTGTTGGTTTTAAAAAAATTAATGGTCGCAACGACCATTTCACTAATGGTCGTTGCGACCATTTGGCATGCGCTAAACGGCAATTTTGCCTTGCGCTAAAGAGAAATCATGTTTATTTATCTATTATATATATAATATGTTGTATATTGATATGAAGTAACATACTCTTAATTTAGTTTATTTTTATTAAAAGATCCAAAAATCTCAACGAAACTATTATAACCTTCAAATTTTAGAAAGAAAATATAAATTCTGACCAAAAAAAAAAAGAAAATATAAATTAAATATCGTTTTGTTTATTAATAAACCGCACAACGGACGGGTAATAAGACTAGTGAACAAAGAAAAGAGCGGAAAATTTTGCGCACTCCAATAAAATTTTAATAAATAAATAAAATATTAGGAGGAAAAGACTGTTGAACAGAGTCATAGTGAGGAATTTGAAGGAAGAAGAAAAACAGGGAGGAGAGATGCATGCAGAGGAAGCCCTGCAATTGCTTGGCTTTCCCCCTAATTCTCGTCCCAACCCCACTCAGGCATTTCCCTCTCTCTTTCTCAATCCCATTCCAAGATCTTACACCTACGAATTGGGGAAATTTTAATCCTTTCTCAATTCAGTGGCTATGATTGATTCAATTTTCGCAATGCTCCGTCCCTCAATCAGCTTTACCAATTTTCTAGGGTTTTTTTTTTTAATCTGCTCGATTTCAATTGTTGCAGGTGAAAGCAGCATACAAGAAGAAGGTTTGGGATTACCATCCAGATCGATTCCCTTCCCCCGAAAAACCACTCGCCGAGTCCCGATTCAAATTGGTCCTCCCTTCTCCTCCATTTTCATGATCGTTGTTCCTAAATTGCTTGATCGATTTCACCGTCTGCAAAATCCCTAATTCTCGTCTTATCGTCTCTTTGCAGATCACAGAGGCTTACTCCTCCCTTCTTTCCGGTAAATGTTGATTTTCTTCAAAACCAATCGTTAATCTCATTTGATGAATTGATTAAGCTGATTTCTGATTTTTCATCTGCAGGGAGAGCTGGACACATTTCAAGTTCAGGTAAATGCACTGTTCTCACTCACTTGCATTACTTATGTGCAGCTCTTTTTACGCATCTTTAACTCGCCTGATCAGTTTCATATACAACAAGAGTTGTGAGAACTGGGGTTCCAAATGTACATGGAGGTCGACGAAATCGCGCTTTGAGTGGCTTTCCTTTCCTGCTCATTGTATTTGGAGCCATTGGACTTGGAGGGTTGAATGCTGCTAGGTGATTGTTACTCAAACCCTAAATCAACTTTGCTGTGTCAATCGATCACAGATATACTGTGCTTTCCAATTCAGCTGTACTGTGCTTTGCCTTGCATTCACTCGCAGTGTCTGTTTGTTTGTTTGATTGTTCGTTTATCTATCTGTCAGGGCTTATAAAAAGGAGAAAGATGCATACCCTTCAACCAATCCTTTCCTTCCATGAGGAAAACATCCATTAGGCAGTGAATTGGCTTGTGTGCTTGTTCTTCGTCTTTCATACGCTGTTCTTGACAGTTGAAGAAACGGGTAACAGAACCCTGTCTGCGTGTGGAACTGGAAGATTACAGCCAGTGGCTATACATATCACAGAATAAGGTTTCTTCAATCCTTGCCTTACATTGTAGGGACAGAGGTCGGGGACATATCCAGCAAGAAATATTGTTCCTGATTATGTAGATGTATCAACATTTTATTTTGTAAACTATGCAAATGTCATTCTATTGTCATGCAAAGTGATTTTATGGTAACATTGAACTGAGCTGAGCCGATAATTGATTTGTTAGAATAAGGTATGAAGGATCATCATTACCCTTTTTTTTTTATGACGAGGAAATCATTACCATTTCACCCAAATTAGATTGCAGTGAGCCTTAAAATGATCTCTAGCTGTCCAGAAGATAAGATCAAACTTGAAGATATATGTGCTGAACCTTTTGAAAGTTCAACAGCAAGTAAACAATCAGTTTTCAGAAGTTCATGCTCTAGAAATTAGTAATCAAATCAACCTTCTTGTGTTTTCTCAGTGGAGTTCCATTACAAACCATTGCCTGATGCAAGATAAAAATCTGGTGGTATAGTACAGGGATTTAAGAAAAAATATTTATGAACAAATCAGATACAAATAGGTAATAAATCAAGACAAGGAAGAATCATGAACCCCTTTTGCAACATAAAACAAACCCACTACTGAAACAGTTGCTTCTTAGACGCTGGGAAATGGGGATTCAGATACTTCATGAGCTGGGTGCCTCAGAACCAGCCCCGGGTCCAGCTCGAGTGTTCAGCAGAGGCTGCAAAGCCTTAACAACGATGCTCATGTTTGGTCGGAAATCAGCTTCGTATTGCACGCAGAGTGCAGCCACAGCTGCCAACTGTATTGAGATCAAACAAAAATCCCATTTATGTTACAACGCTGCAACCATGACTTGTTTTCACAAATGTTTGGGTGAGTGAAATCTGAGGCAGACATATTTTTACCTTTGCAACAGCCTTGGGAGGATATTCTCCATTAAGTCGTGGATCAACACACTGCTTCACCTTATCTTCACTGAGCCTCGGCGTTGCCTGAAACAGATCATTTCAGAGGTCTTGAATAAGGGAGAACGGAGAATAAATCAGAAATCCAAAAGAACAAAAGACTGCAGAGGAAAGAGTACCCAAGTCACAAGACTCTGTTGTCCACGTGGTAATGTATGATCAACAGGTTTCCGTCCAGTGAGCAGCTCCAACAGCACAACACCAAAACTATAAACATCGCTCTTTGCATTCAGTTGTCCAGTCATTGCATACCTGTACGGAGACATTAAAAGTATTTAAAATGCCATAAAGGAGAAACTTAGCTATAAAGCTGACATTTTGGAAATTTACACATTTTGTAAGTAACCAATTGATATGGGAGTTTATTGGTGAGCATAGTTTTCTTTAATTATACTGAGCAACTAAATCCGCAAAGAGCACAACTCAAACTGCTGATGCTCAAATATATGGTACTCAGGTGCAACTCGCCCCATGGTCCATACTTTTAACACATCGCAAGCTCAAAAATGTCAAAAGAAAAAGAAGCAATCATGGGACACTTACTCAGGTGCATGATACCCGAAGGTTCCAAGAACACGAGTTGAATGAAGACGTGCAGCCATGTCAGGTGCTTGATTAGACAAATCAAAATCGGCAATCTTAGCTACATCATCATCAAAGAGCAGCACATTGCTGGACTTAATATCACGATGAATAATATGAGGATCTGCCTTTTCATGCAAATACTCAAGTCCTTTTGCTGCCCCTACCGCAATCTTAACGCGTTGTGCCCATAACAGAACTGGTCCAGGCTGTGCACCTTTCACGCCTTTTCTCCCTGGGAGACAAGTAAATAATAAAATAAGTCTTCCCTTCAAGGAATACAAACTATAGTCTTCGGTATGTTATTATGTAGTTGCTACAAGGTAAAATATGTACGATGGTAAAAAAAAATGTCAGAACCAGGACAAACTCAAACATGAGAAGCCCCAAACAAACAAGTAAAGAAACTAGAAATTAGCCAAACATACCATGAAGAATATCATGAAGAGACCCATTAGACGCAAACTCATAAGCAAGTAGACGGAGACTCCCATCCACACAATATCCAAGTAATTCAATGAAATTTTCATGCTTCATACGTGAGACCATGGACACCTGCAAAAGAAAGATATCAGATCCCCTAGATGGTCCTGAAAGATGGGCCTCCAACATACTAAAAGTAAAATCTGAAACCTGAGCCAGAAATTCATCATCGGGTTGCTTGCTTCCATCTAACTTCTTAATAGCTGCAGCACGACCATTTTTAAGAACCCCATAAAATACTCTTCCATATGAGCCTTCTCCTATCAAAGCACCTGACCCAAAGTCCTCCGTAACTTCCTTAAGTTCATCAACAGAAAGGGCTGGGACAGCAATGGGCTGTACTTTAACAGCTTGAGCTCTACTAGGTGCATTTTCTGCTGTATGAAAACTCCCATCTCGACCTGCATAAAAAAAGTCCCTAGAAAATTATGATGGGGATGATAAATGGGAAGGGAATCAATAAACTACAAAGGTGTAATAGGTTACATCTGCATCAATAACACACATGGATCTACAAGTTACAAGGACTGACGGCACGGTATACAGGAAATTCCTTTCTAGAAGGTTTAATTTACATTATATTTATATGTATTAAAAAATCTTCATGCGAGAACATGATATAATAAGACCTTTTTTCTCTTGTTTGCAAAACATCTTTGAATCAACCATCAAAACAAAGTACTAAATGAGACAATTTCACAGATTACATACTCAGCTTTCCTGTAGCTTACAAAAACAGAAAAGCCAATGACAAAAGGAAAAGTTTAAGAAAGGGGAAAATCTTGAAATAAGATATCATCGGCTTATTAAGGTCATTAATAATAGCTTTATTCCAAAATATCTATTTTTTCATCAGATCATCATAAATTCGCAAAGATAATATGCATGCTGTGAACCAAATGCCATCGAACAGACAAACTAGACCAAGAAACACGCTGTAATATCAGTTGAAAAAAATCTCTCAGTAATAATAAAAATCTCTATTCCCTTCCTTACACCTAAAAGAATCCGAAAAAAATACACAAGTTCAACCGGTAGGGTGAAGGTTAGATCAAATACAAAACCGTAGGCACCAAAAAGTTCAGGTTCCTTGAAAAATAAAGATGGAACTTTCACACGGAAAAAATAAAAATGATCGAAGTTCCTACAGCCTCCCTGACCATTCCCCAAGAGTGAGTGAGAAAGAGCATTGGGCAAGGAGAAAACTTCCTCATATCTCTGAGTGGGTGAACAGGCGAGAACCCAACTCAATCATTTTAAAGAAGGTCATAACATTTCAATTTCGTAAAAGGTTCACCTGGTACACTTTTCATCGCATAAGCACCTGCATTGTCAGCAGCTTTGTATCCATGGCCTCCTCCAAAACAGTTAAAGCAAGCCATCTTCACTCAAGTAATCCACTAATGAAACCGGCAGAATAGTCAGCAGACAGCCGAAGATAAGCTAAGCCATAAATTTTGCGAATAAAGAAGGAAGACAATTCTTCTGCAGGAGGAACTCAGAAAAGCATAAGATAATACAACCTATTCACTTTGTATAAAACTTGATGCTTTGGACATTAACTAATAAGCTAAATGAATCTTTCACTTGCACATTATTATCCTTCATCAAGTAGGTCTAATTTGCTGTAAGGCACCTAAAATTTTGACATTTTTTGTAATGTTTGTTTCCATTTCAACAGGTGCTCACCTGATGCACAGAAAATTGAAAATTTTATAAAATTCACATGGGAAATAAGAATCCCATTTGCTCCTCCTCTACCCCATATTCACCGTCCAGGTCATTGGGAAGAGCTTTCAATTGTAGAACATCAATCAACGTGAAGATCAAGTCAAAAGCAAGTAATATCCCACCAATAAACAAGAATTTCAATGTACAGAAATCAAAACAAACACGAGTTATCACAGATCACATTCTCTACGAACAATGGACACACATAGAACCCAAAAACCTACCAAAAAAAATCAAATTTTTTTTTTACAGAAAAAGGAAAGGGCGAAAGAAGAGGGCGGGTATCAATTATCATACCTTGACGAGAAACAGAAACTCGGAGGAGAAATTGGAAGAAGATTAGCGAAGTTCAACACGGAGTCACGCAGTAATATCAGCTCCACTGCCACCAAAATTGGGAATTCCAAAAAAAAGGGGTTAATTTATACAGAAATAAGACAGAATCAAGAAACAGAAATCGGGGATTGATGGCCGGAGGGTGAACAAAATTGGGGAGGAAATTGGAAAAGATGATGAAAACCCATGTAGAGGAGATCAATAAGATTACCGATGAGATCGGGAAAACGGAGAAGACTGGAGATTTTGACAGAGTGGGGGTTACTGGGTCGTACGCTGACCAGAAATGATAAAAAGGGACAGGGGCGGCATACAGCATACAGCATACAGGGAGGGCACCGAGATAAAAGCACATGGGAATCCGATATCTCAAATTTCCATTTGCCAATTTGTCACTTTCATATTTGTTCAGAAAAAAAATACGGAGTAATTGAAATAGTCAATGTGAAACAGTTGAATAGCTTTCCATTTTTCCCAGCAAACTTTGTAACTTAGTACGGTATAAATTTCGCATTTGGTGGACTCTCCCCCGGAAGGAAATAGGTAGGAGATAGAGCTATTATTGAGTTAGTGATATTAAACTCGTTTAGAAACGGTTTGTGTTGTTATTCAAACTAAATTTGAATTCGAGTTTAAAAATGTGTGTATTTTCGGTATTAAAATGTGGTTGTGTCATAAAAAATAGTGAGGTGTTTTAAACAGTACTCCTTCCGTCCTAAAATATATGGCTTTTTAGGCTTTAAATTTTTATAAAAAATACATGGGTTTTTAGGTTTATATGATAATTATTACCCCTAAAAAGTAGAATAGTAAATAAAATTAAAGAGTTCTGATCTCTATAATAACTAGTCTTATTACCCGCGTGTTACACGGTATTTTAATAAATACAGTATTATTTTATTATATAGGTTATCTTTCATTTTTTTTAATTAAATGATGAAGGTTAAAAATAACTTGATTCTAGGAAATCAATATACAATCCATTAAAATATATTAATTAAATAAATAACATCATTAATAAATTTAAAGATAAAACTAAACAAAATTGTGTTGCAACTAATAAAAATGTATAAAAATAATTATAAAATTGTGTTATCAAAATTTATTTTTTTTCATATAAATTAATCTAATCTAGATTTTTTTCTAGATAAAATACTTATAAAATAATTTAAGGTAAAATGATAAAATTTGCAAGATATGAGGTTGAATGTTTATACTAAAAAATAATTTAATCATTAATTAAAATGGACACATAGGATGACACATGTATAAATAGATGGGGTTATCGTCTAACATGACTTAAATTTATTGGATCATCATTAATTGACATGGCAAAAAACTCGGGCCAGATTGCACCAGAGAACGACACGTAAGCAAATCGCACCAGAACCCGACACATAGGATTTCCACGTCTCTGTTCCCTTATTAGGGAAAATTACTTAACATTTAATTTTTAATGTATGTTTATATATTTATTATTTGAAAACTATTTTCTCGTTTTCAAAAAATACTACGTACAAAACAGATAATGAATTCATTGATAATATATGTTTTAAGCATCAATCTTTAACCTATTTATATTAATGGTTATGATAATATAAAATAATATCAATTAGTTGTTAAGAAAAATATATAATAATCAAACAAATGGATTTTTATTTTATTTTTTGATATATGAATAACTATTTATTTAAATTATTAATTTTAATAAATTATATTTTTATCGGGTTTATATTAATTAATTATTGGGTTTATGGGAGCAAAGTGTTTCGGGTTTGGGGTTATTTTGTACAATGATAAATAAAGAGCAGAGGACTGAAAATCCTCCTACATTTGTTACATTATTACCAGTGAGCTAGTGATTTTAACTTTTGAGGATAAAAAATTAAGTATCAATTAGTCTAAAAAGTGAGATGCTATATCCTTTCTAGGTTACGTACATGTAAAATTTTTTATCCATAATTCGTCAATCTTCTAATCAAGTGTGAGTATAAGGTGGACACATACACATGATATAAGGTTAAAAGAGGTGGAATCATTAATTGACGTGGCTTAAATCTATTGGTTCATCATTAATTGACGTGTCAAAAAATTCGGGTCAGATTGCACCAGAGACCGACACGTGAGCGAATTGCATCAGAGCCCGCCACATAGGATTTCCACGCCTCTGTTTTAGTATTATATATATATTGATGATTGATAATAATGAGATTAAGTATAAATATGTTCCTTTAATTATCTTGTAAGAGTCTAAAAGACCATGTATTTTAGGACAGATGGAGTATATAAGTTTGGTCGATTACTCATTGCATTATTAATTAATTTTGAAATGAGATTCTTTTGAATTTATGTGTTGGATTTGTCTCTCGTATGTGGCCTTGTACACAACCCTTCTTGAATTTCTTGACCTCACTAGACCCAACCAAATTTAACACTCGAACGAGATGTTCGAGTATGGAGTCGAACTTTTTTCAAGCATAAAGCAACTCTACTGTCTCATGACATAGTAACTTAAGGAAATCTTATAAATTCTATAAAATACAAACTACTTAAGTTTGAGTTGAATCAAGCCTCAATTTGAATCAATGTTTAAAATGTGCCCATGATCGATTCGTTTAGTAACTGAGCGAGTTTGAGTCGAGTATTTTTCGAGTCGAACCCAAGCTAGTTGGCTCATATAATCATTTTACGAGAAGGTGGAAAAATATATGCTAAATAACAAGACTAGGAATTAATAACTCCTCTTAAGTGTACTTTCCTATGAGATTATTGAAATATCACAATCCTTGATAACCACTTTTCAAGCTAGATTGCCCGCGACTTGTTGTATGTGAAATAACAAATTTCAATTTGATAAGCGAACAACGAACAAATATGAAAACTAGAAAGTATTGTTGCGCTTTTCATTTCTGTTTTATTTTTCTTTTGTAATGTTGGGTGTTGTTTTTTACCCCCACAAAATTTACTATTTACACCCAAAATCCAAGTTTTTTTTTTAAATAAACCCTACGCCTCCTGAGTCATAGACGTGTGACTCAAGATTGGCAGGGCATGTATATAGAAAAAAATAGATGCGCCTCTTGAGTCACACACTTATGACTCAAGAGGCGTAGGGTTTATTTAAAAAAAAACAAAAACTTGGATTTTGGGTGTAAATAGTAAAATTTTCGGGTGTAACTAACAACCCCTTTATATAGTTTAGGGTTTATGATAAAAATAAAGGAAAATATTAAACACAAGCCCATAGGATCGATTTCGACTAGACCTATCAATCAGATCATTCGGGTCGGGTTCGAGTCGAGTCATTTCGGCTTTCGAGTAAAATGGGTCTCGGGTAGATCTGGGTTAACTCGAACCCAGTTTTAACCCAATTTCGGGTCAAATCGGGTCATTTTCAGGTTGGTCAACTTTTTATTTTTTGATTAAAAAAATCATATTTCGATTACTTTATGGTAACTTGAAAATGTAAATTTAAAGATGTGATTGGTAAGTTGTTCTTTTTGGGCTTTATACTTATTAGAAGATGCATCTAAGCTCGAGTGTTCATTTTTACTATTACTCATTATTTTTAATAAAATTTATAACTCCATAAAATATCAAAGTTTTAATTAACTTTTTGAAATTATTCCATACGGATTAGTAATGACTAATGAGTATAAAATTTTAATTAAAATTTTTAATATTTTATAGAGTTATTTTAGCTTTTTAAAAACATGTTGAAAATTAAAAAATAAAATATTGCCGATTGGAGGGAGTAATATACAATATAAATAAATATAAATGTTAATTTGAAAAAGAAAGATCGAGTGTTTGTAATTATAAAATGTAATAAATTGGAATCTCCTTGAATAATTTTAATAATATATAATTATAAATTAATTAAGTTTAATAATATATTAATTACTAAACTTACCCTAATATGACTTTGAGATTTTCTTGGCTTTTTATTAATTAGTCAAAGTTTTGTTTTAACAAATCGGGCGGGTCATCGGGTCACCGGGTCGAAATCCATTTGACCCAGAAAAATATCAGTTTTTCTGGTTCGGGTCCAAAAAATTTCTCGGGTCAAAATTTTCAAGTCCTAACCCAAACAATTTCGGGCGTTCGAGTCGGGTTATGTGTTGACAGGTCTAATTTCGACTCATCAAACATGTCTATCCCAAGCTGCCAGCTATCCTCGTGCACCCTATCCCACCCCTTGTACAATCCTCACAAGTTCGTGCGCTCATTACTCCCATCCTTCCTTCCTTTATCACTTGGGCTAAATAGCATTCTTGTTTCAAAAATCATTTAAAGATGTTATATTACCTTAAAATACTAAATATATGCAAAAAAAAATTGTATTTTTTTCTGACCAAGGAGGTACTTGAGCACCCCCTAGCTCCGCCACTAATTCGAATGAACTTTCCAACACATATTTACAATTATTAATCGAACATCAAATGCCTTCGTCATTGGCTTGATAATTGCTTCATATTTATTTGTTTAACCTATAATCTTCTTCTCAGGGCCTTTTTAAATAAATGTTAAAGTTTATTTTCAAGACCTTACACCATGACTTCCTCACCTCTTTTCTTATTGTGCTCAATAACACTTGTGTTTTCATTTATATAAATATAAATGAAAATACATTCTAAATGCAACAAATGATCTTAAAAACCAATGCAAACCTATATGCAAAATAACACATAAATGGATGTCGTGGGTGCAGCACCATTGGCCACGGGCGCGGTGGATGCACCTGGGTTTGCCACGAGCACGATGTCTCTAGCCGCGGGCGCGTTGTTTTCAGTGAATTACATCTTTTTTGTCTTGATACCAACACAAAAGTTGTATATCTTGAAAAGAGCTTTCCAACGCATACTTATAATAGTCAATTGGACCATCAAAGCCTCCAAAAAGTGCGTTAAAAGTTCAGTTTGTCAGGCAATAACTTTTGTTAACTTGTTCTTCACTTAGGCTATCTAACTTCAATTCCGCTTCTTGGCTCTTCACTTGTTTTCCTCTTCTTGACTCTTCTTTCATTCACGAGTCTTCTTGTTCCTCGTCGGATTTATAATTTGCAAATAAACATGAAAATCGCGTAGATTCCGAACTCGACCACCATATGAGCAAATAAGTAAACTAACATCTAATCATGCAATATATACAATGAAATGCACCTAAAACTAACCTATAATGCCTATCCAAATACGCATTATCAAACTCTCTCACACTTAACCTTTTACTTGTCCTCAAGTAATGTGAAAATAATATAAACCAATCATCCCACAAACATCTCCTTCAAGCATTAACCTTGTCAAAAGCAAAATCATAAGCGCAAGTGGGAGTCATGACCATGCCAGTAAACATCATCACATGTATATAAATGATTTAAAGTAAACGACATATCTACATCCAACCTCACAGGTAAGTGTTTACTCTCGCTCTCATGTGTTTATGTTTTATGCAATTATCGCTCAACTCAATCCAATTGCAAAAAGCTTCATAGAAATTGATAATTACATCACAAAATCTCCATCATGGATGACATCACCTATAAGCAACATCAAAAGGTCTTTTTCCAAGGTTGTAATGGGTTTTGGTAAGGAATTAAGAACAAGGAGAAATATGTGGTGCTTCAAAATCCGGGAATCAAGATCCTAGAAACTCAAACATCAATAAACCAATACACTCTCTTAACATATCATACCCAACTCTCAAAACAAACTCATCAGAAAAATTGTCCATCAACCACATATTTCTTAGCTCTCACATATAATCCAACATAAAAGGCTCTTTATTTCGATCTTTTTCTTTTTTCTTTCATTTTCATTTTTCTTTTTTTTCTTTTTTTCTTTTAGAGCAAATAACAAAACTAAGCACAATGTGAGGAATATATCACCAATATTACATAATCATCCAATACTCAAAGCACTCTCTCAATATGTATCCCATAAACAACATTCTTTTTCACTCAACTAGATCAACCATCACCAAATCTAATCTTAATTCCCGGATTCAATAAGGCTCATCATTGACTATGGATAATTTTTTTTGGAGCTTCAAAGGCTAATAAAGCTCAAATGGGCTATCAAGCAAAGGATAAAAATATAGGGTGGATATGGATAAATAACATGACTGAGAAAAAACATTTGCCTCAATCATCTGAAACTTATAAGCAATAGACATATGAAATCGACCTAAAAAATAGATAACCTTATCAATTTCAAGAGGTAAATGCACAAGGAGAGTAATATCTCGCACTAGAAAGCAAAAGGGAATAAATATGCTCAAAATCTCTACAAGGCCAAAAATTCTCACTAGGACAAATTTTGTTGGATTTCAATAATGTCAAACACTAAGAATCATACTTTGCTCAATTTAACCTAACAAGTCATGCTCCAATAAAAATCTCTAAAGTAGGTGAGAAGGCTAAACCATTCAAACACATTATGGAATTTATAGGTTATGCAAACACATTCATAAAGTCGCACGCACACCTTGTAAGATCGACATCTACTCTACAACTAATACTAGTTGTTGAGTTTGAGATTTACTTTTGGGGAATTGAACCACGACATTCACGTTCCACCAAATTTTGGCGTCGTTATTGGGGAGTGTCGATTTATTTATATATGTTTTTTAGCAATCGTGTGGACCATCTTGCATGACCCACACTTGTTCTACGAATCTCTCTATTGTGCCCTTTGATTCAGAAATTAAAAGAACTCTCTCTAGTCTAAAAACACAACATTAAAGAAAGATGACAAGAATCATCCCATCAAGAAGAACATTACGAGATCTCAAGGAGCCAAATCTAACTTCTCAACCACTAGCAATCAATCTCCTGGATCTCCTAGAAGGATCTAAGTTCGAGTTCAAGTCGAATAGGGTGTCCATCTTGCCCAGTTTCCATCGAAGATGCGGAGAGGATCTGAACGAGCATCTCGCAGAATTTATAGTGATCTGCAATCGCTTGCAACCCACAGGAATGAATGATGACCAAATGATGCTTAGGGTGTTTCCTTTCACCCTCAAAGACTCTACAAACGATTGGCTATACTACTTGCCAACAGAGAGTATCAGACACGGGTAGAGCTCAAGAAGGCGTTCCTAAACAAATATTTTCCCGCCGGACACCTGCAACATCGAAATAAAAAAGGAGATCTAAAGTATCGAGCAATCTCCAACTGAATCACTCTACGAATATGTTGAATACTTCAACAACCTCAAAGCTAGTTGCCTGCAACATGACATCGCGAAGGATGATCTAATCCTCTATCTTTATGAGAGTTTGCTAGACCAAGAGCGGGGTGTTATCAATGCAATAACAGGCAGAGATGTGCTAGATGAAACTTTAGAAAAAGCCATTAAGATCTTCAAGGGGCTCGCCAAAGCTTCTCAACAATACAGATGAACCAAGGGTGTTTGCAGAGTGCATCATATCAATAGCACAAGAATCGGGCCGAACCGTCAGGATGACATTGGAAGACTCACAGAGCTAGTAAAGAGCCTAACCACCTAAGTTGCTCAGATTCAAGCCAGAGCTTACGGGGTATGCGGATCCATTGCATCTCAACTATCTATGCCTATAGATTCAAGAAGGAGTTATAGAGGTCAATGTTGTTGTAGACTTTGGTCCCCGACGCTATGATAACAATCCTTATACCTCTAACTTTAATTCCAATTTTCATCAAGGTTTTGGCAATAGGATGAATGCTCAAGGACAGTACCAAGGGAGAGGATAATTTGAAGCTCGTCCTAAAGGTCCTATGTAAGTTAATCAACCATAACAAGATGAGGTTCTTCACCTCATTCTAGACAAATTCACAGCCATAAAGAAGCTAGGTGGTCGAGCAGATGACTTAAGAAATAGGTGAGCTTAAGGCACGTACTACATGGAAGCTACCATCTCAGGTCGTGGTGAACCCAAGAGAGAAGACTGTTGAAGAGACCCGTTGAGGGTTCATTACGTCGAGTCAATGACGTTTAACCAAAGGCGCTTCTTGTTGGAGTTAATGCATATAGAAGGTGGGTTTTAAGGAAGGTGCCCTTTGGACTTCCCACATCCCACATGGAAAGTTCAAGGGTACCCTAAAGGGTTTTTAAGGAGTCTCTTCCACTACCTACATTGAGAGGTTGAGGAGGAGATGGGGCACCCACACGCGCGCCCGCCGCCGCCGCCGTCCGTCCGGCTCGGCTCGGCTCGTGCTCGTGCTCGTGCTCGTGCTCGTGCTCGTGCTCGTGCTCCGAGATTGGAGTTGGAGTTAATTTTTTGTGGAAAAATTATTCTTTGAGGCCGAAGATATTACGGATTAGCTTGTTCGTGCTTATCCGCGAATATCTGTTTTTCACTGGAAAAAATATCTTTTTCGAAATCTTTCCAAACTGTTTTAGATAAACTCGAACCTTCTGTTGATAGACTAAAATCTCTCCTTTGCTTGCGGGCTAAGGAGGATTTCGGAGCCTATATAAGGAGGGTTAGGGTTCTGCTTTCAAACACACAGCGAACACACAATCGCCTCTCTCCCTCTCCTGTTTTCTCCTACCCTTTTTTCGTTCTGAGCGCCTGTTCCAGTTCCAACTTCTCTCCCTCGAGTGCACCTGTGAGAGAAGACGGTGAAATCCTTGGGGGACGTTGCCTCACATACGATCTGCACCACTGTCGGGGGCAAATACGTTTCTCATTCAGTGGCTTCCATACCACGCTTCATCGTAGTCCAGCCCCTTCACAGAAACAAGGTTCGGCCTACATTCCTAACGTGTTTGTTAGTTGCTGTATTCACAGGCACCTGCAGGGTCACTGTCCAACAGTGAGAAACGTATTTTCAAAAGTTGGATCAATGGCCGCCGTCGAGATCTCCTACAAGAAGCCGCTGCTCGATCTCTCAAAGCTGGAGCCTTTGGATGGCTCGAACTACAAGCGCTGGTCCCAGAAGATGCTGATCTTCTTTGAGCAACTGGAGATTGACTATGTGTTGCTGCAAGACCCCCCTGCCGCCCCTGCGGCTGCTGCTGATGCTGAGGGCGATGCGCTGCCCAACCCACTTGAGCCTTCTGCGGAGCTCGTGAAATACCAACGCGACAACAAAACCGCAAGAGACTACCTGCTGAACCACATGACGAACGCTCTGTTCGACCTGCTGCTGATCCAGAAGTCTGCTAAGACTATCTGGGAAACCCTAGACAAGAAGTACGGCACTGACGATGCTGGGAAGCGCAAGTACGTGACTGGACAGTGGATCCAGTTCAAGATGGTGGACGACAAGCCTATCATGGAACAGGTGCATGAGTACGAGAATTTGGTAGTGGATATACTGGCTGAAGGGATGAAGATGTGCGAAGTTCTTCAGGCAAACGTCCTGATTGAGAAATTGCCTGAGTCATGGGCACGCTGCCGCAATCACCTCAAACACAAAAAGAAAGATCTTACCTTGGAGGAACTCGTCAGCCATCTGAAGATTGAGGAAGCTAACCGACTAAAGGAAAAGGAGACCTCCAACACTGCTGCAGACATGGTAAAAGCTAACATTGTTGAAACTCCGCAGGTCAACAAGAAAGGCAATAAGCCGCCTTTCAACAAGAAGAACAAGAAGGGCCCTGGAGGACAGAACAACAAGCCTGCGAAGTTCAAGAAGAACAACAATGGAGAAAAGCAAAACAACACAGGCTGCTATGTGTGTGGTCGACAAGGCCACAGGGCGTTCCAGTGCCGTGAGAGGAAGGATGCTCAGTATGCTGCCCAGAAGAACAACGGAGGGCAGGAAAAAGGCATTGCAAACGTCGCTGAAGGAGTTGCTCCTGAAATCATTGCTGCAGTGGTCACTGAAGCTAACATCATTGGGAGCATGACCGAATGGATTGTGGACACTGGGGCCACAAAGCACTTCTGCGCCAACAGAGAGCTGTTTGATGAGTTCGAACCTGCAAGCGGAGCTGAGCAAGTCTACATGGGGAACTCAAGCCAGTCAGAGGTGCTGGGCAAAGGGAAAGTCTCGCTGAAGCTAACCTCAGGTAACATCCTGAGCCTGCAGAATGTCTTTTATGTGCCTTCCCTGCGACGGAACCTGATCTCTGGAGGGCTCTTATCTCGAGCCGGGCTAAAGGGAGTCATGGAAGGTGACTCTATAGTCTTGTCCAAGAATGGAAAGTTTTTAGGGAAGGCTTACAAGTTTGGTGAATTGTTTGTTTTGCAAACTGTTGTTGATTCTGCTAATATAGCTTCTACTTCCGCTTATATCGTTGTTGATGTTGATCTTTGGCATGCTAGATTAGGTCATGTGAATGTTGAATCTGTGAACAAATTACATAAAATGGGCCTAATCTCAAACTTGGGTAATAATCATAAAAAATGTGAAATTTGTGTGGAAGCTAAGTTCACCAAGAAGCCCTTCAAACCTGTAACAAAGAGGTCTACAGAATTGCTAGAATTAGTTCACACCGATCTAGCTGATTTTAGGAACTCTGAGAGCAGAGGTGGTAAAAGGTATTACATCACATTTGTAGATGATTATTCTAGATACACCAAGTTGTATTTGCTGAGATCCAAGGATGAGGCAGAGAAAATGTTCTTAATCTACAAAGCTGAGGTAGAAAACCAACTTGACAGAAAAGTTAAAAGACTTAGATCCGATAGAGGTGGGGAATATGGGACAACGTTTTTGAAAGAATTCTGTGAGAATAATGGCATAATTCATGAACGTACTGCACCCTATAGCCCTCAATCGAATGGAGTAGCAGAAAGAAAGAACAGAACTTTAAAAAACATGATGCTTTCTATGCTTGTGAGTTCTGGGTCACCCGACTCTTTGTGGGGTGAAGTTGTTCTTTCTGCAAACTACATTCTTAATAAGGTACCTCATAAGAAGTTAGACAAAACCCCTTATGAACTATGGAAAGGACATCCTCCTAACCTAGGGTTAATGAGAGTGTGGGGGTGTTTAGCTAAAGTTGGGATTCCTGCATTTAAGAGGGATAACCTTGGATCTAAGACTGATGATGCCATGTTTGTTGGTTATGCTGAGAACAGTGCTGCCTATAGGTTTATGTGCTTGCATGACAGATTTATGTGTGAATATCGTGATGCTGAATTCTTTGAGCAAATTTTTCCTTTGAAGAAAGATCATGATAGTATTCCTGCTGTTTCTGAACCTGCATCTTTGTCTTTACCTGCTTCTATCAATGTTGATGAACCTAGTGAAATAAGAAGAAGTAAAAGACGTAGAACTGAAACTAGCTATGGTCCTGACTTTGTGACTTCTTTCTTAACTGAACTCCGTGATTTAGATGAAATCAATGAAGCTCTAGTTTATGTTCACATGATAGAGGATGAACCTAGAACATATAGAGAAGCTATGAGTTCTGTTCATGCTAGTTTTTGGAAAGATGCTGTAAACAGTGAAATTGAATCTATCACAAGTAATCACACTTGGGAACTAGTTGATTTGCCTAGAGGCTATAAGGCCATTGGTTGTAAATGGATCTTTAAGAGGAAACTTAGAACAGATGGTTCTATTGAAAGATTTAAGGCAAGACTAGTAATCAAAGGATTCACACAGAAACATGGAGTAGATTATTTTGACACCTATTCTCCTGTAACTAAGATTGCAACCATTAGAACATTATTTGCTTTAGCATCTAATTACAAGCTCTTAGTACATCAAATGGATGTAAAGACTGCTTTTCTGAATGGTGATCTAGATGAGGAAATATACATGGAACAACCTCCGGGTTTTGTGGTTCCAGGTAAGGAGAACATGGTTTGTAGGTTAAAGAAATCCCTCTATGGCCTAAAGCAAGCACCTAAACAATGGTATGAGAAGTTCCATAACACTGTGTTGAGTTTTGGATTTGTGGTTAGTGGATCTGATGCATGTGTTTATACCAAGATGTACAATTCTGGTTGTGTTATAGTGTGCCTATATGTTGATGATATGTTGTTATTTGGCACTAACATGCATGTGATAAATGAAACCAAAAGGTTTCTTTCCTCTCGCTTTGAAATGAAAGACTTAGGCGAAGCAGATGTGATTCTAGGTGTTAAAGTTACTAGAACTAAAAATGGCTTTACTTTGTCTCAATCCCATTATGTAGAGAAGGTATTGAAAAACTTTAACAACTATGATGTGACGCCAGTTAGGACCCCATATGATGCTACCATAGAGTTAGTGAAGAACTCAGGTATAGGTGTTTCCCAAGAGGAATACGCTAAGGTAATTGGGAGTCTAATGTTTTTGATGAACTATACTCGGCCTGACATAGCTTATGCAGTATGCAGACTCAGTAGATATACACATAATCCTAGCAAAGAACACTGGAATGCACTTAGAAGGTTAATGAGATACCTTAGAGGCACTCTTGATTGGGGATTACATTTTGAGGGTTTTCCCTGCGTTCTAGAAGGATATTGTGATGCAAACTGGGTAAGTGGGACTGATGAAATTTGCTCCACTAGTGGATATGTTTTTACATTGTGTGGTGTAGTTGTCTCATGGAAATCTGCAAAGCAGAGTTGCATAGCCCGATCGACGATGGAGTCAGAGTTTATAGCTCTAGACCTAGCAGGGCAAGAGGCTGAGTGGCTGAGAAGCCTACTGGCAGATATACCAATGTGGGGGCATCCAGCTCCTGCGATCTCTCTACACTGCGACTCACAGGCTGCCATTGGAGTAGCAAACAGCGGAGCGTATAATGGCAAGAAGAGACATATACGCATTCGACATGAGGTTGTGAGGCAGTTGATAATAAATGGGGTACTCTCTTTAGAGTATGTGCGGTCAGAGAGGAACATTGCGGATCCATTGACCAAAGGACTTTGCAGAAGGCTAGTCCTTGACACGTCGAGGGGAATGGGGCTAAAGCCTGTGAGAGGAGGAATCTGTGGCGGAAACCATTAATTTGGTCGAACGCAAGCCATGGAAAGACTTCTATGAGATACACATCTCCCATTCCTATGGCAAGTGTATAGTGAGGTTGAGCTAACGCTCTTAATGATTCTATAGCCCAGGCATTGGGTGGTCCTTTGAGACGGACTTGATAGATCACCGAACAACGAATGAGAGGTTGAGCTTTAGAGCTCCTAATAACTTTATAACCCATTGTGGGGGTATTCTGTATTGAGACAGATATGTTGAAGTTACCTACGTGAGTGTGAGGGATTGGCAACCCTCCAAGGTGAGACTTAGGGCAGTCCTCACTAGAACACTCATGAGCACCCAAGGTGTGCCAAAACTTGGATGTCTTATGTGATAAGACTTAGCGGAACGTTACAGGACCCCGTGGAAGGTGTGTGTTGCTGGTTTACCCCAAAGTGGAGGAATTCAAGGCCTCTGGCCATTCGCTCTATCTGAGGAATTGCCAGTTCCACTATGTGTTGATTCAAGTCGCAAGACATCAGCATTTAAGCACTAACCTCGACACGCTCAGAACTTGTTTTCAAAACCTCAGTTTTTTTAAACCCTTCTATCTGCATTTGTGGGGGATTGTTGGAGTTAATGCATATAGAAGGTGGGTTTTAAGGAAGGTGCCCTTTGGACTTCCCACATCCCACATGGAAAGTTCAAGGGTACCCTAAAGGGTTTTTAAGGAGTCTCTTCCACTACCTACATTGAGAGGTTGAGGAGCAGATGGGGCACCCACACGCGCGCCCGCCGCCGCCGCCGTCCGTCCGGCTCGGCTCGGCTCGTGCTCCGAGATTGGAGTTGGAGTTAATTTTTTGCGGAAAAATTATTCTTTGAGGCCGAAGATATTACGGATTAGCTTGTTCGTGCTTATCCGCGAATATCTGTTTTTCACTGGAAAAAATATCTTTTCCGAAATCTTTCCAAACTGTTTTAGATAAACTCGAACCTTCTGTTGATAGACTAAAATCTCTCCTTTGCTTGCGGGCTAAGGAGGATTTCGGAGCCTATATAAGGAGGGTTAGGGTTCTGCTTTCAAACACACAGCGAACACACAATCGCCTCTCTCCCTCTCCTGTTTTCTCCTACCCTTTTCCCGTTCTGAGCGCCTGTTCCAGTTCCAACTTCTCTCCCTCGAGTGCACCTGTGAGAGAAGACGGTGAAATCCTTGGGGGACGTTGCCTCGCATACGATCTGCACCACTGTCGGGGGCAAATACGTTTCTCATTCAGTGGCTTCCATACCACGCTTCACCGTAGTCCAGCCCCATCACAGAAACAAGGTTCGGCCTACATTCCTAACGTGTTTGTTAGTTGCTGTATTCACAGGCACCAGCAGGGTCACTGTCCAACACTTCTTGAGAGGCAACCCAAAGATTTCTTTTTGAACTTATTTATTTGTTTTGAGTTTTGAAGATATTGGTTCCTAGTTTTGCATTTATGTTAGATACTTAGATTAATCATGGACAACTTTGAGGACTTTTCAGAAGATTTTTGGCTTTTGTCTTCGTGCTAATCATTTTTAGATCAAGGCCACGGAGTTAGAGGAAGAAGAAAAGAAGAAAGACAATGTCTAAAAGAGCGGCGCCCGCCGCTAAAGCCCATAAACGTAGAATCATTAGCGGCTTCCGCTAATAGATCTCAGCGCCTAAGACGGCCCCAGGTTTGCTGAAAATTAGGTTTGGTAATGAAAGACTCGGTGGGGCCCACACTGTTAATACGATGCAGTTTTCTATCTTGCACTCTATCTTTCTATCTTTTTATCTATCATTGTATCTCTGAAATCCTATCTTCATTCATTCATCCATTATATATACACCTATTCTCATATTTTTCAATGCATAAGATTTTCTAACCCTCTCTTCTAAGAATTACACAGCAATCACTACATCTTTTTTCCTTGATTTCTGCCTTTGAGATCGAATTCAAGAAGATTCATCATTAACGTCGGGTTTCAACAAAGGTTTCAAGGCAACAGGAAAGAGCAGAGATTGGCGCCCACCGCACCCTACCGACGCCCGCTGACGTCCTGTAAAAAAAAAGCTTTTGGCCGCACAAAAATCTATGAGTTCGTTCCTCTCTTACAAAGATCAGGTCTCAATTATAAAATTGTATATGTTCCATGGTTTGACTGATCAAGAGGAGAAAGAGAAAAGGGATTAGAGTCTGGCAGACATGTCATAACCAAATTTTTGTTATACTTCTGCATTACGCTCTTTGGGGTTGTATGAAAGTGTGCAAGGACTACTAAAGAAGGGAGGATGTGAATCTTTCATGCACAAGGTTGCTCCTACTTATCCCGAACTCACTCGAGAATTTTCGGCCATATTGGAGGTCCATGGTGATTTCGACATCCGCTTCTACAGGCTTAAAGGTCAGTGCTTTCAAGTCATGAAAGAAGATCTTTGAAAGTCTTTTGGCATCATAGTTGCCCCTTCTACCAACTAGCGAAAGGCAATGAGGAGTCCGAACCCAAAGGAGACTTAGAAGCTAGCAACAACGAAGGAAGAAAGGATTGGGATAAAGAACTATGATCACAACATCACTCATCCACTGTTGAGACTTTATCTCATGATGTTGAATAACACCTTATTCGGGTTTGCTTACACCACCAGGGTCTCCATGACAATATGGAGTCGATTCTACTACTTAACCCCGGAGGCAACTGTGGTCCCAAATTGGTTACAAATGTTCTTTGACGCATGTGAAGAGGTGATGTTTGAAGATGACGATCAAATTATCGGCTTTGAAGGCTTAATCACCCTGTTGGTCGATCGATTGCAAGTAGACTGTGATAACATCATCCCTCTAGATGAAGGTTTCTAAATGGATATGTCATTCCTAAGAAGTTCCACCCATTTGGAAGGCCCAAGAGCACCTTTTATCTGGAAGGTTGGGGTAGGACATCATTTGCACCTGCCTATATGCATACCAATGGGTCGCACCATTGCGGATACCACAAGTAGAAGAGCTAGTGCCTAACAGAGAGGAGGAGTATGCTACCACATATGAAGAGACCAAGCTTAGCTACAAAGGGAAGGATGAAGACTTGGACTGCACCTCAGCCAAAAATGATGAAAACACTAGTCCATCCTACCTCGATTGCATGGAGAAGAGACTACAGGCGCTAGAAGAGCTCAACCATTTCAGGAACTCAAGGAGTCCTGCGAAGAGAACCATTACACGCTGCATGGGCAAATAAAACTCCTGACAATTACGAATCAAAAGGTAGAGCGGCTGATTCAAATGTTCTTCAATCAACCTAGGTCGTATCCACATCAATACTTCCAGTCACACAAAGGATGCGGTTAGTTACCTTTTTCCCCTTGATTTTTTTTTATTTTGTTGTCTTTCATTGAGTTTCATTGGGACAATGAAAATTTTATGTGTGTGTGGGGGGGGGGGGGGGTGTTAATAGTTTTATTTTCATTTTTCCATTTTTTAATTTCTAGTTTTTGCTTTTGCTTTTTGTTTCAATTATAGCATGTTTGAATTTCATTGTACTCATATTTATTTCAATTTATTAGTAAAAAGAAAATCAAATAAAAAATTTAAAATGTCAAAAAAATCCAAAATATCATTCATTTGCATGCATAAATATATATGTGCTATATATTATCTAAACAACCAACTTGCCTAGTTAGTTCTCTATATCTTTTTAAAAGCATGATCATATAAGTTTCATGACATGTTTGGATTGCTTAGCCTTATCGTATACTTTTGTTTTTATGTGAAGCATGATTTGGTGAACGTAATTGAGCATATATGATTTTTATTCCTAGGCATGATTGAAACCCAAAAAAACATTGTCCTATTGAGAATTTTTGACCTTATATTTCTTGTGTAATTTTACTCTCCATATGTTTCTACCTCTTGGAATTGATGATTTTTATCTATTTTTAAGACTGTACTATACATGTGTTATTGCTTGTGAATTTCAAATGATTGAGGCATATATTTCTTAGCCACATTATAACCCTATCTACCTTACATCTTATCCTTTGCTTGAAGTGAATCTGAGCCTAAAAGCCTATATTTTGATAGATCCACAGAAATATATCATAGTCAATGATAAGCCTGACCCTATCCGAGAATTAGGAGGAGAGTTGTTGGTGAAAAATATTGGATTTTTGGAGTTTGCTTTAAGCAGAGATGATGAATATATGGTTGTATCATTTGAGCTTCATAGAGATGACTATATACTAGGGGCCTAAGGAGGATAAAATTCACTTGGGGGTAAAAGTCTAATAGCCTGAGACCTAAGGAGAATAAAATTCACTTGGGAGTACAAGTCATGTAGCTTAGACCTAAGAATGATAAAATTCACTTAGGGGCAAAATTAAGCGAAAAGAAAAGAAAAGAATAAAGTCATCAGCATCAAAAGAAAGAAATGAAGAGTTGTATCTAGCTATTGAAATAAAAAAAAACCCATTGTATGTATTGGAGTTGATGTCATTGGAATGGTTTACAAAGTACGAAATTTTTGTGTTATCTAGTTGTATAGTACTAACCTCTTTTTTCAGATTTTGAGGACCATAGACCAAAATATTTCTCATGGCTTATGTTCCTACCAAAAACCCATTACAACCTTATAAAAAGGCCTCATGAGTGATAACTTTCACGATGGAAATTGTGTGTTATGGTTTTCAATTCCCATGTAGCATAGAGCATTTTGGATTGAGTCGAGAGTTTCATTTAAAGCCTAGACACAAAGCGAGATAAACACATTTTCCCTTATGACATTGGATAGATGTTTGCTTATAACTTGATCATTCAAATACATGCTATGATGTTTGTTTGTCTTACTTGTGTTTTCACTTGCTTATCATTCTGCTTTTGACAAGGCAACTGCATGAAAGATTGTGTTTGTGGGATGAATGATTTAATGTTACATTCTATTTTAATCGAGGACTAGCAAAGATTAAGTGTGGGGGAATTGGATAATGCATATTTTATATAGGCATTCTAGGTGGTTTCAGGGTAGTTTTAGGTTGCATTGCATATGTTATTCTAGTTAATTCCCATATCTATTATTTTATGTTCGAAGTTCGGAATCTACACTTTTTATGGTTAAAATGTGTAGATTCCCGGATCTGAACTCGAAGGATAGTTCGAGAGGGTGATGCTGGAGCCCTAAAGCTACTGGAGCTACTTAGGATGGATGAGAAGAAAAGAAGACATGTTCAAGAATGAGCTACAAGGAAGCGAAGACGAGGACTCAAGTGAAGGCATGAAAGGTGGTGCCTACCGCTGGGTGGATAAGTTCGAATCTACATAAACTTCTGAGAGCTTATCCAATAAAGATTTATTTCTATCTTTTGAGATACGGTTTTATCCATTTTGGCCGACATTTCTAGGGTTTTTAGGTCAATCCTAACACTATAAATAAGTTAGTTTCCTTGGGTTTTAAGCATCCATCAACACACTATAACACATCAATTTCTACAACATTTCAATTCATTCGTTATACGTTTCAAGGTAAGCCATGCTCGGCTAATCTCGTTGTTAGTTTAATTTGCTATGTTCTGATATTGCATTTGTTGTTAATTTGTCTTAATTGACCAATATCTCGCTAAGGGTTATAGCTTCATTCCGCTATTGCGGGCCTTAATCCATATAGTAGCTAGCACTTCTTGCAGAAACGGTTCAGGAATCTTGATGTTGTAGGAGGATTGACAGGTAAAGATTATCTCTTTTAGTGGAAGCAATGGGTGGGTTGACAACCAGGTGAGAAGTCGACGATACGGGAGAGATGATTTTTATGTGCTAGGTGTTTGGAACCTATTGCTACTCTCCCCCCATGCTAGAGCAAGAGAGTTAGGTGGTGATCGAATAGGCGATCTACCTTACTCTGTACACAAAATAAACCCTAGAGTAATTAATAGAAACCAACTTAACCTAAAATAAAGCCAGATGATCATGAAATCACCATTGTTGCGAATGTGAGTGAAACTACATGTCATTACTATTGTTTTCTACAATCAATTATCATTGTTTTCTCTACTTTCTTATTGCTTGCAAACACATTTATAAAGTCGCACACCCTCCTTGTGGGATCGGCATCTACTCTACCACTAATACTAGTTGTTGAGTTTGAGATTTACTTTTGGGAAACTGAACCACGACATTCACGTTTCACCAATAATCTATATGAAAGTTTCATATTTTTCCAATTAAACATGTTTTTTTTATCCATTTCTGATTTATAGTTTAATTTTCAATTAGATAATGCTTGAATTAGATAACATTTTCCTATTAAACCTATTTTTTATCCACTAAAGTAATCTCATGACATCTCTTCCCCTAAATCGCAACCCTTTTTCTTATATTTCTTCACGCATATAGAAACTTCATTACCTTGTGTATTTGTATCAATGTATTTAAGTTCGATAATGGAATTTTGAATGGTGGAGATGCTCTAGATGGAAACCAGAGTTCGAGCAGGTTTGACCAAAGATTATATGAAATAAGCCAAATAACAAAGAACCTAAAAATTTGAGATTTGACTTCATTTGTATGAAGGATTCATATTTTCATAAAAAAATCGACTTTCAATGATCAAAACTCTTGGCAATAAAGAAACGAAAAAAATAAAATTATGAATCATAGCGAAAAAAAAAGAGAACATGGAAATTAAATCAGAAGTTCTTTGATCAATCGAAACAACAAGGGTGATAGAAGAAAAAAAATATAGCTCAAGAAGGCTCATCTGAAGCAAAATCTTCTTTGTTCTTTGTTGAGAACTTGTTGAGCAGCAGTCGTTCATCAAAGTTGGTTTTTGAGAATTGAAAACTGGAAAGATGTGGAAAAGGGTTGCTGTAAATTTTAGCGTTTACAGCGGTGGCTCATCGCATACGGTCATCCCACTACTACATACAATGGTGGCTCCCATTAATTGTCATTAAGGTCACCGTCACTTGTTACGATGATTTGCGCTGGACATAGTAAAAATTAGCCATAAAAATAACAACACCCCATTCCTATTTTGGAGAATGAGTTGAGGAAACTGTTAGACCTAACAAATGGTCCAAAATTCTTCAAAAGCCTAATATTCTCTAAAATAGAAAATCTATTGGAGTTGCTCTTCTGAAATAACGAATATAGTGGAGTCCGTACACTTCGATGATCGATAGACATGCAGTGCCCAGTCTGGACCCATTCAACTCCCCCTTTTCCCTAATTTTCATTTTTATTTGTGTAAACTTTCTCCAAATGTACCGAAATGATATACTCCCACTCTCAATTAAAACTCATATATATTTTTAAGGAGATTACAATACTCTAATTTGTTACTCTATTTTATTTTTCCAAAAAAAAATACCGCTAGTGTTTTATTTAATGAAACAAAAATATTTAAAATAACATATGTTTTTAATAAATCCTACCCCTCTTGAGTCACACGTCTATTTTTTTTTTAAGCAAGATAAAAATTCGGTTCTCCAGACAAGCCTGGAGAGACCGAGAGACCGGACAAGCCGGTAGATGGACTAACCATCATGTACAACCGGAACAACATACAGAAGCAAATGACTGAAGCAAATGACATAAAGAAATAACATGAAGCAAATGACAAAAATAAAAAACAGAAATAAACGTACAAGTCATCCTACCCTGAAACTACAAGTTAGCAGAACAAACAAACCGACCGGCCAAAGGGAAGACGCACACAGAGAAACCTGGGGAACCTAGCGGACATCTCAGATTATGGACTCCAACAGAGCCTTCAGATATCGATCGCACTTCCACGACGTCTACGAACATACCAAATCGACCACCGTTCACATGAAGCCTGCATGACAACAAGAACAACACTGCACACCAATCCAAAAGCCCAAATCCTAACCAAACTATTGCTCATTCAAACCCCAAAAACCCCATCTTATCCCCTCGAGGACGATAACAAGATCGTAGTAGGCTGCACAAGGGCAAGCCAAATTAGAGACGGACAAAATGAGCATGAGGAGAAAAAAAGCAACAATCAAAAGGAAAGGACAAAGGCCAAAAGATTGAAATTTGTATTTCGATTTTATTATTCCAAGTAAAGAAAGAGGCTTTGATCAAAATCTATCGCCAAGGGCAAAATTGAAGGCGGGCAGTGGCAACCATGGGGAGTAAAAATCAACGGACTACGTGACGAAGCCACGGAGGGGCGGCGAAGCACCCCACGAGGCCGCAGCAACCGAAGCCAGGAGGGCGGAGGGAGGGCGGAGCCGATGGAGTCCAATCGGAGGCCGGAAACAAGGGCGGATGAGTCACACGTCTATGACTCAAGAGACGTAGTGTTTATTAAAAAAAAATCAAAAACTTTGATTTAGGTATAAATAGTAAAATTTTTAGGTGTAAATAACAACACCCAAACATATTTCCCTTCAACCAATGACTATAACTTTGCAATGTTTTTTTTTATCAAGGTACTATAACTTTACAATGTTATAGAAACATGAAAATAGAGGAAAGATAAATATTAATAGTATAAGAGATATTAAAAGCGTTTTGATTCCACAAATATTTCTAACATATATATCTCATCCAGATTTAAAATGTCATTTTTAAGAAATAAAGTGTCTAAATTATATTATTTGATAAAAAAAAAATACAAATTCAGTCCATTAAGTCATTCTTAGTAGACACCAAATCATCTATCCTCAAAGGTATCCCTAACCTCTTCCCCCTTATAAGTTTCAAATAAAAAATAAAATAAAAATATATTAAAAAGAATTTTAAAAATGAATTTTTGTGTGTGTGAGGAGACAAGATAGAGGGACAAAATTGAAACGGGAAAGCTAAATACACCGCTAATTTTTACTGAATAAACCGCTAAACTCTGCAAAATGTTACGGATTCTACTTCGCAACTTGTTAGGGAGTACCTTGTCAGAGACGTCAAAGTTATAAAGGGAAAAAAAAAAAGAAAATTAAATATAGGGACTCCGTAAGATATTGTGGAGTCCCATGGTTATTTAAAAAAAACAAAAAGAAAAAAAATGCAACTCTACCATTTTAGTCCGCAAGATGTCGCGGGAGAATTTTTTTTTTTTATGTGTGAGAATTTCGCAATTTGTTGTAGAATTCTCATATTAAGTTTTTTTTTTTCTAGAATTTTTAGAGCATCTGACAACAGTTTCACAACAGGTTGTGGAACCAATTCCGCAACAGGTTGCGAATATAAGCGGTGTATCCAGTAAAAATTAGCAGTGTATTTATCAACCCCCAATTAAAAACATAGTATTTAGACCCTTATTGGCGGTGCTTGTATCTTTAGTGTCAAATACATTAGCCTCTTTTTTTTTTCAAAATGTTGCAAAGTTCAATGAATTTTAACAAAACTACCTTTTTTATTTTTTAAAATATTGCAAAGTTCAATGACTCATTGCCAGTACTACTTTTTTTTTATTTTTCAAAATATTGCAAAATTCAATGAATTTTGACAACACTACCTATAAAATGAAAACTGCACAAAATTAGTAATTTGCAAAGTTTTTGTTTTTTTTTACAAATCACCATCCAAAGATCAAATTAGTGAAGTAATATATATAATATAATGAAATAAGTGCTTCAACTAGATCTAGATACAATCTTTCAACTCTCCTGACTTGCAGGGAGTTTTATAAAATCGTCTTTAGAGAGGATCAAGGTTGATCTTTAATTTTTAAATATCTCATAATTCTTGGATACTGAAAAAAAAAGAGATTTTAAAGACGACTGATTTTATACTCTCCTAGTAAACAATATGTCAACTATACAAAATCTTTTAGTCAAAAAGTTTAAACGGTTTATCGTTAGAGAAAAATAAATATCCAAAACCGTTTAATCAAAAGATTGTAAAGAGTCTAAAGATGACTGATTTTATACTCTCTTAATTGATAAAAAGATACTTATTCATCGAATTAACAAAAATTATTGATTACATTTAACGGCTTGAATTATAAAAATTGTCTAGTAAAAGTAATAATTCTCTATATATTTAAAAAAAAACTATATTCTAATCAAATGACCCCACATTGATCATCAATATATAATGATAAAATAAGCTTATAATATACTTAATTCACCAAAAAGCTACACGAGCTTACTTCTCACACAAATAGTATCGTCGATAAACCATGGTCGATAAACCACCGGTCATGTAAAATAACCACCCAACAATTATTTTACAAATGTAATTTTTCCACTGAACAAAAAAAAATATAAAAACTCCCATTCAATGTGGTTTTATTCAAATAAAAAAAATGAATTTATTTTTGTTGTCATATAAAAATAATTTGTTTTACCCTATTTTTTTGTGTTTCGGTGAAGATGTCACGTATATTGTAGCTGGTGTACTTGCGTTCGTGTACACCTCTTTCTCTCTCCCCCCCTATTTTCCAGCAGCTGCCCTCTCAATCTCTCCATCTTCTGTCCGGACGGAGCTGCCCACATCACACCCACGGCCGCTTCCAATTTTACCAGCAACAAATCAAAACGCCAGTTTGTACCCCTTTTCCCAGTTTCTTTTTATTCAATTGTGCTTAAGGTTTTCTGTAAAATTGGCCGTCTAATTTCCGGATTGTTGCTTTCCTGCTTCGATTAGGAGTTGGGGGTTTTTTTGTTCATCTTTGTGGGGGTGTTTTGCAGATTCCGTCTAGCAAATCCACCTGCGTTTTGTTGATTTCTGTGCTCTCTGATCCCATGTAGTTTTCTGATTTTCATTTTTGCTTGCTAATTTTACCCCCAATCTTCATCATCAGATGGGTTCATGGCTGTGCTGCTTTTGGGGTTTTAGGGCTAACTCTCCTCTTGATGTGCTCAACCCTCTTGGTTGAATTATCTCCTACAAGAATCAAATTTTCTGCCATTTCTTGAAGATTTTTTTTCCTGGGTTTGCCCTCCCAAAACAAGAGAAGCTAGTTTGACTTTGCAAAAATAAAATAAAAAAAAAGTACAGATTGAGTGTTTCACAAAATGGAACAAGCACAGCAATTATATGGATTCAGGCATCTGGGGAGGACTTCGGAATGGGATTCGAATAATTGGAAGTGGGATGGAGACCTTTTCATTGCCAGCTCTGTAGATCCTGCTTCCGTTCCTTCCAATTTCAGGGGCCAGAAGTTTGTCCCGGTTCCGGTATCGGCTGCTGCTGGGAATTCTCTGAACAGTTCATCCTCTTGTTCAGATGATCTACGCACTGAGCCTGAAATTGGGGTAGGCCCAACTAGGGATTTAGGCCAAAAGAGGAGGGTTGTTGTGCTTGATGAGGATGATGATGACGAAACCGGCACTCTATCTCTGAAGCTTGGTGGTAGCTATCCTTCTTCTGTTGGTCAAACCCAAGTGGGGACTGAAGGAAGCTTGGAGGGTTCAGTTGGAAAGAAAGCTAAAGTGGTTGGCGGTTCTTCGAACCGTGCTGTTTGCCAGGTTGATGGTTGCAGATTTGATCTCAGTAGTGCGAAAGATTATCACAGGCGCCATAAGGTCTGTCAGGCGCACTCCAAAGCCACCCAAGCTATGGTTGGAAATGTTATGCAGCGGTTTTGTCAACAGTGCAGTAGGTTTGTGTTTCTTCTATCTTGAAGTCATGGGTTTGAATAAGAATAATTCAGTATATGAGTTGAAAATTTTGTCCTGTGGTAATACATTTGAGCAATTCTATTTTAGTGTTAAGAAACAGCTTTTATTGACAAGTAAGGAATGAGTTAGTGTGGCTATACGTTGAGGTTGTTGGTCATTTGCTTGGCAGATTTCATGCTCTTCCAGAATTTGATGAAGGGAAGCGTAGTTGTAGAAGACGTCTGGCAGGTCATAATAGGAGGAGGAGGAAGACACAACCTGAGCCTGTTGTTGGTGTACAGCCCGTAAACGACGAGCAAGCAAGCAATGTTATCTTAGTCAGTCTGCTAAAGATGATTTCTGATATGCACAGTGAGTTTCTACTTTCTTCTTTAACCATATTAGTTAAGCCTCTTATTTTGTATTTATCGTTACTCGTGATATATTTTAGGAAAGCAGTTAAGAATTAGGTTTGGTCTGATCGTGTTTTCCGTTTCTTTCAGTTGGATATTAATAATGCCAAATACGCATGTCGCCAAAACACTAAGTTGCCGTTTGGGTCTGCCCCATTCTTTTCCCCTTTATTTCTCCTCTTTCTCTTTTTTTTTTGTTTTGTTTGGATCAGCTTTTTTTTAATGGAACAACTTGTTAATGCATACTAATCTGATTAGCTGATTCCATACTGGTGGTAAGTGTATTTAATGTGAACGATATAATGCGGTTTAATAGATTTACATTGCCCTTATGCTGTTCCTGATAGTGCAAAGGCTATTAATGTTTTCCTTATTAATAAAATTTGTCATCTCCTCCGATGAAGGACATATTTTCTTTCAGCATCGGAGAAATCAAAATGCATAAAAGCCCTTGACAGAGGTGAATGTTATAAAGAAAATGGTGACATTTGGTTTCTTGTTTTCGCTTCTTAGGGTCCAGTATGGTGCATCATATTCATACCTATATGTTATTTTTAGCTTGTATGGTATTATAAGTTTTGTAATTGCTATGATAATTTAAAAAATGTTGATAAGATAATATAATGCAGTTTTTTGGGTGTACCAAACACCCACTACCACTTCTAAACATGCCGTGGAGCTTCAGTGTTGCACTGTTCTTTTGTTTTTCTAATCCATCCATGTAAGCTAGTCTATTTTCATTTTGTTAAGGTTTCAGATTGTAAGTTTTTGTTTATATTTGCAGATAATAATAGATCGGAACCAACAACAGATCATGATATGGTTGGCCATCTAACAAGGAGTCTTGCAAGTCAGTCTGGCTCAGAGGGTGTGAAGGACATGCCTGGGCAGCTCCGTGAGTATCAGAAAACGCTAAATGGTAGTTTATCGGTAGGAAATTCTGTAATTTCACCTTTACCGTCTTCTGCTCCACGTCCTCCAAGGCCCACAGACCAACATCGTAGTATGCCTGCTTTGGATATGCCTCTGGAAAGGGTCAATGCAGATAATGGTGGAAATACGAACCCACAGGCTGCCTCCTCTCAAAAACCGGCTGGTATCTTTTCAAAAGACAGCCCTCCCGCTCATGCAGAAGTCAGGGATAGTGCTGTCGCACAGGCAAAGCTGAACGACTTTGACTTAAATGATACTTATATTGATCCAGATGATGGAGTTGAAGATCTGGAGAGGTCACCGCCAAATGGGGCCTCTGGAATTGGGCCTCTTGATTGCCGTACATGGGCTCAACAAGATTCTCAGCAGTCAAGCCCCCCTCAAGCTAGCGGAAATTCGGACTCTGCTTCTGCTCATTCACCTTCTAGTTCCAGTGGAGATGAGGTATAAGTTGTTTCTGTCTTATTCGTGTTCCATGTGATATATGACTCATTCTCCACTCATTCTTGTAAATTGCACAACTAAGTATGTTTTTTGCACTCTAGAATGAATTCCTTGGATGTAGCTGTGGGTTCTGTTCTAGCTTCCTTCCCTGGTGTGTTTCTTGGTCTACACATACGAGGGATTGTGCCTGACTATATTTTCTTCCTTGTTATTTCTCAGGGCCGTACTGGTCGCATTGTTTTCAAACTTTTTGGAAAAGATCCAAATGATTTCCCCCTTATGCTGAGAGCACAGGTAAAGAACGTTGTCCATGGTTTACACCTTTACTACTTATACACATATAGTATCCTTCTCAAGATGCTATAATTATTTTTAATGTGTTCTGCAGATTCTTGACTGGCTGGCTCACAGCCCAACCGACCTAGAAAGCTATATTAGACCTGGTTGCGTTATTCTGACAATATATCTTCGATTGGCCAAGCCTGTCTGGGAGGAGGTACATTTTAATCATGCAAGTTAGTTTTGACTTTTTACACTCCGAACTATTCTAAATTTTTAATACACTTTCATCTGTTCTTTGTGTTTAGCTTTCCTCAAATCTCGGCTTCTGTTTATCTCAACTTTTGGAAATCACTGATAACTCTTTCTGGCAAACTGGATGGATGTATACAAGGGTTCAGAATCAAGCATCTTTTTGCTACAATGGTTGTCTCAAATCACCTTTTTCAATTTGTCTTTTCTGTCAAAATGTTAAAAGGGTAATTCATTCATATTCTTTTCTTTCCCTTGTTCTTTTCAGGTCAGATTGTTGTCAATACATCATTACCGGGCAAAACTAGCAACTGCAGTAGAATTTTGAGTGTGAACCCAATAGCAGTGCCGATGTCAGAACTAGCTCATTTCCAAATCAAGGGTTCTAGCCTCTCTAGGCCCACCACAAGGTATTCTTCCATAAAACGACTGCGGAAATATATATTGTTTCTGATCCTATCCAATAGGCAGGCTATTGGATCAAATGGCTAAGACATTATCATGGGGAAAAAAAGATGATTTCCCCTATATTTATTGCGTAATTCACCAACAGCTTGATGTGGTGATGGATATGCTGTAACGTTTTGCCCAAGTCTGAATATAGAGATAGGTATGAATAATCTGCTGTGGAAGTGATGTCCAGTTCTAATTTGTTTTGTTCTTGGAACTTGAAATATTGCAGATTAGTCTGTGCATTAGAGGGGAAGTATCTTGCTCAAGAGGACCATCTGGATGAAGCAATTGATGACAATAACCTTATGGATGATGATGAGATTGAGTGTGTCAATTTGTCTTGCAATATCCCCTCCGTGACTGGCAGAGGATTTATTGAGGTATTGTTGCATATTTGTATGCACTATCTTGCTGCAATGTTTTCATATTCTTTCCCTTTACTGGTTGCTACACAGTATATGATCATCTTCTTCTTTTGCATTCCACTTTTAAGGACCCACAACTTGTGCACTCTGAATTTGTTGGAATTTGTATTGGTCAAATTGACACCACGTTTGTCCATTTGGGCTACATTTTTAATTTGTATTTTTATTTGATGGCTTTGATTCTTCTAGATGTTTGACTTTGAAAACTCTGATTCTTTCGTGACTTCACTGCATTATCTCCAGGTCGAAGATGACAGTCTTAGCAGCAGCTTTTTCCCTTTTATAGTTGCTGAGAAAGATGTTTGTTCTGAAATTCGTAAGCTTGAGTATATGTTGGATGTGGGAGGTAGTGAAGAAGGAAATGGAAGGCTGGAAGCCAGACATCAAGCCATGGATTTCATACATGAAATGGGATGGCTGCTGCACAGATATCAGTTGAATTCGAGACTAGGGCGTCAAAATCCGAATGCCGTAGTTTTCTCTTTCAAAAGGTTCAAGGGTATCATGGAGTTCTCCATGGACCATGATTGGTGTGCTGTTGTTAAGAAATTGTTGGACATATTTCTTGAAGGAATAGTGGGTTCAGGGGAGCACTCTTCTCTAGAGGTTGCATTATCCGAGATGGACCTTCTACATAGGGCGGTACGTAGAAACTCTAGGTCTCTTGTAGAGCTATTGTTGCATTATGCTCCTGCCCAGTCAACAGGAGAGTCTGACTACGGCCATAAGCCATCTTCAAATGAAGATGGTCGTGACTTTTTATTCAGACCAGATAAAAAGGGCCCTGCCGGTTTGACACCACTACACATTGCAGCTGGTACTGATGGTTCTGAAGCTGTGTTGGATGCTTTAACTGACGACCCTGGGAAGGTTAGTCTCGTCTTGTTTTCTATTCAAAGTTCAAATTTGAGCCACTTTTTGAATGAAATCGGTTGTGATGCGCCTCGCATCTTTGCTTTGTGTTGCCTTTTATAGGTAGGAGTTGAAGCTTGGAAAAATGCCCGTGACAGCACAGGCTCCACTCCCGAAGATTACTCTCGCCTGAGAGGTCACTACGCATACCTACGTCTCGTCCAGAGGAAAGTAAGGAGGGCACTGCCTACTGGATCTGTGGTGGTTGACATGCCAGAGGAAGCAAGCACACCTGGAAGCTCAAAACGTGCTACTGATGGCATTTCAAGCTTTGACGTTGCAAGCATCGTATCAAGAAACACAGTCCGGAGCTGCAACCTTTGCGAGAGGAAGCTGTCCTATGGGATTGCAACCAGAGCTCGCGTTTACAGGCCTGCAATGCTATCTATAGTTGGGATTGCCGCCGTCTGTGTCTGCGTCGCGCTGATGTATAGAGGCTCGCCTGATGTCGATTGTATCCTCCGGCCTTTCCGCTGGGAGTCACTCGAGTATGGCTCCATCTGAATCCTTCGACTCCTAGCTCCATACATATATAGCTGTTTCAGTCTCGTTTAATGCCATCAAGAGAAGAATTCCATAGGTAGAAATCAACGTAGAGACAAATTTAGCATATATATTTTCGACTATTTTGATACCTGGGATCTAATCTATTATGTTGTGTTCAACTTTTTATCGGACCCCATGCGCGCGCAAAGTTTACCGTTCTTCCTCATCCGTAGTATGATTTGTAAGGTTGTAAATGTACATTATCGCCCAGATACTGAATGAGTAGCTTATTGTCTGTTAAGTTAGTTTTGAATCCGTAACTTCGATTCAACTTGTTCGTTCTTCTTGAATCGGCTGGTTCGAGTTGTTCAGTTTTGATGCCAGTCGCAACACTCTTTGGATCGGGTGGGTCGGATAGTTCAGGTGCGATGCATTGGATTTGCCATTTTTTACCATTCAAGTTTTGGGTTCATTTTGGAGATTTACCATTCAAGTTTATGGTGTCCAATAACTGGAACTTATAAACCGGACTGAAAATTCGAGAAATCGGTGATTTACGGGTGATCAAAGCTTGGAGTTAATTGACCTAGATTGGAAATTTATCCTGTTTTAACGGTTGATTTTTTCACAATCTAAAACCATTACCAACCTGATTACTGGGAGTTTTCAAGAAGAGCTCGAAGGAGATAATTAGACATTAGACATGATCTTACTGTTTTAGACGTCTGCGAGGAATTGGAATGAGATAGAACCGAAAGAAGTAGAGTTATCAATGTCGAAGAGGGCGTATCCTTTATCTTTCAGCATTTTTCGACTGTCTATTTTTATTTCGGATGGTCAGATCACATTGTAGCACCCTTTCAAGGTGGTCGAGAAAATGGTGCATCCTACTCGACCCCTTAAACCCTGCTCAGAGCAAGATATCATAAGATTTATGGCCAAGGTTACCCAATCCTAATACTACTGTCGCCCAAACACGCTTAGTTCTTTCGAGACCACAAGTAACCTACCAATTGAACCAACATTTGCAAAACAAAGATTAAAAAAACCAGCTATTCCCGCTGCCTTTGATTTGAGCATTCCATCAACATACAAGTAAAAGATCCCAATTGAAAATCAACAGAATAAGAAACAAAAAATCAAAATAGGCATCTTTTTAAAGTTACATAGAATTCAATTTCTTCTAAAATAAAAAGGAGGGCAGCAGCAGCAGGGGGAACAAAAGAGTTGCAGAACGAACACCATCACCTCAAGCTTGGGGCTTCTCCCATTTCAGTGGCTTAACCACCTCCCAGGTGAAGTCAGCATCGTCCCTGCCGAAGTGGCCGTATGCTGCCGTCTTCAAGAACCTGCCATTGCCACCCCTCTTCAAGTCGAGGTTGATGGCGATCATCCCGGGCCTGAAGTCGAAGTTCTCCTTCACAATCTGGAGGATCTCCTTGTCGGGGATCTTTCCGGTCCCATATGAGTCGACGAACACGGACAGTGGCTCTGGGACTCCGATGGCATAGGACACCTGCACAATGCACCTCCTAGCAAGCCCACTAGCCACGATACTCTTGGCAGCCTGCCTCACAATGTAGGCTCCGCTTCGGTCCACCTTGGTTGGGTCCTTCCCAGAGAAGGCACCGCCTCCGTGTGCACCCCAGCCTCCGTAGGTGTCGATGATGATCTTGCGCCCCGTGAGGCCTGCGTCTCCGTGTGGCCCACCGATCACGAATCGGCCTGATGGGTTGAGGTGAAAGATGGTCTTCTCGTCAAGGTACTTCTCGGGGATGACAGGCTTGATGACATGCTCCTTGAGATCGGCAGCAATCTCGTCATTGGTGACGGTCTCATCATGTTGTGTCGAGATGAGCACCGTGTGGACACGGGTTGGAACCATGGCACCGTTCTCGTTGTAGTACTCGACGGTGACTTGGGTCTTTCCATCGGGCCTCAACCATGGGCAGGTTCCATTCTTGCGGACCTCAGTGAGCCGAGCGCCAAGCTTGGTGGCAAGAACGTGGCTCAAAGGCATGAGCTCAGCGGTCTCGTCCGTGGCATACCCAAACATATGGCCTTGGTCACCAGCACCAATCTCCTCGGGGCGCTTGGTAAGGTGTCCGTGGACGCCCTGGGCGATGTCAGGGCTCTGCTGCTCGATATTAACAAGGACCTTGCACTTGTCAGCATCAAGACCCACATCATCAGAGACGAATCCGATGGCACGGCAGGTGTCACGCACGATCTTCTCGTAATCTACATCGGCCTTGGTGGTGATCTCACCGAAGACCATGACCATGTTAGTCTTGGTGCAAGTTTCGCACGCAACCTTGCTGTCAGGGTCCTGAGCAAGGCAAGCATCGAGCACTGCATCGGAGATCTGGTCGCAGAGCTTGTCAGGGTGCCCTTCGTTCACCGATTCGGAGGTAAATAGGAAGGTCTCCATTGCCATTTCTGTAAAGCTGCAAACACCAAAGGAGAACAAAATCTCCATAGTTAATACAACATTGCCTAATTCTTTGGATAAACCCACACAAAATCATCCGTTATGATCATCGACATCGCAGTAAACCACTTAATTATTCATGATTCGCTAACAATCAACTTCAAAACCAAATCCCTTTCAAACAAGAAGACAAATCGCCATGGGCGTTTCTTAATTCTCACTGTCGGACCTGCTAGGGTTTAAACAGCCACTAGATCTACTCAATCCAATTCAAGGAATTGAAGGAGAAAAATCCAAGGAATTAGAACAGTAAAGAGGGAGGGTTTAGTGTCAGATCTGAATCGAAACATACGGAAAAAACAGAAATCTAATTCCAACGAGTACGGAATACAAAGGATCTGCAAACCAGATCCGTAACAGTAGAGACAAATCCAGAAACCAGAAGGCAGAAACAATTGAAGAGATGAAAAAAAGAGACGAAATGAGGGTTACCTTGGGAGGGGAAGAGAACAGCAGATCTGGAAATGGAGAATAGAGAGAGACCTCCGAAAAGAGAAAAAAAGGAAGGAGATACTGGACACTCCAAAGCCACCGACGACTGATGTAAGAAAGCGTATCGTTGGTATTTATAGGCAGGCAAAATCCCCAAAACGCTTTCTTGCTTACCTGCTACGGGGCTCGTCGGTCATCACTCCTGGGCTGATCACACGATGATGGATTCAGGTCACAATCGACTTACTCCATCGGTTTGGCGATGGATCTGTTTTAAGTTTTAGGTTTAGGTCATTTTCAGATCGCCCTTTACATTCAACTAGTTAGTGCTTATAAAATTATTTTATACTTATGTAAAACATTCGACACATGTAACTTAAAATAGAATTACGAGGATTCAATTTTAGATTTTAGACATATGATTAGTCAACTTATGGTTTTTTATCCGCAAGTCAAGATATATTTGCTTTTGAGTCGAACCTGTGGTTTTGGATTTTATGAGGTTTAGAGTCATTAGTAAGACAATGTTAGTTAAGCACCGCAAATTGGGTTATGAGTGATATTATGGATTATTATTGACATGTCTATACATTAAAAGATAAGGAAATAAACAAGTTTGTTCTAAGTTCACCTAGGCACCTGCCTAGGCGCTAGGCGGTCCCCCGCCGCCTAACGCTTTTTAGAACATTGGATTTGGTTCAAACTAAATAAAACTAAATATGATAATAAAAGAGAAGATATCAATTTATCTAAATTCTTTTTGAATTTAAATAAAAAATTTTTTATTAACATCCATTTAATTAATGATTTTCCTTTATATAGTTGCATTAATTCAATAAATATTATAAATTCCAAAATCTATTATCGTTTAAAAATAAACTAAAATAAACTAACTATTTTTATTTATAAATCTAATAAAATTATTTATTACCTGGTTACCTCAAAATATTCAATATATTTTTAATCAATTATTAAAAGAAATTTATTATTAAACTTTTTGATCAAGTTTTTATCATTGTCTATACATTAATTAAAGGATGAATAATAAAATATTAAATTTATCAATTTCATTATGATAGATTAGTTAATGCATCAATATATCATAGTAGAAATTTTTTTAATTGGTTACTAATATATAAAAGAGGTAGAATGTAATATATCCATATATAAATAAATTGAATAAAATCTTAGTATAAAAATATATCAGTATCTAAACAAATTGGGTAAAATATTATCTTAAGCATATCTTGCTATATTGATTAAGTGGTGTTGAATAAAAATTTGATAAAATCTTATCTTTAGCATATATTGCTATATTTTCTTAATTAACAAATTTTTTTCAATTGGTTGAAAATAATACAAATAAGGAGAAGCCGACATTTGACACAGATGACTTCTCCTTTATTATATATAAAATAGAATAATAGATAGATAATAGATTACGAAAGATTGGGTTAATTGACTTAATTCTAATAAATACTTATTTTAATTTAAAATATAACTAAAAGATACTTCATTTTTAATATTTGATTCTTTATAGAATTTTCTTTTTTTTATGTCAATTATAGTTAATAGTACAACTTTATCAATATAATAATTTTTAGTGTTATTATTTAACTATATATTTCAATATTACATATTTCTAAAATTCAAATAAAATAAAAAATCAACTCAAAATAAATAAACCAAAGGTTATTTGTTTGAAAAAAATTAATTGTAAAAATAGACCAACTTAGAAGATTATTTATAATAATAGGTAAGATAAATTTATACCACCTATAACAAAATGGTTTGTAATTGTAAATGAAAAATATTGTGTCTTATCCAAATATCCTGACTATAGATTATATTATATATAACCTTCATTTTTATAATTGAAATAAGAATAATTGATTAAAAAGTAAATATATAATCAAATTATTACAAAGTAATTTTTTAAATGGATCTATATTTTATCGTTATTTATATATTATCCTACGAATCAAAACTACAAAAGATTATATGTTTTTATTTAAAAAAACAATTTAAAAAGAAAATCAATTGGTTAATATTTAGAAAATTAAATAAATAAATAAATTACTTATTTAAAGGATTAATTATTATAAAGTAATTTATTAAATGGCTCTATATGTTATCGTTATTTATATATTATCTTACGAATCAAAACTACAAAAGATTATATGTTTTTATTAAAAACAATTCAAAAGAAAATCAATCAGTTAAGATTTAGAAATAAATAAATAAATTACTTATTTAAAGAATTAATTTTATTTATAATAAATAAGAAATTATTTAAATATAAAAAATATTTAATTAATTAATGTACCTATACTGAAGGAGAAGGTGTCACGTTGGAGATTATTTAGATACCGTTTGGTAAAATAAGTAGTTTTTTTTTTTAAATTTTAATATTATATAATTTTAAATAATATAAAAAATAGGATTCTAGTTTAATTGGTTTTAAATTGAATTTTCAGCCGGTATTCACCTACACTATCAATTTCAACTGCATTATCAATTTTAGTTATCTATTAGCTACGTGTTACCGAATAGAGTTGTAGATGTCTAGTTGGACCAATGAAAGTTGGGTTCATTATTGAGTTGAGTGATTTTGGATTTCATGTACAATCTAGGTATATATAGTTAAAAGTATTTTTTATATATATTAGGAAAGTAATTTGGATCTTCAAACAAACCTTGAGTAACCTAAAAGTTGGACAAACAAGCATATGGTCAAACCATCATGAACATACAAATAAGCAAATAGGTAAATAGATACAATGCTTAAAAAAAACTACAATTGCACATGGATCCAGTGGCGGAGCCAGGATTTATTTCCGGGGGGTGCTAAAAAAAATTTCGTGAATTTTTTTTTTGTGTATACTTATTAAGAATATTTTTTCTAAGAAAATATTGAAAAAACACTAAAATTGTAATTTTTTTAATTTAAATATAAATATAACATCTTTTTCAATGAAATAGTTGATAAAAACAAAAAAAATACAGAGAGAAATCAAGAAGAATATTTTTTTGTGTATACTTATTAAGAATATTTTTTCTAAGAAAATATTGAAAAAACACTAAAATTGTAATTTTTTTAATTTAAATATAAATATAACATTTTTTTCAATGAAATAGTTGATAGAAACAAAAAAAATACAGAGAGAAATCAAGAAGAATATTTACTAATATAGTAAAACATTAATATGACATTTTCTTAATGAAAAAACACTAAAATTGTGATTTTTTTAATTTAAATATAAATATGACATTTTTTAATGAAATAGTCGATAGAAACAAAAAAAATATAGAAAGAAATAAAAAAGAATTAATGATATAGTAAAGTATAAATATGACATTTTTTTAATGAAATAGTTGATAGAAACAAAAAAGGCAAAAATGCATAAAACCACCCACTATTCATTGTTGTTTGCAAATAACCACCCCTTATTCAAAAATTGTCAAATAACCACCCATTATTCATTGTTGTTTGCAAATAACCACCCCTTATTCAAAAATTGTCAAATAACCACCTATTAAATATAGGTTGTTTGCAACTAACCACCCATACCCCTTTTCTTGTTAAATCTCACTTAATTTAATATGAAAAGACAATTATACCCCTATTCTTTAATGTTTCATTTTTAGTAAAAAGACAATTATACTTCTCTTTGTTGCTTGATTTTTCAGGTATTACAATTAGACCTGTCAAATGGGTCATTCGGGTCGGGTCACTTTGGGTCCCGAGTAAAACGGGTTCCGGGTACATCCAGGTTGTCTCGAACCGGGGTTTGACCGAGTTTCGGGTCATTTTGGGTTTGTCAATTTTTAAATAAATTTTTAATCTGGGTTTCGGGACATTTGATTTACCCGATTACTCGGAAAATATTTTTAATAAATTAAAAAATGAAAGATCAAATGTTTTTAAATAAAAAAATTTTCGACCCAAAATTAATCATATATTATTACATTTTATTAAAAAGAAATTTTTTTGATATTTTATATATTATTACATTTTATTAAAAATTACATGAAATAATAAAAATCAAACATTTTTAATAAGATGTAATAATATATAAAATATCAATTTTTTAAAAAAATTGTTTAAAATTTTGATATTTATATATTATTACATTTTATTAAAAATTACGAGAAATAATAAAAATAAAATATTTTAGATCAGATATAGTATATAATTACAAGCATTATGATTTATGAACAACGTCTTTAATTGTAGAATTTTAAAATTATCCAAAATTATCAAATCATGATTTTTTTTAATTTAAAAAAGAAAAAATTGACAAACTCAAAATCGACCCAAAATGACCCGAAACTCGGTCAAACCCGGGTTCGAGACAACCTGGATGTACCCGGAACCCGTTTTACTCGGGACCCGAAGTGACCCGATCGGAATGACCCATTTGACAAGTCTAATTGTAATACCTGAAAAATCAAGCAACAAAGATAAGTATGTCCTTTTACTAAAAATGAAACATTAATGAATAGGGGTATAATTGTCTTTTCATATTAAATTAAGTGAGGTTTAACAAGAAAAGGGGTATGGGTGGTTAGTTGCAAACAACATATATTTAATGGGTGGTTATTTGACAATTTTTTAATAAGGGGTGGTTATTTGCAAACAACAATGAATAGTGGGTGGTTATTTGACAATTTTTGAATAAGGGGTGGTTATTTGCAAACAACAATGAACAGTGGGTGGTTTTATGCATTTTTGCCAACAAAAAAATATAGATAGAAATGAAGAAGAATTAATGAAATAGTAAAAGAAATAAAAAGTGAAGCATTTGAACCTAAGACCTTTTGGTTCTCCTTCCTTCCTTCCTTTACCACTTGAGCTAGACAACACTCTTGTTTCAAATATCCTTTAAAGATGTTATATTACCTTAAAAATACTAAATATATGTAAAAAAATTATTTTTTTTTTGTATTTTTTTTTCCGGGTCGGGGGTACTCGAGCACCCCCAAGCACCCCCTAGCTCCGCCCCTGCATGGATCCGTGAGCAATTGAAAAAGGAACAATAACAAAAAAGGATATAACTCTGACCTCACATTCTTCGGCCTGACTAGCACGTACTCCTCAACTTGTATAACACTCCTCTACCATGTCCGATCCATCATATGCTTTATATGGCAATACTCAGGCAATCGGAAATATCCTCTCAAGATATATTGTGGAGATATATTGTTGTTCTTGTTTAAGTTGGGTTGGTCTAGGATGATTTTTGAACGAGTTTCAATAAGGTTTGAGATTTAGGCTGTGTGTACTTAGAATTTTATCAAAGATTCAATGTTCGTAAATCAACCCGATTTCATTAAATCTAAAATGATTTATCCCAAAAATCATATCCAATAGTAAAAGTGCAGACCTGAAACATTGCCAAAATTAAACTAAACTAAAATAAATCACATCTACTTAACCTTGCAATTTAGTTTTAATATATGATTAAAATGAGCTCAAATGATAATGGAAAATAAATTCCAAATATCTTAAAAAGATGAAATAAATCTAATGGTATAGATTCACAATTCCGACTTGTACTTATTTCAATGCTATATAGGTTGGTCAATTTAAAGTATCAAGATGGGGTTAACATTCTGAAATCTCAAGTATCAACATGGGTTGGTCAATTTCATAATCCATGACATTACTATCATGTGGGCAATAGTTGTGGGTTGGTGAGATTACTTTTTTCCCACTTTCTAGCATTTTAGGTGTTACCGGTAATCACCGGTTGCTCACCAACCCCACCCGGTTTCCGTTAGCCCACGCCTACGGTACTAGTCTTCGATTCAGTGCCACCCTTTTATACGCGGTTGGTCGAACAGTTTTATCCATACCAAATAATATTTAAATAGTTTGTTTTAGGGGAAAAAACTAAAAAAATGATTAAAAAATGAATCAAAATTTGAACTTATTACCTTACTGTGTAAATATCACTCCTTATCACCTATGTTGAATTATTTTTATAAAAAAAATTATTCTATTTAGTGAAAAACCTTGAGAAAAATGATTTTTTTTCCGGGAAAAGACTTTAGTTATTCCGAATTCTAGATCTACCTTTGTCATGAAATATATACTTAGAATAAAAAATTGATGAATTTGTTACGATAAGTCTTAGAAGGTGGATAATTCAGTGGTACCAAGGTGTTTTTCTAAATGAATAGTATTGGTGTAAGGGAATGGAAATTAATTTCTGCTTTTTTTTTTTACAAATGGAAATTAAAAGTTGGTGTTAAATCTTAGTTGGAAATAATGACATTCATGACTTCTGTGTAGTGTTACAAGTGTAGAAAATAGAAAAGAGATTGATCGAATTTTATAGGTAAAAAAATTAAAGAGACTAACTATTATTTATACGATCAAAATATTGCCAAGTGTATATCTAAAATACTGATTTGAAAATTTAGTATCAGTGAGTTGTGAGATGCTGTCAGAAAAAAAATGTCTATCTATATATCTATATCTATATCTATATAATACTTAAATCAGAAGACTTTTGTTTACGTGTCTACTCCACCTTCATTTTAGCTATTTCAACCAATATCGAATTTTTTTTTCCCTTTTACCTTCTCTTCTCAACTTTTAAAACACCTTTATCATCCCCAAACAATAATATTGCATTTAAATCGATTTGTTATTTGTAATTTTTTCGTTGTTTTTTGTTCATCTGATAATAAGTATTTTATATTTTCTTTTTCTTTTTATCCTCGTAAACGCGCAATTGGCGCGGGAATTGTACTAGTTAGGTTGAAAAGTTATTATGATGATTGTCACCTTAACGATATTTTAACCGTGTGAATATCAAATTGAGAAATTATATTTTTGTGAGTCTAATAAAATGGAGTATTATTATTGAGAATAAATTAATTAATAATTTATTCCCTTCTAGTTAGTGGTTTTTTTTTGTGGACACGCAGTGTCAACTATTTGCCAACTACTACCAACCACCCCGACATGACAATGTTTGCAAAGTTGAAAGCTTACGTCTCTTATAGTAATTAATTAACCACATCCTATAAGAGAAAGCACCATGTAACATAAATCATTATTTATTATTTAATACATGTATATAGCCACAAAAGGGTAAAATGCTATATGTAATAAAGTTACAGATAGGCCAACTAGAACCCGTGAAATATGAGATCATTCCATAAGAGCATCCACAAAGGCAACACCTACATGGGTGTCTTAACTTTAAATAAAAAAAGAAAATGAAATTAGAGTATGTTATGTCAGACATACTTTGCATTGAAAAGTGAGAGAGTTTTTCTTCCAAGAAACAACCTGTAAAATTAAGACACCCACAACCTTCAAAATCTGACATTTCCAAGAATAAAATTTATTTTTCCTTTTTATTTAAAATTAAGACACCCACAAAAGTATTGCCTTTGTGGATGCTCTAAGGGACTCTTTTAATTATCTTAATTATTTCACAGAAGAAAAAGAAAGACATGTAAAAAAAATACAGATATTTACGTGATTTGGTAACAGTGTTGGTAGAAAGATAGGATTTTTTATTATAGAGGCAAAAAAGAAAACTAAGTTATAAATTAATTGTAGCGTTACATGATTATATATAGAGACTCATGAAATTCTAAGCAGACTATGAATTATAAACCCAAAACAGATCATAATAAACTCATTATATATTTGAGGCATATTAACAAATCTCCACCGTGACTTGAATCCTCTAAAAAACAAACGCATCATGACAAGTGTTAGAAGTTCCTTCTACCTCAAATTTGTCCCCCAAAGGAGGACTCAGACTTGCCCTAAAGGGCAACTTAAAAGCTTGTGATATTAAAGCAAGTCCAAACAGTGTTGGAACTTACTCTTCGGAACTGGCTTGGTGAACATATCACTGATATCAGTAAGATTATCAGCTGTTCCCACCTTCTTCACCTTGATTCTCTTCTCATTCCTCAGAAAATGTATGGTACGTACCTTACATCAATGTGCTTTGTCTTCTCATGATGGACCTGATCCTTGGTTAAGCATATTGCACTCGAGCTGTCACAGTACACTAGAGCATGATCCTGATGTAGGCCTAGATCATTGACCAATCCCTTAAGCCATATTCCATCCTTAGTAGCTTCTACCAATGCCTTTGTAGTAGACAACGTGATTGTAGGTTGTAGAGTTGATTTCTAACTCATCATAGAACTTCCAAGAGTAAAGACATAACCAGCGATAGATCTCTTACTGTCCACATCTCCTACATAATCAGAATATGAAAACCCAGCAACCAAACATTTTGTATCATTCCCATAGCACAACCCAACAACTGAAGTGCCTTTGGGGTATGTGAAGATTCTCTTCACAACTTGTCAATGTTCCTTCCCAAGTTGAATCATGAATCGACTGACAACACTAACAACAAATGCTAGATCTGGTTGACTGCAGACCATAGCATACATCAGACTCCCAATTGCGCTAGCATATGGAACTCTAGACATGTACTTCTTCTCCTCCTCATTTTGAAGTGTGTACGTTCCCAGCTTGTTGTTAGACGCCATTGGAGTATATATAGACTTAGTTGAAAATATTCCAAACCCGCTCAATATCGTCCTGATGTACCCTTCCTGGGATAAGACGATTTTTTCTCTGTTTCTTGTCCCTATAGATCTCTACTCCCACAATTATCCCAGCAACACCTAAATCTTTCATTTCAAACTCTGCACTTAGACAATCCTTCAACTTTTGAATATCTGACTTGTCCTGAGCAACAACAATATATCAACACATCATCAACATATAATACTAGATAAATGGGTGAACCACCCTCCATACTGTTGTGAGACACATATCAATCGACTTCTTTTGTATCCAAGTCGCACCATATATCTATCAAATTGCTTATATTACTGCCTCGCTTATACCATTTCTTTAGTCTGCACACATGGTCCTCTTTTCTAGGAACCTGAAAACCATCTGGTTGAGTCAAGTATATCTCCTCCTTCATCTCTCCATGTAAGAAAGTTCTCTTCACATCTAATTGCTCAAGCTTCAAATTCCGATGTGCAACTATTGCTAGTAGCACCCTAATAGAAGTATGTCTGACCACTGGTGACAAAATCTCATTGTAGTTTACTTTCTCTCTCTGATTGAATCCCCTTGCAACTACTCGTGCTTTATACTCAATACCCTCAATAGTTGACATTCCTTCATTTGTTTTGAAGACCCATTTACATGTAATTTCCCTCCTATCAGCAGACAATCTAACAAGCTCCCTAGTCTTATTCTTATGAAGAGACTCCATCTCTTCTCCTATTGCAGCAAACCATTGTGCTGACTCATCTCCAGAAACAACATCTTTGTAGGTGGACGAAACATCGTCCTCCACCTCCTCGGCCACCTGCAATGCATATCCTACCATCTTATCAAACCTATATCTCGTAGGGGGGTCTGATCGCAACTTTCTTGGTCGATCTAGATCAATACTCGATGTACAGTTCCACCTGTTCTTGTGTCTGGTGGTATTTCTATGTCTCAGACTTTTAATTTAGTAGTATTTGACTTTGATGGTTGGTTTGTGACCAACTCAGGTGCTTGACTCTCAGTTGGAGTGAAGTTCACCTCCACCTCCTCAACAAAAACCTCTTTCTCATTTGTATCACTGGCCTTCTTTCTTGAATTTAAAAAGGACACTCATTAAAGACTAGACATCTGTTAAGTAGAATCTTATTGTCTGACCAGATTCTGTAACCTTTCACACTTGTACCATAGCCCATGAAGAGCTTCATAGTCTAAAGAATGTTGTAAATGCACCATTTTGTCTGTCACTTGGTTGACATCGTTGAAGACGTGTGTACAAAACGACCACTCAAAGTGTCGAAGGAGTTGTAGGATGTCTGTGATGATCATCTCGGTCTCTCAAGGACATTTTCACTAGGCCAGAGATGGAGTTATAATGATCGTAAGTCTATCTTCTTCGATGTCGATGCGTTGGAAGTCGAGGTCTCTTGCTACCACTGGCCGGACTAGAGCACCAAAACTTCTACCATCAATGAGGATGCATCATCACAAATGAAGCTACCAAAGGCAATAATCGATCCATTTGTATCCCAGACGACAAACCCAACTACAGCCTGGCCTGCTTGGAGTCTGGAATCATTGAAATTGATTATAAAATGTCCAGTTGTAGAAAATGGTGGGATGAACCACACTTTGGTTAATATTATGAGGCCTATATATAGGTGTACAAGAGAATCCTAAAGAGATAAAATAAAAATCAAATCTATCCTAACTAATCTCCTAATTATCTAAATAGTATTTTAATTAATTTATTTGAATATATCCTAATATTCCCTTGCAATTAAAGCATCGTTAAAATGTAAGCTGAAAATTGGATAAATAATAAAAATAAATAGATAAATAAATGCATTATTTTGTTGGAGGTTAGATCATTATGGAGCCCAATGCCATAAGTTGCTCATTTTCTTCAACAAAGGAGCCAAGCAAGAGGAGACAAGTGAAGACGACCTCACCAAGGGAGGAAGCAGAAGCGTTCATGAGGGTCTTGTTGATTGGAGTAAGGCCATGGCGGTGCTAGCAACAACCTTGTTGTTGATGCTGAGTGGAGGAGCGGGTGGCAATGGAGCAACCGTAGTATCGTTGATAGAGTCGACGGTGGACGATGATCATCAAAGCCGATGAGGGTGTCGATGACAGCGATAATCGATGTTAGGTAGTGTAGCATTTGTGGTCGATGGTTACTCAAAGCAACCAGTGATGAAGGCTGCGAGGATCGGTAGGGTGTACTCGTTGGCCAATAAGAAAGAAAGGTGGTGGTGGTGTGGTATGGTGAGTGGCTATGACTATTTTTTTCCTTAAATGAAGAAATTGAGGCCAACTTGGTTTTGGCCATGAAAAATAGTTTGGCTAGAGTCGAAACTTTGTTTGCCGATGGCATTTTGTGGTGGCTGAAGCCAAGCTAGGATGGTCCAAAGGCGGTTTTATGGTAGCCAAAGCCAAGTTAGGATGGCCCGAAGGCGGTTTTATGGAGGCTAGAGCTAAAAACAAGTTGCCTGTAGGCATGTTGTGATGATGATTTTCGGGTTGCCCGAAGGAATTTTGTTGGTTATTGGAGAGGATCGAAATCATTAGGCTAAAAAGCTCTGATACCATGTAGAAAATGGTGGGATGAACCACACTTTGATTAATATTATGAGGCATATATATAGTCATACAAGAGAATTCTAAAGAGATAAATACAAATCAAATATATCCTAACTAATCTCCTAATTATCTAAATAATATCTTAATTAATTAATTTGAATATATCCTAATACCAATGTGGGCCTTTTTCACCTTATGTTTTTCTTTTTCCAAAGTTGATTATATGAATGTACGATTGTCGCATTTGTATTTTCCCATAACACTGTTTTGTAGTCATTGAGTTGTTATATGAGCTTTTTGTTGTTTGTGAAATTATCTTTGTTGAAAGTTACTTTATTTTTGATGGTCCATATAACCCATCAAAAAGTAGCTATGTTTGATTTTTGTATTTTATTTAGGCGAGCAAAGATGTCACTTGTAATTTGTCTGATCGTTCGATCAGTTATGGCCATGACTCTTATGAACTCAGCTGTCATATTATCGATCTTGTACGATAATTTTAGGATGTGAGTGCAACTTATGAACCGATGGGCGACATCTTCAATCAGATTGCAAATTGTAGAATGTACAAGGTAGGAGAACCACAATTCCTTTTTTGTGATAGTCTCATTTTCGTTGGCGTTCCATTCATGAAAAACTTTCAGAGGAAATTTTTAACTTTTCGAAGACACTCAGTATTCTAGATCCAACCAATATTACTTTCTTGATTTCTTTGGTTCCCCGTGATTTTATCAAGTGTTATTGATGTCTTAAACCAAATTATACTAGCCTACCATTAAAGTCGATCTTCAATATTTGTCATTGGTATCCTGGTGTTTTGGATAATGTGTACGATATTTGATGGTAGTTAATGAGTTATTTTGTCAGTTTTCCATTGCTTTTTCAGTCCATTATATTGATGTTCTTTTTCATTTTCATTGATGGCATTGTTCACTAATAGGTGGTCTATTAGTTTCCCTCCGCCCATTCATACATCTTTCTAGAACCGAATGGTTTCTCATTACCAATTTGCCAGATTAGTGTGTCAAGGAATATTTGTCTTTAATTTTCATCCGTTTTATTTTTAAACCTATCAAAAAATTGAAAAATGGATTTATATAAAAAAATAAATATTTTGTATAAATATATTTTTGAGAAAAATTGGTCTTTTGTACACCTATAAGCTTTTAATTAGGTGATTAGCCACTTTAAATGTTTTTTTTTAACGTTATAACCCTCATTAAATGTTTTTAGGTCAGTTAGACCCTTCTCCTTCCCGATAACTCAGTCTGTTCCTCCCCTTCTCCTTCACCCTCCATCATCGCCCTCTCACTGACCTCTGCGATTAAAGCGCTCGTGTGTCCATGGAGCCGCCGCTGTTGGGGCGATACAACCCCCAGAGTTCCAAATACTCTCTTTCTCTGCGTTTGACTGCGCTTTTTTGCTTTCCGATTTTGTGCGATTCTCGTGAAATTCCGGTTTTCCACTTTGTTGGAAGCGAGTGTTTATGGGGAGCAGGAGCAGTGACGGTTCTTTGTGGATGGATGAAGACGTCGTCAAGATTTTGCCTCCTCTTGCGTTTTCCAAGTCCAAATCGGCAAAGCAAAAGCAGAAACATAAACAGGTTTAACGTCTTTCTTTGGAACTCGTTCCTTTTTATGGGGTGTTTTTGGGGTTTCTAGGGTTTATAATTTGATTTTTCTTGCGGTTACTCTTTGATTGAATCAAATAGAGAGGAGTTTGATTCAATCGTCGCTGGCTTTGATCTCATATTTATCGGTGTTTGGAGTGATGTGATTGCAAATTGGGAATTTTGCTTTGTGACTGTGAACACGAGTGCTAATTAAGGGTTGTTAATTAGCATTGTGTTGAGAAAGGGCAAAAGGTGCTTCCTCCTGTTTGAAGGTGAGTTTCTCAGGCTTTTGTGAACTCTTTCGGTTGTGTTCCTCCTGTTTAATGGCATCAGATAGGTTTAACAGAAAGGCTTTTATGGGGTGTTATTGGGGTTTCTCACTCTCTCCTTTTCATGGTTTTGTTTTCTACAGTGTTCTTGTTGGTAGGGATGCATTGTATGATCTCATGACTATCTATTCTATGCCTGTTATCTTGCAATCATATCCGGCCTCGGCTGCACTGCATCATGATCAGTTAATGGAGTCTTTTGTGGTTGGGGGTTTCCACCAATTTGATGATGTTCTGATACCCTAATTTTGAATGAATAGGATGAAATTGTTGATGTTCACATAGTTATAAGAGATTGGATAAGTTAATTGACAGGAGGAAACTGTCGTTGTTCCTATCAAAGTATAACTCAAACCCACAAACTAGTATAGCAAACAAGTAAGAGGTCGATCCCACAGAGAATCAAGTATTTCTAGGCAATGTATATTTACCAATTAGTAGAAAAGAGGGATTTGGTGATTGAAGTAGATAAAAGAAACTATAAACAAGTTAGTAAAGATAACAATTGAGAAAATAGTTTCATCTATAAATATCCACTTTAGTTTAATTAGTTGATCCTCGATTCTTCTTCAAGTTCTCTTTTCATCCTATTATTGTTCCTGACCTGATCTTGTGTAAATTACTAGTGCTACAAGTCCTAGTAACCCTTACTAATTAGATAACCATAACACGGTCAAAATTTAACCTAATAGTAGCATTAAGATTAAGGATTAACCAGGGTACATGCAACACCAAGTTACGAGCCAGTATTTAACAAATAATTGATTCTCTAGATACCAATTTATTCCTACGAGTCCTAAAAAGGCATGCTTGCTACTATGGCTTAAGGTTCGCTATGAGGAATCTAACAAATCCTAGCAATAATCTCAACTAGTTGTACGGACTATAAGAAATCAACAATATTCGCAAAAGAATCAATACGAATCAATAGGAATAGAACAAGAATAGAAATCTCACAACTTTATCAAACCAAAACTTCAATCCATAAATGAAACGGAAGAGTTTAGCACTCCATGGCCATGGAGGCTTCCCTCTAGGGTTCTCTCAATTGATAATCTCTAAAGTGTATTAAATGATGAGTTAGATCTTTATGAAAATAACCCTAATAGTTCTTAAAATAAACTTAACAAAGTCGGCCAAAATAATTAATGTAAAAACCCTAATTAAATCGATAAGAAGTTCGTTCGTTTCAGCAGAAGCTGCGGGGCCGCCAACCCAGGCCGCGGGGCGGCCATGCGATTGTGATCGTTCGTCAGAGCTTATAATAGTCAATCGGAATACCGAGGCCTCCAGAAAGTGCGTTACAAGTTCAGCTTGTCTGGCGACAAGTTCTGCTGACTTGTTCTTCACTTAGGCTCTCGAAATTCGACTCCGCTCCCGTGCTCTTCACTTTTCATCCTCCTCTTCATTCTTCCTTCATCCATTAGCTTTCTCATTCCTCGTCGGATTCACATCTACCTGAAATAATCCATAAAAGCGTGTGTAGATTCTGACTCTACCAACAAAACAAGTATAAATGCAAATCTAGCCTAAACTATGCATTATAGACATCTAAATCATGCTAAATGCAACCTAATATGCCTACCTAAAGGCTTGCTATCATTAATGTAGCATGAAATGAATCAAAACTGATGTTTTTTATCCCTTCTATGAGGTAAAATATGGGTGTGATGAATCAAGATTCAAGAATTAGGTGGATCTGTCTGACTTGATTTGCACCAAATTTAAATTAGTGACTTATTGATAATGCTGATGTAAATCCTTTTATACTAGTGATGCTTTCGATTTCTGATCGGTTTCTTGAAGCTAACATTATATTGGTGTAGCTGTTGAGCTTTGAATAGCAAATACTTCATGGATTTTAGCTTTCATCTTAGTAATCTTCGATATATTTTCGATGTTACATCTTTGTGAATGGTCGATCTGTTGCATTGAGCACTTCCTCATCTTGGTTGCCATGTGACAAGGGGGATGAAAATGAAATATTTAGTAATCTTCGATTTTTCATGTTACATTTTTGTGAATGGTCAATTGCATTGAGCTCAGGAACTGTAGGAATCATTGAGCACTAATTACGTGGTTTCTTGTTGCATTTTGCTACTGCTGCAGGTAGTTACTTATGTTGGATGAATGGGCTTTCCTTTTCGAAAAGAAAGTCAGCGCCTGCAGACTTGGGAAACTCCTTGAGGATCCCGACAAATCAGGTGGGACATCTCGTCAATTTGGCTGAGTTTGAAGGATTGAATGGGTGGAGTAGTAACCTGTTGACGGTCATCGACTGGTTTTTTTCAAGGGTTGTTATGTTCGAAGGGGCTGTGTTTTAAAGGGATTTATGGGCTGATTTTGGGCTGCTGTTTTTCTATTTTTTGCTGGCTATTTTGATGTCGATCTGTACGTTTTAAAGGGATGTATGGTTGTTCTAAGGGTTGCTGACGAGAGGGTTTCTCGACCAAATAAATTTATAGTCAAGACCCCCGCTATAGTATAGGGGAGTCAGGTTCGTCCTTAGGAGAGAAGTCAGCGGTTCTAGGTTTGGTTGGTTTCGGAGTTCGGGAGTAGAGGGAAAATGTGGCGTCGGTTGCTGTCGATATCGACTGAGACTGGTCGATGTCGAGGGATGGAGAGGGGATGGTGGTTGGTGTCGAGTAGAATCTTTGCATAATTTAAATAATAAAATAAAATAGTAAAAGTGCAAACATCCAAGGTAAGGGATCACCATAACAATAAACATATGTATAAATCACGAGGTTCAAATGAATCTCTCATTTGAGAGAGAGTTTGAGTACCCTGCTGGCTTCGGCCACCAACCCGACTCCGACCTTATCACCTCGGCTTCGGCTGCTCTAAATTGGGTCAGTCTGCCTCGATCCGGCCTCGGCCGTCTTTGATCGGGCTTGTTCTCTATCTTCTTGGATAACTCCGCCTGTCGAATCATCCCTCGGGGACATCACCATCTTCGTTCGGTGTGTTTGTCCCGTTGGGGTCATCACTTCTCCGGACTACAATCGTCGATCTCGTTTACCCCTCTTCGGTCCATCGGCTTGGTGTTTTGCCGTCGTTGTTGATGGCGGTTTCCTTTTTGCCGAATCTGTCCAACTCACTGGCTGTTTGGAGCTTTTCTCCCTCTGGCCTACATCGGTGCCGCTAGTTGGGCTCGTTCAACCGGTGATGATCTACTATGGGTGTGGCCGGTGTCGTTGTCGCTTCGTCGACTGCTTCTACCGACTCCACCCCTCCTGGGTACGCCGCTGCCCTCTGTGGTTGACTCCGGTGCTTGGTCATCGTTTTTCGGCTCGGCTTGGGGCGCATGTATAACGTCGGTTACCCCTCCGTTGCCTCCGTTCACCTTGGCTTTCCCTTGGTGCGCAAGTTTGTTTTCCGAATTTCCCGGGATCCTCATTTGCTTGCACGGCAAGGCTATTTCCTTTTTGGATTCCGGTGTATGTCTGACACATACATCCTCTATTGCGTCTACTTCTCTTTGTTTACTTTAGTTGATTTTTTTTGTTTATTGTCTTTTAAAGTTTCTGCAATTTCATTTTGATCAACTATGAGCAATTTCAATTTGATAAATAATTGTTGTTGTTGTTATTTATATATACTATTTATATATAAATAGTAATAACAATTATTTATAAAACCAACTCCCGTAAGAGTTTGAACAAAATCCCGAAAGGGCATGACCAAATTACCAAAAGGGTTGTAAATTCTTCTTCTTTAGTAAAGTTTGTTGTGAGTGTTCTCTCAGTCGCACCATGTTCGGGTTGTGGCTTGTACGTGCTTTTGGGTGGTCCTAGTTTTGTTTTGGTTTGGTTGACGGCGTGACGCTCGGAGTCGGGTCTGGTTGGGGTCGTGGTGGTGTGCTCAGAGACGACTCCGTTTTTAGGAGACTGTTCCTTGGAGTTTCTGTCTTCACTGCCCACAGGAGTTGTCATCCTGATGTACCGCTGACCAGCGGTGCTCCTATGGTGGTGCTTGGCTTCTTTCCGCGTCTTCGTTCTCGGCTGATGGTCTTCTTTTAGCCTAGGTCTCTCCTTTTGTACGTGTAGTTTCAATCTTTGTTGCGCCTGTTTTGGTTCGCTTTTGGTTGTATTGTTTTCGACGGTTTGTCCGTCTGCCGATTCGTCGGCCCCTCGGGGAGTCGGGTTTGTCTGGCCCCTGAATCTTTACCTTATAAAAAAAATATGTATAAATCACAAATAACATAAAAGAGCATGCTTTACATCAGAGAATCAACTTTCGCTAATTCCAACAATTTAGGTAAATCAACTCTCGAAAATAAACCTAATTGTTTCTACCTTTTCTTAATTAGGATTAATAAACTCGCGAATAAAAACCCTAATTACTATCCAAGTTTGCAACATGAATTCCTTGAACTTTCATTCAAGGGTTAAACATAAAGGTAGATGATGATAGAAACACACAATTATGAATTCATCGATTAAAAACACATGTCTATCGTTGGGCTCACCCCAACCCTAGAAGAGGGGAATTAGAAACAAAACATGAAAATAAACAACTAACTTTAAATTAAAACTAAAACTTACAAAACTTTCAATCTTCACTCTAGGCTCTCTTCCTAACTACTTGCGTCCGAAGACGACTTGACTTGAATGAATGAAAGACCAGCCCCTAGGGCTTTATTTATAGGACTCGATCCTAGCTATTATAAGAGAGCAATCTATCTGAATCTATCTAAAGATATACTTCTAGATAAAAGGAAAATAAATCTAAATTGGTAAAATAGATAAATCCTTAGGGTAATTAATTGTTCAACCCTTTAGGATAGAAAGTAGATAAAATAGATAAAATATCTTCTCCTTCATGTGCAAGTTTACTCCACTCGGATTAGGACTCGGTATGGCTCGAAATCGGCTTCTGGGGTTCACTCGATATCGACCATGTTCAGTCGATATCGACCTGTCTTCTCAGCTTCACTCGATCTCGGCCTCTGAAGGTGATTTCGACCATGTCTTGACTTGATATCGACCAAAGTTGGTCGATATCGACCTCTTCTGTGCAGCTTCCAAGTGCTGAGTCGATTTCTGGCATTTCTGGACGACGTGCTCCACTCGATATCGACCAATTAAGGTCGATATCGACCTTCTTGACAGTTCTCAGCATTCTGCATCCGTCTTGAAACGCACTTTCCCGAGTTCTCGTTCGTCCGATTGATGCATATAAGTATGCGTTGGAAAGCTCTTTTCGAGGGCTACAAATCTCATGAAGACATCAGAACTTGATTCAAAATGTTGAATGGTGAAAAGTGGCGGTTTCTCCAGCTGCACCATCCTGTGCTCTTCCTTAGCTTCTCCAACGTCTTCATGACTTTCCTTTAAGCTCCAAAGTGCGTCCGATTTCTTCAAAATTAGGACTTGTGTAGACCTCCATATATTCCAAATAAACATAAACTACACATATCTCATGCTTTTCCAACCCAAAAACATAAAATTTGGACAAAAATCGAAATAGATGTAAGCGAAAAACATGGCAAATTGAGCGCAATTCAGTTGCTGTCGCCAATTTGGGTGGCTTGAGTTTTAATTGCTAGATATGGTTAGTCTTGGGGGAAGTTTTGGCTATGGGTATTAACTGGATGGGAAGGTTTATGCTGTTGCATTTTCCTCTGTTGTATAAGTGGATAATGACATAATCTTTGTAAATTGCAGGAAATTACACTAACTTTGACAATTCAACATTTATTATCAAATTGAAATACCCCAAATTATTTTTGAGTTATTTCTTATTTTTATTTAATTAAATAAATCTATATTATATTAAACTATAGTATATATCTTGTGAATTTGGTCATTTAATAAATTCACATAAGATATATGGTGTGAATTAGAATAATTAAATTACTCTAAAGAGTAATGATATAGAGTTGATTTAATTAGATAAAATCTCTAGATACTCTTATTATTTAATTTATAAAGTTAAATTAAATAATATTCATTCCGCTAAAGTGGAGAAACTTATCTTCTATCTCTATCTTTATCCGCTTCTTTTATTTATTTTCATTAAAATCTATCTTTTATCTAAACCTAAATCAACCATGTAGATACACGTCAAAATTCTAGGGTTCCCACAACCCAAAACCAATTCAACGTCCGGCTCTCATCTCCCTCCCCCATCAAGTCCGTACCATCACTCCCGGGAGCTGACCTCCTCTGCCTTTCACCATCGCCGGCGACCTTGAGTCCGAGCCCCTCGCTGCACTCGCCCTTCGCTACCGAGACCCACGGCAGCAGTCTTCTCCGGAGAATGCCCAGGTCGAACAGCCGCCGAGCCCGTGCTGCCTTCGTCTTCAATTGCAGCCGCATCGCAGCAACCCGCCTCCGTTTGCCGTCGTTGCATTAACTCCGATTGCCGCCTCCGATCATCGCCAATCATAGCCCTAGCCGCCGCCGTCGATCGTAGCCCTCGCCGCTAGCCATCGTCGCCGAGGGAAGAGCGCCGAGCCATCTTCTGTTTCCTCTGTACGTAAACCCCATTGAAACAAATTTGAGATTTTTAATCTCTTTTGACAAAATTACAGAAATTTCCCATATTTTCATTCTATTCACATTTTTGGCCCTGATTTAATTATTTATTAAATTAGACAGCCAATACTTCTGTACTAATTCGATTCTTGCCCGTTTCAGCAATACCAAGCGATCTCAAAACACCCACACCGAGTCCCGCTCCCCGAGGAATTTATATTGGTATAGATTCATAACTTTATAGAATTAATTCAATTTCTAATTGAGTTAAGTAAAGTTAAACACCAATATTAAATATTCATTTTTCGTTGGATTCAATAGGCGCTAAAATCTCGTCTTGTTGTCGTCAACCGATCATCGAAGGTTAAGGCAAGTGATTTTGTTCAATGCCCTTTGCATGTTTCGTGATTTTCTTTTGGCGTTCCTTTTTATTCTTCTGTGTCGAATGCGGCCCTGTGGCCAATTTCCTTGCCAGTTTCGATAAATTGCATATCCGTCTGCTTGATGTAATTTATCTCCTTATTCATAAATTGGCATGTGTATTAATTAAATAGGCAATTATAAATATAAATATATAATTGTATATATTAAATATGTTGTATATATATAATTTGAGATAAGTGAAAATTGCTCATTTTCATCTTCCTAATTGCATGAATTTCTGCTTGTTTCTTTCATGCAAATTAATAGCATGTGATATTAAGATCCTTTGAAATATCCGTGCTTGTACATCCTTGTTGGTTTAATGTCGTGATTATGATCACCTAGTATTTAATGTTAAAGCTGTTATAGTTAAAGTGTGCATCTCACGTGGTGCGGATTGACTTAAAGTCAGTGCGAGGGCTAGCTCGCAGGTTGGGAATAGTGTAAAGCCCAGTCTAAAAGGTTCCATGGAATATCTAGACTTCAGACAGTCTCAGGTCGCAGTCCTAGTTGAGTCTGGACCCGTGTCCCTACGTACGATTACACTTCAAAGTCTCAGGTCGCAGTCCTAGTTGAGTCTGGACCCGTGTCACTACGTTTTATATTGTGTTATATACATTTTACATTATTGTTATTATCGAGGTTATTAATAGGTGATCAATTCAGTTTTATTATACTTCATTCTTATTCGAGGTATAATTCCTTTTCTTATCATATAATCGATCGTTATGATCATCTGAGTCATGTTACGAATCTTATTTCTTATTCAGCTTCCACCTTAAATACTCGTGTCTTTCCCTTAACCTATGATATACCGTTTTATGGTCACTGTATGGTTAAAGTCTGAACATTTTCCCTATCATTTGCTAGTCTTAATTGTACTAACCATCGTATTTATTGGATGGCTGGTGTCCTTCGTACTCACGAAACACCAGGCCATATTCCACAGGTTTAGCAAGGGCAGTGGAGCAGGAGAGAGCTAAAGATAGGACTATCATCCATGGATTTTTAAAACTGCAGTTTATAAACTTTTACAGTTTTCGCAATGCTACGTTGGTTTTAGCTAATTTGAATGTTTATTTAAAATTTATGGTTTTGGCATTTTAAGGTATGTTATTTGGATTGAATAGTTCAAACTACGATATTTACTTGACTTCCGCACTATTTTAATCAATTGTTCGAAGTACCGTCTTGTTTATGGGAGCATGGTAGCATGTCCCTATAAGCCTCAGGTGAATGCAAAGACATTAAAGTCTGCGAATTCACTAGCGCTGTAGCCCTCCCTTGGGATTAAACAGGGGGTGTTACAGAAGGTGGTATCAGAGCTGTAGGTTTTAAAACGTTTTCATTAGGATTTCAAAATGATTTCTAAAGTGAATTTCAAAAAGGCTTTTTATCAAAAATAAGTTCTACTTACAAAAGTAAGCAGTTTTGGAAATGATTTGAAAATACTTGTCCGATAGTCCTGCTCAAGCTCCTGCACCTGCCATAGAGTAATCTTAGATTGTGTATTCTTGTTTCCTCTAAATCTTGCTTTTTTTATTATCTCGCTTGAGCACTGATGACTCCTCGCCCTCCTCGATATATGTCTAACGGTCGCAAGACCTCGGAACTACAACCATGGAATATGGCAAGAAGCTCATCCGTGGGTGGTACAAGGGACATAACTTGGGAATTCCTCGATTCTATAGCAAGGAAAATGCAGTAAGGGAAAAGAATGTCATGCTAACTCCTCTGGACGACAATATGAGGAAGTACCTCCTTAACCTCGTCCGAGTGTATGGCTTGGGACCATCCCAAAACCTCAGTGAGGAGGAGCCCAAGAAGAGATCCTTTTTGGAAATCCTAGTTGATGAAAAAAACATACCAGGCTTGGGGGCAAGAAGAGCGAAGCAGAGGCTCTGTGTGAGGGAGGCCGATGAAACATACAAGAATAAGGAGAGGATTATGGATGAGCTGGAGAAAACTCTGTGATCGTGCTATATATGAGATCAAAGAGATGTGTGAGCATGCTGAGTCGGAGAGAGATGCATCATCACAAAAGCATAGCTCCGAATTGGACAAACTCGTCGAGCTGTATGTCTTTGCAGAAGATGATGAGGATTAAGATCTCATCAGCAACAGCACAAGTCGTAGTAGTACCAGCAGAATACCCAGATTCCTGCAGGTTCACAATCGACTGTGAACACAGGGTAGAATGTCGCCGGGCCATTTCAGCAGGGTCCGCGACTATATTAGATGTGTAGGTTGGACGACACTATTTCTCCTACGGCCCAAGGTATTATCTATCTCCGGGCTGAGCCAATTGATATTCTTTTTATCCAGGTGCTTCTCATTCTTTTCTAGCTGAGCAAACTGTTGAAAGACTCGGATTAGAATCTGTGACTCTAGATGATTCCTTTATTATGAAATTCCCTAATGGGAATAGAGTTCGAGGTAGGAAAATGCTATTCCACTTCCCCATTGCGATAGGTGGCGATGAGTACTTTGTCGTTCTTGTTCTGCTTCCGATCCTTCCTCAGGCCATCATCCTCGGCATGGATTGGCTTACTCGCTAGGGTGCAATCATTGATTGTGGTCGGAGAATCGTGACCCACTCGCCGGATGGTAAGGTTGTGTACAGATTTCGTAGGCGCATCCCCGAGGAGGATGGCCGTGTTATTAATGTGATGTAGGCAGCCAAATTGTTACGTCAAGGTTGTGCCGGATTCTTATGCTATCTGCAGGATCAGCCGTCCGACCCGGTCCCTATCTCCGATATTCCTGTAGTTCGGGAATTCCCTGACGTTTTTCCCGACGAGATTCCTGGTTTACCTCCAAAGCGGTTCATTGAGTTCACCATCGACTTAGAGCCAGGAACCGCTCCTATTTCCAAAGCCCCGTATCGCATGGCTCCAGTGGAGATGCAAGAATTAAAGAGTCAGCTTGAAGAGTTGTTAGAGAAGGGTTACATTCGACCCAGTGCTTCATCTTGGGGTGCTCCCGTGCTGTTTGTGAAGAAGAAAGACGGCTCTTTCCGTTTGTGTATTGATTATCGGGAACTGAACAAGGTGACGATCAAGAACAAGTATCCGTTGCCACACATCGATGACTTGTTAAATCAACTTCAGGGAGCAAAGGTGTTCTCCAAGATTGACTTTTGATCTGGTTACCATTAGCTCCGAGTCCATGATGAGGATATTCCAAAGATTGCTTTTAGGACACGTTATGGGCACTAGGAGTTCGAGGTGATGCCTTTTGGCTTAACAAATGCCCCAACAGTCTTCATGGATCGGATGAACCGTTGTTTTCACCAGTATTTGGACGAATCCGTCGTAGTCTTCATCGACAACATCTTGATCTACTCGCCGAGTGAGGAGGCTCACTCCAAACACTTGAGAACTATTTTGATGACACTGTGAGAGCATCAGTTGTACACAAAGCTGTCTAAGTGTGACTTTGGATGAAGCAGATGGCATTCCTAGGCCACATCATCTCAAAGAAAGGGAGCAACTGTAGCGAAGTGGAATCCGCCGAAGAACGTCAAGGAGATACGGAGTTTTCTGGGACTAACAGGTTACTACAGGAGGTTCATGGAAGGGTTTTCTAAATTGGCCCAACCACTGACCTCACTCCTGCGAAAATTCCAGAAATTCATCTGGAATGACAAGTGCGAAGCAAGCTTCCAGGAGCTCAAGAAGCGGTTGACCACAGCACCTATTCTGGCACTTCCTAAGGAGTCAAAGGATTATGTGATTTACAACGATGCTTCCAAGCAAGGTCTGGGTTGTGTATTGATGCAAGATGGGAAGGTGATAGCCTATGCATCACGATAGTTGAGGCCGTATGAGGAGAACTACCCACTGCATGATTTGAAACTAGCTGTTGTGGTATTTGCTCTAAAAATATGGTGACATTATCTGTATGGAGTTCGTTGCCAGATATACACCGACCACAAAAGCCTCAAGTATGTGTTCACCCAGAAAGAGTTGAACATGAGAGAGAGACGCTGGTTAGAGCTGATCAAGGATTATGACATTGAGCTTCTCTATCATCTTGGAAACGCTAATGTCGTAGCCGATGCTCTGAGCATCAAATCTCAGCACGAGGCTATGATTAGCTGTTTGACAGCAAGTCCTGTTCTACAGAGGGATCTGCTCAAGTTAGAGGTTGATGTTTGGTTTGAAAGGAACCGAGGACAGTTGTGTATGGTGGAGGTTTAGTCAGATTTGTTAGCAGAGATAAAGGCAAAGCAGACAGAGGATGTTGTGTTACTGCAGATCACCATTGACTTCTTCAAGGGTAAAGCTCCGGGCTTTGTCGTGAGAGATGATGGATCCTTATGGTTTGGGAATCGCATCTGTATCCCCAATGTCCCTGAGATCCGATAGATCATCCTTCAGGAAGCTCATGCATCCGACTATCCAGTGCATCCTAGAGCTAGTAAGATGTATAAGGATCTGAGACAGAACTACTGGTGGTCTGGTATGAAGAATGAAGTGACCGAGCACATGGCCAGATGTTTGGTATGTCAACAGGTCAAGATTGAGCACCAGAGACCTGGTGGGAAGCTCCAACCACTTCCAGTGCCCATATGGAAGTGGGAGTAGATCTCGATGGATTTTGTTATGGGGCTCCGTAAGGGTCAGGGGCAGAAGGATGTCATTTGGGTGATTGTTGATCGACTCACCAAATGTGCACACTTCATTGCTATTCGATCTAACTGGAAGCCGGCAAGGCTAGCATAATCGTACCTTCAGCAAATAGTCCGCCTTCACGGTGTTCCGTCGTCCATCATCTCCGATCGTGATGGACGATTTATCTCAAAGTTCTGGAATAAGCTACATGAGGGACTTGGCACTCAGCTCAACTTCAGTATTTCTTTTCATCCTTAGACAGATGGTCAGTCAGAGAGGACCATCCAGACACTGGAGGATATGCTAAGAGCATGTGTCCTGGATAGGCCGACAGATTGGGAGACCAGTTTGAGTCTGATTGAGTTCACCTACAACCACAACTAACAATCATCCATAAAGATGGCTCCTTTTGAAGCCCTCTATGGACGGAAGTGTCGATCGCCAGTGTGTTGGGATGATGCGATTGATGTTATCCATATAGGTCCGAAGATGTTAAAGAAGACAGCTGAAGAAGTCGCTATGATTAGGCAACGAATGTTGACCGCTCAGGGTCGCCGGAAGTCTTTTGCTGACCCTAGGCGTAGAGAGGTCAACTTTGAGGTGGGCGACAAGGTGTTCGTGAAAGTGTCACCCCCGAAGGGAGTCTTCCGGTTCAGAAAGCGAGGGAAGTTGAACCCTTGATAGGTCGGGCCATTTGAGATTCTGCAGCGTGTAGGCAATGTTGCCTACCGTCTTCCTCTACCTCCGTCAACTCATCCAGTACATGACGTCTTCCATGTAAAACTGCAACGGAAGTACGTGCCTGACCCGACCCACATCTTTAGCTATGTGGACATTGAGGTCCGCCCCACCGAAACCTACGAGAAAGAACCGGTGCGGATTCTAGAGCGACGAGAGAAGCAATTTCGCACCAAGGTAGTTCCGCTCGTGGGTGCTTTGGTCAAAGCACGGGACTGAGAAGATGACTTGGGAAACTGAGGAAGAAATGCGGAAATGCTTTCCTCAATTGTTTTCTACTTAGCGTGAGTCGCATAGTGATTTAATTACCTCATTTATTCGGATATTAATAAATAAGGAAGCTTGTCAAAGACCTTGTGTGATAGTTCCTTTGGTTAATGTTTTGGATTCATCGTTACAACCTAACAGGTTCAAGTCAGAGTGGGGAATTGGTGTGCAAATTGGCAATATTCTAACGTTGAATACCATATAAGCTATGAACACTTCCATACTAATATTCCTTTCATTTTATATAGTTGGCTCTAGTATGTTGTTACTTATGTTTCCATACCAAGCTGGTCAACCTGTGTTTTTATAGACATCGAAAAAGAGTCGGGAAGTGCTCCTATAGACTCTAGAAAGCGTCATCTGTTTCACTTCTGTGTAAGCAGGAATAATACCTGTATGTGAAATTAGTGATTAATGATCGATATGTTATACGTAAGGTTCTTCAGGAGGATAATTAGTAACTTTTTAGGTAGGTAGGTTCACTTTTCCTAAATCTTGATAGTATTACACGATCATGGGTTATATATCTCATCTTTCCTTTCCATGATCGAGCAACCGAACTCTCATTGGTAAAAAGCTTGGGAATAATAATGTTAAATATAGATATGCGCGATTTATGGTTATGAAGAAGACAATGACGCAAAATTTTATGAAGAATACAAGGATGCATGTGCTGAAGAACCGGACAACGTTCATGTCGATAAACCAGGAGACGAAGACCTGCAACTCATCTCATATGAATAAGGCTGGCTAGTCTTGTCACAATGGTTGCCTTCAAAGCCACCCGGGCCATTTGGCAACCTGGAAAAGGAAGCCAAATGGGGCTGAGACGAAAGCCAATGACAAGCTAGTTAACCCCGTTTCTTATGTGATGCGAGTTCACTTATCTCGAGCAACGAGAGTGAATATTAAAAGATGACTTCCAAAATTTTATTATCCTTATTTTAGATACTCATAACTATAGAGATACACTGTTTTTATATGATTAAAATTTTTAAAGCTTTGCCATTGGGGAGTTCGGAAAGCAATGAGTTACTTTAGATGTAATTCTCATCGCTCACGTATTCGATTAGTACATTAAGCGAAGAATGCTTAAATTCAACCTATTCGGCCACCATTGTTGGATACACCTAGCTCTGCTTTGATCAATTTATATCCTCTCATCTATTTCGAGGTTACTATCCTATCTGCAATTCATTTCTCGTTCTTTTCTAAGTTTCGGGACGAAACTTATTTTTAGTGGGGAGGTATGAAATACCCCAAATTATTTTTGAGCTATTTCTTATTTTTATTTAATTAAATAAATCTATATTATATTAAACTATAGTATATGTCTTGTGAATTTGGTCATTTAATAAATTCACATAAGATATATGGTATGAATTAGAATAATTAAATTATTCTAAAGAGTAATGATATAGAGTTGATTTAATTAGATAAAATCTCTAGATACTCATATTATTTAATTTATAAAGTTAAATTAAATAATATTCATTCCGCTAAAGTGGAGAAACTTATCTTCTATCTCTATCTTTATCCGCTTCTTTTATTTATTTTCATTAAAATCTATCTTTTATCTAAACCTAAATCAACCATGTAGATACACGTCAAAATTCTAGGGTTCCCACAACCCAAAACCAATTCAACGTCCGGCTCTCATCTCCCTCCCCCATCAAGTCCGAACCATCACTCTCGGGAGCCGACCTCCTCTGCCTTTCACCATCGCCGGCGACCTTGAGTCCGAGCCCCTCGCTGCACTCGCCCTTCGCCACCGAGACCCACGGCAGCAGTCTTGTCCAGAGAACGCCCAGGTCGAACAGCCGCCGAGCCCGTGCTGCCTTCGTCTTCAATTGCAGCCGCATCGCAGCAACCCCCCTTCGTTTGCCGTCGTTGCATTCACTCCGATTGCCGCCTCCGATCATCGCCAATCATAGCCCTAGCCGCCGCCGTCGATCGTAGCCCTCGCCGCTAGCCATCGTCGCCGAGGGAAGAGCGCCGAGCCATCTTCTGTTTCCTCTGTACGTAAACCCCATTGAAACAAATTTGAGATTTTTAATCTCTTTTGACAAAATTACAGAAATTTCCCATATTTTCATTCTATTTGCATTTCTTGCCCTGATTTAATTATTTATTAAATTAGACAACCAATACTTCTGTACTAATTCGATTCTTGCCCGTTTCAGCAATACCAAGCGATCTCGAAGCACCCACGCCGAGTCCCGCTCCCCGAGGAATTTATATTGGTGTAGATTCATAACTTTATAGAATTAATTCAATTTCTAATTGAGTTAAGTAAAGTTAAACACCAATATTAAATATTCATTTTTCGTTGGATTCAATAGGCGCTAAAATCTCGTCTTGTTGTCGTCAACCGATCATCGAAGGTTAAGACAAGTGATTTCGTTCAATGCCCTTTGCATGTTTCGTGATTTTCTTTTGGCGTTCCTTTTTATTCTTCTGTGTCGAATGCGGCCATGTGGCCAATTTCCTTGCCAGTTTCGATAAATTGCATATCCGTCTGCTTGATGTAATTTATCTCCTTATTCATGAATTGGCATGAGTATTAATTAAATGGGCAATTATAAATATAAATATATAAATGTATATATTAAATATGTTGTATATATATAATTTGAGATAAGTGAAAATTGCCTATTTTCATCTTCCTAATTGCATGAATTTCTGCTTGTTTCTTTCATGCAAATTAATAGCATGTGATATTAAGATCCTTTGAAATATCTGTGCTTGTACATCCTTGTTGGTTTAATGTCGTGATTATGATCACCTAGTATTTAATGTTAAAGCTGTTATAGTTAAATTGTGCATCTCACGTGGTGCGGATTGACTTAAAGTCAGTGCGAGGGCCAGCTCGCAGGTTGGGAATAGTGTAAAGCCCAGTCTAAAAGGTTCCATGGAATATCTAGACTTCAGACAGTCTCAGGTCGCAGTCCTAGTTGAGTCTGGACCCGTGTCACTACGTTTTATATTGTGTTATATACATTTTACATTATTGTTATTATCGAGGTTATTAATAGGTGATCAATTCAGTTTTATTATACTTCATTCTTATTCGAGGTATAATTCCTTTTCTTATCATATAATCGATCGTTATGATCATCTAAGTCATGTTACGAATCTTATTTCTTATTCAGCTTCCACCTTAAATACTCGTGTCTTTCCCTTAACCTATGATATACCGTTTTATGGTCACTGTATGGTTAAAGTCTAAACATTTTCCCTGTCATTTGCTAGTCTTAATTGTACTAACCATCCTATTTATTGGATGGCTGGTGTCCTTCGTACTCACGAAACACCATGCCATATTCCACAGGTTTAGCAAGGGCAGTGGAGCAGGAGAGAGCTAAAGAGAGGACTATCATCCATGGATTTTTAAAACTACAGTTTATAAACTTTTACAGTTTTCGCAATGCTACGTTGGTTTTAGCTAGTTTGAATGTTTATTTAAAATTTATGGTTTTGGCATTTTAAGCTATGTTATTTGGATTGAATAGTTCAAACTACGATATTTACTTGACTTCCACACTATTTTAATCAATTGTTCGAAGTACCGTCTTGTTTATGGGAGCATGGTAGCATGTCCCTATAAGCCTCAGGTGAATGCAAAGATATTAAAGTCTGCGAATTCACTGGCGCTGTAGCCCTCCCTTGGGATTAAATAGGGGGTGTTACACAAATGTATTATCTTTGATATATAGTTCTGATTGATGACTAATGTAGACATGGCCATGGGTCAGACCCGTTGGGTCAAGGGTCGGGGTTGGTCGACCCGAACCCTAACCCGAAAATTCACGGGTTGACGGGTTCAGGTCGACCCGTTGACCCGGCAGGTTACATTATTTTAATTTTTTTTAAAATGACTATTAAAATAATTAAAATAAATGATATGTGAAGATAAAAATCTTCACAACACATTTTATCACCCACTTCATAGTGTTAAAAATGTGTGAAGATTTTATATATATCCATATCAATTCTTTAATCCATAATAATAATGTGGGATGTAAGAGAGAAAAATATGAGAATATATTTTTCTCAAACTTCATTTCCAACTTAATTTCCAATGTAGGAAATGTAGGAATAAGTGAAATGAGAGAAATGACATAGTGGGATATATATATATATATATATATATATATATATATATATATATATATATATATATATATATATATATATATATATATATATAGCCTCATGCATTCTCATTCTAACTCCATATTTTCAATGTGGGATGAAACCTTTGTCCCACATCAGAAATGAGGGGATGGAAGGAAGACTTCCAAGTCTATAAAAGGGAAGGGTGAGAGTGCTTTTGACCCACATTGCACATTGCAAATTAGTTTATGTTTATATTATATATTATGAATTATTCTAAGAATAATTTATATAATAATAATTATAAACTTTAAAAAAATATTTTTTTTCAAAAAAAAACTTTGGAATGGCGGGTTGACTTGACGGGTTGACCCGCCGGGTCACGGGTTCACTTTCTCTTGACCCTAACCCTAACCCGCAACCTGTCTGACCCTTTGACCCTTTGACCCAGACCCGGCGGGTCACGGGTTGACCCGGCCAACCCGTGATCCGTGGCCACTGGCCACATCTAGACTGATGTAGGTAACTCAAAATGTGCAACTGACTTTTTTTTTATCTAAGTAGTATAATGTCATGTTTTTACTAATAAATGTGCAATTGACTTATCATGTCATGTTTTTACTAATAAATGTGCAATTGACTTGATAAGCCTGTACTAATCTCATGGTTTGCTAATTAAGATTGAATTTGATCATTATCTTGGCATTAATGTGCAATAAGATGATATTGTTTTGGTTCTACATTTTATTAAAATGTAGTTTAATCACAAATGTGTCATTAATGAATAAAAAATCATCAATAAAAGATGTCATCAATGAACTTTAATCACATTTTATGTTTATGTATCATCAATTGTATAAAAATGTCATCAACAAAAATGGCATCAAATAAAAATGTTATCAATGATGTGTAATCACATTTTATGTTCATATTTTTATCAATTGTATAAAATATTATCAATAAAAATGTCATCAACAAAATATGCTATTACAAATGAGTGAGATTAATGAAGTGTAATCACAAATGTCATCAATGAATAAAAGTCATCAATAAATGATGTCATCAATGAAGTTTAATCACATTTTTACGCTCTTGTGTCATCAATTGTATAAAAATGTAATAAAAATATCACCACAAATGATTGCATCAATGAAGTGTAATCACAAACCTGTCATCAGTGAATAAAAGTAGAATCGATGAAAATATATCGATATACAATTGATTAAATTAAAAAAAGTGGCATCAAACGATTTGATTAAAAAAGTGGCATAAAATAATTACATTAGAAAAATGACATCAAAACCCTACTTTGAAAAAGTTGCATCACATTAAAGAAAAAAATGTCATCAAAACACTACTTTGAAAAAATATGGCATCACGGTAAAAAAATATCATCAAAAAATTGACATAAAAAAAGTGTCATCAGTAGCCAACAGTAAAAAAATGGCATCAACGGTCAACGTGGCATCATAGTAAACAAAAAATGTTATCAAGGTTTGAAAAAAGTGGCATTAAAAAAGTATCATCAAACTATTTCATTAGAAAAGTGGCATCAAAGTAAAATAAAATGTAATAAAAATGGTATCAAAACGGTAAAAAATGGCATCACAAAAAATGTCACCACTTGAAAAAAAAACCGAATAAATTGGTCAACGTTGACCGATCAATGGTCAACCGTTGACCGGTCGGTGGTCAAACAGTTGACCATTGACTATTATTACTCTATTTGGATGGGGTCTATCCCACCTAATTTATTTTGGAAATGACTAATTATCTAATTACATTTTCATAAGTGACTAGGTACCTAAATCACCCTATATTTTTCTTAATAATTTAAAATTAAAATGTTCTTCAATCCGGAAAAATTAAAGACTCGTAATTTATTCTAGAAAAGCCCATAATCGGTCATAAAGCCCATTCGGCAAGGCCCATAATTAATGTATACCGTAAATAGTTGGAACAGCCGAGAGGTTTTTTCGTAATTTTGCTCTCCACTGTAAATTGAAAAACCCTATTTTTCCCCCATTTCCTTGTTTCCAGACCAAACCCTAGCCGATTGAAGGAGAGAGGCGAAGATGCAGATCTTCGTGAAAACCCTAACGGGGAAGACGATAACCCTAGAGGTTGAATCCTCCGACACAATCGACAATGTGAAAGCGAAGATCCAGGACAAGGAAGGCATCCCACCGGACCAGCAGAGGCTGATCTTCGCCGGCAAGCAGCTGGAGGACGGCCGCACCCTCGCCGACTACAACATCCAGAAGGAGTCGACGCTTCACCTGGTGCTCCGCCTCCGCGGTGGCGCCAAGAAGAGGAAGAAGAAGACCTACACCAAGCCGAAGAAGATCAAGCACAAGCACAAGAAGGTGAAGCTCGCCGTGTTGCAGTTCTACAAGGTCGATGATTCCGGAAAGGTCCAGAGGCTTAGGAAGGAGTGCCCGAACGGTGAGTGCGGCGCTGGAACTTTCATGGCCAACCACTGGGATCGCCACTACTGTGGTAAGTGTGGACTTACCTATGTTTACCCCAAGGCTGATGCTTGAGATTCGTTATGAGGATTTTTTAGGTCTGTGATTTCAATACAGTTTGCGGTTTAAGTAACGCTTTCCTGTTTGCACAATTAGTTTTGAGAGTTTTGATAACAACAGGCTATCTATCGTCTTTAATGTTCAATTGCAGTCTTTCGTTGAATCTTCTTGAGATTATTTTTATCTTCTGCTGGAATCTCTCTATGATCATTTGCAAATTATGCAAAAATGAGTTCAAATTGGGCGATTGCTTACTTAACCCTGATTCAACAGGTCAATAATTGGTCATATGAATGTTTTCTGATTCTTTTTCTGCTGTGATTCATTTCCAGAGTTTAGTCATAGATTATAGGAAATAACCTGCTAGCGATTGTGTTGTATTTGTATTAGATATAGTATGTTTGATTTGATTATAGGGGAATGAGGAATGGGAATGGATGATTCTCATTCTCCTGTTTTGTTGGGGGCCATAGTGCTTGGAGGAATGTTTCTCTTTCCCCAAATCTTCACTTTTGTTCCCAATCCTGTAGCCCCGATTTTGCGATTTGAGCAGAGCGTTGCTTCCATAGTGAACTTCCTTGACTTTTGTTTTGTGCTTCTGGAGTTCAGGACTCGTTCTCCTTGTTCCTTCAGATTCTAGCTTCATCTGCCTGCAGCGTCTTTGGTGATTCAAGTTATTGGGTTTGACTTGATCGGTTGTTGTTTGAATTCGAACTTGGGTTAGGTGGTGGTGTCTGCATGATGTTTTCTGAAACCCTAATCGGATTCCTAAGAGTTAACCTACCACCAAATTTCAGCAATCATGCCATACTAAACAGTTTTTTGTATCTTGAGGAATGACTGATTTCAATTCCATTCCCATTCTAGTTGAGTTGCAATTAACTCCTTTTATAGAGAACATCTTGTGGAATGGTTTGAAGATTTAGGTTCTTGAGCTGTAATAAAACCAGTTTGCATTAAAGCACATTGAAGAAATTACTAGCAGTAGGGTGGATCCAGGCATATGCAAGTAATGCAACTGGGTAAATGTTCAATCAGTGTCCACAATTTTTTTTTGGGGAAGGAAGATAGCAAAGGGGAGGTAAAAGTAGATCAGAGTACAAAATGTAACATGCTTGGTTTGCGTTCATTAGCAAAAAAACACAGCATAACAGTCACAGGATTGTTTAGAGACGAGTTAGTTTGTACAAGCAAACAGCAAAGGAACGTGAAATCTATTATCCGCGATGATAACCTCGCTCCAATCTCAGTTAGGCAGAATCATATGGAAAATCTGCATGAGTAACTTGTATGTATCTCCTAACATGCCAAGATAATGTCTGGATAGAAGCAGAATAAAGCAGATATTCTTTATCCGACAGCACCAGGACTAGAACACGCGAACACATTATGTTTGTAAGGATAGAAGTAGCTGAAAACCAAGGGTCCTACAATTCTTTGGTATAGCGGAAGAACCTCCGCATTGGAGTGTTATTATTCTCTCGTTTTTTCCTCTTGCGCGTTTTTTCCTCTTGCGCATCTTAATTACACGAAGTGGGAAAGGCTGGGGGCAAATTTGAGGACGCGGGATTTCAACCCCCCAATGGTATCCTTTCCTTAAAACTAACAATTCCGCCTAGCATTTCCAGCATTCTGTTATGTGAAAATGGTTTATGGGTTCGCGGCTTTTACACAAACATAACTAGGATGCCCATCTTGTTGATCAAATTTTAGATAACTAAATATATGATATTACTAAAGTTCGTAGACACTCGTGAGCATGAGCATATAGGATAGGAGTAGCCCATCAAATTATATTAGAGGTGCCAATTGGGTGGATCGATTAGGGTTCAAGTTTACCCGTTCGGGTTCGGTCAATATCGGGTCAAATCATATGTCAAGTATATTATGTGTTCCGATTGGTTCGGGTAAATTCGGGTTGAGTTAGTTGGGGTGAAAATGGATTTTAGGTTTAGGTTAGGTTCATGTCGGATCACATTTACCTTTATTATAAAAAATGATTATTTTTTGTTTATCTTAATGGTTGACTATTAAAATTTCATTAATTAATTAATTAATTATATTAAGTCTTATTATATGTAATTTATATTATTATTGTGTTTGAAAATGAGAATATTAAAGTAATTACAAGGCCGAGTCGGGTCTTGTTCGGCTTGAGTATGAGTTAGGTCATGTTTGTCTATATTTGTGTCCATTTGAGCATTGAGTCAAAATAGGTCAAGCTTGGGTTTGAGTTTTGATTGCGCACAACGCTAGATTTTCGGGTTCGATCGAGTGTGACTTTGAGCAGGTTGAGTCAGGTTTTCTTATAGAAGATACATTCAAATGAGGGTAAAATAAAACAATACAGTATATAATAGTGTATTATTGCACCAGAATTCAAATATAAGATACATTCAAATTCAAATGTGAATTCCTTCCGTTGCTAGATTCAAGTTTAATGTGGCAGTGATAGGAAGAAGACAGAGTTAGGGTTTATGCTGTTTTGTCACGCTGCAACGTCCCCTCGCTTAATCTGTCAAAGATCAACTTTAATCACCAACTTACTAACAGTTCCATCCAGTATCCATCTAGTTCAATTGTGTGAAAAATGGTTAGGGATTTGTGGCTGAAAAGGAGGAACAACTAAATATAACTTGCCTGATAAATTGTGTGCATCAGATAACCCCAGACTCCTGCTTCCTCCTCAGACTTCGCCGAGTTCATCCAACATCCTCGAGCAGATATGACCGTCCCAATCTACACAAAAAAAGTTGACAGATGAGGACCTTATAACTTGTATGCATTGCAGAACTATCAATTGTGCTAAAATACGCTCCCAAAGCATTCGGAAATCTGCAGAGCAACGATAGACATACTGCAAAGTAAACCATAACCAAGGTAAAAGTCCACCTGCACATAAATTCCAATCACATCAGTTATTTCGTTAAACAATGAATTTTACACAAAGCTAAAACCTGATCAACACAACAAAAATGTCAATTGTCATTCTAGTTTTTCACTGTATTCCACTTATATTGCTAGTTTGAGAAGCACAAAACTCAATCAAAGATCATTCCTTGTACATTTCAGTTAATCTTTTTATAAACTCAATTCCCACTCCTTTGACAGCAAAATCCAAAATTCAATTGATATCAAGAAAGATAGTGACCAATGGGGTGGTTATGGGCCTTATACTTTTTTGGCCCATTTGCAGAAATACACCAAATCGGTGTTCGGTTTGCAAAAATATACCAGTTTTCTGAGAATAGCAAAAATAGGATAGGTGGGTCATTTATGCTAAAAAATAGGTCATTTGTGCTAAAAAATAATGACTGATTTTACCTTTAAATTTAAATGTAAAAATCATTAAAAGGAGATTTATGAATTAAAAGAAAAGTTAAAAAATATATAAAAAAATCAAATATACGTTAAAATAATTTTTTAATTTTTTTTTCTCAGAAATTTAAAAATAATAAAAGTAGCCGGATGAAAAACATCACCTTAGTAAGAGAATTAATACTGACAGGAACAAATTTTTTGTTGACAGGATATATGTTTTTTATGACAAGGCTAAAAATTAATACTGACAGGATGGAGTTTATAATAGGAAAGAGAAAAAAGATACGATTTTATCCTACCATAACTAGAAATTAAAGGCATGTCCAAGATGACAAAGTTATTCGTTCACTACGACAGGATTAATGTTTATAGTGACAAAGCTGCGGATGTACATTGACAGGATTGAAGCTATAATCTAGGAGAGAATCATTGAAGATACGGTAAATCATATCTTTAGGATTATTAACCATATTTACAAAAGGATTGTCAATATATATCTTGAAATCATAATATTATTACATTGACAGGATGAATATTGTTCTTGACAATCCCAAATATGAACATTGACAGGATATGATCAATAATCGACGGGAGATTGAGTAAAGATACGGTTTTGACCTAAATTATAACCACTAGATTATAGTCGGTGGGAGATGGAGCCGGAGGTTGGTCTGCTCTTGGGGTCGAGGCCGGAGCCGGATTGCGCCGGAGTGCTTGCGCAACGACGGAGGGTGAAGGCAGCGACAGTCGGGCTGCTCTTGTGTGTTCTGGTTAGGGATTGGGATTGGGTCGGTCGGGGGCGCCGGAGTGTAGGCGCAGCGACGGAGCCGGAGACGCGGGCTCAGGTCCGAGCCCCGGAGACTTGGGGTTGGGGATGAGCGCCGGAGACTTAGGGTTGGGGCTGTTCTTGTGTGTTTTTGGTTAGGGATTGGGTCGGTCGGGGCTAGGCTATCCTGTTAGTAGGGATTGGGTTGGGATTGGGAAATTTTTTTTTTTAATTTCAGTTTTTTTTATTATTTAATTATTTAAAATAATTTTAAAATATAAGAAAAATGAAAAATACTTAAAATATTTAACTTTTTTTTTTTCTGATTTTTTGGGGGTGGTAGGTAGTTTTGATAATTAAATAAGGTATTTTTACAAATTTCCATATATTGATGCAATTGTTTTCAAACCTAGGTATTTTTGCAAACCAATTATCAAATTGGAGTATTTAGTAGTAATTCCCCTACTTTTTTTTTTTGAGAAAATGGGTTTTATAAACCTTTTTCATTGTTTTTTTTAACGTTTATAGACCCCATAATAAATTATTTTATTATATAGACTTTTTAATATATATTGTTCCATTTATACCCTTCAATGCTTTTTATTTTTTTAAAAGTTAACATCCTTAATAATAAATTTGAAAAATGGGTACAAAAAAATATTCAAATTAAATATAATATATATTATAAGGAAAAAATAATAGTTTATTATATTCAATCCCTAATAAATTATCCAAGTACGTATATTACAATTAACATTATTAATTATTGTAACACAATAACTTTTGTATTGTGATACAATATTTCACCTCTATTGTAATACAATATTACTACTGTAGAGATTCCATATTGTAATACAATGAATAATTTAGTGTAATTATTCATGTTTTACAATAAATACAATTTTTATTGTAAATGTATTGTAATTGATTATTCTAATCGCATATGAAAATATTACAAAAAAAACTGATGTCAATATATATGTTATGCTATAAATTAGTGCATGCTCGTATTATATGAATGCAGAATTTCAAAAAAAGAAAATTTATAATTATCTTTATTTTTTTTTAAAAATAGTTTTTCAATTTTATTGTTAAAGTATATTAACTTTTTATCAAACTAAAGCAATTAAGGGTAAACAAGTAATAACACCAACAAAAGGGTCTATATACTTAAAAAATTTATTAGGAGGTCTATTAACTAAACAAATTATGGAAGAGGGTCCTAATCCTTCAATTTCTTTTCACACATGATTTTTCAATAAAGATATTAAATTTCTTTTCACACATGTTATGTATATAAATTAATTATTTGATTTCTATTATTTTATTTGTATCTATATTAATTTTTGATAGAATGAATTATTTATATCTAGATTAATTTTTATTTTTTTATTTCTCGCATAATTTGATCATTATCAAATTAATTCTCATATTGTTATTCAGATTTATTATTTTTGTCATATTTTTAATAGTTTTTTAATAGATAATCAATATAATTTTATGATATTATGTTAAGTTTATATTTATATACTCCCTCCGTTCGGCAAAACATGGAATTTTTTTTTCGAAATATTCAAGAAAAAATAAATATTTACGAAAAAATTCACGACTTCAAAATATTTACAAAAATTTTCAAAATTTGCAGAGTTCACAGAAACACGCGGTTTCAGTCCGCGTGTTATTAACAATCGATATCTCCCTCCGAAAAAATTTGGTCAAATTTAAAGTTGTTATAGAAACGCGGTTTGAAACCACGTTTTATAATCCAGTTGGGATAAAACGCGGTTTCAATCCGCGTCTTTATGTATTTTCAAATTTAAAAAAATGAAATAAGTAACACGCGGCATCAAGCCGCGTCTTACGTTACTGAAATTAATTATAAAAAAAAGGGAAGAAGAAGGAGGGGAGGCAGAGCGCCATCCCGGAGCCGGAAGCCAACAGGTCGAGCGCCACCACCTTCTCCTAGCGTGCCTCTTCCCGCCTGTGATTCTCCGCCCATCGTCGAGCCTCTTCCCGCCGACCACCGAACCTCTTCCCGTCGTTTACCAACCATCGCCTGCGACTCCTCCACCCACCGCTGCTACCACGTTCTCCGGTGAAGCCTGGTAAGCTCGATTTCCATCTCAATTTCTTGCCTCAGGAGCCTTACGATCGTGCAATTGCTCGTTTCTGGTGCAAATTCATTGATGAAAAGTAGGTGAAACTCGATTTAAGTTCCAATTTCTTTAATTCGATTCACGTGAACGGATTAAAAATGAAATTCGATTGGGGAAATTAGGTTTCTCCGGAGAACCAGGCTTCGGTGGGTGGCTGCGGTGGGTGGAGGAGTCTTAGGCGATGGTCGGTGGACGGCGGGAAGAGGCTCGGCGGTGGGCGGAGAGTCGCGGGCGGTAAAAGGCCAGGAGAAGGTGGTGGCGGCTCGAGACTTGCAGCGCCTGTTGGCTCCGGCCCGGGCTGGCGCTCTGACTTGCAGCGCTCCTTCTTCTTCCCTTTTTTTTTTTTTTAATTTCAGTAAAGTAAAACGCGGCTTGATGCCGCGTGTTACTTATTTCATTTTTTTTAAAATTTGAAAATACATAAAGACGCGGTTTTAAACCGCGTTTTATCTATAAAACGCGGTTTTAAACCGCGTTTCTATAACAACCTTAAATTTGACTAAATTTTTTCGGGGGAGAGATATCAATTGTTAATAACACGCGGACTGAGACCGCGTGTTTCTGTGAACTCTGCAAAATTTGGATATTTTTGTAAATATTTTGAAGTCGTGGATTTTTTCGTAAATATTTATTTTTTCTTGAATATTTTGAAAAAAAATTCCAAAACTTGTCACTTTACTATTCATGCACGCTTTTTTAGGGGATAAAAACTATATAAAATATCTAGTTTTTTAATAATTTTTTTAACAATTTCGTAGTTATTATTAATAAGTACAAAGTTGTTAAAAAAATTTATTAAAAAATAAATATTTTATATAGTTTTATCATTCTAAAAAAGCGTGCATGAATAGTAAACGACATGTTTTACCGAACGGAGAGAGTAGATAACATTAAACACCCAACAAAAGGGAGAAATCGGGGACCACACAAGAATTGGGAAGAGAAATTGCCGTGTAGGCTTGGATCAAATTTGGGAAGAGGTGAGAGTGACACATAACATTTGTGGAATTTAATTGAGGTGGGTGATTACTAGTATATTTTAGTTCTAGCCTATTTTCGAGCATAATTTTTTTTTTCAAATTTTTAATACTTTAAAAATTTATAAAAAAATATCTATCAATAGACACCAATATTGTATGTGTTAATTAAGAAAAAAAGATCAATAATTAATATATAATATATGTACATTTGGGTTTAAATAAAAACAATGTAGTATACAGTAAATAAAATTATATTATTTTGAATCTTTATTAATATATAATTGCAATTAACTTTTGAATCCTTATTTTGTGTTAAAACTGAGAAATGAAATTATATTATTTTTTAAAATTATACTAAAAATAGAAAACAATTAATTTGTTTTACACGTAAATTAGATAATTCAATTCACATATAGAAATATTTATATTATGTAATATAATTATTATTATACTCCCTCCGTTCGGCAAAACTTGTCATTTTATAGTGTTATTTTTCTTCAAAAAAACTTGTCATTGTAGTTATTTTGCCCTTCACTTTACAAAAATGCCCTTGATATGATTGATGGTTTGTTAGTTGTAGTTTTTGATAAAGTAAAAAATAAGGGTAATAATTGAAGGTAAATTAGTACATTTGTTGATTGCCTTAAAACTTGTGAAATAAGCTAAAATGACAAGTTTTGCCGAACGGAGGGAGTATCATATTAGTATAATGTTGGTAAATGAATAAAAAAAGTTTGAAAGAAGAGTGAACAGATAAACGAGATAAAAGATAAAAAAAGGAGTTAATTAAGAAACTCTCGTGGGTTATAGGGATGTGAGTGGAAATGTAAAATGAGTTGTTCAAAGAAGGGTAAAGAGAGAAAGATAAAAAGTGGAGTTAAGAAACACTAATAGGTACGGATGAATGTGGATGCTCAAAGTAAAGTACCCTTGTTGATTTTTTTTAGGAGGGGATTAACATTAGGCTATGAAGTATGAATTCCATTACCCACTAACCCTAATTCCCCAATCTACAATATACCCAATTTGTAATGTAATGAAATTGAGGGAAGAAACATACTTACTGGGTATAGAAATAGAAGACGAAAAGCCCCAAGGAGGCAACAATTTGGTAGAGGATCGAAGCCATGGAGATGAAAGCAAAGACCCTATAAAGAAGAAGCCACTTTGGTTTCATCCCTCTCCAGCAAGGGACCCACAAACAGCCATGGCTAAGATGATCGCCTGATCTCAGCCTCGTCTTGATGGGAACGAAAGAAATCGCGGCCGGAACAGCGATGATAAGAGCGCAAACTGGGACTTGCCATCGCCACCAGTACTCAAAACCCACTTCCCCATTTGGAATTGAAGTGGACGCCTCCAGTGTTTTTTTACTGTTAAATCGATCTTGAGGGAGGGCGTGGAAATTAGCAAAATGGGTTATTTGCAAATTTGGAGGGCTGGTATTATTGGGTCATTAATAAGGGGTGGAGATTCAAGTGAATCAAATTAATGGACGGCATAGACAGTTGAAGATGGAGCCAACTCAATAATATGGGAGGGAAGAGAAATTTCGTCCTGTACATGCCCCACCAATTATTGCTTTTTTTTTTTTTTAATTATTGTTGCGGATGATTGCGGATGAGGGCTTGAAGACTTTTATAAATGTAAATGTCAAAGTCCCTGACAGAGCGGCAAAATTGTGCAACCTTATCTGTCCCTCTGTTGCCATTTCGGGGCACTTGCGATAAGAAGACTTCTCTCACACTTGACTACAATGTTTTGACATCGGACATTATTAGTTCAATTTCCCATGAGCATGTAAAATTTATTTTTAAATGATTTATAATTATAACATAGTTTCCTTTGATTTAACTTGTTTATACCCAATGCGGAAATTTGGATTATTCCATCTCTTAATGACAAAGTCTTAGCTTTTAGTGGGGTCTGGTTGTCAATTATGTCGTAACCAATGTGGATTGTTCTACCCTCCCAATCTCAAATGATGTAACCAATTGAGTTATTGTTGTTATCAAGTGTAAATCCATCGAAGTTTAATTTAAACGTACCAACATGTGGTTTTCTCTACTTAGCAACTTTTTATCGTAGTCTCGATTGTGGATTGGTAATATTATCATCCAGAGTACGTTGAATATCATCCCCATTTCCATTCATTGAGGTTTTCTTCCAATATTGTTGGGAGACTATATCATGTACCGATTACCGGTGTTATATGCACTCATACGTGTGGATTTAAAATCAGTTTGAACCATACGGTGACACTTGTTCAGTGATAAATACGTCTGATATATATATATATATATATATATATATATATATATATATATATATATATATATATATATATATATATATATATATCATATGTACTCAGCCCTTAACGTGTATCATGTACACAAATCTGGGCCGTTGATCTATAGAAAATGAAAGGGTAGGATAATGCCATGTGTCTTGGTGGTGTTTTACAAAAGGGGGATAATTAATCCCAATTTCACCCCACAAATACGTACGTGTGTGAAGAATGAACAAAACCTAAATCTTTGTTGGTCTTCTTCTTCGACTGGTTCCAAAATGAGAGCCGCCTCATGGGTGGTTCCAATCTTATGAAATCAATCAAGCGTGGAAGGTGAAGCCCTAATTGAAATTTGAGAGATCGAGAGATGGCGGATCTGATGGCCCCTCCTTTTTGCTCCCATGGAGATGGAGAATGCAATGGCGATGGAGGATGACGGATGAGATGGTGATGGCGGATGGCAATGGTGGATGGCGACTCGGTAAGCAAAGTCGAAGGAGACGGCGATGGCGGCAAGCGAAGGCAGCGACGAAGGCGATTAGCGAAACCACCAATACATGGGGTGGAGGCGATGGCGGATGTGCGAACCCTTGTGACTCCGGCGATGGCATTTTGCACCCACCCGAAGCGAACGTCGCCGGCTGCTTGGTCGGAAACACTCCTCTCCCCTTAACCTTCATGTTCTAGCGTGGTTCCTTTCAGATCTGCAAGCTCTCCCCGACATCGACATAACCACCACAATCAACCGAGGCTTCATCGGAGATTATTAAGAAGGGGGCTGTTTTTAGGGAGAAAATTGATTGAATTCGAGGCGGCCGCCAGGGAGTGCGGAGGTGGATGCATCGATGGACGATCGGTGACCCCCTAACAACACCTTGTTGCCATCTTTTAAGAGAGAAATAGCTACTGCGACTCTCGGCTCCGGTGGATTCGCTATCTTCCCCTCCATTCTCGTGAGTTCAAGTTTATTAGTGAAAAAAGACGTGACCATCTCCGTCATCTCAGAGGATTTCTCCGAAGTGTACCTTGATTTCTCCGAAGTCACCACCTCAGAGGATTATCCTTATTCATAAATTAGCCAGGGAACGTTGATTGTTAGTGTGTTTCAATTCGTTTATCTGATCAGCACTTTCCATCGAACCCTCTTTGTAATTCATTTGTTTGTATGGACTGATTTTTTGCTTAATGAGATGATTTTTTTGGCGGTCTAGTGAATGAAAAATGCATCGACACCATCGAATAATCATATGATACCATCGAATAATCCAGCGATACCATCGAATAATTTTTAGTTATTTGTTAAAATGACATAACTAGCCGAATAATATTGTAACACCATCGAATAATTAAGGTATACCATCGAATAATAAAGCGATACCATCAAATAATCAAGCGATACCATCGAATAGTTTTTAGTTAAAAGTTCAGGGCGTTTTCAGGGTGTTAGCCGATTAGAATAATCCATCGATACCATCGCATAATACGTCAATACGATTGAATAATACAATGATACCATCGAATAATCAAAATGATTAACCAACTAAACAGACACATACGACTGAATAATCCTTCATATACTAGTGTATAATCATTTATATCCGACCGAATTATCATCTATCCAGGCCATCTAGTTTCCAAACACAAAAACACCCGGCTGGGCCCCACAAGGGGGAAGACACGCGCTTGAAAGGCTGAAGTCAGCAAGTAACCTATAGAAAAAAGGTGGGACCCACCGATTTCCAATTAAAAAAGGCAAATGGGCTAATTAATCTCCACCCTCCATCTCAACCAATGAACAACCCAGATTTGTGTACATGATACAAGTTAAGGGCTGAGTACATCGGAACTAACTTCTCTCTCTATATACACACACATATGATATGTGTAACATATCTATAATATATTCACATAATTTTTTTAAAACCAAGTTTAGAAATTTTTGAAAAAATAAATAAAAAATACATATATACACATCTGTTTGGTTGTTCCCTTTTTTTTATGTTTCAACTTTATTTGGTTTTAAAATTTTAACATGAACGAATTATGGATTCATTTGTATTATTTTTCAAAAGGGGTCCCCTATTTGCACAACCATTTTATCATCAGATACACGGTCATGAATGCACATATATTTTTTTTAAAAACCGCATACGTACGTGCATCTACATTGTGCGTAGATAAGTTTTCGGTAACTTAGGCCGCACTTTGCAATCACACATTGCGAATTCGCGGATCTATATATATTTTTTTACCAAAAAATAGATATAGGAAAGTTGAGAAGTTTACTTGAATAAAAAGATGAAATATTTTAATTTACATAGCGACTTTAGACAATATCTCAAAACGACTTTTGTCAAGAAAATTTCAAATAAATTGCATGCATGTCCTTTTCATTTCTTCCAAAAAATTGCAAAATGGTTTACAACTCTCTCTTCTACGAATCGAAACCTAAATATGTTGAAAAAACTATTGTGATTGAAAACAGGCTAAAATCGATGAAATTAGTCAAGGTATCAATTGATCGAGAATCGAATTGGTATATCGATTATCTTAGATGATTTTCGAATGACATTCGATGATTATTTGTGGCCGTCGTTCAAAAAAATTGTCGAAGTTCGTAGAGGATGAGCTAAATAAGGGACCTCATCAAAAGGTGTCGAGGGTACGCAAAAGCCTCATCAAACATTGTCGAGGGTACACAAAAGCCTCATCAAACGTTTTCGAGGGTACGCATAAGCCTCATCAAACGTTGCCGAGTGTACATAGGACCCTCATGAAACATTGCCGAGGTCCCTTATTTAGTTTGTCCTTTGCGAACCTCGACAATTTTTTCAAACGACTGCCACAAATAATCATCGAATGTCATTAGATAATCATTTAAGACGATAGATATACCAATTCGAGTCTCGATCAATTGATACCTTGACTAATTTCATCGATTTTAGCCTGTTTTCAATCACAATAGTTCGTTCAACATATTTAGGTTTTGATTCGTAGAAGAGAGAGTTTTTGGACTATTTTGCAATTTGTTTGGAAAAAATAAAAATGATTTATATGTAATTTACTTGAAATTATCTTGACAAAAGCCGTTTTGGGATCTTGTCTAATGCTTCACTATTTATTTATTAGTTGAAAACTCTTATTTTTTAAAATCTTGACAAATAATATGTTTTTGGAAGAAAAAAAGTGTAAGAAGGGTGGCCTTATCCCTTTTTTGCTCATTTTCGTCAGTTCGTAATCTTACAAGGGTGAAGCAATGGCATCCTGGCCAATCTGTTGCTATGCGTCTTCCTCTCCGACTCGACCTTCTTTTTTAGGCCTGTTTTGCCTTGTTTCTATCTTGTTTCGGTCGGAATATTGCTTCATACTTCTATTTGGGTTGTATTCGGGTCCGCAAATTGTTCGATTAGTCTATATTTGCCCTTTTTCTTCTTGATTTCGCTATCTACATTGATGGTTGTTTTTGGCTTGGTGGTCACTGGTCAGGGGTTGGAGTGGCGATTTAAAGCTTTTATGGAAGTCAATTTCGGTGGCTTACAGTGTCGTTGAGTTGTGCTCCGAGGGTCTCTCTTCGATAGATCGTGGGTGTGCCTGGCTGACTTATTATAAAATCGATCACACTACGCCATACAGACACTCAGGAGACGGACAATGGTCGTCGCCTGAGAGCAGAAACCGTCGCTAGAACATTGAAGCGACGGACGTCCGTCTCCTGAAGGGTTGTCTCATCAGCACCGTCCCTTCAGTTAAATGGCGACGGAATGGTTAAGTTCGTCGCTTCAGTTACATCCATGCGACGAACTATTGTCATCTCTAGGACATAATTTCTGAAATATCAACTATCTCATCCTCCATTCGTCGAACACCCTCCTTTGTCACCTCTCTTGCACATAATTTCTGAAACCATCTACATAGAGCAATCAAAGGCTTGACAACATGATCTGGTAAGTATGCACGAATGACAATTGGAAGAAGGCGTTGCAGCATAACGTGGCAATCGTGCATCTTCAAGCCTTGAAACCTTTTTTCCTCGACCTTAACTTTGTGTTTCAAACTCCCAGCTTAACTATGCGGGTATTTAACATCAGCAAACCATTCGAACACCTCTCGGAGATCCTCCTTCCTCACTACATATGGCGCATGAGGAAGTTGTCCGTTTCCCCTTGCATGTAATGATGACCGAACCCCTCTCCGTTTTAAAGCAACACGAGCTTGGGCACCATCTTTGGACTTTCCTTCGATCGAGAGAGTAGTCCCAATAATGTTGTCAAAAACATTCTTTTCAATGTGCATGACATCAAGGCAATATCTCACTCTCATAGATGGCCAGTACGGTAATCTCCAAAACATGCACTTGTTAGTCCAACATAATTGATTCTTCGAACTGAATGGAGTCTTGAACTGTGGATGCAAGCTAAGGGAGGGGAACATGCATCTGATTGTGGTTGAAAGAAAAATACATAAATAAAAATACACATACACAAAAAAAGGAGAGTTTGGTGTTCATACCTATCAATCCTCGATAAGATCTTCTTCCCAGACAACGAACGGGGTCTTAGCCTGAATTCGCTCTTCCCATTGAAAGCACGAACAGCGGACCGCCAAGGATGGTCACCTGCGAGCCATCTACGATGACTTTCGTATACCATCCTCCCACACTCATATGTTGTAGAAGTATCATCCAAACAATGTGGACATGCTTTGTACCCCTTCATCGTTGATCCTGCTAGCATCCCTAAACCGGGAAAGTCACTAATAGTCCATAAAACTATTGCTTTCATTGTGAACATATACTGTGAATATCGATCAACTGTAGGCACTCCAGTATGCCATAACTGCAGAAGCTCATCGATCAGTGGCTCCATAAACACACTCAAACACTTCCCATGAGACTTAGGACCCGGGATCAATAAAGTCAACATGTTGAATTCCTCTTTCATACACATCGAAGGAGGCAAATTATACGGCATCAAAATGACAGGCCATGTGCTATGGAGAGTTGCTAGCTTCCCAAATGGATTGAATCCATCAGTTGCCAATCCGAGCCGCACATTCCTCACATACCTAGAAAAATGAGGGAACATTCTATCAAACTCTACCCATGTCTCCCCATCTGCAGGGTGTGTCAGACGGTCATTATTCCTCACCCTCTCGCCATGCCATCGCATCTGCTTTGCAATGTGTGGAGACATGTACAAGCGTTTCAGTCTGGGAGTTAAAGGGAAGTATTTAACCACTTTTTCTAGGGATTTTACGTCTGCCACTACCTAGATGTGATTTCCATCTTGAAGTATGACATATGGGACAAACTTCCTCATTTGCATACCTCTTATAAAACAACACGCAGTTATACTCACAGGCGTGAATATTTTCATAGCTCAATCCGAGATCTTTGCACACCTTTCGAATGCTTTTCCAATCAACAGGAAATCTATGTCCGGGTGGAAGCATGCTGCAAACTTCATGACAATGGCCATCCATACTCTTATCTGACCGTCCGTTTTCCACCTTCAACTTCATAGAACGTAAAATAGCAGTCAAAACAGTCCTTGTACTACCAGGATACAACGGAGCTTGAGCTTCCGCTAAAAGCCTCTCGTATTTTTGGTAATCATCATCGACCATATCACAGAAATCATGTTTATCGCCCGCCTCGTACCCAACATGATAAGGAAAGCTGTCATGGATGATGTCCAAGGCGGGATCATGACCGGAGGAAGAGGAAGCCCTTTGCTCTAAGTATTGCGTTCTACGCAAGGAAACTATCGACTTAACTGGATCTTCTCCATGACTGTCCCATACTGTATAATCCGGCCACATACCATAATGAGACAAGTGGTGCAACATTGTTGGAATGTTCACAGATTGTCGAGCGTTATGGCAATGGTCGCACGGACAAGGAAAATAGGTCCTCCCATTTGCATTTGCAGCGACATTGTTCACGAAACTAGCAATCCCATTAAGGTATTCATTGGAAGTACGAGGAAACTGCATCCATCTCTTATCCATTTTCTAAATTCACTATCATTTACAAAATATAAATCCATCACACAACTTATAGCACTACAACATCACTACATATCTCTATCCACTTCACACAAATTCATTTTCCAAATTCAATATCATTTTAGAAATATAATACGAAATCCAAGTTAAACATGTCACACATATCAAATTAAATCCATCACACATTTCATCACACATTCCAAATCATCACACATCCCAAATCTCAAACAAATTCCTTTCTACAAATCTAACCATTATTTCACAATTCATTCCCTCTATTTAACTAAATATGTATAAAACAAAAATAAAAAATAAACACTAACCTTGCTACAAACTCAAGTGACTTCTTCAATCACCCCATAACTTGTTTAGATCTACAACAAAATTTCCAAATCACCAATTTAACCAATATTTCACAAATGCATCAATATTTAAAATTACAAGTATAAAAAAAATAAAGCATAACAAACCTTGCCACAACTCAAAATATATTGTTAGTCTTCTTGAATTTTCACAAACCTAACTTATGTAAATGATTTTAAATTTGAAAATGGAAAAGATGGAAAATAGAGGAAAAGATGGAAAATGGAGGAAAAGAAAGGAGATGAAGAACAAGAAGATGCACAAATGGATCTGGGCGTGGTTTAAGGTTACTGTTGTAACCTTAACGCCATTCAATGAGGTAGGTAACTGCATTAAATTTGGGGAAATTTAAAAACCACTCAGGCGACGAACATATCACTTTACCCGTCGCTCCAATACGTCCCATAAATGAAGCCCAGTAGAAACCATTCAGGCGACGATACACATTACTCAAGCGACGGAATGAGAAGTGTTCGTCGCCAGAACACACTTCAAGCGACGGACAATGACCCTCATCCGTCGCTTCATAGCTATCTCCATTGACTTGTAGTTTAACCACACGCAGGCGACGGTATGAGTAAGTCCGTCGCTAGAAATACATTGGAGCGACGACATTTCCTCTGTCCGTCGCCTAAGTGTCTACCTGGCGTAGTGCGACATCATTCGCCTTGGACACTTTAGGGTCTTGACCCCCAATTGTAAAAGCTGGGCTGCTATGGCTATGGTCAGGGACTTGTGTTTGATTCCACTCTCTTGTGTTAGTAGTCCTTTTATTAAATCTCTAATCCTGACATATAATTTGGTTTATTTGGTGCACATGGAAAAAAACAACACCTTCTATTAGTGTTCGAACAAAACCGTGAATGAGGTGTATGTCTCTTCACCCCTTAATTACCTCCCGAAAGGGTTCAGAAAGAATTATGGTTAAAGCGACTTTTGAAACTATTACAAAAGCCACTGATGAGAAAGTGTCTTCCAAGATATCAACTATAAGTCTCACTTGCAATCTATCCCCTCACTACTATATATATATATATATATATATATATATTCATTAATGACATTTAGAAGATGACATTTTTTTATAAAATGTCATTAAATATATGTTTTATGATGTTATATATATATATATATATATATATATATATATATATATATATATATATATATATATATATATATATATATATATATATATATATATATATATATATTCATTAATGACATTTAGAAGATGACGTTTTTTTTTTATAAAATGTCATTAAATATATGTTTTATGATGTTTATATAAAAAAACGTCATTAATTTATAGAACGCATTTTATTTATAGCATTTTACAAACGCAAATTCATAGCGTTTTGTAAACGCCATGTTATTAGATGGTAATATTATGGACTAAATTTTACGGTGTTTCTAAAATGTCATAAAATTAGGGGCAATTTTTTACCTAATTTGCTTACATCTTTTATAGAGTGCAGTCTTTGTTTTAAAAGTAAAAACAGATCGAGGAGAGAGGGGATTGAAGAGTTAGAGTTTCGGCTAAAATCACCCAGATCTCCACCATCTGCTTAAGGCAATTGCAAAAGGTTTGGGATCTCATCATTTCTCCCTTTGTCTAGCAACTTCAAAACACGGTTTGGACAATCTATTCTTCACCTCTTTTCTAGTTATAGTTTGTCTGGAATGTTAGACATCGAGATGGCGGCGATAGAGGCCGCTCCTCTGCCAAGTCCTTCGAGGACGTGGAGAGGGAGAAGTTGCATCTCAACGAGATCGACTAATTAATTCCTCAGGAAGCTTAGGTTATCAAGAACCTCTACTCCAAGATGGGTCGCTACACTTGCAACGTACAAGTAAGGAATTTTAGATTTTAACTTGCATGTTTGAAGTAAGGTTCGTCATCTTTCTTAGGGTTTGGTGTTCCCATTCATGGTTGGTTTGCTTGTTAGACGAACGAGACTGAAATTTCTACTGTGTTTATGGTTTTCAGATTGGTTAATTGTGAAGAAGTGTAGACCAGGTTTTTTTTTCCTGTTTTATTGTATGTTTTCTACTTTTCTATATGAATAATTAATCTGATGTAATTGGAAACATATTTCTTGTACGTCTACCTAGGATTGGTATTTATGAATTGAGCAATGCTCAATCCCTCCTGGGGCGGAGTGTTGATCGTATATTTGACCTTTTGGCCCTTGTAATCAAGCTTATCTTGATTGGAACCCCTTTCATTGGAAAAAGATTTAGCTATAATTCTATTAATGAAACCTTAGTGTGAAAAACTTGTAATAACGATGAACATATGGGTGCATGGAACGCTATTATGGTCAATAGTATACGTAAACCAATCCTCTTAAAGATCAAAGTAAGACAATCTCCACACAACGATCCAAATGTTACCTCTACGTACACAAAGAATATATCATTTGCATGAGGTAGTTTACCTTTTCTATCGTCATGCCAAAGAAAGGTTAATATGCTAATAAGCTATTGAAACGGTAGGAGAATAGGAAAAAAACTTTCTAGACAAAGATAAACTCATGGAGACTCAGTGAGCGCTTCAATCTACTTGCATTAGCTGAGATTAAATATGAGAAGATCCTGGATAAGGTGATTTGGAAATCTGTTGGGTTCACTGACACGGTGTGGTCTCCAGCCACAAGTAGATCTGGCAACATTGCTATCATCTGGAATAGCTTCCAACTAGTTAACGATTGTGTTTCTATTGAAATCCATCTGTCCAGAATTATCGATGTTAGACACATCAACACTACCAAAGCTATTAATTGATTGATCCTATTAGTTTACGCCTCACCCAACCCTGAAGAAAAATATGTATTCTAGAAAATGTTCATGAAATTGACAAATCAAGCTAGCTACCTTTTGTTAAAGTCGGCTGGGCCTGGTAGGGCTAAAACAAGCTGGAGGGAGGTCGTGTGTGCGGGCCCACATACGGGAGACTCGAACAACACATAAACCCAACGGGGTTCCATCTCAAAACCAATTGGCAATGAGAGGAGTAGCCCTTCAACCTTATATGTTGTTCAATCATTCTCTATATAACCGATGTGGGACAACCACATTCCAACACGCCCCCTCAAGTGCAACGACTTTAGCCAACAAAGTTGCACTTGCCACATGCGCTTAAATGAGAACCAATGCCCGCGACATGTCAACAAGGCCAACAACCCCACTAATCCGAAGCCCAGACCGCAACTAGCCGAACCCGGCTCTGATACCATGTTAAAGTCGGCTGGGCCCGGTGGGGCTAAGACAAGCTTACAAGCTGGAGGGAGGTCATGTGTGCGGGCCCACATATGGGAGACTCGAACAACACATAAACCCAATGGGGTTCCATCTCAAAACCAATTGACAATGAGAGGAGTATCCCTTCAACCTTATATTTGTTCAATCATTCTCTATATAACCGATGTGGGACAACCACATTCCAACACGCCCCCTCAAGTGCAACGACTTTAGCCAACAAAGTTGCACTTGCCACATGCGCTTAAATGGGAACCAATGCCCGCGACATGTCAACAAGGCCAGCAACCCCACTAATCCGAAGCCCAAACCGCAACTAGCCGAACCCGGCTCTGATACCATGTTAAAGTCGGCTGGGCCCGGTGGGGCTAAGACAAGCTTACAAGCTGGACGGAGGTCGTGTGTGCGGGCCCACATACGGGAGACTCGAACAACACATAAACCCAACGGGGTTCCATCTCAAAACCAATTGGCAATGAGAGGAGTAGCCCTTCAACCTTATATGTTGTTCAATCATTCTCTATATAACCGATGTGGGACAACCACATTCCAACACGCCCCCTCAAGTGCAACGACTTTAGCCAACAAAGTTGCACTTGCCACATGCGCTTAAATGGGAACCAATGCCCGCGACATGTCAACAAGGCCAGCAACCCCACTAATCCGAAGCCCAGACCGCAACTAGCCGAACCCGGCTCTGATACCATGTTAAAGTCGGCTGGGCTCAGTGGCGCTAAGACAAGCTTACAAGCTGGAGGGAGGTCGTGTGTGCGGGCCCACATACGGGAGACTCGAACAACACATAAACCCAACGGGGTTCCATCTCAAAACCAATTGGCAATGAGAGGAGTAGCCCTTCAACCTTATATGTTGTTCAAGCATTCTCTATATAACCGATGTGGGACAACCACATTCCAACTTTGTATTGTGATGGGTTATTTAAACGAAATTGAACAAAGTTCGGATAAATGGGGAGGTGTCTCTGCTCTTCCCTCTCGATTCCATAGGATTAGCGGGTTCAAGAAAGATTTTTCATTGATAAGTATCCCCTCATTTGGAAACTCATTCACTAGGAGGAAAAAGACCGAGGGCCCTGATAATGCCATGGAAAACTTGATAGAGTCATAATACATCATGAGATCATTGACAAGGTCCCAACGCCCAATACCAAAAATGGAGAATTCTCCTCCTCGGATCATTGTCCCATAACAATTACGATTACTCAAAATGAAGCCTTTAAAGCACCTTTGTTTACGTTTGAGAACACATGACTACAAAGGAATTATTTACGTAACATTATTAAACAAGCGTGGCGAGCTCCGTGCTTTGGCTCGATCATGTTTCAAATCCAACACAAGACTCGATTTCTTAAGCTTAAGGCTAAGGAATGGAATAGAAAGACCCTTGGAAATATTTTTCAACAACTGAAGGAGCTTGACGATGAGTTACTGCAAATTCGGTTGGATTCAATACATGCACTACCATGACCCTAGAATGATTTGCTCATAAAAAAAGAGAAACTACTTCTTTTCCAAAAGTTCTTTTGGAACTAGAGAGCAAGTTTAAACACTTAAAACTAGCGGATACCACTCCTCTTATTTTCACAGAATTGCTACTGGTAAAAGAAATAGAAAAATCATCAGAATTATTACCTCTGTAGAGGAAACACTTATTGTTGGTGATGAAAACATATTTAAAAAATGAAATCAGGAGAGATTTTAAAAAGAAGTTTACGAAACAACAAATTGATCAACCGGTGTTGAGGGAATACGTGGATTTGATCAACCCTGTGATCACACATGCGGGAAATGAATTTCTCATCAAACAACCTTCTAATGTGGGGATAAAAAATGTTGCGTATAATTTATGAAATAACAAATCTCTGGGGCCGAATTACATGATGGTCGAATTCTAAAAAAATACTGGGATATCGAGTAAGGGAATAAACTACTTTCTACTCCCTCCGTTCATTAAAACTTGACGTTTTACTATTCACACACGCTTTTTGAGGTGTTAAAAACTATATAAAATATTGACTTTTTAAATATATTTTATTAATAATTTCATACTTGTTACTATTAAGTATGAATTTATAAAAACAAAATTAAAAAAAAGTTAATATTTCATATAGTTTTTATCATTTTAAAAAAACGTGCATGAATAGTAAACGACAAGTTTTAATTAATAAAGGGAGTATTATTTAGGTGCTTATTTAAATTTTATTATTGTAATTAGTCATAGATTTTAACTCCGTGATTAGTTGCTATATCTCCACACGTTTAACATGATGGGTTTCTTGTATTTGTTATATCAGTCTTTCTATCCTATGCCTTTAGGGCATAGGATAAGGACCTTAATCGGGAAAGATTCCCTACCAAAAAAATAAGTGATCCTAGGAAATCAATTTAAAAAAGCTAAAAATAATTTAAATTTGGAAAATCTTTCCCGATTGAGCTTGTTATCCTATGCCCTTGGGGCATAGGATAGAAAACCCGTTGTTATATATCTCCCTACTTGGAAATTCAATAATACACTACTGAATTTCCAATTAAGGCTCGTTTGGTTGAATGGGGGAAGTATAATTCCCGGGAACTTATTTCCCATGAATTGAATTCCCGTGAAATGTACTTCCCGTGAATTGAAAAAAGTTGTTTGGTTGAATTTTGTTTTTTAGAAATATAAGTAGGAAAATAAAGAAAATTACATTAAAAAGAGTGGAAGTTGAACTTACCTAGTCCCCCTAGGTAAGTGAACTTCCTATGATTTGAAGGAATTGAAATTTCTGGGAAGTTGAATTCCTGTGTCTTTCAACCAAACACAGGAATATATTCTACTTCTCGGATTTTTAAACTTCATGGGATTTTAAACTTCCTGTGTTTTTAACCGAATAACCAAACGAGGCCTAAGGAGATATGTAGCAAATGGGATAACCGCGGACTAGGGCTGTTATTCGAGTCGAACGAGCCGAGTATTGCATGTTCATATTCTGTTCATTTAGAATATGAACGAGCTCGAGCGGAGCCTAAATTTTTACTCGAGCTTAAAAATATGCTCATACTCGGCTCGTTTAGAAAATAAACGAGCTCGAACCGAGCTTTTTTCGAGCTTTAAGCAGTTCTACTTGCTTAATATACAGTAACTTAAAGGAAATTTTAGAAATTCCATAAAATTCGAGCTTAATTCGAGCTTAATTCGAACGAGCCGAGCTTTATATCGAGCTTAAAAATGTGCTCATACTCGGCTCGTTTAGAAAATGAACGAGATCGAACCGAGTTTTATCGAGCGAGTACGAGTCAAATTCGAGCTACTCGTGTTCACGTAACACCCCTACCGCAGACCCACTCAATAATTCTAAAATGGGATAACCCAACATCAACCAACCATTATCTACCCCGGACCCACTTCCCCATTTGGAATTGAAGTGGACGCCTCCAGTGTTGTTGACTGTTAATTAAATCGATGTGGGGTAGGGCTTGGAAAGCAAATTGGATTGTTCACAAATTTAGAGCACTCTTATTATTGGGTCATTAAAAAGGGTGGAGATTAAGTGAATGAAATTAATAAGAGGGACACAGATTCCACAAATTTTGGCTCCGTTATGATTTCATCCCAAACCCGATCTTGGTGGAATTTGAAAAAAAAGTGAATCCTTTCTTGATCACGTCACGCAAAAATTATACAGAACGGGATGTGGGATGAGGATTCACTGAGTATATATACACACGAATATACATACTGTATATCTACAATATAATTTTGTATACACTTGAGTGTGTATATATATACTGTATACCTTTGTTTGCAATATAATTTTATGTATATATTATGTCTAATTATATATAATGTGTCCAGTGTGTATATTTAAGAAAAATCGTAAAATATAAAAAATATTATAAGTTTATATATGTTACGTCTTTGAAAACCGTAAAATATATAACTTTTATATTTTTTATATTGTTTTTTTATTGGAGGAACAAGACCCATTCCGCGCCCACCCCTAAAATTAATGAAAGGCACAGACAGTTGAAGATATATGGAGCCAATTCAATAATATGGGAGGGAAGAGAAATTTCGTACTGTACATGCACCACCAATTATTTTTGGGAGACCATATAATGTACCGAGCACCGGTGTTATATGCACTCATACAGTCAATCAGTCATACGTGGGATTCAAAATCAGTTTGAATCATGTGGTGACACTTGTCCAGTACTGTGATAAATACGTCTGATATTAAAAATGTAATGAACAAATCCTTAACCCATTTAATATTTGTAAAGGATCTATGATTCGTTCAATATGTATAACATATCTATAATCCATTCACATCGGAGTTTGTAGGCATGAAGATAGTTGGTTTCAGCAGCTGAATGACTTGGATGAACAAGCTTGGGGGTGGATGTGGAAGCTGAAAGCTGAAAGCCCCTCCGAAAGTCCTCCTATTTGCCTGGCGCGCCTTGAAAGGGGCGCCGGCGACTGGCTCGTGTTTGGAGAGGTCGGCGTCACATCTTGGACTCGGCCACCTGTAGTGGGTGTGTATCGGAAGAGGAAACGGTGGTCCACGCTTTGCTAAAGTGTGAAGCGAGTGCGCAGGCATGGGAAGCATATCCGGTAGGTGATCGGGTACGGGGAATGGAGGGAGCCTCGTTGATGCAACTAGTCACTGATATACATGAAACCGAAGGTGCAACCGGCCTGCTATTCCTTCACAAATTCCTGGATAGCATGGACCGCAAGGAACTTAAGACTCTTTGAAAATTATCCCCCCAATATTTCTCTGTTACGAGATGGGTTCAGGAAATATGTGGCTGATTAGAGAACTATTTGGGACTACCGTAATGAAAGGAATGTAGAGGCTTTACGGAGGGTCGTGGGTGGGGAAACCTAGGCAAGGCCACAAGAGGGGTAATCAAGGTAAACACCGACGCTGCAATGATGGGTGAAAGCCGAGTTTGGCTTGGTGCAGTCGCCAGAGACAGCGATGGGATGATTTTCTGGGCAGCTGTCCGCCGTGTCAATGCTAATTGGGATGTGTTTGTAGCCGAAGTGCTGAACACAATATATAATGATAAATTTACAGAAATATTATAACAACTCCCAAAATAATAATAATATTCAAATAATTTGGCACTTACTATCCATAGAATCTCAAAACAATCCAAAAATATGTTTATAACTCCACATCAATAAATATCACTTTTAAAACCTTTTTAAATATATATATTAATAATTTCATAATATATATATATATAAATACATAGTCATTTTCCTGAAATCATAAATATTAAATAACATACATATATATAACATAACATATAATATATTTAACATATAACCATATATATATATATATTAACAATTAAAACAACCCAATCAACCCAAACTCAAAACCCATGAGCCAGCCCAAGGCCCAAGACCCGAAAACAAACCCAAACCCAAAACCCATACCCGGAAAAGAAAAGGAGGGAGAGGATCCGGACCAAGGAAGGAGCCAATCCGACCCGTTAGGAGGGATTCGGGTCAGGCCCAATCCGGATAATTAGGCCCAACCCTATCCCCCCCATCACCCCCTACTTCAGAGCATGAGCTCTGTTTCTCGAACGAGAGACGGCGGAAGAGGAGGGAGAGGAAGAGGAGCAGCTCGCCGGCCATGGCGGAGCTCCGACCTCCTTACCGACGTCCCACCCCGACACCCATACAGAAGAGCATAAACGCAGAAAGAAAAAAGGGGAAACGGAGGCTCACCGAGAGGGATGGAATTTGCGGCCGTCGGAGTCGCTTGAGGTCCGATTAGGCTTCATCGGAGTCGGAATCAATCGAGCTTAGCCTAGGACGTCAATATGAGGTTAAAGGTGGATTTTTAGCGTGGTTTGAGTCAGGAAACGGAGGATGGGAGCTTACCGTGGCCCTCGAAGAAACAGAGGAGCGGAGCCGCATGACTCGGCTTCGTCTCGGCGTCAGAGGAGCTGCGGCTCAACTCCGGAAGAAAGAGGAAGGAGAGGAGGTTGTTGTCCGCCGTGGAAAGAGGGGAAGGGAGCTGGGCTGCCTCGGCTTCAATGGAAGGGGAGAGGATTGGAGTTGGTGGTGCTGCTGGGTGCTCGGCCGAACAGGGGAAGTGAACGGGAGCGGGTGGCCTTGGACGGAGGTTGGAGGAGAGGTTGTCTGAGGGTACGTCGGAAACAGAGAGCGGGAGGGAGGGAGCAAGGAGGTGCGAGGTGGCGACGGTGGTGGTGATGAACACATAGGAGGGAAAGGAGAGTATTTGGGTGGCAGAAAGGGGAGGTGATGGTGGTGTTCAGGGGGTTGCGAGAAAACCTGTGAAAGGGGAGTTATGGGTTTTCAATTTTGGGGTGAAGATAAGGCAAAGAGGAAGAGAGATGTTGTGGTGGTGTGGTTGTCTGAGTTTGTGTGGGTGTGGGCAGGTGAGGAAGAGGACAAGCGGCTGAAGAGGGTGCAGCCATGAGCTGTGAATTGCAATGTGAGGCAGGGGACCACAGGAGAGAGAGAGAGAGAAGAAAAGAAAAAGGGAAAAAAAAGAAAATAAATGAAATTGGTCCCCCACAAGACAATTCAAAATAGCGGAAATAGACTCAAAACCCGCTCGCCCGATCGAATCCCGACTAAATCAAATTTAATTAAAATTTTAATTCAATTTCAAGATATTCGAAAATTAAATAAATTTCAATCAATACTCGTAACTCAATTTAATTTTATAATGCTCGATCTCCGAAATCAAATTCCATTTCTAAAACCCAATTCAAAACTATATAGAAGTTCGTTTAAGTAAAATTTCAGTTGCTCGAGGACGGAAATTCCAAAACTTCTAGAATCTAAATTTTTAAAGTCGAACATAATTTAATATTGTAAGAAAATAATATTTTAACTTTCTCGGTCTTTACAGCCACCAATGGAAACGTGACACATGACCCCCCTTTTCTGATTTGTGCCAACATTGTGCAGTATACCAAGTGCTTCATTTTGTCCAAACGGTGTCGTTTTACATCAATTGATCCGGAAAAAAATTCATGTGGGGGCAGCTCACTCCTGACACGGTGTATAAACTCAACCGAAGTTTCGATACTAGGGGGATACTCGCAAAACCCACTGTTTCAATTTTGTCCAAACGGTGTCGTTTTATTTTTTTAAACAGCTTTTTTGGTTGTTTGGATGACAAAAATAAACAAAAACATGTTAAAAAATTGTATTAAAAAATAAGCTACAAAATGGAGATTATTTGGGTGTTTTTTCTCCCTTTTATCTTATTTGATTTGAAAGTACCACAATACCCCTAATAACAACAAAATAAACTCTACTTTTTACAAATAAACTATTTTCTCCCCCATACGGAGATTATCTTGTTGTTTAAATTTTCAGCAATTGAAAAGGGGAGGAGGAGAGGGCAATTGGGTTTCTGCAAGGTGAATTGCAGGAGAGAATACAAGAAGTTGCAGGAGGGGACCATCACAATTGTAAAAGAAGTCCGAGAGAGAGAGAGAAATAAAAGGAAAAGAAATAAAATAGAATTGGTCCCCAAGGTAAGAATTCAAAATAGCGGAATAGACTCAAAACCCGCTCGCCCGATCGAATCCCGACTAAATCAAATTTAATCAAATTTTAATTAAATTTCAAGATGAACGGAATTAAATAAATTTCAATCAAAACTCGGAGCTTAATTTGATTTTTATTAATACTCGATCTCGAAAGCGAAAATCAAAATCCATTTCTAAAACCCAACGAGACGGTGACAACGAGAGGGAGACCAGATCTGAAGTCTCGAAGATCCATTCCCGCTCTAATTTTGGATCATCATCGCCGAATTAGTCGTCTATCACTCGATTGGACAGGCGAATAAATTCAAGACCGACAAGGTGACAAATGTGGATGACAAGTCCCGAGATGGAGCAGCGTCGTCTATTGGCTGGGGCAATGGCGGTGTCGACTCTGCAATTAAGGTGTCCGACATGAAGATGGTGGTTAGTCATTGGTGTTTAACTGTTTTTAAGATTGGCTAATTCCTTAATTTGTTATGGTGATTTGATTTTTCCTCACCGTGCTTCTCCAATTTAACCAAACTGGACGTGACGAATATAGTTTTATCTTCTCAATTGAAATGCATCTTGCTAAATTGTGTTGTAGAGATGTAGTCTTGATAGATAATAATTTGTGTTGTGCAGACATCCAAGGATTAGGGATATTTTCAGGTTGTGTCATGAAGATTACATTATTTGAACTCACAAGTGGTGCCGATGATATTGATTTGGGGATGATGGTGAGAGGACACATGCTTTGACTGAGATGAATGGAGTCTATTGTTCAAGTAGGCCAATGCGACTAGGTGCTGCAATACCCATAAAGAATATGGGATATCAACAAGGTAATATATATGCCTGTGATGACATGACATAATTTCAGTGCTTTAGGTAAATGAGGAACATGTGTGTTTATATGTATATTTGTATTTGTTCACCATCACACATGCTCCTCGTTTATCTAAAGGATAGTGAACAAGGCATCAATGCCTTGATGCCTTGTTTTTGTCTTACTTGTCACTTATATATTATTCGTATTCTGTATTTCTGTGTATATTTGTCTTTTGCCTTCTCCATGCCTCTTCCCTATAATTTTTTGCAGAAATTGAAAACTTGTCTCTTTTGATCAGTGCCATGTAATCCAGCCAACTAATTGTTCATTGTAGTTTCCTAAATAATATGTTAGCCTGAACTCTGCAGTTTGATAATATTGTGTGCCTCTTATTCATTGACTGTTTGCTTAGACTGACATATTTTTTTTGTGGTTCTGATTTTTAATCTACATAGATGAAAATGCACTTTATAATGACTTAAGTTGGATGTTGTGACATGTAGGCGATGAAAGTACTTTTAGCATTTCTTAAGGAGCACTTTGATCCAAAATTTGGTAGCACTCATCACTACTACAATTAAGCCGCTGCCAAAGGTCTAAGGCAGCGGTTTTGGACCGCCCCTTCTGCTGCCGTCGCCTTATGTTTAAGGCAGCTGTTTTTTTAATATAAGGCAGCGGTTTCCTATAAAAGGGAAAACCGCCACTAAAAATATAAAGGAACTGCTGCCTATTTCTCTATGGAAGCACTTCCTCTCCCCATCATATGAAGCGATTTTATTATTTGTGGCAGCGGTTATGTATATTTAATTTTATAGATTTTTTATTAGCATTTAAATATTTTAATTATATTTATTTTAAATATTTTTATTTTAATTATATTTAATTTAAATATTTTAATTTGACAGGCTATTTTGGAATAGAATATGCCTTGCCATAAAAAAATTATATTTATTTAAAAATAACAATTGTATATTCATTAATAATAATAATATATTATATAGAGAATTAAAAAACAATATTGGCATTGATCCCAAAAGTAACCGTAATTACATTTATAAAAGTATCGATCCCTAACATGGATATGCTTTAAGAGTAATTAGCTAATAACAACCCAAGTGGATCGATCGATCGACAAAATGGCTATATGCTTGCTAGTTTATAACCTATACAAAAAGTGGAATTATATATCCATTCACAAGTTCTAACACCGATCTTCAAAATGTGCATAGAGATCTGCAATGGACATGAACAAACACATTTGGTACATCAAATTGAGCCATATAATTGAAATAAAATACAAATATTAATATATAGGCACATCTAAAAATTAGAATTAGAAAAAAATCAAGGCTTGCAGTAACACTTAGATATCAAGCATAAATTAGGTCTCCTTTCAAACCATTCTCAGATGCAAACATCTTTCTTGCTCTTTTTCTTATTCTTGGGTCTAATACTTCACCAAAACAACAAAAAAGGTTCAAGATTTAGGCTTAAATTTGACAAAGAGAAATGGGTTTCAAAGGTTTTCAAAGTTGGAGAATATATTGGATATGGTACAACAGCAAATCTAAGGTGAGTTGTGTTGTAAATCCAACCCTCTCTTTTTCTTTCTTTCCTTCCTCCCTCTTTTTGGTTGATATGTCAGGAAGGACAGGGGAAGAAATCAGAGAAAGGATATAGGAGGGTCCCTAAATACAGGCTGCAAGTATGCAAAACTGAAAGGATATACACATGATCAAGATGCAACGAACAAGAGCAAAGTGAGTATGCTACCCTCTTAATACTTAAAAGGGAATGTATGAAGCAAAAAGTGATTTAAACATTTAGAGATTTGATAATTAAAAATAAGCATATGACACACCCAGATTGCATTAAATCCAAAATGATAAAAGTGCATTAACATCAGTCCATGCTATTTGAATGGGTAACTAACATAATTTAAAACCAACCTGTAGTACCATATTCTTGCCTTCTTAAAAGTGTTTTCAAAAGGGGATTCATCAGCACTAGTCTTGGTCGGACCTACAAATGTGATTGGGGGAGTTAAAATAAATCTACAAAGAAAAATATATCCTAATAAACACTAAAAGAAAGGATTGTTTAACTCACATAAATTCATCGTCATGGGAAGTAGATCCATCTTCTTGGTTTATTGGAAAGTCGGGAATAACAATATCTACATCCGGATTAGCTTCTCTTATCTCTGATAAAATAGAATTCAGGTTTTCCTCCATCTTTTTGTTAAATTCATCTATAATACCCTCCATGAACACCTGGGGAAGTATAACTGGGCTCTTAACATCCTTACACTTAAAATTTGACTTTGTGACACCTAGTCGATGCATACGCAGCCGTCCATTATGCTCCTTTTTGGTGATAACATCAAAGTATGGATCAGTCTTGCTACTTCCTTCATCTGATTTCAGTGATTTCATTTTGTCCTTGTAACAAAGAATCAAATACAAGTCAATAAAAAAAAAAAGCATGAACCAGCAATCAAATTTAGTGATATCAAATAATGGATTCAAGTTAGTTGATGGTCTCACAATGTTTGCTAGTGTTTGTTCATTCTCTGTTAGGTATGTACGTCCATCCACTCGCTTCCTAGATTCCATGTATATATCTACTTCCGATGGACATTGCTTGTTTGGATCACTTTGTTGCTATAAAAAGAAAAGTATAATTCAATAAGAAATAAGAAATAATTGATTTCCCACGAGGAGAAAAAAAAAAGAAAACTAATTTACCATCAGATAATGCTTCATAGCATATGATATCGGGCCTAAAGTATGCATATCAACTTGTTTTGCTCGATTCTCCTTGTTTTTCCTACTCATTTCCTATGTAGTCACATGTAAAATCATTGCTTTTCATTGTACTTGAAATCAAAAAATTAACCATGTACAGTGTAAATACATACCTGGGCTTCTTCTGAATCAAAATGATGTAAAAGATCAGTAAAATCCTCTTTCGGGATATGTGGGGGTCGTTTGGCCAACATCTCTACCATGGTACTGTTTAAAGAGTAATATTTCCCCTTGACTTTTCCCTTGTAAGCCCGCCATTTTGAGCCAACACTCTTCAACACCCATGCTTTCCCTTCTTCGGGTATAATGAATTTTTTCTGTACGATCAATATTTAGTATAACACACATATACAAAAATAATTCACCTGCACATACTCCCAAATTTTATCTTTTGTAGGCACTTTTCTCCAATCAACGTAGCTCAAAGGTGCGTAGTTCGAGTCTCGAGCCAAGGTTCCCAAGAAGTGACTGAAAGTGCTAACAAATTTTTTTGTAGGCCCAACTGGTTGTTTCTTTTCATTCAAGATAATAGCATCACGATTTTCCAGAGTTCGTGTATGAATATTCCCTAAAATGGTTTTCCCTCTATGCCTTTTCTCTTCAATAACTATAAAAAAGCATATGGCACTACTCTGAATCATGAGACATGAAAACATAACAAGAGGAGGAAGAAAGAGCATAATTGAGTTACAGAACTGCACCAAATTTGTTGAAAATAATACTGAAGAGTTTCTTCCCCTAAAATGAAGCAATAGCATCATGGATGCGGAAGAGAACGCAACTAATCAAGGCCCTGACAGAAATCCTGCTAGAAGCAGGATGTTGGGCCCTTACTAAAATGTAAAGCAATTTAACTTGGAGGCGGCTAGTATGGAAAGTGCTTCTCTAAGAGTAGTTTTTAAATTTGAAAGTTGTAGAATAATTGTTGAAGGTCTAGTTTGTTGGTTATATTCATAATTTCAGGGCAATTTCACTTAATTTAGAACTCCATCGATCAATGATTGGTTACTTCTGCAAAGCTCTTGAGGAGATTATAATCCTTCATGTCAATCCTATTTCCTCTTTTTGTGTAAATGTCTAAGGAAAAGATAAGCTATAAGGAAATCATATTTCCTCTTCTGCAAAGCTATAGAATAATATGTTGTCATTATTTTCAGTCCTAAGGAGCAGGTTTTATGAATGAGAAGGCCATGAAATGTATTGGTAAAGTCAGAGATAAGTTTGTGAATGGAAGGACCAAGATGAAGGAAAAGACGCACTGGTTTTGTTAGGGCTTTTGTGAAGGAGCTGCCTTGAAGTTCTTGTTCAACAAGCATCTATTTTGCTATGGAAGTGTTGATGTGGATGTGTATTGTGTATATGATAAATTGATGTTTTGAAAGTGTTTCAACTGAATATAAAGATTATTAGATATATTATGGTTTGATTTCTAAATATTAGTATGTTGTGGTTAATTGGTGCTCAGGTGTATTGTGTACGTATGAATATGATAAATGAATGTTTTGAAAGAGTTTATTTTGCTCTTGCTACCCATACTGATGGTTTTATTGTGTATATTAAATGTTATAATATATATAATATATATATATATATAATGTTTTTATTATATATATAATAAAAACAAAAATATAAATATAAGCCATTTAATATTTTCATATATATAATAGAAAACCGAAAGAAAAAAAATATAAATATAAGCCATTTTCGACACCTAAAAGCGTCGAAAAAGGTTGGTAGGTTAAACAGTGACATAAGCCATTTTCGACACTCTAGGGTGTCGGAAATGGCATGCCAATCTCGACGTTTTTAGGCGTCGAAACGGGTTTCGACGTAATTTAACGTCGAAAATGACACATTGCCATTTGTGACGCAAAAAATACTGATGCTTTTTTAAAGCGTCGAAATTGAATTTTTCGACGGTTTATAGCGTCGAGAATGGCTTTTATAAGCGTCGAAAATGGTCCCGTTTTCCAGTAGTGGGAGTGTATGAAACAACCTTTTGGTGCAAGTCTTTTTTGGAAGCTCTATGGGTGTAATATTTGAGGAATCTGCACATCTGTCTTATTTCCCATTTATGGATCTTTTGCAATATAATTAAAGGGAATGTGTGACCGAGTTGTGAAGTTATGATCTTCTTGTCACAGTGTTCACCGAAAGAATGAACACATAAACTAATTTTAAAACTGATTTTTAACACTAAACACGGAAACTATCAGTGTAAAAATTTCACACTATTTGAATTTTAATAATGAACATAAAAAGAATGAATTTAGAGATGTTAAAATTGAATTTTAAACTTGATAGGTTGCTGAATTTACATATTTGAAAACTTAACACAGCTTGCTATCTTGATATATTTTAAAACTAATTTTTAACACTGAACACATAAACTATCAATCAGTGTACATATTTTACACCATTTGATTTTTAAAACATAACACGGAAAGAATGATTTTTAACACTGGACACAAAAACTGTTAATTTACATATTTTACACCATCTTAACGGTGGCCATATATGGTAGGAGAGACTAGCTTGCACGTTGGCATCCTGAAAAGGTGACATGTATTGGCACAAAGGGTTGGGGGCAACTAGATCTTGATATGAAACGAGGGAGGGAGGTAGGTTATGATAGGGTATTTTGGTATCACAAAAATGAAGCCAGCTTTAGCTAAGTTAAATTGATCGATGGATATTATATTAATTTGATATTTAAAAATAGGCTATCAGTCTATTTTTCTCTTTTAAATCAATATGAGATTTGGACTCCGTTCAAAAACCGCTAGTCGAGTCAGAACATCATCTTGCGAGATGATCATGGATGTCGTTAGTACATTCAAATTTTTGCCTAATGTAAAAAAACTAGACTGATAGCTCCTTAAGAACGGCTAGTCGAGTTGAGTTGATTCGATAGATCACTGGCTTGCTTCAACACTTACTTTCATTAAATACTATATCGATTTAACAAGATAGCTCCTTATGAATTTTACACGCTTTTTAAAAATCTAAAAAAATATAATAAAATATTAATTTTTAATTTAGTAATAACTAATAAGTATTCAATTATTAAAAAAATTTGATAAAAAAAAGTTAGGGAGTAATATTTTATTATAATTTGTAGTTTTTAAAAAATATTTAAATTCTACTCCGTAAAAGGATTTATATCGTTAAACGGAAAAGTGTGATTAAAAGATTTTTGTTAAAGTCAGCTGGGCCCGGTGGGGCTAAGACAAGCTGGAGGGAGGTCGTGTGTGCGGGCCCACATACGGGAGACTCGAACAACACATAAATCCATCAACCTTAGTTGCACTTGCCACATGCGCTTAAATGGGAATGCCCGCGACATGTCAACAAGGCCAACAACCCCCTAATCCGAAGCCCAGACCGCAACTAGCCGAACCTGGCTCTGATACCATGTTAAAGTCGGCTGGGCCCGGTGGGGCTAAGACAAGCTGGAGGGAGGTCGTGTGTGCGGGCCTACATACGGGAGACTCGAACAACACATAAACCCAACGGGGTTCTATCTCAAAACCAATTGGCTATAAGAGGAATAGCACTTCAACCTTATATGTTGTTCAAACATTCTCTATATAACCGATGTAGGACAATCACGTTCCAACAATTTTGATTAGAACATGAAACAGAAGTTTAAGAGAAGTTGGGATAAGCAAACCAACAAAAAAAAAGTCTTATTCGATCCGTAGAAGATGTGGTATTTGCAATTGCAACTAGCAAGACCATACTCCGATCCGTACGTGTAATTAATTGATAATTTTAATTTTAATTTTAATTTTAATTATCAAAAGCAGGTGAGGTGAAGTGAGCAATACAAGTTTGACTGGGTGGCGTCTGTTGTTTGAATCCACACTTGACCTCCAAGTTTACCCTTCTCCGCCGTTGGATCCATCTTCATTTAATTTCCATAATGTATATACTCTTCATTCCTATATCCTTTACGTACGTACTCGGTACTCATTTCCGCCACGTCCAACAATATTTTTAAAGGATAATATAACAAACACTAAATCACACATAACCACCCATTAAACTATAAATTACATCAAATCATCCATAAATTTGATTTATTTTCAAATAAAATACTATAGTACTCACCCATTAAACATCTACTTGTTTTTGTTTCTAAAGTTTAAAATACCCTCAATTTAAGATTATTTCTTTTAAAGCAAAGTTGTTTTTTATATGTATTTTAGCATTCAATTTGACATTTCACCATAATAAAAGAAAATAACAAAATTAATTAAGCACGGTAAAACATATATAAATATAATTTACTTGCAATGTTTCTTAGAATTTATAATTTTGTGGATAATTATGTAAAAACTAGCCTACTTTGGGAATGGTTATATAATTTTACCTTTATAGCAAAATTAAAATTACGATGTCTCAAGTGTCTGAAAAACGCGTGTTGGGTACTATGAGATACACGTGTACCTCTCAAGTCTCAAATAATCTGTTAGAAATTGTTGTAGCTTTTTTTAAAAAAAATTGCAAGTAATAATCTTGTTTCTAATTTAAATTAGAACTATAACCATAGATTATTACTTACATATTATTTAAGTGGATCGTGAAAATATTGAGTTATTTGTCTATTCGGTGAGTTGGTGAGGCATGGGTGGTCTGGAAAAAACCAAACAACTCGATCTATACCTCTGATGATTCAACAAAAGATGTGTGAGAATGTCAATGTCTCAAAATATTGAAGAAGGAAAAGAAGGTTAGAAAATATTATAATTGGTTACAAAAATAAGGCACTTTTTTTATTATTATTATTATTATTATTATTATTATTATTATTATTATTTGCACTAGTATAATAAAGGATATTCTTATAAATGAGAATTTATAGTTCTAATTTAAATTAGAAAGAAGATCTTATAGTAGTTTATTAATTAAATCAATCGATCTAACTATACGATTTAATTTTGATAAAATTTGCAAAATCGGCCCATTTTTTGAATCAAATTAGGATGGTGTCCACCACCCCTTTTAAATTAGCTAAAAGTCCACCTTTAATTTAATCCTAAATTCGTGCCCCCCTATTCTCCCAAATCTCAGATCTGGAAAAGTCTACGTTTAATTTGCTGGTGTTGATGAGGCAACGAAGGAAGGGGGAGACGGCGGAGTGGAGCGTAGGTCGGAGACGGAGGCGAGGACGGAGCTCAGATCCAGGGCCGCGAAATCATCGCCGATCTGGACTTGGATTTGGAGGCGAAGACGATGGCGATGAAGATCCTAGGCGAAGACGATAATCCGGCGTTGTGCAGAGAGGAGATTCTTCGATCGATCGAAGCTCTGAAATCGATATGGTTTTTGCTTCACAACTCTAAAATCGGATTTGATGGATGTGCTGAACAAGGAAGGGGGAGAGGGCGGAGTGGAGGCGGAGGTCAGAGACGGAGGCAAGGGGGTGCTGGATCGTCATCGAGCGCCTCTTCCTTGCCGACCAATTGAAGTGCCTCCTCTCCAATTGAAGCGCCTTCTTTCTACGCTCCGAGTCCATCCGATCGTCATCGAGCTTGACGAGGACGAGATCGCCGCGCTATCTCCTGTGCTCGACGAGGACGACGCCCTCTCTCCTGTGATCGATTTCTTCCCTCCCTCTCGCCGCCTCTTCCTTGCCGACCATCTTCCTCCGTCTCTGAAGGTCGTCCTCCCCCGTTTCAGCAAGTTCCGCTCCTCGCAGGTCTCGCTCATCATCTGAAACTGGATCGGCTGAAACTGGATCTGCTGAAATTGTATCGGAGGAGAAGCAATCGATCTAAGAAGAAGCAACCGGCCATCTCAGATATGTTCTATACACCGTCCTAATTTCAATCCAATTGGTAATTTGTCTCCTCAGTTCACTTCTCAACCAAATTGATTCGCAATTGATTGAATTCGAGCTGTTTTCATTCTTTCTAATATTTTTAGTGGATACATCTGCATTTTTGCTTGTTTGTTTATCTCGATCAAGTATTTCTGTTGTCTGATTTATGTTGTAGAATCTGGAAAATGATCAAGTACTTCTGCTGTCTGATTTATGTTGTAGAATCAAGTATTTCTGTTGTCTGATTTATGGTTGCCGCCTCTCACCTTCAGGTTGTCGTGCTCCGAGGCGATGAAGACGATGGCGATCCGAGGCGAAGACGATGGTTGCCGACTCTCAACTTTTTTTGATCCAGTGTGATGTCATGCTGAAATGCCATGAGGATGAAACTAAGGCTTTTTTTGTTGATCATACTGTTTCTTGGAATTCTCCCTGTTATTAAATTTGAGGATGAAATGCCTTGAGGATGAAATTGTATTTTTAAAACTGAGGCTTTTGATTATAGGGCTGAAACTTCCAGATCGAGAGATCCAATTTCAATAATTTGTAAATTACCTCTATCAGACTTTTTTTTGGTGCAATTTCAGCAAATTGTTGTGAATATAAATGCTAATAATAAATCTGTTTTCCTCTTTCTCTAACGCCTCCTCCCTCCTGCATATCTATCTTAATCTTCACAAACAATTTTCCTTTTTTTCCTTTTTTTTTTAGCATTTTTCCTCTGGTACTCGTAATTTGTTAGCATTTTTCCTTTTTTTTTAATGATGGAGATGGTGAAATCCATGGATGAATGAATGGATCGATGAATCCAAGCGAAGTGGTGTCACATATATAAAATATAATTTCAGCAATTTTTACATTTAATTTCATCAGTTTCTTTATTTTTTCTACATCATTGCATTATTTTAAAAATACAATTTCAACAATTTTTACAATTAATTAACAATTATATATTGAAAAAAAGAATTTGTGGTTAGTTTGCTATTGTGGATTGAGGTTGTTTTGGTGAGAATTTGTGGTTAATTCTTATAAAATTGTATGAGCCACTATATCTTACACACAAGCATATATTTCAGCATTTCATTATTTCAGCATTTTTTGAAAAAATAATTTTTTTTAGCATTTCAGCATTTTTTTGAAAAACAAACTCCGGTTTCAACATCTCCGGTGTCGAAGTGGTAACGCGGAAAAAAAAAGAAAAAAAAACAACTCCGGTGTCGAAGTGGTTACGCGAAAAAAAAAAAGCAACTCAGATTTCAGCAACCTTGGTTTCAGCAACTTTGGTTTTAACAACGCGCGGAAAAAAAAACTAATTTCAGCAATTACAGCAACAATTTCAGCAACTACGGTTTCAGCAACTCCGGTGTCGAAGCGCTGACACGCGGAAAAAAAAAAACGCTGAAATACGGGTTGTTGAAACCAAATGTGCTGAAACAGGAGGGGCACAGGGGGCGCGCGCGGGGCACAGGGGCAAGGGAAGGGAGGTGGATATTTTGCCAATTTAAAAAAATGGGTGGACATTTTTCTAATAAAAGCCCTAATTATAACCTATTGCTCAATTCACCCTTTAAATTTTAGAAAAAATGTACTACACGATTATCAAGTCACTTTGACTCGTTTATATATATAGCTAGCGTTTTGACCTTTTATTCTCCTCACATGAAAATAAAACAACACAAATATATAAATTTAATTAATTGTACCACTCTCATTTGTCGTAACAAATCTTTTGTAAAGGGTGATAATATTTAATTAATTGTACCACTCCTCGGAAAGAGAAGTATTAAATAACGTGCGTCGGCCCATTACCCTAATTAACAATCCTACACACTAAGAATATATTCCTGATTAAAAATAAATAATAGCGTATATATATATATATATATAGATCAACTTGACTACACTTCTAATACGTATACCTCACTATCCTATTTCAATTAATAATGCCACCAATCCACATTAGTTGAGCACTATTTCTTTGCTTTATTTTTACTTTAGTATATATTCCATACTCGACATTGATTGTTGATCGATATATAATGTATCCAATCTATATATTAAATCAACTAGTCCAATATACGGATATTTATTATTTTCTTAAATAAATGAAAACATTAATAAAAAAAATATTCCTCTAAATAGTTTAAAGTAAAACTATACATAAAACATGTAGATAAAAAAAACTAAATCTAGAAAATGTTTTCTAAAAGAAGATTCCTAACTTATGTTGCAAGGTATAAGTTAGAAAAAAAAAACTCAACTTGACTTTTGTAATATGTACGACCATGGAGCGTGATAATATAATCAAAATTAGTAAAACGATGTAAATAAAAACAATACGTGTTTTTGTTATCACAAGTGAATTTAAAATAAAATACATTATTTTATATTACTTAAATATTTATTATTGTGTAAAATTCATAATTATATTATAAAATTAATCAACATAATTTATAAAATATTTTACTATATATTCACCCTCATTTTAATTATGGTGTACATATTTGTCTAACTTTATAATGACATCGAATCCAAACACCCTTCATATTTTACTATAAATTCACCCTCATTTTGCTTAATTAAGTTTTTTAGAATAATACTCCGTACAATACTTTTCTATTGTTTTCGGTTCGAGAAGGTGAAACAAATCCCACATCTGAGGTTGATTTTATGTGTGAATGCAATTGCCTTGGGGAAGAAGAGAAAGAAAATTGAAAAATGAAATTTGTTTGTTACTGTAATTTTCTGGGTCAATAAAGGAAACTTGGCAGTTGGCGCCATTAAAAAACAAAAATGAAACTATAAATCCATTGAGAGAAATACAACTAAACTAAACATGTCAAAATGCGAAATGTAGTTGTAGGTGGGATGGGCCCCGCCATGGGAAGGAAATACGAAAGTGAGGATGAAGGAGATGAAGTTCGCTAGTGACCCACTTTACTGTAATTTAAATGGGGCTCCCAATAAGCCACACCCACCCACTCTTCCGTTCCAGATATTCTTCTGGCCTCCCCCTTCCTGTTTATTATATATATATACGTCTTCATTAATCTTTGATTTTCTCATTCCACAGGGGGGTTTCAATTTCATATTTTGGTGAGCAATTTAATTTATCTCTTTATTTTTCTACTACATCCCGCCTTGAGATTTACTGGTGTTGAATTTACTCAATTCATGTTTTATTGAATGATCTGGGCAGGGCTTACAGCAAGAAAACAAAGCCTGAATTTCGTCTCAAAACGACGTCGTGTTAGTACTGTCCCGTTTTGGTGAGCTTTCAACACCGGCCTCTTTACTAAATCTCTCTGTATTTCCTTTTCCTCGCTGCTACTTGTTGATTAAGGGGTCTTGTTTTTTCTTTTGTTGCTGTCGTATACAAACGTTCTTGTATACGACACCCGGTCACGAGTTCCAACAGACCCAGTAAAGCCTAAATCAATCAACTGTTGGGATGATAATATGAAAATCCTTAGACGCTTGCATTTTAATCAAAAGTTGATTGATCGCCAATGAAGCTCTACATTCTCTCTCTCCCTTGGATTGGAATTTCACCAAACAAATTTTCCTTTTCGTTTTCAATTCTTGGTGATGGTGGGTCTATTTCTTTTGACCTTTATCACAAAAGTTGGTAGTAATTAACTTGTATTTGTTGGTTTGGCCCCATGTCATTTCATTCTTGTTCCCTATATATAATATCAATCATTCTATACAACTTGTGTGTCCTTTACAACCACTAGGTTAACACCAAATTAGTACTACCTGTTCTTTACTGTATTATCATCATCTTCTTCTTCATTAATATTTTAATTTCCCCCTCTTACCAACTTCTAAGACAAGACCTCTTTATTGCTCGAAAACACACTTTTCGATGTAGTTGAGAAAAGGGTGCGTTCAATTCAACCCTAAACCCTGCTCTAAGTGGATATATAATGGCTAGCTAGTCATGTTATACCTAAGAATAAGATTTAGTTAACTGCTAATTAATATAAGTACTTGGGAACAATACCTATTTGTACATCTTTGACTTGTCTTTGAAAACTTTATCATTACTTCATAAGAGGTGTTTTGTCAAATGTGATGTCTTTAATTTCCACACCTACCATGGTTTAAGTAGCCACTTTGTTTGAAATAAATTAATCACAATATATGTATGAGCTATTGAAGTGAGTACTTATATATTAGAGTACCTTCATGTGACTTGGTTTTTGCAGGAGCGAATTCAGTTACAAATTAAAGAGTCTAGACACAAGCAAAAGATGTCTAGCGAAAATGGAAAGGTGGATGAGGCGTCGACTTCAACCTCATCTGCGAACGCAGCTCCAATGGAGGTTGAGACGGATAAGATGAGCAAGGCTGCAAAGAAGGAAAAGCAGAAGAATGAAACAGTGTCATTCTACAAGCTGTTCGCCTTCGCAGATTCGACAGACAAGCTTCTGATGCTCGTTGGCTCCATCAGTGCTGTTGGGAATGGTATCTGTATGCCTCTTATGACTGTCTTGTTTGGCCAGCTAGTTGATGCTTTCGGTACCAACCAGAACACTCCACACGTCGTTCACATCGTCTCAAGGGTGAGTTTTCCGAAACCTTTTAGTGCTTCTTGATCATCGATCAGATTGTATATATCATACATATATATGTAGCTACTTATCTTCATTCTAATATGATATATTGTTTCTATTATCTGCAGGTTGCTCTGAAATTCGTCTACCTGGCTATTGGAGTCGCGATTGCAGCTTGTCTTCGTAAGCATTATCCGATCCTTTAGTTTTGATTGATTCGGAATCAGGTTAAGGAACAATACATGAAACTAATGTGTCATTCTTTTTTCAGAGGTTGCCTGCTGGATGGTCACCGGAGAAAGACAGGCTGCAAGGATAAGGAACCTATATCTCAAAGCTATAATGCGACAAGATGTTGCCTTCTTCGACAAAGAGACAAACACAGGAGAAGTCGTTGGTCGGATGTCTGGGGATACCGTGCTTATTCAGGATGCCATGGGCGAGAAGGTAACCAACACCGAATATTGCTTATGTTGCCTGCTTCTGTGCATTTCTTGTTTCCTTATGTTGCCTGCTGCTGTGCTGTGCATTTAGGTTGGCAAGTTCCTTCAGCTTGGATCGACGTTTGTGGGAGGCTTCGTCATAGGATTCATCAAAGGGTGGCTACTTACCCTTGTCATGCTTTCTTGTATTCCGCTTATGGCTATTGCCGGTGGTGTTATGGCTGTGATGATAGGCAAGGCATCGACGAGTGGGCAAAACGCGTATGCGAAAGCATCTATTATTGTAGAGCAAACGATAGGCGGCATCAGAACCGTGAGTTTGAACTCCATGGTTTCATATATATGTCAATGTTTTGATGTCCATTTGACTGATTTCAAGTACTTGTAATCATCATCCAGGTTGTTTCATTCACCGGCGAAAAACAAGCTGTGGCAGATTACAAACGGGCTATCGTACGTGCCTATCATTCGACAGTTCATCAAGGATTGGCTTCCGGGCTTGGCCTTGGAACTCTGTTCTTTGTCATCTTCGGAAGCTATGCTTTAGCTATATGGTTTGGTGGTAAAATGGTTCTTGAAAAAGGGTATACAGGGGGCATTGTTCTGAATGTGATCTTCGCTGTCTTGACTGGATCCATGTAAGTAAAAAGAACAAACCAATCGCTATGACAATCTCTCTCTTTTTACAAGGTGTTGATCTTGCTCTTACTCTTATTTGGAATAGGTCATTGGGGCAAGTATCTCCTTGCTTGAGTTCATTTGCCGCGGGGCAAGCTGCAGCGTATAAGATGTTCGAGACAATCAACAGGAAACCAGAAATTGATGCATCTGACTTGAGTGGGAAAGTGCTAGACGACATCCAAGGCGATATTGAGCTAAGAGATGTTTGTTTCAGCTATCCTGCAAGACCCGATGAGCAAATCTTCAACGGGTTTTGCCTTACCATCCCCAGCGGAACAACTGCTGCTTTGGTTGGACAAAGTGGGAGTGGGAAGTCGACGGTCATTAGTCTCTTAGAGAGATTCTACGACCCACACTCCGGTCAGGTCCTCATTGATGGTATTAACCTCAAGGACTTCCAACTCAGATGGATTCGGAGTAAAATCGGCCTTGTTAGCCAAGAGCCTGTTTTATTTGCATCCACAATCAGAGAAAACATTGCATATGGCAAAGATGGGGCAACCACCGAAGAGATAAGGGCTGCAGCCGAGCTTGCGAATGCTGCAAAGTTCATTGATAAACTACCACAGGTTCCATTTCATTTCACACACTGATTTTCATTCAGCACTCTTTATATAGGAGATCTCCCTTAACATGCCTACTAATGATCTGCAGGGCTTAGATACATCAGTTGGGGAGCACGGAACTCAGCTATCGGGTGGACAAAAGCAAAGAGTTGCGATAGCGAGAGCCATCTTGAAGGACCCGAGGATTTTACTTCTCGACGAAGCAACTAGCGCACTTGATGCAGAGTCCGAAAGGGTTGTGCAAGAAGCATTGGATAGGATAATGGTGAACCGAACAACAGTAGTTGTTGCTCATCGCTTGAGCACAGTGAGAAACGCCGATATGATTGCTGTGATTCATCGAGGAAAGGTGGTTGAAAAAGGTAATTTCATCACTCCATTTCTTTGCTACTTGTTCCTTAATACTGCTAGCAAAGCTAACTCTATGTTGGATGGACCGTTTAGGCACACACTCGGCACTCCTCACCGATCCTGAAGGCGCATACTCTCAGCTTATACGTTTGCAAGAGATGAACAAAGAATCAGAACAGCTTGAAATCCATAGGTCTTTCGGCCAGAGACAAAAATCATCACTCCGGTCGTTGAGTAGGGGATCCTCAGGGAGAGGAGGAAGCAGTCGACGATCAGCATCCTTCATGTCCGGTGTGGGCCTAGATGTTCCAGACATGTCAGGAGGAGTTGATGACGGCGATATGACACCTCCTGAAGGCGAAGAACAGCCAAAGGTATCCCTTAGAAGACTAGCCACTCTAAACAAGCCCGAAATTCCTGTGCTGCTGCTTGGAGCATTCTTTGCCATCCTTAGTGGCTGCATATTTCCGGTTTTCGGTATCCTAATCTCCAATGCAATCAAGGCATTTTATGAGCCACCACACCAGCTCAAGAAGGATTCTAGACAATGGGCACTGGTGTTTGCAGCCCTTGGTTTCGTGGCATGGATCGTTAATCCGCTCCAAAACTACTTTTTCGCCGTGGCTGGTGGAAAGTTGATACAACGGATCAGGTCCATGTGCTTTGAGAAAGTGGTGTCCATGGAGATAGGATGGTTTGATGAACAGGAAAACTCAAGTGGTGCGATTGGCGCGAGGCTTTCATCTGATGCTGCAGCTGTGCGCGGTCTAATAGGCGATGCATTGGCATTGCTTGTTCAGAACATCGCGACAGCAGTTGCTGGTTTGGTGATTGCCTTCACTGCCAACTGGGAGCTTTCTCTGATTATCCTTGTATTGATACCACTCATCGGAATCAGTGGATACTTCCAGCTGAAGTTCACTCAAGGATTCAGTGCGGATGCGAAGAAGAAGTACGAAGATGCAAGCCAAGTTGCAAATGACGCGGTTGGGAGTATAAGAACTGTGGCGTCTTTTTGTGCTGAAGAGAAAGTGATGAAACTATACGAGAGCAAGTGCGAAGGACCTATGGAGGCAGGCATAAGACTCGGGTTCGTTAGTGGTGTAGGATTCGGAATGTCCAATGCATTTATGTTTTTGGTATATGCTGCAAGTTTCTATGCCGGAGCACAGCTTGTTGGGCATGGAAAGACGACATTCTCTAAGGTTTTTAGGGTAAGTAGATGGTCTATTGATTCTTGAGATCTTGTTATTGTTAACATCTTACTCATATTTGACAGTAAAATGTGTTTTCCTCTACAGGTGTTCTTCTCTTTGACCATGGCGGCATTCGGGATCTCCCAATCAAGCTCCCTCACTCCTGATAGTGGCAAAGCTAGGACTGCCGCTGCCTCCATATTTGCTATGCTTGATCGGAAGTCCAACATAGACGCAAGCGACGAATCAGGAACGACTCTTGAGGATGTCAAGGGAGATATTGAGCTTAGGCATGTCAGCTTCAAGTATCCCACTAGACCCGATATCCAGATCTTCAACGACATCAACTTGAACATTCGTGCTGGCAAGGTAAGCTCTCAAGCTACCATAGCATTGGAGTTATAGTTTGTTTTCGGATACAATTTTGCAATCGGTTTCTTGTGGTTGAACTTGCCTTTGTGTTTACGTAGACTGTTGCTCTTGTTGGAGAGAGTGGGAGCGGAAAATCAACTGTCATCTCGTTGCTACAAAGGTTTTATGATCCGGATTCTGGTCGTATCACCCTTGATGGAGTTGAAATCCAGAAGTTCCAGCTCAAGTGGTTGAGGCAACAAATGGGCCTCGTTAGCCAAGAGCCTGTCCTATTCAACGACACCATACGTGCTAACATTGCGTATGGAAAGGGAGGAAACGCAACCGAATCTGAGATCATAGAGGCTGCGAAGATGGCGAATGCCCACAAGTTCATAAGCTCATTGCAACAGGTACCATAGTTTTTATTTAGATACATGTCCCCTCTTAGTTACAAACAATGCAGATCTTTATTAACACAAATACCATTGTTTTGTAGGGATATGATACTATAGTAGGTGAGCGCGGAACCCAGTTGTCAGGAGGCCAGAAACAACGAGTGGCAATTGCTCGTGCAATAGTGAAGAGCCCGAAGATCTTACTATTGGATGAGGCCACTAGCGCACTAGACGCAGAGTCTGAGAGAGTTGTTCAGGATGCATTGGACCGAGTCATGGTGAACCGGACCACAGTTGTTGTGGCTCATAGGCTATCAACCATCAAGGGTGCAGATCTCATTGCAGTGGTGAAAAATGGAGTGATTGCAGAGAAGGGAAGCCATGAAACTCTCCTTCGGATCAAAGACGGTGCATATGCATCTTTGGTTGCTCTTCACACAAGTGCTTCCTCTTAATTTTTTTGCCTTCTTTTTTTTGTCATAATCAAGTGTATTATTGTACAACAAATGTTTTTTCTTTCATTATCTCTAATGTATACTATATATATATAGTCATATTTTATACAAGAACTTGGACAGATTACACTTCCAGTTCATATTGTGGCTCATAAGATTATACCCTTGACGTTTTACAATTGTCGAAAGTGTCTCGTGGTGTTTGTATGCAAGATGATGTAGCATGAGTTTTTATTGCCAAGAAGATGCTCTCCTTGTTGCCAGAGCTCTTATTTCATCTTAGGAGAGGCCACTCTTAGTAAGCATTATTGGTCATAAACCACAAAGGAGGTACTCTGAGGAGCTACTGGATTGTGGATTTGTTACTTCGGCAGTATTTGGAGTTAAAAAGAGAGGAGATAAAAACAACACACACTGAGCTTTTTGCTCTTTTTCATGCTGCAATTTTGCCCATCTTACTCATTTTAGTTGCTGGTGTTTCACTCTTGAAAGTTAAAATGTCCTCAGAGGGATAAGTTTGGTGATATTGTTTTGGTTTTTCGATCTGCCAGAGGATAGTTCTCCGCAGCAGGGACAGTGAGTTTTGTTCTGCAGTCATGACTCTGACATTGAGAACTTGGAGAGGTTTGGTAAACAAATACAAGCATGCCTGTTTGTTTACAGCAATCCTGCGTAGAGAAGAGAGAATCAAAGATACTAGCTTGTAGAGCCAAATCTTGGGATGGCAGACGACCAAAACAATGTGAGATGAGATGGCAGAACAAAAACCAATGAATCATGAATCAGCAGATGATCCCAATTATCAATCTCTGTTTTACTGCTAAAATTGATTGTAACTGATATGTAAGACCATAAAATACGGAAGTTACAAGCAACATCTACCCCAACAAAAGCTCATTTAAAAAATTCAGAGAATTTTTAATTGTAAGAATCATCATCAAACAGACAGGTGATCACAAAAGGGGTCACGCCCCATCGTCATTCAAGCCAAGCTCAAGCTCACTTCAATACTCAACGGTTGGCACTAAGCAAGGCTTTGGTGATTATACCCGTAGCCTCAATGTAGCGATCCACGCATCTTGAGATACAACTACTTTCACTCCCACTCAAGCTGCTTCCTGGCTTTGTGATACACTTCTCAAAGCACTTGTTTCTTAACGTCTGAAGAACAAATACAGGGAAGTTGAATCAAGCTCATCTCAAAATTAATACTACTCCCTCCGTCCCATAATGATTGTCTTTAACTATTCATGCGCGTTTTCTTAAAAAGCTAAAAACTATATAAAATATCAACATTTTATTAAATATTTTTAAATAATATCATACCTATTACTAATAAATATGGAATTATTTTGAAAAATTAATTAAAAAATGAATATTTTATATAATTTTTAGCTCCTTAAAAAGCGTGCATAAATAGTCTAAAGACAATTATTGTGGGACGGAGGGAGTATATAATATAAACCAAAGAGTCAAGCTAGAGGATAAGCAACTTATTCATATGCTGAGAATAAATCAAAGCAAGCTGAAGTGAAACTATCAAATTAAACTATCATTGTCAAAACCACATATGAACTTCAGCCACCCATGAACATAACTAGTTCAATCTCCAATTTCTAACCTATTACATCAACATTCACACATAATATATGCAACATATATCTGGAATCTTCAGAGTACATAATATCCCCAAAACGTCAATTTCCTTCTTTTCGATTTGTGGTTGGAACTGGAATTTGGGTTACCAAACTTCCATTTAAGTTAAAAAATTAGCAAGCTCTCTCTTTTTTATATCAGCTACAATCATACAGCATAGATTGTACAATTTATGGATTTATTCAAAAAGTAAACAACTGAATATCACACTGATTGAATGATAAGCAGGTCATTTAAAGAGCTTTAAATTTGACAAGCAACTGATGCATATATGCAGAAAAGTGAGAATAAGTCAAAACAAGATGAAGTGAAACTATCAAACAAAGCTAACATTGTCAAACCACATATGAATTTTAGCCACCTGTGATTATAACTAGTTCAACCTACAATTTTTCATCTATAACAATCACAAATTTGTCTTTTTTTTCCCAGTTGTTTGAGCAAGAATGAGGATTCTTTTGGGCAATCTAAAGTTCCATTCATGCTCGTAAATCAGCAAATCTCTCTTTCCTATATAAGCTACAATCATACAGCTGCATAGATTGCACAATTAATAGATTAATTCAGCATCATAGTGATAGAATGATAAGCCAAGCGATTGAAGAGCTTTAAATTTGACAAAGCAGATAATGAATGAATCAAAAGATAACTAGTACTGCACTGAGAATCAAAGTCATCAAACTCATTAAGTTCTGTCAAATCCATCAAAAACTTGTTTAGATTCGCAAAGGAAACATCGAAATCAGACCTAGAGAGAGAAAGATACCTCCATAAATTCCTCGGCGTATGCCTGAGCCAACTGATTCCTGAGCTGGCTCATCACTTGATCAGGGGACATTTGGGGAGAGGGTGATCCGCTTGACGAGAATGAATCCATTGTTTCTGAAGTGATTCCTCTCGCCGTTTCCCCTCTTCAGCTAATATCACGTCTCCGATAAACCCTAACTTTCATAAAAACCAAAACCCCGATCGATATAAATCACCGCCTCGCTATCTTGGGCCGAGCTTTCACATGGGCCTCTTCGTTTGAAGCCCAATTCATAGGCCCAACTTTGCGAATTTTGTGTGGTTCTCAAGATTTTGTGTAATTCGTAGACCAGCCTTCACCTTGCTATCTTGGGCTGAGGATTTTTCAAGTCTCCGATGTGGGATGGTTACATTACAACTTAAATATTTTCTGCATAATCCACCCCTAATACTTATAAATTAAGAAGCAACTCTTTATTAAAATTTGCATCACGTGTCTATCCTTGGACGGGACAACCCTAAGAATTCCAATCTACATCCACGTTCTCTCAATCTCAACTGTTTCTTCACATTAGAAATTGAAATGGGTTTCTCTTCCACGTTCGTCATCAGAATTGATTAGAGACTATCGTTGTGAGGCGGTGCACGGCCGGAGTGCGATTAATGGGCGGCAATGCAGTCGGTGAGGGCTGGAGGCGGCGGAAGAGGTCGAGTCGGAGGAGGTGACTCAGTCGGGGACGGCGAAATGGATGACTGATGGCGGGCGACAACATAGTCGGTTAGGGCTGAAGGCGGCAATTTACTCACCCAACCCACGTTCTCTTCCCATCACAAAAGAGTTATGGCTCCTTCCCTCCTCTCAATCGTCATCCTATGGTCGATTTTGGGGGCGAGTTCACAATATTCGACATCGAGATCTGTTTTGGTTGTAGTAGTGGCGGCGTTGCCGATTCCATGGCTCCTTGGGAGGGTCTCGCTCTTACTGCCAAATCTATACCATCATTTACACCTCCGAACGCGCCAATCATCTTAGGAGACGGACCTATGACTCGAGCCCGAGCCAAGAAGCTGCAGAGAGACTCATTCCTATTTGTGAGTCATGCCTTATTCTCGAGCACGGTTCAACTCCCAGAGCCTTCATTGAATACCTACATGTGCATTGGGATCAAGATGGTCGAATCATCTTAGTCACATGATAGGGCCGAAAATCCTAAGCCTTGAACCTTGTTTTATTTCCTACTTTAGTAACTTTTCTACTTAAGTTATTTTAGGAAACTTTAGGGTTATTTTTATTAATTTCTTTTAAGCATTTCTTTTTTATTAATTTTAGCCCAACAAGCCCATATTAGGGTTTAATATAGGCGGTTGATCTCCTTGTTCAGATTACACGTTCAATTTTATGAAATTTCAACCTTTGTGTGAAACACAAGCGTGAGGAAAGTCAATCGATTCGAAGCATTGCTCATCGATTGCAAATTGGTTATTGATCCTGCTTGGTTTGCTTTGAGTTCGCCAACCTCGCGAGAGCTTGGTGATCCAGGTAATCACAAGTCCCCTCCTTGTGCCTCCAAGTTGTCCGCTTGGTTGTGTAAGAGGCGGGCTTTGTAGTCGTTGGTATTTGGTTCCTACCCTCTTAGGAGGCCTGGGGTCTTTATCTCGTTCTACCTTAGTTCGAATCACCCTTCTATCGGTCTTTCTTTCATTGTTTTGTTGAGTCTTTGCTTCCGTTCTTGTCTTTTGAGTCTTGATTGTCGAAGATCGGGCCACCCTGCGGCTAACCCCGTGCACAAATTGGCGCCGTTGCAGGGGAGTAATCAATCGCGCCTAATTATGGTTTTTTGGATTGACAAGCAGTTTCCATTCTTGTGATTTTCTGATTCGATTTTGATCCAGAACGATTGAGCAGATATGTGATGAACTGGTCACAATCATCAGGTGAGTTCATTGCCCTTCTTCTTCTTCTTCTTTCTACTTTATTTATGAATCCAAAGGGAATTTTAGGGTTTAATGAAGTTGAATTGCAAATGGGATCAGTGTGAAAATTCTTCCAATGGATAAAGAATTAATATTAAATTGTTTGCAGTAGATGTCTTGATTATCCAATCTAGCAAAGAATGTATGAGTTGGAACAATTATCTTTTTTTTTTAAAAAAAAAGTAGTTTGAAGTTTAATTTTGTTTTTAGCTTGGATGGGTACCTATGTTGATTTGGCATTGCTTGCTAGCTTGGATCTTGAATTCGAATCCTTTCGGGAAGTGTTTTTTTTAGGTTTGTGATTTTTTTATATATAATATAACAAATAGAAGTATTTTGTTGATACATGCTCTAAGCAGACTAATCAAAGGGAGACTTCAACTCAATATAAAACCAAACACATTGAAACCCTTTGCCAATTGCTTAATTGGTAATTTCTACTCGTCTATACCTCCATTCGCAAATTTATATCAATGAAATTCAGTTTTTGGAATGTGTGGGGTCTCCATAGGAAAAATGTTTGGACACAAATTGAATCTACTTGTAGAACTGAACACATTCAAATACTAGCCTTGGCGGAAACAAAAATCCAAACGCCCCCACCAGAATCGTGTTGGCGTAGACCGGGGTTTGATAATATCCACTTCTGTCCTTCCCAGGGGCTCTCTGGTGGTCTCTGTCTTCTATGGAAAGCATCTCAACTCACAAATGAAACCTTCAGACTTGTCTACTATGAGAACAGAATGATTCAAACTACATACATAATCAACGCCACAAATATAGAAATCACCATTTTCTTTATATATGCCCACCTCATGAGTGTGACAAAAATCCCTTTTGGAACTCACTCTCTCAAACCTTAAGAAACTTAGCAGGCCCCTTCCTAATTATAGGAGATCTAAATGAGATTCTGCTTGTTTCTGACAAGCTTGGGGGTTGTCAGGTGTGCCCCTCTAGGCTTTGTAGGCTGCAGGAATTCATCATAACGCATAATCTATTAGACGCCCCAACAATTGGAAACAATTATACATGGCGTAAGCGTTTTTTTGGCGAGGATAACACATTAGAAAACTGGAACGGGCTCTTACTTGTCATAGTCTCGTGAAATACTTTCCTAATTTGATTACAAAGAACCATGCTTTCCCCAACTCGGATGATGCCCAAATAACAGTGAACCTGATGGATAATCAAAAACCTAAGCTACAACCTTTTAAAATTGAAATGGCTTGGACACAAAGAAAAGATTTCGAAAATATAGTCAAAATGGCTTGGAGAGTTGACTACCCGGGTTCAAACATATTTAAACTGGTCAAAAAACTGAATGAAGTCAAAAAGAAGAGTAAGCTTTGGTGTAAGAACACATTTGGTAACATCTTCCGCCAACTGGCTCTAGTGGAAGAGAAGGTGTAGATACTTCAGTTAGAACTTTACTCGAGGTATGATGCATCTTTGGACGATAAAATCACAAGACTAACAAAAAAACCTGCTACCTCACTAAACTTCCAAAAAACCTATTGGGCACAAAGAGCAAAACACACTTATATAAAAAATATTGACGCCAGTACCAAGTTCTTCCATATAATAGCTTCGGGAAGAAGGAACAAAACCATCATTAAAACACTCAAAACCACGGCCGGGGTTTCTCTCACTTCAGATAATGAAATCAGAGATGCTATTAAAGACGAATTTGCTGCTCGATTTGCCTCCAACCTGAGACCTAGGATCCGCAACACCCTTCTAGATAATGTCACAACAGAAATAACACAAATTGATAACGAGTGGCTTACAAGACAAATATCCAATGAGGAAGTTAAGAAGGCAGTCTTTTGTCTTACAAACGACAAATCTCCTGCCCCTGACGGTTTTCCGGCTGGTTTTTTCAAAAAATATTGGCATATTGTTGGGTCTTCCGTTACCAAAGTTGTTAAGAGTTTCTTTCTTAGCGGAAGAATTCTTCAACAAATAAACCATACTTTCATAGCTCTTATCCCAAAATGTGATAACCCGACTACTACTAGCCATTATATGTCAATCAGTCTTTGCTCAACCACATATAAGATAATTTCAAAAATTTTAGCCTCGAGACTAAAAACGAGTAATCCCAAAAATCATTAACCCATTACAAAGGGCCTTTACTTCAGGAAGATCCATCCAGGACATTATTTTAATTGCAAATGAGATTTTCCATTCTTTTCAAAAGAAAAAAGGACAATCCGGATGGATGGCGGTAAAATTAGACATGGAAAAGGCTTTCGACCTGGTTGATTGGGACTTTCTCCTCCTTGTTTTGGATAAATTTGGCTTCTCCTGTCTTTTCTGTAACTGGATTAAAGAATGTATAACAACAGTAACCTACTCGGTTCTCGTGAATAATGAACCTACCGCGATGTTCGCCCCTTCACAGGGGCTTAGGCAAGGGGATCCTCTCTCACCATATATGTTCCTTATTATATCTGAAATTCTTGCTCGAGGACTCCAAGCAGAATCTGCTCATCCTCGAAGTCATATAGGCATCTCACTTACTCGGCATGGTACTAAAATTCCCTTTCTTGCTTTCGATAATGACATTTTAATTTTCGCATCAGCAACAAAAACAGCATGTGATCAAATCAATAGGTTTCTTCATGAATTCACATCTTTGTCAGGACAAAGGGTAAATAAACAAAAATCTCAATTCCAAATAACACCAAACACATCAACTAGCCAAAAAAAACTATGATACAAAACGAACTACAGATATCATATACAGTTAACTTAGGACACTACTTAGGATGTCCCATCCTCTCAGGACGAACCACTAAGGAGACCTTCTCAGACTTAATTAAAGTTATTAAAGGCCAACTAGATAAATGGAAGCAAATACCCTCTCACAAGCTGGCCGATGTACATTAATTAGGACTACCCTTTCGGCAAAGCCACTACACCTAATGAAGTGCTTTCTGCTACCAAAATCTATCCATACTGAGCTAGATACGATTAACCGTAAATTCTTTTGGAACAAAGGCCCAAAATACAAACCTTTGATTGGATGGTATGAAATTTGCAAAACGAAAACAAATGGTGGGATGGGTATACGGAATTCAGAAGACATGAACAAAGCTCTGCAACTGAAGCTATTATGGAAAATCTTAGCATAACCAAATAACCAATGGGTCAAAATAATCACGGAAAAGTACCTCAAAAATCAGCAGCTTCTACATTACCAATGCAAGGGGGATTCTTCGTGGCAATTGTCTAAATTAATACAACTTTTACCATTATTTAAGCAGGGCATTAAATGGTCGGTTGGTAGTGGTGAGTATATCAATTTCTGGAACGACCTTTGGGTAGGTAATGCTCTACTTTTTGAGTTGGCAACCAACTGTCACCTAATTGATACACATGTGAGAATAAATGAATTTATTACCCAAAACAAAGCATGGGACATCCAAAAAATATATAAGTATACCAAGAATCACCTCCCGGAACATATAATCACAACAATCCTAGTAACTCCCATTCCAAAAATATAAACCAAGATCGATTATACTGGAAATGGAGGAAAAATGGATGGTTCTCAACTTCCTCTGCAATAGAAATGCTCAACTCCGTTAAGACTCACACTAAATCTGACATGAGATGGATTTGGAATATGGACACTCCCCTCAAGGTTAAGAACTTCTTCTGGAAAATAACAAAGAATGGCATCCCTACTTCAGTTGTCCTAGCCTCCAGGCGTGTGAGCATTCCTTCCATTTGCCCTCGTTGTGGTTCAAATTTGAGGACATCCCTCACTTTCTCTGGGACTGCCCAATGACAAAAAACACTATCCACAAACTTGACTTCGACCTCGCCCTCATCTTAGATTAGCAGTTTGCAACAACTTCACCTCTAAAGACAATCATAAGCAACATAAAAGATAAACTAAGGAAAGAACGCTTCAGTAAACTTATGATTGCTTGGTGGTGCATATGGTACTTTCGAAATAAAGCTCTGTTTGACAACTTAAAATCTGATCCAAACAGCATTATCTCCTTTATCCGAAGCCAATGCTTACTTTGGCATGACTCAAAACTCAGTGATGACATAGCTACAACAACGGAATCGACTTCAAAACCAAAGCAGAGGAGACAACAGAAATGGCAAAAGCCAGCACCGGATTTCTATAAACTCAACTTCGACGGAGCTTTTTCCGACTCCCAAAGCTCCTATGGATTTGTCATTAGGGACTCTCTGGGGTCTCCTTTACTCTTAGGCGCGGGTCTTTCTCCTTTAGCCTCTGTTGTCGGGTCTGAAGGATTTGTGCTTTAGGCGGGACTCAACGTCGCTCTAGACCATGGTGTTACAAAACTCATTATTGAAGGTCATAACCTCACCATAATAAATAATCTAAAGGGGATATGGAACCCCACGGGAGATACAGAAATGATTGTCTCGGACAGTCTACTCTCCCTAAGCCGTTTTCATACCACTCAGATTCGTCATATTTTAATTTTAGGGAAGCCAACCGGGTGGCTGATCGTCTCTCACATTTGGGCTCTCACTTCTCTAGCTCCGTGCCTCCTGACAATTCAAATTATTTCCGATTCAAATTATTTCCGTGCCTCCGGGTGGCTGATTTCATCCGTATGGATGCCCTTGGTATCTGAGGCTCGCTCCTTTGATATCAAATTATTTCCGGTTCAAAAAAAAAAGAAATCAATTTTCTGTGGGATGAGCATCAAATTCATGTCCTGTGCTCACTGCATCTTTAACAAGATTACAATTGTACAATACCCTATATTGGAAAAAAAGGATTGGGAGTTGGAACAATTATGTTAATTTAAGTGTGGGTAACCATTACATGCTTACAATCCTTTTGTAATTTGGTGTTTAATTATTTAGGCAGTTGTCTTTGTTTTGAACTTTCATATGTCAACCTGAATCATTTATTAGATAACCCTTATGGTAATAAAATCGGTACATCAATTATAAAATAAAAAATAAAAAAAATCAGTACATCTTGGCAAGTCATTGGTAGTTATTATACGGTAAATTGCCCTTTGATGCTTAAATACAACAAAAGCAAGTGTATTAATAGGTTAGACTTTAGAGAAGATGCATATTTATCTCAACCCTTACTGGTTTTACCTTGACTTTTCCAGTGTTGTAGAATTGCATTTGTCTCTATCTCAATGGGAGAAATATTTAAAATGTATGACTGTTTGTGTAGAATGTGTCGTATGTTTTTGTGCCCTCGAAGCAAGCTCTTTGTCGTGCTTGTGGACTCACAAGACCTGTAATAGCCAACTTCGCATTGAAAAGCGAACACAAAATACACAATGCACATCATGTCCTATGCTCACTGCCACCCCGACGGTTCAAGTTCGGTGAGACCGAATATGATGCTATAGATGCAAATTTTAGGACTTTTCAAAAGTTTCCTTGATCAATAAGTTTTGGCCAAACAGAATAGAAAATTCGATTTTTCAGGTCATACTGATTGCATGCCTTCAAATATAGGGAAGTTATTGCGGACTTTGGAATTTCAACCCCGTTAAAAGCTTAATATCTTGAATGATTAAGACTAGGTCCTTTCATATAAGATTGAGGCGTGTTGTTTAAAAACAACTTTGTTAGGGTTAGGATAAATGAAATCATCATACTGGACATGAATATATACACAACTAGAAATGCATTCCCGCGCTACGCGCGGGTCATTATTTAGTATGTTAAACTTTAAATCTTATATGCAACATACCTGACATCTTTGAAAATGTTATTTACACATTAATGCAGCTATGGTTTTGGCCTTTTATATATGCTCTTGCCATTAGTCTTATATTACAATCTTTCATATATTGATTTTATCCCTTATTACTTAAGTTAAATAATATAATTTAGCATGTACAATATTTATTCTTATACTATACTCCCTCCGTTCAGAAAGAAATTGTTTGTTTCAAAAATAATTTTAAACTTATAACTAATAAGTCTAAAATATATATAAAAAAAATTGATTAAAAAATTGATATTTTATATAGTTTTAAGCTCCTTAAAAAACTTGTCAAAATGTCAAATGACACATTTCTGAACGGATGGAGTATTTAATAGAATTGATAAGTTTTATGACAAATTAAAATATGTTTTAATGTTTAGAAAAATATTTATTTTATTTTGGCAATTGATAACCACTTAATTTGCATAGAATTATATATTCTTATTTTTGACAACATTTATTTAATCACATTTTGTAAAAAAAATATATTATTATCAATGTTTTAACATTAATATAAAGTAAGGCCCTCTATTTTTTTATTCATTAAATAATATTAAACATAGACAATCATAACCATTAGTTAAACATAAAATATTTAATTTTAAAAAATACTTTTTTAGATAAAAATGTATTAGTAGTGATGGTGCTAAATCAAAAAAAATATTATAATTCTATTGTCTAAGAAACCATTAGAATTTTTATAACGAAAAAATATTAAATATTTTTTATCTAATAAATTCAAGGCATTAAACTAATATAATTAAAAAAAAATAGTGTAGTTAAGGGGAGTTGAACCCTTGACCTCATGTACATAAATTATTCCTTAACGATTAGGCTAGAACAACCTTTTGATTTTTATGCTAATATTTAATAATATTAGATTATTTTTTAATTATTTAATAGGTGCAATTAATGGACTTTCACTCAAATTTATATATATAGTATAGATATGAGTGAAGAGGAATAATGATCATATATCGAGCTATAAATGAATAAGAAAGATATATATTTATGGTGAATCTTTCTTAAGCAATTCAAAATATTCCTTGAACATTCATTTATGCCCAATTTATTTGAATTTATCAATTTTATCGATGTTTTATACTCATACTATGAAAATAACTAGATTCGTAATTAGAATAATAACACATATCATAAACGTTTGCAGATAATTTCATAGGACTGACATAACATACAATATGAATGTGAAAATATTAAAATAAAAAATCGGCATTTGAAGGTGATAGCGTTATTGGATTCCAATGAAAATAAACATAGCCTTAAAACAACTTATATAACACACAACATTGATATTTGCAGTCTATTTAATAAGCTGGCAGTGAAATAAAATAGGCTTAATTTAGTGACTGTCCCAAAAATAAACATAATTAAGTAAATGCCCACTTTATAAAGAAATTAAGTAATTGTCTATAGTTGACAGACATGCTTTCTATTGCCCATGGTATGAAATATCTAATTGTGCTATTCAGTTTTACATAGCATAATTTAGGATAGTTGACTATTTGGTCAAGAGGGACTCATAAAATAAGCAGAGTGTAGAGAACTCATATATAACAATTATTATATATTTACCAAAGATATATTATGATACATTTTTAATGGTGTGAAATATATTATGACGAGTAAAATAATGTTTCAATATTAAATATAATACGAATAAAAAAAATCAAAATGTAAAAACATCTAAAAAATAAATCGTCTATTGTATGTCAATTTGGAATACTTGGATTCCCATGAAAAAACACACTGCCTTAAAATGAGAAAAAAAATAAATCATTCATTTTATTCATCCTTATTCACAAGCATGGTGTGAAATATATTATGGCGATCAAAATAAGGTTTCAATCTAGGGGCATTTGCTAAACTAACCCACTTTTGGAAAAAGTTTGCAAGGTTAACCCAATCCAAAAAAAATTTGCACAAAACCGGTTATCCGGGTTCCACTTCAACCGGTTGCAGGTAATGAGGGGGAGACTGGACATTCTGTGATTGACAGCTGGATAGGTGAGAGAGAGAGAGGGAAAAAGCAACAGTAAAGTTGTAGAGGAGAGAGAGGAGGGAAAAAGCAACAGTAAAGTTGCAGAGGAGAGAGATGAGGGAAAAGGCAACAGCAAGTGGGCGGGGGTCTATTTGCAAGTTGACATGTAAGCAGTTAGTTTTAACTGGACACCCAAAGCAAAACGACATGTCACCTATTGGAATTGACTGGACAAGAATTATCGGAGAAACAGATTCACCATCGACTTCAGATAAAAAAATGTTGATGAAGTACTTGAGAGAGTGTGTGCTGAGAGGATAAGAGAGAGGAAAAGGTGGAAAAGTCAAAGAGGTAATTAATAAGAGGAGAGAGGGAAAGGAAGAGAGAGAAGGAGATGGAGAATTAATTGGGAGAGAGAAAAAGGAGAAGAGAGGAAAAGAATGGGAGAAAGAAAAGTACAAAATGATTTATAGATTAAAAGAAAATAAATATGAAACTAGGAAAAATGAGATAGTGGGAAAGGAGGAGAGAGGGAAAGTAGAAGGGAAGGGAAATGGTGGGGAAGAAGATCTCCTACAACACATTGTGTGACATTATGTGTAACACTAAAATATTTAGGATATTTTCTAATGATAAAAAAAATTATAAAAATTATATTTACATTGTACATGCCTAATAATATACATTTGTATATTTTTTTCTTTCAAAATTATATTTTAATGAGTATTATAATTAATTTCTAAAATAATGAATCTTTTAATTTTAATATTTTTTAAATATCATTTTATACTACAAAAGTATATAAATATATGTTATTTGACATGTACAATGTAAATATAATTTTTTTTTATCACTAGAAAATACCCTAAATATTTTTGTGTTACACCTAGTGTCACACTAAATGTTGTAGGAGATCTTCTTCGAAATGGTGGTGGTGGATCACAAAATGAATAGAGTTGATATTACAATATTGAATGAACCTTATCTGCATATGAAACTATGTTAGGTCAATCTCACACAAATCAAATTTACTTGCCACCCATCTATTTCATCATTCCAGCATGACACCCTCAGCGTTTTTACATGACACCATTTAATATTTACATGACGCTGTGTTGTAAAGGGTGAGCATACCAGTGGTAAAAATTAACTGTCCACCCTATGGTTTCCTACTGGACATCATTCGGTTGTCTACTGGACACGTTTTAGTTTTGTCCTCTCTTCTGGGCTATCGTAATGAAGTCGCACTAATAATACCAGGAGTCTAAGGGTTTCATATTGAGTAGAACCAATGAAAATGAATGTTTCTATAATTTTGATATTTGATACATAATTCTCCCCAATTGATACATCAGATCGATCAAAGGAAATCCTGCATACATGACATGAACTGCTATTAACATGTCATTCAAAGACGATGTACATGATATGAACTGCTATTAACATGTCATTCAAATACGATGTACATGACACGAGAAAAGCGCATACTTAAAGTGCTTGGGAGAGGAGCGCTCGGACTTTATCGCTAGTTGGTAGCGCCTGCCTTTGAAATGACGCTTACTGAATACTGGATGTCATGTTTATAAAACAATTATGTATTATGAATCATTATTTTGTGTAAGACATTGAGGTCTGTTTGAATTCCCTTGTATTATCTTTATAATGAAAATACATTTAGTAAATGAAAAGTGTGGTATAATAATAATTAAGTGATTATATTATAAATAAACCAACAACAAAAGAACAAGCTTATAATTAAATTAGTGTCGTCAAACAAATGTATGCCTCTTTTTTCCCTCTTTTGTTTCCCTGTTTCTCTCTTCATCGATCAATTACGTTGTTCAGTTTCTTATTTGATCGTGTTTTTCATTTGGCGAATTTGGTTATTCAATTCTTGATGAGGAAAATCATTAGAATTTGGGGATTAGGGCTTGGTTCCCTTTAGGCGATCGCATGAATTTCTCTCTAAAAAATGGTAAGTGCAGCGTGAATAGCTCTTCATCCCCCCTTCTGTGTTCTTCACGACCCATGTCCGTGTTGGTCGAATGATCGGTGTGTTTTGGTGTCAAGTATGATGCACCTGGAGACGCTTATGCTTCGGCTTTTGTAATTCAATATGTAGTTAGCGCATTTTGTACTTATGGGAAATTCGAACACGTCAGCCAACGACGATGTACATGACATCTAATGCTTTTAATATGTCAGGTAATACCTTTGACATGATAGTTGATAATTTTGACATGACAGTGCTCTATGTGCATCTTGGTCGACTGACCGCGGTGCGTTTTTGTGTCACTTATGATGCATTTGGAAACGCTTATGCTACATAACGAGTAATTGAGTATGTGGTTCGCACATTTTTTTTAGTCAAGTGGTTCGCACATTTTGTAATTATAGGAAATTCGAACTTGTCATTTATAGACGATGTACATGACATGAACTGTTATTAACATGTCATTCAAATACGATGTACATGACATGAACTGTTATTAACATGTCATTCAAATACGATGTACATGACAAGAGAAAAGCGCATACTTAAAGCGCTTAGTGGTGGAGGAAGGTGTTTGCTACACCCAATATCGATGAAGACGAAGAGGCGGAGGGGGAGGATGAGCGGGAAGAAGCGGTGCTCGTAGAATGGGCTGAATTTGGAGGAAACCATATTAGTTGAGGGCTCAACAATCACGATTTCTCGAAATCCAGTCGTCCAACAAGAGAGGGGAGGCAGGCCTAGACTTGAGCAAGAGCAGGAGAAGAGCGAGGATGGTGACGAAAAGGTGTCCAGTAGACAACCACAAGGTGTCCAGTAGGAAACAATAGAGTGGACAGTTGATTGGTGGGCCAATTATATATGCAATAGGTAATACATGTCATCACATTTGTAAATCTTTTTTTGCTTGTTCCTAACTCAACAACAGAAGATGTAGAAATATGCCTAACTCACATTTTTGTCATTCGTGATTTTAGGCCTTTTAAAGTCGGAAAAATAAAATTTTAATAGGTAAAGACCTAATATCACGGATATTAATAAATAAATCCGGAATATTAGGAGTAGATTCTAAAATGTGATAAAATCAAATATTCCGGGTCAAAAAATGTAAAATACGCCCGGGATATTAGATGTAATATCCAGAAAAATATCCCGGATTGTAAAATCGGAATATTAGGGTGATGTTTCGTAATTTCTGATTTTCTACCCCTCTCTCTCGTGTCTCTCCCCGTACCACACCAGTCCACACTTCGCCGTCTCGTCTCTCTCTCTCTCGTGCTCTCACCACACCGATCTCTCTCTCTCTCTCGCCTCTCTCGTCGTCCTCGTCTCTCTCTCTCTCGTCTCATCGGAGGCGATTTCGCCCTTGACGAGTTGAACCTCCGGCCACTAGCGTCTCTCTCCCTTCGCCGGGCGATTTCACACCTCGCGCAATCTCCTGTAATATCACTCACCACAGGCTTCCAGCGTCTCTCCACCACCCTCAATTCGCCAGATCCCGCAACCTATCCATTGATGCGGCGCGCGCCGCATCAATGGCGAAGTTTTGGGGCCGCCATTGGAGACGAATGGGAGGAAGAAGGACGCCGAATCCCACGCCATTGGAGAAGGTTTGACGAAGGTTTGGGGCCGCATCGTTGGCCGTGTCAATGGCGAAGGTTTGGGGCCGCCATTGGAGACGAATCCTCTCATGTCTTCAATTTCTCCCGTCTTCAATTTCCAGATCTGAAAATCCTCTCTTGCTTCATCGTTCTCCTCTCGTCCTTCCCTTCCTCTCTCACCGTTGTCGCCATTGAAGGCTCTCTCGAGCTTCCATATGAGCTTCCTCGTCCTTTCAGAGATTGAAGAAGGAGAAAAAGGGGTTTGGTGGGTGAAAGGGACGGGCAATAAATGCCTATTACTTTCTTCTCTCTCTACCGGCTGCAAGCCGTCTCTTACCGGCAGAGGTGATGACCCTTTGCAAATTTTTTTTGCAGGGGTTACACTAGCAAACGGGAACGGGTTTTGGGTTATTTAGTACAATTCTTCAATCTATTATATATAATAAAGGGGAAGTCGGCTGAGACACATGAGGAATTCTTCTTAATCGTCGTCGTATGAACCAATCACAATTTTTTGAAATAATCAATATATGCATAAGATAAAATTTTATTCTAACTCTATTTAATCAATATATCTATATATGCATAAGATAAAATTTGATCCAATTTATTATATATGGATATATTTTTAGAAGATATTAACCAATTTTAAATACTACTATATAAGATAAGATTTAATAATCAATATATGCATAAGATAAAATTTTATTCTAACTTTATTTAATCAATATATCTATATATACATAAGATAAAATTTGACCCAATTTGTATAGATATGGAAATATTTTTAGAAGATATTAACCAATTTTAAATACTGTTATATAAGATATGATTTTACCTATTTTTGCCACATATGAACATATTTTTAGAAGATAATAAGTTTATCAGTATATTACATGGTCATACTAATTAAATAACTTTATCAATATGAACATATTTTTAGAAGATAAAAGGTTTTGACGAAATTGAAACAATACTTAATTAGCATGGTCATACTAATTAAATAACTTTATCAACAACTGTATCAATATGAACATATTTTTAGAAGATAAAATGTTTTGACGAAATTGAAATAATACTTAGCGGTGTAAAGGTTATCAACTCATGGAATTCAATTTTTGTTAATATATTTTCTCGAATTTTTCTAGATATAGATATAATTTTGAAAGAGTTTAGTCATATTTTTTTTATGGAAGATTTATCGCTATTGCATATAAAGAAATAAAATTTTCCTATCTTGAAGGTATTGATATATTTATGAAATATTTTTGGATTTTGACCTATATATATTTAGATTGTTAATATTATTTCACAAACGTTGACGTCTTCTCCCTTCTTTTTGATGTTGTTATTGCATGTAATTTATGACTTTGTTTACGAGTTCCTTGATAAGCTTTTCGAAATAACATGTTGATTTGTTACAAGGTAATTTGTTTTGTTGTCTTTTATATTGTCAATAAACTAATAAAGTATAAATTAATTCAGATTTGATAAATTAGCTTTTCATATATTGTTTCCATTAATATATACTAGCAAGGAGTAAGGATTATTGTACAAGCTATCAGCAATTGTAAAATTGCTTATATTTTTATATTTTTTTATTGTCTTTTATTTATATAAACCATATTTCAATTATTACGTCTCTATTCCATGTGTTGTAGGATGAAAAGTTCGATGTGAGGAGTCCTTAATTTATGGTCTTAATATCATATGTTTTCGTACCTATCTTAGAGATATTGTTGTTTAAGAGAGTAAATGTCCTTATTTGATTGTAGGACTTTCCTACTGGCATGAAATTTCTCACAGTTGCCCTTTTAGTTTTTGGGCCATATAAATTGACATCTCTATTACCCCCATCTACGTGGGTTTCGATTTCACTACCGACACACTCGATCGAGCCATATATTGAAATAAATTAATTAGCTCTCTAAACAAGTATTTATATCAAATTTATTTAAATTAAAAAATCGCACATGGTGTGGGTACTGAACTAGTTACCCTTAAAACGGTACTTTCAAAATTCTCCAAGGCTACAACGAGGGGGAATAGGGAATACTAATAAGGATAATTGTCGATTAATTTTACAAAAACGTTGTCAAAAGGCACAAATTGAAGTAAGAAAAACATTAACGTAGTTGACCTTTAAAATTGAATCTGTCATTGTGTAGGACTGCTTATCACCAATTCTCCCATCCCGATTTCTACCTAGTGGAGGAGTGCCATGATAGGATTTACATAAGGGTATGGGCTTGGATAGATTGGGGCGAGATATATATAGGTCCATGTGGATTGGGCCGGTAGATGATACGGGTGGTAAATAAACTTGAAGGTTGTAATTAGAGTTGGCAATTCGGTCGTTCGGGTCGGGGTCGGGTCAGGCTTGCTCGGGTCGGGTCACTGACGGGTCGGGTCAATTCGGGTAAAATTTATGGTCGGGTACTGGTCGGGTCGGGTTCGGTCATAATAAATTTTAGATTGGTCGGGTTTCGGGTTAAATCCGGTCATGCCCATTCGGGTTCGGGTCAAAGCGGGTCGGACTCGTTCGGGTTTCGGATCAAGAGGCGGGTCGGTCTCATTTGAGTTTCGAATCAAAGTGGGTATAGCCGTATAGTTGGTTTGAGTTTTCGGTCGAATCATATTCGACCCGTTTGGATAATTAGGTTGATTCTGACTCGGTTTAAATATGTAATTTACTTAAAATAAATGATTTTGACTCGGTTGAATACTTAAATATGTAATTTACTTAAAATAAATTATTTTGACTCGGTTGAATACTTCAATATGTAATTTTGACTCAGTTCAATACACTCATTGTCATTGACTCATCGGTTGTCGACCGATTTTCAAAAAAGTCATAATCGGAAATTCGGTATATATTCGGCAACATCGTCCTTTTTTAAACATTTAAACCAATTGGTCGGTGCTATAATTAAATCAAATTAATTGTACATTTAGGATTTAACCTTATTTTAACTAGCAAGTTGCAAATGGGCTTATTTGTGGTTTGACTATATCATTGACCCATATCATTTTCAATGCTCATTTCATTTTTAGCTTTTGGCCCACTAGTTTTTTTTCATTATTATTATTAGTTTTTAACAAATCTAGATATAAATAATTTATTCTATCAAAATATAATAATATAGATAAAAATAAAATAACAACTACAAAATTTTTTATTTGGATATAAATCATCTTTCCGCAAAAAAAATCATGTATCATAATTCATACAAATCACGTTGCTATTAGGCTATTACTCTATTATGTTGTCCTGCTGCTTTCTTTTGTTGTGGGGGTATTGCTGATTGTTGCTGGTTCCTAAAAGGATATTTTGTTGGGTTACTGGTGGTTGTTGGAAGTTAAGGATATGTTGTTGGGTTGCACGGTATATCATCTGGAACGATTAATGAACTTTTAACATTTCTGACTCGTAGTATGTATCGATGTTTTGATGTATGGTGGTTGACTTACTTGACTCATTGACTTATCCGCTTATCTATTGATTTTACTTGGGTTCTTATTTTACTTGGTATTTTATATGTTAAAAGTATATAATAATAAACTTGTGTTAAAATAAAAAAACATTTAATATTCAAGCATTAAAATGTTGATGTTAAATAACCATTTCAAGTCGGGTCGAGTCGGGTCGGGTTGAGAGTCGGGTCGGGTTCAGAGTCGGGTCGGGTTCAAAGTCGAGTCGGGTTTAGAGTCGGGTCGGGTTTAGAGTCGGGTCGGGTTTGGATCGGGTTGGGTTTATCTGTGTTCAGGTCTGTTTCGAGTCGGGTCAGGTTCGGGTCTGGTTCGGTCTCGGGTTCGGGTTACGAATGACTCCAGATTTTCGGGTTTCGGTCGGGTTCGGGTTCGGGTGAGTCGGGTCGGGTTTTCGGGTCAGATTTTGCCAGCTCTAGTTGTAATATAACACTTTGTCTCATGTCAAGGTGATTTATAAATGATTCATGTTACTAGATCTCTTTCTTTTCGGACTTACTGAGGACAATAGACCTGACAAGGCTAGGTGGCATAGTTCATCGCTTCTAAAGATTGCGAGTCTTACATGTAATCGAATGAATCATCAATCACCATAACTAATTGAGGTCCGATCCTCAAAAGTTGGTACTAGAGCATCGATCTTGACCATGGCGAAGAGCAGAAAACCTGATGAAAGATAAGATTCAACTATACGAGTAATAGTTTTTGACAACCACACACGAGGTGTTGAACGATCTGATAGAAGCAAGAAGATCAACATAAGTTAATGGATGAATTCAAGAGGACAACGAGGAGTTTCAACCATGAATGGAGAGGCTTCATGTGAAAATGGAGTAGTGTATGTACTTGATTACAAAGATGATCAAGAATCAACTCCCGAGGAACGTGAGGAGGAGTAAGGGAAGTGTCCAACGATTCAGGTGCCAGAAGCGGTGCGAATTGCAATCACGCAATTAGAAACGTGAAGCAAAGCTAGGAGAATCTGGTGATCAACATAGAAGCATCAACAGGCAAAAGGGCAATCTAGAGGTTGAGCAATTGAGCAAAGTTCCGAGGACAAAAAATTGGGGATTGATTACACACAATTCAAGTATGAATCGCTTTCCAAAGACTGAATTTCTTGTGATCGATAAAAGGGGGCCTAGTAGCTAGGTAAGGAAATGCAAGAAATATTTCTCGATTTTTCATATCCAAGAACATCAAAAGATCGAGCTATTACTGTGTATATTTATGATAGGGCATATATCTAGGTACAAGGCTATATGTTGTTAGAAGAAAGGGGTAAAATGGAAGGATCTAACAACAAATGAGAAGTACAATGAGAAGTTAGAGGAAGATGATGTAGAGGAACTAATTATAAATGAGAAGTATATCTGGAGTAAGAAGATGATGTAGAAGAGTATAATGCACCATGTAACCCTTATATAGCCTCGGTTCTCATTAGAATATGCTTAGCTAGGATGATGGTTTGTAATGCACCATACTCTTTTTTGCTCCTACTTAGATAGTTTTGGTGTGTTAAGGTTGTGTTTGTGTAAATCTCTTGATGGCCGAGCCGAAGGGAGATTTGTGCTCACACAACCTTAGGGGGTTGGTTCGACTTTTGATAGATGAATCTTGAAGAGACTGGAGTTGCCCCGAGCCATGTGCTCAATACACCCATTGGCTGGAACAACTTAGTTTGTTCCTTGATTTTGGTAGATCTGGATAAAGGGATGACACTTCCCTTTTGCCCATCTTTGTACTATGTAAATATTTCTTTCCATGCAATATATTAACCTTTAAAATCAAAAAAAAAAAAAAAAAAGAAGTTAGAGGATCTAATTATAAGGTCTTGAGTATTTTGGTGTATAATGAGAAGTTAGAGCAAGAAAATGTTTAAAAAGGCAATGTCTTACATAATGTAGTTTTTATTAAGAAAATGTTTTAAAATTTAATGTCTTATGATATGGTAAAAATGTAAAATTAAGCGTAATAGCAAATGGGGAAAGTTTAGGTTAGTGTTATGAAGAGGGGGTGATGGATCAAAACCTTGTACCTCTTGGAGCAAGGATACAGCCACTTAGCCACGTGTCTCCTTGGCCTATCAAATAGTGGCTTTTAAATTAAATTTGTTTAATTTTTATTATAAATCCTGACTCGATTAAAGTAACAAATTAATTAAGATGCAAATGCCATGCTAATATAGAATAGTATATGTTGGAGGCTTGTGCAAGGATTTTGTTTAGAAAATGGAATGGATTGAACATGTCAATTGACCAACCCCATTAATTTGTCCCATTAAGTTAGAGATTAAATTATTATCGAATCAAAAAAAGAGATTAAATTATTAGTAGTCAAATTAATCACTACTCTCATTTCCCATTTTAGCTCCTTTGGTTTTGCTTATTGTTATTTACTGATTGTTGGTGGTGGTTAAGCGGGTCTGATTTTCTACTCAAATCCTTTCTTTATTATATATATAAAACAAAATCCCATACATGTACAAGTAACAATTAAGCTTTCTTGTGGTGACGTTTAGTTTCGAGTTGAGTTGCAGTATCGGACCTCCTGTATGATCGAGAGGATCGTAGCTGTATTCGTGGTCTTCGAAGATCCCTCATCTAGGCGAGGGCAACATCGATGATCCACACTTCCTCAGGTTTTGTCCTTTCCGATGTTGGGTTACTGTTCTCCGCTTTCTCGACGTCGAGACGCCATGTGAGTCATCGCACTCTCCCATGTTCTCGACATTCGTGGCTCGCTCTGGATCTCCCTCGGCTTCTTTGCTGGTAGATGACTTCTTTGGGTTGTTTAGCTTTTTTCTTTCATCCGTGATAATTTGTATTTTTAGTATGTTGTATGTTGACGGTTAGTCCGTTTGCCGATTCGTCGGCCTCTCGAGTTTCAGACTTGTCTGAGCTTGAACTCTTCCCTATTTAAAAAAAACAATTAAGCTTTCCTAATTAATTAAATAATGTGAGTAGTCAAATATATGTATAGAATATATAATTAACATTGTATATTTCATAATCATACTTGTTTATTTAAATAAAATGAAATTGCAAATCAAATAGCTACGAGATTGTTATAATTTCCTCGGCCAATGCATTCTTAACGTGAATGAATTGATCATGTTAATAAATTAATAAGAAGACATCCTAATAAAAATTCTTCATGACGGGGTAGTTGGAATAGGGACTAGTAGTCAGTCAACGAAAAGTCATCTTATATACTGTTATAATAAAATACTTTCAAGTGGGTTGTCGTCAGTAATAATGTATTTGTATATATTGTACCATACGGGTAAGTGGGTAACGACTATATGTTTATTGTTTAGTAAAAGGTATTTACTGACTAGTTGAAACTGATAGGTTATTCGTATTATATATAATAAGTCAGTTGAAATTGATAGGTTATTCGTATTATATATAATAAGTGAGTATGATGTTTGATAAATCTAACTGTTAGAGTAATTGATGAAAACTTATTTATCAAAAAATTTGAAAAGTTTGATTGAGTCGCTTTTGAAAAACTCCAATTTCAAAATCTAATTAAATTAAAATCTTAGATTTATTTCTTGTAAAATTATATAATATCAAAACCAAAGTTCTGAAAAACTAGTTAATGGTGTCAAACATATCTTTTTTTTCCTCTTTTAATACTATATGTACTTTATATATACTATAATAATATTTCATTCGTTTGACATCATTTAAGGGTGCTAGTTTTGTTAAAAAAAACATGACATTATAGATATTTTGGATTTTACTTTATGAAAATGATCTTATAATGATTAGTGAATTATTAGTTTTCGATAGAGTAAAAAAGGTGGTGTAATAAATAAAGGTAAAATAATACGGAGTATATAGTTGTTAATTTTCTTAAAAATTGTGCACAGAGGTAGAATGATATATTTTAGCGAATGGATGAAGTATTAAGATATAATTTGAGCCAGTAATTAGTGTATTTAATTGCCCGACAATCACTGAAGAGTTAGGGTGTGTTTTGATTCCGATGCATTATAATTATAAAAGAAATATAAATATAAAATATTTGAATAATATTTAGTTAATATATTTTACAATGTGCTTAAAATAATACAAATTTTAAATAAAATATATGGTAAATTTTGCCAATCAATTACATTAAATTATAAATATAAACTTTACACAATAGTGATGTTTGATTGACACAATTTACAAGACAAAAAATTCATTGAAACTTACATTATTTTAAACACACTGTAAAATATGTTACCCAAACAATATTCAAATGTTATATTTAAAAGTGCGTTATAATTATAATGCATTGAAATATAAACACATCCAAAGAATTTGTTTTCTTTTTTTGGTAGACTCTATAACCTCATTCTTATCATCAAGCAAACAAAGAATGTACATAAGTGGATTGAAGCTTTGTAAATTGAGTTGACATCATTGGCGAAGAATAATATTTGGATTCTTAGAGCATCCACAACCAAGGGTTTCTACTACCTTAAGGTAATTATAAGATAATCTCATGATTGTAGGCAAAATATTAAGGTAAAGGAAGGGAAGGGGTTTTACCTTGGTGTGGAGAGGTAAAGAATACTTTGGACCATGTGCAAAAGTTGATCCTTTATTTATTTTTTATGTTTTTTATTTAACTAATAATATTATGATTGGTAGAAATTATATGATGAATATAGATTAATGAGAAAAAGAGAAGGATGAGGTAAACTCATGCTTGTAGAATAAAAATATAAAAACCTTGAAAAAAAAGAGGTTGATAAAGTAAAAATTATTTACAAGAAAAAATAAATGAGATGTCAAAATATTATGAAGAGAGAAGAAAAAAATGAGGAAGAGGTAACCTTATGGTTGCGGATGATCTTACAACCTTACCTCCTAATAAGGTTTCTATTTGATCTAACGGGGACACAATCCATGGGCCTCACAAGAGTGGTTATGTCCAATATGTCCTCCGAGTCCATATCATAGTAGAGCAACAACTACGTTTACCTGAGGGTTTACAAGCTGATGCACAAGCCGAATGCGACTATATATTGAAAGATAAAAGGTCAGATTGGTTACAAATTAAAAAGGTCACAACCAAGTTAAATAGAAAGATTATAAGCAAACTTACTCACTTGTGGTAAAGATAATGATAAGGAGTCTTTGGCACTTGTAACTATCAAGCAACGACCTATACATCAATTAGACATAAATAATGCATTCTTGCATGGCTATGTTGTTGAAGAAATCTATATGAAGCCACCTGAAGAATATGATAAGGCTTTACTAGAGGAAATTTGTCTTCTAAAGAAAGTATTATACGGCCTCAATCAAGCTAGTAAACAGTGGAACTTAGAGCTCACAAAGTTTCTGCTTTCCTTACCATTTATTCAGTCAAAGCAAGACTACTCATTGTTTATCAAGTCTGTTTCTAATGGCATTATTACTACCTTAGTACAAATGTGACTTTCTTTTAATTGGCGATGAAGCGACCTCTATCATTGAAGTTAAGAGGCTCCTTTATCAGGCTTTTACTATTAAATATTTAAGTTTGGTTAGAGACTTTCTAGGGCTTGAGGTATCTAGGTCTCTTGCAGGCATGGTCATCCATCTAGGCATGGAACTGGGGTTGGGTTGGGCTTTGCTGCAGCCCCCCCCCCCCCCCCCCCCCCCCCCACCCCAAAAATATAGAATTTAAGTAATAGAAGACCAAGATATACATAAAACCAATGTGGCACAGTGGGTTTTTTAGTTTGTTGTTTGCCTTTAAGATCCAATACACCCGAGCTCGACCTCATGCTTACAAGCAGATGTGCCGCACAATTGAATTAAAAAATCAAAGGATCAGCCGACCTCATGCTTACAAGTAGATGTGCCGCACTGCCGCATGATGCCATGATCTGCGTCTCTCCTAACAAACTTCCAGCCCCTCCAGCATGCTTCCAATGGCGCTCAGGTCTGAGGCTCTCTTCTTCAACATTGGGTTTTATTAGGAAAAAATAATACAGTAATAAAGAGTTGGACCGGGTTTACCATACCCATCACCTTCTATCTTCTTCCATGGTCTTCCAGGTATGCAGCAGCTCATAGGTTTCTTCAATTGCAGGCTCATGGTCCCTCTACCCACCGCTCATCTGTTTCTTCGGCACCTTGTGGCTTCCCACCGCCCGTCGTCGTTGCCTTTCCCTGCATCTTTCTGATTTAGGGATTTGGATCTTTCTGATTTAGGGATTTGCGGAGTCCATTAGTTGAACAACAAGTACCCACTCTCTTCAATTGTTTCTTCTTCATCTTGCTCTTCTCGAATTTGTTGAGTTCGTTTACACGTTTTGGGGTTCTTTTCTATATTTGTTCTAGAATAGAGTTTCTGATTTAGGTTTTTTTGAAGATCTCGTGATAGTCTGCTAGCTTAGAAAGTTTGAATCAGAAAAAAAAACTGAAACAATTGAAGATCTGGATTTGAGTTTCTTATTTAGTTTCTGAGGTCGAATTGATTTTCAATGAAAAGCAGTTGCAATAACTGAAAAAGAAAAAAAAAGGAGAAAACAAAAAAGGAGTTGCAATAGCTGATGGAAAATTTTGAAGTAATTGATAGACATTGAACATATTCACCTCCCCAATTAGCATTTGAAAGCACATAGATAACCAATGTAGCATTAGTGGAGTGTTTGGTAGATAAAGAACTTATGTTGTACAGTAGCTTTAACATAATTTTGCAACAATCCCAAGCTCAACCACATATATGGGTTGTTATTCAGTGCTCGAAAACTATGATATAGAATAACTAAACTCCCATCAATAGACTAAAATCTTATCTTAAGCCAAACAATAACTAATAACTTATTGTCACCCTAAATGCATCCAAAATAAATTAAAAACATGCAGTGCCATGCATGTACACCCCTTTTGACATAAAACGGACTTGACTATAACAAGATGCTTTCTTCATTGTGAAATATTCTTAAGAGCCTTGATCGCATCACTTAGAAGGTTGAGATGGTTTAGGAGCCCCGGTGGACTGAGACAAGACATAGGCACCTGGTTGACCCGGCTGCAAGTACTTAAAAGTGTAAAAACAAGTGTAAAGAAAAAAACATGAATGTGAATAATCCAAATTTTTTATACTCACATTAATGTAAGTCCTCCTTTCATTTTCAACAATGTACATATCCCTTCCATTTGGCACTCTAGTCGATATCACCTTCTTAGGTCTGCCTTTTTTTTTTTGTTGGTTGGCTTGGGTTAGCTTGAGTAGTCACATTGGCCTTCTTCGGTGAGGCACCATCCTTTCTTGGCCTTCCACTCGGCTTAGCCTACATCTGATAACAATTAATGAACTAACACATATAGTAACACACTTTACAAATAAGTTTTAAAATAGGGGTTGTTAGTTACACCTGAAAATTTTACTATTTACACCCAAAATCCAAGTTTTTATTTTTTTTAAATAAACCCTACGCCTCTTGAGTCATAGGTGTGTGACTCAAGAGGCGCATCTATTTTTTTCTATATACATACCCTTCCCCTCTTGAGTCACACGTCTATGACTCATGAGGCGTAGGGTTTATTTAAAAAAAAAAAAGAAAAACTTGGATTTTGGGTGTAAATAGTAAATTTTGTGGGTGTAAAAATCAACACCCTTTAAAATTCAAGGAAAACTTACAACCGGTGAAGACGGAATTGTAGTTGAGGATATGCTATTCTTTTGAGGGCAGGACCTTTTGTTATGGTTTTTTCCTTGGCATAATGTGCATGTCATTTGAATTCCATTCCTTCACAACTTTCCCTTTTTTATCAAATCTTTCATCTGCATCCCTTCTCATGTTTTTCTTCGGCCTGCCTGCTGGAACCTTAATTATAGGAGGATCCAAATCCTGAGCGACCTTTGGCCAATGTTTCTCCCCACAGATTGTTCTAATTAACTTGCTGTGAGCCTGCTCATACCTCTCCTTTTTAAACCATTCATACACCAATCTTTCAGGTTCCACCCTAATGCTATTCAAAGAGGATATGGCATGACATCATGGAATGCCTGTAAGATCCCATTTTCTGCATGAACAAGTCTTATCCACTATGTTCACACTGAACATGTCCATTCTATGAAAAACTTGGAACTCACTTTCACTTGCTCGAGTGCTTGTACACCCTCATGCCTCTATCTTTTCTTTATCAAGCTTCCCTTTAACTTTAGGACATAAATCACCCACCTTTCTGTTTCTCATTAGAAGACTTTTATCCCATAACCTTTCCATAAGCCGCAACATAATTCCACCTAGCATGTCGATTATCGGTTTTCCATTTTCCTCTAGAATAAAACCATTAAATGTCTCTGCCAAGTTATTCACAATTACCTCACTTTTGCTTCCAGTCTTCAAATGAGATCTAGAAAAGTGGTTGGGTCCTTTTTGATAAAATCTGATACAACACTTTTGCTCACCTCTCCCATCTCAGCAAGTGCAGCTTGAAAATCTGCCATTGTATAAGCTCTTGCAGCCCTCCAAAAATGCATTTTCAGTTCATCCCCTTTGTGTTTTTTATGCCAGTTTGCAAAGATATATCTTGGACAGTTTCTATGCTCCACACAGGGGAAATGTTCATTCACAGCATTGCAAAGCCCCTTAAAACATAAAAATGATCATAATTCATTAAAAAAAAAGTAAATAAGGAGTAGAGAATTCTCATGATTAGGGTGAATGCTTTTACCTTTTGTTGATCAGAAGACACAGTGCAATTTCCACCACCAAACTCAGGCAATTCCTTTTTTAGGATACCTAAAAACCAGCTCCATGAGCTATTGTTTTCAGCCTCTACCACAACCCAGGCAATTGGAAACATCTGGTCATTTCCATCTCTCCCTATGGCACATAACAGCATGCCTCCTAAGTAGGTCTTTAAGAAACATCCATCTAGACACATGATTGGTCGACATCCTCTAGAAAATCCCTCTCTCAATGCAAGAAAGCTAACATACATTCTCTTAAAAACATCTGGGGCTCTTGGAATTCCTCTCTTCTCTGTAACCAACTCTATATGTGTGTCATTGTCAGCTCTTTTCAACTCAGCTACATATGAGCCCAACTTTTTGTAATGCTCTGCGATTGATCCATATATAGCCTCAAAGGCATATTTTTTCACAACATAGCATGCATGCCTATTGATCTTCTTTCCAAACTTTGATAATACTTCTTCTTGCAATGACTTCCTTGACCAGCTAGGATTTTTCTTATATTTTTCCAAGTACAACTTTACTAAAAATCTTGGACTTACTTGAACATTTTGAAAATCTTGTCTGTCACAATTGTGAGTAGGATGCACCGATTTCACAATAAATGACTCTCTCTTTCCATCCCATGAAGCAAATATCTTCCATGGACAAACTTCCTTGCATTTTACATCCAATCTATTCTTCTCACTTTTTGACCATCTAACACAATATCCTGCATAAGCACCATACCTAATCACTTGCTCTTTGAAAATTTCAGGTGCAGAGAACTTCATGCCAACCCTCCAGACAAGATTCTTCAAATTTGCCTCGTTTTTAACTTTGTAAGCCACCCTTTCTTGTTTAGAGCCAGTCCCATCTTCATCATCTCTAGGTGGTGAATGAAGATATTCGTCATCATTATTTGACGAGAAATGTATAAGAGTATCATTATCAAATGAGCAAAACTGCCGCAGAGCATTACTTTTACCCTCTATTTTCTTGAGTTCTGCTACCTTCTGCCTACTTATGAGCCACTCCTCATCATCTTCACTCGATTCACCCCCACTTATAATGACCTCTTCCTCATCCTCAGTAGAATCGTTAAAACTATCATCATCCCCAACAGTTAAATCAACAACACCATCTTCATCCTCATTAGCAACATATGTTGGATCTTCTTCCAACTCATAATCCTCAAATAGCTCTGGATAATCCCTACCAACCCTATCCAAAACTGTCTCATCATCCTTGTATATTACATCTTCCATTGAATGATCTAAACGAGGCTCCTGACTCATTTGTTTGAATCAATGTGTAATTGACCTAGGTAAAAGAGTAAAAGAAAAGGAGTGAATAGATAGTACTTGCACTAAATCATGCTAAAAAGTATTTGTACTAAATCGATAGAAAACTTCTACCTTTCTACTGATGAAATAATGCTAAAAGTTGAAGAAAGAAGTTCATACCGTTGTGGCATGCTAAATCATGCTAAAAACCCAATCAAAATAAAGTGCATATACAAATTAAACTCGTGGAAATTTTAACCTTTCTACTGATATATTCATGAATGCTTTTCTAAACACAAGTTACTCATGTTGCAGCAAACAAATAGGAAAATTGAGGAACCTATGGCGGTAGATCGACGTGGGAGTAGATCCGTGGAGAGAGCGACGTAGAGATGGCGGAACAGGTTAAGAAAGATACAGACAAAAAAGCGTGGAAGAAAGATCGAATGATCAAGCTAGAGAAGCATCTGTGTTTGAAAGAGATTGGGCAATCAAGAGAAGTAGGGTTAAGGTTGACTTTTTCATCGTTAAAAATGAAAATGAAAATAAGTTGTTGGGGGATTACCTCCGGTCCAAATCTTTATTATTATTATTATTTTCCTAATAAAACCGATTAATAAAACCCATTGTTAGTGTTAATTCATAAAAAGCCTTCCACGTAGATTGCTTTGTCAAAAAAATATTCCACATAGGCGCCTTGTCATCATTTTTTATCCGTAAAAAACCTGTGGTAATTTATTATCACTACTCTCAAAGGTCGGGATATTTTCATTACATTTGAAATATTAGGATATATTTTTACCATACCCCCAAAGGTGGGGGTATTTTAATTAGTTTTCCCATTATTATTTATCATCGGTTAAAATTAATTATTATTAATAAAATTACATTAGTTTTATAATAGTTAATTTAGAATTTAATTAAAAAGTTAGTATTGCATTATTAAAACTTCTTGATAAATTAAAGAAAAATGATTATATTTCTTAATCCAATCAATAAACTTTTTATCAAGCCGAAATCTTTCTAGAACCTTGAAGATAGTCCAAGCATAAGAAAAATTTTAAACATAGGAACACAAAATGTACAGATTATTTAAATTGTAGGGTTGATTCCACGTTGCTAGCTTACTTCCATATATAGAAACAGACAAACGTCATAATATCATCGTGGATGACGAAAGCCCACATTTTCTTAGGAGCTTTGTCAGGATAAGTGGGTAACAACAATTTGAAAATCTATTTTTGACATGTGAAAATGTCTAAGATAATCGCCACGGACGTCCTGTATCTCCTCTAATACTTAGAGAGATTCTCCTGATCTGTGAAGGGATAAGTATCCTACATCGAAAGTATCGTTTAAGTCTTATATAAAAGTTAGTGGGCTACTACTTGTATTGTCGATAATTGGTTTTAAAATGAAAATTCACTCGATTTATGTTCTAGGTTATTAGCACATGTACATCCCTGCACATGACCCCACTCAGTCATTAGTCCGAGTCGGACTTTGATATGGCATCAAAGTGGTTAGCCTAATTAACGACCCATCTTTCTATTCCGGTCTAGGTTACTAGTTGTCCAAGTGTTAACTAGATGAGCCACTACTATTTGTACTTGCGATGACATGTTGAAATGTGAAAGGACAAGTGTCTCACATCGAAAGTATGGAGTAAACAACTCTTTTATATAAGCTGGTGAGCTTCTCCTTCTATTTCCAATTGGTTTAGGGATGGATCCTCACTTGGCTTGTGTGCTAAACTACTAGTGCATGTCTGCTTGTGCACATGACCCCTAGTCATCGGTTCAAGTCAGACTTTGAGATGATATCATAACGGTTAGCCTAACGATTTGGCTATAAAGAGAATGAGATGTTAGACCCGTTTGTCCAAGTGTCAATAGAGTGTGTTTCCTTAATTGCACTTGGGTACAACAGGACGCAATCGATCGCCTGATGATGTGAAGACATGACTCCAGAGAAGCTCCTCTCAAATTCAGAGTTGTCATAAGCTCATAAACACACCCTCGACCATACATGACTCATACTGCACATCAACATCATCCAAAACACCAGGCATGCATCAAGATCACACCAAAATCCCTACTCAAACCAACCACAAACAGTCAGGCAAAGTGTATGATTTGGACAGATTGTATGATAAGCTAGATGAGTTAGATCAAGTATTATAAATGTATAAAATAATTAAAATAAAATAAAAAAAAGTTCTTTTTTTTTTGTTTTTGTGAAACTTGGGCCCCAATGAATTATCCTTGGAGCTCATGGAGGTGCTTGGTGGTGGTGGTTGGAAGAGGAGGGTGGAGGCAAAGGCGGAGGAGACGACGAATAAGAAAACTGATAAAAAAAAAGCTCCACCGCCAATACCAGGTTGATCTACTCTTACACGGTTTGATTCATCCTTATTTTTTCTTCGAATCGTTTGGATATGGTATCTTATTATATGATTTAAGAGCCCCTAAGCAATGGTTCTGGTCTCCCAAAGGAGCTAAATTTGCCATACACACTAAGGTGGAGCCCCTTGTTGGTGGTTGATACTGATCGGTGGTGATTGAGGGTTTAACGATGATTGATTTAGGGCTCCTTCATCTTTCTCTCTAGAATCCTAAAGAGAGGTCTGATAGTTTCTCTACACAAACCGCTATCATGTCACAGCCTAAGCAAGTTAAATGATTTGACACGTCTAAGGGCAACTTTATCGGTGAATATTCACCAGTACTTATAGTTGTAAATATAATAAATATGGAAAGGGGAGGTGGGATGCTTGCAGGATACTTGCCTAGTATCGATACTAAAGGAGGAAAAGCAAATTGTGTGTCAAAGCTCACCTGTTCAACATAATTTTTTTCCAGATAATTGTACATAAAATGAGGCTTTGGGCGTTATTTAATCAAAATGCATGGTTTCACACCCAGGTGAGCTGCTACAACTCCTGACATGCGGCGACCGTTGATTCGTCTGTAGAGGGGAGCGTTGGATTGGTGACACGCGGCGATGCATCAACAGTAGAGATTAATCCTGTGCATATTTGTTTTACATATTTAAAATACAAATTTAGGTATTAAAATGTACAAAATAAAATAAAATAAAATAAAATAAAATAACCATAATGCTAGATTCATTTTTTTGTCAACATACAGAGAGCGAAGCTCTCAACAAGTAAAACAAATAAAGACCCGGGCTACACTAGATTCATTTTTCTCTACACATATAAATCAATTTTTAATATGTTTGATCATATTTGTA